>JARUHQ010000005.1:24567591-27311582 GCA_029955515.1 Chrysomela aeneicollis
TGAAAGATTAAACACTCTAAAATCTAGATACACAAGCTATACAGAAAGGTTCACTTTTTTGTCGTAAAAATTAATATCAATACACTTACCAATTCGAGAAATTTTTGACTTGAGTTAGGTAGGTACTAATCGTCAAGTTATTTGTCGGTAATTACCCAAAACTTCTACCCACCGCATTAAGCGGATTGAATCTAAACTTGAGAAGTCGTTTACACTTCCATGCGTGACCATTGCACCATTCTTCGTCAAGTGGGGAACATTTTTCTCACTGATATCTCTCAATTACTATAACATTTCAACTTCTATCAACGAACATTGATATTATATTAGTTGAGTCTTTATGACCCATAATGACTTCGAATGTTTCAGTATAATCGATATATCAATAAAGTGGATGTGCAGTGACTGGCAGAAGTGCCTATCATTCAAACAATTTTTATTTCATCAATTGAAATTATGAGGTTATCGGCCATTTTTTTTAATTGCACTCCCCCTTTCTCCTTCCAAATTTTGAGGTTAGTTTTAGAAGACTTTTGAGAACCACTCAATCGATCCCAATCTGCCAATCCATCTTTTAGGAAATATAGAAAGATTCTCGTTAGAGAAGAGAGGACTTATAATTAATATTTTACAACAATATAAGCGAATTTGGAAAACAAAATCGATATGAGTTGTTATTCTGGAATGTTTCCAATTCACAAATAAAAATAGACTAGAATTGTTAACCGATGTATGAAACAGAAAATCAAATCCACATACGAATCAAATGGAGAATAGCACGTACCCCTGCTATATAAATATGTGAAAATCTCAGTTTTGTTCTACGTGGGGAGAGTTCTAGAATAATTATGATCATCTTACCAGTTACTATTTATCACCTTTCGAATCAATGTTATATCGTAAACAGTTCACAGCAAGTATTGAAATAATATATAATAGGGATTATGGATTCATTTATAGCCTCAATGAACTGTCAACAGATCCATTAATCGAATAATCAGTGTCTGTTAATTACTTCATTTGTCTTTATTATTTCAATTATCTCTGTTTGGTTGACCAACGACCTTAAGGTGTCGGAATCAATGCATTCTACGAAAATTTTTTAATCAAATAACATTATGAGTTGAAAAGCTGCTAAAATCATTGATGATTATAAAAATTAGTCTGAGTTTTTTTTTTGAATATCCTGTATCATAATATATATCGTCACCTATTCAACGAAATTTTTATTCAGTATTATACTATGGTTGAGTTCCGAAATTCCCAACCAGTACTGTTATACTTGGAGTAGTTGACTGAACCTGCATTCGTTCCGAAATTGCTGACTGTCCTCTGAAAATTCAGTAATATCGGAGAGCGACTTATAACAGTCAGGTACCTATACCTATGATGAGAACCATATTGAAATATAAATGATAATCATCATATTGAGACAACTATTTTCTTCTAGGTACCTATTGTAGCCGGTTACGTTATTTTTATTATATTTTGAAATCGACCGTCTTTGAATAAATATTATTTGGTATCTAACGTATTGTGCTTTCGTAACTGACTGAAATTATGGTAACTAATGTATTATGAGTATTATGAGTATTTGATACTTTTTTTATTATTATTATGATGTTGATAATCATTAATAGAGATTTCATATAATAATGTCCTAATCTTCAATGATATGATAAAAGTTATAAATCGATCCATAACTTTTATAATGAATCATTTCAGATATTTCATGGCTGAAATTTCATTGTGGGAGATAACTGAAAGGCATAATGAAATCAATACTTTATTATATAATATTTTTATTTGTAAGAATATACTATAACAATATCAGTACCAATAATTTCTTCAAAGCATTGATTTACTCATTGATACAATATTGCATTCGCTCCTAGAACTTCAAACATCGCTATATAGATTCAATAGAACTATCACTATATATTATCAATAGCATAATGTAATGTTCCATATAGGATATTTTATTTTGGTCTCGATAATCTTAATGGGTCTTCATATAATCTGAATGCGAATACATTAATAATGGAATAAACATAATTTCCAATATAACATAACAAACCAATGACAATATTCAACACTATAATCTAATCAAGATTAATATTTATATTCTTGGAATATTCATGAATATCAGTTGAATTCCTTAGATCGAGATGCAATGAAAGTTTCTTTTCAATTATTGTATTCGTGACTCTCTATTTGTTATTAGCTGTTCACCTGGAATAGATAATTTCGTCGAGGGAATTCATAAAAATTGTAGCAGCTTTATAATTGTTATAGGATGTGTGTATTGTTATTGATATTTCTCATGAAATATTCTATTATCAAAATCCATGTATGTTGTTACCCTTAAAAAAGGTAAAAGCTTTTTCTACAAACGTCAAAAAATGACAAGGTTCGCGCATTGACAACAATATGCAAAGTGTCCCTTTTTTTATTTTCCTTCGTTACCATGACACCGTGCGCGAAATAGTGTGCGAAATACTTACTTCGCACACTGCATGTAAACTATATGGGATTTTTATATTTTAACCTTTATATTCCTCAATCAAGCAAAAATCCAAGAAATCATTTATTTATTAATGTATAACAATAATTAAGGCTTTCAAATTGTGAAAAAATTAAACACTACCTGATTTTATTTATTATTTACAATGTTAACATTAATGGTGAAGCCAGTGCACGAACCATATTCATTCCTAAACCAGATAACTCAGATTCAGCTCGTGATATCGTAGTTTTGGGAGTTGGAAGACTATCCATTTTTGATTAGCAAGCAACTGCCGTAGAGGTGACAGCACTTTATCCTGAAATTTCACAGTCTAAAATTTTATTCGATATTTGAATTTTATTGTTGATAGAATCTTCCATCAGGTATCCTTCGGCCACAGTCGAAGATTTCCATCCTCCATATCGCTTCAAAACACATATATCGGCCCCCGTATTAGCAAGAATTGTCACTTTGAAATAATTGTCAACAAATGCCATTTTATTTCCAAAGTTACAGTAATTACTTGATTTGGAAATAGTATAATACAAGTTTTATAAGACGCTATTTTGTTGCACGCGTTGTTTGGAGTACGACGAGCGAAGCGAGGAGTGCTCCAAGTGAACAAGTGCGACAACGTGTCTTATAAAACGTGTGTCATAGGCAATCTATTTTGAATTGATTTGGAGAAAAAAATTGATTTAGTATCGATAAATAACAGAAACATCTTCGATTGGTAACAATGATGACATTGAAATAAATTAAAATCTGACGCACAAGCGTAAAGCCCAGTTTACAGTTGAGCGATTTTGATTTTTGCAATACCAGCGGTGAATTGTTATTGTTTTTATTGGTAAATTCAAATTAAATTACACTCTGAATTGAAATTTACCAATTGAAACATTGAGTTTTTCACAGCTAATATCACCAAATCCAAATCGCGCAGAAGTAAACTGGGCCTAACTCTTCTGACTTTCATTTGACAGTTCGATTGTACCAATCTCCAGATAATAAAAAATGCGTATCGAAATAGAGGCTATTTCGACACGCATTTGCGTTGCACAATGACTTCATTATACAACCAAAATAGAAAAAAACAGTTTAAGCCAGTTCAATACTATTTTTCATATTGAGCTAAGCATGTTACTTATTTTGGAACAATATTTCTGACGTTTGCAGAAAAAAAATTTTTTGGATCTCATGCGCGAAATATTTTGGTGATCTCGACAATTTTTTTCAACTCGGCTGCGCCTCGTTCAGAAAAATCAATTCTCGCTCACCAAAGTAGCATTTCGCGCACTAGATACAAAAATAACTATTTTAACGATCTATTACACACACCATGTTGCCATTTATAAAAAATCGAGACGTCAAAGGTATAAAAAAGCAATGATCAAGAAGAACATTTTTTCCTACAAATCTGTGGAAGTACATCTAACTCAGTTTCACAAATTTTAAAATTAAAAATACCTCGAGCCTTTTTTCTCTGTTCCATACATATAAAGCCAACCCTCTATTATAGAAAGTATCAACATCAGGTGTGCTAAAAAATGCTCTGAGGGGATATAAATGAATTGAAAAAGTATTCATTGACGAAATTTACTTACAAACTTGATAGAAATTCAATAGCGATCAAGTTATTGTTGTGGCTTTCGTCGGAATAATATTCACTATTCAAATTATGTTTTTCGTTTTCTACCTATGAAATTTGAACGTTTTTCACAGAAAGTGGCACTGCTCTGAAGTCAAAATTTTAGGTTTGTAATGAATTACGTCATATGAATTTCCTGGAGGTATTTTGCGGAAATTATTAAAGCTTTTTCCATATTTCGACCTAAGGAATCGGATATAGTTATACCAGAAAGAACATCTTTTGCCTTTTATTGTTACTAATTTTTTTGAGTTATGAACTGTCGAAAATTAATTCAATGGATGCATCCTATCTTCGAATTCTGTATGAAATTTATAATTCTAATTATGATAATGTTGTTGAAATTATTTGCGGTAGATACCGAACAAGAGGAAAATGATACAACTCAATCATATACGGAAAACATTCCATAATTGGTATGTATAGAAGCCTTTACCGAAGGGAAGAAGCGATAGACGTGAACCTCATGAAATTTCAATGATAATAAAAATCGATATTCAGCTATATGATTTCCAGAACATCTGTGGCTGTGGGAACAGTGACATCAAAAAATTCATCAATAATGAGGCAGTAGATCACATGGAATAGGACATGTCAATTCCCTTAAACAACTTCGTAGCCTCCAAGATTTCCCGATTCAATAAATAAGCTGGTGAAGTAGAAAATAAGATTACAGCTGATAAAGCACATGCTATAGAAAATGTGCACAGGAGTGCCTCGAAAGGGACACTCGAAGGGCAGAAATCTATCCTATCCTATCAGATAGCCAAGCAGCACTAAAAGCTCTGAAGTCATACACTTGTGAGTCTAAGCTGACTTGGGACTGCAATAAACAATCCCTGAGACAACAGGCTGCACACAACCAGGTCACTTTGATGAGGGTTCCAGGTCACAAGGGAGTTAAAGGCAACGAGGAAGCAGACTGCCTTGCCAAAGAAGGGGCAAATACACAATTTCCCGGCCCAGAACCCTTCTGTGGACTCTCCAAGGCCCACTTGAAAGAAGAGTTTCGACGTTGGGAAGCGGATGAAATGAAATCTCACTGGAATAAAGTGCCAGGACAAAGACAAGCGAAAAGGCTAGTGAGCCTATCGCCAAGGAAAGCTAAGCAGCTTCTCGAGTTGGACAAGAAAGACTTGAAACTGGTAACGGGACTCCTTACTGGACACTGCCCTCTGAGGTACCACCTCAAAAAGATGGGCAAAACAGAGAGTGATAGTTGCCGCTACTGCGAGAACTTCGCTGAAACTGCAGAACATTTGCTTTGCGAATGCCCAGCGCTCTTCTGCAAGAGGCTCAAGTTCCTGGAAGGGGCCTTTTTAGAGCCCTCCGATATCAGGAACCTAGCTCCCAGGAAACTGATAAACTTTGCACGAAGTCTCGGAATCCTGGGCCTCGAATGGATTGAGGGTTATGCACAAAAGATCTTATAGGTCGAGGTGCTTGAGAGGCTGCACAACCGTACAATCTACAATCTACAGCTGATACTTCACCAATTCAAGTTTCATGAGTGAAGGCGATTCATTAGTATCATTACTAAGATTTCACGAGGTTCCGCAAGTTAACCTTTGTTAGATGTGAAATGTCATCGAAGGTATGAATCTAGGAAAGCCCTTGTTGTCGTATCCTTTGTATTTGATGCATTCCTCTCGGTTAATGACGATGGCTAGAAATAGCGTAATCAGAAGAACTGGGAATGAAATTCCACCAGAAAAGGAATTCATTTGTGTTGGGCTGAAGTAGCTATCCAGTGAAGAGGTCGAGTACTTTTCTTGAGACTGGATGTCACACGTATAATAAAGTTGGTGTTTGTTAGTGATAAAGAGTCCCTACATAGAAGAAGGGTTTGCTTTCCTTAGATAATAACGTGAATTGCCTTCTTGAACTATTATTACGGGAGGTAGAAAAAAACTATTTACTTTTAACAAAAAATATCGTATGTTTGATTGAGTAAGGTTCTTTTTCTCCTTTGTATTTCAATGCCTTCTGCTATCAAGCTAATATCCGCGGAAGAAATATAATCACTTTCCTTTCTTGGCATCTTTTCCTTACTCGTCGAACCCCTTATGTATTAGAAGAACAGTATATTATGATATTAGTTTTATAAGATGCTATTTTGTCGCACTATCAATAAATAACAGAAACATCATCGATTGGTAACAATGATGATATTGAAATATTTCAAATCTGACGCACAAGCGTAAAGCCCATAGTTTACTGATTTTGCGATACCAGCGATGAAAAATGCAATGTTGTTATTGTTTTTATTGGTCAATTTAAATCAAATCACAACCTGCATCAAAATTTACCAATAAAAACATTGAGTTTTTCACTGCTGGTAACACCAAATCTAAAATAGTTCAGAAGTAAGCTGGGCCCAAATCTTCTGACTTTCATCTGATAGTTCCATATTGTACCAACCTTCGAATAATAAAAAATGCGTATCGAAACAGAAGCTATTTCGATATGCATTTGCGTTTCATAATGACTTCATTATAGAACCAAAGTAGAAAAACTATCTTATTTTTGATTTTTAGTAGGCATGGAGACGTTCTTTCGAATGCCCTATATGTGAATATGGAGAAATTTGTGAAACCTCGTGAGAGATTAGAGGTTTCTTTGTTGAGGTCAATGGAAAATTTGAAACAAGTCGTACGTGTCTACGGCGAAATAGTTCATTCATTTCATCACAATTAGTGCTCTAGCTATTTTTTCAGGGTCAGTTGCAGAGATAAGTTCTATTCAAGAAATTTATAGACAACAGTATTCATTGTCTGTTGTTCCCACGTGTAGTTCATTCAAAATGTTTGACTCTTATAATCATTATACAGTGTGTATCATTAATATTGTTTTATAGTCCAAGGAAAGAGTCCCTTAATACAACATAATAAAATAGTTCTAACAAACGTTTCCAGAGTCGTTACAAAGTTTTAAAATAACATCACTTCACAGAGAAAATTGTCACTGAAACAAAGTATTTCCTATTTATTTTTTCTTAGAAAACAAAGGGAGATTTTCTGTAAACTGATGAAAACTAGTTTTTTTAAAGCTTTGATACCATCATGTATCATGTAACTCGAGGGTCTTTTCTACTAAGAAATCTACTCTTCCACTTTTTACGATATTAATGGTACACCATCTATATTGTTGGTCCTATAAAGCACTTAGAGATATATCACAATACAAGTTTTATATATTTTCCTACAACATCGATATATTCCTAGATTTTATTATTGTTGTATGAGACGGATGGAATATAGTGCTGAAAATATCGAAATGTTAAAATTGGTATAGTCTCAATAGTAACATCCCAACAGTTATAACAAAAATGTATCAATGTTCTGAGGTAAAAAAATGAGATGGGACAATTTTCGAACACCCAGCGGTAGTGATTTTTTAGGTACAAAAACAAACATTTTCTGAACCAATTTTTTCTGGGATCACCATCAACATTATTGATACGTTTTCGTTATATTCAGCAATACAATTTTTTTCTTATGTCTAAGGGTTGCTAACGTGTTATAAACTATGTAAATAAGGGATTATATGAGCAATCCTACTTTGATATGCTATATGAAATATACTTTTATTTCGGAAATCCAATGAAACCTGGAAATATTCGTGGATTTTATAAAAATAGCTTATGCATCAGTGTTAAAATTGTGCTTTGGCACTGAAGTGTATTCAAATCAGCGTTTTATAATCAATCTTAGGTACTTTCACGCAGAAATGCTCGAAAACGATACTTCCAAGCACCTTATTTTCGCGCACTAGAGCCTAAAAGTTTACATTGATTTTAAAATTCAGATAAATGACAATTGAAGTCTTTGTATAAGGCTTGTCAACAATAAAAAAATTGTTTAGCACGGCTTATTTTGAGCAAGTCAAGATAACTACTTCACCCTTACTTCGTATTGAGTACAAGACTTCAAGACATTCGATCAATAATCATTTCTCATTGATGCGATATAGTCCCAAGAAAAAGTTTGTCATGAATTATTTTTGAGAGCAATATAGTTTTAAGGAAAGATAATGAGTATATCGTATTGTTAATATGAATTTTATAGTAGAATATTGTGATATTATTCATTTTCTCTTTCTTTGATTCAATTCGACTTCTTTCGATCAAATTTCAAATGAGATGTCTGATGAATAGTTTAACAGTTCAAATCAAAACACCAACATCTGCAATTACTATTACATTGATTATTATTAAAATAGGTGAAGTACATAATATTTTATTCTTCTCCTGATGCAAACATAGTAACATTCGTTTCCTAAATATCGCCAGTGCAAGGACGTGGAACTGAAAAATTTGTATTTTTGTTTCAAATATCTTGAAAACATAAATTTATATCATGGATGATTTTCATTCACCATAATGATGATTTGTCTTTGTGAATAGAGAATTGCGATCATCACATTACTGCCCTACTTTTTTGTGAAACGAACATTTTCGAAAATATAACTTTCAAAACCCTCCATGATTTCAAGATACAGGGCGAGATAGAAATTTTTCACTTTTCGAACACATCTCGTATCATTGTTAATTTCGAACCTATCGGCATTAAAACTAAAGAAGTGTCGACTATCAAGTATGTGAGTTTCGTGAGCTTGAAGAAGTCCTTATAGAACTATAGGGAAATATACAAGGTGTCCCATTAAAACACATAATTTGCTTGGTTTTATGATTTCGAAGGTTTATGAAAATAAAGGAAGTACGCAACTGTATCTCACGTACATGGAAAAAGCTTCAATAGATACCTAAATCACATTTGAGTTTGGGTCGAAACTAATTAAATATTTGTGCATGGAATAGACATTTTGCGGGAGGTTGATTAGGAAAACACGATTCAGTAATGCCCTGTATATTGATGCACATCAGTTTATCACTCTTATTTAATATTCTCAGCTCATGAATAAAAATTTGAAACAACTAATATTTGTGATTTAACCTTAATAACGCATTATTTACTATTATATTAATGTAACTAGATTATTATGCGATTTAAAATGGTGGAGGTCATTGTCCGAGAATGCGATTTATAATAGACGAGGACATTGCTAGGTGACGAGGAGTCAGCCGAGTCAACCGCAATATCCGAGACGGTGTTAAATCGCTAATAATCGAGTTACATTTGACAACGGCAATGCGAGAATGAATAAATATTATTTGGTATCTGACGTAATATGCTTGTATATAACGTATTATGCTTTCGTAACTAACGTAAATTATGGTAGCCAATTTATATTTGGTAAATAAAGTTTTGGTACGTTTATGATGTTAATATTAATTGATGAAGATTTTATATAATAATGAATAATCTTCAATGATACGATGAAATAAATATTATTCGGTGTCTTGATATCGGCACCACACACATATTTTTTCAAAACCCCCGCCAAATCTGAGGTCACGTGATATATGTCGCAACAAATTTATCAGTTGGCGAACATGTAGACACGAATATAGCCATTGGAGTTTTTTAGAAATTTTCATAACACAGGCCGATATAGGCTTGAAAGCATATAACGAAGATATAAGAGGTGTTCGAAAAGTGGAAAATTTCTATTTCGTTTCACAAAAAAGTTGGATAGTAAAAACCACCGAAGACATATCCTGCAAATGTATCGAAAATCGGACCCACTGCACCACAACCACAGATTAAAAAATCTTAGAGATGAGACACTCTGAGACACTTCATTGACCTCGGACCTTTAAATTTTGCTCATCGCAGTTGCCGGATAGTGGTTGTCACCACTGAAACTACTAATGTGCAATGTTGCCATTTCAGTAATGTATAATCAACACCAATAATATGAAAGATCTGTGATAAAGGGTTACTCACTTCTGAGTGCTTTATCATGAACAAGTTTGTCATCAGAAATTAGTGTCTATTGGGAATAAGATGGATTCTGAATGAATTTTACGATGAAATTCGAATATTTTGAATATAGCCCATCCATTGTCTTCGGGAAAAATAAAACACGATTCAATTATCTATTAAATATTAGACTCTGAATTGATCAACTAGAAATTTGATATAGCAGTCAATAATATCACTTAATATAAGTACTAACAGTTTTTCGTCCTATGGAGAACAATGTAATTTGATATTCCCCGATTTATTTGAAGATGATTTTCAATCTTATATACACAGTAATGATTGCCAATAAACATATTATTATACCTGATTCACATTCGAGATAATGAAGGTATATTCCTATGATTACATGTTGTTTAATCTGTGCTGTGATAATCCTTGGAACCTTTATTCTTTTTAAGGAAAATATGTTATATATTGTAAGACCATAATCCCATCCGAAATACTGGATCGTGAATGGTGTGAAACGAAAACATTCGTAACATAACCAACAAAATGATGACAACGATGTAAAAACAAAACTCGATTAATATTTTAGCGCCTGCGCGTATCTTTGACTGGACCTTTAAATTGTGCGCTTTCGACATCTCTCTCTAATTTAATTCGCTCTGTCAGACTGTCTCATCTCTAAGTTTTTTCTAATCTGCACCACAACAACCCCCCTAGAACCCCCACGACCACACCTCGTCGACCATCCCCCTTCCCCCCCGCCTACCATCATGCAAACCAACCCCCTCACACGTCGGAGCTCCTCAGACCCTCGAGCAGGGGCGCCATCGCCGTGCCATCCTCTAGGCAGATCGACACCGGCGACGCCCTGTCCAGCTCCTCCTCGGGGATGGAACCCCTTCTGCCGACGTGGAAGGCGCCCACCGCGTCCAAGCTGGTGGCAGCCCTCGAAGGCCCAGGCCTGCTGTGCGCCGCGGGCTGCTCGAAGCTACGCGAGAACTTTGACCTGGCACCCGCAGCTTCAACGCATGAAAAGAAATAATGAGCCAGGGTGATTCTTACGATGACGGATTTTTTGTTGGTGCAATGACAATAATTGACTGAAAATCATGAATTTTAGTAAATACGCTTTTTTCGACCTTAGTTAGAAAATGGTCAATTGTATTTCCAAATAGGCATTTTGATTCCGAAAGGCATTATTTGTATTTCAAATTGGTCAATTCAATTTTAAAAATCATCAATTGAATTTCAACATTGTTAGTAGTGTTTGAAAGTGTTTGAAAAGTGTTTCGACCGCCAACTTAGTTGCATCAAAGCAACCCTCGTAAGTGTAGGACTTGTATGAGTAAGGAAGACCACGACCTTAGCTTTTTAAGTGTCATCCGGAGCACTACTCGGTTAGTTACCGTGGAGAGTCCGAAGGATTGAAATCTAGGTACCAAGAATGTTCGGTTGGTCACATATCTCCTCCCTAAACGTTGCTTCAGAAATAAATGAAATTTCCAATAGCCGCGCCGGGATTAGAACCCGGACCCTCTGGGCCCAAAGGCCAGCGCCTCAACGCACTCGACCACCAACTCAGTAATACTTGAACTATTCTAACTCTTAAACTGACACGATTTGTAATTGAGCAGGAAGTACATGCATTTTTCGGCAGTTTGGTCAGAAAATATAAAAATCTCAACATTTTAACATAAAAATGGCACTTCTGTTCAGTTTCGATAGCATTCAACGATTTCGAGATAAATAGTTTTTAAAATGACACGTTCATGTTTCATTCATGTTTTTGTCTTTGCACCCCCGACTATCTAATCGAATCATCGGAGCAGGTATTTTCTGAGGGAGAAAGTACCCCTAGTACAGTTTCCCACGCTCCTGGACAAAAATTTAGGATTTTCTCAAGATTTTTGAGATGGGCATGAAAAGTAAGCAATATGGACAAGATTTGGTAATTTTATCTCGAAGGGTTTCGAAAATATTTACAAGAAACCTTCATCTCGAACTCACATTCAAATGGGGGCATTCCTGGACCTATGTTAATGCAAACATATTTTTCTAAAAACGTTTGAAAAAGTAAAGCGTCAAGCCTTCGCATCTCAACATAAAGTTGACATTTTCCGAGGAATGTCATTAAGTGACAGCATTGCCGCTTGTGCTTGGAAATAATGTCATTAAATGACAGCATATTTGCGCTGGCATCCAACATTGTTGAAAACGAACTCATCATTCTGTTGCATGATGGAAAATGATAATGGTGACAATGAATTATCCAACACATCTGATGTAGCAGAAAGTGCGAACATTGTGAATGTGAACCTCGTAACAGAGAAATCGAGGAAAAGTGTGAATTTATGATATGATAGATTTATGGACATAGTGCCATGAAATGCTTGAATGCAAAATATACCAAGGCAAGTTTTCTAACTTGTCGTATTTCTCCAAAAACATTAGTCCATTGAATATGAAGCAAATGTTAGTTTGATTATATCTTTTCGGTTCATAACGTATTATAACTGTGGGATAGACATAAGTTTTCAAGTAGCCTCAATAGCCAACTGATGAAGAACATTATGAAATATATGTTAATTGAATGAAGTATCGAGTTTTCTTGTCTAGGAACTATGTTAGTAGAAAAAATCTTGTGTGTATTTCGAACGCAAAGTGTCTTGCAGCTCTTGCAAGTTCATCTTCTTCGAGCGGCAATCTATCACTTTGCGCTCTGAATACATAAATAGCTGTTCACTATTTTCGTTCCTGGAATATGCAGCTGAAACCTTCCCAAGTAATTTCGGGACACCCTCAAAAAACGAACCTCTTTCGATCTGTGCGGCCTCGGCCTCAGCTTCAGCTTCGTTGACCACCTCCACCTCCTCCTGGGGCGCCTCCTCGAAGCTGACGGCCGGCGGTGGGTGGTGGTGGGGGCGGTAACTGCACGACGGCGCTTCCTCGATGGTGGGCGGCGTGCTGCGGCGTTCGAAGCTCTGCTCGAAGCTGAAGCTGGCGAAGTTCTTGTGGCGCGCCTGGTGGGCGCGGTCCGCCAGACAAGATAGCCGCCTCGCCCGCTGGTGGGGGTGAACGGCAGCCAGCGAGGGGCGGTGGTGGCGGGGGTGGTGGGGGTGGGGGCGATCGATGGTGATGAGGGAGGTTCTGCGGTCCCTGCTGCCGGGGGTGGGTAAGATCGGGCCTGGAAAGGATTGCGTCTTCAGGTGATGGGGTGACCTGACCTGACCTGACCTGACCTAACCTAACCTAACCTAACCTGACCTGACCTGACCTGACCTGACCTGACCTGACCTGACCTGACCTGACCTGACCTGACCTGACCTGACCTGACCTGACCTGACCTGACCTGACCTGACCTGACCTGACCTGACCTGACCTGACCTGACCTGACCTGACCTGACCTGACCTGACCTGACCTGACCTGACCTGACCTGACCTGACCTGACCTGACCTGACCTGACCTGACCTGACCTGACCTGACCTGACCTGACCTGACCTGACCTGACCTGACCTGACCTGACCTGACCTGACCTGACCTGACCTGACCTGACCTGACCTGACCTGACCTGACCTGACCTGACCTGACCTGACCTGACCTGACCTGACCTGACCTGACCTGACCTGACCTGACCTGACCTGACCTGACCTGACCTGACCTGACCTGACCTGACCTGACCTGACCTGACCTGACCTGACCTGACCTGACCTGACCTGACCTGACCTGACCTGACCTGACCTGACCTGACCTGACCTGACCTGACCTGACCTGACCTGACCTGACCTGACCTGACCTGACCTGACCTGACCTGACCTGACCTGACCTGACCTGACCTGACCTGACCTGACCTGACCTGACCTGACCTGACCTGACCTGACCTGACCTGACCTGACCTGACCTGACCTGACCTGACCTGACCTGACCTGACCTGACCTGACCTGACCTGACCTGACCTGACCTGACCTGACCTGACCTGACCTGACCTGACCTGACCTGACCTGACCTGACCTGACCTGACCTGACCTGACCTGACCTGACCTGACCTGACCTGACCTGACCTGACCTGACCTGACCTGACCTGACCTGACCTGACCTGACCTGACCTGACCTGACCTGACCTGACCTGACCTGACCTGACCTGACCTGACCTGACCTGACCTGACCTGACCTGACCTGACCTGACCTGACCTGACCTGACCTGACCTGACCTGACCTGACCTGACCTGACCTGACCTGACCTGACCTGACCTGACCTGACCTGACCTGACCTGACCTGACCTGACCTGACCTGACCTGACCTGACCTGACCTGACCTGACCTGACCTGACCTGACCTGACCTGACCTGACCTGACCTGACCTGACCTGACCTGACTTGACCTGACCTGACTTGACCTGACCTGACCTGACCTGACCTGACTTGACCTGACCTGACCTGACCTGACTTGACCTGACTTGACCTGACTTGACCTGACTTGACCTGACTTGACCTGACTTGACCTGACTTGACCTGACTTGACCTGACTTGACCTGACTTGACCTGACTTGACCTGACTTGACCTGACTTGACCTGACTTGACCTGACTTGACCTGACTTGACCTGACTTGACCTGACTTGACCTGACTTGACCTGACTTGACCTGACTTGACCTGACTTGACCTGACTTGACCTGACTTGACCTGACTTGACCTGACTTGACCTGACTTGACCTGACTTGACCTGACTTGACCTGACTTGACCTGACTTGACCTGACTTGACCTGACTTGACCTGACTTGACCTGACTTGACCTGACTTGACCTGACTTGACCTGACTTGACCTGACTTGACCTGACTTGACCTGACTTGACCTGACTTGACCTGACTTGACCTGACTTGACCTGACTTGACCTGACTTGACCTGACTTGACCTGACTTGACCTGACTTGACCTGACTTGACCTGACTTGACCTGACTTGACCTGACTTGACCTGACTTGACCTGACTTGACCTGACCTGACCTGACCTGACTTGACCTGACTTGACCTGACTTGACCTGACTTGACCTGACTTGACCTGACCTGACCTGACCTGACCTGACCTGACCTGACCTGACCTGACCTGACCTGACCTGACCTGACCTGACCTGACCTGACCTGACCTGACCTGACCTGACCTGACCTGACCTGACCTGACCTGACCTGACCTGACCTGACCTGACCTGACCTGACCTGACCTGACCTGACCTGACCTGACCTGACCTGACCTGACCTGACCTGACCTGACCTGACCTGACCTGACCTGACCTGACCTGACCTGACCTGACCTGACCTGACCTGACCTGACCTGACCTGACCTGACCTGACCTGACCTGACCTGACCTGACCTGACCTGACCTGACCTGACCTGACCTGACCTGACCTGACCTGACCTGACCTGACCTGACCTGACCTGACCTGACCTGACCTGACCTGACCTGACCTGACCTGACCTGACCTGACCTGACCTGACCTGACCTGACCTGACCTGACCTGACCTGACCTGACCTGACCTGACCTGACCTGACCTGACCTGACCTGACCTGACCTGACCTGACCTGACCTGACCTGACCTGACCTGACCTGACCTGACCTGACCTGACCTGACCTGACCTGACCTGACCTGACCTGACCTGACCTGACCTGACCTGACCTGACCTGACCTGACCTGACCTGACCTGACCTGACCTGACCTGACCTGACCTGACCTGACCTGACCTGACCTGACCTGACCTGACCTGACCTGACCTGACCTGACCTGACCTGACCTGACCTGACCTGACCTGACCTGACCTGACCTGACCTGACCTGACCTGACCTGACCTGACCTGACCTGACCTGACCTGACCTGACCTGACCTGACCTGACCTGACCTGACCTGACCTGACCTGACCTGACCTGACCTGACCTGACCTGACCTGACCTGACCTGACCTGACCTGACCTGACCTGACCTGACCTGACCTGACCTGACCTGACCTGACCTGACCTGACCTGACCTGACCTGACCTGACCTGACCTGACCTGACCTGACCTGACCTGACCTGACCTGACCTGACCTGACCTGACCTGACCTGACCTGACCTGACCTGACCTGACCTGACCTGACCTGACCTGACCTGACCTGACCTGACCTGACCTGACCTGACCTGACCTGACCTGACCTGACCTGACCTGACCTGACCTGACCTGACCTGACCTGACCTGACCTGACCTGACCTGACCTGACCTGACCTGACCTGACCTGACCTGACCTGACCTGACCTGACCTGACCTGACCTGACCTGACCTGACCTGACCTGACCTGACCTGACCTGACCTGACCTGACCTGACCTGACCTGACCTGACCTGACCTGACCTGACCTGACCTGACCTGACCTGACCTGACCTGACCTGACCTGACCTGACCTGACCTGACCTGACCTGACCTGACCTGACCTGACCTGACCTGACCTGACCTGACCTGACCTGACCTGACCTGACCTGACCTGACCTGACCTGACCTGACCTGACCTGACCTGACCTGACCTGACCTGACCTGACCTGACCTGACCTGACCTGACCTGACCTGACCTGACCTGACCTGACCTGACCTGACCTGACCTGACCTGACCTGACCTGACCTGACCTGACCTGACCTGACCTGACCTGACCTGACCTGACCTGACCTGACCTGACCTGACCTGACCTGACCTGACCTGACCTGACCTGACCTGACCTGACCTGACCTGACCTGACCTGACCTGACCTGACCTGACCTGACCTGACCTGACCTGACCTGACCTGACCTGACCTGACCTGACCTGACCTGACCTGACCTGACCTGACCTGACCTGACCTGACCTGACCTGACCTGACCTGACCTGACCTGACCTGACCTGACCTGACCTGACCTGACCTGACCTGACCTGACCTGACCTGACCTGACCTGACCTGACCTGACCTGACCTGACCTGACCTGACCTGACCTGACCTGACCTGACCTGACCTGACCTGACCTGACCTGACCTGACCTGACCTGACCTGACCTGACCTGACCTGACCTGACCTGACCTGACCTGACCTGACCTGACCTGACCTGACCTGACCTGACCTGACCTGACCTGACCTGACCTGACCTGACCTGACCTGACCTGACCTGACCTGACCTGACCTGACCTGACCTGACCTGACCTGACCTGACCTGACCTGACCTGACCTGACCTGACCTGACCTGACCTGACCTGACCTGACCTGACCTGACCTGACCTGACCTGACCTGACCTGACCTGACCTGACCTGACCTGACCTGACCTGACCTGACCTGACCTGACCTGACCTGACCTGACCTGACCTGACCTGACCTGACCTGACCTGACCTGACCTGACCTGACCTGACCTGACCTGACCTGACCTGACCTGACCTGACCTGACCTGACCTGACCTGACCTGACCTGACCTGACCTGACCTGACCTGACCTGACCTGACCTGACCTGACCTGACCTGACCTGACCTGACCTGACCTGACCTGACCTGACCTCGACACCATTGGATTATACAGAGAAGACTGTCTCAAGAATGTAAAATTAATTACCTACCTCGTAACTTTACAAACAACCTCGTACACAACAAATTCACATGTGGGTCTAAAAGTCGAAAAATCGAACTTTTCTTTATAAATCGAGAACAAAAGACGCCAGAGAATTTGTCTCGAAAAGAGAGACCGAGTATTCCTCTTCAATTTTTTGTATCTCCTATTATAGTTACCGAGTTACCCTATACAAACATCGAACTTTGCCCAATATTTTTTCACTTGTTTAATTTTGTGTGAATGATGAAATCAAAGATTGCACAACTGAGACGCGACAAGCATGCATCATTTATTTTGTTTCAAAAGAATCATTTTCAAATATGTTATAGCCTTGAAACTGTCCCACTTCCAGACTAGCCCCAATCATGACCACAATATCTGAAGCACCATTCACCCGAGACGCGAGATTGTTTTGAAAAACACTCACTTTGCCCTCGATACCAAGTTACCCGTCTCCCGATGATGGTGACCTCGATTTCAACGTGGTACACTGAACAAACGTAACGTCAAAGTCGCCGTAGCCATCAAACTTTCTGGTTGCGACATTAAACCGGATGGAATCTGTAGATAAACTGGAAACTCTCCGAAAACCCTAATAACCACGGGATCCTGGATGATATCTACCCGCCGTGCTGTAATCTGTCCTTTATGGGGTTTGAGGGGATTCACAGATTGAGTTCAGCGAGGTTATAAATGATTAATGTAATGAAGTTTTCTCTTTTTTTTTGTTCGATAGGATAGGGAAGTTGGTGATGAATACACTGGAGCGGATATATCTCAGACTTTATTGGCTTGGACCACGGACGCGGGTTTATTGAGCCAATCATAAGCGTACGAAATTAAATTGTAGAAATTAACTATTTCGAAATTGGTTTAATTAATTATAAGTATCCAAATCGTGGCTGAGTGGACGAACAACTGCAATATGGTTGCAGATTGGTTGCAAAAACTGAAGAATCATCACTAAGGTTTCTTATCATCAATTTTTTCTTCAATATTCTCTCACCATGTCAAACATGTTTTTTTTTCAATATTTTCACACCATGTCAAAATAGTATATTATGATACAAGTTTTATAAGACGCTATTTTGTCGCACGCGTTGTTTGGAGTACGACGAGCGAAGCGAGGAGTGCTCCAAGTTAACAAGTGCGACAACGTGTCTTATAAAACGTGTGTCATATGCAATTTGTTCTATTTTGAATTGATTTGAAGAAAAAAATGGATTCAATATCGATACATAACAGAAACATCTTCGATTGGTAACAATGATGACATGAAATAATAAAAATCTGACGCACAAGCGTAAAGCCCAGTTTACAGTTGATCGATTTTGATTATTGCAATACCAGCGGTGAAAAATGTAATGTAGTTATTATTTTTATTAGTCAATTTGATTCAAAAACACTTTGAATTAAAATTTACCAATTGAAACATTGAGATTTTCACTGCCAATATCACCAAATCCAAGTCGCTCAGAAGTAAACTGGGCCTAACTCTTCTGACTTTCATTTGACAGTTCGATTGTACCAATCTCCGAATAATAAAAAATGCGTATCGAAATTGCGGCTATTTGCGTTGCACAATTACTTCATTATACAAGCAAAATAGACAAATATTTTTTCATTATTTTGTCCCAGCGGCATGCAATAAGGTGATAGGTGAAGCAAGATACGGAGAAAAATCAATGCTAAAAAATAAAAATACTAAAATTGCATTGGGTACATTTTTTTACAAAAATATTGATTGAGTTGCTTTCGAGGACAAAAGACTGTTGTTTTTTACATAGGTCTGAATTAGCCCCCTATCAGCCAGATAATATCAGCATAATCCAACAAAAACAGCAAGAATTGAGTATTTACGAATTTACGAAAAAAAAAATATATGGAGGCATCTGAATAGTGCGAAATTCATGCGTTCATCTGTTCGATCGTAGAACCTCAGAACTTTTCCCAATAGGTGGCACTGACGTCCTTCCTACCGTACCTGACTTTAATAGTGGGCATGATATATTAGATGATTTCGATACAGATCAGTATCAATTGGCCTAGGCCCTAGTGCCACTGATCAGGAACGGTTCGTCATCATCCGAATTGTCCGTAGATTCTTGTGAGTCTAGTTTATTATCATATGAATCCAACTTTGTAAAAAACACCGGAGGTGGTGAAGAGAAGCACTAATTCACATGAACTCACTTATGATATGATTGATATGGTGTTCATTCACACCAGAAAAGTATTCGCATGTACCTGCTCCATGTGTTTAAACGCACCGAAGAGAATTTAGTGGAGATATGATTCAGCATCAAGAAAATCACAGAATGTGCATCACACCACAGCGGTGTCAAATCGCACTTTCGGAAATGCATAAAGAACACCACCAAAGTGTTCATTCTGTTTAATTCAGCACTAATACTAGTGTTTCTCACAACTGGGTTTTATTATTAAAAAAACCGGTAATTTTGCACTTATCATGCGATCTATATTTTGATGGAAATTTTTGTTGGAACTTACGTATTTAAACCTGAAAAACACGAATTTCATAATATTATCGTGAACATATCTCTAGTATTCGAGATAATCGATGCCAAAGTTCGAAATTTCACCTTCTTTAACTGATAACCATCTTTCTTTTTGACATGTATTGAAGAGAGAGAACACTTATCACTGACTGGTGTTGCTATAAGGCAGCTGTGAATCCACCTTTATTCGCTCAAGATTCGCATTGATGTTTTCAAAATGGCCGTTGTTTATGTAGTCTAGTTTAAGAAATAATAGAAAAAATACGGAAAAATTACATATTTGTGATGTTTTTCTTACACAAAAATAATAATTAACCATGGTAAATGCATGTAATATGTCCTGGGATCTAAGAAGATACAATACTTGCCCAAAAGTTGCCATACAAAGAAGGTGAAATTTCGAACTTTCGCATCGATTATCTCGAAAACTAGAGATATGTTCAAGATAATATTATGAAATTCGTGTTTTTCCGGTCAAAATACGTAAATACCAACAAAAATTTCCATCAAAATATAGATCGCATGATAAGTGCAAAATTACCAAAAAAACGATGGAAAAGGTCACATAACATTTACAGAGGTGAATAACATGCCGGTGTTTACTGACACTAAAACAATCAGGACCTCAGGGGACACCAGACGGTGTTTGCTGGTGTGAGCTGGTGTAATTTTATTTTTTCACTATGTAAGCCAATCCATCTCTAGTGCGCTTCTAGACTAACATAACGTAGTGCTCGAATGGATAAATACCTTTTTTATTACCTGACAGCGAGGCCGTGGGACTATGCTCGTTGACCACCAGGTGTTGGATGTCCACGGCCGATTTGGACCTCCTCGGCGGCGGGTTTAGCATGGCTATGCAGGTGCTGCCCACGAAAACGGAGTTCTGTCGGGGGCGGCGGATTATGGGGGAGGGTAGAACGGATAGGGGGTCGGTTAGGGCGTTGACGTTGTACTTTGAGAAGGACATTCTTGCCTGGAAAATGCAGATTAAATAGATAGATGAAAGCTTTATTGTCAAAAATGAAAATTTTTCGTCGAAAAAGTCAATAAGAGTTAGAAACGTAATGCGTGAAAATTCGCAATAAAAATAGGAAAATTTCAGTTTATATTTCACAATTGTGTATGCTGGGAGTCAATATAGTTCTTTCCAATAACAGCCAAACTAGCCATTGTCAGTAGTTGATAGGACTATCGCCAAGACCATGCAATGAGTAAAAGTAAATCAGAAAGTTACTTGAATTGAGGCTAAAACTGGAGAAAACTCGCTGTAATTAAACAACGCACTGTTCTAGAAAGAGATCTGAAGGATTATCGGACACACAATTAGATGCTAAAATGAGACTTGTTGTTATTTTGCTAATAAAAGTGATTTGACGGTTTTGAGCATTGGCCTTCAAAGCATCAGTTGAAAGGCACCCTCAGCTAGAGGAATCATGGTTGTGATTGGCGTTCGAGAATGAGATATATTAGGTGTAACGTTTAATAATTCATAAATTAATCAAGGAATTGTTTTGTCATTTCAGTAGAAGGGCTATCTGATTTTACATTCTAATTTTGTAACAATTATTTCAGAACAAATTTTGAGCCTATCTGTTTACTCCCAAATCTCACAAATGTGAACGTGCTGTAAATCCTAGAAGAAATATTCAAAATCTGACGCACAAGCGCCCAGTTCACTGTCGAGCGATTTTGATTTTTGCGATACCAGCGGTGGGAAATGCAACATTGTTGTTGTTTTTATCGGTAATTTTGAATGAAATCACACTCTAATTTGAAATTTACCTATAAGAACATTGAGTTTTTCACTGCCAGTATCAACAGATCCAAAATAGCTCAGAAGTAAGCTGTGCCTAACTACTTTGACTTTCATTCGACAGTTCGATTGTACCAACCTCTGAATAATAAAAAATGCTTTTCGAAAGAGAGGCTATTTCGATACGCATTTGCGTTACATAATGACTTCATTTTAGAACCAAAATAGATAAAAGCATTTTCCCATCAAAAGGTGTTCGATCATGTACTCGTGTTTGATTTTATCTGTTGACTGCACGCGAGAGGAAAACATTTATCTATGAGCCAGTAGATGGACGTTGGTAGGGAAACAATATTGATTGCAACAAATCAGTGTTTCAATAGACAGAACCCAAATTTTTAGTTACAGTCACTATTTCAATATTTCCGTGTATACTTGTGTACATTTTTTCTGAAATTTATCGTACACAGTTTTTTGTAGTTATTGGAATAAAACATTTGTTTTCGAAGATGCGCACCCTGTATTGCGTAGACGAAGTGATTTCAAACTATATAGAGTTTTTTTGTGCGGTTTCCTGTTTCTACATAACTTGTATATTTTGTGATAATCTCATGTTTATCAAATATTGTTTACTACAATTTTGTTTGTTGTGTGTTTGTCTGATTGTTGATTCCTAATAACCCATTGACCTTTCTTGAACATCACAGAAGATTTCTACAGATGAATTCATATAATCATGGCTCATAGAAAATCATTTCTATTATTCCACCTCGAGCGGTTCTGAGCAGGCAGATCATCAGATGGACACATGCATACTTCGATATCAGTCACACTTCTATTCATCGAAACTTTTTTTCAACTAACGTGAGTTTTTTCCTGATACCCAAATTCCAATACGTATATCCAAGATGTTCACAATCATATCTTTCAGATACTATCAACTATGTGGGGTGAGACACAAAACATATATAGTTGAATTGGCTAGATTTGGGAAACTTTTTTTATACCTACATATACACTTTCCCAAGAAATAAACGCATCGCCAAAAAGTTTACCAAAAGTTTGAAATAATTTTTTGTCCAAACCACTTGTCCACAAGTATTTCTTTCCACAATGTTGGTATATTATACAAAAGCGTATAAGGGCCA
This sequence comes from Chrysomela aeneicollis, assembly GCA_029955515.1. Lineage (NCBI taxonomy): Eukaryota > Metazoa > Arthropoda > Insecta > Coleoptera > Chrysomelidae > Chrysomela > Chrysomela aeneicollis. Next base: position 24,590,590 of record JARUHQ010000005.1, read on the forward strand.
CCGAGATTTTTTTATATTTTTTCCGACTTTAAACTCAGAATTTTTTTATTCCCACTTCAAACTCGGAATTTCCGACTACTTCGCATCTTGAAAAAATCTCATAATTAACAAAGCACGAATTTGACTTGTCATGGAGTTTAGTTCATATGTTTAGAGTTCACCTCCAGAATTCAATATCCATTAAAACTATACGTCTGGTTGGTGATCTTGGCATTTACGAGTTTGTTGACCGCAGAAAAGTGATCGATATCTATTTTTTTGTAGATATATTGTTGTGGTAGATGCTTATCAAAATCTTTATATCAAACTCGAAATTCGGAAAAAAATAATTCCGAGTTCAAAGTCTGAAATTCCGTGTTTGGAGTCGGAAAAAAAGTAATTCCCAGTTCAAAGTCGGAATTTCCTAGTTTGAAGTCGGAAAAAAATAATTCCGAGTTCGAAGTCGGAAATTTTTTTAAAGTCGGAATTTCCTAGTTTGAAGTCGGGAAAAAATAATTCAGAGTTCGAAGTCGGAAAAAAATAATTCCGAGTTTGAAGTCGGAAAAAAATAATTCCGAGTTCAAAGTCGGAACTTTTTTTGAAGTCGGAATTTCCTAGTTTGAAGTCGGAAAAAAATAATTCCGAGTTCGAAGTCGGAAAAAAATAATTCCGAGTTCAAAGTCGGAAATTTTTTTAAAGTCGGAATTTCCTAGTTTGAAGTCGGAAAAAAATAATTCCGAGTTCAAAGTCGGAAATTTTTTTAAAGTCGGAATTTCCTAGTTTGAAGTCGGGAAAAAATAATTCCGAGTTCGAAGTCGGAAAAAAATAATTCCGAGTTTGAAGTCGGAAAAAAAAGTCTGAAATTCCGTGTTTGGAGTCGGAAAAAAAGTAATTCCCAGTTCAAAGTCGGAATTTCCGAGTTTGAAATCAGAAAAAAATAATTCCGAGTTCAAAGTCGAAAATTTTTTTGAAGTCGGAATTTCCTAGTTTGAAGTCGGAAAAAAATAATTCCGAGTTCGAAGTCGGAAATTTTTTTAAAGTCGGAATTTCCTAGTTTGAAGTCGGGAAAAAATAATTCAGAGTTCGAAGTCGGAAAAAAATAATTCCGAGTTTGAAGTCGGAAAAAAATAATTCCGAGTTCAAAGTCGGAACTTTTTTTGAAGTCGGAATTTCCTAGTTTGAAGTCGGAAAAAAATAATTCCGAGTTCGAAGTCGGAAATTTTTTTAAAGTCGGAATTTCCTAGTTTGAAGTCGGAAAAAAATAATTCTGAGTTCGAAGTCGGAAAAAAATAATTCCGAGTTCGAAGTCGGAAAAAAATAATTCCGAGTTCAAAGTCGGAAATTTTTTTAAAGTCGGAATTTCCTAGTTTGAAGTCGGAAAAAAATAATTCCGAGTTCGAAGTCGGAAAAAAATAATTCCGAGTTTGAAGTCGGAAAAAAATAATTCCGAGTTCGAAGTCGGAAATTTTTTTAAAGTCGGAATTTCCTAGTTTGAAGTCGGGAAAAAATAATTCAGAGTTCGAAGTCGGAAAAAAATAATTCCGAGTTTGAAGTCGGAAAAAAATAATTCCGAGTTCAAAGTCGGAACTTTTTTTGAAGTCGGAATTTCCTAGTTTGAAGTCGGAAAAAAATAATTCCGAGTTCGAAGTCGGGAAAAAATAATTCCGAGTTTGAAGTCGGAAAAAAATAATTCCGAGTTCAAAGTCGGAAATTTTTTTAAAGTCGGAATTTCCTAGTTTGAAGTCGGAAAAAAATAATTCCGAGTTCGAAGTCGGAAAAAAATAATTCCGAGTTTGAAGTCGGAAAAAAAAGTCTGAAATTCCGTGTTTGGAGTCGGAAAAAAAGTAATTCCCAGTTCAAAGTCGGAATTTCCGAGTTTGAAATCAGAAAAAAATAATTCCGAGTTCAAAGTCGAAAATTTTTTTAAAGTCGGAATTTCCTAGTTTGAAGTCGGGAAAAAATAATTCCGAGTTCAAAGTCGAAACTTTTTTTGAAGTCGGAATTTCCTAGTTTGAAGTCGGAAAAAAATAATTCCGAGTTCGAAGTCGGAAAAAAATAATTCCGAGTTTCAAGTCGGGAAAAAATAATTCCGAGTTTAAAGTTGGAAATTCCGAGTTTGAAGTCGAAAAAAATAATTCCGAGTTCAAAGTCGGAAACTCCGAGATTGAAGTCGGAAAAAAATAATTCCGAGTTCAAAGTCGGAAATTTTTTTAAAGTCGGAATTTCCTAGTATGAAGTCGGAAAAAAATAATTCCGAGTTCGAAGTCGGAAAAAAATAATTCCGAGTTTGAAGTCGGAAAAAAATAATTCCGAGTTCAAAGTCTGAAATTCCGTGTTTGGAGTCGGAAAAAAAGTAATTCCCAGTTCAAAGTCGGAATTTCCGAGTTTGAAATCAGAAAAAAATAATTCCGAGTTCAAAGTCGGAAATTTTTTTAAAGTCGGAATTTCCTAGTTTGAAGTCGGAAAAAAATAATTCCGAGTTCGAAGTCGGAAAAAAATAATTCCGAGTTTGAAGTCGGAAAAAAAAGTCTGAAATTCCGTGTTTGGAGTCGGAAAAAAAGTAATTCCCAGTTCAAAGTCGGAATTTCCGAGTTTGAAATCAGAAAAAAATAATTCCGAGTTCAAAGTCGGAAATTTTTTTAAAGTCGGAATTTCCTAGTTTGAAGTCGGAAAAAAATAATTCCGAGTTCGAAGTCGGAAAAAAATAATTCCGAGTTTGAAGTCGGAAAAAAAAGTCTGAAATTCCGTGTTTGGAGTCGGAAAAAAAGTAATTCCCAGTTCAAAGTCGGAATTTCCGAGTTTGAAATCAGAAAAAAATAATTCCGAGTTCGAAGTCGGAAAAAAATAATTCCGAGTTTGAAGTCGGAAAAAAATAATTCCGAGTTCAAAGTCTGAAATTCCGTGTTTGGAGTCGGAAAAAAAGTAATTCCCAGTTCAAAGTCGGAATTTCCGAGTTTGAAATCAGAAAAAAATAATTCCGAGTTCAAAGTCGGAAATTTTTTTAAAGTCGGAATTTCCTAGTTTGAAGTCGGAAAAAAATAATTCCGAGTTCAAAGTCGGAAAAAAATAATTCCGAGTTTGAAAAAAAAGTCTGAAATTCCGTGTTTGGAGTCGGAAAAAAAGTAATTCTCAGTTCAAAGTCGGAATTTCCGAGTTTGAAATCAGAAAAAAATAATTCCGAGTTCAAAGTCGAAAATTTTTTTAAAGTCGGAATTTCCTAGTTTGAAGTCGGGAAAAAATAATTCCGAGTTCAAAGTCGGAACTTTTTTTTAAGTCGGAATTTCCTAGTTTGAAGTCGGAAAAAAATAATTCCGAGTTCGAAGTCGGAAAAAAATAATTCCGAGTTTCAAGTCGGGAAAAAATAATTCCGAGTTTAAAGTTGGAAATTCCGAGTTTGAAGTCGGAAAAAATAATTCCGAGTTCAAAGTCGGAAATTCTAGTTTAAAGTCGGAAAAAATATAAAAAAATCTCGGTGGCCTTTATACGCTCGTAATATTATCTGTATTCCTAAAGAATTTTTTTTACGAATACCGGGAGTAGCAATTATAGCGTTTTTTTTGTGCAGCGCTAACTTTTTGGGGAAGTGTATTTTACGAAAAAAAGTTATTCCCCATAAAAAATTCTGCATTGTCTCAAACCCAAGATGTAACCATCAGATATCGAATTTTATCAATTTGATACCAGGTATGTCAAAAAATATGGATTTTACTGAAAAGTAAAGTAACTCTTTTTTTCACAATATAGAAAATTGTTATCGTGAGAAGTTGTTTGGGATTGAAAACTATGTTTCAATATGCAGTTGTATGAATTTAAAGTATTTGTTTCGTAAAATTTCTTGAAACCCGAAAAGAAAAAATGAATGAATAAAGAATTGAATTTATGTTTTCATTGATAAAAAATGGTGAAGTTATTGCTATCACTATTGCCTGCTGGCAGTGCTGAGAGGGTTGGCAACTGCATCATCGTGATAGGTTGTATATCATTCCAAAGTTCGTACTTAATCAGGTTAAGCCTGACAGAAATAAATTACTTCGAATGGCACGTGCAAGTAGGACGTTGGGGTAGTAGACCGTGGGCGAGGAAACATTTCACTGTCCCAAAATTCTATGATTTCTTGCATAAGTTGCGACGCCAAAAATGTCCCTAGCGAAATTCGATCGAATGATGTTCTGTGCCAAGAAATTTGTGAACATTGGAAACTGACTGGTTTGATGAGAAATGGTTGCGGTATATTATTTTTCCTAACAGCTGCAGCTAAAGTATATCATCGATAAAAAATCTCTACAAACGTTCACCTCCATCGAATGTATCTATAACAGTTACAACAGCAACCGTCTGTTCATGTTTCCTATAGAATCATAGTTATTCGGAATTATTTACCTCCATATTGGCTTTGGAGGAAGGTCGAAAAACCACTAAAAGTGGTGTCAAAGAAGTGTAAATGAAAATTATATTGAAAGATTCTTCCGATTTCAATTAACCTCAATTTGAGCATGAATATGATATATAACAGTACCTCACAGATAACATCATAATGCTTTCATTACCACCAATTCCTGCAATTTTATGGTATTTTCAAAAACCCTATAGATATTGATGAAAATTTCATAAATTTATTTTCAACCAATTAGAAGGCTCCTTTTTGTATACGTTGCTTATAGCAACCGGCGATTACCGTGAATATTTCCATCGTATGTTAAAAATCCCATACGAAGCGGGACATTTTCGATCAATTACAGCGATAAATTCCCGGCGGGACATTTTCGGGCTGGTAAATACCCGGTAGGTATCGAAAAATACCCGCTCGGTCCGTGTATCTATATATAGTAACGATTGTTAAAATTTGTCATCTTGACAGGCATAAATACTGAATTAACTCCGGAAATATTCTACCGAATTACACTCGTGCATCAAAATAAACCTGATAATTTTTCATTCAAGCATGTTGTCAGTGAAAAAACTGCATTCAGTTATTTTCATATTTTGCTAGAAGAGCCATCCTCCTTCGGAGTAGGGCTCTTTCGACAAAATATGAAAATAAACTCATGCAGTTTTTAGACAACATACTTTCATGGAAAATTATCGGTAATTTTGAAGCACTTGTGTAATTACTCCCTATAATTTTGTTAGTTCCTATTGATGGAATTAATAAGTGATAATTTTTCTGTCAAAAATGAAGCGCCATATATTTATTGACAAACGTCACTCAGAATAAAATCTGGGTAGACATGTGATATTAGATGTTATGATTGAAAACGGATTACTATTTTGAATGTTCCTGAAATATTAGTAATAAACATCAGTTACTATCTACATTATCTACACAGAATAGGTCGTATAGGGTTCATCTTCTCATCATATTAACAGCAACTCCAATTTATGAAATTTTCTTACCGAATCTCCCTAGTAGCACAATTAATTCTCTATAATTTTTTTCTCGGTTTCCCTCATGTTTTTGTTGATAGAAAATTATCCCGAGTCGAAGACAAAAACATTCGTGACCTGGAAAAAAATTATCGGTAATAATTCTGCTACTAGGGAGATTACAAGTGAAAATAATTCCTGATATATGCAGATACATTGAAAGCTCATCCTGTAGGAACGTGCAAAACAATTTCTGTCATTATGGAAGATCGCTTTGTTACTATCTATAGAGCCCAATTATTTTGGACTTGATATAACTGAATATTTGAAGAGTGTATGAATAAGTTATCAACATAAATCGATACGACTACAATAATAATGGCAACCTAAGGTGATTCAAGTTGACCATGCATTAACTGCGAATTGAAAAACTTTACGGCCTACGTGATTCACCCTGTATGTTATTGAACGTTTGCTTACAGAATTCAGAAGCCGACTACGTGTACAACAATTATTATTGTTGCTGTGCTAAGTGCTTCGAATGTTGTGGTTAAGCAGTGCTTATACGAATATGTAGACTGTTCTGATGGAGTGCTTGTTAGTGCTTATTGATTACCGTACAGGGTGGTTGGATGAACTTCATTTGGCATTATTATGGAATTCTAGTTTCGGTTATATCAACCGATGAAAACTCATTTCCTCTCATGAATATTGATCGCAATTTCCACAAAATGACTGGTCATACAGAGATACATACAAGATAATGAACATGAATGAGAAATAAATGGACTATTTGATTATACTGGTATTTTTATTTAAAAATACTCTAAATATTGGTTGGATTGGGCTAATACGAGAATAATTTAGTACGATGATGTTACCAGAGTTAGGACTGATCTAAGGGGGTAGTAATATCTACGGTAATATTGATCCTATGTAGAGGTATGATAATACTGAAGAGTACCAGGAAACATTCACTAGACCAACAGAGTACTAGTGTTCAATACTCTGTAATTATTTGACTCCTAGTTGAGCTTAGCGCTAGGAGAACTGAGCTAGAACTATTCAATTGAAGATGAGACAGCGAGAGATTTACTACCCCTAAGAAGTATTAATCAATACAGATGAGCATAAGAGAGTACTGAGAAGAAGCATGAGAGTACAAGTAGGTACCTACTAGAAAATAGAAGAAGTTCGACGCTGGGAAACATATGAAATAAAATCTCAGTGGAATAAAGGCCAAAACAGAGAGTGATTGTAGCCGCTACAATAGGCTCAAATTCCTGGAAGGTGCTTTCAAAGCCCTCCGATGTCAAGAACCTAGCTCCCAGGAGACTGATAAATTTCACACGAAGTCTTGGAATCCAGGCCTCGAATAGATTGGGGATTATGCACAAAAGATCTGGTAGCTCGAGATGCTTGGACCCCCAAAGTAGGGTTATCAGTAGAAGAGCTAGGCCGGTACGAGCTCACTTTGACCTCAAGTAACCCCGTCTATGACATTTATATCAACAGAGACCACACAGTAGGAGGGTCTAGTGGAGGCCACGAAGACATATTCCTATTTGAGAGTAAAGTTGAGCTCAATGAGGAGTACTTGGACTCATCGATCTGTAGTAATTTCTGAATCAACTGAGCTGATGCTAGGAGTATCATGGCATATCGTACCAAGAATGGTGCTCCACTAAACTCGCAGATGGTTCCACCTCTTGGCAAAATTCGTCTAGTACTACCTAACAGCAGGCAAGCTATGGTTCCATGACACCATGAATCAGCACTCCCAGCCTTGGTACTATCACAGATCAGAGAACCTTACAGATGAGACAGACAAGGCGAATAAAATCAGAGAGATGTCGAAAGCGCAAAATTTAAAGGTTCAATCATACATATGCGCAGGCGCTAAAATATTAATCGAGCTTTGTTTACATCGTTGTCATCATTTTGTTGGTTATGTTACAAATGTTCTCGTTTTACACGATTCACGGTCCAGTATTTCGGATGGGGTTATGTTCTTACATAACATATATATATATAACATATTTTCCATAAACTATAATTGGAGAAGGAAAGTAATTAAGGTTTTGAGAGTTATCACAGCACAGATTAAACAACCTGTGATCATTGGTATATACCTTTATTATCTGGAATGTGAATCAGGTACAATAATATGTTGATTGGCAATTATTACTTTGTATATAATAATTGCAAATTATCTTCAAGTAAATCGGAGAATATCAAATTTCATTGTTTTCTGAAGGGCGAAAAACTGTGAGTACTTATATTGAGTGATATTATTGGCTTCAATTAAACTTTTCCATTTGATGAGAATATCAGCATTTTTGCTATACCTATACTGCTATATCACACTTCAAGTTGGGGAATTTAGAGTCTGATCATTGATTAGATAATTGAATCGTGTTTCATTTCTCCTGATGATGACAATGAATGGGCTACATTCAAGTAGGTAACCTTTTATATCGGTGTTGATTATATACATTACTAAAATGGCAACAATGCACATCAGTTGTTCCAGCGGTGACAACGACTATCCGGCAACTGCGATGCGCAAAATTTAAAGGTCCGAGATGAATAAAAACAAATGTCGGTACACCAAACAAAATGGGCGGAGTGTCTCATCTGTAAGGTTCCCTAATCTGTATGGGTACTATCTCAGAACATCTCCTGCGCAAGCACCACACCACGTACGATCGACTTCTGATTCCTGAGCGACGACGGGGCCGCCGCTACGACGCCTGGCGCCGCGGCGCCTGCGCTCACTTGGGCGGGGACGCCGGGGGGGCTAAGGGGGGCCAGCGGGCACGAGGGGCGGTGCGGCTGTTGGCAAAACTTTGGCTGGTACGGCTCCAGCATGCGGATCTTGCCCCAGCGGTTGAAGAACAAAGCTATGGCCGCCACCCAGATCACCAGCACCAGGGCCACGAGCAGCACCTCCTCGATGCGGACCACCACCACCTGGGCATCTGGAAGAAGGGGGCGGGTCGGTAGGGGGTCGTGAAGAAATTAGGGGTATATTCCAGGGGCCCCGAGATCAGGATGAACAGCTTGGGGATCTCGGTGAGAGTTACACAGTAGGGGAAATATTAGGAAAAAAGTAGCGCAATTATTGAGGGGTCAATCAAGGTGTATATAGGATGGTGAAATAGCTTCCTATTAACAAGAACTAGAATAAACTGTAGACTTTTGCCTACTCGATTTCATAACGTAGTAATATTTCCTGGAATTATACCAGAGATGGCGCCATACCTTTGGTCGGTAAAACAGAAACTGTGTATCTGTCAGTGTCATCTGTTCTAGGAGAAAAATAATGATAAGAGTAAAAATATTGATAATTATTCCAGACTCACTGAAAATTTAGTGTTTCAATGTCGTTTAGATAGATAGATAGATAATGTATTGAAGCTTTCAATTTGTAACAGTTGAAAAACTCAGGTCATAACAAATTACGTCTTAAATCTAAAATAAACTGAAAAAGCTAAATCTGATAAAATATCACAATCAAAACATTAATAAGTGTATAGATAAAAGCATGTATATAACAAAAAATAAAAATTAAAATGATAATGTACATTGATGACAATCACTCAGTTATTTTACTAAAAATTCCTCTAAAGAATATGGTTCAATGTCATATAATAGATCAAAAACAACTTTTTTGAATCTATTCCTAGAACAGTCTTCTCTGATTATCGAGGGTATATGGTTGTAAAATTTAATGGCAGCATAGTGTGGTCCTTTCTCTGTGTTTTTCAATCTATGCTTTGGAAAAACGAAATCCAATTTATTTCTTGTGAAGTATTCATGTTGGTATGTGTCAGTTTCAAATTTAGATTTATTGTCATATGCAAAAATTACACAAACATATATATAAATGGCATATACAGTAAGCATTTGATGACCTTTAAAAATACCACGAAAAATTCATGCATGTCATATTGGACCCACAGAAATACATAAGCAACAGAAATCTTCCTTGAAATTCGATCTTACCGCCATCTTCATTCAAGTAGCTGAAATATTACTACCTTCTCAAACGGTCTACAAGTTTTTCGCAGAAACAATTGAAGAGCTGTTTCACCATTCTATATCCACCTTGGGGTCAATGAATAGTTGTTGAGAAATCCGGAAAATGTTTTTCAGTTCCGGAGATATTCGAATAAAAAGGAAATTTTGAGGTTTGATTTCAATGTATTCAAGAAGTTTCGGAAAAACCAAAGGCATTTTCTCATTGCCCCTTTTTCATCTCTACAAAATGGCGTAAACAAAATCTCCGTTCAACGTTTCGTTTTTGAAGAAACCATTTTATTTGTCACATAATAGTACACCCTCTATGACATTCAATTTTTTATTGCGAATGCAACGACATACGACACAATTCGTTTTTTTATTTTTCAACTCAGAAAAAAATTATTTTTAATAAACTCTCAAGATAATCTGAAATTTAAGTAACATAGTAAATAGTAAGTGCTATAGCAAATGTTCGAACAGGTTACCCCCAATTTGTAGACATAAATAAGCCCGTCTTACTCTGGATGCCCATGCTGTTCTTCCTTATCTTGGGCACACTGTATATTCATGAGTTTTTAGTAGCAGGACTTTAACAGCTTGAGAATAATTTTTTTTGATATAGGAATCTTTTGCCTACAGTCACGTTGAAAGAGTCCGCAACAAATGAACAAAACTTTATCTGTTGTTTTTTCAAGGAAATCATTTTTTTTCTCAAAAATCATATTTATCGAAAAATGGGTGATGTGATGAAATTTTTGAAGAAGTTCTTTGTTAGAGCTAATTAAACAATATGAATGTGAAAAAAATATATAATTTTTCGTGAAATTCTACAATAATCCATTTTTTTATTAATTACAAATATTGTATATGATTGACGTATGATTGAGCGATGTAATGATTGACATAACCATTGAAAACTGTCAATTATCCTTGAATTCCATAGAATTAATTCAAGAGTAAATTTTGTTCCAAAACGTATGGATTTTGTTGCAAGGCACTTTTTTGGGAAAATAATTTTCTTACAACTGACTGATTCCCATTTATATTGCTTGTTAAAATTCTAATCCATCGCTATCAATGTATTACTATCCAAATGTTACCTACTCAATTTTCGAAAAAATAGTACATTATGATACAAGTTTTGAAAGACGCTATTTTGTCGCACGCGTTGTTTGGAGTACGACGAGCGAAGCGACAGGGGAACAAGTGCGACAACGTGTCTTATAAAACGTGTGTCATATGCATTTTTTTCTATTTTGAATTGATTTGAAGAAAAAAATGGATTTGATATCGATAAATAACAGAAACATCTTCGATTGGTAACAATGATGACATTGAATTAATTAAAATCTGACGTACAAGCGTAAAGCCCAGTTTACAGTTGAGCGATTTTGATTATTGCAATACCAGCGGTGACAATTTCAATGTTGTTATTGTTTTTATTGGTCAATTTAAATTAAATTACACTCTGAATTGAAATTTACCAATTAAAATATTGAGTTTTTCACTGCTAATATCACCAAATCCAAATCGCTCAGAAGTAAACTGGGCCTAACTCCTTTGACTTTCATTTGACAGTTCGATTGTACCGATCTCGGAATAATAAAAAATGCGTATCGAAATAGAGGCTATTTCGACACGCATTTGCGTTGCACAATGACTTCATTATACAACCAAAATAGAAAAAAAAAATTGAGATTATGCTAATTTTGAAGAATGAATTTTCGCAGCAATATATGTTTTGTTTCACACGGTGAAAAAGCAGATTTAAAGAAAATCTTGTGCTTTTATTGTGGTGAGTGATCCATTCAACCTTCAATATCCATGATACAGTCACTGCATATATCACTTCTGGAGAAACCGAAAGTGTCACGAAAATATTTATTTAGTTAGATTCTGAATGTTTCCTTTATCGTCTCTACAAATTTTTAAAATCGTTCTACATACTTAGATCACTCTGAATGTATACAAGAAATTGTTATCTATTTGTACAAACGAAAAGTTGAGAAAATTGTTGGAAAACTTCTACCCCATAAATCTCTTCATAGCACAGTCCTTTTCTAGTGTGACAGGCTATAATGATTCCAACGACATGCAGTGAAGTTGGGGGTGTAAAAATAAAAATCGATCAGGAATCTCTGAGATTCAGTGATCAGCAGGGGGGTGTTGGAGTGTTGATTAATTAATAGAGATAACGAAGTCGTATAAGTCTCTGCGGCAAATCGGAGCTTCCGTTGTCGACATATCTTTATCGCATCCTCTCCGGAGATAGACGCCATTTTCAATTAGCGAAATTTATTATCATCATTTTTCTTGGCGGGACGCACTACCAAAGCGATATCTTCTGATTATGATAGGTAATTGGGGAAAGAATAAACGTGGATATATAATATTCGTGTTTATTCTATAGAATTTATATTTGCAACCAGCATATATTGATTGTCCCATTTTAAAATAATTAATAATTTCAAAATGTCACGATATGGCTGTAAAACTGACGAGAAAATTGATGATATTATCACACACCTCGAAAAAATATTCTTTTCAAGCTCGCGGGAGATTCAGTACGAAAATTGTATGCAAATAAAATTTTAATTTCCTTGTTCTTCAGTAGAATAACGTTTGAATCTTCGAATCTTAGCTAGAGAATAGGAAAAATTAACTTGTTTCAACTCTAGTAGAATAAGGATCAATCTGTGAATCAGGCTGATTATATTCTATTGAAATCACAAAATATTATAGTACTAGAGGATAGGAAAAAAATGTTTTGTGATATATTGGACTATAGGTACCTCCTTTATTGATAAACTTTTTACTATTGTATGTAAAATAGTTTTGATTTTTTACTTTTCCTTTGCACTCGTAACAAGATTAGTAATCAGAGTCTTTAATAAATACATTTCTACATACTATAAGTAAGTAATAATGACCCATGCAGAATAAATGACAATATTACGCAGTAACCATAAAATCTGTAGAGTTGGCTGTTTATTGCAGCGCTTTGATGGTTTGGTTGACGTTTCACATTATTCGCCATATTAGTATTAAAGTCGCAAGGAAAACATCATAAAATGAATGGAAGAACGTACAATGTTTGGTCCTTTTGTACGGAATCTGAGTATACTCAAATTTATCATAAAAATATCCGTGATACTTTACGTAGGTATACTTGGTGAACAATTCTGGCTCAAATATCCAAGAAGGTCTATTCAGGGGTATTAGCAATATTATTATCAAACTGAAAATAAATATTTGTCAAAAATAATCTATGCTTCTGTGTTATTCCGCACGTGACAGATGTCAAGCCAGGGAAATTACCACTACACTACTTATTGATTTTGCAGCTATGTCACGTGACCGAATTAATTTCCGGAAAATTCAGGTTGTCGTCATAGCGACCTGTCAAAGTTAAGACATCTGCTTGGCATAAAACAATATTAGGTATAAACTTTTTAAATAAAATATACCTATACTAGAAAATATTTTTCACATATAAAATTATTGTCTATCCCAGTTATCCCTAGCAAAGATAAATGCTCAAAAATGTCATAACAAATTGCCTCGAGATCTGTTGAATGATTTCTTCGAAAAATGAGCAAATCCCACAAAAAATGTAATTTCATAATTACTAATTCAATCTCTCGTTCAATCTCAAATACTAACTCAATCTAGATCCGAAAAATGTTTTCAAGATTTTGTCATCAAAATCTGTAGTTTTATAGCTGTTGATGTAACGAGATTATTATGCGATTTATAACAGTCGAGGACTTTCTTGGTGACGAGGCGTCAGCCGAGTCAACCGCAATGTCCGAGACGGTGTTAAATCGCTAATAATCGAGTTGTTTTCAAAGCTTTATCACATCATTGATAATGGCGATGCGAAAATGAATAGAAAATAAATAAATATTATTCGGTATCTAACGTATTTTGCTTTCGTAACTGTCGCAAATTACGGTAACTAATGAATTGTGATTAACTGAGGTTTCGGTACGTTTATGATGCTGATAATTATCGATAGAGATTTTATATAATAATGTCTTAATATTCAATGATACAATAAATGTATCAACTATTTGAAACGAGTTGACATGATGAACTCTTTTTACAAGAAATTAGTCATTCTGAAGAGGGTTTGAAATTCAGCTCTGCACCCCATTTTAGGGTTATGACTACTAAAAATCCGTGCCAAGAGCTACTTCACACCACAGGTCTGTTCGCTGTTTATGCATGAAATTTATATTGTACACTACATTTCCTTACACCCACTGGTCGTTGTAGATGAGTGTAGTGAAGTGGAGTGTAATTAGTTCAACATCTGTTTGGTGCTTTAATTCTGCTTTATGTTAATCCTAGGATTTTGATTTGGAGGTTATGCTTATAATTATTCTGTATTTATTTGTTGCTTGTGAATCTCTTTCAAATAATCAAAAATGCTCAGTGATGAGAATATCATCGCGAATTCGGACGATGAATTGTTGAAAAGTTCATCTGACGATTAATCAATGGCATTGATGTCAATTCTTTTGATGCTTTCGTAAATGGGGACAAAAGATTACCAAGTAAATAACCATTACGTACTTTGTCGAAGAACTTTTCAAAATATATCATTATAGGTATACATCTAACCTCATATTATCCAATATAAATTTGCACTACACTTGTCACACCTCCTCTAAATCGATTGTAACATCTGTTTTTTTCGTGCTACAACATTTTAACAACGAACATAGTGTAAGTGTACACGGGAAATCACCGAACGGTATCAGTGTTACACAAGCTACTATTCTGTACAATAGTGTAGTTAATGGAGACACAGCGAACAGACCTCACATCAGCTCCTGAATTCCATCCAGAGGGGAGCCTGGATGACGATTCTGGAACTTGCTGACCCCGAAATACTCGATCGGGACGGAACCATCAGATGGAAAATGTGTTTTTCGGAAACATGTCCGACGTTTTTATTGGTCGAGTTTGACGTTCCGTCCACGTGGAAAACAGAACGTTTACGACGAACTCTTGATTGGATCGGCGCTTCGTCAGTTCATCTTCACGATCTCGCCATAGAAGTGGCTTCTCCACACTCAATTTCTTTTTCCGTTTCGTCTCTTGTACCCTCCAAGGATTCGGGAAATATTGCCGGCGTTAAGGGCTTTTTTTCTGCTGCATATTTCGGGGTCGACTTATGAAGGGTTTCGGAGTCATCAACTTGGTAATCAGAGATGAAATTAGAGGATGCTTGATGTTTTGTTTGACTCGAATATCGGAGGATTAACTCTCCAATTAGATACTCGATGGTAGAAGGGTAAATAATAAATCTATGTACGGTTTCGTTCGTATTTACTGGAAGTTTCAATCCGATTGAAAGCCATTTTACTTATTTATGAGTATTTTTTTGTCGTAGTGAATTTTACTTGCACCAGAAGATATTCGACACTGAAACAACCGTTTGACTAAGAGAATAAACAAACAACAAATGTATGAATCTTCAAACTTATTAACCATTTTTGTTCGAAATATGTAAAGTTTTTTGGTATGCTAGAGACCTTTTTTGAACTAAACTTGAAACATTTTGAGCTTGAAGTGTCATACCTGGCAAATTCTAGCTCTTTTATTCACATTTTGAACTATGCGTTTCTTTTACCACGGCTGATGTGGCTGCTCAAAAGTGGGAAACTAAAATGCGAGGCAAGTAAAAGTATTGGTATAATTTTAAATGTCTTCGGGTATAATTATGTATGTATATTTACTCCACGCATATTTCAAACTGCGGCAGAGTGCGCATTCTGGTATTTTTTTTATTAACAAATATCGATAAGGACAATCGCCCATTAAGACGTTGTGCGATGCCGTTCGTATATATTATCATGTTAGGCGGTGAATTTGAAAAAATTAAAAATTACGTCTCAAAACAGACAAACTTGAAAAAATATTGTTCAGCACGACAAAACATAGTCTTGTTCAAGTTTTGAAGTAAATCTGAGATGACAAATTCATCATCAATTTGTTGCCATTATTGGAAATTTCAATGTGGAAAAATTGATTTTTCTATTTTGGTTGTATAATGAAGTCATTGTGCAACGCAAATGCGTGTCGAAATAGCCTCTATTTCGATACGCATTTTTTATTGTTCCGAGATTGGTACAATCGAACTGTCAAATGAAAGTCAGAAGATTTAGGCCCAGTTTACTTCTGAGCGATTTGGATTTGGTGATATTAGCAGTGAAAAACTCAATATTTTAATTGGTAAATTCCAATTCAGAGAGTGATTTGATTTGAATTTACCAATGAAAGCAATAACAACATTGAATTTTTCACCGCTGGTATTACAATAATCAAAATCGCTCAACTGTAAACTGGGCTTTACGCTTGCGCGTCAGATTCAAATTATTTCAATGTCATCATTGTTACCAATCGAAGATGTTTATGTTATTTATCGATATTAAATCCATTTTTTCTTCAAATCAATTCAAAATAGAAAAAATTGCATATGACACAAGTTTTATAATACACGTTGTCGCACTGTCACTGACAGAGAAACTAATTGGTTAAGCCAAGGAAGTTATATTTTGAATTATATTCCGTGAAAATTTTCGGCATTCAGGGGAAAATTATAAATCTGTAAATTTGCTTAAATGTGTTTAATTTAAATTTTTTTCCGAATGGAATAGATATTTTATTTCATAAATGAATTTTTATAAATAATTTTTTCATGGCGATAAATTGATTCCTATTTTTTTATCTCAGATTCTTTTTAAAACATTTTCCGATAATTATTCAATTGTGTGTTTTAATACATAATGTTCATTTGAAAATGAATCTAGGGGTCATATTTACAGTTAAATTATATTTTTGTGACCATATCGAGTTGTATAAAGTCCGTGTCTCACGGTCAAATTATTAGGTCAAACTATGGAAGTGTGATGTCATCAGTGACGTCACATCAAACAGCAGCTGAAATTAGAAAATGTTCTAAATATTTCACCTGTTTGATGAAAAAGTAAGGTTGGGGTTGTTAGTAGACTCGAGTTTTGGACTGTTGAAAATGTCTACTGCTTGAAATTGGACCTAGGAGCAAGTAACGTTCCTAATAGATATCTATAGAAGCAAATATCTTTTGTATAACAATTATATTATCAGACAAAAATATTACCATAAGAGAGATAAGAGGTCAGATGCATTGAATGATATTGCTAGTAATTCTCACGGCCAACTATCTGGTAAGTGTTCTGAATCACTCATCATCCTTTTAATTGAGTACCTACATATTATACAGGGTCGCTGATATGTATGGAAACGGTCGATTATTTCCTAAAGTAAGATAGCTAGCGAAAAATGTTAGGATACAAAAGTTGTAGGGTTTTTCAAAATCCATTAAGCTAATGAAAAATTAAGTATACAGAATGAGTCAAAAAGTCAGGACGAAACAAAGTTGCTTTTTCTCTAATGGGACGCCCTGTATATTATTCCACATTTCAATTCTGCTCGAAATTCTGAACAAAATTGATATAGCACATCATTTCCTAAATTCAACTGTTTTCGAGATATCGAATTTCGAAAATAACTTATAATAAATTATCCAAAAATGTTAGTCCATTAAGTTCATAGTCCATCAAGTTACCTTTGAAAGTTTCCAGCTCCATAACAACGCCGCGTCGTTCTTGTGTCTAACAGTGATGATCTTGACAACACATGTCAAAAATACATTTAGTGTAAATAAGTTTCGCGCAAAAATGGCACGTTTAACTAATACTGAGCGTATTGAAATTTTAATGATCATAGGATTCGGTGATAGAAGACGAAGTTGTGACCAAGTAGTGAATATTTTTAATGAATTGCATCCAAATCGGAAACCAATTTCTAAATCAACAGTTTCAAAAACATTGCAGCGTTTTCATGAAACTGGAGATGTCAAAGATCGACCAAAAAGTGGAAGACCAGTAAGCGTTACAAATGAAGAAAATGCTTTGAATGTCATGTTAGATGTGGTGGAAAATCCAATAAATTCGGCACAACAGAGGGCTTTGAATCATAACATGAGTCGATATTCCATTCAAAAAATTTGCAAACTGCAAAAATTCCATCCATATAAAATTCATTTGGTACAAGAATTGAGTGAAGACGATTTTGATGGTAGAATCGAGTTCTGTGAAGTTATTATGGATAAATTAAGCGAAAATGTCAACTTTGTCAACCACATATTGTTTTCTGACGAATCTACATTTTGTTTAAACGGGCATGTGAATCGACACAACTGTAGGTATTGGTCAGACCAAAATCCACATTGGATGGAGGAAGTTCACACTCAACGGCCACAAAAAGTAAATGTCTGGTGTGGCATTATTGGTGGACACGTCATAGGACCCTATTTTATAAACGGAAATTTGAACTCTGAACGATATTTATCACTTTTACAACAGCATATTATTCCAGAGCTTAGACGATTATTCCCGAATAATAACAATCCCAATTTGCCGGCAGAACAAATATGGTTTCAACAAGATGGGGCTCCTCCACATTTTGGACGTATGGTACGGGCATATCTAGATGAAACTTTTCCTAATAAATGGATTGGACGCAGGGGAGCAATTGAATGGCCAGCTAGGTCTCCCGATATGACCCCACTTGACTTTTTTCTATGGGGTCACATAAAAAATGTAGTCTACAAAAATAGGCCGCCAAATATCGAAGAGTTGCAAGAAAGAATAAGGCATGAAATTTCTACCATTCCTCCTCACATGATTTTAGATTCACTACAAAATTTTGTTCAGCGAGTTCATTACTGTCAGGAGGTAAATGGTAAACACTTTGAGCACCTTATTAAATAGAATTTCAAAGAAAAATTTGTTGTTTATTAAAAATTGTTTTCTCTCTTTTCCTCCTGTCTTAACTATTGTTTTCATAAAATTTTAAATATCCTCGACATTCATTGAAAAATACATTTTATTGTTTTAATTGCATTTTAATCAACCCTGAACAATTATGCTTTTTTTATTTTCTGTAAAAAAATTATAATTAAATTGTAATCATAATATCCACATACTCCACCTTTTGTGACTTTCATAATAAATATGCATCATTTCGTGCTTTTTCTTTAATAAATTTGAGAGTAGTAAAAAGTTATTTTCAAAATTCGATATCTCGAAATCGGTTGAATTTAGGAAATAAAGCGCTTCATCAATTTTGTTCAGAATTTCGAGCAGAATTGAAATGTGGAATAATATACAGGGCGTCCCATTAGAGAAAAAGCAACTTTGTTTCGTCCTGACTTTTTGACTCATCCTGTATACTTAATTTTTCATTAGTTTAATGTATTTTAAAAGACCCTATAACTTTTGTATCCAAACATTTTTCGCTAGCTATCTTACTTTAGGAAATAATCGACCGTTTCCATACATATCAGCGACCCTGTATATATTCCATAGAATCAGTGAGGCATATTGTTCAATGTTTTGCAAACACAGTTCAATAGGGAATAACTGAGGTAGTTTCGATAATTATATTTGGATCTACCAATCTGATTTCCTGAAAAATCATTGGTAGGACTCCTCTACCAATATTTCTTCTTTGGAGCCATTGCCTTATCCATATTTTTCGTTTGTTTTTCACTAACCTCTGAAGGCGTGCGCAACTTACCATGAAATAAATGTTTAGAGTTTTTTGTGTATTATTTCTATTCATATATATTGTTGCAGAAGCGAGATTCCATCTTGAATGTAGATTTCTCTTCCGTTATGATCTATCAATTTTTGAAATATTTGAACAAACTTCTTCAAATCGTGTGAACAAATCGACAGAAATGACGTCACGTCAAACAAATTTGATCAAACAGATTGACCGTGAGACGCGGATTTAGACGAGAGTACCTATGGAATACAAATGATATTCACCTTGCACTGGATATCCAGGTGTGTTGTTGCCCAGCGGGGTGGGGGGGTAACGAAAAGAGGCCCTTCCAGCGAAAGCCTCTTCGCGCACCTCCACCTCCATATCGTGGAAGCCACCGTGGCCCTGGTCCCACTCTAAAAATGACAACAAAATCAACTTACGATATGAAAGTAATTGTCTCCACAGTGACTGAAATTCAGGATAGTGCAACAAGAACAGCAGAAAATTTAGCGAATTTCCCTTTTTTTTTCCTCCAATAGTTGAATTTGTTTTCTCAGATTTAGATTGGAATTCTAAGTAAAAATGGATATAGTTCCATCTCGACTGGCGGGCAGTGTATATCTATCCGTCCTCAGAGTATCATTGTTTTACCACAAAAGTAGTGGGTGCTTCATTGGAAAGGGAGACATACTGTACAGGGTGGCCAGATAAGAATGCAAAGTGCAGTATCTCGGAAACTATATTCGTCTAAGAGACTTGCGGTGAAAAATGTTATAACTAAAGTTACCAAAAGAAAATCCTTTAAAGGTATTATCCCACCACATTTTTATGGAAAAAAGTGATATAATTGCATTTGATTTTTCAGACAATTTAGCGATTTTTTGTTATTATGTCAAAAAACGCCCTCTAGTGGCATCACTGAAAATGGGACACATTATAAATAAGATGAATTTAATAGACCAATGAATGCTCTTTCCAACGATACCAAGTTTGTACAAAATACGTTCAGTCGTTCAGGAGTTACAGCTGTTTATTTGAAAAAACATTGAACCACCCCCCACCACTTCATTTTAATAGATACGTCAAAAAGTGTCGAGCAAAAATTACTCGAATGAAGCTCAACTTTAAAAGGCATATATTTTATTGGTACGTTTACTAGGCGTATTTCGTCAAAAATTCATTTCAAAAGTTTCAGATGGGGGTTACGCCCCCTGGCGGCCATCTTGGAAACATGAAAATAATTTCCAGGATTTTCTTTTGGTAACTTAAGTTGTAACATTTTTCACCGCAAGTCTCTTAGACGAATAGTTTCCGAGATACTGCACTTTGCATTCTTATCTGGCCACCATGTACATTGTCGTTCTAAATGGAAACCTAGTAGGCTGGAACTATAATATTGTCTGTTCACTCAAGTCCCAAACGTCTGCCAAATCGGGGTCGCTACCTTACAGAAACGTCATGATGCTCATTTTTTTCAGTTTCAGTGACTCAATTTTAGGTTGAAGTTATGTTCTTCTTTTTTTTTTGACTTCAGCATATATTGTATGTAACTTTCATAATCTGACAGGTATTTTTACTTTTTATACACATTACTACTCGAAAAGGTCCAATAACATTATTCAAGAACAATAATAAGGCATATTCCAAGGAAAATTTTTGGAGGTACTCACGTATTTTGGCCTTCCAGAACAAGAATTTGAAACGCTTGTTTCGTGAATATGCACCCACCATTCGACATCTCAAAATTCTTCTACTAAAAACACTAAATTCGTCCTTCTTTTAATTAAAACACCACACACGCTCACATTTACTTATCTTCAACACATCAACAGAGTTTGAGTTTCTCACGATTATTTTTCTGTTTCCTGATTCCCTTATCAATGAATCAATGATATCAAACAATTATGTGCTTTAAACAGGAGATTCGCTGTGATAAGAGGAGCGCATAATTCAAAATGTAAATAAATCGTTAGGTTACGCCCGGTTTGACACTTCCAAGTTCAAAATAGTTCACGGTTATTATGACAAGATGTCACTGCCTTACAGAAAAAGTTACGTCATTTTTTCAGTGAACAGACAATATTATACCTTCTACTAGGTGTTCATTTAGATCGACAATGCACTGTATACCAACATTACCATATCCCCCTTTCTGATGCTAATAGGTAAATTCTTTGCTCCCTATAATAAATCATTCCCATTTCATTTCAAAAGGAGATCTATCAATGTAAGTTACGCCAATTCGACGGAAATACCTCGACAGTGCAGTTTCTCTTTTGCCTTTTCTGACCTCCTCTAATATCGGTATAAGATTGGGTTGCCAAACCAATAAATTTCCCTTCTTTTTCGCGGTTTGGAAAAACGCGCCTGTCCCTTTTTTCGATGGTGATGCATGATATGAGAAATTCAAGAAATTTTCAACTCTAAGGTTGGCAGTAGCGAAAGGAGGATTCATCATGATGGGAGACACTTTCGGAGAAGATATAAAGTCACATCGTTGCCTCCGAACTCTGTAGATAGAATAATGAAAAACTCAAAAAAGTTGAAGGATTATCAGGTAATCATTACGGCTTCTATTGAACGTTGTAGGAACCACCATACAGGATGAGTTAATCAATCAATCATCTATATTGGCCAAACCATTAGATATACCTATGGAAAACTTCAATCACAAGAGTTGAAGACATCTAAAAGAAATAATATATCCAATGGAATCCAATAGTTTTTGAA
Organism: Chrysomela aeneicollis; assembly: GCA_029955515.1. Classification (NCBI taxonomy): domain Eukaryota; kingdom Metazoa; phylum Arthropoda; class Insecta; order Coleoptera; family Chrysomelidae; genus Chrysomela; species Chrysomela aeneicollis. The sequence continues at coordinate 24,612,295 of JARUHQ010000005.1, forward strand.
CATACCAGAGGAAGTATTGAAAGAATAATTATCAACCCAACTTACTTTTTAGCATTGACTGTATAAAGTTAATGTCGTCAACGATTATTGATATACCTACCAATGATGGAAATAAGACCTGGTGGCGCTACTCTTCAATTGTTTCAGCAGACAAATCCTTGATTTGGAACAATTGAATTTCAGCTCATCACGTGGGGTTCTCATGTACAACAATAGATGGCGATACTGTCGAAAGATTTTTGAAGAATTTTCTTTCAATCATGTTCGATACATATTCATTGTAAAATGGCTCCATGAAATTGTTATAAACGATTAGAAGTCATTCAGAATCAAATATTCATACTTTCGTGTTGTCACCTGCAGTAACCTGTAAATTTGGTTGAAATCCCGGCTTCACTTAGCGAGATTCACCCACGCCATGTCACGTTATACACGTTTTATCGAAGTAGGCGAAATCAAGAGATTTGGGACCAGTCACAGGATAGGAAGTGATTTGACCAGTCTATCTATCCACCTCTTACCTACCTAAAAAATTGCCAATGTGTCAAATGGTATATTCAGCTGAAAACTTTTGATATCACTGCGTTCATCTAGGATTGATAAGGAGGTCAAAATTATTCTACCGTTTTCTTTTTCATTTCCCGACACAAAGGCAAACTTTCAAGTCGGATGAGCCAGTCACAATGGAAATATCGATTGAATGGATTTCAAAGTCCCACGAAGTTTGATTAGATATTAAAGAAACTGCTACTCAACTCGATGCGTACGATGAACTTGTATTTTTCCACATATACTTAATGTTTAATGATTTATCATTTGGCTTCCTAGATTCTTCTTTATTGAAAAATAGTCAGCAAACCGAAAGCATTTCTGAAGAATGTTCCAGGGATCGAAAATTATTCGAGAAATGAAAGAAATACATTCCACGTCTTGACCAATTCATCATATCAAACACAGTTGTGATGACTAGCTGACAATGAGTTGAAAACAACTACTTTCCTGGCTAATGCAGTAGTAGAACGACACGGGTTCTATCCCATTTCAGGTGCGCCTAACCTACTTTAATGAGACGAAACGTCAAGCGTCAAACGAAGAAACGTCAAAAACGTCAAGCGTCAAACGACGTTTCGTCAGTTCACGTTTGACGTTTTCGACGTTTTGTTTTTTGACGCTTGACGTTTTTGACGTTTTATTGGTTCACGTTTGACGTTTTAGTCGTTTCGTCGTTTGACGATTGACGTTTTCAAAGTTTCTTCTGACGCCTGGCTCGACTCTGAGGTAGGTTAGGCGCACGTGGACTGCGTTAGAACCCGTATTGTTCTACTACTTGATGCCACGCAGAACATTGGGTTATATCAATTCGCGATCTTTTAATTTGATTCTTATTTATTTTCGGGGAAAACTTCAGATTCGATCAGGCACTATAGTTTCGGGACATGCTCTATGTTAAAAAAATTAATGATCGTTTGACTAAATCTAAAAGAGTGCTCTGGAAAAATTTACATGATCGATATACCGGCGTGCACATAACCGTCGATGACGTGCCTCTGCGTGGTCGAGTACGGTCCTGGATCAGGGCCGTGTTTGGTACTCTTAAGGTGCCAGTTGGGGGGAGACGGTGCTGCAACGCTGATTGACCCCAGGTTGCAAACTGAAAAAAAAAATTCGAAAGGTCAGCCAAGCAACTAAATATTTGCAATAAATAAAAATTGATTTACGGTCGTGATTTATTTTTGACCGTTAAGTCGTAGATCATTTCATTTTTGGGTTGAGTAGGAATTTTTCATTTGGTGAATACGAAATTATCGTTCTTACTATTTGCAGTAAATCTTGTGCTGTTGATATAAATGATAAATATCCAAGGACACCACGTTTTAAAAATGCCCCACGAAGATTTATCTCTATGCAGATTACTAAACCCATTCTGAAAATACTCGTGAGTTTTAAAACGAGAAATTACACAAGCCAATAACAAGTTTATTGCATCGCAATGATATGAACTATTGTGAGTAGTGCGGTACTTTTATGATAGTTAGTTAATTTTACGATCATAAATGTTTGGGAATACCTATACTATATCTGTATGAAAATGTCGATAAACAAACGGTTTTGTTATTTGGAAAGTAGCTCGTATCACCATGGTATTCTTTTTGTATTGTATAAGGAGAATTCGTTACTAATTTCAATGTGTCAATTACAGAAAAACTCTACTTCACTTTTTTATAAATAAGTCTGGAACTATTTCTACTACAATTCAGATCATCCACAAATTGCATCACATTAGTTTCCAATTTTTTCATTTGAGATAACGCACCAACTTTTTATTTTTCAATTGATGTCAATATGCAGCCATGTATTCTTGGTTGCGTGCAAACGAAGTAATTCACATCTGGAATTGTCAAAACAGTTTCCAATCATTATCTTAAAGAGGGAAATACACAGTAAGTAATATCGAATCGACACCGCCTGAAATTACAGAGGACGCTCAGGTTACATCTTTGACATGACTTCCTGCGAAATTTCACAGGTTTATTCCAGTTTATATTTGTGTAGACATGTGAGATCCTGCCCTATCCTCTCTAAGCGGTATTCATAGGTAATCACACGCCTTTTAAACTATTTCATTGATCAGCGGCATTTCTTCATGTCAAATATCGTGAAGGCTGCTACGGCAAACCAGGCAAACTACTTGATTTGGTGAATGCTCAAATTACACTTTTGGTGAATGCGCACATTATTTTCACCGAATAGATAGAAATGAAAACTATTTCATTTGCATTGTCATCCAGTCATGGGCTGTTTGGATTCTCAAGTCTGTAGCTTGATTTTTTCATTTCGGCTTCTTATTGGTGAATCAGAATTGGGCATCAAACTGACGCACCACCACCACCAATCAGAAGGCAAAACGAAAAAAGCAAAACGCAAAAAGTTTGGTTGTGAATCCCGCTTTAAACAATTTGTTTGGTGAGAGAAAAGTGAACGATTTTCCAGAATGTATAGAAACAGCCAAAATAAGTCTTAATCAGATTAGTCGACTTACGATGGATTTATGCAGAGGTTTTTAGTCTTAATTTTAAGTCGTAAGGAAAAATTAACCAACTATGCAAGAAGTCTTAAGGATTGACTGTCAATAGTGTGAAACCTTTTATTTTGTGTACTAATTTTTCTCATTTCCTTGGCTTAAATTCAAGTTTCCAAAGTATATCCTATTTTTATTTATTTTTATTTGCTTTACAGGCATTCAACTTCTGTTATTTGTTAAAATATCCTTTAGCAAAATCAGACGCATGCGCAAATCGATCGAGTTTTAAGTTGTTATTCTCATGGCCAACTTCTCATATCATAGGACTTAAAACTTATGACAGCTGTATAAATGATTATATTGAAAACCAATGGATGAACTTCTTATGACTTATTACTTAAAACTTGAGACCTACAACTTACGACTTAAAACCTCTGCATGAATCCACCGTTAGCTTTATTGAAATATCGGACAAACCAAAGAGACCGATTGATTTCGTGTGGGACTGATAATATACTGCTGATATTCGCATGTGAATGTTAATTTGATACCTTTCACGTGTCGTGTGTTTTCACGTTCTAATTACCAACTACCTACTTCATGTTTATTTTCTGGTGAATGTAAACATAATAACTATCCTTTGAATGATTTACATAGGGACGACTGGGTGATATTCTGAGAAGTCCGAACATGGAAAATTATTGATTAGGGTGCAGCGCACATCTAGAAAAGATATTTTCAACAAAATTTTGCACGAAAAAAATAGGATGGTTGTATCTACAACGAATATAAAGATTGCGATAATAAAACTTGTAAATTGTATTAATTTATTATTTAGTTGATTCAACATTGATTTTTTTATGCAATATTTTTTATATCAAACAATTTGTCGGATGAAATGAATATCTGGAAAGTCCAACCAATCCATAGTATCAATTATTGAAATATCAGAATAATATTTTCACAACTGATGTCATCGAAATAAATAATTTAAGCGTAAGCATTCAAGTCAAGAAATGCTTCCTAAGGGAGATACATCCGTTTGGATTTCAGCTTTAAACTTTATTAATTACTTTTTTCTTGGCTATATAGTCGATTCAATATACTAGCATCATCCATTCAAATAATGTGGAAATATCTCATTTCATCCTTGTCTCGATGTCAAGTGAATGCAGTTTTATAACATCCTTATCAGAATCACCCACCTCTGGCGATTTTCCGCTTTTAGCTTTTCTCAAAAATGTTATTACGATCCATCACCAAAGTGGGACACGTCAAGTAAATATTTGCCGCCAGTAGCAAGAGATCTCACGAGAAGTCATATCTGGGAAAATTCACAGGCATCTACCTATATTGTAACGCTTCGTTATACGTTAATACCAAGTCGCAAGGCAGAAACTTCCCAGTTTCGGGTTCTCAGAACTTACACTGTTGGAAATTAGTTGCTAAATCAACAAAAAAATATAGTCCCAGTAGGTCTACAACATTTTATAGTTGAAATATCAAGAGTATTTGAAGTAAATTTTTAACATAATGGGTATTGCTCGTCTTAACAATAGCCTATTTGTATGGCTACTACGTCTTGTTGGTGAATTAACTACAGTAAGTTAATATACTTCACTTTATAGTTGTTCGCAGTATTTTCTGAAGTCAATTGAGCAATTACAAATTGTCATTTTCACTTCAATTTGTTGTTATAATCCCTACGTCCTAATGTAGTACTAGCTACAAATCATTGCGCTTGCAGATTCCGACAAAAAATTGTTATTTGTTGCTCTAGATCAGGAAATTCAACAAAAATCATATGAATATTGGAATGAGTAAATAAAAGTTATGAACATACGAGTCCACATTAATCTACTCCATGTAGGTACCTTTTTTATATCTTGACTACACGAGAGGAAAACCTATAATGAATTCGTTCTAATGCTCTACAACGGCAAAAGACTGCAGATAACTGGGCAAACTTGGTTGGGACTTGTAAGGAATCGGTTTTCGTGAGAAGAGAAACGAAAAGTAGCGAATATATCCGAAGAGATCGGAACTAAAAAATCTTTGTAACCGAGCACAAACTGTTGCAAATTGTAAAACTAGGTGATGTTAATTTGTCAACAGAGTGCGACAAAACCGCGATTTAATATTAATCTATTAGCAACTAGATGATGTTCTACTGTCTCTGTTTCAATAACCATTATTGAAGTTCTAGTTACAATTATTTGTTGTTGTGTTACAGATTATATCAAGTTGTTTGGACATGAATTTTATCTGTTCATTTGATGCAAACTTGTTGCTGTTTTATTGACATTATCAGTAGTGAATTCAATAACTGAGTGATTCAACAACTACATCGAAAATTTTGGAAGTGAAATTGAGACACAATTGTTGTTGAATTCGACTACAATTTTTTAACGATATGAGAAGTTGTTGAAAGTAACAACTAATTTCCAACAGTGTATTTGAACGGTTTCTGCAGAGCTTTCTATGGAACGCCGTTTCACTTTTTATTGTATTATTTCATCGACCTTCATTTTTAATTAGCTATAATTTATCCGTGACATTTATAAAGATTGTTCAGAAAAATTAGCATGTTTCATATGCATATGATAGGTGATTTCGAATGATACATGAAATTGAAATTGGTTATTGTATTAAACAATAGCTATTTATGTATTTTAGGCGCAAAGTGATAGATTGCCGCTTTGAACCAGTTGGCTATTGAGGCTACTTGAAAACTTATGTCTATCCCACAGTTTCACAGTTATAATACGTTATTAACCAAAAAGATATAGCTGAACTAATGTTTGCTTTGTATTCAAGAGACTGGTGTTTTTTGAGAAATACGACAAGTTTACTTACTTTGATATCTTTAGCATTCAAGCATTTCATGTCATGAATCTATAGATATCGACAAGACAAAAATTCTGATAACTACTACTTGTCTTGTCTTGAGGCAGAGTCTAGAAATTTAAAAAATCTTGACTTGACGTTTCCTTCACATATTACATCTTGTCTTGAGTCAAGAAATTTCAAGATATTGAAATTTCCGTTGACACAGTAGGTACAGTTGTGTGCATAAAAAAAATGTATCTACAGCAGTTATTTTAAGTCAAGCTTGTCAATCTTAATCAAACTTCTTATCGACTTTGACAAGTAGTGTCAAAATTCAAACTATCTATAGGTATGTCTTGTAGTTTATTCATGTCAATCATTGCGATTTGGAAAAATCAAATTATAAATTATATTATCATAAATATTTCGAAAATGTCTGAAGCAAATAACAATGATCAATATATTTCTGAAATCAGGAGAAAGGGTATCTTCAATTTTTTCGGAAAATATGTGGGCTGTTCTATTGAAAATAACGAAGTTGGTACGCATATTTTATATCAGCGATATTGATTTGTTCCATCTGGTTTAACTTTCTGGAGGTTCAGAACGAACCTTACAACTTTTGCATTTGAAGTTTTTTTCTATCTCCAATTATAAACCCTGTAGAATATGTTTGAATATACGGAATGACCCTGTAGCAACTTTAGCAACTTTAACAATCAAAAAGCTAAGAAATCGGCTAGACGTTGACTCCATAAGAAGTCTTATGTGCCTTAATTCATAGCTTATATGAATCCCGATTCAAAAACCTAGTTTCCAATTTCAGTTTCATCAGGATTATTATTTTTTATTCGTATTTTGCATTTTGTGTTCAATAAATGAAAATATGTTTTGTTATGTTGAAATATGTTATATTTTTCACATATAAATACGTTTCAAGATATTTCAGGATTTCTTGTTTTCTTGACAATAAATCTTGGTATTGATATAAAATTTCTTGTTTTGTCTAAAATAAGTTCTTGTATGAACTTGCCGATCCTTATAAATATATCATATCATAATTCATACTTTTCCTCGATTTCTCTGGTAGTAGGTTCAAATTTAAAATATTCGCTCTTTCTGCTACATCAGGGGATGTGTAAGATAATTCACTGTCACCATTATTTTCCATCATGAATGATGAGTTCGTTTTCAATAATGATAGATGATGCGAGCGCAAACCACACTGCAAATATGCTGATGTCATTGCTTTAATAACATTATTTTCGCGCACGAGCGGCAATACTGTCACTCAATGATATTATTTCCGCTAACGAGCGGCAATGCTGTCACTTAATTACATTCCTCGGAAAACGTAACTTTGTGTTGATATTTGAGAGCGTCAAAGGCTGCTACTTTGTTAACCGTTTGTAGAAGAAATTTTTTTTTGTTCATCATTATCATAAGGAGGTTAAAATAATATGAAGATATAATATTGTTTTTCTATTTTGGTTGAATAATGAAGTCATTGTGCAACGCAAATGCATGTCGAAATAGCCTCTATTTCGATATGCATTTTTTATTATTCGGAGATTGGTACAATCGAACTGTCAAATGAAAGTCAGAAGAGTCGTTAGGTCCAGTTTACTTCTGAGCGATTTGGATTTGGTGATATTAGCAGTGAAAAACTCAATGTTTTAATTGATAAATTTCAATTCAGAGTGTAATTTGATTTAAATTGACCAATGAAAACAAAAACAACATTGAATTTTTCACCGCTGGTATTGCATTAATCAAAATCGCTCAACTGTAAAGTGGGCTTTACGCTTGTGCGTCAGATTTTAATTATTTCAATGTCATCATTGTTACCAATCGAAGATGTTTTTGTTATTTATCGATATTAAATCCATTTTTTTCTTCAAATCAATTCAAAATGGAAAAAAATTGCATATGACACACCTTTTATAAGACACGTTGTCGCACTTGTTCACTTGGTGCACTCCTCGCTTCGCTCGTCGTACTCCAAACAACGCGTGCGGCAAAATAGCGTCTTATAAAACTTGTATCATAATATACTATATGTTGACTTATTAGTTTAATAATGAGCAAACGAACATTTGGTGCCCTGAATGTGATGTTGATGTCTAGATAGTTCATTTCGTGTTCAAGTGTAGTTAATCATTTGCCATTTGCGAATTCGAAATGGCAGTCTGATAATATCTTGATGTGGATAACATCTCGAAGCTTTGGCTTCAGTTTGGGCATGTTAATAGTCCGAAACTAAATTCTTCAGACCCCCAGACACACACGGGGGTATTAGATTTCAAGTTTGAGGCGCTCTGCTCAGAATAGGGTTAACATGAATAAATCAAATGTCTCTAGAGCTTACACCCCAGTATTTTCGTCGGTTTACCGGCATTAACCTCACCTCTCGGGATGCATACATCATGAAAATGAAACGAAAAACAATCCGCAGAGGTGATGTTTGTGGGTGAAATACAGCCACTGCTATTTTTACGATTCAATACATGGAAATATAACTACTTTCCTGTCTAATACTGCGCTGAACATTGAATCATATCCACTCGCATTGATTCACTGAATGAATCACACTCATATTGGTCCTATTCAGGACAGGGTAGCCACCGAGTAGAGATTAGCATTAGCTAGGAAAGTAGTTTTTCATCTAGCTATTCCTTCGTCCAAAATATCGTTGTATTTCCCCGATGATTCACTGAAACCATTTCCTGAAATATTCAGATTGCTTCTTGTCTGTGTATTATTTTCTGCCTTGATAATAAACAGCATACTCTGTTACAACATGAACGTGGAATAATAATTGTCTGCTTTGTCGCTATAATATTGAAATTATCCTGCCCTGAAGAGAACAGATTGCAATGATCCTACTCCACGGGAATTACTTTGTATCATTTCTTTCCGGCGATACAATTTTCACGTTATAACATTTTCTCCACAAAAAAGAGATTGTTCAGAAAATCATGCTGATTCAACTGGAAAGTAAAATGAAAAAAAGGAAAGGTATGAAAGGCAGGAATGGCAATGTGCTCATCGTAGTTTTGCTCATTTCGTTGAAAGCATGATGATATTCACGAATGTTCCCATTGAGAATACAGAATGCGAGTCCTTTTCCTTGTTAATATATTATAATTGGTTTAGAGTTATTAGCTTGGAAATCGGATATATCTGAAAAAATATGTTGATATTCTCTAAGCTCCTAGTCCAAAAACGAAATAACTACATATTATGATGATAATGATAATAATTTTTGACGTATAAATTATCGATAAATGATAGATACTTACTCAATGCAAGAGTGAACACTCGTTTCTCAAATATGAACATTTGAAAACTTTATAATAGCTATTGATATAACAAGATTATTATGCGATTTATTATCAACTGCTGTTAAATCGCCAATAATCGAGTTATATTCAAAGCTTTATCGTATGCGGGAATAAATATAAAATTAATGGATATTATTTTGTATCTAACATATTATGCTTGCATCTAACGTATTATGATTCCGTAACTGACGTGTATTATGGTAACTGATGTATTATGAGCAACTAAGGTTTTGGTACGTTCATGATGTTTATCGGCTGACGCCTCGTCACCTAGCCACGTCCTAGCCTAGTTCTCGACTTTTATAAATCGCAAAATAATCTTGTTACATTGATATTCATAATAATTATTAATAAAAATGTATTATATTATATGATGAAATGTATAATATAACAAGATTATATTCACAACAATATACAATTCACGTAGGTACAGGTGCATTAGAAATTGTAAATTAGCACACACTGTATATAGCTGGTGTAATAAAAGTATTTCAGGTAGGAGGGAAATGATCGGTTATAATGAAGTATACCAAATTCAAAAAAAATAATTGAAGTGAAAAGATAAACTTTTTATCTAACGTGGTGAAGAAGGGAACGGCGAAAACATGGAACATTAATGCGTTTTTTCGTCAGACCTACCAGAATTAGGACCTCAATTTATCACAGTATGAATGGGATTTAGAAACCATTAATTTCACAGCAACATCTTTCAGCAATTAGGCCTATTATAATGCTAACAATGAACAGAATGAATAGAATTATATATATACAATGTGACAACTCCAAAGTTAGAGAACTCCTCTGAAATAAACCAAGGCCTGCTGAGTTGGAATAGAGAGGTGTGATTTCCAAAAACCGTATCCTCTAAAATACGTTATTTAGGTTGAAAAATAACAGAACAGATGTTCATCTCATGAACCTCGTACTAATGGCATACCTACTCGTTATGTTCTCTATACCCACTACATTTCCATTGCCAAGTAACAGATTACAGGGATTCATTAGAGTCCATCACTATCTGGTCATTCAAACATGACGCTGACGATCTGAATGGTTTTAATGAGAAAGGGGATGATGAAAGCATTTTCAGATCACACATCAATCACTGACTGTAATAAAATTATTTATACGACTGATCTTTGCTAGTCCTGCCACCAAACGTCACTCCAATCCAGTTTGTTTAAGATATTTGGAGAGAAGAAGAAATGTTCACTCACTAGAGCTTTAATTTTATTATTACCAGGAATTTTCTAGAGAACACGAGCTTCAATCATTACTGAAGATTGAAGCTAGAGTGGTATTCGATATGGAAGGTTCGACTTTGTTTCTCTTTGATCTAGTCGCCAGGCAAGCATATACAAGTGGTTAGTTGACTGTACGGCAGTGTATAAACAATAAAATAAAATACAACTTTGACGAGATTGACTGTTTGAGTCTTATTTCTATTATATTTACCGTGAGTTCCGCTAATCAAGATGTAAAATTTCAATAATCGTAGGACACGATTTTGATTCTCATCAACACTTTTCATAGTCAGCCGCTACCGGTCCACTAGCCACCAAATCCGTTTCGGCTATTTTGAAATATGATCGTAAATTGTGAAACAACACTTCAGTTCATCCTTATTTACCGATACCGTCTGAATACATTGAATAATCATGACTGAAAACTCTGAACCACTGAAGTAAAGTTGGTAGAAATATATTCACACTGAGTGCGCACCAGTTCCACTAATTGAAAACGCTATATACAGGGTGTTTCACAGTGGATGGAACATTAGAAGTATCTGGAGAACAGAAAGACAGATCATTTCGAGAATTTGTGGGCGTGGATAATCAAACTTGCTCTATCCGCCTAAAATATTTTCATCAATACAGTGTTGCCGCTTCTATCGAAAGGTAGCAACAACTTTGTTATTTCAAACGGAACACCCTGTATTTTATTTCATTTTTAGATTCTTCCTGAAGAGCAGATTTCGTCGATCTATCATACTTGGGGTATAGCGCGTAAGATTATAGAGATATAGGGTGTGAAAAATCGAGATGTTTCAAATTTAGGAATTTTTTGTGCCGAAACTAATCATTTCTGCTCAAAACAGCTTACATGTCCCTGTCTTAACTTTTCATTTACTATCTACTGTCATTTAATTGAAACAAATACGGGTGATTCAGAATTTAGATTTTTGCATCACCCTCTATTTGTTTCTATTGAATGTCAGTAGATAGTAAATGAAAAGTTAAGATAGGGACATGTAAGCCGTTTTGAGCAGAAATGATTAGTTTCGACACAAAAAATTCCTAAAGTTGAAAAATCTCGATTTTTCACACCATATATCTCTGTAATCTTTCTCGCTATTCCCCGAGTATGATAGATCGACGAAATCAGCTCTTCAGGAAGAATCTAAAAATGAAATAAAATACAGGGTGTTCCATTTGAAATAACAAAGTTGTTGCCACTTTTCGATAGAAGCGGCAACACTGTATTGATGAAAATATTTTAGACGGACAGAGCAAGTTTGATTGTCCACGCCCACAAATTTTCGAAATGATCTGACTTTCTGTTCTCCAGATACTTCTAATGTTCCATCCACTGTGAAACACCCTGTATAAGCATTTGAATTAAGGTGAATGTGAATGTCATTCAACCTATATAAACGTCAACAGATTTCCAGTGTGTGAAAAATTCAACTTTATTGCGGATTTTTTTATATTATCACGATATCATGATACCACTGAATGCAATAATCAATAGTGTGGTAGAGTAGGAATATCAATTTAATATTTATAATTTTCCGATTCGAATTGATTTTGCGAAATTCTTATAACCATGAACCAGGCTTAATACCATCATGCTCCTTCCCCAAAAGAAGAGAGATACATTTCCGGAAATCTTTCTAGTTGCTATGGTAACCATACAAAATATAGGCTTTCGATTGGTAGAGAATGTTAGGTGTGAAATTTTCAATATTCATCAATTTCTCTCAGTTTGGTCCAGTAAACCAAGCTCAAGTGATGCCCCTTAACTTCACCAAACGCGTAATAGATGAATCCGTCATTTTATAATATTATCTTGAAAAAGGTATAACTTCGTTTGTCGAGTTCAAAAAAAATTTTTGGTGGGAGTTACGTATTTCCGCCTCCTGATCACGAATCTGAACGCGATCAAAACGCGGCGGTCTCATTTATTTTCGGAAATATGGCCCATTTTTTCTCAAAATGCACCATTTGACATCTCAATATTTAGCTATTTAAAAGACACAAAATTCACCCTTCTTTGAACCAAAACATCACACACGCTAAGATTTACTTGTTTCCAACACTTTTTTTGCAGAAAAACTGTTATTTTTACAAAAATTCACCCTTCTTCAAAACTAAAACAAAACAACATTTTTTCACTGATTTTCTGGTAATTTGTATTTATGATAATGGCAACGTGATTGTTTGGCTCATGGTAAGACGTTGCCAACATCTCAAATAAAAATAACCAGAAAATCAGTGAAAAAAGGTTGTTTTATTTAAGTTTTGAAGAAGGTTGGATTTTTGTAAAAATAACAATTTCTTCTTCAAAAAAGTGTTGAAAACAAGTAAATCTAAGCGTGAATTTTGAATGAATTTGGTGAATTTTGTGTCTTTTAAATAACTGAATATTGAGATGTCAAATGGTGCATTTTTGAGACAAAATGGGGCCATATCTCCGAAAATACATGAGACCGCCGCGTTTTGATTTCAGATTCGTGATCAGGAGGCGAAAATACATAAGTTCCACCAAAAATTTTTTTTGAACTCATAGGAGTGCGACAAACGAAGTTGTTTACCTTGAAAAACATCGATATCCGATATCCTAGACATCCTATACAAGCAGATCGTTTTCCACGCGACAATTTGAATTCCTAACCAGGCCAAGTTGAATGGTTCGATTTGTAGTGAATGCGGATAACCTGCTCGAATCCCGTTTCGAATAAAATTTGCATTTATTCTCGACGAACAACGTGCTGTATATGTACGATTGCTGGAAAGTCGTGGTCGCTGAACTGTATCTCCTGGTGTCACGAATGTTCCATTTGTGTCAACTGATACATCCTGGAGAGAGGGATTAAATTGTTTGCTTCGGAAATGAATATTCGGTAAGCTATAAGGATTGTCAAACGGTTTGATGAATACTATCTGTATATCGAAAAATACTTTCATTTGACATCATGTCATGCGTGAGAGCAGAAAACAACTACTTTCCTGGCTAATGCCACGCTTGTAATATTATCAATTTCGGGATTTTCAGTTCATTCTGTTGGCATAAATTTGATTGACAGATGATGAACAATGCTGACAATACAATGTTTGTCATGTATGATTTATTTCCATGGTTATTATCAAAGTTTTTCCTTGCGCTAGCCCGTAAAAGCCCATCTTACAATATTACTGATATAGATGAAAATAAAGCGATTTCAAAGAATTATACTGAAAATATCCCATCCTTAGAGGGTAATAAGACCAAAATAATGTGAGGTGAACAACATTTTTTGAAATTAATTGGGATGTATTTTCAAAAATTTCCGGATCTTTATCAAATTATGTGAAATTTCAGCTGGATATTGGTAATATTATTATTATCAGGTATTATGGTTTTTTTTCCGAATATTCCATGGAGAACTATCATCCTTTGGAAATTCCTGGTCATTCAGCGATCAGTGTTAGTATTCAATTTTTCGGTATCTGTTTTTATGAGTGCGGCAATTTGTGAAACTATTAGAGCAAAAAAGGTCAGTTCATTGGCTCAAAAATACACCATAATACTAATAGTGGTAGTAAATTACTCATGTTAGTATTTATTTCAGTTTCGTTTTTGTAATGTTGAATACCTTATATATTTTGTTTCAGAAAATCAAGACATCAAAGATTGGTATCACACCGTTCTATAGAACAAAGTGATAAGCAGAAAGATTTTGCATCGAGAATTTGTCACACGCGCACTGAAAAATCCTTATTTCCAGACGAGTAATGAAATATACTATTTCAGTATACGTATCCAAGAACATCTTGTGGAAACAGCGAAAGATTACGGAGTGGATATAGTCCAATGTTCTGCGTGGCATTAATAATAATAATAATAATAATTTTTATTCTCCAGAAGGACAATACAAGTATTGTATAGGAGTAGTCGTTCGTCTAAATTAAGGGAAAACAAGGAAAACAGTAACAGTACATGATAACATTCACTTAGTTGTAAAATTGTAACATGTATATAACATACAAAACACAGTAGAATTACTAGTACTTATATATAGTGCCTGAATAATCGTTCATTTATAGTTATATCAAACATAATAAAAAACAATAAATAATATATGAACTATATGAAAACACTCAGTTAATTGTATAACAAGTATATAGTAACAGACAAAACACAGTCGATCTACTGATACTTGTTATAGTGCCTGATCAACTCTATAATAGCATCTTTCAATTAAAAATTGCTTAAGACATTTTTTAAAATGTGTGAGGGTTCGACTGTTTCTTACATTATCTGGTAATTTATTGAAGAGAGTCTGGTAATTTAGAGAAGAGAGTCAGGAGAGTCTTTGGATATTTGAACCCTAGAAAAAGGTATATTCAGCTGATTTTTTATTCTTGTGTCATGTTTATGAATACTAGATCTGGTTGAAAAGCTACTATAGTGACTAAATACATAAACACAAACTTCAAAGATGAAGAGTGATGGTAGCGTCAGAATTTTACAAGTTTTGAATACATCAACACAACTCTGTCGAGAGGTTAAGTTAAACATAACTCGAAGTATTCTCTTTTGCGCAACAAATACATCATTTACTCCATTAGCCAGGAATGTGGTTGTTTTCGGCTTGTTGCCTACCTTGTCATTTTTTGTTCATTTTGTTGATCCTAATTCGCATCCAATCAGTTATCGGGCGATCTGATATTGAATATATCAATTACACATCCACAGTGCCAATCTGTTCATCGAATATTGCATGTGAGTGATATTGAGCAAATGACGCATCCGACTAACGTTTTAATATTCCACAAATGTAGTTCATGTGTACTTGGAAGAACATAACTTCAGGATCATTTATTTCATCTTACAAACTTTTGTCTCAAACGCCAGTTTAAATGTCGAGCAGTTGGTCCAATTTATACGGTAGTTGAACAGCTCTCGTCGCTCTTCCTGCGACGTTCGGTACAGGGTGTCCCACTTTCATTTTTATTTCGGTTCTAATTGTCTTGGTTTCTCAATAACGTCTTTGTTTCGTTTCGAAAATGCTTACTGCTACATCCGAAGAGAGGTAGGAACAGGATCATGTAATGTACTTTTTCTATTTTGGTTGTATAATGAAGTGATTGTGCAACGCAAATGCGTGTCGAAATAGCCTCTATTTCGATACGCAATTTTTATTATTCAGAGATTGGTACAATCGAACTGTCAAATGAAAGTCAGAAAGAGTTAGGCCCAGTTTACTTCTGAGCGATTTGGATTTGGTGATATTAGCAGTGAAAAACTCAATGTTTTAATTGGTAAATTTCAATTCAGAGTGTAATTTGATTTAAATTGATCGATATAAACAATAAAAACATTGAATCTTTCACCGCTGGGTATTGCATTAATGAAAATCGCTCAACTGTAAACTGGGCTTTACGCTTTTACGTCAGATTTTAATTATTTCAATGTCATCATTGTTACCAATCTAAGATGTTTTTATTGTTTATCGATATTGAATTCATTTTTTTCTTCAAATCAATTCAAAATAGAAAAAATTGTATATGACACACGTTTTACAAGACACGTTGTCGCACTTGTTCACTTGGAGCACTCCTCGCTTCGCTCGTCGTACTCCAAACAACGCGTGCGACAAAACTGCGTCTTATAAAACTTGTATCATAATATACTATTTGCACTCCAATAAGGATCGTTGCAACTAAGTTGGGGGTTGAAAAACCTTTTTCAAAATAGCTATTTGTGTATTTAGAGCGTCAAGTGATAGATTGCTGCTCGAAAAAACACAATTCCTAGACAATTAAACTCGATACTTCATTAAATTAACTAACATTTCATAAAATTCTTCATCTACAGTGACCGCCAGAAAGTACGCATCATGTGGGGAATTTTTTTATTAATGAATTCAAAAGACGTTGTACAGTGCCGTTCGTAATTTCGTGTTTAACGGGAAATTTGATAAATTCAAAAATCATGTCTCAAAACACCCTTTATTTGGAGAAATATCGAAAAATGTTATTTGAAAAGTTGTTCAGAACAACATTTTATAGCTTTGTATAAGTTATGAATGAAATCAGAGATAAAAAAATAAAAATCAATTTTTTGCTAAAAAAAGAAATCCATTTAGAAAAATTCAATTTTCAATACAGAAGCAAGCTATTTCTATTTTACGGAGAAAATTTGAAATCCGTGAATTTGCCATGTATCCAGCTGCTTCATAAGAGGTCAGTGAAATATCTACAGAACATTATTATCTCGTTACTGTTTATTATCAATTGAGGACCATATTTCTACACGATATTTCTCCAAATAAAGGGTGTTTTGTGACATGATTTTTGAATTTTTCAACTTTCCCGTTAAATACGAAATGAAGAACGGCACTGTACAACGTCAAGGTTGCTTTTGATGCAAAAGCAAATGCCCATATCGATATTTGTCAGAATTCATTATTAAAAATGTTTTCCACATGATGCGTAATTTCTGGCGGTCACTGTGTACCTATCGTTATTTTCATTAATTATTCACTATAATATTGAAATTCAATACAATAATTCATACATCTAACAGGTGTTTTTTGAGAAATACAACAAGTTTAGGATACTTACTTCGATATCTTTAGTATTCAAGCATTTCATGTGACACCATTCATAAGTCATACTTTTCCTCGATTTATCTGGTAGGAAGTTTAAATTTACAATGCTCGCACTTTCTGCCACATCAGGAAATGTGTTAGATAATTAATTCACTGTCACTTTCATTTTATTTTTATTTCATTTTTATAGTTTGTTTTTAACAATGATGGATGCTAGCGCAAATATGCTTTCACTTAATGCCATTGACATTATTTCCACGCACTATCGGCAATGCTGTCACTTAAACGTAACTTTGTGAACCGTTTGTAGAAAAAAACGTGTAATATTTTTACGCGGAAAATTTCTTGTCGATAATGCAAAATCCCAATCAGTGAATGTAGATCTTTTGCTGCTTAACATTTAAACATTTAATTTGATTTGTCATTATAATTTCCCACTGTTCGTGGCTGACATTTTCGTACTCTCAATGTGACACCTTGTATATTCCGTGACATACAATGCATCGCAGCAACGGCTTCATCTCCCTGTGATCTATTCCAAACTTATGTGCAATAACTTACTCTGAAACAGAATAATTTTCCCATGAACATGTTCCAGCAGTATTGGAAATGGAATCACTGGGTAAACCAAATGTATTACTCGAAACAATCCGTCCATAAAAGGTATTTCGTTTCTAGTTTTTTTTGTTCTCTTGCTAATTGGCGGGAATATACAAAACGCTTCATTGGCTCACCCTGTACCTCAAAATACACTTCTCTGTAGGAAATGTGAAATGATAATTTCACTAGTGAGAATTTAAAATGAATTGTCGATGTATTCGTATAGAAACCACATGCACCAAAATAAATCTTTATTTTACATAATTGAAGAATTTTTTTATGACAGCACGTGCGAAGACTATACAACAGCAAAGTTTCAATGCATCAACGAAATCTATTTCAGTTTGTTTGATCATTTCGATTGGATGTGAAATAATAGAATCGATAATACGTGATGCTTGTTCCAGTTGAAGAGCAGGAAAGGAAATCGAAATTGTATCTAAACAGGGTGAGTCACCAGGAACGGGAATATGGAAACATAAAATGAAAATCTATCATATCAGTTCCAAAGGTAGCTCTGGATACTACGTTTTGAAAATATTCTCCTGAAAGCAGAGTCCTCTACAAAAGTGGCATATCAAAGTTGAACTCATTTTTCATGTCAAAATTATATGAAGTTTTGAAAAACTCATTATCGGCATCGGCCTAGATGATCTTCTACAGGATATTTCAACTTCTTATTTGTATTACTTAGTACTCCACAGGATAGAATAGAATAGAATATAATAGAAAAGAATATTTATTCATCCAATTAATAGATCATTATACCACGATACAGGAAGTCAATTTAAAAAAAAAATCACATATTTACATAGCATACCTAATCAATTTTATAAAAACATATTTGTATAACATATAAATATATAAAATTAAGGAACATACAAAATTAATAAGGAATCTCATGTTTGTGAACTATTTGAGAAACCTGCATTTTTTTCATAATTTAAACAATCGTTCACCGTGTAGAAACACTGACTGATCAAAAATTGTTTCTTGGTGCTATTTGGATTAGATACCAACCTGATTTCGATAGGTGGACAATTGAAAAACTTGGAATCCATAGATATGAGTGACTTTGCTTTTATATTTCATTTTTTTGTGTAGATCCCCATTTCTTGTTGGCCATTAGTTGGAATTGATGCTAAATTATTTTTTGATATATAAGTTATTGAACTATGAATGTAAATGCAAGGCACAGTGAGAATTTTGTATTTTTTGAAGTAAGGTTTACATGGATCTGTTCTCTTCAAGTTGAAAATCAAACGAATAATTCTTTTTTGAGCAATGAAAACTGTATTTTTTCCATTACTAGCACCACACAGAATTATATTGTATTCCAATACGTTCATCAGAGATTCTTCATCTAATACATTTTTCAATTATTGTAATATGGCATAAAAACTAGAATTCAGCCTCTTACATACGTAATTATACGTAATTGATGGGATTTCCCATGTTAATCTTGGATCTATATATATATTCTGAGGAACCTGTCTCCATCTGATGAAGGAGCTATGACTGAATCATTCACAGTTATATTCAGAGGTATTTCAACTCATTTTTTTCCAAACAATTGATGGTGTGAAAATTACATCTTCAGTATTAAAACTCATCAAACTCATGACTTTTTGTTTTGCATTCTAAAAATGGTCCGATCCGGTTCAAAATCGGTATTTGGCGGTTTTGGGGTTGAAAATTTATTTCTAAATTCAAGGATTCAAGATGGCAGCTTCGAAATTGCGGACGAAACGAGATTGAGAATTTTCACTTTTTGCTCTTTTATGGTAGGTATTTAGAAATTGTCCCGATTGGATGGAAATGTTTAGCATCGTATATATTCGGGGAGCGATAGTTCATGGAGAAGGAATTTCACCAAAGCTATTCTGTGAGGAGACGGGCATTATGCCGGCAGGTCACGTTCTGAAATTGAAGAATTTTGTCGGAACGGAACGATTACAGGAATTGTGTGGGTTCTCTGAATGCCAATTTCTCGAAAGAGGCTATGGCATTATTTATGGCTCTATCACAGAAAAATTTGGTGTTCAAGTCGATGATTTTCGTATGTGTATGAGAAATTCACGTATGCTTTCTTATGACGTCAAAATGCAGATGTTTCACGAATTATTTTCTGATTCATCCGAAATATCCGTCAGATATCAAAATTATTCTCTGAACTATAGATGTACCTATCATTGATTGCAAGAAACTTTTCTTATAATTTTTCAAAATTTCGTTTTCATTTGTATATATCTTCTAGTGCACTCTAAAGATGAAAAAATATTGATCTTCAAAAAGAGCGTGAACGACCTTTGAGATACATGAGAAAGTTTGGTTTCAGTAATTAAGGTTCGCTATTATGATATACCTTCAAACTGCTCATATTTCATACAGAAAAAAAGCTGATAAGCTTTCACTATTTCCATCAAGATACCTATTCAGTTCATTATCATCTTGATGGCAATCCTGAAAGCCTACCCAAATACATGAAAAAAAGAACATTACACAAATGTGTTCCATTTATGATGATTAGATCAAAAAAGGCAGCACTCTGTTTTATTTCAAATAAAACATGATACTCGTGTAATGTACACAAAGGAAAGTAAACAAAGGTTAGTAATGATTCTTAGATATATACAATCGATTTTTCCATCACAATCGATGAATAATTTCGTTATTACATTCTCTTCACAAAACAGGGGTGAATCGGTATCAGGTAAATAATATACTAGAACCAGCGTCTCGAAAAGTTTCCAAACTGATCACCTCGATGATCATGTAATCAACTTTTGAATAACACGTTATGCTGGAGAGTTTTTCGTTAATACGAATTTATTTGTTTAAAACGAATAAATATTCCGAATATTCAATATTTATCTTTAAAAATCTGGGATATCTTAATGTTCAGTGAATAATTCCAGATATGACAGTAATTCGCTGACCCCGAAATCAAGGTCGTTGGCCCAGAGGTTGAGGTCGTTGACCCCGAGGTTGAGTTCGCTGACCCCGAGGTCGAGGTCATTGACACCCCGAGGTCGAGATCATTGACCCTCCGAGGTCGGGAGTCATTGACCCCCCCCCCCGAGATCGAGGTCATTGACTCCGAGGTCGAGGTCATTTACCCCCCCCGGGTCGGGGCCATTGACCCCCCCAGGTCGAGGCCATTGTTCCCCCCAGGTCGAGGTCATTGACCCCCCGAGGTCGAGGTCATTAACCCCCCGTGGTCGAGGTCAATGACCCCCCGAGGTCGAGGTCATTGACCCCCCGAGGTCGAGATCATTGACCCTCCGAGGTCGGGAGTCATTGACCCCCCCCCCCCCGAGATCGAGGTCATTGACTCCGAGGTCGAGGTCATTTGCCCCCCCCCCCCCGGGTCGGGCCCATTGACCCCCCCAGGTCGAGGCCATTGTTCCCCCCAGGTCGAGGTCATTGACCCCTCGAGGTCGAGGTCATTGCCCCCCGAGGTCGAGGTCATTAACCCCCCGTGGTCGAGGTCATTGACCCCCCGAGGTCGAGGTCATCGACCCCTGAGGTCGAGGTCATTGATCCCCCGAGGTCGAGGTCATTGACCCCGTGGTCGAGGTCATCGACCCCTGAGGTCGAGGTCATTGATCCCCCGAGGTCGAGGTCATTGACCCCCCGAGGTCGAGGTCATTGACCCCCCGAGGTCGAGATCATTGACCCTCCGAGGTCGGGAGTCATTGACCCCCCCCCCCCCCCCCCCCCCCGAGATCGAGGTCATTGACTCCGAGGTCGAGGTCATTTACCCCCCCCCGGGTCGGGCCCATTGACCCCCCCCAGGTCGAGGCCATTGTTCCCCCCAGGTCGAGGTCATTGACCCCTCGAGGTCGAGGTCATTGCCCCCCGAGGTCGAGGTCATTAACCCCCCGCGGTCGAGGTCATTGACCCCCCGAGGTCGAGGTCATTGACCCCCTGAGGTCGAGGTCATCGACCCCTGAGGTCGAGGTCATTGATCCCCCGAGGTCGAGGTCATTGACCCCGCGGTCGAGGTCATTGGCCCCCCGAGGTCTAGGTCATTGGCCCCCCGAGGTCGAGGTCATTGACCCCCCGAGGTCGAGGTCATTGACCCCCCGAGGTCGAGGTCATTGACCCCCGAGGTCAAGGTCATTGATCCCCCGAGGTCGAGGTCATTGACCCCCCGAGGTCGAGGTCATTGCCCCCCCGAGGTCATTGACCCCCCGAGGTCGAGGTCATTGTAAGTATTAACCTAATTTATTACATTGGTACCTACTTTAGGCTATAAGACTTTCATCAATTACCTTTCAGTTCCCTGAAAATTTCTCTACTTTGTATTATTATAATGACATTTTTTCCTAGATAGACAAAGGCAATATTTCAGAAAAGGAATTTGCAAGATTATTTTATTTGAATTTGGAATAACTACAAATTAATTATGTGTATATGAAGGCAGTGGTCTATTGGAAATGGAAGCACCCCTCATAAAACAAATATTTTGTAACCGATTGTAGTGAACGGAATTTGATCTGATTTTCTCACAATATTTTCATAAATGAAATCATTAGAACTATATTTCAGCAATATCGCTATTATTTTCGTTTAGATGTTCCACATTGAAAAACAATAGAAAATGAACTTATTCCTAAAATTCGGTTATCTGGAACACATTCCAAGTATCTATTTAATAAAATAAAGAAATGTTAATCGGTTGAAAAATATTTCATGAGAGTAAGAGTATTTGAATATAACACTCCTTATTGTGTATTCAAGATAAAGAGCTGAAACTATAGATTTTATTGTCAATAATTTTTTTCGATCAAAATATCGTAAAACCCTATTCAATTAAATCATAAACTATTGTAACTTTCGATATATTTATTTTCGGCAACCGTCCGGAAAGTACGTACTTTCCAGACGATGTTTTTTTGAGAAAGTGGCATTTTTCCAACAACGATGAAAGAATCACATCGTTGTTGTCATTGTAAATATGAAAATCTTGGTAGTATGGTTTTGATAAATGCAGTTGATCATTACCATAGCAGCAAAATAACGACTGACAGCTATCTGACATAAAATTAGCTAACATTTCAATTTTTGAAAGAAATGTGTTTCTTTGATTTGTTATTCTACACGGTTGCCGAAAATATTGTGTACGCAACACGCCCGAAAACAGTTTTTTCCGGACTTGTTACGTAAATTACTAATCTCTTATGGATCCATCCATTCGTTCTCTGAACTAGTTACTATTGTGCTCACTATTCCTTGTGATCAAAACAAAATCTTGTTTGCTCCTTCTATGGGCAAGGAAACTAAATTGATTTTCTGCTCACCCAATTTATTTTCTTCACGTTCAGCAAAAGATTCATCAAAGTGGATTATCCAGCGACGTAAAACTGATGTGCATATTCCTGTCATTAGTCAAATCTGACGTTCAAAGAAAAAAAACGTTGAGTACCTGAAACTCGCTACAGCAAATAGAAAATTAATAACAGCAAATTTCATGATGGGTATTTTTTATTTCCGAATTACGATCGAATATTCAATATAATGGAAATACCAGAAAAATTTAAATTCTGGTAGCATCTTGTAGGTATGCTATGTTTTGTACGACTAATTTATATAGGGTGAGAGATATCAGAAACCTATATCGAAATTTCATTACACCAGTTCCGTAGATGGCTCTGGATACTATTTTGAAAATATTTACCAATGTAACTCGGAACACCCTGATGTATTTTATTGCACTCTTGAATGTCCCATAGGTTCCATATACTATATATTCTATTATCGAAATAATCCTATGTTCATTGAAATTATGAAGTTTTAAGGAAAACAATATCGGTAATTTGCAACAAATCTTCAACATTTATTCAACTTATTCATTGATTGGTGTAATTCATTATAACTCAGTAACCCAAAAGGATGCTTTTGATGTAAGATATTACTTTAACCACTTTCAAATTGATATATCTTGTTTATTTTGACGGCGCTGTGCTATGGTGAATAATGGAAGATGGTCTAATCAAGTAAAAAAAAGATATTAATTTAGTTCTCATTTAAATCTTCAGTGAGTGAAAGTCAAACTATAAGACAACGTGAATGAAATATCACAATTATCTGCTTAGATTTACTGGGATTTACTATGTAGGTATGCAAGTATATTTATTCCACTAGAAATATGTTCACCTACATAATGTTCGAGAAGGTTTCACGAAGATTCTCAACATCTGTTTAAGCATGCCGTGTGCCGACAAAATATTCCTAGGCGCAAAAAAAGATATTATCCATCTGGTGTATTCGCCAACCTCGATTTTTCATTCATGTATTCACGTTGGTTTGGAAACGTATCATGAAAAAATATCCACGATATGCAAGAGTTTCTATTCACATAACTTATTCTCATGTTTTTTTGACATATACAGGGTGGCCAAGACAAGAATGAACTGGATGGGTATCTTGAAGATTGTTATAGCTTTTTCCTACGACGACGTATGAAAACCTCAATAATCACACTGTTTTGTTATTCAGAAAGTAACTCATATCACCATAGTATTGTTTATTTTAAAGAAAAAAAGCACTAGTGTTGATATAGAAATAATTAGGTACATTGTGAAGGTACTCACTGTCAATATAAGCGGTCTCAAATCAAATTCATATTATTTATTGAAATTTCTGTCTCGTTTTGAATTATACCGAGAACTCTCTATCTATTAATTTCAATGTTTCTGATACAAAACCTCTGAATTCACTTTAAAACTGGAATCTATACTCTTTGCTGGAACTATTTCGATGTTGATGACAGCGGGTGAGATCATTCAAAAGAGTACGGCTACAGTTTTATGCGCGGCTTGCTGCTTGCATCAGTTTGATATCACAGTATCACCAACGAGAAGATTCTTTGGTATCACAGATGTTTGCAAATAGTCAAGGACGCACTAACTCGAGTAACTCGTACGCGCTTGCAAACTACATTTTTCTATGGTTCTGTATTCCTGGTTGCGTGATTACTGGCGCTAGCAGGTGAATGGTGTCAAGGTTGTTTATGTATTTTTATTTATACCCATAAGAAAGATCAAATTTGATTATGATTTCTTGAATTGAAAATTCTCACTTTCCAAGCACCACCTTCATCTTTATCTATATTGAAGACAAATACGGCTTCATCTATAAAAATCCTGTACATTGAATTATATTTCCTTCTCCTTTCATCTTCCTTTATTCTCTACCCTATTTCGACACGAATTGATGTTCTCTCTTCTTCATCAATTTTTACGTTCATAGTAAGCAGTACTACTTTCCTTCCCAACGCCATTCCAGCACCATAAGAAACGGAGAAAACGAAATTTGAATAAAACAAAGGTAAGAATAAATATTTCAAACAGAATAATATCGGAATATTCTAGAAATAATACAAAACACTAATCCAAATTAACATTATTCCTCAGAGTTCTAAAGTGCTCGTCTATCGTATCATCTACGTCTACGATATATAACGAAATAAATTCCTAATCAACCATCAGTTATCAGAAGTTGGTTGATGATTTATCATTAGTGGATACAGAATAATTCATACCGTGCGTTTCCATTGTATCCTTTTTTCAATGCCTCAACATTGTTGGCTGACGAACAATGTAAGTTCAGGTTCTTTATCAATTAATGAGTTTTTCGTGGTTAGGCTGATTGGTTTAATGTTGGTTCACGTTTTCTTTTATGATGAAATATGAATTTTATATGTTGGCGTACAACAATGCTAGAAGTGGGGAAGTAAACAAATTGAAAAACTCGTTAAGGGGGACACTATAGGCAAACATAAATTCTTATTGAATCAGTGAAAATAGTACCCTGCAGGAAATACCATATGGAAGACCCACTATACATAAATAGTTTGTTTTGCGACTGGTATCGAAAATTATTTTTTATTAAACCATGTATAGTGTGACACAGACTCTCTTTTGTTTCTCTAGCTATATTCACGAAATTTCGAACATTGAATATGTCAACAAATCTTTGAGAACAGAATGTTTCTCTCAAGGTTGGATACATCAGCTGTTTTCAGACACATCTCGTTATCATAAATTATTTCAAGAATAATCGTACGATTAGTGGGAAAAATATTTCAATGAGGAGGAATTCCAAATGAGAGTTCCCATGGGGTATTTTTCGTGTATCATCAACTAATTCCTGTATCATCTGCTGACCTATCGGTGTTTCTACCTTGACGAAAATCTCATCAATACCTTCATTCACATCGCGATTCCTGCTAACAAAGCCAAACTGATGGAAATGCACAATGCACACAATGCCTTTATTATATTTTTGGCATTTCCCATCAGTCACGGTCAATAATTTCTTGTTTCTGGGAACTGATATTGGTTCTGGTCGTAATTTTCACGTTGACTGAATGTCATTACGTTACCAATAAAGTATCTATTTACAGTCAAAATCCACCGAAATTATTGCGTTTCATCCATTGTTTCACAGACCATTTCGAAATTGATTTTCATTTGAGATGTAAGAAAAACTCGATGCACACTCGAACCATGTTGGAATGCATTTGGAAAATGATTCAGTCATCCCTGTGAAACGGACTTTGTCTCTAAGCTACAGCATTTTTATAAATGGAGCATCGTAAGAAAAACGACACGGCTGCTCTTCTTGTTTCTCGTAGATGGTTCGGATTACAGAACGCATCCGGTTTGTGGGAACAAAAAGCTTCTTGGATTGCAGAGAAATTCTTCCAGAACGGCATTATATCCTTTAAATAAACCCCATGAAAAATATTCCACCAGTGGAATAATCGCGTTTTGGTTTTCACCATTTCGGGAAGCGACAATTCACTTGGTGTTTCTAACCATATATGATTCGGTTACCATAGCAATTCAATCAATTGGCCTAGGCAATGACGGCTAAATGAAAAATCTAGCCAGCTGGCCTAGGTCCTTGTGCAATTGATCAGGATTAATGAGTAAAAACAGTTCGTCATCAACCGAAGTGTCCCTATAAGATTCTTCAGAGTCTAGTTTATAATCATAAATTATCTTATCCAAATAATCCAACCTAGTGAAAAACATAGAAGGTAGTAAAGAAAAACACTGATTCGTCTGAACACACTCCTGATGTGGTGTTTCTTCCCACCAGAAAAGTATTCGCATGTACCTGCTCAGCATCAAGAAAATCACACCACTGCGGTGTCAAATCGCACTTTCGGAAATGCATGAACAACACCACCAAAGTGTTCATTCTGCTAAATTCAACACTAATACTAGTGTTTCTCACAACTGAGTTTGATTATTAAAAAAACCTATGGAAAAGGTCACATAACACCTACAGTGGTGAATAATTTGCCGGTGTTTACTGACACTGAAACAATCAGGACCTTGTGGGACACCAGATCGTGTTAGCTGGTGTATGCATTATGTTTAGCCCTTCCGTTGGTCGGGCTATAACTTTTTACCTGAAAATTTAAAATACCACTTTAGTCCCTAAGTGTATAATATACTATTTTCTGACTGCCCTGTTTTTGTCATAATCTGAAAACTGTTGGATTAAAAGTGATTCCTTTCAGAAGTTATGTTCAAATTCAGACGGTTATTTTCCGCGAGAACTTCTAACAATGAAAGAGTCACTTTACAAAGTCCTTTATCCATTGTCTATTTATTTCTGCAACGCAGGCACTTCTCAATCACCTTCAACTTTGATAATCTGTTTCGAACTAGCGAGCAAAGACACAAAGGATCTTAAAAAAACTAATCTAAAAGAGATAAGATAAGAAAAAGTGATGATTAATTTGCATCTAGTACATTTCAATTTCCGAGAAAGTATTTTCCCTCGTGATGTATTATTCGTTGAAGGAAATCAGTTTGGGTTGAAGCTGCGTCGAGTTTAATTGAATATGAATGGTTTCTAGTTAAAATGATAATACTTACACCCAACTCCATGAACTCCACAAACGATTTACGTGAAATTATAAAGTTTTGGGATTCTGTTTGACAAAGAAAAACTTGCGGACTTTGCAGGATAATACGATTGCAGACCCTCGAACGCATACAGTGTGATTTCAAAAACTGACCAAAATCGCATCGTCTCGGATGATTCACAGTTCAATTTCCTGAAGTTTGGCATTATTGAATTGACAAATATCGGTTCCTCGTCTGTCTGATACCCAAAGTTGATAATTATTAGAGACACACTGTGTAAC
This sequence comes from Chrysomela aeneicollis, assembly GCA_029955515.1. Lineage (NCBI taxonomy): Eukaryota > Metazoa > Arthropoda > Insecta > Coleoptera > Chrysomelidae > Chrysomela > Chrysomela aeneicollis. The sequence goes on from JARUHQ010000005.1 coordinate 24,640,080, forward strand.
ATAATATTCGAGCCAAAAATTTCCGTGATATTTGTCAATCGATATTGGGGAATGCATAACCTATATGACGTGTTATATTTCAAAGAACCTTTTGTATTCGTGACTCTTTATTTGTTTTTGGGCTGTTCGCCTGGAATAGAGTATTTCGTCGAGGGAATTTATAAAAATTATAGCAGCTTTTTATGTAATATTCCTCATCGAAATAAATCGGTTTTATCGAGAAAATTACGACCACGGTTATTAGCAAATACCAATCTGATACTGAGCTTCATTAGCGTAATAGCCGATAATATACAGGGTGAGGTACCGAGAGAATGAACAGTCATTAAACAGCTGAATAATTTCGAAAGTTTTTGGAGATATAAACATGCAACTCCTAAATCCATTTATTGTCAGATATTTTTAACTGAACAAAATCATCAAACTTCAATATTCATGATTGATCCCAGGAACACTTTACATCCTTGTATTAGTTTTACTATGGAATTGTCCAACAATAATTGCCTCCCCTTTTTAGATCTCCTTATAAAAACATATAATAATAAATTCAATTTTTCAATTTATAGGGAACCTACTCATACAGATACTGTAATTCCTTACAATTCATGTCATCCTTATTCACACAAGACAACAGCTTTCAACTCTCAATTCCAATGTCTCCTTTAGATTTCAATAATGAACTTAGTATCATTAGACAGATTGCAAACAATAATGGTTTTCCTCAGAGTTTTATTAACAAAATTTACAATAGACATTCTAATAAATTATTAATTCAGAGCCTTCTTCCAATTAATTCACCTAAATCTCAATTTTCTTGTATACCCTTTTTAGGTTCGGTGTCATATCGCCTGAAAAATATTTTTCATAGATTTTCCGATGATATCAATATTTCTTTTAAGACACTTAACAATACCTCCAATCTTATCAAAACCAAGGATAAACTACCGTTGCTTCAGAAATTACAAAATTTATTGTTCCTCCCCCATATGTAATGCAAGGTCAAACTGGTAGGAAATCACTAGAATAAATTAACATGTTAAATTAAAAATACAAAAAACTCTCCAAGAGAAATTTTTAATACCAATAGTTTCTTTGCTAATCACATACTAAACTCTACACACCATTTTGATATCAATAAGAATCTAGATATTTTACATGTTTGCAACAAAGGCCCCTTGTTGAATCTTTTCGAAATTTATGAGATTAATTCTTCCATCAAAAATAATAATATCATTTAACTTAATGAACAAACACATTTTGATTGTCAAAAATTTTTTAATCAGCTCAATTTCTGCAGTAGAGTATATTTTTGATCTTTGTCTCCTACCTCCTATCTCCTTTCAATTTCCAATGTTTTCATACCAATGTAATTTTTTATTGTTTTCCAGAGAAATGTGTTTTATGCCATATATGTCATTGTATTTTGTGACAATACCTTTCATCATAATTACTCGAATTAACTTCTTGCTGTTTTATGTTTTATGTCGATCACTTGTCACATAAGTCATTGTAATGTCATTGTCACATTCAATAACTATATTTCCGGTTCCATTACAGCCATTTTGTAGTGTAAAATTTCGTGATCGATATTATTGAAACTGTACTTTATAATATTGCATAAAACTCTTTTCAATATGTTATCGTCCTGATATCCCTAATTTGAGGGTACAGGGCCCCGTATAAAATTTTCCTGGCAATCATTTTTCATTTTGTTATGTAATTTTTTTCATCTTCTAGTAAGTACTAGTTATACTTCTTGTCAAGACCATATACTTTTTACCCCATGTTCTCTTGTAGCAATCATATCGTATTCGGGCTGATGATGAGTACATATGTACTCGAAACATGTTCCCTATAACCTTTGTTCTAATTAAAATGATGTGGAGATGACTTGGATCTTTTTTTCCTACTTCGATTCATGATTTATTTCATGCACTCCAGTATCATTTTCAAAGGTATAGCAACAAACTCGCTGTTCACTTGATATGTTCGCGCATGATTTCGAACAATATGGAAAACTATTTACGAGATCGTTTGTGATTGGACCATCATGAATATAAATTGGTAGAGCTCATGAGCTGGTCATACCACAAATTCAATTAAAATTAAATTTATTGATACCGACTTTATAGTTCCACTATCGCGAAGCAATTTGTGTTGGCACGGAAATGTTATTCAGATGCTATGCGAAGATTATTGAGAATACTCGGGGAATTTCTCCCGAATAGTCTGATATCCCAAGAAATTGAAATATTCTTATAACGTCGTGAAAATAGCTTTATCACGTTGTCCTCCTTGTGAGTAGCGATCAATTATATCTCAGATGCAATATCGCAATTGTTATTACTTCGAATGAAACTTTCTTACATCGTGTTTCATATTTATCGTAATTTTCATACGACATCCTCACTTTTACAATAACTGAACGAGTTGATTGATATTATGATAGAAACAAATCCTGTCATAGATGACACTTGCCTTCTTAGAATAAAAATTATTTCCGCCATTGAAGACTTACCTACATATTATGCATCAGAGGCGATCCGAAATAATGATTAGGAAAGAAAAAAAAATCCAACCAAACCATAGCCCATTTGAAATAATAGCTCGAAATCAAAACTTTTCGGCGCCACTGGATTATACAAGAAAATCACTTGTGAATGCTAACGGTTAACCTGTACAAATATCCAAATTTTCCCACCCTGTACATGATAGAGGGGTTCCAGACACACAAAAATTGAGACTGGAGCAATATTCAGGGAATCATGGGGTTTAAAGACACCAAAAAGAAAATTCGGTATTTTGGAATTGAATTTTCTACATATCGAAACACATTGTTCAATAAAATCTTGGCAAAGCAGGAATTCAATGCATGGTTTCCAAAAATTGCAAGCGATATTATTAGACGCGTCTCAAAATCGGAGATATTACGATTACTTCCGATGATATCCGGAAGAAAAGGAGTATCATGTAATCATTTTATCTCTTCTGTTATTTATGATGTAAGTGCTAAAAGTGATATTTTATTTTGTGAACAACAAAATAAAATCACATTTAGCAGGTATATCATACACTATTTTTTTTACAAACATTGCGGATCAAATTTTGTCCAAAACTTCGGTGAATAACATTGATCTCTGCCCTGGTACAAGCTTCACCAAAATATATTCTGTGTCTTATTATAAAAATTGCATGAAAAATGGAAAAGCCATAAATTGGACAACAATTTTAGAAAGAGAAATTAGTCTATCCAATTAGAATATCAAACATAGTTTGAAATGAATGTCTGGTAGACTACGAGCAGAAAACAACTACTTTCCTGGTAAATACCACGCAGAACATTGAATTATATCTGCTCGTAATCCATGCAACGATTCACACTGTGAATGCAGATCGCAAATGTTTCTTTCTTCCTAAGACGTGACAAATTCACTTCGGGACAGGCACGCCTAACAACTTACAGACCGGTTTCGGGCTTATTGGCCCTCATCAGTGCAGGGTAGTTATCCGAGTAGAGACCGTAAGATCTCCACTCGAAGCGTTGCCTGTCCCAATGCACCTTCGTCGCGTTTATTTGACCGCACTGAGCCGCGTTCCAACAGACAATTGGAAGTGGCGACACCATGCGGCAGAAGAAAGAAACACTCCAGAACTAAATCTCCCAAATCACAGAACTTGGAAGTGGCTTATAGCTCGACTAAGCTAATAAATGAAAAATGGAAAAGCCATAAATTGGACAACAATTTTAGAAAGAGAAATTAGTCTATCCAATTAGAATATCAAACATAGTTTGAAATGAATGTCTGGTAGACTACGAGCAGAAAACAACTACTTTCCTGGTAAATACCACGCAGAACATTGAATTATATCTGCTCGTAATCCATGCAACGATTCACACTGTGAATGCAGATCGCAAATGTTTCTTTCTTCCTAAGACGTGACAAATTCACATCGAGACAGGCACGCCTAACAACCTACAGACCGGTTTCGGGCTTATTGGCCCTCATCAGTGCAGGGTAGTTATCCGAGTAGAGACCGTAAGATCTCCACTCGAAGCGTTGCCTGTCCCAATGCACCTTCGTCGCGTTTATTTGACCGCACTGAGCCGCGTTCCAACAGACAATTGGAAGTGGCGACACCATGCGGCAGAAGAAGTCTACCAGACATTCATTTCAAACTATGTTTGATATTCTAATTGGATAGACTAATTTCTCTTTCTATAAAAATTGCAGTTTCACTAATTGTACGTTTCATTAAATAAACACTTCATTTTGAATTATGTTTCTATATTTTCTCAAACAAATAAGTCAAGTGATTTACTTTTAACACCAGTGCCATAAAATGACATTTCAGACACTGACAGCATGCGTTAAAAATTATACTTTATAACGTATTATGCTTTCGTAACTGACGCAAATTATGGAGTATTTGATCTATGTGGTAACTAATGTAGGTATTATGAATAACTAAGGTTTTGGTACGTTCATAATCTTCAATGATACGATAATAGTATATTATTCAACGAGCGCATAATGGCCATTATCCGCGAGTAGAATACCATACTTTATCTACTATCTGGATATCCAAACAATTTTGAAATTTCAAAAAAAAAAATTATAGTTTTATAGCGAAATTTTCTGTAGCACTTGTCGCTAATTTTAGTAGTTCAGGCAGCGTACAAGACAACTTCTGGTATTCAGTAGTCATATTTACTTTGGATAATTGATTTATTCAAAAAGATTCAATGAGAAATAATGGTACTGGACTTTTAGAAACTGTTTATTGATGTGTTTGAACATTTGAATTGATTTGAGAATTTTGAATCTCAGCCGCCTTAGCGAAAGAAGTCGTGCATTATCAACCAGTGTTTTATAAAAATAGCTTGCATATTATTGCGGAATATTGATTTTAGAAAAGTACTATCTACGCAATATGTCCTGTTATTGTAGATTCTTAGAAAATTAAGTCTTCAACAATGCTATTGCTGTACTGTACCTACTACTAAGATGCCTTATGCAACCAACAATATACACTTGTAAGTTGTTCTTATTGGTCTGAGCGTTCATTCTTCTCAGTTTTTGCATCCCTAACTTCAGTTCCAGCGATTCAAGAAAGAAACAACTCATTGTATATACGGTTGAGAATAAAAAACAATTAATTATCGTTTTTCTTATTCGTGCAAGAGCTTTTGAAACCATGAAAACATAAGTCGGGTAAGTAAGTTGAATTTGACAACACGATGGGATGTCAAAACATTACCCCATCGTACTGTCATTATTACTCGATTCATCATAGTAATGACAGTCATTAACTGTTGAATATCGAGTAAGCAATGGATGATTTACTTGAAAATTTCATACATTCGGAACCTTGAAAAAAATTATCGGGAGTAATTACACAAGTGCTTCAAAATTTTCAGGTTTATTTTGATGCACGAGTGTAATTCGGTAGAATATTTCCGGAGTTAAAATCCAGTATTTATGCCTGTCAAGATGACAAATGTACATTTAAACAATCGTTACTATAGATACGCGGACCGAGCGGGTATTTTTCGATACCTACCGGGTATTTACCAGCCCGAGAATGTCCCGCCGGGAATTTATCGCTGTAATTGATCGAAAATGTCCCGCTTCATATGGAATTTTCAACATACAATGGAAATATTCGGTAATAATATGCTGCTTGGGAGATTACAGTGATAGTTAAAAGTTATTTTATTCAATTTTCCATAAATATTTGTCGAATATCAAGTTGTTGAAGTTGCCATTATCACTCTAATTATGGATTAAGAATTGGTCAGAATTATAGGTATTGATGTTTTACCTGTACTCAAACAACGTAGGTCAGTATTTTTTTGCACGCCGTGCAGAAATTTTTTCGCACTCACTTCAAAAAGAGCCTAAATTTGGCGTTCAAAACTATATCAAAATTGACACGATTCTGACGTGAGAGCTTTGAAAAAACGTTACTTCTGAGAAAAGCCGACGATTCGAGATTCCCGCTAGCAGGCGCCACGTCATTGGCGGGCAGCTGACCACGTGACCGTCATGTCGAGCATGGCGCTTCGCGACGACTGGCGGCATTTCCGCGAGAGCGTCGCTTTTGGGAACCGACGCGGGCGCCGCGACGGAACTTTCCGACGACGACGTCGTCCGGACTCCCGGTGGAGTGGGGGGGAGAAGGGAAAGTTCGACGGGACATCTGATAACCTGAAGTATATCCTCTGGTGCAGCCAAAAGAAAAAAAAATTCGAGAGCTTGGCAAAGATGAGGTTGATGTGAAATGTTTCATTTCTTCGTGCCTAGTCGACAATTGAAATTTATTTTTCCTACGACCCCGTATGAAATAGTATAGTAGTATATTACACAACAAGTGTGGAAAGTGACATATTTCATACGAGTAGTCGTTTAGCATGAGCCGCGTAGCGGTGAGTGCAGAAACGTAACGAGTGAAGGAAATGCACTTTCCAACGATTTTGTACACTATTTTTCCTACGACTCCGAATACTTTCATTTCGCGGGAGGTCTTGTCAAAAATGTAACTTGAGCGGTCTCTAGAATTTCAGGTGGTTTTGATTCAATATCAAGTACTGTTTATTTCCATATTCAAGATTATATTTGTTGAATACTTCTCCGACAATTCCTCATTATGTGAATTACTGATTGAGTTAGTTCAGTTTGGTCAAATTTTATTGATATTGACACCAGCGTACATAAACAAACTTGACACCATACGCCTGCTAGCGCCAGTAATCACGCAACCAGGAATACAGAACCATAGAAGTACGTAGTGCGCAAGCGCGTACGAGTTAGTGCGTCCTTGACTCCTTGCAAACATCTGTGATACCAACGAATCTTCTCTTTGGTGATACTGTGATATCAAACTGATGCAAGCAGCAAGCCGCACAAAACTGTAGCCGTACTCTTTTGAATGATCTCACCCGCTGTTATCAACATCGAAATAGTTCCAGCAAAGAGTATAGGTTCCGGTTTAAAAGTGAATTCAGAGGTTATGTATGCAGACACATTGAAATTAATAGATAAAGAATTCTCGGTATAATTCAAAATGAGACAAAAATTTCCATAGATAATATGAATTTGATTTGAGAACGCTTATATTGACAGTGAGTACCTTCACAATATACCCAATTATTTCTATCAATTCAGGCGAGCGTTGTGATATATTTCATATCAACACTAGTGCTTTTTTTCTTTCAAATAAACAATACCATGGTGATATGAGCTACTTTCTGAATAACAAAAACAGTGTGATTATTGACGTTTTCATAGGTGGTCGTAGGAAAACGTCATATAGCACACTGTTTTGTTGTTTGGAAAGTAGCTCATATCACCATGGTATTGTATATTCGAAAGTAAAAAGCTCAAGTGTTGATATGAAAATTATCACAACGGTCGCATGAATTGATAGAAATAATAAGGTATATTGTGAAGGTACTCACTGTCAATATCAAATCAAATTCTCATATTAATTATTGAAATTTCTCGTCTCGTTTCGAACTATACCGAGAACTTTTTGGGTATCTATTAATTTCAATGTGTCAATGATCCATAACCTCTGAATTCACTTCGATAAAAATTAGGGACAGTGACTGGAACTATTTCTATAAATGTCTGATGATGTTGATGACAGCGGGTGAGAACATTCAAAAGAGTACGGCTACAGTCTTATGCGCGGCTTGCATCAGTTGCATATTGTTGCATATAACAGATGTTTGCACTATTTACATTTGTCAAGGAGTCAAGGACGCACTAACTCGGTAGCGCTTGCGCACTACGTACTTCTGTGGTTCTGTATTCCTGGTTGCGTGATTACTGACGCTAGCAGACGTATGGTGACGAATATCAATAAAATTGTTTGTCCAAACAAAACTAATTCAATCAATCAGTAATTCACATAATACGGAATTGTCGGAGAAGTATTCAAATATCATCTTGATAATGGAAATAAACAGTACTTGATGTCGAATCAAAACCACCTGAAATTATAGAGACCGCTCAAGTTACATTTTTGACAAGACTTCTCGCGAAATGAAATTATTCGGAGTCGTAGGAAAAATAGTGTACAAAACTCGTTGGAAAGTGCATTTCCTTCACTCGTAACGTTTCCGCACTCTCCGCTACGCGGCTCGTGCTAAACGGCTACTCGTGGGAAATATGTCACTTTCCACACTTGTTGTGTAATATACTATTGGATTTTTGAAATCAGAAATATTGGTTTTCTACAGTGACCGCCGTTGAGTTGGCGACGCACATTATCATTGATAAAGTGATCATTTTCTCCACTCGAATACCCTCCAAATCGCAACATTTTCACAAATAAGATCATTTTCTGACAACGCAAGTTTCAGAAAAAATTACATACCGTCATCAAAAATTTGTTTACGATGCTGGTTGTCATGGTTTCAAAAGTCAGCATGAATTAAATTGCCATACAAAAAAGTTACTCAAAATATAAGGAGGACAAATGGGGTGTCATTGTACTGATCAGTAAAAATATATCAGGGGTGTCCCATTCAAAATAAGAAAGTAAACAATTGAAAACGTCAAAAAGTAATCTATCTACAAACCGCACTACACTTGTTTATCGACAGAAACGATAGAGTTACAGGAGAGAGCCACTTTTGTGAGAAGCACCCGGTGGGAAAAATTGTCCCATAATGTTTACAGTTCAGTGAGGTCTAATAGCCAATAAATTAGGATGCGCTCATCATATTCACCATGCGGATCGAGGAAATTCTCCCGGAAAGTCTAATGTCGACCTGCTGGTGCTCCCTAAAACCGTCATAAATATCCGAAACGTTGGAAATCCCAGCGGCGCTTACTCGTAATTTTTCAACCGACCACGCTGACGAATAATTCCTTCGCTGAGAGGCAAAAAATGAACGTTCTGAATTAATCTCGCGTTCGTAGGCTGTGAAGGGTCAATTATATGCGTTCCAGCCACACCGCACGAAAAGAGATTTTCATATTGATGATAATAGTGATAATGATAAGAGTGCTGGGAAATCACTGACCGGAGATATCTTGGAGGTAGATAGTTTTTCACTTCTTCTTGGGTGAATTGTTTATGTGTCCAAACTGTATCAAAATTTTGAAACATATTCAAACAGATTGAGATGGTTTCTCGATAATATGAGTGAGAAATATCAACGTCTGATTTGAGCTGAATCATATTAAAAGAAAAATGATACGCTATCGCTATCGAAATTTTTTTAACATCCTCTTTCCCTCTGAGAAAATCAGGTCTCTTGATATTTTTCGTTTGATGTATGATTTTCACATAAAAAATAAAATGAAATCATATGCATTTAGCTAGACCACTTACTACACCTTTTTCAGTTGTATTTCAGAAACCATCAAGTTTATTTCAGAAAGCGTCAATTGAATTTCAGAATAGTTACTTGTATTTCAGAAACCATCAAGTTTATTTCAGAAAGCGTCAATTGAATTTCAGAATAGTTACTTGTATTTCAGAAAGTATCAATTGTATTTCAGAATAGTGAGTTGAATTTCAGAAAGCTTCAAATCTATTTCAGAATGGCGAGTTTAATTTCAGAAAGCATCAATTGTATTTCAGAATAGTCAGTTCAATATCAGAAAGCATCAAATGTATTTCAGAATAGTCAATGGAATTCCAGAATTCGTTATTTGTATACAAATGATATATTCTGAAATTCAAATGACGAATTCTGAAATTCAGTTGACTTTTCTGAAATACAATTGACGCTTTCTGAAATTAAACTCACAATTCTGAAATACAATTGATGCTTTCTGAAATCGAACTCGCTATTCTGAAATACATTTGACGCTTTCTGAAATTCAACTCACTATTCTGAAATACAATTGATACTTTCTGAAATACAAGTGATTATTCTGAAATTCAATTGACGCTTTCTGAAATACAACTGGAAAAGGTGTAGAAAAAAATTGCATCTTGATAGACCACTTATAAAAAAAAACAAATTATGTAAATTGCCACTGGCAATAATAGAAAAATAAAAAATCATGTTGCATAGCTTTGCTATGATTTAACTAAATTCAAACTTTGCAATCGATACAAACCCATTATTGAATTTTCAATATGGAACTCTGTGGATCTAAGTTATGCCATTTGGATTGTGTTTCATCGTAATTCATCATCTAGATTCTAGACTTCAGAGACTCTCAAATAATTCTCCAGAATTACTATGCTGCCAACATGTATTGATATTCAATTACTGGACACCGACGAACTGTTTGTATCTATGGAATTCCCTGGATTACAAAGCTGAGTGATCAAATATTTGCTTTGGAACATTATCAGTATTTAATATACCAAGTATCGATTGTGACTAGATAATATAGTTCGATAATTGCATCCTTATAGATGATATCGCTTTTATCAGAATATTGCGATGGATGGTCTCTTATGGCTACTGGGTGAGCGGAAGTTGTGAGCAAATAAAGAGGTATGTTTTTTGATATATTATAGCCAAAATAGTGGCAAGAAAAAATAACATTACTGCAACCATTTCATATGATAAATTGCAAACAAATTATCTGTCTTGTGTTTCGCTATAATATCTACCTAACTGAATGAAATTTCACATAATAGGGAAAAATCACGAAACGCCAGATGGCGCTGTAAATGTCAAAATGTCGGATCGAGGGGTGAACAACAAATAATCTGTCATTTGATCTCTTGTTAAACCAAAGTTTTTATTGAATAGAATTTCAGCTATCTCAGAGATTTAAGTCGATTTTTCGTACTCGAATATTGGATTGAAGTTGTATCTAGGGTTTGTTGTCGACGTTTCCGTTTTATTGTCACTGGATTCTTGTTAAATGCCACCAAAGTCCAGGTATCAATTTCGGTTTTTATTCGAAGTTTTTCAGTTCTTAGTTCCTGAAATTCTTTTTAAAATGCCTGTGTGAAAGTCGAAATGTCAATTTCGGATATTATATGTGGAGTGAAAGTGTTTCAGCAATCACAATATTGGAACTGAAGGCCTCAATGAAGAAATCATAAAAAGTTTTGTGTTGAGATCCTCCACAATGCTCACATAAAATAACCATGAAACTAGATGAGATATGATATGGGTTTATTTTAATGTTCCTGTAAAGCAGATTTATTGTTAATGTTGTATAATTCAATTTTGAAAAGATTTATTGGCCATTTTGACTGGAAGCATATAAACTCCACCTTTTTGACTTATCAGTTTTCTTTTCTATGTTGGTTTGTTTTTATTTTAAGGAACCTAGATTATATGATAATGTATTCAAATAGATATACCTATTAGAACAAAGTGAAGTGCAAAAACTACCAGGAAGTGACAGTTGATATAGATTCATCATTTTGTTGAGATTTGATAAACTCATTTAGAAGAAATGATAGTGTTCAAATAAATGATTTAAAAAATACATAGTTTTATTGGGTAAATAAGAGTAAATGGCTTTCTTTAGCATGTCATATGTTTTTCTTAATAGAATAATTTGGGAAATGTAACACAATAATAACAAATCAATATTCAAATTTTTTAATCATTGGTGAATGAAATAGATTCCCTTCAGACTGAGAAAGACTACAACTCATAAAAAATGCAATAATAAACATTCTTGAACATGTTAAATTCCTAAATTCAAATAATACTGCCAAGCAAGCAGATGATAATACACAACACCAGAATCACCCAAAACTTCATATAATTATCAGGAACATTATTGTTGTGTGTCATATAGGTTGTTGTTGGTTTTGTATTTACAGTGGAACTCTCTTCTTTATAAATCTTCCCTATACTTGTTCATTTCCATGTTGCTCCAACTGCATATGATTATTTGATATTTGCCTGAGCCTGTAATAAATTACAAAATGATTAAAATGAACCAAATGAGGTGGAGAAGAGGTGGTAGCATAGTGACAACAATAATGAAAAATCGAACTTACCACTGAAACAATCATCATGAGTGCTTGCTACAAACATAAATTCCGAGATAGCTTTCTCTATCTTCAAGATCATTTTCCATTTCTAGGCTACTTGCCTTAGGATTTAGGTTTTCCCAAATCCTGCCCATCTTCTGCTTAGAATTTGAAGGAAATTTATGCAATGCCTTGAGTATGTTAGAGCATTATGGAACAAGCATATTTTTCGCGATTTTATCTCCATATCACCTCTTCTAATCTCTTGCATTTTCAGATTGTGTGGTCTATTAACAACAATTCTTCACAAAATATCATCAAAATACAACACTTTCAATGCTTAAATCACTGAAATTAATGAATAAAGTTCACACTTTACCCATATGAACATATGGAGGTTAGTTTGTTGTTCACCTCTCGAGTAGTTCATGCGATCAATTATAGATGTCGCCCACTCCGTGATTTTTCCCTATTCTCTGCTAGATTGGGGTATCCAATTTTGATTGAACGGTGAAAATCGCATCTGTCAGTCTCTTGGTTTTGGACAAGGTGGATACAGGATGGTGTAACAGCTCTTCAATTGTTTCTGCGAAAAACTTGTAGACCGTTTGAGAAGGTACTAATATTTCCACGACTTGAATGAAGATGGCGGTGAGATCGATTATCGAAGAAGATTTCTGTTGCTCATGTATTTCTGTGGTTCGCATCTGACAGACGTGAGTTGAAATGACATCAAAACACAATATTTTCAGTTAATCTGGAATAATTATCGATATTTTGACTCTTCTCAGTCATTTTTCATCTAGAATAGATGAAACTGATAAAAATATGACAGATGCACAGTTTCTGTTTTACCGACACAAGGTATGTCGCCATCTCTGATAACTTCAGGAAATATTACTACGGTATGAAATCAAGTAGGCAAAGGTCTACAGTTTATTCTAGTGCTTGTTAATAGGAAGCTGTTTCACCATCCCATATCCACCTTGGTTTTGGAGAAATGATTTATTTTTTTGTTGTCGTTTTTGTTCTATTGCTAACATTGAGAACTTCCAGTGTTTTTGAATAAATCAAATTGAATTGTTCCTAAGGGTATTTGGCTTTTTTATTACTATTTAGATACCTACTCTTTTTTCACGCAATATAACAACATACGACAGACGACCTATTGGATGTAGGGACATTGCATTTAATAGCATTCTGGTGACTGCCATCAAAGATAAATCCTGTGCAACGTAACTTTCTCTGGCATTTCCAAATTGATTGAAACATATCGAGTTCCCTACTAACAATGTTCTTCTTTTTCTCATCCGGAGCTGTTTTTCTCGAATCGAATTCCGAGGCGAATCTTTCTGTTAATCCGTTCGGGGTCTTAAATACACAGGAATAATGGATTCCTTCCTTGATGAAAGCTTTAATGAAAAGATGGAGTTTGATTCCAGAACGAGATGATTCGGAAACAGCCAATGGCAACTTGACGAGGCCATTTGATGGATTTTTCGATTTGTCAGCCTAGAACGCAGGATTTGTTATATTTCGAGGACAATTTTATTCATTCACTAAAAATGCCATATGTTGTGGTGTTCTGTCATTATGACAGCGAGAAAACGGACCCTAACTTTCGAAAGCATGACAACCAACATTGTGAACAATTTTTTTATGACGTTATATGAATTTTTCTCGCACTTGCACTGTCAGAACAGTATGATACAAGTTTTATAAGACGCTATTTTGTCGCATGCGTTGTTTGGAGTAAGACGAGCGAATCGAGGAGTGATGCTCCAAGTGAACAAGTGCGACAACGTGTCTTATAAAACGTGTGTCATATGCAATTTTTTCTATTTTGAAGGAAAAAATGGATTCAATATCGATAAATAACATAAACATCTTCGATTGGTAACAGTGATGACATTGAAATAATTAAAATCTGACGTAAAAGCGTAAAGCCCAGTTTACAGTTGAGCGATTTTCATTAATGCAATACCCAGCGGTGAAAGATTCAATGTTTTTATTGTTTATATCGATCAATTTAAATCAAATTACACTCTGAATTGAAATTTACCAATTAAAACATTGAGTTTTTCACTGCTAATATCACCAAATCCAAATCGCTCAGAAGTAAACCGGGACTAACTCTTTCTGACTTTCATTTGACAGTTCGATTGTACCAATCTCCGAATAATAAAAAATGCGTATCGAAATAGAGGCTATTTCGACACGCATTTGCGTTGCACAATGACTTCATTATACAACCAAAATAGAAAAAATTATTTTATTTGTGGAAATGTCGCGATTTGGAGTTGGATGAAAAACATCATTGAGAAATCCATTCGTAGTACCATCCAGAAAACAGTTACTTCAAAAAACTGACAGAAAAAATCACTCGACCTACGTTTAATTCCCAGGCAACAAAATTCTCATTGATAAATGTCAAGTTCACTTCGACAAAAAAAGAAGCTCACTTTTAATTATAAGTGAAAATAATATATGAATATATAGAAGACAAGTTGGCGTTGGCAGTTATACGTGGATTATATATCTTGAAGAAATAAATACATTTCTGTTGGTGAAAATATGTAATATTACCTAGTACTTCATATTCATAAAAGTCGAAGAATCTTATGCTAAGTTTTTATTCATAAAATAGTCATCAATTTCAAAACTTGTTTATCGTTTCATGAGCAGACTGATTTAAAGTTGTTGTCAATGAATAAAATAAGGCAGTTTGACCATTTTCAATCAATTTTATAAGGAATTTTATATTCACATATTTATTCTAAGAGTAGTTGCCAATTTTCGTGTAAGAAAATTATTATTATTCATACATTATTATTTTTCAGGATAACATTAGATCTGCCTTTAGCCGTAACTAGTTTAGATCAAGTCTTACCAAATCTAACCTAGTAGCTATCACCCATTTTATTGGAGGTTATGTCCAATGAACAGGTATTCCATCATATTTGCACCTTGTTCATCAGATGAAAATGTTTGCTTTTTATGAAACAAAAAAATTGTTCCTGATGAATAATTGATAGTATCAGGGCCTCCTGGGATAGAGAAGAATAGAAGAACTTGCGGTGTTATTTTTCAGTGTACTTTGCAATTTTGCAATTTTGCTCCTGTCCATGATGAATTATTCTGAAACTTTGGTTATCAATTCTGAGCATTCGTTCCCGATTGCGAGACTTTTTGCTGTCCATCAGTTTGCTTCATTTTTGTTTCTGAATATTTGGATTTGTGGCTGACGATGGGGTCTCAAAAGTCTGAAACTTCTTCTAAACTCATTAGATGACTTCTAACGATAAGAAACTACAACATTCAGCTCCGCAATTTATGATATGATGACCGGTCGCTTTTTATTCAGCATTTTGGATTTTCTGATTTGACACGATATAAGGGAACTGCGAATATTGACGATTTAATCTTCACATCATGTTTTTTCCTGATATAAAACCGCAAATAAAAAGTTACGAAGCATTAACGTCATTAAACAACGATTCGAGATTAATTACTTTTTGTTTGAAATGATTTATTCATTCATAAATGAGTAACGACACCTACAATATGAAAATGAAAGATTCTGGAAGAACTTGGTTCACACTGAGGTTGTCTATCGATCTGATTCCTCTTCATTCGGTGGTAGAAAACTCTCCACATTATAGTCTGAGTTTTCACACGCTAGATGGCAATAGCAATATGCATATTGCCCTTGTAATCAAGGATATCGCTGAGATTTATTATAGATGTTCACTGGTGAATTAACTACCTCTCCTGGGTCCCAAATATCTTTATTTCACCTACGTATATAATCTTAAAATTTTGAGTATAATACCCTTAAAAATATAAATTTTTTCGATATTCCAAAGATGAATTATTGTTCATTTTTGAATGCCAAAATGTCAATTTAGTATACGTTTCATTTGTTTCAAATAATTTCTATAGGTGATATAAGTACTCTGCATTCAATAACAAATAATACATTATTCAAAGCATTTTTGATGCTGCCTCCTTGTTTGGTCTCATAAATCTTCCGCTAGCCTCATGTTTCAATAATTTGGTCATTCCTCAGACATGATGAGCCCCAAGGGTCGAAGCCTTCCGATTCATTAATAATTTCATAGGACGAAAACTATGAAATATGCCGTAAGTTAGAATATACATCAGGGTTTAGAGGTATCGCAAGAACATAAATTTT
Source organism: Chrysomela aeneicollis (assembly GCA_029955515.1). Lineage (NCBI taxonomy): Eukaryota > Metazoa > Arthropoda > Insecta > Coleoptera > Chrysomelidae > Chrysomela > Chrysomela aeneicollis. The sequence goes on from JARUHQ010000005.1 coordinate 24,656,191, forward strand.
CAATCGGGTGTTCTAGAAATGAGGCACAGAATGCAATATCAAAGGTATCATGAAGAAAAGAATTGACAGGCGTTTCATTTGTTTTAAATAATCTGTGCTCAGACCAAGGTGGATATAGGATGGTGAAACAGCTTCCTATTAACAAGCACTAGAATAAACTGTAGACCTTTGCCTACTTGATTTCATACCGTAGTAATATTTCCTGAAGTAATCAGAGATGGCGACATACCTTGTGTCGGTAAAACAGAATCTGTGCATCTGTCACCTTTTCATCAGTTTCATCTATTCTAGATGAAAAATGATTGAGAAGAGTCAAAATATCGATAATTATTCCAGATTCACTGAAAATATTGTGTTTTGATGTCATTTCAACTCAAGTCTGTCAGATGCGAACCACAGAAATACATGAGCAACAGAAATCTTCCTTGAAATTCGATCTTACCGCCATCTTCATTCAAGTCGTGGAAATATTAGTACCTTCTCAAACGGTCTACAAGTTTTTCGCAGAAACAATTGAAGAGCTGTTTCACCATCCTATATCCACCTTGGCTCAGACGTACATAGACAGAGAATACATTTAAATTCGAGAAATAGTTATTCGGTTTACTAGCAAGAAAAGCACAAGAAATAATCTGCGTTTCTGTCGTGTGAAACATATCTTCTCCAAAATGTGTTCCAATTTCAAACTATTATTCAAAACTCCATCATTTTGTCTTTACCTAATGTCTTGGTCAATTTTGATATTAGCAGTTAAATCATCTTCTCTAGAACGTTGCATAGCAACAAACTTTTTCTCCATAGGCAGTAAAAATACACATTTTCAATAAAAAGCTGCTTTTATGTCATAATGTCCTATACACAGCTTCGCGGATGATAGTACCCTCCATACCGCTTTCTCTTCCAGAGCTCCTATATCGGCCCGTCAAACCAGAAATGAACGAGGAAGTGATGGAAATATGGAATTAGCAACAATTCTCGAGTGGGGATCTAATAACCTGGTAGAGTTCAATGCTAACAAAACAAAAGCATGTCTTCACACATAAAAACAAATTCTCAAATGAAAACGATATATTCGTTCAACATCCAATTCTTGTTTTGAAAAAGCGCATTCTTCTTCTAAAGTAATTTATTTGAAATGAATTTATTGAATATGTCAATCGTAGAAAATTATTTCACTGGAATATTTATTTGGTATAACAAAATGTTCTCAATTCAAGAAATTCAAAGTATCCAGAAAAAATAATGGAGTTCTTGAAAAATATGTCACGGAATGTCTTCTTTCAAAATAACATATGTAGCATTTTCTTCAATAACGAGATTTGCAAGACAATTAATCTCTGAATAAGTAAATCTCTGAGAAAGTTTCTTTGGATTGACCATAACATTTTCTTGAATATAATTGCGATCCCTTCGAGCCGAGAATGTTACCAAACGATGTGAGTGTGTTGTTTCGGTGCTTTTGTCGTGCATCCATCATTGTTCAACCAGTTCAACCTATTTTATTGGCATGGAAATATTGGCTTACCATGAAAGAAAAACTAAGGTCTTCGGAGATATCTGAGGATATAATTACCACTTTTAGAGGTAAGTTACATGCCTATATCTTATCGACGTTCATTCTTGGGTAGGTATTATTGTGTATCCAATCAATTAACGTTGCTATATAATCTCGAAAACTGATAATTCGTGAAAAACTTGAGTAACCAGGATCGGCATAGTGAGTGAAAATTGGGGTTAGGTACCTATGTGCGGATGAACGTTTAAATTTGTCCAAACACTGATTGAACAGTGTAGAAGAGCTTCTTGAACTTGTAGACATCTTAGGTATTCTGATATTACAGATTTGAAGAAATATAATAACCATACATTGTGCTAAGTCAGATTATCTCTCACATTGTACCTACATGGAGTTGTGAATGATATATTTTATATTTTTCAGTAGTTTGAAACCAGAGGAATACAACTTTATTGCGAGGTAAACTGGTGGAAAAGTTCAGAAATAATATCTACGAATAGGGGAAAAGGTTGTCAAGAAGAAGGTTTGCAAGTGATGATGTGATTGATGAGAGCCCCAATAAGAGAACGGAAGTTGAGGATGATTCTCATTTCAAGAAATCGATATAATTCCTTTAATTTGATAAAATTCTTGATACAAGACAATCTACAGCTAAAAATGAAAATCTGATTCTTTTTGTTCAAGAAAAATGCGAGTCATTGAGAGATTATGATTGTCTTGATTTGAATATATTGTGTTCTCAATCTGAAATATTGTATTATTCTCACGAAGAACTCCATTCATTTACGATTCAAGAAATCTATAATATTGGTATGAGTGTATTGAGTTGGAAACATAATAGTCTTGAATTGAGCAGACATTTATTCCAGTATATATAAACAAGCCATACTCTTGAATCAAAGCATATCAAATCAAATTAAGTAATTCTTTTTATGTGTGTTTGCTCTAGAGAAGCCGATCTCACTGTGCTCAACATAATTCAGTCAGGAGTTACCATTCCATTGAAGTTATCCATTTCGATGCTTGGCGTTACTATCAGCAACAACCTTTTTTGGGAAAATCACGTGAGTTCCATTGCCAAAAGTGCATCCCAAAAACTTGGATTTCTGTTTCGCTGCTTATGATCTATGAGGCACAGATCCGACCTGTCCTGGAATACTGTTGCCATATTTGGAGTGCGGCACCTAAACATATCCTGAAACTATTGGATTCTGTCCAAAAAAGGGCAATTCGTCTCGTCGGTGATGCCTCGCTTACAAACTCGCTCATTTCTTTGGAACACCGTGGAAAAGTTGTCGATTTATCTCTACTTTAGAGATATTTTCATGGGCGATGCTCTTCTGAAATATCAACAATCGTTCCTCCATTTGTAGTCCCTTCGAGTCAAGTTCAGTCTTCACACCCCTTCGTGGTCACTTTAGAGACCTGCAGAACGTCCAAAGACTTGTTCATCCAACGAACATCGAGACATTGGAACCCATTGCCCAGGGAGGTGTTCCCAAGGCATACCTTCTCCATAAATTTAAGAAGAACACCAACTCCTACCTTCTTTCCCTTGGTTCTCACGATTTTCTCTGAACATTACCGGATATCCCTTTTCTTGAGAACCAGAACAAAAAAGTACTGGACTTCAACATGAGTTATATTAGACCCTGTCTATTAATGTAAGACTCGATATCATTCGTGGCAGAGAACTCGTAGGATGAGATATCGATACAGCATACCTTATTACCCATTCTATATCATGGCCATCGCAAATCGATTTCCTAAATTTTTTATTATAGGGCCGAAAGCTGATAATTTCGGAAAGGGCAAAGGTCAACATTGGTTGATAAAGAATGAGCTGGACGAGAGATTCCTTCAAATGAGGCTAATAAGTTGAAGCCAAAATATTTGTTTTTATAAAAGCGCAATTATTTTGAAAACGGTTGGTTTTTCCGAATTCAACCAGGTATACAATTTTTTTTTCAATCAAAAGTGAATGGGAATTTCTTAGGATTTCATACCAGTGGCACAGAAAATAAGGGAGAAAATGTACCATGATACCCTTTTTGTTAGCAACTGGCGGCGTTGAAATAACAAATTTCTTTGGAAACTGGAAGTTATGAATAAAATATATTTTGAATTTTTTTAATCCAACACCCTGTATATCTGCAACAAGCGACAATCGAGAAAAAATATATTGGGATAGTACTATTCATTTTTCGACGGAACTCTTCCGTTTCAATTTAGCACCATAGTTTGGGAACACCCTGTATATGTAGAAAGGGAATAAAATCAGTTCCAATAAAATCATAGCCAACTATATGATTTCCATTTGAAAAACTACAACTCTAGGCCATAACTCGAAATTGCACTTTTTTTCAAATTTTCTCGACGCCACTGGTTTATACAAGAAAAAGTGTTTCAACAATTTAGAAGTTATTATTTCGTAACTTAACATACTACCATGATATTCACATCCCAAAATTTATCTTTTGTTTATAACTGGAAAACAAAAGACGATCGATATTTTTTTTCCGCCACTTTATCTCGATACCGAGTGACCATATACAAATGTCGAAATATGCCCACCCTGTATAGATACCGGCATGAAGTAGGCATCATATTATGAAAAATATTGTAATCAATAAATTTTCACAAATATCGATACGCGCAATTTTTTCTGTTTCAAATGAAACCCCAAAAAATGTTATACAGTTGATAGTATTTTATTCGAAGAAATTTCCTAATCTGTGAATTTGCCAGCTGCTTCATAAGAGGTCACTGAAATATATCCTAGACATTGTAAATAGCTATACAATGTTGTTCTGAATAACTTTTCCGAATAACTTTTCTCGATATTCTTCAAAAAGATTAGTATGTTTTGAGACATAATTTTCAATTTGTAAAATTTCCCCTCAGTCACAAAACTCACTGGAAACAAACTATCGATATATTCGATAGTTTATATTAAAACTATCGATAGTACTATCAATCTAGGATTTCAACGTGATTATATTTTATCACTTAATTTTATTCAAATTAGATCACTACTGATGAAATTAAACAATTTACTTGACAATTCCACAATTGGTCTGTTTTTATTTTTAATTTTTTGATTGTTTTTTATTGACATGAATGACTAACCTTGATGAATGACAGGTAGGTCTTCTTCTATTTTCCCATTTGACCTTTTCGTTTTCTTTTCTGAACCGGAATAGGAAGCAGACATTTGAGCATGCGCAGTTTATAAATATTTCAACGTGTCTCGACACTCAACATTTCGAATAAATCGATTACACACTGCTGTTCTTCGACATCTTTGGTAACTGACGATCTTTGGGAGTGAAAATGATTCGATTTCTTCACGAAATTATGGACCGATAGGTTATCGATAGTATTAATAAACTATCGATTGTTTCGATAGTGCAAAACTATCGATACCATCGATAGTGCTATCGATAGTTTTCCACCTCTTCACAAAAGACGAACGGTTCTGTACAACGTCTTTTGGGGTTTGTTTCGATTCAGATGTAGAAGCAATATCATACGATATTTCAGAATTCAATTGACATTTCTTTTTATTCTCAATGCTTCAATATTTGAAAATATGTATGTCAAAAGGGAAAAAATACAAATTGATCTCGTGATTTTATGAGACAACAAAGGATGTTTCATTTGAAGAAAACAAATTTTGCTTTTTTTCATTTTCGATTCACATTCTTTCGTTTTAGAAGTATCAAAAGATATTACTCATGGAATCCTACAAGATTCATATTCAATGTTTTTGCCCACCTGTGCAATATTTTCAGAAATATACAGGGCTATTCAAATTCGAGTCTATGAAAATAACAAAATTATCATTATTTTATTTTTCCTTCGACCGTGAAAATTCCAAGACCGATAATATCGACGCCCGATCCATCCGATCGAAACAAATTTTCTTTTCGTTTGGCTCGCTCGAAAACAACCCGACGTCACAAGACGTATACATAACAGCGTCACGACGCCCAGCTGAGAGCGCGCCGTGGTGCAATGACGGCGTCGACGCTGACCGACGCAGTGCCCGATCGGCCGGCCAGTACCGTCGCGACGCCTGAGGTGGAAGGGTCGCGTGACCTTGACGCCGCGCGGCCATCCTCGATTTGTAAACATTGCGACGCACGATACCAAAAAGGGTTTTTTTGGCGCCATGGCGGACGCCCTTTTGGACGTCGAGGTTCTGTAGGATAAGAGTTTGTTGGTTGGTGGGGAGCCAGTGGTGGTGTTTGTTTCTATATTTGGGTAAGATATGTGGAGAGAAGAAGAAATTTCACTTAGTAGAGCTGCAATTATTACTGGGAATTTTTTTTCGAGAACACGAATATTTTTAATTTCCTAACAAATATTCGTGTTCGAATATACATATACATGTAATATACAATTTTTTCTATTTCGCATTAATTTGATGTCATTCATTGAAATAAAATCTGACACACAAGAGCGTAAAGCCCAGTTTACTGTAGAGCAATTTTGATTTTTGCGATACCAGCGGTGAAAAATTCAATGCAAATACCGGGTGTTTCACAGTGGATGGAACATTAGAAGTATCTGGAGAACAGAAAGACAGATCATTTCGAAAATTTGTGGGCGTCGATAATCAAACTTGCTCTATCCGTCTAAAATATTTTCATCGATACAGTGTTGCCGCTTCTATCAAAAAGTAGCAACAACTTTGTTATTTCAAATGGAACACCCTGTATTTCATTTCATTTTTAGATTATTCCTGGAGAACTGATTTCGTCGATATATCATACTCGGGAAATAGCGAGAAAGATTACAGAGATATAGAGTGTGAAAAATCGAGATTTATCAAGTTTAGGATTTTTTTGTGTCGAAACTATTCATTTCTGCTCAAAACGGCTTACATGTCTCTATCTCAACTTTTCATTCACTATCTACTGACATTTAATAGAAACAAATAGAGGGTGATGCAAAACTCAAAATTCTGAACCCCCCGTATCAATTAAATATCAATCGATAGTAAATAGAAAGTTGATATAGGGACATGTAAGCCGTTTTGAGCAAGAGTGAATTGTTTCGGCACAAAATATTCCTAAATTTGAAAAATCTAGATTTTTCACACCCTATATCTCTGTAATCTTTAGCGCTTTACCCCAAGTATGATGTATCGACGAAATCAGATCTTCAGGAAGAATCTAAAAATGAAATAAAATATAGGGTGTTCCATTCGAAATAACAAAGCTGTTGCTACTTTTTGATAGAAGCGGCAACGCCGCAATGCTGAAAGTATTTTGGATCGATAAAACAAAACAGATTACCCACGAAACCCAAATGTTCATAATAATCCTAAGTCCTGTTCTCCAGAAACGTTTAACCTACCATCGACCGTGAGTCACCCTGTATTGGTCAATTCAAATCAAAACACACTTTGAATTTTAATTTACCAATAAAAACATTGAGTTTGTCACTGCTAATATCACCAAATCCAAATCGCTCAGAAGTAAGCTGGGCCTAACTCTTTCTGACTTTCATTTGACAGTTCGATTGTACCAACCTCCGAATAACAAAAAATGCGTATCGAAACAGAGCGTTTTATAATGTCTTCATTATAGAACCAAAATAGAAAAAAGATGTTTATCTAAAACTATCAAGTAAATCATCCATTGCTTACTCGATTTTCAACAGTTAATGACAGTCATTACTGTAATAATGACAGTACGATGGGGTAATATTGTGACATCCTATCGTATGGTCAAATTCAAATAGGAGTTCTTCCTACTATGTACAGGGTGACCAGATAAGAATACAAAATGCAGTATCTCGGAAACTATTCGTCTAAGAGAATGTTTTCTGACATAATAACAAAAAATTGCAAAATTGTCTGAAAGATCAAATGCAATTATATGACTTTTCTTCCATGAAAATGTAGTGGAATGATAATTTAATAGGCTAGTGAAAACCGTATCTCGATATATACATTTTTCACCGCAAGTCTCTTAGACGAATAGTTTCCGAGATACTGCACTTTGCATTCTTATCTGGCCACCCTGTACAATACAACCGCGTTTGTGAAATACACGCAAATTCAATAGAGACTTACCCGACTTATGTTTTCGTGGTTTCAATCGCTCTTGCACAAATAAGAAAAACGAGAATTTATTGTTTTTCATTCTCAACCGTATAAAATGGGTTGTTTCTTTCTTGAAATTTCAAAGTTGTTTGGATATTAAGATAGTTGTAGATAAAGCATAGTATTCTACTCGCGCAAGATGATTACAGCACTCGCCTTCGGCTCGTCCAGTAATATTCATTCTTCGTGGGCAATAGCCTTCATTGTGCGCTCGTTGAATAATATACTATTATGTGATTTTTCATCCACTTGCATTTATGTTCCTTCCAATAATTTAGCCGATAGCAAACCACGATTTTTGTACTCGTAAATACAAATTATTATACATAAGTGGAATTGTTACGAAAATAGTATCAGTTGGCCAAGTGAATTCGAACAATATTGATTTTTCGCTAAACTTAAAATATTTTCTCTTGTCCAAATTGGTTCGAATTTGTTGGTTTGGTAGAAAATCAAAGGATAAGTAATTCATCCATCTAAAAAATCATAAACAATTCGAGCAATTCAAGATTTTTCCGCGTTTTCCCAACTTCACAATTCTTTTGCTGATTATGTATCAAAATCCGAAGAGATCAATTGATATGTTACATATTCATCTGCTGAAAGTATAGGTTTTTTATTGAAAAATTCTTCGATTGAATATTTGAAAAAGTATGTCATACTTGATGCTTTATTTTCCGAAGTATTGTTCACAAATTAATCTTGGTGCTGTGAAAGTAATTATAGTAATAGATGATGAAAACCTAGTACAATTATTTCATAATCAACATAAATTGAGCTAAATCTAATTATGAGGCAAATCAAATGATAACTGAATCGTGTATACAACGTGGGTTGGTAATTTATTATTGCACAATATCGAATTACTGTCTCCAAATGAAAAAAAATCTAGTTGTGTAAGGTCTGGCGATTTAGGTACTAGTAGGTACCTCTAAAAAAATTGGCGTTCTTTCACACTGGAACCACAAATTTTGTCTTTCATTAAGGGACATCTCATCCAAAACTCAACTGATTTCTTCATTCGAAAACTGGAAGAATCTCTATTAGGTTGAATTTTCCACTCTATACATGCGGTCATAACACTTAATTGAGCTTCTTTATCTTAGACGGGAGCGCAACTCGATTATCAGTTTAAAAAGTAATTGTTCGGAGAAGAAAATCGAGTTAGCAAGAAATCGATGGGCAAATTGGTTGATTCGAAATGTTCAGTTCGTGTATAAAAAAATTAATGTAGCGAATTTCGTTATAGAATATTGAAACATTGAAATATTAGGGAAACGTGGAATAAAGTCCAAATTTTTATTTTCAAAATATCGGGAAATAATATTCCTATCTCTGATTTTTGTAAAAAAAAAATCACTTCGACAAATAGCCGTTCGAAAGAAAAGTCTCAAACTTCATTTAACATTATTTTCAGAGTAAAAATTTGTGTATGACCCAAATAAATGATACAAAAGAAAACGTTCTTGTGTCAAAAATTTAATGAATTCTTCTTTTCGATAAAAAATTCAAATTGAGAATTACACTGTGAATGCAGATCGCAAATGTTTCTTTCTTCCTAAGACGTGACAAATTCACATCGAGACAGGAACGCTTAACAACCTACAGACCGGTTTCGGGCTTATTGGCCATCATCAGTGCAGGGTAGTTATCCGAGTAGAGACCGTGAGATCTCCACTCGAAGCGTTGCCTGTCCCAATGCATTTTCGTCTCGTCTATTTGACCGCATTGAGCTGCGTTCCAAGAGACAGTTGGAAGTGGCGACACCATGCGGCAGAAGAGAGAAACACTCCAGAAACAAATCTCCCAAGTGACAGAACTTGGAAATGGCTGAGAGCTTGACTGAGCTAATAAATGAAAAAAAAACAATAAAAACTGTTGTTAAGTGTGTCTGTCTCAATGTGAATTTATTTGTCACGTCTAAGGAAGAAAGAAACATTTGCGGTCTGCATTCACAGTGTGAATCGTTGCATGAACTACGAGCACATATAATTCAATCTTCTGCGTGGTATTTACCAGGAAAGTAGTTGTTTTCTGCTCGTAGTCTACCAGACATCCATTTCAAACTATGTTTGATATTTTAATTGGATAGACTATTTTCTCTTCCAAAATTTTTGTCCAATTAAAGGATTTTCTATTTTTCAATTGTATTCTTGTCTTTTATATTTTTTATATACATACAGTGTCACACATAATGTTCGCGACATATGGAAGTTTTTTTTATTAATAGGTATAAAGAAAATTTGACTTCGCAGTTAGTTTGTGCTTGAGAAATGAGTAAAATACAGCATTTTTCCTTCTTCAATGTGCTACTCTGAACCTGTCAATTTTGACATTTTTTTCGAATCAGTTTTTTTTAAATTTCGAAAAATGCCAGAAAAAAAAGTTGCTCAGTTTCCAATTTTATACATTTGTTCAAAATTTGGACTTCGACATTTTACAATTTTTTTAAAATTTTTCGAATCTTTCGCTCTATCGATTCGAACGAAACATGATTCAAATTTCATAATTTTGATGAATATGATACTTCAATATCATATCTTGCCCAGAAAATACCCACATTGGCCTGTTACCTGAAAATAAAAAAAATGCATCTCCAGAAATTCGTCTTTGATGTTGCAAAGTTCATCTAGTTTTTTCATTTCATTGATGTCAGTTATCGAATAAACGAATTTCTCTTCATTCTTATTACACTCGTATTTTTTTTTTAATAGATTTTTATCCAGTTTGATTATTTTTCTGCCAATAATTCAGTTACAAACAAACCCGAAATATCATACTTTTCTGTAAACTGAACAATGACTTACAGTTTCATAACTACTCAAAAGACTTTCGTTCTCGCGATTTGTACTAGACATGATATAAAATTTCGTGATTTTGAACAATACAAGACTAATGCAACATCTCTGGATGAAAATAGTAGGTACTGATCAAATATAAATAAAATTGGGAACTGAGCAACTTTTTTCTCTGGCATTTTTCGAAATTTACAAAAGAAACTGATTTTTTGAGGATTTTTGAAAAAAATGTCAAATTTGACAGCTTTATAATAGCACATGAAAAAAGGAAAGATGCTGTATTTCACTCATTTTTCTAGCACAAACTAACTGCGAATTCAAATTTTCTTTTTATCTATTAATAAAAAAAACTTCCATATTTCGCGAACTTTATGTGTGACACTGTATATGTTTGTATTTTTTATGTTCATTATGTTGCTCCATGCTTTGTCAATAAGATAACATCTTCGACAATAAAGTATATTCTTAATTGATTGATTGAAAGAACATGATGAATTGATCCACAAATTCCCCAATTCAAACAACATTTTCTGGTCGACGTTATCAGCCCAGTAGGGAAAACTGCTGGAATTTCGTGTATTTCGATCAGATATCGAGCAGGAAAGGAAACGATAGATTACGTCCACGTGATAGGGAATTTCCTGTGGAATAATGCAAGAAAAGGCAACCGGTAAAAGAAAAAACGCGATGAAGGCATTATGCCTTACGATGTTTCATCGCATGCCACTCCATTCGTTGCTCCTTTGCGCCAATCTGTTTGTTCAGAAAGTTGGATTTCCTCGCAGCAACCCTAGTAATCTTCGGCAGAGAGAATTCCAATGATGTCTCTGTGTTTGTATTTCGGTGTAGGATTAGTGTACAGGATGGTAATTCTGAGAGGAGCTGAATTTTTCGGTTCATCATTGCTGTAACCAACCAGCAGAATTCGAGAGAAGAGGTAGATAGTAAGTTTTTATTTGTCATTCTGATAGAGATACAATTAATTCAATTTCTGTTTTTTCCAATCTCATTATCCATGACGGAAACAATTTTGATCCCAATTCCAGTATTAGGTAGATTTTTACTCAATTTTACTCAATTCGTCTTGAAACCTTCGAAATCATTAAATCATTAAATCAGTTTGCATCAATGAGACCCACTTTGATGAACTTTTCAACACTATTATTTTTTGAGTTCTCGTCCCTCATTTTTTTCCTCTCTACTCTTCTTCTTCCTCGTTTCTTTTACCTTCCATCAGTCAATTATTATTACAGGTTTACAGTCCTCTCTGCCTTCATGAAGTCTATACGTCACACAAGTTTTGTAGACCCCCATGTCACCGTCACTTTCATCCCGATGTCAGCTGTCACCATTTTTGAATTCTGCAATTCTTGCTTCACTATAATCAATCGTACCGATTAATAAGATGGCAACTTGATTTTCATATAATCTGATTTTTTGCGAAGCGGGGAGTGCTCCAAGGGAACAAGTGCGACAACGTGTCTTATAAAACATGTGTCATATACGATTTTTTCTATTTGCATTAATTTGAAATCTTTTATTGAAAGGAATTGAAATTGAATATATCGACAATTAACATAAACATCTTCGATTGGTAACAATGATGACATTGAAACCTTTAAAATCTGACGCGTAAAGCCCAGTTTACTGTTGAGTGATTCTGATTTTTGCGATACCAGCGTCGAAAAATGCATTGTTGTTATTTTTATTGGTCAATGTGAATCAACAAATCACACTCTGAATTAATATTTACCAATAAAAACATTGAGTTTTTCCCTGCTAGTATAAGCAAATCCAAAATCCCTCAGAAGTAAGCTGGGCCTAACTCTTCTGACTCTCATTTGACAGTTCTATTGTACCAACCTCCGAATAATAAAAAATTCGTGTTGAAACAGAGACTATTTCGATACGCATTTGCGTTTCATAATGACTTCATTATAGAACTAAAATAGAAAAAAATTCTTAACTCTTGTGATCCGCACTAGTTGCGGTTCATATTAATTGTTTATATAAATTTGATCCATTTCCACCACTGGTAGGTCCAGGTAACATAATCTTTGTATAATCCTGATGACCTTTTTTCTTCTTAGATATGTTTCATATTGAGATGAGGGATTAATCCCTTGACATATGTCCTTGCATTTTTGCCCATAATGTATGTTCTTTGGAAACATTCAATTTGGTGTAGTTTAACCACACTACACCTTCAGTGCAATCACCTACGATGGTTCGTCATTTCTTTTTGGCTCAATCATTGAAATATCTAATGAAGATAAGCAACCTACAAGTCGACTTTTTGTTCTCAGGAAACTTTTATTTCATGGCCTTCGATCTCACACAACTTGGAGAACATTAATTGCCTGACGAATTGGCAGCAGACGTTATCAAAAATTCAGAGTTTGTTTCCACAACTTTGAGAGAGACATTCTGATGTAACTTTAATGGGGATTTCGCCCCAGTCAATTAAATCTTGAGAGGAACTCCAAGTTCGACGTCATAGAAACTTGATTTAATGCCATTACATTTTACAGCCATTGTACGCCCATGTAGATATGACTCCAGCCATTTCACAATATTATTGGGAAAGCCAAGTCCTGTTAATTTTTCTGTTAAGAATTCAGAGGAAACTGTATCGAATGCTTTCGATAGATCAAAAAATAAAGACATTACAAACTTATTTGAATCAATATCTTCATAAATATGATTCAGTGAACTGTTAGTTGCCGACCACAGTTTCACACAGTTTCCACAGCGAGGGATGCACATTTCTTAAAACAACAACCCTGAATATTTCCTCCTCTATCGGAAATGCGGGGAAAACGCCCCGGAAAGCTTTTAGCCCTGCAATGGAGCTATGACAATTTATTGCTTGTTCCTGCAGACAGGTACCGAATTGTCGTTGAGCACACGTTCCTACAGGGTGTGACAGTCCGATCCGTTACGAATTGTATTGGAGCAAATTTAATCTTGTTCAACTGTTTTGAAGCTGCAAGCAGTTGATTCGAATTGATCAGATAGTTGATGTATTTATATCAATATTTGTTCAGATTTTCGCCCCAAAAGTGTTAATCAAACATGATACCTATTATAGACAACGTGTCTTATAAAACGTGTGTCATATACAATTTTTACTATTTTGCATTAATAAGAAGTCTTGAAAAAAATGTTTAACATCGATAAATAACAATGATGACATTGAAACATTTAAAATCTGACATACGTAAAGCCCAGTTTACTGTTGAGTGATTCTGATTTTTGCGATACCAGCGGCGAAAAATGCAATGTTGTTATTATTTTTATTGGTCAATGTGAATCAAATCACACCCTGAATTAATATTTACCAATAAAAAAATTGAGTTTTCCCTGCTAGTATAACCAAATCCAAAATCCCTCAGAAGTAAGCTGGGCCTAACTCTTCTGACTTTCATTTGACAGTTCTATTGTACCAACCTCCAAATAATAAAAAAAGCGTGTTGAAACAGAGACTATTTCGATACGCATTTGCGTTTCATATTGTTTTCATTATACAACCAAAACAGAAAATAGTATATTATGATACAAGTATTATAAGACGATGTTTTGTAGCACGCGTTGTTTGGAGTACGAAGAGCGAAGCGAAGCGAGGAAATTTACCAATTAAAATATTGAGTTTTTCACTGCTAATACCACCAAATCCAAATCTCTCAGAAGTAAACTGGGCCTAACTCTTATGACTTTCATTCGACAGTTCGATTGTACCAATCTCCGAATAATAAAAAATGCGTATCGAAATAGAGGCTATTTCGACACGCATTTGCGTTGCACAATGACTTCATTATACAACCAAAATAGAAAAACATCATTTTGTATGGCAATACAAAAAAATAGACTTTGTTTCGTTTTTACCGCAAATTAGAGAAGAAGTCAGCAGCAACTGATTTTTCTTGTCAATAGTAAACGAATTGTCTATGGGAATGCTTCTGTATTTCCCGAATCAACTTCAATATTTCTGAAAGTTACCTCATAAAAACCGTTACTGAAAACCGAGTATTTGAAAAAAAAAACCTTGACACGATGTTTCCCGAACATGCAAATAGATTAATATAGAATATACGAGTACCTGAACAGACACTGAAATCTACTAACAAAAAACAAGCACATTACAGTACTCGATTGTGCATGGTTGATTATATTTACTAGAACTGAAGATGACTTCAAATTGTATATCGAATCAAATCTCACCAAAGTCATATTCAACAAACTGGTGTAAAATTCACACCCCGATCAAATTTCATGCCGGAATAAACATGTAGTTACAAGTATTGACTAATATGACGTTTTAGTATATGTTCGTGCACAAACAATTATGGTGGACGGCAATTTCATGAAGCTATTATGGGTATTGAATCTACGTTTCATCCTCTCGAAATAAACCCATCGCAATGTACTGCGGGCTATTTTAAAATTCCAATTCCCTGAAGCCATCACAAGTAATTAGATAGTAGATAAACATTATTAATATCGACATTGCCATTGGAAATAAACCCACAACCTCAAAATGGAGCTCGATAAAAATGTTATTTTTTATTTGGGCAAATCATCAGATTGCACGTTTACCCATTGCAAAATATAACGCATAAATAAAATGAATAATGTACCTGAACTTTCTCCGAAAATGTCGACTGTTTTTTGTTGTCAAATTCTAAATGAAATTTGAAATGATTTTGAGGATTCAAGTAGAAAAAAAAAAAGTTAAGAGAGGATTCTACGAAGTATCATTATGACTGCTCTTTCAGGATTAGGTTGATATTTTACTTCGACTAATAAGTAGCCAATAAACCATATTCTTCAAAGAATACTCCCAAGCAAACTGGATAAAATTCTTGGGGTAGCAATCGTAATGGAGTTCAATAAGCGGTATTCTAACTTTTAATCCAATCGAAATTCCCTTATTGAATACATTAATACTATTAACTTTATCCATTGTTTTCTTTATCATTTGAATAAACGAAAAAAAAACTATATAATATAAAATATAACTATAAGTTTCAGTTCTATAGATACGTCGAGAAACTCTTGATTTTGTCCATTATTTCTTGTTCGCTAGGCAACTTTAGAACTACCCCATAAAGATTTTCTCATTTCACGAGAATATTTCAATTGAAATTTAGGTAGACGTGGGCAAGGATTCAAGAGCTTTGAATAACAAAAACTGTAAAGTGTGGGGTTATGAAGTATTATGTTCTTGAATGTATTTCAGGGTTATGAATCAGCTAATGACATCACAAATTTATGAAGAACAAGGCGAGTCGCTGATTACGGTTAAAAATTGTCAATTTCCTCCAAATTTCACATTTTTCTTTATGAATTCGCACCCAATAGAGAAAGAACATTACACCTAGGATACCCCACAAAATCTCGATGGTGAGTGGATTTTTCCTTGTCGAAACCCAAATAGTGCTTGTCGTCGTCTTTAGGTTACACGCACATTGACTAATTTTAGACGAAAAATAAACAGCGCTTTATTGCGGCTTCCCAATCAGGGCCTGTTAATGGATGGAAAAGAGTGGTTTGCTGGATTTCATAATTCACACCCAGACATGTTTCTCTGTAAATATAAGTCCCGGTAGAATTTTATTATTATTATTTTTTTTATTACCTTCTTCATCATCTTTTGATATATCCTTGAAAAATTGATAAAGGTTAGCTATTGAAAAAGGCTATGAATCGCTGAATTAGAAGATTGGCTTGATGATGATGTACAAAACTTTGACGACAATGACGATGAAAATCAATAGTCGATAAAATGATCATACATAAATAATATGTCCAAGAACGAGGTTGTATGTACTTAATAAAATAGTTTTTATTTACTGTGAAGGGCTATAGTACAAACATATTACAATCAAATCTCTCAAACGTTTTCGGCAACAATTGCCACCATCATCATCATTAATTTTTTATAAAGACTTCACTTAATAATTCACTTTTCAGGAATCCTTCCTGAAGATGGCAATTGTTGCCAAAAACGTTTGAGAGATTTGATTGTAATATGTTTTTACTATAGCCCTTCACAGTAAATAAAAAATATAAATAACATGATTGTTTAGAAATTCCTCAGTAGAGCCCAATAATTTCAATTGTTATTGTTTTGTTGATTTTAGAATTGTCAGAATTATTGATGACACATTGTCAACATATTCATTCAATAAACCATTTCCAATTATATATTCATAATACAGTAAGGACCATGTTTATATTCGTATTAATGAACGAATAATTGCATTAATGGGTGGACTGTATTATGAATATATAATTGGAAATGGTTTATTGAATGAATATGTTGACAATGTGTCATCAATAATTCTGACAATTCTAAAATCAACAAAACAATAACAATTGAAATTATTGGGCTCTACTGAGGAATTTCTAAACATGGGGATAAACCATTTCCAATTATATATTCATAATACAGTCCACCCATTAATGCAATTATTCGTTCATTAATACGAATATAAACAATGATTCACATTGGATCTTTGTGAGAAGCAATTATCAATAAGTCATCATGTCATATCAACATAAATCTATAAGGATCCATGATTGAGTAGAAAATGAATACATTTGAATACTTTTCTTTGAAAAATCGCAATAAAGATTATGCATGAATGAAGTTCTCAAAATCATTTAAAGAAAATAGGATCACAAGTGACACTTCAGTGACTATTCGCGTTTTCAAAAGTCTAAACGCTCTCTGGTGGCGAAATTGTGAAGCTAGTTTGTGAGTATTCCTTTGTGCATTGTAAGTGCTTCTTATGGCGATTGCTTATGTTTATGTCTGCAGATGAATATTAATAATTGTGTTTTGTGTCTCAACTGCGTAACAGGAATATTATTGAAGAGTTATTGAATATTCCACTTCACAAGTAAATAATTATAAGGTGATTATTCATGGAAATTAATAAGATTGTTGAAGCATATTGACGATCTAAATTAAAAGGGAAAAACAAAAATAAATTGTGTATAGCATTTTGTGAAATTACTCTGGGCTCGATATGCCACTATCAACATGTAAATAAATACAACCTGGTGCACTTCATAAGTGTTGCTGAAATGTGCTTGCATCTTCCTGAAGCTCCAGCTTTACAGGTACAAGCAAATTGTAGTATCTTCCAAATCCCTTCAGCATCAACCTCTAACCAACCAGATATCTTATGAGGCTTGCCAGTCAGGAGAGCACTTGTCTGTAGACACAATGCCATGATTTTGATGGATGAATAGGCTCCTTGAGCATTGAATTTTCCATCACAAATCCCGCATAGAATTAAATGCCTACTGTTCAGGACCTGTTCGCCCTCCACGAAGCATCTACTGTTATGGGTAGCTTCTAGATATCCAAAAACAGTGGACAAATTCAAAAATATTTCTGGGTTCTCCATGATTCACTGGTGAAAATTTAATTATTAAATTCGAATATTATTACATTTTGACAAACCTACATTTCTATAGTTCAATAAAAACAACAACACACTTTCAAAAAATCCAAACACAATTCAAAAACAATTCCAAAACACTTTTTTCGTAATAGAATCCACAAACAACCACGCACTGACAGTAAAGGTGGATTTATGCAGCAACATTTAACAATTATCAAGTAAGATTTATCAATTAACAATTATCGATTAAGAAGTGGTGAAAATATTGGCATTTGGGCATGCCAAATTAACAATTCATGAAGAAATAGTACGCAGGCGTACTTGGCACAACTGTCCCTGCCATAACCTCATATTTTATGTTTGTTGATCTTTCGGAAAGTAAATACAAAAATAACTTGATTATATTTCCTGATCTAGAAGAAACTGAGTCACTTATTTTTATCATAATGATGTTATTGACTGCGAGTTTTTTATGTTAAAACAGATAAGGCATAGGAGGTGGTCTATCAAGCCTGTGAATAGACAGAGGAAAGAAAAGGGGCTCTTCAATAACTTGATCAAATCAATGTACTTGCAAGATTTGG
Source organism: Chrysomela aeneicollis (assembly GCA_029955515.1). Taxonomy (NCBI): domain Eukaryota; kingdom Metazoa; phylum Arthropoda; class Insecta; order Coleoptera; family Chrysomelidae; genus Chrysomela; species Chrysomela aeneicollis. Next base: position 24,674,619 of record JARUHQ010000005.1, read on the forward strand.
AACCTTACCTTCTGCTACCATATGTCAAAACAAAGTTCGGGCCAATCTTATGCTTTCTCCTATGAATCATGGAACCAATCAGCGATCATCTGCGTACTATTTGCGCAGTAGAAGGAAATTTGGTTCAATTAAAGTAACAAAGTTAAAAGTTGGCCATCTTCTTACTTGTTACTTCTAAATTGATAATTGTTAATTGTCTGCATAAACACATTCATTGAAAACAGGGATTTCAACTTATGATTGCTAATTGTTAATTGATAAATCTTACTCGATAATTGTTAAATGTTGCTGCATAAATCCACCTTTAATTAATACTCACAGTCCACCATATTTGTTTACATCTCGCAGCGCCCTCAACGGTAGTTGAAAACGCGAATAGCGAAGCCGAGTTGGTAAGAAATTGGGCGTTGGAGTAGGCTGCCGAAAGACAGCGTTTTCTCACACTGTTTCAAATGTCTGGACGAGTAAATAATAAATAAAATCCAATCATATCTACCGCTTACTAGGCGCTTTTACACGCGAGATATAATCCAGGTGCCTATGGTGCTATGTATATCTTCTCTTATTGACTTGCCCTACTCGAAAAACACATTGCGCCAGTTCCTGCCAGTCTCTTTATTTTTGTGGTATTCGAAAATAGTTTATTAAATCTAATATCGATTCTAGCTTGGGGTTCCAAGACTGCACTGAACATCTATAGAGTTAATAATAATAATAATATTTATTCACACATCCATTACAAAAGGCAGTAAATACCCACTGAGCAATGTAATATTTGTTCAATATTACAGCAACCCAACAATGCAAGGTTGTAATGTTTGTCGCTACCTTACTGCAAGATTGCAGCAACCGCTGAAACGGACCTTCCCTAATATAACAAATTCAATATTTCTTGATAACACATTCTAGCAAGGTTTCTGCAACGTTACATATAAATTGAATAATTTTTTTTTTTATATTTTGAATGTAATGTTTTCAGTAAGGTTACTGCAATATAACATGTGATGTATATGAAAATTACATATTGAATATTCCTACTACCACCTTGTTGCAATATGGCAGTGACTACTCAATAGAAAAGTATGTGTGAAGCATATTGAAATCTTGAGAATAAAAGCACAAATTTCAAACATAAAACATATAATTCACAAAATGAACGCAAAATACACAAAAAATAAAATAAGTGATAAACTAAAATTAACATCCACAAAATACTTCTTGAAGTGGCAGCCCAATATTCAGTAGGAAAACTGAAACAAAAAACTACAGATGAAATATGGTGATAATAATAAAATCAGTAACTTGATCTAATCATTATTGACCTCTCTGAGTATATGGCAATCACCTTTTCTTTTCTATTCTTTGATTTTATCAAAACGACTATACAACTTCACGTAAACATTTTATTGACATTTGCGAAAATTTCTTACGATGATTCTGTTTCTAAAAACCTCACATTCAATATCACGATAAAAAAATGCATCTTACCTTGGAACTATCCATGTGATGAGAGTGCACTTTATCACTCACTCCAATATGTCAGTTGAAAGGTAACCTGTGCAATAGTCTTGTGAATTGCAAACCGATACACAAAGAACAAAGAACTTGACGAAACAACAATGGCTGACTGTCGATGAGACTGATGCGAAATCTCTGATGAGTCTGATGCAATGATGCAATGATCCTCCAATGATCGAACCGATTCCACCCGATACAACACGAGTGAAAATGTAATGAAGTTACAAGGTTTAGGCAATATTACAAATGAAATTGAATAAAAAATTAAATTCATAACTTGCTATAAAATTGTTTATAGATTGTTCATAGAATGTTGCGAATATATTGAACTTTTATAGTTGAGACAATATTGCAATTGAAACTTGATCAAAAGTTACTTTTGTAACTTGCAATGCATTTGTTGATGGATGGTTCATGTAATGTTACAAATGTAATGAAGTTACAAGGTTTAGGCAATATTACAAATGATATGAAATCAAATATTGAATTTATGACTTTCTATAAAATTGTTCATAGATTTTTCATAGAATGTTGCTAATGTAACGAACTTCAATAGTTGAGACAATATTGCAATTGAAACTCGATCAAATGTTACTTTTGTAATTTTCAGATCATTTGATAGTAGGTTTTTCTGTTATGATTGGGAATATAACATTACAAGAAGCGTTATGCAATATTGTCATGCTATATTATGGGAGCAAGCCGCAAATAATATTGAAGCAATATTTTGTAACATTGCATGTTCAGTGGGTAAATATAGAAAAAAACCACAGAAGGACAAGCCTGTGCGTGGCTATGGACTATTAACTATAGCTAACTTATAATTATTAACAACAAAATAGGAGTAGGTAAAAGGCATAACAGTGATGTTAAGATATATGATTCCATACTTTACACACATTACATACTTTACTAGGTTTGAGTGACATCCATCAGGTAAGTAAGTACCATCATTTTATAAGCTCTTCTATATTTTATATTGATATAACATTCATAGTTGTGAAACTTTGAAGAATTGACAGAAAGAGGAAATTAAGAATACTTCATAAATTGATGTGTATAGGTAGGTAATAGGGTTCTTTTTTTACTTTTTATTTATAGATTTTTATTCAAATCGATTTATATTGATTGGGTATCAAAGATCTTGTGTAGTTCATTCCTGGTAGTAGAGAGTAACCACAATTTCAGATATTTTTTGAATAACCCTAACGAGTGTGTTGTTTTCATGTTTGTTGGTATAATATTATAAACTTTAGGTACTAGGTACAGGTAAGACTTCATCATGAAATTGTTGTCTGGTGTAGGAACGACTTGGTTTTATGTCTTGTATGATAATTGTGATTTATCTTGTCTTGACAATATAGTTATTTATGTATCAAGGGCATAAAATAGGCTTTTATGGACCGTAGCGTTTAAGTAGGTCCATAAAAGCAAATTACGCCCGAATTACATACAACATTGTATGCACGACCAGTATATTTCATTGTAAATACCTCTTCACTTCTCAAGCATCATAGGAATACATCACCGATGCAGTGAGGTTCAGATTATATCGGAAAAATAAATCAAGAAGTGATGGAATCCACGTTACCATAGTTATTCAATCAATTTTTCCATAAGGAATAAATAGGCTAGTAGCAATATTTGCTGTCAAAACAGACAATAGTCAGTTCAAAATGCAATCCAGTGATGAAGAGAGTGGGAATTGCACTCCACCACAAATAAGTAAGGCAGATGCCTACTAAATCAAAAAAAAATATACGACATAAACTTTATGATGAATTTGTGAGCTGGTGCAAAGGAAATAATGTGAAGAATATAAGAATTACACGGAGAGTGTACTTCCTGCATATTCTCTGGAAAAATTAAAATCTCGTAAGCCCTCTTCTATGTGGTCATATTGTCAAGTATGAGAAACGAGTTGTAAAACCATTATTTCTAAATACATTCAAAAACCTTTATTCACCTCATTCCAAATTCAATCATTCAGTATATATATTTACAATTCCATATTAGAGTTCATAGACAGTAAAATTATTTCGATTTGCAGGATATACCTAGTTACATTCACCTTTAGAATCTGTAGAGTCGACAAAATTATATTATTCAATAATTCATCGGTACGGATCTCCAGGCCTGTTGTAAACATAATGCAAGCTAAGCATCGTTTCTAATATAAATAGCGTAAAAAGTGAAACATCAATTAATTCAATATTCCACTTTGAATTGATCAGATTGTTCTACAACCTGGAAACCCCGACCATAGGAATAATGGTTAGCTGCCCTCTAAGGACATTGCTGGTGAGCTTATTGTAAGTACGAACTGTTCTCGGATTTTTTATGTTCATTTGTTTTTTTCCATTCATGCTGCCGTTTGGCAGGACTTTCCTCTTGTTTTTGATTTTGAAATAAATGTGTGTCAGATTAAAATTTTGTTTTTATTTGGGGAAAAATATAGTTGAATGGAAACCCCTTGAAAAAAACCCTCTCGTAAAAGCCAAGCGAGACTGAGTTGCGACAATATTATTCCATGTTGAAAGCTACTTTGAATGTTAATGAAGTTAAGCGCCTGCTCAACTAAAGTGACATTTTACCGCCCGGCGGGCGGTAAAGTATTCCGAGGGCGATAAAGTGCTACTTTACGCCCGCATATCCGGGCGATAAAGTGCCATTTTACGCCCGGTCGTGCATAAATATATGTTGTTGTGCGCCCTCGGACTAATTTACCGCCCGCCGCGCGGTAAATGGCACTTAACCGCCCGCCGGACAATAAATTATTAATTATTCGCATCCTCAGCTGCTTTACTGATTTCTGGTGGAGTATGTACAATTCACACTTTCTTCGTCACTGGAATGCATTTCATTGACAGCAAATATGGCTGCTAGCCAATTTATTCACCCACTAGTCTGGAACATGAGCAAACTGTAAACCCTTAATAACTCCCTTATTATAAGAAATAAGAAAAAATAAAAACATTCTCATGTATTGCTTTTTCGAGAGGAACATCATGGTCAAAGCAAAAATTATGTTAAAGGGGTTCAAAAGCTATTTAAGAACTGTTTTATTCCTATCATGCTTGAGAGGTGAAGAGGTATTTACAATAACTTGCTTTTATGGACCTAGGCGTATTACTTACACGCTGCGGTCCATAAAAGCCTATTTTACGCCCTTGATACTTAAATAACTATTATTATGAGCGGAGTTTGACGATCTTTTGGTGCAAAATAGATTTTTGTTTTTGAAACTGTATTTTCGTTAGGTTTGTTTATTGATTTTGAGAGCATTAATTCGATGTGAGCTATAAATTCTTTCTTTCAACTTGATCTCTCTCAATATTAAATGTTTCTCAACGGTAACCAGTCGAGTAGTGCTTCGGATGACACTTAAAAAGCTAAGGTCCCTGTCTTCCTTAATCATACATGTCAAACATTGCAGATTAGCAATAATTTCCTGGTTGTTCATAATTTGTTAAATGATAAAAATCATCTGCTTAATTTTTAAGAGGGGTATTAAGAGAGAATATTTCTCCAATGTCATAAAATGAAATTTAAATTCATTGATTCAATTCATGTTAACACACTAATTGAGAGAAACTCATGTACAAACACAAGAAAAAAGATTAATTTTTTTATGTTCTTTTAAAATTATGTTCACTTGATTGAAAAACACAATTCGAATTCTTCAAATATTTATTGCAAATAGGAAATCGTGAAAAAATAAGATGCCAGTTTAAACAAATACGATAAGAGTGTTCACAATACATAATTATGATTAAAATATGACACCACAGTCGAAAACTAGAATAAAATAAACGCGAGAATATCTTCATACATGAGAGAGAATTGGATTTAAAAGAATAAGAAAACAAATTATCTTTCTCCACAAAAATACTGTATCAAGAGTTGAGTGACATCACATGGTTCTTTGAAGAATATGAAGTGGCTGAGTCCTTCATGGAAATAGGAAAGTGATTGAAATTGTTCAAACCTCTGAAAATTAATAATATCATTAATACTAATTTCAAATCTCCCACTCGAATTTTTATTGTAATATCTGGAACATCCTGTATAGCTGGAAGAATATATCTGCTGCTGGTGAAGTATTGCACGCTAATTATGGGACACCCTGTATATTGACGAAGGAAACGAACCTTTTACTGACTATCTTTTCAAATATTTTCGAGAGATGAGTAGGTAACTAAAGATATAGGACGATAGTTTTTAATGATCCTTTCTTGAACACTGGAATTATAATTTATTTTTTGAATTCACTGGGAAAAACACCTTCTTCCACAAATCATTTGAGAATATGAGTAAAGGGATCTAGAATGTACACTGATATCAATTTTATATTTTCTGCTTTTAGATCGTCACAACCTACTGCCTTATTATTTTCAAGTTCAAAGATTGTGTTTTTAAGTTCCCTCGAGTCGATTGGTTCGAAAAGGAATGAATTTGAAATCTAATTTATTTTTATTTCATAATTTGCGTTGTTCTTGATTTTTCCAGCAAAAAAATTTCCCGTTTCTACAAATTCTATATTGAATGCGTTTGCAATGTGTGATTTATCAGTTGAAATAGCATTTGTTGTGGGGTGTTTAATTTTATCTATAATAGTAATTTGCTGTTTCTTGTCACAATCAGATATTCCTCCTGATTGTCCTCCTAAATTCTAACAGTCTAATTGGAAGCAACCACCCAATCAGCAGCCATCACGAAACTATTGTTGCCATTATGACCATTCATTTGCATCATTTGTCTTCCTACCCTAGAGTATCAATTATGACTCGGTAAACAATGTACCTACGTAACGAGGGTTATTAAAGATATTGACGGTATTGCGGCAACATGTCAAACTTGAGCACGCTATTGGACAATGGTGTCCCGAAAGAGAGGTCCTAATCTCTTTTTGCCACCCTGGGTGGGGTTGGAACCCCTTGAGACTGCTGGTTCTTCGAGGAGAAATAACTGGAAACACATGAACACACATCGTGACAACTGTAGAAGTTGATGTACTTTTTACATTCGCTTATATACTCGGTTAAGGTCAATTCGAACTGCTGTATTACTGGTTGCGTGATTACTGGCGGTATTGGATGTTGGATGACATTTGAAATTACTTTTATGTTCGTATTGCAGGCATGTGGTTTCTAATATCAATGAAACTGTATGTGCAAGCAAAGAAAATTCACATCTAAATCTTTCGAAAAAGTGTTCAATTGTTATCTAAAATATAGAAATGGTAATTGATATCGAATCACCTGAAATTATAGAGGCTGCTCAAATCACATCATTGAAATTACTCCCCACGAATTAAAAAAATGATATCTACAATTATCAACAGTTAATGACAGTCTTTGCTGTGATGAATCGAGTAACAATAACAGTAACGATTGAGTGATAATGTGGCGTACAATACAACCGCTTTTGTACAAATATGAAAAACAAAAATTTATTGTTTTGTGCTACAACGCGAAAGCCTAGACAAAAGAAACAGCTGATGTTGAGGAGCAGCGTTCGTTCCGAACATGGCAGAACACCAAACAAATGTATTGTTGGTTGCATACAATATTCGTATACAGGGTCACTCACGGTCGATGGTACCTCAGACGTTTACGGAGAACGGGACGTAGGATTATTCTGAAAATTTGGTTTATTGGGTAATCAGTTTTGTTCTATCGATCTAAAATACTTTCAGCGTTGCGGCGTCGCCGCTTCTATCAAAAAGTAGCAACAACTTTGTTATTTCAAATGTATTTTATTTCATTTTTAGATTCTTCCTGAAGAGCTGATTTTGTCGATCTATCATACTTGGGGTATAGCGAGGAAGATTACAGGGATATAGGGTGTGAAAAATCGAGATTTTTCAAATTTAGGAATTTTTTGTGCCGAAACTATCCATTCTTGCTCAAAACGGCTTACATGTCCCTATCTCAACTTTCCATTTACTATCGATTGATATTTAATTAAAACAAATACGGGTGGTTCAAAATGTTGAGTTTTGCATCACCCTCTATTTGTTTCTATTAAATGTCAGTAGATAGTAAATGAAAAGTAAAGATAGGGACATGTGAGCCGTTTTGAGCAGAAATGATTAGTTTCGACACAAAAAATTTCTAAATTTGAAAAATCTCGATTTTTCACACCCTATATCTCTGTAATATTTCGCGCTATACCTCAAGTATGATAAATCGACGAAATCAGCTCTTCAGGAAGAATCTAAAAATAAAATAAAATACAGGGTGTTCTATTTGAAATAACAAAGTTGTTGCTACTTTTTGATAGAAGCGGCAAAGCCGCAACGCTGAAAGTATTTTAGATCGATAGAACAAAACTGATTACCTGATAAACCAAATTTTCAGAATAATCCTACGTCCCGTTCTCCGTAAACGTCTAAGGTACCATCGACCGTGAGTGACCCTGTATATAGATCAGTGGGTAGAAGTGGCATTGTCGAAGGCTCAATTTTCTGAGAATCTGCAATTACAGGATCTCTCGCGTGGATACTATTTGTATAAAATGGCATGCATTATGTTGATAGATGTTAGGCCTAGAAATGTTCGTCACATATTTCTCTTTGAGCTGATTAAAGATATTCAGAATCTATAATGTTCAATCTCACTGTAAAACTATAAAACACCTAAGTACCTATTTGATTTTCGATGAGTTTTGAACTTCCAAAGTTGTTTAGATACTTCAGATAGCTGTAGATAAAGTATAGTGTTCTACTTAGTATTAAGGTCGTAGAATACCTGCACTTGTTACGTGCATGGTTGCCATTTCTGAATTCTTCTGGATCCTCTTCAAATAATCTGCACCTTTTCGTTTCGGTCGAAGTCTTTGGTGCATTGAAAGAATATGACGCGATCAGGATGGTCATCACCGTTTTTATCTAGGAAAAGCAAACCCCACGCCACTGTCCCTTCATAACTGACAAACACTAAATTTATTATACTTACTACGAAACAGCTCGTCTGGTTGTGGAAACTGAAAAGCCACTTCAGACCGACACAATGAATGTCATTTCCCGGAGAAATTTCTCAGCGACCTAAGGACTACAGGTTGTCAACGAATCGTTAGAGGGTTGAAGACAGATTGGAGCTGCGTTATCCTCTTTGTGGTCTTATTGGACAGAGAAATTCTGATGCCGTCCACTCAAAAAGACATCGATCTCCTAGAAAAATGTGATGACGAAAGATTCTGAAAATAAATTCCATTTATTCAGGATAGTGGTTTTGCTTCGTAATGACAATATTTCTAATTTACATCAATCAACTCCTACTCTCTAATAATTACAAAAATACAGCAGTTATACTAAGTTTTGATTTGTTAAAAAAACAAGAAGGCATTATCCGTTTGACTGTTGAAATGTTTATCATGAGTTCCAACACATCTAGTGAAAACGATAGTGATATTAACACTAATTTTTCCTAGCAGATATTCTACTGTGGAATGCTTCTTGGATGCATAGATTTTCATGTTGGAGTCAACCCCCGCATTTCTAGAACTTGCCAGGTAATATCGATTTTCATTTCTTTACATGTTGATGTACTCTGAATTATTGAATTATCCATGCTACGCAACGAATAGACCATGCTTTCCAACTACTTCGAATGATCGAATGAATATGAATAGCATGAATAGTAATCGGAATGATTGAAATACACCTTATATACAGGATGATTCGGAATAACCTATCGCGGAGTGTCAGAAGTTTTGAGTTAAAATGGAAAAATTGTTAATCTGTGAAGTATGAAGTGATACTCGATTTGGTTAGCGCATTAAAAGAGTTTTTTTTTCTTACATTATCGTGCATTTCTTGCTTTCTTGAACTGTATGTCTGTGAACGGATTAAAAATTCTTTTATAATCTTGACTGCACTCTCTTTATAATCTTCTCCATTATTCTTCTTCATGTTGAATGCTCAGTCACATAAAATAGAAGCTAACTTACTCTTCAGTGGAAGTTTCTGTAATGAGTTTTTTTCCAAACAAAACATCGCACATTGTCGCCAAATTGACGTAGTTGAATTCAGTATTGCGAGGCACATTATCATTGATGGCTTTTTAAATTTCTCCACTCCCAAAATTTGTTTGGTTGTCATGCTTTCAAAAGTTAGGTTCCGTTTTGTAGCTGGAAAAGTTAGGACAAACTTTGTTTGCTGTCATAATGACAAACCACCGCAACATATAGCATTTTCAGTGCATGAATTAAATTGTCTTCACAATATTGTTGCTTTTTCTATGTTTAAAACTAAAATCTCCGCAGTAGGGTTCCATCATTTCGACTGGTGCGAGTCTTCTAAATTAACAATCTAGTTCACCCCTTCTAATTAAAAAAATCAGAGGCGAAATTGAACGAAAACTTACTGGTACTTTCTCCTAGGATCACTTCGTTTGCTTCTCTGTTAATCAAAATCCGGCTCCATTCAATCTTGGGATAATATATGTCATAATCAAGGTGTATATAGGATGGTGAAACAGCTTCCTATTAACAAGCACTAGAATAAACTGTAGACCTTGAACTGAGACTCTTCGTTTTCGTGGGGTTTTTTGTGTAGGTTCAACAGGTTCAGAGAAACCACCAGCTGGCAATGTGGATGTTTATTCGATTCATAGCATACGACAGACAGCAGGTCACACAGGGTTACCATATATAGAACTAAAATAGATACAATGATTATTTGGAGCAATTTACCTAACAAAGTTTACCGGCAGAAGGCCGCTACCCTAACCCCAAAATCGGGGACTAGATCGTAACCTCGTGACGCCTATATAAATTACCAGTCCTCACCTACCTAAAATAGATACAGGCACCGGCGTTGTCCAACGAGGGAAACTGCCATAGAACCAACAGCACTCATTTTAGCAAATATGGAAAACAGAGGATTTGCCAAGACGCTCACTCTCACGTTTCAAAAAACTACTACTCAGGCATGAGGCCGTTGCTTCGCCGTTCGCATGCTCGTAGTGCGAACACGATATTTATCAATAAATGGAATCTACTAGGTAGGCAACCATCAATGTTACCTCATGTCGTCCTGGCGGCCTACGTTCTCATACCCTCTGACTAATGGGCTTAAAATCATGCCACGTTGCCAAAACACAACGGTGGTCTGCGTCCGCGATAGCGCGAAAACCGACGTTTCGCTACATCCGACCCTCCCTCCAGAATACGCACGACGGTAGGCAGATCCCACGTCGTGTGGATTTCTATTTTTTTTTTTTTTTTATTAATTTATTTTCATTTGGGTTCATGATATACCTTAAGGTGGGAGGCATGGAAGACGCCGCGTTCTACGTCTCTTTCGGTATTTAACAGAACATAGGTATCTTCGCGGATCCGTTTTTTGATTCGGTAAGGCCCCTCGAAAAGCAATAAAAGCTTCTTGGTTTCCGAACGGAAAGCCGAAGAAAGATTATTCGCTTTCAACAGTACCAGTTGCCCCGGAACGAACTTGGCGTAAGGCCTACCTGGGTGCAACAAGGCTCTGCGCGCTGCCTTGTTTTTGAAATTTTCCGCCGCTAGAATAAGCTTCCGCTCATGGGGAATGTCCGACGCTATGTCCTCAGGAAACAAGGAGGCGGGCAACAACCTGGCTCGCTCATGGCCGAATTCGAGTTCGTCGGGGGTAAAACCCGTGGTCTCGTGTACCACGGAGTTTAGCAGTTGTTGGAAATGCGCGAGGTCCACTGCCCACTTCCGGTGTTGATCTGAACAGTAGGTACGTAATATCCGCGCAATCTCTCGCATGCACCTTTCGGACGGATTTGCGCAAGGGTGCCTAACCGACACATACACGAGTTTGATGCCTAGCGCGGTCAATGTATCATTCCATAATTTCGACCGGAACTGTGTGGCGTTGTCCGATAATAACCTTAAAGGCCTACCATGAAGAGGGAAATAATTGCGAGTAAGCCTATTCAGAAGAGCCTTAGTGGAGGCCTTCTTAACCGGAAAAAGAGAAACATACTTAGTAAACACGTTGAAAACGACCAAGATATAAGCGACCCCTCCCCTACTACTGACTAACGGACCCAGGACGTCAATAGCCACTAGATCATTTTTAGACTCGGGAATTATCTGCTGCTGAGGAGGACTGGGCAGTGAAGAAATCTTCGCCTTCTGACATATATCGCAACTCTTTACAAATTTTTTCGTTAAGCGCTGTAGGTTTGGGAAAAATACTTCGTCCCTCAACGCGACCCAAGTTTTATACACCCCGGGGTGACCTAGACTCTCATGGAAAGCTACCACAAAGTGTTTTATAATACCAGCGGGTACGTACAACACGAATTTTTTTTCGGAAATTCTCTTAAATAAAACGCCGTTATGCGTGAAATAATTTTGACGGTATTTCTCATTTATAAGTAAATTAGCCATTATTTCGGAAATAGTCGCATCCGAAGCTTGATAACGTTTGATATCGTCAAGAATTTTGACGAAATAGGGGGAAATCTTCAAATGAGCGAGCTGGAAACACCTATCGGAAGGGGTAGGTAAGCGAGTGCAAGCGAAACGAGACAGTGAATCCGCCGAGATGTTGTCCTTTCCGGAAATATGTCTAATTTCGAACCGGTACTCCTGAAGTACCAACGCGTATCTCGTGATTCTTGGTGATAGAAGGCGGCAAGAATTTAGGTATGTCAAAATTCGACTGTCAGTAAACAGGATAAATTCGTTCGCTAATAAGTAAGTCCGCCACCGCTGAATGCACCAGACTGCGGCAAGAACCTCTTTCTCGTTGGAATGGTACCTACGCTCCCTATCAAGAAGTAACCTGCTTGCCCATGCCACGGGACGCCGCTGGCCTCCGACGACTTGAAATAAGTGACCGGCTATCCCAATATCGCTGGCGTCGGTTTCTAAATGCCACGGAAGTGCCGGGTCCGGATGGTACAGCAGCGTAGCCTCCCGCAACTCTTTTTTCAGTTTTTGGAAAGCCGCGTCCTGTTCTGTCCCCCACCTCCAGGGAACACCTTTCCGGAGGAGCCGAGTCAGTGGCTCGGAACACTCCGCGAACCTAGGGGTGAAAGTACGATCGTAGTTGCATACCCCTAAGAATTGCTTAACCTGCTTCGGGTTTATAGGAGTCTGGTAATCCCGGATCGCCTGTACCCGCTCAATATCTGGTAGAATACCCTCGGGGGACACCCTGTAGCCAAGAAAAGACATTTCTATTTGAAAAAAACTACATTTCGAACCCCTCACGGTCAACCCCGCTTCTTTCAACCTAGCGAAAACTCGACCCAAGTGCTCCAAATGTTCAGAGAACGTTGACGACATCACTAACAAATCGTCAATATATGACAACATGAATTCCGAAAATGCATCTCCAAATATCACGTTGACCGCTCTGGAAAAAGAAGCCACTGCCGTAGATATCCCGAAAGGAAGAACACACCACTGATAAGTACGAGTTCCTACCATAAATCCCGTATACTTCCTATCCTGTTTCCTGATTGGGATTTGCCAATAACTTTGCGTTAGGTCAATTTTTGACAAGAACTTTTTTCCGTGTAGAGACCTGACTATATCCTCGATCTTCAGTGGTGCTTCCCTATCGGACTGCATAACCGAATTCAGGTGCCTAGCATCCAAACAGATTCGAATGTCCTTCGATTTCTTTACCGTAGTCATTAACGGCGAAATGAACGGCGTCGCGGCGCGTTCTATGACACCCCATTTTTCCATTTGTAGGATGGCCTTATTGACGATGTCGCGGTGCGCCACTGGTATCGGATATGGCTTGATAAAAAACTCGTCCGTATTGTTTAGAACTATTTTGTGTTCATACAAAGTCGTTCTACCCGGGACATTGGAAAAAATTGTCCCATACTTATCGATTAAAAACCTGAAATTCTTTTTTTCGCTTTCAGATAACATATGACATTTATTTATGACTTCGTTAAAATTCACATCATCTGTAACCAATTCTACACTTTTTTCGTTTGGTTCCGGCAGGATCGATTTATTTACTAAAGCCGATATTTTTATAGGGGCTGGATTTTCCAGGTCATGAACTAGAATTTTTTCAGAAACCACTATGGTATTTTTTCCCAATCGTAAAGTGACTTTTTTATTTTCCAAATCCATCGTTGCTTGGTACAGCCTTAGGAAATCCACCCCCAGAATGATGGGAAAGGAAAGTTCATTAATCATTAAAAATTCATGTGAAAATTCTTTTTCCTGTATAAAGAAATTGAGCAAGAGTTGGGCCTTGACTTTTTTGAATTTTCCTTTGAAAGCTCCTACCACTCTGATGCCTGTGCATGGGAAAAAAGGTATTTTAGAATGGTCAGATATTTGTGTCCACACGTCCTCGGAGATGGCCGAGACCGTGGAACCACTATCAATCAAAACAGGGAAGGTATATCCCACCAAATTAACCTCAATTATGGGTGAGCGAATTGATGGAATCTCATGAAAAAAATCGCATTCCTCCAACAATTCCTCACTCGGGTTGTTTTTAATTTTTAAGGGTGAAGTGGCTCTATTTACGAAATAAGCTTCCCTGCTCGAGCCTAAGCCTGGAAACTTTCCTCGTTTCCCTGAATCTCTTCTTCTTCTTCTGCATGATTTAACATTGAAATATTTTTATTTTGAGCATAGTTTCTATTTTCATTTCGGTTTTGGAAGTGAGGCTTATTTTTCTGGAAATACTGTTTATTTGGTTCATAATCCTTATGATGTGTATCAGAAGGCCTATTTGAGTAATTTTTACGGTAATGACTGAAGTAGTTATCAGCTTGTCTTAGTCGTTCTGCCGCGATAGACAAGTCTGTGACCCCAACCAAAACACAAGAGATATTGGGTGGAAAATGACATGCAATTGTTGCCACTAATTGTTCACTCGTATATGACGGTTGAAGGTGCCGGGCTAATGCTACATATTTATGGAAATAGTTGACAAACGCACCTAGGCTTTCATGATACCTAGAAGATTCCAACTCCAATTTAATCATATTTTGTTTATTTTGACTCCAAAATTGTTCAATGAACGCTTTTCTGAACTCGTTATATGTCTGAAAAGTGGACACGAATGCACTGAACCACGTCTTGGCTGATCCTTGAAAAAGACAACTTGTTATCAAGGCAAACTGGTTCATATCAATTGCTGTTAGATCAATGAATGTTTCTATAAAATTAAGAAAATCTAGAGGATGTAAGGACTCATCATCACCGAACGTAGGTAAGGACTGTACACTTTTTAGATCTTTGCAGGTTCCTAACAACATATTCCTGTTATTTCCTACCGTAGTTGTCATAGGAGGCAAATTTGACGCAAACTGAACTCGATTAGTATTAACCTGGTTAACAGTACTCCAAGGTGGCATAAAGCTGCTCTGATTAGGCATACAACTACCCTGATTTACCAAGTCATAAGGATTACTTCTCAGTAAAGGTTGCCCTGATGGCATGGGAAAACTATTATTATTGTTATTATGACCTGAATAATTCGAGGGTAATCGTTTCAGAGCCCTAGACACTTCATCAGAAATCAACTTTGTTAATTCTACCTGCCCTATGGTAATCGTATGATTGTCTTTATTTAGGAACCTTTTGTGATTATTACTAGCACTGGTATACGTGTTTTCAGCATTTTTTGTTGCTGACACAGGAACTGTCCTTGGTAAGGCTGCTGCCTCGTCCTGGAACTGCATCTCCGGAACAGGGCGAGGAGGATTCGAGCCCTCTGACAAGTTTGAGGAAGAAAAATTGTTACCTGATGGTCTTGGTAGGTTTAAAGTTTCTGCCGAAGGCAAACCTTCTCCTGATGGTTCGTCCAATGGAGTTCCAAACCTTCGATTTCTGAGGTTGTAATTGCCCTGCGGCCCCATCGGGGTATGCTGCATGTTGCTGGTAGTAAGTAGCTGCCAGTCTCGTGGACCTCCCTGGCCCCACGTTGGGCGCCAAGATGAACTGAGACTCTTCGTTTTCGTGGGGTTTTTTGTGTAGGTTCAACAGGTTCAGAGAAACCACCAGCTGGCAATGTGGATGTTTATTCGATTCATAGCATACGACAGACAGCAGGTCACACAGGGTTACCATATATAGAACTAAAATAGATACAATGATTATTTGGAGCAATTTACCTAACAAAGTTTACCGGCAGAAGGCCGCTACCCTAACCCCAAAATCGGGGACTAGATCGTAACCTCGTGACGCCTATATAAATTACCAGTCCTCACCTACCTAAAATAGATACAGGCACCGGCGTTGTCCAACGAGGGAAACTGCCATAGAACCAACAGCACTCATTTTAGCAAATATGGAAAACAGAGGATTTGCCAAGACGCTCACTCTCACGTTTCAAAAAACTACTACTCAGGCATGAGGCCGTTGCTTCGCCGTTCGCATGCTCGTAGTGCGAACACGATATTTATCAATAAATGGAATCTACTAGGTAGGCAACCATCAATGTTACCTCATGTCGTCCTGGCGGCCTACGTTCTCATACCCTCTGACTAATGGGCTTAAAATCATGCCACGTTGCCAAAACACAACGGTGGTCTGCGTCCGCGATAGCGCGAAAACCGACGTTTCGCTACAACCTTTGCCTACTTGATTTCATACCGTAGTAATATTTCCTGAAGTTATCAGAGATGGCGGCATACCTTGTGTCGGTAAAACAGAATCTGTGCATCTGTCACCTTTTTATCAGTTTCATCTATTCTAGATGAAAAATGACTGAGAAGAGTAAAAATATCGATAACTATTCCAAATTCACTGAAAATATTGTGTTTTGATGTCATTTCAACTCATGTCTGACAGATGCGAACCACAGAAATACATGAGCAACAGAAATCTTCTTCGATAATCGATCTCACCGCCATCTTCATTCAAGTCGTGGAAATATTAGTACCTTCTCAAACGGTCTACTAGTTTTTCGCAGAAACAATTGAAGAGCTGTTTCACCATCCTATATCCACCTATATAATAATAAGTAGAGTTCCGGTATGAATTGAATGCAGTGGGATAGGAATTTTAGATGAGATCAAGTACCTTCGAGCACAGCTGCGTATCCAATAGGAATGAGCTTCATTTCAAGACTCGCAAGATACGAAATGTGAAGTAGGGTGAACTCAGGAGATTCCCATTTATCGTTGTCGTCTCGCAACCACAATATTTCAGAAAACGAATGATCAACCAGGAATAGACTACCATAACACTGGTGCGTGAGGATAATTCTTGACGTTACTGTGTTCGGTACGCTGATTTATTCATATGCTTACACAGGGTGCTTCCTCAGTTAGGTATATGCACGAATATCAAATATCTCTTCCTGCTAAATTAATAGAAATAGATATATTTATTCATCCTTTCAGACATTGTAAAATATATAGGACAGGTCAAAACAGAGATCACCTTAAAATTATGACATCAAAAAAATAAAATTATACACTTACAAAATAAAAAAATAAAAAATAAAAAAATACAAATGGTGAATTTTAAAAAGTTAAGTTAATGATAGTTTGATCTATAAACTACGATCCAGAATTATTCAGTAACGAAAATATAAGTGAAAAATAAGAAGAGATTATTAAACATGAAAATGAACTGATCAAAATTATAATCTTGTTGATGATAGTACAGGCTGTCTCATTTTATATCTCTGTGAAGTTGAAGAATCGGGATAGTTAGATTATACACACTTCATATAGTAGGTGGTTATTTATTCACTATAAACAAATACATTTAGGTATGAACGATGTTTCTATATCGAGCGAAGTTTTTATGATTGATTCCCTATAGATCATAATATAGCTGAGTAAACATTATCATATTTTTATTAATATACGAGATGATGTATAGCACATCTCCCTTATTCACAAATATAGAGATTTGCTCGGAGATTTGACTACTTTTTGTGAAACTGCGAACTAAATTTTCATAGTACGCTTCGTTCCTGAGATAAAGGGCAAAATTGAAAATATTGTATTTTGGGACTCTTATACAGGGTCATTCACGGTCGATGGTACCTTAGACGTTTACGGAGAACGAGACGTAGGATTATTCTGAAAATTTGGTTTATTGGGTAATCATTTTTGTTCTATCGATCTAAAATACTTTCAGCGTTGCGGCGTTGCCGCTTCTATCAAAAAGTAGCAACAACTTTGTTATTTCAAATGGAACACCCTGTATTTTATTTCATTTTTAGATTCTTCCTGAAGAGCTCATACGGGTGTTTCAAAATTTTGAGTTTTGCATCACCCTCTATTTGTTTCTATTAAATTTCAGTAGATAGTAAATGAAAAGTTAAGATAGGGACATGTAAGCCGTTTTGAGCATAAATGATTAGTTTTGACACAAAAAATTCCTAAAGTTGAAAAATCTCGATTTTTCACACCCTATATCTCTGTAATTTTTCGCGCTTTACCCCAAGTATGATCGATCGACGAAATCAGCTCTTCAGGAAGAATCTAAAAATGAAATAAAATACAGGATGTTCCATTTGAAATAACAAAGTTGTTGCTACTTTTTGATAGAAGCGGATTATTCAATGAACTAAATTTTCAGAATAATCCTACGTCCCGTTCTCCGTAAACGTCTAAGGTACCATGGACCGTGAGTGACCCTGTTTCAACTTATGGAAGAAGTAAACACCATCATTCGTATAAATTTTCACGTAGTCATATTTTTGTAATGAGCTATCATTATCTAGATATAACCCAAAGTTATGTTTTGTGTATTGAACACCCTGTATATTTTTAGATATTGGAAACATGAATGCATTGCGCTTTTCAAAAATATATAGATAAAATGAAAAAAAAATAGTTTGCGGTGTTCTTGAGTTCCACAAGTAACCACAAATCTCTATCTTTGAGCCTGTGCAGGAAACTATAATAGAAAATAAATCAATCCAAAATCCCACAAAAATATTCCAAAAATGAATACATATTTTGGCAACAGAAAAACCTGCTGATGGGATATTTTCCAGAGAATGCCACTGAAACTATCAAAAACGAAATTTGTGTAGTCATTTTTGTTATCTTATCTCTTCTTTCACTTTATTCGGAAATGGATTAGAATAGAATAGTAACCATATATATAGGATATAGGATGCTGTAAAGGTATTTGAGAAAAATAATGATTTCCTTGTGAATAAAGAAAGTCCGTGTATTTGGTTGTGGAACTGGAAATATTTCAGAAAATAACAATCATGGTATATTATTATAGTCGTGTAACTCGTGTACCGAATACAATAAAGCTACCACCATTTCTATCGAGCATTTTGCGGTATAAATTCCTCCCTACTATTTCCTTTGGCTACTGCAATGACGTAAATACCCAAAACATTCTACTTTCTCCCTTTATGCACTGGCTCGTATATTGCTCACGGATGAACGAACGATAGTACCTACTTTCGCAGGTTGGGGGTTGCATTAAATGCAATTCTGTCTACCCAGGAAATGGTTCACTATCCCTTTCATCAATTATTTTCTAGGTCATATCCTACGACCATGTGCTTACTTTTTCAGCAAACAAGCTCTGGTCACGCAATTACAACATGTATTTTCCACATGTGATACAATAATTGAACCACCTTAGGTATGTCGCTGAATGTTGATTTGAATTATATTTCTTTGAAATCACTTTATTTTCATCATTTGATTTATTCCATATGAAACTGAGTTGCTTGGAAACATCACGAGTCCGCAGGACAAGTGATGTCACCTTCAAGCAAATCAGTTGAGTTATATGAGATGAATCCAATCACAAGTGGAATTTTATTAGACTATTTCACAAACAGACTGAATGGTTGAAATTTTTTATTTCGATGAAATTTATCCCAAATCTGCTCATTTTGAAATGTGTGCACAATGTCATTTAACTGTCACATATACAATGCTGACAACACCGAAATTTACAGGCCAATCAGAGTCAAGAGTCTAGAGCTCCTGATTGGTTCATTTGGCAATTGCGTGAAATATCAACAAAAACATGAGTTTAACCGAGAAAAAACTTATAGGGAATTAATTCTGCTGCGTGGGAGATTCGGTAAGAAAATTTCATAAATTGGAGTTGCTGTTGATATTATGAGAAGATGAACCCTATACGACCTATTCTGCGTAGATACTGTAGATAGTAACTGATGTTTATTACTAATATTTCAGGAACATTCAAAACAGTAATCCATTTTCAATCATAATATCACATGTCTACCCAGATTTTATTCTGAGTGACGTTTGTCAATAGATATAAAGAGCTTCATTTTTGACAGAAAAATTATCACTTATTAATTCCGTCAATAGGAACTTACAAAATTATCGCATGTAATACAACAAGTGTATTGATGATTATCGAAACAAAAATTCCTTCGATTATGAGAAACAAATCATGTTCCTTGGAAACTACACGAGCGCACAGCGCGAGTGTGGTTTCCCAAAGCAACATGATTTGTTTCGAAAAAGAGAAGGAATTTTCGATAATCATCAATAACACAAGTTGTATTTGTTCAGATTATTTCATGAATAAAATCAAAGCCATTTTGATGATTTCCTATTTTAAACGTACAGTTTATGGATTTAATTATTTTGATTATGCATTGTAGTTCGACACAAGATTCGTTATGCAACCAACAATACATTTATGCCATTGTATGATGTAGGCAAGATTACCTATGCACTAGGTACTACTGAGCTAAATTCATTTTGATTGACAATGATTTTTGTCACAATTTGTGTGGTTAGGTTACATTAGATTAATTCGGATTAATTCTTGCTGAAATTATCCATAATTTGTGGAAAATGAAGTGGATACATATTAACAGTGTGTGTTTATCATGGTTCAGACGGAAATTTTGTGTAGTGGCATTCATTTATTTACCAGGGAATCGGAAAATACTATGACAGATTGCAACTAGTAAGTCGTTGTTTAATTAAACTACCCTACTGCCTACGAATCAGAAAGCGAAATACAGAAACGAAAACACAGCATGTAGGTATCCAATAACCAATCAGGAGCCGAAATACAAAATCGAAAACATGGTGTTATTGTTCATCAACACAATCATTTCAACCAATCAAAAACGTGTATTTTAGCATGAATGAAATAATCACGGTAACCGCCCGTTGATATAAGCAACGTACACAAAAAAGAGCCTTCTAATTGGTTAAAAATAAATTTAAGAAATTTTCGCGGTAATCTCCCGTTGCTATAAACAACGTATACAAAAAGGAGCCTTCTAATTGGTTGAAAATGAATATATGACATTTTCAACGTTTTCTGTAGTTTTTCAACGTTTTTTGACGTTTTTGTCACGTTTACCTCACATTTTTCGACGATTTTCAACCTTCTTTGACGTATGCTTTGATGATAATATGCAGGTAGATGTATAATATATGAAATTTCTCATTTTCCCTAATGATATTTTCTGGTGATGATTATTCAACAAGTGCTTGAATCGAATAGCAGGTTCTGAATTCTCAATTATATTTTTTTACATTATCAATATTATCTACTGTTTTGATGGGCTAATGATTATTACGTATGTATTTTGTTTTGTGATATTCAGTTCGAGTATAGAATTATCTCATCTTATCTAATTTAATCTTATTTTATACAATACGACGTGGTGTATCAAAACACGCTATCTGATATGATATCAATTAATCTTCAGATACAAAAATTATACACCCCACATATTATAACATTATCATCAGTGTAGAAAACATTGTCGAAGAGCCATTGTGACGATTGCTAAAAGGTTTATTTATAGAACTATGTGTTCGCTTCATATTTTTCAGCTTTCACAAAACAATGGTTATTTCAATAACAAGCGCAGGAAATGGATTATATCGTGTACATGAAACAAATTGCCTTTATTATTACGATAGAGGGTGAAATTTGATACGAATTGAAAAGAAAAATTGCACGTTGAAAAATGTCTGGTTAGTATGAGCACAACCATGTAAAATCGTGCCAATAGAATTAACAACGTTCTATCAAAGTTACCCTTGTTAGCATTAAAATATGAGTACATATCGTAGCAACAGTATGTAGGGAAATTGGAAAAAATAATTTCCTTTTCTATATATGGAAAAAACATTCTAACGGCCTCTGCTATTACGTTATAATATTTCTTGTATAGATGAGCTGCATCCAATTTTCACAATGTTCCTGTGCCAATTTCGTTTCAAATTGAATTAACTACTAGAAAATAATGATAATTGTAATTCTGCGAGAATTGTTTCTCCAGCGAACAGAAACAGAGCACAGGAAACTTCTCAAATTGGGGTAATATTGGACTGTTCCGACTATTCATGAACTTCCTTTGTAGTAATAATGACAATAATAACGGTATATGGAAGTGAAGCTGCGCTATAAATGATAACAACATTAGGACAAGGACAATAACTGAAGAGTTCGAGTTCTAAGAGCATTACAAGATACCAGGTGGACGATAGAGCTTTATCAATTGTTTCTTAGGATGAGTTGGTATTCACTACTTGAAGAAAAAAAACATAGAATTGGATGCAAGTACAGGGTCTTCACGTATATATTTTGAACCCCCCCTCAACATTTTTCTCTATTGTTAAATTTTTTTTAAATAATTATCTGATGTAATGTTTCTCGTAGATTTTATAAATTTGAACAGAAAAACAGGTGCAGATCTAAAAAAAGTTATGGACACCAAAAACATTCTTTGAATGGAATGTATATTTTGAATGCCTAGTGGGTCAAAATGGGGTTAAGGCATATTTGGACTCTATTTCCGTATTGATATTTTCTGGTACATACATGAAATATGTGATGACATATTAATTTCGACTACACAAAGAAAAAACTTACATTGTCAATTGACTTATGACAGTCACCGACTTCTCCAATTTTTAGAATTAGGTACGTCATCTGTTTATTCCTAAATTTAATGTATTATTTTTCATCCTGGAGAAATCCAACAGTAGGTAGGTATATCAATAATGCGGTATTTCAATATGACAAAACTCCTATTGGCGTAATTATAATTTAGTTACAAGGTTTGATATTAATCCTAAAGTATAATGGAACTGCGGAAAGCTAAATCTCCACGCTAACATGCGATGAATCACAATGGTAAAGTCGTATACACAAGTAATGCACCATCAAGCTAATTGAAGATAACAGAAATCCATGGGTGGTCATTTTTATCTGTTTTACATTTTGAGACGGTATCTGAGAATCCCTTCAAGCTATCTGCTTAGATATCTCAGTGAGTACTTGGGGATCCTTCAAAATGTTTTATAATTTCGAAGATAATTTTGTTCTGAAAATGAAACTCCCAGGAGGCATTATTATTCTTACGACTTAACATTATGCTGCTCAAGATGATGAATGTAAACTACGCGCCCTTACACATATTTAATAAGCATTGTGTATCGTGAACATTTTTCAGTTGAATTTGCATGTTTCGAGCATAATTAATGCTGTCCAGTTGATATAGGCTATAATTAATATACGTGACCGTGATTAGAACGATTTATGTTTATGTATGCATTCAACAGAGAAAATGGTGTATATTAAATTACAGGATCCTGTTTCCAGATCTACAAGAAACTAAACATCAACATTCTTCATTCCTGAAAAATTATCAACATTGATGCAGTTCTCATGAACGAGTATTTATCTGGTCGAACAGAAATCTAGTTGACATCAATGAGACTTTGCAACATCAGAATTGAAATCACACTATCAGAGAAAATTTGATAACATGTGATGGAGACTCCACAAAATTTCCTACGGAAAATGCCGTTGGAAATTCACGCAGAACTTTTCTAGAAAAATCATGATGAAATTCCGCCATTATGGAAGTTCGAGAGGACTTCTTTACAAGTTAATTCAGTTTCGCAACTCCTCTACCGAAGTTTCTTTCTGTAACGTGCAAGGCTCTTACATTATCCGAAATGATGAGCCTCCCGTATATCGTACGATAATAACAAATATGAGTATCGTTGAGCGAGTTCGAATTTGCAAATGAAATCCAAGGGTACGAATCTCAGCAAGTCTGGGAAAATAAGCATCAACAAATTTTCCATTTCGCATTTTCACCAGTCAAACAACTGACAGAAAATACTCACCCAATTGGAGAAAATAACAGAATAACTCTGTGTTCCTGGCCATTCTGAAGGCCAGAGGAGTGTCCATTTCGTCCTTCTTATAATAGCATCAAGCGCAGCCAAATCCATCCATCCTGGTCTGGACAGAGAAAAAACCCCTCCGTCATCTGTCAAACGATGTTGAAGGTGAAACGATCAATGGAAAACCCCTACGCGGATATAAAAATATGGGCAAGGGATTGCGTAGTTAATTAATGCATCATGTTGTTGATATTATTTCTTACTGTGTATATTTTGTATTTACTTTTTGACATAATACCGTTTGTTTGTATTTTATAGTTTTATTTCAATTTACTATTTCAGATCTTTGTCAATGGTAGTCATCATATTCTTCAGATAATGAAAATTTCATATATATTATTCAAAAGACATTGAACACGTGACTCTACTGTTTCAAATCCAGAAAAATAATCCTAAACTCACCCTTGTTTGTTCCAGATTCATTCTAATAGAGCTAGCCGAATATTTTATTCCTGAACATCTAAATTTCAGTGTTCAAACCTAGAAAGTTTTCAAGAAACAGTTATCAATCTACTGATTTCACACTATTAATTAGAACAGTTTCTGCTACCCCATCACCCAAAATTAAAATTATAAGACCCCGTACAGTATGATCATTACAGCCGCTCATTCCAGTAGCCCTCAAGGTACAACTTCAGGTAATGAACTATACTTGCCAAGTTTCGATATTTCAGTCGACCCCAAATTTTCTCAGAGTAATGATCCAATTCAGAAGAGCCATGAAATCACGCTAATGAGATGTTTTCATGGTCCATCGTATTGAAGAAGGATTGTTTAATGATTCGATAATATTTTAATATTGTGATATAACCGGTTGTAAGAAGGCAATGTCGAAACTAGGTCAATCCTGGTGGATCATCTCTCGAAATATGAATTTCATATCGTATATTGCATCAGTGCACTCATTTTGATGGTGCTTCTGAAAACTCGGCAATATTTTCAAATGAGAATCTTGGGATTGTAGCTTGGAAACTGAAACTAGTATTTTTAATTTATTGCAACAACTTACAGCAGAAAATGGAACAGCCATGAATTGGATAAAAAATTACAATTAGAAATATCAAACATAGTTTGAAAATGAATTTCTGGTAGACTACGAGCAGAAAACAACTACTTGGTAAATACCACGCAGAGCATTGAATTATATCTGCTCGTAGTCCATGCAACGATTCACACTGTGAATGCAGATCGCAAATGTTTCTTTCTTCCTAAGATGTTACAGATTCACATCTAGACAGGCACGCTTAACAACCTTTAGACCGGTTTTGGGCTTATTGGCCCTCATCAGTGCAGGGTAGTTATCCGAGTAGAGACCATAAGATCTCCACTCGAAGCGTTGCCTGTCCCAATGCATCTTCGTCGCGTCTATTTGACCGCACAGAGCCGCGTTCCAACAGACAATTGGAAGTGGCGACATCATGTGGCAGAAGAAAGAAACACTACAGAAACAAATCTCTCGAGTTACTAAACTTGGAAGTGGCTGATAGCTCGATTAAGCTAATAAATGAAAAATGGAAAAGCCATGAATTGGACAAATATTTTTGAAAGTGAAAATAGTCTATCCAATTAGAAATATCAAACATAGTTTGAAAATGAATGTCCGGTAGACTACAGTTTGCCATAGGGACACAAGATACCTAACAACAATTATATCGAGGAAGCGAATAAAAATTTAACAGAATCACTTCAATTTACTCACACTACAGGGTTGCCCAGGATGATAATGCATCTGCACTGAATCATTCTTATTTCGCCTTCATGTTCTACATTCTGTTCTTCTATTGTTGCTTGCTACTGATGCCCATATTTCCTCCCATTTTTCTCATCTCCAGAAACATGTTTCACAAACTGTAGTTGAATATTTATCATCCGCCTTATTACACACAATGAATTATTATATTATCATGGGTTTTTGGATCTAGTTGAACAATGGATGCGAACCACTTAACTTAACGTGAAGTTAATGAACGTTAAGTGGTAAGCACCAGGATTCAAAAAGAAGCTGATAGATAATATCGGAAAAACGGACATATCCCGCCAAGCTAAGGATACATGATGAATCTAACGATAACATTGCAAATGCAACTGGTTATGATTAGAGTACAAGCTGTATACCTCTTCTTCCTGGTCAAAAATTCATATCTGCGTTTATTTCGTGGACAGTGACGAACAAATGAGCAATGGTGAGATCTGTCTGGTAGCAGATAAAAATTACGCATCCAACAGAACTCGCCAAAGATCATAAGTATCATCAGTTGTATCGAAGATACTAAAGATGGAAATGGGAGATGGTGGAGATGAAAGAGATGATGAAAAATAGAGAGGATGCGAAACAGAATATGAAGAATAAGAAGGCGAATAATATACTTCTGCTTCAAAAATCTTAAGCATACTGAAATGATTTGTATAGGACATAGTAGCTCGAAGAGAAGATGCAGTAGTCGGAGAAGGGAGTTAATATAAAAAAGACTGAGGAATATACGCTGTAGAAGATGACGAAGCAGGAAATGAAGAAATCAATATGTTTAACGTTCAACTATGATGTGGTAGACGACGGATCTAGATGAACTCTGGTGAAAGATACCTGACAGCACATCGACAAGCTACCCGACAACTCTCACCAAAGTCCATCCAGATCTGGAAATCTCACATTTTGACACCTGCAAAAGAGTCAATAGTCGAATCGTTACATGATCACCACACAAATGTCAGTATCCTAGTTATTCGGTTGAAATATCGGAAATTATTGGCAATGATAAAGCCGGAAAGAAGTGCAAGCATTTAAAAGCTTCTAAGACCGGCGCCAATTTACCCGCTTGCAGCCAGAAGTTACATCTATCTTCTAGAATCTAGATGTAAGAATTCAAACTATCAGAAGCTCAGGGGAAAAATTCAGTAGTAATACTACAAGTGATTGGATTTTCCCGATAAGTCTGTTGATTTATTACATACGAAACTGAGTTGCTTGGAAACATCACGAATCCGCAGGACAAGTGGTGTTTCCTTCAAGCAACTCAGTTCAGTAACTTGAGAGATTTGTTTCTGGAGTGTTTCTTTCTTCTGCCGCATGG
Organism: Chrysomela aeneicollis; assembly: GCA_029955515.1. Taxonomy (NCBI): domain Eukaryota; kingdom Metazoa; phylum Arthropoda; class Insecta; order Coleoptera; family Chrysomelidae; genus Chrysomela; species Chrysomela aeneicollis. The sequence continues at coordinate 24,701,329 of JARUHQ010000005.1, forward strand.
TGTCGCCACTTCCAATTGTCTCTTGGAACGCGGCTCAGTGCGGTCAAATAGACGCGACGAAGGTGCATTGACACAGGCAACGCTTCGAGTGGAGATCTTACGGTATCTTCTCGGTAGACTACCCTGCACTGATGAGGGCCAATAAGCCCGAAACCGGTCTGTAGGTTGTCAAGCGTGCCTGTCTCGATGTGAACTTGTCACGTCTTAGGAAGAAAGAAACGTTTGCGATCTGCAATCACAGTGTGAATCGTTGCATGGACTACGAGCAGATGTAATCCAATGTTCTGCGTGGTATTTACCAGGAAAGTAGTTGTTTTCTGCTCGTAGTCTGCCAGACATTCATTTCAAACTATGTTTGATATTCTAAGTGGATAAACTATTTTCTTTTTAAAAACAACTCAGTTGAGTTATGAAATGAAAAGCAGACTTATGAGATGAATCCAATCACGAGTGGAATTTCATTAGACTATTTCACAAACAGACTGAATGATTGAAATTGATTAATTCGATGAAATTTTTCCCAGATTTTTCCCTCATTTTGAAATGTGTGCACAACGTGATTATTTTTATTTGACGTTAACTGTCACATACAAAAAAGCTGAAAACACCGAACTTGACAGGCCAATCAGAGTCAAGAGTTAAGTTTGTGTTATCGATAATCCGAACTTGACTATAGAGCTCCTGATTGGTTCATTTGGCAAGTGCGTGAAATAGTCTAAATAATGCCGTTTGTTGAGGTTTTTTGTGAAGTTCATATTCGTAGGATTTTTCAACCCTCTTGAAGGAGTGAAATATAACCCCACTCGATTGTTTCGAAAGTACAATTTTACTCGGTTCACTTTTTCCCATATCCGTTATGAGATATTTCAGAAGATTATGAAACGAACACGTTCACTTGTTTATTGGTATATTCATAAATGTTATGGTAATTCTAACTAGCTGAGCCAGCAAATTAGTTAATTCCACATACCTCGGAATGAAAAATCACCGACTTCCAAAGAAGCGCAACAGAAACGAAAGCTCCAAGTCGGTCGACCACACTTATAATATACCAAAATTAATGACCGGTTTCGGCTCACATAGCCATCATCAGATTAAAAACCTATAATGTTGTTATTTAGTATAGTGATTAGGAGGAAATTTATATAATACATACCATAATCAAAATAAATTCAATTGAGAAAACATTGAAATTTGAAATAATTGAAGATTAAGAAGGACAATACCCTTTCCAAAACATGGTTTTTTTAATGAAAAAACCATTTAAAATAGCCAAAAAGTTGGAACAATTTTTGAGCATCATGCTGTTTAAAGTGAAACAAAATGTCTGACTATGAGGAAGACGGAAACCAATAAGTAGGAAATCTAAATGACAATTTGACAATGAAGTTGACAATTGAAGTTAAACAATGTCAAAGTTAACAAAAGAAATTAACAATGTTAATTGATATATGGAAACTGTTCTTGAATACATATGAAGAAAAATGATGAAACGGTTGGGTTGTATTCATATGTATTCAAGAACAGTTTCCATGTATTCAAGAACAGTTTCCATGTATTCAAGAACAGTTTCCATATATCAATTAACATTGTTAATTTCTTTTGTTAACTTTGACATTGTTTAACTTCAATTGTCAACTTCATTGTCAAATTGTCATTTAGATTTCCTACTTATTGGTTTCCGTCTTCCTCATAGTCAGACATTTTGTTTCACTTTAAACAGCATGATGCTCAAAAATTGTTCCAACTTTTTGGCTATTTTAAATGGTTTTTTCATTAAAAAAACCATGTTTTGGAAAGGGTATTGTCCTTCTTAATCTTCAATTATTTCAAATTTCAATGTTTTCTCAATTGAATTTATTTTGATTATGGTATGTATTATATAAATTTCCTCCTAATCACTATACTAAATAACAACATTATAGGTTTTTAATCTGATGATGGCTATGTAAGTCGAAACCGGTCATTAATTTTGGTATATTATAAGTGTGGTCGACCGACTTGGAGTTTCTTTTAAGTTTTTCCCTTCTTAAAAACCCCTTGGACCACTTTGAGAAGCAATGGATGATTTTCACAATTTAGAAACGAAAGCTTTTCAACAGAATTTAATCAACTCGACAATCGTGGATTGATAGAGCAGCATTATAATGTTGAATGTATATTTGTCTAAGCACATACGAAATATATCTTGAGAACTTGATAAATATCATATAATTCAATGTATTTCATTTCGGATCATCAATTCTCAGTTGATGATTTCATTTGGTTGAATAGGAGTTAAAGTAGTTATTGTAAGATTCTAAAATGCTCACAATATCTACGTTTACTCTCACTCGATACCAAATATGTTCCCGGAAAATGACGGAACTTTCAATATTCTACTGATGGATGATATTCTAGGAAATTATTACCTACTCAAAAGAACAACCTAGTGAGTCATCTCTCAAAACAAACTCATCTTGAAATGAAAGTATTACGTATAACAATTCAAAAAACTTCTTCCATCACCTTGAAAACTAACAAATCAACCTCCAAACAGAAACAAATTGATATCACCTGCTTGTCGTTCTCGTATCTTTATTGTTGCACAAAAATTAGCCCATGCAATCGAAAATTTTTCACTCCTATGTACGGAAGATCAATGTGCCCTGAATCGCTCATAATAGAATAATATGTGCGGCAGTGCTTGGCACAAAAAGTAAAACCGAATTTCTGTGAATCACTTTTCATCCCAACATTCAAATACAGCCATCATTGAAGATCGCATTCGATTGAGTAAGAGTTGAAGTAGCTATTGGGAGTTGCTAAGATGCTCGCAATAACTAGAAAAACTCACTATCAAGTCAAACGGTGCATTTATGTTCGGTCCATTCTTGTTTCTTCCTCCCATTGCTATAACAAACTGCTTTTTCTCCTGAGATTTCCACATATTTTTCAGCTCTTCTTTCAGAAAATGCTACACAAACCTAATTATCCACTTGTGTAAATTACAAATTTTAGTAAATGCCTTTTTAGGTCAAATTTTCAATCGAAATTTACTAAAACTATCCTCTTCTGACAACTATCTAAAATGTACATCCAATGGATACACGGAATTTTTTTTTTCATAATTAATGTTTCGTCAATTATTTGGTTGGATTTACCGTATAATAACTTCGTGAGTGAAACTCATTCTGGTCAAAAAAATATTTGAATTGCAATATGAAAATATCTGGAGGAAATCTTCCTGAAACAAAATTTTGTGATACATCATTTCGTTTTTTTTTACTTTCTACGTTCATGAAATATTTTTCATACGACCTTGTTTGGTTAAACATTAACCTATCTCCGAAATTTCCGAACAAAAATTTAATTTCAGACAAACAACAAATGTTCATTCAAATGGAAATATCGGGAGCTCAAGTGAACGTGTTATGTAAAATCCCTGTATATAAATCGACCTGAATCAAAACAAATGAAACTTATCACAATCACGAACGAAACGTTGGTTATTTCATATCAATATGCATCATTGCAAAAAAATGTTTACTAGTCTGAAATGAAAGCTAAAAGCGTCGTTAATTTTTCTAATATGAATTTAACTGCTCATTGTTGAACAGGTGAGATATTTTTCCATCAAGTCACACCGGCACCTGCTTCTATCAATAGATGTTATTAATGTATGTTGTGAAATTTCGGTGAATTGATGGTTTGTAAAAAATGTTCAACGCTAATATTTGTTATATATATGTTCTTTTTGTTTATGCTTCCACTTCTATTAATACTCGTATTCAAAAATATATAGGTATATATATCTGGAGTAAATCAAAATGTTCATCCGAAAAATAATTCACTTACTTATAATCGACATAACATTTACCTTGTTTATGGAATATTTCGGAAACAAGAGTTGTCGGGAAATATCACTTTTAAATGGGTGATGCATCATACGAAAGCTCTTTGAAAATACCTTCAGTGGTACCAAATTCACTTTATTGTTTTGAAGTTTTTTAGAAGTTTTTGGTAAAAAAATCCTATTTAGAAAATTCCGAAACTCATTATTTGGCAAATGGCAATTTTTTCTTTCCCAGTGGATTCTGATCTCGATTCTGATGCATTGGAAATGATTTCGAGAAATTATTTTTGTGGGGGCTGCATCAGCCAAAATTTTCGTACAAAATTTAATAAAAAAAAAACAATTGCGCACTCTAGATGTTTCCCATAATGTTTTATTGGAAAATAGTATGTAGATTTCGAAAATTCTAGGTACAAAAATTGTAGGTTCCTACTTTCGTTTTAAAATAACAAATTTTAGATCCATTTCCGGTATTACCAGAAGTTGAAAAATTCAATTGAAACGAGCTCTTTGGAAAACCCCTGTGAACAAATTTTTAAAAACTAGTCTCAATAGTTTTCAATAAAAATATATCGACTCAGCTCTTCGTGAAATATATATTATATATAAAATATATTCCAATAAAAATGTGAATATTATTTTGTTTTCTATAAAATTAGGTGAGTAATTCAAAGGTTAATAAATAGAAGAGTAAATCGAATTCAAATCCGAATCAAACGTTATACGTCACGAAATTAAGAAATAATAGACGAATTAAAAAGTATATCCCATGAAATCGACCATTTCAAAAAATACAAAAAATATAATGTACCCCTAAAAAAACGTAATTTTCGTTGATACCACCTCAGCTGAAATAGATAGTTCATTTTGAATTTTCCACAATCACAAAAAGTTACATATTGTTCAATGATTATTTATTTTAGTGATCAGAAAATGCCATATCTCAATTTTTTCAAATGCACTTAATATATAGTAGAGATTGAGAAAATATTTGAACCTCCTTCATGTAGCTAATATGTGCACCCTTGTTCAAAAATGCAACTACATTGTTGAATACTCAAACAACAACAAAGTAATAACATTTCTGAAAAAAGTCACTCGTGATACTATGTGGCACATAAAAAAAATTATTAGCTTACCACCTGATGAAAATGTCGATCAAACGAAATTATCGATTGACCTATTTTATTGATTTTCAATCACCACTAACAAACCAAAACGAAGTGATTCCGTTATACAAGAGAAGGGACTTCTAGACACCTTCCTAGTGGTTTCGGAAGACACGCATGCGCATTATGTGAATCACTGATTAAAAGTATCCCAAAATCACAGGGTGATTCACGGTAGATGAAGTATCTGAAGTATTCGGAAAATAGTCTATCCAATTAAAATATCAAACATGGATTGAAATATGAATGTCAGTTAGACTACGAACAGAAAACAACTACTTTCCTGGTAAATACCACGCAGAAAATTGAATTACATCTGCTCGTGGTCCATGCAACGATTCACAGTGTGAATGCAGATCGCAAATGTTTCTTTCTTCCTAAGACGTGACAAATTCACATCGGGACAGGCACGCTTCACAACCTTCAGACCGGTTTCGGGCTTATTGGCCCTCATCAGTGCAGGATAATTAACCGATCAGAGACCGAGATATATTCGTAACTGAGGAAAAATCTCAGGAATTTTGATTCAATCTCGCGGGACATTCAGTACGAAAATGTTATGTCAAAAGTAGTTGAATTGGTGACATAACTATGCAAGACACATCATGGTAGTAGGTTGTTAATATAATTTCCAAAATGTCACATTATAAAAAGCAATCGAAATAGTTTTTGTGGTTCGGATAATCAAATAAAGTCGATAGATGAGAGAAAAGAGAAAAACTACAACAAACCTGTATTTTAAATAATAGTGGGCACTATATTTGATAAATCATTAGCAGTTTTGAAGGCATTTTTTTACTTCTCCAGTTCTTCTGATGTGCAGTTTTAATGAATAATCTGAAATATTTTTCTACGTTTCACAATTTTATAAAAGCTATACGAGAGTCAAGTATCAAAATAATTGGGAAATAAGGCATATAATATATAAATGAATATTAACAGGTATTAAAATGTCAATGAAATATATTTATATTTTGTTGTTTCACTGTGAAATCTAAAATAGCCTTATTGACGATGATTGTTGATTCGATTATCAAAACTATTTCCGCCTATTCCACACTTCTCTTCCTATCATGTTTGTGACTAGCTGAATTGGTCATATTTATCGATAACAGTTGTTTATTCAACATGGAATAATGCCTTATGAATATCACACCTCACCATCATAAATTCTTGGGAATTGTTCCACACCTCATAAAAGAAAAGCATCGATTTGTATGTGCGTATTTTCTCAGAGGAACATTTTTCACTTTTTTTACTATTAGTTCATACCCAAACCATAGCCACCCTTTTCACTTTTGCAACTCGAACTTTATATGGATATGCCATATAATATAAGATAGCAAGATGATACCTAATATATTATAATGTAAATATAAATTCAACAAAAATTTAATTACATTTTTGAAACAATAGAGACCTTATCTGACGAGTCGTCTGAATTTTGAATGGAAAATCTGACTGAATCTGAATTGATCTAATTTCATTGAGAATCAGCATGATGATAAATATAGGTACTAAGTACAAGATATTCAAATGAAACTTCAATATACATTATATACCACTCCTCAGATATGAACATCAATGGAAAAAAGAGAAAAATGATAATAGTATATTATAATACAAGTTTTATAAGACGCTATTTTGTCGCACGCGTTGTTTGGAGTACGACGAGCGAAGCTATTTTGAATTGTCTTTAAGAAAAAAATTGATCAAGTATCGATAAATAACAGAAACTTCTTCGATTGGTCACAATGATGACATTGAAATAATTAAAATCTGACGCACAAGCGTAAATCCCAGTTTACAGTTGAGCGATTTTGATTATTGCAATACCAGCGGTGAAAAATTGAATGTTGTTATTGTTTTTATTGGTCAATTTGAATCAAATTACACGCTGAATTGAAATGTACCAATTAAAGCATTGAGTTTTCACTGCTAATATCACCAAATCCAAATCGCTCAGGAGTAAACTGGGCCTAACTCTTTCTGACTTTTATTTGACAGGTCGATTGTACCAATCTCCGAAAAATAAAAAATGCGTATCGAAATAGAGGCTATTTCAACACGCATTCGCGTTGCACAATGACTTCATTATACAACCAAAATAGAAAAAAAAAATTATTTTCCTGTTATATTTCATAGTAGGTATTTTTGGGATATCGCTCGAGGGTAGAATATTTATTTTATTATTTCTATTTCTTATTGTCTGTCTTCGAGAGGAATGTATTTCTTTCTCGGAAATATCGACAAACGAACCAAAATATACTTGGGGATCAGGATATGTGGTGTGTGAGAGGGTTGCCTTTGTAGAATACGTTTGCCAATTCTTATCAAAGATATCGATATTCCATAGCATTTGCCTGTGGCCCTTTCAATGCGTTTACATTCCGTTGAATATATCATTTTATATATAAATTTTGAAAGATATAGTGGTACAAGATATTGTCATCAATTTATCTGTTGATCGATATACCCAAAAATCTTTTTTTCTCGCCCAACATTTCGAAATATTCTATCAAAATGGTTTTGTATTGAAACAGTAAATCATCAAACTACATCCAGTTGAAACGTAAATGATCAAAATGAATCTCATCATGAAGTGAAACGTAGAAATGTAATGCAAAATAACTGAATAAATAATCGAAACGTATCGTCTCAAAAGATCTTCGGATTCCTGAATATACCGACACAGCTTTCTCTTTAAAAAATGTCAGTCCTTTTAACAGTCCGCTTGGCCAAGTTGATTGTTGAAACTGGTTCACTCGTGGCACTCGTTTTTCGAGGACTCTGTAAACACAATTCTCGAATCGTCTAATGGGTACGAAAGCGTATAAGGGCCACCGAGATTTTTTTATATTTTTTCCGACTTTGAACTCGGAATTTTTTTATTCCGAATTCAAACTCGAAAATTCCTACTTTCAACACGGAATTTCCGACAACTCGGAATAATTATTTTCCGACTTCAAACTCGGAATTTCCGACTTTAAACTCGGAATATCCGACTTCAAACTCGGAATTATTTTTTCCGACTTCAAACTCGGAATTATTTTTTTACGACTTCAAACTCGGAATTTTTTTATTCCGACTTCAAACTCGGAATTTTGTTTTACGATGGATGATGGAACGCCGGTGTTCCGGATCTGTTTTCTCACCAACTTTCTTCCTAAATCACATCAATGATCTGATAGAGGTGACCTCCTGTCCTGTTCACAGCTTTGCTGATGAAAGTACACTCCATGCTGCCTTCTGCCCTTGAGCTCCTATATCATCCAAAGAAGCTAAAGGTGCGAGGATAAGATAGGTGGATACAAGGTGGATATAGGATGGTGAAACAGCTTCCTATTAACAAGCACTAGAATAAACTGTAGACCTTAGCCTACTTGATTTCATACCTGAAATTAACAGAGATGGCGACATACCTTGTGTCGGTAAAACAGAAACTGTGCATCTGTCATATTTTTATCAGTTTCATCTGTTCTAGATGAAAAATGATTGAGAAGAGTGAAAATATCAATATGCATTCCAGATTTATCGAAAATATATTGTTTTAATTTCGTTTCAAGTCACGTCTGTCAGATGTGAACCACAGAAATACGTAAGCAACAGAAACCTTTTTCGATAATCGATCTTACCGCCATCTTCTTTCAAGTCGTGGAAATATTAGCACCTTCTCAAACGGTCTACAAGTTTTTCGCAGAAACAATTGAAGAGCTGTTTCACCATCCTATATCCACCTTGGGTGGATACAATGTATAAACATGAAGGTTTAGTTAACGTTTTTGAAATGGTTATCTGATAAACTAGTAGGTAGAGTTCGATGCTACAATTGCCACCAAACTCAAGCTTGTATTTTTTTTTTTCAAAAAGGTGGACCTCATAATGCCTTATACTTATATGATGATGTCAGGCATATGTTCTTGTTCCTGTTAAATCCTCGATATCCATGCTGACCATGCTTGGTATTACCATCATCAACAATACCTTATCATGGAATGATTATGTGCAAAAATTGCTTCACAAGAATTCGATTATTTGTTTCGCGCCAAGGACTACTTCACATCTTGAAAAATTCTCATAGTTAACAAAGTACAAATTTGACCAGTCATGGAGTTCAGTTCACATGTTTAGAGTTGAGCTCCAGGATTCAATATTCATTAAAACTATACGTCTGGTTGGTGAACTTGCATTTACGAGTTTGTTGGCCGCAGAAAAATGAGCGATATCCCCTTTTTTGTAGATATTGTTATGGTAGTTGCTTATCAAAATCATTTATATTATTATTATCAGATTGGCCACCCTTTCATTGCTAGGCTCGAGGCCCTCACAACTTCCCTCTAACAGGATTCTATTTTTCATCAAACGACTCTAGAGCTAGCAGAAGTAGACAGGACACCTCTATCAGGTCATTTATGTGAAGTATAAACAAAGTTGGTGCCAAAACAGATCCTTGTGGAACACCATCATCCATCGTAAAACAAAAGTCCGAGTTTAAAGTCGGGAATTCCGAGTTTAAAGTCGGAAAAAATATAAAATGATCTCGGTGGCCCTTATACGCTTCCGTAGATAGGTAAAATGTAGTCGCTGAAAAAGTTTTGAGTTCAGCCATAACATCCACGAAAGAACTCAGTTCGCAGCTAAAGATTTTATAGAAGTTGTGCTACCGACAATCCTAATGACCCTTTGAATCGGTAGCGAAGAGGAAAAAAGTAGAATGATGGTTCATTTATGTCTTGATAAAGCTTTTATGTCAGTGTAACATGTGGTGTGGGTATTGATTTTACGGTGAAATTGCATTGAACATGAACATAATATCTATAGAAAGGGATAAATCGTCCATAATATACAGAATAATGCTTTGAGCAAGAGATCCGGAGGATTGTCATGATGGTCAAAGTCATTAGAGTTGGCTGCAAAAAAATAACTCGGTGGTGGCTCTGGGTAGACTTTTAGCCTCATCGTTTGGGAGCATGAATCATGACAAACTTACCATTCCAATTGTGAGTGATATATTCGAAGTGTTTGTTGCTTAAAAGATAACTATTGAAAAGTCAGTTAAATCAACAACAATCAAAATTCTCCATCAAACAAAAATAAGGCTGCAACTTAGTCGATCTTCATTGAATGTCTTCTATATTTTGCTTCGTTTTGAGATCTCTTAGGCCCTGTGGGGTATGTATCTTTTGTGATTTTGTATGATTATATAATTGTCAGTGTTGAAATACAACGGTTACAGACATTTATGGAAACTCTGTAGTATGCTAATGTAAATCAATCACTCTGAAATCAATTGGCCAACACATCAAAAGCCAAATTCCAGATATAAAATTAGTTCACGTGGAATAGTTTGCTTTTCAAACCAGTATAGACAACCAATGGACGCTCTAGAATTTGTGGTAAACATCAGTGCAGTGGAGTGGTCTAATGGCTTTGTATGCTTTCACACAATATATCCTCTGAATTTGCCGGTAAAAGCTGCAAGGATAATGGGATGAAAACCTCAATTGAAAAATTAATGATATATCCATGTAGAACAGCTTGAGACTGCCTGTTGACGTCTTCAGAACAGGTCGAATCCAATAGTATATTAAGTATGGAGAACGGTAAGGGTTTTATACCGATCGAAGACAATGAGGAGGAGCGGAGCGACGACTTCAATTATTTTCTGAGATCGGTTACCCTTAACGTTCGACATGCTTATAACGTTTTTTGCACGATTGATACCATTATAAGTTATAAAATTAAACATTTTCGTCATATTGACTAGTTTCATTCATTCATTTTATCAAGATAGATACTTTGGTTGTTAGGTAGTAACTAGGGTGCATAACAACATTGGAGAATTGAGTTTTTATTTAGTTGTCAATAATTTTAAATACAATTTTGATTATTATAAATTGAAATATGAGCGAAAGTGAATTTGAAGAAATTGAACGGGCTTGGGAAGAAGGGTGTTCCGCAATTATTCCCGAAAAATCTAAAATCCGTTATCAAAATACCTACCAAAGTTTTAAAAAATGGTGCGAAGGCAAGAATTTATTTGAAGAGAAAAAATGTTGGATATAGGCATAAGAAAGCGAGCATTTTTACACGGGAGCAATTTGAAAAATTTCTGATGGAAGCACCGGATGAAGAATTTCTAATTCACAAGGTAATGTAAGCTAGTTTAGGTAAAAGAAATACTCTAATGAAGATTTTTTCATAATTTGTAGGTCGCAATGATATTGGGAATATCTGGTGCCTGTAGAAGAGAAGAATTATATAATATTACTATGAATGACATCCAACAAACCGATGGTTTAATGATTGTAAAATTACCCAATACAAAAACGAACATCCAGCGTAATTTTACAGTCGTTAATAAACCAGACGATAAAATTCCATATTTAGAAATCCTGCAAAAGTATATAAAACTTCGTCCATTACAAGTAAAATCAAATCATTTGTTTTTAAGATACGCCAAAGGAAAATGTTGTTCTCAAGTAATAGGGAAAGGGACAATCGGGGGCTGGCCTTCTCGAATTGCCAAATTCTTAAATTTGCCTAATACCGAGAACTATACTGGCCATTCGTTCAGGAGGCTAATAAAGGTGTTGATGTCCTCGGATTAAAGCGTTATGGAGGTTGGCGTTCATCGACAGTGGCAGAAAGCTATGTAGAAGATTCTAAAAAATAGATTTTGCCGAAAAAATATTGTGCAATACTAGTAATACTACGAATGTATGCGATTCTGCAGGAGTTTCTGTTAGAAGTGAAACCACAGCACAAACAAGTGGGATTTCATTAAATAATTTAACAAATTGTACCATAAGGTTCAATATCAATAAATAATTCGTTAGTTTTCTTTATTCTTTCAAAAAATAAATTAAAATTAAGAGATTTTTTAACTCGACGCTAAGAGAATTACTTACCGTCGAGTTGAAGTACTTACCGTCGAGTTGGATTACTTACCGTCGAGTTGCTAGTAAATGTCACCTACTGACGTAAGATCTGTCTTGGTAAACAGTCAAAAATGATCGATCGTGCAAAAAATAATATTATTCATCCCGATTTCCTCTTCTTCTATGGGTTCATTATTTGAAATTCGATCCTCCCCACGGTAAATGTCTCTTTTATCCAACGAACAACCCCTGTTTGTATTTATCATTCCACTTGTTACCCTGATGGCAATAGACCTCCAAATATCTTGCAAAATATTTGCTTGACAAATAATGTAAATTTAAATAAGGTAGGCATTCTATAATGTTCCATTCTGTGTGCCCATGTAAAATGAAGCTTCAAACTCGACTGTTAAGAAGGGATCCTATTCGGCCTATTCCATTTATTTCTCATGCATAACTGAAAAAGGTTAAAAGCTGCGTTCCTCTGTCTCGAATGGCGGCATTTGAAATTGGATGAAAGAGTCGTCAGACAAAGCTGACCGTAACATAATTTATATTTGTCAGGATCCTTTACGCAGCACTCAGGAAGTATTTCGCATAATTATCAGAGAGCCACACAGAGCCGTAACCAGAAACAAATGCCTCAAATGTCAGAGCAAGGGTTAACGATGACATCATAAGCGAAATCAGCGAAGATGATGAAGTTGCAAGCTGCTACAGCTAATAAATTGAAATACGTCCGAAATTTGGTCCACCAGGTGTGTGTATCAAATGGGGTCCATATACCCATTAATGCCCCGACCCTTCCTACTTACCCAAGAAACCAATTACTATGAGACCCACCCATACACATACAAACTTACAATCAAATATCAGCCGCCATTTTAACACACGGCCAATGAGAACCAAGGCCACACTCTACATCGACTACATTCTTGCCATACCATGTTCACTTATAGCCGTGGCATTAGATATTTCCAAGGCATTTGGTCGAGTTTGGCACCAGGGACTCCTCGCCAAGCTTCTATTTTATGGTTTGCCTCCTCAGCTGTGTTATCTGCTTGCTAGTTTTCTCTCAAACAGGTGTCTCCATGTAGTGGTCGATGGAGTTTCATCTGATACTCTACTCATAAATGCTGGTGTTACGTATCAGGGATCAATGTTAGCACCAACACTATTGCTTCTTCACATCAACGATTTGTTGGAAGCAACTTCATTTCCTTCGCGGATGATGGTACCCTCCATACCGCTTTCTCTTCCAGGGCTTCTATATCGGCCCGTCAAACCAGAAATGAACGAGGAAGAAATGTTAACAAAATAAATATGGACAATATGGGCAACAATTCTCGATTGGGGATCTAATAACGTGGTAGAATTCAATGCAAACAAAACACAAGCATGTCTTTTCTCTAGAAAAGCTGATCTCACTGTGCCCACATGATTCAGTCAGGAGTAACCATACCATTGAAGTCATCCATTTCGATGCTTGGCGTTACTTTCAGCAATAACCTTACTTGGGAAAATCACGTGAGGTCCATTACCAGAAGTGCATGCCAAAAACTTGGATTTCTGTTTCGAGCCAAGAGCTATTTCACTCCCAGTCAGCTGCTTATGATCTATAAGGCACATATCTGACCTGTCCCGAATACTTCCTCATATTTGAAGAGCGGCACCTAAACATATCCTGAAACTATTGGATTCTGTCCAAAAAAGGGCAATCCGTCTCGTCGTTAATGCCTCGCTTACAAACTCGCTCACTTCTCTGGAACACCGTAGAAAAGTTGGCGATTTATCTCTATTTTATAGATATTTTCATGGGCGATGCTCTTCTGAAATATCAACAATCGTTCCTCCATTAGCAGTCTCTTCGAAATTAACCCGTCAAGTTCAGTCTTCACACCCCTTCGTGGTCACTTTGGAGACCTGCAGAACGTCCCTTTCCAAAGACTCGTTCAACCAACGAACATCGAGACTTTGGAACTCATTGCTTAGGGTGGTGTTTTTCGAAGTATACCATCCCCAGAAATTCAAGAAGAACACCAACTCCTACCTTCCTTTTTTCCCTAGGTTCTCACGATGTTCTCTGATCATTACAGGATATCCCTTTTCGTGAGGACCAGAACATAAAAAAAGTACTTTCATCCCCACCCCCCACAAACCACGCCCCTTCCCTCATCAGGCCACGCCTCTTGGAAGATGGTAGGGTGGGGGTGTTCTGAACCTGCGTTATACCTATACCTACCTTTGCCTTTTTGTGAATGAGCAGCAGAAAATGTCTTTCGATGTATAAAAGATGCGTACTACGTTTCACAAAAATATCTATACAGTCATACCAAAATATATCAAGTTATTGAAAGTTTAGCAACATGGTTTTTTTTTCTTGAAATTTACCCTGACATCCTGTATTGATGAGACAACTTCTCCAGGTCAACACCTGGTTTTTGCAATGAAATAGTACCTACTTCATGAGAACCTATTTTTATAATGGCACTTTTTTTTTTCAGCGGCCAGACAGATTCTTTTTGTTTGGACGAGGCTTCAGAAAGATGATTTGAAGAGGGAGTCCCGAACAGCAGCGCCGCCATGTTAGGGGCATTATTCGACGTCACGGCCAGTTAATATGTTCTTAGTGGTCACTGCGATACTGCTACTCAGTACTGGTTTAGCAGGTGAGTATTTTTGAAATATTATCGTGTTTGGCGGGAAATTCGAAAACATTTCAAGTTATGTCTCGAAACACATTGTTTGAGAATATTCCATTTGAAAATGTTGTTCAGAACGACATTTCATGTCGGAGTTGTGAAAAAATAGTATATTATGATACAAGTTTTATAAGACGCTATTTTGTCGCACGCGTTTTTTATCACGCGTGTATCAATTGTTATTTTTTCTATTTCGAATTAATTTTGATAAAAAAAATGAATTCAATATCGATAAATAACAGAAACATCTTCGATTGGTAACAATGATGACATTGAAATAATTAAAATCTGACGCAAAAGCGTAGAGCCCAGTTTACAGTTGAGCGATTTTGATTTTTGCAATACCAGCGGTGAAAAATTCAATGTTGTTATTGTTTTTTTTTTGGTCAATTCAAATCAGATTATACTCTGAATTGAAATTTACCAATTAAAACATTGAGTTTTTCACTGCTAATATCACCAAATCCAAATCGCTCAGAAGTAAACTGGGCCTAACTCTTCTGACTTTCATTTGACTGTTCGATTGTACCAATCTCCGAATAATAAGATAAACATGATATCTCAAATTATAGACCCATTACAATAATTAATAATTTCTCGAAAGTATTTGAGATAGCGATCTATCAGCCGATATTCTATCATGTGAAAAACCAGATTACAGAATCTCAACATGGATTTATGCAAGGAAGATCAACCTCAACAAACTTGTTTTGTCTTACACAGTATGTATGTAATGCTTTCAACTGCGATAAACAGGTAGATGTGATATACACTGATTTCTCTAAGGCTTTCGATAAACTTGATCAGTTGTCCTCCTCAATAAACTGCATAACTTTCAGCTATCACTCGATTTGCTAGATTTTTTAACTTCATATTTAGTCCGCCGAACTCAGTTTGTTGATTGTAGTGGACATAAATCTATAGAATTTTCACCAACTTCTGACTGGTGTACATGCAATGGCCTCTTGTTGAATGTTGAGAAATGCAATGTGGTATCATTTTCCCTGAAACATACCATTACACATTTCAATTATAAAATTGATAACGCTGACTTGCCGCGAACATCCAAAATACGCGACCTTGGCGTTACATTTGACCAGAAATTATCATTCACAGAAAATATTTCGAAAATCACGAAGGATTCGTTCAAGGCACTAGGAGTCGTCATTCGAAATTCCTCCTCCTTCAGAGACATCAACACATATAAACTGCTTTTCTTTTCATACGTCAGATCTAAGCTAGAACATGCGTCTGTAGTTTGGTCTCCATATCATACCAATCACATAGAAGCATTGGAACGAGTACAGAGGAGATTTCTGAAATTTCTTGCTTTCAAAAAAGATGGGGTTTACCCATACATTGGATATCCCCATAATGAACTCATTCAGAGGTTTGATATCAGATCATTAGAAAATCGCAGAATGATTGCACAGCAGATATTTCTATGGAAAATACTTCACGGATATACTGATTGTGCAAGTATTCTCCATATGATTGATTTTCATATTCCTAGGATTACAAGCAGACAAAATATTTCATTCCATTTACCCATACCACGCTTGAATCTGATGAAATTCTCCCCTTTATATACCATGTGCACGATACACGACGAACATCTATCGCATCAGCTAGACATATTCTCCTGCAATGTGGCATCCATAAAAAAACTGATTCTTCTATAACATTCCTCATTATATCACATTTTATGTACTGTTTATTTTAGTTATTAAATTTTGAATATTTTTTGTTCCTAATCATCCTACTCTATAATTGGATGCAGGGACGCGCCAAACATTTTCGTCGCCTTCGTGCGAAATAATGATAAGCGCCTCTAATAACCAATGTCATAATATTGAGGTAAAATTACCACCCCTCTCTCCTAGTTAATCGTTGAATTTTTTCAATAAAACTATACTTTTCAGTCAAATCTCTACATTTATTTGTGACAAAAAAATACACGAGAAATATCAATAGAATATAAAACAACAGTATTTAACAAAACAAAAATAGAATAGCAATTTTGTTTTGGAACAGATAATGATGGAGAGATTTTTCAGTTATTGGACTTTTATAGCTTTACTTTTTGCAAATTCATCAATAATACTTTCCATTTCGAGTTGCTTTAAAAAGTCAGACTCTATTGAAATAACTGCAAGATTTTTTAACCGTTCTTGGCACATTCTAGATCTTAAATAATTTTTTATCAACTTCAATTTAGAGAATGACTTCTCGGCTGTAGCTACAGAAACTGGAATGGTTAATAATATGCGCAATGCAATCGTAATGTTTGGAAATGAGTGGGTTAGGTTATTTGTTACAGACATCGCGTTTTTGTCGCCATTTTGCATAAATTGTAATTCGTGTAGAATATCTGTTCCATCTATATCATTCTCGTTTTGATCTTTGTCGGTTAAGGTCTCCTCCAGTTTCTTACAAAAATCGAATTGATCTCGATCGGAATATTTGCCGAAATCCTCAACATTCCACAAAAAATTAAAAACATCGGAATGACACGATAATAGTTTATAAGTTTTTCAACCTTTCGTTGCCTTAACACTTCTGTAGATATAAATTTTGCTTTGCATCAACTTCTAAGCGAGAAGCTATTTTTGGCATCTACTAATTACTAATAAGTCAATAAAACCTTTGTCAGATCGATATTGTTTGAGAAATTCATTAAGGTTATTCAAACCTTCGCAAGCCTAGGAAATATTGAATGTTTTTGATTGCAGAATCTTAGTAACAATATCCACTTTATTTAGAATCTTGTGCTACAAGACTACCATACACTCAAACTCATACTTTTGAATTTTTTTACCTAAGGAAGTAGCTAGATGTTTTGTAGCATTGTCGAAATCATTTCCGGAAAAAATTTCATAAAGAGCATCGTAAATTTCGCCCAACTGAAATCTCACTTACTTAATCATTAACTCACCCTATTTGTAATTATTTTTCACAGTTGCCTCAGATACATAATAGCAAATAAGGCACTCTATACGTCTTAGACGCTTATTGCGACAATAATGGAAAATCAACCGGTCGCCGATCGGCGAACTGTATTGGTGGATAGTACATTTTCACCACCAGTTTGATAATTTTTGTATGTTGATTTGTGTTGAAAATTCAAAACGACCGTAGGCGCCTTTTTGGTCTTGGCGCCGTCGTGCTCCGCACGACTTTGCCCATATGGACGGCGCGTCCCTGATTGGATGTTTATCTGTTGAGTAGTGTAAATTAAAAAAAAAACAGCGTATCGAAATAGAGGCTATTTCGACACGCATTTGCGTTGCACAATGACTCCATTATAAAACCAAAATAGAAAAAATCATTTAGAAAATTACATTTCTGACTAATACTCTCAGTAGTGAGACATTTTGAAATCTGTGAATTTGTCGTTGTCAGCTGCTTCAAGTTATTATTATGCCAAAAATCAATTTAATTTTCGGTTCTAATAAAAAATCATAATAACAGTATCGGGATCATAATGTCCCGGAGATATTTCCTTGATTATTCTGCCTTCTTTTGGAAAAATAAGTAACTTGATGGTGGCTGTGGAGACATGAAACGTCGTATCGAAGATTCATTAATGCACTATCATAGTAAATTTCAGATACACTAATATTTCCTCCTTCATTTCCTTTATATAATTTTTAATGAAAATCAATTGGTGAACAAAAATCATCAAACGGTAGATATCAGTTATCCTCTCAATCTGTTATAAAATTGTTCGAATATCTGATATTTCACTTTATATTATCGAAAGCGATATAGGTATTGCTGGTAGATTGTGTTTGTTCGAGAGAATATATCATTTTTTTGTTCCATCCGATTACAAACACAGAGTGTGGGACCGGAAATAGCAGAATTTTATCTCATTTTTCCGCACAAATAAAAACACCTGACAAATTGAAAACGGTGAAGTGGAATGTTATATCGAGAATCACAAAACGTCCAGCAAAACTGTTTCCTTTGTTAGGATTTTCGCGGACTGAAATATATGTAAACCAGAGTGTTTACAAATATCTCACGACCGGGCGTAAAATGGCACTTTATCGCCCGGTTGTGCGGGCGTGAAATAACACTTTACTATAATTACTAACTTTACTATAATAACTACTTTACCGCCCGCCGGAAAATAAATCATTAATTATTCGCATCCTCAGCTACTTCACTGATTTCTGGTGGAGTACAATTCACACTTTCTTCACTGTCACTGGAATGCATTTTGTAATTACTATTATTGTCTGTATTGACAGCAAATATGGCTACTAGCCTATTTATTCACCCACCATTCTGGAACATGAGCAAACTGTAAACCCTTAATAACTCCCTTATTATAAGAGATAGAGAAAAAGTAAATACACTCTCATGCAAAATTATTTTAAAGGGGGTTTTCAAAAGGTATTTAATAACCGTTTTATTCCTATCATGCTTGAGAGGTGAAGAGATATTCACAATAAAATATACTGGTCGTGCATAAAATGCTATGGACCTATAGGCGTGTTGATAGCCCTCGCTACTTACACGCTGCGGTCCTTAAAAGCCTGTTTCACGCCCTTGATACATAAATAATTATTATATGCTGTACCTAAAGAATAAGATTTCTACCGTGATATTTTTTTAACCTTCCAGCGCATGAAACATGTTTGAGCAAAATTATTTTCATAAAACACAAATTTGATTGCCATAAAAAACGATACCTTATGGAAATTTCAAAAATTAGCATCAAATGTGATGCATACAAAAAGTATCTAGGTACATTATCTGTCTGTGATATTTTTTCAACCTCATCAAGTAGCACTAGTGCGGTAATAATCGCCATTATTTACATTCGAGAAAGCTTAAAATCCCAGTCATCATTTGACAATTTGTTTTTTTAGCACTTTGTGATCTCTTGATATTCGAAAAAACTTTATGGCTGGCTTTGTACATTTCCCATCTCCGCATAGATGGATACTGCTAAATTTCAGTCCCTCATAAAGTTTTGTCCTCTGTTGCATTATTCAGAATAAATTGAAGTAGATCCCTGTACCCATTCCTTGTGTAAATTGATGAGAGAAAACCTCTCCAGAGCGCTCTTATCTACGTGACTCTGGAGACTCCGGGTGTGGATGATGGATGTTCGTGGTACAGTCGACTGCTGAAGAGATGTCCTTCCGGTGACAGCGTGCATTGATGTGATTTTTTTTTCATTTTTTTTTCAGGTTCAATGCCTGGCGGGCCAGGCGTACCAGAAAATATCACCGTGACTTTTCTCAATCCCACCTCTGTGCGTGTCTCTTGGGCCACTTCACAGGAGAACGCAGATAAATACGATGTCACTTACAAGCCGACTGAGGCCAGGTAGGCTTTTGCTCGATTGTTTGTCTCGTAATATTCTCAGAAAAGCTATTATACCTTACCGCTGTGCTGGAACAACTTGCGAAATATGGTCAATTTTAGATAGGTATTTGGGAAAAACTATCACATTCAAAAAATTTTAGCATGATATACAATATAGAAAATTTGACTTATTCGCAGTTAGTTTGTGCTTGAAAAATGAGTGAAATACAGCATCTTTGCTTTTTTCATGTGCTACTCGAAACCTGTCAAATTTGAATTTTTTTTCGAAAATCCTCAAAATATCAGTTTTTTTTTATTTCGAAAAATGTCAGAGAAAAAAGTCAATCAGTTTCTAATTTTATACATATGTTCCAAATTTGGACTCTCTACTGTCACTTTTTTCGAACGAAACATGATTCAAATTTCATAATTTTGATGAATATGAGACTTCAATATCATATCTTGCCCAGGAAATACCCACATTGGCCTGTTACCAGAAAATAAAAAAAAAATGCATCTCCAGAAATTCGTCTTTGTTGTTGCAAAGTTCATCTAGTTTTTTCATTTCATTGTTAAACTGATGTGGATTTTCAATGTATGGACGTTAATATTTCAGTAATCGAATTCAGTTTGATTATTTTTCTGACCAATAATTCAGTTACAAACAAACCCGAATTGTCATACCTTTCTGTGAACTGAACAATGACCTACAGTTTCATAACTATTCAAAAGACTTTCGTTCTAGCGATTTGTACTAGACATGACATAAAATTTCGTGATTTTAAACAATACAATATTAATGCTAAATCTCGGGATGAAAATAGTAGGTACTGAAGTAAAATTTTTACTTAGTAGTAGTCGAAGTTACAGTAGAGAGTCCAAATTTGAAACAAATATATAAAATTGGAAACTGGGTAACTTGTTTCTCTGGCATTTTTCGAAATTTCCAAAAAAAAATTCAAATTTGACAGGTAGCACATGAAAAAAGGAAAGATGCTGTATTTTACTCATTTTTCAAGCACAAACTAACTGCGAAGTCAAATTTTCTTTATACCTGTTAATAAAAAATTTATGTGTGACACTATATATACTAGCATTTTCAACTCCCTATCTGCACATCATGTTAAAATTGCCCAAACTCTCGATGCATTCAAAAACCATGAAATGTTCTGGATCACAATGATTAGATCGTTTTTTAATAATAATCTTATTATTCCTTTGTCTGCTGCAATATTCATCATCTAATGAGCCTGTATATTCTTTTTTTTTGTATTATTATTGTTTTGAATATTCTTTCAACTTTTTGGTTATTCAAGGGGTTGTACGGAAGAGCAATTATATTGATTACCGCCCCCTTTATGACTTTTTTGTATTTAATTTGATTTGAGGAAAAATAAACACATATTATTAAAGGTCAAGAGGGTAGGACATACAGTCTGACTCCCTCTGGACCTAATAATACTCACCTCCACTGTAAGTAATGGATCACTATTGCAATATGTATTTTTCTTCTGGATTTCTGGTTTAATAGTGAGATGTGATGGTTGGGAAGTTTTTTTTTGTTCGATATTTTACTCAAATTCTCATGTTTTTTGGTGAAATAGTATAGGACATTTTGATGGAAAATATATAGAACAATACAAGGACTCATTCGACAAAAGTGGAAATCATAGATACGACAAAATAATTTATTTCAATACTGAGATAACTTCGACTAAAAACCGAGACATCTTCGAAATATATTTTTTCCAGTGTTATTTAAAAACAAAATTGACACTTTATAATGATAATGATATTGACACTCAGTCCGTTTGAGAGATGTGAATATCATTAAAATTATAAAATAAAAACTCAATTTTCTCGAAAGTTGTCCTATAGTATTGTTTTAGCACTGGTGAGCATTTTCGAATCGGTTCTACAAAGCGTTTCATAATATGTGGGACAAACTTCTAGCGGTGATAGAGCGTCTCAAAGAAATTTCTCATATAAATAATGTCCAAAACACTCATTTCCACAGAGTGTTGAAATTTCAAGATTTTAGTCCAAGTACACTGAAAAAAAGATAGGGCTAATAGTTAATAAATATTTGTTTGGGTGCCATTTATTCACAATTAAGGAAGAAAATAAAATTTAATTTAGTATTAAATAATATTATTTAATAATAATAATCGCGAAAATATCATCATCTAATAAATAATAGATAGTTTGTTTTTGGTCAATTTGTGTATTATTAACAATATAAATTTATTCCTGATAAAATAGTTTATTGGGTGATATTATTGAAAATGTATTAATTATTAATTACAAATTTATTTAAAATTAAAAGCATATGGAATTAAATCAACTGCTTTGAAATGGTTGGAAAGCTACCTGAGTGATAGAAAACAGATTGTGAAAATAAACAACAATTTCTCTACTACAAGAGAGATAAATAAAGGTGTCCCACAAGGTAGTGTCATTGGACCACTACTATTCATATTATACATGAATGACATAAACTGCTCTGTTAATTGTGAATTTATAAATCTTTATGCAGATGATACTCTATTGGCAGTTAGTGGTGATTGTGTGGAGACCTCTGTTCAAAAAATGAATGATGAATTAATTAATCTCGAAAAATACTTGAAGAGGAATAAGTTGAAACTCAATGTACAAAGAACAAAAGCTATGATCATTTCTAATTACAATAAGACGAAAAATATAGACCAAGATAACATAACTTTAATTATAGAAAATAAAAAAATAGAAATAGTAAAACAATTCAAGTACCTTGGGGTTGTACTGGATGAAAATTTAACATACAAGGAACATTTTAGAACAATCCAGAAAGAAATTTCTAAAATACTCTTTTTCTTTTCAAGAATAGCTGCTCAGATATCAATGAAAGCAAGATTGACAGTTTTTAATAGTATCATTCAGCCGCATTTCGATTATTGTTCTACAATACTATTTATATTGGACAATAACAGTAAAGCTTCACTTCAAAAACTTCAGAATCGTGGGATGAGATTAATCCTGAAATGTAATAGATATACCCCTATAACCCATATGCTTGAGACATTACAGTGGCAACCAGTAACCAAAAGGTTGACTTTCTTAACAATGATATTTATTTTCAAAATTGTCAAAGGTTTGATGCCAACTTACTTCAAACAGTTTATCAAGTTCAATCATGAGGTACACGAACACTGTACTAGAAGTGCAAACAATTTTCATGTTGACAGATCTAATACCAGAAAAGATATGAACTCACTTTTCATACGAGGCCTAGTTGAATATAATTCCATTCCAAATGAAATCAAAGCATGTGATACACTTGTGAATTTTAAGAAGAAACTCTCAAAATATCTGTGATTTGTTGTGAATATGGTTGTATTTCATTATAGATTGTCAGCTGAATTAAGTCAGTATTTGTATTATGTTGATATTTGCAGTATTTTTTTTTCCTCTCAATCTATATACTATCTATATCTATATACTGTTAGTACCTATATTTTAGTGTTTTTATTTTTATTCTAAGTTTATATACATGAATTCATTTATTGTATTGTTATAGTATTTTATTTATAAATCATTTATTGTAAAATTTTAAATATGTTTTGTGAATATTAGGATTATTTCCTATTCAATAAACTACTTACTTACTTACTTTACTTACTAAAGTGAATAAGTCATAGTAACAGATGATAAATATTTACTTTCTGCTTTTTCAGTGTAATTTGTTATAAATCAATCATTGGTTTCATTGGATAATATATTTTTAGTCGTCAAATAATAAATATCCATTGAAATTATAGTTTAGTCGTGTGGTGCCGTTTGTATAGTTCATGTTATGTTTGTCGAGTGGCCAAGTGGCATGCATGTGTGATGAATTCAATTCAAAATCAAACTATTTATGCTAGAACACGATACCAGTAGGTTCATTATAATTATATAAGTGATTTGAATCTATATTCTATAAAAATGAAATCAGTGATTGTATTGTGAAAGATATATCAGTATATAATGCAGTTGATGAAGCCAAAATGGAGGAGGACAAATTTCAGGGGTTAGAAAAGTTTTTGAGGGAAATCAATTTTGTATATTTGAGAAAAGTTAGTGAGAATATCAATTTTGTTGATTTGATAAGTACATACCAAGGTGAGTTTATAAAAGGTAAATTGATTCCGATTCCTTCTATATTGAATTCATTTTCGATTTCATGCAGGAGGGGCGTGTCGCTTCCCTTTTGATTTATTAATAATAAATATAATTTTTTATCACAAACAGAACATATTTATAAAAAAATTCTTTATTAATTGCTATAATGAAATGTATAATAATAAATATTCTTTATTAATAATAAATAATGATTTACTTACAATTGATAAATCTATAGATCTATAGCGGGACCTATATATTTATTGGAATAAATTTGAATTTGGTAATAATGAGGTATATTTAAATAGTTTAAATACATTATTTGTTCTTGAAAAATAAACGTTTATTCCGCCATATTCGAATAAATAATTTATTAGCTGTTGATTAATTTAGTTTACTATGAATAAATCATTTTTATTTCTTCTCATACGTTAATCAGAACTTTTATCACTTTTTGAGAAGCTGTATCACCCTCAGTAGTTTGTTCCACCTATCACGAAAACGAAAAACCCGGAAAAACCATATATATCAATATTTTGAACCCCGGATCTAGCAAATTATCTAGCATGACAATTACCTCGGTCGTATTCACATTCAATTGTATGCTCTATGTATTGTCTGAGCTAGGACTTGTCGAAGACAGAAGGGCAAATAATGCTTGTATTGAATGGGAAATATTAATATGCCATTGTTTCGTGTTCGGTATTATTTTCATCAATGAGACAAAACGCTGCAATCATGAATATGACGTAAGTTTTGAATAAACTAAGCGTGTCATGTTCCAAAGATTGATAACCCAATGGCTGAAGTGAGATGCTCATGTTATTCATTCCTCCATAATTTTTCGAGATATCTCGGATATCTCGGAAAATAATGGTCAGTACATAGACAGGCACATCACATCAGGTAAAAATTGATTTAGTTACGGGAGCAATGATCTAACCAATATTTTGGTAACGTGACAATTCCTAATATAGTTAAATGCAAGGTGGATATATGATGGTGAAACAGCTCTTCAATTGTTTCTGCGAAAAACTTGTAGACCGTTTGAGACGGTACTAATATTTCCACGACTTGAATGAAGATGGCGGTGAGATCGATTATCGAAGAAGATTTCTGTTGCTCATGTATTTCTGTGGTTCACATCTGACAGACGTGAATTGAAACGACATCAAAACACAATATTTTCAGTGAATCTGGAATAGTTATCGATATTTTGACTCTTCTCAGTCATTTTTCATCTAGAATAGATGAAGCTGATAAAAAGGTGACAGATTCACAGATTCTGTTTTACCGACACAAGGTATGTCGCTATCTCTGATAATTTCTAGAGTTATTACTACGGTATGAAATCAAGTAGGCAAAGGTCTACAGTTTATTCTAGTGCTTGTTAATAGGAAGCTGTTTCACCATCCTATATCCACCTTGGTTAAATGTAACAATATGACGTCTTATATAGTAACAAGAGCTTTAATGTTCAATGGTTTGATTTGAAAAACATCCTTTTATTTCGCCTTTCATAAGTATAGGTATCGTGATAAACTCCCGTCTATCTGAAATATTTTTTCTATCAAACAGCAAAGTTGGAACTCATTATACCTGGCGAGATCTGTCTTGATGCGTGTTATCTCCTAAACTTTCAGGAAAAACTCAATTTCCCAAGAACACTATCTAGGTATTCCTTTCGTGCTAGAAATTGGATGTGGTTTTTTTAACACTAAAGAGTTAATTAGAGTTTTTTCACCCTGAGCATCATACATCAAACTGGAATTTTATGTTTCATCCCTTCCATCATAAAATGGGGATGTAGATATCCGACAGAGAAATGAGATTATGCTCGAATGAAAATAGCGTGGAATTTCGAAATCTGGTGGGTCGTAATAACGTTATTTGGTGAGAGCTTCAGATTTTAAATTTTGGCGGAGAAATCTGTCCGGTAGATCCTGAATGGAATTACAATAAATCATCCCCAAGTGTTTCCTATTGAATGTGTCATTAATAATTGAAAGAACAAGAATATCTTCTTTGAGTTGGAATCTCGTTTCCAATAAGCAAACCCAAATGCAAACTCATAAGCAAATTACGTTTGGGTAAAACATAATAATTGTTGGACAGTGATTTCTCAAGTATACAGTTTCATCCGTAACAATTATCTATAGATTGGCTTACTGTCTCATTATCATTAGTCTGTTCCACGTTTACCAGAAACCCGATCCGTACGTTTACCAGCGCCTGCCCTCAGCATATAAATCTCATTATATATCTATACAGGGTGATT
Source organism: Chrysomela aeneicollis (assembly GCA_029955515.1). Classification (NCBI taxonomy): domain Eukaryota; kingdom Metazoa; phylum Arthropoda; class Insecta; order Coleoptera; family Chrysomelidae; genus Chrysomela; species Chrysomela aeneicollis. Next base: position 24,727,656 of record JARUHQ010000005.1, read on the forward strand.
CGAAATTCGATAAAGATATTTTAAGAACGTAATATCTATTGATGGGATCAAAATGAGGCTTTTGTCTCTGAACATGTGGCTTAAAATGCACTCCTTTGAGCTACAGCCACTGTAATTACGTATAAAAATGATTATTTGAAATTGTGACCGTAATAACGGATATAATCTTATTATAATCTAAAATTCGCATTTCCCCGTTTTGTCAATAACTCAATTGATATTTCAAAAATTAGGTGAACCCACTTTTGGGCGAGTTGGATGGGAATCCACACTTTCAATGGCCCCAATTTTATGGTTGAAAAGAAAAAGTTTCAAATCGATTAATCGTCACAAAACTCGGTGAGCTTGCTATATTCATATTGAAGTTTGTATTATTGTTGACACTTTTGCTACTTTTTAGCGGGTTGATTATTTGTTATTGCGACCAAGAAATTTGTTTACAGCAGCTGTAGCTCGCAGGAGGTAGGTGGATTTCAGGACACATGTTTATTCAAAAAAAAAAAAAGTCTTCCAAGTCGATCCCAGGAATACGTCCTTGGGTTATCTACATCACCCTGTATATAGAATATATATTATAAGATCAGGCACATCAGCTTCGTAGGACAAACATACGGCGAATTTGACGGTTGAGAGAGTGTAAACAATAATCGCATACACAGGATTTCATAAACCGGAAAATCAAGCAAAATTATTGCACGAAAATGAAGGTTACAATATGGAAATTATGTTAGTGTTCATAATGGGGTAGAAGATTATGTAACAAGGTAGGAATGAAGAGAGTTGAATGGGAATCCACACTTTCAATGGCCCAAATTTTATGGTTGAAAAGAAAAACTCTAGTTTCAAATAGATTAATCTTCACAAAACTCGGTGAGCTTGCTATATTCATATTGAAGTTTGTATCATTGTTGACACTTTTAGCTTGTTTTTAGTATGTTGATTATTTGTTATTGCGACCAAGAATTTTTTTACAGCAGCTGTAGCTCGCAGGGGGTATAGGTGGATTTCAGGGCACATGTTTATTCGAAAAAAAAAAGTCTTCCAAGTAGATCCCAGGAATACGTCCTTGAGATATCTACATCACCCTGTATATAGAATATATATATTATAAGATTTCTATGGTCCTCAGGCACATCAGCTTCGTAGGACAAACATACGGCGAATTTGACGGTTGAGAGAGTGTAAACAATAATCGCATACACAGGATTTCATAAACCGGAAAATCAAGCAAAATTATTGCACGAGAATGGAGGTAACAATATGGAAATTATGTTAGTATTCATAATGAGGTAGAAGATTATGTAACAAGGTAGAAATGAAGAGAAAATCATTGTAAAAGAATGTAACAGACTGTATTTTTTCCTCGATCAGAAAGTATGAATCAAAAACAATTAGATCAAATATGAACTCGACTAGAAATGATCATGTTGACTCCGCCATTTACATGCAAGAATATCACGGGTCGCGGTCGTGCGGTGGTTCTGCGGAAAAACGACCGTCCGTCAAGCGGCATGCGAATGCCTTACGTTGAGATGCATATTTGCTCCACGCATAATTAGTCCTTTTTTAAATAAAAACACCGCAGATTTACTTGTTTTCAACAATTTTCAGCAGAATAAAGTAGTAAATTTGAAAAAATTCGAAACATTTTACCAAACCCATCGAGAACCGAGCATGACGTTAAGCTGACAGATCAAAGTCTCGTGTTTTTGAAAAACGATACATGTTTTGAAAAATATTGAATTTTTTCGCTAAAAAGTGTTGAAAATAAGTAAATGTAAACGTGTGTGCTGTTATAGTTGAAAGTAGGACATATTTTGTGCTTTTAGTAGAAGAAATTTAAGATGTCATATTTACGAAACTGGCGTTTCGACTTCGGCTTCTTGTTCTGGAAGCCAAAGTACGTGAGTACCTCCAAAAATTTTCTTTCAAATGCCTTATTATTGTTCCTAAAAGCTGGTATTGGACCTATTTCAGTAAAAATATGTCAGATTATGACCCATCCCACACCATCACGTGTGGAATTTTTCTGACTTAATATTCGTTTCCTTAATTCGCTCAATCTGCAACTGGAAACAAATCCTTATCAAAATCTATTATGGAAGGCCTCACGTGCCACAGAACCTGCCTCAATTCTCCCCCACATGGATGACAGTCGAGCCGTATCATAATAACTTATTGATTTTCGGATCGAATCTTGGATGGCTCATTGGGAAAACTAAGCATTCACGGCGAATTCATTGCTGCAAAAGTCGGTTGGACGGCATCAGCAAAAAGGTGACAGTTTTTCCGTTTTTTTTTTGCGTTTTTCTTGTGAAAAATGTTCGCTCCCGACTACAAGTGATTGGTTTATAGGGTTTCAGAAAAAAGGTAGGAGTCCCACTAGACATACAGCCTAGTTGAAAAAGAGTAAACGTTGTTTTTTCGTACTTCTGTGTCGGAATTTACTATAATTGTAGACCGCTATAGAAATGATTAATTTCACTATGCGTTTGTTTTTTATTTAAACTATTATGGAGCACAGCTGTCTCTTTCAACTCAAAATGTTTCGAATGAAATATATAGATTTGAAGGATGTAATTTTCAAGATAAAAATAATTTCCTCATAATCTTTGAAAAACATATTCTCCATATCTATCAATCAATCAATCAATCATTTAGTGATCATCGATATGAAACGTTAAACGTTTGTGCGAACAATTGAAAATACCATGCAATATAATTTCTAGTTCGAATTGAATCTTTACTCGTTGATTTATTTAGTAAATCTTATTCAGATCCAGGATATCTTCATCGGAAAACTCTATGCTATTTTGTTATGAAATCATAAAAGAGTGACAAGAAAATTATTCAGTAGGTAGAAATAGACCTCGGGTACCTAGGTATAATTCAATGTTCTGCGTGGCATTAGCCAGGAAAGTAGTCATTTTCTGCTTGTTGTTCACCTTTTCCAAACATCTGATATGTCTATTGGTGAATTGTTACGACGGTCGAGCTTTCTCATTTTGTTTTTACTTTCAAATCCCACTATGTTCATCTACATTATGTTATATGAATGATATGAGATCGATTAAGCGTTATTTTGATCAACTTTGATCGTTAATTCGTCAAAAACTCAGGTCATTTTCCATCCAAATATGCGACCTGTTGATATTAATGAAATCAGAAAAAAAAAGCTTCTATCGACCAGTGTAAAAATTCCAGTTGATAAACCAGAGTCGATGTTCATTTCTGGAAAATGAAAATCCCTGTATATAATTAATCATTTGTTAATTCAAATTCAAGTCATTTCATTCATCTTTTCTATTCTGTTATTGTTTCATACCCTCAAAAACTAAAAAGTTGGAGGATGGTTTCATGTCAAGAGGTGCTCCCTGTACATGCTTATTTATGATTCACGCATATCTCATCTACCGTTAATCTCATGTCATTACTCGAAATCCAATTCGCTGGTCTGGAGCAAATTAAATTGCGCATATATTGGGATCCAGAGCCGTACGCATGCGATCATTCTGAGAGGGATCGTTGGGACAATAATTCAGGAAACATTTTCACTTTCTGAACGTCCAAATAAGTTTTATATTGAATTCTTTCATGCACAAGACCTACCGAACGTCTGTCCATCATAATAATTTATTCTATCGAACGGTGAAGTAGTGGAACCCATTATCCATTGAGGTATTTCTTCATTGGGTTAGAGTGGCAGCAATGTCAAGATTGATTTTTTTATATTTATATATATATAACACAAATTACTCCACTTTAAGGAATATGGACTCCTTTCCCCGCTTTTTTTAAGCTAGTTACGATGCATATTTTCGTTTCTGTATAAGATCTGGTCTCTAGATATGATTCTGGAAAGAGCTTTATAGGCACGCCTATGTTTGGGACATGTCACTTATCAGTATGACGGTTCAATATACAGGGAGGGCCAATGGAAACTTTCCACCCTAATTTGTGGGAGTTCAAATCAACATCTTGAAAAACGCTCGAATACGTCGATATTTGATTTTAGGGGGAACTAATTTTCAGTTTTTTTCACCCCCGTAGCTTTAACCCTGTAGCTGGGGGGTGAACAACCCTCAAAATTTGAATAGGGAAAAGGGGTCGTGCCATACCTCTTTTTGAAGGTCTCATTGAGTTCTTCATGACCCTATAATTTTGCCCTATTATTGTCATCGATAACGAAATGACAGGTTGTCAAAATCTTGGTAAGAGACTATTGTTTTCGTAATAAAAATACCAAATCATTCGAGTTACCAGTGCAATAATCAGGTGGACACGTCAAATTTAAATTCCAAGCTGTTCAAAATGTCAGCCATGAACATTCCACAATTTTGATTTTCAATCCCACAAATTTCCCACTCTATTTCCAAGAGTTTGACAACCTGTCATTTCGTTATCGATGACAATAATAGGGCAAAATTATAGGGTCATGAAGAACTCAATGAGACCTTCAAAAAGAGGTATGGCACGACCCCTTTTCCCTATTCAAATTTTGAGGGTTGTTCACCCCCCAGCTACAGGGTTAAAGCTACGGGGGTGAAAAAAACTGAAAATTAGTTCCCCCTAAAATCAAATATCGACGTATTCGAGCGTTTTTCAAGATGTTGATTTGAACTCCCACAAATTAGGGTGGAAAGTTTCCATTGGCCCTCCCTGTATATTTATTATGAAGCAAAATGACTCCCTTGGAAATAATGGAGAAATTTATTGAGAAAGTCGGGGATTAGGTTCTACAGAAATTGAGAACTCTAGAGAAGTAGTTGAAAAATATGGAAACTCGTTCAATATTCATATGAGTTGGAAATTTTCGTCTGAAGTTTACTATGATGCGGACTCATTTTTCAGGACTTCAATACGTTAAGAAATTAGCATCAAGAAGATGCTCTCGAATTTCCAATTCCACTCCCTTCAGAATTCAGAATTTCCATATTCAACGATTTCACCTTGTTTGTCTTCTTATATTCTTAATCGTCTGATTAAAATACAGCTTTGATGTGAGAGGTTGTGGAAATAATTGAAAAATACTCCAAACAAACCCGCTTTTTCCTTTATTATTCATTATATCTACGTCAGAGGAATAATTTGATTTCATTTATGATTATATTTTCGCCCTTTTCAATTAAAACTGTGATTTTCAGCACATTGTTTGTTACTGAGAACTTAATTATTCAAGAAAAAATGTATTCGCATTTCCCTGACAATTGAAATGTTGTAGGAAAGCAACCATATCAAATCGTTGAAGGGATAAAAAAACGACGTATCTGAGCATTTTTCAGAAATATTTTTCCCAAGATTGGATAAAATTGATCTGTTACTTTGGGAAACAATCTGTATATCGTGGGTTCCAGAAATACGTATATTCTTATATGAGTGAAACTACTTCATACTACATTCCTCGGAAGGTTTGTTCGGTATTTGTTCCTTGTTAGATTTTCGAAACATTTCGCTCTTTTAGAACATAGGTATATAATCAATATCAATATTTGATATTTCTCAAGACTCATTATTTTCGACCTTCTTCTATACCTAATAAGAAGTTTCGTTTGCATTAGACAGTGAAACATACTTTTGGAAATCTCTGTTGCTACCAAATACTTTTGAATTGTGAGCGTAATATGCGGGAATGGGGAGACTGAAAAGCGCAAAAATAAAAAACCCGCCAGTGCTTTACGGTGTTATTCACGACGAAATAATTCATTTCTCAGATTCAGCGCGTTTCAAAGACACGGGAATTCGAATGGAGATTATTTGATTAAAAAGCAAATCTAAATTCAAGGAGATTTCCTTATCTATCTAACAATTTTCAATAATATCAGCTGTCTGTGTTTGAACCATCGAATGGTTAATAAGAAATTAATTATTTCATCAAATACCTATTTTTCAAACACGCCTCTGAAATTTCGAATAACCACATGAAAACACTTGATAATGCCTCAAAAATCATTCTATTCAACCACATCACTCATCTATTTATCACAAACATGATAAGTGAAGCAATATCTCGAAAAATTATAAAAATATTTGAAAAAATGAAATACGTATATCGGCAAACAAGTTGCCATCTTCAGTTTCGTCGGAGCTTCCACTGGAGATAGCATGTATCGTTACATTATATTATCACAGAATCTACTATTCTTTCGCAAATACAATGAACATAATCCCGAGAGATTTCTTCAAGTGAAACATTTTCGTCAGCTCGAGAAGCAAAAGCGTAATAAACTTGGATCTTCCATTTATTGACAAAAAATCTCATCAAGAATGATGAAAAGCACCTTGTTGTTCGGAGATAACAATATTTACTGCTACCCTTGACTGCTACTTCACCTCTTTCAGAAGTATATCATCCGTTGCCAATAAATTAACTTTTCAATTTATATTTGACTTACATAACGAGTGAGCACTCAGATATAGGCAAAATATTTGATGCCCATATGAGAGTTGAGAAGACAATAATGAAGATTTAACTGGAATTTTGAAATGGGGAAGAGGCATTGCCTGATGCCTGATGCCTATAACCTCCAAACTTCCAATAAAAACTTCAATAGGGTATTTTAGAATGCTGTCAAATTAGACCTGCTGGACCAGAAAAAACATAACCACACATATTTTCGCTGTCATTCGAGTTGATTTTTTTTCTGTTGGAAGTATTTAAAATCAATTCTTGAGACATGTTTGGTCCCGAAAGAGTCAAAATACTGATGTCCAAGGAGGCAACTTTTGGACACAATTCCACGTCAGTTTCCACTTCATTATTTTTAATAACATAGAGATCAACAGAATTCATGACTCTTATTTTATCGATCCTTATATCACTCTGCAGCTTCACTACCAGAATTTTCTGCACCCAATAAATATTTAATTTTACCTCAACAAGCCATGAACGAAATAATCTTGAAAATATCTTGAAAATATCTGGTAAATCAGCAACTAACTTTCCTGTTTACTGACATTTACTTTGTATCGTCATAATTTGGCGCCATGTTTGGTCCTTAGGTCACATATGCTTACGCTAGATACGGTATCCAGGTTATTCGTTTGGTAGGTCCAGGGGGATTTACCGTACTGCCATTGATTGATCGTTTTAAAATTTTGATCATACATATGTATATATTGTACCACGTGATATCATTGTACTTTTTTACAGACCACTCTAATACCAAACAAATATACTACATGATGCCGGATCTAGCGTAAGTCTTTATGATCTAAGGTTTGGTCCAACAAGGTCACGTGTTCTAAAATGCTCTGTACATGGTTTTCTTCTCGTGCAGTCAAAATATGAAAAGAAAAATCAGAGTCTTCGGCCTTGAAATATATGCTAATCGTTTGACTGGTGTAGCTCCAATGAACCAGGCTGTTAGTTACAGAGTGGTGGCGGTGGTGGCTGGAAACTCGGACGCTGTGACCTTGAGCGGCCTCAAGGCCGACACCCAGTACCAGGTGACGGTGGCGGCAGTTTGGGCCGGAAAAAAGTACCGCAGCAGGCCAATTGTCTTCCGAACCCTGGGTAAGTACCGATAAACCCTCGATTATATGTGCTAGAAATCATACGACGTTAAGTCATAAAAGTGATACCTACTTGGCCCTTTGATTACACCTCCGAGATTACACAGTTACATTAATCAGATTTTTCTGTCAACAAGTTGAGAGGTTAGTTCTTCTGTAGAAGTATGTGCTAAACAACACAAAAGACCCCGAACAGATAATTCATTATCAGTAATGTAGGGAAAAGGTGATGAATCACTATCATTCGAAGGACAATTTCGGGGTGCTGCCATCCAAATGTGTAATTAGAATTCAAACAAGTGCGAGCAAAATCATTGTATGATAACTTTTATAGCGAATAGACATTATGTCAAGAATGCCGACCATCAAATTATTATGAAAGACATAACCATTTTCATATATTCCGATAGTGCTACCGAAAATCGATAATATGATGAGAAAACCAGGTCAGTTGTGAATACCAAGTAACTGAAGCATCGTATGCTTCTAACATAGCAAATACATTGCCTACATGGTAACCTAGACGAGACATCCTTCCATGATTTTTATTGTGATGAAAAGTGTACAAGGTGAGGCATCAAAAACTAAGCTGATTTTATTTCTTCAAATAACGTTTTGTGGATATAAATCGTTTTCTACAAAACAGCAATCTGTCACAATAAAATAACACATATCCTGCCAGTTTCAAATGTTATAAAAACTAGTTGCGTCATAATAATGAGTAAAATCTTATTATGACAGATTCATTGAACTGATGTTTCAGGTATCACCTTTCTAGAAAATTAACAAGTATGTATTATGGGATATTTTTCATGTTAATATTTATCCGATATGATCTCATGCTTGATTCAGTGCCATCGAAATGGTGTTGAGGCGAAAGCAATCAGCTTTTTCATATTTTTATTCCATCGAAAACATAATATTGGATTGCTCTAGTTTTAGTTTCATTTTGACGAAATGAATGCGAGTAATCATCTATTGATTTCGGGAGTTATGAGGGCTCCGACGAAATTGGATTTTGTTATAACTAATTTATACGAGGAATACGACTAATAAAATCTTATATCGATTGCTTTTTCCATCAAGTTCCACGTAATCAAAAAGTCTCGCAGCGCTCACCTTGGACGAATATTCTCTGTATTTGGCAATAAATTCATTCATTTCGAATGTAATAAATAAAACTGATTAACGAAGATTCTCACTTGGTGAAAACACTCGATATTTGCGACTGGGAAAGGAAATGGTGTTATATTCCAATAGGAATCACTATTGCTCATTGGAGATTTTACTATGATGGCAATATAGCTAGATTGCTAGTAACTTCTTAACAATAAAATTCAGATACTTTTTGTTACCAGCTCATTTTCTTCCAAGTATTTCGAGTTTATTGTTCGTTTACATCTCCTTTTCATGAATTCAACTGAATACCCGCGGGAGGCCCTTTTTCGGAATGAACAGGAAATTACGGGAAAATCAATTCCGTATCTTGATGAGATCTGAGAACGCTGTCATTTTATTTCATCTCGGAGAATTCATTGGGTTCCTTTATCGTAATTTCTTGTTTAATCTGCACAGTTGAACATCCCACACCTGATACCGAATTTTTAGAATTCCTCAAACGCACCTTCGTGCAAGCATCCAATTCATCAGGGATTTTTGACGAATTAACCTCGAAAGGAGATTTTAACGTTTTACGGTAGTATATGTGGAGAACGGACGGTATCTATATTATGGTTTTGAATTAATCCACTATCTTGAATATCGTTTTCTTTGGCTCATACATAATTCACAAAGGGTTGTGATTTCGGTTGAATGAAATTCGAAAAGAGATGTTACCATTTTACGGACATCCCACACCTGACACCATTTTTTATAAAAGTATATTGAATGAAACGCGAGAGGAGATGTCGCCGATCCTCAAAGGCTCTGACGAAAAATCCGACGTAGTTTCCACGTGATCGCGCCTCCCCCACATCCCACCCCCAAATCTCGCCCCGACGCGCCGTGAACGTTCTCCTCCCGCCATTCATTCCTCTTCCGACGCCGACGTCGGTCAGAGGGCGCGAACCGCCCGCTACCCTTCGCGCTTTTTGAGGTTATGTGCGTTCCAGAGCCGCCCAGGACGTCGCCGCAGCAGGACGTCGCGATGGCGGCGTGGTCGACGGCTGATCCTCCGGGGGCGGCCATCCCCATCTCGGCCAAGGGGGCGGCTAGGGGAGGGGCGGCTGCAGAGGAAGATGCCGACATGGTGGAGTACCCGCAGACTAGCTCGACGGTGAGTACGTCGATTGTGCTCCAGGTGGTTTACTGGTAGCGGTTCGGATTCCACTATGAACTGTAGGTTCCACTATTCTTCACTCGGTTCGAATTTCGACTTTTGGAAGGTTTGGTCGCTCGAAGGTGCGATATAATTTTACAATTTAAAACAATCTATACGGTGTCCATCAAAAATTTTATATGTACCTATATATAGGTATGGGGAAAAAACTCGTCTTTGGACAGATATTTCGATACAAACCAATGATTTTTTCAATCATGAAATTGGAAAGGATTCTAGAAATTCGAACGAATAAGCCCATTTCAAGCGATTTTTTGGAAAAAACTTCACTTTTGGCAGGTAACAAAGCAAATACCTCCATGTTTTATTTTGTAATGAACAATTATTATAAAAAAAATCAATTAGATTCCGAATTTTTGAAGAATCGTACACATATCAAATCAAAGTTTCTCCAATTTGGAAGGAGAAAAATAATTTAAAAAATTCAAAAATATATATGCAGTATCGTTCAAAAAATTATACAAAGAAAAACTTTCATCAAAAATTCATGTTGTTTGGTAAGATATCTGGTTACAGTGGTTCGGATTCCACTATGAACTTCAGGTTCCATTATTCTTCACTCGGTTCGAATTTCGACTTTTGGAAGGTTTGGTCGCTCGAAGGTGCGATACAATTTTACAATTTAAAACAATCTATACGGTGTCCATCAAAAATGTTATATGTACCTATATATAGGTATGGGAAAAAACTCATCCTTGGACAGATATTTCGATACAGACCAATGATTTTTTCAATTATGAAATTGGAAAGGATTCTAGAAATTCGAACGAATAAGCCCATTTCAAGAGATTTTTTTGGAAAAAACTTCACTTTTGGCAGGTAACAAAGCAAATACCTCCATGTTTTATTTTGTAATGAACAATTATTATAAAAAAAAATCAATTAGATTCCGAATTTTTGAAGAATCGTACACATATCAAATCAAAGTTTCTCCGATTTGGAAGGAGAAAAATAATTTGAAAAATTCAAAAATATATATGCAGTATCGTTCAAAAAATTATACAAAGAAAAACTTTCATCAAAAATTCATGTTGTTTGGTAAGATATCTGGTTACAGTGGTTCGGATTCCACTATGAACTTCAGGTTCCATTATTCTTCACTCGGTTCGAATTTCGACTTTTGGAAGGTTTGGTCGCTCGAAGGTGCGATACAATTTTACAATTTAAAACAATCTATACGGTGTCCATCAAAAATGTTATATGTACCTATATATAGGTATGGGAAAAAACTCATCCTTGGACAGATATTTCGATACAGACCAATGATTTTTTCAATTATGAAATTGGAAAGGATTCTAGAAATTCGAACGAATAAGCCCATTTCAAGAGATTTTTTTGGAAAAAACTTCACTTTTGGCAGGTAACAAAGCAAATACCTCCATGTTTTATTTTGTAATGAACAATTATTATAAAAAAAAAATCAATTAGATTCCGAATTTTTGAAGAATCGTACACATATCAAATCAAAGTTTCTCCGATTTGGAAGGAGAAAAATAATTTGAAAAATTCAAAAATATATATGCAGTATCGTTCAAAAAATTATACAAAGAAAAACTTTCATCAAACATTCATGTTGGTTGGTAAGATATCTGGTTAGAGTGGTTCGGATTCCACTATGTGGTGTAGGACGCATTAATCTTAATTCGGTTCACATTTCGACTTTTGAAAGGTTTAGGCGCTTTATAAAAAATCTATACAGTGTCCATCAAAAAGTTATTCACGTGTAAAAAAACTTTTATCAACAATTCATCTGAGATAATTCTATTCGATTCGATGATTTTTTCATTGGTGACTTTGGGAAGAAATTTTATGCATATGGGTTTTTGATATTCGAGCGAATTATCCCATTTCGAGCGATATTCATAAAGAATTAGGATTTTCCAAATTATAACGCCCAATTCGAGCGATTTTTTGAAAAAAAAACTTTTGATAGACCACAAAGGGCATTTAATCCGAATTCGTTCTCATCATTCTCGAAGCCAACGGCTGAAATGGAATATCAAAAAAATGTGTTCCATATATTATGATTCCGATTTTTGTAAGAATCGCACACATGTAGCGAATACAAATTTTTCTGAAATGGAAGGAGATACATCTATTAATTTTCATTTTCTCACTCGAAACAGTTGATCTTTTTACAAATATATCATACATAGAGGAAACGAAAATAAATAAAGGGATAATACGAATTTCTATCGGTTTAATTTGAGTATGAAGAATAAAAATAACTAGCTTATGTTTTTTTCATCAAAAACAGATGAATCGAAATAAAATCGAATAGAAATAGTTCAATTTACTTAATCTGCGTCCATTTGGAAAATGTATCTACCCAATAAATCACGAGTAAATCTATCCATAATTCAAACCTTTATATGCATTATCATAGGTCTACTATATTTTTATAAACAGGGTGTATCGCGTGAATGAGACGCCTAGGACAATGTTATATTGTCGTATTTTTTATCCTGTAGATATGAGTGAACTAGATGCATTTTAATTCGAGAAACTGAAGTTACGTCACGTCTGATATCACACCCTGTGGAGTGATGTGAAACTCTGATAATTGAATACCCTCGAGCTATTAGGGAAATTTTATACTTGCAAATGAGAATTGAAATCACAGCTCTGCAGTCTGAACAGTGGGCAATTTTCCAGAATACTGTTTTCTCTTTTCCCATGATGAACAAATTTGAGAGCATAATAGAATCAGTTATCAGCGACTATAATCAGGTATTATTCGAGGGTAACAAACCATCAGCACACACGAGTGTTTCTTAATAATATGCTTATAATAAATATAAAAAAAATTCACATGAATATATCATGATCTGAAGGATTTAATTTTTAAACTACAGATTGCTGAAGAAAATATTTTACTCAAGATAACTTTGGTATGCTTATTCCTGCGAAATGAAGTACGCATCTTCCATTTATCAAAAGATATTATTTCCTGTACAGGGTGGGCAAATTTGCATGTCGCATCATTCTCGATCTCTCGTTTCGAGATATAATTATTCACTCTGACAAAAACAAAAATTCGCTATCGTCTTCTTTTTTCTTCGGGTTATAAAAAAAGTTCGATTTTTCGACTTTTAGACGCTACAACTTTTTTTAATAACTCAAAGTCTAATGATTATCGCAAATTTTTGTTTTCACCAGTGAATTTGTTTCGAACTAAGAGATCGAGGGTGCGATCTCCATTATATATCTCCAACAGTTACCGAGTTACCCTATACAAAAATCGAAATTATTGTTCTTTGTCATCTAGTGGTAGCGAGATGCAAATAAATGAATTTTATTTTCCATGCATAAACCGTAAGACAAACGAAAAAAAAAAGTCAAGAGACCAGGAATATAAGGATTTCAAAAATAAGTGTCGTATCACTCATTCCGAAACTTTCATACTCGAGAAAAATTGCCATTATGCGCGAGTGGGATACTCAACTTTATCTACGACTATATCGCATAAAAATAACTAGTTCAGACTGGTGCACCCGGTATCATATGAAAAATATCGAAGCATCTGATGAAAATAATAATAATAAACGATGAAACTGATGAGCTATTTACAGGTATAGCGTGAAATAGAAATGATAGTCATGGCAGGATTTGAACCCTCATGCGTCTAACCTACTAGGCTTTACGCTTTCTGGTATTATTATAATATATGTCAAACAGTAATAAAATGTTGAATAATTACACCATCCAGGAGGAACGTCGAATGTTGACGTGTCTAACCATAGTTAGGTTACTGACTTGTTTGCATATGTCGTATGTCATCTTTTATGTATATTTTGTTTTTCTTCCTTCTTTTCTTTCTCATACTACGAAGTGCTCTGAATACACAAATAGGATGTTTGATTTTTGGAGTCCTTATAAGATTCCTCACAACTTTCCCACATAATTTCCCTATACCTATCGCTGACGATTTCCGAGATAAAAATTATTTTGTCCAATTTTTGTGTAAAACCTGACCATTGAAAATATCAATTTTTTCTCTATGCAAATGTACAAAATATTGCAATTTGGGTTATAGCTGCATAAGACCATTAAGTATTCTGTAGATGAACTGGATCTCAGTTTCATCATACAGGGAGGCTCAGAAGTGAGTTCCTTCCGGGGACTCATGAAAATGACTGAAACTCCGTTTTTTTAAATGAAACACCTTGTATATTATTACTCATTTGAAAATCTGTAACATTTTTCAAATTAATTGAGTATACTTTTCCTATACCTATCTCGTACAGTTTGTTAGTTATGATCACTTATGTTATGAATTCGTTTTCAATAAAATAAATATTGGATAGTGATTTAGATAGTAGGCTATGAACTTCATTCTGACAGAGAACTAACATGTTATTTCTTCATTGTCATCCTGTATTCAAGTTGCATGGGTGTGAAATTACTATGGCAGAAAATAATTACTGGAATGTAGTTTTGATGTATTTATTCATCATTTATGGTCAATGTAACAAGAATATCAGTGGAACATGCAGACAGTTTAATGAAAGGTATGCTTATTTACCTCGAATGAATTTGAGAAAATTCATTAGATTGAAGAGAAATTTTGAAATGTAATCATAGATAATTCAATATTCTGCGTGGTATTTGCCAAGAGGGTAGTTGTTTTCTGATCATAGTCTACCTTTTAAAACATCCTAGATGTTTTTTAGGTCAATTGTTGACCTACGAGATTTTGATTGTTCCGTAACATTATTTTCCTACGACCACGTATGAAAACGTCGATAATCACACTGTTTTGTTATTCAGAAAGTAGCTCATATCACCATGGTATTGTTTATTTGAAAGAAAAATAGCACTAGTGTTGATATGAAAAATTTCACAACGTCGCATGAATTGATAGAAATAATTAGATATAGTGTGAAGCTACTCACTGTCAATATAAGCGTTCTCAAATCAAATTCATATTATTTATTGAAATGTCTGTCTCGTTGTGAATTATACCGAGAACTCTTTATCTATTAATTTCAATGTGTCTGATACATAACCTCTGAATTCACTTCAAAACTGGAACCTATTATACTCTTTGCTGGAACTATTTCGATGTTGATGACAGAGGGTTAGATCATTCAAAAGAGTACGGCTACAGTTCTATGCGCGGCTTGCTGATTGCATCAGTTTGATATCACAGTATCACCAACGAGAAGATTCTTTGGTATCACAGATGTTTGCAAGAAGTCAAGGACGCACTAACTCGTACGCGCTTGCGCACTACGTACTTCTATGGTTCTGTATTTCTGGTTGCGTGATTACTGGCGCTAGCAGGCGAATGGTGTCAAGGTTGTTTATGTACGCTGGTGTCAATATCAATAAAATTCGTCCAAACTAAACTAACTCAATCAATCATTAATTCACATGATAAGGAATTGTCGGAGAAGTATTCAAATATCATCTTGAATATGGAAATTAACAGTTTTTCTTGATATCGAATCAAAACCTCCTGAAATTCTAGAGACCGCTCAAATTACATTTTTGACAAGACCTCCCGCGAAATGAAAGTATTCGGAGTCGTAGGAAAAATAGTGTACAAAACTCGTTGGAAAGTGTATTTCCTTCACTCGTTACGTTTCCGCACTCACCGCTACGCGGCTCGTGCTAAACGACTTCTCGTGTGTGAAATATGTCACTTTCCACACTTGTTGTATAATATACTATATCATTACCTACATGGTTCTTTTTTGGTTCCAGGTACGCGGCGTCGAAATCGGCATAGTCCTTTTGGTGTTGTTCGTGTGGGTGGCGGCCATAGCTTTGTTCTTCAACCGCTGGGGCAAGATCCGCATGCTGCTGCCCTACCAGCCCGACTACAAGCACGAGCAGCTCAAGGTGCCGGGTACGGCCGCCTGCGCGGCCATAGCTGGGCCCGCTTGCCCGCACACCTCCGGCGATCACGTGTGCCAGCAGGTGAGAGCTAGGTTAGGGCGTCGCATCGATGCGCGAGATCGGGGCATCGCCCTGTGTGGGAAGGGGTGGGTGGAAGGGGGTGGTGATTGATTGATTGGTATCGGGTGGTTGGTCGAGACGTGGACGAATTGGCTGCAGTCGGCGTGAATAATTGATTGGAGACGATTGGTTTGAGGGGAAAAGGGAGATTGTGTTTTCTGGGAAGGCTTTTTGTTCGGCAGATTTTCCATCAGTTGTATTTCAGAAGTCATCAAGTTCACCATTTGGCAACATCGACTGCATATTTCATAAATAATAAAGGACAACAAATCCATTACGTTGATTAGGTGAATAAAGATAGCCATATTTTGTTCAGCTTAGAACACAGAGCTTATACTACCAATAAGTTCTGTAGGTTAGGTGCCATTCTGCTTATTTCTGTTCCATGCTCCCCAAAAGAAATGCTAATCTGTTTTGGAGGTTATATTTATGTTTGACTTGTGGATGGACTGGTGTTTTTTTTTATTGAAATTCATGTTCTGGTTGATTATTTTTTTTATATTAGCAGTTTGATTCCTGAATTGTCCATTGACATCAAGTGTACATAATGAAAGTGTTGCCAAATGTGAGTTGTTGTTCTTCTAGCCTACTAGGCGCTGTTGCCAATTTGTGAACTAGAAACAACGCACTTTGAAATTTAAAACCCCATATTCTAAAAATTAATTCAGATAGTTTCCGCAACGAATTCGAAAAATTCATGAATGAAACTCATATTCAATAAGTTCATACTTGCATTTGCTGTAATAAGCCGAATTGAAGAATTCCCCATTGAATTTTAGAAATTATCAATTGAATGAATGAAGTTTATTGTTGTAATATAAATAGAGCATAATATTAAAAAATAAAATACGATTAGTAAGTACAATAAACATGACAAAAAACCCACAGAAGTTGTTGAGTGCCCCAAAAACTTTTGAACCCCCCGCCCCTTACCTTTTTTATCTATCGTTCAATTGCTTTTCCAAAAAATAATCATGTGATTTTTCTTGTATTCTTCATATATGTAAACAGAAAAACAGATCTGAAAAATAAATAATGCCACCACATATATTTTTTTAAATGGAACACCCCATATATTTTGTCGCTTTTGGATAGAGTATATTTCTACAATTGCAAATATGCATACATATATCATGTTATCTCGAATAGATTTCGAGATATTTGAAGTTAAAATTCAGATTTAAAACGGATTATTTCAGATAATTATGGCAATGATGGTCAGGGTTTTTTTAATGGCACATCGAATGTGCCATGAAAACATGAATTATATACACAAAATACAAACAACATTTGTTTGTACAACTGTGAATGTGAATATACATCATCGGAAATACATATATAGAAGATAGTTTGACTAACAAAATTGAGATTCCTTTCAAACGAATTAAAATATCTGATAAAATTGTGGAATCACTTCTTTTGAAATTTATGTTGGAAGTAATTGTTTAAACTATACTATCAATTTGTACCAATAAATGAAATTGTTTTATGATGAATAACATTTACGCATCAATAAAGATGCAGAAATGTCAAGTTTTTTGACAGTTGTACAAAAAATAAATGATCCTGTGCAGAAATAAAAAAAAATCGGCCAGCACACGCAATCTTTAACTTGAAATTTGATATATTTCAAAAACAGACTTGGTTATAGGACATTATGTATGAAATATATCAACGATTGCGTAAAATGAAAAAATATTTACAGAGGGTCCCATTCAAAATAAGGAAGTGACGGTACATTTCTGGTACAACCGGAAGCTCTACATTCTTAAAAATATGTTAGATGTCATAATTTCTCAGGAAGGAATGGATAATAAGACCATAAAAAGCGGAGTGTTCACAACAAACCTCTGTTTTCTGAAATACAAGTCACTCACTATTCTGAAATAAACTTGACGCTTTCTGAAATACAGCTGGAAAAGTGTAGTTCGTTTTATTCTTCGAGTGAGAAAGCTATGATGAAATCCTGATAGCTACGAGGTCCTCAGGGGGCACTTTACTGTATGCGGAGTAAAATATTCTTCAGATATCACATGCACTTCCCCTTTTCTCAGTATACTGCGGGTTTTTTCATAAAAAAGAGACTTTGCGCTAGAGGACACTGGAAAAATGAATTTCAATTCCATTCTATCAGTTTTCAATGGAGATACCTAAATACTCTGGTATTAAAGACAAGAACATAATTTCGGAGCAACAATGGAATTTCCCAACTATTTCATGGGGACAGTTTTGCTATTTTCTGAAGGGTGGATAATTTGAAACACTTCAATGTGCCTTTCCGAAAACTGCAAAAAAGTTGGTAGTTCCTGAGATGTTTTCAAGAAGCTGGAAATCGACGATTTCGTTTCAATAATTTCTTAACCATTATTCGGAGGAATCGGTTGAAATTTTGTACACCTAGCTAATAACCAAGCCAAAAAAGTTGGAGTGTTCGGAAATATTCTTACTCTTGTAGTTTCAGAGATATGTCATACAACTTTCGTTTTCTTATGGCCTTAAATAAAGATATTCCAATCGACATATTGATATTTCTACACAGCCACTTATAATCCTTCGAAGTTATCTTGTCAAAACGTAACGAAAAATGGGAATTTTTCATTATTTCTTGAATCATAACGAATATAATTGATTTTCATCTTTCACTGAAATAATTAGAATTAAATTCAGAATTTGTGACTGAGCAAATTCACCAATGAAACTAGCTATGACGAATTGATTGATTGATTGAACATTTCTTTGATATCTGATGAAAATATCATGCATGTCCTTTTCCACAATTATTATAACAAACCATTTTTCAATATCTTCAAGAGCGAAGTTATACGAATAATTCAAACTTCGAAATGATTTGTAGGTCAAAGAACTATTATTAACTTTCATAGGTATTGAAATATAGTATAAAAAATTAATATGGCGTCCATAAGAAACACTGAAATTGCATGGTATATCTCATCAGAAATAATAAAACCTAGATGACCATTTTCAATAATCTTCAATTTCCTTAGGAAACAAAATTTGAACAGTTTCCTCTGAGAAAATGGATAAAATAGAGTAGGTATCTCAGAAACCATAAACTTTTTTCCAGTTAATAATGGTATATTGAAATGGTTCAAATAACGTAACTTTTTTTAATTCAATCAAGATCCATGCTATTCAGGAAAAATGAGCTGGTTCAGCAACTAAATGAACATTCTTCCAGAGAATCCAGAAATCGTGTCTGAAATTTCCGTCCATTTATGTGTCGGATAAAAGGAGATTTATGGTCGCCTATAACTCCTTCCCGAACTCCTGCGGGTTTGACAGTCTAGCTAGAGTTCTCTTATCAGTGACTAGAAACTTTCTATTTCAGTCATTATATATACAGTGTCACACATAAAGTTCGCGACATATGGAAGTTTTTTTTATCAATAGATATAAAGAAAATTTGACTTCTCAGTTAGTTTGTGCTTGAAAAATGAGTAAAATACAGCATCTTTCCTTTTTTCATGTGCTACTCTAAACCTGTCAAATTTGAATTTTTTTTTGAAAATCCTCAAAAAATCATTTTTTTTATTTAGAAAAATGCTAGAGAATAAAGTTGCTCAGTTTCCAATTTTATATATTTGCTCCAAATTTGGAAACTCTACTGTCAGTTCGACTCTTTTCCATTTTTTTTTTAATTTTTCGAATCTTTCGTTCTATCGATTCGAACGAAACATAATTGAAATTTCATAATTATGTTGAATATGAGACTTCAATATCATATCTTGCCCAGGAAATACCCACATTGGCCTGTTACCAGAAAATAAAAAAAAATCATCTCCAGAAATTCGTCTTTGTTGTTGCAAAGTTCATCTAGTTTTTTCATTTCATTGTTAAACTGATGTGGATTTTCAATGTATGGACGTTAATATGTCAGTAATCGAATAAACGAAGTTCTCTTCATTCTTATCACACTCGTATTTCTTTTTTTAATAGATTTTTATCCAGTTCGATTATTTTTCTGACCAATAATTCAGTTACAAACAAACCCGAAATATCATACTTTTCTGTAAACTAAACAATGACAGTTTTCAAAATACTTTCGTTCTAGTGATTTGTGCTAGACATGATATAAAATTTTGTGATTTTAAACAATACAAGACAAATGCAACAACTCGGAATGAAAATAGTATAGGTACTGATCGAATCGAAATAAAATTTTCACTTAGTAGTAGTCGAAGTGACAGTAGAGAGTCCAAATTCAAAACAAATGTATAAAATTGGAAACTGAGCAACTTTTTTCTCTGGCATTTTTCGAAATTTCAAAAAAAGGATTTTCGAAAAAAATGTCAAATTTGACAGGTTTAGAGTAGCACATGAAAAAAGCTGTATTTTACTCATTTTTCAACACAAACTAACTGCGAAGTCAAATTTTCTTTATATGTATCTATTGATAAAAAAAACTTCCATATGTTCTAGCCAATCAAAACATTATTCCAGCGAGAATAATTCGCTTTAAATTGTTTGTACCTAAGGACAACCACTTGACAACGTATTTTCTTGATCTGACGCGTCTGTCATAAATTTGCAAGAAATTTGTGAAATGAATCCTAATAAATGTTTTAGAAATTGTAACATCAAAAAATGATCTATCGATAAATTAGATAATAATTCTTCAATTACCCGAAAAAACGAAAATATACCTGTCGATCTATTGAAAATAGAATAATACCTTGTAATATATTTCAATACTAATGGTAGGTTGGTTCAATATACAGTTTTATGCCGGGATATAATCGCTAAAGAGAAGAATTGCTGATTGAAAATCATCATTTCAGGCTTTGAACTTTCAAAGTATGATTATTACTAAAACATTCGAAATTTCATTAACATATTCAATTACAGAAAAATAAAATTTATAAATTCCAACAGTGATATAACAAATATGAATGAAACGAAACTCCCTAATCAGCTAATGCTGATCTTGGGATTATTATAACATATTCAATGACGAACTAGTGTGTATTATTAACAGATTATCAGAGCTAATTAAACAATAATAGAATGATTCATTTCGAATACAGGTTGTTATTAATAATATTCCCCTCAAAAATATAATTTTACCAATATATCTCTTTGATTTTTTTCTTAAATGTGGTATAATTAAATTGTGACCTAGCTTTATTTCATCAGGTAGTCTATTATACTCTTATAAGGAACGACCGTTATGATTATTCAATGCAATATTGGTTCTTACAATACAGCGAAATTTATTTTATTCATCCTGTATATTTTGGGGTCTTTTCTGTGAAATGTGTAAGAGACGATTAAAAAGTGGTGACCAGAACACAACATTCCACTGGTGAGTTACTCATATGCAAAACGATTTTTGGTAATTTGAAAACATTCTCGGGTTTTCCTGAGAAGAAAAAATATGATCAGGAAAGAGAGAATACTTCAAGAGACGCTAGAGATTGCTCGTATCATTTTACCTCTCAGCAGAATTAGTTTTCCTATTATGATTGTACCACGCTTCGTGATAAAAAAAAAGTGGAAAGTTGTGAGGAAGTCTCGCAGCGAACAGCTGACCGGGAAACTGTCTGGATAGCCATCACGCTGGGGCGTATTGGAAAGGAGAGAATGGAAAACAAAATTAATTTTTCATTCCCTATAGGGCAGCGAATCGATTCAATTAGTGTTTGGGTATTCCGTTGCAGACTTCTGCGACTTTTTTACTGAATGAAAACTTAAAGTGTCTAGATCATTCTGAGAAATATTCAGACCCTATATTCAAATTCTGAACTTACCATCGAGATCTCGAAAACCGTGGGGATACGAAGAAATTCATTTTGGGGCAAGAAAATTCACGATAACTCTTTTCGTTTTCCAAATAATTGGAGAAAACTAAATTTTTGGATTATCATTTTCAATATTTTATTGCTTTATTGAAGCTATACACCAAAACTGAAAGCACTCCTTTTTTGCTACTTTTAGTTTTTAGATTCGACGTGTTGACTTTTCGTGGCCATCATAATTTTTTTCAAAAACGAAGATGCATCTTTTTCCATATTTTCCACTATAAATTGGCCCCAGAAATACAACATAATCACCCTTTCGACCATTTAAACTCATCTTCAATTACTAATTAATCGATGATCTACAAAAAATATTTTTTTTTTCAAAAATAATAATCGATGAACTATAATATTGTTATCTACAAGAGTTTCAACATAATCTTTATCTGTAATTGCTATTTTTCATAGTGATTGGAATGAATTCTTCACAACCGGATAATGTCGAAGTTGATAGTCATTGAAAATAATATGGCTGCGGAGCTTATAGTTGAAAATAAAATTCTTCAAGGGTCAATGTATTTTAGATCATTATTGGTAGTTAAAAATGAGAAAAGAGATGCATCTCCGTATTTAAAAAAAAGTTGATGATAGTCGCGAAAAGTCGAAATGTTAAATTCTGAAACTGAAATAGTTATTTGTTTTACTAGGCATAAGCATAAAAGCACAAGATTTTAAATCTGCTTTTCTGCCGTGTGAAACATATAATTTTTTCTTCAAATTTGTTCCAATTCCACGCAAAATCGACTTTTTCATATTTAAATTGCGTTTCATTATCAATATCCAAATAACTAAATTATTTTATCAAAGGTAACTGGGCCCTGCGTTACTATGTTTACCGCTGATGACGTTTGTTGAATATGTTTGTTTACTGTTTACTTTGTCATTGTCAATTTTGGAAAGTTGTCATGTTAGAAATGGATTTACTGCAAAGTGAGGATGAACTGATGCAATTAACACCACCTGAGATAAGAGAACAGGCGCGAGATGTGGAATTTAACCTTTTACCGGAAAAATCAAGAACTGTATATGAACTCACATACAGCAGATTCATGGAATATAGACAGAAGAAAAATATAGGATCTTTCTCTGAAGATGTGCTGATTGTCTATTTTTCCGATCTTTCAAAGAAAATAAAGCCTTCAACGTTATGGTCTACCTATTCGATGTTGAAAGCTACCCTGAACATAAAAAATAACATTGATTTGGCAAAATACCTGAAGTTACGGGCTTTTTTGAAACGCCAGTCATACGGTTTCCATGCAAAAAAATCCCGAGTTTTTCAAAGATAAGAAATCGAGAAATTTTTATCAGATGCCCCAGATGAACTGTATTCGTGTACGAAGGTAGGAATATATTGAAAATGATCTATTATGGATTAAAGAACTAATTTTCAATTTATATTTTAGGTTGTACGTATTGTTGCAGTCGCTGGCGCTTGTAGATGTGATGAGCTTTTGCAAATGAAAACAGATGATATAAATGATATGGGCGACAAATTGCTAATTATGATACCAAATACTAAGACCAAAAGATCAAGATCTTTTGTAGTAACGGAATATTTAAGCGTTTACAGAAAATATGCAGCCTCCAGACCCTCGAATTTAAATAATCGGCGTGTCTTCTATAAGTATGCGAACGGTAAAGCACATCATCAATTCATTGGCATTCACAAATTCGGTAAAATGCCAGAAGAAATTGCTACTTTTCTGGGACTATCCCATGCGAAAGAGTATACCGGGCACTGCTTTCGCAGAACTTCGGCCACGTTGCTGGTGCATTCTGGTGGGGACATAACAATGTTGAAGCAACATGGAGGATGGAAGTCTTCCGCTGTCGCGGAGGGCTATATTGAGGACTCGCTAGCCAATAAGTCGAACATCGGCAATAAAATATTTTCTGGCGTTTCCGGAGTATCAAGTGTGGATACTAAAGTTGTTAATTTTACTGGAAAGGAGGGAAGTGGACAGAGTTCAATTGTATTAAATAATTGTTCACAAATCACCATAAATATATCTAATAAATAAAAATTTCGTGTTGTAGTTTGTAGTTTTAATGCAATAAAACCAATTTATTATCATCAGCATCATTTTGAGTTTTCTTAATGACATTGTCAATTTTAATAACCAGTTTGATTTAAATTATTACTTGGAAGGTTGCCTAGCAACGAACTTTTTCTGCCTAGGCAGTAAAAGTGGACTTTTCTGCCTAGGCATTAAAAGTACAACTTCTAAGCCTGCCAAGAGTCATTAAAAGGCCGCTTTTAATGTCATTTGGAGAAAAATGTCATTTTGTAGATCATGAGAAGTAGCAATGAAAAAGTGCTTTCTTTCAGTTTTTGTGTATCTTCAGTGATGAATCAAGAAAAAAATAAAAATTATAAAGAGCTATCCTGGATTTTCTCTCACTGTACTAATAAGATGCCCCAAATTAACATTCTTCGTGTTCTTAACGGTTCTCGAGATCCCAATATAAACTACAATAAGAATGCAAAGAAAATTTTGTCCTGAAAGACAAATCGATTGCTCTGAACTGGGTGCTCAAACTTTCCTGTCTATAATAGTTGATTTTACATTATTCAAAATCTCTTCGAGATATTGAAAAGAAGACAAATGAATAAATGAATAAAGATGCCCATGAACTTCTAAATACGCGATCCTGTTAATCGAACGTCCTGAACTGTGAATAGTTCATCCATCACCCTGGATGAATGTTGAAAGAAAAAGGAAATGTTCAATCCTCCTCTACTTGGATTTCCTAATGAATGACTTATTTGGAATTCGCAATTACATTTCCACTTACAGAGCTGTTGGATCGAATAGGGTGTTTTTTGTGTGTTGTGACATCAGACTCTGATTTGACAACTGATTAGTCTGTATAAAGTTGCAAGATAAACACGTGGATAACCAGCAATTTAGACATGTTCGGGATTTATCTTTGAGCAACACCACAAATTGCCTGAAGCCAATATGTGAAATTCATATTCATATGTTTTTCCCCACAGAGGGTTCCCAAATATATATATCCTTCAGTCAGTAACTTATATGAGTCATATAAATGTATCAAGAGCTATGTATTCAATGTTCGTCGTATATATCATGTAGCAAGACCAATAAGGGAACACCGCATATTGGTTTGTTTTTTTTTTTTAATTCAGAGAAATATGTAGTTACAGGGTAAATTCCGCGAATATAAATCTCCGTGGGTACTCCACTGGTCGAAGCTACCATTTACCTGTTTCCTTTTTATCTGTCAATTAAAAAAAAGCAGTTTCTGTTTTTGCGGGCAAAACGATCGGGTCCTCCGAAGGATTTGATTGCGAGAGTTTATTGAAGATTATTCAGCTACTTCGGCCCTATTATAATAGGTATTTGTAAATGTACAGAATTTTTGGGTTGTTCATCTGCACTCAAAATTATTAATATGTATTGAGTATCAGTGTGCCTGGTCTGTTAGGTGAGTGATTTTACACCCCAAGTATTTTTCTAGGCTCCACTAAATTTATGTGTTTTTTCTGTTAGTTTGCAGATAGCTTATATCGATTGTTCGTTTTGGGAAAATCATTAAATTGGTCCATTTGACTCGCTCTTTCACTCACGGTCAAAATACAGTGTGGATCCCAAAAAAGCCCTGAGATTAAAGAGTTTCGCCGCAATCATATACAATGCCTCATTTACTTATAGTTGGTTTATAGATCTTGCGGCATTTTTAGTGAATGCGCAGCTAATTTCGTTCAACCGATAATCGACCGAACGCTGACAGTGACAGCGCGAAACGTCTCATTTTCAAATCAAATTTTGTTTGATGGTTCATTAAACGACATATTTCCATTTTTTTGTGAAAATTTCAATAGGATTTTTCTTAAAAACCGCTCAAATCGAATTTAAAGGATGGTGAAACGCTGTGAAATGTGTAAGATACGATTTAAAAGTGGTGACCAGAACACAACATTCCACTGGTGAGTTACTCAGTGTCGTATCATTCGTTGTATAAACATTATTAACCCATCCTCATATGCAAAACGATTTTTGGTAATTTGAGGGGTTTCCCGGAGTGGAAAGAGAATATTTCAAGAGAAGCTAGAGTTTGCTCGCATCATTCTACTATAAGCGATAAAATGTTGGCACAAGTGGTAAGAAAATGCTCAGAATAGTGTAGATAAGCCTATATTTAGTGAAATTGAAAAGTAATAACACGTTTGATGTTATTTTTCCCAATTTCGACACTTTGAAACTTTATACTGCCTAAAAATGAACAATATAGTTGCGACAGTGAATTAAATCCATTATCATTCAGGTAATAAACAAAGATGTATATTTTCAGAAAACTTTGATATTACATTGTTTTCATTCAGTCTTAGGAAGAATGAATACGATAATTTTGTTATTAGGTCAATTTATTCAAATTCAGACCCTTCCAAGATAGCAAGACACTGATGCTGGGGGCATATGTTGTTGCTATCCTTGTTTTAGAATGTGGTAACCCTAAGTAACTGATTTAGATGTTGGCTTCAAACAATTACTATGGCAAGGATTCTGCAATATTCATCTAGTCTGTTATATGATCGAAGGTATTTATCAATGACACACCTGCGATGGATTCCCAATTAGTGATTTCAGTAGGTAGGTAGTAGGCATCAATGTTAGAGATTACAAAAGAAAACTAAACTATAATTAACGTCGATGCTGAGAAAATAATGATTTTAAAAGTTGAAAACCAACTTTCCTTGAGTCTGGAAAGTTTGAGAAGGGCAATTGTGTAGTGAATTTTTATGAACTTTCTTACTCTTTCACTCGCTCAATGAACATTCTATTTGTGCAAAAGAAATTTTATATGAATTTCGAAATTTCACCCCTATAGGTAGCGACGCATTTCTGATAAACAGCTAAAATTCGCCCTTCTTTTATCACTGGAGATGTAACAAGCCTCAGATTGGTTTTGTCGTGAACAGGGGTTGAAACCCTCATTAAATTGGGGAAAGATAAATGGGCTGTCATTAAATACTGGGTCTTACCATTTCTTAATTTCGTGAGGATACTAGCAGGCCAATGATCTGGATTGGGAAGTGATTTTTTTTTTCTGTCAACTTTCGGAAACCACTCGTGTCACGTGATTTTAGTGAACATATGTTCACTAAGAAAATTTCCTTGAACGTCAGGATGACTCATACCACATGAGGACTCTGTCCATGATCACAATTTCCCAAATTATTTTATTTCACCAAAAAAAAAAATCAATTAGAATAACTTGGTCTGTTTCTAGAGAGACAGAATTCTTCTTTGTTTTGTTTACTTGTTGTTTCAATAGGGGCGATGCTGTAAATTCTTTTAGATTTGCGTATCCTATGAATGTGATTGATCTCAATGCGAGTTTCAATAAGTTATTCCATTCGCTACATTTACATGTAAGTAAACATAGTTGTATGCAAGCTGAATTTGAATATAGCAAAAGTCAAAGGAAGCAGAAACCGAATATAAATTACTGACATTTGCAAAATAACAGAGTTATCAGAGGAATTATCCAAGCAGATATTTTACATCTCGCTGTACCTACCTATAATTAATTTTAGAGCTTTTCTCTTCTGGTTTCGACATTATATTCCGCTAGCAGAAATGTACAACTCGATCCTCGTTTCCCAAACAAAGCTGCTGAGTATACAGGGTGGGTGCTCAAGTTCTCTGTAGCAAGACTTTCGTAAGAATAGGTCGTTAAACACTCCTTTACAGATATAAGAGTGAATTTTATAAATTTTTGAGAGACATCTAAAGACAAATTAATTTGAATTCTATGAAATTCGTAGCTTACTATATACTTTCAATAAGTCATCCTAAACTTGACAATATTCAAATGAACTGTAATATAAGATATAATTTTCATCTCACGATGGACATAATTTTTGTATATTCAATGTTCCTTGATTGTTAAAAAAAACTCGAATTTGTATGACCTTTTATAAACACCAGTAGGAGGGATGTTTTGTGATTCATTAAATATTATTGTTATTACGGTTTTTAATATATCATGAACCACATTTTCACCAACTGAAACATATCAAAATGGATAATTTTCAATGAACTCGAGATTTTTTTATTCCCTTCGAAAGTCTACAGTCAAAACAAATATCTCCGATATTTTCAATCGGAATCGTGGCTGCACCCTAGTTTTCATGAAAATCCTGAAAATTTCCACCTTTTCGGCCATCCCCATTATGTCGGATTCTGTGTGGACCTTTAATACGCCTTTCTGCAACGGAGCAGTAATAATGTATTTCCAGACCCTCTCGAGTCCCTTCATGATAAAGGTAATTCGTTTTTATGTCTTACGAAATGCAAGGTATTCGGAAAGAGTGGAAAAGACTTCGTGGGGGTGGAAAATTATGTTGCCTATTACAGTCTTCTCTATAGGTTGTCCAATTTGTTTAGTATGTGTATAAAAAATATACGAGATTGGATGAATATTGCAAATACAGTGAAGTAGAAAACGGTATCATAATGTATTATTCTGTCATAACTCTTCATAAGATATTCCACAATATCACTGATCAGAAAGGCGGATAATGGAAAAACTTTCTATACTATATCCAGCCGAAATTCATTAAATAAATTTCAATTTTTTTTACGTTATTTGAAAAATAATTTAGAATGAGTGTCACTATAACAATTCTGTTTCTATGAAATAAGATTCAATACAATATCCACCGTTTCGTCTTTCTGAAATCATCACCAACCTATTTTTGAATAATAATCCGCATTTTCCATTATTTTATATCTTTGGATACCCAATAAGTTCGAATATTTTCATTGTGTGTTTTCAGATATTTCCGAGGATATTTCATACGACACTTCGTAAAACAATTAAATTTTTCATTGCTATGATTTTTTCTTTTTATGTGAAAAATATCCATAGGGTGACTCGATCGGTAACTATAGGGGATACAAAAAAACTGAGGTTACATTCCTGATCTCTTTTTTTCGATTTTTACGAATTTTAGACACATGTGAATATCATGGTTGTTTGTAAAGTCTCGATATAATAACGATTTCACACTTTTTCCTATATAATCCCGTGGCGTCGAGAAAATGTGATAAAGAAGGTGTTAGTTTTCCAAATGGGAATCATAGTTGGCTATGATTTGGTTGGAACAGACTTTTTCCCTTTCAACCATGTATTGTATACAATATCGGGTCGATTTTGATGTGTAAGTTTTCAATAGTGAAACTTTTCGTACGACATCCTCATGATACATGGTTATAAAGGACAAAAATCTGATGTTCTAACCAAACCATAGCCAACTATGATTCCCATTTTAGAAACTACACTTCAGGGCACAACTCGTAATTGCACATTCCTTTACAAATTTTCTCGATGCCACTGGATTGTACAGGAAAAATTTCGTCATGAATGTGAAAATTATTATATCGTAACTTCACAAACATCCATGATATTCACGTATATCCGAGCATATATCTAAAAGTCGAAAAATCGAAACTTTTCTAAAAACACAAAATACGATAGAAGATTTCTGTTTCCGCATGTGAATTTATCTAGAAAAAAAGTAGAATCCGACCTTTATTTTATTGTATCTCTTAGAGTTACCGAGTTACCATATGCAAACATCGAAATTTGCTCACCCTGTACATAATTTTCCCTTTCCTGATCATTTGAAACAAAAAATTTCGAATTTGGATAGTCTGACAACACTCGTAACTGTCCCACATGGTGTCAACGAATCGACTATAAGTGAGCATGTTCGAGCGCTCATACAGTTCCAGTTCCTTCCGCATTTCCTCTGGACCAGCGCGAAAAAAAAACCGACCGTAACACCGGCCAGCTCGCCCACCCGATCTGACCCCCATCGATGTGTGTGTGTGTGTTGCCAGGGGTGCTGCGTGTGGATGCGGTGCTTCCGCTACCCGAGAAGGACGCGCGACACCCGCGACTGCGGCTGCCAGTTCGCGCTGCTGCACCGCGCCGAAGGCACCTAGCATCGGCTGCCTTCGGTCGACTTCGGCGATCGCGAGCCGGCAACGTCGCACACCTGTTGCGTCATCGAGGCGGCGGCCGCTTCGAGATGCGTAAGCGTAAGTGTGTCTGGAGCTGTGTCTAGGTGATCCATGCAAGCTGTTTTATTATGGGAAGCACCGAGTTTTGGCTGGTTTTCTTTGCGTGATTTTTTGATGTGATGGCTTGGGAGTTTTTCGCTTGAGCTTCGTCAGTTCGATCGGCAAAACTAGAATCATTGGGGACCCGTCTTGTGGACGATTCCGCCTCCATTGACCGCCCCTAACGCTCGAGTGCGTTCAGCCCTCGGTATATTGTCACAACTTGTAACTCGGAATTTCGACTTGTATCTCGGAATCCCGACTCGCAACACAAAATTCCAACTTGTAACCTGGAATTCTGACTTGTGACTGGGAATTCCGACTTGTAACACAGATTTCTGAATTGCATCCCAGAATTCTGACTTGTATCTCGTAATTCCGCCTTGAAACTGGGAATTCCGACTCGTATACCGGAATTCTGACTTGTAAATCTCAATTTCGACCTGTATCTCAGAGTTCCGACTTGTAACTGGTAATTCTGAAATGTTAACCGCAATTCCGACCTGTATCTCAGAATACCGACTTTTAACTGGTAATTCCGACTCGTATACCGGAATTCTAACTTGTATACCAGAATTCTGACTTGTAACTCGTAATTCTGACTCGGAGTTCCGACTCGTAAGTGGAAATTCCGACTCGTATACCAGAATTCTGACTTGTAACTCGGAATTACGACTTGTATCTCGGAATTCCGACTTGTAACTAGGAATTCCGACTTGTTACTGGGAAATCTGACTCAGCCACCAAGAAATCGGTGATTTCTTTTCTAAATTGAACAGGAGATTAGAAAAAATTTCCAGTGGTGTCGAAAAACCGAGATACAAATCGAATATTCAATTCATTCATAATATCAATGTGAAATATACTAGTGTTCATCTAGATATGATGAGGCGACCAGCACAGAGACATCGCAGCATGTGGCAGTCAATGGGGGCAAGATCCTGTCTGTCTGGAGGATCGTGTAAATACAATTTCATGTCATATTATTTATTTTATGCGTTTTGGATTCACAGTGTATATAACGACAGTAGAGATAATCCAATGTTTCGCGAGCATTATCCAGGAAATTAGTTGTTTTCTGCTCGTGGTCTAGCAATTTTATGTTTCTATAATTTTTTTTTATAAATAGTCATGTCAGGGATGCAGTTTTGAATTTAACTGGGCACGATGAAATAAAGTTCGTCATCCCTGCTTTGTACTAAAGTAGATGTATAATGCCTAGTTAAACGATTCATTTCAGCTCTCCAATCAATAATTCATCAAACGACACTTTTAATTCCACTTGGGAATCCTATAATTAAATCAGTATAATTTGATTCAATGAATTTTCCACTGATTTATAAATCAGAATAGCATTATGTTATAAAAAATTCTTACACAAATCAAGGATTTTTAATTATTCTTTTTTATGGTAACAATAATACTACATAGACATTTTCCTCAATAGGATTATCGGGTAACTGAAAATTAATGGATATTTCGGTTGAGAAATGCATTTCAAGAAAAGATAAGCCGAAATTGGAAAATTGGAAAATCGTTTGAATTTTCAATCAAAAAATCTCAATGAGAAAATCTTTTGAATAAATTTTTAATGAACTGGTAAGTTGAGTGCAAATAATGTTATACAGGGTCACTCACGGTCGATGGTACCTTAGACGTTTACGGAGAACGGGACGTAGGATTATTCTGAAAATTTGGTTTATTGGGTTAATCAGTTTTGTTCTATCGATCTAAAATACTTTCAGCGTTGCGGCGTTGCCGCTTCTATCAAAAAGTAGCAACAACTTTGTTATTTCAAATGGAACACCCTGTATTTTATTTCATTTTTAGATTCTTCCTGAAGAGCTGATTTCGTCGATTTATCATACTTGGGGTATAGCGCGAAATATTACAGAGATATAGGGTGTGAAAAATCGAGATTTTTCAACTTTAGGAATTTTTGTGTCGAAACTAATCATTTCTTACATGTTCCTATCTTAACTTTTCATTTACTATCTACTGACATTTAATATAAACAAATAGAGGGTGATGCAAAACTCAAAATTCTGAACCACCCGTTAAATATCAATCGATAGTAAATGGAAAGTTGAGATAGGGACATGTAAGCCATTTTGAGCAAGAATGGATAGTTTCGGCACAAAAAATTCCTAAATTTGAAAAATCTCGATTTTTCACACCCTATATCTCTGTAATGTTTCTCGCTATACCCCAAGTATGATAGATCGACGAAATCAGCTCTTCAGGAAGAATCTAAAAATGAAATAAAATACAGGGTATTCCATTCGAAATAACAAAGTTGTTGCTACTTTTTGATAGAAGCGGCAACGCCGCAACGCTGAAAGTATTTTAGATCGATAGAACAAACCTGATTACCCGATAAACCAAGTTTTCAGAATAATCCTACGTCCCGTTCTCCGTAAACGTCAAAGGTACCATCGACCGTGAGTGACCCTGTATAGTGTAAATATAAATAATTGAATGCTAGAAAAAGTAGTTGTAGTCAATATTTATTTAGATACATTGTATGACTAATGCATTTTGAAGCAAGTAGGGTTTGAGCTTTCATATTTCATACATTCGGGATTTTCCAAACATTCAAATATAATAGCATTAAATAACTTTTTTATTTATCGCTCAATCAAGTTTCCAAGTACTGATCTTATATACATTTTCCTGACTTGATTTTTTCAGAGCTGAGTTTGACCTGAAAATTTATATAAAATACAAATTTAAATTAAAAATCACGAAAGATCACTCCTGGAAAATCATTGAAATTCACCAAAAAATTAAAATAATAATTAAATACAAGTGGAGATCGTGTACAGAAAAGCTACACAGTGTGTTGGTATGTTTTTTCTTAGTTATCACAGCTCAACAAAATCCAATGAGCGACACGTTCCTCGTTAGTTTTCGGTTCATGCGAAAAACCTCCGAGCCGACGTTTCGATCTCTTTCAGCTTTCACCTCATATCACAATTTGCATGGACCAATCAGCTTCCGCCACACCGAGCATCGAAAATGCCGCACCGCCAACGTGCTACCAAACACCTTGTATTGTACGGCGACAGGAAGCGTTCAGGGTAAAGATCGAAATTTTCCACTTCACCCTGTATATTGCATCACCAGCAAGCTAGAGCACTCGTTCGGCAACACCGCAGCACCCTGTATTCACGCGAAATTGCCACTGGCTAGACAATAATCTGAAATATACTCGTATATATCAGAGTTGAGTAGTATCCGAATATTTTTGTATTTGTATACAGTATCCCAATACTCACTCATGTATTCGGAAACAGTATCCGGATACTTGGTATTCGAAAGCTGTATTCGGATATTTTTCAAATTTCGTATACAGTATCCGTATCCTTGGCCAAATTCGATCTGAGGTTGCTTTCAAATTGTTCGAAGAATGAGAGAATACTAAGGTATTCGGGTACAGTATCCGAATACAGAGGTATTCGAAAGCTGTATTCGGATATTTTTCAAATTTCGTATAAAATATCAGTATCTGTGGCCAAATTCGATCTTTGGTTGCTTTTAAATTATTCGATGAATGAGAGATTACTCATGAATTCGGATACAGTATCCTAATACATAAGTATTCGAAAGCTGTATTCGGATATTTTTCAAATTTCGTATAAAGTATCAGTATCCGTGGCCAAATTCGATCTTTGGTTGCTTTTAAATTATTCGAAGAATGAGAGAATACGGTTTTTGTATTCGGATACAGTATTCGAATACAAAAATATTCGAAACCTGTTATTTTTTCAAATTTCGTATTCAGTATCCGTATCCGTGGTCAAATTCGATCTTCGATTGCTTTTGAATCATTCCATGAATGAGAGAATACTTAGGTATTCGGGTACAGTATCCGAATACAGAAGTGTATTCGAAAGCTGTATTCGGATATTTTTCGATAATTTCGTATTCACCATCCGTATCCGTGGCCAAATTCGATCTTCGGTTGCTTTTAAATTATTCGATGTATTCATGTATTCGGATATAGTATTCGGAAGCTGAATATTGATATTTTTCAAATTTCCTATTCGTATGCTTTGAATTAACGAACTTCAAAAGGATCCGTGAGGTAAAGAGCAACCGAATACTTGTATATACGAGTAAATTTAAGTTGAAAGTATCCGTAATTTTTTAAAAATTATCTGGATATATTGGAAGTACATACATCCGTATCCGGTATTCGGATCCTTTTTTTTGCCTGTATTCGACTCAACTTTGTGTGATACTTTTTTTGCCTGTATTCAACTCAACTCTGTGTATATTATATGTTGACGAACTTCAGGAGGTGATTTTTTTTCAAGATTTCAAAAAAAAAATCATGTTAACATGTCCCAAACGGTAGGTACAGGGTGAGCAGAAAAAATGCATTATGTTATGGTATATAATAAATTGACCTGTATCTTGTGTGGCTAACTGAAAGATAATAGATACATACAGTACATATATTTCAGAATTTTTGTCAAATATTCGTTAATATGGTTTTCCGACTTTGATCATGATATAATCCTTCGTAATTTCATGTTTTTTGTTATTGAAGGGTTTTGTTGCCAAAGGTAACCCTGTCTGCAATGTCAAACCCAACTGCATTTTCCTCGCATTTCCAGGTATTGACGTTTTCCATTGAAATTCATTGGCTACAACCCCTAATTAACCGATGATGGATGCAATGGACAAATCAATAAGTAGAAACTGAGTGACAAATAGGAAAACAAGTTAGTCCAAGAGCCAACAAGATATTGCCACGAGAGTTCTTCATATTTCGTGCTTATTTCTTGATGCGATTTGTCATCAAATTTCCATTATTTCCACATTTATCGTAGATAAAGGGTATTTTCAAATGTTTCAATATTTCCTTTGTCTGATATGACGCAAATAATTACTTTTCTTGGTATAGTTCAGTTGTCTGAAGATCTCGCGAACAACGATTACAGGTAATTCAAAAGAATTCAAGGTATTCGAAATTGTTGGTCTTAAGCTCAATTTATAAACTCCGTTGCCGTAGCTGAAGTTGACGTTGTAGTTACTTTTCGTAGACGGAATGTGCCAAAAATAAACATCTGTTCATAAACTCTGCATCTGACGCAGTAGCCGTCGGATATCTCCTCAATACATTTTGGAACGGCAACGTCAAATGTAGCTACGGCTGCGGAGTTTATAAATTGAGCTTTATTGTTCTTGAGTAGCTCAGAATGGTTCTGAACGGCTACAACTCAAGTTCTGGAACAAGTATTACACTACATCACGTTTTTTATCACTTGTTGCAACAAAAAAGTCCACAGGCTCGAAAAAGCTACTTGAGATCTTAAATTTTTTACTCTGGGATGATTATACGTTTTTCCCAAATCATCAGTAGATGCTCATAGTATAAGCCTTCGAGAAATACTGCGCACATAAAGAGCTGAATTGTGAAAGGGTAAACGACTGAATTACAACTTGGAACTTAATTGAGTTATACTGCTCGAAGCGGGAAACCAATTCAATGTTAAAATTATGTCTGCAGTTTCTTGGGGCATTCAAGCTAATCAGGTTATTTCAGATAGATTACAGGTGGAGGTGGAATGCACAATATTAAGGGATATACCAGGTGACCACGAGGACAGAGTTGTCCCTGTAACATTCAAATCGTTTTAGATGGGAGTTTGAAATCGATAGGATTTATCTGTAGAAAACGTTTTTTCTTACTGTCTGATATTATTTTGACATATATTTTATATAGACTCTGCGAATTATAAGATTGTTCTCAAGAATCGCTCTATAGGCACTCTAATCACTGAAAGTTTGTGAAATCCAATATCAAACAAACTAAACGAATTACTATTACGGATATATCCTCTCTGAATACCAAGTACTTTCCAAATTGAATATTAAATCTGCGAAAAGTTTACAGCAAGGATGGCTTCCGAGGTATGAAATATAGTCTCGTCTTTCTGATTACGAATATCACAATAGTATTAATTCAAGCTTGAAAGCAAAATCAAATACTGTGTAATCATGAAAATCTCGTTCCATAAAAAATAACAGTCAAAACTAATACCCTTTTATTTTCGGAGATCAAATCTCATTGAAGCGCACTGATTGAAGCTTTTTGTTTTAATTAGAGCGGAAAAAACGAAAAATAGCCCTGTTATTTGATTAGCCCCTGTGGGCTTAATTAACGTATAAAAAACATTTGTTACCAATGAAGAACATTATCAGTGCTAATAGGAAATCCTCACATGAATTTTTCTTCATTCATTGATAACGAACGTACGATATTCTTTAATTCAATTTTCATTCGGAAAGTTAATTCAGTTGAACCGACACAATAATCCAGTGATATTTTGTGAATAGACAATTAACTGATTCAAGACAGACTGTTTCGACTTCCCAATAACATCAGTTGCACTCCTAGACCAAAAGAAAGTAGGAGATATCGATTGGATTGGGCCTTCAGTGTCACATAATCAAGGATACACAGTAGGTTGTACCAAAGTCAGCTAAATGGAAAAAATCTAGTCTTCCTTGCATATAGTACACGGAACGGAAGACTAGATTTTTTCCATTTAGCTGACTTTGGTTGTACAAACCACCACTCTTGCAACTAAATCTCGCTTAAGCCGCTACCACAGTATCTGGATAGGCAAAATGTACGCTGAAAACAGTGAACATCAAAGCACGCATGCTCAGCACATGGTTTTATCTTTGGCATTTGGCACAATCACCACCACACGACTGTTTGAATTACTTTATCTTTTTATATGTATCATGAAGAACTGAGTTGACTTTGTATCTCTATTTCGTGATATCGTAAGTTTATAAGTAGCTGGATGATATCCACTTATTTTGTCTCGGTTGGTATTAGAGTAAAAAGACTGTTCAGTCGTGTCAGTTCATTTCATATTCCAATTGGAAATCAAAATCACAGTTTATTGATCATTTTGATGGTCACATTTTTTGTCATCAGTGACAAAACTTAGGAAAGACTTATAAAAGAAACTTCGATCATTAACATTATTCCTATGTTTTCTTCCCGATCCACATTTGTTCATAAACCAGCATACTTTATAAACACCAATCCCTGTAAATGCATATATTCCCGTTCAAATCTCTAGGGTAAACCTTATTTTCAAAATGTAGGAATGTTAATAGGTACTCTCTGAATAAGTTGAAAGGATCAGAAGTAAATAAAAGCAAATATGCTACAAGTTTCAAAATTCAATTTCAAAATTATTCGCATGTCATTTATATGAATAATATGCGGTTTTCGGTATTGATTGATCAATTCTTCCTTCCGGCCACAGTTCAAAGATATTCGAACTTGGTTGACTTCAACTCTGTAATAGTTATTGCCATTCCTTCGAATTTTCGCGTTAGCACAATTTGATCCGTCTTTAGCTATATTTAATTGAGACTTCTAGCTAGACTAGTTTCAAACATCTTCCCCTAAATTACATCCAGAATTATAATAGCTGGAATAGTATATGATACACAAGTTATAAGACGCTATTTTGTCGCACGCGTTGTTTGGAGTTCGACTAGCTAAGGATTCAACCTATTTTTTCTTTCCAATCCACATTTGAGGTGTATAAACCAGAATACTTTATAAACTCCAATCACTGTAAATGCATATATTTACGGTAACCCTAATTTTCAAAATGTAGGAATGTTAATGCTCTCTGAAATTCATACGATCAGAAATTAATAAAAACAAATATGCTACAAGTTTCAAGACTTTATTTCAAAATTGTTCTGGCCTACTCGCAAGTTATTTATATGAATATTATGCGGTTTTCGGTACTTATTGATCAATTCTTCATTCTGGCCACCAGTTCAAAGATATTAAAACTTGGTTGGCTTTGACCTTATAGTTGCTATTCCTTTGAATTTTTGCTTCAGCATAGTTTTTATCGATCGTTAATTGAGAGATTCAGCTAGATCGAACTATTCCTTCCCAAATGAAATTCGAAATAATAAGAGCTGAAGGATAAAGTACCTTCATTAATTTTTTTCATTGGTTACTTCGGCTGAAATGGGAAAATTGATAGTTCAATATGAAAAATCCTATTAGGGCAATCCTAAATTCCTCATTCCGTAACAGGTGATCCCAGTGGTCGCTTTCCCCAGAAACGGCGACCCTTTCCCGTCGACCGTCGCACGGCGACTGCCGCCGCTCGACGCGCGCTCCTCCATTCGAGTCCCCCCCACTCAACCGACCACCTGTTGCAGGTACACGCGCAGCCGCCGCGCAAGCCGCGCCCGCGCATGAACTCGGCCATCTTCGTGTCGAGCGCCGGGCCGGGGCTCGACCCGAAGGAGTTCTTCCGGCGGCACGGCAGCGTTTCGCGCCTCTGCCGCAAGGCGCGCAGCGTCGACAACATCTCGCTGGAGGAGAAGCTCTTCGGGCTGCCGCAGCTCTCGGTGTCGGGCCCCTCGCCGCCCGAGAGGGGTGAGGAGGAGGAGGAGGAAGAGGAGGAGGAGGGGGCGGTGGGGGTGGGGAGGGGTGACGGCGAGACGGAGACGCTGATGCCGGAGGACGAATGAGATAGGGTAGAGTTTTTGTAGTCGGTGAGGGGAAGGTGGTGGGGTGACTGGCGTCTAGGGAAGGTGGGCCAAGTAGTTCTTCTTCGTATAAGTCAATTATCGATAAAATATGGTCAATTTCGTTCATGCCTATGATAGAGGTGTTTAGTTACATGCTTTCAGAATTGACAAAGTTTTCTCGAGATTGCGCAGTTAAAGATATGGCATAACAACATTTTATTTATGTGGAGATTCTTTATTTGTAGAATACGCCAACAAAATGCCATTTCCTCAACTTTCCATCAAATCTGAGAAACAAAAGCAAATTTTTATCACTAATTTTGGAGGGAAATGCCTAAAACATCTCGTCAAGGAGTCGAAAACTGTGGCAATTTTTGGCAACACCCTATACAGGGTGTCCCTAAATTACATAGAAAGATTTCAGCTACAGATTCTAGGAACAAAGCTCGTAAGAAAAGTTTATATTAACGAGTTATAGTTATTAAAAGGTGAGCCCGAGATGAAGATTGTTTGCAATTATTTTCAGAACCCTTTGAGATGAAATAACCAAATTTTGTTCTTATACCTAACTTTTTATGCCCAATTCATAATCTTGAAAATATTTTGTAATTTTTCAAGGTCGTGAAAAACGTAAGGTGCTAGAGGTACTTTTTTCCCAACTTTTTTGTTTATGCAATTTTCAACAGTTTGATCAGAAAAATTTTTTATAGTTAGTTTCGATAGTATTCACCGTTTTCGAGATAAATCGATATTAAAATTATACTGCGTAACTCACTATTCATGACACGCTCAATTCATGTTTTTTTTTCATCGCAATGAAAATCACTTTGAAAATTTAAGGTAGCGAAGGTAATATGTCTTATTTTTGTATTTTCATCAGCTTTGTCAATAAACAGAAAAACCTATTTTTTTTCTAAGGTTTTTGTGTTTTTCTGAATGTGCAAATTCTAACGAAAATTATAGTTTGCTGGAAAATATCCCCTCATTCAACATCTACCTCCAATGTTTCGATCTCATATTCAGGGGTGTGATGGAAAAAATATAAATTGAACGTAACATGATTAGGAGTTACGCAGCATAATTGTAAAATAGATTCATCTGGAAAACCGGGGATACTATATCAAAACTGAACAAGTGTACCATTTTAATGTAAAAATGCTTAGATTTTTATATTTTCTAATCAAAACTGCACCTACTGTTTCCCACGCCCCTGGACAAAATTTCCGAATATACTCAAAATTTTTGAACTTGGCATAAAAGGTTAGGTAAATAGACAAAATTTGGTCATCTCATCTCCAGGAGTTTCGAAAATATTAACAAAAAAACTTTCATCTTGGGCTTACCCTTAAATGGCTATAACTCCATTGGGGGTCATTTTTGGATCCATGTAAATGTACACTTTTCTCAATATTTTTGTTCCTAGAATCTGCAGCTGAAATCTAATTATTTAATTTCGAGACACCCTGTATATACGCAAGAAGCGGTCTCAAATTGCATTTGTCCCTAGACGCCAGAAAGGGGGTGATGGGTTTTTATGATATCTAATAAGTATTAGCATATGCTACGGAATGAACAGAGGATATTTTGCATACGTTTTTTCCCACAATATTTTTTATATACCTACTACTCGTATTCATCTACTCCACTAAATTTCCCACTTGAAAAATACTATGTGAAGCAGCCTCAGTTTAAGGTTAAAGACAGTCGACGGACCAATGATCAAAAAACCAAAGTGATGATTCAATGTGTATGACGTTCTCAGTGAAATTTTAAAAAAAAAACTCCTCTCAAAATAGTCATTTTGTGGAATTTAGATTTTATACATCTTTCGAAATCTAAAAGCTGTTGGTGTCATGAATATTTCGATAAGGTATTATGAATTCGAAATTGAAATTCTCAATTTCGTTATATCTTATAGAAAGCGGGGGTGGTCAATGAAAACCGGAATTTCGTTATATTCCAAAATATTTTAATTACCTCTACCACTCCTTCTGGTACATCATAACGACCCATATTTTATAACTAGAGCTATTCGTATCAATAAGAAATGACCGTTTTCCGACATTGTTACTTTTGATTTAACAAAAAAATGTACATAATAATGATTTTGTCACATTTATGCATCCAGTGATTCTATGAAGACGTATTCTGATAATAAGTTGCCAAAGAAGTATTACTTCGTATTATTATATCTGGAAACTGAATTTGTTTTCGATATATCTATTTCTTTCGATATATTCTTCTCTCTTTCAGTCTGTGTATTCTTTGTAAATATTAAAACTGATTCTTTAAGCAATAAATGGGTGACAGAACACTGAAAAAGGTCTGTGCCAATTCGTGAAATCTGGTAGATACAAGCACTTTCATATCTGCGATTCTAAGAACTCTCACACAAAAAATTGGTTCACTCACAACATTTATGAAGCAGTAGAGATGAAACATTAGAGTAGAAAGTATGAGCATGTGTTTAAAATTAATTATTTTTTTCGATACCCATTTGTATGACCCTGTATTATTCGTGAAACTTTGCCCTAAAGTAGTAGAAAGTCCACGTCCAATTATCGATAGAGATAGGTGCGATTTTCATATCACCGCCTACTTTTTATGATACAGGGTGAAATAAAAAATCCTCACCTTTCAAGCACCTCTGTATCAAAAATTGGACGCACTGTATAGAGAGTATGGTGTCTAGAATGGAACGGAACAATATGTTTCCACTAGAAGCCTAATCGGTCCCTACTCCCGGTCTTCATATATACAGTAACTTTCTTAAATTCTTCATATCACAACGATACTATCAGTGTTTGAGTTTTGAAATAGTTTATTTTATTACGAGTCTGAAAATAGGGATTTTTTCGTGCGTGTGTGACAAATTGTCATGGGAAGTCATGCAAGCACCGAAAAATCATCTCTGGACGTGTAATGAACGATATTTTTTATTATACTTCGTTGAAAATTAAAACATAAGACACAATGGAAACTTTTTAAATATTTTTATTTTCATAGTTGCCCGAAAAAGCCAATCTTACAATATTACTAATATAGATGAAAATAAAGTGATTTCAAAAAAGTATAATAAAAAAATAAATTTCAGGGATGTATTAAGGTACGAGAGAAAAAATCGGTCGATTATTGAATCCAACTTTTGGGAAGTACGTATCCAAGCATGACTGGAAAAAGTGTTTTTAAAAAGGTATCTCTAATTATTCAGCATCTTCTGTCTCATAGTAACGCTTCCGTCCAAAAACTTTCGACTCGCCCTGTATTTAGGCACATGTAATCTATTCCCGAGTTGGAGTGGGACCAAGTAGGAATTTCGATGATAACGATGAACGTTTCACGAATAGAAATATTTTCTAAAACATATGCTCGATTTGAATCGAAATATTCCATGGGTCCAATATATAGGCACATTCAGAAAAAGAATTATCAATAGTTGCAAACGTGAATTTGTTGGCAACACTGGAAACGTTGATGAAAATTCTGTGGTCAAACCACAATCCTGTCAATAACTATAATTGCATCACTATGATCTTCTCAATCGAAATTGCTCAATAATGTCTCTATATATCATGAGGAATTCAAATTGACTACTCATTCGAATCAGATCGGCGCTTTGAAATGAAAAAATATATATTGAAAAGTTGAAAGGACCAACATAATTTCGAAAAAATATATTTTTCACCGTTTCTATATAACTTATCATAAAGGCAGTGGAATTATATTATTATAGTAATTTTATGAGTAATATTCAAAAAGAACTCAACAAATGGATTTCTCGGAATTAGCAAATTTTTTTCGAAAAAATTAATTACTCGTTAAAAATGAATAATTCGAAACTCGTGGTTTCTTATGATAAAAAAATATTTCCCAGGTTACTTCTTTTCCATCGGCATTTGTTAATATTCGAAGGCCCATTTTATACCAGAGCTTGAAAATTGATCAATTTGGAAAAAGTTTTACTTTACTTTCCACCCTAGTTGGCCCTGCTGAGTTTTCATATTCGTGTGAATTATATATAAAATCAATTAACTAGGTACTGTGTCCTTCCATTGGATACAGAGAAAAATCATTCTCTCACGACATCGATCATCAGGAAAACTATGATAATTTTGTCAATAGAGTATACTTTTATATAAATTAGTCAACAAAAAAAATGATACGTTGCATATTATAATCTTGACGCCAATTTCAAACCTGATGAATAATTTTCACGATGATTTCATTCCACGATTTATTATTGAATCAAATATAGGATATAAAACGCATTCATGCAGTTACGTATGAAAATTAACAACGTCAACGATCTTGTCGGCCAGTGTATGAAAAATATAATTGACCTATGTTATGCCTCTGACCAAAAGTTCAACAATAAAGATGGAAATTCTTTTGGCACGTTTGACGAGGTGTTTAAAAGGCATGTAGTTCAATGTATATGTAC
This sequence comes from Chrysomela aeneicollis, assembly GCA_029955515.1. Classification (NCBI taxonomy): domain Eukaryota; kingdom Metazoa; phylum Arthropoda; class Insecta; order Coleoptera; family Chrysomelidae; genus Chrysomela; species Chrysomela aeneicollis. Next base: position 24,770,364 of record JARUHQ010000005.1, read on the forward strand.
CATTTTAGTCATAATAATACCTACATCACATCTTGTATAGTATACATCGTATTTGAATGTACTCTTCTCAAACGAATGAACCAATGAAGCTTTAAATCTGTACCTATAGAAACGATATCATGAGAATATAAACCACATAGATATTATAACCATTTCATAGATTAACTATGCCCATGCTTAATAGGTATACCTATCTCCGAATTTCAAAATATACCTATCTGAATATAATATAATTATAACTACTTTGGTAATTTCAATAAAAGGAGTACCTATATTATAAAGGTACCTACCTATAAGTATAATTTTTAAGTACCTATACTTGCCTAGGCCTAATAAGTAGAGGCATTCGAACTGGGTCCAAAAATATTATCACAGTAAACGGACATATCTCTAAATTTCCCAAAATTTTATATCTGTAACAATTTGTACCAACAGGGTGTTTCAAAATCGAAAATAAAATGAACATATCATTGTGAGCATTTAGCATTTGAGCCGTCTAACTGCAAACCCCGCCAAGTGCACAAAAAATAAAAATTGAGATGGCGCTGTCATTCGATAAAGAATATTAATATCTTCATTCTGATAAAATATTATTGCTCAAAACCCGCCAGTTGAAGTATTATCGCGCATCTACAAATCAGTTTACTTTCAATCCATCGCCAACTGCGGACTTGTTTATGTGCAAAAACCTCCAAGTGCGTATGACCAATAGGAAAGCCATATTTTTGTTGAGCGACCACGTGTTTTGGTGTACAGCTCCGGTATTTCAATTATACCTTGTCGTTATAAAGCAATAGCATACTGGTGTGAAAAGTAATAATAAAGATTAGTGTTGTTTATTAAAACAATGACAGAAGAATTCACCTGCGACCAAAACCCTGAAGATGACACAAGATTTGTTTAATTAATTTTTGTTGGTGTTTATTCCTGGTATCGAAGAAAAAATTATTTTAATTTTTTATGTGTTTGTTTCATTTAAGAACGAACAAGCTTGTTTATCATTTGTTTTGCTTAAGAATATTGAGTTGATTTTGATTGTACTTGTACCTACTTGTCTGAATAAAGTTTATGAAAGATTAACCAAAAGTAAAGAGTCTAAGTTTAAAAGGATCTATGCCACCACTTTTTAATATTTTGAATGGTGTTATTGAAATCTTTTCAGAGTTGAAACTCTTCAATAAAATTTATTCAAAACACTTAATTTTGGCTGCAAAACCCGCCATTTTTCACGTTTATTTTCAAACTCCGCCAAGTGCATTTTATATTTCCCATTTTACTGTGCTATAATCCTCCTTGTTATATAAGATGAAAGATGGTGTTTAAGAAACAGTATCTACATCCACTAAATAAAAAAGTATATTCATTTTATCAATAGTATCAAGCAAAACAGTTTTTCGCGTTTTTCTTGAAACTACATAGTTTGCACTTGGCGGGGTTTGCATTTAGACGGCTCATTTCATGTCATCGAAATTATAGATGAATGGAAAATATACATTTCACATTCTCATCAGGACAACACTTTGAAACAGAGATTTTTCGTTCTATCAGTCAGAGCGGTCTTTCTCATAGATATATTACCTTCTCTTGTTTGGAAGGATGTTACAAGTGGCGCCATCTCTTAGTTAGTAATGAAATCAAAACCTCGAATCGGCCATTTTCGGCGCCAAATTTTTATATAACAACTCAAATAATGAGATGGAACACCCTGTATAACGAGAGCCATGGACTAATCAGTGAAGAAATGAACCTGCAATAGAATCACATTCTTAAAATTCATGGCTTGATGACAAAAAAATAGATTCATATACCTCATACTGATTCTAGAGAATAAATGTAACTAGGTATATTGTATAACTTATGTGATCGTAAGGCCTTTCTATTAACCGATTTGTTTTAAAATTAGTTCATGGAAGAGTTTATACAATCCAATGACCTTTGTATATACATCATTACTTTCATAATGAATTTATCACTATAACGATTTCTTTGTGAGTTGCAATTAATTTAAAAATATATCCCCATATACCTACTTATATGTTTTATTTCAAGAGCATCTTGAACTCGAATTACTGGATCACCCTGTTGAAATTTGAAAATAAGCCTTGGGATTGAGTTCAGTGCACTGAACTCAAACTGTTTGAGTTCAGTGGTTCAGTGTGGGATCCTAAAATAACACGTAGCGCTACCTGATGGTAACAACTCGAACTTCTCGAAATGGTATCGTTTTTGTTTTATTTTCGTCAGAGATTAGTTATCCGTTCGTATTTGTGACTTTAAATAAGATTTCACATGGATTTCACCCATAGAAATATTATATTTCTATGATTTCACCAGAAGACCTCTCTAAAAACTGCTACTTTCACATCAGAATCGAACGTAAACAAAACAAAGTACAAAGTTCAGTGGTTATCTACTTTGTTACCTATCCCACTTCGAGTGTTTTTACGAGTCACCGCTAGGGAAATCGAGACCGAAAAAGAAGAAGATTCCATGTTTCACGTCAAAGTCATGACATTTGTCACCTCGTTAAGTGTCAAACCTGACACAAATCACAAAACACGTTTTTGTCAAATCAGAACAAAACAATGCACTTTTATTTAGATTATAGTTTGATAAGCAGTTAAGTTTGATAATTTTAGTCACATTCAGTGTTTCAGGTCCAGCATCAAGATTTCAACTCGGCATATTTATATTTTCATGTCAATTGACCATTGCAGATAATAGTGAGATGAACAATTCATGGAGCAACAATTCTAGTTCATCAGGCTTCATATATTTCAATCAAAAAACTAGCAAGAACCCAGCTGATACAACAGATTTTTTGTCGTTCGGGGAAAACACTCCATCTCCAAATTCCAAAAACAGGTTTTCACCACTGTTTTCACCTGGGAACTATGGCAGTCCTCGATTTCACAGTAGCCCAAGAAAATTCAATTCACAAAACACATTTAGACACACCAGAGGCAACCAAGGAAATAGGTCATTCAACAGAAATAGCTTGAATAACAGTTACAATTCAAATCACAATAACTCTAGGAATAGTTACAAACATAGGGATGCTGTAAGTATCATCAGATGTTGTTTTTAAATTAGTTTCAGAACTATGGTTCATTTTTCTGATAGGTTGAGGTGCTTGAGAGGCTGCACAGCCTTAACAACCTCCCCTACAATCTACAATGGTTCATTTTTTCTTCTTGTTTTCAGGATTACAACAATTCCAATAGCTTCAGTAGGGATGGAAAAATGAATATTTCCCACTATTATGACCATACCTGTACATTAGATCCATGGGCTGAATTACAAAAAGAACTTGATAAGACAAAGAAGGAAGAAGCATTGGAAAACCCGAGTGCTACAGCAAGCATAGCTGAAAAGATACAGGAAGATGAATCAACAAGCTCTGATGAGGAGAGTGAATCAGAAGAATGTGAGGACAGTCCAGGAATAACAGAAATGACATAGTATATGCTATTTTTGATTTGTTGATACAATTTTTAGAAAAATATTGTGACTGAAACTTTCATCTATTATAAATTTGATGACATCATGGAGTTACATAGCTTAGGAAATCTGATTGGGACTGAAAGTTTCATCTATTATATATTATATATTTGATGACATCATGGAGTTACATAGCTTAGGAAATCTGAAACAAGTATTTATATAATTCTGGTCTCTGAAAGTGTGGCAGCATGAGGAATTTTATCGAGAATTTTATACTGTAGCCTTGGCTGCCTTGAACAATAATTTTATTCGTTATTGACACATCATGTTTTTTCAGTTAGGGAACATTATGTATTCATATTAGTTACAAAGTAATCACTTAACAGTTTTCTTCTCATTAACATGTTCAATGTAGGTACCTGATTTATTAGTATCTAGGTATATTAATGAACTAACAGGGTTGAATAGCTGATTCAACCTGAAATAGGTGGATATATGAGAATATCATAGTAAATAATTATTTATCATGGGTGAAAATCATCAACGTTTGATCAGAATGGAGCTGGAATTCATTCATTCATATTATTTGTTACTCATTGCAGATTCATGAGATCAAAGAGGTGGAAATCATTGAAAAAATATAAATTGTCACTTTCCTTTCACAAATGCTGTAGAATACATATTGATATACATAGATATTAAATTTAAACTTCTGGTACAAATATTGAGAGATTTGTGCAAATGTTTTTATATAATCTAAATATTCGAATTTTTACCGATTTGGAAATCATAATGAAAGATTGGGGAACACTTGATTTTTCACAATGATGATTATCTCATAATATGGAAGGAACAAGTACCTTTTGATTTTCTGATTCATTAAAAATTGGAATATTTGTGGATATCATATTTTGCAATAAATAATCTAGTAAATAATTAACATTTTTCTTAATAAAGAATTCCACATGAAATTCATGAAAATTTTTGAATGAAAAATTTTAATGTATACTTACCACCCCTGTAAAATCGTTATTATTATATCGATTTTGAAAAACATTTTTTTGTTGAATTGGATATGTATCCAAAAATAGATTGATTGTATTTTCGGGCTTTTATCGAGGCCAACTGCCACCAATTTTATTGACCCATTTTTATTTTTATCATAAAATATATTTTTTATCAATATTACAAAAAAAAAAGTACTATTGTAATTTTGGAAAGAATCAATGACAAATTATTATTGAGGATTACTTCAAACATATCTGGTACCAACTTTTATCATTAAAAAGCACAATTTGTCTGAGAAAAAGAGATAAAGTAGTGAACAAAAATCGTCGAACATATCGAAAACTGTATTGGAGAATTAGGTGGATCATCCTCAATGATAATTCATCATTAATTCTTCCCAAAAATACCATAATACTTTTTTTGATGAAATTTTGAAAAAAAAAATCGGACATCCTGTGTTTTATGACGATGAAAATCGGTACAGGTATATTTCATGTGCTCCTGATTCAGATTCCATCATTATTTTTTGTGAGAAAAATCCATAATAGTACTTTTTGAGAAATGGATCAATAACATGGGTCGCAGTTTGCCACGATAACAGCCCGAAAATATAATCACTCTATTTTCGGATAGAAATCTCAAATACCTATTCAACAAAAAAAAGTTAATCAAAATCGATCAAATAATATCGATTTTACAGGGGTGGTAAGTCCTTAAGGTGGACACACTGTATATAATAGTTTGTAATATGAAATCAAAGAATATCTACGCTTACAGTAAGCGTAGATATTCTTTGATGAATGGCAGCTTATTTCCACAAGAGAACAGCAATCTGGCCGCTGGCGAGCTGGCGGACATTTCATGAAATATAAAGTGACTCTGACTCTATACTTGACTCTACAGTCACTGTACTTGACTCTATTCGCGATAGGTGCTAAGCGATACGCTACCTAGCGGTGACTCGTGAACCACTCGAAGTGGTATAACCACCGAACTCTCTGGAGGATAACCCACAGAAAAACTTAACCTCTGTTCTGTTTATGTTCACTTCTGATGTGAAAGGTGTACTTCCAGCAGTTTTTCGAGAGATGTTTTGGTGAAATACATGTGAAATCATATCGTTTTTCTCGTTTCAGTTATCGTTTGGTGACAAGACACCTATGTCACAATGACACAAACATCAAAAATATTAAAACAAAACAAAAACGACACCACTTCGAGAAGTTTGAGTTGTTACCATGAGATAGTGCTACGTGTTATTTTCTATCGCGAATACCACTGTAATGAAATACAATATGCTGCGCCATCTATTAGATATCTATACGAGTCACTATAGAACAACCTACAGTGACTCTAATCTAACTGTAGAACAACCTACTCACACATTTATTATCTTCGGCCGTAATAGCTAGATGGCATTTATCATCTAAGAACGAATATAAATCTGACGCATGCGTCCGATGTTCTTGATTAATTCTGAATTCTCAAGTTCTACAACTTCTACAGTTCACACCAGTTTTGTGAGCTTTGTTGTCATTGCCGCACGGTTGTTTTTGCCGTAGGCCGAAAACCTGTTGCTTCCATGTGAACTTTCCGCAATCCGTAATGAAAAAATTAGTGTGTAAGTGTGCCAAATGTGAATTCTCGCCGTTTTCCGTGTAGTGACAGTGTCCTACAGACTGCCAACAATGGGTCTACCAATTTCAAAAGAGGCTTCTTCGCCCACCGAAGCCGAAAGTGTTATTTCATCGAAATTACATGGGAGGCAGGCCAGTATCAGGCAAAGCACAATCAAAGCCAAAGCAAAACAACCCATGCCTGATCCTCACGAATTGGAAATTAGATTCACGAAAGTTTTGGTAAGATTTTTTTATAATATAAGAATCTTATAACTACAACACCCACACCGTCGTATCCAAAACAAATGACACCTACTCCTTGAGGCCTTCTGTCAGGTAATAAAAACTGCCTTGATGTCAAAAAAAGTGCATGAATCAAATTTTTTGTCGTCTTTTATTTATCGACTAAAAACATGGGTGTTAAACCTTGTATACAACCAATCTCGATCCTTGAATGATTCATATTGTTTTTATTGATATTCATTCCACATGGTCGGCGGTGACATCCGTATAAACTAGAAGGTAGGCATATTTTTGGATCCAGTTTGACCACTCCTCAATGGAATCCCCGGAATCACCCAAATTAATAACATTACTCATCTGATTATCATTTGGAATAGAAAATTAGGTCAAGTGGCCAGTTGAAGAGATTTTCCCACTCTCCCACAAATTGGTTAACTACTCATAATCAATTAATCACTGTTTTGTGGTTTCAAACCCTTCAGGAATTCGTCTGTGTGTGCTCTTGAGGGTCACAAGTTTAGGTAAAAGAAAATCGAAATTGGTTGTTTTGATTTTTTTATTCCGATATACACTGGGTTTATAACAAAATGTCGTAACTTAGAGAATAATAATAATTGAAAGTTGAATTCTAGGATGATTTCGAGGTTAAACTGTTATGAGTGTCGTTTTGATATTAATCGTTTCGGAATTGTGTTACCTATATCTATATTGTAACAAAAGCATGCATAGATGATTTTACGAAGAATCCTCAGAAGAATCTTTCAAAAACATTTTAAGTTGTACCAATAATGTTCGAAAAATTCTTGCACAATTACTTAGTGATATGGGAGATAGCATTGCGTATTGCAAGTCTAGAGACGGCTTTATTCTTCTTACTTATCTGCCAACGATATGAATGAGAATGATATCAAAAACGATCAGAAATGCACATGTTGAACAGGTAGGTTCGCAGTAAATTCTCGAAAGTATTGCTGTCATTGTGTACTGTACCCACCCACTCACATAACAGAATCACACTGTAGGTAGTACAGGTCTGCCCTCGGGGCTGCCTGAGGACATACATACTTACCTATTTGACTTCAGACTTGATTTGTATACGTTTTGTGAAGATATACTTATAGGTATGCCCAAGGTGTGCAATAAACATAGTATTCTTATCGAGTAACATGTTAATGCAATCATCGTGTTTGGGAAGTTCAGTCACCTTTGGTCTTGGGTTGATTTCTTCTCAAGTGCCGGCATAATTAGTTGGGTATTTCCACACATCTTATATTCCTATACTGGGTGTCCTCAAAAGGTATACCTCGAGGTATACCATATTATTATACCTCAGACCATTTTAAGCAAACTTACCTAGTACAAAGGTGATGCTTTGAGGTCTAGACGGAAATTATTTTCATGTCCGATTTGTGCTAATTCGAGAATATGATGTAAAATAATAAATACCCATAGCATTTCATTTAATTTTTCGTGGATATTTCTGAAAACTGCCAAAGCGGCAGAAAAACATCTGACGGTTCAGTATCAAAAATAAACTCGAATATTATTGAATACTTTGATTCCGCCATCCAATAACTTCAAAACAAGACCAGTATCAGTGAAATTGGTTGACTTTTAGTGGCCGTATAGGGAGTTGTCAAAGTTTATCACTCTTATTGGGCTAGAAAATTACAGCAGTTCGCCGATCTTAATGGGACACCCGGTATGAAAAGTTTATGCTCGAGTTTATGTGATGAAAACCGAGATGACTTAGTTTTTTGAAAGAAACACACTATTTTGGCTTATTTACCACATCTGTTTCTACGATAGTTTGCGTTTTAAACTCGGTTTTGAAGGTTATTCGCAAATTTTAGTAGAACTAAATGTTCCCGGAAAAACTACATGACTAACAAAGTTTAGCCAACCGTGTACCTACCAAATTAAAATTGAAACCGTGTCTCCGCTAGGTAAGCTTTTTTTTTTTTCGAGAACCTTGTCCACGCTGTATCCGTTTTGTAATTTTATCTACTAAGGTCATCTCTGCAGGCACCTCTAACAGCGTGCGAAAAAAACAGCTGTGCATCATTTGCAATTGTAATTTTCTTAGGATGCATTGTTTTTTTGCTCGGTTGTTTATTATAAACAATATCCGCTATACGGCCCATTCATGAGATTGGTCGGGAATGTTTGGTCTCGTGTTTGGTAGGTATGAGTTTGAATGCAATTTTTTGAGGACCAAAAAATGGTTCACCTATATATTTCAATCGATTAAATCAATATTTTATATTCCTGATTCGCTCTGTATAAGTGAAAAAGTCCACAGCCGTGAAAAAGCCTAACATTCCATCAACGATATATAACCTATTAAGTACTTATCCAATCACTATCAGAGTATAATTGGGTAAAAAAAGCAAAGTACGGTGTCAGTAATAAGTAACTCCATGGCTCGATAGAGATTTTCAAATGGCAAAGCAGAACTTGTAATGATCGTGTTTTTTTTTTCTCGAATTCTGAACCAGATTGCAAATGCCTACAGCCCACACGACTAGCTGCTATTCGCAGATCTACAGGGTAATCCACGTGGACTGTGGATCGTTTATATAAGTATTTTACACTCGTGTGAAGTTGGAACCGACTTTTTTGAAAATCAATAATTTTTTTGGAGCTGTGTGTAGAGTTCCTGACTAGAATTTTAGATAGTTCTATAATTTGGGCGCTAATTCGAGCGGTAACTTCACGCAGCGTCTTTTTTTTAATGAGTTCTGATTATAATACAAAGCAAAAATAATATATAATTTACTGTAAAAGAAAATTTCCATTATGCTACATACTCTATCGTATAGTTTGAGAAGCACCAGTAGTAGTAGTAGTGGTAAAGTATCGAGTTATCTTGTCTAGGAATTGCGTTTGTATAAAAAATCTTTCGTGTATTTTCTTCTACTAAATCACACTAAATCATACCCAATAATTCTTAGATCTAACAGAAAAGAAGGGAAAATTACTCAAAGATAAAAAAATAATTGTCCTGTTCAGGGATCGAACCCGGGCTGGCGGCTTGAGAAGTCGCGCTAGGAACCCGTTAGCTATTGAGGCTACTTGAAAACTTATGTCTATTTCACAGTTATAATGCGTTATGAACCAAAGAGATAAAGTCAAACTTATTTTTGCTTAATATTCAACAGATAGGATACTTCATTTGAAATCTTCAGCATTCAAGCATTTCATGGCGCACCATGTTATGCATCTATCATATCTTAATTCATACTTTTCCTCGTTTCCTCCGGTAGGAGGTACAAATTTACAATGTTCGCACTTTCTGCTACATCAGAAGATAGGTTAGGTTAGGAAAATAGGTTATTTCATACGAGTTTGTCAAACGGGTAAGAAATATCCAATTTCCGCACAAATTTTACACTATACTTTCTCGACGACCTACATGAAAAACAAAGGTATGTCGGATTTAAACGAGGATTTTAATTTCGCATGACTGTATTACCTACTTACAAATCATTTTTACAGGAAACCAATTCAATTTCCTGAAGAAGCATATAAGAAAGATGTATCATACAAAAGAATTTGGGTACTTTTTGGTATTTATTTATGAAATATTCGGAAATATTGGAAAAATAATTATTGATGGTAATATTTGAACAATTGTTCAGTACTAACGGAATACTATTATTTTCTTTTATCAAACCTAAATTGCATACTTTTGAGCGAGGGGTTAACCACAGGGGAATTTCTCGTACACCTTGTGGGAAATTAAGGAATTTTTGGGGAATTTCGGGGCATTTTGGGGAATTTTAGAGGAAATAGAGGCATTTTGGCGAATTTCCGAGGAAATATAGGAATTTCGGGGCATTTCGAGAGAATGAGGGAAATAATGGGCATCAATAATAAAAAGATTTCCCATAATTTAGCCAACTTGAGCAGACTCACTGTATATTTTTTATCTATTCATTAACTTGTACTATGACGATTACCGATACGATTCCTTGGGTGATTATTTAATCTCACTGAAAGTTCCTTAAAAGATGATGCCTATTATTTTCCTCATTTCCTTGAGATGCCCCTAATTTCTTTATTTTCTTCATTTTCCCGAAATTCTTCTATTTCCCCGAAATCCCTCTATTTTTTCGGAAATTCCCACGTTAAGCCGTTTTGACCAATAATGAATAAGTCTCGGAAATCGGAAGTACTTATATAGTTTCGACACAAAATCACGAAATTGCAACAACTTTTTACATTATTGAAGCTTCTTTAATATTTAGGATACGTTCATGGAGGAGATGTTGTTTCGATATTCTATAATTATACGGATATATATTGAAGAAATACATACTGAATTATCGAACTTCAAGAATTCGATTTTTGAATAATTTCCTGAATTCTGACATTTGGGTACACCTCTGGAAAAGCAATGTTATGAATTAATTCAATACAGTGTACGCCTATGGACTTTGGTTTCGAATGAAAAATAAAGGGAATGTTATAAATAATAAAGGAATTTCGGGGAATTTCGAGGAATTTTAGGGAAATGAATGGAAATTAGAGACATTTCGGGGAAATTAATGGGAAATTGAGGCATTTCGGAGAAATGCGGGGAATTAGAGGCATTTCGGGGGAATTCGAGGAATCCGAATGAAATGAGGGAAATGAATGGGAATTTGAGGAATTTCGGGGAAATGTTAGGAATTGAAGGCATTTTTAGTAAATAAATGGGAAATAAGGAAATAAAACAGAAAAAGGAATTTTTCGTACACTATTTCAGATTGTGTTTAACCCCTCGCGCTTGAGGGAGTAGAATCAACCATTTCATCGTCGGATGACATTGTAGCAAAGAAAACTGAACAAATTAAACGATTGACACTATAATGTTATGAATTCGTTTGTAGATATGTCATTTTCACAGCCTATAAGTAAAAATCAGGGTATAGTTAACTATATTAGGTTATTGCACCAATCGCAGAGCGTGGAGAATATTTCTTTTCGCACTAGTGCGAAATATCTTATTTTGTTTACTAATTTACAGTGCGAAATAATTCGTATTTCAGGTAGGTCGTCGAAAAAATAATAAGTTGGTGTTCGATGGATGCCAGCGCAAAAATATGCTGTCTGCAAGTAATGACATCATTTCCGCGCACGAGCGGCAATGCTGTCACTTGATGACATTCCTTGAAAAACGTCAACTTGTGTTGAGCTTTGAGAGCATCAAAGTCTACTTTATTAACCGTTTTGTATAAAAATAGTACTGTCACGATTCCACGAGCGATCTCCCCGAGGGGGTGATCACGTGGGAAGTTTGGTGTACCACAAGGAAGTTCGAAGGAACTTCGGGGAAGTCTGAGGAAGTTCGAAGGAAGTTTGGGAAGTTCGAAGGAAGTTTGGGAAGTTCGAAGGAAGTTCAGGGAAGTTCGAAGGAAGTTCGGGGAAGTCTGAGGGAGTTCGAAGGAAGTTCGAGGAAGTCTGATGGAATTCGTAGTCATATCGTTCATTGTCGTATATTTTCGAACTTCTATCCACCACAATTCTCTTTTCTATCGCATACCCACGTAGTATCCTTGAGTATTGAGACTGTGATATTCAGTTTGATTGAAAAATTAATTATTTCAATCTCAAAAAATGTCTCTTTAGGACATCAATTCTGTAAACTTTGACATAAGGAAATAGTAGAAATTTGGTAAAAAAATGTATATCTTCAGCCACAATTAAAGAGTGAATTAGAAAGTAAAAAAATTGTTCGATTTTTTGTTTGAAGTACTTGCTATTGTATGGAATTTCAGTCCTCAAGAAAATCTTAACTGTCGTGAATTACCTTCCTATCAAGTCGAGTATCAACTGGTCAATTATTTTGAGCTATACAGTGTGTTACAAAAAAAAAGATGCGCATCGGAGTTTTGTTTTCAAATGGAATAGGTACCCTGTATTTGATTGTATTTTCAGATTTTCATTGAAGATCTTATATCATCAATCCATCATACTTGATGTCTAGCTGAAATGATTACCAACATAGATATTATAAAGTGTGAGAATTCAAATTTTTCAAATTTAGAAAGTTTTTGTATCGGAACTATTCCTTATTGATAAAAACGGATTACGTATAATATGTTTTAAAATCTCGATATTTCAAATCATTCCCGCTTGACTCCAAGTGTGATAGATCGATGGAATCAGCTCTCTTATTATGGTAAGCAAGCAAGTCCATGGATGTAAACTTGTTTGAATCCAGAAAAAACAAGCGTTTTCAATATACATTTAAGAAAAATACACTGTTGGAAATTAGTTGTTACTTTCAACAACTTCTCATATCGTTAAAAAATTGTAGTCAAATTCAACAACAATTGTGTCTCAATTTCACATTCACAATTTTCGATGTAGTTGTTAAATCAGTCAGTTATCGAATTCACTACTGATAATGTCAATACAACAACAACAAGTTTGCATCAAATAAACAGATACAATTCCTGTCCAAACGACTTGATATAATCTGTGAAACAACAACAAATAATTGTAACTAGAACTTCAATAACTGTTATTGAAACATAGGCAGTAGAACATCATCTAGTTGCTAATACATTAATATTAAATAGCGGTTTTGTCGCACTCTGTTGACAAATTAACATCACCTAGTTTTATAATTTGCAACAGTTTGTGCTCGGTTACAAAGATTTTTTAGTTCCGATCTCTTCGGATATATTCGCTACTTTTCGTTTGTCTTCTCACGAATACCGATTCCTTACAAGTCCCAACCCAAGTTCACTCAGTTATCTGCAGTCTGTTGCCGTTGTAGAGCATTATAACGAATACATTAGGTTTTCCTATCGTATAGTCAAGATATAAAAAAGGTATGTACCTACATGGAGTAGATTGATGTGGACTCGTACATAAATTTTATTTACTCATGCCAATATTAATATTATTTTTGTTTTGTTTCAGTTGAAAATATTTTTCCTGATCTAGAGCAACAAATAACAATGTTTCGTCGGAATCTGCAAGCGCAATAATTTCACATGATTTGTTGAGAATTTTTCTTGGATTCTCTCTGTGATTATTGAAGTTTCGCTGCAAAAAAGTGAGTATAATCATATCAGTTTTATATTCACATTTTGAAATTATTATTATGGAAGTTTTACTACTTCTCATGCATATTTCATATATTTTTTACTATACTAATGAAGATAACTGCAACATCTAGGTTAAAACTGTTGAAGTTGTGATGTGATTATTTGTACAACTCTTCATTTCAGGTATTTGTTCGATGGATCGATTTTCACTTTCTTCGGATTTTTTCAAGCTACTACTGGGTAACAAAAAAGATAACAAAAACTGATTTAAGTTGAAGAGAAATGAATGTACTGGTAAGATTCGTTCTGAATTATATTTTGAATGATAATCTACTATTCAGTTAATAAATCCAAGTGATTTCAAGAGTTGATTGGATTGAAAAATTCATGACCAAATGAATCCAAAATGAATTATTAATATAATTTTTGTTTCAGCAATTGAACGAGAGATACTCAACACTCCAGGAGGATAGGAATAAGTTGTCTCGGATGACAAACACAGACAGATGTTGACCAGCATTGTAGTGAATCACGTGCCGCCATGTTCTTTCGATTTACTGACAGCTTTTGATGTGTTTTTGTGCCAATAGTGGATTTTTTTCGTATTGTTGCTATGCAGAAAATGAAATGTCTGTCATGATATATGGTTATTTCAGTATTTTGAACTTTGAATTCTAGCAGTAGAATATTGTTGAAAATACACTGAGTTGTAGTACAATCGACAACTTTTTGTAGCTAGAACTACATTATGACGTAGGACTCATAACAACAAATTAAAGTGAAAATGACAATTTGTAATTGCTCAATTAACTTCAGAGAATACTGCGAACAGCTATAAGGTGAAGTAGAATTATTAACTTACTGTAGTTAATTCACCAATAAGACGTAGTAGCCATACAAAGAGGCGGTTGTTGAGACGAGCAATAACCATTATGGTGAACATTAACTTCAAATACTCTTGATATTTCAACTATACCTACTGGGACTATATTTTTTTGCTGATTTAGCAACTAATTTCCAACAGTGTACATACATAATCAGACAATTGTTCGGAGATGAAGTGAATTTGCAACAGAGTATATTTGTGAATGGACACCTTAGATTTCGGGGGGATCTTTCGTTTCGATTTGGCACAATAGTTTCGGAACACCATTCATAAAAATTGTACCCTGTATCGGGTTCGAGGAAGTTCGGGAAGTTCGAGGAAGTCCGAGGAAGTTCGGGAAAGTCCGAGGAAGTCCGAGGAAGTTTGGGAAGTTCGAGGAAGTCCGAGGAAGTTCGGGGAAGTTTGGGAAGTTCGGGCGCATAGGAAGTTTAGTGTACACGTTTTTTGGCCGTGATCACCCCCTCGGATCTCCCTATTAGCAAGTGTCAACTCCCGAACTCCGAATTTTTCGCTGGGACACCCGGTATCACGCCTTGTTTGTTGGATACTCTTCGCTGTCGAAAACCTTTGTATGGGCGGCACACCCCGTCTGGCTTGCTCCCCCTCCCTAGCATCAACGTGATGGCGGTTTCACACGGTAGCGCGGGGGTGCATGTCTATGCCGTGTGTACGACCTTCCGGAAAAGATGGAAATAACCTCGGAAACAACGGAGATGCCCTCGGCGGCTCGGGTGACCCTAATTAGTGGAATTGCGGGCGTTGAAATCGTCATTGAAGGGCCGCTTGACGCGCCCTATTAGGTTTGTTTTAGGGCGGCTTTTTGGGGTGGGGGGGGGTAACAGTCAGAACGGAGACAACTTGGAAGACGAGTAGATATCGTTGAAGGGTTTTAAGGGTTTGAATCAATCGATTTGAATGCATATTTGAATATAGCGATTATATTCACACCTTTCTGCTTGATACACGTGAATTTTCTCAGAATCTTGTTCAGAATGCACCGGAATCAATGATTTTTTATAAAACTGACTCAAAATTCTCGTCCATTTTTGTTCTAAAATTAGCTCTTGGAGTGACTCTTGTGAAGTTGGTACCTCGGTTGGTACCGACTTTTTCTCAAAATCCTCGTCAAAATCAATATAAATTTTTCTGGGTTCTGTGTAGATTCAATCAATATATTTCCAGGGATCCTAACTGACATTTTGAATATTTCCAGGAAATCATAGATTTAAATGGAAAAAAAAATTAGTGCAGGTTTTTTCCAAAAAATGAGTTCTGATTATGTTTGGGAGGATTCTGGAAAACCTGACTACTTTGAAGAACGGATCTGGTGACTTGAAATAAGTACTTTTGAAAATTTTCAAATCGCCATGGACCGATTTTCAACCTTGAGTATTCTTTTGTCACATAAAATCAATTTCCAAACGGATAGACTAATTTTTAACTTTCCGAATATCCCCGCGTAGGTTTATCATTTCGATTATTTTTTCTCATATAATGCATTTCTCCAATGAAAAAAACCAAATTATGGAGAAAAAAGGGGGTACCCTTTGATTAATTTTTGGGAACATTTTCATATTTTTCAAATCGCCATATCTACCGAACAATCGGGATCATTTTTCGGAAAAAAACGGTACCAAATTGTATCTTATTTTTTTCATCTAAATTCATTATTTGCTGAAAATATTCTTAAGTTCAGTCGGGAACTCTATAGAACTATGTACCTACAGTGTCACACATATGGAAGTTTTTTTTATTAATAGATATAAAGAAAATTTGACTTCGCAGTTAGTTTGTGCTTGAAAAATAAGTGAAATACAGCATCTTTCCTTTTTTCATGTGCTACTCTAAATCTGTCAAATTTGACATTTTTTCGAAAATCCCCAAAAAATCAGTTTTTTTTTTTGAAATTTCGAAAATGCCAGAGAAAAAAGTTGATCAGTTTAAAATGTTATTCATTTGTTCCAAATTTGGACTCTCTACTGTCAGTCACTTTTTTCAATTTTTTTGAATTTGTCGCTGCTATCGATTCGAACAAAACATGATTCAAATTTCATAATTTTGATGACTATTAGACTTCAATATATATCTTGCCCAGGAAATACCCACATTGGCCTGTTACCAGAAAATAAAAAAAATTCATCTCCAGAAATTCGTCTTTGTTGTTGCAAAATTCATCTAGTTTTTTCATTTCATTGTTAAACTGCTGTGGATTTTCAATGTATGGACGTTAATATGTCAGTAATTGAATAAACGAATTTCTCTTCGCTCTTATTACACTCGTATTTATTTATTTTTTATAGATTTTTATCCAGTTTGATTATTTTTGACCAATAATTCAGTTACAAACAAACCTGAAATATCATACTTTTCTGTAAACTAAACAATAACCTACAGTTTCATAACTATTCAAAAAAACTTTCATTTTAGCGATTTGTACTAGACATGATATAAAATTTCGTGATTTTAAACAATACAAGACTAATGCAACATCTCTGGATGACAATAGTAGGTACTGATCAAATCGAAATAAAATTTTCACTTAGTAGTAGTCGAAGTGCCAGTAGAGAGTCCAAATTTGGAACAAATGTATAAAATTGGAATCTGAGCAACTTTTTATATGTATATCGAATCCACACAGAACTCAAAAAAAAATTGTTTCTGAAAAAAGACGCCAACTTAAAATGGATTTCAAGTGGACTTCAAGTGAGCCACTATAGTAGATATTTCACTCAAATTTCATTTGACACTTATCAATTCTCTTGGTTGCAAAAAATAGCATGTTACATTCGGATCAAAAGTGATGACACTTTTATTTGACTATAGCAAAATATGCGTTCGATGATCCTTTTAAAACAATGGACTATAGGATTCTTGTGGCAATTGAAAAATTATTTTGAAAAAAAAGTGATTTTAACCGCCAACTTACAGTTGCAAAGCAACCCTCGAAATTCTGATTGCGACTTGTATGAGTTAGGAATATGGGGGACCTCAGCTTTTCAAGTTTCATCCGAGGCATAGTGAGCAACTATTCTTCACGCAGTTGTAAAAACACGTTTCTCGCACCCGTTTTTTTTATTATTCCATGGTGTATCTACCTATGCAACGGATCACAAATCAAAATAAATCCGGTATCTTCCCCCATTATTTATTTTACATTCGGCCAGTTTAGTCTGGCTTACTGTGAAAATAGATCGTCAATAAAAATAAATCCTTTCCTTTCCCCAACATATTCCACTTCACCCTCGTGCCTATTCTCAGTTGACGCCCGCATATGCATATGTGACAAATATAGATTTTGAAACGAAAACACAAGAAGTCAAATGCGAAATGCAAACGAAACTACCAGAGCGTTTATTTGAAGGAGGCGAAAGTCAATGACTGTCAAAAACTAGAATAACCTCGGCTTTCATCAACTCATCAGTGATATATTTGAGGAATGATGATGGAAATAAGACCTGGTGGCGCTACTCTTCAATTGTTTCAGAAGACAAATCCTTGATTTGGAACAATTGAATTTCAGCTCATTACGTGGGGTTCTCATGTACAACAATAGATGGCGATACTGTCGAAAGATTTTTGAAGAATGTTCTTTCAATCATGTTCGATACATATTCGCAGTAGACTCATTGGAAAATGGATCCATGAAATCTTTAGAAATGATTAGAAGTCATTTAGAATCAAATATTTATACTTTTGTGTTGACACCTGCAGTAACCTGTAAATTTGGTTGAAAACATGGCTTCACTTAGCGAGATTCACCCACGCCATGTCACGTTATACACGTTTTATCGAAGTAGGCGAAATCAAGAGATTTGGGACCAGTCACAGGATAGGAAGTGATTTCACCAGTCTAACTATCCACCTCTATTAGAGGATATATTACTCCACTAAATCGATTATTTGCTTCAAATTATGAATATTTAAAATTACTCGTAAAATTTGAGTTTCGATTTTGGAATTATTCTGATCACTTTTGACTTCCCGACTTTTTTGTTCAATTAGCATAATGTATCTTCGAATTTCTCACAAATTTTCGATGAAGTATTCTATAACTTTATAATAATTATATTATTCTTCTTCAATATGAAATTTCTCGGAATAAAATCTATTTCGATAATGCATTATTAATGATATTGTCAGTGAGGAGTCATCAGAGATTAAAATATTCCACTAAGACAAATAAAACCGTATTGTATGCCGCAAACGTCACCAAATAAATTACTGAATGACCACCATTCTGCTCGTTATCAACATTTATAACAAATATCCAACCGTCTGATAAAATTACACATCTCGCAATATATAAATAATACACTTACACCGAACAATTTCACCAATTGTATACGCGCCTCGGATATCTAAACGCCACCTCAGATTCCGACTGAACATCCTGTATGTTACGCCGTTACATCCGGTACAGACGTACAAAACCGTGAATATACATGAAATAGGTATGCAACTGGACAACAGGCAACTACAAGATAAACATCCAGTATGTAGGTACCAAACTTGGATCCAGCTATCCCAACAAAATGTCGAGTCAAGGTCACATATTGAATTTTTTGACGAGTCAATTGACAAGTTCAGCCAGCTTTGAGAGAGAAAAAAGAAAAAATATGTCTGCCCACTGTAGTCTGCCCTAGTGTTGTCTTTGTAGTCAAGATTGCAACTTTGAATAATGAAAATGTTATGATTGGGACGTAAAAAAGAAGAAGACTTGTGTAACCTGTATTTAATTGGTTTCTTTTACTAGTAGTTTGTTTTCGTTTTTCCGGTTACTTAGAATATCTTCTTAACATTGTTAGCTTATAATTGTTGAATGATTCTTCTCTTTTTTTACGTCGCAATCATAACATTTTCGTTATTTTAAGTTGCAATCTTGATGACAAATACAACACTAGGGCAGACGTAGGGCAGACATATTTTTTCTCTCTAAAAGCTGGCTGAACTTGTCAATTTGATAAATTCTATCGACAAAGTTGTAACATAATCGTATAGTACAGAGAATTTCAATCATATATAATAAAATTGTCAGACAATAACACAAAAAGCATTGCCAACAAATATTGTGTGGTATTGCTAGACAATACCACAAAATGCAATGCAGTGACCTTGCCTTTAACAAACAAAGAAAGAGTAGAATACTTGCGTATTGGTCAAGTGAAATGTTGTTATTTGTATTACATAATAGTGAATTGATAAAGTGAAAAATTGCCTGACAATATCACTAAATGGTAATTATATCGGCAATACCACTATCACAAATGTGAGGTATTGACATTTCTAGACAGTACCACAACATGCTAGGTTTAGTAGGCGAGAGTGTGGTATTTTCAATAACTAGACAATATCTTAAAGCTATGCCAAAAATTCCGAGGAATAATATCTGTAATTGGTGTTTGCATTAGAGAATATCCACTTTATAGTGAATAGGAACCTGAGTCACTGTAATTAATGATGACAAGTGCAGTATTTATTTCCCACAAAACTTACCCTGGCGCCTTTTGCGTTGAGCCTGCCAAATTAGTTGGAGACATTATTTGTATTCGCGGATACTTTTTATAGTCGCACAGGGACGTACTCAGCATAACGTGTATGCCAAAAATAATTCCATTTGGATAAAATAGGCTCCAATTAGTCACCACTGCTCGAGTCACTGCTACGAAATAATTTTTTTTTCATTTCAGGCTTCCATGGACTTACCTCCAGACAAAGCGAAACTACTAAGAAGTTACGATTACGAAAAAAAATGGGACATTATCTGTGATCAGGTAAGACCGACATACTTTCCATCAATTGGATTCGACTCTGGTGTTTACGCAGGCCGAGCGGGTTTCAGAACTGCGATATGAAATTCGTATTCAATCGATTCAAATCGGCAACCCCGCATTTTATCTCGTGTACCTTTATCATCAGTTCTATTGCTGGTTTGATGCAAATGCAATTCCATGCCCCTATTTGGTAAAAGTTAATCACTTGTCTCGTTCTTACGTAATTGTTCAATTATGTCAATTATTCACCGTGAATTCCTCTGTCCTATATCATCCTGGTGTTCATCCGTATTATATCCATATCAGAAATGTGTACCTATGTGTGCACAGAACAGAAAATTCAAAGGAATTACAACGAATTTCAAGAAAGGCCGAAATAAACAGAACTGGAAATAATGAAAACCTAAACACAATTTTTTCTACAAACGTTAGTAAAAGTATAATTTTTGACGCATGTTGTCAGTGTCTGACATGTCATTTTATGACACTAGTGTTCCATGAGAGAATATAAAAACATAATTCAAAATGAAGTGTTCATTCAATTGACAAGTTCAGCCAGCTCTGAGAGAGAAAAAATATGTCTGCCCTACGTCTGCCCTAGTGTTGTCTTTGTCATCAAGATTGCAACTTAAAATAACGAGAAGAATCATTCAACAATTATAAGCTAACAATGTTAAGAAGATATTCTAAGTAATCGGAAAAACGAAAACAAACTACTAGTAAAAGAAACCAATTATATACAGGTTATATAAGTCTTTTTTACGTCCCAATCATAACATTTTCATTATTTAAAGTTGCAATCTTTGCAATCAACATATTTTTTCTCTCTCAAAGCGGCTGAACTTGTCAATTGAACGTACAATTAGTGAAACTACAATTATTATAATAAGAAACTCCATGGCCAGTGAAGCTTGTACCAGAGCAGAGAGCAATATGATATATAGGTACTTGCTAAAAGTGATTTTATTTTGATGTGAAGGAATGCAACACTCCGCCTTTAGAAAATAATATCTTATCGACGTTCTTATCGTTTTTTCTTCCGGAAACACCCAGTATAGTATGTAATATCATTTATTAACAGGTTCAATTGAAATAAACAGCCACATCCCAATATAATTTCAACGTTCTAGCTTGAGTAGACGGGATATCTGGTTCCTGGTAATACTATATAGACGATTCTATTTATAAATACAAAATCTCCTTCACAATGTGGAATAAATGTTTCATTGGTCGATGATTCAGTTGATTCAAGAGCGAAAGAAATGAAAGAACGGATGCAAGATCGTTTAGTGGCCATTTATTTTTTTATTTTATGAAGGTCGGGTCACCATACCAACTGAACCTCGTGTAGGATTACCATTATCAATAATTGATAGCACAGTTTTG
Organism: Chrysomela aeneicollis; assembly: GCA_029955515.1. Classification (NCBI taxonomy): domain Eukaryota; kingdom Metazoa; phylum Arthropoda; class Insecta; order Coleoptera; family Chrysomelidae; genus Chrysomela; species Chrysomela aeneicollis. Next base: position 24,791,764 of record JARUHQ010000005.1, read on the forward strand.
TTTACTCACAGCGAATAGTTTTAGTCGAAAACGAATAAACAAGTAAAGAATGAGCATTTTCAGAATCTTCCCCTCCATAACTGAGGTTTTGTTTTTATTTATTGCCTGTTGTTATTCAGAGCAAACGGTTGAAATTTTGTTACCTTCACTTCAAGCCAAAGAAGTTGGTATTATCAGAAATGGTCTAACTTTACTTTTTAACAAGGTGCTTCGTGCTACATGAATAATTATTGAATGGATTCCGAAATGGATATCGGAAAAATCTTATCGTCGTTTATGTATTTCCTCGTGTATTTCTGTCTTTTGCATGGACGTATAAACACAGATGGACTCAGTTGTTTACATTATAATGTGAAGCCGAGAAATTCAGTGACATGGTCACATTCTGTACACCTGCCATTGAAGTAGATGTTGTCACGTCTTGTCATTGATAAATCCTAATTTTAGTCTTAGATCATATTATGTTCATTTGGGATATTTTAATTATCCAATCCTATCGTAATAAATTCAGAAAGTTCCTGAAACAAATGGGATCAACTCAATAGAATGAAAATTGCTCGTAATCGATGTAGTATTACGTGGTATTACTCCTGCGGAAGTAGCAGAGCCAACAGAGGTTATGTACAACTGGCAACATTGCTTCAAATCAGTCTCGTTTGACATTCGCTTGGAGCAAGTCTTTGTTTACCAAACTTCGTTTGAGTGATTAATAGTGTTTTATCGAGTTATTTTGTGAAATACTTTGAACATAGGCAGTAAAAATGGTGAAGCAGTGCTGGTTATGCAGGAAAACTAAGTTTTTACACCCAGATCTGACATTTCATTCGTAAATACTATATGTTTACATTATCGAATCTGAGTAACATAGGCGTAACAATGGGTTCATTTATCATTTCATGATCATAATAGTATTACAATGATATTGTTAGTTATATAGCAGGTTTCATATCAAGGAGTTTGAATTCTATTGTCACTTGCTCCAGATGTAAAAAGTTATTGACGGATGAAAATGAGGAAACTTTTTCCAAGCTACAGAAAAGGAAAGAGTATGAAAACCTTACAAAAGCATCTAAATCAGTCATTGTAATTCGTAAAGAGGCTGAGAAATATTTTAGATTTTTTAATAAAACAACGAATATTTATAATAAAAGAGTTAATCACCTTATGAGTAAAATATTACAAAATATTACGAAAGAATTATATCAACATTTTGGTGATCACTTCCTATGATGGAGATAATATTGATGGCTACCCTGTACAATTTTTGAAACTAATCCTTCATAAATATTTCAAAATAAGAATACACCACGAAACGATGAATAAATTAGATTCATCAACTGTCAGATTACGGAGTGTTTTACGAAGACTATTCTGTTCAGAAATCAATAGTCACATTAAGGACCTGTTTCAGAAATCGCAATTCTATGTCAGTCACTGTATCTACAAAATTAATAAAGTTACCTTAAAATAAAACTTTGTTTTATTACATCATATTATCTTTCTACATTAACTTTGAGTTAACTATCTATAAAGAACAATAAAATTATCACAGGGGTTTAATATCATGTTATTTATTCAACTTAGGATACTTCTGCCGTTAGATGTTCGATATATTATAAGGGTTGTCAAAATAACTGATATTATTTATTTTTATTCATTCTTTATACCTATAGCTACTAATTCAATGATAAGCTCATATTTGAATGTGTATTTAGTTTTGAATCGTCCATTGAATTTTATTGACAACGAAATAAAACTTCTCGATAAGTTAATCACGTACGCCACTGTAGCGGAGGGAACAATCACAGTCTATCGTTTCCAACTCTCTTCCCTTCAACCCGACTGCCTACGAACTCTAAGCCTTCAAAACAATGTGCGATGAAGGTATAGGCGTGCTGTGTCCATCTGTGTTTATACGTCCATGGTCTTTTGGTTGCAAAGATACAGAAAATCGAAACAGAGTGAGAGGTCGAAGGTCAATAACGTGATCACGACCCACGATCGAGTTGAGACCTTTTCTCGATGTCGTTTGATTCTTATTTGCAGGTCTGGAAAAATCGAAACATTTTCATGATTTAAAAGTTTCCAGCGCCAACTCTCAAACTAAAACATCAAAGTGTGTTTTTCCGAAATATCGACTTTTAGATCATAGAGGAAATCCGGTAGTCCCGTCGGAAAAGCTCCAAAAAACTTGAAAAAAACATGAAAAATCCTCCGAAAAATATTTTGCAACACAAAAAAGAGCCTTATATCTCTGTTGTAAGTATAAATAACTATTTGATGATAGATCATAATAATCGAATTGATCAGTCCACAAATACCGAAATTACCACATAACTCGCGAGACAAATATATTTCATTCATTGAATGATAATGTTGAGATATAACTCTGACTTAGATTTCATAATTCAATGATTTGAAATTGTTGACAAACTGAATATTGCGAGGGGGTGATCACGGCCAAAAAACGTGTACACTAAACTTCCTATGCGCCCGAACTTCCCAAACTTCCCCGAACTTCCTCGGACTTCCTCGAACTTCCCAAACTTCCTCAAACTTCCCCGAACTTCCTCGGACTTCCCCGAACTTCCTCGAACTTCCTCGGACTTCCTCGAACTTCCCAAACTTCCCGAACTTCCTCGAACCCGATACAGGGTACAATTTTTATGAATGGTGTTCCGAAACTATTGTGCCAAATCGAAACGAAAGATCCCCTCGAAATCTAAGATATCCATCCTCAAATATAGTCTATTGATTATGTATGTATTTTTCTTAAATGTATATTGAAAACGCTTGTTTTTTCTGGATTCAAACAAGTTTACATCCATTACTCCGAGTATTATTCAGAATTCAATGATGAGAAAATTTGAATATGAATGATTTTTTTCTATTTTCACCATAACAAAAATTAGAAAAAAAGGGACCATGGACTTGCTTGCTTACCATAATTAGAGAGCTGATTGATTCCATCGATCTATCACACTTGGAGTCAAGCGGGAATGATTTGAAATATCGAGATTTTAAAACATATTATACGTAATCCGTTTTTATCAATAAGGAATAGTTCCGATACAAAAACTTTCTAAATGTGAAAAATTTGAATTCTCACACTTTATAATATCTATGTTGGTAATCATTTCAGCTAGACATCGAGTATGATGGATTGATGATATAAGATCTTCAATGAAAATCTGAAAATGCAATCAAATACAGGGTACCTATTCCATTTGAAAACAAAACTTCGATGCGCATCTTTTTTTTTTAACACACTGTATAGCTCAAAATAATTGACCAGTTGATACTGAAGGTAATTCACGACAGTTAAGATTTTCTTGAGGACTGAAATTCCATACAATAGCAAGTACTTCAACAAAAATCGAACAATTTTTTTACTTTCTAATTCACCCTTTAATTGTGGCTAAAGATATACATTTTTTTACCAAATTTCTACTAGAATTATATTGTTTTCCTTATGTCAAAGTTTACAGAATTGATGTCCATTTTTTGAGATTGAAATAATTAATTTTTCAATCAAACTGAATATCACAGTCTCAATACTCAAGGATACTACGTGGGTATGCGATAGAAAAGAGAATTGTGGTGGATAGAAGTTCGAAAATATACGACAATGAACGATATGACTACGAATTCCATCAGACTTCCTCGAACTTCCTTCGAACTCCCTCAGACTTCCCCGAACTTCCTTCGAACTTCCCTGAACTTCCTTCGAACTTCCCAAACTTCCTTCGAACTTCCCAAACTTCCTTCGAACTTCCTCAGACTTCCCCGAACTTCCTTCGAACTTCCTTGTGCCTGTACACCAAACTTCCCACGTGATCACCCCCTCGGAATATTGATTCGATTCAATAGAGCTTGAAACCTATATCATTTCAAAACCATTTATTTCAATCGCGATTTCAATTGAATCCCTATAATTATTGACTTTGTATTAATGATGATGTCAATCCAGCTGCAATGTTTATTTGATTCAATCCAATCGATCGATACTATTTGTTGGTTTGATGATGATGCATATAAAGTCTCAAAATAATTTCCGAATGTGGCAACTGGGTATAACTTCCGGCATTAGTGTCAAATTTACTTTAGATATTCTTGGATCTGAAGAATTCTTAGATTTCAAATACAGATATTCAAAGCTAGTTACTCTAAATTACTCACAAGTAACTATCTTGCCATCATAAAAACATTTGCGTGCCATCTAATTTGCAAGATAACATAAATTCTAGAGACCGTTTCGAATGCCACTCTTTATTTGTTTTATGCAGTGTAGCATTTAACAATAAACCAACCATCCATAGGCGTGGTGGAACAAATAACAAGAGATATAAAAATATTTCTTGCAGTAACGGATCCAGGATTCTGTTCAGCTACTTAAAATCAACCCAAAAAATAACAGGAATTACGCTAAATACGTATTTCGGCTACCGAATTTTTATTTTCAGAAAAACCATAGCTGACTGCTCATTATCTTTCAAGTGATAACCCAATTTAATTCACTAATTTGAACCATTTTTTCCTCGTGGACTTTGAGAAAAAAAATTATTGAAATTCACAACATTTCGAAATATTACATCGACCTGTTGAGAATGTTTTTGGATACGCCCCTGGTCCCCTTCGAAACAAGACCACCAATCGACTCAATGAAACGTGAACCGTGCGTATTCATTCATTTTTTTGATACCCGCTCATTCAGTAAGGAATAAAAAGAAGACGGCCTTTATGAGCATATGGTAAACATTTGTGTTTGGAAATTATTCTCAGTTCAACAGAAACTGGTGTACCCAGATAGTTTGAATGAGATCAAACAAAGGGTAAATCTGCTAGTATTATGAGAATTTCTACAGCCATTCTGAGCATGCACAATTTTTTCGCACTAAAAGTAGTACTTCTGCTTTAGTTAATCGAATGCCTGTGATCCCGAAAACTCCTACATACCTATTTTCGAGCATATTTTCAATAGAATCGGATGATTTTGGAAAAAAATATAATAATAATAACAAATTTCATTCGCCATCTTGGAGTTGCCATTTTGAGTTTTTGAATTTCGACAAAAAATCTCTAACACCTGAAATCCCAACATATATACCAATGTTGAATTGAATCGAATCGTAATCATAAATGTCGTCCACCATTTTGGAGCCGTCATCTTGAATCTTTCATTTTTGGTAAAAGAATGATAATTTTCGAACCCAAAAATCCTCATATGCCAATTTTGGATTGGATCGGATCAAGGTGGATATAGATATGGTGGAACGAGTCCCATTCTACTTGATTTTGTTGAATTTCAATCATAGTTTCAAACACTAGTAATACTTCCACGAGTTCGTATAGATGGCGCCACGTCTGCTGATTCCGCATGATGAATATTAATTTTCACAATTTCTCAGTCATTTTGATTTTGTGTAATTATTTCAATCAATATCATGATTGAACAATCGAACAATATTAATATTATTTCAAGCCAGTTTCAAGCCAAAACCACAATTATGAATGATCTGTCACTGTCACTTGGACACGAAACCATAGAATACGGATATTAATAGAGAACTGAATTATCGATATTGATATTAAATGCGTTATTAACGCCATATCCGAACGATTAGTGAAATATTACCGGTGTTATGATCTTCGCTAAACCAGTCTACAGGTTTTGACGAAAAACAATTGAAGAGTCGTTTCACCATAACCACCTTTAATCGGACCATAATCACAAAATTCGTTCGCCATTTTTCTGCCGACATCTTGAATATTCAAATTCTGATAAAAGAATCATAATTTCAGAACTGCCACATACCAATTTTGAATCAAAATATAATGAAACTCTTTGGAGCCGAAATTTTGATTTTTTCACAACTAAAATTTCAAGTGAAGAAAAGTTTCGGACTTCCATTGTCTAAAGGTATGAAGATTTGAATCCTGAGAAAAGAAAAGATGAGTTATGCTGAAAAAACGAAATAAGTGATGAATAAAAATTAACTACCTTATCGAATCAAGAAGATTCGAGTATCAATAAATCAGGTTAGTATTAGTGTTAGTATATATGAAGTCGAAAAATGTAGATTTAAATGGGAGTTTAACTAGTCGATGAGCCTGAAAATAAGAAAAAATTTAATTAGAAATCAATAGCCTGAAAAAGAAAGGTTGAATTAGAAATCAATAGCCTGAAAAAAGAAAAGTTGAATTAAAAAATTAAAATAAAATGAATGAATAAAGAATTAAAATTATGAGAAAGATTCAAATCGAGTTTTTCACGACGTTTCGATTGTGTGTATCTACAATCGTCTTCAGGTGAGACGTGTGTATCTACAATCGTCTTCACCTGAAGACGATTGTAGATACACACAATCGAAACGTCGTGACAAACTCGATTTGAATCTTTCTCATAATTTTAATTCTTTATTCATTCATTTTATTTTAATTTTTTAATTCAACTTTTCTTTTTTCAGGCTATTCAACTTTTCTTTTTTCAGGCTATTGATTTCTAATTCAACCTTTCTTTTTCAGGCTATTGATTTCTAATTAAATTTTTTCTTATTTTCAGGCTCATCGACTAGTTAAACTCCCATTTAAATCTACATTTTTCGACTTCATATATACTAACACTAATACTAACCTGATTTATTGATACTCGAATCTTCTTGATTCGATAAAATAGTTAATTTTTATTCATCACTTATTTCGTTTTTTCAGCATAACTCACCTTTTCTTTTCTCAGGATTCAAATCTTCATACCTTTAGACAATGGAAGTCCGAAACTTTTCTTCACAACTCGAGACATTGTCAGCCACCTTCAAACAAAATAAAATTTCAAGATTCATTGTCACTGGAATCAAAACTCACATAAATATACTATACGAAATTCGGAATTATGTACACCTGCCAAATGTCAAATTAATCGAACGATTAGAAGTGGGTCAAATTCAACTTGATTCAACCTGCAAGATTTTTTTAGAAGTGAAGCTAAAATAAAAACTTACAATGAAATGAAGCTAAAACAAAAGAGATACTTATTTGTTTCACTGGAACACTGTAGAGTGTAGACAATATACCTTATTAGACATCTAACAAAAGCCTTTTCTTCGAATTCATCCTCTTATCAAAATCCCCAAATTTTGGAGGATGGACAACTAGGGCCAACTAAAGACAAGCAACAATAGAGGATGGTGAAGTATCTCGTCCCACAACCAAAGTATGTCTCGAGCAGGGACTAGAAGAACGACATTCCTCAGAGATCATCGATACTGAAGCATCTTTGAATAAACGGCGATTGTCTTCTTTGTCGCCTTTTTCGATGTCTGCGTCGGGACGCAGTTTCAAAGTGAACCAGTAAATTTTCCCCGAAGAATAAACAGGAAATATATACGAGCAATGTTCTGCGTGGTATTTGCCAGCAAAGTAGTTGTTTTCTGCTGTTAATCTAATAAGTATTAGCCACATAATATCTCTTGACTGGTTCGTTTTACTTCGAGTAATTCTTGATACAAGAATTAGGTCATCGTCTCATATTCGTATTCGTCATAATAATATGGGACATCTTATCGCACTTCTTTAGTACGAAACGAGGTATGAATGGAAATCGACCATTTCCTTTCGTGGTTTATGTGTCAATGATAGATTACGTTGAAGCAGATATCACTCCGATTATAACTCTATATTTTTTGTTTTGCGATTGTCCCTGCGGTTTCAGCACTGACAGATAACAAAATTCCTTCAAATTTATATGAATCGAAATCACGTTTCCAATATTGAATAATGTCATTAAGTGAAAAAGTGCATATTTCACAATGCAATCCATCAATCTTTGAGCTCGTCCTTGTTATGCAAAGCATGCAATGAAAATCAGACGAATAAACATGTAATACATCATAATGTATTCATGATGAGTGTTTTTGTCAAGGTTTTCCCATATTCCGAATTATCCGACCAAATAATTATTCGAAAACATTTCATGTGCGTTATTGCCACAATGAGTCATCCGGTATTATTAAAAGTGTGTCGTACTTATGAAGGAGTGTCTACTAGATAATATATCACAATTTGATCCCTCTGACGGTGGATTTATGTAGAGGTTTTAAGTCGTAAGTTTTAAGTCTCAAGTTTTAAGTAATTAGTCATAAGAAGTTCATCCATTGGTTTTTAATGTAACCATTTATACAGCTGTCATAAGTTTTAAGTCCTAAGAAAAGTTGGCCAACATTTATCTCTTACGACTTAAGACTTGAAACTCGATCGATTTGCGCATGCGTCTGAACAGCAGGAGTTGAATGCATCTAAAGCAAATAGACATAAATAAAAATAGGATATACTTTGGAAATTTGAATTGAAGCGGAGAGAATTAGAAAAATAAGCACACATAATGACATGATTGACACTATTGACAGTCCTTAAAACTGCTTGCATAAATGGTCGATTTTTCCTTACGACTTAAAACTTACGACTTAAAACTTACGACTTAAAACTTAAGACTTAAAACTAACGACTCAATACCTCTGCATAAATCCACCGTCAGTTGAAGTTTTTATTTGTTAACATCAACTAGTTGTACAGTAGGGAATTTTCCAAAATTGTCCTTCCAGACCGTCTCATGCATTATGTATCAACCACCATGCAACTTGTATATTTAGTCGACAGACACCATGATGAATATTAGTCACTGACTTTGTTTTAGGACATGTAATGCTCTCGCTTTCGAATTACCCAACAGAACAAGTTACCGGTACATTTACGTCACATCTATTATTGTACAACGAAAATAATTAGTGTAATGAAAATTGTAAGTACTGTAAAAGAGTGTGCATAGTTCGTCAATGGGGTATTTCCACTAGATTGAATTGCAAAATTTTCCAATCCAATTTTGTTGGTAAAACTGCGAATTCTACTCAAAATCTCGTATATAAATAATCATAATATGAGAATACATCCTGATCATTGATGAATGCCGACATGTTTTCTCTGTTCTCGACTAATGGCGGTTCACTTTCGTGTGACCCTGTACAACAAAAATTATTATCAATGACCTTTCATACGATTTGAACGTCAATTCAAGCGATTGATCAAACCTGGGTTTACTTACCTTCTAAATCTAAAAATTTACGAGTTGTATTTTAATTTGGATTTGACCCCATAATGTTTGTATTCGATGGGACTAAGATCTGGTGTTCTCGCTGGCCGATTCAACTTGATGTTCATTTATTTGTTCAGATTGTACTGTATGTTTATTTCTTGCAGGAAATGGTTCAAGCCAAGGACCCTCCTTCCTATTATTTAAATAAATTACGCACATATTTGGATCCTAAGGCATCTAGGAGTCATAGGGTGAGTATTTTAATAACCTGTATCTCATTTACTCAGGTCCATTTCAACAAACAAATATCTGTCACATTACGCTGCATATAGATTCGAATGAAAATAAGATTTTTTTTTGCATCCCTCTCATTTAATATTGTGCGCCACTGGCTAACAGGAAATAATGCCTTTGGTGCTGTTTTACAACAGATTACGCACACTCACGTTCCAAGCGATAATCACAATGGATATTTGATGAGATGAGGGATGTTGAACAAATAGGGGGGGGGCAATAACAGCACCCTGTTTCTTTTCTGAAATCGTTTTGTTGTTGTAGAAATTGGTTTTGTAGGCGATACGGGATTAAAACGGATCATATTGGGGGCACAATAAAAATTCATATCGGTTGTAGGATGTGATGGGGTAATTTTTTTTCCACAGATGACTTGAAGCGAGTGTCAATTCGTTTGGGTTTTTTTTGGGAAAAATCTGAATATCTAGCAACGTTTTTCTGTTTCGTAGTCAAATCAAGTAATGATATTTGGAAATGATTTGAAAAATCTACAAGTTTGTGATAACCGAGTTGATAACCGTTGACAATCCGAAATAGTACTACAGGTTTGTTTATTTCAATAATATTAATTTACGTAACAAGTCCGGAAAATACTGTTTTTTTGGATGAGTGGACAAAATTCTAGGACGAGCGTAGCGAGTCCTGGAAGTCTGCGAGTCCAAAAAAACTGTTTTCGGGCGTGTTGCGTACACAATTTTTTCGGCAACCGTGTAGAATAACAAATCAAAGAAACACATTTCTTTATTAGAACAAAATTTCGAACATATCAATTCTTATTTATATTAATATTTATATTAAAATTAGAACAATTGTTAATATTGAATGGATTCAATTTGTTTGAAATGCTTCCTATATTTAAGTGCCTTTTGTTGAAGTCAGAACAAGAAGGTAAAGTTTCCGTTTCACATTGATTGTTTTCATCTGATAATTTTTGAATGTTAGCTAATTTTATGTCAGATAGCTGTCAGTCGTTATTTTGCTGCTATGGTAATGATCAACTGCATTTATCAAAACCATACTACCAAGATTTTCATATTTACAATGACAACAACGATGTGATTCTTTCCGGCCTAGTCCGGGAAGTACGTACTTTCCGGACTAGGCCGGAAAAATGCAAAGTCTGGAAAGTACGTACTTTCCGGACGGTTGCCGAAAAATAATGTACCTAGACCTACTATAAGGTACCAAAAACTGAATGTACTTCATTTCCATAGATATAAAGAAAGTTTATTATTCGTAGACAACTTGAGCAAACTTGAACAAACACATTGTATATTTGCGAGAAATTATTCAAAACATTCGAAACTCGATTTGAATACTAAGGACTACACCACTGATGGTGATAAAAGAGGGTGTTCGACACCCTGTTATCTCTAGTCCTTTTGATTTATGGAGGCATAACAATGTAGAAAGTATTGTATTATAGATAATTTTCAGACACAAAAACTAATAATAGCAGGGACATCTGCGAACCCAATATTTTCTGTTTTCTACAAATTTCATTTGAACACATTGAGATCATGAAGTAAACAATCATAAACAGTGTTGTTATTTTTGAGGTTATTTCTGTATAGTTTTCAGTGCATTTCTCTTAATTGTTCTAGTTTTATAATCAAACTAGTAGACGAGGTTTGGGTTAACAAAATCCCTTGAATTCAGATTTCAAGTTCACACCTAGAGTCAGTGGCCTCCACTGTAAATATATTTATCAAGATCGTTTTATCTAGCATACAATCTAAGAATACGGGATATTAACTTTTTATTATATTCACCTGAATAACTTAATTGAACAGTAACGTTTTTCATAAAATTTTCGAAATCCATCAGAGATAACTAAAAGAAATCATATGCATTTTTGGCTGTAACTGGACAACATTCTAAATTAAATCCATCAGAAGCTTACGTTACCGAGATAAAGGGTAAATTTGAAAATGTCAGCGTTACAAACAACACCATTTAAAAAAATTAGACATAATTACGCAACGGATGGATTCTGATTAAAAAAATGTGAAGAAGATCTTTGTTGGTACTGATTGAACAATATGAAGGTGGTAAAAAGTTGAATTTTTCAAAAAATTCTTTTATTGTTTAAATTTTTTCAATTACAATCATTAAAATCCAAATTGTTACTTTTTTATCAATATTCGTCTTTCTGATAATAGCAATGATAGCACCAAAAAATATAAATTTGCTTGTTATCAAGAAAATAAACAGGTGGTAAGTAACTTAAATACCTATACTCTTTGTGAAAAGCCGATAGCATGGAAAACAAAAAGACAATCATTGGATAATTTGACATTGAATGATTTCCGGTGCACCTATAAAGACTGGAATCATGGATCCAAAAATCTTCCACATCAAGTTTCGAATATTTAATCATTCATGCGGTCATTCACATTAAAAAATCAGCCGACCGAATTATCGAACAAATAAGTTGGAAATTTTATTGCTACACACACTATTTTTTGTTGTTTAGCAGAGAGTTACAATTTCCATTGTGATTTGAATAATTAATTAATGTTTCAGCCTACTACCTCTTTCTCCTTATTCGATTGTTCCACCGTGATAATTCAGATTATGAGCCGCCTTTGTGTCAGAAACTGGCACAGATATAAATGGTTACTGCATCTACTAAATGACACGTCTGTGTAGCTCTGGCACATAAAAAATTTCGCCCACTACTCACAGAGAAATCATAAAAAATGTTGCAAAAATATGTAAGGTTGATTCTCCATACGAGAAAAAAACCTTTTTCGATTTTCTAAAAATTCAGTACTTTCTATGCAAATGTTGCATTGTTAATAAGTATTTCTCTGGAACTTTTTTTTTTATTAATATTTCCTGTATCTGAAAAACGAGGGGTTTTTAGAAAAACTGCTTTCTTATTTTTTGCAAAAAATTGCCCCTCTTCATTTTTATGAAATAATCGAGGAAATAATTTTCTATAAATTATTTGGCATAGAAAATTAATATCCATTTTCTCAGATTCTCATCTAAATGAAACGATAAGAATTTTATATAATATACTTTAATAAAATTGTGAGTGACTATAGCGCCATCTCCAGGATTTATATGAATTATCATTTTTCATTATTCTTGCTTCCTCATCATATTATCTTAACACATGATTTTGTATAGGTGTATAGTTTTTATTCATATGAATTATTTCCCACTGTACACGCTTGAATGCCTTGGAAAGGAATTGTAAACAAATACGAATTAAATCCGATTCTCCTCATTAAGGTTAAAGTTAATATTATTCAATTGAACCACCAGTGGTGTTTCATGAGGACAATTTAGATAGAGTGTTTCAAAGGTAACGCGGCAGTATGAATTCTTCGAAAACCCACTCCATGGTCCATTTGAATCAATGGTTTCCATCTAAAGATGTTGAAGTGATGAGTCAGCATGAGATGACTAACATAATTCAATACCACGTGTATGTATCATTGATTATTTTTGTTTGTGTGACAAGGAAAAATTATCAATCATGGGACTGTTTAGTGAAACGACGTCATTGAAAATTACTATAAATTATATTGTTTATATCCTACATTTTTTGTATATGTATAAACATATGCACAGATTTCTCTATAATTATCCAATTAATTTGTTTTTCAGAAACGAAAACTGGTACTAGAATCAACATCTACACAAGTTCTTAGGGATTTAGAAATATCATTACGTACAAATCATATAGAGTAAGTATACAAATATGCAATTTCAGGGTTATCTGGAATAGTTCAGTATTCTGGATATTCAAACTATAATAATCAACAACTTGATATACCTAAATGGGAAATTTCAACTATGTTGCATTATTGCATCGCAAAAGATATCTTGTGGAGTAGCCATGTAGATCGCCAGATTTGACACTTCTCGATAACAGTTCAGTTGTGTTTTTCAGATGGGTTAGGGAATTTTTGAACGAGGAGAATCTAGGTCTGGACGTGCTTATAGACTATCTGAGCTTTCGTCTCGGCATGATGAGGCACGAGCAAAGGATAGACGAGTCTCGAAACACCTCGGAAGAAAAACTAGCCTCCAGCGCCATCTCCAATACCAACAACCAATTGGAGAAGACCAACGGGTACGTTATGTCACGTGAGACAACCCACTCCGTTTTTCTATCATCAGGGAGAAAAGTGTCACCTTATCGCACTAGTGCGTTAATAATATAATTACCGCATGAGTGTGGTAAGTATCACTTTATCTCACGCCGAGCGCCACTTCTCGCGCGCGCGCGCGGTAACAATCTATTTCTCACCCTTCACAGGTACATTAGAATGCCCATAGAGATCACAGACAGTCCTGGCTTGAAGCGGAGATCGAAGCACGTGGCAAAATTGAACATGGGCGATTCCAAAGATGACATACACGTGTGCATAATGTGCATGCGGGCTATTATGAACAATAAGGTGGGTGGATTGGCCCACAGGTCGGCCGTTTCTGAACCTCGTTGACTTTTTTTTTCCAGTATGGCTTCAACATGGTCATCCAACATCGCGAGGCGATCAACTGCATATCGCTCAGCCTCATCCACAAGAGTTTGCGCACCAAAGCGCTAGTTCTGGAGCTTCTGGCGGCCATATGTCTGGTCAAGGGAGGTCACGAGATCATCCTCTCGGCGTTCGATAATTTCAAAGAGGTGTGCCACGAGAGGTACAGGTTTCAGACCCTCATGGACCAATTCCTCAACTACGAGGTGTTCCACATAGAGTTCATGGTGAGTGGGTATGTCGGGGTGCCTCGGGGATCCGTTTTGGGGCCGCTGTTTGAGTTGATGTATATCGTTTGACGTTGAATGTTTTTTTGCAAGCTTTCATTTAACCTGCTTCGTTCATATATCCAGTCATTCCGGTTCAAAGTTTTTAATCAATTTTTCAAGCACTGGTATGTGTTAGAGAAAAACTTCAAGATGGCGGACGAGTTTTTATTTATGGTAAGATTTTATTCCAAATTGGTATCTGAGGCTATTTGGAATCGAAAATTATGATTTTTTTATCAGAATTCGAAAATTCAACATGGCGGTTCCAAGATGGAGGACTAGATCTTTGATTATGGTCCGATTCGATTCAAAATCGGTATATGGGGGGTTTTCGGGGTCGTATTCGATTCGGTTTGTAGGTCGAAGTTCATTATTTTTCTCAAATTTTGAAAACTCAATATGGCTACTCCAAAATGAGGGACTATTATGGTCATATTCAATTCAAAATTGGCATGTTGGTTTTTTTGGGGTCGTAGATTATGATTACAGTATCAAATTTAAAGAATTCAAGATGGCGGACGACATTTGTGATCATAGTCCGTTTTGATTCAAAATCGGTATCGATTCGAAATTGGTAACTGCGTTTTTTCTGGGTCGTAGATTATGATTGTTTTATCAATATTGAGAAATTCAAGATGGCGGGTACAAAATGGTGGACGAATTTTTTGATTATGGTCCGATTTAATTCAAAATTGTTATATTGGGGTTTTTGGGGTCGGAGATTATGATTCAGTTATCAAATTCTAGAATTCAAGATGGTAGCTCCAAAATGGCGGACAAGATTTGTGATAATGATCAGATTCGATTCGAAATTGGTAAGCAGTTTCGGCGTTGGAGATTATGATTTTTTTCATCAAAATTCGAGAATTCTAAATGTTGGCAGATGAAGTTTGTACGGGTTTTGGGGTCGCAGATTGAGGATTTTAAGTCAAAATTTACGAAATTGAAATGACAGTTTCAAGATGGTGACATTTGTGATTTTAGGCTGATTTAATTCAAAACATTAGGGCAGATAATTTAACGAAAAATAATGCTCGGTATAATGCTTAAAAGTAAATAATAAAATATTACGGATACACAATGGGTCTTTCGCGTCGCGAAAAAATTGAAGAAATTAATTTTCTGTTTACTGCATTTTTATGAAAACTTTTCATCGATTTGTTTTTTCATTCACAGGTGGCTTGTATGCAGTTTGTAAATATCATAGTGCACTCGGTGGAGGATATGAACTTCCGGGTGCACCTGCAGTACGAGTTCACCGCTCTGGGGCTAGACAATTACCTGGAGAAGCTGCGCTTCACGGAGAGCGAGGAGCTGCAGGTGCAGATTTCGGCGTACCTGGACAACGTCTTCGACGTGGCGGCGCTCATGGAGGACAGCGAGACCAAGACGGCCGCTCTGGAGAAGGTGTCGGAGCTGGAGGACGAGGTGGCCCAGGTGATGCTCCCCACCGTTATTATTTCAGTCATTTTTTAAAATAAAAATAAGGCTATTCGCTCATAATACTTGATATAAATAACACAATAACGCAAATAACATCAACAATAATTATTGATGATTATTATAAAAATGTGATAAATGCACCTAGGCGGACCTTGAACGTGTAATTACGAATTTTGGATGCAAATTATTGACATGAAGAACTTGTTTTTGTTCGTTTCTTCATGTCTGTGTCAACGTCTTTAGTGAACCAACGGTTAACCTGTATACAGGGTCACTCACGGTCAATGGTACCTTAGACGTTTACGGAGAACGGGACGTAGGATTATTCTGAAAATTTGGTTTATTGGGTAATCAGTTTTGTTCTATTGATCTAAAATACTTTCAGCGTTGCGGCGTTGCCGCTTCTATAAAACAGTAGCAACAACTTTGTTATTTCAAATGGAACACCCTGTATTTTATTTCATTTTTAGATTATTCCTGAAGAGCTGATTTCGTCGATCTATCATACTTGGGGTATAGCGAGAAAGATTACAGAGATATAGGGTGTGAAAAATCGAGATATTTCAAATTTAGGAATTTTTTGTGTCGAAACTAATCATTTCTGCTCAAAACGGCTTACATGTCCCTATCTTAACTTTTCATTTACTATCTACTGACATTTAATAGAAACAAATAGAGGGTGATGCAAAACTCAAAATTTTGAACCACCCGTAAGCCGTTTTGAGCAAGAATGGATAGTTTCGACATAAAAAATTCCTAAAGTTGAAAAATCTCGATTTTTCACACCCTATATCTCTGTAATCTTTCTCGCTATACCCCAAGTATGATAGATCGACGAAATCAGCTCTTCAGGAAGTATCTAAATATGAAATAAAACACGGTGTTCCATTTGAAATAACAAAGTTGTTGCTACTTTTTGATAGAAGCGGCAACGCCGCAACGCTGAAAGTATTTTAGATCGATAGAACAAAACTGATTACCCAATAAACCAAATTTTCAGAATAATCCTACGTCCCGTTCTCCGTAAACGTCTAAAGTACCATCGACCGTGAGTGACCCTGTATGTATTTATATTTTGGTCGAAATTTTATGTCGAAATTATTTACTTTTTTGATCTCGGAAAGCCACCCTAAATAGTTCTGAAGATGAAACAATAAAGTTTCGAAACGTCTTTTTCACCATTTCGACCGAATTCCCGCCAACTTATCAATCTGAATAATAATTAAAATTTACATGGTAACATCTCGAACTTCTCGAAGTGGTATCGTTTTTGTTTTGTTTTCATATTTTTGATATTTGTGTCATTGTGATTTCACATGTATTTCACCAGAACATCTTTCGAAAAACTGCTGGAAGTACACCTTTTACATCAGAAGCGAACATAAACAGAACAGAGGTTAAGTTTGTCTGTGGGTTATCCCTCAGAGAGTTCAGTGGTTTTCCCACTACGAGTGGTTCACGAGTCACCGCTAGGTAGCGTATCGCCAGAGATAAGTAACCCTAACAAGATGTGCACGTCAATGTTGTAAATTGGCAATATATTTTTCATGGTTCTGGAATCAGCCACTAGATGGAACTAGTGCCGTTGATTCCAAAAGAGTGAACATAGCTTTTCCAGCTGCCATGTCCCAAGGGCTATGTTCACAGTTCAAGGTCAAAATTTTCTTTCTTTTTCTTCATCCGTTTGTCTTTGTCTTTTGTATGCGAATATGCAAGTGTCAAGAAGCCACACTTCACACTTCCTTAGCAAATAAATTTCATCTATCTTTATCAAATACTCTTGAATAATGTTGGGGATTGAACATTTGATCACCATGTATATAAATATGAACCAACCAGGCGGATACGAAGATGGAACAGATTTTGTGTGAAAGCTTATAAAAAGTTTGTAAGAACCATCAATCAAGGTAACTATTGAACCAGGAGATATCTATTTGGAAATGCAAATTATTCAGAATGATATCTTCATTCATCAAGAATCATATTATGTAAAAAAATCATCCAAAAATATCACATGGATAATGCCTTTCCTGTATCATATCCAGCAGAGAGACTAAAACTGATCAAGCTGAGGAAAGCAGTGATCTTGAAGAGAACATTCATTCCATATCAGCAGTAGGAAATTTGATTTATTTGGCAGTTTTGACCAGACCTTATATTGCATATGCTGTCAAAACTGTTTCCCGAGCAGTTTCCAATCCCAAAATGTTTTGTTGGCAGCAGGTTGAAGATTTTTAAATATAATATTCACCAGGTACAATCAATTATGGGATCTATAGCCTTTTGAGCATTTTTTATATTTTATATATAAGTTCAATAAAGCAATTTCATCATCATAATTGAGCAGATAATTGAGAAATGTAGTATTTAGAATTTCATTAATCAAATTTTGATAATATAATATTTCGATGAGCCATTTCAAACCAAAGAATAAAAAATAAAACCCATTTATTCATATCACAACAATTTCAAAGGCAAACAGCTTCTTCATAATAATGGCAATACCTGAAGTTGATGTCAGAATTTTTTTAGTAGCATTTGAATATGCTTCACGGCGAATTTTCCATGCATTGCTCATGTTGATACACTTTTTTCCAATCTTCAAGTTATTATCTACACCTGTCTTACGTGTTAATTTTGTTTAGTCCAGGATGAATAGTTGATGGTGATTCATATTTTCTCACCATATTCAAACAAACATTTTCGAAAAATAGACATGTAAAACCAAAACGTGAAGGTTAAGGTTATTATCTTTGACGTGAAAAGTTCGTGAAAGTTCTCATGAAAGAAAATGAAGATTCATGCATTAAACGCCATCTGTGATAATACGTTGAAACTAAAATCAATCACGTGACTATATTTCCAAACCTCCCATAAGACGTGCACATCTTGTTAGGGTTACTTATCTCTGGTATCGCTTAGCACCTATCGCGAATACCGTCGCGCGACACAAAATCGCATGTGCGCGCCTAGCCTTAGTATGATCAGCGAAACTGACAGTACGAATATGTACTGAGTGTCGGCGTTTTCCAGCTGCACGAGCGGCTGCAAGACATCGAGCACCAGGCGCTGGAGAAGATCGCCTGCCTCGAGACCGATTTGATACAGGAGCGGCAGGAGAAGGAGGCGCTGATGGAGGTGAAGAAGCAGGCCGACGAGGAGGTGTCGACCCTGAGGAGGGTCGTGCAGAGGCACGAGCAGGAGTCGAAGAACAGGCAGTCCATGTTCGAGTCCAAGATGGCGGAGTTGGAGCACGGCGGCACCATGCCCAGAGGATCGTCAAGTGAGTCTTGGATGGGATATGGGTGGTTTTTTTTTCAGGGTTTTTCTAGTAGATTCCGTCACAGATTAGGAAACCTTACAGAGGAGACACTCCGCCCATTTTGTTGGGTGTGCCGACATTCGTACTCATTTACCTCGGACCTTTAAATTTTGCGCATTGGCATTTGCCAGATATAGTCGTTGTCACTGCTAGAACTACTGATGAGCAATTTTGCCATTTCAGTAATGCAAATTCAACACCAAGGTTACTTACTTCTGAGTGATTCATTATGAACAATTTGTCATCAGAAATTAGTTTCTATCAGTATTCTGAATGAATTTTACGATGAAAAATAAAACACGATTCAATTATCTACAATGGAAAACAATGTAATATGATATTTTCCGATTTATTTGAAGACGATTTGCAATCTTTATATACAAAGTGATGATTCCCAATAAAAATATTATTGTACCTGATTCACATTCCAGATAATGAAGTTATATACCTATAATCACAGATTGTCTAATCTGTGCTGTGATAATCCTCAAAACCTTCATTTCTTTTCCTTTTGAATTATAGTTCATGGAAAATGTGTTATACATTGTAAGAACATAAACTCATTGAAAATACTGGATGATGAATCGTGTGAAACGAAAACATTTCTAACATAACCAACAAAATGATGACCATAAACAAAACTCGACCAATATTTTAGCGCCTGTGCATTTCTATGACTGGACCTTTGAATTATGCGCTTTTGACATTTCTCTCTAATTTTGTTCGCTCTGTCTGACTGTACCATCTGTAAGGTTTTCTAATATGTGCTTCCGTGATGGTTTTCTTTAATATTGACTAAAAAAAATAAAAGTACATTTAAACTTGAGGAACCTGTATAAATCATCATTTTCAATCAATTGGCGTGATTTTTTTTCATTAGATAAATACTTGAAAACCTACCAGACCACCAAATTTTCTTGAATGACGCTTCATTTTCAGAGAACTATGTATTTATATTCTTCAGTGTCAAAAATTGTAAAAAAAATTGAGCGAATTTTTTAAGAAAAAATCTGACCACAACTGGATTCACGAGGTTTCAAAATCATTTATGTCAATATTATATAGAGATGCGTTCATTCATGATGAATGAATCATTAAAAAAGTAAGGGCAGAAAATGTGTAATTTAATGAAAAATCAAAAAAAACTGCCCACGCCACTAGATTTAGAATAATATTTGCGTGAATATAATTCAAATAATTCAATTCATCATAAAATTCAACCAATTGATAATATTTAATTGAAAAAACTCATATTGACAAGTTAATGCTGAGAAATACTCCAAAAAATACGATCTATAAAAAATATACATGGAAGCTGTTAACTCCAACTATCACCATTATTGAGAATTTTGAACAAC
This sequence comes from Chrysomela aeneicollis, assembly GCA_029955515.1. Lineage (NCBI taxonomy): Eukaryota > Metazoa > Arthropoda > Insecta > Coleoptera > Chrysomelidae > Chrysomela > Chrysomela aeneicollis. Next base: position 24,812,034 of record JARUHQ010000005.1, read on the forward strand.
CAGTAGTCAGAATTTCACACTTTTTCAGATACATTTATCCTAATTAAGCATATCTGGTTCATATTTGGTAAAATCATTTCATTTAACACTTCTACCCGATATATTTCAATTATTCATGCTTTTCAAAGAATATACCGGTAAGATGCAACCCTAACTGATTAAAGCAGGTCATTAAATGCTGCAGAAGAACAACAAAATTCTTCTCTAAGCTATAAGTACGTGAGCTGCACCTATACGAATTCGATCTTCTGAGAGTTTATTATTTTGATATACGGCTCTGTACTTTCAACAATGTTGCTAATTCGAGAAAAAAACTAATAAATACTGCAGCCAGAAGAACGTATAGAATATATGACGTCCATATAAAAATCTAAAATTAGCTTATTGAATATCTCCGCATCTAGTATGCCTTGAAAAACTCAACTCAGCATTCAGACTTTGAATTGCATCAAATTCCAAACTTTTAGAATGATTGAAGATATTTTAAGGATGACCATTACATTACACGTTCTCTCTAATTCTGAAATATTGCAAGAAATACTGTGAAGGTATTTTAAATTTCTGCGGGATAATGAATTTCAACGAAGCTCTGAGAAAAAACGGTTTGAGGTGGTGAACATTCAAATTATGGAATATCATCATGTATTCCTGTTATTTTCAATCTCCGAGCAAGTTCATTAAAATAAACTCAATTTGTTAATATATTTGAATGACTTGAATTTGTCTATAAAAACATGCACTTTTTCTATTTTTCAATGAATATATTTATGTAAATACCTATATAACTAGAAATAAGTACACCCTCTACATACAACTTCTCTAATAGAAAAAGGCTGTCTTTATAAGTGTGTAGAATTTTATAATTACTGCCAAACAACACAAAGGAAGTTAGGACTTTTTTAGTTTTAAGAAAGTAATTGAGAAATTATCATTCACTGCAGAAACCTACTGATTGGTAGATATAAATCATATGATCTTTACTTTATCATTCCTTTTATTGTTTTCGAACAGGTGTTATTTAAAACTCATTATTTTGTTATGGTATATTGTATTTTTTAACGTGTGTCATCATTTTGGGATCAGTTGGAAATGAATTCTGATATACATGTCTTGTTTCCACTACAACCCGTGATTTTCTCAATGAAAAATGCTCCTTGTAAATCTGATCTGTACCACACATAATCATCTCAATTATTCTAATAACCTGCTATTATTGTTAGGGAAGGGCGATAATGGTTTGGAAATATCGATTATCAAAAATCAGAATTCATCGATGGAACTAATTTTATTGATAAATCCATTCTTTTTCAATCCTTCACAAACCTATATATGAGACCAAATCTTCTAATAATTTCTTGTATTGAGTACGTGAAAATGGATACAGGAATCAGAGCAGGAAATCAGAAGTGGGCGATAACGATTTGGAAATATCGATAATAAGAATTTTTCGAAATTATCAATAAATCGACAATTCATTTTTTATAAAATTATCGATATCATCGATCCACCCTTAGTTATTGATACTCGCTCGATAAATTCTATTCCACGTCGTTTCCAGTGCCGGGCATCTCCGACCTGGCCCACCCGCCGCCCAGCCTGCCCACCACCGCCCCCTGTCCGCCCACCCCCTCCTCCGCCGCCCCCTGCCCACCGCCCTGCCCGCCACCCGCCCCCTTGGCCCCTCCGCCGCCCCCCTGCCCGCCCCCACCGCCGCCCAAATCGGGGGGCGGGTTCGCGGCCGCCCCACCGCCGCCCGCCGGCTTCATGCAGGCGCCCGACGGCGCGATGACCATCAAGCGCAAGGTGCAGACCAAGTACAAGCTGCCCACCGTCAATTGGGTGGCACTCAAGCCGAATCAGGTGCGCGGCACCATCTTCAACGAGCTGGACGACGATCGGTTGCACGGCTGCATCGACTTCAACGACTTCGAGGAGAGGTGAGCCATTGTAGATCTAGATGAACACCTAGTATAGACGGTATAATATTGTCTGTTCACTGGAAACAATGACGTAACTTTTTCTGTAACGCAGAGACATCTTCTGAAGATAATCGTGAACTATTTTGAACTTGAAGTGTCATACTGGGCATAACCTTACGTTTTTATTTACATTTTCATTTGATTCATTGATCAGAGAAACAGGAAACAGTAAAATACATCGCCAGTCAGTGTTAGTGATGTGGCCCTGACAAATGTGTAACGCCACAAAGTAGAAGCAACGTGTTCAAAATTGAGAAACTAAAATGCGAGGCAAGTGAAAGTATTGGCATGCCCTTCAAAATATTTAACAGAACCCATCGGGAACCGAGCATGATGGGAGCAGAACTTTGTGACAGTGTCAAGCTGACAGATCAGTATCGTATTTTCGAAGAACCTTACATTTTTTGAGGGTTATTGATTTTTTCCGCTTAAAAAATGTTAAATACAAGTAAATGTGAGCGTGTGTGGTGTTTTAGTTGATTCGGATTTTTGGTTAAGAGGTTAAAATAAGATGTAAGATATGTAAAACTAGAAGTATGTCAATGTCAAGTATGTAATCGCGAGACCGACCAAACCAGGCCGATTTGGGATTTTTCTTTCTGTTAGTAAAACTGTAAGTTGTGATTTGGAATAAAAAGATGAACATTAATAAAAAAATACGTGACTACTTCCAAATCTTTTTGCTTCTCCTCGGAATGCGTTAATATTTCTAAAAGCTAGTAGGCATTGGACCTATTTGAGTAAAAATATGTTTGAAAGGAAAAGATGTCAGATTACAATAGGTACATAATAATGTGCTGAAGTTAAAAAAAAAGAACATAACTTCAACTTAAAATTGAGTCGCTGACTGAAACAATGGGTGAGCGCGCGATGAGTTTCGGGTTTTTCGTGTTTCTCTCTCTGAAATTTCCTAGAAAAATGGTTCCATGTTCATTTTTTTTTATCTAATGGATTTTGAGGGAGGAGTGATCGAAGTTAGGGGTTGCTTTAGGCGTAGATTGGACCTTCTATATGTTGCGGTTTCATGTCCAGCATCAAACTTTTGTTGGGTAGTTATGTCTTCCCAACAGAAATGTTTCTTTTCACAGATGTTAAGAATTCCGAAATCTTACAGATGTTACTTCAAGAAGCAATTTTTCTCAATCGTAATTGATTTTATAATTAATTTTTCTGATTATTTCACAATTGTTTTCAAAGTGTGAGTTCAAAAATTTCGAAAAGAAATAATGATTGTCTCTTATTACGACATTGATATACCATGATATTCTAAATGGAATCTGTGGAATAGTTATTGAGAAAATTTCAAAAAATCCCCTAAAATTGCATTTTAATATTTTTCTCAAGAACTGTTAATAATCAAATCCAATAATTTTCAAAATTATTGGATTTATTTCATCCGAATGCTCGAATAACTCACAGGAAACTATAGAAATGATTCAATCTATAAAAAATGAGCTTCTTGGGTTTGTTTCCTAATACTAGTGAACAATTTGCTATGATTTGCTGTCGCAGAAGGCTTCCAATGATGAAAACTTCGTGTCGAACAACACTTTTTCATTATAGATTCAAGATTGGTAACACGAACATCATGTCGAATGGTGTTAGCGAGACTGACGGATTGCACACCTTCCCCAGCAAAAGGGGGAAGAAACAAGAAAACGTCACCCTACTGGAACACACCAGGCTACGAAATATCGGTGAGCCACCAACAAACCAAGCACAGCAGCCCCACAATTGCAAATATATTTTTCAGCCATTTCACGCAGGAAATTGGAGATGCAGTCCGAAAAAGTGATAAACGCCATCAACATGCTGGATTTGAAACAGCTCTCTCTGGAGAACGTCGAACTTCTCCAGAGGATGGTGCCCACCGAGCAAGAGTCCAAGGCTTACAGGGAGTACATCCTCGAGAAGAAGAACGTCAATCTTCTTACGGAAGAGGACAAATTCCTTCTGCAGCTTACCAAAGTCGAGAGGATATCGGCCAAGTTGTCGATAATGAATTATATCGGAAACTTTTTCGATAGCATTCATCTAGTAACGCCGGTAAGATTCATCATAATTTTCAATGGAAAAACGACGTTTGGTAATTTTTATCAGATTGGAGAAATTTATTACAAATATTGTTTTTTCTAATTGATCAAATATTTTTGTTTCTGATTACTCTTCAAATGATGGGAAAATCTACATTCGGTGTGATTAGAGTGGAGTTGTAGTTTCCATTCAATTTATTCATCATAAATATTTTCAGAAATGAATTCACAATCCGATTGGTAATTTTTAAATTGTTTTAATAATTACACAAATAATATGTCGACTCTACAATCAGTCCACATTAATGACAAATATTTAAATAGTACTCTGAAGCAATTACTCTGGAAATAAAAATCAATCATTCAAATCAACTCAAACGTTTTAAAAAATGATAAAGAGAAAAACTTTCTAGAATTTTGAGCTATAATAGCCTTTAGAACAATTGAAGTTGTTAATTATATACAGGCTGTCGATTTTTCGAGTGCAACCTTTGGTATCTCACTAATCTTAGGAGATGTTGGTTAAATTTAGGACAGCTGCGAATTTTCATGTTGAATAATAATCTAAAAAAAAATTTCTGATTTTTTCTTTTGATTTATTTACTAGAAACTAATTTTACTAGACATTTTCCTAGCAATAAGTTATTCAAATACTTGGAGACCTCGAATATGGTAAAGGAAAATAACTTTATTTAAAAACTAAGAAGCTCAAAATCCAAAATGACGTTCATTAGAAACGATGAAGTTAGCAAAGTGTTTCTTTGTCATGTTTAAAATTATTTGAGGAAAAGTTATGCCATACTCGAATTATCCATAAAAGAATGTTTGAATTATATATTGGTCAGATAGTAAGATTAGTTTCATCTTTAAAAAAAATTAAAACGAATTTCAGAATTTGTTTGCGATATTTTCAAAATTCGAAGGTATTCTAAATTTCTAGTTTTCAGCACGAAAATGCGCAACTTTGCGTAGTTGATATAACTGACACTTGACATATGACATGCCAGATTTTTTTATCTAACCTGAAAATGAGGCCTTGATTCCAATCCTAGATCATGTATGCTTATGCTAGATACGGTATCTATGTTATTTGTTTGGTAGGTCTGTACTAAGCCATTGATTGGTCGTTTTGAAATTTTGACCATACATAAGTGTGATATCATAGTACTTTTTTGCAGCCCCTCTAATACCAAACAAATATTACATAATGCCGGATCTAGTGTAAGCATATATGATCTAAGAATGCAACCATCAGAGAGAAAAGTGAACTAGCTGATTACCGCCAGAAGCATTATTTTATTATTTGTTTACTCATCTCACGATTTAGCAGGCCTTGATTTTTGTAATATATATACAGGGCTATTCAAATTCGAGTCTATGCATGGGGATTTCGATAACGGTAAGAGATAAAGGGTTGGTTAAATGGGGGCAAAGTAGCGTATTTCAGAGGTTAATTATATGGATCAAAAAAAATCTGACCTAGCTTCTTCAGTTCTGGAGTTATGCAGGAAAAATCGAAAATTTCGAAATTCTTCTTTTGCCTATATCTTTTTATTTTACGAAGATTTTTATTTAATTTTGTCACTTTGCCATAGCAACTTTTTGTAGCCTTTCCAAATATCTGAATAAAAGTTATATACAAGGTATCGTATAAATTGGGCCACCCTCAACTTTTAATTTTCAAATACGGACCTGTATTTTTTATTGCATTTTTTTGAATGGCAAGAGTCATGTTTTATATTGACGTAGTATTTTCATCTGAATTACAGAGTGTTTTGATCATGGGTTGCGTGTACTGAAATGTGGATGAATTCTTGAAGAAGACAATCTCCGTCGAATAATGTTGATTTTCTTCCAAATCCTATGCATTCTATACCTTATTCTATGATATATTTTTTCAATTCAACCAACCCTCTATCTCTTACCGTTATCGAAATCCCCATGCATATACTCGTATTTGAATAGCCCTGTATATATATATATTATTTTTACTGTGTCCGGGGACATTTTTTAAGCAATTGGTTTATGTTGATAAAAATTCAATATAATTGGATTGTCTCTGTTCAATTGTTTCATTGTTTCCACATTTAACGGTTGACCTCCGCTTGAGAGTTTTTCCGTTTTCCAGCAAGTGCACGCCATCATCTCTGGCTCGAACTCGGTGAAGAACTCGAAGAAACTCAGGTCGGTGCTAGAGGTGGTGCTGGCTTTCGGGAACTACCTGAACAGCAGCAAACGCGGTCCGGCGTACGGATTCAAGCTGCAATCGCTCGACACGCTCCTGGACACCAAATCGACTGACAAACGGCTGTGCCTGCTGCACTACATCGTCGCCACGATAAGGCAAAAGTTCCCCGAGCTGCTCAATTTCGATGCTGAGCTTCACTATATCGATAAGGCTGCCGTGGGTGAGTGGTTTTAGGTTCCCTTCTGAAATTACATTGGCTGCGATTTTCGGTTCTTCACTACTTTCGATCATATAACAGACTAGTTGAATAACGCCCTAATCCTTACCACAGAAGTTGTTTGAAGCCAACATCTAAATCAGTTACTAGGGTTACCTCATTCTTAAACAAGGATAGCCACAACAGATTTCCCCAGAACCAGTGTCTTGCTATCTTGAAAGAATCTGAATTGGAATAAATTGACTTGCCAACAAAATTATCATATCCATTCTTCCTAAGACTGAAAGAAAACAATGTATGATATCAAAGTTTTCTGAAAATGTACATCTTTGATTTATTAGCCCAATGATAATAGATTCATTCACTGTCACAACTATATTGTTAATTTTCTGGCAATATAAAGTTTCAAAGTCTAACTTGAGAAATATAACATCAAACATGTTGTTATTACTTTTCCAATCCACTAAATATAGGCTTATCTACTACTCTGAGCATTTTCTCACCACTTGGGCCAACCATTTCTTCACTTGTAGGGAAATGATGCAAGCAAACTCTAGCGTCTCTTGAAATATTCTCTTTCCCGATCATATTTTTACATATATCCAATAACTTTTCATCTCGGGAAAACCAGAGAATGTTTTCAAATTACCAAAAATCGTTTTGCATATGAGGGTGGGTGAATAATGTTTATTCAACGAATGGTACGACACTGAGTAACTCACCAGTGGAATCTTGTGTTCCGGTCACCACTGTTGAATCGTCCTTTAAATTCGATTTGAACAGAATAAACATGGTTTTTAAGGAAAATCCTATTCAAATTTTAACACAAAACCGGAAAAATGTCGTTTAATGAACCATCAAACAAAATTTAATTTCAAAACGAGACGTTTCGCGCAGTCACGGTCGATTATCGGTTGAACGAAATTAGCGGCGTTGCCCACTCTTCCGTTCACCGCCTAATCACAGATTAAAAACCTTACAGATGAGACAGACGGAGCGAATAAAATTAGAGAGAGATGTCGAAAGCGGAAAATTTAAAGGTCCAGTCATAGATATGCGCAGGCGCTGAAATATTGATCTAGTTTTGTTTACATCGTTGTCATCATTTTGTTGGTTATGTTACAAATGTTTTCGTTTTACACGATTCACGATCCAGTATTTCGTATGGGTTTATGTTCTTACAATATATAACATATTTTCCATAATTATAATTCAAAAGAATAAGTGATAAAGGTTCCAAGGATTATCACTGCACAGATTAAATAACCTGTGGTCATGAGTATATACTTTTATTATCTGGGATGTGAATCAGGCATAATAATATGTTTATTGGCAATCATTACTGTGTATATAAAGATTGTAAATCATCTTCGAATAAATCGGAGAATATCAAGAATATCACCATTTTTGCTATACCTAAATTGCTATATCACATTTCAAGTTGATGAATTCAGAGTCTGATAATTTACTAGATAATTGAATCATGTTTTATTTTTCCCGAAGACAATTAATGGGCTACATTCAAAATATTCGAATTTCATCGTAAATAATAAGTCACTCAGAAATAGGTAACCTTTAATATTTTTTATAACATGTGGAATATGTCCCATATTTCAATATGTTTTTTGACAATATTTGAAATTATACCTCATCTATAGATTTGAATGTTTCATATCTTTTGAATTTAATGTAAACTTGATAGTTTCTGACGTATTTCTCAGACAAAATTTTCTGTCACTCTTGTGAATGATTATAATACTCTGTTGAAATAAATGTATCTATCTATCACAGATCTTTTATATAGAGCATTTTAGAACACGTGACTTTGTTGGACCAAACCTTAGATCATAAATGCTTACGCTAGATCCGACATCATGTAGTATTTGTTTGGTATTAGAGGGGTATGTAAAAAAGTACAATGATATCACGTAGTACAACATATACATATGTATGGTCAAAATTTTACAACGATCAATCAATGGCAGTACGTTAAATCCTCCTGGACCTACCAAACGAATAACCTGGATACCGTATCTAGCGTAAGCATATGTGACCTAAGGACCAAACATGGCGCCAAATTATGTCAATACAAAGTAAATGTCAGTAAACAGGAAAGTTAGTTGCTGATTTACCAGATATTTTCAAAATTATATCGTTCATGGCTTGTTAAGGTAAAAGTAAATATTTTATTGGATTCTGAAAATTCTTGTAGTGAAGCTGCAGAGTGATAAAGGGATCGATAAAATAAGAGTCATGAATTATGTTGATCCATATGCTATTAAAAATGATGAAGTGGAAACTGACGTGGAATTGTTTCCAAAAGTTGCCTCCTTGGACATCATCAGTATTTAGACTCTTTCGGGACCAAACATGTCTCAAGAACTGATTTCAAATACTTCCAACAGAAAAAAATCAACTCGAATGACAGCGAAAATATGTGTGGTTATGTTTGTTCTGGTCCAGTGGGTCTAATTTGACAGCATTCTAAAATACTCTATTGGTGTTGTTATACATTACTAAAATGGCAACATTGCACATCAGTGGTTCCATCGATGATAAAGAGGTGGATAGTTAGACTGGTGAAATCACTTCCTATCCTGTGACTGGTCCCAAATCTCTTGATTTCGCCTACTTCGATAAAACGTGTATAACGTGACATGGCGTGGGTGAATCTCGCTAAGGGAAGCCGCGATTTCAACCAAATTTACAGGTTACTGCAGGTGACAACACGAAAGTATGAATATTTGATTCTGAATGACTTCTAATCGTTTCTAACAATTTCATGGAGCCATTTTCCAATGAGTTTGATGCGAATATGTATCGAACATGATTGAAAGAAAATTCTTCAAAAATCTTTCGACAGTATTGCCATCTATTGTTGTACATGAGAACCCCACGTAATGAGCTGAAATTCAATTGTTCCAAATCAATGATTTGTCTGCTGATACAATTGAAGAGTAGCGCCGCCAGGTCTTATTTCCATCATTGATGATAACGACGATCGGACAACTACGTTGCGCTAAATTTAAACAAAATGGGCGAATTGTTTCATCTGTAAAATTTTCTAATCCTAACCTAACCTAACCGACATCTCATCATCCTCCAGTCTCCCTGGAGAACATCAACGCGGATGTGTCCGAGCTGGAGAAGGGCATGGAGGCGGTGCGCAAAGAGGCGGAGATCCGCGGCAGGGGCGGGCACGGCCTCGTCCTCAGGGACTTTTTGCAGAACGCCGAGGACAAGCTGCGCCGGCTGAGGGGCGATGTGAGGGTGGCGCAGGAGGCGTTCAGGGAGTGCGTCGAGTTCTTCGCCGAATCGGCGCGCACCACCGACGCGAACGCGTTCTTCTCGCTGCTCGTGCGGTTCGTCAAGGCGTTCAAGGTGAGTTTTTTTTTTTTAATCGAAATATCGAAAGTGACCCGTGGGTTGGTGAAGGATCGCGTGTTCAGGTTTTATCCGAATTACCGAAGTAGATAGATAGATGGATCTTTTATTTGCTCCGGTTTAAATACAAGCAACAGAAATAAAATTGAAACATATATAAATAACATTCATAAAGTTAGCATATTATCATTTAAGAATTCCTGCAAGCTATAAAAAGGTTTTTTTACGAGGTAGTTCTTCAAACGACATTTCATTGTTGAAACTGGAAGGTTTCTTAATGCGAGTGGAAGTATAGTTGCATTTCTCATTCCTAAGATCATTCTTTGTTCATGTGTTGTATACGTGATCCTTTTCACAGTTAATGAAATGTTCTGATTTATTTTCTGTTACAAATACTACTGCTTCATATATATAGAGATTTATCAAAAATAGAATTTTGCTCCTAACAAAAGTTTCTCTACAGCTGTCGTTTTTTTTTCATCTTATAGATACACCTGATACATTTTTCTTGTAGTACGAGTATCCTAGAGATATCAACAGAGTTTCCCCAGAATATAATACCATATTTGATCCTAGATTGAATATACGCATGGTATGCAGAGAGGGCAACTTCGGTTGAGACATGTTCCGACAATATTCTCAAAGCATAGAAATATTTTCCAATATTTTTCGATAAATAATCTGTGTGATATTTCCAGTCCAGTCTTCTATCAATCCAAAGTCCCAAAAATTTTACCTGATTGCATATGTTTAAAGTTTGATTTTTATATTCGAAGGTGTTCAACTCAGACAAGGATCTATTTGCGAAATGAATTTTTTGAGTTTTGTCAATATTAAGTAGTAGATCATTTGCTGTGAGGAAATTGTTTAGTACATCTAGCACATTCATTGTCTTCGTCATCACCAACTGAGAGTTTTTTTTCTTTTACAATGACTGATATATCATCAGCATATAAAACAATATCTTCATTCACTACATTTGGTATTTCATTTGTGTATAGTATATATAGTAGTGGGCCTAGGATGGATCCCTGTGGCACACCTTCTTTTTATCACAATGGGTTCTGATTTAATTATTTCTGAGGTGTCATTTTCAATCATATATTGGGTTCTGTGTGTTAAGTAGGATTTGATTAAGTCCAAAGATGGGTCTTTGATGCCATATTTGTCAAGTTTGCTACATAAAATTCCATGGCTGACACTGTCAAATGCTTTTGACAGGTCAATACACAAAGTTACAGTACAATCGTCTTTGTTTAAATGATGTAAAAATTTTTCAATAGCTTGATATATTGCTTGTACGGTTGTTTTACCCTTACTAAATCCATTTTGTTCTTTTGCTAACAACACATTATCATCTAAAAACTTAATCGAACGTTTGTTCATGAGCTTTTCAAAAATTTTACTGGGATTTGTATCAACAGGAGAACGCTTATATTGAATATTATTTTTGAAAATGACAAGCTGTTGCACTCACGATTTCCCACGAATAAAATGGACTGTATTGAATCTAATTAACAAACAAATTAAATCAAACGCAGTCATATACATCAGCTTCCACAACAACTAACCTTGTATATCTATTTGTTCGTGCGGTTCGTCAAGTCGTCCAAGGTGAGGCTTTTTTTTCTTCTTTCGATCGAAATATCTAAAGTGACCCGTGGGTTGGTGTGGGATCGCGTTCAGGTTTTATCCGAAGTAACAGCAGGAGAACGCTAATATTTAAGGTTTTATTGCAAAGTATATTCGTTATTCAGAAAAGAGCTTTGAGAATAATATTCAAATTGAGGATGCGTGACTCGTGTAGGCCAATCTTCTGCAATAATAAAATACTGACAATTTTCGAACTTTTCATTATAGAGACTGTATGCTCGCTTCACAAACATGAATAAAAGTTCTTGAATCGAACAGAAAGGCAAACACGTAGGGAGATGATACTTGTCCTTCCACTCCCCACATCAACTCTGACCAAACATTCTCAAATCTATAGAAGTAGACAGATATATAATCATTTACCTAACAAAATAACAGCACTCAATGATCAGAAGCTATTTAGGAAATCGATAAGGAATCTTGTAATGGGAAAGTGCTTCTATAGTTTGGTCAAAAAATCAACAAACATTATTTCATCTAATATCTAATAGATTTCGAGATATTTGACGTTGAAATTCAGATTTTCTACGGATTCGTTATTTATGTGATTTTTCAGTAACAGGGAAAATATGATATACTATCAGTATATTTTAGTTTCATATCCAGGAAAATGAAACGAATTTTTGAGTGCATGCCTCTAGAGCGCTGAGTTTTTCTGCCAGAGAAATATGGAATATCATGCAGAAGCACAATATTTCAGAATCGTTGACAACAAGTATTTTTCATTTTTCCCAACCCAAGAGAGAATCCGGACAAAACCTGGATTTCAACGTCAGATATCTCAAAATCTATTAGAGATATATGACATGTGTCTGATCTTCAACTGTTTTTCTGTTGAGATACAAGAAATCTAGATAAATTACATGGGTGCATTCTTTGGAATCAAAAATTGAACGATAGATGAAAAAGTTGAGGAGTTCAAAATATACGTCAATGTTTTCGAAAATCCATTTTTTTTTCTTCAGACATCTGATCAAGAGAACGAACAAAGAAGAAGGCTGGAACTGGCCGCTTTGAACGCCAACAACAAAAATAAGGAAGACGTGGTGAAGAGGAACAAAATCAACCAGAAAAAACAGCAGGTACGTACCTACTATGGCTCGCTTCTCGACGAACTAAGGAATGCGCTTGGTAGTAAAACTAGGTTGAGAAAAACTGGTTCAGCCAGGTGGTGATTTTTTTCTTTGCATGCTATGCTTTTTATTAGTACGCTTATATTATCGTAAGAATTGCCCTAGAGTCCATGAATATTATAAAATAAAATTTATTTGCAATGTTAATATTACTAGCTGATTTTCACATTGGTAAATAATATTTTATTCCTGTTGATTAGCAAGTATTGTTGCTAAGTCAGATATTTATTTTTAACCTGCATATTTTATTAATATATTGTTTGTAAATAAAATGTTCAATTTGCTTCCAGCATATAATTTCCATGTAGTGCTGTAGCTTTTTTCGTACTTACTCCGTGCATCAGTTCAAAAAAAGTCATTAAATACGGGGTGTTTGAAACCAACGTTCACATGGTACCATCAGATCAATCTAATGGTATGTTACAGTCACAAAATTTCCACTTTTTAGTACTCCGAAAAAAAAAAAGGCATAGGATTATCTATCCGAAGGTAACTATGATTTTTTCCGATAATAAAGTGATCACATCTAAGAATGTCATGTCAATAAAAATTTCTGAATCCTTTTAAAGGAAAAAATTTAATGTAGAGGAAAAATTGTTCTGTGAACTGATGCACCCTTCTTCCACATTATTTGCTTGCTTTGACTGCATTTTCCCCTAACATAAGCCTATCCAGTATGTGGTAAAGTCCAATAACAAAGTACTGTGACTAAAGTGTCCCCGTTGGCATGAGAATAGCTTGGCGGGTCGTAGACACGAACCGAAATCAATTTTTGTTATTTCGTATTTTCAGCCACCAAAATTGCCAAACTTTTTGGCCAAAATACTCGAAGACTAAAAATTCATGGGACTGACCAAAAACTGATCACAGTATATCTTGAAATGTAATCGAAATTAACCCTACTATCACGCTTTCCAGAGAACTAATTCTTAGCTGCCATGCACCTCGAAAAAATCATGTTCATAACTGCTGATCGATTCAAATGCTCCACCTGAAAATTTCAGTCAAATTCAACATCCTGTAAGTTTTTGGAAAATCTAATTTTTCCGTTAGCATTGAACTTATTAGATGATAGATAGCGATAGTAAAGAAAATCAATGGAAATTGTCCAAACTGAAACGAGAAATGTTCCTCTAAGGAGTGAAAACTACCAGCAACCAAAATGCGCATTGAGAGTGTTTTGGAAAAGGTGAAAGTTAGTAAGTCGGTTGAATTCATAGATTGAATTAGTTTAAAACTTGCGCAATTTCAAGTCCTTTCACACAGTTTTCGCAAGGCTTTATATTTGAAGAAAATAGTTTGTTTTCTACAAAAATGGCGACAAAAAAATAACTACATCGAAACGAACGGAATTGAAAAATAAATTGACCTGTCATGTTTTTTTTTTAAGAAAAATGCGAATAGTTTTGGCGATCAATGTACATAAATTCAAGGAGTATACAGAAACCTCGAAACAAGAAATCATTCGTCAATAATTTTTATTGAAAACTGATTTAAAGAACTCCAGCCGTTTATTCATTTTTTCAATATTTATACAGAGTCAAAAACTTGTAACCATATGAAAAACCTTTTTATCAATAGTTTCTCAAAAAATTTTATTCTTTATAATAGTTGTTGCATTATATTTGACTTAATATAGCATAGCTGTTATATCAGTTGTGATAGGCCGATATTATAATAAACATCGAAAAGATTGTCAAATAAAAGTTCCCAATTTTTCTGTTTAGTGTACCAATTGCAATAGTTTCGAATAACTGCTTAATGAGTTGGCCTCTTCTTCTGACGTCACAAGTCCTCTGATAGGAATATTCCTGTGTTGCCAGTTCAACATATCTTTAGGAACTATGAAGAAAATGTTTCAATCCAATTTCATCCCAAGAATTGAACAAATTGTGAAAGCATTTATCATATTGAAATAGAGACTTCGTATTTTTCAGCTGTTCATTTAGTTCATTTTAAATCATATGTGTATGTAGAGCACTTGGACCTGTAATTAGTTTTTCAGCCTACTCATATTGTAAAGAAATATTATGACTAACGTTCTACAAAGCTGTAAAACATCATTCTCTAACGCGCTCGGCTCAAACTATTCTTTGTGAATTTTTTATGGAAAAACTACTAAGAGAAAACGATTTAAAAAATCCTACCAATTATTATATCTCATCATTGTGAATGTTTTGGTAATTTTACTACCATTTTCCGATATTTTGCATAGTGAATTTAGAATATCGGCCGATTTAGTCGAATCGAATGCACCAACTCTAACGATGATTGAAATTTTCTGTGGAACTATCAATGAAAAAGTTTTTCACCTAGTTCCAAGCTTTTGCCAGACAGCATAACTAAACCTTACCGGCCATTGAGTTTCTCTCGAGTTTTCCGATGGAGCGCTTCGATTGATAGGCGATTGATTTTTGAAATGACGTTACATGACAGGAAGCCGTGATAAATGAACTTAAAACAAAAACGAGAATGGTTCAGGAAAAGAAATTGCTCCAGCAAGACGAAGTGTATAACGGGGCGTTGGAGGACATCCTGTTGGGGCTGAAGAGCGAGCCCTACAGAAGGGCTGACGCTGTGCGCAGAAGCCAGAGGCGGAGGATCGACAACAACAGGTTGTCGAAGACGCTCGAAGAGATGGAGGTGTGATTTTTGGTGCTGGTGATGGTGATGGTCGGTTTTAGAGCGAATCAGAAGAGATTTCCAAGTTGCAAGTTATGGAATTTAGGAAAAATAATCACTGAATGTTTTCCAAGTACCGAGTGATAAATGTTCTTTGTGTACAACTGTCAAAAAAACTTTGCATTTTTGCGTCTCTATAGACTAAACCAAGACGCTGTCGAATCAAATTCAAGATGGATACCTTGGGGCATACAAACCGTTTGAGTGCATTAGAACTATAGCTATTTGAACCTTGTGATTTTGATTTGAAATAAGTTTCAACTCCAGAACGAATTTAAACATTCATTTGTGAATATCATGTGTTTAGTCTAAATCGTCATTTGTGAATTTTCTCATAAAATTGAAGATAGAGCTACAAAAACATGCCACATACTTGTTGTGTTGTTAAGTGTGGGAGTTGAGGAAATCGTGATAATGTGAAGTTTTTCAATATACCCAGTATACTACATTTTGCACACAAAACAGAATAGAATGAACTCTTAAAAATCCGAAGAGAAAGATGGTTGAAAGCAATCAAAAGGGAAGATCTCACAGAAGTTAAACTAAAGTATGTGCTAAACATTTTTTGAAAGGTAAAAAGTTAAATAACTTTTCATGAAAGTATTTGTTGCGAAATGTGGTTTCAAATTTTAACTGATCCATCAGAGTTTAAGGATCGATGCCTTAAATTACTCTGATTTTTTTCCTTATATCGTAATGCAATGTCTTTTTCTTCAGTCTCTAACGATAACAGATAATCACTTTTATTATCACAAGCCATTGTATGCACTTTTGAAACCTCCAAAAAGGAAATTCAAACTATAAACACAAAAACACATGTAATCAAATAGACTAAACACTCCGTGCCCCAAGGCATCCATTTTTGATCACGTGTTCTGAATAGGCTTATTGATGCGTAAATGTTTACTTTTTTTTCACTGTGAAAAGGAGTCTTATTTTCACCGTGAAAGTCTTATTTTCACGGTGAAAAAACAGACTTCTTTTCACTTCCAAAATAATTCACAAAATAAACATGGAATATCACTTTTTGAAGGATTTATTTTGTAACAGAATTAAAAATCGATTATTCATCGTAAAAATTCACGAAGATTTTCTATGTTGCTGCTTATCAGAAACATTAGATATTTCTTGATTCCACTATAATTTCACCAATCAGATATTTTAATTTGTTTGGAAGAAAATAGACAACTCAATATATTGTTAGAAATCTCAAACTATCTTCAATTCATGTAATTCAGACATTGTAAATTCATATTCACAGTTGTACATAAAATGTTGTTTGTATTTCGTGTATAAAATTCGTGTTTACATGGCACATTCGAGAGAATTTTTGGCCTCGATCTACTAATGTGCCATTAAAAAACACTCATTTTACGCACTTAATACAAAAATAACTGTTCGATTATTCATTTTCACTACTTTATGAAATATGGTCACATTTACAACTGCTACAGGGTGGGAAAATTTCGATGTTTTTATAGGGTAACTCGGTAACTATAGGAGATGCAAAAAATGGAGGTCCCATCCTAGATCTTTTTTCGAGACAAATTTACTGGCGAAACCAAAAATTTGGCATCGTCTTTTGTTTTCGAGTTATAAACAAAATTCGATTTCTCGACTTTTAGACACATGTGAATATCATGATATGATTATGAGAATATAACTTTCACATTCTTAAGGTAATTTTTCCTATATATTCCAGTGGCGTTGATAATAATTGTATAATAGGTGCAATTTAGAATTATGACTTGAAGTTGTATTTTTCCAAATGGGAATCATAGTCACTACTAAATTATTATTTTCGCTAATAAAGACATATCCTATCCAGAAAGGAAAAAGTCCACACCAATCAAACAATATGATTCCAATTTGAAAATATAAAACTTTAGGCGATATCTCTAAATTGCACATTTTTTCAATTTTTCCCTTTATACGCCACTGGATTATACAAAAAAAGTGCCTTGATAATGTTGAAGTTATTGCTTCGTAACTTTACTAACAATCATGATATTCACATGTGTCTAAAAGTCGAAAAATCGAACTCGATAACAAATTTTTGATATCACCATTGTTTTTTTTCTCGAAACGATAGATCGAGTATGTGACTTCCATTTTTTTTCGTATCTGTGGCTTCAACAATTTTGCTGTTTTTCAAGATTTTTCCGAACGATGGTGAAAATAAGATCGTCCTGCTCTCTCGATTAGTTTCATGGAAATTTATCAAATATGACTCTTCTGATTTGTTATGACAATATATATCCAATTCTAAAATATGACACCCCTAGTTCCTTTTATTTTCTTGATATTGATGTTCTTTTATCTGTACATTTTTAATCATTGATATCGGGATTTTTTCAGTTTTTTTATACATTTGTTTTGTGTGATACTTTATTGCTTTAGAGACGTTGATTTCTCTAAATTGAGGTCGTTTTCTATTGGGGTGCCTTTAAAATTCTACTCTGAAGGAACAGCGCTTTGAATACTCCTAAATTTTGTATTATACCGGCATTTATGACTCGTATTGTGATTTATTTAGTTTCTAATTGTATATACAGTTCTAAGTTATAATCAGAATAATTATGAGAATATATTTAAAATAGTTGAGTTTGCTATGATACTCTAATGGAGAAGACTTTTTGGACGCCTTTGTGAAACATTCCTTCCCAGTTGAAAAGATATGTACAATATGAAAAAATTCGCACAGACATTTCCATCGTGATCTCGAATTTGTCCTCTGCAGCAATATTTTTGCTACTTTTGATATTAAAAACAAGATTTTTATAAATGAAAAATAGTTATGCGTTTTTTGAAAATGAAGATTTGTTAGTTATGCAATAAACATTATAATTTAAAAGGGTGCTTTTTTTCTTATATGATAAATGAAAAATACTGCATACGATTTTTGATGTGGTTTTTATTAAGTGAATTTAAAAATCAATTTTCAAAACTGATTTGATCGGTTCATTTATTAGAACCAAAGATTTAGACTTATAGTCTATAGTCACTGTAATTTAGACTACAGTTACTAGATTCACTGTAATTTAGAGTACAGTGACAGACCGATTCTTATAAACATCTAGCGGAAAAGGTCAGTATCGAATTTTAGATCGTATTACAGATTCCTGTAGCGATAAAAAAATAGTTTTCTGTAGGATTTTCAAGATGATTGACAGTGGCCACTGTCGAATGTCAACCTTATGTAGTTCAAATCGCGACCGAAATACAACGAAAAAATAATCGATAAATATCATTTTTGGTTTTCCTGATCTCAGTGATTTTTTACAAAAACGATCATTTGAAACAAATAAAAAACTTCGTCTAAAAACAAGTTTGTAGGTGCAACCGAAGTCTCTTGAGAAATGCACGCGAAACCGTTCATCAATTCACATCCACAGGATGGTGCAATTTAACCTCTCATTTTTGTTGCAAATCCAAAAATTCACTCCCAAATAAATCAAATAGGTGCCGAAATGCCGGAACAGAGTAACGACTACAGAGTGGTGGTGTTTGGAGCTGGTGGGGTTGGAAAAAGCTCTCTGGTTCTGAGGTTTGTGAAGGGCACCTTTCGAGAAAGCTATATACCCACCATTGAAGACACCTATCGACAAGTAAGGCACTCCGAACTGGGTTCTGTTCGTGAATGCTGCCTGTTGTATTGCACTTTGTTTCATCCATTATATTACTTGATGTTTTTATTTTGGCTTGATGTTATTTGTCCACCTAGGTGAGTTTTATTAGAAGAATCTGCATGATGTACCTAATTTTCAGAAGATCAAACAGAAGGTGGTTTACTGAGCACTGGTTGTCTTACAATATGAAAATTGAAAGGTTGAATGCATATTTCAACATATTGCAACATACTTTTTTATAGTGAAAATATTAAAATTTTAAACAGCATAAGATGATTAAAAGTGTAGTGATTCTCAACAAATAATGTATGAGCATTTATTGTATATTATCAGTGCTGATTTTTTGGGTTCTATATAGAAATACAAGTAAACCATGTTCTGAAGTTGTCTAGAAGAGTTTTGCTTTTCCTGTTTTCTTTCCTATAATTTGTTATTCACCTCAATATAATTTCCTCTCAATAAATAAAAGTAGTGAGTACATCCTTTAAGATCAATATTGTGTTCCAAGATCACATAAATTGTATATCAGACATATCATTATTTTAAATTTTTAGGTGATCAGTTGCAACAAGAATATTTGTACTCTTCAGATCACAGACACCACTGGTTCACATCAATTTCCTGCCATGCAGAGGCTGTCTATCAGGTTGGTTGGTAAATTTACATGTACATACTCATGATTTTTGTTTTAAATAAAATTCAACCAAAACATAACTAACTTTACATGAGTGTGCCATTTGAATTAAAATTTGAAAGTTTAACTTTCCATTTTATTGAAAGTAGGTACCCAGTTACCACAGGGCTTTATTCAAAGTACATATTTTTCACTGCATAGATTCTAGTGAAGACTACTGTTGAGGAATATCATCTAGTGTGTACAATTTTCAACCAATTCATTGAATTATTAGTCTACAGATGATGTTGCTTCAAACTTATTTTATACCTATAATTATAAGAATTATTGTTGTCAAATAATGTAAGGTGTAAGTGTTATTCTTGTAGTATCTAGTATTTTTTATTATCTACAGGAACTGAATTATTAAATTCTCCATCACAGGACAATAAATATACAGGTTGTCCGTGAAAATGTAGGAAATCTCTTGGATTCAGATAGAACCTGAAAAAACAAGATCCTATAAATGTTTTCTGCATGCACTTACAGAGTTAGTGACCATGTTGAACCTTCTCATAAAGTTTTGAATTAAGTGTGTTTAATTTTTATTGAAAATAAAACATTAATTTCTCTATTATTATTATCCTCGAAAACGGTTCATTTTATGGACAATAAACAACCTTTTTTGGAGTTTTAGGTTTAAGATACCGAAATTATTTTTTTTAGGCTTTTATTATAGGTGGTGTTGAAAATATGAGGTTTTAAGATAAATCTTAGTCCACTCCTGATAAACTAAGAAAGGTGAATATGTTTCAAGGACACTATATTGAGGAGTCCCTATTCCTTACTAGTATCCTTCATATTAAATTTTCTTCGAATTATATCAATCACTACAAAATTCCTTTAGGGGCTCATGTTTCCATAAGGAGTGCCTCTAGGAAACATTTTTATAGGAACTTGTCAACTTATTTTTTCAGGTTCTATCTCAATCTGAGAGATTTCCCACATTTTCCTAGACATCTTATATTACATTGCAACCAAATTCTCCAAATTGTTTATGTGACATCAATTTCTTTCATATCCATCAGCAAAGGACACGCCTTCATCCTTGTATACTCAATGTGCAGTCGTCAGAGCCTTGAGGAGCTCCGGCCAATCTACGATCTCATCAAGGAACTGAAAGGTCCAGATCTGAGCCAGATCCCCATAATGCTGACTGGTAACAAGTGCGACGAAAGTGCCGAACTGAGAGAAGTGAGTTTTCCATGAGAGAAAGGAAACAATCAAATCCTTCATTTTACCTGAAATGACAAAAATTTCCATGTTGTATAGGAAAAGTCAGGACATATCTTACTTACAACTAGTACTAAAAAACAGGTGAAAGAATTTAACAATATTGCACAGACAAAGTAGAGAGGATCAAAGGGGATAGATGACAAATCATCAAGGGTATAAAAACAATTGGTCAACAAAAACGACTTCGGACGTTTTTTGAAAATCTTTGTATTCTCAGCTTGCTTAATGATTTTACGAAGGTCATTGAAGATTTTAGGTAGGAAGAAGCATTTGTCTTATATTTGGCAGCTTTGACATACGTCGTTCGTTTTTGACGAGGGTTTTTATCATAAATTAGGTAACTTACATTTCATAATATTCATCTAAATCATTACTTTCATTGATTATTCACTATTATATTGAAATTCAATCAATTATTCATATATCTAATAGAAAAGAAGGGAAAATGACTCGTAAATTGAAAAATAATTGCACTACCCAGTGATTGAACCTGGGCTGGCAGCTTGAGAAGTCGCGCTTTGAACCCGTTGGCTACTGAGGCTACTTGAAAACTTATGTCTAACAGTCACAATACATTATGAACAAAAATATATAGTCGAACTTATTTTTGCTTTATAGTCAAAAATACAACATGTTTATGATACTTACTTTGATATCTTTAGCATTCAAGCATTTCATGGCATTATATCTTGAATCTATCATAATTCATACTTTTCCTCGATTTCTTTGGTTGGAAGTTGAAATTTGCAATGTTCACACTTTCTGCTAAATCTGGAGGTGTTTTAGATGATTCACTGTCACCATTATTTACGATCATGCTACAGAATGACGAGTTCCTCTTGATGACATTATTTCCGCGCACGAGCGGCAATGCTGTCACTTGTTGACATTCCTCGGAAAACGTCAATTTTGTGTTTAGATTTGAAAGCGTGTTTAGATTTGTTAACCGTTTGTAGAAAAACAATTTTTTTGGACAACTGTCAAAAAAACTTGAAATTTCTGTATCTCTATTGAAGACAGAAAGAAGTGTTTATACAATGCATAATTTTCATTCTCATTGCTCAAATAAATGACAGATTTGGCAGGCGACATTTGTCTCAGGATTAACATTAATCAGTTAACCTAACTTTTGTGTTTTGAATAACAGTTTTTTTCTCATTCATGACTTGTGTGATTAATAATTATCAATTATTGATTTACAATGAAGGTACAGAACAGAAATATTAAATTCACTGTAAGTGACAAGTTGACATTTTTGACAGACGCATGCGCACGAACTTAATTCATATAGTAAATAATGCATAAAAGTTGAAAGTTGGTTAACTTTGTAAATTGTGCGTTTTGCATTAAATTACGAGTTGTGCACTATGAGTTGTATGATTGGGTGCATAAGGAACTCAAATTTCAAAATTATGCATTATGAGCTGGCTTAACCCGCCATGATGAGTAAATGATAATTTTTTTTCACATTTAAGCGAATTAACACTCATGTGCCATTAAAAAAAACACTCATTTTACGTACAAAATTAACAATTTTTGTACTCGTAAAAGGGCGATAAACGAAGATTTTTCTACTCATTGTTGAGTTGCCCCACAAGCAGGGTTCGGAGTGATAATTTTCATTGATAATTATCAAGATAATTATCTCTAAAATAATTATCTTGATAATTATACCTTGATAAATATCTTGATAATTATGAAAATCCACATAAGTTGTACTTTTTATTATTAGCGTTTTCCACTGGACTACCCTTTCACACTCCAGTGCACTTGAGCGTAAGTTCGGAACGCACCCTCGTATCCGACCGAACTCACCGAACACAAATAACCGCAAAATTTGTGTCAAAACAAATAAATTTAACAATAATATACAAAAATGCCGAGAATTAAAGATTCAAACAAAGACTTAATATGAAATAATGAATAATTTCCTTAACATGGTTAGAATGTGATACTATTAGGTATTTATTTTGTTTTTTGTTCAAGAAGTTTGGAATATTATTTTGTTCAACATATTATTATTTTAATTTTATACTACTAAGAAAAAGAAATTTTGAATTTGTTTATTTATTTTATTTCATATCTAGTTTTATTCATTTATTTTTATTTTTGTAGTTTCAAATAATAAAAAAGTTGATATAAATGCCTTTCTTATTTTCATACACAACATATTTGAACTGAAAAAATAATTTGTAAGTAAAAATATAAAGAAAACAAGTTGTCTGTCAGTATGGATAATTATCTTGATTATTTCATTCATGCTAAAATACACGTTTTTGATTGGTTGAAATGATTGTGTTGATAAGCAATAACACCATGTTTTCGATTTTGTATTTCGGCTCCTGATTGGCTATTGGATACCTACATGCTGTGTTTTCGTTTCTGTATTTCGCTTTCTGATTCGTAGGCAGTAGGGTAGTTTAATTAAACAACGACTTACTAGTTGCAATCTGTCATAGTATTTTCCGATTCCCTGGTAAATAAATGAATGCCACTACACCAAATTTTCGTCTGAACACTTCATTTTCAACAAATTATGGATAATTTGATTGAATTTGAAAGAATTGATCTAATGTAACCTAACCATACAAATTGTGACAACAATCAAAATGAATTTAGCTCAGTAGTACCTAGTGCATACTGCATAGGTAATCTTGATCTTGCCTACATTATACAATGGCATAAATGTATTGTTGGTTGCATAACGATGTGTCGAACTACAATGCATAATCAAAATACCTAATTCCATAAACTGTACGTTTTATATTAACAATAAATAGGAAATCATCAAAATAGATTTGATTTTATTCATGGAATAATCTGAACAAATACAACTTGTGTTATTGATGATTATCGAAAATTCCTTCTCTTTTTCGAAACAAATCATGTTGCTTTGGGAAACCGCTGTGCGCTCGTGTAGTTTCCAAGCAACATGATTTGTTTCTCTAAATCGATGGAATTTTTGTTTCGATAATCATCAATACACTTGCCCCCCTTTTTCCAGGTGAGCTCCTCGGAGGGGCAGGCGCAGGCCGCCGAATGGGGCGTCGGCTTTATGGAGACCTCCGCCAAGACCAACCACAACGTGAAGCAGCTCTTCCAGGAGCTGCTCAACCTGGAGAAGTCGCGCAACGTGAGTCTGCAGGTCGGCGGCAAGGCGAACAGTCGCGTGGCCAAAGATAAGTGCGCCCTCATGTAAGGGCGGGGGCGGGTTTTTTTTTTTTCCGTGTTCGATCGTTTTGGGCGCAGCGAGTCGATAGGGAATTCCGAAATGGCGAAAAATGTGCCAGAACTTCAGTGAGATGCATGCGTTGGTAGATTCCTGAGGGCAAAACCTGGGCTGGAAGGGTTTTCAACTTGTTCATCACCTAGATCGATCACAATGAAGAGAGGGCTGATCTGAGTTGGGATTGAAAAGCTGCAATTTTCAACTTTTTTTTTTTTTTATGATAATTGTCTGACCAACTTTCACCACATCTGAAACAAAATCAGAATGTGGATCATCAAAATTTTAATAGTGTGATTTCATTTATTCTATCATTTCCTTCTCTCATTAATTCCTAGTCCCATTATTTCCTTTTTTCATCCAAAGATATTGAGAAATCTTTTCTGGGAGTTAAAAAAAATACGTTATATCACCTGAAAAAAAATCTTGCAAATTATACATATAAACGTGGAAAATAACCAATTGAGGATTGAATATTCATTTTGTGATTTTGTAGTGTATATTTGCAGGAAATTGTTTCCAGATAAATCCCAACTTCTTATGACGAAAAATTAATGCGGTGAATTCAAATGTGAAAGCAGTCGCCTTATCGAAAAAATGTCTGGATGGATTGTATAAATTT
Organism: Chrysomela aeneicollis; assembly: GCA_029955515.1. Taxonomy (NCBI): domain Eukaryota; kingdom Metazoa; phylum Arthropoda; class Insecta; order Coleoptera; family Chrysomelidae; genus Chrysomela; species Chrysomela aeneicollis. The sequence goes on from JARUHQ010000005.1 coordinate 24,836,689, forward strand.
TATAAAAGAACTATTCGGATGAATAAAAAAAAATAATTCAAATACAACAAATACTATTACAGTGTAATGTGATTAATATATTTTGGGAAATATTTCCTGAAACATTGGAAATATATGGAAATATATAGAAATATTGGAAATATATGGAAATATATAAAATAAGAAAAAACGGAATAAAAAACACAAATTCTAAACACAAATGAAGAGTTATTCCTCAAAAACTAAAATAGATATGAGGTGACATTTGTACAAAAAATCTCATTTTTGTCGAACAAGAGCCTTTTTGCCAGTATAAATACTTCCATAAAACCTTCAATAGGATCGGAAATAATAATAGACCTATCTTGAAAATTGGACATTAGATTTGAATCTCTTATGAAGAGATTTGAACATTTTATGAAAAATTTCCAATATTTCTATTTCCACTGAATCTGAATAAGGGATGCATTGAATCAAAGGCAATAGTGTTGAAAAATAAAATTAATTTTTCATCGACTCGCTGTGGCTCAGTTTGATTTGACATACATGCAATAATCATCTGGATTATGCTCATCATAACAAGAAAAATATCAGTTGAAATTTTACTCGAAATAAAATTGCGAGATTTTCACTCGCTGATTAAAATATATCCATTTGCCATCTTTCGAAAAATTAGCACAGCTAATAAACAAAAATTCCACCCGATCCATTTGTGTTTATTAATTTACTGTATAAAAAATCACTTGCCTATGAATAGTTGAAACTATAGCCAAATATTCTGAGTAACATTTCACAATTTGTTCTCTTCTGAAAATCACCATATTTTGATTTGCAATGAAAATACTAAAATCAGTGGACTTCAAAATACTTTCCACGGAGAGATGGCCCTTACACTCAATATTTCGGATTACTCAGTTGATAGAGGTATATCATGGCCAATCAAAATATTATAACTTTTTGAATTAATGATTTGAACTATCATTGAGATCTATCACTGAAATTCTGCTACTCGTTCTGAATATGTTCGCATTCAGGAAAATAATGAATCCACTTCACATAGTGATAATGAATCTCGTTGACTGTTATTTCAATAAAGTGCCCATCCGCGGACAATATAATAGCTATTCCTTTTTCTTTATCTTGTAAATACCACTTAGCACTCACTCGATTCCAAACCGTTGGGTTTCGTACGCCATTCATCCTTCATCAGCTTTCATCACCACTCATTTGTTGGTGTTTATTGTGTACTAAGTATTTATCAGATTCAAAAATCGAATTGAATTTTGGGGTTTCGAAATTGTCAATACTGTGGGCAAGTATGTATACATATACTTTCGAAAAAAAAAGTCAAAATACCAAACTTTTAGAAATGGCTTGATACTTAGCTGCCAAATAGGTTTATTGTTGAAGTTTTTTTGGAACGATCTCGCTTTTCAATAAATTGATTTATTTTTCTGAACATCCAATTCATTGGGATGATTCTTTAGGAAAAGCATTTTAAATATTTTTCAAACCATTCCATTTAAAGAGAGAATATTATCAGCAAAGGTGAGGATTTCTCGAGACTATTGAAATACATTCCAGATAGTAAATATCTCTTGCATCTGTCTCGCTCATTTCTCAGTCACATCATCTAGTCACATATTTTTTGGACCCATAGCCATGTCACGAATAGCATATCAGTAAGAGTTATTTACGGTACTAGACACTAGATTGAAATTAATACGTAGTTGGTGATTCCTCTGTCTGAACACTTTGGTATTTTCGTTCAAAGATTGTTATCGATAAAGTTTTTGTTACTGGTATAGCGGACCACCCTGTTGATTGTTAAGTTTTCTCGCGTAGGCCAGTAGAACTAGAATTGGATGACCGTCTACCTTCGAAATTTTAGAAATTTGATATGAAAATGAAGTATATGTTTGATTCAGTTCAGTATAGTAGGGCATGATTCTGCAGTAGGCTGTGAATAGAAGTTGGAAGGGTATAATTTGAAATTATCTAATGAAAATATGTTTGGCTGATGTGCGTTTGAACTATGATCAGAAATATACTTCCTAATTATGCTAAAACCTGTTGTGTATAGTTGCGTTCGACTGTCCTACCTTTACAAAGTGTTTTGGCAGTTGTCATAATGATCATAGTATGGGTGCTACAGCAAAAATAAATTGTTCGTGTTGAAATTATATTTGTTATAATTCACGCTTATAGTGTTCACTATATGAACTGCAATTATTGTGATGACTTTATATTGTATTTACGCAACGAAGTATGTTAATAAATTGAGTAAAGGTAGCGGAAAAAATGTACTCGAATTTTATTCGATTCTATCTCGCTCTTAGAAGCCACTTAGATTTTTGGCGCGACATATTCGCTTCAAGCTACGTTAACAGTTGCATACCATTTTTTCTCGTGATTATTAAATCTAGTATTATGCATCTAAATTGTTTTGACTTCTAATAATCACTAAAAATCCATGAAAATTATATTATTTCTAACTCGTTTTCACATTTTCAGACCCTTGAATCTCAGATTTGTTCAAAAGAGAGGTTATTTGAAAAAATGAACAGAGCCCGGAGATTTTTTAAATGTTTGTACAGAGTGGATAAAATTTGATCCCAATCATTGGGATCTCGTGTAACCTATCCAGTGTCTACGGTTCACAAGATTCCAATGATGAGGCTCGAATTTCAGCCACCATGTACAGTGAATTTTCAGTAAAATTTGTTGAACACTTTATTTGTCATTAATCGTAGAAGAGTTCACTATCAGATGAAAAAATGTACGTGTTTCGGAAAAAATCATAACTCGTGAAACATTGAATTGTTATTTAATATAGTGAACTTCACCTAAAGCGTATCTTTGTTTTACTTTGCTCAAATAAAACTTCATTAATTATTTATTTGAAGAAATTCCATATTGACTGAACTATAGGGATATTCTAGATTTCTATTTTGTCTTCAACAAGATGTAGAGGGTGTCCTGATTTCGAACTCCTTTTGTTTGATATGAATTTTGTAACTTTCAACTGTACTATCTATCTATCTGTCTGTCTTATTCTTAAGAAAATGTACAACGACATAGCGACAACACTGGAATAGAATTCTAAAATTCGGATAATGTTGAATTTAACGTTAATATTTGAAAAGTTACAAAATTAGTGATCCTCTTTTTCTACACCTCTTATAATCGATGGTGTTAATTTGTAACAAATTTATATCTAATAAAATTTATTATTACGAAGATGTGTTTATATCCCATGTCATCAATAATTTATCTTTTAATATCAACTCAATATTGATGTTCACACCTGAAAAATAAAATGAAATTTCTAGTATTCTCAGATAGTCTTGGAGTTATAAATCATAACCCATTTAAAATTGACATCTGAATCACCTTTTCTTTTACAAAGTGTGAGTGATTTATTTTTATTCAGTTTCTCGTTGACCTATGCACTTCAATCTTCTGATAAGAAAATAAATTTCTTATCCTTATTTGAATAATGACTATTTCGATTAGTGCCGTCTAAGAATGCATAAGAAATAGTTGATTGCAAAATTATGGCTTTCAACAACAAATCTAGCGTTTTTGTACACACTCTTGTGTACCTGCTTAACCAAAGCATGATTCAAGAAGAAACCTCTTACAATTATTATTATTTGCAAATCGGAAAGGGTAAATATTATTGGCAGATTCTTTTCAGATAATTTTTTATTGCATTTAGATTCTGAATACTATTGGCTTTGTCAAAATTAGTTAGTAGTAAGTAAATTTGACGATACATTTGTAATATATTGTATAATAAATTTATTTTTCTGTGATTTGAGAAAATTGATAATTTTGCCTTCAGAGTCGAATGCAACAAAGTGTTATGGAATTTACGGTTGTTTTGCCCTTACACCCCCTTGGACCTCGGAGCATAGGCCAGTTTCTGTTTTCCCAGAAGAAATAGACAAGGTGAGAAAAAATGGAAAAAACTCAATCCATGAAGAGCTCCTCCTCATTTACTTATATGGAAAATGGAAGCTACCTAAAACTCGGATGAGTTTTCATTTACATTTTTTTGTATACTTTATCGTGGTCTGATCTAAACTAGTTTTTCGTCTTATAGATAGAACCAAAATATTTACTCTACACTAGAAATAACTATCCCGAGGCACGTTACTTAGATATCAACGAAATCGAAAATTTGCAGTATCAACCCACAGATTTTGATCACAGAAAACCCATATATTTAGTGAGCCATGGTTATCTAGAAGGAGGCAGCATAGCATGGGTAAGATTGAATTTTAATCGATTGCAATTTTGATAGTCAATTTCATCTAGGAAAAAAAGTTCAAAAAACTTGGCTTGATTTATCACTTAAGATCTAAGACTTATCACCAAAGAATATGGGAAAAGCATTGTCGATGTTATGAAAATATTTAAGACTTGTGATTATACACTTGAGATTTAGGAAAATGACCAAGTTTCAACTGAAGAGATGAGTTTCGAATGGGTATATAACATAATCCACTAAGTGAAAATTGTTAAATGCTTAAATTTTTTTATAATTTCACCCTTACTCTAAGAAATTCATAATATAGAATTTGTATCAACCTTATTCCAGATCAACAGTCTCAAATATCGAGTATTTTTTTAACATAATCCAATATCACGTATCTGTTGAAAGTTCAAAAGTTTGCATAAATCCACGCCAACTCTAATAAATGCAGAATAGATTTCCATCATCCTAGAATTGTTATCAACCTGATTTCAGTTCTTTCCAGCCTTTTTTATCTTATGGAGAATATGGGATAATCTTAAAACAGTCTCAAATGTTGATAAATCCAGAACACAATTCCATCGTCTTAGTTTATCGAACTGATTCTAGTTACTTTTTTATTTTCATCGCAACAATGATGAGCGTTAATTTAATCGTATATCTGATATAGAGTCGTTGAACAGCGGGTAGAAAATATTAATTGGGAACATAGGATAATCTTGAATCAGTCTCGAGTGTTGAGTATTCTCAACATAATATACTATCATGTCTCAATTCATAAGTGAAATCTCAAATGCTTAAATATTTCCATACATCCAACCTCACTCTAAAAATGCAGAATACAATTCCATCGTCCTAGAATTTTGATCAAATCAACCTCATGGAGTGTTTTCTATATATCTGCATCAACCAACCATAAATCGACAAGCAAGCTTACTGTTACTGCCGCAGATAACGCACATGTCGAAGGCCCTGCTGGCCCGAGAGGACTGCAACGTGATAGTGGTGGACTGGCAGGGCGGCTCGGGCCCGCCCTACACGCAGGCCGTGGCCAACATTCGGCTGGTGGGGGCGATAACCGCCCATCTGCTGGGCGAACTGGGCACTCACACGGGCCCCCTCGGGCTCGACCACGTGCATGCCATCGGGCACTCTCTGGGGGCGCATCTGTTCGGCTACACCGGGTACACTTTGCAGAGCGTGAGTGCCAGTTTTTCATCTATTTGTAAGGGTTTGGGGTGCGAATGGGTTTTCTTATTGTCAATCAACTCCTAAAATAGAATAGAATAGAATTTATTCATGCAGTGTATACATAGTGTTTGCATACGTCAAAATAAGTTAAAATCATTATAAAAACAAAATACAATATATATTAAAAATACAGTCAATAAACCTATAGGACGAAGAAACAAACGTAAAAATACAGATATAACACAGACATTACAAAATATACATTTATCATCAGACAGGCAACGAATTAGCTAAAAATTGTTAAAATATTCTTCAAATGTGTAAAAGGCATTTTGTAAAAGAATATTCTTGATTTTTATTTTAAAAGTGCTCATCTCAAGAGTCTGAAACTCATTAGGTAACGCGTTAAAATTTTTTAAAGATATATATAAATCAGATTTTTGAGATTTACTTAATCTATATATGGGTAGCCTTAAATTTGTTTTGGCACTGGTATCATGATAGTGTATGTCCTCCTGCTTAGTAACTTCGTTATCATATTTTAATTTTTTTACATAGCACAAACATTCATACATGAAGCACGATGGCAGAGTCAAAATTTGAAGAGGGGTTTACAATGGTCATCATATTTAGCCTGTGCCATAATCCTGACGACCTTTTTTTGTAATTTAAATATAATGTCTATATGACATGATGAGCCCCATACTATCAGCCCATATGTCATTATGCTGTGAAAAATGCCAAAATAAGCTACTCTTAAACAATCTGTTGTTATTATGTAGCTAAGTTGTCTTATTATATACGTGGATAGGCGCTTTGATAATTTTTGAATATGAGGTAAGAAGTTCAAAGACGAGTCCAAATACACTCCGAGAAGCTTAATTGGTTCATTTTTTTCTCTATTATTTCTAGCTGAGAAATCTAAAGTTTTGGTTTTATCATCATTTATAGTCAGATAGTTGCTTCTAGACCAGTTTATTATGAAGCTTTCAGATTCATTAGCGTTAGAAAGTAGTTTGGACGAGAAAAGTGGCATCATCAGCATACATTATCGGAGAGACATTTGTCAGATTGAAAGGCCATTGATGTAAATGATAAATAGTACAGGACCAAGTACTGAACCCTGTGGTACTCCATAATTGACGTTCAAAGGTTTTGATATGTCACCCTTAAATTTAACACGTTGCTGGCGGTATGCTAGGTAGGATGTAAATAGATTTAATGCTTTTCCTCTTACCCCATAATATTCTAATTTTTTCAATAATACACCGTGGTCCACCGTGTCAAACGCTTTCGACATGTCATAGAATTTTGCACAGCACAATTTACGCTCTTCAAAAGCTTCTATTATATTTTTATAAATTTCGCAAATTGCATCGATAGTAGATCTCCTCTGTCTGTACCCAAATTGTGCATTATTTAATAAATTATTTTTTTCAAAATATTCTAATAATCTGTTTTTCAGGACGATTTCAAATATTTTTGAGATAACAGGAATAATAGAAATTGGCCTATAACTATCTGTTTTGTTAAACTCACCTTTCTTATGTATAGGAGTAACTAGTGCTACTTTGAATATCTGAGGATAAATCCCAATCTCTATACATGTATTTATTAAGTGTGTAATAGGCTCAACCAGTGCATCACTAACCAGTTTCAGAATCTCACTGTTAAGGTTGTTATAATCTTTAGATTTCTTCTTTTTCAATTGTGATATTATTGTTTTAATTTCTATTTCACAAACTGGAAATAAAAAAAAAGATTCAATTGCATTAGGTGCATTATTTAAAAATGTTGAAACTTTGTGTGGTCTACATTATTGAAGTTAGTCATCAAATTATTTATAACATCAGAAAAGTAGTCCGAGAAATCATCAGCTGTCAATTCAGATGCCACATGTAATTTTTTTGTTTCGATTTTCATTGATTATTTCCCAAGCTGTTTTTTGTTTGTTGTCAGAAATAAGGAGTCGTTTACTATTAGCAATTAATTTCCCTCGTTTTATTTTGTTTTTATAGTCCTTCTTCAGAGTATTGTATACCTGAAAGTCCTCATTTTTTTTTGTTGAACAAGCTATTACATGAACAGCATCTAAGGTGCGTTTCAATTGTTGCATATCGTCATTAAAAACATACTCTTTTTTGTCTACCTTTGGTAGTTTTATGATTTTTTCAACAAAACATTGGTTATAAAATGTTGATAACATATTAACTAGGAAATTAGCAGACTCATCAGGATTTTTTATTTCATAAAATATATCCCAATTTACATTATTCACACATTCTGTGAAGTGTTGTTTTCCATGTTCAGTCATAGGTCTGCATGAAATATACTCATCTTCTGATGTTGTGAAAAAAGAGAAGAAAATGCCTTTATGGTCTGACATATGTGGTTCCATTAAATTCACGATCAAGTTGTTGTTTAAGTTAGTGAACAGATTATCTATTTTTGTTGCACTAGTGCTGGTTACTCGTGTATTTTCTTTAACTTTTTCTTCTAAATTATATGACAAGAAAATATTGTTACAGTCATTAACATTAATATTATCCAAAATATTAAAATTAAAGTTGAAATCGCCAACTACGACAATTTGATTTTTGGAAGGTATCATTTCCAGTACTATATTCAAGGCACGAAAGAATACGTCAGTGTCGCCCATAGGAGACCTATATAAACACAGGAAATAGATTTTTTCATTAACTAGCTCTATTAACGTGAATTCAGCATGAATATCTATGCAAAATCCATTAATATCTTTAGTTTTAATTTTTAACCAATCCCGAGCATAAACACATACACCACCATGAGCAAAAGTGTTTCTACAATAATATGCCACAAGTTTGAAATTAGGAATAACAATGTTTGCTATTTCAGATTCGGATACCCAACTCTCAGTAAGAAACAATATATCTATTTTATTTATGTGCAGAAAATATTCTAGTTCACTTAATTTGTTGCTTATACTTTGGATATTTAAGTAAAAAGCATATATTCTATATCTACCTGATTTCGGCTTATCATCGCCCAACCTGTCACCTGTCTTTTCAGTTACATTAATTGTTTGAGAGATGAGTATCTGCGAAGTACTCTGAAGAGGCATCTATGGTTGTAATATCAGCTGTGATAGGCGGGGGTATAAAAAATTATTTTCGCATTAATCTCTTGAGTCTTCAGGTTCATCAATGCAATAGATTCAATCAATCAATCTCTTTTTAATTCTATCTTAGATAACTATAATGATTTTCTTAAAATATATACAGATGGCTCAAAAAACTCTAATGGTACTGGTTTTGCATTCTATATATCAAATCTGAACCTTTCCATGACATTTAAAATCCATGAAGACTGTTCGATCTACACTGCCGAAACAATGGCAATAGATAAAGCACTTGTTTGGCTCACAGAACAAGAGCCGATACAAAATGCTCTAATAATATCAGACTCCAGATCAGCTCTAGAAGCTTTAAATAAATATTCATTCAACAACGTTTCAACATCCATAACCATGTGCAATATAAAGAAACACTCATATAAACTCTCGACACGTGGGCAAACTGTCACTTTTCTATGGGTTAAAGGTCACGCAGGAATATCTGGCAATATCAAAGTTGATCACTTTGCTAGAGAAGCCACGAAACTACCTGATATAACCAAAAGAAGATTGGAATATAACGACATTATTAACTCTGGTAAAAAAAAGTAAGAAATAGCTGGGAGATTCGATAGAAAGAATTTTGTGTTAAATCGAATAATCACTACACATTGATACACCCAACTCTACCAACTTTTGTTCCTCATATAGAAAGTTTCAATGTACCAAGATCATATTCCATCACCGTTAAACACGTCTGAAATTGAACTACGGTAAGTTTCCCATCTGCTCGTGTGATAATGAATCAATTGCGGATTTGAATCACATTTTCTTCGCATGTCCATACTATCAGCAAAATCGAGATAAAATACCTCTTGCATTCTAAACAATATACCCTTTCCAATTAATATTACTACCTTACTAAGCTGTGTCGAAAAAAATGTTTTAGATTCTTTGATTAATTTCCTCAAGGAAATCAAATTAGATATATAATTACGATAACAAAATTTCCACGAATTTCTGTGGCAAACGGGTCTCCCAATGCCAAATCCCTCGCGAAAAAAAAATCAACTCCTATAGATCTCAACATCTGAGTGATTATTAGTAATTTTGATAGCGCTAAAAAAGGTGCATACTGTTTTACAGCAAAAATTTTACACCTAACAACTTCGATCAATCAGAAGCCTATATTTTGTATTGTTACCATAGCAACTGTTCTAGATTCCGGAAATTTGTATCTCTGGAAAGGAGCGCATGGTATTACACTGGAAATGATTCGAAGTTTATAGAATAATGGTGAATTTATAAACTCAACGAAACTAAGAATTCCATTAACAATTAATAATTAACAACTACATTAACTAAGAAGGTGTTTATAAACATCATTCAAGAATTAGAATTTTTAAATGTTCCGTGCCTGAATTTCAGAGCGAAGAAATGGTTCTGTGTTCAAATATGCCTTATGCGCATGCGTTGAATTCATAATTATTAATTCTTAGTTGAAAAGATGAAAGATGACCATCTTCTTAGTTATTTATTATTAATTTAAATGACAGATGAATGTTTATAAAATCTTTATGTGATTTTCCTGTATTCATCTTTCTCAATTCTTGGTTGTTAATTTAATTCTTAGTTTAGTTGAGTTTATAAATCCACCATTAATGAAATTCACATTTAACTTCAGATACTAATGTACCACTTCGATTTACTTGTATATTACGAAGATACATTTCTACTAACTTTAGTGGAATAAAGTTAGTTAAGAATAATGGTTTGAACTACCACTAGCTGCCTTATTATTATTTAGTGTAACTGAAGTTGATATTTTGTATTTTATTTGTGAAATGAAATCTCACTGGAATAAAGTGCCAGGACAAATACAAGCGAAAAGGCTAGTGAGCCTTTCGCCAAGAAAAGCTAAACAGCTTCTCGATTTGGACAAAAAAGACTTGAAGCTGGTAACGGGACTCCTCACTGGACACTGCCCTCTGAGGTATCACCTCAAAAAGCTGGGTAAAACAGAGAGTGATAGTTGCTGCTACTGCGAGAATTTCGCTGAAACTGCAGAACATTTGCTTTGCGAATGCCCAGCACTTTTCAAGAGGCTCAAGTTCCTGGAAGGGGCCTTTTCAGAGCCCTCCGAATTTAGTTCCCAGGAAACTAATAAACTTCGCAAGAAGCCTCGGAATCTCCGGCCTCGAATAGATTAAGGGTTATGGTGGTATTATAAGTGATATTCCTCAACCCAAAATCATACTTCATCTATAGTGAGCGAGTTTCATTTAAATTTCTGTCATGTCAACTTCAAATTTTCGTAGGTATTGTTCCAACTTCCAACGATAGATGAGAGATTTGAATTGTTGTCCATTCATATAATGTAATTGATTTATTTTTCCAAAAAACACTCGAACTTATATCCATCAATAATTTCACTCGAAAAAGTGATATTAGACAATATTGCGACCTACGATCTCGCAATATTTTTGGATGTGAATGTTTCTCGTAAAATTACAGTTTGGCAAAAAATGTTGTTCACCAAGCGAAATTTCAACCGATGAAAGCCCTTGTTTTTGTACTGTTGATAAAATAACGTCTGAATGTGAAAAACCCTAGATATCCTTTATGGAAAAGCATGCACTAGTTATTTTTTCGCGAAAAAATCAGGTAGTTTTTCACTGTTACTACCGCCATATATTTTCATGGGGCGTGGTCTAGAAGAATAAGTTCAGAACTCATAACCAACAAACATCCCAAAATGTCACCAAATCTAGGTAGTAGGTACGTCATAGCTCTCCGCCATAAAAATCGTAAATAGCTGGAATTTGAAAATTCAAAATTTTCGGATTATTTCAATAGCCATTCTAGGCAACAGGAATATAACACTAGTTATTTAAACAATAAATTCATGAAAATCCGAATGAAACTTTCTCGCTGAATGATGAATAAAGAAAATACCATCCGACTCGAAGGACCAAAGTAATGTTTGTGACTAGCTATTCAAACAATATAATCCCATGAGAATCCGTTCAAAGAAAACTTCCTCATTCTCAACGTTACACTCAGGGATCTGTATGGATGCTGCGGCTCATATCCATCCAATCTTCGCTACGTGTACGAAAACTTCCAGAAATCAACACACCAGGACACTTCAAACCAGCACTCCTTGTTCCAGACCTTCAACCTGACCTTGGGCCGCATCACGGGCATGGACCCGGCGGAGCCCCACTTCTCCAAGACGGCGCCGCCAGTGCGGCTGGACCGCTCGGCGGCCAAGTACGTCGACGTCGTTCACACCGACGCCAGCCAGTTCATCAGGGGCGGCCTGGGCATGACGGAAAGCATCGGTCACGTGGACTACTACCCCAACGGGGGAACGGAGCAACCGGGCTGCACCAAGGGGGTGGTGCAGTTCATCAAGGACAGTGACGGCAGCGTCTTCTACGGTGGGTTTGTCGGTGGTTTACTGTTTTTTTTTTGCTTCTCGCGGTACAGTCTTGTGAATGAGATGATTTTTCTCTGTTGTTGATTTGCTATTTCAGTTTTTTCGTTACTAAATGTTGACATTTCACTTGAAACGCTCGTTGATCACGTGAGATGTTTTTGTTGATCAATCCTGATTTCAACAAACATAATCATTGCCATTTTAGTTTGATATGGATTCAACGAAAACGTTTACAGTATGATAAAAATTAAGAGTTTTGAAAATGACATGTGTCAGATAGATTAATTCTCCTACATTATGACATGCATAAAAAAATCAACTTTACCATAACATCCCTTATTATCATTATATTGTTACGAACTGCTGGCATTTCCGAGAAGGTCGGAAATCGTCATCCCGACGCGTGACTCACACCGAAGGCATCGCTATAATTAGCGGATGATTCATTGCCGTCGAATATGAAAAATATTTCCTGTTTATTCCTGTTATTTCTGGACAATGATGTTTTTACCTATATAAGAAGAAGGCTAGTACAGTAAACATTGAGATTTGTAAATCGAATATTGTTTTGATTTAACTAAGTGTTTATTGAGTTGTATTAAGTGTGTTTAGTGAAATAAATTGTTTAGTTGTGTACTGAATGTTTTAAATTCACGAACCCAAGTGGAAATAACGTAACAATATGTTTTTTCTTCAATACATGTAGCGTAAATGATGTCATTGACTTCAGGGGGTAATTTCTTGTCTTATTTCATGAAAAAAATTTATATAAACGTGTGTCCTAACTTGCTCCGTTTCCGAGTAACGCGATGTCCAAAGTTTAATGAAAAATTATTTTTTTATGAATTATTCGAAATTCTTTTCGCCGATTTTGATTAAACTTCGTGAGTGTTTTATTAGTAATACGATGCTTATGTACACATTACTCCTACTTTATGATGGGAAGTTTCAAAAATATGTCTTAATATTCTTCATTAACATCTTGGTGTTTCAATGTATTATTTGTTCAATAGTCTGGGTAGGAAGTATATTTTCAAATTTTATCCAGATGCCCCTTGGAATGTTGATTGTAGATGAATAGTTCAATTTTTCATTATGCACTTATGGCCAGGTACTGAAATTTTTTTTTTCGAAGTTAATGAGCTAAAATGAAATATTCCATGTTTTAATGAATATTTCAATTCACTCAAGAAATTAGTGACTCGAATCTGGCAACAGTGCCAAGCAACAGCTTTCTACTTCTTCTTTTTTTCTAGGTAGTACGTTATAGTATTCCGCCATAAAAATTGTAGATCGCTTTCAGTAGTCATTTTAGACAGCACGAATACTACTAATAGTTATATGAAAAATGCACTTCCTCATTGGATGTATACGTGTTAAGTTCTTTTAAAAAATAAATTCATTAAGCATTCGATATTTTTCCAGGTGTGAAGAAATATCTAAGCTGCAATCACGTGAGAAGTCACGAGGTGTTCCTAGAAAGTATAACCACCAATCCCAAGTGCAAGTTCATGTCAATTTCTTGTACATCGTACCGGGTAATTGCGACAGTCGCGCTCGTATCTTGGTCAAGTTGACAATTTGTTTTTGTAGGATTTCACCAGCGGAAAATGTTTCGATTGCGGAAAACATGGTGAAAACTGCATACAGTTCGGATTTCATGGAAGAAAACACTACGAAGAAGTATTAGGCAATAGGTGGCTAGATAAGAGTAGAATTCAGTATTTGATGACTGGAGATAGTAAACCACTATGCAGTAAGTAGATATATTGAAAAAGTATCGTAAATTTTTTTCACTGACTGATATATATTATATAATATTGTTGATTGGAACCAAAATTTTCCATTTCCTTTGGACCCGACCCGAACCGAAATTTAACATTTCATACGGACCGGAACCGATGTTTCGTATGGGTCCGGGTCCCTGCTATAAAATACCTTTTCCGTAGACTCAGGGATATGAGTTATCTTGAATTAGCAAGAAATTTAACACATCGAAAGGTATTTCATAGAGAAGTGGAAAAGGGGCTAGGAGGGTCTGTAATATCGTTTTTTTTTGCATTTTCTGAAAAATCTAGCATAGTCATGTATATTTTTTCTTACACCATCAGAAAGTTGAGATTCCGACGAACAAAAAGACCACCGACCTTTTTCAAAAAAGCAGATATTTTGACGTGAGAATTTTCGATTAAAAATTAGGGTGCTTTTCCGATATTAACTGAGAGTAAGGTGAATAAATCAATTTTTGAAATCAAAAAAATTACAGTGTGGTTGGGACATAAAAAGGAGAGTTTCCACCAAATTTTGTAAAACAAAATATTTTTTTGAAAGATAAAAATAAATTTTGTTCACTTAAATTTTGAGGTTATGTGAAAAAAGTGTGAATATAAAAGTTGTAGATCTTTTTATCACCTACTACTTTGTCATCTAATTTTTTTCCATAGGACTTGTAGCTTTGCTGAAAATCGAGATAAACCGCTTTTTACCCTTGAAAACCAACTCCTACCACTTCCCGAGCTTGGTTATTTGAATTTTTCACATAAATTTCGAGGTTATGTGAAAAAAGTGTGTATATAAAAGTTGTAGATCTTTTTATCACCTACTACTTTGTCATCTAACTTTTTTCCATAGGACTGCTGGAAATCGAGATAAACCGCTTTTTACCCTTGAAAACCAACTCCTACCACTTCCCGAGCTTGGTTATTTGAATTTTTCACATAAATTTCGAGGTTATGTGAAAAAAGTGTGGATATAAAAGTTGTAGATCTTTTTATCACCTACTACTTTGTCATCTAACTTTTTTCCATAGGACTGCTGGAAATCGAGATAAACCGTTTTTTACCCTTGAACATTTCCATAGCACACGGTGATATTGTTGAATAAATTGAACTGCTGTTGATTTGACAGCAATTATATATTTTTCACAATTATCTAGTCTAATAATTTCAAAGATTGCACGAAAAATAGTGTGCCATGGCCGCGAAACTTTTTAACGACCTCAAGATTATCTTGCCTCGGCTGGCAGCGGCCTCGGCGGTAACTGTTTTATCGGTACGTTAAAAAGGTATTTAGCGGCCTAAGCATACAAATAACTATTTCTTTCATTTTTGTCATATCCTCCTCCTTTTCCAATGGGTTTCATCCCACCATAATTTTTCTTGATTTCAAAAATCATCGACCCCTGTCTAAAAGTTATGTTTACGTCAGAGAGCCACTACCGCATCTTTGTCGAAACCTCCAACACCGAAGCGAGCCGCCGCCACGGCGGCGAGGTGGGCCGCCTCCGTCTCACCCCGCACGCCACCAGCGATGGCCGCGGCGCCAGTGCCGCCCCCTTCGCCCTCGCTGCGGCCTTCCACCGGCCGGGGGCGGCGTACGTGGCGGTGGCGGCGGCGGACGCGACTGGAAAGCGTCTCGCCGCCCTCGAGGTCGAGTGGCTGTACGACGGCAGCGTCGTCAATCCGCTCACGTGGCGGATACTCGCCGCCCCCAAGGTGTACCTGGAGAGGGTGACGGTGGAGGTGCTCGAGACCGGCGAGAGGTAGGGGTTGTGCAGATAGTGTGAAAATAGCACATTTCATATACTGTTCAGTGCTTTAGATCGTTCTGAAATTACTGAATTTTACTGTTAGTAGCCTACTAAACCTGAAATCGTTCCGAATGTATTCGCGAAAATCACGAACCAACAGATGGCGCTGGATAAATGTAAAAAATTTGACATGAAAGTGAACAACAAACATTTCGTATATGTTTTCAATGATAATATGTCAATTTTTAATTCACATTTCAGGAAAGGATTTACCAATCCGAAATATTTGAATGGGTGCTATTGTTTGTTTATCATTTATAGAACGCAAAACAGGTATTTTATACGAGTTTTATGGATTTATTATGTTTTTATAGGCTTTTCAAACCACTTTTGCAAAATCAATGGGGCCCCTAAGGTATTTGTATTTCAAGGATTTCTCTTTATTGCCAGAATGTCCAAGATTGAGATAAGTATCTAGAGTATATTGGAGATAAGAAGAAATCCTCAAAAGAGAGAGATAGTTGATTTCTAAAATTATTTTGTTTTTCAAGGATGACACGCCAAATTTGATGTTGTTGGTGTTCGACATCTGATTTCTCACAAAAATCGACCTATCGACATGAGAGAGAGAGAGAGAATAATCTTTATTGTCTAAAATGTTCTACATTTTATCGACAAAGATATATGTCATGTGTATAAAAAACAAACAATTGTAAAATAAATAGTATAAAAAATATTTACATAAAGGTTACAATGAGGTACAAACATGTTTCCACAAGTACAGTTCATCAAAATCTTGATATAAATCTCAATATTTATATGGAAAGACTAGAAATTATATGCAAAATACTCTTCCAAACTATAGAAGCACTTTCCCATTACAAGATTCCTCATCGATTTCCTAAATAGCTTCTGATCATTGATTGCTGTTATTTGTTTAGGTAAATGATTATATATCTGTCTACTTCTATAGATTTGAGAATGTTTGGTCAGAGTTGATGTGGGGAGTGGAAGGACAAGTATCATCTCCCTACGTGTTTGCCTTTCTGTTCGATTCAAGAAATTTTCTTTATGTTTGTGAAGCAAGCATACAGTCTCTATAATGAAAAGTTCGAAAATTGTCAGTATTTTATTATTGCAGAAGATTGGCCTACACGAGTCACGCATCCTCAATTTGAATAATATTCTCAAAGCTCTTTTCTGAATAACGAATATACTTTGCAATACAATACTTTGCATGTAAGTTAGTTTTATTCTAACTCCTTCAGAAATCGTTGTTTCCTATCAATAGTGTCCAATTTAGACCACCCTGTACATCGAATTATTCTTAATGACTTAATATCTTGTGTAATACACTAATAATAATAGTCACATTGAGATAAGGTGTTTTTATTCTGTACCTACAAGAATAGTAATCAACAAATATAGTATATTCACATTCAAACTGTTCATAATAACATTTCTTTTTTTTTTTCAGAATCACTGTTTGCCCAAAGAATCAAAAACCCCTCATAAACGGATTTCCCCAACTGATGATTTCCTCCTATTGTTAGAAAACAACAAAAATTCAGGTTTTGTCTGAAACTCGATTCAAACATAATATGTAAAATATGAGTAATTCATGTTTTCCATCAAAGCTTTGTTTAGAAGTACATGCACAGTTAAAAAGTAATGAGTTTTTCAAAACGCCTATAGTTTCTCTTCTCAAGAATAATAATTTTCAAACATAACATCCTACATCTAGAACTCCCCCATAATATTATGATTGTTTAGAACTCTTTTGAGCAAAGAAAAATAACTAGATCTATTTGTTTTTTTTACTTTCCCAACGTTTCTTCTGACAATAATCATATGATCTTCATAATTATTGTCAACGGTCGCAATGCAAAATGTGTGAGAAAAATGACCAATATGATGAAAACTCGTTTGAAAAATGTGTGTCTATGAGTCAAAATTAATCTCACTTCAACATCATTCTCAATTGGGAACCATCAGATCCAAACGTCATGTGTCTCAATTTAGTGTGTTGATATAATTAGCGATAAACAAAAGTAGTATATGGATCAACACTTTCCATTTCACTCATATCCTCAAAATAAGCAATAGAATAATCTGAACGAAGGAAAAAATAGTTTGACGTCATCATGCTAGTGGTATCTAATAATTATTGCGATTCTCAGACATAATAAGATAAACAATATTGACGACTTATATCGGAGAAATAAGTTGATGGGCGAAGGTCGGATATGGATAATTCAAAAATAAACCTCTCATGAGTGAAATTATTTACAAATATCGAAACATTTCAAAGAATTTTCATTGTAATGTACGCTAAACCTAATTACACAATTCACAAATAACTTTTACGCGTGGAATTCCCAGTTATATTTCGCTGATTTGTTTTCGGAAATTGACCATGTTTTGAATATTTTTCTGACCTATGGACTTAGATAAAGTGGGGAAGAAATCAAAAATGTGTACACGCTTTATTACTATGGAGACAAGTTACTATTTGTCATTAGCTTACATACGTTTAGCAAGAAAATTATACCATAGAAGATAAACGATTGTGGACGATTCGAAAATGGTGGCAGTTGACAAAAACTCTAGTGTTTTATTTCAAACGATGGTATTCATGATGAACCAGAGTATCATTCAAAAACAGGATTACACCGACAAATATTTTTCACATCAAGGTGAGTATTCATCAATGCATTTAATATGTCATAAAATATATTACATAAAAAAAATAAGAGGATCATTTTTTTCATAATAACATATTCACTCATTATTTCTGCCATGGTTGCCCATACAGGGTGATAACTCGCCTTGATTCATTCTCAACTCAGTCAGTTATTTAAAAAAACTCTGCTACGTAAATAGCTATATTTACTTTGTAGATTCAGACATGAAATGTTATGGCACATATGGCTGTTTTGGATTGGATTATCCATGGACAACAGATAGCAGACCGGTGGCACTTTACCCGGAAGATATAAAAAAGGTATATCGATCAAATAATTTTTTTAGAACGAGAATAGTTTGACGTATATACATATAAATAAGTAATTCATATTTTTGTAATTCTGTTCATCTATAACTTTGAGAGCTCTCTATATATAACCATTAGTGACGAATTAATTTTTAGTTTTGATTATAGATTGAACCAAAGTTTCATTTATACACGAGAAAAAATCCACTGCTTCCTGGATTCCTCGACGTTAGTGAACTGGAATTTTTCGACGAAGAATCGTCCTTTTTGGATCCCAAGAAACCAATATATCTAATCACTCATGGATATGTTGAAAGTGGATATAAAGACTGGGTGAGTGAGAAAAAGTTATAAACAGTGCTTTGAACACGAGTCAAACTCCATGAATTAAAGAGGTACCTATTCGAAATAATTTGTAAGTTCTAGATCTATACAAGATCTACACCATCAAATATTACAGATCAAGCTTCAATTTCACACTATATTTCTTTTATGAATGTTATAGTTGTGATCTGAAACAAATTTTTGTAAAAAAGAATTACCACCTTTTCCAGTTGTATTTCAAAAAGCATCGAGTTTATTTCAGAAATCGTCAATTGAATTTCAGAATACGTCATTTGAATCAAAATGTATTCAAACCTATGATAAACTACCGATCTTTATCAAAAACATAGATAGTTATACATCGTTTAAAAAAGAACTAATGATACATATCAGTACACAAAATCCTTGTGTGATTATTTTTGTTCATGTTCGAAAAAAAACTGTTTACTTTAATACTCACCTTATAAATATGTCCATCAAAATCTTGCTTATACACGAACGGAAATGATAAAAAAAAGTTTATTCCTTCAAGACCCAAAGATCTGTCATGTTATGTTCCATCACAAGCAATACTGTTTATTTGGAAAAAAATACTTGTTAAATATTTGTAATTTTTAATTACTATATTATGATAGGTATATTATATATTGATGTATTTATTGTATTTTTGAATATTATCCAACCTATGTATATATTATATTGAACGAAATTATTTTCATAGAATTTCAGAAAATATCAAATTTATTTCAGAAAACGTCATTTGTATTTCAGAAACAGAATTGGGTCTTTTTCTACGAAGAAATCGATACATGATAAAAAAAATAAATGATCCTGTGCAGAAATAAAAAAATATCGGCCTGCATACGCAATCTTCAACTAAAAATTTGAAATATTTCGAAAACAGTTCGACTTGGGTATAATAAGAAACTCATTCCGCTCTCTAAGGCAAAGTCACAGCAAAGTTTAGGGTGTATTTGTTGGTCGTGACAAAAGAAAACTTTTGAGGGATGAAAACTTTGAGCCAAGAAAATAAAGTAGGGGTCCTGGAAGCCTTCTAAACATATGCAACACTGCTCAACCAAACACATCAAGGAATATGGAACGTGAATATGATGGCTAAATTATGTCGGATGTTGAGAAGAGAGAGAAGAGTTGAATTATTCGTACGCAACTTCTTGATAGATTTTTTCCAGATCGGCTCGATGGCTCGGGCACTCTTGGACCGCGAAGACTGCAACGTGATTGTGATCGACTGGGAGGGCGGCTCCGAGCCGCCCTACTCGCAGGCCGTGGCCAACATTCGACTGGTGGGGGCGATAGCCGCCCACCTGTTGGCTGAGATTGCGACCTACACGGGCGGCTCGAGGCTCGATCACGTGCACGCTATTGGGCACTCTCTGGGGGCGCATCTGTTCGCCTATACCGGGTATACGCTACAAAAGGTATCATTATTATTAATATTTTATATTTTGAAACCAAGAAAAATTATGGTAGGATGAAACCCATTGGAAAAGGAGGAGGATATAACAAAAATGAAAGAAATAGTTATTTGTATGCTTAGTCTGCGTACCGAAAGAACAGTTACCGCCGAGGCCGCTTGCAGCCGAGGCAAGATAATCTTGAGGTCGTTAAAAAGTTTCACGGCAATGGCATAAACAGTACACACTATTTTTCGTGCAATCGTTGAAATTATCAATATCAAAAATTGATAAACAGCGTGAGCCATAGTTTTTTTATTTTAATTCATTCATTTATTTCAAAGTAAAAAAATACAATATACACACTAATGAAATCGATATTGTTTTAACACAATCATATAAGTTCGGAAATTTTGAAAAGTATGTGAATTGCATGGTAAAAAATCATCAAGCTTCATTATACCTACATACACACGAATAATACAGAATATGCATTATTAATGAATTCTGACAATTATCGATACGGGCATTCGCTTCTGCATCGAAAGAAACCTCAAAAGACGTTGTACAGTGCCATTCGTAATTTCGTGTTTAACGGGAAATTCGAGAAATTAAAAAATCATTATTTGGAGAAATATCGAAAAATTTCATTTGGAAAAGTTGTTCAGAACAACATTTTTATAGCTATGTACAAGCTATGAGAGAAATCTGAGATAAAAAAATAAAAATAAATTTTTTGCTATAAAAAAAATCAATTTGGAAATATTACATTTTCAACACTGAAACTTATGAGTAAAGCCAAGGTGGATATAGGATGGTGAAACAGCTTCCTATTAACAAGCACTAGAATAAACTGTAGACCTTTGCCTACTTGATTTCATACCGTAGTAATATTTCCTGAAGTTATCAGAGATGGCGACATACATTGTGTCGGTAAAACAGAATCTGTGCATCTGTCACCTTTTTATCAGTTTCATCTATTCTAGATGAAAAATGACTGAGAAGAGTCAAAATATCGATAATTATTCCAGATTCACTGAAAATATTGTGTTTTTATGTCATTTCAACTCATGTCTGTCAGATGCGAACCATAGAAATACATGAGCAACAGAAATCTTCTTCGATAATCGATTTCACCGCCATCTTCATTCAAGTCGTGGCAATATTAGTACCTTCTCAAAGGGTCTACAAGTTTTTCGCAGAAACAATTGAAGAGCTGTTTCACCATCCTATATCCACCTTGAGTAAAGCCAACAGTGATATTTTGAATAACATTTTGTATTGATAAGCAAGCTAGTTCTATTTTATTCGGAGAAAATTTGAAATCTGTGAATTTGTCATGTATCCAGCTGCTTCATAAGAGGTCAGTGAATTAGGGACAGTGACTGGAACTATTTCTATTCATGTCTGATGATGTTGATGACAGCGGGTGAGATCATTCAAAAGAGTACGGCTACAGTTTTATGCGCGGCTTGCATCAGTTGCATGTTGCATCTTATCACAGATGTTTGCACTATTTACATTTGACAAGGAGTCAAGGACGCACTAACTCGTACGCGCTTGCGCACTATGTACTACTGTGGTTCTGTATTCCTGGTTGCGTGATTACTTGCGCTAGCAGGCGTATGGTGTCAAATATCAATAAAACAAAACTAATTCAATTTATCAGTAATACTCGTGTGAAATATGTCACTTTCCACACTTGTTGTGTAATATACTATTCCTTCTTTAGGTAAATATATCCAAATTTTCAGTAACCTGCCGCATTCTGAAGTTCGCGTAACGAAATTGAAATGATTTGAATTCTGCTCAATAACTTCAAAATTTTTTAGCTTCATCCAGTGGTATATAAAACAAATACGGTGTCCATAATAAAAACAAAATTTGTATGGCTTATCTCTGAAACTATAAAAGTTAGACCATTTTTGATGGGGTATACCTAGGTATACAAAATTCCATCCGTATCCCCCGAATAATAACTGAGAAAATAATTAGAAACTGAATCGTCGATTTCGGTTCTTTGAAAATATCTCAGGAACCACACTCGTTTTTTTCAGTTTTTGAAACAACATATCTAATCGTTTAATCGTTTAGGAAATAAAAATAGGTACAGTCCTTAGGAATTTTTTGGCACCCTGTATAATGGGGAAGAGGTTGTAAAAATTCATTGAATACGTCTTTTTTGTTTTTCTCGTGTGATCAAATTTCTCTTGAAAAAAGATTACCAAAAATGTAGTATCGACTCCTTCACCATTTTGATGATTATTACCTAGAAAAGCCTTGAACGCACGGTTGAAATGATAACTTTCGCAGGAATAAAACACTAGTTTTCAATCAATAATCTCATGAGAAACCGTTCGAAGGAAACTTCCCCATTGAATGGTGAACAATACCAAATACCATCCGACTCGAAGGACCAACGTTTTATTTGCGACTAGTCATTCAAACAATAATTTCATGATCCCGCAGGACTTCAACCTGACCTTGGGCCGCATCACGGGCATGGACCCGGCGGAGCCCCACTTCTCCAACACTGCGCCGCCAGTGCGTCTGGACCGTTCGGCGGCCAAGTACGTCGACGTCATCCACACCGATGCCCGCGGGTTCATCAGCGGCGCAGGCGGCCTAGGGATAATCGAGCCCATCGGCCACGTGGACTACTACCCCAACGGGGGCAGGGACCAGCCGGGCTGCACCAAGTCCATATCGCAGTTCATTCGCGACAATGATGGCGTCATTGAGGGTGAGTGGGTATCACCCTCTTCACTTTATTTTATAGCTATTTGTGTATTTAGAGCACAAAGTGATAGGTTGCCGCTCGAAAAGGCAAGGATAGTTTTTAATTTTTCTACAAACACAGACTAGAAAACTCGATATTTCAAAGTCACCAATGGGGAATTCTCCTTCGCACGAAAATGAAGTAATTCTTATTAAATATCTTCAAAATGTCGCATTTCAACTTTTTTCCGGAAAAAAAAAACATTTCGAGTGCTTGAAAAAAGAGACTTGATGAGGTGATTTAAAATTTAAAGTACCTTGTTTCTATTTCAACATTTGGCAACATCGATTGCAGATTTCAAAAATAATGAAGGACAACAAATCCGTTACGTTGATTAGGTGAATATATTGATCAGGTTAGAACACAGAACTCATAATACCAATAAGTTCTGTGGGTTAGGCGCCATTCTGCTTATTTCTGTGCTACTCCGTTTTAAGGTTAGGTTTATATTTGACATGTGGATGGATCGGTGTTTTTGTTGGACTGAAATGTATGTTTTAACTGATTATTTTTTTTATATTAGCAGTTTGATTCCTGAATTATACACTGACATCAAGTGTACATAATAAAAGTGTGGCCAAATGTGAGTTGTTGTTCTTCTAGCCTACTAGGCGCTGTTGCCAATTTGTGAACTAGAATCAAAGTAATTTGAAAAATTAATTTAGATAGTTTCCACAACGAATTCGAAAAATTCATGAATGAAAATCATAATCAATAAGTTTTACTTGCATTTTCTGTAATAAGCCGAATTGAGGAATATTCCCCATTAGGTCCGCGACAGCAAATTTTTAATTGTTGCTGTAATAAATAAGATCACTCTATGAAACCACCAGTCTAGAAATTATAGATAATGGCAAACAAATTGAAACGGTTTGGGCCCTTGCAACCTACTGTTTAAGGCTGGAAAGTTTGGAGTTCCCTGATCTATAAATCATTAACGTCATTAATTATTCACTATTATATTGAAATTAAATTCATACATCTAACAGAAAAGGAGGGAAAATGACTCATAGATTTAAAAAGAATTGCCCAGCCCAGGGATCAAACCCGGGCTGGCGGCTTGAGAAGTTACGCTTTGGCTATTGAGGCTACTTGAAAACGTATGTCTATCCCATAGTTATAAAACGTTATGAACAAAAAATATATACGTTTTTGCTGGACTGGTGTTTTTTGAGAAATACTAGTTTAGGATACTTACTTTGGTATCTTTAGCCTTCAAGCATTTTATGACACCATGTCATGAATCTATCATATCATAATTCATACTCTTCCTAGATTTCTCTGGTAGGAGGTTACAATTTACAGTCTTCGAACTTTCTGCTTTATGAGGTGACTTCGTTTTCAACAATGATGGATGCCATTCTTTCCGCGCACGAGCGGCAAAGCTGTCACATTCCTCAGAAATCGTCAACTTTGTGTTGTGAGATTTGAAACCGTCAAAGGCTACTTTGTTAACCGTTTGTAGAGAAATGTATTTTCTCCGTGAGCATATTGGAAACCCATGCACGTAGGCCTATTTAAGTGGGCCAATTGAACACCCACATTGACTGAGATTCAAGCATCATCCGATATTGATCTTTCTTTAATTATTTTCAGGAGTCAAGAACTATTTGAACTGCAACCATTTGAGGAGTCATCAACTCTTCTTAGATAGTTTGAAGAAAGACAGCAGGTGTAAATATACGACGGTAACGTGTAGTTCTTTCAAGGTGAATATATTTCCATCTGCGGTGTTCGTATTTTAACTGGGAATATTTCAGGATTTCAAGGATGGTAAGTGCTTCGAATGTGGAAAAAATGGGGCCAATTGCATACCTTTTGGATTCGGTGGTAGACAACATTATGAGAAATTTTCCAAGCACGGATATCAACATATTAGCAGAAAACAGTATTTTCTCACAGGGGCAAATGCACCCTATTGTAGTGAGTATTTAAATAGTATATAAAAATATTTTTGTGTATTTTGATTTTTAGTTCGACCTCCCGCATCTTAATTACTTTCAAATTTATCGGCAAGACGAAACCTCATATATAATTTTTATGTACAACACAGATTATTATATTTTCATAAATGTTTAAATTTAGCACAAAATTATTTTTTCAAATGGGATCTGTCAAGCTCATCAAAACATATAAAAGTCGACATTTATCTTTGTTTTGAATGTCGGTAAGCTTAAAAGTTACCAAGATTGCATCTCAAAAACAGGAAGAGGCAAAAAAAATTATACTTTCAACAGTTTTCGTATCGAAAATTAGACTCACTGAACAGTGACGTTCGTATTTTCGTGTTTAGCAGGATATTTATGAAAATCGAATGTTTTGCCTCAGAACATACTTATTGTTTGGAAAATTGTTCGGAACTAAAAATATCGAAAAATGTTTTTCGGAAAAGTTGTTCAAAACTACATTTTATAGCTATTTATAGTTTTGAAAAAATAAAATAGAAGAAATAAAAAATAAAACTCATATTTTCGCCATAAAAACAACAGTTATAAAGAATGAAATATTATGTAAATTTGCACAAAATATTTTAATTTTCTTCGGAGAGAATTTCAAATATCTGAATTTGCCATGTGTTATCCTGTTACTGTTAGTTATTATTGATTTGAATTTTTTATCATAACAAAAGATTGATTCAATTTACGACTCAAGAACTGATGAGTAATTCTCTCCCAATGAAATAGACAGCTTGCAAATCTTTCTGTCAGAAATGTATTTTTTCAAATAGATTTTTTTAAGGACAAACAGTTTACTCCCATTTATGTATCTTAGATTTTTTCGAAACTTGCACATAACTACTCAAATGAGTGTGTTTTGAGTCAGAACTTTCAATTTTCAAAAATTTCAAGCCATAAACGAAAATACGAACGGATCATAATATGATGTCTACTTTCTGAATTGTGCTGTTTCATCAGTTGCCTGTGGTTTGTTGCAACTACTGAGAAATCATTGTGGAAAATACAAGAAAAATATCTCATTCTTGAAATCCCTTTGGAAGAAACATGGTAAAACTTCGTTTATCGCACTCCTATGAGTTCGGAAAAAATTTTTGGTGGAACTTACGTATTTTGACCTCCTGATCACGAATCTGAAGTCAACACGCGGCGGTCTCAAGTATTTTCGGAGATACGGCCTCATTTTGTCTCAAAAATGCACCATTTGACATATCAAATTTCTGCTATTAGGAATACACAAAATTCACCCTTCTTTGAACCAAAACACTATACACGCATATATTTACTTGTTTCCAACACTTCTCGGCAGAAAAAACTAGTATTTTTCAAAAAAATCAACCTTCTTTGAAATGTAAACAAAACAGCCTTTTTAAACTGATTTTCTGGTAATTTGTATTCAAGATGTTGGCAACGTGATTGTTTGGCTCATGGAAAGACGTTGCCAACATCTCAAATAAAAATAACCAGAAAATCAGTGAAAAAAGGTTTTCTGTTTACGTTTTGAAGAAGGGCGAATTTTTGTGAAAATAACAGTTGTTTATGCAAAAAAGTGTTGGAAACAAGTAAATGTGAGCATGTGTGATGTTTTGGCTCAATGAAGGGTTAATTTTGTGTGTTTTTATTAGCAGAAAATGGATATTTGAAATGGTTCATTTTTGAGACAAAATGGGGCCGTATCTCCGAAAATACTTGAGACCGCCTCGTTTTGGCTTCAGATTCGTGATCAAGAGGTCAAAATTTTTTCCGAACTCATAGGAGTGCGATATACGAAGTTTTACCAGAAACATAATGCGATTTGTTCAATAACTCAAGAGCCTCAAAAAAAATCGTAAAGTTTCAAACTCTCAGATAGTGATTGGTTCACAATTGATTTCCCAAACTCATAACTGAAACTCGAAAACGTTTCAACATTCGAATAATAACAGCACTCGACCGAAATTTCCAGAAAGCCACTATCGCATAACAGTCCGAATATCCGATTCGAACTACAGCAAAACCGACGGCGGTGAGGTGGGCACCATCTTCTTCAAAATGCACGCGGCCGACGGCGAGTGGACCCCCCAAACGGGCCGCGTGCCCTTCTTCACCGGCTACCACCGCCCCGGGGGGGTGTACGTGGGGGTGGTGGCCGCCGAGGGGGTGCCCCGACTGGGGGCGGTGGAAGTCGAGTGGCAGCACGAGACCAATCTGCTCAATCCGCTGACATACAGGATCCTGACGAGTCCCAGGATATATCTGAGGAAGGTTACCGTGGAAGCTTTGGACATTGATGAGAGGTAGGTGAAAAATTGTTGTTTACGTAGCAAGTCCGGGAAATACTGTGTTTTTTTTTGGACGAGTTGATATCCTTGTACGGCAAATACGGGCGGATGGAATATAAGTGACGTTAACCGCTTCTAAACTTGGCCAATGGGAAGAAGAAGAAGAAGAAGAACTTCAACCTATAACCATATAACCTCAGTCTTAATACTATCATCGATTGAAATCATATCTATATGGATAACACCTATTATTCTCTTCGCGCGAAAGTGAAGCCAGTTTTGGAAAAAGAAAAGACTGTCTGGCTTGCTAATGATGAATTGTGCGCATGCGCGGGTTTTGACCAGTTGAAATCCACTGACGTTTTTAGAATTTCATAGGTTAGGTATATTTGTTAACCCATCAAATTATGTGAAACAGCGGTAATATAGTTATTAATGTACTTACTGATTGTTTACAAAAGTGATTAGTGAGTGATAACAAGGAGTGATCAAAAATTAGCCCTCGAATCTTGTTCCGATGACTTTATCGTCACAGGTTTCTATGCAAATCGCAAGTATCGCTTTGTAGATCACATCCATTTCTGCATTTATCATCAACTATTATTCAATATCGTCCAACAATCCATCAATGAATGAAAATTTGAAAAATATATGTCATGATAAAATAAAATTTTCGAATTGAAGGTTACGTGACTCATCCGATTGATTTTTGATAATTACCATACGTTTGTCGCTCACTAGAAATCTACTCTCCTCCATAATAAAAAAGAAAGTCGATTCTTAATTCAAACTTGCACATGCGCATATTCGCGATATGTTTAGGATACTTACTTCGATATATTTAGCATTCAAGCATTTCATGGCACTGTCTTGAATCTATCATATCATAATTCATACTTGTCCTCGATTTCTCTTATAGGAGGTTCAAATTTACAATGTTCGCAATTTTTGCTACATCAGGAGATGTGTTTGGATAATTCACTGTCACTATTATTTTCCATCATGCAACAGAGAAAGATGAGTTCGTTTTCAACAATGATGGATGCGAACGCAAATATGCTGTCACTTAATGACATTATTTTTGCGCACGAGCGGCAATGCTGTCACTTAATGACATTCCTCGGAAAACGTAAATTTTGTGTTGAGATTTGAAAGCGTCAATGGCTGCTTAATTAATCGTTTGTAAAAAAATTATTGTATGCTATTGATGTATGCTATTGTATGCAGTTATTTGATTCCTCTCATTCGGCTTTTTTGACATGTTTGAATTTTTTTTCAGCATTACTGTTTGTCCAAAAGGTCAGAAGCCGTTGATGAATGGGTCTCCTCAACGCATGGTTCCATCATACTGCTAAAGAGTACACAATTTTTGGTGATAACCAATCAAAATCCTATTTTGAAGCACAAACAATGCAAGCTTTCGTATGTATTAATACACATTATTTTTTTATGGGGGTAGTTTTAATTCCACATAAACACAAGACAACTCGACACTGATTGAGAGGTGAACCTTATACTTCACAAAATTCCATAATATTCTGATTGATGAAGAAATATCAAAGGATTCGCATTCCAGTAGTTTATACACACGAATTCAATGTGGATCCTTTGGAATTGTTAACATTCATACCACCTTCAAACAATGTGTGGGATTTGAAATTTCAAATCTTGTTTATTGAATAACAGTCACAGTACAGAGTAATTATCAAAAAGCATAATTATAAACATACATTCATCACATAATCACATATAGTTACAGCTTGAGGAAAATGGTAATGGAAAGCGTAGAAATTGTAGTCAATATATTAGCTTAGATGTATAAATAAATTCAATGATAAATCTGGATATGATTGTATGGATACAATTAAATTACAAACTTTGTAGAGTCATACATTCAAGTAGAATTTGATGAAGAGATATTGAATGAATAAATTTTGCTCATATCTATATCACCTCTTCATTCTATAATCTATTTGAATTTTTTTACAGAAAAAGGATGCGAAATCATCTTAAGACTATCAAGATTTTAATATGATATGCAAAATATTTTCGAACACGAACAAAGACTGAACAGGTTATACCTACTTAGTCTCTAAACAAAGATATATTTAAATACATCACAGACAAGGGAATACAGTGCTTGAGATTCACTTTTTTTCACATACAGCAGTAAGTTTCAAAGCTAAACATCCATAAAATTCAGGACTCTGAGCAACAATAACTGGGATGTCATATAAATGAGATATAAAATGTAGAATGTAAATATATTCAAACAGTTTTTTGTCAATATTATACTATAAATAGAAAAATATGCAATTAAATACAGAGTGGAAGAACCCAAAAAATTAATGGAAATTTCTTTTCAATAACTATATAATGATGAAGTTGATGGCCTGAATGCAAACTCAATCAACTGTAGTTTCCATTCCTTTCACGGATGTTACTTTTCCACAAAAAAGAATGTAAATATGGAAAACAAAAAAGTGAAATATTATTGTTGGTGAAATTTTTCAGAAAGTTAAGAATTGACTAGAATGCAATTAAAAGATAATATAATTGCTCAGAGCCTAATGTTTCTCCAACAAGAGAAGCAAACAGATTTTTTGAAGATCCTCTAATCAGAGACAGTTATGGCAATATTTTTAGTCTTATGATTATCAAATTTATCCATAGTCTTTATATCCATAATAGCTGTCAAAGCTATGATGAACCCTAATCCTAGAATAGAAGTGACTAATAGACCAGACCAAATGGGAGCTGTGGTGAATGTAACACAGTCATTAGCATCTCCGAATTTGCCATTCTTGGAGTCAATTTGGACCTGGAGATCATAAATATACAGTTCAGTACCATTCCAGTCAGAAAATAATGTGTAACCATTGCAGTGATATGAAAAATGTGCCGCGGCACTTATATCTTCCATTGTGGTCAGGTTATAATCCCTGTTCATTTCTGTATCCCTTATTTTGACAGATGACATGTACCAGTAGCCGTTTAGCCAAGTGAAGCTGAATCTGAGGGTAATTTTGCCGCCCACTTTCACAGGGATTATAACGTTCAAGCGGGTATCATAAGTTATCATATCCTCATCAGTATTGCCCAAGACTTGGTCCATTATTTCAGTGTCATTTCGTTTCAACAATAAAGGTTTAGAAGAATAAAGCAGGGCATACAAGTTGTTATTGATGTTCTGTTTCCTATACATGACAGGTCCTTTTGGTATAGATTTTGTTGTCCTTTCTGTATCATTTTGCTCAGCAATGTTGTTTTCAACAACCTGTCGTTTAGGCCTTCCTCGTTCAGGTATCAAAATCGCCGAGATGAAACTATCAGATTTGTGCTGACTGATGACATCTAGTATAAGTTTGACATCTTTATCAGCGTCTCCAGTGAGGTCTTAAACATGAAATGATAAGTATGTTAATAGATACCATAGATTAAATACTCTAATACTATTAATCTATGTAGATACTATAAAAAAACATTAAAATTATAACCTGCTGTAACATTCTCTGGGTCTAGGGAACCATTTGGATTATAAGTCGAGTAAAACCCTTTGCTTACTGCTGTAAAATCATCAGATAAAACTGTTGGGCTTCTGAAAATATAGACATCTGCATTTGAAAGAGATTCTCTCAATTTTAGTAAATCTTCCATGGTGAAGGATTGTAAAGGTGAAATTCGTATTTGTTGGTTGCTCCAGAGAAAAACACCAGCATTCACACAATAAATGTTCACGAATAAGAAAAATAGCAATGATTGGACTCGCATTTTATATATTTTTTGATACTGACATTACCATTTACCATATCAAAAGCGCAATTATTCAAATCGATTTTTCCCGGTGTTGTTTATCTGTCAAACATGTGTCAAATTCTTCTCATTTTTCTGACGTAATCTTCTTCCCTATATTTATAATTGGCGCTTGCCAGTGCCATTGTTTTTATTTCTGTTCATCAGTTTGAAAATGGTTTGAAGACCTATATTTCTGTGCTGAAGACACGTGCGACCACATTTTTTTGATAACAAAATAGTTGAAAATATTTTCACTTTTTAGATCTCTGAAAATAAATGTTTCGAAATAGTATGGACCTTTCGAGCAACCACCAAGATCAGCTGATTAGTTTTGAAATTGGCGGCAAATTCAAATAGAATCTTGTATGACAGGCCACACGCCTACGTTTTCATAAGGTTTTTTTCGAGTCATGGCAGAGCACAATAAAGCCCTTGAGCTTGTTTTTGTTCACCATTATCTCGTTATTTGTTATTGTTACCTTTATCAGTTCGATTTTCGGAAATAAACCTCAAAATAACATTCTTGAATAATATTAGACAAATAACGCCACAACAGATAACACAAAGCTTGATTAAATAATATATTCATCCTTGACGGAAATTATTTAAAAAGTCGATTGTAGTTTGATAATGCAGTTGAATGTTGAATGTCGGCAGGTAGGCAGTGAATCAGTATTTATATATCTAATCATTATTCTAAAAGCTGAATATATTATTATAAAATCTTTATAAAGATGGCCACCACCACAATATCAGCTGATCAAAGGCAAGCGTTGGACACGCAAGCTGTCAACAATTTTCGTGAATATCTTCAAATTCCGTCTGTTCATCCTGATGTGAATTACGGTGAGTGAAAGCAAATAATTTATAATTTATCGGTGAATATTAAAATTACAAAATATTCGACAAGACAGTGGGATTTTCATTATATTATTTGAGTTGATTGGCCACAAGTTCATAGGTTCTGTAGGTTTGCCATTTGTTTTGAATTCCTTTTGAGCTTTTGGCTTGGCTTCGTTTTTTGGGTGTGGAGTTTACTTTTTTTGTATATTCTAATTGTGTTCATTTAGTATTTGTTTTAAGCGTCAGCTATTCATCAGATAGAAATGGTATGTTAAATTCATTCTACTAAGTTCTATTTTCAAATATTTATCTTATCTATAAACAAAAAGCACAGGCGATAGGACTGGTAAAATATTCTCATTAAAATAGATCTTTTAATTGGTCCTATTTACAAGCTTTGTTTTTTGTATCTCCTGTTCGAATAATGATTTATAAATGGAATTTAATACCATGGATACTGATGAAAAATATATATTTGTCAATTAGTCAAGATATTCAATCAATCTTTGGAATAATTTTTGCTTGCAGATGCAGATCAATGTTTTGAAGTGAAATTTATATTCACCAAATCTATTTCTATAATATATATGATAAGGCAGAATAAGTACTATCAGTACCACCTAAATATTAATTTATACATTTTCAATGTAATTTTGCAGTATATTATTATGATATGATCTCATAATATTAAGTTAGATTAATAGTTGGTTGTGATTTTTGCTTTTACATAACAATTTATGTTTCTCTGATTCAATTAGTTTGGATTGAAAAGACCTCTGTCAATTGTTTTGTTATTGATCAATAGACACAATGTTCCTTATATGATAATTGAATCATTATTATTACTATCATTGCAAAGACATCAATTTATAATCAATGGTTTTGGAATACTTATACAATTTTCACTGCAATTATGTAACAAAATAATATAAATCCATTGCTCAATATTTTTTCCATAGATGACTGTGTCAAATTCTTGGAAAAACAAGGGAATAGTTTGGGTCTCCCTGTTAAAGTGGTGCTTATCAAGCCGAAAAAACCAATTGTGATCTTAACATGGATTGGCAAGGAGCCTTCTTTACCAACCATATTACTTAACA
Organism: Chrysomela aeneicollis; assembly: GCA_029955515.1. Classification (NCBI taxonomy): domain Eukaryota; kingdom Metazoa; phylum Arthropoda; class Insecta; order Coleoptera; family Chrysomelidae; genus Chrysomela; species Chrysomela aeneicollis. The sequence goes on from JARUHQ010000005.1 coordinate 24,869,649, forward strand.
GTCATATGGATGTAGTGCCTGTTTTTGAAGTGAGTCATACCTTACCAGAAACCCTTCCATATTGCTTCCTTTCAAAAATAAAGATGATCATCCCTTGAATCAAACATTTTTAGAGTGAGTGATTGAAATTATTCATCCAAAAATTGCAAACCACTTTGTTTGTTGAGTGGTGATTGTACATTTTGATAATTCAATAAAAAACATAGGATTCAATAAGGATAATAAGAGTAATATTTTAGAATTCATTTTGAATGGAAATTTGATATTATTTTTCATGATAATAGGAATCATTGAAAAAGTTAAATTTTCAACTCCTAGGATAAGTGGACCTATAAGCCTTTTAGTGCCCATGTAGATGAAAAGGGGAACATTTATGCTAGAGGTGCACAAGACATGAAATGTGTTGGAATACAATATCTAGAAGCCATAAGGAGACTGAAAAAACAGGGTGTCACTTTGAGAAGGACCATACACATGATATTTGTACCAGGTAGAAAACATTCTAGAATATTCATTGGCAAACATTTCAGATTGGTAATAGTAAATTGTTGAATTGTTATGACGAAAAATATGTTTAATAATGAGTTTTTTTTTATTGTGAAACTTATCATCGCTATTTTCAGATGAAGAAATTGGGGGGAATGAAGGAATGGCAATGTTTGTGAAAACTAATGATTTCAAAGATTTGAATGTTGGATTTGCTTTAGACGAGGGTATGGCAAGCGAGAACAATGACTATGTCGTATTTTATGCTGAAAGATCGATCTGTCGTAAGTTGCAAATATTTTCATACTGGTTGTGTTTTCCTAGCCTTGTTCTTGTTGTGACTTTCTTTTATCAGAAATGCGTTTCCATTGTACTGGAAATCCCGGGCACGGGTCTTTGTTGCTCGAGAATACTGCTGGAGAAAAAGTTGCTCATCTTTTGAACAACATTTATGAATTCAGAAGGCAAGAGCAAAAAAAGTTGGCTGATAATCCTACTTGGACTGTTGGAGATGTAACCACTGTTAATTTGACAGAAGTTGAGGTGAGATTTTTTGACAGAAATGTTCATTTTGAGTAGTTAATATTTAGATGACATTTGAATCCAAATGGAATGACAAGTATTATTTATTTGATAAAAAAATTGTTGTTCACTGTTATCATCATTCATTTTTCTTTGATGAAAGCATTCTGGTTCTGGAGCATATATATTCAGGTGAGTTTTTTCAGTTAAAAAATATATTTTCTGCTCTAGAAAATGTCTAAGGACTAACATATTATACTGCAATCAGTTTAAGGCGAAAAAAAAACTTGGATCAACTATTAAAATTTCTTCATATATGTTTTGTTCAAATTGCTGCCCATTCTGTTTTCTTAGGATAGGATAGTTTCAATCGACCGGATTTTATAATGTAAATATTACGTGAATACGTCAGTTGTATTTCAAATTAGTCAATTCAATTTCAAAAAATATAAAATGTTTTTAAACATTATCAATTGAACCTCAAATTGCGTCAATTTTATTTCAAATTAATCATTTTTATTTCAAAAAATTCCATTTCAATTTCAAAATTCATGTCAATTTCAAATCTAACCAATTTTATTTCAAAATCAGTCTACTACAATCAAATATGTGATATATAATAGGAACACCCATCTAACCTTGCTTGTGCTTTTTCAGTTTTGAAATTCATTGCATTATGAAATACGTTTGATATTTTTTGAAATACAAATGACCATTTTGGAATTTGAAGTGTTTGTTTCTGAAATTGAATTGTTCATTTTCAAATAAATTGATGCTTTTTGGAATTAATTTGACTAATCCGAAATACAATTGATATTTTTTTAAATCCAAATGACCATTTGGATAAACAATAATTGACCAATTTGAACTAAAATTGGGAAAGGTGTAGTAAACAAAAAATACACAAAATAAACATGGTATAAACAGTTGATATAATGTTTGGAAAAATTCATGCAATGATTAGTAGGGAGATAATCGCCGCGTTTTCTTTTCCAGGGCGGGGTCCAAGAAAACGTCATCCCCCCCGAATTCGTTCTGACCGTGGACTGTCGCGTCGCCACCACCGTCGACCTGGACAAGTGGCTGGCCACCCTGCAGCGGTGGTGCGACGAAGCCGGCCCTGGAGTGAGGCTGGAGTTCATCCAGAAGCAGGACCAGATAGCGCCCACAAAAACGGACGCTTCCAACCCCTATTGGGTGGCCTTCAAGAAGGCTGCTGACGAGCTGTGAGTTTTATGGGGGGCGATCGAATTCAGATTTTCATCCCACGTTATGGTTTGGGGAAATTCATTGGATACGTGTTTTTTTTCTTGTGGGGTCGGTTTTGAGTTTGGGAAAAAATTCGCGAAAATGTAGGCTCGGCTCATATACATGTTGACATTCCACTTCAAACGCTCATTGGTCACGTGAGTTTCCTTTTTTATCGATCTGCCCCAACTTTGCCTTCCAGTCTGAAATTACGGATTTAACAGAAACATTTGCAGTATGATGAAAATTAACAGGTTGACAAAATACATGTATCAGATACATAGAATCTCCTGCAATATGGCGTACATAAAAAAAGTTGCAATCCCTTATAATCTCAGCTGTATTTTGTTTATTTTCTATAATGGGAAAGTTTCTGAAATTCAGATATTCCACGTTATAGTTTATGAAAATTTATCGAATACGTATCTATGATAAAAAATTCACGAAAATGTAGGCTCGGCTCATATACATGTTGACATGCCACTTCAAACGCTCATTGGTCACGTGACTTTCTTTTTTTATTGATCTGCCTTAATTTTAATATAAAGGTTTGCCTACCAGTCTGAAATTACGGATTTGACAGAAACATTTGCAGTATGATGAAAATTAACAGGTTGACAAATTACATGTATCAGATACATAGAATCTCCTGCAATATGGCATACATAAAAAAAAGTTGCAATCCCTTATAATCTCAGCTGTATTTTGTTTATTTTCTATAATGGGAAAGTTTCTGAAATTCAGATATTCCACGTTATAGTTTATGAAAATTTATCGAATACGTATCTATGATAAAAAATTCACGAAAATGTAGGCTCGGCTCATATACATGTTGACATTCCACTTCAAACGCTCATTGGTCACGTGACTTTCTTTTTTTATTGATCTGCCTTAATTTTAATATAAAGGTTTGCCTACCAGTCTGAAATTACGGATTTGACAGAAACATTTGCAGTATGATGAAAATTAACAGGTTGACAAATTACATGTATCAGATACATAGAATCTCCTGCAATATGGCATACATAAAAAAAGTTGCAATCCCTTATAATCTCAGCTGTATTTTGTTTATTTTCTATAATGGGAAAGTTTCTGAAATTCAGATATTCCACGTTATAGTTTATGAAAATTTATCGAATACGTATCTATGATAAAAAATTCACGAAAATGTAGGCTTGGCTCATATACATGTTGACATGCCACTTCAAACGCTCATTGGTCACGTGACTTTCTTTTTTTATTGATCTGCCTTAATTTTAATATAAAGGTTTGCCTACCAGTCTGAAATTACGGATTTGACAGAAACATTTGCAGTATGATGAAAATTAACAGGTTGACAAATTACATGTATCAGATACATAGAATCTCCTGCAATATGGCATACATAAAAAAAAGTTGCAATCCCTTATAATCTCAGCTGTATTTTGTTTATTTTCTATAATGGGAAAGTTTCTGAAATTCAGATATTCCACGTTATAGTTTATGAAAATTTATCGAATACGTATCTATGATAAAAAATTCACGAAAATGTAGGCTCGGCTCATATACATGTTGACATTCCACTTCAAACGCTCATTGGTCACGTGACTTTCTTTTTTTATTGATCTGCCTTAATTTTAATATAAAGGTATGCCTACCAGTCTGAAATTACGGATTTAACAGAAACATTTACAGTATGATGAAAATTAACAGGTTGACAAATTACATGTATCAGATACATAGAATCTCCTGCAATATGGCATACATAAAAAAAAGTTGCAATCCCTTATAATCTCAGCTGTATTTTGTTTATTTTCTATAATGGGAAAGTTTCTGAAATTCAGATATTCCACGTTATAGTTTATGAAAATTTATCGAATACGTATCTATGATAAAAAATTCACGAAAATGTAGGCTCGGCTCATATACATGTTGACATTCCACTTCAAACGCTCATTGGTCACGTGACTTTCTTTTTTTATTGATCTGCCTTAATTTTAATATAAAGGTATGCCTACCAGTCTGAAATTACGGATTTAACAGAAACATTTACAGTATGATGAAAATTAACAGGTTGACAAATTACATGTATCAGATACATAGAATCTCCTGCAATATGGCATACATAAAAAAAGTTGAAATCCCTTATAATCTCAGCTGTATTTTGTTTATTTTCTATAATGGGAAAGTTTCTGAAATTCAGATATTCCACCTTATAGTTTATGAAAATTTATCGAATACGTATCTATGATAAAAAATTCACGAAAATGTAGGCTCGGCTCATATACATGTTGACATTCCACTTCAAACGCTCATTGGTCACGTGACTTTCTTTTTTTATTGATCTGCCTTAATTTTAATATAAAGGTATGCCTACCAGTCTGAAATTACGGATTTAACAGAAACATTTACAGTATGATGAAAATTAACAGGTTGACAAATTACATGTATCAGATACATAGAATCTCCTGCAATATGGCATACATAAAAAAAGTTGAAATCCCTTATAATCTCAGCTGTATTTTGTTTATTTTCTATAATGGGAAAGTTTCTGAAATTCAGATATTCCACGTTATAGTTTATGAAAATTTATCGAATACGTATCTATGATAAAAAATTCACGAAAATGTAGGCTCGGCTCATATACATGTTGACATTCCACTTCAAACGCTCATTGGTCACGTGACTTTCTTTTTTTATTGATCTGCCTTAATTTTAATATAAAGGTTTGCCTACCAGTCTGAAATTACTGATTTAACAGAAACATTTACAGTATGATGAAAATTAACAGGTTGACAAATTACATGTATCAGATACATAGAATCTCCTGCAATATGGCATACATAAAAAAAGTTGAAATCCCTTATAATCTCAGCTGTATTTTGTTTATTTTCTATAATGGGAAAGTTTCTGAAATTCAGATATTCCACCTTATAGTTTATGAAAATTTATCGAATACGTATCTATGATAAAAAATTCACGAAAATGTAGGCTCGGCTCATATACATGTTGACATTCCACTTCAAACGCTCATTGGTCACGTGACTTTCTTTTTTTATTGATCTGCCTTAATTTTAATATAAAGGTATGCCTACCAGTCTGAAATTACGGATTTAACAGAAACATTTACAGTATGATGAAAATTAACAGGTTGACAAATTACATGTATCAGATACATAGAATCTCCTGCAATATGGCATACATAAAAAAAGTTGAAATCCCTTATAATCTCAGCTGTATTTTGTTTATTTTCTATAATGGGAAAGTTTCTGAAATTCAGATATTCCACGTTATAGTTTATGAAAATTTATCGAATACGTATCTATGATAAAAAATTCACGAAAATGTAGGCTCGGCTCATATACATGTTGACATTCCACTTCAAACGCTCATTGGTCACGTGACTTTCTTTTTTTATTGATCTGCCTTAATTTTAATATAAAGGTTTGCCTACCAGTCTGAAATTACTGATTTAACAGAAACATTTACAGTATGATGAAAATTAACAGGTTGACAAATTACATGTATCAGATACATAGATTCTCCTGCAATATGGCATACATAAATAAAGTTGAAATCCCTTATAATCTCCGCTGTATTTTGTTTATTTTCTATGATGGGAAAGTTTCCGAAATTCAGATATTCCACGTTATGGTTTGGGGAAATTCATTGGATATGTGTTTTTTTTTCTCCAAGGATCGGATTTAAGTTGGGAAAAATTGTTGTACATGTAGGCTCGGCTCATATACATGTTGACATTCCACTTGGAACTCTCATTGCTCACGTGAGATTGTTTTTTATTTATCTGCCCTGATTTTACCAAATATAAACATTGCTTTTTAGTCTAAAATTATGGATTCAACAGACATTCACAGCATGATGAAAATTAACCCTATATGGGGAAGTTTCCGAAATCCAGATTTTTATTCCACGTTAAAGTTTGTGAAAATGCATTGAATATGTATTTTTTATTTTTCTTGTGCAACCCAATTTGACTTCTCAAAAATTTAGTATTGTCTGATGACATACCTACTACCTAAGAAATATTTTGAAATTTTATCCCGGTACCTAATGGAATGATGATTATAGACGATTTAATAATTTTTTATCATGGAACTATGGCCAGGTACAATATAATTTTTTCACTGGCAACTTTTCTTTGATGTTGATGCTACTCAAATATTCCATGTTTCAATGAATATTTCAATTCATCCAAGAAATTAGTGCAAGCAACAGGTTTCTACTTCTTTTTTCTCTATGTAGGCTTAACGGAACTAAGTTCAGATACTTACAATCAACAAATTTTCCCAAATGTAACCAAATCTAGGTAGTACGTCATAGTGTTCCGCCATAAAACTCCTGATTTGTTGTATTTTGAAAATTTAAATTATTTGTATAACTTCAGTAGTCATTCTAGACATTCTAGCAGGAAATAATAATTTCATATTGGTTGGGTGTGAAGGGAAGTTTCTCAGGGGTCAGTTAATGTTGGTGTGAAGTATTGTGGGGGGATTTGACTTCATCTGATTATGTCAAAATTGACTCCTTTCAAAACTGTCAAAGAATTACATTTTTCGCATAATTTACAAAGGAAGCTTTGAAAAATCAAAGAACTATTACTGTAGTTTATTCACTGATGTAGACATCTAAAAAACTATAAACTCTTACTATTTTGTAAGCACTTTTCTGGGGTATTTTCCTAGAAAAAATTTGACTTTTCCATCAGTATTTCTTAATATTTCTAGAAACAATTATGAGGCAGATCAACTGAATGACATAAAGCAAATGTATTGGAGTATTACTTACTTCTTCCATAACATAGGGACAGTGTTCAATTTGTTTATGTTGATTTAGAAATATTAACTTGGAGGGTCGGATTCTTTAGATCAAAGTTAAAATATGAAATATGATCGCATTTTTTGTAATATCTTGGAAACAGTTTTGCCTTTTTTCTTAGCAACAGCAAATCAAGGTGTAACTTTTATTATTGAGTTTTTCAAAATACATTCAAGGGAATTGAATGAGTCGATGAATTTTTAGCAGACAATGAAAAACCGACTAAATAAATGGAAAAAAGAAGAAATAAATACGGCAAAAAAAATATATAAAATTCTGATGAAGATGAGACAAAGTTTCCACTTGAAAAGGGAGTGAAAAACTGTTATTTTTTTTGGGAATTCGACAATATGACTGTAGCGAACTCTGGCAATAAATCTCACATATTCCAGATTGTACTAGTTAATTTTTGGAAACGATTTGAAACGTCGTTTTGGTGATTTGCAAAATGTATAAGTACTCAATGAACAGTCATATTGCTGAACTTCAGTAACAGTTATATAAAAATAGCAGAGAAAATGTATAGGAACCAGATTTCATGACTAGGAAATTGGAAATAGGAAAATTTTAAAAAGGGACAGCCACAGGATGAAAAACATGAAAAGGAAATTCCTCAAAGCACAGAAGCCTTCTATCAAACCTCACGTATCTGCTATTACAAAATAAAAAAAAATCACACAAACAGTCAGTATCATCCGAATTTGTTTTCTAGCGGCCTCACGCTAAAACCTCAAGTGTTTCCTGGAGCCACCGACAGTCGCTACATCCGCGGCATAGGCCTACCCGCCATCGGATTTTCGCCCATGAACAACACACCAATACTTTTGCACGATCACGACGAATATCTGGGCAAAACGACGTTTTTGGGGGGCATCGACTCTTATTGCAAAATATTGACCAACGTCGCCAACGTCTGATGATGCCCTTTTTTGCCTCGGAATATCCATCAATATCAATAGATTTACTGAATGTTCACGGTTCATCTGAATTTTCGATATTTTTGCCGAGATATTTCAGCGTTCTCTTTTTTTGTGAAACGGGAAATGCCATGAACTGAACTTTTCGCACCCCTTCTTGTGTTAGGGCATTGTCGTTCTAAATGGAAACCTAGTAGGCTGGAACTATATAATTGTCTGTTCACTCAAGTCCCAAACGTCTGCCACGTTGAGGTCGCTACCTTACAGACACGTCATGATGCTCATTTTTTTCAGTTTTTTCACTGTCAGTGACTCAATTTTAGGTTGAAGTTATGTTCTTCTTTTTTTTTTGACTTCAGCATATTATATTGTATGTAACTATCATAATCTGACATTTTTACTCTTTATACAAATTTCTACTCGAAAAGGTCCAATAACATTTTTAAGAAACAATAGTAAGGCATATTCCAAGTAAAATTTTTGGAGGTACTCACGTATTTTGGCCTTCCAGAACAAGAATCAGAAACGCTTGTTTCGTAAATATGCACCCACCATTCGACATCTTAAAATTCTTCTACTAAAAACACTAAATTCGTCCTTCTTTTAATTAAAACACCACACAAGTTCAAAGAAGAACTAATTTTTATGTGCTTTATTCAGTGGGTATGAATTATGCGTGGAGCAAATATACAACTCAACGTGAGAGTAAAATTATATTAACTTGTAAATTTGAGTTTTTCACGATGTTTTTTCTGTTTCCTGATTCCCTCAAAACAATTCTGTGCTTGAAACAGGAGATTCGCTGTGCTAAAAGGAGCGCGTAATTCAAAATGTAAATAAATCGTTAGGTTACGCCCGGTTTGACACTTCAAAATAGTTCATGGTTATTATGAGAAGATGTCACTGCCTTACAGAAAAAGTGACGTCATTTTTTCAGTGAACAGACAATATTATAACGTCTACTAGGTGTTCATTTAAATCGACAATGGTTAGGGAAATGCTTAGCTTACTGTAAGAATGTCAGATTGCATTTGTTTTCTCATTTTTTTTTAAATCCGTTGATATTTCCGTTAGTAGTGAAAAAAAATTAAACGAATGAGAAATAATCGGAGATCATCATTTTGGGTTTCATGTGAAACCGAGTTCTTAAGCTCAATTTATAAAGTCCGCTGCCGTAGCTACAGTTGACGCTGCAGTTACTGTTCGTAGATGGAGTATGCTAAAAATAAACATCTGTTCATAAACTAAGCAGCTGACGCAGGTGCTGTCGGATATCTTCTCAATACATTTTGGAACGGCAACGTCAACTGTAGCTACGGCAGCGGAGTTTATAAATTGAGCTTTAGGCTTTCCTAGTACTTGCGATCTGGGGTCAAAATAGCACCGGTACTTGACTTTTTTTCTAAAACCATGCGTTACGGGCCCTTCAAGTTAACGAAAAATTGTTGCTTGGGTAGAAATCTGATGGATTTGGTCAATTACGATTTTGATTTTTCAAAATAACTGCATTGTCAGTAAAACTACCCAGACATTTAATAACATCGAATTTGAAGAAAACCAATTTTTTAGAGTGTTACATATTTTGAGTTGATGTGATTGAGGGAATGAGGAAACTATTTGAGCAAGTAAAAGATTTGATCGGACGTGTGCACGTGTCAATACAAATAATTCAAAAAAATTCCAGGTTTGTATTAGGTGCAAATTATATCTTTTAAAATCGTACCTAAATATGAAAACATTTATCAATGTGGATGAAGAGACAGAAGTTTGAAAATCTTTTTTATGTAATCGGTACTTACTCGTCAAGTAATACTGAGAAAGCGCTCTACTAGAATTAAGAAAATATAATTTGCACTCAATACAAACCTGGAATTGTTCTCATTTCATTTGGGGTACATACACACTACCAACCAGATCTCAAAGCTGTTGGGTATTTGCAAGTAGTGACAAAATTCAATCTGATACCCGTCAGAATCATCAGTCTTTTATTACAGTCAATCAACAATTGAAAAATATTTTTTTATCGTTTATCTGCAACGTTCATAAACAAGTGGTTGATATCTATCCAAGATAACTCGCCATACTATGGAACATTGAATACACTGTATGTTTTTTGAAGAACGAATTTTTTTGTGTTGAAGTATGATGTTTCTTTGGTCGAGATAAATACCTTTCCAACGAAATTAAAAGGTGGAAATATTATATATATATATATATATCATTTTATTGATGGATATTCTGTGATTGTATGGCTTAGATTGAAAATTCTGCTTCCATACTTATATATTTTTCAGAGTTTAATTTTTGTTATAGACAATAATTAATAAAAAACAGCTCATTTTGATAGAGTTTGTTCAGTATTGTCCCTCTTCTTGTGTTCCAATGACAGTCATTCAGAAATCAGCTGCGGGATTCGATTATATTCGAATAATTAATATACACTGCCCAATAATTGAAATGACGCGCCCCTTTTCACAGAGAGTAACTTATCTTGATTTCCCATGAAAAAAAAATAAGAATCTTGTTTAGGCTTAGATATCAATTTCCTGTGTATTCTTACCAAGCAGCGCTTATTTTTCTTTATTTCTAGCGGTCTTCAACTGAAGCTTTTTTGCTGTCCGGGAAGCACTGATGTTCGTTTTATACGAGCCCTAGGGCTCCCTGCATTTGGGTTTTCACCAATGATTAACACTCTGACGTTGTTGCATGATAACGATGAATATTTGAATGGGGGAGTGTTTTTAAGTGGTATTGAGATATACTGCAAAATAATAGCTGAAGTTGGGAATCTATCGATTTGAGTTTTTCGTTGATGGAAAGTGAATTTGTATTCTTTGTATTTTGTTTTAGGAAATCATGTAATCATTGGATTTCACAGTGGGGTGGGTTTTTGATATTGTTGTTGCAGTTATTGAGGAAATTGTGGTATAGTTTTTCACCTTTGTGAAAGTATTCTCATCGCTATGGAATTATTGACATATATTTGAAATAATGAACAATTCACTTTTATTGCAATATTGAACGGCATTAACACATTTTAAAAGGTGCTCAGAATCTTAACTTAGGTATGGTTATGTAAGTAAGAAAGTTTATACCTATAAAAGAAAATGAACAAAGGCGATTTTTTTTTGTTAAAGTATGATGTTTCTGATGTTGAGATGAATAGGTACCTTTTTAATGAAATTGAAAGGTGGAAATAATATTTTTTATTTATGGATGTTCTGTAATTGTTGGGCTTATATTGAAAATTTTTGTAATGGACAATAATTAATAAAAAAAAACAGCTCATTTTGAGAGCGTTTGTTCAGTATTGTTTTTCTTCCTGTATTCCAGGGACTGTCATTCAGAGATCAGCTTTGGGATTTGGATAATATTCGGATAATCAATATACACTGCCCAATAATTGAAATGACGCACCCTATTCACAGAAAGTAACATATCTTGATTCTCCATGAAAAAAAAATTAGAATCTTATTTAGGTTTAGATATCAATTTCCTGCGCATTCGTACCAACCAGCGCTTTTTTTATTTCTAGCGGTCTTCAACTGAAGCTTGTTTGCTGTCCAGCATGCTCTGATGTTAGATTTATACGAGCCCTAGGGCTCCCTGCTTTCGGGTTTTCACCAATGAATAACACTCCGACGTTGATGCATGATAACGATGAATATTTGAATGGGGGAGTGTTTTTAAGGGGTATTGAGACATACTGCAGAATAATAGCTGAAGTTGGAAATCTATCGATTTGAGTTTTTCTTTGATGAAAAGTGTATTTTTTGTATTTTGTTTTAGGAAATCATGTAATCATTGGATATTACAGTTGGGTGGGTTTTTGATATTGTTGTTGCAGTTATTGCGGAAATTGTGGTATAGTTTCTCATCGCTATGGTATTTTTAAGTCTAAATGAAACAGCCAGAGGAATTATTGGCATATATTTATCTTCGAAATAATGAATAATCAAAGTGCATGTATTGCAATATTGAAAGAAATTGACAAATTCTTGTAGGTATAGTGCTGATATATAAAAATCCTCACTTGGGTATCGTTATGTAAGTGAGAAAGCTTTTACCTAAAAAAGAAAATGAACAAAGCATATTTTCCAATTCAATTCAAAAGTCAACTTGATCGTTTTACTTCAAAAAATTAAAAACGGAACTACTCAAAAATGCTGACTAAGAGTTGTTTCTGTTCTAATTACACACATGTTTCCCAAATTTTAACGTGTATACTATCATTATAATATCTACGAAAATTTTTGAAATACTTCGATCAGTTTCATATTGGTTTTTTTATCATGCTAGGTATTTTTGTCGATGAAAATGTGTTTTTCTTAAAGAAAACTATGCATCTATTGATCATAATCCATACTTTTTTGAGTATAACTAGAACCAGGTGAAAGGTTGAAGTCAATTATTACCTTCACCGTCAAAATAGATAAGAAATAAGAACAATTTGTTTTTTGAGTCTTCTCGAAGTATTTATTATTTTCTTGGAACCATATAAACTAAATCACTCAAGGATTGAAAAGTCACGATAACGAAGAATATCTTGTCGAAAAACAATTCGAAAAAGGTGATTCAAGGACGTATTGTTGGGGTCAACGTGTCGATTTTTGATCACCCTGTATACCTAAAATTGGTACCTATACCACTATATACTATTAACATTTACAATTTCGAAATAGTAAATATTCATAAAAAATTGTCATTCGGAATTACATTTCACATGAAAAAAGCTACCAGATTTCAATTGCTTTCAAAAACGAGAGGAAATAGTTAACGCAGGAGGCTTGTATGAATGATCATATTTTGTTGCCTATAATTATTATACAGAGTCGGTCACAACTGGATCTTTATAACTCGAATAAGAATTGAATATAGGTACTTAGGTAGGTAATAAAAGGTATGAGTTACCTACAAGTAAGTATCTATAAAGTATCAAAAGGGCACGCAGTCGATCGATTATTCCTCTGTACATGTAAATATATTTCAAATTACCTAATAAAATCATCTTACACACAACAAATATTTTTATATTTCATATACCTATCTTTCCTGGCTCCCCTATCCCAAATCCCATTTAATTTCTATAATCCATAGAAATTATACCTAACTCCCCTTGTAGTCTCTATAAAATGGACTGGGCCAGACACCGTATCGATTTATTATTTAATTTTGTATTTCTAGCTTGGAAATTGAAAAAAATCCATTTTGAACATAGTTCCGATGAAAAATCACGGTCAAATAAATATTTACATGTTCCCGGCTAAATAACCTTGACGCTCCGCGAATAACGAAATACGTTTTGAATTTGCGCCGCTGCCATGATGCTCTGTAGAATCCACTTCGCGGTATAACCCAGTCGAAAGATGAAAGGAATTGCACTTTGGTTTCGAACTCTTGTGAAATAATGGCTGAAGAATTTGGTATCAAACTTTTCTTCAGGTCGCATAGAAAACTTTTACAAAGGTCAAAAAATCCCAAAACATTTGGTTTGTTTATTATCCTAGGTTAAATTAAATGTCGGCCGCCATTGCCATGTGCATGGAAGTTCGATGTTGAAAATGGTTCGTTCCGCTGAACCTTTCGGCCAATGAGGATCGCGCGGGAAACCCTCGTGACTTGCGGTAGCCAATGGGCTTCGCTCGATTTGAATTCCCTCTCGTTCTTTGTGGTATCGCTATAAGTTTTGTATACATTCGTGTGGTGTACAGTGCTGTCAGTGTTAAAAGTCTGTTTAATACAGATTTTAATGAAAATACATACGGACACATCAAATAACCTATAAAAATCAAATCGGTAAGTGAAGATCTAATTGTTGGAAACTTTAGTATGGACATTTCTGTTAAAAATCGAGAGGAAATCGCCAAAATTTCTTTTGTGGTGATTACGTCGAGAATGGACTCGACCCGACGTAACGAATCCCGCTCTTTTGAAAGATTTCGATTTACCACGAGATGTATGAATTCACACATTCTGTGGTGAAAGTTTTCAGTTACCGGGGCGAAATCTGATAATAGTTTAATTACGAATACTCCCCAAATTTTTTTGGATATTCTGGGTAGGTACACCTACTTGAATTTTTACGTGTTTCATGTATACCTAAATAATACCTGCCCATAAATTATCTCGAATTTCTTTATGAAGTAAACGGTAAACACGTGTGTTTGCCTTTGTAATTTTAGCTTATTCATCTATATTCCGAATAAATAGAACATATTACCATCTAGGCGGGAAGCAGAGATAAGTAACCGCGGGAAGCAATAAAGAGATTTGAGACCTTACAGAATTCAAGGTCAAATAGAAGTAAGTTTTGATACATGCTATTACGACTTGTGCACGTGATTCACGTCTATTGCCCTTTCATGAGAAGTTAGGTAATTGGCCTAGCGTAGCCGTAGCGTAAAACTGGGCTTGAGCGTAGATTGTAGAAACAAGTCCAAATTATTGAAATGCATCGTCATTCGATCATAAATATGATGAATGCATAAGGCGATAAGGATAAGGCAAAACAAAAACAACCTGTTGACTTTGTTTATGCAACACAAGTTGGGTAGGTTTTCAGAGCAGGTGCTTTGAATGGCTTTGATGCAGTACCAATTATTTATTTTCATTTCCTTCGGGTCTTTTGTTGATTGTTTTCTTTGTTGAGATCAGAGAAATGAGTTTTAGATTTACAGTATAGGAATATAGAATAAAATACATATTTAGGTTCAGATTTGAGAAGTGAGTTAAGAACAAATGTGGACGATCTGGTGTAGGTAGACCTAGATCATAGATCTGCAATAGTAGGTAGCTATCTTTCATAAAGAAATATTGTGATTCTACCTACTGATTCTAGTTCAGGTAGAAGTTACATGATTAAACTAAAGAATATCAATAAGTACCTATCTTCTGACTATGCCAAATGTAGCTAACTTTTATCCATCTTTTGTAGTGTTAGAAGGTAATATTTATATCTCGAAGAATTGATAAGTAGGTAGGTAGGTTAATCGATATTATCATGTTCATAATTCAGACAACATAGGTACCTATACATAGTTATGTGGTATGGTATTTATACTTTTCAAATGGAAAGAGTGTATGTTTATCCAAATTATTCTCATCATAGATTCAATATTGTGAATAGGTATATATATTTATTTCATTTAGTAGAATTCAAATGGAATCAACGAGTAGGTAGCCATGTAGCTATAAGCACAGATATATTTCTATGAACAGACCGTTAATGTTTGTTGAAATTAAAAAAGTAGTAGGTATATATTTTTCTTCATCAGTTCATCACCCTTCCACCAGTTCCACCCGTGTTTTTCCGGTTCCCCTCTATTAGAGTCATTACTTCATTAGAGAGTAGCAGCAGCAGCAGCCCATCTGCCACTACCACTACACACTTCTGCCAGGCCAGGTACCTACGTTGTACAGTCTGATTCATGAAATTTTGCGTACGGGCGCTAGAATCTCTAGAGATGATGAAGAAGCATGAACTTGAACTTGCATTCATTACGGAGATGCTGTTATTAGTTTTATCATTG
Organism: Chrysomela aeneicollis; assembly: GCA_029955515.1. Lineage (NCBI taxonomy): Eukaryota > Metazoa > Arthropoda > Insecta > Coleoptera > Chrysomelidae > Chrysomela > Chrysomela aeneicollis. The sequence continues at coordinate 24,885,166 of JARUHQ010000005.1, forward strand.
TATAAGGACTAGGTTTTATCGATTCGGAACTCTTAAACTCAAGAGGATGGCAATGAACTTTGTCTCGCTACAGTCGCTACTCTCGTAGATTGTCATTTTTATTATCCTAACCGAAACAAGAAGGAACATTTTTACAAGGCAATTTCTGGGTGTCAACCTGCATAGTCGCTAAATATTTTGATGTTGATGAGATTTTCATGTTTAATTTTAACTTGTACTAAAAATAAAATATACTATTCATGTAATTGGATCTTGTTTTCATAGTTTTTATCGAAAATGTTTCTAAAATGAATGCAAACATTTTTTACTTACTTAGAAGTGATCGCGAGATATAGAAAAATATGGATGAATTTCATTCTTGAAAATCAAGTGGTCACAAGATGAGATTTTGGTGAATTGTCAAAGTGAAAAAACTAAAAGTATAGTATGACAGCATTTTTCATTGACATACAGTGTGCAGTTTTTTGTCGTGCCATATAAAAAAACTAAGTTGATACGCCTTTTTGTATAGCTGAAAAAGTGGCCATGAGAAATTGCCTTCGTTTTTTTTTAAACTTTTTATATAACTTCAAATAAAAAATAAAAACCAAATTTAGTTCTTTTTTCTAATATCTCCGGAAGTAATCAAAACTTCTATCAAAAAAATCTATGTAAATCAACAAAATTCAGAAATATCAATGAAAAAAATTTGTAGTTTACTTTTAGACTTCGAACGAAGGATTTGAAACACCAACTTTTAGCTAGTTTCCAATAAAATTCGTTTGTGTCAGTGTTTTAACTTTTGAAATCAGCTGCCTTTAAAAAAGCCGTTGAATTGGACCCGGCGGTGAATCTGATGGTGACAAGTGAATCCCGCAAAAGCAAAAATAATATTTACTGAAGAAGGTGAATTTCAATTATACTTCATACTCTATGGTATCTGATGCAATTCCAGCATATATGTATCGACATTCTGATTACTAACTATTATTTTCAATCCATTTTTTTGGTTTTCTTCAGACCGATTTTGTATATTTTCAATCGATATGTTTACGTTTTCTGAAAGATGCTGAATGGACACCAATTGTGAGTGCCTAAGTGGTATTAATGTTAGTTTTTATTGAGATGAAGTCATAAAAGAATATACCATCGCTTTGAACGCATGCCGTATCATTACTCCGTCATGGGTAATTTGAGAAGCACCATCAGTAGTAGTACCTTGTAAAGAAGTATCGAGTTTTCTTGTCTAGGAACTGTGTTTTTGTATAAAAAATCCTGTGGCTATTTTGAACGCAAAGTGCTCTTGAAAAATCATCTGTCTTTAGCGGCAAACTTTTTTATTTTTGAAGCTAGAGAGCTGTGCTTCTATTCCGCACTAGAGGAGCCCTAGAGGACCCTGTATATGAAATCTGGTGGCCTTCGACAAAGTTGATTTTTGTGTCCGAAAAAGAAGGAAGGTTAACCCCTTTGCGGTTTTTTTAGTTTCTCGAAGCACTCGGAATGAGCTGAAATTTTGCATACAGGGTGTTCTCGGCCTGCTGAACACGAATCTGTAATCGGTTTATCTCTATTTCTAATAGTTTTCGTGATATGAGCATTTCCAAAAAAATCATTGGACATCCAAAATCGCAAAAAACTTGTCTAGCTGCCTTAATTTATCTCCTGAATACGTTCATCGGTTTCATTTTCCATTATTTCCAATATTTTCTGAGATATCAGGTCCATAAAAAAAACAGTCGAAAGTGTGGGGTCAAAAATTGTAACTTTTTTATTTTTGAGAAGCACCATCAGTAGTATTACCTTGCAAAGAAGTATCGAGTTTTCTTGTCTAGGAACTGTGTCTTTGTATAAAAAATCCTGTGTCTATTTTGAACGCAAAGTGTTTTGATGCTCTTGAAAAATCATCTGTCTTTAGCGGCAAACTTTTTTATTTTTGAAGCTAGAGAGCTGTGCTTCTATTCCGCACTAGAGGAGCCCTAGAGGACCCTGTATATGAAATCTGGTGGCCCTGCGACAAAGTTGATTTTTGGTTCCGAAAAAGAAGGAAGGTTAACCCCTTTGAGGTTTTTTTAGTTTCTCGAAGCACTCGGAATGAGCTGAAAATTTGCATACAGGGTGTTCTCGGCCTGCTGAACACGAATCTGTAATCGGTTCATCTCTATTTCTAATAGTTTTCGTGATATGAGCATTTCCAAAAAAATCATTGGACATCAAAAATCGCAAAAAACTTGTCTAGCTGTCTTAATTTATCTCCTGAATAAGTTCATCGGTTTCATTCTCCATTATTTCCAATATTTTCTGAGATATCAGGTCCATAAAAAATTCAGTCGAAAGTGGGGTCAAAAATTGCAACTTTTTCATTTTTGAAGCTATTGAGCTGTGCTTCTATTCCGCACTAGAGGAGCCCTAGAGGACCCTGTATATGAAATCTGGTGGCCCTGCGACAAAGTTGATTTTTGGGTCCAAAAAAGAAGGAAGGTTAACCCCTTTCATGTTTTTCAGGTTTTCGAAGCACTCGGAATGAACTGAAAATTTGCATACAGGGTGTTCTCGGCCTGCTGAACACGAATCTGTAATCGGTTCATCTCTATTTCTAATAGTTTTCGTGATATGAGCATTTCCAAAAAAATCATTGGACATCCAAAATCGCAAAAAACTTGTCTAGCTGCCTTAATTTATCTCCTGAATACGTTCATCGGTTTCATTTTCCATTATTTCCAATATTTTCTGAGATATCAGGTCCATAAAAAAATCAGTCGAAAGTGTGGGGTCAAAAATTGTAACTTTTTTATTTTTGAGAAGCACCATCAGTAGTATTACCTTGCAAAGAAGTATCGAGTTTTCTTGTCTAGGAACTGTGTCTTTGTATAAAAAATCCTGTGTCTATTTTGAACGCAAAGTGTTTTGATGCTCTTGAAAAATCATCTGTCTTTAGCGGCAAACTTTTTTATTTTTGAAGCTAGAGAGCGTGCTTCTATTCCGCACTAGAGGAGCCCTAGAGGACCCTGTATATGAAATCTGGTGGACCTGCGACAAAGTTGATTTTTGTGTCCGAAAAAGAAGGAAGGTTAACCCCTTTGAGGTATTTTCAGTTTTTCGAAGCACTCGGAATGAGCTGAAAACTTGCATTCAGGGTGTTCTCGACCTGCTGAACACAAATCTGTAATCGGTTCATATCTATATCTTATAGTTTTCGTGATATGATCATTTGGAAAAAAAAATCATTGGACATCAAAAATCGCAAAAAACTTGTCTAGCTGTCTTAATTTATCTCCTGAATAAGTTCATCGGTTTCATTCTCCATTATTTCCAATATTTTCTGAGATATCAGGTCCATAAAAAAATCAGTCGAAAGTGGGGTCAAAAATTGCAACTTTTTTATTTTTGAAGCTAGAGAGCTGTGCTTCTATTCCGCAATAGAGGAGCCCTAGAGGACCCTGTATATGAAATCTGGTGGCCTTCGAAAAAGTTGATTTTTGTGTCCGAAAAAGAAGGAAGGTTAACCCCTTTGAGGTATTTTCAGTTTTTCGAAGCACTCGGAATGAGCTGAAAACTTGCATTCAGGGTGTTCTCGACCTGCTGAACACAAATCTGTAATCGGTTCATATCTATATCTTATAGTTTTCGTGATATGATCATTTGGAAAAAAAAATCATTGGACATCAAAAATCGCAAAAAACTTGTCTAGTTGTCTTAATTTATCTCCTGAATACGTTCATCGGTTTCATTTTCCATTATTTCCAATATTTTCTGAGATATCAGGTCCATAAAAAATTCAGTCGAAAGTGTGGGGTCAAAAATTGCAACTTTTTTATTTTTGAGAGTTTTCTTGTCTAGGAACTGTGTTTTTGTATAAAAAATCCTGTGGCTATTTTGAACGCAAAGTGTTTTGATGCTGTCGAAAAATCATCTGTCTCTAACGGCAATCTATCACTTTGCGCTCTAAATACATAAATTCCAATCGTTGCATATCCCCAGAACCCCATGTGATTCCAGCTGACCTCGCCCCGCCCCCCAGCCAATCAACAGAACCGCCAGCCAACCACCAAACCGCCATGTCAACGGCAATGGACATGTTTCTGAATGCGACCGACTCGCTGCCCTTCCCCGACATCCTCGACATCGACATCAAGTCGGAGATCGACACGCTCGTCGGCGGCCACAACGACTTCTCCGGCTTCGACTTCGGCGAGGTGCCGCCGCTGGAGATGGGCGCCGCCGGCGACGTGCGGTGGTTCGCCAGCTGCGCCAGCGCCGACCACTCGATGGAGGGGCGAGACTCGGACGCCGCGACGCCCGCCATGGTCAACCCGAGCGCCGTCATGCCGTTCATGTCGCTGGCGCAGAGCGTGCGCTCGCCCTCGCCTACGTTCAAGGTGGGTACAAACCAAGGATGGTAAACTAGAGAAGGATGGTTCATTCAAGCGATTTTTTCGGCCAAAAGGCGTGGCCTCCGAAGGCGCGTGATGACGTAGTCAACGGCCCTGAATTCAAAATTACTAATGCTGAATATCACTAAATGGGCATTAAAAGTAATTTTATTTCTGACAGTGACATTATAAGCTTATATTGTCATAGTTACGATATCTATAATGAGAGTCATAACTCCCTTGCGATATATTAAGGTTCAAAAACTCCCTCTTACCTTTTACAGGTGAAAATGATACAAGAAATGCTTATAAACGTTTATATGTAATGAAAACTAAGACATATTTTCCTTATTCACGTCATTACAAATAATAAATGTTCCCTGAAAATTACTTCCGCCGCTGGAAACAATTTCTTCTTTTTTATGGGTGGTGCTGTTGCTGTTCACTACAGTCGAGGTGCCTGCCTCTTCTGATGGCAAAGTAGACAGCATACGCGCCGTTTTATTTCTCAATTCAATACTGTCCTCCAGATACCCCTCTGCCACCGTGGAACTTCTCCAACCTCCGTGTCTTTTTAAGTTTGTCATAGTTGTTCCTGCATTGGCTAGGGCAGTAGCAGAAGTGCGACGAAGGCAATGTCCTGTATAGGTTAGTGGGTTTGGCAATCCTAAATACATTGCGATTTTGCTGGGAATTTTGCCAAACATATTCTTTCCAATTGGCTGAGTTGTACATTTATTTTGTCGGAAGCTCAAAAAAAATCGTTTTGTACCTTCAGGACGCAAGGACATATAAAGTCTCAATAAAGGCAAAGCAGAGAACTCTTTTTCATCCACAACTGTAAATTTCTTCGATACACCAGTTTTACTTTCCGGTACGTTCACTACCATAACAGTATCCCGGTCCCCTATATCTGCTATACTCATATTTAGAAGTTCCTGAGTTCTGCATCTTCCAAAATAACCCATAATTAGAACAACCTATAACAAATAAAACGAAATGGTAAAACTTCGTTTATCACACTCCTATGAGTTCGGAAAAAATTTTTGGTGGAACTTACGTATTTTGACCTCCTGATCACGAATCTGAAGTCAAAACGCGGCGGTCTCAAGTATTTTCGGAGATACGGCCCCATTTTGTCTCAAAAATGCACCATTTGACATCTCAAATTTCTGCTAATAAAAACACACAAAATTAATCCTTCTTTGAGCCAAAACATCACACATGCTCACATTCACTTGTTTCCAACACTTTTTTGCATAAAAAACTGTTATTTTCACAAAAATTCGCCCTTCTTCAAAACGTAAACAAAACATCTTTTTTCACTGATTTTCTGGTTATTTTTATTTGAGATGTTGGCAACGTCTTACCATGAGCCAAACAATCACGTTGCCAACATCATAAATACAAATTTCCAGAAAATCAGTGTAAAAAGGTTGTTTTGTTTACATTTCAAAGAAGGGTGAATTTTTTGAAAAATAATCGTTTTTTCTGCTGAGAAGTGTTGGAAACGAGTAAATATATGCGTGTATAGTGTTTTGGTTCAAAGAAGGGTGAATTTTGTGTATTCCTAATAGCAGAAATTTGACATGTCAAATGGTGCATTTTTGAGACAAAATGAGGCCGTATCTCCGAAAATACTTGAGACCGCCGCGTTTTGACTTCAGATTCGTGATCAGGAGGTCAGAATACGTAAGTTCCACCAAAAATTTTTTCCGAACTCATAGGAGTGCGACAAACGAAGTTTTACCAACGAAATAAACAAACGAAAAAGAAAATTATGAGAAAAAAATTACCTTATGCAATAAATGAATTTCATTAGGGGCGTCCTTTAGAAATTTGATGACATCTTTAGGAGATAAGACAGCAGACTTTTTCGGCTTATACCCCTTACTTTTCCGTTTCAAAAAAGCCTCTAGTTCGTTGAACTTGGTGATATCTCTTTTCTCATATATGGTCACCATCGATTTGAGCATTGACCATTTAGTCCATAACGAATTTGGGCTAAACGTTTCTGACTGCAACGAATAAATACAATTATTACCAAATCTACCAGAAAATACTGAAAATACTTTACCAGTTCTTGAAAATATGCCAGAAAGACAGTTTCGTTGGCATCTTTTGACATAACATTTCTCTGTGTCAGCCACTTCAGATATAAGTTGTATTCTTTTTGATATGGGGCTTCACTTTTCGATGGAAGTAATGATTGTCTTGCTTTTTTCGCTTTTTTTATAATATCCTCCATTATATCAGAAAAAGATCGTCGATTTGTGGTGAAAAATAAACACGTTTTTAACGGAAAAACATTGATTGATAAAGAAAGTTTGCTTATAAACATGTAACATAGCGACAACCTAGCAACAACCAACAATGCTACAATCAACGCTACCTAATTCAAATATACCAGAAAGGTTATGAATTTAAACATTTATTGTGTTCTAAATATGGACATATTATTATGAAAATCGGTCAAAAATAAAATTATCTATGTACCACGGGAATTATAGAGCCTTAATAACCTCTGGCAATTGCTGTCCCTCGGGCCAGAGGCCCTCGAGACGCAAACTTTGCCATCGGTAATTAAGGCCCTCATAATTCCCTTAATACATAAATAACTATTACTGTGATGTACCTTTTTATAATCGATACATATTGATTATTGATGGTTATTGGTATCATATGGCTTCAAATATTAGTAATTTTAGTGAACAAAAACTCCTTGATTCACAAAAATTCCTGAATGTCCACCCAGAAAATAATACATGAGGTAATTAAACGTTTACAAAACGGGGAATATACCTTTACCATAAATAGGTAAGTACCTAATACCTACCATGAAAACAATTTAGGTACTGATGAATGATGCATGTATAATGTATATGTGTGCACATATATTATTCAATGCACAAGTTATTGAAAGTTCATATTTGGAATTGAAATTGATCTATTTTATCAAGTTCAACAATTATCAGTGAATGTGAAAATAAAATACATTCTTTAATTTAATTTATACATACATTATACATAATAGGTATATAAATAAATATTGACATCAATTTCGATTTTCTCATTAGCAATTTTCTTCATTTATACATTGGACTCTACTTTAGATGCAATCCAGGTTGTTTCTTTTATTTGCAGGTTTTTATATCCTCATTATAGCTCGAAGTATACAAAATTCCCTCGAAAATTCCTGAATCTGATTACATATGGAACATCAATTTTTCATAATACATTTTCATCTACCCATTTTGTAGATCTCTTTCTTTAATTTGGTTGGACAAATCACAGCTCTGATGTATGACTTGTATCAGGATTCACAACATCTGTAATGTAATAATTTATTAATATTTATCGAACTACTAAATCTTCTTACTGAGCAATTTGTCTATACCTACAATTATTGTTATTGAAGAACTCTATTTAAAAAAAAATAATTCGTACAACCACAAATATGAATAGCGAAACATAAACCAGAGATAAATTACCCACTGCATAAACGTAAACAAAGATTGAGGGCCGTCAGTGACGTCACGAACGCTTGTTCGATGTGCCAACATTGCGTCTTATGGCAAAGAACCATCCTTCTCTAGTTTACCATCCTTGGATACAAACCCAAAATGTGAATCGCCGAGGGAAAAACCAAAGTTTTTATTGAAGAAAATTTCAGTTATCTCAGAGATTTAAGAGGGGTTTAACCTTATTTGGGATTGATGGTAAAACTTTGTGAAACAAGGAATGGCAAAAATTATATTACTCGGACCTCGCTGAAAAAAATCGATTTTTTTTCAATTTCTGCCTGAGGAAGGTTGGATCTAGGCATCTCTCGTAGTACTTTTTTGATTTTTTGAATAAAAACTAGTAAAAAAATTGCGAAATTTCGCCCATATTCACTATTTTTTATCTCACAAGATATATCGTATTTCGAAAAAGTACTCCGAGATATGCCTCAATCATACAATTGTCTCTATTGAAATAGTAATTTACGTAACAAGTCCGGAAAATACTGTTTTTTTGGAAGAGTGGACAAAATTCTAGGACGAGCGTAGCGACTCCTGGAAGTCTGCGAGTCCAAAAAAACTGTTTTCAGGCGTGTTCAAGATCATCTTTCATTTCTAGGCTAGTTGCCTTAGTATTTAGGTTTCCCCAAATCTTGCCCATCTTCTGCTTTAGAATTTGAAGGGAACTTATGCAAAGCCTTGAGTTTGTAGAGCATTGTGGAACAAGCATATTTTTCGCGATTTAATCTCCATATCAGCTCTTCTAATCTTTTGCATTTTCAGATTGTGTGGTCTATTAACAACAATTCTTCACAAAATATAATCAAAATACAACACTTTCAATGCTTAAATCACTGAAATTTATAAATAAAGTTCACATTTTACCCATATGAACATATGGAGGTTAGTTTGTTGTTCACCTCTCGAGTCGTTCATGCGATCAATTATAGATGTCGCCCACTCTGTGATTTTTCCCTATTCACTTCAAGTGATGCATGAGCTTCTATTACGAATTTCTATGTTCACTAGTCCATGTGATCACAAAAATAGTGAGATATCTTTTGTGTTCCAGGAGAGTCACCTTACTTTTTCACCGGCCACCATCAAAATCACCTCCAGCAAACCCGAAGTTACTGCTGTCAAAAAGGATTTGACGATGAAATTGGAAGAGATTGTGGATAAGAAGCCGGTTTTCAAGACCGTCACAAAAGTGACACCCATTCTAGCCAAATCGGTCGTCAAAACATTAGTCAAACCTCCAACGATACTCACATTTAGGTAAGTTCTAAAATAATTTTGCGACCTGGAAATAATTTTGCGACCTGGACTTTAGGTAAGTTCTAAAATAATTTTGCGACCTTATAGTGCACATTATATCGAGATTTCTGAAAAGTGGCTCACCCTTGTAACTTTTTCATTTGTACAGATAAACAAGTGAACGTTGTTGGTATCACTTCAGGTACAATCAGAAATTACCCTTACTCTCTTATTTCATGCCCAGTATATTTCTACTTCTACGCTTCAAATCGTTTATTCTTTCTGTCGACAGGAACGCGGTGGCCACCCGACAGGTGGCGTCGCCGATGAGCGTCGGCCACGTGAGCAGCGTCTCGACGCTGCGGACGGTGGCGCCTGCGCCGCCGGCCACCCGCAAAACCGCTCCCCGCGACGCCTACCTCGACGTCGGCGAGCGCGCCTACCCCAAGCCGGCGTACAGCTACAGCTGCCTGATCGCGATGGCCTTGAAGAACAGCCGGTCGGGCAGCCTGCCCGTCTCCGAGATCTACAACTTCATGTGCCACCATTTCCCCTACTTCAAGACCGCCCCCAACGGCTGGAAGGTAACGGCACTCTAGTGGTTTGCTTTGTTTTCTCTGTGCTTCAACGAGATCTCCTTTCCCCCCCCCCCCACAGAACTCGGTGAGACACAACCTGTCGCTCAACAAGTGCTTCGAGAAGATCGAGAAGCCCGCCCTCAACGGCGCCCAGCGCAAGGGCTGCCTGTGGGCGATGAACCCGGCGAAGATCATCAAGATGGACGAGGAGGTGCAGAAGTGGTCCAGAAAGGACCCGCACGCCATCAAGCGAGCCATGACGAATCCAGGTAAGACGATAACAGAGAGTTCCTCCTTTTTGCCTTGCCTTGCCTTGCCTTGCCTTGCATTGCCCTGCCCTGCCCTGCCCTGCCCTGCCCTGCCCTGCCCTGCCCTGCCCTGCCCTGCCCTGCCCTGCCCTGCCCTGCCCTGCCCTGCCCTGCCCTGCCCTGCCCTGCCCTGCCCTGCCCTGCCCTGCCCTGCCCTGCCCTGCCCTGCCCTGCCCTGCCCTGCCTTGCCTCATTATTGTCTTGCCTCATTTTTGTCTTGCCTCATTTTGTCTTGCCTCATTTTTGTCTTGCCCCATTTTTGTCTTGCCTCATTTTTGTCTGGCCTCATTTTTGTCTTGTCCCATTTTTGTCTTGCCTCATTTTTGTCTTGCCTCATTTTTGTCTTGCCTCATTTTTGTCTTGCCTCATTTTTGTCTTGCCTCATTTTTGCCTTGCCTCATTATTGTCTTGCATCATTATTGTCTTGCCTCATTATTGTCTTGCCTCATTATTTATTGTCTTGACTCTTTGTTGTCTTGCCTCATTATTTTCTTGCATCATTATTGTCTTGCCCCATTTTTGTCTTGCATCATTATTGTCTTGCCTCATTTTTGTTTTGTCTCATTTTGTCTTGCCTAATTTTTGTCTTGCCTCATTTCTGTCTTGCCTGATTTTTGTCTTGCCTCATTTTTGTCTTGCCTCATTATTGTCTTGCCTCATTATTGTCTTGCCTCATTTTTGTCTTGCCTCATTTTTGTCTTGCCTCATTTTTGTCTTGCCTCATTTTTGTCTTGCCTCATTATTGTCTTGCCTAATTTTTGTCTTGCCTCATTTTTGTCTTGCCTCATTATTGTCTTGTCTCATTTTTGTCTTGTCTCATTTTGTCTTGCCCCATTTTTGTCTTGCCTCATTTTTGTCTGGCCTCATTTTTGTCTTGCCTCATTTTTGTCTTGTCCCATTTTTGTCTTGCCTCATTTTTGTCTTGCCTCATTTTTGTCTTGCCTCATTTTTGCCTTGCCTCATTTTTGCCTTGCCTCATTATTGTCTTGCATCATTATTGTCTTGCCTCATTATTGTCTTGCCTCATTATTGTCTTGCCTCATTATTGTCTTGCCTCATTATTGTCTTGCATCATTATTGTCTTGCCCCATTTTTGTCTTGCCTCATTTTTGTCTTGCCTCATTATTGTCTTGCCTCATTTTTGTCTTGCCTCATTTTGTCTTGCCTCATTATTGTCTTGCCTCATTTTTGTCTTGCCCCATTTTTGTCTTGCCTCATTATTGTCTTGCCTCATTTTTGTCTTGCCTCATTTTTGTATTGCCTCATTTTTGTATTGCCTCATTTTTGTCTTGCCTCATTATTGTCTTGCCTAATTTTTGTCTTGCCTCATTTTTGTCTTGCCTTTTTATTGTCTTGTCTCATTTTTGTCTTGTCTCATTTTTGTTTTGTCTCATTTTTGTATTGCCCCATTTTTCTTTTGTCTCATTTTTGTCTTGCCTCATTTTTGTCTTGTCTCATTTTTGTCTTGTCTCATTTTTGTCTTGTCTCATTTTTGTCTTGCCTCGTTTTTGTCTTGCCTCGTTTTTGTCTTGCTTTCTATTTACCTTGCCTCCTTATTGCCTTGCCTCCTTATTGCCTTCGGTATTTTTATTTTTCGTATCAATTCGCAGAGAACTTGGAATCGCTGGAGAGGGGCGAAATGAAGTTTGCCAGTTCCTACGACGAGGGCGACAACTTCGGAGACTCCTGCGGCAGCGCCGAGGAGCAGAGCGAGGCCTCCGACTCTGAGCAGGAGCAGGAACAAGAAGTCGAGACCAACAATCAGTACCAGTTCTTCCACGTCAAAGAGGAGGATACATCGGATCTCGACATCGAGGTGAGGATTGACTTGAATATTATCTGAAATCTGTGTTTGGTGTGAATAGTCGTTAATTTGAAAACTCAATGATTCATTTCAGGTTTCAGAGGACGTTGGTTACGAAGAAATGGAGGACGATCAGGAGCTCCTCAGAGTGGAAATGGCACTGGCCCAGAAAGAACTCCTCCAATATGAGAGGACAATGAACAATAAGAGAAGGCGGACGTATATACTACAACGCTAGATCATTAAGCGAATCTAGGTATTTATGTGTGTTGGAGGTGTGAAATGAAATTGATAAAAATAAAAAAAAATGGGAGGAATGGCGAAGCGGCTCCCAACGAAAAAATGAAGCTGTGTTTGATTGGTGATATAAATAGGACTTGTACATATAATTGTAATTAATGCTCCTGCCCTTGTATCTCCCTAGATTTAGAGAGTAAGTTGAGTGTTTGACTTTTTATGAAGGTCTTTTGGGCCCGCCATCTGATGGATATCAAGTCGAATAATCTTTATGAGTTGAAATTTCAAGGTGATTAGTCGAAAAATTTTAATGTCAGCTAGATATGTTGAAATTTCTACTTGAATCGTTGCAATTTTAATATCACCGAGTTGTTATTTCGAGATAGCGTTTAACTGAATATTCGCATCCGGAAATAACGCCTCCATTTATTAAAATTTCAGTATGGTTGGTTGAATATCGATATTCGAACATCTGTGTTAAAATTTCACCGATATTGAAGTTTTCACATATGAAGTTCTAATTTCAATTTGTATGATTGTAGCCCTAATTCGCCCATAGATTTTAATATGCTACAAGACTGCCGTTTTTTTGTTGTATTCATTCGATCGATTTTTATTTGCCTGCAGGATGAACCAACATTGTTTGGATTTTGACACTTTTCCATTGGGAACAATTAGTTTCCAAAAATGAGAAATTTTCAGAAGAATACACCATTACAATAAGTCTCCTTCAATTGAAAATTAATTGGACTTCACAGGAAAATTGTCACCATCCTGTTAAATTGTAATTTTAAACGTCCGTGAAATTTGTTTTGTCGTGTTCATCCTGTAGATGTTTCATTGTATTTTTTTAATTTGATTGTATTTCATCTAGTAAAAGGCCGACTCCAGTATTTTGTAAAAAGTGAACCAATGGGCATATAAATTCATGTGGTGGTGGTTCGGATGAGAAAAAAAAATGAATATTCATTGTGAAAAATCTCCGTTTTACGGATTTTGAAAAACATATTGCATTCTACATTTTCCTTTAGAATTTTCCTTCATTTAAGAATGAATCTATACTGCTAAAAAAGTTATTCTTGCTGGCCCAAATACGAAACGGTAAAATGAGTTGAATGAAATGTCTTCAATATTTTCCGACACCCATCTGAGTAAAATAATTCGTGAGTTGAAAGGTATCAATATTCGAACCACTATCAAAATTATTTCATGTAGCATGTACAGATTGTGCCTTTGCTCCAAATTCGACAACTTTTTTGCGTAATTTCCAACATATTCATGGGACCAGCAATTCATAATCATTGGCAGTACCTTCATCGATGTATATCATCTCAATATTTTTTGTAATATTACGAAATGTGATATAATCCATGTTTTCATGGCCTGTTACACGAGTTTGAGCAAGAATCATTTTTGCTTGGAGCCCTCAAATCTAGTGAAAGAGAATTGGAAATGAGTGATTAGAGCTTTTCTTTCACCCTGAATTTTGAAAATGCTGTTTCTCATCAAAACAGATGACCAACTCAAATTTGAAAAGTTAAAAAATTATAGTTGGATACCCGTGAAAATGGGTTATTTTAAATGATATTTGTTGAATATGGACAATCAGATTTTTTATAATTAATGAGGAGGAATAGCTACAAAAATGATTTTTCTCGATTACATTCAGATTTTGGTCTTTGTTTTTGGTTGGGTGTTCCCCAAGGAATGGTTTATAGAGCAACTAGAGTGAAAGTTTCATTTATGGTATTCTATAATGTTCAATTTTTTCTGATGATTAAGATTGTCTGAGTAACAGATCATTAAAATATTTAGAGAATAAATAATTTGTAGAAAACTGACTGATTATTGCTTGATTGTTATTTACAAATCACAATGTTTCTGTGGTTGATGAAAAGCTACTAATTGATTTAGTGTTATTTTTTGTGTAAATTATTTTACTATTTTTTTATCATAGTGTATTTAGTATCTGTAATAAGTCCATGTACAAATTTTGTCAGTTTTAAGTTTATATTTGGTAATAACATGTGATTTTTCATATAAATTGTTGTTTTATTTCATACATTTTATTAACCCATAGCTGGAACAATAAATTTCGTATTTTCGAAAAGAAAATTTCCGCAAATATCTTCACAGTATTTTCCCAATTATTGTCATTCACCAGTCTTTTTTTAATGCGAATATCTTGAAAAATATCAGAGAACACCCAGTTTAGTAATTTCAGTCCTTTCTGAATCCTCGAAACAGGTGAAATGGGTTAGGTTGAACGAATGCTTGAAAAGGAAAGAGATTGAAAACTTTTTAGCGAATTTCCAGTCTATTTTTTTCTTTCTTAAAAATGCGATTATCTTAGAAAAAATTAGGGATCGACAGAAATTTACTCCAGATTGGGTGTTGTTGGATTAAGTTACAAACAAGATATTGGAAAATTGGGTCAATTAGAGTATTCTGAGGATGAGTTGTTATGCTACTAGACAAGTTTTTTGCGATTTTGGATGTCCAATGATTTTTTTGGAAATGCTCATATCACGAAAACTATTAGAAATAGAGATGAACCGATTACAGATTCGTGTTCAGCAGGCCGAGAACACCCTGTTTGCAAGTTTTCAGCTCATTCCGAGTGCTTCGAAAAACTGAAAAATCCTCAAAGGGGTTAACCTTCCTTCTTTTTCGGACCCAAAAATCAACTTTGTCGCAGGGCCACCAGATTTCATATACAGGGTCCTCTAGGGCTCCTCTAGTGCGGAATAGAAGCACAGCTCAATAGCTTCAAAAATAAAAAAGTTGCAATTTTTGACCCCACTTTCGACTGAATTTTTTATGGACCTTATATCCCAAAAAATATTGGAAATAATGGAAAATGAAACCGATGAACGTATTCAGGAAATAAATTAAGGCAGCTAGACAAGTTTTTTGCGATTTTGGATGTCCAATGATTTTTTTGGAAATGCTGATATCACGAAAACTATAAGATATAGATATGAACCAATTACAGATTCGTGTTCAGCAGGTCGAGAACACCCTGTATGTAAGTTTTCAGCTCATTCCGAGTGATTCGAAAAACTGAAAAATCCTCAAAGGGGTTAACCTTCCTTCTTTTTCGGACCCAAAAATCAACTTTGTCGCAGGGCCACCAGATTTCATATACAGGGTCCTCTAGGGCTCCTCTAGTGCGGAATAGAAGCACAGCTCAATAGCTTCAAAAATAAAAAAGTTGCAATTTTTGACCCCACTTTCGACTGAATTTTTTATGGACCTTATATCCCAAAAAATATTGGAAATAATGGAAAATGAAACCGATGAACGTATTCAGGAAATAAATTAAGGCAGCTAGACAAGTTTTTTGCGATTTTGGATGTCCAATGATTTTTTTGGAAATGCTGATATCACGAAAACTATAAGATATAGATATGAACCAATTACAGATTCGTGTTCAGCAGGCCGAGAACACCCTGTATGCAAAATTTCAGCTCATTCCGAGTGCTTCGAGAAACTAAAAAAACCTCAAAGGGGTTAACCTTCCTTCTTTTTCGGAACCAAAAATCAACTTTGTCGCAGGTCCACCAGATTTCATATACAGGGTCCTCTAGGGCTCCTCTAGTCCGGAATAGAAGCACAGCTCTCTAGCTTCAAAAATGAAAAAGTTACAATTTTTGACCCCACACTTTCGACTGAATTTTTTATGGACCTGATATCTCAGAAAATATTGGAAATAATGGAAAATGAAACCGATGAACGTATTCAGGAGATAAATTAAGGCAGCTAGACAAGTTTTTTGCGATTTTTGATGTCCAATGATTTTTTTTTCCAAATGATCATATCACGAAAACTATAAGATATAGATATGAACCGATTACAGATTCGTGTTCAGCAGGTCGAGAACACCCTGTATGTAAGTTTTCAGCTCATTCCGAGTGATTCGAAAAACTGAAAAATCCTCAAAGGGGTTAACCTTCCTTCTTTTTCGGAACCAAAAATCAACTTTGTCGCAGGGCCACCAGATTTCATATACAGGGTCCTCTAGGGCTCCTCTAGTGCGGAATAGAAGCACAGCTCAATAGCTTCAAAAATAAAAAAGTTGCAATTTTTGACCCCACTTTCGACTGAATTTTTTATGGACCTGATATCCCAGAAAATATTGGAAATAATGGAAAATGAAACCGATGAACGTATTCAGGAGATAAATTAAGGCAGCTAGACAAGTTTTTTGCGATTCTTGATGTCCAATGATTTTTTTGGAAATGCTGATATCACGAAAACTATAAGATATAGATATGAACCAATTACAGATTCGTGTTCAGCAGGCCGAGAACACCCTGTATGCAAATTTTCAGCTCATTCCGAGTGATTCGAAAAACTGAAAAATCCTCAAAGGGGTTAACCTTCCTTCTTTTTCGGACCCAAAAATCAACTTTGTCGCAGGGCCACCAGATTTCATATACAGGGTCCTCTAGGGCTCCTCTAGTGCGGAATAGAAGCACAGCTCAATAGCTTCAAAAATAAAAAAGTTGCAATTTTTGACCCCACTTTCGACTGAATTTTTTATGGACCTGATATCCCAGAAAATATTGGAAATAATGGAAAATGAAACCGATGAACGTATTCAGGAGATAAATTAAGGCAGCTAGACAAGTTTTTTGCGATTTTGGATGTCCAATGATTTTTTTGGAAATGCTCATATCACGAAAACTATTAGAAATAGAGATGAACCGATTACAGATTCGTGTTCAGCAGGCCGAGAACACCCTGTATGCAAGTTTTCAGCTCATTCCGAGTTATTCGAGAAATTTAAAAAAAGTTACTTTTGTACGTCAGCATTGTCTTAATTTTTGTATACAGGGTGCTAAAGAAAAGCCCCATCACGGAGTAAAAGCACAGCCCTCTAACTTCAATGCAAAGGACATTTTTTACCCCACTTAACGCTCTAAATTTTTTTGATTCTCGACGAAGCAACTATCGAAAATCGTTAAATTGAACGAATATCGCTTCAAAAAAGATGATATGACGTTTATTGAGCGATATTCCAGTCTATTTTTTTCATCAAGAATGCGCGTAGATCCTTGTTCAGTGCATTGAGTACCTAGTGAAGTATATAGTCGTGAAATAGTGAGATAATTAAATCATCACCCTTTATAGATGAATTAAGAAAAAACAAAATCATATCGGACATTTTTTTATTGACCGTATTTCAACATCCAAGTCCAAGTGCAACAATTGAAAATACTTATTGATGAAATGTTATGACTACCTATGTACTTTTACACAATCAAAAAAAGCAGATATTTTCAAATTAATCAATTCAATAAATACTTATCGACACAAACATTGAAAGAATTTACTATACAAAATTGAAAAAATCATCCCTCGCATTGGAATTCCCCTTTTTCGTTTTTTTGTTGTTATAAGCAGATACTGACTGATGACGCAGCTCTAAAAAAAAAACATAATTATGATTCATCTTGGAAAAAGGAGATAGAGAGAGAGATACAATAATTAAGAGAGAATAAGTGACCGAGGGAAAGACAAAGATAAAGGAAGGATGTAGACAGGAAGAAGTAGAAACAAAAATCACAATCAAGAAAAAATGTAATGTAACAGAAATATTAAAAGCAAAAATAAACAAAAATACCAATACACATTTGATACACCAATTTTCATCTATATGCGACGTGGTAGCAGACATTAAAATCAAAAATTAGTTTCAGACTTTAGCTGACGCACTGAACTAAATTTTCAAAATTAATCCTATGTTGGCGTTTCCTGTATAAATAGCTGAATGAGGATGGTTAAATGGTAACAAAGTCGGGTGGGCATAATAGAAAAATAACAAGATTCCTATCTCCTATACGATGAACAGTTTTCAGACTACTCGTTTTACATTTACCGTTTCGGATATACTATTGTTTATCACATCAAAAAGCACAGCTTGCATATTTCCGTTTCGTCTCGTTGTTTCAATGATAACGAGGATGCTGTTTAAACTAAACTAATGATTATACAGAATTCAGAATTCATCATCGAGCGTTGATTCATTCGATTATTATCAGCTATCAGTAGACTTTGAGTGGGAACCAGTGAACATCTCGCGAACAGTGAAGTTTGAACGCTCAGTCAGTGGCTCAGTGACTTTGTCATCGTCGAAAGTAGCAGTGGACTTCGAGAGTGGACTGAACTAGAGGTATATACCTTCAATCAAGACCACGTCGGAAGCAGAGAGGTCCGTTTTTATCGATATATCACCTGCTGCTTCTCAATCTCATCAAACATGGAAAGTGTCAAGGTCCTCATAGTCTTAGCATTCGTAGGTGAGTTGACTTTCGTGCTTTTTCTCTTCAGATTTCGATTTATACATACAAAGCAGGGAACCGCAAATCTACGCTTTTGTTTCGCTCTTCACAATTATTCGATTCAATTATCAAATATTGGGCAGTATTAATCTTTGACCCGTTTAAGTGCGTGAGTTCTGTTTATTATTGAAGAAGGCAATATTTTTTCGTGGTGTCTTTTTATCAGTGTATAATCTCGAATATATACATTGTACCTAAATAATCTCTCGGTATTATCATTTAATCATCCAAGATTTATATAGGAATACAGGCATGAAGATTCACAAAACACAATAAAATTCAGGTTTAGATAATAATACGCGAACTCGCGTACAGCAATGAAAATGACTATAGCTGTACTTTGAAACTAGATAGGTATTGTGAGGTGACAGAGGTATAATAACAGCGAGGATCCTATTATTCCAAGGTTTTTATGTTGACCGTGAATACTGAATAAGTAATGATAATAAAGTGAACAAGTTATTCGGAAAACATTTCATATATGTTCGTCTGCATTTACATAAAAAGTGTTTCGTTTCATTTTTATGATTGAAATCGTTGAAACATGGTTGAAACCTCGGTTGAAGTTGAAACATATCATGGCAACACACTCTGTATAGTTTTCAGGTCACATAACTATTATATTATATCACTATATATATTCACGTTATCAAATTCAATTTCAGAAGAAAACTATAATTTGTTATTGAAATAATATTGGTTGATTCTTAAAAACAAAGCACTAGTAATTAGAAACATTTCAAATTTGGTCGTACATCAATTTTTGACAAATTTTCATCGACTTACGGTATTGTTTATTCTTCCAGTCTGATTGTCATGAAAATGTTACCTAGGGATAGTCATAAAATGATATCTCAATAAAATCTCAATATCATCATGCCGAAATATATATTATGTTAAATTGCATATTCCGTATATTTTTTAATTCGATAAATATTCATTTTCAAACTTCGACTCTTAGTATAGCTACTTAAAAGTTTGATCTATAATAAATCAAGAATCTGACAACAGACAGTCATTAAAAATATGATACATTGACACTATATATTACTGATATCAAATAGATGTGTCAAAATTCGAAATATACAAACAAAAAATCTATTTTGAGAGGCATATTTTCTGGTAATATTTCTGAATTCCGAAAGTTCATTGATAAAAATTCGTAAAGTACGAAACTTTTCATGCTCAACAAAATGTACTAATTTTGAGATTCTCAAAATGAAAAGGAATGCATACACTGCCAATTTTTGGGCGAGACTCAACTTTTATCTTTTTTTATGATTTTCTCATATCACATTTGGAATAACTACTATTTATATGGTATGCCAAGCTCCAGTGCAATTATTATTATATGCTCGAATGGTGGCCATCAATGACTTGCCTTTGAACGGTAGGTCAGAAATTGACCTCTGTGATCTACAGGGTGCGAAAAATATAAGTATTGCATCTTGAAACACATTACACGATCTGTCTCTCTTTCCGAATAATCAATAAAAAGAAAAATATTTGACTGTTTCAAAACTATTTGGTTTATGCATATATTTCTTGATTCTCGGCACCATTTGTCATATGTCAACTTATATTCCCCCAGGAACTATCAGCTGTCAAGGCATCAACGATATAGACATCGAGGGAGGATTGAAAGATTTCGAAAGTGCAGTCCCTGAGCTGGGCAACTTCAACAGAACCAACTTGCCCAATGCCGAGGACGTGGAAAAAGTTTTGAGAGAAAAATGCGACCAGAACGGAGCCGCCGATGCAGTAGATCTCTTAAAGGTGCGATATTTGCAAGTTATGATGATTAGGTGGACGATGATCAGGTTTCATTTGGTGAAGGAATCCAATGAGAAAAAATTACGCGAAAATTTTTCACACTTTTCAATAGGAATAATCGAAGGCTCTACCGAAAAAACAGTTCTGAAATTACTTTTTTCTATTTTGGTTGTATAATGAAGTCATTGTGTAACGCAAATGCGTGTCGAAATAGCCTCTATTTCGATACGCATTTTTTATTATTCGCAGATTGGTACAATCGAACTGTCAAATGAAAGTCAGAAGAGTTAACTTCTGAGCGATTTGGATTTGGTGATATTAGCAGTGAAAAACTCAATGTTTTAATTGGTAAATTTCAATTCAGAGTGTAATTTGATTTAAATTGATCAATATAAACAATAACAACATTGAATCTTTCACCGCTGGGTATTGCATCAATCAAAATCGCTCAACTGTAAACTGGGCTTAACGCTTGTACATCAGATTTTAATTATTTCAATGTCATCATTGTTACCAATCGAAGATGTTTCTGTTATTTATCGATATTGTATCCATTTTTTTCTTCAAATCAATTCAAAATAGAAAAAAATGCATATGACACACGTTTTATAAAACACATTGTCGCACTTGTTCACTTGGAGCACTCCAAACAACGCGTGCGACAAAATAGCGTCTTATAAATTTCTTCTATTATTTTCTAATTTCGAATTTTAGTGGCTATCGGGAATTTTCGTGAATCAACTATGTGTTCTCCTTCGGTATCGGCTCATAATGAGTTTTTTTGAATGGGATACCCTACATACAATTGCATTTCCAAATTCTGGATCATGACAAGATTGTTATTTGATTCCTGAATTTGGCGGCTTGGTTGCCAAATTATCAATAAACTTATTTTGCAATTTACATAACTAATTATTATGTTTAACAGAATGACACATGGATACGGGAATAATAATTATTCTCCATTGTAGCCAGTAGCTATTTATGTATTAATAGCGCAAAAGTAATAGATTGCTTTTCGAAATATACAAAACGGAAGACACTTTGAGTTCGAAATATACACCCAAGATTTTTTCTACAAACGCAATTTCTAGAAAAGAAAAATTGACACTTTAATACTACTACTACTGATGCTTTCCAAAATACTATAGAGTATGAAGTTTAATTGTGTGGATCTATCATAATATAATAATTCATACTTTTCCTCGATTTCTTTGGTAGGGAGGTTCAAATTTACAATTTTTGCTCTTTCTGCTACATAACAAGGTGCCTCAAAATTATTCACAGTTATTATTTCAATCATGATTTCTTTTTCAACAATGTATACTTATGGTATGGTAAAAGCGATCGTTTTTTGCAATATTTCCGCTCACGAGCGCAACTGATTATCACTTAATGACATTCCTCAATTTTATGTTGAGTTATGAAAGCATAAAAGGCTAGTTTGTAAACTGGTTGTACATTTTTTTCATCACTAGTTCTAACGTGAATCTGAGGAATCCAGCACCAACTATTGATATAAAGAAATGAGGGAGATAAAAAAATAAGACTTCAATAAAAAATCACAAAAAATACTTCATGTCTCTCATAGCGAATCCTATTGGTAAAACTAGTGCGCACTGAGTGCAAATCGCGCGTCCCATTGGTATAATCAGTTGTAGTTCTTGTGTCCCATTGAAAAACTGGTGCGGCTAGTTTTGCACTCAGTGCAAGAATTTTCGCACCTGCTTTAGGAGGTCGTGCGCGATTCAGTGCACTGGAAAAATGGCGGGTCCAATGATTTCGAAAAAGTCAATAATATAATTTGATGAGTACAACATTATCTGTGAATGAAAAACATATATAATTAAATGGAGCATAAGCAGATTGACAACCGCCAATAATTTTTAGAGTGGGTAATTGTCAGCTGATAATATATCATGAGTATAAAGTGGTAAAGTACTTACAGGTTGATGTACAAGATTCTACTGGAATTGTTCGAATGATCCATTTTTATTGTATTGAAAACAGAATTGATGAATTGAATGATATTAAAATCGAAATTCGAAAACCTAACCTAACTAATCTGAAATTTTAAACGGTCGGAGATCGTCCCATTGAGATCGCACCAGTTCAAAACGAAGGCAGTGTCAGTGCAAAACTAGTTCAAAATTAGAGCAACACTGGTTTTACCAATGGGATTCGCTATCAATGAAACGAAAAATACAACCAAAATTCACATTTTCAGGTAGAACAAGAAAACGCCAAACTGTGCATCGAGGCCTACGTGAATGTGACAAAAGTGAAGGAAGAACTGGAAGAAGCGAAAAAGACCGGCTCAATGGATGAGGTTTTTGCAAAATACTGCAAACTGTGGCCTGATATCTACGCTTGTTTCGATAATGCTTCCACAATCGCCAGGCAGTGCATGGCAGACACAGAAGAGGCTTCTTTCAATCGAAGTTTGGTCATTCTGCATGACCTTCAAGAATTCATGTGCTTCAAGGATGGAGACAGATTGGCAAGTACGTGATATATATGGTTGAAAAAGAGTTCTCGAGAGTTGAACATATTTTTTTTTGTCTTAGTGTTCGTCGCTGAAGGTGGAGTGGAATGTGTGAGCGAACGTAAAGATGGAGTCCAAAGATGTTTCAATGAAACCTTGGGATCCAGGATTCCAGATTCTGATGAGCTTTCCATTACAAGTCTGCCAATGCTCATGTTCACAGACAAAGATTGCGAGTGAGTACAATAAGTTTTTTTTCTAAAACCGCCGGTTAACAATTTGATGAAAAGTTAAGATAGGGACATGTAAGCCGTTTTAAGCAGAAATGATTAGTTTCGACACAAAAAATTCCTAAAGTTGAAATCTCGATTTTTCACACCCTATATCTCTGTAATCTTTCTCGCTATACCCCAAGTATGATAGATCGACGAAATCAGCTCTTCAGGAAGAATCTAAAAATGAAATAAATTACAGAGTGTTCTATTTGAAATAACAAAGTTGTTGCTACTTTTCGATAGAAGCGGCAACGCCGCAACGCTGAAAGTATTTTAGATCGATAGAACAAAACTGATTACCCGATAAACCAAATTTTCAGAATAATCCTACGTCCCGTTCTCCGTAAACGTCTAAGGTACCATCGACCTTGAGTGACCCTGTAGTATCCTAAATTTGTCGTATCTCTCAATATATTTTCTGAAAAAGATAAATGTCATAATCTATGATGGTTTGAGTAGCAATAGTAATAGGTGCTAAGCTACGCTATCTTTTTCGAGCAGCAATCCATCACTTCGCGTTCTAAATACACAAATAGCTATGAAAACAGAAATAAGACCAGAGCAAACATATAAGTTTGGATAAACTCGTGGTCACATTTAGTCATCTCAAATAAAGAAACAGAGATAACCATATATCTTTTTGTGATAGCACTCACAGGGTGATTCACCCGTCAAGTTTAACACGATTTGTTTTTATGTCGTCTTCTGATGAAATAACAATTTTCTAATATTCTAAATGGGGCGGTCCGAAAATAAACAATACCAACTGTGAAATGGAAATATTAATTTTCACCTGAAATTACCTTGATATTTCGATTCTTATATACGATATTTTTAGATACGAAAACTATACTTCAGTGCGAAATTGACATTCTTTTCATACAACAGTATATTATGATACAAGTTTTATAAGACGCTATTTTGTCGCACGCGTTGTTTGGAGTACGACGAGCGAAGCGAGGAGTGCTCCAAGTGAACAAGTGCGACAACGTGTCTTATAAAATGTGTGTCATATGCAAGTTTTTATATTTTGGATTGATTTGAAGAAAAAATGGATTTAATATCAATGAATAACAGAAACATCTTTCGATTGGTAACAATGATGACATTGAAATAATTAAAATCTGACGCACAAGCGTAAAGCCCACTTTACAGTTGAGCGATTTTGGTTATTGCAATACCAGCGGTGAAAATTTCGATGTTGTTATAGTTTATATTGGTGAATTTGAATCAAATCACACTCTGAATTACAATTTACCAATTAAAACATTCAGTTTTTCACTGCTAATATCACCAAATCCAAATTGATCAGAAGTAAACTGGGCCTAAATCTTCTGACATTCATTTGACTTTTCGATTGTACCAATCTCCGAATAATAAAAAATACGTATTAAAATAGAGGCTATTTCGACACGCATTTGCGTTGCACAATGACTTCATTATACATCCAAAATAGAAAAAACATTTTTGAGACTCACAAACTACACTAAATTTCATAGAAAAATGAACGATATTGCCAAATTCAGATTAATTAAATTCAACAAAATTTTACCACAAAAAATGAACATGAATTGTTCTTAGATCTTTCAGAACTTGAACTTGAATTTTATCACTAGATTATTCCTGAAAATAATTATTTCATCACTCCTTGGACAGTTTTCGTGATCAAACATATAAGTCTGACCTAATATATGTTTGAGGTCTACGTATTTCATTCGTGAGAGTGTCATAATCAAATTTCAATTTCAAGTGCCCAATAACAAGAGATTCATTGTTTACCGACATTCTTTATTTTTTCAGTGATTTTGATAAAGTCAGATCTTGCGTCAACACAGAACTCGAGAAGTGCAAAGAGAGCACTCCTGCAAATATCATCGATGCATTTTTCAAATTTTTGAAAAAACAAATGCCGTGCGGTGAAAAAATTCCGGAAAAGGCCGTCCAATTGAAATCTCAGGAAAGGACAGCTGCAACCAGTTCTTCTAGTATCCTCTCGATTAGTTTTTCAGTACTGATCTTCACGATCCTGAGTCATCAGTGGTGTTAGAAATGTTTTGATTTATATTTTAGGCTGATTAGCCAAATTTTTATTTAGACTGAACCCATGTTCCTCTACAAGGACAATCAGTTTAGCAGGTTTATACTGAAAATGTTCCCAGTGGTGCTCGAAATGATAGATATTTGGTTCAGTTGTATTGTTCAACGATAATCTTATTTTTTGTTTTACACTGATATTATTTTAATTGTATATATTCTTTTCAATCTTGTGTTGGAAAAGAAACGTAAGACCAGTTTGTGATACAAGAGGGTATTAGTATATATGTTACTTACATGGAAACTTGTTTTTTGTCATATGACTTACATAATAATAAAAAATGAATGAAACATCGAAAAGAGATTACATATTATTTAAATATTCACAAAGATAAGCAGAGCTGGCTTACCGAAAAATACTTCCATCGCATTTTTTTTTCTGGAACATCACGAATTTAATAATAGGGGAGTGATACAATAATTATATACCCTCCAAAACGATTGAATAATATCGGAGATGGATGCATGATCCCATTTTTTATTGAAGCCCCAATTATAGCTTTCTACCCTAAAAAATTGTACCCTGTTATTACGTGTCAAGTCAATTTCGATTGGCTCATCCTGTGACGAATTGAAAATGATCAGGAAACAATGAAAGATATGATATCTAATATGGTGGGAATAGATTATACTTTTAACGAGGAATATGTTATGTGTACAGGGTTTCAATAAAATTCGGTGTACATATTTTAAGTGCGGATTAATGGGATCAAAACAAGATTTTTTTTCAAATAAACAACTACAGCTACTCTAAACAATTCCCATTTTTAACGTGAACAAATTTCTTGGTCGCAATAACAAATAATCAACCCGCTAAAAAATTGAAGAGGCCCATTTTTTTTCTGGAATATTCGAAAAAATAGCTCAATTTCGAAGTAATTTTTTCAGAACTGACTAGATATAGGTACCTACTCACCTCACTTAGCTGTCCAAAGTAGTATACGATGAACACAGCAAATATAACAATATAATCGACGAATGAGCATTCAGCGTAAGACGAAAAATTCTGAAACAAATTCGAAGTATTAAAAATAGAATTTGACAACTCAATTTTTTTATACCTCCGTTATACATCTGGATGCATAGTTCATCATCATGGACAAGCTGAAAAATAATTAGGCCAATTAGAGTAGGATATTATGTATTAAATGATACAACAAAGGTTTCAAATATTCAAATCCTAAACTTATCAATCCCACTTATAATGGTTGCAAATAAGATGGAACATTTAAAATCCCACTAATACATTAATAATCACCTATAACATACCATCTCTCCATTATATCGTATTTGACAAAAAAAACAAATGGTCCCCCTCTTTCAGGTGTCTTCTCAAACAGCAAATACCTTCGAAGACATTCGAGAAAAAATCTATACATGAAAATCAAGTGATCCATTGTTTCCAGGATTGAACAGGATACTGCTGAAAAATATATTGAACATACCCAACATTGTGAAAAACCTCGAACTGAAAATATATTTTCAGGGTTTCATCAAGCAAGGCCCCCCCTGGAAGGGTGGGGGGGGGGGGTTAGTGGGGTTGCAACTCCCCCAGAAATCTTGAAAATATATTTGGAATTAAGTGCAAATCGGGTATAGTTCAAATTTTGTGAAATGTGACATTGAATTATTCACTTCACCAAAGTTTCCCTACGAAATACAATTGGGAAAATATAGGAAATCGGACACACTGTAGAAGACATTTAGAAACTTACCAATGACATTTTTCAGCGAGTGCATTGTTGATCCTAATACGAGACCAATTGTGGACAGAGTAATTTCATAGTAATTGAAATTAAAAGATTTCACATCAAGATTTTCGAACTCATTTTCTGGGGGAAATACTGGAGCTATTATAAAATACCTCAATAATATTCCCATTGTATTGGTTGTATTCATTCTGAAATGAATAACCAAACCGTACTAATATGAATGGCGTGAAAAATTGCCTTCTCAAAAGCGTTTTCTTCAGGTCACGCCTTTTTCACCCTTCTGACATTTGAGGCAATTTTCTATGACTCCACCCTCCCTAGCTTTTTGTTATTAATAATAAATATCGATTACATTGGTCACTAAATTGTAGAATATGAAAAGATAATAATTTCTTTACAGAAGTTTTTTCAACTCTGGCAATTGACATTTTTCATCACCGAAGATATTCGTTTGATGAATTTTACTTTGTAGATGCAATTTCCTTTTGGCATTACATTTTTACTTGTGCTTGTGTTTTCGTTAAGAAATATATTACTCATATTAACTTGTACTAGGCATTTTTATTATTATATTATAATTTTCGTGAAAAAAATGCAATGAGAGTTTTGTAAGCAGTGCATGTGAAGTGTAGAAGAAAAACTCGTTGAGTAATATATTGCGCTGTCCATTTTTCACATTGTCTGCTTCAGCAATGTTACATAAGAATAAGACGTTTTCAGGATCTACAAAAACAAATAAATCATGGATTAACTGTAGAGGATGACTGTTTT
This sequence comes from Chrysomela aeneicollis, assembly GCA_029955515.1. NCBI lineage: Eukaryota > Metazoa > Arthropoda > Insecta > Coleoptera > Chrysomelidae > Chrysomela > Chrysomela aeneicollis. The sequence continues at coordinate 24,912,659 of JARUHQ010000005.1, forward strand.
CTCATACACTAACCACCATCATCGTCGCATACGTCATCGTTCCAAAAGGCCCAGCACTGACCATTACAGGTTTTTGACATCTCATCATCACTATTCCCAGATCTCTTTGCAAATCGGTTTCTAAATTGTACCATTCTACTGAATAGATAACATGACCAAGGGCGGTACTCTGAAATATTTTTTAACTGTCTATTATTTTTTAACTGCCTATTATGTTTTGTTTATTTTCCTAATATCACCTACTGAAGAGAAAACTTACCGCATCACTTAATCTTTGTCCTCCACTACAAACTACAGATGTGGAAATCATCCAGCCAATAAATAGACAGGTAGAATCCAGAGGAATTTCCTAAAGTTGGCATATTATCAAAATTGTGCGATACGTTCGTAAAAAAATACAGCCATAAAATTCGATTTCTAAAGCTTCATAATAGCTGAAAATTTGAGTGAGCACGCATTTTTCAGTAAAAAGAAAACATTGTATATTTCTTCCAAAAAGGTCATGATTTTCCAATATCTTATTGACAATGTGGTGGTATGAGATTCCGGTAAAAAAGTGATGATAATATAGAAATATCAAAGAAAGCACTGCATGGCTGCATAGGAGAGTAAGAACTGATAATAAACGATTAAAATAAACATTCAACATTCTGATCTGTTCTACTATTTTATATTGGCATAATTCTGTTGGAAAACTTACTGTCAAAAATCTATATCCTGCAACACCTAATACTGGCCCTGTCAAACTGATGTGAACCACCATACCAGGACTGAAGCAAGTGTTTAATAACTCACCCATTCTGAAATTGATAATGAAACGTTCAGATTCAACTGAATAAAACAGTATCTTAATTTGACAAGTCATTTTTTAAGACTTCATGAATATGATGTATTATCGCCAAAATTCAGAGAATTGCATTAAGGTATATTAAAAGGTTTCTTCTAAAGAAACAACGCACCTTTTTGTTTGAATGTATAAATAACATATTTTAAAAAAATCTCAATCGAACAGAAAGTCACCTTCATTCTTTTTGAAAATTTTGTTAATCAGAATGAGTTTCACTTTTCAAATGAATATGAAGATGAATGAATATTGTAATAGACATTGAATTGACAATCCGTTTTCTTGTTCGTTGATGAAGTCCATAGAAAGATCATTATCATCGAATTACTTAGGTAAATAACTAGTGAGCACCTACTCAATAACAGCTTTGTGGTATTTAACAGCTGCGTTAAATTTTTTTCTCCTCAGTTGAGGGTCTTTTTCAGCTACAGCCATCACAAAAACATCTGCTACGTGTTCGAATCTCACTATCAGATGCTCGATTGTTTCCATCAACGTATAAGATAGAAGACCAGCACATTGAAATATCAAAAAATACGAATAAAGCTGAAAAAATCATTAAAATGTTTAGAGACAGAAAAATCAAGAGGAAGTTCTTTCGAGAATGAAAGGTTATAACATGATGAAACCGACAATATTTGATGGAATTAGACCTTATATTCATTACAAATTTTCAAAAAAAAAACTAGTGAAAACTCCTATGAAGCAAACGTTGGACCAAAAATGAATTCTGCTCGAAACACAATAATTTAACTTCATTTCTCATAGTCAAATTGGCATATATATCCTGTTTTTTTATTTATTTTTAGTTGAAATTTTAATTGCTTACAATTGTCTGTTATTTATATATATATTTATGTCGTCTGTTCATTATTGTTAATCAAACATGTTTTCTTCTCTTTCTTCATTTACTCTCTGTTTGACTTTTTCCATACAGATTGTACTGTCTTAAGGAAATAAATCTTATTTTATTCTATTCTATTTAAATCAGTATGATATTCTAAATTTTTCGTCAGACTCCTTTATTTTAGAAGACAATATTCAGATGTTTGTGGAAATATTTGGCAATACCTGATATCCATAAACAAATTGTTTGAGAGGAAAATAATTATATTCGAATGGCAACCATGTAGCTGCTACTAAGCCACAAACTTCGCTTATATTTCTGCTTATATTTTCTTGTTCGCATTTCCCAATAGTGAGTAAAGTGGAAGTTGTCATACCCGTTACAATGAGGGTGTGATAGCAAAAATACAACGTCGAAATTTTGTTGAGCAAATTGTTCATTTTATCAAATTTTGTTGGGATCCCATATGACTCGAAATCTGTAAGCGAAAATACACATTGAATCTTCGATATCAGGAAAATGTAGTTTTTCGTTGATAATACTCTTGAAAAAATGTTGTCTTGTGATATAAGTTAGATTGTAATCCACTCACCCGAATATTCTTTGTACAATTTTATCATATTTTTCAAACTAATCAAACAACGAAAGTTGAAATAAGAAGCACCATGGTAAGATATTATGGCACTAACATCCCTATCAATGTTTGCATAAGTTCCCTCTGAAAATAAAAATGAAGTATATATTACGTCCATTAACATGATTGAAGAATATTTCTTACGTTTGATAGTCATAGCGAGATGGAATGCGGCTCCTAATGGGACATAGTAAGTTGTGAGATATAGCAAGCAAAACCTGATATACAAATTTTTCTTAGGATTGTCTATATCTTCCGATTTCGGAAATAGATATGGTATTCTTAGGAAATTCAAAGAATTCTTCATCACTTTGATTGGGTCCTCCTTCATTGTCTAAAAATCCCGCGAAATCAAAATACAAGTTTTTCATGAATGTCAATATTTTACATGCTTACCCCAGTCCAGTGAAAAACACACTAGAGCTTATAATTTCAATAAAACAATTCTTCGGTACTAATGACAGCTCAGACATACCTACCCACGTCTTAGATTAGATGATTGTATTGTTTTTTCACAAATATGTAATTTGAACTGGTCGCAGATTTTCCTTTATTTTTTTGTGCTCTCTCATTATCATATCTATAATGCACAAAAAATACCCTTTTCTACCGAACTCCCTAATTACACCCTATTATAATAAATGTGAAGCGAAAATGACCATAATGATGGGGATGATCGTGAAATAGGTGTCATTATTTTTTTCGAGGTCACAACCGCCATATTTGATTGCATCGAGAACAAAAATTGTATTGAAAGTGGTGATGATATTGTTATCTATTATTGACAGCTATAAGTGACTATAGTTACAAGTGAGAATTATACAGTTGCAATCGCCACATAAATATCGGGAGACAATTTTGGACCACCTTGTATAGTAGGAACTGAAGAAAAAAAAAGGATTTCTCATAAATGATGGAAATATCTAATTCCTAATTCGTTACATACTTATTATGGGTACCTTTTCCGAATAAAATGGGTCTAATCATATGGTGAACTTTATAGATATATAAATATTTGAAGAGGTAAAAAATCAGATATATAATATCTCCAACAATGCTTGAATCTAGTAGATATTTGGTAGTTTTAAAGCAACATGAGCGTGGATACCGATATAATTGTTCTCAAAAATAGCAGAAAATTCTTACAGTTACAGTTTGCGTGGCCCAAAGATGAATCTAACAAATGGTTCATCCGAAAATTTATTATTACCATGTGCCTTACAGCATCGCTACTTCTGGGAAGTTTGGCACACATCATCGTAGAAATATATGGTAATTGAAATAGCTATTTGCTATTTTGTAATCGTAATAGCACTCGAAACACTCAGAACATTTTTTGTACAAACACAGTTTCAAGACAAGACAACTCGATACTTTATTCAATTAACTAACATTTTATAATAGGTATTATTGATCTAAATCATTAATTTCATTAATTATTTCATAAAACAGGAGAGAAGGAAATATATGACTCAAAGAAAAAAAATTCCTGCTCAGGGATCGAACCCAGGCTGGCGGCGCTTTGAACCCGTTGGCTATTGAGGCTACTTGAAAATTTATATCCATCCCACAGTTATAATACGCTATGAACCAAAAAGATTCCTCTGGTAGGAGGTTCACATTTAAAATGTTCGCACTTTCTTTTTCTTCAATTCAATTCAAAATATGTTTTATTGTCCTAAGTACAAAATATACTTGTTGACAAAGCTTAATAAATCAATAACACAAACTAAGGCAATAATAATAAAATAGGCAAAAATAATATTCTAAAGCTCGTATAAAGCTATGAAATAAAAAAGTTTTTTTAGTAAATGCCTTTTTACAAATGTCAATATTCTTTTGAAAAATATTCGTTTAAGCCAAGCTATAGAGTGGAAATCGGATGAGTAATGATTTAACCTTACTGCGGAACTTTTAATCAACTGTGATTTCTTTTGAAAAATATTCGTTTAAGCTTTAGAGTGGAAATTGGATGAGTAATGATTTAACCTTACTGCGGAACTTTTTATCACATGTGATTTCTTTAATGTCATTTGGCAGGTGGTCAGATCCTTCATGCAACAGAATAATGAGTTCATTTTCAACAATGATGTCACTTTTAATGACATTATTTCTGCGCACGAGCGGCAATGCTGCCACTTTTAATGACATCATTTCCGCGCACGAGCGGCAATGTTGTCACAGCTACTCTAAACAATTCCCATTTTTAACATGAACAAATTTCTTGGTCGCAATAACAAATAATCAACCCGCTAAAAAATTGAAGAGGCCCATTTTTTTTTCTGGAATATTTGAAAAAAATAGCTCAATTTCGAAGTAATTTTTTTAGAACTGACTTGATATAGGTACCTACTCACCTCACTTAGCTCTCCAAAGTAGTATACGAAGAACGCAGCAAATATAACAATATAATCGACGAATGAGCATTCAGCGTAAGACGAAAAATTCTGAAACAAATTCGAAGTATTAAAAATAGAATTTGACAACTCAATTTTTTTATACCTCAGTTATACATCTGGATGCATAGTTCATCATCATGGACAAGCTGAAAAATAATTAGGCCAATTAGAGTAGGATATTATGTATTAAATGATACAACAAAGGTTTCAAATATTCAAATCCTAAACTTATCAATCCCACTTATAATGGTTGCAAATAAGATGGAACATTTAAAATCCCACTAATACATTAATAATCACCTATAACATACCATGTCTCCATTATATCGTATTTGACAAAAAAACCAAATGGTCCCCCTCTTTCAGGTGTCTTCTCAAACAGCAAATACCTTCGAAGACATTCGAGAAAAAATCTATACATGAATATTAAGTGATCCATTGTTTCCAGGATTGAACAGGACACTGCTGAAAAATATATTGAACATACCCAACATTGTGAAAAATCTCGAACTGAAAAAATATATTCAGGGTTTCAGGCAAGGCCGTACCCGGGGAGGGGGGGGATTAGTGAGGTTGAAACTCCTGTCACTTTTAATGACATCATTTCCGCGCACGAGCGGCAATGTTGTCACTTGATGACAACCCTTGGAAAACGTCAACTTTGTGTTGAAATTTGACAGCGTCAAACGCTACTTTCATCACTGAATGTCGCAACATCTGCATCTGATCCTTCCAGAAAAAAGAGACGCCAAAATCGACCTCGACGTGTCAATCCTGATATCGATGACGGGCATCTCCTACTTCAACCTTTGCTTCGTGATGAACAGATCCGCCATCACCGAGGCCTGCGGGATGCTGTCCGACCTCCAGACCTTCGGCAAGCCCAAGCACTTCAACAGAACCAACGCCAACCTGGACAGATCCTCCATGGTGCACTTCTTCGCCATGCTCTTGGCCCTGCTGGTGTTCGCCCTCACCTCTCTGCCCTTGTGGCTGCCCTCCGACTTGGACTTTTTTCCCGCCAAGCAGGCGGTGTTTGTGGTGCAGGTGTTGGCCTGCAGGTTCTCCTACGTCACCGCCTCCATGATAACGGTTTTCGAGTGGGAGTGCTTCGAGCACCTGGTGGTGAGGTTGAGGCATGTCGGGGATATGTTTGTGCGAGCTCTGGAGCAAGACAGCTATGAGAAGAGGAGGGAGCATCTAAGGAGGGCGATTGAGTATCATGATTTCGTGTTGAGGTGAGTGCAGAGAGAATCTAGCGCTTTCATTTATGGTGAATTTAAGCTGCAATTTCAAGTCGTAAGTTTTTAGTAATAAGATTTAAGACATAAAGGAAAAAACACCATTTATGCAGGAATTATTAAGGACTGTCATGTCTTAAGGGTATAACTTCTCCCATTGGTCAATTTCTGTGGTTCAGTGTCAGTCATCAATATCCATTTTTCCTTTTTATAATCTGATGATTCTGATATAAGTTTGACTAAACAACACAATCACAGACAATAATAACCTATAAAAACCGTCACAGAATTGAAAACTTCGAACGCATGCGCAAATATGATCAGTTTTAAGCCATAAGAGATAAAAGTTGGCCAACATTCTTATGACTTGCAACTTAAAACTTATGTCAAGTGCATGAATGGTTACATTGAAAACCAATGATTGAACTTCTTACGACTTATGACTAAAAACTTACGACTTAAATGTTATGACTTAAAATCGCTGCATAAATCCACGGTAAAACTTCGTTTATCGCACTCCTATGAGTTCGGAAAAAATGTTGGGTGGAACTTACGAAGTTTGACCTCCTGATCACGAATCTGAAGTCAAAACGCGGCGATCTCAAGTATTTCCGGAGATACGGCCCCATTTTGTCTCAAAAATGTACCATTTGACATCTCAAATTTCTGCTAATAAAAACACACAAAATTAATCCTTCTTTGAGCCAAAACATCACTTGTTTCCAACACTTTTTTGCATAAAAAACAGTTATTTTCACAAAAAATCGCCCTTCTTCAAAAAGTAAACAAAACATATTTTTTCACTGATTTTCTGGTTATTTTTATTTGAGATGTTGGCAACGTCTTACCATGAGCCAAACAATCACGTTGCCAACATCATAAATACAAATTACCAGAAAATCAGTGTAAAAAGGTTGTTTTGTTTACATTTCAAAAAAGAGTGAATTTTTTGAAAAATAATCGTTTTTTCTGCTGAGAAGTGTTGGAAACAAGTAAATATATGCGTGTATAGTGTTTTGGTTCAAAGAAGGGTGAATTTTGTGTATTCCTAATAGCAGAAATTTGACATGATTGTCAAATGGTGCATTTTTGAGACAAAATGGGGCCGTATCTCGGAGAATACTTGAGACCGCCGCGTTTTGACATCAGATTCGTGATCAGGTGGTCAAAATACGTAAGTTCCACCAAAAATTTTTTCCGAACTCATAGGAGTGCGACAAACGAAGTTTTACCAAATCCACCATTATTTTCTCTTTCAGGTTTGCTGATGGGAGTGTCTGTTCTCTTATTTTCAATAAAACGTTTCGTTTACCGAGAACTCTATTTATCCAAAAGCAGACCTGTATTTTTTTAAATGAATTCAAGTAGACCTCATCTTCTCGAATTCAGATTTGTATCTTGCCGGCTATTTTTTCTACATTTATGCCCATAAGATCCGAACAATGAAAATACATTTCAGTGTCTTGAAAAACCTAACCAGTTGCTACCAAGCACCTACCATTTTGGAGATGCAGAGTAGATATATACAGGATGTCCAGAAATGGTGCGCAAAAAATTGAGGGGGGGTACCCATAACATTTTTTAATTATAGGTCTTTGTAGTTGATTTATCAGAATCAATATTTCAATGTTCCTTTGTATTCTTGGTCCAAATTGAGTAAGGTCCTGATGAAATGAGCTGCTTCCGAAAAAAAAAAAAAGTTAAAAACATTAGATATAAATTTTTTTTTCAATGAGATAACATTCTGTTTTATAATAGATTACTTCCTTATTAGTGAGTTTTGAAAAGAAATTTTATGAAATATTTTTGCGTACAATTTTCGGTAATTGAAATTTTTGTTGAACGATGATTTATTTTGAAACTCAACTTGGGCGTTGAGAATTTCTTTAGGAAAAATGTTAATTTGCCCACACATATTATAGGTCACGTGACTTCAGCTTGTTAAAAGGTGCATTTTCCAAAATAATAAATATAAATTGGTTTGCATTTCGGAAATGTTCGAGAAAACGGTCGTTTTAATACAATTTTTATTGCAATAAAATTATTGAATATTGAAAAATGTATAACCCATACAAAACTGCTAGCTGCTAGCAATTTTCAAATACTAAATTTCGATAATGATAATGATGAATTCTTCTTTGAGACAAAATGCTGCCAAAGTGTTCAACCAAAAAAATCAACAAAATGAAAACTAAGGCTAAGGACTTTTGATGAGTTATTTTGAGTTATTATTTTGAAAAAAATCATCTTCTGACAGATGAGGAAAGTCACATGTTATTATCTTTATTTATCTTTTTCAATGTCAAACTAAGAAGCTATAAGATAAAGATGAGTTAAAATATCGTAGGATGTTGCCAATATCTGCATAAAATACAATCAAAAAAATAATAGATCATATGTCAAGTGATAAACAAATGTTTTTGTTCAACGGAACAGCTTGTATATACAGGGTGTTTCATAATAAATGCGCAGGACTTCAGGATATGATAGCTCCTTCAAGAATATGAAAAAAAGTTCCTATTGACTTACCCTCTAAAATGCACCATTTTCGACATACAGGGTGTTGAATAAAAAAAAATAAATCGTTTTTTGTGAATATTTCTGGAACCGTGTATCGCACAGAAAACAGATTTCGTAGGCATTTTCTACTCATAATAAGCTATGTTTTGGCTGATTTGCTATTTTTTTGAATTCATAATTGGTGAAGATTTTGAAGAGGTAGTGGGTGTTATTTCCTCCAACTTTAACGCCACTGGAAAAAGTACAATTTTGAGCCACCTATTTAAACCGCCAATGTTTTCTACACAAAAAGGTACTTTTGTTCATAAGCTCTAAAGTTGACCGTTTTCAAGAAAAATCAACTTTCATGTTGAAATACATGGTCAATTTTTTTAAATAATTTTTTTCATAATTATACAAAATTTATTTAAACGTTAGAACAAATAACAAAACCAAACGTTAACTTCATATTTGCAAAATAAAAAAAAAACAAATCATAATTAGTTAAATTAAGTGTTGGAAATGTCCGCCGTTATAAATTTAAAAAATAACAAATCAGCCCAAAACATAGCTTATTATGAGTATAAAATGCCTACAGAATCTGTTTTTCTGTGCGATAAACAGTTCCAGAAATATTCGCAAAAACGATTTTTTTTAATTCAACACCATGTATGTCGAAAATGGTGCATTTTAGAGGGTAAGTCAATAGGAACTTTTTTTCATATTCTTGAAAGAGCTATCATATCCTGAAGTCCTGCGCATTCATCATGAAACACCCTGTATATCCACGTACAATCTTATTTATTTATCAATGATTTCTTTCATTTCTAGATGTGCAAATTTGATGATCGAATCATTCAAGGCAAGCACTTTTATACATATTCTTCAAACTGGTATGTTTCTGGGATGTCTGGTATATCAAATTCTACGGGTAGGTAAACTTTTTCATTGCGGTAAAATTTTCAACCAATTTTGTTTTACCCACCTAAAGTCAATTTTGTAATCATTTCCAGAGTCCATACATCGGAAACTTCGTGATAATAGGTGGATACATGAACTCCTTCATTTTGTTATCTATTGTTGGAGAAAAACTAGCACAGGAGGTGATATTCACCGGGAGAAAAAAATCCGACTAAAACAATGTGTTTCAGTGTCTTGTTATTGGAAATTATATTTACTGCCACACCAAATGGTACAACCTGGAAATCGACCTCCAAAAGGACCTGATTCTGGTCCTATTGAGAAGTCGTAAACCAGTTCACATCAAAGCTGGACCATGCGCGGTTATGACACATAGATCGATATTATCGGTGAGGAAAGCTTCTGAAACCTATAGGCTTTTTCCTTCAACGACTTACTTTTATTTTCTAGATTTTGAAGACTGCTTACTCTGTTTTGTCCCTCTTGAAAGCCCTTTCTTTAGGCTGAACACTCCAATGAGCTTCTTCATGACTGGCTGAGAATTAATACTGGACCGAAAGCATACATCTGTCACTCGAACACGTTTAATCAAACATAGTATAATATATAATTTGAGCGGTTTCTATAATTTCGGGTTTGTTTGGACAAACAATTTTATTGATATTTGACACCATACGCCTGCTAGCGCCAGTAATCACGCAACCAGGAATACAGAACCACAGAAGTACGTAGTGCGCGAGCGCGTACGAGTTAGTGCGTCCTTGACTCCTTGTCAAATGTAAATAGTGCAAACATCTGTGATAAGATGCAACATGCAACTGATGCAAGCCGCGCATAAAACTGTAGCCGTACTCTTTTGAATGATCTCACCCGCTGTCATCAACATCATCAGACATGTATAGAAATAGTTCCAGTCACTGTCCCTAATTTTTATCAAAGAGAATTCATAGGTTATGTATCATTGACCCATTGAAATTGATAGATACCTAAAGCAACTAATATACCTAATCATTTTAATCAATTCAGGCGAGCGTGTGATATTTTTCATTTCACTTTCCAATTAACAAAACAGTGTTCCATATGACGTTTTTATACGGGGTCGTAGGAAAACAATAAAAAAACTATGTCATGCGAAAAATTTCTACACCTTCTGCTCGAACTCGATTTTCTTGAGAGTCCTCAGCATGACCTCCAGATTCCCGGCTATCTTATCAATCCTCTCGCCATTCCTCTCCAAAACTCCCCTGCACCATTCCTCCTCCCTCTCCCTGCGCGGAACGCTGGACTTGCTCAGCAGCTGCGCCACTATCTTCTCCATTTTCAAAAACTTTGCGTCGTCGACGAGCGTAGCTCTTCTACCCTCGACGTTGCTGATGAAGAAGAAGTCCTGCTGCTCCGACTCCTCCCTGAACAGGTTCACGATGGTCCTCCTCATCAGCTGCTCACCTCGATTGGACCCTCCAGCCTTGTTCCGCAAGACGCTCAAAGCGACGGCCTCCATGCCGGCCAATCTGGTTTTCGGTACGGTCAGACACTTGGCATACCTGTGCGATCAAAGACAACATAAGAAAATTCAACGTTACAACAATTCAACAATAAACGCTCTAGGCTACTTTCCTGGCGAATGCCTTACAACACATTGATTTATTTGAGGTTATTGGTGACGTATTTCAGCGCAAGCAGACATTGTCCGAGAGCGACTTGGAACAGCGACACCAAGCGGCGAAAGAGAGAGATACTGCAGAAACAAGGCTCATACGTCATGAGAGAGGGGTTGTCACATTGACGTATAAATGGGTTGTCATATCTCGGATGTTTATTGGTGAATTGTTATGACGTAAAGTTTCATCAGTTATAATAATAATGTGAATGGATTTCTGTTGGGTGGTGGACGATATAAAAAAACTCAAGCAAACTTGAATCATTGGCAAATAATTTCGATTTTTCTTGCAAATTCTTATTTGATCCCTGCGGTACGCCACAGTAACATTTTGCTTTGATAATTATTACGAAGTAATAAGGGGGTGCTTCCGTTGAAAGTGATTGAAAAGAGTATGATGAACCTATTGGAAATTATTGAATTTATTGGAATTACATTCAATATTTGAAAAAAAGTTGAGTATATTGAATAAATAACCAATATATTGAATAATCATCGAATATTTGGAAAAAAATCCTATAAATTGGAAAAACTTCAGGCTATTGAAAAATTATTGATTATATTTTGATAAAATTCAATACAGTGTCCTTCATAAAGTCCGCATCATATGGGAAGAACTTTTATTAATGATTTATTTTGAAATTCGACTTGGGCGTTAAGTTGTGCTTTGAAAAATATGAAAAATGACCTACTCGGATGTGGTCACGTGACTTTCGCTACCTGTAATATTTTTTCAAAGTAATCGCTGAAAATAGGCTTATTTATTCGAATTTAAAAAAAATTTAAGGGGAAAAGTTTTTTCTTTTTCGATTTTACACCTACATCTCAACGTTCTATTGCAACTTTCACTTTTTGCCATTTTTTTGATAATTACAAAATTTCTGGAACATTAAAAAATTCGTCACTTCGACAAAACTGTTTTATACCAGTAGCTCTAATATGCGACTAACTTTCAATCACGAATCCAAAAAATATGTTTGTCTCAAGAAAATGAGAATTACTGGTTAACATTTCTGTTATTTTTTATGCAAAGTTGACGTATCTTCAAGCATGTAGGATAAGAATTCATTTCAGTGGATTTTTTCAGTATTAAAATGATGCCAACGTCATAATTCAAAACTTTTTCCCTTGAAATTTTTTGAAATTCGAATAAATAAGCCTATTTTCAGCGATTACTTTGAAAAAATATTACTTTTGACAGGTAGCGAAAGTCACGTGACCACATCCGAGTAGGTCATTTTTCATATATTTTAAAACACAACATAACGCCCAAGTCGAATTTCAAAATAAATCATTAATAAAAGTTTTTCCCATATGATGCGGACTTTATGAAGGACACTGTATTTTGAAAAAGAGTTGAACACATATATCTAATAAATTGGAAAATTATCGGATATTTCGGAAATAAAAGTTATTGAATATGTTGGAATAACATCCATTGAAAAATCATCGAATATTTTGGGGGAAAATTTAATCGATTGAAAAAAATTATATATTTTGAAAAATAATTTGATATATTGATATAAAATTCAATGTATTGAAAAAAAAATATATACATTGATAAAATATCCAATATATTGGAGAATTATCGGATAATTCGAAAAAAAAAAATCGAAATGTTGAAAAATCATGGAATATTGAAATAAAATCCGCAATATTATCGAAAATCATTGGATATTTTGACGAAAATTCCAATTTATTGGAAAAAACTCAAACATATTGTTTTTTTTTTCCAATATATTCAATAATTGTTCAAAACATCGAATACATTGAAGGCACTTTCATAGCATTCGTTGATGAAAAAATAAATAAACAAATACCTGTGCTCGTCAGCCTTGGGCGACACCATCACCGCCTCCCCCACCACCCCACCATCCCTGCCGCCCCTCAGCGCCCCCACCCTCACTCTCACCAACCCCGTGCAATACCCCAGCTGCTCCCTGAGATAATCCACGACGCCGTAGCCGTCGCCGCCCGAGTAGAAAACCTGCGCCTCGGCGTAGCAGATCGTGACGACGGCCACCACCAGGTTGATGATCAGCAGGCTGGCGAACATGTACGAGGCGTAGAAGACGTGGTGCAGGGGTGTTTTGAGGGCGTGCAGGTCGAAGTCGCTGTGAAGGCACAGGCTCAGCAGAACCTAATGATCTATGTGTTAACCTTCTTGCTGCGGGGGAATGTTTGATATTTTTAATTGGATAGACTATTTTCTCTTTCAAAATTTTTTTTTGTCCAATTATGGCTAATCCATTTCTTCATTTATTAGCTTAGTCTAGCTCTTAGCCACTTCCAAGTTCTGTTACTTGGGAGATTCGTTTCTGGAGTGTTTCTTTCTTCTGCCGCATGATGTCGCCACTTCCAATTGTCTGTTGGAACGCGGCTCTGTGCGGTCAAATAGACGCGACGAAAATGCATTGGGACAGGCAACGCTTCGAGTGGAGATCTTACGGTCTCTACTCGGATAACTACCCTGCACTGATGAGGGCCAATAAGCCCGAAACCGGTCTGTAGGTTGTTAGGCTTGCCTGTCCCGATGTGAATTTGTCACGTCTTAGGAAGAAAGAAACATTTGCAATCTGCATGCACAGTGTGAATCGTTGCATGGACTACGAACAGATATAATTCAATGTTCTGCGTGGTATTTACCAGGAAATTAGTTGTTTTCTGCTCGTAGTCTATCAGACATTCATTTCAAAGTATGTTTGATATTTTTAATTGGATAGACTATTTTCTATTTCAAAAATTTTTTTGTCCAATTATGGCTAATCCATTTCTTCATTTATTAGCTTAGTCTAGCTATTAGCCACTTCCAAGTTCTGTAACTTGGGAGATTCGTTTCTGGAGTGTTTCTTTCTTCTGCCGCATGATGTCGCCACTTCCAACTGTCTCTTGGAACGCGGCTCTATGCGGTCAAATAGACGCGACGAAAATGCATTGGGACAGGCAACGCTTCGAGTGGAGATCTCACGGTCTCTACTCGGATAACTACTCTGCAATGATGAGGGCCAATAAGCCCGAAACCGGTCTGTAGGTTGTTAGGCGTGCCTGTCCCGATGTGAATTTGCCACGTCTTAGGAAGAAAGAAACATTTGCAATCTGCATGCACAGTGTGAATCGTTGCATGGACTACGAACAGATATAATTCAATGTTCTGCGTGGTATTTACCAGGAAATTAGTTGTTTTCTGCTCGTAGTCTATCAGACATTCATTTCAAAGTATGTTTGATATTTTTAATTGGATAGACTATTTTCTCTTTCAAAAATTTTTTTGTCCAATTATGGCAATCCATTTCTTCATTTATTAGCTTAGTCTAGCTCTTAGCCACTTCCAAGTTCTGTAACTTGGGAGATTCGTTTCTGGAGTGTTTCTTTCTTCTGCCGCATGGTGTCGCCACTTCCAACTGTCTCTTGGAACGCGGCTCAGTGCGGTCAAATAGACGCGACGAAAATGCATTGGGACAGGCAACGCTTCGAGTGGAGATCTTACGGTCTCTACTCGGATAACTACTCTGCACTGATGAGGGCCAATAAGCCCGAAACCGGTCTGTAGGTTGTAAAGCGTGCCTGTCTCGATGTGAATTTGCCACGTCTTAGGAAGAAAGAAACATTTGCAATCTACATGCACAGTGTGAATCGTTGCATGGACTACGAACAGATATAATTCAATGTTCTGCGTGGTATTTACCAGGAAATTAGTTGTTTTCTGCTCGTAGTCTATCAGACATTCATTTCAAAGTATGTTTGATATTTTTAATTGGATAGACTATTTTCTCTTTCAAAAATTTTTTTGTCCAATTATGGCAATCCATTTCTTCATTTATTAGCTTAGTCTAGCTCTTAGCCACTTCCAAGTTCTGTAACTTGGGAGATTCGTTTCTGGAGTGTTTCTTTCTTCTGCCGCATGGTGTCGCCACTTCCAACTGTCTCTTGGAACGCGGCTCAGTGCGGTCAAATAGACGCGACGAAAATGCATTGGGACAGGCAACGCTTCGAGTGGAGATCTTACGGTCTCTACTCGGATAACTACTCTGCACTGATGAGGGCCAATAAGCCCGAAACCGGTCTGTAGGTTGTAAAGCGTGCCTGTCTCGATGTGAATTTGCCACGTCTTAGGAAGAAAGAAACATTTGCAATCTACATGCACAGTGTGAATCGTTGCATGGACTACGAACAGATATAATTCAATGTTCTGCGTGGTATTTACCAGGAAATTAGTTGTTTTCTGCTCGTAGTCTATCAGACATTCATTTCAAAGTATGTTTGATATTTTTAATTGGATAGACTATTTTCTCTTTCAAAAATTTTTTTGTCCAATTATGGCAATCCATTTCTTCATTTATTAGCTTAGTCTAGCTCTTAGCCACTTCCAAGTTCTGTAACTTGGGAGATTCGTTTCTGGAGTGTTTCTTTCTTCTGCCGCATGATGTCGCCACTTCCAACTGTCTCTTGGAACGCGGCTCAGTGCGGTCAAATAGACGCGACGAAAATGCATTGGGACAGGCAACGCTTCGAGTGGAGATCTTACGAGTTACGGTCTCTACTCGGATAACTACTCTGCACTGATGAGGGCCAATAAGCCCGAAACCGGTCTGTAGGTTGTTAGGCGTGCCTGTCTCGATGTGAACTTGTCACGTCTTAGGAAGAAACATTTGCGAACTGCATTCACAGTGTGAATCGTTGCATGGACTACGAGCAGATATAATTCAATGTTCTGCGTGGTATTTACCAGGAGGTAGTTGTTTTCTGCTCTTAGTCTATCAGACATTCATTTCAAAGTATGTTTGATATTTTAAATCGGATAGACTATTTTCTCTTTCAAAAAAATAAGTATATGCATTGGTTATACAAAGAAGTGTTTGATCAATTTAGATAAACAGATTTAGGGAGGTGTCACCGTACTGCGGGAACCAACAATAGCTCATCATCATTTTGCATGATGGAGAATAATAGTGACAGTAAATTATCTAACACATCTGCTGATGTAGCAGAAAGTAAATATCCTAAACTTGTCGCATTTCTCCAAAAAAGGCAAGTCAGTTGAATATGAAGCAAAAATAAGTTTGACTACATAACTGTGGGATAGACATGAGTTTTCAAGTAGCCTCAATAGCCAACGGGTTCAAAGCGCGAATTCTCAACCAGCCAGCCTGATGGGATCGATCCCTGGGCGGGGCAGTGAATAATTGATGAAATGAATGATTTAGATGAAGAATCATAGCACCAGATCATATCATAATTCATAATTTTTCTCGATTTTCTTGGTAGGAAGTTCTAAATTACAATGTTCGCACTTTCTGCTACATCAGGAGATGTGTTTGGATAATTCACTGTCACTATTATTTTCCATCATGCAACAGAATGATGAGTTCGTTTTCAACAATGTTGGATGCGAGCGCAAATATGCTGTCACCTAATGACATTATTCCCGCGCACGAGCGGCAATGCTGTCACTTAATGAAAACTTTGTGTTGAGATTCGAAAGCGTCAGAGGCTATACCATGGTGACGAGCGTGTCGGGCAGGTCCTTGAAGTTATGCGAACGGTCACCAAAGAGGACGGAGCCGGCCAAGGTGAAGGCGAGCAGGACCACCAGGTAGGAGAGGAACATGCCGAGGAGCGGTGCCACGGATAGCAGGAGGGTTTTTTCGACGATCCGGATTATTAGCAGGAACCTGAAAGGGAACATGTGGTGGTCGGTGAACGAATAAAAGGAAATTGGGTAGTGTGTACCAGAGTTCAGTTTCCATAACAAAAGAGAAGAACAAACCAAAGGAAGCCGAAATAAGCTGTGTCCTATCCCGAGCTCCCAGATGTCCTGAGAAAAGAATTCTCATGGGAAGTGAAGAACATGCTTCACTATCCAAAAGTTCAGAGTAGAGAAGTCTTGTGGGAATTCCCTTCCCACTAATCATGGGAATAGAAACTTGTTGATTTTTTCATCTAAACAATTATGTGCAAATTTTCAACTTATTTGATTGTGTTTCAACAAAATTAATGTTGATGATTTTATTTTTTACACCAACAACATTGAATTGTTATCATTTCGATAATAAAAACAATACGAATCACAAATAAATAAATCAAAAATAACCTCATCAGCTTTCACGCCTCACAGCTTCACTTTTCAAGAGTTCAGAGAAGTCCAGTGGAAACTGAAGTGCTGACTTCACTTCCCCCTAATCACGAGAAGAGAAACCCGATGATTTTTTCCTTCAAACAATCATTTACAAGTTTTCAACTTATTAAATTGTGTTTCAAAAAGAGTGATGTTGGTTATTTCATTTTTTACACACCAACAATATTGTATTCTACGAAAACGCCTAGGGGTCAAACAAAAATAATAAATTAATTTTTTTCAATATATTGAATAATTATTGGATATTTTTCAAAATCTTCACCAATTATGAATTTAAAAAAATATTAAATCAGCCCAAAACATAGCTTATTATGAGTAGAAAATGCCTACAAAATCTGTTTTCTGTGCGATAAACGGTTCCAGAAATATTCGCAAAAAACGATTTATTTATTTTTAATTCAATGTCGAAAATGGTGCATTTTAGAGGGTAAGTCAATAGGAACTTTTTTCATATTCTTGAAAGAGCTATCATATCCTGAAGTCCTGCGCATTTATTATGAAACACCCTGTATTGAAAAAATATCCAATGTATTGAAAAAGTATTGAATATTTTGGGAAAAAAATCCAATATTTTGGAAAAAAGTTGAATATATTGGATTTTTTCCAAAATATTCAATAATTTTTCAATATATTGAAAAAAAAATGAAAAACAATAAAAATCACCAAGAAATAAATGAAATAAAAATCACCTCATCAGCTTCCACAGCCTCACAGTGGGAAGAAAAACCAACACGGCCGCCAGAAGTAAAAAACAAGATTAATTTTCCAAAAGTTCAGTGGGAACTGAAGTGCTGACTTCACTTCCCACTAATCACGAGAAGAGAAACCCGATGATTTCTTTTATTCAAACAATCATTTACAAGTTTTCAATTTATTTGATTGTGTTTCAAAAGGAGTGATGTTGGTTATTTCATTTTTTACACACCAACAATATTGTTTTCTTATCATATCAAAATAAAAAACAATAAAAATCACCAAGAAATAAATAAAATAAAAATCACCTCACCAGCTTCCACAGCCTCACAGTGGGAAGAAACACCAACACGGCCGCCAGAAGTAAAAAACAAGATTAATTTTCCAAAAGTTCAGTGGGAACTGAAGTGCTGACTTCACTTCCCACTAATCACGAGAAGAGAAACCCGATGATTTCTTTTATTCAAACAATCATTTACAAGTTTTTAACTTATTTGATTGTGTTTCAAAAGGAGTGATGTTGGTTATTTCATTTTTTACACACCAACAATATTGTTTTCTTATCATTTCAAAATAAAATACAATAAAAATCACCTCATCAGCTTCCACAGTCTCACAGTGGCAAGAAACACCAATACGGCCGCCAGAGACGTGAGCACGTGCTCGGCGCGGAAGAGGTGAAAGTAGTTGATGAACTCGTTGTGCTTGGCCTTCTCCAGTTCCTCCAGAAACTCCTTCACCAGCCGCGCCCTGTGCACGTACAAGAACATGCAGGCGAGGCTCATCGAGATGATGAGCACGTCCACCATGTACCAGAGGTCCTTCAGGATCAGCCGCTTCTTTTTGGCCACCTTCACGAATATCTTCAGGGACAGGAGGAGAACGACCAGGACGAAGGACGCCAAAAGGATCCAAGCAAAGATGCTGGTTTTTTCTTTGACGAAGAGCAGTCTGGCGGTGTTGATCTGGAAGAATGAGCCGCGATCAATCTTGGAGATGTAGGTCGAAGTAATTAACAGTCGCCACTTTTCAATAAAAATTGAATTCTCAAGATCGAAAAATCGCATTGAAAGTATTCTAGATTCACTCACGGTCGATGGTACCTTAGACGTTTACGGAGAACGGGACGTAGGATTATTCTGAAAATTTGGTTTATTTGGTAATCAGTTTTGTTCTATCGATCTAAAATACTTTCAACGTTCTATCAAAAAGTAGCAACAACTTTGTTATTTCAAATGAAACACCCTGTATTTTATTTCATTTTTAGATTCTTCCTGAAGAGCTGATTTCTTCGATCTATCATACTTGGGGTAAGGCGCGAAAGATTACAGAGATATTGGGAGTGAAAAATCGAGGAATTTTTTGTGTCAAAACTAATCATTTCTGCTCAAAACGGCTTACATGTCCCTATCTTAACTTTTCATCTACTATCTACTGACATTTAATAGAAACAAATAGAGGGTGATGCAAAACTCAAAATTTTGAACCACCCGTATTTGTTTCAATTAAATATCAGTAAATGAAAAGTTGAGATAGGGACATGTAAGCCGTTTTGAGCAAGAATGGATAGTTTCGGCACAAAAAATTCCCAAAATTTGAAAAATCTCGATTTTTCACACCCTATATCTCTGTAATCTTTCTCGCTATACCCCAAGTATGATAGATCGACGAAATCAGCTCTTCAGGAAGAATCTAAAAATGAAATAAAATACAGGGTGTTCCATTTGGAATAACAAAGTTGTTGCTACTTTTTGAAGCGGCAACGCCGCAACGTTGAAAGTATTTTAGATCGATAGAACAAAACTGATTACCCAATAAACCAAATTTTCAGAATAATCCTACGTCCCGTTCTCCGTAAACGTCTAAGGTACCATCGACCGTGAGTGACCCTGTAAATTCATTCAATTCAACAAAGTGTTTAACTTTGGTGTTAACAGTCCATCATACTGTTACGAACTGTGCTTCCACTAGACCGGAAGTCATTATCTCGGCGGCATGACTGATGGCTGTGATTTATGGCCTCGCTATCGCCGACAAACCAATTAGCGGATGACTCATACCCGTCACAGTTCCTCGATAATGAACGGTATTTATTAAGAACTCTATTGAATCTTCAAGATTTCACGAGAATGAATAACTTGTGCCTATATAAAAGGAACGGATCGGCGCAGACAGTCAGTCTTAGTTTGGAAAGAGTCAGTTTAGAAAGAAAGCTTGTAATGTGAACATTGAGATTTGTAAAGAGAATATCGATGTGATTTAACTAAGTGTTTATTGAGTTGTATCTCGAGTGTTTAGTGAAATAAATTGTTTAGTTTTGTACTGAGTGTTTCAAATTCACGAACCCAAGTAAAAATATCGTAACAATACACACAAACATTAGAAGTTGAAAATTCCAAATGAAAATCGGAATTTCGTTACTCGAAATTCATATATAAACATTCGAAATTTTGAGATGGTTGTCAAAATGAGAGGTAACGTTAAAATGTTGATAACAAGGTGATGGTCCATATGAAAATCAGAATTTACATGTGTATGTCAACATTTCGAGATAGAAGTAAAATTATAATTTGGGGATATAAATTATTTTTTCATGATATAAGTTGGAATGTCGAAATAAAAACCAGAAATTCGGTAGGAAAGTCAAAATTCAGAGATTTGAGTCGAAAGGTGAAGATAACATTCGGATTTTTGAGATGATTGTCAAAGATTATGTTCAAAATTTACACTTGAGTCGAAATTTATCGATCTTACATTGGATTTGGTCCTGATGTATCCGGTAATGTCGATTTCGAATCTAACTTCTACCGAATTGAAGAGATTGCTGTTGGCGCAGTACAAGAGAAATTCCACGACCAGGCATCTGGTGTACTCGTCTATCCACTTATTGCGAAACAGATAATTGGCGTTGACCATGGAGTTCTTCATGTTTCTTCCCAAAGGACTCACGTAACCCGAACCGGGGTACGTCCCGAATTTTCCTGCAAATTTCCAAGGAGAATTTCAAATTTCGTGATGAAAATCAGAAACTTTCAGATCGAAATTTTATAAAAAAAGTCATAATTTCGAGATGAATTCAAAATTCAGAGAAATTTTTTCACAATTTGGGAATAAAAGATGAAAATTTTGAAATGAAAATAAAAGTTTAATTCGAAATTTCAAGTTTGATGACATTTGTTATTTTGACATGAAATTTTAAATATGGAAATAAACGTCAAAATTTCGAGATGAAAATAAGAGTTCCGAGTTTTAAGTCGGAATTTTAAGTTTGAAAATTTTTTAGATGCAAAATGATATTTTGAGATTAAATTTCGAGATAAATGTATAAATCCAAATAGAGGAATAACAGTCGAAATTATGGAATATATCAGTCAAAATCTCGAGATGAATTCTGAATTTCGAGATAAGAGTAACAAACTTTAAAATATAAATTTCAAAACTTCGAGATAGTTGGAATTTTGAAAATAATTGTCGAAATTTCGAGTTAAAGGTACAAATCTGAAGATATACATGAATCCAAATATATAACTGAATGTGAAATTTGCGAGATAAGTCGAAATTTACAAATAAATCGAAAATTTCGAGAGAAACAAAATTCGTGGTAAAAAACACGTCGGAGTGTTAGGAAAAAACCAAAATTTCTCGATGAAACCTAAGACAAAAGCCAGAATTTTCAGATGAAATTCGAAATATGGATATAAAAGTTGTAATTTTCGAAAAAAACGTACGAAATTCAGGGTTGAAAAGAGTTTTGAGTTGAAATTTTCAGTTTGAAAATTTAAAGAAGGAAGTTGATATTTTGAGATCAAAATTTTGAATTTTGAAGGCAGAAATCTGAAGTTATAGGGATAAAAGTCAAATCTTTGAGAAAAAGCAGTCAAAATGTATTCAAAAGTTCGAAATAGTAGTAGCAATTTTGAGATTCCAGTAGAAATTGAAGAAAAAAAAGAATAAAAATTGGAATCATTTCTAGCCAATCAGAAGAAAAGTCGAAATATGGATATGAAAGTTGGAATTTTTGAAATAAAAGTAGAAATTCATATAAAAAAGTGGAAACAAAACCGAGACAGCGTCAAAAAAAAAACAATCCACGCCCATCATACCGACAAACCCCATGGTGCCAGTCTCCGCCGCCCTCCTAAACATCCACACGCCGTCCATCCGACCTGGCCGCCCCGCCGGCCGCCCAACCGCCCACGCCTTGCCAAAGTCGCCCGACCCCCCACCACCGCGCAGCGAGAACGGCGCCACGCAGCGGCCGCCCAAGAAACCCATCGCGGCCGGCACCGCGCAGCTCTCATTGGTGGAGCGCGCCTGTCGCAGTCGGGCCACGCCCACATACTTGTTGACGTTGTCGACTGTCATGCCGGGGTCGCGGCTCACGTAACGGCCGTACCACTGCGGCGCCTGCATCGACGGGATCAGGGTGGCGTCGACGTACTCCCGGATGCTGGGGGGAAACAGAAAAAAGCCGTCTGGAGATTCGTGTGTTGAGGCGGCATTCGGAATTGAAAGTGAAAACGAAATGGGAAAGCTCAACGTCAAGATTTCACCGATAAACATCTGTGAAGTGGGTAGACTTTCCTGGCTAATGCCACGAAGAACATTGAATTATATCTACCCGTTGTCCATGCAACGATTCATTAAGTGAAGATATACAGTGTCCTTCATGAAGTCCGCATCATATGGGAAAAACTTTTATTAACGATTTATTTTGAAATTCGACTTGGGCGTTAAGTTGTGCTATGAAAAATATGAAAATGACCTACTCGGATGTGGTCACGTGACTTTCGATACCTGTCAAAAGTAATATTTTTTCAAAGTAATCGCTGAAAATAGGCTTATTTATTCGAATTTCAAAAAAAATTAAGGGGAAAAGTTGTTTCTTTTTCGATTTTACAACTACATCTCAACGTTCTATTGCAACTTTCACTTTTTGCCATTTTTTTGATAATTACAAAATTTCTGGAACATTAAAAAATTCGTAACTTCGACGAAACTGTTTTATACCAGTAGCTCTAATATGCGACCAACTTTCAATCACGAATCATCCAAAAAAATATGTTTTTCTCAAGAAAATGAGGATTACTGGTTAACATTTCTGTTATTTTTGATGCAAAGTTGACGTATCTTCAAGCATGTAGGATAAGAATTCATTTAAGTGGTTTTTTTCAGTATTAAAATGATACCAACGTCATAATTCAAAACATCATAAAACTTCTTTACTCTTATCTAACAAAAAAATATTACTTTTGACAGGTAGCGAAAGTCACGTGACCTCATCCGAGTAGGTCATTTTTCATATTTTTTAAAACATAACTTAACGCCCAAGTCGAATTTCAAAATAAATCATTAATAAAAGTTTTTCCCATATGATGCTGACTTTATGAAGGACACTGTTTTAATCATTCATTCATTCGTTTATTCGTTCATTCGTTCATTCGTTCATTCGTTCATTCGTTCATTCGTTCATTCGTTCATTCGTTCATTCGTTCATTCGTTCATTCGTTCATTCGTTCATTCGTTCATTCGTTCATTCGTTCATTCGTTCATTCGTTCATTCGTTCATTCGTTCATTCGTTCATTCGTTGTATAGGAATAGTCCAGAGGGGTGTATATGAGGGTAGAGTATCTGCTTGTAGGATGATATCAAATATTTTTTGACGATTATTGAATCTGATTGCAAATTCAGAATCGAATATTCATACTTTTGTATTGACACCTGCAGTAACCTGTGAATTTGATTTAAAACGAGGCTAAACCTAGGGATATTCACCCACGCAATGTCACATTAGACACGTTTTATCGAAGTAGGTGAAAGCAAGAGATTTGGTATCAGGCTCAGGATAGATAGTGAAATATTGAAAAAAGAAAAAGAAACAAAAACAAACGAAGCATTTGAGCAGTTTATTTAATAGTGGTAAACTCACTCTTTTCTATTAGTTATGACATTTTTAGTCCTGGAGTGGACACCCATGACAAGATCCTCAACTTCTTTGTTGCTCGACTGTATCATAGGATCCTTGTCTTTCAAAATAACCACATACAGCAATATCACATAAATCATTATCATCACCAGATCCTCGACTATCTCCGCAATTTTTCGTTTCATCTCAGCCCTCACCTTGAATTCCTGAAAAAATTAACAATCGCTTATTCCACTTGCAAGGTCAGTTGAGATTAGGAAACCTCCAGCTAATATTTTGCTAGCGGCATATGCTCAAAGAATTTAAAGACCGGCAGCCCATTGGAGTTTTTTGTTTTGGTGTCTCCAATTACTTTGCAAAAACTATACCTACTTGGACTCTGGACCCATCCATAGGTTTGTACAGATGACCGTAGTAGGGTCTCAGAGCAGCCGGTCCAAATCTACCGTACATCCTGGCTCTTTGGGCCTCGATGGATGCCACAACAGCTGCCAGGCCACGCAAGACATTGTCCACCTGAAATTCACACATCAAATAAACGAGAATTGAGGGTCAGGATAACGTCTAATTCCTTACCGAATCCTGTGCTTTCGATGTGAGGTTGTAGGCGATCCTCGATAGGTTTTCCACGAGGAAAACGTACGCGACCAGGCTGATGATGCTGGATGTTAGCCAAAGCAAGCCTGTGATGTGTGGGACCCAAAATCCCAGGACTATCAGGATTGTCATGGACGAAGTTATCAGGAAAATAAGGGTGCACCTGTTAACACACATGATTCCTCCTCTGAAGCTACATTCATATTACGTTTTTATAATTGATAAAAACGTCTGCACCAATACCATCAATTAGGCGAACGAAGCATAAACGATTTGAATTTCAACCTAATTGGCATATGCAGCATTTGCTATAGTTGTTAGTTCCATCCCAAGAGTCTGTCAAAATGATGTCGCTACTGTACAGGAGTTTACTGATGCTCATCTGTTTCTGCTCTTTCACTGTCAAGTGTCAGTGAATCAATTTAAGGTTAGAGTTTTTTTATTGTTTTTGATCTGGTGATTTCCATGCAAATCATTGATTTGTGAAAAGAAAGAATGTTTTCAAGTGCAGATAACGAATATTTTTTGATAATCATAGACAATCCATCAAACGAAGTTGTAGAATAGGACTTATTGTCTTGATTGCATATGAACATATTTTTTATAAAGGGTGCCAGTTTTTAAAACCCCATCATGGGATCTCACTTATTATAATAATAGAGGAGGATAGATACACTGGTGAAATCACTTCCTATCCTGTGACTGGTCCCAAATCTCTTGATTTCGCCTACTTCGATAAAACGTGTCAAACGTGACATTGCGTGGGTAAATCTCGCTAAGTGAAGCCGTGATTTCAACCAAATTTACAGGTTACTGCAGGTGACAACTCGAAAGTATGAATATTTGATTCTGAATGACTTCTAATCGTTTCTAACAATTTCATGGAGCCATTTTCCAATGAGTTTGATGCGAATATGTATCGAACATGATTGAAAGAAAATTCGTCAAAAATCTTTCGACAGTATCGCCATCTATTGTTGTACATGAGAACCCCACGTGATGAGCTGAAATTCGATTGTTCCAAATCAAGGATTTGTCTGCTGAAACAATTGAAGAGTAGCGCCACCAGGTCTTATTTCCATCATTATAATAATAATAATAATTCGAAAAAATGACACCCTATATTTTTCAACAATACCTGTTACGAACTGAGAAAAAGGTGATATTTCGATAGTCAAAACAACAACAAAATCTGATGAGGGACGTAAATAATGCAGTGTTTATTAGTAAAAATAATTATATATTCTTTCAAGTTTGATATTTCATTCAATTCATGACTTTTTCATTTCGCACCACTTGAGTCATTTTGAATCAGTTATTGGTGTCTTTGGCATACAGAAAGAAGTATCGACAATGACTTTTGGTATGTAGCCAAAGCTGTGGGAAAAAACTTTGTAATTCGAATGAATCGTCATGAGAACAAATCTAAAAAATCAGATTCCATATAACTTTGTTGTTTTTTTTTGGTTTCGTGTGGATTTGATAACGAAGCACTGACAAGTAAAAAAATATTTCGTCCGCTCAATTTTTGATGTGGTGAAATAAACTGTGATTGTCGCCATATTTTTCAAGCTGAAATTTACCAGCACGCGAGAGTGATCCAGTCGATTTTTCCAACATCCACTTCGTTCTCATCTCTGGAATGCCTGTGGCAGTACCTGAAACGAATCCTCGAGTCGTATTGTCATCACACCATTCATGCACAGTTTACCTGAAGAAATGAACAATGGGAAAGTGAAGGAAAGAAGTCGTTGCCAAACCGCCGATGGAAGCCCCAAATATCAGGGCGTGGAAACCGTATTCCTGGTACTGCCCCAAGCTGTCACTCGCTATCATTTTTGGACAGCCGTAAATAAACAAAATTACGGAGTATGTGGTTAGGAAGATCGACAGCATGATTGTGAGGCGTTTGGACTTGGAGAAAATCACCTCTTCCGGCCTGAAATGAATGAATCTAGTGAGGAATAATTGGTCATACATGCTTCAAGGTTTCTTCTTCGTTTCTATACTATAAAAAGTATTTGCTACCCTGTATCTTGATAAGTAGAACGTAAAAACTTTCTTGTGTAAAACATGAGGAATATTACACAGTTATGGAACGTTTGAATCATACAGGATTTCAATAGTTTGCGAGCAAATTCGATCAATTTTAAACTTGAGTTGTTTAAAATTCGAGATGAAATAATAACTGGGGGATGAAAGTCGGGATTCCAAAATATGTGTGGACTTTTGAGACAGAATTCGAAATTTTGAAATGAAGATTAGTTCGAAATAATTTCCACATTACAAAAAATAAAACTTTCGGATAAGAAGTAAATTTGTATATAATAGAACTTGGAATTTCAAGAGAACTTTCGAAATTTGGAGATGTCACAATTTTGTAATAATGGTGAATGCTTCTAGAGTAATTCAAATTTCTTCGATAAAAGTTTAAAAAAATGGGAGATCGACATCGGAATTTCGAGATAAAAACCAAAATTTCGTATAAAACTTTAAATAGTGATCGAAATTTCGATAAAAAGTCGCGATTCTAGAGTGAATTGCGGAATTTACAAATTAAGACCGAAAAAGTACTGATTTCTATAAACCAATATTTTTGTTTCTTCACAAAAAGTTTAGATCAAAAATTAGGTATTTAATTTTCAACGAAAAAGTGGAACAAGTTGTATTTCAAATTGAATATTGAAATTGAACATTTTATTAAAAAAAATTATGCATCAAATTTAGAGAGCAGATAATGATAGTCTTACTCGAAAATATTCCACATGTGAGGTCCTTGCAAACCCTCCGAAAGTTTTTCCACCAAGAAACTGATTTTCCTATATTTTCGTTCTGGTTGAGAGGGAAAAACTGTACAGAGGTGGTTTTCTTTATTCATCGTTATTTCGAATTTGAAATTAACGTTGAATTGCCAATATTTGTTCGTTTGAAGGTCAACAATGCCAACATCTCTACAATACCTGAAATATTCAGATGATCCAACTACTATCTACTGAACGTTCCTAATTTTATTACCAGCAAGGCTTATGGCCGATACAATCGAACCACAATTCGATCTTCTCTATTTCCCCCAAATGATGTTCAGTTGCCAGGAAGAACCAATCTTCTTGGTTTTTCTGCAGTAGTTTTTTGTTGGGATCTGGATAATTGAGAACGTGTTCCTGAAAACTACAGATGAACCAACGAAACTGACAGATGATATACTCGGCTGCGGTACCAGACTTTTCGAACTTTCCCCGTAGATTTTTAAAACCACATTCGAAGTCGTTCCTGCACGAGGTTTATTACTTGTCCTGACTATGATGATATAACCGAATCTACAAAAACTGGGCACGTCGCTGAGAAAAGAAATTCTTCGTGAAATCTGCAAAAATTCGAAATCACGAATACAAAAATCATATCATCACTATCTCAGAAACGCGAGGTAGCAATAATTTCTGCACCAATCTGAGTCCAGTTCCGACACCAACTTAAAAATTTTGGAGTTTAAAATTTGGGTCGTGGCTTGTTCATAGTGAGCACCCGGTATACAGTGTCCTTCATAAAGTCCGCATCACATGGGAAAAACTTTTATTAATGATTTATTTTGAAATTCGACTTGGGCGTTAAGTTGTGCTTTGAAAAATATGAAAAATGACCTACTCGGATATGGTCACGTGACTTTCGCGACCTGTCAAAAGTAATCGCTGAAAATAGGCATGTTTATTCGAATTTCAAAAAAATTTAAGGGGAAAAGTTGTTTCTTTTTCGATTTTTTCACCTGCATCTCAAATTTGAACGTTCTATTGCAACTTTCACTTTTTGCCATTTTTTTGATAATTACAAAATTACTGGAACATTAAAAAATTCGTAACTTCGACAAAACTGTTTTATACCAAGTAGCTCTAATATACGACTAACTTTCAATCACGAATCATCCAAAAAAATATGTTTTTCTCAAGAAAATGAGAATTACTGGTTAATATTCTGTTATTTTTGATGCAAAGTTGACGTATCTTCAAGCAACGTCATAATTCAAAATATCATAAAACTACTTTACTTTCATCTAACCAAAGTTTACGACTTTTCACGGTACAAATCTCAAATTAAATTCTTACTACTCCGGTTATGAAACTTTCATCAATTTTGTGAAGTAGGATATGGGGACAATTGAAAAGGGTAAAATCGAAAAAGAAACAACTTTTCCCCTTAAATTTTTTTGAAATTCGAATAAATAAGCCTATTTTCAGCGATTACTTTGAAAAAATATTACAGGTAGCGAAAGTCACGTGACCACATCCGAGTAGGTCATTTTTCATATTTTTCAAAGCACAACTTAACGCCCAAGTCGAATTTCAAAATAAATCATTAATAAACGTTTTTCCCATATGATGCGGACTTTATGAAGGACACTGTATACTCAGTCTGGGCATTTTTACCTTGTCTTCTGGGATGAAAGATAGACAAGTCAAAATGAGGCAATAGGCAAAAAACACGACTGCTACAGACGCGAAAACTATAAAGCTAGCTTGCAACTCTAGGACGTGTTCTACAAACTCTTCCTCTTCTTCTCTAACAGCGTTATTCGTCAATTTACCAGTCAATATCGATGAATGGTAGCAACGGCAATGAATGTTTGCCTTTGATGATAATTCGGCTGCCTAGGAAAAAAATTATGAGGTTGGAATTGCACTCATCCAGATTTTTACCCCACAAGCGAACTTCCATTCTCTCGAAGACTCTTCCCATTGGTAACACGATGTAGTGTACACCACAAACTTGAATTTCACCTTTGTATCGCCCTATATAGATAACAGAATATCCAGTGAATATCCTGTATTGAAAAATGCAGATTTTCATACCATCACTTCGTTCGGCAAAATTGTCAGATAATGCCAAGTGTCGCATTCAAGTTCGTTGGGCACGAAAATAATGCTGTTGTTTTTCCTCAATTGGGAAGACATTTTCTTGAACGTTTCCACGGTAGGTTTCTGGAAAACCGACACGTAAACCTGCAATATGGTAAATGCACGAGGGGTTCCACAGGGATCCATACTCGGACCTTTGTTGTTAATCTTATACAGGTCTATTCAAATTCGAGTCTATGCATGGGAATTTCGATAACGGTAAGAGATAGAGGTTTGGTTAAATGGGGACAAAGTAGCGTATTTCAGAGGTTAATTATATGGATGAAAAAAATCTGACCTAGCTTCTTCAGTTCTGGAGTTATACAGGATAAATCGAAAATTTCGAAATTCTTCTTTTGCCTATATTTTACGAAGATATTTTTAAAATTTTGCCACTTCACCATAGTAACTTTTTGTAGCCTGAATAAAAATTATATACAGGGTATCGTATGAATTGGGCCACCCTAAACATTTAATTTTCAAGTACGGATCTGTATTTTTCATTGCATTTTTTGAATGCCAAGAGTCATGTTTCATATTGACGTAGTATTTTCATCTGAGTTACAGAGTGTTTTGGAAATATTTAACTATTACCAGTAAAATTTCAAATTTTTTTTTATAATTTTTCCTTTATAACTCCAGAAATGAAGAAGCTAGGTCAGATTTTTTTCATCCAAATATCTGAATGAAAATTATATACAGGGTATCGTATAAATTGGTCCACCCTCAACTTTTAATTTTCAAACACGGACCTGTATTTTTTATTGCATTTTTTGAATGCCAAGAGTCATGTTTTGAAAATATTGAACTATTACCAGTAAAATTTCAACATTTCTTTCCTGTATAACTCCAGAACTGAAGAAACTAGGCCAGATTTTTTTCATCCATATAATTAACCTCTAAAATAAGCTACTTTGCCCTCATTTAACCAACCCTTTATCTCTTACCGTTATCGAAATTCCCATGCATAGAATCGAATTTGAATAGCCCTGTATATACCTGCTGGAGTCATTCACCACTCTTTATGCAGATGATTCAACATTTTTGTTCAGTGATGAAGACCCAAACATTTTGAAGGTCGAAATTATTAATGCTTGATGGAAATCTTATGTTTATCAATACCACTAAAACGAGTTTCATTTCATCCTCGCCAAAAAACTGTATCAAAGATATTTCCATAGTATACATAAATTGAAAGAGAAAAATAAAAAATATCTAATTAACATTTGTCCATATTCGGTTGAAGAATATTTTG
The DNA here is from genome assembly GCA_029955515.1 of Chrysomela aeneicollis. Taxonomy (NCBI): domain Eukaryota; kingdom Metazoa; phylum Arthropoda; class Insecta; order Coleoptera; family Chrysomelidae; genus Chrysomela; species Chrysomela aeneicollis. The sequence goes on from JARUHQ010000005.1 coordinate 24,943,198, forward strand.
AAAATGCTCTTTTGAATTATGTTTAAACTGACGTACCTGTGTTTCTATTTTTTTGAAATAATTTTTGTATATTTACGTTAATGTATTTGTTAACCTTGATTATAATATTTTAAGGTAAATGTTCTAGTTTCACTTGGACTTTTCAATTTAGATTTTTCCATATTCGACCTCTTATGTCATCATATGTTGATGATGCGAGATCAATAAATTTTATTATATTCTATTCATTCACCGAAAGTCACTAGCTAGACACAAAAAGATGAACCGTTTTTTACTTCGACCAGCTAGTTGACCCGATTCGGGATACACAGACCAAGTCGGTACTCACATCCAGCATGACGTGATCATCCAAATCTTGGAATTCTATGAAATACCCTTGCTTTTTGTACACATCAATACGAAATATCGCGAACTTTTCATAATCCTTCTCCTCCTCCCTACTTTTTGCGTTCGGCTTTTTCGGAGTTGTGCCATTATGAAAAATCAAAGTTACGTTCGGATTGGAATTTTTGAAGCTTATGGAAAACGGCTCGGTGAATTTTTCGATTGTCTCGAGCTCCGCTTGGAATTGCAGAATTGCAACAGATGTGATCGTCGGTTGTTTTTTCATCCACCAAAACGGGTTCAACGAACTCGTGCACAACTGAAAACGGGTAAATATGCCTGAACAAATGGGAATTGAAGTCGAACATAAGAGAGTTACCAAAACTGCAATTTCTTTTTCGCCAAATTTTAAGAAATCTTGAGACGCGTTCAAGCCCACGTCCTGGGAGAAAACTTGAACGCTTGGAATAACTGTTCCGTGCGCTTTGGTAGCCGAGACTTTGAAATTTTGATAGGCAACAGATTTGGGCAGATCTCTGACTGACATGGATAAGGCAAGGGTACTCGAACTGGCATAGCAAAGATTCACCAAGCTCTGACTAGAATCCTCGTACTAAAAGAAAATTTTGAAGCTGAATGTCCATTGAAACAATATATTATTTCTTCAGGTTTGCTACCTAGTTCGATTTCGATAAATGTGCAGACAATTTGTATATAAGTTACAGAAGACTATTGAGTGTTATTCGCAATATTACATGAACCTTTCAATTTTATGATTGTTGCATCATAACATTAGCCACTAAAATGCTACATTACATTAGTTACGGAGAAACTATATTGCAATGTTGCATAACTATAGCAATTTCAAAATATTTGCAATATTAGTTTACATCTGAAATAAAGGTTGCTGAAGTTTCATACTACTACCCAGTCGTTTGAAAGTTAAGATCAGACCTGTAGGTTTTTTCGAAGAAGAGACCAAATAAAAACCTCGAGCATGTTATCAAGAAACATTGTAAATTCAAAGTTGCATGAACCTTGCTCAACCTTGCTGGAATGATTAATTATGAAATATGCGCATTTGTAATATTTCTGAACGTCTCTTTCAGTAGTTGACTAATTGCTGCAACCTTGAAGTAATATAATGGATGTAATGTTACACATTGCATTGAAAATATAATCACATTGGAAACAGTTGTTTTGCTCAGCGGGTGTTACACTGGAAAGTTTAGTGGACATTTAGCGTGCGAAATAAATGTTCATTCTCATTCCATTGTTTTCTGCTTACTTTAGACAATATTCGCGATACGTTCTGATCATCCACATAATCTGGATAGTCTTCTACGATTGCCGGGATATCCAGAAGTGGAAAGGGAGTGGGTGGCTCTGTTACAGTATCATTCACCTCCAATATCTCCATGTTTGGCGCAGTGCCGGCTTGAGAACATTCAAGAAACATTCTATAAAATCATCGGAAAATCAACGACAATCGTAACGAATATACAAAAGGAAGTTTTTTGGAACATAATATATTGAACTGACTGTGAGATTTCTTGGATTTCTGCTTCAAAACTTTTGGGGAAAGCTTCTTTCTGAAAGATTTCAAAGTTTTTGGTAGCTGCTTCTTCGCAAACTTTAGTAGCGATTTTGGCTATGTCTGGATCGGATTTAAACTTGAAAAATTTCGCTATATTGCCAGTAATTTTAGCAGCTTGCTTTGCTCTCTCTTTGGAAACTAAAGCCGTCTGAAAATATCCGTTTTTGAGATAACTGTATAGGATGGACTAATGATACATTCAGTGCCACCTAGTGACAAAAAAAAGCTTGTTTGAGTTTTTCGTTAATTTTTTTCAATATCTACAGGAGTTGTTGCTCTGACCAAATATATTTCGTTTCACTCACTCACCTTACTCAAGAAATTCAAGAGTTCGACTTGGTAATTTTTAACAGTATCTGCATTATCTTTAGTCAATACTCTTATCAGATCATCGCTGAACACATTGAGAACTTGCAGAAGGATATCGTAGTTTTCAGATTTGACCAACGCGGGTATTGAATTATTCGCATTCGGATCCAAATACTGTTTCTGTATTTCGTTTTCCAACTCGATTTTATTCGTCACTGGTTTGAATACCGGACGAACCTGTGTAAAAAAAAAACAGTATTCATCTAATCTGATTGTGTTGAAGATATCAGAGATATTCACCCTCACGCTAACTACTGCGTCATCAAAATATTGGTACTCATCTATCATCTTTACTTTCACTATCTTCGCTTCAGAGCTCAAGAAAAATGGCATTTCACTACAGTTTCGCCCTCTTCCCAATAAAAATACTGGAATGATAAATAGAAGTAAGATTTTTTGCTCTAGTGTTTTTTTTTTATAAACTTGATTGAACATCATGACCATAATGATCATTTACTTTTTGATACTAGCACAACATTTTGCAGGTTATTAGTTCTTGAGAAACAATATGTGATATAGTGTCATGCCAGATTTTCAATTTTTGGTACCTACACACGGTATAATGATAAGCAAATACTCTGAGTGGCCTGTCTGCCTCATGATGTTTAGCAATCATTTCCCATTATTTTTAATAAGTATATCGCAATATTCGCGCCAAGTAAAACCTGGACATTCTGGGTTCGATAATCTTCTGAATTTCAAATATCGGTAATGAAACTCAGTCATTAATAATAATAGTTATTGATCTCAACAAACAAACATGTCTATGGGGAGGGATAAAGAAAAGTGAACGAAGAGAAATAAATAAAATATGAAATCAAATTATGGAGGATAATGGCGTTAAATCAGAATGAAGAAAAGTGAAGTGGATCATCAAGTTGATAAGCCATATTTCTCCCCAGTTCGATATTGAAGAATTTCATCTCATTCGATAAACTGTTATGAATGTTTATTCCACTAAAATCATTATGAAAATCATCATACTTTCATTTTGAACAGAGATCAATATCTAGTGAATTTCTTGGTTTTTATATGTATTCTGAAAATGGTAGTTGATAAATATAATTGATTTTCAGATATTTTGTTGTACCTACGTAGTATTCGCACTTGTCTGTACGGATAATAATCATAAATATATACTCTCAAATTCGATAAATATTTTCTGAAAAAGTGGACTAACAAACAATTATTTTTCAAACTATCACGTAAATCACACTTTTCGTTAAATAATATCAAACCTGATTCTAACGATATGGCGTATATCTCAAACACGTAGGATCCATTTTCTTTTGGTACACAATTCAAGAGAAACTGTGTCTTAAGTGCGTACCCTTCGTTCGAAGATATAGTTACTGAGCCAATCTTTGGAGCCTCGTGCGTATGAAGAATCACAGACGCTTCTCTACTTCTGAATCCTGAAATTTCCATATCAAATATAACTCAGTGAATGCGCAGATTTGGATAAAATTATGTTTTCGTCCTTGCACAAGGAGCGTTCTGTTTGCACTACAATTTACCACCTCATCACTCTCATGTCACATCCGACCATTGTCGTTCTGAATGGAAACCTATAGTAGGCTGAAACTCAAGTCTCATATAGAAGTTTTTTCTCTGTCAGCGATCCAATTCAAGGTTGAAGACGGTTGAAGTTATCTTTTTTTTTAACTTCAGCACATATTCTATGATAATCTGACATATTATTTTTACTATTATACATATATTTGCTGAAATTGATCAAGTTTCTTCATAAAATAATAAATAATTCTATTGATTGCAGCTCAATCTTGAACCAAATCACAATTAATGTACCTATGCATAACACCAGAGGAACATACTCATTCCAAACAAACCAAAGTAAAACTAATTACTATTTGAATTCTCCACTAAATAGATGTTGTAAATCATACAACTCTATATCCAAATCAATAGAAATTGACATCTTTTCTAATTCCCTCGCAACCTTCACCACTTCTCTAAAACGTTCATATAATCATCTGATCTAGCTATATTGTATTTTATTCCACAGGACTCTCGATTAATAACTGATCACAATACGATTTCGTATAGTATGTACATTCAATCGACTCATTTCGTGTTATTTTTACCTCATCATTTGTGAATACTTTTTTTTGGGCTCGTCCCGTTTTGTATTCCACTGAAATAAATAAATAAATAAATAAATAAATAAATACCAATTTAAGGAACAATAATAAGGCATTCAAAAGGAAATTTTTGCAGGTACTCACGTATTTTTGCCTCCAGAACAAGAAGCCGAAGTCGAAACGCTAATATCTTAAATACACCATTGGACATCTTAAATTTCTTCTACTTAAAACATAAAATTCGTCTTTCTTTCAACTAAAACAGCACACAAGCTTACACCTACTTATTTTCAATACTTTTTAGCAAAAATAATCAATATTTTTCAAAACATTTATCGTTCTTCGAAAACACAACACAAGTGCGGTTAATGCTGGGTTTTATAGATTCAATTAAACTAATAACTGATAATTAACAATTAATGATTTGGAATTAACAATTAGGAAGGTGTTTATATATAAAACAATAAATGATTAAGAAACCTCAATGTCATTTCAAAGTGTTTAATTAAATGAAATTATTAATCAAATGAGCAAAAAACACGAAAAAACCTCCTGAACCTGGAAAACCATAACACTATCAGAATCAATGACAAATGATGGCATTCTAACGATTCTAATCGTTATTGCGCGTTCTGTCCAAAAAATTTCTTACTTAAAAATTAAAAATTGCACTAAGTAACGCAAAAATAAAAAAGATATTTAAAATCTCGTACGTCAACAATTCCCCTAATGGAGTGTTTCTTTCTTCCGCCGCATTGGGTCGCTAGTTCCAAGCCTTAAGCTCAACTTATAAACTCCGTTGCCGTAACAACAGTTGACGCTGCCTTTCCAAAATGTATTGAGGAGATATCCGACTGCGCACCTGCGTCAGCTGCGCAGTTTATAAACAGATGTTTATTTTTAGCACATTCCATCTACGAAAAGTAACTGCAGCGTCAACTTTATAAATTGAACTTTACTTGGCACGCGGCTCCGTGCTATGAAATATGATTGGGACAGGCAACGCTTCGAGTGGAGATCTCTTCTCGGTTGACTACCCTGCACTGATGAGGGTCAATAAGCCCGAAACCGGTCTGTAGGTTGTCAGGCGTGCCTGTCTCAATGTAATCATAACCGTGTATTAGGAAGAAAGAAACACTTGCATTCTAAATTCAGCTTAGTATATGTAATTCCGATCACCGATACACAGTGAACAAAGAACTTGACGAAACAACAATGGCTGACTGCCGATGCGAGATCTCTGATGCGATGATTCTCCTATGATCGAACCGATTTCACCCGATACAACACGAGTGAAAATGTAATGAAGTTACAAGGTTTAGGAAATATTACAGATGAAATTGAATCAAAAATTGAATTCATAACTTGCTATAAAATTGTTTATAGATTGTTCATAGAATGTTGCGAATGTAATGAACTTTTATAGTTGATACAATATTGCAATTGAAACTCGATCAAAAGTTACTTTTGTAACTTGCAATGCATTTGTTGATGGATGGTTCATGTGATGTTACAAATGTAATGAAGTTACAAGGTTTAGGCAATATTACAAATGAAATTGATGAATCAGAAATTGAATTCATAACTCGCTATAGAATTGTTTATAGATTATTCATAGAATGTTGCGAATGTAATGAACTTTTATAGTTGAGACAATATTGCAATTGAAACTCGAACAAAAGTCACTTTTGTAATGTACAAATCATTTGATAGTAAGTTTTACTGTTATGATTTGGAATATAATACCAGAAACCTCAGGCAATATTGTCATGCTATATTACGGGAGCAAGCCGCACATAATATTGTAGCAATATTTTGTAACATTGCATGTTCAGTGGGGCATAGACTACGAGTACATATAATTCAATATTCTGCGTGGTATTTGCCAGGAAGGTAGTTGTTTTCTGCTCGTAGTCTACCTTTTCAAACATCCTAGATGTTTTTTAGGTGAATTGTTGTCGTACGACATTTTAAATCTCATTTTGATTTTTGCGTTTCGTAATTCTTGTTTATCAATTCAATTAAAATTCTCGTGTATTCAACATTTTTAATTTTCAGTTTAGTTGAATCTATAAACCCAGCATATTACGAAGATTTATCTAGCTTTCTTCAGTGGGTATGGAATATTCGTGTAGCAAATATTCAACTCAACGTAAGTGAGCTAAAAGGAGCGCGTAATTCAAAATGTTAATAAAAACGTTAGGTTATGCCCAGTATGACATTTCTTCAGAAGATGTGTCTGCCTTAAGGTGAGTTCCCAATGCAGCGTTTTTACTTCTCGCGTCGCATGTCATGCACTCTGATTGGTGAAGCGGAATTCAGATAATATTGAAGCGAAAAAGTTCAATACTTTCAACTTTCTTGCGTCGCTGACTCGCTGCTGGCATTGGTTAGGTTATTTATTCAACTGAAATGGAAGAACAAGAGCATGAGAATATCTTGAGAGTGAGTAGAATGATTGCTGTTATCCTGAATCATATTATTGAGGTTTTCGAATAATTGCAGTATTATTGTGAATTAAGCCCAGCATGAACGTATTTTACTCTGTCTTCTAGGTTTTCCTAGGAAATAAACTAATAATTTTCTTCGACTTTGTTTTATTATGGCCTCCATCATTTCATTTATTCAAGCGCACTTAATTCTTTCATTGGGAACAATCAGAATAAACAAGAAGCAGCACAGCAATTTTGAATTCCGCTTCACCAATCAAAGTGCATGACGCGCGACGCGAGAAACAAAAACGCTGCATTGGGAACTCACCTTTACAGAAAAAGTTACGTCATCGTTTCCAGTGAACAGACAATATTATACCACAGAACAGATGTCTGTTCTGTGATTATACCGTCCATACTAGGTGTTCATTTAGATCGACAATGGTCCGAAGGTGTCGATAATAAATTCGGCACATCCCGTACCTGTGTATTTCACTTCAACGCGATACGTTTTCCCGATTTCCAGGGAATTTTCGCTTATACTCAATATATTCATTTCTCTGCCAAATTCCTTGACGGCCGCGTAGTCGAAGTGGTCGTTGTTGATGGTCCACCAGTACTCGGTTTTGGTTAAGCCCTCACAATTGGTAACACAGATAGCTTCGAGTACCACTGGTTTGCGAACATCACAAACTGGCACAATCGGGGGACAGTTTTGTAAACACCTAATGAGACAGAATCTTAATTTTCAGCTGGTACTGGCAGAAATCAAATGAATATAAAATGTTCTACACATCACTAACAGTAATAATGAGATTGTTGTTGCTTTTTCACTCTATCACCGGTAAATATATAGTTATCGGGCTCCCCCCTGTAGACGCATGCGGTTTGGCGGAAATTACGTAGTTTGTACGAAAGCGCTGAAAGGACATCAGCAAAATAAAATTATAATTGCCAGATAGAACTGACAATTATATATAATTGCCATTTTGAACTGACAATTATACATAATTGCCAGATAGAACTGGCATTTATACATAATTGCCAGTTTGACCTGACAATTACACATAATTGCCAGTTTGAACTTACAATTATAATTGCCAGATAGAACTGGCATTTATAGATAATTGCCAGTTCTATATGACAATTACGTATAATTGTCAGTTCAAACTGGCAATTATCTATAAATGCGAGAACTGACAATTATACATAATTGCTAGATAGAACTCACATTTATAGATAATTGCCAGTTTGAACTGACAATTACAATTGCTGGCTTATGTATTATTGTCAGTTCTATCTGTCAATTATCTATGATTGCCAGTTCTATCTGGCAATTATGTATAAATGCCAGTTCTATCTGGCAATTATATATAAATGCCAGTTCTATCTGGCAATTATGTATAATTGTCAGTTCTATCTGGCAATTATGTATAATTGTTAGTTTTATCTGGCAATTATGTATAATTGTCAGTTCAAACTGGCAATTATGTATAATTGTCAGTTCTATCTGGCAATTATGTATAATTGTTAGTTCTATCTGGCAATTATATATAAATGCCAGTTCTATCTGGCAATTATGTATAATTGTCAGTTCTATCTGGCAATTATGTATAATTGTTAGTTCTATCTGGCAATTATATATAAATGCCAGTTCTATCTGGCAATTATGTATAATTGTCAGTTCTATCTGGCAATTATGTATAAATGCCAGTTCTATCTGGCAATTATATATAAATGCCAGTTCTATCTGGCAATTATGTATAAATGTCAGTTCTATCTGGCAATTATGTATAATTGTTAGTTCTATCTGGCAATTATGTATAATTGTCAGTTCAAACTGGCAATTATAATTTTATTTTGCTGTATGTCCGTTCAGCGCTTTCGTAAGTTTGGCCTCCAGAACAAAAAATTCCGATGAAATTTTTGGCGCTCTCAACTAGTTTCGGAGATAACCTACCACTTTTTGTGATTTTGTCGAGTAGGTAGGTACTCATAAAATGTATACTCGATTCATAAATACAAATACTTACTCTATTATTAGAATAACAACTCCATGATCCTGACGTGGGAAACGTTTTTTATGTAATACACGATCAGCAAGAGAAAAATTCGAGGTGCAAGCCATTTGAAGGGTTGACAAGACAACTGAAAACAAACTGGTGAGAAAAGATTGTGCAAAGAATAATTTCAACTCACCTAAAAGTAAAATCAGCTTCGTTATCATTCTGATGACACAATAGTATGCTTGTTTGACATTCCAATAATTTTTTGAATTTTGACAGTGAAGTCGTCACAATATGGTCACAATGAAATGAATAATGTAAATCAGGAAAACGAAACAGTGAATTTTTCGCAATTCTGTACGTTTTTTTTTATAGTTTCAAAAGTATGTGTGGCTTCGAAAGAGGTTATCATACGATATATGATTAGTTTGAAATTCCCCGAAATTCCTTTATTTCATTCCCTTCATTTTTCATTCGAAACCAAAGTCCATAGGCGTACTCTATTGAATTAATTCATAACATTGCGTTTCCAGAGGCGTACCCAAAGTTCAGAATTCAGGAAATTATTCAAAAATCGAATTCTTGAAGTTCGATAATTCAATATGTATTTCTTCAATATATATCCGTATAATTATAGAATATCGAAACCGCATCTCCATGAACCTATCCTAAATATTAAAGAAGCTTCAATAATGTAAAAAGTTGTTGCAATTTATATAAGTTCTTATTCATAATTGGTCAAAACGGCTTAACGTGGAAATTTCCGAAGAAATAGAGAAATTTCGGCGAAATGGAGGAAATAGAAGAATTTCGGGGAAATTGTGGAAATAGAAGAATTTCGGGGAATTTCAAGGAAATGAGGAAAATAATAGGCATAGGAATTTCCAGTGAGATTGAATAATCAGCCAAGGAATCGTCTCGGTAATCCTCATAGTACAAGTTAATGAATAGAGAAAAAATATACAGTGAGTCTGCTTAAGTTGGCTAAATATAACTTTTCATTTACTATCTACTGACATTTAATAGAAACAAATAGAGGGTGATGCAAAACTCAAAATTTTGAACCACCCGTATTTGTTTCAATTAAATATCAATCGATAGTAAATGGAAAGTTGAGATAGGGACATGAAAGCCATTTTGAGCAAGAATGGATAGTTTCGGCACAAAAAATTCCTAAATTTGAAAAATCTCGATTTTTCACACCCTATATCTCTTTAATCTTTCTCGCTATACCCCAAGTATGATAGATCGATGAAATCAGCTCTTCAGGAAGAATCTAAAAATTGAATAAAATACAGGGTGTTCTATTTGAAATAACAAAGTTGTTGCTACTTTTTGATAGAAGCGGCAACGCCGCAACGCTGAAAGTATTTTAGATCGATAGAACAAAACTTATTACCCAATAAACCAAATTTTCAGAATAATCTTACGTCCCGTTCTCCGTTAACGTCTAAGGTACCATCGACCGTGAGTGACCCTGTATATACATTGTGAAATGAAAGGAAAATTAAATGGAAACATTTTATTCAAGTATGATGTTTTTCTCAGATAATCAATAATGAATCATTGTACAGGCTCTTCACGTATATTTTGAAGACCCCTCAACTTTTTATCTATTGTTTAAGTTGTTCAATTTTTCCTTCCCAAGATTTTATATATGTAAACAGAGAACCAGTTGAAGAACAAAAAGAGAGCTGAAAAACATGAAAAATCATACTATTTGAAAATTGTTGAAAACAAATACTTTTTTGTTTTTCGTAACTCGAGAGATGGAAAAGTTAATGGGGGAGGGAGGGGGGAGTTCAAAATATACATGAAGACCCTATACATGCATATTATTGTAATTTGTCCAGTGACAACTACTTGCTGAACACTTATTGCGAGACAAAGAAGGTGAAATGTCGATTTTTGGCATGGATTACTTTGAGAAAAAAAAAAGAAAATAATTATGATTTCAGAATACCAAGCACAACAAGTGCAAAATTACCACGAAAAAATTGCTCACACCTTTTTCACAATAGAATAAGACAAGTTTCATCGCACCCCAATAATGACAAAAAGAACATACTAATCCGCTTCCTCACCCCCGTCTTTCACCCCCACCCGAACCCCCAACATCCCCCATCTCCCACCCCGACGTCTCGGGCAGCAAAAAACACACCCCCACACCGACCATCGCCCCCACCCCCAAAACCAGCGGCGGCAGAAACAACCTCACCCCCTCCAGCCGCCCCACCGCAAACCCCACAATCACCCCCACCCTGCCGCACGACGCCGTCACCCCCACCCCCAACCCCCGCGACGTCGTCGCAAACAACTCCGACGAGTAGACGTACGCGACGCAGAGCGCCATCGCCGCCCCCCCCAGCCCTGCCGCCCCCAGGGGGGGTCCCCACGTGGGCGGGGCCACTGTGAGGGTCAAGCAGGCTGCGGCGACGACGGCGTTGCCCGCCACCAGGCCCCACCTAGAATAAATCAATAAATCAATAAATCAATAAATCAATAAATCAATAAATCAATAAATCAATAAATCAATAAATCAATAAATCAATAAATCAATAAATCAATAAATCAATAAATCAATAAATCAATAAATCAATAAATCAATAAATCAATAAATCAATAAATCAATAAATCAATAAATCAATAAATCAATAAATCAATAAATCAATAAATCAATAAATCAATAAATCAATAAATCAATAAATCAATAAATCAATAAATCAATAAATCAATAAATCAATAAATCAATAAATCAATAAATCAATAAATCAATAAATCAATAAATCAATAAATCAATAAATCAATAAATCAATAAATCAATAAATCAATAAATCAATAAATCAATAAATCAATAAATCAATAAATCAATAAATCAATAAATCAATAAATCAATAAATCAATAAATCAATAAATCAATAAATCAATAAATCAATAAATCAATAAATCAATAAATCAATAAATCAATTAATCAATTAATCAATTAATCAATAAATCAATAAATCAATAAATCAATAAATCAATAAATCAATAAATCAATAAATCAATAAATCAATAAATCAATAAATCAATAAATCAATAAATCAATAAATCAATAAATCAATAAATCAATAAATCAATAAATCAATAAATCAATAAATCAATAAATCAATAAATCAATAAATCAATAAATCAATAAATCAATAAATCAATAAATCATGAAATCATGAAATCATGAAATCATGAAATCATGAAATCATGAAATCATGAAATCATGAAATCATGAAATCATGAAATCATGAAATCATGAAATCGTGAAATCGTGAAATCGTGAAATCATGAAATCATGAAATCATGAAATCATGAAATCATGAAATCATGAAATCATGAAATCATGAAATCATGAAATCATGAAATCATGAAATCATGAAATCATGAAATCATGAAATCATGAAATCATGAAATCATGAAATCATGAAATCATGAAATCATGAAATCATGAAATCATGAAATCATGAAATCATGAAATCATGAAATCATGAAAACATGAAAACATGAAATCATGAAATCATGAAATCATGAAATCATGAAATCATGAAATCATGAAATCATGAAATCATGAAATCATGAAATCATGAAATCATGAAATCATGAAATCATGAAATCATGAAATCATGAAATCATGAAATCATGAAATCATGAAATCATGAAATCATGAAATCATGAAATCATGAAATCATGAAATCATGAAATCATGAAATCAAAAATGAATGAATGAATGAATGAATGAATGAATGAATGAATGAATGAATGAATGAATGAATGAATGAATGAATGAATGAATGAATGAATGAATGAATGAATGAATGAATGAATGAATGAATGAATGAATGAATGAATGAATGAATGAATGAATGAATGAATGAATGAATGAATGAATGAATGAATGAATGAATGAATGAATGAATGAATGAATGAATGAATGAATGAATGAATGAATGAATGAATGAATGAATGAATGAATGAATGAATGAATGAATGAATGAATGAATGAATGAATGAATGAATGAATGAATGAATGAATGAATGAATGAATGAATGAATGAATGAATGAATGAATGAATGAATGAATGAATGAATGAATGAATGAATGAATGAATGAATGAATGAATGAATGAATGAATGAATGAATGAATGAATGAATGAATGAATGAATGAATGAATGAATGAATGAATGAATGAATGAATGAATGAATGAATGAATGAATGAATGAATGAATGAATGAATGAATGAATGAATGAATGAATGAATGAATGAATGAATGAATGAATGAATGAATGAATGAATGAATGAATGAATGAATGAATGAATGAATGAATGAATGAACAACATTTATGAACAAATGTAACTCTAGATTTTGAATCTGACAATAAATTATTATCAACGATATGGGAAGTTTGCTAAGAAGATATTTGGCAAGCCTAGTACTACCAGGGAGTGTTCTATAAAGATTTCTTCTCAGATTATCGAATGATAATGTTTCCCATATCTCAGAAAATTTCAGATCATTGAATAGTATACCAACTCCTACTCAATTTGTACTCATTTCCAAAAACGAACATGATGCACTTTCCAAAAATATAAATACCAGCCTTCTGCCCAAGGCCGCGGAGCACCACCACGCGAGAAGGACGCCCGGCGTCTGGATGAGCCCGGCGACACCGACGACGACAAAGACGTCTGCGGCGGCGAGCTGCGGCACGTGGTGGGAGAGCCCGGAGGCGGAGAGGCCGGCTATAGCCCAGGCGATGCTGGCGGCTAGGGTGTGTTTGGTGGCGACGGGGTTGAGGAAGAGTTGGCGCAGGCGCCCGGGGCAGGGTTGGATCGGGTGCTCGGCCACCTGGAAAAATTGACGGAAGCATTATGACGTCATGACGTGAAAAAAATATTCTTCTACAAGCGTGCGCAAAGTTGTACTTTTCGGCTCTGAGTGCGGAAAAGTGAAACTACTCAAAGATCTCATTGGATGTTGATCAAGCCGTTACATGAGCCACCCGTCAATTTAGCATACTTTTGTCACTAAGGTAGGCAAAATTAGCACGGATCCGTCAATTATGTTGAAGGCAATTTTAACATACTTTTGTCACTAATATTTTTTTGTCACTAATGTAGGCAAAATTAGCACAGACCCGTCAATTATGCTAAAGGTATGCTAAAATTGCGAATTTCAGCATACATTTTGTCACTAATGCAGCACGGACTTTCAATAGGGTTGTACACTTTTTTTCAAAAATTATATATGTGAAACGCGGGTCCCTAGAGGATACGTCGATATTTTTTTCAAAAAAAAATAAATCGGCATTCAAAAATGGAAAATTCTCCATCTTTTTCTAATAATGTGACGTCACCTGGTAGGTTGGTTTAGGTTCTGTTCCATCAATCGAAGTGGAAGAAGAATTGACAATCTGTCATCTTTGACAGATGGCGGTAAAAAATTACTGGGCGATTTTAATTCTTCCTGCGAAAATATATTCGGATGATTAAAGGTAAGTTACTATTGAGTTTTATTTCATTGTTCAGCGTTCATTATACCCCTCACTGACCACTTTTTTCAGAAAGTTTAAGCATTCAAAGACTTATTGTGTGCTTCATGTAGAAACAAGAATGTGGATTCTCGAAATTCATATTTGTACTCCAAGTGTTAATATGAGACAAATTTTGTGTTTTGCAGTAGGACAACACACAGCTACATCTGCAAGTAATGGCTGTGAAGATAATTTTGATCTAAGTTAAAAATTCTTATCGTTATTCTTTTAATCTTTGTACATGAACATCATGAGAACCTGTGAAGTGAGAGCACAAAGTATTTTAGAGGTGAAAGCTAATAAACCAAATCTTCATTGTCATGCACTTCTGTAAATAATAAATGTATTTTCCTAAATCCTCAGTTATTGTTAGTACGTATGATGTGAGTTTATATGAGATATCTTCTTAACATTATATTGTGAATATGTAAACTTGTGTTGTTTATTTAATATATGATCAGATGCACCACTACTTACCTATTTTTTCCAGACAATTAAGTTATTAATTGAATTAATTCTTCATTTTTATAGTGTCTTTGAGTTCAATCGTCTCATTGACTTCGCTGAGGTGGTGGTATTGAAAATCCTATATAATATTAACTCATATAAAATACCTGACTTGCGTTATATAGATGATAAACAATCAATTGATACGCCTTTTTAAATATTTTGAATTAGTTTCGTAATCGAAAAAAAATTGAATTAAAAATTGACATATTGTCATCTGACTTATCTGCCATCACTTTCATGTCAAAAAATTCTCCTTCCCTATTATTTTCGATATTTTTACGATACCATCCCGATCTACCAGGTGACGTCAGCAGAAATATGGTGCTGTCAAATAATTATTTTTGATTTCGATTTTCTCGAGCATAAAAGAATACTCCGATTTAATTTTGATGCCATATCGGTAGTAGTTTAATAAGGTATCGAAAAAAGATTATTAATTCTGCTAAAGCTTTAGAGGTTTATGACCCTATTACGTTAAAGTTAAGGATAAGGATGAATCCTATAATATACTACCTCGCGCTCGACCCCCTCCACCGCCATCCCATTCCGCCCGGCCGCCCTCCTCATCACCCTTGCAGCCTGCCCGCGCCGCCCCACCGCCATCAGCCACGCGGGCGACTCGGGCAGCAGCCAGCAGCCGGCGGCGGCAAGCAGCGCCGACGGCGCCGACAGCGCCACCTGCAGCGCGCGCCAGTCGCGCACGCCGTACGCGAGGGCGGCCAGCGCCACGTGGGCCACGCCGGTCGGCGCTTGAAGCAGGCTGCCCGCGGTGGTGCGGCCGCCCCGACCGATGATTTCGATGGCGAAGACGAGGGTGGTGACGGTGAGGCCGCCCGTGGCCAACGCCGTGAGGAACCTGTAAACTCTTTCTCCTGGGAGCGTGCGCAAAGCAGTAGGTACTTTTCTGCACTGGCCACTGTGTGCGGAAAATTCCTCAAATATCTCATTGGTATGGAAAATTTATATTTATTTTAGTTGCTATAGTTATTTGATGGAATATGAGAAGCCGTTGCAAGTGTATTCATTTTTACCTTTCAACCGTATATCCCGATATTTGTATATCAGCTTCGAACAAAAAAATAGCTATTCGTATATCTAGAGCGCAAAGTGATAGATTGCCGCTCGAAAAAGACAGTTTGCGCTCGAAATACACACAATATTTTTTGCACAAACACAGTTCCTAGACAAAAAAACTCGTTACCTCATTCAATTTAACTGGGTTGGTGGTCGAGTGCGTTGAGGCGCTGGCCTTTGGGCCAAGAGTTTCGAATTCCGGCGCGGCTATTGGAAATTTTATTTATTTCTGTAGCAACGTTTAGGGGGAAATAGGTGACCAACCGAACATTCTTGGTACCTAGATTTCAATCCTTCGGACTCTCAACGATAACCAGCTGAGTAGTGCTTCGGATGACACTTAAAAAGCCAAGGTCCCCGTCTTCCTTACTCATACAAGTCTCAATGAGACTTCGAGGGTTGCTTTGCAACTAAGTTGGCGGTTAATAACAATTTAATAACACTAATCGCACTTTTCAATTAAATTACATTTCTTATATTCTTCATCTAAATCATTAATTTCCGAGTTAATTTCATCAATTATTCAATCAATCCAATAATTCAAACATCTGACAGAAAAGAAGGTAAAATAACTCATAGATTAAAAATTGAATTGCCCTGTCCAAAACGCTGGCGGCTTTGAGAAGTCGCGCTTTGAACCCGTTGGCTATTGAGGCTACTTGAAAACTTATTTTTTTCCCACAGTTATAATACGTTATGAACCAACCAAATAGATTTAGTCACACTTATTTTTGCTTTAAATTAAACGGGCTGGTGTTTTTTGAGGAAAACGACAAGTTTAGGATACTTACTTCGATATTTTTAGCATTCAAGCATTTCATGGCACCATGTCATTACAATGTCTGCACTTACTAATGCTACATCAGGAGATGTGTTAGATAAATATTTCACTTATTATTTTCCATCAAGCAACAGAGAGGAGAATGATGAGTTCATTTTCAACAATGATGGATGCGTTCGCACATATGTTGTCACTTGATGACATTATTTCCGCGCACGAGCGGCAATGCTGTCACTCAATGACATTCCTCGGAAAACTTTGTGTGTAGTGTGCAACAAAAAAAAATCCTACAAACCTCAGGGCGAGGAACAAAGACCACCACGGCGCGAAGGCTGTGGCGACCCCAGCAGCCGCTTGGAGCGCCATCTCGCACACCAGCATCTTCTTTCTGCCGAAGACGTCCGACAAGTAGCCGAAGAGGAGGCCACCCACCAAAAGTCCCAGCGTAGCCCACGTTTGCGCCATCTGGACCCAGTGCTGCCGCTCACAAACCAGGTCCCACTGCATGGTGATGGTGTTCTCGAAGACGGAGGTGTCGTAAGTGTGACTGAGGCAATCCCTCGAGCACTGATCGGTGGAGTTATCGGAGCACTCGAAGTCGATGTCAGGGCCGATAAAGACGATGCAGAGCTGGTGGAACGCCGCTGGCATCTTGCAGAGGGTAAATATATAGTTATCGCACTCCTGGGAGTTCACAAAACATTTTTGGTGGAACTACATCTCAAATTTCTGCTATTAAAAACAAAATACATCCTTATTTAAAGCAAAACACTTTACACGCATATATTAACTTGTTTCTAATACTTTTCAGCAAAAAATAGCTATTTGTATTACTAGGGAGGAAAGTGCCACTTTTCCTCCCGCAGGATGTAGTTTACTGCGAGCCACCTTTTTTTGAAAATTTATTCACGACACAAATAGGTAACGAATATAATTAAGAACACAAGAATTATTTATTAATCAAATTTATCAATATATGCTATACAATTAAGTACATAGTATTGTTTAACTATATTTTTGAATTATTTATGTTAATATTGAATGTGCAGTTTTGAGCAGCACTTATATGAACACCATTGGAAGAAGATAGGGTTTGAACAGGAGCTTTAGTATTTGAAATATTTTCGCTTAGCACATTGTAATGGTGGTAACTTCTAGAAGTGCTTGGCTGATTTTGATCAAGTTCAGGTTCTACATTATTTCCCATAATTTGGTCAGAAATTTTTCTTTTTTTTTGTGTAAGATTGTTCTACATAACCTTCTGCGATATTGGTTGATTTCCAACCGCCATGCTGTTTTAGAGCTAAAATATCCCCACCAGCGTTTACTAACAGAGTTGCTGAAGTTCTTCTGAAACTGTGCCCTGTGTAATGTTCGGCATTTGGAAGATTGAGATATTCTGCAATTTTTTGTGGTATTTTGGATATAGTATTCTTGCCAACCACTTGATTTATACATTTGCCTGCTTTAAAGCATACCAACAATCGTTTATGCTCAGTTTTAGGACGTAGACAGATATACTTTTTCAAAAACAGGATATACAGGATGTTCCAGAAATTATTGAAACAATATGAATATAATGAATTCATCGTTTGCAACTTACTTGAAATGAGGGGGAGGAAAAGTATGAGTTTCCTCCCTGATTTGAGGGAGGAAAGTGTGTACTTTCTATAGGGGTAGGAGGAATAGCTATTTGTATTACTAGGGAGGAAAGTGCCACTTTTCCTCCCGCAGGATGTAGTTTACTGCACAACGCGAAGCGGAGGGCAGTAAACATCCAAGGGAGGAAAAGGCACTTTACTCCCATGTAATACATATGATTTTTCCTCCTACCCACTAAATAAACCTTTTTCTACAAGCGCAGCTCTTAGAAAAAAAATGATCAATCACTCAATTAGCAATCCGAAATGTATAAGCTATCTAAATGTCCAATAATTCAAATCACTAACAAAAATAAAGTAAAATAACGTTCTTGAAAAAAAAAAAAAAAAAAAAAAAAAAAAAAAAAAGTTGCAATTGCCAGGAGCTGAACCCGGGACCTTCGGAATTCTGAAAAACGTATATCTAAGATTCCTGAAGTTGAAATTTGTATTGAAGAACTACGTTGAAGTAACATTAATGTTTGATTTTTACCAAAAAACAGGATATACAGGATGTTCTAGAAATTATTGAAACAATATATAAAATAACAACAATATATAAAATACAAAATACTAATTAAATCTTATCTGATAAATCATCCAGATATTCTAGATATGCTATAATAGAAATAAAGTGAATTCCAACCTTTTCCGCTGCTGAAAATGAAATTGTAATTGTATCATCATCATTATACTCTGATATTACACATTATGAAAATATAACAAAAAAAAATGTCTCATTCAGTCCTAGATATTTCTTTCTCTCTGCTTGTGATTGATAAAATAAAAATACATTTTATAAAGTAGTTGGGGGGCTACAATCACAAAACAAGTATTTAGTTACTCAGAGTGATTGTTGCCTACCTATACTTCTTTTATATAAAATCGAATGTAAAACATAGAGAAATGTATTATTAAGAAACTGAATAAATTTTGAATTTTTTTTTAATATGAATATAATGAATTCACAAGTTTCATCGTTTGCAACTTACTTGAAATGAGGGGGAGGAAAAGTATGAGTTTCCTCCCTGATTTGAGGCAGGAAAGTGTGTACTTTCTATAGGGGTAGGAAGAAAAACTATTATTTTATCAAAAAATTTCACCCCTCCTTCGAAACGTAAATAAAACAACATTTTTTCTCTGATTTTTTGGTAATTTGTATTTATGATGATGGCAACGTGAATGTTTGGCTCTTGGTAAGACGTTGCCAACATCTTGAATAAAAATTACCAGAAAATCAATGAAAATAGAAGTTTTGTCTACGATTTAAATAAGGCTGAATTTTCATAACAACAAATGGTTTTTACTGCAAAAAATTGTTGAAAACAAGTGTGTTATATTTTGGTTCAAAGGTGAATTTTATTTGTTTTGATAGCAGAAATCTGAGATGTAATATTATGCAATTTTGAGACAAAATACTTGAGACCGCCGTGATGAGGAGGTCAAAATACGTAAATTACCAAACATTTTTTATGAACTTATACTTATATATAAACGAAGTTTTAACCACCCCCCCCCTATAGATACATGCGGTTTTGCGGAATTACGTAGTTTAGCCTCCTGAACAAAAAATTCTAATGAAATTGTTGGCGCTTTCAACTAAACTACGCAACAATAATTTCGTCGCACCTCAAAATTTTGCTAAAATCTGAATAACTTTTTTCTGCTTCGAACAATTTGAATTATTTTTACACTGTTCGCTACCACAGTACTTCATTAAAAATCTCGTACTTCTTAAAAACATAAGGTTCTTCACATGAAATCGCTACAGGGTGTTAGCTGAAACTGTGCAAAATTTCGGAATTTTCAAAAGGATCTCAAATGAAGAAAAACCTTTTTTTTTCAACTTTAACATAAGAGGTATGAAGATGATCTCATTACCTTGAGATATTTCACGAATTGTCATTCTATCTCTTTTATTTACAGGGAGGTTTCAAAAACATAACTTTTTGGTTTTCTCTTCGTCAACCGATTGTCAAAATCTCAGGCTCCACTTGAAGCTGAAACGTTGAAAGAAGAGATATGAATCACAATGTACTCAAGATGAACTATAAACATCAAGGAAAATATCACCAGCAAAAGAGCGTAAAAAATGTCTGACTTCCTCCCACCCGAATTTTTTTAGGGCGCGTTTTTTTGCTGGCTAAACGGTTAGATATATCGGGAAACAGATTTCACCTGACGCCCCCCACAACGGTGTCGGAGATTTAAAAAAAAATCTATGTTTGATATTTTAATTGGATAGACTATTTTCTCTTTCAAAAATGTTTGTCCAATTTATGGCTTTTCCATTTTTTCAAGTTGATTTTCATTCAATTCTCCTTCCAGCCGGGATTTAGAGGGTGTTTCAGATTTGGGCCACCTTTGAGGAAACCGTCGTTCTTGAATGTTCATCTTGAGTCAATTGTGATCTTTATATCTCCTCATCTAAGGTGTCAGCTTCAAAATGAGTCAGAGATTTTGAAAATCGGTTGAAGAGGAACAAAGTTATGACTGCAAAACCAAAAAGTTAATTTTTCGAGTTCATTCTATAAATAAAAGAGAAAGAAGACAATTCTGGAGCAGATGGCTCAAAGTAATGAGATCATATTCATGCCTCTGCTATTGAAGTTGAAAAAAAACTGTTTTTCTTCATTTTGAAAATTTTAAAATTCCGGAACTTTGCACAGTTCCAAGTAACATCATGTAGTAATTTTATGGAAAAAAACTCATGTATCAAAGAAGGACAAGACTATAGCTGAAGGACCGAGCTAGCGAACAGTGCAAACAGAATTCAAATTGTCCAAAGCAGAAAAAAGTTATTCAATATTTAACAGGGGCAAAATTTTGAGGAGCGACCAAATTAAGGTGGATTTATGCAGCACAAATTTACACTCAACTCCAACTTACATTTACACTTCAACTCTAACTAAGAAGTTGAACCTCTTGTTAAATAATGGTTGATTTTATGCAGAGAAATTAAAACTAAACTTGAACTAACAAGTTGGCCAACTTTCAACTTTCTAGTTTAGATGTAAATTTGTGAGGTTATGTGGTGCATTGATTGAAGATTTTCAGATGAAATAAATCAATTTTTGGAAAAATTTCGTCAAATTGAGTAGGTACCAAATAGAATTCCAGTTTACAAACAGAATTAGGTTACTTTTTGTTAAGATGTTTAACAAAAATAACACATTCCTAGATTTTGTTAGTTTTGTTGCATAAAATACCATCCAAATCAAGGACTAATTATCAAGTGATTCAAGTTTAGTTCCAGTTGAAGTTTGATGTTGATTGCGCTGCATAAATCCACCTTTAGTATTGCGTAGTTGGTAAAACTTCGTTTATCGCACTCCTATGAGTTCGGAAAAAAATTTTGGTGGAACTCACGTATTTTGACCTCCTGATCACGAATCTGAAGTCAAAACGCGGCGGTCTCAAGTATTTTCGGAGATACGGCCCCATTTTGTCTCAAAAATGCACCATTTGACATGTCAAATTTCTGCTATTAGGAATACACAAAAGTCACCCTTCTTTGAACCAAAACACTATACACGCATATATTTACTTGTTTCCAACACTTCTCAGCAGAAAAAACTACTATTTTTCAAAAAATTCACCCTTCTTTGAAATGTAAACAAAACAACCTTTTTACACTGATTTTCTGGTAATTTGTATTTAAGATGTTGGCAACGTGATTGTTTGCCTCATGGTAAGACGTTGCCAACATCTCAAATAAAAATAACCAGAAAATCAGTGAAAAAAGATACGTTTTGAAGAAGGGCGAATTTTTGTGAAAATAACAGTTTTTTATGCAAAAAAGTGTTGGAAACAAGTGAATGTGAGCATGTGTGATGTTTTGGCTCAAAGAAGGGTGAATTTTGTGTATTCCTCATAGCAGAAATTTGACATGTCAAATGGTGCATTTTTGAGACAAAATGAGGCCGTATCTCCGAAAATACTTGAGACCGCCGCGTTTTGACTTCAGATTCGTGATCAGGAGGTCAAAATACGTAAGTTCCACCAAAATTTTTTTCCGAACTCATAGGAGTGCGATAAAGTTTTACCCAATATTTAACAGGGGCAAAATTTTGAGGTGCGACGAAATTAGTGTTGCGTAGTTTAGTTAAAAGCGCCAAAAATGTCATTAGAATTTTTTGTTCAGGAGTCCAAACTATAAGTTCGCACACCGGCATGTCTCTACAGGGGGAGCCCGATAACTACATATCCACCTTGCAGAGCAGCATCAGCGAGTAGATTGCCAGTTGCCAACGTCCAAACACTCCGACGCATCTCTGGATGACGTCAGTTGGACGCTTGGCCAGTTTGGCCTTCTCGACGCTCTGCAGGATTCTCCTGTTCTTGCAGAATCCGAACCTGAAGATGTACTCTGGGGGGACAGACTGGGGGATTTTTTTCCGGATGTGCAGGTTGGAGGCCTTCGCTCCCTCCGGGTAGCGGGTGAAGTAGGATAGTTTGACAGCTTGTTGGAAATATGCCTCGGTGAGGTCGTAGTCGAGCAGCATTTTGTCTACGGTGGGTTTGGGCAGTTTGAAGAAGTAATCCAGGCCGTTCACTCTCAACGAAACGATGGTCATTGTGTTGGGCAGATACTGAACAAACAGTTGTCAACATTTAGACCGAACTGTCAAACGTTGTCATCCAATAGGGTTGTACACCTTTTTTCAAAAATTATATATGTGAAACGCGGGTCCCCAGAGAATACGTCGATATTTTTTTGAAATTTGTATTTTCAAGGGTTTTTCCAAAATCTGCATTCAAAAATCGAAAATTCTCCATCCTTTTTCTAATAATGTGACGTCACCTGGTAGGTTGGTTTAGGTTCTGTTCCATTAATCGAAGTGGAAGAAGAATTGACAATCTCTGTCATCTTTGACAGATGGCGGTAAAAAATTACTGGGCGATTTTAATTCTTCCTGCGAAAATATATTCGGATGATTAAGGCTGGGAAAGGCCAGACACTTTGTCCAAATCCGGGACAGGGGGGGTTTGGAGGAAACAGCAGTGGGCGGTTACCAAATCGTCATAAATCAACGGTTATCCTTGTTCAACGAACGATCTTCTCATCTAGTACGGGTGATATCGCGACTGACGTTTTTATTCGCATTGCTCGATAATCTAATATGCGAGTAATACTGGGATGCTGTCTCTCAGTTTTCGAGAAAACAAAACTGGCGTAAATTCAAATCAGACTTGCTGCGGATCTTCAACTTGATGATTGTGTATACCAAATCACTTTTTACGACATTTTCTCTAGGCCAAGAACTTTTTTATTCTGAAAAAACACAAAAAGTACGATTTTTCTGTAGAACACGTTTTTTATCGTTCCTACCGTTATATTTCTGGAAATAATTGAGCGATCGGACTGATTTTTTTTTCAAATTGAAGTATACATGATAGCGCTTCTTGCCATATACAATATTGGTGAAAAATTCATGTTCATCAATTTCTAGAACTGTAGCAAATTTCAACTTGTTATTTTCGGAATGACAATTTTCAGTAATCGAGAAAAAAATTTATTTATGAAAATTTTTGTATACATGCTGCGAACAAAATTGAGCCAATAGATGAAATAAGTTTCCAGAATGAAAATTTTTCATGTAGCAGATATCTACATGTACTTATTTAATGAGACAATACTACATTATCGCGCGCTCGGCGCTCGGCTCTCTCCTCACACAGTCAGCCAACTGGTCTTTGTGTTCATAATGTGTAGTCGAGCTTTCATCAGTATATCAAATGAGAGGAAAATATACATTATTGGTATGAATAAAGTATCTACCTATTTAATGAGTTGGTATTAAATAACTCCATTCATTTTTTTATGTTGACAAAATAATAGTTGAACACATTGCTGCCTCATGATGGCATATTATGCCTTCTTCCAGTCCAATTCTGGCATCGTATAGGTTAGATAATTCTCCTTCGGTTAGGTATGCCATCATGTGAAATCTGTATAACTTCATAAAACATTGTGTATACTAAACGTTTGTGGTATACTTATCCGATTTAGCATGAAAGTTTCATGGTATAATATAATGGAAATTGCATTGTAATTAAAAAATCAGACAAATGTTAATTGAAAAGAAAAAAACACGTAAGTTGCGATATAAAATTTTAAAGAATCAAGCATTGTCTTATATCACTCACTGAATATCGAATTTTTTCGTAAAACTGACAGATGCCACTCGGTAAACATTCAGAGGACAACTATTATGCTTCCGTGGAACAAACAAATCTCTCCGAAATATTCGACGAAAGTAGAAAAATGGCGTCTATACCTATTTGGAACTATGTCTAGTTGGGCAGTATCCCCTACCATCTTTTCTTCAAAAAGTTCAGAAGGAGGTACCCATTAAAAATGAACTTATGAATTTCGTGATTTTATTTTAAATTTCTGAAAATTGAGATTCTGAAAATATTTTCCTGACTTCTTTAGGTTGGATTTCAAAAATGACATTGTTTAGATTTCGGGAATTCAATAATATTCCATTTCTGGTATTACCGAAGTTTACACGAAACGGAAATTATTATGGTTGAAACGAGCAATTTGGAAAATCCATGTTAACGAGTTTTCAAAAAATACACGTTCAATGTATTACTGACACCCCTTCAATTGTTTATATTTTCAAATCATTTGTCGTCATTTAAATGCTACAAAGGATATTCAACAATTTATTTTTAATAAGCATTTTGCATGTTTGAAAAAAACCTGTGACTCCACACAGTCCCAAACAATGAGTGAGAGTAGATGCGATACATTCGCCTGCATGTGTGCGGAACGAGGATCGAACACTTTATCTGATAATCGACGGTATATTCACCAGTAGGTAGGTACCTATGATGAATATTTGTATTCTATAAACATTATGAAAAACCAGGGTTGCGACGTTTTGAATCGAATAATGAAAATATAAGTAATTGATTTGTGCATTATTTCCATATTTGAAAAATTATGAAAAATCAATATGAATAGAAAAAATCAATCTTTAAATCGAAAAAATCTTATTTTGTTGATTCGAAAAAAATCATGATGCTTCGCAACTCTTACAAAATTTGGATAATTCTGTATCTATTTATATGAAAAGCTTTTCAAGAGTCACATAAATTACGAGGTATAACATTAAAATAGCCATACGGAGTGATTGGGAGATTGAGAGCTACTTTCAATAACGTTGCTAAGTTATATTCTCGGTTATTATCAAAGACATTCAAATACAGGTTATTATGAATATTATTCATTTACGAATAATAATGAATAATGACTATATTTTCCTAAGGCCTTCATTCTTCTACTTTTTATTCCTTTGATTTTTGAGGACTGCTTTCACTACATATTTTGTATTTTGGATATTCATCTCCCGTTGGTCCCAATATATGTACCATTTTCAGAATCATATACATTCCACATGAGAATACAATATCATTTTCTTCTCCATTTGGATTTTTAGATCTCATTACACCTTTGAATTTCAAAATTTCAAGCTTTTCCTATGCAAATCCGCAAATTCATCATTAGTTGCACCAATAATTTCATAATACTTATTATGGTTCCAATCTATGATATTGTGTTGACTGACTCGTTTTTTCATCTTCATATTTTGGAGTATCACCAGAGGGCGCAAATATCATCGGACAATTCGCGCTCTGGACTTCTTGTGAAAACACCAGTCCATATTTCGATGTGATTTTTTTTCTGTAGGAAGATGGGGATTCAAACTAGGTCCGATACTATTTGAAAAGTGTTTTTTTTTATTATTCGCCAAATTCGATATCTTCAGGAATATTTGTATACCTTTTGTATTTCATATTTTTGAAAATAAAATAGTATTTCCATTAGCTGGATCACTTATCTACTTGATGAAGTCAATAAGTCATGAAAATATTGATTACTTTACTTTATGACAAGTCCATAGAGAAAGAGTGCTATTCGTTATTGCTCACTTCTTCAGCACCCTCTACTTCAAAATTTAGACCTTTAGGATATTACATACAGTATGGTGGAAATGTTTATGAATTTTAAGGAAAATCCCGAGACAGGTCGATTTTTATTTTCAAATTGACATCTCTTGATATACATACGGAGTATGTGACGTCATCCGCGTAGTTGTGGTGACGTCATCGATTATTTTTTTAAATTAGAACATACCCCGTCCATTTTTTTTCGAAAGGTATATTCATTATCTATATGACGGTATACTAATATTAGGAAAATAAAGTAATACAGGGTGAGAAAAAATTATTTTATTTAATATTTACAACGGAAATCGTTACAATAAATAATCAAATTCGTGACGTTCTGCAAGAATACAATGTGATAGACAGAGAACAAATCATTCTCGAACTTTGATGCTATCGTTTCTGAATATATTTGTGAAATATTCACTCGTATTCGTTCTTTCAAATTATCTGATCTTTCCGGCTTCTTACATAAACTTTTCTCTTCAAATAACCTCTGAGGAAAAAATCGAGAGGAGTTGAATCAGGAGATCTAGTTGGCCATTCGATTTACCCTCTCCGACCTATTTAGGTAACTGTGTACATTGATAGCATAATTATTAGCTTGTAAATATAAAATAATTTTTTCTCACCCTGTATCACTTTATTTTCCTAATATTAGTATATGGTCAGATAGACAATGGAAACACCTTCCAGAAAAAAATTGAACAGGGTGTCTTCCTATTTAAAAAATAATCGATGACGTCACCACAACTACGCGGATGACGTCACAAACTCCGTATGTATATCAAGAGATGTCAATTTGAAAATGAAAATCGACCTGTCTCAGGATTTCCCTTAAAATTCATATGCGTTAGAGATAATAAATTTATTCCATACATTTCCACCATACTGTATATATTTGTTTGAATAGATTTAAGAATTCCTATATTAAAATGCCATTAGGTAGCATCCTGTATATATAGTGTCAATACTCGATTGCAAATTATCATTCAGTTATACAATGTTAAATACAACACGGTTTCATATTTATACTGTTCCCTCTCTACTTTTACGTATTGAGATCTGTTCAACATTCAAATCATCGCAATGATAAATCCTAAATCGATCCCCGGTGAATAGAAGCGACCTTTGTCGATAGGTTTCTATTCATTCATATTGTATACCTTTTGGGTGTATATATAAATATTCTTATTTGAATATCATACATACCTATTCCTCATTATGTATGAGAATTTTTTCATTGTGAACAATTCAGAATATTTTTATTTTCCACGCAATGTATAATTATTTTATACATATAATATACCATATTTACTAGCAAACCTAGCAAACTGATTCATATAAATTTCTATTTCCTATTCTAATTTCATAATATCACCCGTACTATCGATTGTATCGTGTTTATAATCTACTTCGTTGAGTTTCACCAGGGGGCGCAAATATCATCGGATAAATCGTGCGTATTTCTGACGTTGTAGAGCCTCGGCTCTTGACTTCCTGTGACGATACTAATCCATATTTTGATCTGATTTTTTTTTGTGTAGAAAGATGAAGGATCGACCGAGGGAGGATGCTATCTCAAAATTGATTATTTGATGTAGAAATATTTTTTTTTGATTCGCCAATTTGGCTAAAAATTTGCTATGTTCAGATATATTTTTATATCTTTTCTTTTCGAAATTTCGAAAAAAGAGATAGTATCCTCCCTAGCTTGATCCTTTATCTACATGATGGGATCAAAAAATCATGAAAATATTGATTGGTTTTCAAATGAGAAGTCAAGAGCGGGAGTGCTGCATTCGGTATTCTGCGCGTCCCATTGCCCACTCTTAAAGTTAAGTTACTATTGAGTTTTATTTCATTGTTCAGCGTTCATTACACCCCTCACCGACCACTTTTTTCAGAAAGTTTAAGCATTCAAAGACTTATTGTGCTTCATGTAGCAACAATAATGTGGATTCTCTAAATTCATATTTGTACTCCAAGTGTTAGTATGAGACAAACTTTGTGTTTTGCAGTAGGACAACACATAGCTACATCTGCAAGTAATTGCTGTGAAGATAATTTTGATCTAAGTTGAAATTCTTATCCTTATTCTTTTAATCTTTGTACATGAACATCATCAGAACCTGTGAAGTGAGAGCACAAAATATTTTAGTAATAGGTATAAGCTAATAAACCAAATAATCCTGAATCCTCAGTTATTCTTAGTACTTACTTACTCTATCTAGTTTATATGAGATATCTTCTTTACATTATATTGTGAATATGTAATTATAATATCAACTTGTGTTGTTTATTTAAAATATTATCAGATGCACCACTACACTCACCTTTTTTTCCCAGACAATAAAGTTATTAATTTAATTAATTCTTCATTTATATTTCTCTATTTTATAGTATCTTTGAGTTCAATCGTCTCATTGACTTCGCTGAGGTGGTATTGAAAATCCTATAGAAATATTAACTCATATAAAATACCTGACTTGCGTTATATAGATGATAAACAATCAATTAATGCGCCCTTTTAAATATTTTGAATTAGTTTCGTAATCGAAAAAAATTGGAATTAAAAATGGACATATTGTCATCTGACTTATCTGCCATCACTTATGTCAAAAAAATCTTGTTCCCTATTATTTTCGATATTTTTACGATACCATCCCGACAAATCTACCAGGTGACGTCAGCAGAAATATGGTGCTGTCAAATAATTATTTTTGATTTCGATTTTCTCGAGCATAAAAGAATATTCCGATTTAATTTTGATGCCATGTCGATAGTAGTTTAGTAAGGTATCGGAAAACGACAATTAATTCTGTTGGAGCTTTAGAGGTTTATGACCCTATTATGGGTGACTTCGGTCCCGAATAGAGGGTTGTTTCTTTTACACAAAAAGATATCACTGAAAGCATAAACAGAGTTGAAAAAAATATAATCACATTTCCTGCGAATACGAACCTTGCATCCGAACTACGACAAGTTGTTAGACATATTTCAGTTTCACCATTACACAACAGTAATTATTTTCAATAATGTAATTGCATGATAATTATTTCATGCAAAGAGTCCACTTGGTGAAAAATAGAAATGCGTTCTGCAGTTTCTTTTTAATAAAACATTTTTACTATGCTGGAGATATATCAACATAGTTACATAGGTACCCTACGAGGTGATCAAAGTTATTTCTAACAAAACTAGTATTTTTCACCATTATTTTAATACAGTCTAATATACATAAATCACACTGTAACCATTTTATACCTAATCACACAATAAATCTCCTTTACTGCTGTCTACAGAAACAGATATGCTCATGTTAATGATATTGTATTAGAGGATATACATCCAGACGAGCAATAAAACTGATTACATACCGGGTGTGAGAAAACTTTATTACTAGCCTTCACATTTCACTTTCATTTATTTCATCATCGGGTGAGAAACCTTGTATGAAGTCAAGGTGGCTTATTAAGATTGGCAGAGCTGAGTATTATTTTCATTTAGAGTGCTTATTTGAGCACTATTATAATAATGTACCTATTCCTAACCTATCTTCTTCAAATTATTTTAGTTAATAATTATATACAGTGTGACCCATTTTTAATGGAAATACCCCCCTAAAATTTGAAGTTGTAAACAGATTTTAATACTTTTCTTTTTTTGAAATGTCAAGTACTAAAAGGTCTACCTTGGGACAAAATTTGAAATGTTTATTCCAATTTTCAGGGCATACTACGATATTTTTTCTTAGTCGAAAATCGAGATTTTTTATTAGCGATTTTTTTATTGAAAAAAACACTACACCACTGGATTCAGAGTGCCTCTAAACAGGTGTGACCAGAATTTCATAAAAAAATTAGTTACGGTAATCTAATTTTTTTCCTTCATTATTAGTTGAAGTGTGTGAATGTAATTCCGTTATTTTCATTAAAAAAATTTACCCTGTTTTTTTTTCATCTGGTGGCACTTTATTGTTGAAATTATAAAAAAATATTCTCATGGCTATATCTTTTGATATAGGGTGTTTTTTGTGACTGTAAGCTGCATGTGTGAGTTTTCGAATTTTTGAGTTGTCATAACTTTGTTATTAACGAATATTTTTTCATGAAATTTTAGTCACACCTGTTTAGAGGCACTCTGAATCCAGTGGCGTAGTGATTTTTTCAATAAAAAAATCGCTAATAAAAAGTCTCGATTTTCGACTAAGAAAAAATATCGTAGTATGCCCTGAAAATTGGAATAAACATTTCAAATTCTGTCCCAAAGTAGACCTTCTAGTACTTGATATTTGAAAAAAATATTAAGATCTGTTTAAAATTTCAAATTTTAGGGGGGTGTTTCCATTAAAAATGGGTCACACTGTATTAATGTTTCAGCATCAATAGATGATCCAGGAGCTAAATAAGCTCCTCAAACTTTCTCACATAACATATTCTTACTGAATCAGTTATTTCCATATAGCCTATGGTTAGGTTAGGTTGAGTAAAGTTGGATAAAATTAGATTAGGATAAAGTTAGATTAGGTTAAAGTTGGGTTGATCTCTGGTTAGGTTGAGACAGGTATTCATAAAGATGTCAAATGAATATGTTAAAAAAGTAAATACAGGTGGTGCATGAATTATAAACGAACCTTATACCCATTGTGGGCTTTATTGTCATTTCATCTGAAAAAGTTTCAGGATGTTATTTAATTCATCGGTCTAGTATATAGGGCGAAATGATTCGCCCATTACATACTTCACAAGAAGTGGAATTTTCACAAAATAATTACTATTGATAAATTCTTCTTTTCAGTCTTTATGATATATCGCAATGTTGAAAAAAATTGATCTTGGTTAACTTTGTGGTAGTCGGTATTCTGTTGTTTCTCAACAAAATGTCAACAAAAACTATGCAGAGATATTTCCACGTCCGCAAATATCCTGTGTATAATAGGTTTTGGCAACAGTGGGAGAACTGAATATAGCTCTTCTGTAAAAATAAGTTTGAGGTTCATGATATTCAATGAACAAAAATTTGATCACCCGGTATGGAAGCAAATAGTTTTACATGCGAATTGGAGCTATCTTCACATAAGCTATATTCTAGTGACATATTCATTGGTCCTTGAACAATTGCATCATCACGAAATATTTGATATTATGGTTAGCAAAGCTGTAGAAATTATGTAGATGTCAAGTTAAAAAAAATACCTAAAAATTCTCACATCGATAATAATAGTGATTCGCATGAAAACTATAGTTTTTTTCCTACAACCGTCGAAAGAATATTACTGTTTTTTCTACAGATTACTGTGCCTTGGAAATTCAAATACTTGAAACTCTTCAAATACTTGGTATACACTATTTTTATATGATATTCCGTTCCACTTTGATTACGAGGTACACAAAGTAGGTACTATTCACGCACTTATCATTGAAATAATGAAGTATATTTTGATATGGAAAAATTGCACTCGAGTAGACAAGCCACACACTTTTGACAGTTGTAGAAAAAATCAATTATCATCTGGAAAAATGCGGGGAATTCCAACGAAACATGAATTTTAGGCATCGACATAATAGTGAACAGGCACAGTCAAGGTAGGTAGGAAACTAATGTATATTTTATATTAGAGATATTCATAAATATTGCACAAATTTACAAGGTCGACTCATTAATTGGATCAAAGTATGAAAAAACTTAATTTTGTGCAATATTCATGAACCGCCTCATACAATTCTAAATTACGGTGGATTTATGCAGAGGTTTTGAGTCGTTAGTTTTAAGTCTTAAGTTTTAAGTCGTAAGTTTTAAGTCGTAAGGAAAAATGGACCATTTATGCAAGAAGTTTTAAGGACTGTCAATAGTGTCAATCCTGTTATTTTGTGTGCTTATTTTTCTCATTTCCTTCTATTCAATCCAAATTTCCAGCCTTGATACTATTTTTATTTATATCTATTTGCTTTACATGCATTCAACTCCTACTTTTTGTTGCGATACCCTTTTGCAAAATCAGACGCATGCGCAAATCGATCGAGTTTTAAGTCGTAAGTCGTAAGAGATAAATGTTGGCCAACTTTTCTTAGGACTTAGAACTTATGACAGCTGTATAAATGGTTACGTTAGAAACCAATGGATGAACTTCTTATGACTTATTACTTAAAACTTGAGACTTAAAACTTACGACTTAAAACCTCTGCATAAATCCACCGTTACTATTACCGTCAGGCAAAATGAAAACCTAGTTGTCATATGTCATAGAATGGTAAGAACAAAATATGCATGATTATTAAATGAATATCACTGAAAGGAATACAAATATAAAGATTTCTGAAGCTGGAGAAAACAAACTTCAAAGCTACGCGAAACAAATGGACAATCACAATTTTTTTTCTTTGTGGAACAATACATCACAGTCACGGGTCAACTAGGTTTCCATTTAGCATCAATTTAGTTCGGCAATGCCTGTGCTGAACAAAAATGTATTCACCTTCCCCCCAAACATTATTCAGAATTTGTAATTTATTTTTCTTTAAAGCACATTTCGACATAAATATTTATGTTGGTGTTTATTCCGTATTGTTCGAGTTAAATCAACTATAGAATCATGACAACTTTGCCAAGATGAATAATTAATTATATGCATCTGCAGAGAAAACATGAAGTCCTTCCACTTTATTGATCCCTGATGCTCAATTAGGTACCACAAGGAGGACATTGCGATTGTCTACTTTGTTGTCTAACATAATCTTG
The DNA here is from genome assembly GCA_029955515.1 of Chrysomela aeneicollis. Taxonomy (NCBI): domain Eukaryota; kingdom Metazoa; phylum Arthropoda; class Insecta; order Coleoptera; family Chrysomelidae; genus Chrysomela; species Chrysomela aeneicollis. The sequence continues at coordinate 24,976,298 of JARUHQ010000005.1, forward strand.
AACACTGAACGTATTTGAGTCTTTCGGACCATGTTGGCGATGCTTTAGCTCCCTGCAAAATATTCATCCAATATAAACTACGCAACACTAATTACGTCGCACCCCGAAATTTTCTTCTTTGAACAATTTGAATTCTGTTTGCACTGTTCGCAAGCTCAGTCCTTCAGCTTTAATCTCGTACTTCTTCGATGCATAAGGTTATTTCCATAAAATTGCTACAGGATGTTTTTTGGAACTGTGCAAAATTTCGAAATTTTCAAAAGAATCCCAAATGAAGAAAAACAGTTTTTTTTTCAACTTTAACAGCAGAGGCATGAAGATTATCTCATTACCTTTGGCCATCTCCAAAATTGCCATATTATCACTTTTATTTACAGAGTGATTTCAAAAAATCAATTTTTTGGTTTTGCAGTCATAACTTTTTTCCTGAAGATGAATTGACTAAAAATGAATATTAAAGATCAAGGGTTTCTGCAAAGGTGACCCGAATCTAAATCCCCCTCGAAATCCCGATTAAACAAGAAAAATTTCCAAAATGTTGTTTGATCGAAACGAAAATATCACCACCAAAAATACTGAAAAAAATTTGTTCACCCCCTCCCCCCCAACATTTTTTTTGCTGGTCAAACGGTAAGATATATCGGTAAACATATTTCACCTGACCCCCACATCGGGATCGGACATTGAAAACAAAATTTTTTTTTCGCCCCCCTTGCCCCCTTGGGGTACTTTGGGTACGAATGAAGGGGAAGGAGATTTTTGTGATTTTTTTACATATAATTTTCGTGAGTTTCGTACAAAACTACTAAGAATCGCCCAAACTCGAGTTCTCCAAGTATCATAGTTTGATGTACAGGGCGAAAAAAAGTTATTTTTCAGAATCGAGACAAGCGGTACTCATAGCTGTGTTCAGCGGAAAAAGTTGATCAAAGAGATGGAAAAATTTGTTTCATAGGCGCACGTATAACATTTTTTTTTGGGGTCTAAAAAATTAAATTCTTTGGAAAAAATCCAAAACATGATGGAAGACTATGTATAGGGAGTGAGAAGGTTACCCTGAAATTTTGTTGTATTCAGAATTTTTTTTTATTTTGAATTTTTTTATGAAGTCTTATATCTTCAGAAAAGAAAGACCTACGAATACTTTTTTCTGTCCTGATCTTTATTTTCACGAGAACGTAATTTTTAACCTGTCTTGTCAGTCACTCATTATGATTTTTGTTACGTTGGTTACGGACCATGCATTTTTTTTAGCTGACTTTTTTTCTAGAACATGGCGTTTCCATTCGGTTTTCTCACGCACAATTTTTGACTACTGAAAGAAAAAAAAAAGATCTGGATTTGTCCAGAATGAAAGATCCTTCCGAAAACAAGTTGATTTTCATTTAATTCTCGTCCAAGTCGGGATTTACAGAGTGTTTCAGATTTGGGTCACCTTCGAGAAACCCTCGATTCTGAATGTTCATTTTGAGTTAATTCTGATCTTTGAATCTGCTCATGTGAGGTTTCAGCTTCAGAATGAGCCTGAGATTTTGAAAATCGGTTGAAGAGGAAAAAAGTTATGACTGCAAAACCAAAAAATTGATTTTTTGAGATCACTCTGTAAAGAAAAGTGATAAGAAGACAATTTTGGAGATGGCCAAAGGTAATGAGATAATCTTCATGCCTCTGCTGTTAAAGTTGAAAAAAAACTTTTTTTCTTCATTTGGGATTCTTTTGGAAATTTCGAAATTTTGCACAGTTCCAAAAAACATCCTGTAGCAATTTTATGGAAATAACCTTATGTATCGAAGAAGTACGAGATTAAAGCTGAAGGACTGAGCTTGCGAACAGTGCAAACAGAATTCAAATTGTTCAAAGAAGAAAAAAGTTATTCAAATTTAAACAGGGGCAAAATTTCGGGGTGCGACGTAATTAGTGTTGTGTAGTTTATTTCATTCTCGACATTGAAATCTCACGACAAAAACAACACCCAGGATAGGTTATTTGACGTCATGCGAATCCCCGTATAATTTGCGTATAATATTTTCTGCTTCGTTATAATCACCTGAAAATATTTCCTCATTCTCCGTAGTCCGCATTCATTAAATTGAAAAACTAACAAGGCACATTTTTCAAAGCATATCTGGAGCTTTCCGTGAAAAGACGATAGATGAAAGGGTGGCAGCAACTTTGAAGTTCAAAGCTTTACCTGCATTAATGAGGAATCTACGCGAACAGTATTTCGACATCACAAAATATTTCACTACCACTGAAGTGATAATTCGCCTACCAGCAAGCGGCTATAGGTCGGGTGAACTTGGTGGCCACATACAAGTAACAAATGTTCTTTGACGTAATTCAATTTTGAAAAAATCGTTTCACTGTATATCTGAGCAGGAGTTATTAAATAGGACGACAGTGACGTAAAGTGCAGCTTCTCTCCGAAAAACCAACTAACTACAGGCACCCAATCACTTTCGGGTTGGCCGCCAGTCTCCCCAGACCTAGCACTGCGTGACTTCACGAGCGAACGTGCAGAGGCAATCGGTTGAATTCGACTTACCTAGCCACTGCTACAAATGCCAAATCGACGTTCTGGCCGCTTTTGGCTGATGTTTCCATGAAAGCCACATTGTATTCTCTAGCCAGGCGTTCACCCTCTTCCCTTCTGATTGCCCTTTCTGTACCGCAATCCGCTTTATTGCCTAACAAACATGATGTTCAATCAGCTATTCATATTTTGAATCATAACCAATTCAACCCCTTCAATTATTTATACAGTGTGACCCATTTTTAATGGAAACACCCCCCTAAAATTTAAAGTTGTTAACAGATTTTGATAATTGGTCACACCTGTTTAGAGGCACTTTGAATCCAGTGGCGTAGTGAATTTTTCAATAAAAAAATCGCTAATAAAAAGTCACGATTTTCGACTAAGAAAATTGGAATGAACATTTCAAATGTTGTCCCAAGGTAGATCTTTTAGTACTTGACATTTCAAAAAAAAAGAACTAAAATCTGTTTACAACTTCAAATTTTAGGGGGGTGTTTCCATCAAAAATGGGTCACACTGTATATAATATGGCATCAAAAAAAGCCAAGGACCTGTGAATTTTCCGAACATTTGATGCATAATTGCAGCCACAATATTCGATATCACTAATTTCTGGAAAGAATACCACATCATCTAGAACGATGAGATAAGTGGTAGGATTTTTTTTTCAATCTTTGTTCGCAGGAGTTTTTCCAAAATAAACAAACTACCAAAGAAAAATTTATGATTGAACACTGTGGGAAGCGTGCAGAGATGTGACGTAACAAGTTCTGAACTATTACTGAGCAGGTTAGAGAACAATGTTGTACTGATAAGTTGTCGAACGTTAATCAGTAGGCCAAAAAACTGATGAAAAAGCACTCAGTATACATACATGTTATTTCAAGATGACTAAATAAACAGCTGTCAAACAAGAAGTATCCATTTCAATATCTTAAATACTGAAACAAAATTTTCTATTCATGGGATGGAATTGAATAACATTTCCTCAGAAGTTCCGAAGAATAGTGAAACTGGCAACACAGGAATATGCCTATCGGAGGACTTGTGACGTCAGAAGAAACGGCCATGATGCTGTTGTTGGGGTTTTGAAATGGCGTTTATTCGAAAATTACATGTTATCTCCTAGGAAAAACTTCAAATACATGATATTTTACCACTATTTTTCAACTACAAGCATGTTTGAACCAAATTATGTGTGTTCAGTACATTTATACAGGGTCGCTGATATGTATGGAAACGGTCGATTATTTCCTAAAGTAAGATAGCTAGCGAAAAATGTTAGGATACAAAAGTTGTAGGATTTTTCAAAATCCATTAAGCTAATGGAAAATTAAGTATACAGAATGAGTCAAAAAGTCAGGACGAAACAAAGTTGCTTTTTCTCTAATGGGACGCCCTGTATATCATTCCACATTTCAATTCTGCTCGAAATTCTGAACAAAATTGATATAGCACATCATTTCCTAAATTCAACTGTTTTCGAGATATCGAATTTTGAAAATAACTTATAATAAATTATCCAAAAATGTTAGTCCATTAAGTTCATAGTCCATCAAGTTACCTTTGAAAGTTTCCAGCTTCATAACAACGCCGCGTCGTTCTTTTGTCTAACAGTGATGATCTTGACAACACATGTCAAAAATACATTTAGTGTAAATAAGTTTCGCGCAAAAATGGCACGTTTAACTAATACTGAGCGTATTGAAATTTTAATGATCATAGGATTCGGTGATAGAAGACGAAGTTGTGACCAAGTAGTGAATATTTTTAATGAATTGCATCCAAATCGGGAACCAATTTCTAAATCAACAGTTTCAAAAACATTGCAGCGTTTTCATGAAACTGGAGATGTCAAAGATCGACCAAAAAGTGGAAGACCAGTAAGCGTTACAAATGAAGAAAATGCTTTGAATGTCATGTTAGATGTGGTGGAAAATCCAATAAATTCGGCACAACAGAGGGCTTTGAATCATAACATGAGTCGATATTCCATTCAAAAAATTTGCAAACTGCAAAAATTCCATCCATATAAAATTCATTTGGTACAAGAATTGAGTGAAGACGATTTTGATCGTAGAATCGAGTTCTGTGAAGTTATTATGGATAAATTAAGCGAAAATGTCAACTTTGTCAACCACATATTGTTTTCTGACGAATCTACATTTTGTTTAAACGGGCACGTGAATCGACACAACTGTAGGTATTGGTCAGACCAAAATCCACATTGGATGGAGGAAGTTCACACTCAACGGCCACAAAAAGTAAATGTCTGGTGTGGCATTATTGGTGGACACGTCATAGGACCCTATTTTATAAACGGAAATTTGAACTCTGAACGATATTTATCACTTTTACAACAGCATATTATTCCAGAGCTTAGACGATTATTCCCGAATAATAACAATCCCAATTTGCCGGCAGAACAAATATGGTTTCAACAAGATGGGGCTCCTCCACATTTTGGACGTATAGTACGGGCATATCTAGATGAAACTTTTCCTAATAAATGGATTGGACGCAGGGGAGCAATTTAATGGCCAGCTAGGTCTCCCGATATGACCCCACTTGACTTTTTTCTATGGGGTCACATAAAAAATGTAGTCTACAAAAATAGGCCGCCAAATATCGAAGAGTTGCAAGAAAGAATAAGGCATGAAATTTCTACCATTCCTCCTCACATGATTTTAGATTCACTACAAAATTTTGTTCAGCGAGTTCATTACTGTCAGGAGGTAAATGGTAAACACTTTGAGCACCTTATTAAATAGAATTTCAAAGAAAAATTTGTTGTTTATTAAAAATTGTTTTCTCTCTTTTCCTCCTGTCTTAACTATTGTTTTCATAAAATTTTAAATATCCTCGACATTCATTAAAAAATACATTTTATTGTTTTAATTACATTTTAATCAACCCTGAACAATTATGCTTTTTTTATTTTCTGTAAAAAAATTATAATTAAATTGTAATCATAATATCCACATACTCCACCTTTTGTGACTTTCATAATAAATATGCATCATTTCGTGCTTTTTCTTTAATAAATTTGAGAGTAGTAAAAAGTTATTTTCAAAATTCGATATCTCGAAATCGGTTGAATTTAGGAAATGAAGCGCTTCATCAATTTTGTTCAGAATTTCGAGCAGAATTGAAATGTGGAATAATATACAGGGCGTCCCATTAGAGAAAAAGCAACTTTGTTTCGTCCTGACTTTTTGACTCATCCTGTATACTTAATTTTTCATTAGTTTAATGGATTTTGAAAAACCCTACAACTTTTGTATCCTAATATTTTTCGCTAGCTATCTTACTTTAGGAAATAATCGACCGTTTCCATACATATCAGCGACCCTGTATATGGGGAAAAGTCTTGTTTAGACCTCAGGGATACGCTCTTGAAATATGTATTATTTGTATTGTGAGATTATTCCTCCGATTTTCGTGAAATACCTACATTTTATATTCAAGCTGTGAATCAACTTAGCATTGATATAAATAATATTCAGTATAGTTGCGTAATATTTTTGTTACTCTTTCTCTAGGTACTATGTAATATCAAAGTTGCAGTAACCTTACTGCAATGTTGAAAAGTTCGCATTCGTAGCGTTTCGTTTCAGTAGTAACTGCAACCTTCCAGAAAGATAACGACGATAAGGTCTGACCACAATATTGATCAAACGTAAAATGAGATGAAAAATATTTTTCAGTGAGAAAATCCTTCCTCGTTGAAGTAAAGGTAGATAATTCACAATAAACACCAAGTAAACTGCATTAATTCGTACCGGCAGTTTTCCTAATAGGATTTATTTGAGGTCGGATGTGCATGCATTCGCAATAATTCGATTATGAATTCCTCTTTGAAATGTGCAGATTTATAATGTCGGCTCACCTAGCAACATGATAACCACGTCGTCCTGGGCGTATTCCCGTATTTCACCCAGCCACGCTCGAATATTGTCGAAACTTGTCTTGTTCGTGACGTCATAGAGTAGAAGAAGCGCTGGAAATCGAAGGCATAAAGGAATTATTACAGCAGATATAGTAAGTATATAACTATGACAAAGTACATGAAATACAGGGTCACTCACGGTCGATGGTACCTTAGACGTTTACGGAGAACGGGACGTAGGATTATTCTGAAAATTTGGTTTATTGGGTAATCTGTTTTGTTCTATCGATCTAAAATACTTTCAGCGTTGCGGCGTTGCCGCTTCTATCAAAAAGTAGCAACAACTTTGTTATTTCAAATGGAACACCCTGTATTTTATTTAATCTTTAGATTCTTCCTGAAGAGCTGATTTTGTCGATATATCATACTTGGGGTATAGCGCGAAACATTACAGAGATATAGGGTGTGAAAAATCGAGATTTTTCAAATTTTGGGAATTTTTTGTGCCGAAACTATCCATTCTTGCTCAAAACGGCTTACATGTCCCTATCTCAACTTTTCATTTCCTATCGATTGATATTTAATTGAAACAAATACGGGTGGTTCAAAATTTTCAGTTTTGCATCACCCTCTATTTGTTTCTATTAAATGTCAGTAGATAGTAGATGAAAAGTTAAGATAGGGACATGTAAGCCGTTTTAAGCAGAAATGATTAGTTTCGACACAAAAAATTCCTAAAGTTGAAATTTCGATTTTTCACACCCTATATCTCTGTAATCTTTCTCGCTATACCCCAAGTATGGTAGATCGACGAAATCAGCTCTTCAGGAAGAATCTAAAAATGAAATAAAATACAGGGTGTTCTATTTGAAATAACAAAGTTGTTGCTACTTTTTGATAGAAGCGGCAACGCCGCAACGCTGAAAGTATTTCAGATCGATAGAACAAAACTGATTACCCAATAAACCAAATTTTCAGAATAATCCTAAGTCTCGTTCTCCGTAAACGTCTAAGGTACCATCGACCGTGAGTGACCCTGTATATCGTATATTTTATCTACAACTATCCATCAACCGTTAAAAAGAATTTGTTCTTTGCTGAAACGTTGAAAATTATATTATAGGGGTGCCAAAAACACGAAACCCTGCAAAATCAGCTGAAGTAACGAACTGGCGTTTGTTCCGAACATGATAGAACACCATACAAATGTATTGTTTGTTGCATAAGGTAGGTATCTTAGTTGCAAAATAGCAATAGCATTGTTGAAGAGACTTGTTTTTCGGAGAATATGCATTAACAGGGCATTTCACGTGGATACTATTTCTCTAAAATTGATATTCTTCAATAACATGATACACATTTCGCATACTAATTTCATAAATTGGCATGATACCTAAATGAACTCGATAAAACTGGTTGATTGTTGCGTGCGCACACTTGTTAAACTTAAACCAAAGTTATTCAGATATTCAGATAGTTGTAGATAAAGTATAGAATTCTACTCGCGCATAATGGCTATTTCCCACACATATGATAATAATAATAATAATAGTTTATTTGTGGTTCAACAAATGATTACAGCGTATTGCTTTCATCTCATTCTGCAATTTTCATATTGGTAAGTAATGGCCATCATTATGCTATCGTTGAATAATATATACTATTTTCACTCACCATGAGCATCTCGGTAATAGGCATGAGTAACGCTCCTGAATCGTTCTTGACCGGCAGTATCCCATATTTGCAGTTTTACTTTCGTTTGATCTACTGAAACAACTTTCGTCTGAAAACCAAAAATTCAACTTGGACAACTTTCGTGAACGTAGAAATTCGCTAATAATATGGGGTGCACGATATCTCATAAATTCTTGCCATGTAGAATGTTTCTCATTATTTCGTTAACATACCGGGTGTTTCACAGTGGATGGAACATTAGAAGTATCTGGAGAACAGAAAGACAGATCATTTCGAAAATTTGTGGACGAGGGTAATCAAACTTGCTCTATCCGCCTGAAATATTTTCAACAATACAGTGTTGCCGCTTGTATCAGAAAGTAGTAGCTACTTTGTTATTTCAAATAGAACACCCTGTATTTTGTTAGATTTTTGAATTCTCCCTGAAGAGCTGATTTCGTCAATGCCTCATACTTGTGGTCTAGGGTCAATGAGATATAGGGTGTGAAAAATCGTGATTTTTCAACTTTAGGAATTTTTTGTGTCGAAACTATTCATTTCTGCTCAAAACGTCTCACATGTCCCTATCTCAACTTTTCATTTACTGTCGATTGATATTTAATTGAAACGAATACGGGTGGTTTAGAATTTTGAGTTTTGCATCACCCTCTATTTGTTTCTATTAAATGTCAGTAGATAGTAAATGGAAAGATAAGATAGGGACATGTGAGCCGTTTTCAGCAGAAATGATTAGTTTCGACACAAAAAATTCCTAAAGTTGAAAAATCTCGATTTTTCACACCCTATATCTCTGTAATCTTTTTCGCTATACCCCAAGTATAATAGGTCGACAAAATCAGATTTTCAGGGAGAATTCAAAAATCTAACAAAATACAGGGTGTTCCATTTGAAATAACAAAGTAGCTACTACTTTCTGATACAAGCGGCAACACTGTATTGATGAAAATATTTTAGACGGATAGAGCAAGTCTGATTATCCACGCCCACAAATTTTCGAAATGATCGGTTTTTCTGTTCTCCAGGTACTTCTAATGTTCCACCCACTATGAAACACCCTGTATTATAAATGTTCACAGTAAATTTATAAACAGTCGTATTATAGTTTCAAATGAAATAATATCTATGATCAATTCTAATCCAGTCAAATCGACTAATTTGTAAGTACTATTTTTAGTTGGCTATCGCTATTAATACTTGTCAGTTATCCCAAATATGCCTGGCAAGTTGGTGTCGCCACTGTACTGAATTCGTTCGATGCTCATTTGTCTCAATTGTTCCTCTGTCAGTGATTCAATTATAGGTTAAAATGTTTTCTTCTTTTTTCAATCCCGCCTTTTCGCTGCGTATATGGAAAGAATGTAGCGATGTGAGCTTAATAGAATTTGTATTCCCTCTGAATATCTGCGATGTTGAGGCACATTTCAGTGTATTTGTAGTCAAATTGTAAAAAAGCGAGAGTAAGTATAGAATAAGAGGTAAGTACAGGAGAATCATGATATGAAATGATGAAATATGATATTGACGTTTCAAATGTTGAAACAAAAAAGTGGGGTTAAGGTGCCAAACTTTTTGAATTAGTGCCTGCTTGAATGCATGTTAATAAATTCAAAAATCATCACGCTAGACCTCAGCGCGAATTGAATAGAGGCAATATTATTTCAATTATACAGCAACAGTATTTTCTCTCAAAATTTTATACCATCTAAAATTCGCAGCCAACAATCTCGTTGTTTAATTGAAATAACTTCCACGGCTTACCCTGAAGTCCACTCCGACAGTCGATATGAAATTCCCCGAGAGGAAAAGCCCCTCCCGGAACCTCATCAGGATGCAAGTCTCGCCGACCCCGGAGTCGCCCAACAGCATCACCTGCTCGCAGAAAATTCACCCGAAGTCATGCCGGAATATTCCATAGCGGGTCGTGGACAATTTCATCTACTCGAGCTTTACCGCTCTAGGGTGGGAATTGACCCTTTCCAGAATAGAAAGTTATCATGGCGGATTTTGACATTTGACAGATTTAGGGAAAAATATTGGAAAAACTTGACACTTGACACTTGACAAAATAAATGTTCCATGACAAAATTGAATTGAAATGATAACAAATTCAAATTCCAGAATATCGATATAGATATTTCCTAGAATTAAAAGACACAAAGAAAGAGGATAATATTCTGAAATTCGGATTTGTTCACATTTTAATTCAATTTTGACATGGAACACTTATTTTGTCAACTGTCAAGTGTCCCTAGATTTTTCCCTAAATCTGTCAAATGTCAAAATCCACCATGATAACTTTCTATTCTGGGAAGGGTCAATTGTTATTTTCACCCTAGAGGGGTGAGCATATCTATTTAACGCACTAGTGTGGTAAATTCTATTTTTAACGCATACTGAATGGTGAGCTAACCGATTTCAATGAAATGTTCACAGATGTCTCTGGACACAAATGTAAATACCGAGCGATGTGATATTGAAATTTTACTTGAACGAATGGAAATATCTTGAAATAAATGATAAGACAATAACATAAAGAAATCTCAAAATAGACATTCCTCAGGATATTTCCTAACGTAAAGATAACGTTAAATGTCAAGTGTCATATCAAACTCTGACAGTATAGTCCAATACACCAAAATGATTGATTCTAATTGACATAACCTTACCAAAACAAAAACTACATTAAAAAGAGCTACGACAATAGATTTGACGTTTTCCATGAAAGGCACCCAACCTAGAAAAATCTCAAAATGACGTAGAAATGCCATGAAACAAACGACTCATCTGATAACGTTTGCTAGCGCCATCAGACCGCTGCCGATTGAACTGTTATAATCAAACCAAACCGAAATACGATTTGGACGAAAACGACTGAAATATTCATTATATATTTGAAAAATCGGTGAGATTCAAGTGACGGATTCTGATATTTCCAATAACTTGATATTTCTCTTTGTAGGATTTTCGTGAATAATGGCCTTGGAGTATATTGGTGATTTCTCAAGTTAGTAATAAGAAAGGAGATTTAGACCTTTCTTGCATTTTTATCTATGTTCATTTGTGAACATTTCCTTGAATTGAATTGAACATGGCTTTGTAGTCTCTGTTGTTGTTGATGTGAAGCCATTTTGACAGGATTCGAGTAGAGACATTATCCATTCGCACACTCTGTATCTGTCAGAAAAAAATATACACACCTTTCCACTAATATCATGAACGTCGTTTTGCAAGGATTCCCTCCTCTTCTTGGTGAACGGATCCTCAAGTTCCTCCCCATTTCTGTCGATTTCACTATTCACTTTTTCACCACCCTCCCCTTTCTTCGAACTCAGTCGAACAATTTTTCGGAAGTTGTTGTCACCGTCCATCATAAAACCGTTTTTTTTTGTCAAAATTCCTCTGGCGGTATGTTTTTCAGGAAATGGTATGGCATGTTATTATAGGTGGCTGTGATTGCGACTAACATATAACTGAGGAAGTGATAAGGAAAAGCAATCAGCACGAGGTTTCGTCGTTAATTCTGATTGTTTTGTTTAATTTCCGACTTATGCATGTCTTGCAATTTTGTTTCATATCTTTTTAACTAAGATGTCTAGAAAAATGGTGTGAATACTATAGTGACACCAGCTTCAGCAGGTATTCGAACTCTTTGACATATTTGGGGAAAAAAAAAATTTCAGAATTCTCCAAGTAGATCAAAAAATAATACTAGTGTTATTTCAACTATAGGGTATATCATTTAATTCAGATTTCAAATTTGCAATAATTCTGCAAATTTTGCCGCAAGTCTTTGTCACACACTGTGCATACATACATCAAATATGGGGAATTCTTTTATCAATACATTTTGAAAAAGATCGATACGTGCAATATCCCTTCTGCATCAAAAGAAACCCCAAAAGATGCAGTGTCGTTCGTATTTTTGTGTTTGGCGGGAAATCCATGAAAATAATAAATTTTCATATCAATTCTCAAAACACACTTATTTGAAAAAATATTGAACAATTTCATTGGGAAAAAAACAACATTTTACAGCTATTTACAAGTTTCGAAAAAAATCTGAAATTCTTGCGAGATTTCTTGCCACAAAAAAATTTAATTTGGAGAAATATGTACCTACTCTTCTGACAAATAAAGTTGTTAGTAGTGCCAACAATAATATTTTAAATATTTTATGAAGATTCGCATGCTATTTCTATTTGATTCGGAGAAAATTTGAAATCTGTGAATTTGCCAGCTGCTTTATAATTTCATTTATTTTTATTGTATAAATAAATTGATTCAATATTTGACATTACCGAATGAAATAGAAATAGCTCGCGAATTCAAAAAAATATTATTCAAAATATCACTTTAGGCTTTGTCAGAAATGTATTTTTCCAAATTTAAATATTTTTTTATCTTAGATTTCCTTTCAAACCTTGTAACATAGCAATGAAATGTCGTTTTGACCAACTTTTTAATTTCTTCAAATTTCAGGAAAATACGACCGACACTGAAAAACGTCTTTAGGGGTTTCTTTTAATGCAAAAGCAATAAAGTAATAAAAAACACTGATTTTGATAAATCAACTCTGAAGGGCAATAACTAATAAAATAATAATTTTCGAAAAAATGCTACACGAACTAGTAGGATTTTCTGAAATTTCTGGACACCCTGTGTTATCAAAGATGTGATGAAATAAAGGGTGGTTCATTTGAAAAAAGCAATGAGTTCATCTCCAAAAAGCTACGCCACTGACCACATTTCAAATCGATCGTTTAACAACAACAAAAACTTTTAATGGTCTTGTGTCGCGAAGACCGTTAAATCATTAAAAAACTTCCACACTTTTTTCACGTATTTCGACTGCTCTCCCGTTATGCCCCAACCCTCGAACTCTCGCCTACAACTCCACGCGAACTTTCCCGCCCGGATGGCCCGGATGGCGGATTGATGGGTGCCTTTTGTCGACATCGTCAACGAAAATATTTTGATTTTGCGCCATGGGGCTCATCTCCCCACTTCCCCCCCCCCTCCCACGTTGCTATGGTCGACGCGAGCACGTGCAGTTGTGCCTGGGATCACGTGGAATTCGCATCTGCCCCAGCCGATACGTGGGGCATGGTCGCCTTCCCCTACTTTTATGCCTGGTTATTTGTACCCAATATGGTACGAACACTTTGAAAATTGAAGTCTTGAAATTTCGACGTTTATCTCAAAATTTACACATTTATCTCTTTTATGTCTAAATTTCGATGTTTACCTCGAAATTCCGATCTTCATCTCGAAATTCTTACTTTTATTCATAAATTCCTCTTTTTATTTAGAAATTCCGCCTTTTATTTCAAAATTTCAACTATTATTCCTAAATTCTGACTTTTATCTCTAAATTTCGCCTTTTTCTCTCGAAATTTCGAGTTTTGCCTCCAAATTCCGCCTTTGTTCTATAAAATTTCGATTGGTATTTCTAAATTCCACCTTTCTCTGGAAATTTCTAGTTTTACCACGAAATTTTGAGTTTTATTTCGAAATTCCGATGTTCATCTCGAAATTCCGTCTTTAATCTTAGGATTCTAACTTTCAAGTCATAATCATTTTGAAAATTTGAGTCTGAAAATATCGATATTTATCTCGGAATTCCGACTGTTATCTCTGAATTCCCACTTTTATCTCGGAATTCCAACTATCTAGAAATTCCGCCTTTCATTTCAAAATGTTGACTTTTATTCCTAGATTCCGACTTTTATCTCGAAATTCCATTCCTATTTTCGAAATTCCGACTCTTATTTCTAAATTCCGCATACTCTCTGAATTTCAAGTTTTATCTCAGAATTCAGACTTTTATCTCGTAATTCCGACGTTTACCTCGAAATTCTGATGTTTATTCCGAAATTCCGACCGTTTTTATTTTTTTCTGGCGTTATTTGAAGAAATATGAATAACACTTCATCATGGCCACTTTTTCTTCCCTTCAAGAAATCATCAAATTATTTTTCTTAAATACGGACCTGGATTTTTTATTTAATTTTTTGTAACCTTTGGATAGCCCAAAAACTATGAGCTATAAAAAAATTCGATTTCCAAATGTCAAATTGACACTTTCTCAATTTTTTTTTATATACAGGGCTATTCAATTTCGAGTCTATGCATGGGGATTTCGATAACGGTAAGAGATAGAGGGTTGGTTAAATGGGGGCAAAGTAGTCTATTTCAGAGGTTAATTATATGGATGAAAAAAATCTGACCTAGCTTCTTCAGTTCTGAAGTTATACAGGAAAAATCGAAAATTTCGAAATTCTTCTCTTGCCTATATCTTTTTATTTTACGAAGATTTTATTAAAACTTTGCCACTTTGCCGTTGCAACTTTTTGTAGCCTTTCCAAATATCTGAATAAAAATTATATACAGAGTATCGTATAACTTGGGCCACCCACAACTATTAATTTTCAAATACGGACCTGTATTTTTTATTGCATTTTTTTGAATGTCAAGAGTAATGTTTCATATTGACATAGTATTTTCATCTGAATTACAGAGTGTTTTGGAAATATTGAACTATTACCAGTAAAATTTCAACATTTTTTTTTAATTTTTCCTGTATAACTCCAGAAATGAAGAAGCTAGGTCAGATTTTTTTCCTCCATATAATTAACCTCTGAAATACGATACTTTGCCCCCATTTAACCAACCCTCTATCTCGTACCGTTATCGAAATCCCCATGCATAAACTCGAATTTGAATAGCCCTGTATAATGCAATTACTGAAATTGGAAAAAACGGGATGAAAAATCACAACCACATGTCAAAGCATAGTTCAATGTTTAGAAAAATTTGCAGGATCAAGGATGGTGTTTTCCAATTCAGAAAAACGTTATATGGTCTAAATTTATCAAAGTGTTCGATAGAAACTCGCAAATTTAACATTTTTTAAACAGTGGAATGGAAACCAAGGGGTGATGCGCTGGCCTGCAAGGGGCCCCGATTTATCCCCGCTGGATTATTTTTTATGAGAATATTAAAAACGAACCGTTTATTCGAAGATATTCCACGGAACAAAAATATCTTACACCAAAATTTAATGACACATACGAAAATGCCTATATATAGATGCAAGGGGGATCATTCGAGCATTCACTTCAAAATTTAATTTTTTTTTTACATTATATGCATAGTTTTCATCAATCGACTGAGTATTATAGATATTATTTCGCCAGAAGTTCAGTTTTCAAATATTGTTTAGGTGCTGATAATCGTTTCTTAGTTATATTACTGATGAATAATAATGTTTCAAACATAGTTTCGGATTGAATATTCAAAAAAATAGAGAAACTGTAAATTTTTGTCATCGAAACATTCGGAATTGATTTCCGAGGTAACTAAAAATGAAATAAAAAATCCAGGCCCGTATCAAAAAAATAGGTTGATAATGGTTTAGAGAAAACGAAACGTCGGATTTCGAATTTGATAACGCTATCTTGTAGGGTTTCATGAAATATCGATTTTTTCTGATATATCCGAAAGTATTCGGAATTTTCCAAGTTTCAGAACAGTATTTTTTAGGCCACAAATTGCGCAACTTTGCCATAACTGAACCGACCCTGTATCTCTTACGCTTTTACGAGATCCCAATGATGAGGATAGAATTCCATCCACCCTGTACAGCAAAATGGATCAATATCTCTATCAATATATCTACAAATTCGTTGTATAGCATTTTTGAACAGATAATGAAAATTCACGAATACCACTCAAGTACGAATTGAAACATTCCGATTATTAAATTAAAAAAGTGATCAAACAAACACACGAGTAGGTACATCCCGGTATATCCACCCTAAAACCCCAAAACTCACCGACCCCACTCGAATAATATATTTCTCATCGAAACCATGATCAAGCACGCCTGGACTCGCCCGGAAACAAACGCACGTCCTACCGGATTGCAAGGAAGACATCCCTCTCCCGATCGCTTTTTGTTTATTATCGACAGGTCTGGTCGAAGGTGTAGAGGCTCGGGGGCGGGGGGGTGAGTCAATTATCCCGCCCCCTTTCCCCTCCCCCAATCACTGCGAATGTCGCTCTCAATCATAGATAAGATAAGGCCCGATTGATGGGGTGGCCAGCCAAAATAGTTGGGGTGAAATGCAAAATAAAAGAGCCATGATGTAGGACGCAGTATCTGAATTGAAAGAAGATATTTCGTCTTGTCCAATTGAAGATCAAACACAGTTTGAATGACTACGAGCAGAAAACCACTACTTTCCTGGCTAATGTCACGCAGAACATTGAATTATATATGCTCGTAGTCCATGCAATGATTCGCACTATGAATGCAGATCGAAAATGTTTCTTTCTTCCTAAGACGTGACAAAGTTCATCTCAAGCCAAAGCGCCTGAATTTCAATAATTTCATCCTGTATCTATTTTTGAAAATCAATATATTCACCAATAATAACCAATATCAATAAAACTATTTTTTTTATTTTGGTTGTATAATGAAGTCATTGTGCAACGCAAATGCGTGTCGAAATAGCCTCTATTTCGATACGCATTTTTTATTATTCAGAGATTGGTACAATCGACCTGTCAAATGAAAGTCAGAATAGTTAGGCTCAGTTTACTTCTGAGCGAATTGGATTTGGTGATATCAGCAGTGAAATACTCAATGTTTTAATTGGTAAATTTCAATTCAGAGTGTTATTTGATTTAAATTGACCAATGAAAACATTAACAACATTGAATTTTTCACCGCTGGTATTGCAATAATCAAAATCGCTCAACTGTAAACTGGGCTTTACGCTTGCGCGTGAGATTTTAATTATTTCAATGTCATCATTGTTACCAATCGAAGATGTTTCTGTTATTCATCGTTATTAAGTCCATTTTTTCTTCAAATCATATCAAAATAGAACAAATAGCATATGACACACGTTTTATAAGACACGTTTTCGCACTTGTTCACTTGGAGCACTCCTCGCTTCGCTCGTCGTACTCCAAACAACGCGTGCGACAAAATAGCGTCTTATAAAACTTGTATCATAATATACTATTTTGAAGCGAAATTCATATCCCCACAAGGTGCACTTAAAAAACATCGAATTTTATAGTAGGGGAGCCCAAGCATTGTGGGGACCTTTTGGATTGTGAAGATTAGATGCTAAAAAGAAAAAAAGTTATATGATGTATGCCCTTTCACTGGTGGGGGGAGCGTGTACAGTTCCTCGAAAATGTAAAAAAAAAATAGTCACAATGAAATACTCGAGCGCGTCATATATTAATAGTGCATGCGCTCCACGTGTTTGTGATAACAGAGCAGACAGAAAATTGAAAAAAAATATATTTCGAGTGAACCCTAAAGAAGCTACTATTGAAAAGACTGACGATTTGAAAGTTAGCGAAATCATAGCCGATTTCTGAGAATCAAAAAAAAATTGTGACATTGAAATACTCAAGCGCGTCACTTACGTCAAATTATTACACAGACGGTTCAGCTTGATGTCCTTGTTGTGCTGACCCATAATCTGACAATTATTATGTGGAGGAGTTTCCTCAATCTGAAGGTTTGAAATTTTATGTTTATATTTTTTCGTTATTTTAAATTACTGAATATTTTTAGAGCACAAAGTGTGAGAAGGGAGGATAGGCGCGGAGTGGGACAATTTCAACTATTTCAGCTTATGTAAATCGTCATATTTTTGACCTAAAATCCTAAAAATCCTAAAATCCCCGCTTTGGCTCCCCTGCTATTATCCATTCAAACGATTAAATACTAGTTTCATTGAATCCTGAACTGGATGTCAATCGATTTTATAATCTAGCACAACAATAAATGATAAATAGAATATTTCCAATCGAACATTCGACAAAATAAATAATTAATAATAATAAATGACGTCGTGCGACAGGTGGCTCAACGCAAGGAATAGAAGATATTGTATATTACCATGTTTCCGCACGAAAAAAAAAATTACTGATAGCAAAAATAAAATAACTCTAGATAAATGTGCTGCAAAGGCGAATTTTAAAAACGCATAACCTTTGCGTAATTAGGCAGTTTTTTTTAAAGGGCGAGCTGACCTACATTAATTGTTATACGTATTTTTACATGGAGCCGAAATATCTTGCTGTAATTTGCAAACAGCAAGAATATTGGTCATTACAAATTTTCTTCAAAGCTATGAGATATCGTGTACCCGAGTTATGTTGAAGTTTTTCTCGCTTACCGAAAATCCGATTCCTACTGTGGCTGAAAAGTTCCCCGACTGGAATTTTCCCGTGTCGAATTTCACTAGCAATGACGTTTTTCCGACGCCGCTGTCTCCCAATAAGATTGTCTGAAAATCGAAACATTGCAACTGTAAATCATCTCTAATTTACAGTTGCAATTGTAAATTATCCCTAATTTACAGTTGCATTTGTCAAATATCTCCAATAAACAGTTGCAACTGGAAATCAAAACGTTGCAACTGTAAATTATCTCTAATTAACAGTTGCAATTGTAAATTATCTCTATTTTACAGTTCCAACACCAAATTGGACTTGATTTACAGTTGCAATTGTCGAACATTTCCAATATACAGTTGCAAACTCAAATTATTTCTAATTTACAAGTGCAACTGTCCAACTGTAAATTATCACTGATACACCAAAAGTGTTGCATCTGTAAATTAGCCCAAATTTATAGTTGCTATCAGGAAGTCTCCCTAATACACACTGTAAATCATCCCTAATACATGGTTGCAATTGTAAATTATCCCTAATTTACAGTTGCATTTGTCAAATATCTCCAATAAACAGTTGCAACTGGAAATCAAAACGTTGCAACTGTAAATTATCTCTAATTTACAGCTGTAATTGTAAATTATCTCTATTTTACAGTTCCAACACCAAATTGGACTTGATTTACAGTTGCAATTGTCGAACATTTCCAATATACAGTTGCAAACTCAAATTATTTCTAATTTACAAGTGCAACTGTCCAACTGTAAAATATCACCACCAAAAGTGTTGCATCTGTAAATTAGCCCTAATTTATAGTTGCTATCAGGAAGTCTCCCTAATACACAGTCAACTGTAAATCATCCCTAATACATAGTTGCAACTGTAAATTATGCCTAATTTGGAGTTGCAGCTGTAAATTAAAGCAATTGAATTGGACCAATTTATAATCATAAGCGCGAATAAAGAGAATGATTCAGAAAAAAATTTCCATCATTCTATCTTGATGGCTAATTCACAGTTTTGCAGTTGAAGATTATTTCTAACATACAGATGCGAGTTGCGAATTTGAATGAGCCCTAATTTACAGTTGCAATAATTGATATGATTGTAAGTGTAAATTATACCTAAATTCGAAGTTGCAACTGTAAATTGAGGCTAATTAATTCAACTGATTCATGAAGAGATTATTTATAATTGAAAAAATGTTTTCGGGATGACAAATTTACAGTTGCAACTGTAAATTAGGGGTTTTTTTACTCGGAAAAGTTTTTAGGAGAATCAGAGCAGCTCGAGTCGAATTTATTCATGAGCGATTCCATCCAACATACTGACGGCTGCGGTCCTAGATAGACCGCTAATCACTAGAAATTCGACCAAGTTGTAATATCCGGCCGTCAGGCTTTCATCCTGAACGGCCCAATTAGGCAGGCGCTGCCATTCTCGTTATTTCGTTTTCATAGTGGACGAAATACAGGGCGAATTGCTATATCCGCTATCCTCCGAGTCCAATTTTTTGAAGGATCACTTTTTTTTTGGCTCACCACGTATTGTATGATGTCTGATTGAATTGAAAGAAAAAATACCTTGTGGATTTTCGATTCCACCGTCTCGATGATGACGTCCGACTGGCACAACTTCAAGACTTCCGCGGGCGGTTGGTAGTTTCTGTAACCCGTCGGTGAAGGGGTGTTGCTGTGGGGGTGGTTTTTGGTGGCTGTCACCCTCAACAGGGTGTCCTCTGTCGCCTCGAAAACGTCGTCTTCCATGCTGTCGTCGGTAGCCATCTTACCTTGGGATACGAAGGAAAATAGTAGGCACAATATAGCACAAGATAGCACAATATAGCTCAAGATAGCACAAGATAGCACAAGATAGCACAAGATAGCACAAGATAGCACAAGATAGCACAAGATAGCACAAGATAGCACAAGATAGCACAAGATAGCACAAGATAGCACAAGATAGCACAAGATATCACAAGATAGCACGAGATAGCATAAGAAAGCACAATATAGCATAAGAAAGCACAATATAGCACTGATAGTACAAGATATTATAGTACAAGATAGTACAAGACTTGAAAGTGGCTGACAATATCCCGAGTTGGGAAGTAGAGTTTCGGACTTCCATTGTCTAAAGATATGAAAATTTGAATTCTGAGTTATGCTAACAACGAAAGAAGTAATGAAAATATCTTATCAATATTTTAGAATATTTTTCATAACTAATTTCGTTTTCAACATAACTCGTCTTTTCTTGGGATTCAAATCTTCATACCTTTAGACAATGAAAGTCCGAAACTCTACTTCACATAGTACAAGATATTGCGAGATAGTGCGAGATAGTATATGTACAAGGGAGTAGAAGTAGAAGGTAGTACAAGAAAATACAAGATGGTGAAAATAGTGGAAGTACAAAACGGTAAAGATATTATAAGACAGTACAATATAGTGCAAGATAGTACAAAATGGTTAAGATAATACAAAATAGTACAAGATGATATGAAATAGTATGAGATAATGCGAGACAGATAGTAGTTACAAGATAGTACAAGATAGTACAAGATAGTACAAGATAGTACAAGATAGTACAAGATAGTACAAGATAGTACAAGATAGTACAAGATAGTACAAGATAGTACAAGATAGTACAAGATAGTACAAGATAGTACAAGATAGTACAAGATAGTACAAGATAGTACTAGATATTGGTTTTACGATTTCGCCTAGATTGATAGAGAGATCATTGAAAAAAATTATAAAGAATAAAGGTCCGAGTACAGATCCCTGTGGTACTCCATAATGCACACTGTGAGCATCAGAGCTTTGGTGACCACACTTAACATAATTAATCCTATTTTTCAGATATGAAGAGATGAGATCTAATGGAGTACCTCTAATACCATATCTCTCAAGTTTAAGTAGTAGATAATCATGGCGAACTGTGTCAAATGCTCTTGTTAAGTCATAAAATCTAGCAGAGCTAATTGATTGATCATCAAACCCATTCAATATGGTGTCACAGAGCTCACAGACTGCTGTAACAGTAGACTTCCCAGGTCTATAAGCGAACTGATTAGGGCAAAACAAGTTGTTTTTTTCAAAAAAATTTAAAAGCCGTATTTTCAATACCGTTTCAAAGATCTTGCCCAATATAGGTATAATAGAGATGGGTCGATAATTAGCTGGTAAATTTTAATCCCCTTTTTTTATAAATTGGTGATACTCTGATAGTGATAGTACAAGATAGTACAAGATAGTACAAGATAGTACAAGATAGTACAAGATAGTACAAGATAGTACAAGATAGTAAAATATAGTAAAATATAGTACAATATAGTACAATATAGTACAAGATAGTACGAGATAGTACAAGATAGTACAAGATAGTACAAGATAGTACAAGATAGTACAATATAGTACAAGATAGTACAAGATAGTACAAGATAGTACAAGATAGTACAAGATAGTACAAGATAGGACAAGATAGTAGAAGATAGTAAGAGATAGGACAATATAGGACAAGATAGTACAATATAGTACAAGATAGTACAAGATAGTACAAGATAGTACAAGATAGTACAAAATAGTATAAGATAGTACAAAATAGTACAAGATAGTCCAAGATAGTACAAGATAGTACAAGATAGTACAAGATAGTACAAGATAGTACAAGATAGTACAAGATAGTACAAGATAGTACAAGATAGTACAAGATAGTACAAGATAGTACAAGATAGTACAAGATAGTACAAGATAGTACAAGATAGTACAAGGAAGTACAAGATAGTACAAGATAGTACAATATAGTACAATATAGTACAAGATAGTTCAAGATTGTACAAGATTGTACAAGACTGTACAAGATTGTACAAGATTGTACAAGATAATACAAGATAGACTAAGATAGTCCCAGATATTACAAATTGGTATAGTACAGAATAGAAGAGGCTGAAATTGTACATAGTTGTTGTCATTTGAATAGCCTTTTCATTAGATTTAGTTCTAAGTAAGAATTTTTATTGTAAATTATATAGTGCGTTTCACAGTTGGAGTGACAAAACCTAGGGGATATTCCGCTCAGTAAAATATGGAGGAAAGTTCAAATGAAAATTTTTCGAGAAATAGGGTGTCAAGTTGAAAAAATAGTTTTTTATTACTATAGCTTGAAAACCCTTTATCCGATTTTGATGAAATTTCCAAAGATTCTTTAAACCGCATCGACTGATGGGTATGCTTTAAACATGCTTTAAACAATCACAAAAAATCTACTGGACTAATAAGATTTGATGAAGACTTTCCAGGGGCGTATCCAGCGAGCAACTTGGTTGTTTTTGCAAGAGAAAATATTAATATGTTTCAACTCTGAAATACCCTATTATTATGTTTTAGGGTTTATTTTTTCATTTATGCAATTCTTTACACAGCATGCCTAAAACAACTCGGTTTATTTGTAAATTTAAAATCACTTCTGAGAATAATTTTTAAAATTGAATCAGCAAAAACTGTAGATCCATCGATTCGAAAATTGAATGGAAAATCCACAAACATTGCATATTTGTATTTCTTCATCATTGAATGTGCCTGTTTTGACACTCCTCCTTATGTTGCTTATTGTGCTATGATTGTGCTGAACAACCCTCTATATGGATACAAATGTCACAGTTACCACAGAAAATAATAGCAATTTCCACCCTCCAACCATACCCGAGATAAATAAAACTACAGGAAACATACCAAGCTCCAGACATAACCACAAAAACTCACCCCAATCTCGAAACCACCCGCGCGCTCTCTCACATCTCCCGGGCCCCCCTTCGAGCGGGGCGCACGATGACTCCCCCAAGTAATCTTACCCCAACACTTCGCTGTCTCAATTCGACACCTCCGGGGCTAGCCCGACGCGTAGGAGCGTCGGGACGCCGTCGTCGTCGTCATCGCCATGTTGATCCTGGCACTGCGATAAGAAACGAAACGAGGGCACAGGACTCAGGCAGGATGCGGGGGATCAATGAGTGGCAGTGGTGGGGATTAGGGGGGTCTGAGTAAAAATTGGATCGTTTGGGGGTGTCCCAAATTCTTACAGGGTCGGTTGAAGTACAAAAAATAAGTTGTGTATTTATATGAGCGACATTATGTTGCAAATTATTAGTTGAAAGGTATTTTGATTTCGAGATGTTATCAAAAAAACTTTTTTCTATTTTGGTTGTATAATGAAGTCATTGTGCAACGCAAATGCGAGTCGAAATAGCCTCTATTTCGATACACATTTTTTATTATTCGGAGATTGGTACAATCGAACTGTCAAATGAAAGTCAAAAGAGTTAGGCCCAGTTTACTTCTGAGCGATTTGGATTTGGTGATATTAGCAGTGAAAACCTCAATGTTTTAATTGGTAAATTTCAATTCAGAGTGTAATTTGATTTAAATTGACCAATAAAAACAATAACAACATTGAATTTTTCACCGCTGGGCTGTAAACTGGGCTTTACGCTTGTGCGTCAGATTTTAATTATTTCAATGTCATCATTGTTACCAATCGAAGATGTTTCTGTTATTTATCGATATTAAATCCATTTTTTTCTTCAAATCAAATCAAAATAGAAAAAATTGCATATGACACACGTTTTATAAGACACGTTGTCGCACTTGTTCACTTGGAGCACTCCTCGCTTCGCTCGTCGTACTCCAAACAACGCGTGCGACAAAATAGCGACTTATAAAACTTGTATAATAATATACTATTTCATGGTTGTGTTTTATTGGCTTTATTTTCATAGATACGAAAAAAATGAAAACACTCACTTGCAGCTGTTTTACATGTTTTATTTCAGCTCTGATTCGGTATAGAACCAAAAAACTAATATCATTGAGGATATCGACTAGATTTGGATTGATAGATTCCTAGAGAAACACTAGCAATAGATTGAAAAATTGTAAGAAAAATAATTTTGAAAAAAATGAATGAAACATTTTTTGAATTTATCAAATTGTCCTAAACAAATCTAAAACTTGGAATTTTGAAAATGAGAAATTCCGAATTATAGGTTACCTACGATGTGAAATTCCGAGTTATACCACCGATATATGAGCCGGAATTATCATGTAAAATTTCGAGATATAACTCGGAATTTTGATGTAAAATTCTGAATTATTATTCGGAAAATTTCATAAATTCATTTTCAACCAATTAGAAGGCTCCTTTTTGTATACGTTGCTTATAGCAACGGGCGATTACCGTGATAATTTTGTTAGTTCCTATTGACGGAATTAATAAGTGATAATTTTTCTGTCAAAAATGAAGCGCCTTATATTTATTGGCAAACGTCACTCAGAATAAAATCTGGGTAGACATGTGATGATGATGATTGAAAACGGATTACTGTTTTGAATGTTCCTGGAATATTAGTAATAAACATCAGTTACTATATACAGTATCTACGCAGAATAGGTCGTATATAGGGTTCATCTTCTCATCATATTAACAGCAACTTCGATTTTTGAAATTTTCTTACCGAATCTCCCACGCAGCAGAATTAATTCCCTATATTTTTTTTCTCGGTTCCACTCATGTTTTTGTTGATAGAAAATTATCCCGAGTCGAAAAAAACATTCGTGACCTTGAAAAAAATTATCGGTAATACTTCTGTTGCTAAGGAGATTACAAGTGAATATCAGCCGTTCATTCCAGAGCTCATAAAGTAGAGATTTTGAGACTGTGGCTTGAGAATATACAACAATTGGATATATAACCCAAACACCACATTATATTTGAGAAAAACCAAATACGTATTTCGACAACTAAGTTATCATCTTCAGTGGAAATACCAATGAAACTCATATATCCATTTGTTGTATATTCCAAGGTTCATTGAAGAAAACATATATCATGGAATCTCAATTTTGTTTTGAAAATTCCCAATATTTTCAAATCTTCATCACTTTTGAATAAATCGATGGAACTCACAGAAAACCTTTCGCACACCACTGGATTTCAAAAGTGTGTTACGCCCACCAACCATGCGACTTGCATGAAACTCTAAAGGTCAATGAATGAATACCAACCCCAATTCCTGCTGGAATTTCAGCCCGCGATACATTTTCGCAAGTTGTTAGCATCAGAAATTCAAAATATGAATTAATGAAGATAATTTTCGTGAAATTATTGTATGACAGATAAGTTTGTTCTGAAATGACATTTCCCCCTTGACCTATTCTTTTCCTTCTTTGTCTACCTGTGGCTTATTTGTATTTCACTATGATCTTATGATACCTCTACTTCAATAAATACTATGAATTCAAAAATATACAATATAGGTAGGTATATAGGCATGGTTTTTTATGTTTGTTATTTTACAGACCCTAACAAGGCTAGAAATAAATGAGCTATAGGTATCTGAAATCTGATAAACAAATATATCATTGAATTACATAATTCAGTAAATAAATTCAATGATAATGTATATGATCTATAAATTAATTGCAATTCAAATTTTCCTGTTGACCTTCAAAAAACGAGACGAACGACTTGGAATGCTGAGAATTTATATTCAAATCTTGCGAATGAATAACAAGAAAATTTACATTAAAAACTAACATGAGTATTCGAAATCGTATGATTTAAGACACGCCTTAAATTGATAAACAATATTACAAAATATAAGAATTTCGTATTCCGATTCAACATAATTATTTGATTACTGCGGGTGCAGAAAATATATATCAGCTATAATTTAGTTTTTCGCCAAAATACGAGGTAGTTCAGTAGCAAGTAGTATAAATTAAAGGGCTTGTAGATTAAGCTAAATGATGAAGAAAGTTCATATGTAGTTTTTTTTTGGAAAATGTCTTTTTACCGAATTAAACAATTTTTTTTTGAAAATATATTTTCACCGAATTATAGAGTGTCGACTGACGGTACAGTTTGTTTGAAACAGAATAAATCAAAAATTCTGAAATAAGCATGCATTGGAAGATTCTAGGGTCAATATGAGAACCTGCAGTAGCGTACGGTGTCACATAAAACCATTTGTCCTACAAAAAATTCTGAATATATAGGCGTTTTTCACTTTTTCTGATTCCGAGACTAAGTTGCTACAGAAATGGTAAACTCGTAAAATTTTGATATGACGCATCGTTCTCGGTTCAGTTTTTTTAGGTATTTTCATTTATTTGTTTATCTTTCTCAAATATTTCAAAATCCACGGATTCAAAATGTCGGAGAAAAAATTGAATACCACGTTGCTAGAACTAATGTTTCCTGGTTCCTCATATTTTTAATAAGGAAATAACAAAACTGAAATAACATGTATTGAAAAATTATTGTGAGAACCGTCCCAATAAAATAAATAAACTTTATCGACAGTTATACTCAAAAATACATATTGAACATTATAAACATGATGGCGTCTCTTATACCCCTTTCACCTCCTTCTCTTCAAAATCAACCTGACCAATGGTCTGTTTATAACATTAATTCTTATTCAATGGTCCATATTTTGAAGAGTTACAAAATCAACTCGACAAATTTGTATCCCCTGTATATACTATTCACTCATCATAAATTGCATAGCTTATATTAATATATTGCATCAGCGAAAATCGAGTAAATCTACTATATACTATCATCGTAGTATTCTTATAATAGTACCTACTAGATTCTGATTCATAAGATCTATCATTGATTTGGCTGATGCAATGTTTACATTTCCTTTCAATATCCAAAATAAGGAAGTATTGGAGGGAAAAATACTATTATAACAATGCATGAATGAATCGGATATTGAACCAAAATAAGAGGAAAATTATACGTAGGTGCAGACTCTTCACGTATATATTGAACAACCACTCAACATATCAATTTAGTATGTAGAAGTGGTGACATATTTTGACCCATCTATACAAAATCCAGTGCCTCGTATGACACTTAAAACTCTTAAAAGCTAAGGTCCCGTCTTCCTATCTGATACTAGTCCTAGACTTTTATGAGGGTTACTAAGATGGAGGTTAAAATTGAATACTATAAGTTTTATAAGACGCTATTTTTTCGCACGCGTTGTTTGGAGTTCGATGAGCGAGGCTCTATACGATTTTTTCTATTTTGCATTAATTTGAAGTCTTTTATTGAAAAAAAAATATTTAATATCGATAAATAACACAAACATCTTCGATTGGCAACAATGAAATATTTCAAATCTGACGCACAAGCGTAAAGCCTACTGTTGAGCGATTTTGATTTTTGCAATACCAGCTGTGATAAATGCAATGCTTTTATTGTTTTCATTGGTAAGTTTGAATCAATTCACACTCCGAATTGAAATTTATCAACAAAAATATCGAGTGTTTCATTGCTAGTATCACCAAATCCAAAATCACTCATCAGAAGTAAGCTGAGCCTAACTCTTCTTACTTTCATTATTCGACAGTTCGATTGTACCAACCTCCGAATAATAAAAAATGCGTATCGAAACAAGCTATTTCGAAACAAGTAATTATTTTTCAAAGTAATTAGGCATTCATATTTATAAATCATTATAAAATTCTATAAAAGGTTGCTTCTCACTGAAAGCATTCAATCATTTCTCAGTTTCATCCAGTCTAATTGTCTATATAATCATATCGAATTGTATTTGTGAGCATGGTGAAACATGTTTTGAAAATATAAAATATAATCGCCAAGTTTTTTTTTCATTTATTTATTTATCAACAATGAAGTAATACCAGACCATATTTCATTTACTATTACGAAATTCATTATTTGAAGCATGAAAAAAGCGTGCCTCATATGTATATATACTTACATTATTTTTTCTTTGTTTCAGACGTCTTATTCTGACAAAGGACCAAACATACAAAATATCGGAATTATAAAACTTCCCACGAACTCTTACAGGTGATTTTTATTTTTTAGACAACTAATGAAAATTTCCTGAACATCGACTACCTTACTTTCAACGTTGGCAACCGCAAAGTGGTAAGGAACGAACATTTTACTTGCCCCATTTCTGATGTTATCTAGGCTGCATTCTCATGTAGGTACAGGGTCTTCACGTAGTGTATCAAACTTCGCTGATAACCGTATTGCTAACAGAAAAACAATTGAATATCGCGTTTTCGATTTATTCGAAAAAAATATACTTTTGCTGACTTGAGTTTGATCACCCCTGTATATATTGAACCGGTGGAGAGTTTTACCACGTTTTACTGTCCTCTGTGTATATTTCTATCTCGTAGCAGCCAACATATACTTCACGTTTAGATGTCGTTTTGCTAGAAGCAAAATTTTTGCATGAATTTCCGATCAAATTGACATTCAGATAGAGCTCACATTCAGAAACAAGTTATAATTCTTCAAATTAATTAGTCATTCATATTTATAATTATTTGTTATGAAAGTTTATAAAAGGTTGCTCGCACTAAGCATTCAACCATTTTCCAGTTTTATTCTTGAGTATTGCGACTATAATTGTGTACTCGCTATATTATATAATCGAGGGTTTTTATATCGAATTGTGTTTGTGAGCATGGTGAGACATATTTTGAAAATATTGTAGAATAATCGCCAAGAACATATTAAAAAACTGAAAAAAACTCGTTTCGGTTAATATGTGTTTTTAGCAGTTTGATCGAAGAACGAAATCGAATGATTGAACATTCATTTTTATTGTTCAGTAGCTAATGTTTGCCTACAACAGGCCTATATGATTATTATTTAATCCTTTTTTTATTGTTCTTGTGTGGAAATAATTACCTGCTACAGGCCAATATATGTAATGAATATCGTCTTCTACAGACCCCTTATTGTTTTTAATAATTTACTGCTTTTGCCACAAGCCGTTATTATCGGGGCACCGTACCTATCCTTCCAGAAGATCAATTAGCTAATATGTTTCAATTGTGCATTCATAGAAAGATAAATTGATTTTACATTCACCTAAAGGAAAAACCATGTTATTTCTAAACCCTCTGTTATATAAGAGAGTCCGGTTTCTCCAACTTCATGTTCAAATTTATCGATCACCTGTATCTAAATAACCTTTGCATGTAATATTTTCAATAAGTAAATCAATATAATAACTATTCGAAACTTGCCTTTGTATTGTCTGAACTTGTTACTGCATTCATCATAGCATTCCTCGGTGTGATCTCATTTTCTTGTTTCCTGGATGTATTAGATCACGGGTATAACTGCACGTTTTCGTTTGAGATATCCTTTTCGACGAAATTGTCACTATCATCACTCATTGTTGATTCAACACTTTCTCCACTAAAGACACGTGAAAATATCCCACTTCTGAATTGTTAGTCTTAACAATATAACACGTATATTGCTCTTGATGCTATCCATTCAACCTCTTTCGTATATCTGCCCCTCTCTGGACATATTATATCTGTGCATGATTAACAATATGATTCATGATCAACCGATATAGTTACTTAATTCTAACGGCTATCGACATACTCGAATACAGGGTAATTCAATAATAATACCATCTCTAACATATGTAATGATAGCAATGAAGTAATACCAGACCAATAGTTAATGCCAAGAATAACACATTTTATGTACCCACTATTTCACAAGTTATTATGAAATTTATTATTTGATGCATGAAAAATGGGTGGCTCATCATGTATATGCTTACATTATTTTTTTGTTTCAGACCTCTTATTCTGACAAAGGACCAAAGGTAAAAAATATCGGATGGTAATAAGACTTCTCACAAAATCTTACAGGTGATTATATTATTTTTTAGCCAACTAACGGAAAATTCTTGAACTTCGACCACATCACTTTCAACGTTGGCAACGCCAAACAGGTAGGAAAAAAAAATAACACATATATTTCCTTCAATCACTTCATTATTTTCGATGTTTTCTAGGCTGCATCCTTCTACATCACTCGTCTAGGATTCCAGCCTCTCGCATACAAGGGACTAGAAACAGGAAACCGTCAGTATGTGCATCACGTGGTGCGTCAAAACAAGGTGAGATCAATCTCAAATCGTAAATCTCAAAACATCAACTTCTAATCGTCAATAATCAATCATCTTGTCCACGGTTTAGGAAGAATAATGCGAAAAACATCACTGCTAGATATCAATAAATATATTTACTTTTTTACCACTGAATCAATCTTCCAACTCCCATTATAGTATTTTCAGTGTGAATTGAACTGTTTCATAAAAACTAAGAAAGAATAATAGCTACATATAATATGTGTATTTGGAGTGCAAAGTGATAGATTGCCACTGAAAAATACAGTATAATCGTGCGACGCTTTTCTGGTTTTCAGATAACGTTCGTATTTGTATCACCATACAAGCCAGAAGAGAAGGATGTCAACGCACATATTGCCAAACATGGAGATGGTGTTAGAGATGTGGCATTTTCAGTTGAAAACTTGGACGGGATTGTATTGGTAAGAAAAAATCGAATAAAAAAAAAACATCGAAGACCACTGAATACATCAAAAATCCAATATTGATATTACTTCGTATTATTGGATAACTCGAATTACTGGCAATACAAGACGAAACCGTATAACCGTCGTAATATCATCATAAAAAAATATCACCAAAATAGACAATAAAAGCGATCTATCTATAAGTATATTTGGATGATTAAATTTTATTCCACGAATTCCAAAGCATCCCATTCATATTTTTCAGAAAGCCAAGCAAAATGGTGCAGAAATAATAAAGGATATTTGGGAAGAATCAGATGTTTGTGGAAGAGTACGTTTAGCGAAAATTAAAACGGTAGGTACCTACCTCAAAACTCCATCCCAAATAAAATCAAGATAATAACGATTTTATTAATTTCAGTATGGAGACGTTACCCACACTTTAATTGACAGAAGCTCCTACACTGGAGCATTTTTGCCAGGTTTCGTTAAAAAGGAAGAAGATGCTTTGGGAAAAATTCTGTAAGAACTTTATAATTTTCAAATTTACCAAATTGGATTTCAAAAAAATGTGCATCACACTCACATATCCTGCTTAATATAAAGTATCATCAAGAATGATTTTCAAGAGTGATATATAATATATCTATAGCTTATTATTTAAGAAAGTGGGCAAAGGGTGAGTTTTAAACACAAAGGGTTCAAAGTAATATCTAAATTTCAATGAAACCTGGATAATAATAATAAGGAATTGAATCATGCGCGCCGCCAGGAACAAACTCATTGTATAAAACCAAACAAAATTAATGATATGACCATGTGGTGTGTGTACATAATACTTTTTCATTGTAATAAAAGCTATGTGATACAAACTGTACAAAAACGGTTAAACTCAAAGTACCTAGTACTTATTTTAACTAAGCTCTGGAAGACATTCCTTTTCCTACATAACCAGAGATAAGAGGGCATGTTCTAACAAAGAGAAAAACTCATCAGAAAATATTTCTTTTACAAATAGATGATTATACATACATGATTATAATACATAGGTATATTAATATCGCAGAAAATACACAATGATCACCAATATCACCATTTTATTTTAAAACAAGTGACAAACGACAAACGCTTCAATTTTGAAACAACCACCTTTTGTCATGGTCAACTTCGCTGTTTTTCGCTTCGCGTTTTCCGTCCGTTAGCTACGCTTCGTCTTCTTCTTTATTTTTACCAATCAATGCGTTCTTCTCATGAAACTGGACATTTAGCTTCAGGAAACATCCAGCTTTCCTAAACTCAAGAAAATAAAACGGGTAAACTTTCTATTTTCATTGATGTTGTTCTAGACCGCCTGGAAAATTGGACTTCATCGACCATGTGGTTGGAAACCAACCAGATGGCGAAATGGAATCTGTTGCTAGTTGGTATGAAAAAGTATTACAATTCCACAGATTTTGGTCAGTAGATGATACCCAAGTTTTCACTGAATATTCCTCTTTGAGATCCATTGTAATGAGCAACTGGGAAGAGAATGTGAAGGTGAGAAGAAGAAATGATGAATACACGTCCCTAGACAGAAAAGCCCTTAACCATAGTCGATAAATGAACTACTAAATTTACCGCACTTTCCGAATGTTTTCAATTTTAAGAACAATAAAATGATTATAGATGCCGATAAATGAGCCTGCAAATGGAAAGAAAAAAAGTCAAATTGAGGAGTATGTGGAATATTATGGAGGAGCTGGAGTGCAACACATTGCTCTAAACACTCAGGATATAATTTCCAGCGTAAGTTATTAAACAAATTTTGTCAAACCAAAAAACTTTATTCTGTCTTCATCGACACTCTACGGATACTTTTCGTTTTCAGATAAAAAACTTGAAATCTCGAGGAATGGAATTTCTTCAGATACCAGACAGCTACTACACTTTGTTAAAAGAGAGACTAAAGCACTCCAAAGTTCAGGTCGCTGAAGAATTGGACATTTTGCAGGAACTCAACATCTTGATAGATTATGATGATGATGGATATCTTCTACAG
This sequence comes from Chrysomela aeneicollis, assembly GCA_029955515.1. Classification (NCBI taxonomy): domain Eukaryota; kingdom Metazoa; phylum Arthropoda; class Insecta; order Coleoptera; family Chrysomelidae; genus Chrysomela; species Chrysomela aeneicollis. Next base: position 25,009,067 of record JARUHQ010000005.1, read on the forward strand.
ATTTTCACCAAAAATATGCAGGATAGGCCCACTTTGTTTATTGAAGTGATCCAGAGACGAAATCATAATGTGAGAATGAAATTCAAAGATATTTATCAAAATCAACTATTGATTTTTTACAGGGATTTGGTGCAGGAAATTTCAAAGCCCTATTTGAATCCATTGAGATAGAACAAGGCAAAAGGGGAAACCTTTGATGCAACATATATAGATACATAATATAAGGAGAATGTTAGTATATATTACATTTTTTAATTAGAAAAAAAATCAATCGCTGAGTTAGGCTAAGAGTTTATTTTTTTATGAACATGTAGAAACTTGATAATTATATTCAGTTATTTGTACACTCCTTAATTCAACTAATAGAATATCACATGGGTGTCGGATTTTGTCTTTTTGGTGTCTCATTCTTGGGATGGAAATGTCATATCCCAAAATCCTAAAAAAAATATGTGTTTTATCCAATAATGAAATCTTTGTCTTCATAACAAAAATCATTTTCTTCAAGAGAATAATGATTAATCAATGAGTACCTCAAATTTCTGCATCAGTAATATTTTCTCTGAATATGTAAATAAATATCAGAAGAACTTTTACCTGATATTGTCTCTTCAGGGGGTTTATAGGTATATCTATGTCTTGAACATTCATCCTTTTTTTTCTGCAACTCTTCTGGAGACAGATTCATGTTGGTATAAAACTGAAAAATTGGGGTTATTGCACCATATAACAATGAGAGAAAATATATACTTACATCACAACACTCATGACAAGCAAATCCATTCAAAAATTTGCGAGCAAGACCTCTCACTATAGGCTCAGGTTGAACCAACTTTGCTTTTCTAAAAACAATCAGGATATTGAAACATTTATTCAGATGTTGGAGAATATTACCAAAATGTAAGATACCAAGAGAAAAATAATGAGTTTATAAAGAATGGATGAATTATGCACATTTTTATTAAATTTCAAGAATTTATCCTATTCTGTAGTAAATTATCTATACACCTTACTTTGGTGGAGAAGCTTCAAGACCCATGTCATCATCTAAAAAAGCACCTTTAGAAAATTGGTCCAATTCCTGCATAGAATCTTCAGATTCATTTGGGGTTTCAGATACTTTGTCATCAGTGTTATCTTCATTAATGAAGTTTAGAAGATCTGTGATGCTCATTTTTGACTTGCTCTTGATACCATCAATACATGTTTCATCCAAGTCAATGGCATCATCAGTGCAGATTCTAAAATCACATTTTTATTCCAACATATATCAGATCCCCCATAGAGATTCATATATTAATTGATATATTTGTATATAAAAAAAACATACTTGTTTGGTTTGGGTTCAGAAGAGTTTACAAACATTTGTGTGAGAGTAGTATTTTTATTCCTTTGAATTTTTTTCTTGCTCATGAATTTACCCAAGCGACTATCTGATTTCTTAATCTTAGAGTCAGGAGTACAGTCAATAATTGTTGAAGAATCTAAATCTGTCTTTTGATCCTGGAAGATGTTTTTACATACAACTTCAGGAGGAACTTGGAGCTTTGTGTTGGACAATTTTGAGAGCTTGAATTTTGGTTTTCTGCGCTTGGAAACTATTGTTGGGCTTTTTTCTAAACTAGTTTTATCATCATCAGATATAGAAAGATCAATTATTGATGAGTTTGAAGTTGTTTCTGTTTCTAGATCTTTGTTCATGTCAATATTTCTGAACAGATCTGGACTTTTCACATCAAATCCATTATGCAAATCCAATGAAAGCCTGGTATCATCCAGAGTTTTGTTTTCTGGAAGAAAAATTACAATAACACAAGTATGTTCTATCTGAGGATCTTACCCTTGTTAGCTTCGTTGTTTATTTTGGGTGAATTTTTCCGACAAACAGACCTAAACAAATTATTCTTCCATAATCTCAAAACAAACTTAGAATTTTTACTTACCTCACTTTTTCTTCAAATTGATCCTTATTCTTCAATTGCTGTTTCAAACTGGAATATTCTGAATCAACCATCGTGTGCAGCCCTGAAAAATCAACTTATTAATCTTATTATGCTCACGAGCATCAATTGCTGGATTGAAAACTCAACGTTTGAATTCCTTTTGTAAGGCTCCAAAAAGCATAGCAGCTTTCTGTAATTCTTTCCTTTCCCTATTCCATATAACAGAAACATCATTGTCAAAAATGTCTATCCATTCTTTATAAGCCTCGGTATCGGATAACATTTTGAATAATTACATAAAGTGGAATATTTTGAAAAAAAATTACACAAAATAAATACCACCATAAAACTTTGAGATTCCGAAATGTCAAATGACACACACAATTCACAGATTGACATCATGTGTCAATCGTCGCCTGTCAACGTCAAATGTCGAAACCAAACATAACTCAAGAAAGCGGTAACGTAACCACTGTGGCGAGTGTGGCGGCACCTTGTTTGAGTTCAGTGAGTGGCGGTAACTGGAACGTGGATTGACTGGAACAGATCAAGATCCCTAGCTAAAATGACAGTAATAAAAAAAGCGGCTTTCGTCACTTTGAGGGTTTTTTTATTCAATTATGAATGCCTATTTTCTTCGGAATATTAACCAAGAATATAATACACTCTAAAACTGAAATGTAAAGAAAATATAGGTAACTTACAGTTTAATAGTTTTTAATGTTTTTATTGATTTAATTTTCACAACTGATCATAAAAATTCAAATTGTGTTAGGTACCACCAATATTAGCTCATCAGGTGAAACTGAAATACAAAAATAATACCCAGTATTTGCTATGTGGTAGTATATCAATAAGATTTTTTGATGATGTTCGCACCCATCGTCAGGCCGAACTGTCTCATCAAATCTGCCAAAGTTTTACACACAATTTCTGTATTCAAAGAGAGTCCCTGGTTGGTACCGATTTCATCTAAAAAAAAAAAATTTGAATGAGATCACATGAAGAAAACACGTTATTTTTTCCAACCTTCAAAATGTAGCTTCAACAAGTGCATTTGACCAGGATTATTTTTACAAACTTGTCTGACTTCTCCTAATAAGGCATCCAGTGGCGCACATATCTGTTGATCCCACTGAAAAAAAAACATTTCTGATGAATGTGATTGAGCTTTTGCATCAGTTTCATAGAAATCAAGAAATCATATGATATGGTCAGTTTGTAGCAGAACTGTGTATTGTGGATCCAATCAATCTGATAGTTTATTTATTATTATTGATTATCATATATGTGGAATACCTTTTTGGGATATTTATATATATGTTATCATCTGATGAATAGGTGAATTTCTACTAAGCCCTGGTATTTCAGGTGAGTTGTTTCCAGTATTATGTATTCTAATGAATAGGAACATCAATCACACATCAATTGGCATTTGGATACATGAAATATCAGTATTATATATGAATGACATGTTGTAAGTTGTCAGGTCAGATACTTATCAATTATATTTATGTATTTCAGTTATAAATTGATTAATTCGCGCAGGTGCTAAGCGATGGCGGTGACTTGTGAAAACACTCGGAGTAGGATAACCGGGATCAAGGTTAGTAACCACTGAACTCTCTGGGGATAGTGATTTGGTGATAACCCACAGACAAAAGTAACCTTCGTTCTGTTAACTTCCGGGATGTGTACTTCCAGCAGTATTTCGAGAGTTCTTCTCAGTCCTTCTGGTGAAATCCATGTGAAATATTATCGTTTTTCTCGTTTCAGTTATTATGTTTAGTGGCAAAGTCACAAATGTCAATAATGTCACAATGACACGAATGTCACAAATTCGCGAAAATCACGAACCAACAGATGGCGCTAGAGAAATGTCAAAAATTTGACATGAGGGTGATCAACAAACATTTGGTATATGTTTTCAATGGTAATATGTCATTTTTCAATTCGAATTTTAGGAAAGAAATAAATAATCCTGAGTATCCAAAAGGGGCGCTATTGATAGATTATCGTTTATAGAATTCAAAACCGGTATTTTTTGTGAGTTTCGTGAATTTATTATGTTTTTATAGGCTTTTCAAACCACCTCTGCAAAATCAATGGGGCCACTAAGGTATTTGTATTTCAATGTTTGTGGTGATAAGTTCTCCTTTTTTCAACGTGATAATCCATTTTTCACACAATCCTGAAAGGAAATTCAGGATTTTGTGCCAAAGGAACGATGTCTGTACGGTAGGAGGAACGCTGAAATACTGAACAAATCTTTGTCGATTTCGTCTTTACGACCTTTTGAACTTGCTGCATGTTTCAATAATATTAGTAACTAGCTGATAAGCACGAAACAAGTCCGAAAACTATTCAAAACAATTCAATTTCATTAAAAATAATACGAAAGCCTATGCTATACAATGCTAAATTGCTTTGTTGATCACCCTCGGAAGGCTTAGAAAATTTTACACCAGAGGCCGCCCACTCCGTGATTTTCGCGAATACGAAAACAAACAAAAACTATGCCATTTCGAGAAGTTCGAGTTTTTACCATGAGATAGCGCTACGTGTTAAAAGAAGAGATCTTATTATTCAAACCTCTTGAAGTTCAATTTCAGATCTTGCTTCACCAATCAGAAGGCGATACGTGAAAAACAAAACGCCAAAAGTTTGGCCATAATGAATTCCGCTCAAAAGCATCCCAAACCACTCACCTGCGACTGCTTCGCAGAGCAAATCTCCATCACCTGCGACAGCTGCACGGCGGTGCCGTTGACGGCCGTCCGCTCCAGGTCGTAGAGCAGCCGGTAGAGGCGATCCCTGCCGTCGGGGTCCGCCTCGCCCGCCTCCGAGGCAGGCGTGGGGGGCGCATCGGGGGCCGCCGCCCCCGGCCTGCCCTTGGCGGCCAGGGCGAAGGACAGTACGGCGGGGTCGTAGGCGTCCGACTTGTTGGGGTCTTGCGAGGGCCTGCGGAGGGTGGATTGAGAGAAGGTTGCCTTCGCTGGGATGTGGGGTTTTTTGTTTGGTTCGTTGGTTGTGTCATTGGAGATTGATACATGATTATATGAAATCTTTATCTATAATTATTTTTGCACGATTGATCATTTTTGACCGTTTACCAGTAAGTAATTCACTTACCGTCGAGTTAAAAACTCAATTCTCCAATGTTGTTATGCACCCTAGTTACTACCTAACAACCAAAGTATCTATCTTGATAAAATGAATGAAACTAGTCAATATGACGAAAATGTTTAATTTTATAATTTATAATGGTATCAATCGTGCAAAAAACGTTATAAGCATGTCGAACGTTAAGGGTAACCGATCTCAGAAAATAATTAGAGTCGTCGCTCCGCTCCTCCTCCAAACAATTGTCTTCGATAGGTATAAAACCCTTACCGTTCTCCATACTTAATATACTATAACATCATAAACGTACCAAAACCTTAGTTACTCATAATACATAAGTTACCACATATTGCATCAGTTACGAAAGCATAAGAATACGTTAGATACCAAATAATATTTATTTGTACATCATAATAAAACAATTATTTCATTTATTGGAATAATATTTTAATTACTTCTAACATAAATTGCTGTTGCTGCTAATCAGAATCGATACTTATTTCTTGAAGAGTTGATTGGACAATTTCATCAGATATTTTAATTTGTTTGGAAGATGATGGACAATATTTTATTAGAAATCTGAATTTTGTTATTCAAACTATCTTCTATATATGCATTTCAGACGATGTGAATTCACATTCACAGTTGTACAAATTTTTTTTTTGTATTTCGTGTATAAAATTCGTGTTTTTATGGCACATTCGAGAGTAAAATTAACACTCATGTGCCATTAAAATAACACTCATTTTTGATTTGGGATCAACGAATTTTCTACCTTGCCAAAAAATTGCGAAATCTCCAACCCAAATTCAAGTTTTTGATAAATTCCTTTCAATAGAACATCTTGAAATATTATATTTTTCATTGATTCACTCTCAACTCTGACGTATAGTATTCTTAAATGGGGTGGTTTAAAACGAAATTTAATGAATAATTTAGCAGACAAAAATACAATCTTAAATATTACATAGTTTGAATTTCATGTAGGCATCCTTGATCCATTATAAAAAGATTTGAACATTTGGTATTGATCAATTGTCCTTCGATTGCTTATTAATATTTTCAACAATAAAATTTGTTAAAATTCTATTAATCATTCGTATGAAAAAAATTGAGAAAGAATGTAACTTGGAAAAATAATGACAATACAAATGAATCTACGAGAAAATATATAAAAATAATAGGAACATTTTCTGATGTGGTTCCAGAAAAAATTAAAAAACAAGATCTTTCTATTTCTAAAAGATCATATTTTTCTCCTAGCATAATAAGTTAATTATACAATGTGCCAAAGATATGGATGAACATTTGCTATAGCACTCACTATTTAAAAATAATTCTTGCCTTCTTCTATATTGAAAAACTATTAAAAATATTTTTTTAATGTAAGCATATATTTTTAGCTATGAAAATTGAAGATTATCTGAATACAGGGCTAGTACTTAGAATATTATACAAGTGTTATAAACTTTTGAAAAGCGCGCAAAGTATTTGTTTCAAATATTAAAAAATATGGTGTTCCATTTGAAAACCACAACTTTGGGTGACTACGCCACTGGATTTGACGAAAAAAGATATATAAGATAAAGTTTTCACTTTTCCTAAATTTGAAAGATAGCTGACATACAAGGATGTCCCAAAATGCAATATTTTCAATTCCACCCTATATCTCAAAAACAGGAAGGGCTATGATAGTTCTTCATCTCCAAAGACAACTAATAAGATATCGTGCAAAAGTACCGAACATTGGACACACTATACAGGGTAATGACGCTATTCATAATAAAAACGGTTATTTATAAGTGTACAACACTAGTTTTTTCTTTGACGGACACCAAAATGAAAGTCGATCTCATGCCATGCAAATACTAGCACCAGGAAAAAGATTGTGTACCATTTGAATTTCAGCCATGCACATGATGGGTGCCAAGTTTTACAAATGAAAGGAAAAAGGATGAATAAAAAGCAGAAAATAAATTAAACCCATTTATTTTAGATTCAAAATAAAATAAACAAATATGTACAAACATTAATTAGTGAACAAATTATTAAAATTTGCTACCTAAAATAACTTACAGGAAACTATGTACAATAAATAATATTATTGGTATTGATTGTCAATTTGGTTGACAAGATTTATTTATATTTCTGGAATATATTTCATCAATTGATATCAGAATATGATATAGATTTTAAGCCTTGTTTACAATTACATTAATGACGCCTGAAATTAGGCAAAAATGCTTTTTTTCAAGAGGATAAATAATTTCTGCAAGATTTACAATTCATTTTTTATATTTACAAAATTATTATATTCAATAAATTCTGGATTATCAACTCCGATAGCACCTATCTCGATATTTAAATTTTTTACAAAGTCAATAAAAATTTTACTTTGTTCCGCAGAGAAAACTAGCAAATTAATATGAAAAATAGTAAAGTTGAAGCTTAATACAAAAAACAATAGGAAACGGGAAAAAAGAAACTAAAAATAATATATATATTATATACCCCTCAATCCATGAAGTGGTCACCTGAAAAACGAACAATATTTAAAAATTTCACCATTTGATAATATAGGAAAATATCTTATTGAACACTTGAAGAGAATTTCAAGTTCATTTCAAACAAAATGAATTCTCGCCCCCCTTCGACGCAAATGGATATTGAAAGAGTTTTAATAATCAAGAGAATTCAAATTTGGCAATACTCTTTCTATTTGATACTCCTTTTCAAATACTATCTACATATACAGTGAGAAAAACATTCTAGACGAATTTGGAAGATCAAATTATTTCGGGAGCGCGAAACTACCCGATGACCAATCCAAACATTGAGGAGTTCATTTATTTTCAGTCCAATGATGCACCACCACACAGAATGTCACAAATGTCATATCTCAGGAGTAGGGTGTCCCCAAAACTGAAGCCATAATAAGACAATTTTGAAAAATGTATTTTCTTTTTAGAAGATGTGAAAGTTTTCTGGACATATTCTTGAATTTTATTCAACAGACGGTTGAAGAAAACTGGAGAAAAAAGTCTTAGTTATAGGAATATCAAAATATCCTATATTTTATGATATATATTTGATAATTATATATCTAAATCTTGTTCATCCAGTCCAGGATATTTATAAATCTGTTGCTGATAGTTTACATAATAGTTCTATTAAGGAAATTCCATTACAATGAATTGTTTTTTGGCTAAAGATGTTAGTTCGTTGAGACAGCAGAATTCACTATTCAGCCAAAGTATGTTCAAATTTGAAAGCAATTTATCGAATTTTATACAGATAAATTTGAGAAAAATACGAAAACATGGGAAATTGGCTTTTAGCCAAATTGTCTGAATTTTTATTATGTTGTATTGGGATGGGTCATATGACGTCAACGTTTGTAAAAACATCACATTAGGGTAGGATTGACTAGGAAAAACTGTTATGTTAGTCGAGATAAGTTGGTCAATAATATGAATCAAATCACAATAAGAATTGAAATTTACCAATACCAAAATTGCGTTTATCACTGCTGACAGTTCCATTGCACCAACTTCCGAAGAATAAAAAACAAGTAGGTATAGAAACAGAGGCTATTAATATTACCCATTTGCGTTTCATAATGAGTTCATCAAAGAACCAAAATAGGAAAAATAGTTTTTTTGGCTGTCCTACCTGAATACGATGTTTTCACGAACTTTGGTCGCTTTCCGTTATGTCCCAGAAATCTTTTTTTTACAGAAACCAACAGGTTATAGAGGTGAACACCCGGTAAAACATAAAATAATAAAATTTCAGCCAATTCAACCGAGTACCAATTTCACACTAATAATTATTACATTACTTCCAAACATTAAAAAAAATACTCCAGATCCGGCCACACCCTCTCTGCTTGTACCCGCGCATGCGCGTTTACCGCCCACCCCGCCACGTCACTCACCCGCCGGCATCGATCGCGTCGTCCGACTTGCCGCCCGCAGCAGGTGCGGCCGCCCCTTTCTCTCGCCCGCCCCCACCTCCACCGCCCCCGCTGCCCGTGGGCGGCTTGCCGGGCGGCAGGTTCTGCATCGCCTCGGCCTGCTCGCGGATCTGGCGCTTGCGCTTCTTGCTCCACAGCTCGTGGCAGTCCTGCCACGTCGGCAGTTCGGGAGCGGATATTCTGGAAGAGTTTTAGATGAGATTACATCGTACTTGTATAATGGTATATTATATAACAAGTGTGGAAAGTTACATATTTCACACGAGTGGTCGTTTAGCACGAGCCGCGTAGCGTAACGAGTGAAGGAAATGCACTTTCCAACTAGTTTTTTTCACTATTTTTTCTACGACTCCGAATACTTTCATTTCGCGGGAAGTCTTGTCAAAAATGCAACTTGAGCAGTCTCTATAATTTCAGGTGGTTTTGATTCGATATCAAGTACTGTTTATTTCCATATTCAAGATGATATTTGAATACTTCTCCGACAATTATGTATTATGTGAATTACTGATTGATTGAATTAGTTTTGTTTGGACAATTTTATTGATATACGACACCATACGCCTGCTAGCGCCAAGGATGGTAAACTAGAGAAGGATGGTTCATTGCCATAAGACGCAATGTTGGCACATCGAACAGCGTTCGTGACGTCACTGACGGCCCTCAATCTTTGTTTACGTTTTTTACGAATTGCTTTTTTTTTCAAATAGAGTTCTTCAATAATTGTAGGTATAGACAAATTACTCAGTAAGAAGATTTAGTGGTGCCGATAAATATTAATAAATTATTACATCACCTCCATTGAAAAGTGTGTAGTGTTTATGAAATCATTTCCATCTAATAACCAGTATGCCAGGTAGCAGATTTGCTATTTTTGGACAAAAACCAAGAGGATTCCAGTATTATTTACCACACATTTCCTAAAGGCACTGATTTTATTGTTTGGGATACTTTTTGGAAAAGGTGGATAAGTTGTGAACATGCAGATGTTGTGAATCCTGATACAAGTCATACATCAGAGCTGTGATTTGTCCAACCAAATTTAAGAAAGAGATCTACAAAATAGGTAGATGAAAATGTATTATGAAAAAGAAGTACCTATATTCTCATTATTTTATAGATTCAGGAATTTTGTATACTTCGAGCTATAATGTATAAATGAAGAAAATAGTCAGCTAATGAGAAAATCGAAACTGATGTCAATATATTCATATATTATGTATAATGTAGGTACCTATAAATTAAATAATATATTTTATTTTTACCATTCACAGATAATTGTTAAACTTGATAAAATAGGTAGGTTTATTAATTTCAATTCAAAATATGAACTTTCAATAACCTGTGCATTGAATAATATATATGCACACATACATTATACATGCATCATTCATCAGTACCTATGAATGCTTCATTGAAATTTCCCTATTTTTAATATGAAATTGTTTTCAAGCTAGGTATTAGGTACTTACCTATTTATGGAATAGGTATATTTCCTGTTTTGTAAACGTTAAATTATCTCATGTGTTATTTTCTTGGTGGACATTCAGGAATTTTTGTGAATCAAGGAGTTTTTGTACACAAAAATTATTAATATTTGAAGCCATATGATACCAATAACCATCGATAATCAATATGTATCGATTATAAAAAGGTACATCACAGTAAAATTACTTTTAATGTCCATTTAGTGATATTCAGCATTAATAATTTTGAATTCAGGGCCGTTGACTACGTCATCGCGCGCCTTCGGAAGCCACACCTTTTGGCCGAAAAAATCGCTTGAATGAACCATCCTTCTCTAGTTTACCATCCTTGTGCTAGCGCAAGTAATCACGCAACCAGGAATACAGAACCACAGAAGTACATAGTGCGCAAGCGCATACGAGTTAGTGCGTCCTTGACTCCTTGTCAAATGTAAATAGTGCCAACATCTGTGATACTGTGATATGATGCAACATGCAACTGATGCAAGCCGCGCATAATATAGAAATAGTTCCAGTCACTGTCCCTAATTTTTATCAAAGTGAATTCAGAGGTTATGTAGCATTGACACATTGAAAGTAATAGATACTCAAAGAATTCTCGGTATAGTTCGAAACGAGACAGACATTTCAATAAATAATATGAGAATTTGATTTGAGAATGTTATTATATTGACAGTGAGTACCAACTAATATACCTAATCATTTCTATCAATTCAGACGAGCGTGTGCTATTTTTCATTTTAAGACGTGTGCTTTTTTCTTTCAAATAACAACACCATGGTGATATGAGCTACTTTCCAATTAACAAAACAGTGTGTTACATGATGTTTTCATACGGGGTCGTATGAAAATTTTCCAACAGATTTCGAAAGCATGTTGCTTGGAAACAGACCGATGTAGGCGGAGGTCTGTTGCCTATAAGCAACAAGTTTGTGGAAGTTGTTATAAAATTTTTGAGCATTTATCGATGTTCGAGGGTTATTCAAATAGATTTTTTTGCTGATTCATACTTTCTAACACTACAATAGTCCATAAAATAAATGCTTTCCATACAAATTTTTCATTTTAAACAGTATTCTTCGGTATATTTGATGCGTGACAAATCGTGACATTTTGAAATATTTGATATTTGAAATGACAGATTTTCATTCCAAGTTGAAGTTTATGAAAATTCATCGGATACTTATTTTTTATTTACCTCGTGCTATCAAATTTTACTTAGCATTCCCAGAAATGTAGTTACGGTTCCACCACCATTCTTATGACGTACTAATTACAAGAGCCTTGACAGAGATGGATAGATATTTTCATCATTGTCTTGACGCCATCTTGACGCACACTAGCACTTTTACGCCTGTACACAGTTGCTGGAAGTATCGATATGTCCAAATAGTCGGATATTCTGCATTAACATCTTGATGGTATTGCTATGATATCCAATGTATCATTAGTTCAATAATAATTCAAGTTGAAACTGAATTATATTTTGAAATATCATCCCGGTGCCCAAGGGAATTTTGATTATACCGGGTGTTTCACAGTGGATGGAACATTAGAAGTATCTGGAGAACAGAAAGACAGATCATTTCGAAAATTTGTGGTCGTCGATAATCAAACTCCGCCCAAAATATTTTCATCAAAACAGTGTTGCCGCTTCTATCAAAAAGTAGCAACAACTTTCTCATTTCAAACGGAACACCCTGTATTTTATTTCATTTTTAGATTCTTCCTGAAGAGCTGATTTCGTCGATCTATCATACTTATAGCGAGAAAGATTACAGAGATATAGGGTGTGAAAAATCGAGAATTTAGGAATTTTTTGTGTCGAAACTAATCATTTCTGCTCAAAACGGCTTACATGTCCCAATCTTAACTTTTCATTTACTATCTACTGACATTTAATAGAAACAAATAGAGGGTGATGCAAAACTCAAAATTCTGAACCACCCGTATTTGTTTCAATTAAATATCAATCGATAGTAAATGGAAAGTTGAGATAGGGACATGTAAGCCATTTTAAGCAAGAATGGATAGTTTCGGCACAAAAAATTCCTAAATTTGAAAAATCTCGATTTTTCACACCCTATATCTCTGTAATCTTTCTCGCTATACCCCAAGTATGATAGATCGACGGAATCAGCTCTTCAGGAAGAATCTGAAAATGAAATAAAATATAGGGTGTTAGATTTGAAATAACAAAGTTGTTGCTACTTTTTGATAGAAGCGGCAACGCCGAAAGTATTTTAGATCGATAGAACAAAACTGATTACCCACGAAATCTAATTTTCATGATAATCCTAAGTCCTGTTCTCCAGAAACGTTTAACCTACCATCGAACGTGAGTCACCCTGTAGACAAGATAAATATTAAAATAGAGTATTTTTTCATTTTGAAATTATGGCCAGGTAAAATATAATTTTGATATTGGCAATTTTTCTTTGAAGTTGATTATGCTAGTCAAATATTCCATGTTTTGATGAATATTTCGGTTCATCCAAGAAATTAGTGACTTCAATCTGGCAACAGTGCAAGCAACAGCTTTCTACTTCTTCTTTTTTCAGTCCGTAGGCTCAACCGAATTAAGTTCAGAAACTTATAACCAACAAATATCCCCAAATGTCACTAAATCTAATTAGTACATCATAGTGTCCCGCCATAAAAATTTTATAACGCTGTAATTTGAAAATTAAAATAATTAGGATGATTCCAACAGCAATTCTAGAAATCAGAAACATAATACTTGTTATTCAAACAATAATTTCATGAAAATCACTTCAAAGGAAACTTCCCCATTGTAGGAATCCATAGCAACATGATTTCAGCGTAATGTTAATTTGATTGGTTGTGTTCAACCCAGATGACCACGAATCAACTAATTATTTCATTGGATTTCTACTTGAGCAAAAAATTGTCAGAGCAAGCCTACAAAAAAAAAACCTCTCGACTCACTGTTCGGGGTTGATGTTCTTGAGCCAGGCGGACTTGAGCGCGTCCTCTGCAGTGATGCGCTTGTCCGGATCGAGCTCGAGCATTTTATCGAGCAGGTCGAGCGCCGACACGGGCATGAAGACAAAGTCCTCGCGCAGCCGCCGCCTGTGCAGCTTGTTCGGTTTGAGCGTGTGGAAGAGCGGCAGCTTGATCACCGTCGGCCAGACGGCCGGCGTCGGGGTGCCGCACACGCGCGATATGCGGTCCAGCTGCTGCATCTCGGCGTTCGCCTGGAAGGAGGAGAGATTTGCTTGTACAGGGTGTCCCACTTGAAGGTCTCATTCTCATAATTGAAGATCTTGGAGCAAAAACCGCCAAGCCAAGTCCACTTTCGGATGAAATTGACTTTTTCCACTGGGAATAGTAATTTACGTAACAAGTCCGGAAAATACTGTTTTTTTGGATGAGTGGACAAAATTCTAGGACGAGCGTAGCGAGTCCTGGAAGTCTGCGAGTCCAAAAAAAATGTTTTCGGGCGTGTTGCGTACACAATTTTTTCGGCAACCGTGTAGAATAACAAATCAAAGAAACACATTTCTTTATTAGAACAAAAAATCGAACATTTCAATTCTTATTTATATTAAAATTAGAACAATTGTTAATATTGAATGGATTCAATTTGTTTGAAATGCTTGGTATATTTAAGTGCCTTTTGTTGAAGTCAGAACAAGAAGGTAAAGTTTCCGTTTCACATTGATTGTTTTCATCTGATAATTTTTTAATGTTAGCTAATTTTATGTCAGATAGCTGTCAGTCGTTATTTTGCTGCTATGGTAATGATCAACTGCATTTATCAAAACCATACTACCAAGATTTTCATATTTACAATGACAACAACGATGTGATTCTTCCCGGCCTAGTCCGGGAAGTACGTACTTCCCGGACTAGGCCGGAAAAATGCCACTTTCTCAAAAAAAAAATCGTCTGGAAAGTACGTACTTTCCGGACGGTTGCCGAAAAAATATATTCGAGCATCCTCCATCGATTGGTGCAAGAATCAGGCATGTCCGAGTTATATTAATGGTATGAAATGCTCAAAAGACTTGGCTGACCATACTTTTTGGGGCAAAAACCAGTCATGTCCAGGACTTGGGCAATTTTTGCACCAATATTGATTTCCGCGGAGTGGAAGAATATGACCGTTGACGATAAAAAACTCATTTTTGAGCTACGACGTAGTCTGTTGTTTATCGTGCGGAGTATAACAAATAGAAGTGTGATAATATCACAAACAATGTCATCTGAACATCTGATGAGACAGATCCTTTTATGTCAGGTAGTGAGTATATTTGCCATCTGATAGCGATCACCCAGTAGGTACTAGCCGAAGAAAAACCAGAAAAAGTTAGCTGAGAAAATTCTTTCGAATAATCCGATTTTGACACCAGTTGTGAACAGGCATTTATTACCAGACAGTTTCAACACTTCTTGTAACAAAAGAATAAGAGAGAATACGGAATGAGTCACTGTGGCAACGAAATTTAAGATAAGTGAAAATGGCAACAGGTGAAGAGTTCACTACTGAGAAAAGTGAATCCATCGATATCCTGAGCCTGGTTATAGTTTCTAACCCTGTGACCGCTCCTTTGGTTTAGTTGACACAAAAAGTGTCGTGTCATAGATGTTACCCAAGACATGATAATACACTTCAGCGATCATTTCAAACTCATTTTCAAATCGAATTAACTAATCAAAATACTAAAACTGAATTTTTTCTCAGCATATTCCAATCATTTAAGAATCAATACAGTCCTCACTTCATTGAATGTAGACCCACTCTTTCTTTTCTACTTTTCACCAAGTTTTCCGCTACTAAGCAAGGCTGTACGAGAAAAATGATCCAGATCGATCCAGATCTATTATCCTTTGCTAGAGGAAGCTGGCAGATATGAAGCTATTGGTCAAGAAATATGTACCAGAGGCATAAAACTTTCATTACAGAACTCGCTATGAAGGAATATTAGGGGAAGTTGAAGGAGAACCAGGAGCACAGCCCCCATTCCCCAGAGTAGGCGGTAGATGCCAGAAAAGAAGCTGCGTATAAATATAATTCAACACCCAATTGAGAGTTAATGTGAGATATAATTGATGGTTTTTCAATTTTTTACTGTTTTGATCAATATTTTAGTGCAAAAATCAGTCAAGTCCAAATTTTCAAAAATCATTTTTGGCGTGATATTTACTAAATATGAATTTTATATTAGGCCGTATAAAAGATATCTATGATGTCTATATTCCACCCAAAATTTGGGGTGATTGCAAGTTTATTTTCAAATTGGGAAAGTTTTTTTCGATTTCCCACAAATATTGATTTCAGGACTTGGACGGTTTTTGCACCAAGGTCTTCAATTCTTAACATATTTTCGTCATTCAAAAACTTTTTTGGAACTTTTTTTCACGAATTTTTTGAATCTGACCTCACTTTTTTTCAGTATCAACCAAATAGCATCTCGAGAATATTTTGTTCATGTTTTGCGGTTGTTTCCTATTTTTTCTTCGATTACAAAATATGAATTATATATATTCTTGAATTCAAACTAATGGACTTCATCGAATTATGGATAAAAATATAGATCACCTCATTTGAAAAAAAAATTCTGAGCCGGTATTGTGAGCTCAGATTCAGAAAATTCGTGAAAAATTACTTTCTAAAAGTTTTCGAATTACCAAATATTGTTGAAAATTACGAGGATGAAGGGGGGTGACACATTCAAGTGGGACACCCTTTACATGGCGGGCAGATTTCGAGGTTTGCTCGGGGTGAAATAATGGAGGTCGCACGATCGACTTCCTTTCCGAGTTACATAAAAAAGTTAGTTTTTTCTACTGTCACATGTGAATATTTTGGTTGTTTGTGAAATTACGAGATACTAACTTTTACATTCTCAGGGCACCTTTTTCTGTCGAGTATATTTGAAAAAAAATTCAATCCACTGTTGTGACAGTTTGTCCACGTTTTTCTTTCATGATTTCGATTAACACGTAAAATTCATCATAAAATTATAAATAAATATGTTTTTCTATTTTGGTTCTATAATGAAGTCATTATGAAACGCACATTCGTATCGAAATAGCCTCTATTTCGATACGCATTTTTTATTATTCGGAGGATGGTACAATCGAACTGTCAGGTGAAAGTCAAAAGAGTTAGGCCCAGTTTACTTCTGAGCGATTTGGATTTGGTGATATTAGCAGTGAAAAACTCAATGTTTTCATTGGTAAATTTCTATTCAGAATGTAATTTGATTTAAATCCAACAATAAAAACAATAACAACATTGAATTTTTCACCGCTGGTATTGCAATAATCAAAATAGCTCAACTGTAAACTGGGCTTTACGCTTTTGCGTCAGATTTTAATTATTTCAATGTCATCAGTGTTACTAGTCGAAGATGTTTCTGTTTTCCATCAATATTAAATCCATTTTTTTCATAAAATCAATTCAAAATAGAAAAAATTGCATATGACACACGTTTTATAAGATACGTTGTCGCACCTGTTCACTGAGCGATTTGGATTTGCTTTGCTCGTCGTACTCCAAACAACGCGTGCGACAAAATAGCATCTTATAAAACTTGTATCATAATAATATACTATTTCGCATTCCTCATTCAATTTTGAGTAAAAAATATAATCTATGTTTGAATACGGAAAAACTAATCGTTTTCAATATAATTACGCCTTCATGAATAAAAACATACTTGCAATCGAAAAATTGTTGGAGATAAATGAAATAAAACAAAAAAAACACATTTGAGAAAAAATATATCATAGGAAAATCCTATTTATATTTTGCGGGGAATCTTGTTTCAATTTGGCACTATAGTTTTGGGACACGCTGTAATTGGTGACTTTGTAATTGATAAAATCAAAGGAACATGACATGGAAAAAAATTTTTTCAAGGAGATCTAGTTGAAAAATGTGAACTTCAGATAACTTTGATTTTTTCCCTGAAATTCAGCAATAATCGATATCTTGAATTTTTCAATTGATTCCGTTTGATTTTTAGGATGATCTCAGGGATGTAATGATCGGCAAAACCATTGAAAACTGTCAATTAATTCTTACATTTCATGAAATTAATTCATAAATATATTTTATGCAGAACGTTAGGTTTTTGCTGAAAGGCACTTTTTTGGCGAAATATATTTCACAAATATTACTCATTTTCCGAAAATTACAGCTTTTGATATTTTGCTGATTTTGAAAAATGCATTCTTTGAAGAAACAGAATAAGAATGACAATTTTATTTTTGGAAATATCACAATGATTGTTTCCATTTGTTTCAATTTATGAATCTCACTGTAAATCGATTCATATTGTGAGATAATTGACAAGTTCAGCCAGCGTTAAGAGAGAAAAAATATGTCTGCCATAGAGTATTGTCTCTGTCATCAAGATTGCAACTTAAAATGATGAAAATTTTATGATTGGGACGTAAAAAAAGAGAAGAAGACTAATATCACATTTTTAATGTGTTTGGAATTATTTAACAATTATTGTAAGCTTACAATGCTCACAAAATATTCGAAATAACGAAATTACTACAAGAAAAACAAACCAATTATATACAGGTTATATAAGGCTCCTTCTTTTTTAGTCCCAATCATAGCATTTTCATTATGTCAAGTTGCACTCTTGACGGCAAAGACAACACTAGGGTAGACATATTTTTTCTCTCTCAATGCTGGCTGAACTTGTCAATTGTTGGTGACGAAAAAATATATACCAAATAAATGGCTTTCAGCACTCACAACTGCATAAGATTTATATGAATTGGTTCAAAAAGTTCATGCAAAAATCTTTTATTGGTCCGTGCTATTTTTCAAATCACACACGTTGAAGACAATAATCGACAATAAACAAGCAAACAACTTCCTCACCTGAAACAGGGGCTTCTTCAAGAACAACTCCCCCAAGATGCACCCGCAACTCCAGATGTCAATGGCGGGGCCGTACCTTTCCTCCCCCAGCAGCAACTCCGGCGGCCTGTACCACAGGGTGATCACTTTGTTCGTGTACGGCCGCTGCCTGTCTTCGGCGTTGTACAGCCTGGCCAAACCGAAATCGGCGAGCTTCACTTCTCCCCTGGAAAATGAACCAAAGAACTGTCAGTTCCAGATGAAAACACAATCCGTGTATTTTACAGCTCAGGATATTGTTCAACAAAAATCTTTATTATTCGCAATTCATTGTTGTGATGCCTATGAAATGGTACATGCATATTTATTATAATTTCTCTTACAACATATTTCATCAGATGAAACATAATTTCGAAAAAATATCCACCTCATTTCTTTCTGGGAAAGTATTTTTCCATTCTGAACCCTTTGACTTTTTATGCCTTCGGATATTTCATTGAATTTAGAAAGAGCAGCATGAGTAAATGTTTTCAGGCCGATTACAGAGTTTGCAGAATCGATATGGAACAAGTTGTGTTGTCTTGTATGGTAATTGTGAATTCTCAAATGTCTGGTTAATATAGAATTATAATTTTTATTATTATTATCATTGATATAAAATTTGATTCATCGGTAATAATTTATTTTGAGAGTATCAATTGCATAATGTTCATCCAAAGTAATTGACAAGTTCAGCCAGCTTTGAGAGACAAGAAATATGTCTGTCCTAGTGTTGCCTTTTTCGTCAAGATTGCAACTCAAAATAACGAAAATGTTATGATTGCGACGTAAAAAAGAGAAGAAATCCATAACACATTTATAATGTATTTGGAATCATTCAACAATTATAAGCTAACAATGCTAACTAAATATTCTGAATAAACGGAATAACGAAAACAAACCAATTATATACAGGTTATATAAGTCTTCTTTTTTACGTCCTAATCATAACATTTTCGATATTTAAAGTTGCAATCTTGACGACAGAGACAACACTAGAGCAGATTTATTTTTTCTCTCTCAAAGCTGGCTGAACTTGTCAATTGTGTTCGTCATTGAATGAAGATAATTTTTTGACCAATTGAATATTTGATTCTACTGAGAAAATGTGGATAAAAAATAAATCACCTATTTTGGGACATCTTCTAAAGACTCCAAAAATGAAAGATAATTTTAAATTTAATGATATTAAATTAACCAACATTGAAAATCATCAACTGATTCAAATATACTCATTACTTACTTGTTGTTCATCAGAATATTACTACACTTGATATCTCTATGCAGGAAGTTTTTCTTGTGGCAGTAGTTCAAGCCGTCGAGCAACTGTTTCATGATACAAGCATTGTTGAGCTCGTTGAAATCCACCATGCCTGATTCCAAAAGCCCCATCAGATCGTGGTCCATGTATTCAAACACCAAATAGAAGGATCCTTTCTCCTGGAATTGGAAAAACCCACTTAGATAAAAAAAGTGAAAACGACTAGCAACAGGTCAATGTAATTTTACAGCATTTAATTTTGAAATATTTGTGTTCTTCACTAACCTTTCTGAAATCCACGGCGTCTTGTTTATCAGTGACGATTTCACGCAGATTGACGATGTTCTTGTGATTCAGCTGCCTGAGGATTTTGATTTCACGTACAGCGGTGATAGGAAAGCCTTCTTTCTCATTCTCCAATCTGACTTTCTTCAGCGCCACCAATTCACTGGCGTGTACATCTTTGGCTTTATAAACTTGACCATAAGTACCTAAAAAAAAAATAGAAACAATGAAATTACCTCCATTTGTTTTTCCCCCCACAGAGATTGCCACATCGTAAATTTGAAAGAGATAATCATCCCATGGCCACATTTTTTAAGGTTCCCAAATATATATATATCCTTCAGTAGATACTTATATGAGTCAGATATTCGTCAAATAATACAGTACCTCATTTATATACAGGGAGGGCCAATGGAAACTTTCCACCCTAATTTGTAGGAGTTCAAATCAACATCTTGAAAAACGCTCGAATACGTCGATATTTGATTTTAGGGGGAACTAATTTTCAGTTTTTTTCACCCCCGTAGCTTTAACCCTGTAGCTGGGGGGTGAACAACCCTCAAAATTTGAATAGGGAAAAGGGGTCGTGCCATACCTCTTTTTGAAGGTCTCATTGAGTTCTTCATGACCCTATAATTTTGCCCTATTATTGTCATCGATAACGAAATGACAGGTTGTCAAAATCTTGGTAAGAGACTATTGTTTTCGTAATAAAAATACCAAATCATTCGAGTTACCAGTGCAATAACCAGGTGGACACGTCAAATTTAAATTCCAAGCTGTTCAAAATGTCAGCCATGAACATTCCACAATTTTGATTTTCAATCCCACAAATTTCCCACTCTATTTCCAAGAGTTTGACAACCTGTCATTTCGTTATCGATGACAATAATAGGGCAAAATTATAGGGTCATGAAGAACTCAATGAGACCTTCAAAAAGAGGTATGGTACGACCCCTTTTCCCTATTCAAATTTTGAGGGTTGTTCACCCCCCAGCTACAGGGTTAAAGCTACGGGGGTGAAAAAAACTGAAAATTAGTTCCCCCTAAAATCAAATATCGACGTATTCGAGCGTTTTTCAAGATGTTGATTTGAACTCCTACAAATTAGGGTGGAAAGTTTCCATTGGCCCTCCCTGTATATGTGGTTTATAGATAGCACATATTTCTAGATTGTGGAATTTTTGGCAAATTTTGTTTGATGATTCATTAAACGGCATATTTCCAGTTTTGTTTTAAAATTTTGATAAGATTCTACTTGAAAACTTTGTTTATTCTGTTCAATTTGAATTTAAAGGATGGTGAAACGCTGTGAAATGTGTACAATTTAGAAGTGGTGACCAGAACACAACATTTCATTGGTGAGTGTCATTAATTGTATAAACATTATTTACCCATCCCAATATGCAAAACAACTTGTGGTAATTTGAAAACATTCTCGGGTTTCCGCGAGATGAAAAGTTAGTGGATATATGGAGAATATGATCGGGAAAGAAAATATTCCTAGAGACGCTAGAGTATGCTTGCATCATTTTACCACAAGTGATAAAATAGCCCAAGCGGTAAGAAAATGCTCAAAAGAGTAGATAACTAAGTGGAATTGAAAGGTGAAGCCGCGATTTCAACCGAATTCACAGGTTAGGTTAGGAAATTATGAATATTCGACCCTGAATGACGTCTAATCGTTTCTAATGGTTTCTTGTAACAATGTTTCAATGAGTTTGATGCGAATAAGTATATCTTTCGACGGTAGCGCCTCTATTGTTCCATAAGATAACCCCACGTAACGAGCTGAAATTCAATTGTTTCAAATCAAAGAATTTTCTGCTGAAACAGTTCAGGAGTAGCGCCACCAGGTCTCATTTCCATCATTCACACGCTTCTTTTTCTCATCCTCACCTTCCCCAATTTGAGCTATAACCTCGAACATGTCGACGCACCGCTCCCCCCAGTCCTTGCCACAGGTCTGGAAGTTCCTCGAGCCCTTCCGCTTGAGGATGGTCGGCCTTTTGGTGGGCACCCTCGGCTTGGCCGGCGGCTTCGGCTTCTCCGCCATCCTCACGATGTTCCTGGGCGGCGTGCTCGGCATCTCTTCGTCGCCGCTCAGCTCCTCCGTGCCGGGGATCATCACTTTGGGGAAGAAAAAAAAAGGGCGATGTCAAGGATGTTGGGAAATGTCAAGGGAGTGTCGGTCCTGAGATCTCTCCGCCTGAAGGTAGGGCTGGGTCGAGGTAAGCGCAACCACATATTTATTTGCGTGGATACGTCAAGCGAGAGCGACTTGGAGACAGCGCCACCATGCGGTGAAAGACCGAAACACACCCTTAATTAGTCTTCCATATCAAAAAGAAATGACACCGGCTGGTTGCTAGACTAGCATTGTTAACAGAAAGTGGGAGGAATAGTTTGAAATGATGAAGTCCTTTTTGGGTTTTGTCTCAATATACTTTCATTGAATAGACTAGAACAAATAATATATTTTGGTTTCCTACCTCAGACCATAAAATAATCAATTGATCCAGATATAATCATTACTTAATATATACTAAATATATACTTCAAGTATCCTTGATTTTTCCAAAATCTTTGCATTAAAACTCCAATACATAAAGGGGGAAAATAGATTTTGCGATCAATATCGACAATTTTCATTCATCACATTGCCAAAATTTTGAAGAAAGCATTGAAATTAGAATGACAGATTTTTTGAAAAACATAATTATCATTTTAAAAATTATTCGGATTCAGAAAAAAGAAGGACCAATGTTACATAAAGTATTTATAAATCCTTATACAGAGGTGTGCACAAAAATCGGCCAGAGCTCTAACTTCTGAATCATTCGGGATCGAAGTTTGAAATTTGGTGGGTAGCAACTATATGATATTGTTCATTTTTTGAAGAGAAAAATTGTATTCCATCACTTCCGGTCTAACCGGAAGTGACCCCAACTTTTGATTTTCAAATAGAACCCCCTGTATATTTTTCCATTTTTAGATTCAGGGTATCATTTCACATACACCAGTAATTTTTTCTGATCAGAATGTCAAAACAATTCCCCCAATATGTTTAAATGTTTGAACAGTGTGCCCATTAATTGGTAATAGTAATCAAGATCGAGGTAGCCTTGTAAATCAATTTCAATGTGACAGTAACATCCAATAAGGTGTCAGCAATGCATTGCACAAAATGAGGGACAATTTAAGTATTTGTTGTAATTAATTTTTTATCGCCCCTCTTTCTATGCTCCTGGAAATAATAAAGATTGATGTGGAGTTCATTTTGTTGTTCTTTCTGTTTCACAAAAAATGATCCGGAAAAACTACTGGTGTATGTAAAATGATACCCTGAATCTGAAAATGGAAAAATATACAGGGGGTTCCATTTGAAAATCAAAAGTTGGGGTGATGGAATACAATTATTCTCGTCAAAAATTGAACAATATCATATAGTTCCTACTCACCAAATTTCAAATTTCGATCTCAAATGATTCAGAAGTTACAGCTCTGGCCGTTTTTTGTGCACACCTCTATATAATCTGAGCCTATGGTATAGGTTGGGTAGGCCTATTAAAGGAGGTCACTAACGCGTAAATTAGGGTCAAACATGTTTGAAGTTGAAATGAAGTGGTGAAATATCATGTATTTATAGTTTTTGTAACGAAATATTATGCAATGTTTTAGTAAACGCCGCTCACATTCAAACAACAGCATCATGGCCGCTTATTGTGACGTCACAAGTTCTCTGATAGGTATTTTCCTGTATTGCCAGTTCTATTATTTTTCGAAACTTCTGAGGAAATGTTATTCAATTTTATCCCATTAATGAAATAAACTGTTTCAGCATTTAACATATTGATATGGAGAGCAATAAATATGTACTCTCATAACTTAGTTTATGTTGATATTTATATTTACTTATATGTATAAAATTGCATGTATTATGCATATTTAGTATGATTTATGTTTAGGAATATTGAAGCTCAATATTTTTTACTATCCAATGTACTTTTCAAACTTATATGATCAGATAAAGTGAGCATTGATATTCATTAGAGCTCCATTCTATACCGATTTTTTATTCACCAACGAATTCTGTAAACTTTGCTAACGACCCAAGATTATGTAAACTTTGACCCAATCCTTATCATCGCTATGTTATTTCAATAGTATATTACACAACAAGTGTGTAAAGTGATATATTTCACACACGAGTGGTCGTTTAGCACGAGCGGTGAGTGCGGAAACGTAACGAGTGAAGGAAATGCACTTTCCAACGAGTTTTGTACACTATTTTTCCTACGACTCCGAATACTTTCATTTCGCGGGAGGTCTTGTCAAAAATTTAACTTGAGCGGTCTCTAGAATTTCAGGTGGTTTTGATTCGATATCAAATAATGTTTATTTCCATATTCAAGATGATATTTGAATACTTCTCCGACAATTCCTCATTATGTGAATTACTGATTGATTGAATTAGTTTTGTTTGGACAAACAATTTTATTGATATTTGACACCACACGCCTGCTGGCGCCAGTAATCACGCAACCAGGAATACAGAACCATAGAAGTACGTAGTGTGCAAACGCGTACGAGTTAGTGCATTCTTGACTCCTTGTCAAATGTAAATAGTGCAAACATAGGTGATACTGTGATAAGTGTGATATGATGCAACATGCAACTGATGCAAGCCGTGCATAAAACTGTAGCCGTACTCTTTCGAATGATCTCACCCGCTGTCATCAACATTATCAGACATGTCCCTAATTTTTATCAAAGTGAATTCAGAGGTTATGTATCATTGACACATTGAAATTATTGGATACCTAAAGAATTCACGGTATAATTCGAAAAGAGACAGAAATTCCGATAAATAACATGAATGTGATGTGAGAAACGCTTATATTGACAGTGAGTACCTTCACAATATACCTATATATTATTTCTATCAACTCATGCGACCGTTGTGATATTTTTCATATCAACACTTGTGCTTTTTTCTCTCAAATAAACAATACCATGGTGATATGAGCTACATTCTGAATAACAAAACAGTGTGATTATTGATGTTTTCATACGTGGTCGTAAAATGTCAAGACGAAACGTTCGACATGGGCGACCGAAAGAGAAGTCGCCGGTAAAGGTATCTCACCCGGAGGCATCGGCAGGTCCTTGATGCCCCTGCGGGGCGGCGTCCTGGCTCGAGGGGCGGGCGGCGCCACCGTTGCCGCCCTCGCCGGGCTGGGCGACCGGCTGGGCGGCGACACGATCGCCTCGAGCTGCGTCTGGTCGATGCCGGGCGGCAGCGGCAACTTCGTCACGCTCTTCGGCCGCTGCCGCCCCGCCGCCTCCGAGGGGCGGGGCGCCGCCCCCGCAGCCTCCACCGTCACTATCTGGATGAGGTTGGAGTTGTTGCTGGGGGAGAATCGAAAGGTTATTGTTATGGAAATCATACATGCTCGAAGTGGCCCAAATTTGAATCAATCAAATAATAACACCAAGTTGGACGACCACATGATATTTGAAACAAACAAATTTTGTGACTATAGTTTCGGCTCAACAGCCATCATCAGACAATATTAATATGTTGAGACATAAAAAGGGGGGGGAAACCATATCGAAGCCAATAACGTTAATCAATACATCAAAATTCAAAGTGATATGGTGTTTTTTTAAATCTGCTTAGCCACCAAAAGAACCAAATAACCACCATAAGTAAAATTGATTGAAGAACATCATCAACATCAAGTATACATAATAAAAGTGTGGCCAAATGTGAGTTGTTCTCCTTGCCTATTAGGCGCTGTTGCCAATTTGTGAACTAGAAACAAAGCAATTTAAAACCTCATATTTGAAAAAATAATTTGGATAGTTTCCGTAACGAATTCGAAAAATTCATGAATGAAACTCATATCAATAAGTTCATACGTGCATTCGATGTAATAAGCCGACTTGAGAGAGAAAAAATATGTCTGCCCTATTGTTGTCTTTGTCATCAAGATTGGAACTTAAAATAATGAAAATGCTATGATTGGGACTAAAAAAGAAGAAGACTTATATAACCTGAATATAATGGGTTTGTTTTTCTTGTAGTAATTTAGTTATTCCGATTATTTCCAGTATTTTGTGAGCATTAGTCTTCTTTTTTTCACTTCCCAATCATAACATTTTCATCATATCAAGTTGCAATCTTGATGAAAAAGACAACACTAGGGCAGACATATTTTTTATCTCTCAATGATAGCTGAATTTGTCAATCGAGCAATATTCCCCATTCACATTTGGTAAGGTTGTTCCTTTAATTAAGAAAAAGGACCGAACTCTTTTGGAAAATTATCGCCCAGTGACTGTGCCTTACAGCCTCGCAAAGGTGTTCAAGTACTCGTTTTTGGATAGATTGATACTATTTTTGGAAAAACATATTATTAGCCACCGGCAATACGGTGTCCGATCCGGAATGTCTACATCTGTACTCGTTCCACAAACTAATTGCCCAGTTCATTGACGCAGATGAATGTCCTGCTGCGATATTCTGCGACTTGAGTAGGGCATTTGATTGTGTGGACCATACGAAATTGATGGACATATTGTATAGCTTTTGTATCAGGGGCATACCTCTGAACTGGATTTCATTTTTTTTGACGGGCAGAAAACAACTTGTCTCTATGCAATTTGAATACAACCAAATAAAAACAATACATTCGGCTAGCCGAAAACTTGAAATGGGTGTCCCTCAAGGTTCTATACTGGGTCCTATTCTTTTCATCTTGTATGTAAACCATTTGGACTCGACAGTTGCCAATAAGGAATATGTAGCGTATGCAGACGACTTTTCGTTAGTAATATCAGCCGCCGATACAGTAAATTTGGAAACAAAATGCACTCAGACAATTGAATCCTTCTTCAATTCTAGGAACCTATTCTTTAATATCCAAAAGACCCAAATGTTGCGGATGCACTGCCGACAGAAAAATATTGAAAACCTCAAGATTTCATTTGGTGAAGACATTTTGCGTAATATACACAGAGAGGTTAGATTTTTGGGAATATCACTGGACGAACACCTGTGTTGGAAATCCCATTGTAAACAACTATCGTCTAAACTGAATTCTATGAAATTTCTCTTCGTCAATTTACGAACGGTGTTAGAACTGGATCAGATGCTGACTGTGTATTACAGTCAAGTTGAATCGAGACTCAGGTATGGCATTTGCTTATGGGGCAATTCCACTGGTTCAAAAGAAGTGTACATTGGGCGAAAACGGGTCTTGAGATGTATTTTTGGGGTGTCTGATAGGAAAACGTGTAGGATAATCTTCACGCGTTTCAATATTATGACACTTCCCAATATCTTCATCTTCAAAATGTGTGTTCATGTATTTAAACACAGAGAATCATTCATAAGAAACTCTGATGTACACGGATATAGAACTCGAACAATGCACCATTTTCATGTTGAATTTGCAAAAAAAGAAATGATGTCTAGAACTCCAGATCATGTTGGTCTCAAAATTTTCAATAATCTTCCACAAACGCTGAAGAATATAATTGTACTATCTTCTTTTGAATATGAATTGAAATGTTTTCTAATTGAAGTGTTTTTACAGCGTGAATGATTTTATAAAAAATTAGCGCTTATTTATTACATTTGCATTTACTATTTTATTGGTTATTTTATAATAACTACGAACATTCAACTGTTATACTTTATTTATTATCTGACATTCACTGTTATCATTTATTATTTATTGTTGTATTTCTTGTATGTTGTCTTTTATCTTGTATCTTGTATTTTGTATTTTATCTATTTATTGGCAATTCCAAAACATGTAAACCATGTCAAAAAAGGAAATAAAGATTCGATTGATTGATTCACATAATCATGGACAAGTTTCCAGACTGTTGGAAAAAACGAATATCGCTCCATAAAAAATAATTTTCGTCTCACCTCGCGTTCGGAACGGCGCCCACACCGCCCCCACCACCGGCGCCCGTCACCGGTAGGGGCGTAACGCCAGCGGCGGGCGGCGGCAGCGGCGGCGTCGCCGGGCGGTCCGCGACGTCCGCCGCCGCCGGGCGAGAGGCGGCTGGCGGCGGCGCCTCCGACGGCGGCAGCCGGATGTCGCTGACGCGCTGCGGCGCCGCCGCCTCCGGAATGGGGATGTCGTCGATGGACATCGACGTCATGGGGGGCGGCAGGTGGCCGTTGGATTCGTCCGAGGGGGCTGAAAAAAAAAGCGATTGTGTTTATACAGGATGGTGATGAAGGTTATTCTTTACGAATAACGACTATTGTCGATAATACTGGGTGTTTCACCCCAATAACTTTTTTGTTTCTACAGATGAGTATAGTATACAGGGTCACTCACGGTCGACGATGGTACCTTAGACGTTTACGGAGAACGGGACGTAGGATTATTCTGAAAATTTGGTTTATTGGGTAATCAGTTTTGTTCTATCGATCTAAAATACTGTCAGCGTTGCCGCTTCTATCGAAAAGTAGCAACAACTTTGTTATTTCAAATGGAACACCCTATCTATCTATCTATCTATCTATCTATCTATCTATCTATCTATCTATCTATCTATCTATCTATCTATCTATCTATCTATCTATCTATCTATCTATCTATCTATCTATCTATCTATCTATCTATCTATCTATCTATCTATCTATCTATCTATCTATCTATCTATCTATCTATCTATCTATCTATCTATCTATCTATCTATCTATCTATCTATCTATCTATCTATCTATCTATCTATCTATCTATCTATCTATCTATCTATCTATCTATCTATCTATCTATCTATCTATCTATCTATCTATCTATCTATCTATCTATCTATCTATCTATCTATCTATCTATCTATCTATCTATCTATCTATCTATCTCTTTCCTTACCGCTCTGTGTCAAATCGATCTCGCTGGTGACCATCAGATGGTTGTCGGCCATCTTGGCGCTCCTCGAATTGTTCTTGCTCTGCTCCATCTCCTCGGCCAGCCTCTTCAGCTCCATCTCGCGCTTGCGCCTGTCCTTGACCAGCTCGGCGAACAGGCTGGCATCGGTGATTTTGTTCTTCAGCTGCGACGACCGGATCGAGTGGGGAGACGGGCTCCTGTGTTTGTGACGACTGAAAGGAACACGAGGTTAGAGTTAAGACCGGTTTTTTTTTGTTTTTTCCATGATTTGTTTGTGATGCTTTATTTTTTTTATGACCTCGTTATGCAATTGGAACCTCTAGACGGATAAAAAACATAGACTGGTATTTTCCATTCTTTTCATGATGCCAACACGACTGTCACACCTTCTTGTTTCCACGATAAGAATCCAATCGTTCGGGCCTCGTCGGAGCACCTCGCCATTTTCGTGTTTCTAACTAGTTTCTCAGATTATCGTTCTCAAAGCGTTGATTTGTGCTTTTTTTTCTCGATTAACTCACTTATTCGTGTATAAAATATATTGATCTTTACTTAAAATGGTAAACATTGTTTTATTTGTGGGTAAAAGCAGGTTTCTGGGATTAAACTGTCAATAGTGTCATTTCATTGGTGAGTGCCATAGTCCGGAAATAAAAAAATATAGGGGCGAGCCACCTTCCATGGACTTATTACTATTATATTAACATGCTTTATAAAACAATTATTCAACAGATATAATTTCATAATGTCAATGATTTAGTACTAGAAAAAATCAAAGTTATCACATCAATTTACTCATTTAAAAAAAAATCTCAAAATTTTGACATTGGAATTTCCTAGGATAACTACTGGAATACTGAAAGTATAAATTGTGTTTCAATATCATTTGGTAAAATCACCTACTACAAAAAAAATTTAAAGCACATATTATAATTTTATATAAAAAAGTATTTATTAAATATCCCACAACAAGATTACTTCGTGGGATTGTTTTTTATAGTTTGTTTTGTATCAAATATTTTCAGAAATGTAATAACTTTTTATAAAATAAACTTATTATTATGATATTTTTGAATTGAAATGAGTGGTTTATACAGGATTATTGACGAGGTACAATTCAAATGAGATTACTGCAAAAACTTTTCAACATCAATTCATCTAAGCTCAACTGATGTTTTTCCTCTATTACAAATGGTTATATTGATTAGTATCAATTTATAATTATGGGAAAATTATCACGAAAGTATAGTTACCTTGGACTCCGATCTCTCCTCGGGCTTCTGGAAGTTTTATGCTTCTTCCTCCTAGTAGGCGATGGACTAGCATAATGCCTACTACTCCTCCCATAACTGCTAGACCTGGACCTCCTTTTGCTTATGGGGCTCCTACTCCTCGACATATACCTGGAAAGAAAACACGTGAAGCCACCCCAAGGACTGTTTTATTTATTTTTTCAACCTTCGGACCGCATACCTCTTTTCCCGTTTGCTCCTCTCCTTGCGGTGCTTCCTGTGCAGCATCTCCCTCTCCATCTTCCGCCGCCTGGAGGTGGGGGTCATCGACCTGTGCTTGTGGCTGGAGTGCATCGTGGTTTCGGGGGTGACCGTCCTGTAGGGCGATTTTTCCGGCGACAGTCTGTCGTCGATGATTATGGGGGAGTCCCGTATCCGGATGGGTTCCTCGGCTACGTAGTGATTGTAAATTGTCCTGAAAACGGCATTGTACGATTTTATTTCATGCAGTGATTTTACGTTGTTCTGCAAAGCACATTCATTGTAATGTTTTATGTTGTGTAGTGATTTCCCGATACGAACGATATTGAACAATTTTATGTCATGTTGTGATTGTACATTGACACATTGTCCTGCAAAGGACTTTGCACGATTTTATGTCATATAGTGATTGTACATTGTCATGCAAAGTACATTGAACTGTTTCATGTTCTGTAGTGATTGCACGTTTTCCTAAAAACGACATTGAACAATTTTGTCATGTAGTGATTGTACATTGTCCTGCAAAGGACAACTGTTTCATGTTTTGAAGTGATTGCACGTTGTCCTAAAAACGACATTGAACAATTTTGTCATGTAGTGATTGTACATTGTCCTGCAAAGGACAACTGTTTCATGTTTTGAAGTGATTGCACGTTGTCCTAAAAACGACATTGAACAATTTTGTCATGTAGTGATTGTACATTGTCATGCAAAGTACATTGAACTGTTTCATGTTCTGTAGTGATTGCACGTTTTCCTAAAAACGACATTGAACAATTTTGTCATGTAGTGATTGTACATTGTCCTGCAAAGGACAACTGTTTCATGTTTTGAAGTGATTGCATGTTGTCCTAAAAACGACATTGAACAATTTTTTCATGTAGTGATTGTACATTGTCCTGCAAAGGACAACTGTTTCATGTTTTGAAGTGATTGCACGTTGTCCTAAAAACGACATTGAACAATTTTGTCATGTAGTGATTGTACATTGTCATGCAAAGTACATTGAACTGTTTCATGTTCTGTAGTGATTGCACGTTTTCCTAAAAACGACATTGAACAATTTTGTCATGTAGTGATTGTACATTGTCCTGCAAAGGACAACTGTTTCATGTTTTGAAGTGATTGCATGTTGTCCTAAAAACGACATTGAACAATTTTGTCATGTAGTGATTGTACATTGTCATGCAAAGTACATTGTACTGTTTCATGTTTTGTAGTGATTGCACATTGTCCTAAAAACGATATCGAACAATTTTGTCATGTAGTGATTGTACATTGTCCTGAAAAGTACATTGAACTGTTTTAGGTTGTGTAGTGATTGCACATTGTCCCAAAAACGACATTGAATAATTTTATATCTTGTGATGATTGTATATTGTCCCGCAAACAAAAATGATCAATTAAATGTTGTGATTGTAAATTGTTCTGCACATGTTTATGTATTAAGTAGATATTGAACATTGTCCTGCAAACAAAATTGAACAATTCTTATGTTATGCAGTAATTCTTCATTGTCTTGCAAACGAGACTGATCATTTCTATGGTATGTATTGATTGTTCTGAAAATTACATTTATTCGTTTTATTTCATGGGCTAACATAAAATTAACACAACATTATTTAACAAGTTCATGTTATTTGGTGATTGTAAAAATGTCCTACAAATGACATTGAACAAATTTATGTTTTTAGAGGTTGTACTTTGTCCTGCAAACAAGCTTGAACAATTTTTATGTAATGTAGTCCTGTGAACATTATTGAACAATTTCATGTTATATTGTGATTGCAAAATATCTTACAAACGACATGAAAAATTTCATATTATGTAGCAGTTGTATTTTATCCTGAAAATTACATTGCACAATTTTATGTAGTGATTGTACATTGTCTTGTAAACAACATTGAATAATTTTCAAGTTATGTAATGTAAAATAATGAATTGTCCTGCAAATGAAAATGAATCATTTTGAGTCATGTAGTGATAGTTCATTGTACTTTAAACGATATTTGATAATTGTATGTTTTGCAATCTGAAGAAGTGATTGAACAATTTTATGTTATGTATTGATTGTTAATTGTCCTAAAAGCCACATTGAACAATTTTATGTTATGTAGTGTTAGTTAACTGTACTGCAATCGACAGAAAACAATTTTATATCATGAAAATCAGGACCCAGATTCCATAACGAATTGTACAAGTGTGAGGAGGATTTATGTCTCCTATCTGGGTAATACTGGAAAAATAATTGAACTATTAACCAGTGACCATTGACAGAAAAATAATATTGGCTCCATTTTGACCGCACATTCTATATAACAAGAAAGCACAGCTTCGAATGTGCCTATTGAATTCCAAAATCATCATCAATTATCGTAACTTTTCATCACCATTTCAGCAATCATGATTTTCTTACAATGTAATGTAGGTAGACAATGACTATCAATCTAAAGACCTAGAAGATAAATAAAATATTCACCTGTTAGAATGATGGTGATGCAAGGGCGGGGTGTGAGGGCTCTCCCTAGGAGGGTAGTCCCTAGGGGTGTACTCCCTGTACTTGAGTGGCGGCGTCACAGCCAGCGGCGGCGGCGTCGGGCTCCTTTCGTACACCAACGGCTCAGGCGACGCTGAAATTGAATCACAATTTTATGTGAATCCTTCCTCATTGAATGGTGGGTAATGGAAACACCATCCGGCTCGAAGGACCAATATTATGTTTGTGACTAGCTATCGGAAACTTCCTTATCGGATGGTGAATAATGGAAATACCATCCGGCTCGAAGGACCAATGTTATGTTTGTGACAAGTCATTCGCGATAGGTGCTAAGCGATACGCTACCTAGCGGTGACTCGTAAAAATACTCGAAGTAGGATAACCACTGAACTTTCTGGGGGATAAACAATGATAAATCCAACTTCTGTTCTGTTTACGTTCGGTTCTGTCTGATGTGAGAGGTATATTTCCAGCAGTTTTTCGAGAATTCTTCTGGTGAAATCCATGTGAAATCTCATGTAATGTCAAAAATACGAAAACAATACAAAAACGATATTATTTCGAGAAGTTTGAGTAGTTACTATCAGATAGCGCTACGTGTTATTTTCTATCGCGAATTGGAAACTTCCTTATTGAATGGTGAACAATGGAAATACCATCCGGCTCGAAGGACAATATTATGTTTGTGACTAGCTATTGGAAACTTCCTCATTGGATGGTGAATAATGGAAATACCATCCGACTCGAAGGACCAATGTCATGTTTGTGACTACTTTAAAGGAAACGTCCTCATTGGATGATGAATAATGGAAAGACCATCCGACTCGAAGGACCAATGTCATGTTTGTGACTACTTTGAAGGAAACGTCCTCATTGAATGGTGGATAATGAAAACACCATCCGGCTCGAAGGACCAATGTTATGACTAGCTTGAAGTAAACCTGCCCGTTACCTATGTGGCTGTCGTTGGAGACGGGCGAGCAGGCGCCCGCGTCTATGGGGGCGGCCTCGGCGGTGACGGCAGCGGCGGCGGCTGCCCTCTCGCGCCGGTGGTGGTGATGGCGGTCGCGCGGCGGCTCCCAGTCGGACAGCGGCGGCTCGGCCTCCGGCTGGGGCGGCGTCTTGACGGGCGTGCTCTGCGTCGAGCCGGCAGACTCGCTGGCCGCGCTCTCTGCACTCGTGCTCCTCGACCTAAGACACGGTTTTTTTTGAGGAAAATGCGAGATGAATTCGCAAATTTTTCATTTGCTGGAGATGATTATCTCAAGATACTCTGACGTGTTCTTATCAATAATTTTTTTGATATTTTGATTGCACAAAAGGAATGCCCCTACATAGTGTTCGTGGACCTCGCAAAAAAACATTTACAGTGATAAAAAAGTATGCATAACAAATGGAAAAAATCGAACAAAGATCTCCTTAATAAAATCTCATCGGGATGTTACTCATTCTCCGAAAAATATCATTTTTTGAAGTAACTGAAAATCACTCAGTATATATGATAAGGGCTTAGTTAGAATTGAAGACGAGCCTAAATTGATGACAATTATTTTTTCAAGAATTACATCAAATAAGGAATTTTTCCATTTGTTGCGTTCTTTTTGAATGTCACTGTATATGTGTAATGTATATCTGTCGAATTGACATACTCAATTACTTATGGTGAGAAAGGTCATAAGAAAACTTTGCGGGTTCAAATGATTTTGTACATTTAAAGGATTAAGAGGAAAAATTTCGTAAAAATGTCGTATCAGGATAGGATTAAGTAGGAATGAAAAAGATTTTTGTTGCCCACAATAGACTGAAACTTGAATGTCCTACCAAAATACTTGAGATGACACAAATCGTGATATTTAAAAAAATATAAAAAACTGAATGTGAAATTAATTGTATTAGTGTATGGAAAGTATGAAAAATATTATGTAAGTTTATGTTGATAGTTATTTTTTTTTTTGCATGTATTCACTTGCATATATTTTATGTACAAGGTGTCCCAAATTAGCAGGCCAACATGGGGAAATCTGTAAGGGTTATGGTACAGGGTCGGTTAAATTAGGGAAAAGTGGTAAATTTATTTGCACAACAATATCCAGCAAAGAAATAGTTGAATATTTCTTTGGTTTTTGAGATATTTATAAAAAAAATATTTTATTTTTTCCTGGATTTATTTTAATATTTACGAATAATACGAAGACACTTTCTCACAGCTGTTTTATATGCTATGTAAATTGGCGGTACAGAATTTGTAATACGACGTTTCATCATTTGAAGACCGAAATCAACTTTTGTTCTTTTCATTTTTTGAACATGATGAAATATACCTGAATTGCAGCTTCAAAATTTATAAAAAGAAACAGGAAGCTGCCAAGTTATAGAGCATGAAAAACAGCTGCAAGAAAGTGTTTTTTTTTCTATCAAATAAATAAAATATTATTAATAAATTATTTGATTTTTTTAAAAGAAAAGAATGTCAATAATTTTATGTTTTATACACTAAAATATTGTATTTATCCATTCCAAACTGAATAAATGAATTTGAGAAGAACCAATTTGAAAATATACCTGTGCTTTTTCTTCTTCTTTTTCTTGGACTTCTTATCCTTCTTATGCTTCTTTTCCTTCTTCTTCCGTTTTTTCTTGTCTACAGCTTCGTATTCTTCTGTGTAAGGAGAAGAATTGGCAGGAGGTTGGTATTCTTCTGGGGAAATTTCGACTGTCCGGCGGTGTTTGACAGTTTTCAGTTCACTTGAGCGGGAAGAGTGGGAGGATATTGAATGTTGTCTTTCCCTAACTAGCAATGCTGGTGAAGGAGATCTTGCGACCACAGAATGGTCTAGACGATGTCTACGGCCTGAAAGGAATATTATTTTGCATCCAACATCAAGATTTGAAAAAAAAGACTAGTTGGTTTTTACTATTTTACCACCTTTGAATTTTACAAAAATCATTTTCTGGGCATATAGGTAATATACAAATAATGGTGGATAATCTCCAATTTAGTCCGGAATTTATGTTATTCAAATATGATTATTATTATTTTTATTTTCAGAAGAACCAGTGTTTTTATGATGCCTATTTGACATTACAAATATTCATACACTAAATATGACATAAACAAGAAGCAAACAAAATACAACAGTTACCATGGAGGATGAAAATGGATAAGGTGAAAAAAATTGGCCAATATAACCAATAAAAGTATTGCTTCAAATTTTCAACACTTCATTCACTTAAAGTACTGAATCAAAATTTGTTATATATTTTGATATTACCTACTATACTTTTCATCTCTTGAGATGCTGTAACATACTTGTCCCATAACTGTATGTTCAGAGGGATTGATAATGTGATTGATTGTGAGTTATATACTGGACCCTGTGGTAATATATTGTACCATCTAAAATGAAAATACTTACAAGATATTCAATCCACCCAAACAACCACTCCTTGAAAAATCAACAATACAGCTAATTAAAAAAAAATAATTCTAATTATCCATCAAATTCTGTGATAAAAATAATTCAATTTCAAGATGATGATCTACTGTGTATTTATGCCATTATGCTTAATCATTATTTTATGTTTGATGGTTGTTTTTAATAAAAGCTTGATTAATTGGAAAGCATATCCTTTTTCAAATCTCCAGTTTTCATATCATCATTTGTCAGTGGATTTATTTTGTCAATTTCAAATTTTGGCAGTTAATTTATAACTTCATACACAATAGTGATATTCAAAGTAAAATATAGAATGGGGCTCACAGTTTTCATTCTATAATACATATACAATAAAATATTCAAGGTAGTAAGTAATTCAGGTATTCAAAATTGCTGAATAATGGTGTATTTGAGTTATGGAACAAAGAGAGAAATAAAATATGAACAAATCATTATCAACAAAACAGGAAAGATGAATTAAATGATAGTATTTCAATGAAATCAAAAATGAATTGGAAGGTAATATACAAATAAATCAAATTATTGCCCATTCATATCATATCAAGTAGTAATGGTTAATTTCATAAAAAGTGAGTATGGAATTTCTGAT
Organism: Chrysomela aeneicollis; assembly: GCA_029955515.1. NCBI lineage: Eukaryota > Metazoa > Arthropoda > Insecta > Coleoptera > Chrysomelidae > Chrysomela > Chrysomela aeneicollis. The sequence continues at coordinate 25,045,994 of JARUHQ010000005.1, forward strand.
TAATTTTATACATAGATGGGATTTTTTCAGGGTTAGATGAGACAGTTAAATTCATATTGCAGGATTAGATAAGGTAATTATAGATGCAAATTTCAAATGAGTACTCAAATTCATGCAGCACTAATGATGAAGAAAATGATTCTACAATTTGAAACCCAATTAAAAAATGGTTTATGATAGATAGCAAAAAAAATATATTCAGATGGAAAGCTATGAAATGTGCAACAACAATGGTAGCCTTACTCACCCAAACATACTTATTTTTGAAGAGAAGCTATCTTCAAATAAAATAAGTACCATACAAACAAAGCCAAAATAACAAATCAAGTACCTGATATTATTGATCTAACAGATTTATTGAGAATCTAACCTGGTGAAACCAATATAAGTGATGTATCTCTTGTAAGGTACATCTCCTCCTCAAGGTGAGAGTACCTGCTACGGTGACTGCTTCTATGCATTGTGTCGATTTCAACATCTAATTCTCCATCTTCGCTCACCATTAAGCTACCTTCTTCACCACTTTGTATTTCACCAGCTTCGGGGCCAGATAGGTCTTCAGAACTCACATCAGAATACTCTACTAGCCTGGTTCTCACCGTTCCAATGCAAACATTTGGGGAACCGTTTTCTTCTCTGTGTCTACGCCTTTTGGATTTCTTGGATTTTTCCTTACTGTGTTTGCCATGTTTGCTTTTTTCCATTTTACGGATTAATCACTATCACTGGCCAACACATAGTACACAGTGCTGGTTTGCCTGTAGGCAGTTCAGTCCTAGGAAAAGTCCACATACTCAAAATTTTGAACAATTTTATTTGATTATGTTGACATTTAAGTTGGCATGCATGACAGGCATCATCACCGACAGGGCGACAGGACAGAGCCGACATTGGTAAATATTTACAAGCGATTTTTCATACTTTCTATAATAGCAATTTAATTGATTGACCAAAAAAGATTAATATTTTCATTCAAACAAGAATTTGGATGAGCTTCGTAAATTTTGATTTGACATCCGTGACCTTGAACAAATTCAAGTGATGGCGATTTTGTAGTGTTTTGGGTGGGTCAAAATTTCGTATGAAAGCAGGAAAAAAAGCACATCGGTGTGAAATACTACTAGCAAATAATCAAGGAACTTACCCTAACAACAACCAAACTTGTAACTTGCACCTCGCACACACTATAACACCTCACAGAACTGGCTCCATCAAATCGTATAGGCTCATAATAGCTGGCAGCATAATTGTTCTTTCAGCCTTTTGTAGGTTTGTAGATTGATTTATTTCGGAAATATTTATTTAGTTATTGAAAGCTGATTATATAGATCGGTTTTTATTATTTCATAATATTGGATGCAGTATCAGTCATGCAAAATTTCAAGATATTTGATTATTCTCGAGAACAATCCTGATGACAGGACGCCATTACATCGTCAACGTCAACTTGTTTTTGGCAATCATTGCAATGGCCAATGGCCCTCTAGCAACTGACATGCGTCTCAACGTCAGCAAATCACAGCATTCTCCCCTCCAAAACGTACTTGCGCGAAATTCAAAACTACATTTTCTCCCAATAATTTGATCAAACATATCAATTCAGAAACAGATGATTTCCTATCTGAATTCTTGAAATTTTCATTGTCGTATCTTCCTACGAAAAATTAAATAAATAGAAAATCCACATAATTTTGAGAAAAACCTTCCACGAGTTCACTTTCCGATAGGCAACTTACAATACTTTTCAATGGGTTCTGCCATCTAGGAGTAGCTGATTGGGGCAACAACTCACAGAAATAAATTTTATATTTATTTTGTGATTCAACAGAGTTCAGTGGTAATAACGGAAGTGACGTCCCGCGTGTTGTTTGGTTTGAACATCTCTGGTTTGAACCGAACCACTGAACTCGTTTGAACTGAAAACCGAACCGAGGTTCTCTTCTCAGACGATATGTGACTGAGCCACAGAACATATCCGTAAGGGTATATGTTCTGTGACTGAGCCATAGAAAACAGTCCACGAGCCTTTTTGTGACCGCCCTATATATCGACAATAATGAAAATAAAATACCTTCATAAAGTAATCATTTATTAAATAGACATTAAAATACGTCTTTTAATTAATTAAATCATATGAACACAATTCGAATTGGAAAATACTTGATTAACTATTACTTCCTGTACATTTATCTCGAGGTTATATTATACATATATTGGAGATAAAGTACGAACTGTTTGACTAAAAAATTGCTTAAAATAGGCACAATATGTGAACAGTAAATTTGCATTATTTGGAGAAAACCAAACTCGATTGATATGATGGATTAACTTCGGACCTTTCAGAAAGAAATCAACGAGTATTCACCTCAAAATGAGAACAAGTAAATGATCAATACACTCAAAAAAAAATCAAATATTTGTGGCCAACAGGGCATTCAACGAAAGTCTTAATTTTCGTACATATCGACATCAAATAATACATTCCTTCTATTAGAGCAGTGTTTGGATTCAAATCACAAGAAAGAAATTATTTACAAATAACCTAAGTCGTTAGGAAGACTAAAATATAACTAAAAAAAACAACAAAAATATTCGGACAGCCCAAACAAGTGACGGGACAAAATTTATTGAAACAAGAATCTTTCAAACAACTTGCCCCGCTATTGTTGTTCAGACTGGCAAAATAAAGTCGCGCTTTTTTGAGGACATTTTAGACCCTTTATACTAGACCACAGTCTCCATTTAATCACTTCACAAAATACCCTAGTTGTTTCATAACACACTGTATAAATAACTGATTACATTAGCAACACATTGGCACTCATTTTATCAGCTTGACAATGCGATGAGATGAAACAGTGGTTTGGAAAAATTACAACTATGCTTTATTATTTTTTGCTATATTGTGGGTTGCCCAATTCACAGAAGTCTTCCAGGAATTCGAAAGAGCTTCATCGAATTTCGATCTGAAGTGCAGAAGCGCTTCCTCATCTGTCTTATTCATTACCTGAAATTTTTCACACACATAATGGGGAATTCTCTTTCGGACGTAATGAAGTAATTCTTATCAAATATCTTCAAAAAATTAGGTAAACAAAGATAGTTATATTTTGATCAGGTTAGAACACAAAACTTATGCTACGAATAAGTCTTGTGGGTTAGCTGACATTCTGCTTATTTATGTTCCATACTACTCAAAAGATATGCTTGTCAGTTTTGGAGGTTATGGTTATATTTGACTTGTGGATGGATTGGTGTTTTTGTTGGACTGAAATTCATGTTTTGACTGATTATTGTTTTTATATAAGCACTTTGATTCCTGAATAATTATGCATTGACATCAAGTGTACATAATGACAATGTTGCCAAATGTGAGTTGTTGTTCTTCTAGCCTACTAGGCGCTGTTGCCAATTTGTAAACTAGAAACAAAGAGATTTAAAATTTGAAACCCCATATTTGATAAATCAATTTAGATACTTTCCACAACGAATTCGGAAAAATCATGAATGAAACTCATAATCACTAGGTTTATGCTTGCATTTGCTGTAATAAACCGAATTGAGGAATATTCCCCATTATTTATCATCCTCTGATTGATATTTTATATGAAATCGACTTTTTTCGCTTTACTATCGAGATTTCCTGTGTTAAAATTGAAGCACTCAAATTTTTAAATGACCATCAAATAACTCACCAGTGTATCTCTCAAGTAATTGAGATCCTTCTCAGAGCTCAACTCAGGTAGACCAGTGGATATCATCATAGCAAACAGCGATATGAACAAACTTCCATGTTTCCGCAAGATCATGAAAGCCTAGAATGCACAGTTCATGTAAATTCGTAACTTAATATGGGAATTAAGTCGGGCTCACTTTTTCACAATACTCTTGGAAGATCTTGAACTCCAATGCTTTAGAGTTTTGCCCTTTGTTTATGACGTAGACGAAATCGTGGGTTAATACGAACGGTACCCTCTCCCTTTTAAACCCGAATTTTTCCTTGAAATGGCCCAAAATGTGTCCAAAGTCGACATGAAACAGCTAAAAAGCAAACACGAATATATAGACGAAAAATGCCAGGAATTAATTGACAAGTTCAGCCAGCTTTGAGAGAAAAAATATGTCTGCCCTAGTGTTGTCTTTGTCATCAAGATTGCAACTTAAAATAACGAAAATGCTATGATTGCGACGTAAAAAAAAGAGAAGAAAACAAATAACACATTTCTATTTTTTTTTTTGAAAGAGAAAAAAAAATAGTCTATCCAATTCAAAATATCAAACATAGTTTGAAATGCATGTCTGGTAGACTACGAGCAGAAAACAACTACTTTCCTGGTAAATACTACCACCACACCAATTTCTTTCAACACATTTCTAATGTGTTTGGAATCATTCAACAATTATAAGCTAACAATGATAACAAAATATTCTAAATAAACGGAAAAACGAAAACAAATCAATTATTCACACGTTATATAAGTCTTCTTCTTTTTTACGTCCCAATCATAACATTTTATTTATTTGAAGTTGCAATCTTGACGACAAAGACAACACTAGGGCAGACATATTTTTTCTCTCTCAACGCTGGCTGAACTTGTCAATTACAGTTCGTTTGTTAGATTTTCACCTGTCCATTCTGTTTCACCATAATATTATCAGAATGCCTATCAGCTATGCCCAAAACGTATGTAGCTACGCAATAACCTGCGCAGGATAGTGTAAATTCGTTGACAGCTTTATTCAGAGCACTCTCTGAGGTGTTGTAATCTTTCAACCAAGCTGAAAGAAAAGATTGCTCAAAGTCACATCACCCTGACGATGTGAAAAATTGTCCTCACCTAAAATAGGTCCTTTTCTAAATGCAGCAGTGGCAGTGAACATTCCCTTCTCTTTCTGGATATTTGCTATTGTTTCAGCATTCAGAACAACTTCGATCATACCGACGCGATGTTCAAGCGATATGCAACCATAAGGATTCATTCTAAAAAATAGTTATGATCCTATACAGGGTGACTCACGGTCGATGGTACCTTAGACGTTTACGGAGAACGGGACGGTAATCAGTTTTGTTCTATCGATCTAAAATACTTTCAGCGTTGCGGCGTTGCCGCTTCTATCAAAAAGTAGCAACAACTTTGTTATTTGAAATGGAACACTCTGTATTTTATTTCATTTTTAGATTTTATCGATCTATCATACTTGGGGTATAGCGAAAAAGATTACAGAGATATAGGGTGTGAAAAATCGAGATTTTTCAACTTTAGGAATTTTTTGTGTCGAAACTAATCATTTCTGCTCAAAACGGCTTACATGTCCCTATCTCAACTTTCCATTTACTATCGGTTGATATTTAATTGAAACAAATACGGGTGGTTCAAAATTTTGAGTTTTGCATCACCCTCTATTTGTTTCTATTAAATGTCAGTAGATAGTAAATGAAAAGTTAAGATAGGGACATGTAAGCCGTTTTGAGCAGAAATGATTAGTTTCGACACAAAAAATTCCTAAAGTTGAAAAATCTCGATTTTTCACACCCTATATCCCTGTAATATTTCGCTCTATACCCCAAGTATAATGTATCGACGAAATCAGCTCTTCAGGAAGAATCTAAAAATGAAATAAAATACAGGGTGTTCCATTCGAAATAACAAAGTTGTTGCTACTTTTTGATAGAAGCGGCAACGCCGCAACGCTGAAAGTATTTTAGATCGATAAAACTAAACTGATTACCCAATAAACCAAATTTTCAGAATAATCCTACGCCCCATTCTCCGTGAACGTCCAAGGTACCATCGACCGTAAGTGACCCTGTATATGTGGGATCACTGATTTCTGATAAATATGCCAAAACCTCCAGGGCGATGAGAAATTTTTGTTTCAACACTGCGAATACCGTTCCGCAACGTGACGTAACAAGTTCTGAACTATATCTTCATGATATGAATAGGCCGAAAAACTACTAACATAGCACTTAGTTTACTTGCATGTCATTCCAGATTGACTAAATAAAGATCTATTCAACACAAAGTCTCCATTTCAATATGATAAATGCTGAAACAATTTGTTTATTTATATGATGAAATTAATAAAATTTCCTCATAAGTTCTGAAAAATAGTGAAACTGGCAACACAGGAATATGCCTATCGAAGGACTTGTGACGTCACAAGAAGCAGCCATGATGCAGTTTGAATGTCTCGCTGATTGGGAGAGTTTAAGAACGACGCTTGAGGCGGATTTACGTAGGCAAAAAATGCTTTTAGAGGCAACTCGATTTCCGCCGGCCTACCTCAAATCCAAACCCTCTCGTTTCCACAGCCTATCCATCAGATTGATCATCTGCAAAGTCAACATATCCTGGCGCAGGTCATCGCCGTTTTTGAAAATTATGTACACCTCATCGCCGTACACGTCGGAGTTTTCGAAAACGATCCAGAGCGGTCGCATTTTGCTGTCCATCACTCTACATTTTTCCAACCTGAAATCCAAGAGAAATCTCACTGGTAGTTTGTGAATACATCTATGACGTCATGCGAAGAGTCGCTCCGACCACCCACAAACCTCCAGACATCCAATTCACATATTATGTGACGTCACACGGAGAGTCACTCCTTCCGCACCCACCTTATCCTGGTGCACCGGTAGCTGGGCTTCAGCGGACTCCTCGTGTGATTGAGGGCCATCTCAGCCGAAGACTCGGCCAGGTACTCCTTGAGGGCGGCCTTCGCCTTGTCCTTGTCCTTGAGCTGGCGCACCAGGTCGCTGCACTTCTTCAGCTTCTCGAGGCACTCGAGCTGCTTCTGCAGCACGGCCATGTGCTCCTGCGAGCCCCTGCAGTACGCCTCGAGGATGAGGCCGAAGCGGACGGACACCGAGGGCACCTGCATCTCGGACCTGCGGGAGGGCATCGTGAGTGACAATGGGGAGGTTTCCTTCGAAAGGATTTATTGTTGGAATAGCTAGTTACGAACATAACATTGGTCCTTCGAGTCGGATGGCATTTCTACAGTGACTCTATACAAGACAGTGGCGACAATAGGCGTCAGCGTTTTGATTGGTGACGCCATTAAGAGGCAAATTTTCTGTTTGTTTACATTGGTTTATATGGCGTTTAGTGACTAATTCTTCTTGTGCAGTTATATTTCCCAAAAATTCCGCAGTTTGATCACTACAATACACGTATAATATCAATAGGCAGTGATTTAGCAAAAAATTTGACTGGTATGTACCTATATATCTGTAAATTCCTCTATTGAAATAACCTAACATTCTGTTTGTGCATATTACTACTATGTTTAATTCTGCATATTTCGTTTCAGTTTCAATACAAAATGCCTGGGTGTGCAGCTGTAGGCTGTTTCAATTCGGCAAAGAAAAGTTTTCTGATGAAAAAATTCCTAAAAGACCCAAAACGCAGGAAAGAATGGGCAATCAAAACAAAACATTACAAGTGGATCCCTACATATTCATCAAATCTCTGTGAGGTAAAGTTACTAGTCATTCTGTTGAAATCATCCAGACTCACATACTTTGATATATACTGAAATACATAGATCATTGTTTTTTCAGGCAAATTTTGAACCTGAAATGTGGAAGAGAACTAGAGAAGATGAAAGCTGCAGACTGAGAGCTGATGTAGTACCAATAACTTTATTTTCGTTTGCAAACCCCATATTGAATAAAGAGCAAAAATAACCACTACTACTTTTTCATGAACCTGCAAGTTTCCAGAAACTATATATTAACCCTGTTTCATTTGAATTATATTGAAATGAATTCACTTCTTAATATTGTAGGGTAGGTATATAATTTCAAGCATTGAAAAAACATCTAAGATCTGTGAAGATTTTATTAGCTCTTTAGGAAATGAAAATCCTATTGAAATGGTATACCAAATTGTCAGTTTTGAAATGTTGGAGACAGAAAACATCATTTTTCTGTAGGGAACATGTAATGTATTTTTTTTATCAATATGGAGAGTATTTCACGCAATATTATGATATTGTCTCCTCAACACATTGAAATTATTTACATCAATAAATTGTCATGATTTGAAGGATAAGATAATTAGTCCTCGTTATTTTCAGATTGAAAATATAGCAAATACTTATCTAGCAAAAAGGAAGTAAGTGTTTATTTTATTCTGTTCATTTTCTGTTGTTACTTCAACATGTTTTTTTGTTAATATACTTTTATGGTATTCCTTTGTTTATTATTTTTCTGAAGCATGACAGATATGTATAGGTTTCTTTCTAAAAACCAACTAATTAGATAAACACTGACAATAATTCATGTTCTACCTCAGATGTCTTTGGAAATCTCTAATTATATTACATTATTATAATATTTAGGTACATCATTTTCAAACTTCACTGAAAACTCCTATTATAAATCTATGTTTCATAAGATGTCTCCATCACATTTTTTCCACAAGATCGAATCCTAATGGGATCCATTGCTTCATCTAAGCCACTGCAAATCTGGATGAATATGTAGGGATCCACTTGTCATGTTTTGTTTTGATTGCAATTCTTTCCTGCGTTTTGGGTCATTTAGGAATTTTTTCATCAAAAAAACTTTCTTTGCCGAATTGAAACAGCCTACAGCTGCACACCCAGGCATTTTGTATTGAAACTGAAACGAAATATGCAGAATTAAACATACAGAATGTTATGGTTATTTCAATAGAGGAATTAATGGATATAAAGGTACATACCAGTCAAATTTTTGGATAAATCACTGCCTATTGATATCATACGTGTATTGTAGAGGTCAAACTGCGAAATTTTTCGGAAATATAACTGCACAAGAAGATTTAGTCAGTAAACACCATATAAACCAATGTAAACAAACAGAAAATTTGCCTCTTAATGGCGGGTGGGCGGAGCTTATAGGCCTATTGTCGCCACTGTCTTGTATAGAGTCACTGTAGGCATTTCCATCGTGAAAAGGCAGTTTGAAGATTTGTTTATCAATTTCATAATATATTCCATACTCACATCCAATTTTTTTGAAGAGCTTTGACATTTTTAAAGAGAATATTTATTTTTCAAGATGGTTCGCGATCAAGTTTATCAAGTCTGATTTAACGACTTTAACTCTAACTAGTTCTGGTCAAGCCTTACCGGTGGGAGTTGTGTCCAATAAACGAAATTGTATTCCATATTTACACCTCCCCCACTATTGTTGATGGGCTCATAAAATCGGAATGATATAACAAAATGAAAGTGACGTCACAAAAAATAAAATGAAAACTTCCAAGACGAAATAAAAGGTCAATAATACAACTTACGAAGAAAAGTTTCGGACTTCCATTGTCTAAAGGTATGAAGATTTGAATCCTGAGAAAAGAAAAGATGAGTTATGCTGAAAAAACGAAATAGTTCTCACCTGAAGACGATTGTAGATACACACAATCGAAACGTCGTGACAAACTCGATTTGAATCTTTCTCATAATTTTAATTCTTTATTCATTCATTTTATTTTAATTTTTAATTCAACTTTTCTTTTTTCAGGCTATTGATTTCTAATTCAACTTTTCTTTTTTCAGGCTATTGATTTCTAATTCAACTTTTCTTTTTCAGGCTATTGATTTCTAATTCAATTTTTTCTTATTTTCAGGCTCATCGACTAGTTAAACTCCCATTTAAATCTACAATTTTCGACTTCATATATACTAACACTAATACTAACCTGATTTATTGATACTCGAATCTTCTTGATTCGATAAAATAGTTAATTTTTATTCATCACTTATTTCGTTTTTTCAGCATAACTCATCTTTTTTTTTCTCAGGATTCAAATCTTCATACCTTTAGACAATGGAAGTCCGAAACTTTTCTTCACAACTTGAGACATTGTCAGCCACCTTCAAACAAAAATACAACTTACCTCAAATGCCAGAAAAGATAATGACCTATTTGTTGGTTACTAAACGCTCTGCTGATCAAAAAAATAACCAAATCACATTCAAGATACAACTCATGCTTGAGGGCTTGTACCAGTTGGAGCAGGTACAATAACAGGTCTTCGTCACTGTAACACAACAAGACATCACACTTCTGTCAGTGAAACGTCAGGACAAATTGGCTCTCACCTAACGTCAAGCAAAGATTCAACGGCGAACTTCCTAACCTCTTGGTCTGCGTATGCATAATCCAGCAGCTCCAGGGCTTTTTCCACCGGCAGTTTGGGCCACTTTTTGAGCAGCGCCACCACTTGACTGACCTCCTCCCTTTTATCCCAATCGATGCAATAAAGCAGCTTAGGTAACACCTCGGGCTCATTTTGGCGCCAGTGATCCTTCAGAGCCCAAATTTTCTTGCGATCCTGTGAAAGAAGTCACTCAATCACTGTGAACGGGATTCTCTCAACATGAGACACGCCTGATTCATATTTTGATTACTATTTTGGTAGTTTCAAATCGTTTTGTCAATTGTCACAAAATTTTACTTAGTGGCGCCCAACGTGAGGTATATGGTTTTTTCTAATTATTATACACAAGAGCCAGAAGTTGGGCTTTCATGTTAAGATTTTACCTGCTCATGGGCTTCATACAAATTATCGATTTCGTTCAACAATTTCTTGCAAGCGGCAACTTCAAGAGCCTTTTCTTCATCAGTCTTGTAACTAGGTTCTTTTTCGTCTTCTTTCAAATCCGCCATGTTTATCATGGTCTCTATCGATGGAAATAATATTGTTTGATCCTTCATGTAACTGCAAAAAAAAAACAGGTAATGGTATCATTAGAAGAATCATCGAACACTCTCTTTGTGTACTTCACCTTTTGACGAAAAACGTGAGCGTAGTAGAATATTCCGTATTGGGATTGCTGACAACTGTTCCCAGAGGGTGCAGAACATCATCAGAGTTCATGTCTTCAGCATAGGCCCACATATACAAAGACATCGCCCCATGTTTCAATTGACTTTTGAAGTCATAAACGGAAGTGTTCGCCCAGGCCAGCGGATTGTGAGCCGAACTATTGTCCTATAAACTCTCGATAAATAACATTTTCAAAGAAAAATCATACTACGATTTATTGGATTCTCATCTCACGTAACTCGTATACATTTTTTGAAATAAGATTGTATTCATCGGGTTGAAAATTATTGAAAAGCCGAAATAATCTATCGAATTCAAACGATCAGAGGGGGGAAACCATGTGACGTCAGTGTGCGAGCGATGTTGATTGGTTGTACCATGTTGTACGTATGTCCTGAGCGCCTAACAGCGTTGCCAGATCAAATATAAAACAACAAACTCTTGTTTCTTATATTCTAATCATAATTGAAAACTGTACGCAATATTAAAGTAACGGCTCGTAAATTTTGGATTTTTCGACCTTGACAGTCATCACAATAAAATTCAACCAATCATATTACGAGGAGACATTGACGTCACAGCTGAGGAGCGTTTGAAGTAACATATATTGAAGTCATGATTTCAGTATGGATGAATAATTTTTTTTTAAATCAGAGTGAATAAATTGTTACAAACTGCCCTCCATCACGCCATGTGAAAAAAAGGGCATGTGCGTTACCTTGGAAGAATCTTTGGTTTTCTTCGTTTTGGTTCCTTTGACGTATTTGTTGACTTCATAGACCACGAAACACAGCTTGGCATTCCGTGGAATGTTGCACACTTGTATATCGAAGACTAGCTCCGCATCGATTTTGCATTCGCATTTGTCATCTATGGTGCAGTCGAGGGTTCTTTTGGGTTGACAAAGAGATTTGCCACCATGAAACAAGCCAGCTTGCACACCAATCTTGAAAAGACAATGATCAGAAATAACGGAAGTTACATTTCCAATTGGAAAATAAAAAAATTACATACCTCCGATGACTTTTTGGGGTCACAATTCAGTTTGCTAACAGTACAGATTTTGACGGTGAAGTTATCTGTTATATTCCAGGAGGAAACACTGTTCTTCTTCTTCCTCAATGTGTTTGTGGAACTGTAAGACGTGGTACGGGTCTTTCTAGTCTCAAATATATCGATTGATTCATAGTCATTTGACTGGAACACTAATTGAAAGAATATTGTTGATATACATTCCAATCTACTGATGAAAGTTAGTGAAAAAAAAAGTAAAATTTAATATGTACCTGGTACTTTATCAATATGTAGAGTAACCAACGTAGGTATAACATCTTTAGATAAGCAGTCTTGTATGTACTGAAACTCTATAATTTGGTATTCCCCAATGATGAACTCATCCTGTCCACAGACTTTCAAAATATAGTCACTCATCCGCTCATTCTTCTTATTCATGATTGTGGCCCTTTTCATCATAATCAACTCCAACAATTTATTTGGCTGTATATTAGGCGAAACATTAAAAGTGAAGGAACTCTGCATCACTTCCTTATCATTTCTTTTGTCATAGAAATCATTTTCCAGGTCGAATTTCGTAGCTATTTTCATGTTTCGATTTTCAGTTAGGGTTTCCTTCAGAATGAGGCTATCTTTTGATATCTTTGGGGGGAATTGGTAATTCAAACGCTCTATCCACTTTTGTTTTGATCTTTCTTCAGCAAATTCATCTCCCATCCTTTTCATTTTGAACCGGAAATCATTGATCTCCGAGCTATTGAGAGCATCAAATTCTTGTAGCCCTGAATTGACCAACGAAAAATTATTTACTGGTTGTTAATCACTTTTCAAAGGATGTAGCAACAGTTGGATTTAAATATATAAAATAAAATAATCACACTCAAAGTCATACTCTGTGATTAACAAATCATTACAAATTGAATGTATATTCAATGATTCATCCCATATATTTCTAGTTATCTAAATTGATGTTTGATTAATATTCTCAATGTTTAAATTTTTTTGAAATTTCAAAATGACCTTGCTGAATTGAAATAATACTTAAAAAGAACTCGAATAGATCGATAATTTTCCACATTTTTTGTGGTCAAGGGTTTTTCTTAAAATTCTCAATATCCTTCTAAAAATGTGATGTCACCTGGTGGTATAGTTCAGGTTCTGTTCCATTAATGAAAAAGGAACAAGTATTGACAATATGTCATCTCTGACAGTTGGTGTTAAAAAAATACTGAAATAAAAGTAATTGGGTATTTGAGGTGTTACTATTGGTTTATATTTTATTGCTCAGCACATCATTGTACACCTCACTGACTACTATTTTTAGAAAAATGTAGCCTTTAAAAAATGTTCAATTCCTTCATGTAGCAACAGGAATGTGAATTCTCAAAAGATTGTTCCCTGCCATTTCTACAAAACTACCTGGTGATATCAGCAGAAATATTGTACTGCTAAAGCTATAGGGATTTTCTTTCTTTATTCTAACTACCCTGAACAATTTCACGTGATAGAATATTGAAGGACATATCAATGTTTCTGATGAAGCTTCATTATATATCAAAATACTGTTTGTTGTCAGACCTTGTCAATAAACTCTTACAATCAGTGGAATAGTAAATTTTTATTATAATTCAGATATTCATGAAATAAGTTTTAACATGAGATGGAAAATTTGTGAATGTTGATGACACTTGTATCAGTGATGCAATTATAGACATAAAATTTTGGTACTAGGTAAAAATAAGAACAAACTCATTTGTGAAAGATTTTTTTCCATCTCAACATCCTTAAATCCTTATAATTCCTAGGGAAATTTTATTTGAAAAATGTTTCCTTACTCTTTCCAATCAAGTGGCCGATGGAAATGTTGATAGAATCATCAGCTTTTTCACCTCTACATTCTGTGATGATAAAAACTGCAGCACTAGGCCTAATATCACATAGTCTTCGTGATTCATCATTAATTTTTTCTCTCTCTGCCATAGAGTTAATGTAAGTGAAAATATAAACAGACATGTCATGAAGTTTTCCATAGAGAGGAAATTTAGAGGCTTCCTCCCAAAGGTCCTACAAAATCATATCCAGATGAATATTTTAGATTAATTAGTGGTAGTTTTGCTCCTTGTGAAACTAGAAAAGTCGTCACAATTCAAAAATGTATTCAAATTTTTAATTTAATAGTTGGTTTGTTTGCTACCTTTCATTTCAAATCTCAGAAAATTGACTGTAAACAATAATAGTTTGTTGTCATACCACAAACTATAAACACATAAAGAGGTCAAAGTCCACAGGAAATTTTCCAATTTATATTTATACCAAGAAACAAACCACAAATAAAAACAAATAACTATGATTTGATGTAGTGAATAGTACAATGACTAATTTAAGAAATATTGATACTCATGAGAAAATGTTGGAAATGTTTGTTTTGTTGCTTGAATATGGGAGAAATTTGTGACATAATAGGTAGTATTTGTCCAAATTGTACACAAATTTCAACTCTATGAGTAATACCTACTCTTGGATAATTCAAAGTTGAATACTGATTTACATTTTGTGAATTTGTTTTTGAATATACTTGAATTATTCCAAAAAGTCCACAATTTTTAGAATTCAAGATATATTTTTTAGAAGTGTTCAATAGAAAATAAACTAGTTCCTAGTTAGAGTAAATCCCATATAAGGAGACAGGAGTTCTAAAACTCACTGTTTTATATTGTGAAATGTTGAAATAATTCTAAAATTGTGTGCAAATGTTGACTTACCTCCTTGATTTCTGCCAGTGTAGCATTGTAATTAACTTTGAGCAATATCAAAATTCCGTTAGGAAGAAAACAAGTCAATTGGATGGTACATTCTGTGGAAATTTGATCCCAGAAATCATGCCTATACTCATCTGGAACTGGCACCATTTTCGATGCTATTTGTTCAACGGAAATTTTTATACCATTATTGAGTACACTTATATCAGTTATTGTGCTTGTTGTTTACCACATATAAGTATTTTTTCATTGGAAATAATTGTTGAATCATGCATCAGGGACATGTCTGGATTACATTCACCTAAAGGCTGTTGAACTGTTAGCGCCTTTTCTATGAATCAATCTCAATTTACGAACATACGAATCTCAACTAACCATACCTTTAAATAGCGATTCCAAAAAATATATTATATTTTGGAACTTGATAACAGCACTTCAAAACAACTCTCATCCCCTTTTCAACACCCTTTTCTTTCACAACTGAAAACAATACAGTGCTGCCAATATACACATCCGTCAAATTATTTTAAAAAAATCAGTTCTTGCTGAGTGTGGGATATCTCCATTATTGGGACTCGAGTAACAAGTTTAATCAGATAGCGATTATTCCCTCATGGTACAGAAGAGTTGAATTTTCTCGAATCGTTTCATTTTTGCTTATGATAATTATTATAAATATTATTTGTAAAGAAGGTCGGTGATTCGCATACGGTAGTAACGTAGTACGTGTTGGCAGCAATGATTAAAAGTCACTGTCAATAATGATTAAAAGTATCTGTCATAATCATAAACAATTCATGAATTCATAATAATAATAATAAAATCTATGCAATGCATGAATTCAACAACTATTGATACTTCGGAATGTGTGAAAAACCAGATGAAAAGTGAAAAACAGAAGAACACCCCAACATACGATACGAAGTGAGTATAAGAGGTTAGGTGGTGAATCTCGGGGAAAGCTCTTGCATATTATTCATCTCACGCTCACGTGATACATCTAAAATTTTGATATCAATATTTCTTTTTAGGCTTTAAAATGAATGAAGAAGTGATTGCACCTGAAGATACACCTTTACTGCCGGTGCATACTAAGCAAGCTGCTAAAGCAATAGGTATTCTCCTATTCTTCAGTTTTCTGATGTTCACCTTACCATTTGCAGCATTTTTCGCAACTAAATACCTGCTTCAAGATTATTTTCATGTAGTAGGATTTGCAAACACAGCATGGTCAGTGGTTTTAGCTGTAGTCGTGGTCAATTTGATAATATGTGCATATGCTTATGTAGGATATTTAGAACCTGAATATGATGAAGAAGGAAATGTTATCACACATGATGTGCAAACACAGAATAAGAAAGATCTCTGAATGTGAACATCATTTCTATTAGCTATTATTCACTTTCTATTATTATTTGAAGAAAGATGATTACTGAGAGATGAGAAGTAATACTTGTGAAATGATTTGGTTTTCTTTCCCTCATTTCTGCCAAAAAGCAATTTTATACTTTTGTAACCTGCTGTATTAAGTGATGTGCCCTTTCCTTATTATTATGTACATTATAGGAAACTAAGTATTATTGTTAATAAAATATTATATACTGTATGTAAGGAGAGAATAATTCATATTTTCTATACCAATACCAAAATTTTCCAGTTCGATTTCATTTTATGAAAGTACATTATTTGAACAATGAAATTTACCGCCAGATTCGAAGTCTACAGAATGTAAACTGCTTATCTGGAAATCAGGTAATTCTCAATTGTAATCTGTGGTACGGTACAATGGAAAGCTGGTAAATGATTAATCTCGATTTGACCACTGAACTCAAACTGTTTGAGTTCAGTGGATTTGACGAAGGTGATAAAATTGATAACAAGGTGTAATGTAAAAAGGTAATATGTTCAAACATTCGGTGAAAGTTCCTAGATTATATAAAGTAGCAGCAGGAATAGCAAAGGAAGTAAGTGACGGTAGAGGAAGTATCAAACAGCTTGTATACGAGAAGCAAAAAAAACATCCCGTGAGTATTCGTTTCTGAGGTTAGGTGCCCTTGTGTCCTTATGAATAATTTCAGAATATCAAGGCTTTATATGCTCTCGTGGGCACACTTTATCAAAAAAAAAGTGAAATCGATCGTTTACTGAAGCGGTCGCAGTTTTTGGAGAAAGAGCCGCGCTTGGACATATGGCTAGCCAAAATATTAATTGTAGAGCTGTTGTGGGGTCGAAAAACCCTTCCAGGGCAAAGCAAACCCGAAAATACAGTTCGTGCTTATGAACAGATATTTAAAGCCCACTTGAGTGATGAAAAACCTACTGAGACAGTTGTTTCCCAAGGTAACATGTTCTTTTTATTTTTCCAGACATAATGGTAAGAGAAAGTAACATTATCGGCGGAAATGCGTCTTTGCTACCGCAGCCGACTCCAAAAGTTATGGGGGCACTTGTCTTCACTTTGTTAATGTTCATCTTGCCTATCTCAGCATATTTTGGAGCCCAAACTGTGCTGAAACAACAGTTTGAAGTAGATGGGTTTCTGAATACTGTATCTGCAGGGAGTCTAGCTGTGCTGACAATCAATTTGATAATTTCTGTGTATTCCCATAACACTTACAAAAATGAACCTGAAAAGGGGAAACAGGGAAAAAAACAACAGTAATTGTAATCAGTGTTGATCAGTATTATATTAGGATTCAATTAAGACCTTGAGTACCTATTTGAACAATATTATATATTTATGCTTGAGATATCTCACTGCCAAATTCTACTGGGGAGTTAAAAGATAAAATTCCATATCTATTGTCAATGTTGAAGTATATATTATATAGTATCTCCTTTTCACTCTGAAATTGTTTTATTATCAGTTGTGATGTAGTAAATATTCTGAATAAAATATTTTGCATTGATCATGGTGTTTCATAAATCCTTAAAAATAATGAATTTGTGGAATACACTCATAATTTCTTTATTCACATAGGTTATCAATGAATCACAAAATAGGAAGATATGTTTTAAAATTTAATTTGGTTCCAAAATTTAATTTTTTTCTGGAATATAGTAGTAAATGAATTTTATTTTATATATATTTGCAACTTCTTTTTGATCATCATATTTTTAGGAACCTTCAAACCCCGTTATGTAAGGGTAAATTCCTTAGCCCTCACTCAAAATGAGGCAGTAGAAGGTTTCAGGGACGAAGGTTGGACTTTGTCAAAATTTTTGGACACGACTAATTATAGCGAATTTCTCAACAAAATCGCATCTCTCAATGAAGACGAATTCATGGTGGATATCCATATACCGAATTTATTGATTTTCCCACCTAAAACTCAATTTTACAGACATCCGGCATACAAAAATGGGTCCATCATACTTCAGGATAAGGTGAGCATAAACTTATTGGAGACAAAATTCTATGCTATTCATCATTGGAAACTTTATTAACACATGAAATTTTTATCTAGTCATGAACAAACACACCAAATTTGAGGTCACGATTTGAGTCGCAACGAATTTTTTAGTTGCCAGACACCCTGTACATGCAGCAGTTGATAACGATTAAAAGTTGAACATCGTGTACATAACAAATATTTAGATTGTAAAAATTCCTCAACAGTAAACTGCATTTCGGACTATATGACGAGTTGCGATTTTCAATTTTTGATATTGAATCGCAAGATTTTTACCATTAATTTCATACCAGTTAATATTTTTTTCGGCAACCGTCCGGAAAGTACGTACTTTCCAGACGATTTTTTTTTGAGAAAGTGGCATTTTTCCGGCCTAGTCCGGGAAGTACGTACTTCCCGGACTAGGCCGGGAAGAATCACATCGTTGTTGTCATTGTAAATATGAAAATCTTGGTAGTATGGTTTTGATAAATGCAGTTGATCATTACCATAGCAGCAAAATAACGACTGACAGCTATCTGACATAAAATTAGCTAACATTCAAAAATTATCAGATGAAAACAATCAATGTGAAACGGAAACTTTACCTTCTTGTTCTGACTTCAACAAAAGGCACTTAAATATACCAAGCATTTCAAACAAATTGAATCCATTCAATATTAACAATTGTTCTAATTTTGATATAAATATTAATATAAATAAGAATTGAAATGTTCGAAATTTTGTTCTAATAAAGAAATGTGTTTCTTTGATTTGTTATTCTACACGGTTGCCGAAAAAATTGTGTACGCAACACGCCCGAAAACAGTTTTTTTGGACTCGCAGACTTCCAGGACTCGCTACGCTCGTCCTAGAATTTTGTCCACTCATCCAAAAAAACAGTATTTTCCGGACTTGTTACGTAAATTACTATTCTGTTAGTGTTTCTAATTGAGAACTCCATTATTCTTGAATGAAATCATTGATGGTCATTTCGTAGTACGGCAAAATGTTGAAAATTATCGATTTGTTGATGATGGAAAACGTGGAGTATCACATAAATGAAAAACGAATCACGTCTCAACCAATTCCAAATCTGAACTCACCTACAATCCAACGTGCAGCGTGGCATTAGCCAGGAAAGTAGTTGTAGCCTCCACCCAGTTTAGAACCGCTTGAGACTTTTATCGTGACTCCAGCGAATTCCAAATTCCAGGCCAGCTGCCTGCCCGTCTGCCTGTTGGCCCCGCCGCCGGGCAGCAAAGTCCTGGACATGTGCGCCGCCCCCGGCATGAAGACCACCCACCTGGCGGCGGTGCTCAATGACCAGGGGGTGGTGTACGCCGTCGAGAGGGACGCGCGACGCTTCGAGACGCTCGACGCCATCGTGGCTTCTTCGGGCGCCAAGTGCGTCCGGACGGTGCACAGGGACGTGCTGGAGTGCGGGGCGGACGATTTTCCTGGGGTCGAGTACGTGCTGGTCGATCCGAGCTGCTCGGGATCCGGTGAGATTTTTTTGTTCCGGGATTGCTTTTCTTTCTCCTTTTTTCCCCTTTAATTTTTTTCTTTTTTTTTTTTCTTTCATTCTTATTTTGTTTTTTTCTCTTTATTTTCCTTATTTTTCCTCTGTTTCCTATTTTGTTTTGTTTTCCTTTTTTACCTTTTTTTTCTATTTTTCTTTTTCCTTTTTCCCCCTTTTTTCTCATTTTTTTTTCCTACCTTTATTTTTTTTTTCTTTTTTTTCTCTTTTTTATTTATTTATATTTTTCGTGTTTTTTTTTCTCCTTTTTTCCCCTGTTTCCTTTTTTTGTTTTGTTTTCCTTTTTTGCCTTTTTTCCATTTTTCTTTTTCACTTTTTTCTGTTTTGTCCTTTTTTTCCTTCTTTTTATTTCCTTTTTCTTTTTTTGTTTTCCTTCTTTTTCATTTTTCCCCCTTTTTTCTAATTTTTTTCTTTTTTTATTCTTACCTTCATCTTTTTTCCCTTTTTATTCTTTTGGTAAAACTTCGTTTATCGCACCCCTATGAGTTCGGAAAAAATTGTTGATGGAACTTATGTATTTTGACCTCCTGATCACGAATCTGAAGTCAAAACGCGGCGGTCTCAAGTATTTTCGGAGATACGGCCCCTTTTTGTCTCAAAAATGCACCATTTGACATGTCAAATTTCTGCTATTAGGAATACACAAGATTAATCCTTCTTTGAGCCAAAACATCACACACGCTTACATTTACTTGTTCCCACCACTTTTTTGCAGAAAAAACTGTTATTTTCACAAAAATTCGCCCTTCTTCAAAACGTAAACAAAACATATTTTTTCACTGATTTTCTGGTTATTTTTATTTGAGATGTTGGCAACGCCTTACTATGAGCCAAACAATCACGTTGCCAACATCATAAATACAAATTACCAGAAAATCAGTGTGAAAAGGTTGTTTTGTTTACATTTCAAAGAAGGGTGAATTTTTTGAAAAATAATAGTTTTTTCTGCTGAGCAGTGTTGGAAACCAGTAAATATATGCGTGTATAGTGTTTTGGTTCAAATAAGGGTGAATTTTGTGTACTCCTATTATCATTAGCGTGCATTTTTGAGACAAAATGAGACCGTATCTCCGAAAATACTTGAGACCGCCGCGTTTTGACTTCAGATTCATGATCAGGAGGTCAAAATACGTAAATTCCACCAAAAAATTTTTCCGAACTCATAGGGGTGCGATAAAGGAATTTTTACCAAAAGAATAAAAAGGGAAAAAAGATGAAAGTAAGAATAAAAAAAGAAAAAAAAAATAGAAAAAAGGGGGGAAAAATGAAAAAGAAGGAAAAAAATGATAAAGAAGGAAAACAAAAAAAAGAAAAGAAAAATAAAAAAAAGGAAAAAGGAAAAAAAGGAAAAAAAGGACAAAACAGAAAAAAGTTAAAAAGAAAAATAGAAAAAAAAAGGCAAAAAAGGAAAACAAAACAAAATAGGAAACAGAGGAAAAAAAACCAGATTGGCGATTAATTTTTTTTTCTTCATGGAGCAAAACATTTAAACTTCGGGTACTTCATTCAAAAACCAAAGTCGCGAAATTTTTTATTCTTTTCTTGCAATTTTTAGGATTTTTCAAATCCCCATAACTTCCGAAAGGATGGATCGGTTTTCAACTTCGGGTATACCAAATAATCCAAATCCGTGATTTTAATTTTTACTTTTCTTGGAAATTCCGAGAAATCATCCTTCTTTCTGCCTCCCTCTTCTCATAGAAACCATCTATCCAATCAAACAAACCATATTCGCGAACCCAAGTCGAATAGGACTGCTCCGAGACGTCTCCACTTGTTCTATAACCCAAGCCACCACCCTCACCACCTTTGATCATGTATTGCTTACGCTAGATACGGCATCCAAGTTATTTGTTTGGTAGGTCCGGAGGAGTTCGAAAGTACTTAGCAGTCATATATCTAATAATAACTATATAGGTAACATGGATACCAGAGCTGAAGCCGAAAAATAAAACAAATGACAGTCTGCGGGACCAATCGCAAATATGCGCATGCGCAAGTTTGAATTAAGAATCGACATTCGTTTTCATAATGGAGGAGAGTAGCTTTCTAGTGACCCACAAACGTATGATGATTATTAAAAATCAATCAAATGTGTCACGTAACCTTCAATTCGATGTTTTTATTTCATCATGACATATATTTTTCAAATATTCATTCATTGATGGATTGTTGGACGATATTGAATAATAGTTTATGATAAATGCAGAAATGGATGTGATCTACAAAGCGATACTTGCGATTTGCTGAGAAACCTGTGACGATAAAGTCATCGGAACAAGATTCGTGGGCCAATTTTTGACCAATCACTGTTATCACACACTATTCACGTCTGTAAACAATCAGTAAGTACATTAATAACTATATTAACGCTCTTTTACATAATTTGAGTCAACAAACATACCTAACCTATGAAATTCTGAAAACGTCAGTGGATTTCAACTCGTCAAAACCCGCGCTTGCGCACAATTCATCATTAGCAAGCCAGACAGTCTTTTGTTTTTCCAAAACTGGCTTCATTTTCACATGAAGAGAAGAATAGGTGTTATCCATATAGTTGTTATTATATATATATGTAAGCAGTATGACCTAACCTAACCTCTTGCTCTGTTCCCTAACCTCCTGCTCTGTTCCAGGCATGCCGGACCGCGTGGACCCCCACCACACCGCCGATTCCCAGCAGGACCGCCTCCACAAGCTCACCGGCTTCCAGATAAAGATCCTCCGCTGCGCCCTCACGCGCTACCCCGATGCCAAGCGGGTGGTCTACTCGACCTGCTCGGTGCACCCCGAAGAGAACGAGGACGTGGTGCGGCAGGTGTTGGAGACCAACCAGAGCTTCAAGCTGGTGCCGGCCGGGCCGTTGGTGGGCGGTGCTTGGCGCAACTTCGGCTCGGCGGAGTACGGGGACATTGGCGGGTGTTGCCTGTACGCCAGGGCGGAGGCGGACCTCACCAACGGGTTCTTCGTGGCGGTGTTCGAGCGGTTGGAGGAGGGCGAGGAGAATCCGTTTTTCAACACGAAGGTGTTTAATTTCAGGAGGCATTTGCAGGCTAGGGAGAGGAGGAGGAGCAGGAGGGAAGATGGGGGGGCGGCGGAGGAAGGTGGGATGGGCGAGAAGGTGGTTGACAGTGAGCAGCCTGGGAAAAAGAAGAAGAAGTCGAAGGAACTCGAGGTGGGAGTTGATGTGGAATCGGAGGTTTATGATAAGAAGAAGAGTAAGAAGCAGAAGAAAATCGACGCTGAAGTTGTAACAACTATCATTACTAAGAAGAAGAAATCCAAAGTGGTAGAGATGAATTTAGAAAAAAGGATGTCAAAAGAACCAATCGGAGATCCTGAGGAGGGAATTGAGGATTTGGATGTATATGATGAATATAGGAGTGTTAAGAAGCATAAGAAAATTGACGCTGCAGCAGAGGAAAATGTTGAGGCAACTGTCATTACTAAAAAGATGAAATCGAGAGTGGTAGAGATGAATTTGAATGAAACAGGGGAAAATGCTGAGATGATTTCTGCATATGGAGTGAAACCCAAGAAGAAGAAAAAACATTCAAAATCAGAAGATGCTGATGAAGACAACGTTCCGAAAAAGAAGAAGAAACAAAGTTGACTAATGCTGTTTGTGGCTATTTGAATAAAAACTATGGAGATGAAGACCGTTAATTTGATTTCTTACCCACTAATCATCCAAGAATATAAAAAATTAAACCTATTTTGAGTATACAATAATCGGCTTTCTTGACTTTTACAATTTATTTCTTCAGGTGAAAACTAGATCATAATGAACGAGAACACTGTCCAAGAACTAATTTTGTGTTGTACCTATCCATCAGTTACTATTATGTCTTTTTCTAGTTAATTTTTCATGAAGATCAGGACTTACGCCAACCATTAATTAGGACAAGAAATAAAGAAAATTTAGGGAATTAATATTTGAGTGAAGAGCACATTGGTCCTTCGAGTCGGATATCTAGGACGTCGTGGTGTGGTAAACAGTTTTCGAAGAGCTCATTTTGTGTGGTATCCAGTTATTTTGTTCTTTCGCTTATTTAAAAAAAAGTCGATATTTTCGCCAACCATACATTTTTCAAAAACTGGTAATTTACCAGGTGAACGAAAATGTGAGAATTTTCAAGAAATTATCAGGATTTCTGAGGTATTTTTCATTGTTACTGCATGGAAATATACGTCATTGTCTTAGAAGAAAATGAACAGTTATTAGAACCAAATTGATGTTTAAGCTCGTTATGAAGGAAAAATGGAACATTGTGCAGACGCAAAACACATCGCGTGAGTCCAAAGCGGTGTTGAATATTATTTGAAACAGAACTGTATTCAGGATATTTTCAACCTAGATACAAGTTTTCCAGAATATCCACACTTCTCATCGGTATATTGAATATGCCATTTTATATTTCCACCCAGAAAAAAATTCTAAGAGATTAAAAAAATTAAATGTACAGGATTATCAAAATCAGGTGTTAATCAGGCCTATAAACACTGTCGATCACTTCGTCCAACTTTTAGATTTTTATGTTTTGTTAACGTTGTTATGTACTTAATATTTCACAATACACTTTTGTTAGTTGTAAAGGTTGAAAAATTGGCAAAATATATATATTTGAGTAGTAGAGTATACCTATTTAAGTACAATAACATTATTGGTCCTTCGAGCCGGATATCTGTTTCCCCAAATTCTCTTTATTTGTTTTTCGACTTCTTATTTTCAAAAAATCTGACACTGTCACTTGCCTGTTCATCATCGCATTTTCGTAAGAGAAACTTGGAACGTAGAGTAAGTTTGGTGAGTTTAGGTTTTGTTTGATAAAATATACGAGAAATCAAAGTATTCAACGATATCCAGCTTTCGAGCTCGTTTTTACCGACGATTTCCTCACCACCGGAAAATTCTGAGAATGTTCATTACCTACCTACAAATATAGGGAATATTTTCTTGAATGCGCCCCTGTTGTGATAAACCCTGCTCTCGACTCAAAGGGTGTTTGCCACCCTTGCAGCAGGCCTGCGAAAACTCTCGTTGACCTCAATAACCACAACAATTAAGCCCTCGTTTCTGTTTCAGACGCGACACAAAATATGAAAATTAATATTCCGTCACGGAAAGCCCGAATCAGGTCCTGAATAAAAGTGGGACAAACGTTCGAATTACACGTTTTATTGTCGACGGCTCCATCGAATTTCATGCGAAATTGATATGTTCGGAAGTGGCACACAAGAGTACCTCTAATATACAGTGCAATGCAGTGAAACACTTTTTTTTCGATGAGATTCTTCTAATTCAGTCAAGAGTTGCGATAACTAAAAATTTGACCTCAAACTTTTTCAATAACAATGTCTTTATTTACAGTTGTAAATTAGCACTAGCACTAATTCATATATAGTTACAACTGTGAAATAGATTGATGATTTTTTTATCAAGGATCTCCGAATTTAGAGTTGCTACTGAAAGTTTACAGTAATTTGCAGTTTCACCTGTGAATTTTACTGAATACTTTTTCAATAGATGAGATTTTTCTTAGTTTCGGTGAATCAAGGCTGAAATAACAATTATTGAAACTTAATTAGAAAATTCTTATTGAAAAAAAAAATTAATGAAGCCATCAGAAGCGTCGTACACAGGGCCGTAGCCAGAGTGAATGTTTAGGGTGGGCCAAAAATAATTCTGGGCAGGCTCAAATTTTTCTCAACTCAAAAATTGATGTTTGGTGAACAAATATCACAAATAAATTCTGATAAAATGATTTAACAAGAAACAAATTCTAGATAAAATGAAAACAACAAACCTTATAATAAAAGCAAACTCTACAATCTATAGAAAAAGTCAAAATAGTTGCAGTCGTCGATTGTTTCGTTCACTGAATTTTCGCATAAAAATATTCCTGTCTAGTTCTTTATTGGTGCGACGTCTTTCAAAAGCAAGAAGAATTAAATTGGCCATTCTTTCTTGGCACATAGACAGGACAGGCGTTGTCAAAACAGAAAAACTCGATTCACACGTCACTGAACTGCATCCAAAGGTCCTGTGATGCAAGTAGGTATTCTGGAATGCTTCTCTATGTTTAAAAACTTCATCAAAAATGCAATTTACAAGATTTCCTCCCATCCGGTTCTGAATAAATTTATTCACCACAATTACTTCCTCTGCATGATGATGTGGAAGTTTTATACCCTAAGTTTTAAAAAACTGAATTTTAGACAAATCTATACATCCTTCATCATCTGCATAGGAAACTGCAATCAGTAGTTCATCATAATTTGTGATCTTCGATTCATTTCATTGAGAATTATATCTATAGAGTTTGAAGAAACTATTCTTTTGAAATGTTGATCATTTTAATCCACTTCGTCTGATATCTCTCCAATTTTATCTAAGATCAGGAAGTGTGTGAGCTTTGTATTTATCTTCATTTTTCTATCTACCGATTATTCTAGGGCAGGCAAATATTTTTCCGGGGCAGGCGCAGCCTATCTGAAATGAACATTATTTTGTCGAAAACAGAACTTCCATAACCCTCCCTGTTTTTGAGATACAGGGCGAAATTGAAATTTTCCACTTTTTGAACACCTCCATAATAGTCGACTATTATATATTTACGATGAGCTCATATAACTGGAGAAAAATATACAGGGTGTATCATTTGGAATTAATTTAAACGTTATATACAAATTCCCCGTTTTCATCATGCTGATAGGTTCAAAAGTAACCAAAACAATTCGAGAAGTGAATTTTTTTCGACTAATATATGAGAGACTTTTCAAAATATGTCCATTTAATCGTTCTTATTCGTACCGCTTATAGTTCAGAATATAATTTTTTGAATTGAAACACGAGAAAAATCGGCTTGTAAATTTATAAAGCAATAATGTAATTTCGATGTCCCCTATTTTAACTCCTTCAAGTTACCCTGTAAAAAATTCGGCACTGACACTTGTAAACAAACGATAGACAGCGTAGCGTGCGAATTGGCGCTGGTCAGAAGCTAATTTCAAGGCCCACACGATCTTTGATAAGCACATTGAGCGAGCTTGGATTAAACGCTAGAAAAGCTTTCGATTTCACGTCATGGACACACTTCTAGTATCTAGAGGGCCATTTGGCCTTGCCTAGGTCAAGGCACGCTCGATTATAGGGTCCGAATAAGGTGAGTATTTAGTTCAGTACATTGCCAAAAACTTGGTTTTTTGTTTCGAGCCAAGAGATATTTCACTCCCAGTCAGCTGCTTATGATCTATGAGGCACAGATCCAGAACAATACATAATTAAAAATAATATACTAAGTGAATATCAGTCAGGATTCAGGGAGGAATATAGTTGTGAAACGGCACTACAATATGTTTTAAATGTATGGAACGAATGGAAAGATGCGAGTAAAATAATAGGAGTTATATTTGTAGACTTTAGGTCTACAAATATAAGAGCATTTGAAACTATTGACAGAATAAAATTACTAGGTAAATTAGAGGCATATGGTATTACTGGCAATGTATATAAATGGATAAAAGACTATCTGAATAATAGAAGACAAAAAGTTAAAATAGGAGACACAGAATCAAATGAATTAGATATTAACTTATATATATATTATAGTATATATAAATGATATTCAGCATATATTTCAAACTTCTAGATATCATTTTAAATAATAGTTTTTTCTGCTGAGAAGTGTTGGAAACGAGTGAATATATGCGTGTATAGTGTTTTGGTTCAAAGAAGGGTGAATTTTGTGTATTCCTAATAGCAGAAATTTGACATGTGAAATGGTGCATTTTTGAGACAAAATGAGGCCGTATCTCCGAAAATACTTGAGACCGCAGCGTTTTGACATAGAGTATAGGTTTTTGACTTCAGAATTCAGATTCGTGATCAGGTCAAAATACGTAAGTTCCACCTAAATTTTTTTCCGAACTCATAGGAGTGCGATAAACGAAGTTTTACCATCAATTTGTTTTGATTGGATTCTACCAATGATCTAATAATAATATATTGGATTTTACTGAATAATAATCAAAACATTCCAAACAATAACTAATAATGAAGTTGACAATAATATTATAAATTATAATAAAATTACTAGGTAAATTAGAGGCATATGGTATTACTGGCAATGTATCTAAATGGATAAAAGACTATCTGAATAATAGAAGACAAAAAGTTAAAATAGGAGACACAGAATCAAATGAATTAGATATTAACTTATATATATATTATAGTATATATAAATGATATTCAGCATATATTTCAAACTTCTAGATATCATTTGTTTGCTGATGATACAATTATTTATATGGAAGGAAAACAACTGAACACTCTTGTATACACTGTGTCCAAGATAAGAATGAACAGCATGGGGATATCGGAAACGGTGGGTGATACAGGGTCGATTAAATTAGAGAAAAGTAGCGCATTTATGTGCCTAATAATATGCCATTTAGAAAGTTTCGATATTCCGAGTAGTTTCGGAGATATCCGGGAAAAACCGAAATTTGAGAATTTCGTTTTTATTTTCTCCTAGCTTTATTTTCGAAGGAAATTCAAAACAAATAGCACTTCGTCATGGCCACTTTTCGAAGACTACACGATAACATAAGCAGAATTTTCGTGCGACGTTTCGTCTTTTAGAAAACATCATCAACTTTGTATTTTTATATGGGCCGAAACTAAACGACTCCATTTTTCATTGTGAATACAGCAACGTATCACACAATATGGTTTCGGAACCTTTTCTCGCGCAAAATGTAATTTAGTGATTACTTAATCTGTTTTTCTTCAATTTTAGATAGTTCACGCTTTTTTGGCGTCCCCTGTCATCTGATCGAGTTTTTGATTTATTTCCAGTTGTTAAAATCGCGTGCAGTGATGTGATTTAATTGAAAAAATAATTGAAATCGATCATTCTCTCGAGATTTGAAAAAAAACATCGTCATGCTCCGCTGCAGAATTAGCAATTCTAATTGCACTTGGTTGGGGGGGTAGTCAAGTTGTTTTGTTAGATTGACTAGATTGTTAGCAGTTTTTTATAGTTTCATATCAGCTTCTTTTTATACTATTATTCTGAAAGCCTTTGTTGCAGTTGCAGAAACTTTTATTATAATCTCGATGTGTGATGATAAATTTGTAGCAGTTTCGAAACAATTTGCGACTGGTTTCGTGGAATTTATATCGTGTGTTTTCTGGAATGATAATTTCATTATTTAATTTTCAAGACAGCGGGAAAAATTCATGTCGTGGATTATTATTTCCCCTCATTAAAGATGTAAATTTGTCCTCAAATTTATCTGGACGTGTTATTAATATACTCAACCCCGAAAAAAAAAAACACGATAATAATGCCACAATAGGGTGTTTTGAGGTCATAAAAATTACGGAGTGATTTATATGGTTGGGGAGTGTGGAAGTTATCAGAGAATTTGGTACTTATCGTTCGGTTCGAATCTATTTGTAGGAAATTTTTATGATAGAAATATACAAGCATACTTAATTTGACGCATTATTAGACTTTTCCAGGCATGGAAAATACACATAGACAAAACATTACTGGCATTGGCATTTTCTCGTGTTTCAATGAAATATTTTTAATCGAGAGGCGTTAGATCTGTCAAACGCGGAGGACATCAAACTGGAGCCTTTTCATCTTTTAGTTATCAACATTGTTTTTCCCAAATAATTTTTCGTGAATCTTTTATATCTCGAAATTCAGTTCATTATTTCTTAATGAGTTTTGATGTTGTTGATAATCAACTAATTCCGATGACGGGTAGAAGACAAAAATTTAATAAACTGTTGTGTAATTTAAGAATTGGTTCATTCAATGTACACTGAACTCAGGCGAGCCAACGTTTTGAATAACGCAGTAGAATTATAATACTGAAAAATAAATCTTATTTCCTGGAAAAAGGGGTGACAAATCTAGGTTTGTATTAATGGGCTGTTCGAAAAAAAAAATGCATGTGCTAGGTTCATGTTGCATACATTATTGTCTACTTCCTACGTGGCTTTCTTCGTTTCATATATAGAGGTTGATACGGGTTGGAAAGTACACGCACTTGGTTATTAATTATGAGTCAGGAAATATTGATTTTTACCCCAAGACGAAGATTATTCGAAAGGTATTATAATTATCACGATTGAGACATTTCTCTGTACCTCGAGTTTTTTTTTGTACAATGATTCACGCAATCTGAATTCTTTCCATTGGCATCATTGAAGTTTTACTTTTCTACATTACTTATCTCCATTGGAAAAGTAGTTTTAAATTTTTATTACTGAAAAAATGTAATTTTACGCTGATGAAACGATATTCATCATGATTATGATACGGGTTCAATTGACCCGAATTTGAGTAAAATAACATGGGCCGTTTCAAAATTGTTGAATTCCAAACCTAATATAGTAGGCTGGGGGAAAAATGCATGTCGGAATGTCATCGAACTAACATAAAGAATATATAATTAGTTATTGGTGATTTTTTTTCTGGAAATAGTTACCTAGTTACCTAATTGGTTCGATTGATCCATGAAATAGGTGAGTATAGTAAATATTTAACCTCTTTCGCCCACAAATTATCACAACATTGTAACACAAAGTGTTTTGACACGTATACAAACAATCATAAAAAAAGTTAGTGCCATATATTATGCAAATATGTACATATTAGAATTCTACCGTGATGAAAATATTTCCGCTCAACTGCGATGAAAATCTGAAATAGTTACGCATTTCCATGAGAATGAATATTAGCAGATTAACAGAAATTCCCCTTCTAGTGATACAAATTTCTCAATAACGAGTGTGAAATCAGAGTAAAATATCAGATTTCAATAACTATAACATTGGAATATTTATAAGACAAAAAGAGGATTTAAATAATAAAATTCAACATTCATGGCGCAATGAGAAATGACATAAGGGATAAGTAATGAAACAAGAGCTGTCAGCTTTTATGAATCTATTCTATTTCATTAGGATTCCATTCGAGAATGGATGTAGGTAAGTACCTACACCCAAGGCCGTAGTCAGAGTGAATGTTTAGGGTAGGCCAAAAATAATTCTGGGTAGGCTAAAATTTTTCCTAACTAAAAAATTAATGTTCGGTAAACAAATATCACGAATAAAATCTGATAAAATGATTTAACAAGAAGCAAATTCTAGATAAAATAAAAACAACAAACCCTATAATAAAAGCAAACTCTACAATCTATAGAAAAAGTCAAAATAGTTGCAGTCGTCGA
Source organism: Chrysomela aeneicollis (assembly GCA_029955515.1). NCBI lineage: Eukaryota > Metazoa > Arthropoda > Insecta > Coleoptera > Chrysomelidae > Chrysomela > Chrysomela aeneicollis. The sequence goes on from JARUHQ010000005.1 coordinate 25,076,775, forward strand.
TTGTTTCGTTCACTGAATTTTCGCATAAAAATATTCCTGTCTAGTGCTTTGGTGCGACGTCTTTCAAACGCAAGAAGAATTAAATTGGCCATTCTTTGTTGGCACATAGACAGGCGTTGTCAAAACAGAAAAACTCGATTCACACGTCACTGAACTGCATCCAAAGGTCCTGTGATGCAACTAGGTATTCTGGAATGCTTCTCTATGTTTAAAAACTTCAACAAAAATGCAATTTACAAGATTTTTTATTCACCACAATTACTTCCTCTGATGATGGAAGTTTTATACCCAAAGTTTTGAAAAACTGAATTTTAGACAAATCTAATCATCCTTCATCATCTGCATAGGAAACTGCAATCAGAGTAGTTCATCATTATTTGTGATCTTCATTGAGAATTATATCTATAGAGTTTCAAGAAAATATTCTTTTGAAATGTTGATCATAATCCACTTCCTCTGATATCTCTCCAATTTTATGTAAGATCAGGAAGTGTGTGAGCTTTGTTTTCATCTTCTTTTTTCTATCTACCGATTATTCTAGGGCGGGCAAATGTTTTTGCCTATAGATGAGAGAGACACACCTTTATAATTGAAGTGTTGCTGTAGGTACTCCTCGAGGTACTCCATCAAAATTTTTGGTATTGTTTTTTGTGTCGGTTTGTTTTTCTCGATTGAGAAGAAATGAACATTAAGGCGAATTTCCACCAAACGGACGAAACCGCAACAAAACAGCAACTGTGTCGATTTCGACAGAACAAAAACTTTTGTTGTCAAAATAGGAAACATTTTGAAGACTTTGTGTCGCGAGTTCGAGTTTTCAAAATGTTTCGGTGTTTTGTCTCTGTTTTTGTAAACAGAGTTCGCTATTTATTTCGCTATTTATTTCGTCTTTTTCTTTTTTATTATAAATCCGTAAAATTTTAACTTACTAATTTTAATTAAGTATAACTTTTATTCCACTTGTATTTTAACTGTATGTTAATTATCTAAAATGCATAGTTACATTTCTCATTTTTCTGACTAGTCCGATAAAGATGCATCTGTCTTTGATCTTTGTTGATTGAATGTTTATGTACTCTTTTTGTGATGAATAAATTGATTCTGATTCTGATTCTGATTCTATGTGGAAACGGCTGGCGACAACAGTTCACTATTTTGTTCTGGTAGTGTTATGTGACTTTGATGGCATGATGGAAACTGTTCGTGTAGTGGAAACGACAGAAAACATCTTCAAAATAAAATACGCGTCATTAGACTAATTCGAGTTTCGAGTTTGTTTTCTAAACTAAAACAAGTTTTTTGTTTCTGTTTTTGAAACTGAAACTAGTCGCAAGCGAGTCCGTTCGGTGAAAATCCGCATTTAGCATATAAATACAATGATGAAGTTGACAATTGACATGCTGAAATTCATTTAATCAAAAAGTACAAACAGGAATTTCTTACCTAGGTACTTCTTGAAAATTATTTAGTTATTCAGTTCTTATTTTCACTCTTTGCTGTATAAATCCACTGTGAAAAGGAGTCATCGAAAAAAATTCGTTTGTGATTTTATATTACGTAATGATCGATGATTTCTCGCAGACATTCGGTCTGATTCTCTATAAAGAAGTGGTTATATCAACAACTGTCATTTGGGTGGCAAATAGGAAGGTCAGTTGTTATTTGAATCACTTTCCGAATTTTCAATTCTCTAACGTTAAAATGGAAAAAAATTCAACAACTTGTCGTTGGTTTACCACTGATAAAGTGACTAATTTATTCACCAGATTTTACTGGTGGAAATGAAATAATAATTCATCATAAAGGTGATATATATTTGAAGAGGCAGTTATGAAGGAAATTTGTTACAGTTGTAAGGATTTGAGTCGCTCAGGAAATAATTATATGGTAGGATAATCGATATTATTGAGAACCTATACCTTCCTACTGAAAAAATATCATAAAAATATCTACATATATATGCTCAAGAAACAGATAGCATCCAATTATATAGAGCCTTAGGAAATTATACAAACCAAGAATATTAATGTTAATGATGTCTCTGATAGAACCAATGATGTTTGTTCAACATGGTAGAATGTGTTGCTACTGAAAAATTAGATACCTAACTGAAATCAATGAGTAATGATCCTGTGTAATAATATGCATTTCAGGATATATTTATACCTACCTCACTAGGTTCATTAACAAAACATATAATTATTATTGCTGCAATTATTCACGAAAAACTTGGCAGTCCCGGACACAGAAGACCAAAAAGTAATCTGTGTGCCGATATTTTCTATGTGCTAATACTACATCGAATCCAAAAAATGAGGTTAGATTGACGTTGAAATAGCAGAAATTCAGCAAACTATAATAAAAAAGAAGAGGAGTTACTAACTTTTCCGCATTTATTTACCACTGAGTGGAAATGTAAGAAATTAGCAACCTTGATAAATTTCGTATTTGAAAAAATACCACATATGAATAGTGGAAAATCTAAAGTGGTTAAAATAGTAGTTGTTAACAACGTTACTATTGTATCCACTGTGTTAACCACTTTTTGAAGAATCGGACCGATTGTGATATAGTAACCATCACCAATCTCCAAATTCATCACACTGCATAGACCAATAACCAATAATAGTGGACCATAATTACGAGCATAATTATCGCCCACCCCCCGTACACCCGACACTCACTTACCCCCCCCCACTCTTACCCATCGCCGATACAACCCCCAACGCGAAACGCACCCCAAGCGATCTCCGCATGCGCGATAACGATCTCGAAACGTTGCGGTCCGGAAACCGCGTCGGGGGGAGGGGGGGTTGGTGGGGGGTTGGGGAGCACCGAGGGGGAGGGGGGCCGACGCCATTGGTCGATGAACCTCGATCGGGCCCAATAGCAAGCTCAGAACGTGACTCATGGGCGTCCGAGATATTTCAATCGGACGGTTTTGGTGTTGTTCACAAATTTTTTCGATCGTCCTTTTTTTTTTTTGTTCATTCGCTCATTCATTTATTCGTGTATATTCATTCGTGTATATTCATTCGTGTATATTCATTCGTGTATATTCATTCGTTTATTCATTCACATGTTCGTAGATTCATTCGTTTGTGTACTTATTCATTAGTTTATTAATTCGTCGTTCATTTAGTGGTTTATTCGTTCGGGTATATTCATTCGTTCATCTATTCACATGTTCGTTGATCCATTCGTTCGTGTACCCGTTTATTAACTCGATAATTTAGTCGTTTATTCATTCGTTGATTTATTCATCTGTTCGTTTGATTCCTTACTGATTCTAGGTCATATAAATTTACTCATGTTCATTCGTTTATTCATTCGTTCGTTTGTGGTTGTATCCATTCGTTCATTCATGCAATTTTTTGTTTGTTTATTTGTTCATAATTTTATGAATTAATTCGTTGATTTAATCAGTCATCCATTCATTCATTTGTAGAACAATCGTATCGATTTCTATTTGCAAAATTTATTCATTCAAACATCCATTTTTACATGTTTCTGATCGTTTATTCATTTATTATTATTCGTTCGTGTACTCATTTAGTCGTTTATTAATTCGTTCATTCATACATTTATCAATTTGATCATATTAGCATCGTCCATAGAATCTATGGACGATGATATTAGGTTCGTTTGATTTTCCTCATCAATTATTTCTCATATCCCATTTACTCACGTTCCTTCGTTTATTCATTCATTAGTTTGTGATATTCATTCGTTCATTTATTGAATTTTTTGTTTATTCATTTATTCATCATTTTATGAAATCATTCGTTCACTAATCAATTGTTTATGTCTCTGATCGTTTATTTATTCATTCGTCCATTTCTTGATTGATATTTCAAAGAAAAAAACGGTCGCATTATGCATGAAGAGGTCTTTCATTCATTCTCTTGTCATTCAGAATTTTCGTCACTGATTCGTTCATCTATTCCTATCAACTCGTTTAATCATTTATCCGTTCATTTTTTTGTTCATTCACTTGAAGAACTCTATGATTTCTATTTCATTTATCTATTTGTTCGTTTATTCATTGGTTCATACTTCATATTATGTTTTATTTCATTAATTATTCTACTTATTAATTTATTAATTCATTTATCGAAAAAAACTCATCAATTCCATTTGCTAGTTTATTCATTCGTATTTATTGTTTCATGCACACTTATGCCGTATTAAGTACTACTCCACTAGTGGAATAATGAAAAATACAATCTTGAATCAATCACATTATACTTATTTTTATTAATAACATTAAATAATAATGAAAAACGATTATTAATCATGTTTCACTTCGTTTCTTAATAAAGTGTATGTGAAATTTTTTGATACATTTTTAAAATCAATGGAGGTCTCTCCTCTTGAAGAGGTGACAGCCGCTGTAAAAGCAAAATCTTGATGAAACATGATTATGAATATTATACATTTTGATTATAAATTAATGTGATTGCGATTGAAACTTTGTATTGTATGCGAGTTTCAGATAAATTCTATTCGTTTCAAAAAATTGAAAATCACAATCTAGATCACTTGTACCTACATTACATAACTATTATTCATTCGTTCATATGTTAGTTTATTGATTCATCCACTCGATGATTGGTTCATTCATTTATTCATAAACTCCTATTCATGATGTTGATCGAGTTCGTACATTTATATTCGTTTGTTTATTCATTCGTTTATTCATTCATTCTCATACTTTCATTTCATTCATTCGTTAGTTTATCGATTCTACCACTGATTGATTTATTCATTCATTTATCGGAAGAAATTCGTCGATTCCTGTTAGTGGAGTTTGTTTATTCATTCGTTCATTTATTTGTCCTTTCATTTGTTCATTCGTTTAAACGTTGATTTCAACCACTTATACATTAATTTTCTTGAAGAAAAAATAGTATGATCCAAGAAAAGTAGTTGTTTTCTGCTCGTGTTCTACCAAGCATTCGAATTCAAGCTATGTTTGATATTTCTAATTGGATTTTGGACCCTTTTTTTTCAATTTCTCACCCGATTCATTTCAGATTGATTTTTTGTTACCACGTCACTGCGCCGTTCACTTTGCTGGAGTCAATAAAAAACGCAACAGGTCTCCATCTGGAAGTCCAGACCGTTTGGGCACTTCGCTATGCTCTCAATTCTCAACAACCCTCATAAGCCACATGTCCCTATTTTACACGCGTCAATTCAACAGTTGAACTCCGATGTCCATCAGCGTTGACAGCTGCAGAGTGAGATGTTGATGACCACCAACAGCGGGATAATTGCAGATTGAATCGCTATTTTTGGGTTAACGACCCCGTTTTATGGAAATCAGTTGGGGGTAGTGGTTTTAGTGGTGCATCGGGTTGATATTGCTGAGATTATGGTGAGTTTGGTGTCTTATTATGTTGGTTTGTAGGGGTTGGTGGCGGTTTGCTGTTGGGAATCGGGGAGTTGATTTTTTTTCTATCACGCTAACGTTATATGCAAATGCACGTAATACACGAAGGTTCGGTATATCTCGCATAATTTTCTTCTAATAAACATAACTTCAATCTTCAATCCAATGAATTAACCATATACAGTTTTTGTTTTTTGCAGTTATACAGGGTGAGTCATTGATATGGGAAAGCTCGATTGCATCTACACCGTTAATGATATTGAAATAAACCAAACGGCACTGCAAATGGAAGGTCGAAGTGCAGTTTGTAAAATTATTTTTTCCTATACCATTTCAGCGGAGCACATTCGAACATGTGAAGAAAAGTTTCGGACTTCCATTGTCTAAAGGTATGAAGATTTGAATCCTGAGAAAAGAAAATATGAGTTATGCTGAAAAAACGAAATAAGTGATGAATAAAAATTAACTATTTTATCGAATCAATTTCTGCCTCAGACCATGATGGTCTGAGGCAGAAATCATCCATAGAGAAGAACACTGGTTCAGGAGGAAATTCAAGGAAGCAGCATACATAATGAATAATAACGCTTTCAGTCAACCAAGCGTCGAGATCCGCAACACATGGAAACCGCTGATTAGCCGAATCAACCGGTTACGGCTCACTGAACCGGAAAATCCCGCCATAGCTGACCTATAAATACCCCCGTATCCCAGGACTTTGTTAGTTCTCACCTGAAGACGATTGTAGATACACACAATCGAAACGTCGTGACAAACTCGATTTGAATCTTTCTCATAATTTTAATTCTTTATTCATTCATTTTATTTTAATTTTTAATTCAACTTTTCTTTTTTCAGGCTATTCAACTTTTCTTTTTTCAGGCTATTGATTTCTAATTCAACCTTTCTTTTTCAGGCTATTGATTTCTAATTCAATTTTTTCTTATTTTCAGGCTCATCGACTAGTTAAACTCCCATTTAAATCTACATTTTTCGACTTCATATATACTAACACTAATACTAACCTGATTTATTGATACTCGAATCTTCTTGATTCGATAAAATAGTTAATTTTTATTCATCACTTATTTCGTTTTTTCAGCATAACTCATCTTTTCTTTTCTCAGAATTCAAATCTTCATACCTTTAGACAATGGAAGTCCGAAACTTTTCTTCACAACTCGAGACATTGTCAGCCACCTTCAAACAAAACATTCGAACATGTTTTTTTTTAAATGACACCCTGTATATTTTTACACATATTTGAATTTGCTCTTTGTTGATCTTCATATATATGTTGAGTTTTTGCAATTCGCTTCAACCGTTCAGATGTTATTCAAATGTTTCTAAAAATTGACGCGTTTACAGGCACTGTTTCGAAAAATCGCAGTGCACTCGGTTTTCGGAATATGAAGTTGAGACTTTGCCTAATGTTTGAGCAACTACTTCAGGTATATTTGAGTGGCAAGACCGTCTATTTTCATTGTGACATCACCTTGCTGTGACACATTGACTTCGGTTAAATTTGAAGGACCATAACTTGATCACTCAGTCGTATAGACTAGAGCGTTTAATTTTACATATTTTTTGACTCCTATGATTTTGATATTGACTTGATATTCGAAAAACCAATTGCCCTGCGGTTGTTTTAAAAAGTGCCTGCAAATGCTTACATTTTTAGAAAAACTTTAATAACTTCTGAACGGTTGAATCGAATTGAAAAAATCGAACGGATTTATAAAGACTAACAAAGGGCCGATTCAGATATGTATAAAAATATATAGGGTGTCATTCAAAAAAACTGTTAAAATTTGCTCCGCAAAAATGGTGCACCCTGTATACAACGAAACAATTTCAGAAACTGCACTTCGATCTTCCGTTTGTAGTGTCGTTTGGTATCATCAATGGTGTAGGTGCGATCGAGCTTTCCCATATCAATGACTCACCTTGTATATGATGAAAATATCGCGATTCCTCCAATATTGGAAAATGTCTTTTGCCTCGTCTTTTGCAATTTTTTATTTCACATTGAATTCAGCTGATGGCTTGATCTTGGGGCGATTCACTTTTAAAAAGTGATATTTTTACTTTTTTTAATTAATTAAATGACAACTCTAAAATTATTCATTCGATAGTAACGATATATAGAAGATACAGATTTGGTTAAACGAATCACATGACTCTTGTAGAAATTGATGTCCATAAGATATATGAAGAAAATCGAATTTCGCAATTTTCATTTTCATTTCTGGAATTCATTTGGAATTATACCTTGAAAAATGATGTGTACTTTTTTGTTGCAACCTCTCGAACTTCAAAAAATGGCGTCAACAAATTACGAGTCCAACGTTTCGTCTTCGAGAAATCATCATCAACTTTGTTTTTCTTTTGGATGGAAACATATCGTATCACGAGAAATGTGTCCTAACGACCTTTGAGATATGTATCACATTGTATTCATGCAGGAATATTTCCTCGAGAATATTCTCGAACTGCTTATATTTCATATTTTCATATCGAATTGCGCATATTTCCGCACGCCAATATCTCCAAAACTATTAAAAATATTCAATTTCTGTGGAAAGTATAGTTGATGAATGGAGTCAAGTAGATTTTTCCAAAGTTTAAAAAATCCGACGCCTACTAAGAGCTGAGCGTCGCGACGCCTCAAAAATATAAATCGATTGCATTGACTTCGAAATTACGTGCATGCAAAAGAACATATCATTTAAAAACTTTTTTGTCATTTACTGGAACTCATTTATTCCACTCATTTCTGAGTTATAACGGTTTTCTTGATTGGCAAAAAATGCGATTATGGATTATTTTTTCAAGAATGCCATGAATAATAGTTACTATGGCTACCATTATTATCGCAATATTTCAAGTTAAGTCACAAGCCACATATGTTGTCATACTATGTCAGAGATATTGTCATATTTTGTATATAGAAATATTCAAATTTGTTTGGTTCAAACAAAACAGTAATTATATAAAAATGGTTCAATTTAGCAATGAAAAAATAAGTTAACAAATATGTTACTGGTGTATGGAGATTACCATAGTAACTAATATTCATGGCATTCTTGTAAAAATCATCTATAATCGCATTTTTGTCGATCAACTTCAAACCGGTACAACTCAGAAATGAGTGAAATAAATGAGTTCGAGTAAATAACAAAAAAGTTTATGAATAACATGTACTTTCGTAAGAGGGTAATTTCAAAGTCACTGCAATCGATTTATATTTTCGACGCGTCACGACGCCCAACTCTTAGAATGCGTCGAATGTTTCAAACTCTGTAAGAAATCTACTTGACCCCATTCATTAACTGCTCCTTACAGATATTTAATATTTCTATTCATTTTCGAGATATTGTCGTGTGGAGATTTAAGTGAAAAACCCTGTATAGATAACTCAAAAATATTTTTACATTACAATTGAATAGCTACTGTTTCGATTATTTCGGTCAATTCTAGAAAGTCAACATCTTTTTTCAAAATTCATGCAGCAATGAACGTTCGGAATTCATCTTGAAAACAAATTATTCATCCTTTTCAACATCTTAAGATATAAGATATTGAGATCAAATGAGTTATATGAGAGATTTCATTTCAATGAATGAATCAAACTGAAACAAAATTCCATAATGTCGATATAGTTTTTTTGGCCATATTTGAAACGGATAGACATGTCATCATATATTTTTTATGCGCTTGAATGAATATAAATCGAAATAAAGAAGAAAATACTTTATGCACGTCATGATGAATCTGAATAAATTTTCTTAAAGCGCACATAGCCATCTCAGATAGGAAATCTCTTGCAAATATAATCGAACTATTATTGCAAACGACTGAAAAACAACGTGTCACGCATGGTTTTCGTGCTTGGAAATGCAGTTTTTCCACGAAGAGAACAGTCATGCCATGAATTGAAATTGTACCAGGGTATTCTAGTACACTGTGGGATGTTGAGCTTCATATTTCACGGAATAAAACAATTTCACCGAATATAACATTTTCGACTCACTAGGTATATAATATTGTAGGGTAGGATGTAACCATAATAATGTAAAATTATGGTGGATGCACAACTGCTCAAATGTATTCAATTTTTGGTGGATACGATCTGCAGTCACTTGCACTTGGAGAAAATTCATCACCTATTAACTGTTACTGCAATATCGTATCACGCAACTTCTTCCACGAAAAGACCATTTGTGCCCTGATTCTTTAAAATGAACAAAATTATTCAGTTTTCCAAGTTCCTGGAATATCAGAGATTTTAGTATGAATTGGCGAATACATTTGCCTCCACCATATTTATTCTAAATTATGGCGACTGCCCTGCAGATATGCGTTATTTTTTAACAGCGTTTTGCTGCATTACCAGGTCAATCAGTGGAATACGACTAACACAAAAAATTCACCAATTAGTATTGAAATTGCGACCCAAATGGGTTCACGGTGGATTTATGCAGAGGTTTTAAGTCGTTAGTTTTAAGTCTTAAGTTTTAAGTAATAAGTCATAAGAAGTTCATCCATTGGTTTTCAATGTTACCATTTATACAGCTGTCATAAGTTTTATGTCCTAAGAAAAGTTGGCCAACATTTATCTTAAAACTCGATCGATTTGCGCATGCGTCTGATTTTGCAAAAGGGTATCGTAACAAACAGCAGGAGTTGAATGCATGTAAAGCAAATAGACATAAATAAAAATAGGATTTAGTCTGGAAATTTGGATTGAATCGAAGGAAATGAGAAAAATAAGCACACAAAATAACAGGATTGACACTATTGACAGTCCTTAAAACTTCTTGCATAAATGGTCGATTTTTCCTTAGGACTTAAAATTTACGACTTAAAACTTAAGACTTGAAACTAACGACTTAAAACCTCTGCATAAATCCACCGTCAGTCTGCATTGATATAATAATTATCACAGATTATCAATTAATTCCACGTTATTCATTACAACAATCGCAAGTTGTCAAAAGAGATTCAGGAAAATTACTCATTTATTCAGGATATTTCAAAACATTCAGCTTCAGATACATTTGTAGTAATAACATTGAGAAAATGTGGACTTTCTTTTGAAATCAATAAATCCGCAACAATGGTGGATTATTATTTGAAGTATACCTTCGTGTTGTTACTGTTGTTCAAAAAACATTCCGTTGATTCGAAAACAATATTGGTACACGCAATTCATCTGCTTTACATTTTTCTATATCTTCCAACAATAGCTGGGACATTGGTAAATATATAGTTATCGGGCTCACATTTGCAAAGACATGAAGTTTTTTGTAACTTACGTAGTTTGGCCTCCTGAACAAAAAATTTCAATGACATTTTTGGTGCTCCCAACTATTTTCGTAGATACGTCGCCCCAAGGACAGGAAAACATGGTTTCAGGCAAATGGTCTTCCCGGTTGTTCTTTACCAATTTCCGTTCGAAATTGCTCCTTATTTTCAACAGCACAATATACATACTCTAATTGAACAATTTCATCACAATTTTCACAAATAATTCACTCGTAAAATAGCAAAAATCATTCTTCTTTCTTGCATGAAAAAAATTATTAATTTTGACATCTCGACGATTTTCATTTTGTCTCTAAATCAATACCAACCTTACTTTTGACAACTCACCGCCTACTTTTCGAATTTGAAATAGGTATAATTTTCCTTCATTTCATGCAAAGTGGATTGATTTCATGTATGAAATTGTTTGTAAAAAAAATTAATAAATGCTGTACCATTTCGTACCAAAGCTATGAATTCCATTAATTTCAACATTTTTTCGAATGACTGTCTACACCCCAACCTTGAAATCATCTTGAACTGAAGGAAAATTATATTTCATATTCGAAAAGTAGGCGGTGAATTGTAATGAGTAAAGGTTGGTATTGATTTAGTAACAAAGCGAAAATCGTTGGAACGTTAAAATCAAGGTGGATATAGGATGGTGAAGCAGCTCTTCAATTGTTTCTGCGAAAAACTTGTAGACCGTTTGAGAAGGTACTAATATTTCCACGACTTGAATGAAGATGGCGGTGAGATCGATTATCGAAGAAGATTTCTGTTGCTCATGTATTTCTGTGGTTCGCATCTGACAGACATGAGTTGAAATTACATCAAAACACAATAATTTCAGTGAATCTGGAATAATTATCGATATTTTGACTCTTCTCAGTAATTTTTCATCTAGAATAGATGGAACTGATAAAAAGATGACAGAAGCACAGTTTCTGTTTTACCGACACAAGGTATGTCGCCATCTCTGATAACTTCAGGAAATATTACTACGGTATGAAATCAAGTAGGCAAAGGTTTATTCTAGTGCTTGTTAATAGGAAGCTGTTTCACCATCCTATATCCACCTTGCTCAAAATTATAGGTAATTTTTTCATGTCAAAATGAAGGAAGGTGTGTGTAAGAATATATTCCGTTTTCCTGTTTTTGGGGCGACGTATCACCGATACTAGTTGAGATCACCAAAAATTTCATGGGAATTTTTTGTTCAGGAGGTCAAATTACTTAGGTTCGTCGAAACCGCATGTCCCTGCAAGTGGGAGCCTGATAACTATATATTTTCCCCAGCCCCAGATTCAACTCTCATGAATTTTTTGGTAAATGTTCGGTCAGGTGGCGATGTCAATTTTTTTCATAACTTTTGGCTGTACTCACGTATTTTGGCCTCCTGATCACGAATCTGAAAACCAAATCGTGCGGAAACCAATACTTTTCGACATGTTCTGTTATATCATCTCAAAGTTGAACCGCCACCGCAAGAGAGTGATTCACTGATTCTAACCTAACAAATTGAAAATTACCAAGTCGGTGGCGCCATCTCGCGCCGCCTCCCGCCTGCAGCAGCACGACGGCGACAGCGACCTGCAGCGCGAAGACGCCACGGAGGGCGACCGCCGGCCGACAGAGGGCGCCACCGTCGGCCCTTTGCCTTCGTCGCCGCCGCCGTCTCGCGATCCGCGCCCCGACGTGGGCGGCAGTTCGAACCGCAACGTCGGAGGCGGTAACGGAGGCCACGCGGGCGGCGATCATCGGCGGCGCGACGCGGACGACTTCGACGAGGAGGTGGAGGAGGAGGACGGGGTGGAGGAGAAGGAGGAGGACAGCGAGGTGGAGGAGGAGAACGACAGGGGGCGCGTTAACGGTAATTGTTTTTTTTTTGATACTCATCTGCGTCGGGAAATGCGTTGTTTTGATTACTTTTGATAGTCAACAGTGAGCTATTTTCGAACAGTGCCAAAAAATAACATGAAACACACTGTTTTGTTATATATAAGTAGCTCAAATCACGATAGCATTATTATATGAAAAAAAAGTACCACGTGTTGAAATGGAAAAAATCGGACGCTTGCATCAGATTTGGATAGAAACAATTTAGCGCTTTTGTTAGAACACATTCATATTTATAGGATTTTCTGCGCCTTTTCGGATAATAATATTATAATTTTAACTCAAGGTTTTTTGTCTTTTGACAACAAAATATCTTCGAGAAAAAATCTGATATTTTTCCGTGTATAATAAATAACTAGTTGTGAAATGAAAACATTCAATAATTGGACTAAAAAGTGGTAGAAAAAAAAGTCTAATCCAATTGAAAATATCAAACGCGGTTTGGAATTGAATGTCTGGTAGACTACGAGCAGAAAACAACTACTTTCCTGGCAAATACCACGCTAATTAACACTCAGATAAATAGAAACATTTCGAGATTTTGTTGAGGACAACTTTTTCTCGAACACGAATATTTTTTAGAAAATTCGTATTTTCGAAAAAATTTACAGTGATTTTATTGAAGCTCTAGTGGTATTATAAGTGAAAATTTTTCAAATCTGTGGAGGTTATAAATAAATAAAATACTCTTTCCGCAAATCACTAGAAAATTTTGACATTCGAGACAAAATTTCTCAAGGAAAAAGTGTTATATCTGTTAGGAAATATTCATTTCCCTACTGAAGACGATGAAGAGGAAGATTTCTGTATCTATTTCAGATAAAATAGAGACAATTTTTCTGAAGAAACGGTCCTCCATTTTTTCAATCTAATTAAATAAGAAATCCCAAACAAAAAACTTCACCTAACCTCATAAATACAGATTTATCTCTCTGCTCCGTCAAAATAGGGTTGTACACCTTTTTTCAAAAATTATATATGTGAAACGCGGGTCCCCAGAGAATACGTCCATATTTTTTTGAAATTTTTATTTTCAAGGGTTTTTCCAAAATCGGCATTCAAAAATCGAAAATTCTCCATCCTTTTCTAATAATGTGACGTCACCTGGTAGGTTGGTGTAGGTTCTGTTCCATCAATCGAAGTGGAAGAAGAATTGACAATCTCTGTCATCTTTGACAGATGGCGGTAAAAAATTACTGGGCGATTTTAATTCTTCCTGCGAAAATATATTCGGATGATTGAAGGTAAGTTACTATTGAGTTTTATTTCATTGTTCAGCGTTCATTATACCCCTCACTGACCACTTTTTTCAGAAAGTTTAAGCTTTCAAAGACTCATTGTGCTTCATGTAGCAACAAGAATGTGGATTCTCGAAATTCATATTTGTACTCCAAGTGTTAATATGAGACAAACTTTGTGTTTTGCAGTAGGACAACACATAGCTACATCTGCAAGTAATTGCTGTGAAGATAATTTTGATCTAAGTTAAAAATTCTTATCGTTATTCTTTTAATCTTTGTACATGAACATCATGAGAACCTGTGAAGTGAGAGCACAAAGTATTTTAGTAATAGGTATAAGCTAATAAACCAAATCCTTTTATTGTCATGCATTTCTGTAAATAATAAATGTTTTCCTAAATCCTCAGTTATTCTACTCTATGATGTGAGTTTATAGATGAGATTTCTTCTTTACATTATATTGTGAATATGTACTTATAATATCAACTTGTGTTGTTTATTTAAAATATTATCAGATGCACCAATAAACTTACTTACCTTCTTTTCCCAGACAATTAAAGTTATTAATTGAATTAATTCTTCATTTTTATTTCTCTATTTTATAGTGTCTTTGAGTTCAATCGTTGAGTTCAATCGTCTCATCGACTTGGTGGTATTGAAAATCCTATAGAAATGTTAACTCATATAAAATACCTGACTTGCGTTATATAGATGATAAACAATCAATTAATGCGCCCTTTTAAATATGTTGAATTAGTTTCGTTATCGAAAAAAATTTGAATTAAAAATTGACATATTGTTACCTGACTTATCTGCCATCACTTTCATGTCAAAAAATTCTTCTTCCCTATTATTTTCGATATTCTTACGATACCATCCCGATCTACCAGGTGACGTCAGCAGAAATATGGTGCTGTCAAATAATTATTCTTGATTTCGATTTTCTCGAGCATAAAAGAATATTCCGATTTAATTTTGATGCCATATCGGTAGTAGTTTAGTAAGGTATCGGAAAACGACAATTAATTCTGCTAAAGCTTTAGAGGTTTATGACCCTATTCTCCCAGCATAGAGATCGTCGACAGATCGGAGATTTATTTTTACTATACATTTAGATGCCATAAACGAACGATTTAGATTGATCGGACCTGTTCAAAGAAAGTCTCATTGATTTTTCGAGAGAAATATGTACACACATTTCTGAATCTCGACCCCCCCTCCCCCCCTATAGGTGGCTACTGGAGATCAGCGGCGGCCTCGAGGCCCCCCACGCCCCCCATGGGGGACAACGCGAGTGACGCCTCTGCCAGGCCGCCCGCCCCGGGGGCGGCAGCCGGTGGGGGCGGCAGGGCCAAGGGCCGCCCCGACGGTGGCGCCACCGCCAGCCGGTACGGCAACTTGTCCTACTGGAAGGCGAGGCGTGTGACGTTCTACAGGAATGGGGACCCTTTTTTTCCTGGCATCGAGTTCAGGTGAGAGAAATGTAACTGAAAATGCGTATTTTCTATTTTGGTTCTATCATGCAGTCATCATGAATCGAGAATGCGTATCGAAAAAAAAAAACTTTCAGAATGTATAAATTTTTTTTTCTCTCCTTTGGATTGAATGAGTTTTGTTGATCCATCGTCATCTAGTGTATTTAATATAAATATAGTCTCGAATTTTATTTTCTCAGGGTTCAGTTGAAAAACAGCTCTTGCTGACACTTCGCCTTTCATCATTTTTGTATCATTAAATAGCATCTGTTTCGATACGCATTTTTCATTATTCGGAGGTTGGTACAATTGAACTGTCAAATGAATATCAAAAGAGTTAGACCCAGTTTACTTCTGAGCGATTTCGGATTTGGTGATACTAGCAATAAAAAAAGCAATGTTTTTATTGGTGAATTTTAATTCAGGGTGTGATTTGATTTAATTTGATCAATATAAACAATAACAACATTGAATTTTTCACCGCTGGTATCGCAAAAATCAAAATCGCTCAACAGTGAACTGGGCTTTACGATTGTGCGTCAGATCAAAGTAAGCTAAATAGAAAAAATCTAGTCTTCCGTGCACTACAATGTCTGTTCAATGGCCAAGTTCAGTGTATGATTGTTTGAGGGCGCTGCTTGAGTGGTATAACAAGTGAATAACGCATTTCATGCCATTTTTTGATTTTTCATTTCCGCGAAAATGCATCCACGTCACGACTTAGCGCTAAAACTAAAACTAAACAATAAAAAGTGATAGGATTTCATGAACTCGCCAGTGACTTCAATTTTGGAAAGCATGATGGGCAAGAAAATATACTAATAGGTACCTATAATTTGCATGAAGAATCTTTGTGGTAGGTAATTTATTCATTCTAGCTTTAGAATGTATCTAGAGATTTCTGAATGTTGTGGCATTTGTGCTTACCATTTTGATACTGAAATTCCTCAAAAAGAGCTGTGTACCTACAACTTTTCGAGATAAGTCCAAAATTTAAGTGTATTTGGTAGTGAACTGAATTCTCGAGTGTTTTCTCTAACATTTTTGTTATCCTTCTATGATATAGATAGATATTGGCCACTTCACATATTATTTCATCCAACATTCACTATATCAGAATATCACCCAATATATTTGCGAATATCCTAGGTTAGGTCCAAAACAGAGATAGAAATACGAAAATAGTGTTCAGGAAGCGGCGCTGCTTGAGTGGTATTAATTTTTATTGGAAGATCACTGTAGGCGATTTTCGCTGATTGGGCAGACATTATAGTGCACGGAAGACTAGATTTTTTCCATTTAGCTGACTTTGGTCAGATTCATTTACAAATATTTCAATTTCATTATTGTTACCAATCGAAGATGTTTCTGTTATTTATCCATATATTTTTTTTCAATAAAAAAATGGTATCTTGATAGGTAGTAATGAGCTAATCTGAAAAGTAGATTGAAAGATACATGAAAATCCTACTGGATGTGTATTGAAACAAAAATACTAAAACAATATCAGTTGAATTAGGTTATTGAAGCTGTTTACAGATGAAACAAGAATGTATAATGTTTCTTAGTAAGGGTAATGAAATGATGGTTTATATTTTTTATTAATCTAGTTCAAAATTAGTACATAATCTTTCTTTAAAATTTTTCCAAATCTCGAGGTCTCGTGAGTTTTTAAAAAATTTCAATAACAAATTTTTTCTCTGTAAATTCTGGAAATATCAGTTCTCGATATGATATTTCTAGAGACAATTTTTATTTCAGGTTCAAACCAGGAAGAGACATAGTGAGTCTCGAATCTCTACTAGACAAGCTATCCTTGAGAATGGACCTCCCAAGGGGGGCCAGATATGTTTACTCCATGGACGGGGACAGAAAATACAGGCTGGAAGAACTGGAAGACGGTGCTTCCTATGTCGTGTCTTCGTACAAAGCTTTCAAGGTGAGGTTATTTATTTCATTTTTATTACTCATGATATTTTTATTGCACAATGAAGAATGGATTGAATGTTGTGAAATATGAACACTGGTTTTCTCTATTTTCATAACCTATGGTGGAATGGACTTTCAATTTTTTATACGAAAATATATCTTTTCAGTTTAAAAAAAATCTATGACTTCATATCTTACTGTAGAGTGTTTGGGAAAGGAACAATTAAAAAAAATAGGTGGGAAATTAAGAAAACCCGTAAGATAATGGAACGTTTCTACACTTTATGAATAACGCACCGTCTAGTTTTGAGTTGAATGGTTACAATACTTTCTAGCCTCTCGATATCTTTATTTATAATAAATCGTCGGGGAAATAATATTCATATATCGAATGATCAACCCTGTGAAACTGCTCTCGAAAATTGTCACAGAGTTTCACACAGTATATTTGATACAACCAAATTACCAGGGAATACAAGGACATTTGGAACTTTCCTCGTATGTTCCGCTACAAGAAGCTTCATATTGGCTAATCGGTGGATCTGATGAAGGGTAGCCAGTAAATATGTGTAATTTGTTTTGACCACACCCAGAGGATAGTTTGTATTCCCCTTGACAACCAATCGTCTGTTTGTCAATAAAATCGTTTGGGCCAATGGCTGTGACACTTTTGGGGGGGAAGTTTATGTTTTCCTCCACCCACAACTGAAAATATATAGGCGAAAAATCCATATCTATTCAGTATCTTTACGGAGTGTTCTGAATTTGGGAGCAAAAAATTTAGGGGGTGAAAAAATATTGCCAAGTGAAAACACACTATCCTCATATGCTAACACTAGCATCCTTGTTCCAAATTATACTTGAAATCCACCAAAATCAGAGAGCTTTCACTGCCTTAACCTTCAAAAAAGGCCCATCACTTTTGTTTCCAAGATGTACAAACGAAAAATAAAATAAAATATTTCATAAAGGGCCTCATCATCACGATAAAATGAGCGCTGTTTTCGAGAAAAGCGTAAAAAAATATTAGTGAAGCTTCATGATTTGTTTCGAAAAAGAGAAGGAATTTTCGATAATCATCAATAACACAAGTTGTATTTGTTCAGTTTATTTCATGAATAAAATCAAACCCATTTTGATGATTTCCTATTTATTGTTAATATAAATATTAAACGTACAGTTTAGGAAATTAGTTATTTTGATTGTGCATTGTAGTTCGACACAAGAAGATTCGTTATGCAACCAACAATACATTTATGCCATTGTATGATGTAGGCAAGATTACCTATGCACTAGGTACTACTGATCTAAATTCATTTTGATTGACAATGATTGTTGTCACAATTTGTGTGGTTAGGTTACATTAGATTAATTCTATTGATGCTGAAATTGTCCAGAATTTGTGGAAAATGAAGTGGATACATATTAATAGTGTGTGTTTATCATGGTTCAGAAGAAAATTTGGTGTAGTGGCATTCATTTATTAACCAGGGAATCGGACAATACTATGACAGATTGCAACTAGTGAGTTTAATTAAACTACCCTACTGCCTACGAATCAGAAAGCGAAATACAGAAACGAAAACACAGCATGTAGGTATCCAATAGCCAATCAGAAGCCGAAATACAAAATCGAAAACATGGTGTTATTGCCTATCAACACAATCATTTCAACCAATCAAAAACGTGAATGAAATAATCTCCAAAATACAGTGATGTAGCTCACACCTCAAATTAAGATTGGTTGAGGGACTATCCATAAATTTCCATAAACTTCTCAAATGTATCATTCGGTCTGGATTTAAGAATAATGAATCATCTATTGAATTATTGAAACATCCTGAAATATCCACTTAAAGGCCCTGTAATATTTAGTATACTTTCGAGTTTAATAAATAACAGACAGAGTTGACCCTTAGGTATAATCATATTATGTATATAGTATATCGAAACCCATTTCCTTCTCGCAGTTCATAATGATTGAAAAATTGCCACATCAGAAATGTCAGCCTTGTTACAGAAAAGTTGTTGGAGAAAAAGAAAGTGAAGTAATGAGGTCAAGGGTCTCCACCTATACCTACACAATTGTACAAACAAGTGGCAAAATTTTGAAGCAGCTCACTCATAATCTCGATTGAATAAAAAAGGTAATATATTGCTGAGGCAGAAGTGACCCACATAAACACGAAAACTTATACTTATATAATGGGGCGGTTTATTTTCGGCCTAAATTATCTGGGTGAACATGAAAACCACCAAGCAGATTTACATGCATGTCGTAGTAAGGTCACACGCGTTTTATTTTCTCAGTAGTACGCCATCTTATTTCCAATCAACTGAAATAACATGTCATTATGGCGGCCCTGTGAAAATACCCAGCATGCACCATTGCACTACATGCATGCTGATTGGTGGCAGGAACTGGTTACATAATTGAGTGGCCATCAAGATTACCAGACCTCAATACCCTCGATCAATGTGTTTGCGAGTGGATACACAGCTTACGTCTAGTCTAGTGGTTATACCATTGTCGATTGTAGACGATATAATATTGTCTGTTCACTCAAACCCCAAACGTCTGCCAAGTTGAGGTCGCTACCGAGGTCGCTACTTTATAGCATATATATAATAACAACTATATGGATAACACCTATTCTTCTCTTTACGCGAAAGTGAAGCCAGTTTTGGAAAAACAAAAGACTGTCTGGCTTGCTAATGATGAAATGTGCGCATGCGCTGGTTTTGATGAGTTGAAATCCACTGACGTTTTCAGAATTTCATAGGTTAGGTATATTTGTTAAACCAAATTATGTAAAAGAGCGTTAATATAGTTATAAATGTACTTACTGATTGTTTACAGAAGTGATTAGTGAGTGATAACAGTGATTGATCAAAAATTATCCCACGAATCTTGTTCCGATGACTTTATCGTCACAGGTTTCTATGCAAATCGCAAGTATCGCTTTGTAGATCACATCCATTTCTGCATTTATCATCAAATATCATTCAATATCGTCAAACAATCCATCAATAAATGAATATTTGAAAAATATATGTCATGATGAAATAAAAACATCGAATTGAAGGTTATCTGACACATTTGATTGATTTTTAATAATTATCATACGTTTGTCGCTCACTAGAAAGCTACTCTCCTCCATGATGAAAATGAATGTCGATTCTTAATTCAAACTTGCGCATGCGCATATTCGCGATTGGTCCCGCAGACTGTCATTTGTTTTATTTTTCGGCTTCAGCTCTGGTATCCATGTTACCTATATAGTTATTATTAGATATATGCTTTATAGAAGTCGTTCGATGCTCATTTGTTTCAGTTTTTTCTCTGTCAGCGACCCAATTTTATAGATTGAAGTTATGGTCTTCTTTTTTTTTGACTTCAGCACATATTGTATGTATAACTATCATAATCTGACATAATTTTACTTTTTATATAAATTTCTACTCGAAAAGGTCCAATAACAGTTTTTAGGAACAATAATAAGGCATATTACAAGGAACATTTTTGAAGGTACTCACGTGGTTTGGCCTCTCAGAACGAGATTCCGAAACGCTTGTTTCGTAAATATACACCCACCATTTGACATCTTAAAATTCTTCTACTAAAAACACAAAATTCGTCCTTCTTTTAATTAAAACACCACACACGCTCACATTTAGTTATCTTGAACACTTTTTAGCGAAAGAATTCAATATTTTTCAAAAAATGTACCGTTCTTCGGAAACACTAGACTTTGATCTGTCAACTTGACACTGTCAAAAAGTTCAGCTCCCGTCATTTTTGGTTCTTGATGGGTTTGGTAAAATTTTTAGAATGTTTCCAAATATACTAGTTTATTCTGCTCAAGGTGGATATAGGATGGTGAAACAGCTCTTCAATTGTTTCTGCGAAAAACTTGTAAACCGTTTGAGAAGGTAGTAATATTTCAGCTACTTGAAAGAAGATGGCGGTAAGATCGATTATCGAAGAAGATTTCTGTTGCTTACGTATTTCTGTGGTTCACATCATCTGACAGACGTGACTTGAAACGACATTAAAACAATATATTTTCGATAAATCTGGAATAAATATTGATATTTTGACTCTTCTCAATCATTTTTCATCTAGAACAGATGAAACTGATAAAAGTATGACAGATGCACAGTTTCTGTTTTACCGACACAAGGTATGTCGCCATCTCTGATAACTCCAGGAAATATTACTACGGTATGAAATCAAGTAGGCAAAGGTCTACAGTTTATTCTGGTGCTTGTTAATAGGAAGCTGTTTCACCATCCTATATCCACCTTGATTCTGCTAAAATATGTTGAAAACAAGTGAATGTAAGTGCGTGTGGTGTTTAAGTTCAAAGAAGGATTAATTTTTATGTGCTTTCTTCAGTGGGTATGAATTAAGCGTGGAGCAAATATACAACTCAACGTTATTGATTAAATTTATATCAACTTGTACATTCGATATGCCAATACATTCACTTACCTCGCATTTGAGTTTCTCACGATGTTTTTTCTGCTTCCTGATTTCCTGATCAAACAATTCTGTGCTTGAAACGGGAGATTCGCTGTGCTAAAAGAAGCGCGTAATTCAAAATGTAAATTAAAACGTTAGGTTATGCCCAGTATGACTCTTCAAGTTCAAAATAGTTCAAGGTTAATATGAGAAGATGTCTCTACCTTACAGAAGAAGATGCAGTAAACAGACAATATTATAGTTCTACCCTACTAGATTTCCATTTAGATCGACAATGGTTATACTAAGAAAGCAAAATAGTATATTATGACTTCTACTTTCGAAAACTAGTTCTCGTTTTTCTATTTCTTGCCAAAAGTGTTATGAAGGTTGAGAACGTTTAGGATTTCTTGAGAATTGGCGATTTCCTAGATTAGTAGTGGAGGAAATTTTTTTGCATAATGATGGAAGGAAACGGCACATCGATAAGTAGTATTCAATATTGGGAACACCCAATACCATTAGCCGCACCTATCGGCAAATTATACCCTGGAAAATCGAAGATTTCCTTTGCAGGTTTAGCGTGTATCGCATGCTTTCCGCAAAATTGTGAAATGAGAGGAAAAAATGCACATTATGCAAAACATCAGTTGTGGATTTATACCGATCGAGACTGGAACGACGCATATTTCGCATAAGTAATGAAGTTGAGATAGTTGGAAATTTAATTGTGCAAAAATTCAACCAAATTGAGAGGGCAATTATGCAGATAAATCCATTCAAATTGGAAACAACCCCATTATTTAAACGATCGCCAAGATTTTCTCCCATATATATATATATATATATTAGAAACGTCCACCCAATCTTTTCATGTGCCAACTGTTATTATCTTTCAATATTAGGAATCTGAAAAAATAAATCATGCAATTTTTTTAGAAAAAAATCTTACTACACCATTGAATTCATGAGATTTCTAGATGGTTTATGTCAAATTACGTTCGCTCATCAATACAAAAATTACAAGGTAATAAAATTAGAAAAATATATCGTACAATTAAACCTTTTTTAAAATTCAAAATTTATTACTAATCAACTGCTCGGAATTTCATAAAAATCTGTTCATCAATTAAGAAGAATAAAAGAAAATTAGCAAAATTTTGACTACGTCACTGAATTCGAAATAATTTCGAACAACTTTATTGGTGAAAAAGTTATGGCAGAATCAAATTCCGTTCCATTTTCACTCCATGATCGATTGAAAAACATTTGTTTTATGATGCTATTTCCAATTCAAACGAATTTAATGGGCCTCACTGTATATTTGGAAATTCGAGAAGTGTTTCCTTTCCTTATGCAAATCTTTGATCACGGAAGACTAGATTTTTTTCATTTATCTGACTTTGCTTTGATTGATCTGTGTCACGAGGATTTTTCAATGTCCTCCTAGATATATCAAATTTCGTATTTTTGTTATGAACAGAAAAATCTTGCAAAAATGCGTTTTCCCTTTTGGATATCTTGATATCCTTCGGGTATGAGGCGGATTTTCCCATGATTATAAAAAACAAAAGCGTCTAGAGGAAACAATCGATCACGATTAACATATTCGCGTATCAAGAGGGCTAACGAGCGTCCTTAGAAATGCAAGTCACCCCTTTTGAATATTCAACGGTCAGACACTCAGAGTGTACGGTGTCGGGTGGTCAGAAAAAATCCATATTGACCGAGTTAACACCCTCACTGGGACTCTGAGTCAATAGTTGGGCGAAATCACTTTCCTATGAGAATGACCATGATTTGGTATTACAGAAAAAAACGCATTAGAAACCAGCGAAGGTATTTCGTCTGCTCATTATCAGCAAGTATTCAAATGGTGGCCACCTTTAACACTTTTTATAATTTTTATTCCAGATGTTTTGTATCTTTTACATTTCAACCGAAATTGTTTTTGTAATTATTTGTTATTTTATTCTTCATTCAAATATCTTTTTCTCTATATGTTTCTTGACTTTTTTCTCAAAAAATCTGACACTTTCACTACTTCCTACTGTCTCAACAACCTATACAAAGTGTATTGTGAAATAAACAACGCTAAAATAGTATATTATGATACAAGTTTTATAAGACGCTATTTTGTGCACCAAGTGCATATTATTGAAATAATTAAAATCTGACGCACAAGCGTAAAGCCCAGTTTACAGTTGAGCGATTTTCATTATAACAATACACAGCGGTGAAAAATTCAATGTTGTTATCGTTTTTATTGGTCCATTTAAATTAAATTACACTCTGAATTGAAATTTACCAATTGAAATATTGAGTTTTTCAGTGCTAATATCACCAAATCCAAATCGCTCAAAAGTAAACTGGGCCTAACTCTACTGACTTTCATTTGACAGTTCGATTGTACCAATCTCCGAATAATAAAAAATGCGTATCGAAATAGAGGCTATTTCGACACGCATTCGCGTTGCACAATGACTTCATTATACAACCAAAATAGAAAATAGTATATTATGATACAAGTTTTATAAGACGCTATTTTGTCGCACGCGTTGTTTGGAGTACGACGAGCGAAGCGAGGAGTGCTCCAAGTGAACAAGTGCGACAGCGTGTCTTATAAAACGTGTGTCATGTGCAATTTTTCCTATTTTGAATTTATTTGAAGAAAAAAATGGATTTAATATCGATAAATAACAGAAACACCTTCGAATGGTAACAATGATGACATTGAAATAATTAAAATCTGACGCACAATCGTAAAGCCCAGTTTACAGTTGAGCGATTTTGATTATTGCAATACCAGCGGTGAAAAATTCAATGTTGTTATTGTTTTTATTGGTCAATTTCATAGACCTGTCAATTTAAATCAAATTACACTCTGAATTGAAATTTACCAATTAAAACATTGAGCTTTTCACTGCTAATATCACCAAATCCAAATCGCTCAGAAGTAAACTGGGCCTAACTCTTCTGACTCTCATTTGACAGTTCGATTGTACCAATCTCCGAATAATAAAAAATGCGTATCGAAATAGAGGCTATTTCGACACGCATTTGCTTTGCACAATGACTTCATTATACAACCAAAATAGAAAAACAATATTCTACATTGTTACGTTATTCCTGCTTCCAATAAACATATATCTAACTACATAAGGCTGATGTTAATTGCCAAACTTTTTTGGATTATATTACATTTTTCCTTCAAAAATTCAAAGAATGAATCCCAATTTATGGTTTGGTGTACCATGGTAGTACAAAACATATAAACAAAATAAAACTGTCATTGCCCACCAAAAGTGGACTGTATCACAAACTGACCAAACGGTACATTAACATATCAAACATAAAAGCTTCCAGTTATTGACCAAACATATAAAATGATGGAATATCAAATTTTATGAAAATCGTTACATTTGGCGGCTTCGATATTTGCGCATTCACCATTATTTGAAAAAATCGCATCCTCCTTAAATTGAACAAAATATACCCTGTTACCCTTCTAGTTCCTAAAATCTCGGAAAAACAATGAAATATTTGTAGTGATCAATTATGTACAATGTACAGGGTGACCAATAGCACCAGTAGTGTTATGAAATTATGATCATATTACTTAGTTATCGAGATTTGTTAAATGGTCCCCTAAATGGTAGTGAAATATAGTTTAATTTCATTCATTCAGCAAATAATTGATTTATCCCATTTTCATATTGTTGTCATATTAAACATTTTCAATATATCTATGCACAATCAAATTCCGAATACCAATATTACAATCATCCATTTTCCGAATGATTATAGTCTTTATTATTATTATGAAGAAAAAAAGGAAACAGTAAAGAAGTATCAGAATATTCAGATTTAGAATCCCTTACATATAATTCCAATGATAATGAGCCTTCAAAGAAAGTATAGAAAAATCCTGTGAATGTTGAAAATTTTAGTTCAAATATTCAATATAAATATGCAAATTATAATAAAGATTTGAACATGACGGAGCAATCTTGTGATATTTAAAAATATGATATTTCTGATCAATATTTTGTCAGGGCCCTATGTAAATGGGACACAAAAATTATTATGCACAAGGTCTCTGCAAATAGCCACACATCAGTCAATCGACGACGAGGACGTTTTGGCATGATATCCGATAATTTATATTCCAATTATTAATATGCAAACAAACCCAGTGGCATTGGGAGAAAATGGGACAACGTGAATATACAATTAGAATATAGATTATAGAATATAAATTTAACCTAGCTCTTATTGGTGCATGTCAAAACTATTGATTCATTTTGAACATAAACACCTTGTTTATTTTCTAAAGAATTTGTGAGTCCCACATCATGACAATGACCGGTGATATTCGTCAGAAAAGATTTCATTCAAGTTGTGATAATATAATATAGTTTGCTGGTGTCTGATATATTCCATTGTCACACTAGCGCTACTATTTTGATCAAACCCTGTAAATTGATATATTTGTTTATTGATATTGCTGGGATATCGATAAACTTTCAACGATATTACTTTCATTTGTTTCATTTCCATATAAGCCATGATTACCATGCTCTATACAGCAGTCTACACTGTGCATAGTTTCTAGAAAGTATTTAATCATAACGTTTGCTAGAACATTAACGAGGCTTTTCTTCGTTATTCCACATTAATGCTGATGCCATAAATCTTGATAACTCACGAGTAATGCTAATCAGTATATGGAAACAAATAAAAACTCAGCACTTTTCATGGGGAAAATCGCAGTAATTATTCGTTATTAGATAACACCCCGTATGTTTATCGGATACCTGATGCGAAGAAGAAAGTTTTCAATGGGAGTTTTGGCGAAAGAAATCATAGTGCATGTAAACAAAGACGCATCTATGACGTACATGGAAAATTTTACTTCATTTTCCTACGTTTGTAAGTACAGCTGAAAGCGTACGGCTTCAGTTAACTGGACTCTCTCTCTGGTTGTTATTACGAACAATAATGCTCTTGCATATGTGTCAAAATAATATATTTATCTTGCAATACTTGCATTTTATATCACATGACGAAATACGATAGAAATGTGAACTGCACATTTAAACACATTGTTTTGAAAAACCACCACAAAATGAAGAAATAGATTCGGATCATAACCACAGAATGCGTCTGCCATCTTGTAGCCGCCATTTTCTTACAGAAAAATAATAATATTTTTTCTCTGAATAAAAAAAATCATATTGCTGCCAAACAATTATATATTCGGTTATCTGGAAGTAGGTAAAAATTAACTTCAAAGATTGATAATTGAGCAACAGTTTGTGACCAAAATGTGATAATATTTTCAACTTGTATAGAAATTATTGACATGACCGAGGCTAATGACAATATTTGAGTAATCAATAAATTCGCCAATGCCGTTGGACGAATTGACCGGCGTCCGTAGGGCCGGCCCTTCAGAGTAGAGTAGATGGTGGTCCGTCCAATTTGAAGGTCGCGAATTAAGGCCGAGTTTCCGGAACTAGAGGTCAGTGCCGCTGCCACGCGTTAATTTTGCGCACGCCATCTCTGGGTTATCCGAAGAAAATCGAAGACGTGGAATCGTTCATACAAGCGAGTTCCAATCTGCATGCTCCATTTTGCAAGATCAATCTAATCTTGCAAGATCGTATTGGTTTGTGAGCTCAATAGAATATACGTCTATAAATTAGGTTAATCTTAACATTCTAGTACTGATTTGCTGAATGTATTCTATATCAATCAGGCTCATTGCAAGATTAAACTTCCTTTCATTTTGAAATTAGATGCATAGCGAAGTTTATCCGTTTATCCTTATTTAATCTCGCAGTTACTTTCTAGCAATAAGTGAAGCTAATTGCCAGATTCACCTGTCAGTTGAAGATTAATCAATCAATTGTGGTAAGACTTCGTCAATTAAGCCAATGATTGCAAGATTAGTATTTGAATTAGGTTTATTATAACATTCTGTCAACCTAATTTAAAGATTGATATTGGTATTTGTATGCTAATTTGAAAGATCAATCTAGCAATTGGAGATTCATCTCTCGATTGAACTCATTGCGATAGTCTGAAATAATTTAAGTTTAATCTTGTAATAGGGAATTAGTAAGCTTAATTGATGATGGGTTAAGTTTGATGAGATATCTAATTGTTCAGCAATTTCAGGACCAATTATTGTATTATTTAGTCGAGTGAATATATTTTTGGATTTTGTAATTGGTATTGATCATCATTTATTGTTGCGGTGCAATTAGAGTATTTGCAAGCTAATTGTGAGATTATATTGCTACTGGAGTTTAATTGACAGTTCAATCTTATTATCCGTTATTTGTTTTAGTTATCAATCAAGATATTTGCAAGATTAATCAAACAGTTGGACAATTGATACATGACACAATTAATTAACAATTAGGCTGATTTGCAAGATGAATATGTGATAATCTTACAACTATTATTCCATCAAAGAAATAATGAAGTTCTAGATATTCGCCCAAAATAACTTCTTCAGTCACGGTTGGACAATTGATACATGACACAATTAATCAACAATTAGGCTGATTTGCAAGATGAATATGTGATAATCTTACAACTATTATTCCATCAAAGAAAGAATGAAGTTCTAGATATTCGCCCAAAATAACTTCTTCAGTCACGGTTCACCAATGTTTTTTCTTGTATTCACTTGACCTCGCTATCAAATCGCCAAATATCTTGATATGTGCCACCAATTTGACCCGATTTTTCAGAGACATGCAATGTTGAGTTGGATTTGTCAAAGCATTAATTTCTACCCAAGGTCCTGAGAATATCGTTGACGGTGACCAAAAAATTGGGCCGCTACGCAACTAATTTATTATCATAATTTCTATTCCTGATATGGGTATGATATTATGTCAAAATATTTTATGGCTACATAATCTGAAACGGCGACCTCGTTTGCTATTGTTCCATGTCACTTGTCACATGCCCTTATCATTTGTGGCCAACATGACACAATAAAAGATCCAAGATATTATGTGTGATTTTGAAAAATGTCAATGATTTGACTGAAATATCAAATTAACAGGATGGACACAATAAAGGGGGTTCCTCTGAAAACTGCATCGATCGAAAAATGCATTGATCAATATCGAAAGTTATCCGAAATGGAAATTGTTTTACATTTATTTATCAACATTATTAGATTAACAAATCAAATGTTTTTCGCTTTTTACATTTTTAAAAGCTTATATTTAGGGGGGTTTTGTGGTTGGAAATTATAATTCTTTTGTCAAACGAAACTGGAAAATTCAAGATTGCGGCTCCAAAATTGCAGACGATATTTTTGATTTTGGTTCGATTTTATTGAAAATTGGTATCGGGGGGTTTTTGTGGTCGAAAATTATGATTCTTTTGGTCGGAATTGAAAAATTTAAGATGATGGCTGCAAAATAGCGAACGAGTTTTTTGTTTATGATCCGATTTGATTCAAAATTGACATGCATGGGTCGCATATGAATAATTTTCAGTAAAAACTCATGAAAATCATATGGCGGTTCCAAGATGGTGAGTTTCGTGATTATGGACAAATTCAATTCAAAGCTGAAAGTATTGAGATCATATAATTAAACAAACAACACTTTTAGTGTACCGTGTGTCACAGACTCATGGTACACCCCCCTTTTCTCTTTTGTTGTTATTCCTATATTTCTGAATTTTGACAGATTGAATATGTTCACTATACGGCACTTCTTGACATTTGAAAAATTCAACTTCCGGTTTTTCCGGAAATGACACAACTTTCGATTTTGAAAAGGAACACTCTGTATATTATTGCATTTCTGACATCTGCATAATTTTCTGAATCCAATGATACCATAAGTGACATGTCAAACGTCAAAATTAATTATTTTTTTTTCTTTTCGTTTAAGGTCGATGACTTATAAGGTCATTAGCCTTATTATTTTTTTTTACCTGTAATTTTGATTGTATTCATCGCACATTCAATTTCCAGATATGAATAAATTCCTTAATAAAAGAACTAATAAATGGTACCACGGTACCATCTGAAAAAATTGAGTTTTATAAACTTTATTTTCTCATAAAAAACGCAATTATTTAGAATTTTTGACGGGATTTCGATTTTTCTAGCATAATTTGGGTCAATTGGAATAAATCGGTACTATTATGGCACACCTAAATGAAAAACTAAAAATTAAATTATAGAAAATTTTGACGTTTGAAATGTCACTTATGTGGTATCATTGGATTCAGAAAATTATGCAGATCTGCGAAATGTAATAACATACAGGGTGTGTCATTTGAAAATCGAAAGTTTATGTCATTTCCGGAAAAAGTTTTAGTTGCATTTTTCCTTCGAATGTGTCAAAAAGTGCCTTCTGGTGAGCATATAAAATGTTTCGAATTTCAGAAATATAGGTAGAGAAACAAAGAAGAAAATAATCCCCCCAAAAAAATATCGATCATTGTTATTAGTTTTGGCTAACATCCCCCATTGTTTTATGCATCTCTTGACCTCCGTGGGTCACGACATGCACCCCCAACCCCCTCCCAACAATCCCTCATACACGTTGACCTTGGCGGCCACCCCCCACCCCCCATCCCCATCATTAGCACAAAGCAGCATTTATCGGGGTAAATTGCCTCTCGCAATCGAGTTGGCCGTTTCGCGGTTCATAACGTCGGGCAGTTGTTTCGACGCGTGTCGTCGGCAATCTCAGTTGGCCGTGCATTTTCCGCGGGGTTTTCCTTTTCGTTGTGGTGGTCCGGTGGTGGTTTTCAATGTTGGAATTCGAATTTGATGACGACACGACTTTTGCTGTGGTTACTGTACCGAATATGGTGAGGATTCTTCTTTTTTTTTTCATTGTTGGTTAATTTCAGGAATCACATCGCGAAAATATTTCTAATGTTCAAAATTGCAAATTAAAAAAATATCAGTTTTTTTCTTGATCATAAAAACCTGCTGTTCAAAATTGTGATGGTTTTCTTATGAAAATAAAATGACAATACGTTATGAAGAATTTTATTTTTAGCCAAAATTCCCGAAACAGGTTGATTCATTTCAATATTAAAGAAAAATGAGGATTTTTTGACTATATCTATTCACTACTTCACAGAAGGAGATCAATTTAAAGTCCTGTTTACGGCATCATTCATATGAAAAGTTTGCAAATATACGCTCAGAATTTGAATTTCTAGATATTTATTGATAGTTTCGTGGTGATTAAAGTTTTGGAACGGCCAGCTCGACTCCTACTCCTCACCCCTGTTGATTTTTAATCAGACTATACAGGGTCACTCACGGTCGATGGTACCTTAGACGTTTACGGAGAACGGGACGTAGGATTATTCTGAACATTTGGTTTATTGGGTAATCAGTTTTGTTCTATCTATCAAAAATTAGCAACAACTTTGTTATTTCAAATGGAACACCCTGTTTTTTATTTCATTTTTAGATTCTTCCTGAAGAGCTGATTTCGTCGATCTATCATACTTGGGGTATAGCGAGAAAGATTAAAGAGATATAGGGTGTGAAAAATCGAGATTTTTCAAATTTAGGAATTTTTTGTGCCGAAACTATCCATTCTTGCTCAAAACGGCTTTCATGTCCCTATCTCAACTTTCCATTTACTATCGATTGATATTTAATTGAAACAAATACGGGTGGCTCAAAATTTTGAGTTTTGCATCACCCTCTATTTGTTTCTATTAAATGTCAGTAGATAGTAAATGAAAAATTAAGATAGGGACATGTTAGCCGTTTTGAGCAGAAATGATTAGTTTCGACACAAAAAATTCCTAAAGTTGAAAAATCTCGATTTTTCACACCCTATATCTCTGTAATATTTCGCGCTATACCCCAAGTATGATAAATCGACGAAATCAGCTCTTCAGGAAGAATCTAAAAATGAAATAAAATACAGGGTGTTCCATTTGAAATAACAAAGTTGTTGCTACTTTTTGATAGAAGCGGCAACGCCGCAACGCTGAAAGTATTTCAGATCGATAGAACAAAACTGATTACCCGATAAACCAAATTTTCAGAATAATCCTACGTCCCGTTCTCCGTAAACGTCTAAGGTACCATCGACCGTGATCGAATGAAATGATGTCATTGGTAAATAAAAAAAATGAGGAATGAAATGAAAGCCAGACATGGAAATTCCTACAGTAACTTTTTGATAATTTTTGACCATATTGATTACCATTAGAATTTCTTCCAGATAGCATCAGTGCCAATACCTATCTACTGCCAAATACACCATCATGCAACAAAAAACAGTGTAGGGGTTCGAGAAACATGTTCTTGCATGCATCTGAAATTTGCGGAAACAGCAATCACATTAACTGAATTTATGGCGTTGTATTGTATGCGGCAAATCCATGTAGATACAGGGTGTTCGCGTTTATTTTGAATCCACCCTGAACATATTTTTTCAATACGTGATGGAAAACCTCTTGAAATTTCCTGTAGATCTCAACTGGAAAACAGTGGAGAATTCAATAAACACAATTTATCAACAATAAATTGAATAAAATAAACGTAAAAAATATAAAAAAACTTTAATATGAATGGAATTAGACATTAGTGCATTTGTTCTAAAGCTCCTTTTTGGAAATTTTGTTCACATTCACTTTATTTTTAACTGTCTCAATGCTTTCATTTTCGAATTGAATTCGCCCATAATCTTAAAAGTTCAACTTTTTTTTTGAACCCTATTAATTTTACTGAAAATTCTCAATCTGCGTTAACGAAAATATTCACCTATAGATACTTATTCTCAACTTTTCCGCCATATTGAATTCATGAGTTTTCAAAGAAAATTCATAATCAGTGACACCGAAAACCGTCAAATACTAATTTTGAATAGAATCGGACCATAATAAAAGAACTCGTCCGTCGTATTTGAGCCGCCATTTTGTTTTTTGTTTTTTCACAAAAAAAATGCATCATCCATTGTCACCGGAATTTTGTACGTCTGCCAAATTTCAAACCAATCAGACGATTAGAACTGAGTCAAATTTTAACTTGTAAGATTATACAGTGAGGACCAAAGTCCAAAAGTACTGGTTAAATTAATTTCCACGTTCAAGAAAAACACTGGAACACGTTGATTTTCATGCTCAAAAAAACTCTGTGTGGCATAAAGAAAACCTCCCCTTCACCTTCCTCAACGGTATTTAAAAATTACACTTAAAAAAATGATTACGCATGAACAAAATTCAAAAATTAATTAGACAGCATAGGCAATTGCGAATACCCACGAATACCTTTCAAAATGAAGTATCACTCGACTTTCCATTTTGTAAAGAAATCGGGGAAATTGAGGGAAGTGAAGAAGAGGGGATTTTTTTGGAAATAGCTAATAACATAAACGAATAATTTATCCCTCACTTGTAAAAAAATCAGAAAGTGGTTCAAAATACACCACCAAATACAACGCTCGAAACGCAAATGAGACAACCCAATTTTCGAAATTCCTCCACCCCCGCCCTCAAAATCCGCTCCCCGTTTGCATTGCAGGCTGCCAGCTATGGCAAAAAGAACGGCATCTGGTACGCCGCCCCCGGGAGCGGGCAGGGCTGGAGCAAGGCGACCAGCAGGAAGGCGTCCATCGCGGAGGCAGACGCGCCGCCCCCTGGTGGCGGCGTCAACAGTGTCAAGCCCAGCTCCGGCAGGGTCATCAGGATCATCAACAATGCGGACCACACAGTGCAGGTGATGATTGCGCTCAGAATTCGTTGTAGTGAGTAACTTGAGTCATGAGTTGTAATGAGTAACTTGAGTCATGAGTTGTAATGAGTAACTCGAGTCATGAGTTGTAATGAGTAACTTGAGTCATGAGTTGTAATGTGTAACTTGAGTCACGAGTAATTGAGTAATTATAATGAGGGGAATTACTTTTCGAACCGGTTTACTCAAGTTATTATAGTGGGATAAGTAAACAGTTATAACGAGTAACTTAAGTCATAAGTTGTAGTGAGTAACTTGAGTCATGAGTTGTAATGAGTAACATAAGTCATGAGTTGTAATGAGTAACTTGAGTCATGAGTTGTAATGAGTAACATGAGTCATGAGTTGTAGTGAGTAACATGAGTCATGAGTTGTAATGAGTAACTTGAATCATGAGTTGTAATGAGTAACTCGAGTCATGAGTTGTAATGAGTAACTTGAGTCATGAGTTGTAATGTGTAACTTGAGTCATGAGTAATTGAGTAATTATAATGAGGGGAATTACTTTTCGAACAGGTTTACTCAAGTTATTATAGTGGGATAAGTAAACAGTTATAATGAGTAACTTGAGTCATAAGTTGTAGTGAGTAACTTTTGAGTTATGAGTTGTAATGAGTAACATGAGTTGTAATGAGTAACTTGAGTCATGAGTTGTAATGAGTAACTTGAGTCATGAGTTGTAATGAGTAACTTGAGTCATGAGTTGTAATGAGTAACTTGAGTCATGAGTAATTGAGTAATTATAATGAGGGGAATTACTTTTCGAACCGGTTTACTCAAGTTATTATAGTGGGATAAGTAAACAGTTATAATGAGTAACTTGAGTCATAAGTTACCATAATGAGATTGCTTACCTGAGTTATTTAAAAATTTCTAGAAACAAATCATCATTATAATGATAACTATTGAAATTGGTTTACTCTAGTGATGAAAGATTGGATTCATAATTTTGAAAAAGGTGATTCGTTAGAGTAATTTGAGTCATGAGTCATTATGAGGTAAATAAATCTTCAAATCAGTTTTCTCGAGTTATCAATATTGACATGTGCTTTTAACTTCGATAAGTAAATCGTTATGATTTGGGTCATAAGTTATTATAATGATATAGGTTACTCGAGTCATCATAAAAATTTCTAACAAAAAAATAACCATCGTAAAGATAATAATTACTCTTTTTACTCTACTTATAACAATTTGTACTCATAATTTTGATATAGAGAATTAGATTGGTTATTCGTTAGAATGAATAACTTGAGTAATTCTCGAGTAATTAGTTTTTTGAACTAGTTGTTGAAATTACTAAAAGCCTTATATTCTTTCGCTTTCTACAAATATAATTATACATAAAATAAGATGAATAAATCTTTAAATTGTTTACTTATCTGAATCTATAACTTCCATAAAATGACATGAGCTATTCGTTGTAATGAGTAACATAGGTCATAACTCATTGTATTATTATACAGGGTGATCAACTTAAACTCCGTAGTTCGATGATACTTCTGTTGAGAGATACGAAAAAAATTCATCTAATAGTTACATATATACTCTATCTCCACATCTCAAAACCACTTTCCAATATACAGGGTGTTTTATATATTCACCGGATATCAAACTTATGTATTTTTGAACAGAACACCCTATACAATCGCGACGAATTTTACAATGATACTCTGTTGTGAACTTGGTTTTGTTAATTTTAAATGTTTAAAGTAGGTAATGTAATCTATTTATCTGTTGTATTGTATGTTTGTTAAAAGTTTATTTTACTTCATTCGTTTGTATTTGTAATAATGTATTATTGGTAAAGTCACGTTTAAATTGTTATACAGTTTATTTCTAGTATTTGCCTAAATTTTAAGTTTATTCAAACGCTTTGTCAATAAGAAACCTATTTCTTCGACAATAAAGTATATTTCTCTCTCTCTATATATATTATCTTCAATTTCTACAGGGTACTTTTGAGGATATAGCCACTATTATGTGTAAATCTTATTGAAATCGTAATACTGTGTTATTTAAAATCAAAAACTAAGGGTACATTTTTCATAGTCAAGTTTTGCTTTAACTCAAACTAATGCCCACGATTTTGATGCTATATTTTAATGTTTTTTATATCATTTTCAAAAACTTCTCAGCAAATACTTTTAATTTTATTGATAATTTCCAACGATTATTTTACATCACTATAATAATAATAACAGAAATTCTGAAAATATTATTTGATCACTTCTGATGAACCCCACTAGCATTCAAATCACTTTCACATTCATCCATATCCAGTGTCGGGTGCTCCTGAACCTCCGAACGACCCAACCCTTTGAAGAGGTCCTGGAGGACCTCGGCCAGGTGCTGAAGATGAACGGGGCGAAACGTATGTACACCGTGTCCGGACAGGAAGTTAGAAGCTTCTCCCAACTGCGAAACGAATTCGCCGACGTAGACACCTTCTACCTGGGGGCAAGTATACACCACCACGTAGAAAAGTCCCTCTTGAGTTGGTCATGATGATGATTTCCAGGTTGGCAATTTGGGGGGGTCAGTCACCCCCGCGGTGATGCTGTCGCCCGTCCGAAGGGCCAGGTCTAGGGCCCCCCAAACCGCCCTTGTGGAGGACATCAGCAAGCAGCGAAGGGCCAGGAGCAAAAGTAGGCCTAGGGCGTTGTATGCGCCCGAAAGTGAGATCGTTAGGACTAATGGTGAGTGTTTGTTGTTCGATAATCTATAGGTGGAAAATCGTATTATTGGGATTGTTATAGCTCAGAGTAGGCGTCAGACAGCTTTGGACATCCCCCACTCCAACAGTTTAGATACTCCTCGAAAATGATGATTTCTTTTCGCAACCAACTCAAAAGTCTTCCATTTTTGTTCTGGAAGTAGCTCTTCAAGTTAACGTTTCTCTTAATGACACAATACAATGATTAATATGTATTTCGCTAATCACCGCTTGTCTTCGCATGTAATACAACAAGTGTATTGATGATTATCGAAACACAAATTCCTTCGATTTTGAGAAACAAATCGTGTTGCTTGGAAACTACACGAGCGCACAGCGCATCATGATTTGTTTCGAAAAAGAGAAGGAATTTTCGATAATCATCAATAACACAAGTTGTATTTGTTCAGATTATTTCATGAATGAATTCAAAGCCATTTTGATGATTTCCTATTTATTGTTAATATTAAACGTACAGTTTATGGAATTAGTTATTTTGATTATGCATTGTAGTTCGACACATCGTTATGCAACCAACAATACATGTATGCCATTGTATAATGTAGGCAAGATTACCTAAGCACTAGGTACTACTGAGCTAAATTCATTTTGATTGTTGTCAGAATTTGTGTGGTTAGGTTACATTAGATCAATTATTGCTGAAATTATCCATAATTTGTTGAAAATGGAGTGGATACATATTAATAGTGTGTGTTTATCATGGTTCAGACGAAAATTTGGTGTAGTGGCATTTATTTATTTACCAGGGAATCGGAAAATACTATGACAGATTGCAACTAGTAAGTCGTTGTTTAATTAAACTACCCTACTGCCTACGAATCAGAAAGCGAAATACAGAAACGAAAACACAGCATGTAGGTATCCAATAGCCAATCAGGAGCCGAAATACAAAATCGAAAACATGGTGTTATTGCTTATCAACACAATCATTTCAACCAATCAAAAACGTTTATTTTAGCATGAATGAAATAATCCAGTGAATCATTGAAAGACAATGCGCATGAGCAGATTCGTTCCAGAACGATTCTGACAAGAACTAAAAACAAACCTATATAGGTTAGGTTCATTATTCTTCTCCTTTTTTGTCTTATTGGCCTCGTCCAGCTAGAAAATTCACCATGGTTGGATTGACGTCAGCCACAATGGTGGTTACTTCACTTATATTTCATTAATTAGATATATATCAATCATTTTGATTTCAGATTATACACTACTCGAAGTTTTGAAAGAGGAACCAGTTAGAGTAACGATCAAAGGTCTGAGAAGAACATTTTATCCACCAATTCATCATCCAACTGCTGACAATACACCCCCGGAAAAGAAAATGCAACTTGAATGGGTGTATCCTTGAGAAAATATGCGAATTTTCCTTAGCTCATGACCAAAATCAATGTAGAGGGGTAATTCATTTGAGAGTTCTATTTTCGTTTCATTATTAGCACTTTTACTATAAAAATAGGTTACGCGGTAAGAAACCACAAGCGCATTTAATTCACCTGAGAAAGTGGAACGTCTGGAAAATGAGCACATTTATAATCGTGAAAATGCATGTTAGAGAGCAATTTATTGCTTTGGAAAAAAAAGGCGTGTCTTTGTTTTGATAATACTTCGATAACCTCTTATACTTTATTAGTTCTATAGATTTTACAAATATTTGCCAATCTGTCTCAATTTGAGTTATTTTCTTCTCGAGAGAGGTCAAATGCTGGAGTGACCACCTAGGCCACCAGACCTGACCTTGTTAGACCCACAATCGGACGTTGAGAACTAATCAATTCAATCCGAATGAATAATTAATGTACAGCTTTGTGGCCTTTTTCACGGTAATCAAAACATGTAAGGTATATTGAAATTTCTCTTCTCGTTTCATACTATTGTTGGGAGACTTTATCTCGGCGAAACATAGCGGCGTTTATTGGCACGCAAAAGGGGACGCACGAACATTTTCAAACACATTTGAGCCGCTGAAAGGCCATGAATTACGGATAATAAGAGTAATTTGTGGTGAATTGTGCCAATCCGTGGCCTTGAATGATGCGTAAAATTTATTTGGACACGTAGAAAACGCGAATCTACAACATGTGACTGATGACGCAGAACCCTCCTTGCTTATCTACTAATGTCTCGAATTACTTTCGTATAACGTGTTCCTTAACATGAAATGTTCAGATATGGGTATCGAGGTACGGACTCCAGGCGGAACCTTTGGGTACTCCCTACCGGCGAATTGCTTTATTTTGTAGCAGCCGTAGCTGTCATGTATGACAGGGATGAGGAGACCCAGAGACATTACATCGGGCACACCGAAGATATACAATGGTAGGTATCGGAAACCACTTTGTATTACAATGGTTTCGATGAAGATGTGACTTGGACTCAGATTGTTCTTCATTTTCAGCATGGAATTACATCCATCCAGAGAAATGGTCGCGTCAGGCCAAAAAGCGGGTAGGAACAGGAAAACTCAAGCCCACATCAGGATATGGAGTACAGAAACT
This sequence comes from Chrysomela aeneicollis, assembly GCA_029955515.1. Taxonomy (NCBI): domain Eukaryota; kingdom Metazoa; phylum Arthropoda; class Insecta; order Coleoptera; family Chrysomelidae; genus Chrysomela; species Chrysomela aeneicollis. The sequence continues at coordinate 25,115,476 of JARUHQ010000005.1, forward strand.
CTGCAGACTCTCTACGTTTTTGGTATGGGAGAATTCGAGGTGGGAGTAGCCGCAGTAGCTTTTTCGCAGTTGGTGAGCAGTTACACAATTTCTGATCATATGTGCACAAATTACATTTGACAAGTGTCAAGGTATGAGATTTTAGATAAATCTATATCCCTTTTGTGTTCTGTGAATAGACTGAATCGTGATGTCAATCAGAAAACAGAAAATGAAGTTTATGGCGCAGTCGGTAGATCGGTCATACATGCTCGTATATATTTTTGTAGTTTTCATTGAATTCAAACTAGTGTGTTTATTTTTCAGAATGGTGGCAGTTACGTTTTAGCTGTAGATGCAGGGCGTGAAAGTATTTTGTCAGTTTGGCAATGGCAGTGGGGCCATCTCCTAGGGAAAGTTGCTGTGAGTAAGAGTTTTCCATAAATATTGTTGAAATAAAACAGTTTTCTGGTAGACAGGGGTTCATTATTTTTTATTTGTTGACCTCTTCACGCAAACATTTCTTCTACATACAATACTTGATGAAAATTGCAGGTTTTGTAAGTATACCATGCCTCAGGTCGTTTATTCCTAACGACATGTCCAATATCGCATAATGAATTCACAGAATTATGCATAAATATTATTTCGTGAGGTATTTTGCATAAGGCGGCCCCTGTTTTGATGGATGTTCAAATCATAAGCGGAAAATACAGACTTTCCAGAATGATAAGTTGAATACTTATAAAATAACTCGCTCGTTTTCATTTGGTCCAATAGATTTTTCGCGAATAAATACTTGATCTTGAATTTGCATATCTGAGTGTCATCTGCAGATACATTCTCGATCATTTACTTGCTTCAATTGGTCAACCACTTTTCAGACGACATTCGTTGAAAAATCTCAAACTGGAGGGAGATGACGAGCTCATCAGAAGTGTATATAAGCCGGTTCTGGACCCTCCCCCCCCCCTCCCTCCCCCTCCCCCCCCCCCAAGATTACCCAACTTTGACTCCGGGAAGACCCAGAACCGGTATATGTACTCTACTGGTTTTGATGCGACAGCGGTTGATAACCTTCCTCATTGATTTGTGTTCTTCAGACGCTGCAAGAAGAGCTAACAGGAGCAGTATTTCACCCATTGGATGACAATTTGATGATTACTCATGGAAAAGGACATCTGACGTTCTGGAACAGAAGGAAAGATGGTTTCTTCGAACGAACGGATATTATAAAACCAGTAAGTCATGAATTTCATGAATACCTATTGAGGAATGGTCTGACCAAAGTGATCCTACCCCTACTGAAATCAACCTTTTTTATAATAACTTCTGAATAATATATATATATATAATAGAATATAACGATAGTGATACACTAACGATAACAACGATGACGATAGTGATACACTAAATATACGTTTCCCTTTCAACTCGTTTGTGATGTACTCAAGACACGCCCTCTGGGGCACAAAAAAGGACTTATGTCGGGTCTCACCGACGTTTTATTGCCTACTCGTCTTCCGAAAACGCCTGATATTCGTGCTATTTCAGCCTTCAAGGACGCTCGTGACGTCTCTGCAATTCGAACAGGACGGTGACGTCATAACGGCCGACAGCGACGGCTTCATCACCATCTACAGCGTCGACGCCGACGGCGCCTACTTCGTGCGCATGGAGTACGAGGCGCACAATAAGGGCGTCGCCTCCTTGATCATGCTGTCAGAGGGAACGTTGCTGTCGGGGGGTGAGAAGGACAGACGTATTGCTGCGTGGGACTCCCTGCAGAATTACAAGAAAATCACCGACGTCAAGGTAAACAACCTGCCGTCTGGCTGAACTGGCCGCTTGCCTACTAATCACCAAAAATGGTTTTCCCCGTCCGGCTGGATTGCCGCCATATCTGCTGCTTTTGAGCTTTGTTCATGGGTCGATATGTTTTCAGCTTCCGGAAGTTTTTGGCGGAGTGAGGTCGATTTATCCTCAGAGACCAGGGAGAAATGATGGGAATATTTACGTGGGCACGACCAAAAACAATATACTCGAAGGATCTTTGCAGAGGAGGTTCAATCAGGTTAGTAATTAACATATTTTTTGCGTAAATTTTCATACCTACCATTCCTGACATCAGATCCAGGTTAGATTCACTCTTCTTCTTTTCTTTCATTATCTATACTTGATGAGCTTACAAAAACGTCATTGTTATTACAGTATGAAGAATGACAGGTGACTTGCTAATATATGTTTTTTTTTACTAGCTTTCTTTCTAAACTGTCCGCGCCACTACGCTCCTTATATATGTACAAATTATTATTATATCATTCTCCAGAAGTAACAGGAAGTAACTAGAATTATTTTTCATGTTCGATAAACTCCGACGGCAATGAATCATCCGCTAATTATAGAGATACGTCAGCGACCGATATAATCGCGCGCCGCCAAGATAATGACATCCGGTATTCTCGGAACGCCAGCACAGTTCGTAACAATTTTTCCCTCGCAACAATGTTACTCTCACTTGAACGTTTTAAAGATCATGTTTGTGGTTGATGCAGACTATTGACTGTTGGTCCTTGGGAGATATAGTTGAAATAAATCACATCACATGTATATACTGTGGCAGTGTCAATAGTTATTCAAAACCGCGCCTTCATTTCATAGCATAACATATTCTTATGGTTACCTGTGGAGTGAGTCAGTGACTAATTTTCCATATGTTGAGGCAGTCCATAAACAGTTTCAGTTTATCTACCTCGTTGATCTCTATAACTATCATCAAATTATAACCCTTTAAGAGTGAAACATCCTAGCTGTAAGGCTTTTCAATTTGGAAATATTTTTTTGTATCTTTTTTTCAAACAGACGTGCGATGCTCACACATACCAAGAAGTAATGAGAGGTGGTCTGGTTAGGGAAAAGAGCCAATTTATGACTGTAGTTAAACAGAATAAGCGGCCTCACTTCAAACAGGTACATTTTCATGCTTGCCGAAGAACAGAGTTCTCGTACATTCTTGAATGTAGCCTGTCATGTTGACACTAATGTATGTTGTGAGTCATCATGCACGATCAAACATTCGCCCATCACTTTTCATGAACATCATAATCTAGTTGGCTAAGTTCAGGCCCTCGGCTGACGATATCGGGCCTTCATCTAATCTGAAGACCAGCAGAGGCATAAAAAAATTTCATCATGTTCTCAATAACTCGTAATTCACTCAGTATTTTGACCTTAGCCAGCTAGATTTTCATTCAGATCGACGATCAACTGGGTGTCGAATAGAGTTGACCGATTGCTCTTAGCACTCAACTCGAATAATTTCCAGGTGGTCTTCGGCCACGGCCGCCAGCTGTGGGGTCTAGCAGTGCACCCAGACGATGAGGTCTTCGCCACGGCCGGCCACGACAAAAACATCGCCCTGTGGAGGAAGAACAAGCTCGTGTGGGTGACCCAGGTGAGTGCCCCCAAACGCCCCAAGTCAAACTCGAATTTTCACGCCCAAATGCTCTTTTCCGCAGGTTTCCTTCGAGTGTCTTTCGCTGAGCTTCCACCCCTTCGGGGTGGCTTTGGCGGTTGGTAGCACCGAGGGCCACTTGATTATCATCAATTCGGAGACGGGGGTGGTGGTCAACACGATAAGGGTGTGCGGGTCACCCCTCAACTGTGTGGGGTTCAATCCGTGTAAGTGTGAATTTATTTTTCTTGTGAAAATACACCTAGAAAACATGCCTATGATCATGTAAATTTGATTTATATATTTATATACTTATATTATATTGTTACGATATTTCCATTTGGGTTCGTTTATTAATTCAAACACTGAACGATTTATTCCATTTACTACTCGCAATGCAACTTAATAAGCACTGTATTTAAAAACACTTTATTCACAACACAAAATTAACTTTGGAACTAAAATTACTTCCTGACTGCCTGTCCGAGACACTGCGTTATTTAATATACCTAATCTGTACAAAACGATACTTCTAGAAAAGATACTCATTTTCTTGAATACTCGAGAAATTCCAGGAAATATCGGGGATCTTCAATTGTCGGCCACATAAAAAAATCATCCGCTAAGTATATGTCGGCGTCCAAAGCTATCGCGAACGTTTTTCAAAAAAATCCAGATGTTTTTGATCAATTCATTAGTAATTTGTTAATCCACATGATAATGCAATATATAAGATCTACAGGGTCACTCACGGTCGATGGTACCTTAGACGTTTACGGAGAACGGGACGTAGGATTATTTCTGAAAATTTGGTTTATTGAGTAATCAGTTTTGTTTTATCGATCTAAAATACTTTCAGCGTTACGGCGTTGCCGCTTCTATCAAAAAGTAGCAACAACTTTGTTATTTTAAATGGAACACCCTGTATTTCATTTGATTTTTAGATTCTTCCTGAAGAGCTGATTTCGTCGATTTATCATACTTGGGGTATAGCGAGAAAGATTACAGAAATATACGGTGTGAAAAATCGAGATTTTTCAAATTTAGGAATTTTTTGTGCCGAAACTATCCATTCTTACCCAAAACGGCTTACATTTCCCTATCTCAACTTTCCATTTACTATCGATTGATATTTGATTGAAACAAATACGGGTGGTTCAAAATTTTGAGTTTTGCATCACCCTCTATTTAAGATAGGGACATGTAAGCCGTTTTGAGCAGAAATGATTAGTTTCGACACAAAAAATTCCTAAAAATCTCGATTTTTCACACCCTATATCTCTGTAATATATACCCTATACTCTATACCCCAAGTATGATAGATCGACGAAATCAGCTCTCCATGTAGAATCTAAAAATGAAATAAAATACAGGGTGTTCCATTTGAAATAACAAAGTTGTTGCTATTTTGTTGTTGTATTTTAGATCGATAGAACAAAACTGATTACCCAATAAACCAAATTTTCAGAATAATCCTACGTCCCGTTCTCCGTAAACGTCTAAGGTACCATCGACCGTGAGTGACCCTGTATACATATATAGGTACAGGCCGCATTTTTTATGTCTTGCCATTATACGCATCTCGAATACGTAAATGATATGAAATTGGTTGAATTAGACAAAAGTTGCATATTTTAGTGAGCAATGAAACGATGCTTCCAAATCGAAAATATACAGAGAAAACTGAAATAGCCCTGTTTTAATTCCTTTGCGCTGGCGCCTTTATTTTTAGGAATATATGGAAACGTGTTCAAGAAACTTTCTTGTTTGTCACGTGGTTATTTTTTGCTTCTTCTTCAGCTGGCGAACTGATAGCGATAGCCTCACAAAATGGCAGCCTTTACCTCTTCAGGGTGAGCAGAGACGGATACTCTTACAAGAAATCCAACAAAATCAGGGGGTCTCAGCCTTTGATGCAGATGGACTGGAGCTCTGACAGCAATTTCTTGCAAACTGTTACTGCCGACTACGATCTGTCATTCTGTAAGAAGTAATCGCCTGAAATGGTTTTTTCGGTTTTCAAAAACAATGATTTTTCTCAGGGGATGTGAAGTCGCTGTCACCGGAAAAAAGTCCAATCGCAATGAAAGACGTGAAGTGGTACTCGCATAATTCTACTGTTGGGTTTACTGTAGCAGGTGGGAATTTTTTCTATTAGAATCATCTGATGTTTTATAACAGTGATTTATTCAAATAAATTGATTATAATAATGATTACAGTGAACTGGAAAATATGATTTTCCAATATTATAGCACATTTTCTTCAATTCAAAATTTTTTTCAAGTAAATTGAAGGTAAATATTGGAAAGTTATGGACTTCGAATATTTTTTAGTTGATATATCGCAAGATGGAAGTGATATGGAACCTTCGTATAATTTTTTTTCTAGGGATGTGGAATAATAGATTTTACCCTATGGCTTCCATAATTAGTACGGCTAGTAGATCTGCAGCACACGATTTACTTGTATCTGGAGATACTGATGGATATTTGAGATTATTCAGGTGAGGGTTGATTGTTATTCATAATTCACATGATATATTTCTTGAAATGTTGCTTTCTTTCATATTTTATTTATTCATGTGTAACAATTACAGAGTAAAAACTCCAAATGATACAGACTTGAAGAAATACCTATGTATAGCATAGATTTAAAATTGAAAACCAACATCTGAACAAGACAAGACATTAAAGTACCTACTGAACATATTTGAACAAACAATGAATAAATACAATTTTTCTTAGATAATCACAATTTTTTGATTACCCATATTGGCTTTGCTATTGGTGATAGATGTTTGTATTCATAAAAAGCGCATCAATTACTTTGAAAATTGTTGTTTTTTTCAAATTCGAATACCTATAAAAGTATATACTTTTTACTCCAAATCGAATGAGGACAGAATATTTTTTCTGATTTCATCAACGACGTGAAAAAAAAAAGGGAAATGATACCCTTCTTGTGCGCCACTGGTAGCAGCTGGATATATATTTTTTTCAACATCAAACACAAAAATATTTCTTCGAATCAAATTGGAACATTTTCGAAACTGTGGCAGTTATGGATAATAAAATACCCAATATCCTTGCCAGAGATATCCTTGCTTACTTGAAACGCAAGATGGCGTCTTCTCAGTGCGCCATTTAAATAACATTGTATGCAACCAACAAATCCATTCTTATTGGAAATGCAAAACACCCGTCTTGAATTTTCATTAGGTACTTTTTGAATATATTATTTTATTTGAAGTGAAACACTGAAGTACCGAAAAAATTTCAATGGAATTGAAGATTTGGCAACATCTTGAAAATTATTTGTTTTTTTGTCCCACTTTTGTAGTCTGTGTGATGGAAATGAATTCAAGAATACAATATACTTGATAACCTCAAGTTTGTACGGTTTTGAGAATTATTTACAGAATACACATCCATATCTGGAAGTTGCCATCATGGATCAAATGAAGCATAAAGATCATTAATCCATGTCTGGTAGCAACATTCCATTTATTTACTCCAAACAAACATTCGTTTTGAAAATTGTCCATGCGAATAAATGCGTCAAATATCAAATCTGTCATCATCTATCTGAAAAGTGAGGTTGAGTATTATTAAATTCCTGATAAAATGGCGACTGGGGCCTGCGCAATGGAACATACGAGAAGACTCAGGGGAAGTTTTAGCTTTCTGTTTTGTGTCATGAGGTTATGACCAATTACTTATTCGCACCCACCTATTATAGACGCACAGCGAATCCTATCGTTAAAACTGGCGCGCACTCACTGTATATCCATCCTCCTTTTCGACATGCATTGAAAAGAGAAACATATAGCTTCACCGATAGCCTCTCAGATCTCCGCCGTCCCTTTCAGGTACAACTCCTAGACCTACGAGGGTTGCTTTGCAACCAAGTTGGCGGCTAAAAACACTTTTCAAACACCTTGCAGGTACCCCTGCCTGAGCCCCAAGGCCGAGTACACCGAGGAGAAGGTGTACAGCGGCGCCGTAGCGTGCGCGCGCTTCCTCTTCAACGACCGCAACGTCGCGACGGTCGGCGGCGCCGACGCCTCGCTCATGCTGTGGCGGCTGGTGGAGGAATAGCAGGAGCAGCGCGTGCGGCTGCCCCAGCTGCTGTGGGGGCAGCGCTCGGGGCTGGGCGGCTGCTGCTGGGGCGATTTCGAAGGGTCGGACGTCGGCTCCGATTCGGATGGGGCGTCGTTCGAGGTGCTGAATTTGCGGTATTGAGTGGGGGTTTGTTGGTGTTGTGTGGAAGGGGTTCACTTCTTGAATTATCACTTGAAAATTTCGATTTTTGTGTCCCAGATTCGTTTTTCATCTCAATCATTCGAAATAATTCACCTCGAAATTTCAACTTTCAAATTTCGCCATCAGTCTCCAAATTTCGTTTTTTGAATCCAAATTAGATTTTGTGTATCCAAATTCCACAAATCAGCTCGAAATTTCAACGTTCAACCGATAAAATAGGTTGATATCTCGAAATTCTGACATTTGTCTCATTCATTTTACCCGAAATCTTCAACGATCACTTGAAAATTTCGACTTTTGTCCCACAATTTCGTTTTTTATCTCCACATTCCAAAATTCATTTCATTCAAATTTCATTTCAACATTTCTCTGTCGATATCTCTAAATGTCTCTAAATTGTTTATTTCATCTTAAATATAAACAATGATCAATTCGTAATATCTCCAAATTTCGTTATTAAATCCATATTTCGTTCTTTGTCTCCAAATTCCATAACTAAACTCAAAATATCAACGTTCAACCGAAAATATGTTGATATCTCGAAATTCTGACATTTGACTGTTTCATTTTATCACACTCTACAAATTTCGATTTTTATTCCAAATGTCTAAATTCAACACGAAATTTCAACGTTAACTCAACCGAAATTTCTGTTGATATCTCAAAGTTCCCACTTAAATTCTGAAATCCTCAGAAAATTTCGAATATTATTTTTCATCTCCAGAATCTCAAAATTTGCCTTTCTTTTATATATCACGAAATTTCAATTTTTTCTATAAATTTCGAATATACAGGCTTGATATCTCGAAATTCCGACATAAGTCTCGAAAGGTTAGTTCTTCATCTTCCATTTTTGTTTTTAACGATATTTATTCCAACGTTTGTCTCAGAATTCGATTATCTTAAAATTCTAACTTTCATCTCGAAATTTTTACCTTTAAATAATTTTCTTAAAGGTGATTCTAGATGAGACAAGATTATTGATAGTTGGAAAATTGCTGAGATTATGTGAAAATCAACATTTCTTTCGCGTAAAAAAAACAAAAAATTATTGGCCCTTCCACGCATCCATGTCAGTTATGAAAAAATATCATGTGAGATGAGGATTTTCATGAAATTTTTTAAATTAGGTCCCCTATCTCAACTGGGAGATCTTTTTATATACCTAGTGCCTAATAATATATCTATAGAACGGTAAAATTTCCATTTTTCTATCCCAAAGTGAAGTATTGTATAATTTTTTCACTTTGGATATGTTACGCGATTTTGAAGAAACCCAGTAGAGAATTGTCAGTGATCACTATTCACTGGAGATGTGACTTGATACGTCGTCACAAGAATAATATAATTATTGATATATTAGAAATAGTTTTATTATCTTTAGATATATCACTTGAACATATCTCAATGAGGAATTGCATTCAAAGGGTACACTTCCGGAATATTCGAGTAATAAAGTGCTATTTTTTATTTTCCACGGATTGTAGTTTACCTATAATTTTCCGCATGTTGAAAAATCAAATTCCTTCTGCCAGTTTTTTCAATCCAAGTTCACCTTGACTCATGAGGAGATTCAAAACTGAAACGAGACACGAATTAAATGAGGTTGGGTACCCTTTGGTTGAAATTGGCCCTCATAATAGGTCATTCCAAACTGCCAATAGTCTTAGGTTTACCCACTAGTGTATGATAAGTTTGTTATAGAAAAACTGCTTAAATACATGAGTAGGCTGACATTGAAAAGTTTTTAATTAATTATTAAAATGAATATTTTATTGTTGAAACCTAATGCAATATTATAATAATTTTTATCAGATATTTTTTTATGTAATCAAATATTTTCTTTCTTTTTCAACTTTGGAACATCTGAAATTATAAGGTTTTTTGAAAAATAAAAAACAACCTGTTAGTTCAGCTTATTTCACATCATACCTAATACCCAAATCAAGATCCGATAAAATATCTCACATGTTTCGCGTGAAAAAAAAAAGAAAAAAAAATAAATATATTTATCGTGAAAATCTTATCGTTTTTCGTTTGTTTACAATAACTATGGATTTTCATCAACGGCCAAGTCAATTGAAAAAATGGAAAAATATCTTAACAAGAATGAAAATAAGATTTGGTTGGCAAAAAACTCTCGGTTGCAATTTTTTTATACCCGATTTCAGAGAAAACTACTGAAAAATATACAAAATCGCGAAGTTGAACGAATATATTAATTGGGATTGTTTAGCACATCGAGAACACCTTGCATAGTAATTTCCAACCACTTCTAACTCCTTCTAACTCTAAAGGTGAAAAAAGTTCAAAGGGGTTAACCTTGTTTCTTTTTCAGACCCGAAAATCAACTTTTCCGTACGGCCTTCAAATTTGGTATACAGGGTGCTATAGGAAAGCGTAATATTAACACAGCCCTCTAACTGCAATAGAAAAAAGCTGCAATTTTTGACTCCACTTTGCTTTGAATTTTTTTGATCCTCGATATCGCAGTTACTATTAATAAATATAAAAAATCTCAGAAAAGAAGATTGACGATTTTAGAGCAAACTTCTAGTTCAATTTGAAGTTATTTTGTTCAGCACAAGTTTTCCATCAACTTCGTCTGTTCTGACGTCTCTAGAAAAATCAACTTGGTCTCAATGCCTTCGCATTTAGCGACGATTTAAAAAAATATGCCGGGTAGTAGCAAAAATAAAACAAAGTTCATATGAATCCTAGTTTATTCACAGAAGTTAACATCCTCCAAGAGCAACAAACAAAAAAAAATCTAATCGATAAAAACTTTTGACTGTGTTAAAAGACCAGAAATCGTTCCGAAGACTCTAACATCCCTATATATGTACAAAATTTCGAACTACTCGGTTCAATAAAAAAGCTCGCTATCGACAATATTTACAAAAAAAAAATTAACACTGCCCCCGGCAAATCTAAGTGTTGCCCCCGGCTTCTGGGGTGGCCTCCCGATCGCCGCCCTCGCTGTCCCCCTCTGGGGCGCCCTCCCCCACCACCCCCCTGTGGTCTTCCCCCTCCTCGCTGGCGGTGGTCCTTTCGCTGTCCGACAGCTTTACCTCGCCCTTCAGCAGCTCCTCCTTGATCTTGTCGTTGGCGTCCGCAGTTTCATCCGACACGCCGCAGAAGCGGTCGTCGAAGATGTTCGTGTACACGTGGCCGACTCCGCTCTGTGAAAAAAAAAAGAAGACTCAGAAAAGTCGATGGGAATAAAGCATTTCAAAAAAAAAGTCTGGTCGCTCACCTGCGACTCCGCCTTGCTGGGGAACGAGTCCTGCGACGCCATGCCGGGCGTCAGGTTGAGCGGCGTCGCCTCGACGCGCTCGCTGGGAAACATGGTGCTCTTGGTGAACACCTGGATGGGGCGTCGAAAGCCGCGAGCCTGGTGCGCCGGGTAGCCGAGAATCTCGCCCTTGGCGAAGCCCACCGCCGGCGAAAGCAGGTACTCGCGGAACTTGTCGGGGAAGAACTCGATGGTCGAGTAGTTCTTGTAGATGGTGGCCTGGGGAATTGGATGAGTCAGTCGTATAGACCAGGGTTTATCAAACTTTCGGCTTCACGAACCCCTGTTCAAGTTTCCAGGTGACAGTGAACCCCTCAACTAATTAAATCCCCCCTCCCTCCAAAAAAAATTATTAACATTCTTTGAATCATTTTTTAAGTCATCGAGGACCTGAATGTATGGATTGGTTCACATCGGAAATGACAGAGGTCGCAAAATTTATACAGTCTTAAATCAAACAATCATTCCTCTGACTGATTTACCTGAAAAGTTCGGTGTGACAACTGGTCACATTTGTGAAAAGACATTCAAAGCCAGCGAAACAATCGTCAAAGACCATTGTCACTTCACAGGTCAATTCAGGGGGTGGGCAGTCCAAGCCTGTAACTTGAACGATCAGAAATCTTTTGTGATATCTATAGTTTTCCACAACTTGAGTGGTTATGACTCTCATTTTCTCATCAGAGATATCGCAAATATAGTCAAATTTAGGACAATTCCAACCTCAATTCTGACTCGGCCATTACGTAAATCTTTTCGCGAACCCTCAGCCGTCGAATGGCGAACCCCTAGGGGTTCGAGAACCCCACTTTGAGAAACCCTGGTATAGACCATACAAAGGTGGATATGGATATGGTGAAAGGGCTCTTCAATTGTTCGTTGTCAAAACATGTTGACCTGGTTTAAGATCGACTGACGCTGCAGTTCATGTTCGTAGATGGAATAGGCGAAAAATATACAGAAAAATAAGATACAAATACAAGGTCGGTCTTCAAGTTATTTATAGCCAGAAAGGCCCCTCGGAATTCGAAGGCACACACAAAGGCCCGAGGTAGACGTCCAACATGAAGAAATACAGTTCTTTGAAAACCTCAGAAGATGCTAGTCGCTAGCTCACCAGAGATGCACAATTTCAAATAAAAAGTGGCGAATCACATTAATGCATTGAAACTTGAGCACGCGTAGTACTCCAAACAACACGTGCGACAAAATAGCATCTTATGAAACGCTTCTTCTGCCATGAACCTTCCACTCACCGTCAACTTCTTCTTGCTCTTGTAGCTGGCCCAGTGCTGCGGCTCAAGGACGAGCTTGCCGCCGGGCCTGAGCTGGGCGTACATGCGCCGGAAGGCCTGCTTGATGCCGGCGTCGCCCCAGTTCAGGTGAATCCACTTGGAGATGCTCAGGCAGAGGATGACGTCGAATTGCGGCTGCTCGAGCGCCAGCAGGTTGTCGTCCTCCAGGATGTAGTTGCACTGGAAGCGAAAGAAGGGTTTCCATTGAGAATAACGAGGAACGTCGGGTAGACAAAGTGTGCGCATTGGAATAAGTTGAGAAATCAGTCAAGGTTTGTGGATTGCGATTGCTTTCAAAATTTTCGCTTCGACACAACGTGAAATGAATCTGCACAGTTCCCAATGAAGAAAGCTCGACATTGGATTATTGATGGTAAAAGCTTTCTTCCTATTACTAGTGAATAAAAACAAAATATCGCATCGTTGAGATAATCCTTGAAGGTTGAATGAAAATAGGTATTCAGACATTTTTTAAAGTTCTTCAATACAAATGACGACCTGATGGTGACAGAAAAACGGTAAACAACTCTGAAAACTAGGACGACAATGATTTTAATTTCTCATGGATGACAGAGCTTCTCCTGTTATTTTAAAATTGAAATGTTTATCGCATCATAACAAATGATTCTGAAGTCTGAGGTAATGTAATGGCGGATCGACACACGGCCACAGTAACTACAGACCTTTCTGACATTTGACATTTCAGCTGCCGAATAAAAGTTACTATGGTGTTGATAAACCGGCCTTTTCAAAATAACTGGTAGTTGAGCATTGAGTGACAGATAAATTTCTACTGATAAACCGGTCCACAGTCTTGAATCACGAATTTTACACAGATGTAAAATAGATACGTATGCCACGATACCCAAAGAACACTTATCATTGTATTGTTACGGACTGTGCTGTGTTCCGAGAATACCGGAAATAATTATGTCGGCGGCGCGCGACCGGCTGTGATTTATGGCCTCGCGATAACATTGGTTACTGTCGTACCTCTATAATTAGCGGATGATTTATTGCCGTCGCAGTTTATCGAAAATGATAGATACTTCCAAGAACTTCCGGAATATTCATGAGAATGGGTGATTTTACTAGAGTGAATGTTTTGTACCTATATAAAGGACCGCAGTGTTGCGGACTGTCAGTTTAGAAATAAAGCGACGATTTAACCGAGTGTTAATTGAATTGTATGTCGAGTGTCCAGTGAAATAAATTGTTCACTTTTGTGTGTTTGAATTAACGAACCCAAGGAGACATATCGTAACAATATTTAGAGTTTTCCCGCGTTTTGGATGATTCGAACCATGATGAATTTCAAAAATTGGTTAGTACTTTCGAAGTAATACTCACGTGTTTGAAGGTGACATTGTTGGGGAACCCACCGCCCCTATTGCCATCGCGATCGTCGAATCCTGGAACGTCAATGGCCCCATATAAAATAGGCATGCTTATAGGGAAAAACTCACTGCTCTTCTTCGACCCCGGCTGGACCGCGGCCGCCCCTGCCCCCGCCCCGGCCCGCCCATCCCCCCGCCCCCCCTCCGGCGACTCGTCCGTCTTGACGTAGTGCCGAATGTTCTTGCGAGCGATCGCAATCAGCTTGGGATCGATGTCGATGCCCAACACCGTTTTGGCGCGGAAGTCGCGCGCGATCGAGTGTGTTATGTGGCCGATATTGCAGCCGATGTCGAGCACGTCCTTGCCATCGAACAGGTAGGGGTGGTGCGAGAACACGCGCAGCCGGTGGTCGATCTCGTTGTTGGGGTTGCGGTAGCCGTAGTACCTATAAATAAATAAATAAATAAATTTTATTTTCCTTTTGACAATTATAGTGTAGATTGTATAGGAATCGTCACAAAATAATTGTCACAGTGAATACATTGAGCGTGTACAAAAGAAATTTCTCAGATTTTTGTACCTAAAAGATAATAATACCTATCCATACCTCGTCTCTTACCAAAGTATGCTAGATGATTATAATTACCAGAAACTCTGTCATAGAAGAAAACAACACTATGTGATCTTCATATATTATATATTAAATAACATAAAATACCAAAGATGTACACTCATAAGTTTTTTCAATAAGTTTTCATGTCCCTAAAGTTAGTTTAAGATGTAGACATGATAGGTTATTTAGTGTGAAGTCCCCACTAGATAGTCCGTTAAATCAAATGCTGGAGCACTGTAATTGTTTGTATAGGTGTAACCAAGGTGGATATAGAATGGTGAAACAGCTCTTCAATTGTTTCTGCGAAAAACTTGTAGACCGTTTGAGAAGGTAGTAATATTTCAGCTACTTGAATGAAGATGGCGGTAAGATCGATTATCGAATAAGATTTCTGTTGCTTACGTATTTCTGTGGTTCGCATCTGACAGACATGAGTTGAAATGACACCAAAACACAATATTTTCAGTGAATCTGGAATAATTATAGATATTTTGACACTTCTCAGTCATTTTTCATCTAGAATAGATGAAACTGATAAAAAGGTGACAGATGCACAGATTCTGTTTTACCGACAAAAGGAAAGGAACTTTTTCAACACAACCGTAGGAAATATTAGGAATCTGTTGTTAAATATGTTTTAGGTTCGTTCCTTAACTTTAATTCTTAAGTTTTAAATTGTCAGTGTTTCAACTTTAGTTGACCACAATGTGTTTGTCTAGCTTTTTTTCTTATGTTGTACTAATGTAGTGACTTTACTTGATTTTATTTCTGAACTAGTTACTTTTCGGTAGGTCCATATTAGTCTTAGTGCTTTCCTTCTCTTGCCAGTCTTATAATCTAATTACCTTTTGTAAGAGTGGTGTTTTGTAAGACTCTAATTGAATAAATAAATAAATAAAATAAATAAATAAAAAAAATAAATAAATAAAATAAAATAAAATAAAATAAAATAAAATAAAATAAAATAAAATAAATAAATAAATAAAATAAATAAATAAAATAGTAAACTACAAACGAGACTACGAACTAAATAGACATATATTCCTCCAGACTGTAAAAACTGTTATATATGAGGAATTCCTTTAATTTTTTCTTGAATAAAGACAATGGTTTACATTTTTTTATACTGATTGACAATATGTTAAAAATTCTGGGAGCCATACGGTTAGGAGAATTATATGCCAGTTTAGACTTACTAAATGGAACATATTATACATCATTTCTATGTCTGGTATTCACATTATGTTTTGACTTTATGGGAACAAAATGTTTGTCATCATTTTTATAAACATACAAACAACATTCAAATATAAAAAGACAAGGCAATGTCAGAATATTATATTTGGAAAATAGATTTCTGCAAGATTCCTTTATTGGAATACCTAGCATTGCTCGTAATGATCTTTTTTGAGCTACAAAGACATTTTTCCAATGTGAAGATAAGCCCCAGAAACACAGACCGTACCTGGAGTCAACCTGGACATGATACAATGTCAGCAGTTGATCCAAGTCCAAAACTTGTTTCAAATTTCTAATTTGATAGGATATTGTGTTCAGCTTTTTTATCAAGAGTTCACAATGACTCTGCCACCCCAAACATTGGTCAATGAAGAGTCCTAAGAATTTAGTGCCTTCACTATCTGCGATGACGGGATCAGAGTTCTCATTTGCGCGAAAACTAATGGTGTCACAACTTCTCTGATTATTGTGAAACCGAATTGAAACCGTTTTGCTCACATTCAAATAAAGATTGTTTGATGAAAACCACCTATTTAATTCATGAAATACTTTATTGCATTCATCCTGCAGGGATGAATCATTTCTGTGGGAAACAATAATTGAGGTATCATCTGCATATAGGGTTATAGATGTTGGAATCGATTTGTCTAGATCGTTAAAATAAAAAAGGAATAATATGGGTCCTAAAATGGACCCTTGTGGAACCCCTAAATCCGTTGAGATAAGATCGGATGTAATATTTTTAATTTCCACGTATTGCTTTCTGAAATGTAGATAGTCTGATATCCAGGCCAGTGGAATGCCACGTATACCATATCTACACAGTTTTTCTAAAAGATTGTCATGATTAACGCAATCGAATGCCCTGCAGAGATCACAGAATATCCCAACAGGGCACTCTCCTGCCTCAATACATCTAATTATTTCACTATAATAGGAGTGAATAGCTGTGGAAGTTGATTTTCTGTTTAGGAATCCATGTTGATTTGTGGTAAAAATATTACGAGCTTCACAAAATGGAAGAACTCTATATAAAAATGCATATTCAAATACTTTTGAACAACAAGATGGAATTGTCACTGGCCGATTTTAGTGAATGGGGACTATTTTTCTTGTAAATTGGTATTATTCTTACTGTTTTCAACACATTCGGCAATGTACCTGTGGAGAAAGACAAATTTACTAGGTGGCGCAGAGGTTTAATTATAACCCTCAGACATTTTTTCAGAACAAACATAGGAAGTTCATCAAATCCTGAGGAGGTTTTATTTTTCAGCCTTCTTTGAAGAAGATTATACAGTTCTACCTCTGTATAAGGATCAAGAAATAATGAATCCGACTGTGATTTGATATTGTTCAAAAAACATTGATAATCCGACTTTTTATTATGTATCTGACTTACTATCTCTTTTGGAGTATCTCTGAAGTACTCATTGAACAAATTTGTGACTTCAATTGGAGATTCAACCACTGAATCATTACTCTATATTGTATTTTTTTTGTATTTTTTTAGGTTTATTCGTTAATTCAGACACGATACCCCAGGCTGTCCTACTAAGATTATCTGAACTTCGAATTTTATTTTGATAGTATTCTTTTTTGGTAGATCTGATTAATTTGAAATGTTTTTGCTTTTCTACTCTGTAGCATGCCTCCAGGTCAGGGTAGATATTTTTTAGAGCGTGAAGGTTTTTCAGGTTCTGACTGGACGTTTTTATTGTAACATCTGCCCATTTGTCATCATTCTTATACTTCAAATTTCTCTTGCGTTTTGGAAAATTATTATCGAAATAAAAATAAAAATTCATCCAAAAGGAATCAAAGGCTGAGTTCATATCCGAGATGTTCAATAAATCCGTCCAATCCTCAGCTTGTAAATCATCAATAATGGAAGCGATTGCTGTATCATTAAAAGATCGTTTTAATGTAAGACATTGTTGGTATGGATATTTTCTTTTCACATTCGAATAATATTGATTTATGATCCGAAATATTGTTACCTGCAAAAAATCAATCGTCTTTGTCATGCAAAAATCCTTATGTTTCGATCACCAAATGGGATAAGGAGAAATCCATCAACCATCATCAGATATATTATTCGAGGTGTTCCGCAAGGATCAATATTGGGTTCCTTTCTATTTTTGGTGTTTGCCAATGACCTCGTAATTTATTCGAATCAACACAATGGAATTACTGAAGTATGTTATGCTGACTACAGAAACATGATACTCAACTGTAGAAAAAGATTCATTAGCATTAGAATAGCAAAACGTCTGATTATACCTTACCGGCATAACACTGTTCTGTATCAGAGAGAATTTTAATACGATTTTCAAGAAAATGCCACAAATTTCAAAATTATTCAAAGAGTAAATCACCGCAAAAAGTAATCTAGTGAAATATTATTTTCTCTATTCAAGACTTACATATCAAAAGCGACCCGACATATGATACATGGTTAGGAAAGAAAAAAATCTGTAGCCAACTATGCTCGCAACTATGATTCCCATTTGGGAAAAAAGAACTTTTGGCGATCACTCGAAATGGCACTGTATTGTACAGAATATCGTGATTATAGTATAGAAAATTTTTATTTTCGCCAGTGAATTCGTCTCTTTTTACTAGCTTCAAAATAAGCGATTTCTCTTTGCCACTTTCATTGTACATTTTTTTATCCGAAATATGTAGATATGATTATCGTTTCTCTAGATACACTCGGTGTCCTTTTTTAGTCGCACAATACATTACAGTTACATTAGGTACTAATACAGAATATCGGCAAAATCTACATTAACTGTGATGAATTAGTCATTAGTGAATACAAGTGAACCGAATATAAAAAATTAATAATTTTAGATATTGCTATTGACACCAATATTATTTTTCCCACTAAATTGAATAGATTTGTTTCATTTCTTGATTATTTCAGAAACATTCCCAAAAATTAATTTTATATATTTTGTCCAAGTTGAGGCATAATGAGTTATTGAAATATGAACAAAGGCTTGATTTTATGTAGGAATTCATATATAATAAAACAACATTTATTTTCGTTTTATTTGTACAAAGAATTAGTCTTTTGTTTATGAAAACAATCACAACACATTGAAGATCATAGCACCAGGATTTTTTTTTCATCTTATAAAATCATCGAGCACACACACATGGTTATTCATTATGAATTACCTACCCCTTATTATTGACTGAATCTATCAAAAGTACAGTGGCGTGCATATTTCATGGTACCTATACAAAAAAATAATATATTATTGCATTTTTTTGTTGAAAAATAATTGTTGACTTATAGCTGATTTTAATTATTTGAAGAACCAAAAAACTCCATATTTAAAGTAATTATTATACTTTAACCAAGATATTTGACGTATAACTCAAAAACAATTTTTGCGCAAAATTGAGTAATTGATTGTGGCATAAGGTTCCATTTGAACCGACAAAGTACGAAAAAATTATTATTTCATTATGCACGCATACGAATGTCCAAAATGTTTCGTCTTGCAGTCTCCATATGCAGTAAATCACCCTGTACGTTATACAAATCCATCGTTAAATGAAACAACAATGATAAACGGCATATTTAGCGGAAACTATAAACTCGTTACATTATGAAAGGTGATAAACGATAAAAACAATTTAACCGTATGCATATCTGTATTGATTACGATACACTGGAGCTCTGTTTTGAACTAATGCCAAATAACCACAACTGATTTATTTACTCTGCCGCATACGCAATGCATACATTTAATTCCGCGATGCAAATGGAAGATGAGATAATTTAATAATGCTTCTACAGCCAAGATTTTATGAGTTCTACAATAGGAAATAGAAAAAACTTTTTCATAAAATGTTTTTACATACATTACAACTTTAATATACTGATATTTTCGGAGTTGTTAGAAAGGTATATAATTTCACGCATCAAAAATTCAAAGCAAGTCGATGCATTCAAAAATTGTCATCAAATCCGACCTGAAAGCAATCGTAATTGATAAATAATTACCACAGTAGGAATTACATCAGATATGATTAAAGAATATTGTGGAAGAATTACAAGAAAATAAAATATAACTCCGGCCCCTTAGTTCGGATAGAAATCTTTCATTCTAGAAATAGAATAAAAATCACATTATCCTCACATTGTTGTAAAGAAAATGAGAAAAATGAAAAATTTCTGAAGAAAACCAAGTTTATCACTTTGTTTCAATTTTTTGAATAGTTCTCAAGAATTTAAAAAGCTATAGGAGTGTCATTCGAAATAATTCAAAAATAAAGCGTATAGAAATTCTTGAAAAATGCAAAAACTACATTTAAAAATTCTCAAATAAACTTGGTATATTTACTCTATGCAATACTCGATCGACTTCACTATGATTCAATATAATCCACAGTGACGAATAATCAGTTTTCGATTTCTTTTCCTATTTCGTTTGTATTTTCCTATTTAAGGTAGTGAAAAAATCCTGTTCAACAACTCAACTCGATAAATGTCATGTTTTTATATGGTATCATTGTTGGTATGTAATAGTGGGTGCGTCAACTATGAAATATGGGATGATGTGTAACAAGCAATAAATATGTAGATGATGCATAATATACAGTGCTTCGTAAAAGTAAACAATAGATATTTCCGAAACTATGAGAGTTTTTTGAAGGTTACCAGAACAAGTGTTATTTTCTGGAAACACTCTGTTTCACTATCAAACAGTTGAATGTCCACATATTATTTGTAATATTATCGATAATGAAAAATGGAAAAGCCATAAATTGGACAACAATTTTAGAAAGAGAAATTAGTCTATCCAATTAGAATATCAAACATAGTTTGAAATGAATGTCTGGTAGACTACGAGCAGAAAACAACTACTTTCCTGGTAAATACCACGCAGAACATTGAATTATATCTGCTCGTAATCCATGCAACGATTCACACTGTGAATGCAGATCGCAAATGTTTCTTTCTTCCTAAGACGTGACAAATTCACATCGGGACAGGCACGCCTAACAACCTACAGACCGGTTTCGGGCTTATTGGCCCTCATCAGTGCAGGGTAGTTATCCGAGTAGAGACCGTAAGATCTCCACTCGAAGCGTTGCCTGTCCCAATGCACCTTCGTCGCGTTTATTTGACCGCACTGAGCCGCGTTCCAACAGACAATTGGAAGTGGCGACACCATGCGGCAGAAGAAAGAAACACTCCAGAACTAAATCTCCCAAATCACAGAACTTGGAAGTGGCTTATAGCTCGACTAAGCTAATAAATGAAAAATGGAAAAGCCATAAATTGGACAACAATTTTAGAAAGAGAAATTAGTCTATCCAATTAGAATATCAAACATAGTTTGAAATGAATGTCTGGTAGACTACGAGCAGAAAACAACTACTTTCCTGGTAAATACCACGCAGAACATTGAATTATATCTGCTTGCTGGATTACGAGCAGATATAATTCAATGTTCTGCGTGGTATTTACCAGGAAAGTAGTTGTTTTCTGCTCGTAGCAGATATAATTCAATGTTCTGCGTGGTATTTACCAGGAAAGTAGTTGTTTTCTGCTCGTAGTCTACCAGACATTCATTTCAAACTATGTTTGATATTCTAATTGGATAGACTAATTTCTCTTTCTATTATCGATAATGTTTTGATTCCTTTATGTAATTACCAAGAAATGTTAGGCTAGGAAATATACCGCGTACATTATTATATTGTTACAAATTCAACTATACTAAGAAAAGTCAGAAGCTATGCTTTGGAAGACAGAAAAATATCCAGCATAGACAAACAAAAAAAATGTTGTAATATCATAACGATAATTTTGAATAATTAGGGATATTATTTTAGGAAAAAAATGCAAGTATACAGGGTGTATCAAGGATGACTAGAAGCGTGAATCCTGCAATCCGGAATAATAGGCATTTTCAAATATTTTTTCAACCATTCAAATCGAGAGAGATTCAATCCAATGCAGTTTCCATTAGATACAACACATAATACAGGGTCACTCACAGTCGATGGTACCTTAGACGTTTACGGAGAACGGGACGTAGGATTATTCTGAAAATTTGGTTTATTGGGTAATCAGTTTTGTTCTATCGATCTAAAATACTTTCAGCGTTGCCGCTTCTATCAAAAAGTAGCAACAACTTTGTTATTTTAAATGGAACACCCTGTATTTCATTTGATTTTTAGATTCTTCCTGAAGAGCTGATTTCGTCGATTTATCATACTTGGGGTATAGCGAGAAAGATTACAGAGATATAGGGTGTGAAAAATCGAGATTTTTCAACTTTAGGAATTTTTTGTGTCGAAACTAATCATTTCTGCTCAAAACGGCTTACATGTCCCTATCTCAACTTACCATTAACTATCGATTGATATTTAATTGAAACAAATACGGGTGGTTCAAAATTTTGAGTTTTGCATCACCCTCTATTTGTTTCTATTAAATGTCAGTAGATAGTAAATGAAAAGTTAAGATAGGGACATGTAAGCCGTTTTGAGCAGAAATGATTAGTTTCGACACAAAAAATTCCTAAAATTGAAAAATCTCGATTTTTCACACCCTATATTTCTGTAATCTTTCTCGCTATACCCCAAGTATGATAGATCGACGAAATCAGCTCTTCAGGAAGAATCTAAAAATGAAATAAAATACAGGGTGTTCTATTTGAAATAACAAAGTTGTTGCTACTTTTTGATAGAGGCGGCAACTCTGAAAGTATTTTAGATCGATATAACAAAACTGATTACCGTCCCGTTCTCCGTAAAGGTCTAAGGTACCATCGACCGTGAGTGACCCTGTATAATCAAACTTTTTTGTACAGTACCCAAGGAAAATTTCACATTACCAGAATATGCACCTCTTTATTTCTATGAACCGAATTATGTTATTATTCACCCAAAAAGTACGAAATTCAGGACAGAAAGAAGTTTTTGTTTTTGAGTACTTAGCTGAATTCGAAATGTGAATTTGAACATCCCAATCCTGAAACACGGGAATCTCCGCCTCATTTTCCAGATCGATATCCCAACTGCCTGGACTATGAGCACAGGAGAAGGAATTATTTTCCCGAGCGTTTTTCCTCTACACCCTACTCCGTCAACGTTGCTAGCCGCTATGTATACACAGCTTTTATTATGCTCGGAGTTATTCATAATTTGAACGATATAATCCCCGAGAGAGTTATAGTCCGGGAACATTTTATGATACTGTCGCACCGTGGAAAACTGATTTTTTTTTCTTCAGAAGAATTCGTGTATGTAGTACAGTACGCGTAGTAACAATGAAAAAATGGCAGACGAGTTTAGTGATTGTGGTCTGATTCGAATCGAAATTGGTTTATAGGCGTTTTCGGGTTCGGAGATGAAAAATTGTTAGTCAAAATTCATCAAATCACGATTTCATCTCCGTGTAATTCAATTTCTGTACACGAATTAAGAACGTTATAGGAGTTCAAGAACGAGTTGGTTTCCATACACTGAAAGTTCTGTCTCTATTAAACTACGTAGTCTTTAGAGAAAAATTCCGAACTTATAAAAAAGAAAATATTTCAAACTTTCGAAATTTCAGTTTTCTCTGAATTGAATAGTTTCACTTCATCTGCTCCAAAAGTTCACCACTGAACTTTCGACACTGTTTTTCAATAAGTACCTTTTACGATTTTATCACTGATGAGGTATTTATTTTTCAATTTTGTAGTTCAGTCATGCAAAACGTTTGATTGTTTTTTTCGTGAATGCCACTGAACCAATTTTAATATGTAGATAACAAGAGGCACCGAAATAAGCAGCAAAATATATGGTGCTTGAAAAAATTAATAAGTCATAATGACGTCGAATAATTTCCTGAAATGCGTGATGAAGTCTGCAAAATATCTAAGTAGTGACTTAACTAACAATGGAGCTATAGAAAACAGAAGGTGAGATGTATGATCCTGTTTTATAAAGTGTGTTGTTAGTTGCTGATGATTTGGAAACTGGTATACAGTGCCCGGTCTATAGTTTACTTTTAACTGAATTGTGAAAAGCGAGCTTGTTAAAATATTGGAATAGCACAATCTATTTCATTCGTTGAGTGCTGAACTTCCTTCGGGAAGATATATTTAGTAATAAAATGAATCAAAATGTAAAACCTATAAAAATACATGGAATAGAACATGACAGTTGATAACAACTATATTTGAAATATTAATATTTTCTTCAACTCATTTGATACCCAGCACAAAATTGCTGGAAGAGGATGAAAATGAAGTTATGCATAGGAAGCACTCAAAATATATCGAGTATAAAGTTAAAAATCAGTGTAAGAGAAATTTCATTATTGGAAAATTTGCAATTAATCAAAACACCAAAATGTTTGCATAGAGAGCACTAAAAATATTTATTTTAAAAACTATTATCAGGTAGTGTGTCGGTATAATTGAATCGTGATGGCGTAAAAGAAACTTTTCCCTATTGAAAAATTCGCAATAAATCACAACATAATTACACACAACATAATTATACATAGAGAACACTAAAAAAATATCGATTATAAATTTGTATAATCAGTACTGAGTGATGCATTTATAGTATAATTGAATCGTGATGACATATAAGCAATTGTTTACCAAAATGTTTTGCATAGATATCACTCACAGTATATCACAACACCAAAATATTTGAATAGAGAGCACTCAATATTTAGAAAATATGAAGTTGTATAATTAGTATTGAGTGGTGTGTTGTGAAAGTATAATTACATCGTGATGACGTAGTAGAAATTGTCCAACATTGAACGATTTGCAATTCATCACAACGCCAAAATATTTTGCATAGAGAGCACTCAATATTTAGCAAATATAAAGTTGTATAATTAGTATCGAGTGGTGTGTTGTGAAAGTATAATTTTATTACATCATGATGACGTGGTAGAAATTGTCCAGCATTTAATGATTTGCAATTCATCACAACATCAGAATATTTTGCAAAGAGAGCACTCAATACTTAGCAAATATAAAGACGTATAATTAGTACCGGGTGGTGTGTTGTGAAAGTAAAATTGCATCGTTTTGACGAAAAAAAAATGTCAAGCATTGATCAATTTGCAATTATCACAACACCAAAATATTTCGCAGAGAGTGGAGTACATGTGTGACAACACCGTAGAAGAAACCGTTCACTATCAGACAGTCACAATAACTCCCCAGAAGGATCGAGTGGCGTGTGGTGAAAGTATATTTACATCGTGATGACGTAGTAGAAATTGTCCAACATTGAAAGATTTGCAATTCATCACAACACCAAAATATTTTGCATAGAGAGCACTCAATATTTAGCAAATATAAAGTTGTATAATTAGTATCGAGTGGTGTGTTGTGAAAGTATATTTACATCGTGATGACGTAGTAGAAATTGTCCAACATTGAACGATTTGCAATTCATCACAACGCCAAAATATATTGCATAGAGAGCACTCAATATTTAGCAAATATAAAGTTGTATAATTAGTATCGAGTGGTGTGTTGTGAAAGTATATTTACATCGTGATGACGTAATAGAAATTGTCCAACATTGAACTATTTGCAATTCATCACAACACCAAAATATTTTGCATAGATAGATTGTGTGTTGTGAAAGTATAATTACATCCGTAGAAATTGTCCAGCATTGAACAATTTAATACATCACAACACCAATATATTTTGCGTAGAGAGCACTCAATATTCAGCAAATTAAGAGATGCATTATTAGTATCAAGTGGTGTATTATGAAAGCAATAACTAACAAGAAATTGTCCAGCATTTAACGATTTGCAACCAATCACAACACCAAGATATTGTGCATAGAGAGTAATCAAGTATAGCGTTTTATTACCAGCATTGTGTGATAACAACGTAGAGTCAACATAGCCCAAAACAAATCACCAACCTGTTGTAGTTGCCGTACTGGAACCTCTTGTCCTTCTCCTTGAACTGCGGCACATCCGCCCTCTCCTCAGCCCTGCTCGGCCGGGGCGGCTTCCCCCTCTTGCCCACCGTCGACGTGCTCCTCTTAAGCCACGCCCCCGGCTGCGGCACCACCGGGCTCACAATCTTGTCCATCCCGGTGTTCTTGAACTTCTTGGCGCCGTGCCCGTGCTCGTCCGACTTCCGCTTGCTGCCCGCTGCCCGCTGCAGCGCCGGCTGCCCCGCCTCCTTCCGGGCGGCGGGTGGCGTGGCCCGCTGCGACCCCGCCTCCTTTCTGGTGGGGGGCGTGGCTGGCAGCTCGAGCGCCAGCTGCGGCCTGATGGGCGGGGCCTCGGGCGGCGCGTCCTCGGGAATTTTGGCCGAGTCGGTGGACGGTTCGGGGGTCTTCGCTTCCGAGGGGGCGCTTTGGTCGAGCGTTTCCGTGGTGGTGTCTGTCGCGCCGGACATTGTGCGGCGCTTCTTGAGGCGCTTCTTCTTGGACTGGACGGGAATGGGAAAGTTTTTTCAAACGTGTCGCCGGTATCGTTATGTTGATGAAATGGGGATCAAGTAATTTATTCCAAAGGGCATTGTTGTTTCGAGATGGGGAATTTTCCGAAATTCAGATTTCAATTCTACGTTATAGATTATGAAATTTCATCGAATACTTTTTTGAAATTTTTCTCGTGCGACCAAATTTGACTTGAAAAAAATTCTCGAGATTTAGTTTCGTTTCCTCCACCATTTTGATGACGTACTACCTAGAAAAGCCTTAAACGCACGGTTGTAATACAAGAAGTATCAACATGTCTAAATAGACGGCTATTATGCATTTTCGCTCACACGTTTTTTGAATTTTTTTCGTTTCTATTGTTTGCTATGAAGATTACCATTATTATTATTTTCATCATTGACACTAGATTTTTCTGGTCACGTACATTGTATGACGATGAACAATCGACAATCTATGCATAATCCTTTGTTATAATCATAAAAGGATATATTTATTTATATTCTTATTATGATTTCTATAATGGAATAGCAAGAACAATCAGACAGTTTTCATACTGGCATGAGATTGTCCATTAACCTTTATTCACGTATTTCATTAAATGAAACCTAGAATAATTACTAGAAAAATCAACAAAACGAATTTCAATTCCTTCATTGGACAAAAACTATTTGTTTGTTATAGTTCTACAATATTTTTGTTTTTGGACATTTCTTTGAATTTTGGAAGTGCTTCAAGAGTAGATCTTTTCTGGTCATTTAAGAATTTGCAGGATCAAGAATGATTTATGTAAAATTATAGATTTCATCATCTTATGGACTTTAAATGG
The DNA here is from genome assembly GCA_029955515.1 of Chrysomela aeneicollis. NCBI lineage: Eukaryota > Metazoa > Arthropoda > Insecta > Coleoptera > Chrysomelidae > Chrysomela > Chrysomela aeneicollis. The sequence goes on from JARUHQ010000005.1 coordinate 25,142,236, forward strand.
TAGGATATTTTGAAGCATTCCTGAATACAGCTGAACATTATTTTTTGAACAAGGTACTCATATATCAATTAAATATTTGATTCTACATCTCAAGGCTCCAATAATGGAAGATATTTTATTAATTTGATTATCAATATGTCTTCCACCTCGATTTATCAACATTTCAAATGCCAAGTTCATTTCAATTGATTGTTTTATTTCCATCGAGATTTTTATATTGAATATAATAATTTGATTTTTTATCGAAAAATCGTATAGGACATAGTTTTTATGGGATTAACACACAGAAGATTGTAATAATGCCATGAATTCATCGGTCTCACCTTTTTGACTGGAGAACAAAGCAACTGCTCATATTCTGCATCATCCGCGCAGTCTATAAGATTAAGGGGATCGTGTATATTCTTGGGAATCATAACCTCAATTTGGCCCTTCTTTCTGGGCGGTGTGGGGACAGGCGAAGATTTGGGAGTGACCGCGTTCATGGCCCTGGAAATGAAACATTAAAATATAGTATAAATATACAAAATATAGGCTTTTGATTAGTGGAAAACATTAGGTGAGAAATTTTCTTAGTGTAAATCTAGACAAGGGGATGAGCCAATTTATCAATATATCCATAATTATTATAAATAACATTGATAATTTTAATGATTTATCGATAATATTGGTCCAATAATGATAATATAACGGGTGTCCTCGGAAGGTGGCTCACCACAATAATTATTGTTTTCAGAGATAATGGAATGAAATTTGGAGGATCCGTTTAATGCATAAAAGTGCGTTATTTGACAAGTAACTCAATTTCATGCAAATTCCGGATTCACCGGAAGTGACATAAACTTTCGATTTTCAAATGGGACACCTGGTATATTTTCAGTTTTTTGTCTTCATATGACATTTGGAATACAACTGTATCATTTGTTACTGTTTGTGACCATTCTTTATTTTTTGTCTAAATAAATGCTTCAATCTAGCGGGCTATGTATAGGTACGTTCGTTTATACATCCATGTATGTTCAAATGACTCCTCAGTCCTAAAATGGTTGTGAAAAAACAAATTTAATGTTTGCGATCAAAATGTTTCAGCCATATGACGTTTGATTTTGAAATTGTTATAACAACTTTTTTTTTCAAATGGCAAAATTGGCTCGTTGTGCATTTTATTACTATTAATTTGATACCGCACTCTATTAGGTTGTAAGAAAAACTGAAAATATACCAGGTGTATCAATTAAAAACTGAAAACAAAACAGTTATAGGGGATCTTCCGTGGACACCCGGTATATAATTTCGAAAACATCGTTATTGCCCACTCCTAATTTAAAATCAAAAATATTGCTGGCGAATAGAGAAAAATATTGAAAATGAGTGGTTTCAGAGTACATTGTTTCCATATTTAAGAAAAAAATCAGTATAAACCAAAAAAACACGATTCAATCGAAAAAAGCTTCTTCGATTTCACCAAATAAATATAACGATTTCCCACGATTCCATATTCAAAAAAATATCAGTATACATATGTATACACCAAAAAAATGACGATTCGATCTGAAAAATCAGATTTTTTATTTTATCAAAAAAAATCAGGATTTTTAGGGTTCATTATTTTCATATTGAAGGAAAATGACGATTTCATCGAAAAATTCAGGTTTTTTTTTTCCTCCAAAATAATCACGATTTAATAAGAAAAAAAACAAAAAATCACCATTTAATCGAAAAAAAAAAAAAAAAAAAAAAATCACGATTTCATCGAAAAAAAAAAAATCTTATTTTTTCATCAATCTTTTCAAAAATGAGACACTCCGTACCTGTTGATCTCCTCGTCCTGCAGGCTGTTGAGGTTGAGCGGATCCTTGATGTTGCCGCCGAGCAGGAACTTGGAGGGCAGGACCGGCTTCTGGCTGATCATGAGGCCGCCGCCCGAGAAACTTTTCGAACGCTTGCGCCCGCCCCTGTCGTGCTTGTTCTTGCGCTTCGGGCCGTTGTTGTTGACGGGGCGGGGCGGGTGCCGGTGGGGCCCGCCCCCCGGCTTCAGGGGCGGCGGGTCCAGCACTTGGGCGGACGACATTCGGATTTTTTTTTGGGATGGGGGGGGGACGTTGACAAGATGCGCGGCCTGCACGGATGGCCGGGGTTCGGTCTGGAATCGAATAAGGGGTTTATACAGTTCCACTGAAAAATTGACGCGCCAACCCAAAAAATAACCGGAATTTTTAAACCATTTGTTGTCGAAACCACTTGTTCGATTTGAACGTTTTTTTTTTCTCAAATAACAGATTGTGCTCTTCACAATGTTTGTATACTATCTGTACTCTGATAAAAATCACTTTTTTTAGAAATACCAGGTGGAGAAATGATACTGTATTTTTTTCAAAAAATTTTTAATACCTTGCAGAGTTGAACAGCTGCAATATCAAGGTAGGAATAAATTCACACTCTAGACCTCTGAAATTCATGAAGTGATAATCATACCATTACCACATTTTTTAAGGATATATAACCTTCAGTTGGTACTTATATGAATCAGATGAGTGTATCAATAGTTAATTATGTATCAAGGGAATTTTAAAGGCCTTAATTACCGATGGCAATTGCCTGAGGTTATTGAGACTCATTAATTCCCGTGGTACAAAGATAATTATATTTTTGACTGATTTTAACGGATTAAAATGTTTTAATTTATAATGTTCCCAGTACCTATATTTTAATCAGGAATTTTGTTGTTGCTAAGATTGTTGCCATATGTTACTTGTTTATAGAGGGAACTAACATCCCAAGGGAGTTATGACCCTTTTTATTGATATCGTAACTATGACGATATAAACTATCATATAAAACAGTATTTAATAAGTGGTGACCAGAACACAACATTTCACTGGTGAGTTACTCAGTGCCGTATCATTCGTTGCATAAACATTATTTAGCCATCCTAATCTGCAAAAAAATTCGTGGTGATTTCAGAACATTCTCTGAAACTATGATCGGGAAAGCTTCAGCTACAATCTCGCAGTTCATCAAAATGCGAGGTTCTTCACATAAAATCGCTACAGGGTGTTATCTACATTGAACATTTCATAATTTTCAAAAGTATCCCAAATGAAGAATAGTTGTTTTCAACATCGACAGCAGAACCATAAAGATGATCTCATTAACTTTAGACATTCAGGAAATTTACTTTTTGGTTTTGCAGTCATAACTTTTGTGATTCAGATTCGGGTCACCTTTGATCTTTAATGTTCATCTTGAGTAAATTCTGATGTCCTGAGATTTTGAAAATCGTTTGATGAGGAAAACATTATGTTAACAAAGATAATAGATAAGAAGACTATTCGGGAAATGTATTAAATTCTAAGAAGTACGAGATCATAACTGAAGGACTGGGCTAGCGAACAGTGTGAACGGAATTCAAATTGTTCAAAGCAGAAATATGTTATTCAGATTTTACTAGGGTCAACATTTTGGGGTGCGACGAAATTAGTGTTACGTAGTTTAAATTTTCACGGATTTCCACTAACCTCACCATGAGTTCGTGAAACACAAGTATTTCTCTCTTCTCTCTCTAACTACTTGAGAAGGAGTATAAAACTACTATTGCGAAGTAATGAATATATGAAATATATATACAAGGGTGTCAGGTAAGAAATTGGTAGACTAATCTAGGGTCAAAAAGATTAGTTTCTACTTAGGTTTTCTTGAAAGGATTGATAAGAACGGAAGATTACCTGTTCTTCAAATTATCATTATTGTGAAATAAATTATTCAACTCAATATGGTCATTCAACAATAGTATCTATTGGAATGAAACCAATAAAAATCGAAATATTTCAACCGCAGGACACTGTTATTGCCATATTTTCCAACATGGCTTGGGAAATTGATAAGGCTGTGGTTCTCATCAAGAATCACCATGTTCATATATTAAATATTTCTGTAACCTAAAAGGAACTAAAAAAATACCACAGAATCCGAGTAAATCACGTCAAAAGCTTCATTTTCCGTTTATACAAACAATACGGAACTTTCCTCAGTTTTCTTGTGTCGTCAATTTTTCATTTACATAGCAAGGGAAAGCAAAGGTTGTATATTTGAGAGGATATAACGAGAAAATCAATGAAAAGAAAGCGAGACAACATTCTGAATGCGGATATTATTCTTGATGACAACTAATGTAAGTAATATCGATATCTACAAATAATGGCGAACATTGAATAGTAGCGGATTTTCAGTCGAAAAAGAGGAAAAATAGTGGGAATATTTCGTCTTTGCTATACCGGGTTCCATTTTCGAGACAGAATTTCATGATAAATAAATAAAAAAATGACGCACTAAGCCATTGCTTGTAATTTTTTTTTTCAGATTTCAAAAAGAGGAAATTTGGTGATCTAGTGTACCCAATTTTGTTCCGAGATGTCTCCTATACCGGGTGTCCACGGAAGCTGACTCGCGCCAATAACTTATTTGTTTTATGAGATAATGGAATGAAATTTGAAGGATCACTGCATTTTTCGATACATGCATTTTTTGCCAAGTAACTCAACTTCATGCAAATCCCAGTTTCACCGGAAATGACATAAACTTTTAATTTTTAAATGGGACACTTGGTATATTTTAAGTTGTTTTCGCTCAACCTGATACGCATGCGGTATAAAATTAATCGCAATAATTTTTTTTAATTCAACGAGCCACCATATGTGGTCATTTGAAAAAAAACGTAATAAAAAATATTTAAACAAATAACTTCTGTGATTCGAATGAGATTGCCAACGATATGTTCTCAATAAATAAGGACCTCCTGAAATTTCCACTACATCAAGTTGGTTACATTGTAGATTGACACTACTGACAGCTATGTGTGACATTGACAGCTCGAGATAATTCTGTGGTTCAAAGCAGGATAGAATGACAACAATGCGTGAGACAGAGAACCAAAAACAGTAGATGGGATAGGAGACAAGGATGGAGCGATCGAGCCTCTCCTCCTTCATATTTCAACTCGGTCATGTTGGTAGAAGGAAATTCACTATTCTCATCTTGAAAAAAAATATATGTGGAGTATTGATCAATGTTGAAAGCCGACCTGAAAACTGCATTGATGTTGTAACCTTCTTAAGTTTAATAAATCAATTCTCGAATCAATTGATTGATGATGAATAGCGAACCTGTATTCTTTACAGTAGTACCTATACTTATTGCAAAAACTGATTTAAATTAGATGCGAGAATTTTTTGACAAAGGAAAGAACGTCCCCATATGTAAATTTGATTAATAGAGATATTTTGGATTTTGACCTTGATTTGGTTTCAAAAACCTCAATTTTGCAGCTTTGATTGAAATGTTTTGATAAAATTCAGTTTCACCAACATGGCGATGAGCTTTATTTGTTTCAATTCAATCAATGTTTCATGGTAATTTTATTGTCCTAGTGGGCATAGTGAATTAATTATGGAATAAATTCAATATTTTCTCCAGTATTTTCCTGTCTAAAAGTGTTTCAAGAAATTGCTTGCCCAGGTCAATTTTTATGTTCGAAATGACGTCACCATGACGTCTTTTTTTTAATGGGACATGGAACAACATACAATTTCACTCTATATTTTTTAATTTTTCAATAAAAGACAATTAAAAAATGAGATCAACAAAGTTCATTCTATCATATTTTTACTGGTATTTTTATCTATTGACTGCAGGAAAGGAAAACTCTCATGCAAACAAAATTGGGAGAGCAAATAGCAGGTATTGGAATTTTTCTTGATTGAAAGTTTTGAGATTATAGGGATCTGGATAAACCTCACTGAATAATGAGTTCCACATCGTCGCCGTTCGATGAAAAAAAAAATCTAATAGAAAGAAGTCCTGCAGGTCTAGAGCTTGGCAATAAATATGTCGATGATAATATAACATTCTCAGTGGAGAATAATGTTATTTCATCTGTCTATTATTGTAGAAAAAATATGATTCATGTGGGTTAAGAATAAACGGCTTCGTAAAATCGAGGTAAAATCTATAAAAAAATTGTTCTCATTTCTTTTATTTATGTATATGGTGTTTTGTTTTTTTGATAGAAAACTGAATAGGCTACCAGGTACCTATGTGTATACGTCGCCTTTGTTCAGCAGATAAATTAGAAATATCCAACACACATAAAACTTAATGAATGGTCTATTCATAAAATGAAAACACCACTCAATTTCCACCTAACAGTCAATGTTTCAATATGAAACCCACTTAAATAATTATAAATTAAGTTAGATCCTATACGAGATGCCTACAAGTAAACCAAACTTTCATATGGAAACATATCGGGTGTTATCAAAATTGCCATAAATCTTCTAGAAACAAATTGTTCCTATTCTATCCAACATACAAGAGTTTGAAATATAAATTTCCAAAGCCAAAATATATATACCTATAGTATAAAATCAACATTTTTCCAATGCAGATGCATCATATCGTACCAATAGACAATAATAAACGAATAAAACTCATGTAATAAAGACACATCCTGTAGTTTTCAAAATATAAAATTAGCCTATCAAGCATTCCCGCAAAAAATCCTAGAACGCATGCGCATCAAACAGCAAACACGATGCCACTGCAGAGAGGCTCGGCCAGCGGTATATTTCAACTCTAATTTCGATTTACCTCCTCATTATTATTTAAATGTCAAAATTCTTACCTTCAAATGATTCAGCTCGATTTCCTGAACAATTCTATGCGTCTCTCGATGCACTATCGCTTTACATACCGCAACGATTCAACATGAACTCCTTTAACTTCTCTGCACCGCACCATCAAAACGACTACAAATCGTTGTGCTCGCAAACTGGACTCCATTTTCATGTTTGAGTCGACGCTATCCGAACTGACACGAACGCTCCCCGATCGAGCTCGGGAGCTACGTCACCAGAACCCCTACCCCCTACCCCGCTATGACCCCTCTCTACGTGATCAACGGATAAATTCGTGATGAGATGTGTGATTGCTAATCCCATCGTTCCTATTCCATTCCTATTACTTTTTAAGCTTGTTTCCGTTTTGATTTGTATTCTTCAGAAACGAACCAAGCGTAGCGCGTATATACCTTATTACGTGCCAAGTTCAAAACAGGAGATAAATATACGCTTTTGCATTTCTATTTTACATTGGGCCCTCAAAATAAGTATCAAAATAGTTATAATAAGTATAGCTAATTATATTTTCGTTTAGTAGAACCTTTAAACTCCAACATAGGCGACCTATTTTGTGTAATTTCAAAATACCCATACATCTATTAACATTAACTAATACTTTGAAATTGAGATTATAATTATTCGGTTGGTTTGTTTTATGCAGCAGTGATTATTATGAATAAATACGGACACGGGGTATTCCTTTTTCGTCTCATAATATTAGTTCTCTAATTTCTATTTTCTTGGCATACCGATCTTAGATCATAGAGAAAATACTGATCTGATGATTTTATCGTGAGCACTACTTTTTATGACGACTGTAATCTTGGAGGTGGGAGCTCGACTAACGTAAATACACGATTATGTACGATAGCGATCGAATGCTTCAACTTGGACAAATCAAATCAAAAATCAAGTTAGCTTTGCCGCGATTCACAAAACAAATGTACATTTTTTCTTCTTGTTCATGTTCTTGATAGTTGGTCTGATACTGAATTTATCTGTGATCGAGAACTTCTTGACTTGGGTGAGTTGCAAGTGATTGAGGTAATAACAAGCTTATTATATCTAATATGAATAAAATCCATGCGAAAATTTACAGTCTAGAAAATGCCGCAGTTATCGAAAAAGAAGTTCGTTAAATCCCAAAAGACCAGCGCTTTCAAACCACCATTGCTTACCAAAGAAAACATTGAGAAAGTATTGGGCAAATCTGCCAAACCGACAAATTCTTTCAATGCACCGTCCTCCAAAAATTCAACAATATCTTCGATATCCAAGAAAAATACTAGAAAAAAAGCGATGAGCATTGAACTTTCTTTTGAAGAACATATCTCAGGAAGCCAGCATTCTGATATATCATATCGTATGAACGAACCAGCGATCAAGGACGCTTACATACAATTCGTTAAAAATCTACGTGAGCCAATGAATGACACGATTTGTTCAACCCCTTTACTGGACAAACACAATGAATCCGAGGATATTTTCACTCCGTCGCGTAATATATCGGTCTCGGATGAAGAAATAAAAGTCCAAGCTGATAAGGCTTCTGGAGATTCTGGACTTCCACCTTCTCAGGAAACCCTGCAAATAAATGAAACTGAAGAAAAACACCCGCTCTCCATGGATATGAAGCAGATGGAAGAATTAAACTTCATGAAGAATTTCAAGGAACCCGCAAAGAAAAAAACTAGAAAGATATTTTCCGTATCTCTCAGTGAGGGTTCTGAGAAATTAAATACGCCTGAGAAGGTGAAAGAGTCTAGTTTGATCTCGCAACAACCTGCTAAGAAAGTAACAAAAAAGATTGCAGAACCTTTTAAAAAACAGGTTTTCAAAAAACGAAAAGGCGCCAACAAGAGTACCAAGCAGAAGACATTAGAAAATGGAGAAAGAGAAATCGCCGAACCTTCCGGGAAAAACGAAATGCCTCTGTTTGATAAGATGCTCCTCATTCAGGAATCGAGGAACGTGGGGCTGTACTCCCTCTGTGATTCTTGTGACAAGGCGCGGTACTTACCAGACGTCAAGGATCCCCTAGATTTGCCGGAAAAGTGGTACTGCTACATGAACCCTGACCCTAAGCACAACAAGTGCAGCGATCCAGAAGAAGACCCCATAGATGAGGAATTTCTTATAGACAATTTGTACAACGCTGGTAGCGTTGTCTGGGCCAAGATGGATGGGTACCCTTGGTGGCCTGCCATGGTGGAAGATGATCCTGATAGCGAGGACTATTTCTATCTCGAGAAAAAGCACGGCTTGAAACCGGTAAGATATTTTTATTCCCCTCCAGGTCGAATTGTCTCTGCTACTCGTCAACTTTTCTTCAATAGAAATAAAACAATCTATTTGCCTCGATACATTCATACACATTCATTTATTCAGGGTTGGATTTTGAATTGTTAACAATAGCACCAAAATTCGTTCCTATCCAAATAAATTTCTTCCAGACCTACTACCATGTCACCTTTTTTGATTCCTATGATGTAACCAGAGCCTGGATACGTCCCAAATTCCTGAAACCTTTCAAAATCAACAAGACCAATCCCGAGTTTGCCATTCCCAAATTTAACAAATTCAGGTCCAGGGTTGAGTTTGCCTTTGAACAGGCTGAAGATGCTGTGAATTTGTCTTTGTTTGATCGCTTGAGAAAATACAGTTTCATTCAAAGATATACTAAGCCACTGTCACATAAGGTGAAAGAAAAATCTAATAAAGTGGTGAGAACAAAGAAACAAGGCTCTGAGTCATTGTTTGGGAAAAAGAAACAAAGGGTCTGCAAAAAACTTTTGTCGTCAGATGACGAGAATAATTCGAATATTTCTGTTATTTTGAATAACATGGATTGGCAGAATGATAATATAAACTTGAATATTATTGAGAAATTTCTGTAAACTTTGAATGAGGTAGTATTCACTCAAGCAAATTTATGTTGCTGCATCATTCGTTTTCAATTTTGTATTATTTGTTATTACATTCTCATTAAAGTTATAGTACATAATGATATAGGTGGATAATGTAATGTTGTTAGTTTTGTTGTCAAAGTCAAACACTATTTTGCAATCTTAAAGAGTACTTTATTCCATAGCTTATCATACTTTTATAGCACATTCAAATGTTTGAATAAAATTATAAGAGAAAAAAGTGTTCATGTCATCTCAACTGGAAAAAAATATTTATATATACAATATAGAAACAAAATAAATTTATAACCTACATACTAATATGGTAGTTCAGCTATATCACATGTATTTACATGACGAAAACCTTGTCCACTTTTTTGAAGGGGAAAATTTCCTTTGTCTTGGGGCAAATCACTTGTCCGTTATTTTCACGAGCCATTTGTTGCAAAGCCTGCACAGAACAAAACAAAAGGTCATAACTCTTTTTTTTTAATTGGTTATTAAAGACAATAATATAACATAATCCATGTGTGGGGTATTACATAATATAAGATAAAATGCGACTTATAACCAAGCAGTTAATGCCGCGAAAAGAGAAAAAAATATATATAAGATATAATATTAGAAATTATTGAAAACATTTTTTAGGTTTTCTATTTAGTAATGTGATGATTTCATTTGGAATTCAATAAGGATCTGTATATGTGAGAAAGGTGAAGGCCGAAATTATGAATGCTTCATTTAAATCTTCTGCCTGGTCTAGCGACCAATCTTTGTTATTCAATAAAACTAAAACGAACTTCATTCAATTCTATCCGCGCCAAAAATTTTATTTTTCCTGAGTTGATAATTTCTGGGATTATTATTTGATTCAGATCTGTCCTTTAAACTCATTGTTTGAATTTATCATGGATGTAACATTCTAAATGTTCTCAAATTAGAAATTTCAAGAAAAAACAATGTAAATTATACCTCATCACCAACAAGTGTATAGAAATCACCCATCTGGTAAAGGGAACTAAACTTTATAATAGCCGCCCAAAATATTTCAAAGATATTACGTTAGTGTGCAAATTCAAAGAGGAAACTAAAAACTATCCCATTGACATGTGTCCATACTTGGTTGAAGAATATTTTGAAAATACTCGTTGAACTGTCTTAACTGCAACGTATACTGATCTTAATCTGAGGCATAATTTGACCAACAACTGTTCTTAAGCTGAACAAGACATTTTTAGAATGAGTGATGCTTCCATCATTTTATCATACTCAAGGTGGATATAGGATGGTGAAACAGCTCTTCAATTGTTTCTGCGAAAAACTTGTAGACCGTTTGAGAAGGTAGTAATATTTCAGCTACTTGAATGAAGATGGCGGTAAGATCGATTATCGAAGAAGATTTCTGTTGCTTACGTATTTCTGTGGTTCGCATCTGACAGACGTAACTTGAAACGACATTAAACAATATATTTTCTATAAATCTGGAGTGAATATTGATATTTTGACTCTTCTCAGTCATTTTTCATCTAGACGTCATGACGAAAGGACATAAGCGACATTTGATAAATTTTACAGAAGGTGTAAAAAATGTTTGATCGTCATTTGGTTCAACTAAATTTTACAATTTTTGCATGAAAATTCCTCAAATGTATTCCATTCCATGAGAAGAACAAATATTGAAAATAACTAAAATTACGTTTGGGCGTAAGCGCCACCTATGGGAACTGATTACTACCGACCAAGTCGAGGAAACATTCCTTTCGCTTTGGAAAGTCAAAGCCAAATTATTCGCGTTACGAATTTTTATCGCTTGAACGCTTCGCACCATAAATCATCCGATATAAGAAACAGTTTTTTCGAAATTTTGGCGCCGTTTAATTGCAGTGTAAAAAATACCGTTGCAGTACGACAAAGTAATCAAAAAAATGCCAAAATGATGGTACATTTCTTTTCAGTAAGTCAGTCTAAATACAAATTGAGATATAAAACTTCGTGTCAGCGGACACATTATGCGCCAATGAGATGATTCGGTGCGGCGGTGGACGTTTCATACCGACGAACGCAACACAAATAATTTCAATTTAGGTGGTACATATTTCGTACCACTGTACCAGAAAGTTCGCGAAAAAGATGGTTTAATTTGTGAACCAGCGTACTTCGAAAAGTTGATCATGACGACGTCAAAATGTACTCAACAACAATTTCTAACGCACCCCGAGAAGTTACCGAAGGTGCAGGGCCGGATTATCCATAAGACGGATTAGGCAACTGCCTAGGGGCCCCGCACCGACTGGGGGCCCACGGAGGCATAGTCGATGTTGAACGCACCAAGAAAAAAACGTTTCATTTCATAATTTCATTTCATAATATCACCATAGAGAAATGATGGATGTGGGGACAGATAACATCGTTCGGATTGATTTTTGATAATATGGTACAATCAACTTTTCCGAATGCCGAATGTAATGATATCATTGCAAATATACATCAGAAGTCTGATGATATCAAACGCCACAGGTGAACGAAATTTCTCAAAATAAAATTAATAAAAAGCTGTCTTCGTTCAACAATATCACAGAACCGTTCAAATTCATTGTCGAAAATGGCGATTGAAAATGATGTGTTGAAAAAGGTCAACTTCCAAGATGATTTTAACGATTTTGTATCTAAAAAGTTACAAGAATTGCTATTTAAACTTATATTGTACCTACTTCACAACCATATTTTCTTTGGTTCTGAAAATATTTTTGTGATCAAAATCATTTCATTCAATGAAAGCAAAAAGCAGGAGTCGATCTGATCGACTCGACTTTTGTAATAGAAAAAATATATTTTGAAAAGTAAGGAAACGGTAAGGGCCCCCGAGAATTGCATTGCCTAGGGGCCCCAATAGGGTTAATCCGGCCCTGCGAAGGTGGCTCACCTGTTCCCCGTAAATGTGCCCATTGGGCAGCATCATGGGCTGATTGTTCTCGTTCATCGGCAGCCCGCTGATGTTGCAGTACAACCTGGACTGGGAGCAATGGGCGAAGGGCAAGGATTCAGCCAGCTCGTTCAGATAGGGCTGGCACACGGGGCAGGAAGGGTTTCTGTTCTCGCAGTTTTCAGAGTAACACTGAGTGCAGGGCGTTAAGGAAACATTCATGGTGTACATACACTTGCCCAAAAAAAAATTACCAAGAGTTTGAAACCATTTTTGAGTCGAAACTACTTGTTCGAATTGTGCGTTTTTTTTCCTCAAATAACAGGTCCTTTTCACAATGTTGGTATAATAACTGTATGCGATTATATTTTTACAAATACCGGGTGTAGAAATGATACTGTGCTTTTTTCATCACATTTCATATTCAATAGCTATTGCGCTATTGGTGACAGCTTATTAGTGTTCTAGGGTTGGTACTAATCTGTCATAAATGTCAACTGCCATTAATGTCAACTGTGATTTAATTCGATTGTTTTCATATCCTGGTTTTATAAACTTATTATAAATATGAAATAACCAATCATTTATATGAATAGAAAAATATTAATGACTTGGTGGGCTTATAAATTCATCTGCACAACTGACATTAATGACTATTGGCGTTGATGACAGATTCTTGCAACCTAAGAATGTTCAAAAAGCTGCCACCGAAAGCTGATGAATATGGTCAATATCAAGTTAGAAATTAATTTACACTCTAGACTCATCTTTTTCTTAAAATTCCTCCCTTGATGAGAATTTCACACAATAAAGTTACTTGAGTTGTGAGAAATTATCTATAAGAAGTAGAAATCGCTGGCATGACCAGCTCGAAACCCAGACTTGAATTCCATAGAGAAACTTTGGGACACTCTTGGGAGATCACAAGAGGAACGCAACGCGTTATTAGAAAGATAACGGAGTAAATAAAAAAACAAAATATAGAAAAAAGTTGAAGCTCAACCGGTATGATTGAATAAAAACGTCCAAATTGGACACGTGGTTTGGACAAAATATTATTTTAAACTTTTGGTTATTTTTTTAAGGTGCTCCGGGTCTCCACGTTTTATTGCCAACTTCGCCTTCAGAAAACGACTGGACTTTAAAACGTCTTGAATATTGGTTAAAGTATTCAAACTCGTTAGATAAAAGTTGGTGATTTTTTCGAATAGGTAATAGAAACATTGTTTATGAAAAGGATATGGCGTTTTGAGTGCAGATAGGCCTGCCTGTAGAGCGACAGTGAAAACTGAGTGGGATGCCAGCTGGAAAAGTCTGTAATTTTCCTGCCTGAACTGTTCAATTAACGTGTCCCATCTTTTCTCGTCGAACAGGTTTTTATATGGAGTAATAACTGGAACAAATAAAGTGCATAATTTACTTCAATCATTACTTACCTGTAAGCGAGAAATATTTGATAGAAATTTGAAAATTCTTGAAAATATCAACATTAAAAGAAAGAATAAATGAAACTTGAAGAAGGATATTATGACTTACTTGTCAGATAATGAAAGTGGAATATAAACCACATATTATTATCTGCTGATTTGAACTATTTCAAGAATTTCAAAATTCCTATCGTTTATCACTTGCTTAAAGCAATTAAAGGTAAGCACTGATAATGGCTAAAATTTCAAAAGTGCTCTGCTATAAATAATATTTTTTCTACAGCCGGTTAACAAAAAGCCTTTCATTATCATTTGCGCTCGTGAGCGGAAATTATGTCAATAAGTGACAGCATTCACACTCGTGAACGGAAATATTGACTCGACTCTTTCATGGTATATTGTTGAAAATAAACTCATATTCTTTTGCATGATTGAAAATAGTGATTGTGAATTATCTAATGCAAAAGAGCAAACATTGTAAATTTCAACCTCCTAAACCTAAACAAATAGAAAGTGATAATGTCAAGAAGAGAATATACAGGGAGATCGATATTTCATCTCACTGAATTCAATGCTCCAAAATATTCGAAAAAATTCAATCGAAATGAAGGAGGACCCATTGAGATGTTCTCTCGCTTACCTGTATTCACCGAAAACGCCAAAAGGGCCATGGCCTGTTGAATTTTGCCGAGGTGCTCTTCCTCAAAGCTCGGAAAATGCTTCCTTGCGTGCCTGATCGCATCGATTCTGCGATCGGATCTGATCAACTCCACGAACTCCTGTATGCGCAGATTGAACTCCATGTTGGACTTGAGCTTGCGCAGCTTGGACTTGTTGTCGTGGCACCAGACGAGGCATTTGGAAGTCTCCCTGTTCGCCAAAGATTTTTCCACTTCGCGAGACGTCAGGAATATATCTGAAAAAAAAATGATAAAATCTTCGTTTATCGCACTCTTATGAGTTCGAAAAAAATTGGAAAGCACGAATTTTGACCTCCTGATCACGAATCTGGAAGTCAAAACGCAGCGGTCTCAAGTATTGTCGGAGATACGGCCCCATTTTGTCTCAAAAATGCACTATTTGACTTCTAAAATTTCTGCTATTAGAAAAAAAAAATTGACCCTTCACACGCATTTGTTCACTTTTCAGAAGAAAAAACTATTATTGTTACTTAAACAAAATACGTTTTTTTCTATGAAGTTCTGGTATTTCTATCCATGATGTTGGAAACGCTCGTGAGCCGTGAACGTTACAATTCTGTTCTTTCCTATTTCTCGAAATGGTATGTCGTTTTTATTTTGTTTTTGTGAAATTTGTGACATTACTGACATTTGTGTCTTTGCCACCAAACAATAACTGAAACGAGAAAAACGATATAAGATTTCACAAGTATTTCACCAGAAGAACTCTCGAAAAACTGCTCGAAGTACATCTCTCACGTCAGAACCGAACGTACACAGAACATAGGTTTAGTTTGTCTATGGTTTATCCCCACAGAGAGTTCAGTGGTTATCCCACAGAAATATAGGTTATACTTCTTCTAATGTTTTCATGAGTCACCGCTAGGTGGCCTATCACCATGGCGAATAACAAATTTTGGAAATTATTATGCATCATTTGCCAATTTCGAATGTGAGGTAAAATCCGCTTCTGCTAAAAGAAGACACACATCATACTTCTCTGCTCATTCTCTTTGATACACTTAAAGAAAAATGCAACAAAATCAATGTAAATGAATTCTATTATAATTATAAGAGAGCTGACGTAGTGACACTATATCAAAACATAGCAAATGTGGATTGGTGCTTCCTCGATTGTATCTCTGATGTCGATTCTGCATTCGAGCAATTTTATAATAAAATATATTCTATTATCAACACAGTCGTCCCACAAAGTAGAGTGAATCGGATGTCATATCCCCCTTGGTATACTAGTGATATAATCAAATGTATCAGGCTCAAACATATTGCATGGAACAAGTACAAAAATACTAATGATCCAGAATCATATGAAGAATTTTCATTTCTGAGGAAACGCCTGAAATATGACATTAAAACAAGCCACACACAATACTGTCAAGAGATTGAAAAAAATATAAGCAGTGATCCGAAAAAAATCTGGCAGTATGTAAAAAGTAAAAGGTCATGCTATTCACTACCTAATGAGTTGAAGTATGAGAATGAACACTTCGATGATCCTAGAAACATTGCAAATGCATTTGCGGATTTTTTCCGAAACTCATACTCTCCCATAAATTCGAATAATTTCTCTCCTCAGCAAGATCTTGGAAACAATTGCCTCAAAATCGATAATCTCTCAGAGAAAGAAGTCGCTTTCGCATTAAAAAAACTGAAACCAAAAAATACAATGGGACCTGATACAATTCCTTCATTTCTTCTGCATGACTGTGCTACAGTTATTGCGAAACCTTTAACCATACTATTCAACCTATCACTGTCTACCAAGACTTTTCCATCATTATTGAAACAAGCTAAACTCGTGCCGATACACAAAAAAGGAGATAAACATGATATCTCAAATTATAGACCCATTACAATAATTAATAATTTCTCGAAAGTATTTGAGATAGCGATCTATCAGCCGATATTCTATCATGTGAAAAACCAGATTACAGAATATCAACATGGATTTATGCGAGGAAGATCAACCTCAACAAACTTGTTTTGTCTTACACAGTATGTATGTAATGCTTTCAACTGCGATAAACAGGTAGATGTTGATATACACTGATTTCTCTAAGGCTTTCGATAAACTTGATCACGTTTTCCTCCTCAATAAACTGCATAACTTTCAGCTATCACTCGATTTGCTAGATTTTTTAACTTCATATTTAGTCCGCCGAACTCAGTTTGTTGATTGTAGTGGACATAAATCTATAGAATTTTCACCAACTTCTGACTGGTGTACATGCAATGGCCTCTTGTTGAATGTTGAGAAATGCAATGTGGTATCATTTTCCCTGAAACATACCATTACACATTTCAATTATAAAATTGATAACGCTGACTTGCCGCGAACATCCAAAATACGCGACCTTGGCGTTACATTTGACCAGAAATTATCATTCACAGAAAATATTTCGAAAATCACGAAGGATTCGTTCAAGGCCCAAGAATTCGTCATTCGAAATTCCTCCTCCTTCAGAGACATCAACACATATAAACTGCTTTTCTTTTCATACGTCAGATCTAAGCTAGAATATGCGTCTGTAGTTTCGTCTCCATATCATACCAATCACATAGAAGCATTGGAACGAGTACAGAGGAGATTTCTGAAATTTCTTGCTTTCAAAAAAGATGGGGTTTACCCATATATTGGATATCCTCATAATGAACTCATTCAGAGGTTTGATATCAGATCATTAGAAAATTGCAGAATGATTGCACAGCAGATATTTCTATGGAAAATACTTCACGGATATACTGATTGTGCAAGTATTCTCCATATGATTGATTTTCATATTCCTAGGATTACAAGCAGACAAAATATTTCATTCCATTTACCCATACCACGCTTGAATCTGATGAAATTCTCCCCTTTATATACCATGTGCACGATACACGACGAACATCTATCGCATCAGCTAGACATATTCTCCTGCAATGTGGCATCCATAAAAAACTGATTCTTCCATAACATTCCTCATTATATCACATTTTATGTACTGTTTATTTTAGTTATTAAATTTTGAATATTTTTTGTTCCCAATCATCCTACTCTATAATTGGATTTATATCTGTTGAGTAGTGTAAATAAAAAAAAAATTAGGGAGAAATCTCCACCTACCGATATTGGTCAAATCTTTGATATCGGACCTCCCGGATAGGGTGATGGCGGCATTGTAGTACCCATTTCTCAGGAAGTACTCCACCACCATTCTGTCCAGCCTGGTGCGTCGCCATTGGTTGAGGGCCCCCTGCGAGACTGTTCCACTAGGAGTCACGGTGTTGTGTTCTTTGAGGTGCTCCAGACGGCGTTTGCACACCGTCGAAGCTGCCAGTTCTTCAGAAATGCTTTCTTCCGCTTAATAATAATGGGTCTTTCAAAGTTTTAACATAGCAATGGCTGAATGATTCAATGATGTGTAATTTTCTGGAAATCTTAGTCAACAAGTCTTTGAAAAAGTGTTCAAATAAATATGGTAAACATTTTCACAACATTGTTCAGTTGCTCATGGGACAATTAAAAATCTTATTAGGGTGTACCTCTATTGAGAATCTAATATAGAAATGACTAAAAACTAAAACATAACCAAGATTGAACAGTGGAACAATTTTGTCAACAAAGTTGATCAGAAAATTTACTTGCATCATAAGAAAGGATGTAGATTTTCAGAAATAGATTCACAAAGTTTCAACCAAATTCTTTGTCTCTCACCTTTTCTCTTAAGAACCTGTAGTTTTTCAACCATACCGCCTAGCAGGGAAGATATGTCTCTTGCTTTGATCTCTGGTGTATTTAAGGAGACTTCAATGAGGGAAGCTGTCTGTTGCACATGTGACACTTCCCTGTCTAACGTCTTTTGAGCAGTTCTGAATTTTTTATTCAGAATTTCATATGGAACCTAGGCAAATGGAAAACATTCTTCAAGATGTTACAACATTTTTATGTTTTTATTACTTGGAATTTGCTTACTAGCACTTACAAATAAAAACTAAGTCCAATCAGCAAAGTATCATGCAGTAAGTGATGCAGAATTCCTTGCAATAAATGAATGGAGCTTATGTACTTATTATTGTATAGGCAATGAATTGTGTAATATACTTCTGAGATATTGGATTACATTGTATGAATAATGTATGTCTATTAGATTTAAGTGCGAATGTTCCATATCTTCTTCTATTTTCAAGTGAAATTAATGCCGAAAATATAATCTTCATTTACTTGAATTGTATTTAAATTAAAAACTTTTTAGATATCAACCACATTTTTAACAAACAAGAAATAATTGTACTCACTTTCAAGGTAGGGTGTTCCAAAGATTTTACATCTGCCATTTTGAGCCACAATAATATGAAAACATAAATAAACGCACGTCTTCAACTCAAAATCAGCTGATGGAGTTGACACTGTTGACAGTCTCGATGACATTTGGTGACATGTGGCAGTTGTGGCACATTGACACAGAGCTTGCACTCATTCTCTATGGATAAGTGGTAGAGGGGATATTTTTATAATTTATATTTTTGTTTTTTTTAATTTAAAGTTGAGTTGAGTCAATTCAATTCACACTTCACAGTTGAGTCGACTTGGTAGACTGTGGCGAAAGCGTAGAGAAATTTAAGAATTTGAGAAGTCTGAAGAACAGAAGCAGACAGACGTATTCATCATTTTATCGATGTCTTGTGGATGTGAAATGTGAAGCAGCATAGTGAGATCCCAATTGAATCAAATCATTTCATAATATTACGTCAGGCATAGTTATTCGATTACCACACAGCTGGGACTACAAGAGGTAAAGAACGACTCTAAAGGTAAGGAAAGGATACGTGATATTTTGTGAAAGTTGAAGTAATTGATGAACATCATGAACGTGCTGCATGCCATGTATGTAGTACTAATCTTTCTGCTGAGAGTATAGTCTATATAGTCTTAAAACTGCCGCCGAAGTGCTGATCATCTTTTTACGTTTTTCAAATTTAGCACCTAACATGTACTGCAGCAACAGGTCAAACTACCTGATGCGTCAGAAATAATAATAAATATTTCCTATTAATACATCCACAACAAAAAAAACATCAATTCAAATAATCACACAAGGAATTGAATTTTTTGAATAAAGCAACACCGTAAGTAATTAATTAACATCAAACAAGTGAAAGGAAGAAGGCAAAATATTGCCCAAAGCTATAGAAAGTGGCTAAAAGGTGGGTAACATACAAGTGAAACTGGTATGTGGATACTATTTCTATAATTTTGTCTCTGTTGCATAAATAGTTCATTTTTCTCGAGATTTTTCATTTTCTCAGCAGCTCCTCACCTTGAAACATTGACATGACATTTTCTTTCTACAGATAAATGCAAAATATACCTTGATTGTGAATTATTTAATGAGTACCATATATACCTATATAGAACTTATAGAAGTACCTAGCTATATTGTTATAAAGTTACCTATATATGTGAAGTTGAACAGAAAAAACCTCTCAACACTGTAAAATTGCAAATCAAATAGGTAGTTTGTTTTTCTATTTCCTTATTGATGAATACACCAGAGCATGACACTACAAAGTATCAATATACAAATATTTGACTTGCAGTTCACCACTTTTATTTACATAGAGTTCAAGCAAATGTTTTATTCAGTGAATAATACATATATTCGTGGATTCTCAAAATATGAAGTATCCTTATTCCTGACCTTGTCCTAGTGACCATTATGAAATCGTAAATACTTTTCAAAAAAAAAAATTGATGAAAATATAATAGTTTTGATTCGGAACTGATTATTTTTAAGTTTTCGATTGTTTGCAATTAGATTTTTGTATAAACGTATGAAAAAATATATATCCTCGGATATAGCACGCATATTTTTGTGAATGCATATTCGTCTTTTTTGACTATCCTATTTTTTTTTCGATTTTGATGCGCTATTGACTATAATAGTGTATATCTCGGTGTATATTTTGAAACAAAATTGTCTGTTTCTTCAATAAGTGACTGCTTCATTTGAATTCATTTTATACATAAATAGTTCTATTCCCACTATATATAGAAACAAAATCGGATATTAAATGATCATTCAATCAAAACAAATTGAATTGAGCAATGAGAAAATAATGTTGGTTTGTTCTGAATTGAATCCATCCATTAAGTCCATTTCATGTTTTGCCTCATTCTTATTGTATATCTGTTATTATAAATACTGTTGAGTGTTAATAGTGGGTATTAGAGATAAGGTTGATTGGGTAGATTTTCTAAATTAAATTTCCCCAAGTTCCCCAAACATGTTGCAATTAGACTCGTCAGTATATATTATATAACAGTTGAAGTTGTTGAATGCAACAAAAAATTGTTTCTTCCACAATAAAGTGTGAGTTAGAGGGTTATGTATAAATGGCGGGTTAGTGTAATGAATATTGTACAGGGTTACTCATTATAAATTACCTAACTATACTCGTTATCATCGTAATTATTGCCGATAGAAAAAATGGTTCAAATAAAAGTTGTGTGGTGTGGTAATGAATGAATTTTGCGAGAATTTTGTTAAAATAAGTACAGTGGCTTGCATTAAAAGAAAGGTAGGTATCAAATCATGAACACTAATTTTCACAACTAACATTTTCGCGTCATCCAAAGAAAATGTTTTGTATATTTTTGCATTTTCTTCATGCCTAATATAAGTATATAACACGTATTCATTAACACCCTGTGGGTTTGAATAATACATTCGACGTTTAATATCACAAAAACGATATATTTGGATAATTTCAAAAATGCAATAATATATCCCAGTTAAAATAACTACCCAACTTTAATTTGAAACTTTTTTCTAATGACAATTGATAAAGCGATAAGGAGTTGCTGCATATATTTACTCGATTACACTTTAGAATTTGGAGAATCCAAGATTATCTGATTTGTTTTCTAGAATAAACTTGTGGTCAAATCAATATTTTCGTTGCGGTCTCGAAATTATTTCGATCCATGTGTAAAAACAGTATATCTCATATCAAACGGAAAATAAATTTTTCGTGGCTTCGTGTTTTCGTCGGTTAGAGAATAAATATGCCTGCTTTGATTTAAGATACCACACTCAGAATGTGGGTAATCCTATATAAAACCGTTTCCTGTTAACAGCCTTCATTTCTACTTTGTGTTTCATATGTGATTCAGGTGTAGAATTACTAGTTTCGAAATGGTAAGGATATTCCTTAAGCTTGAAATGAAATATTCATCGGTTCCTTTTCCGATAATACATATCTACATATATCTACCTACCCTTGAAAACATTATTTGGAATTCAGAGAAATTTTTTGTAGTTACCTAATATCGAATATATTTACATACATCATTTTGACTTGGAGGGCGACAGCCTATTTATACATTGTATAAAATGTGAATGTTATTCACAAAACCCGTTGGATTGAGAAGTTTCCATATTTCATTATAATTCTCATAACTTTTAATATCAGAAATACGATCAACCCATAAACAGAAGTTGAATAATTTATTATTTTTTTTTCGGTATAGCTTGAGAATCGAAGAAGCTAGTGTGAGATTTTTGGTCTCAAATATTTCAACTTTATAAAAAGCAACAATAATCATTTCTTTTTCAATTCGCTATTTCAATTATAAAAAATCTGATGAAATAGATAATAACTATAATGGCCGTTCGTTTCTACATGTCTAACAACTGAAAAATACGTTGCGACTCATACCTCGTGACCTCAGATATCTATTTGTGAGCAAATATACCTAGAATAATTGTGTTTGTTTCAGATGTGTCCAATATCTGGTTTGTTTCAATTTTTGATAGTCCTAGTGACTCTTTTGCTGGTGTGCCATGCGGCAATCGTCAACAGCTTCAAAATCACATTCAAACCAAACTCTACAACCGTTAATATGTACGATGCTGCAGAAATAATGTACGAACTGAGTGACGTTCC
Source organism: Chrysomela aeneicollis (assembly GCA_029955515.1). Lineage (NCBI taxonomy): Eukaryota > Metazoa > Arthropoda > Insecta > Coleoptera > Chrysomelidae > Chrysomela > Chrysomela aeneicollis. The sequence continues at coordinate 25,164,796 of JARUHQ010000005.1, forward strand.
CCCAGGTAAATAATTATTTTTTCTAATACGGCTCTGGAATTTTTAACTTCGGATTTGGTATATGCCACTTTTCCATTATTGTCTTATTTGAAATTTAGAGGTTATTTTGTTCCAGATGAAACAGAGTTTGCTTGCTATACTGAAAATAAACATGTTGCATCACTAGATAAAGAGTTTATAATATCTACCTCCCATAACTTGACAGGAAGGTTCAATGCAACAGGGAATTTCTTAGGTTTGTAAACTGTGGATGAATTGTAATAAAACCGTCAATGAAATTCAATTTCGCTTCAAGGAAGAACCGTGATAAGATGCAAAAGCAACCGAACACAAATACCTGCCGACGGACAACTGGATGTAGTCGTGGTGAGAAAAAAAAGACTCATCGACACGGTATTCACAGCCTCAGTCGCAACGTTAGTCAGCGTACTCTACATCAACTTCGGGTGCGCCATAGACTGGTCCGAGCTGAAGAACATCTTGAAGAGGCCCGTGGGACCGTCCATCGGCTTCTTTGGCCACTTCTTCGTCATGCCAGCCGTAAGCAACCCTTATAGCACACAATGTCCTAGGGACGTCCCTATTTGGTACCATTTATGTCCGAACGTCCCGTACATGCAATTTTTGTCCATAGGACGTCCCAATCAGTACATATTATACATTGTCCCTGCGTCAATGTCCATAGGACGACCAGGGCAGTACATATTTTCAAAAGTCCATAACAACGTCCTATGGACTTCTCAATCGGTACATTACATTGAATGTCCCTGTGAGAACGTCCTTTGGATGTCCTATGAACAACATCCCATATGGACACAGACACACATTATGACGTTGTTCAAATATATGCTTATTTCAAAATATTCCCAGAAATACCAGAATATTCTTGGAGAGTATCAATCGTATCAAAATATTCTGACATTGTTCAAATATACTTATTTTAGAATATCACTGACTCTATAGGTTCTAATCTTTTTCTAGAAAGTAGTAGAGAAACGTCTCAATAGAAAGGAAGATGAATTTTAAAAATGCGACATCAAATATGGTGTAGTTCTCGCCATTCTCATCCCCATGCACGAATTCGACTTATCCTTTCAGAATTCCTATTACACTGAGAAGTGGTTCGGATATAAGTATTTTCAGCTGTTGGACTCACTTCCTGCATGCATTTGATTGATTGGAAGTTCCCTACATCGAAAAAGAGAGATAAAATAATTACATTGTCCTCTCAAGTACTCTATCTTTGGACAAAAATATTTCAATTGTTGAAATGAAAAATATGCCAAATTGCGAGCCAGAAACCTAATATGATCAAGATAGAATTTCATTAAGATCATTATTATTATTAGTATCTCATTAAATTATTCTCAATAATAAACAAGCAGACAGCAGCCACCAAACAACGCAGGAGAAGATACAATCACAGAGGTCCAGCAACAATACGCGCGGCTAGGGTTTGGATGTCACTGGCAGCTGCTTTTTTATTTCTCGGTTCTTGAAAGATGACGTCCTAAGGACATCCCGAAAGGACGTCCCTAGTTAGTTCCCGAGTGGGACATTTGTGCGTCCCACAGACGTACAATGGACGTCCGCGGTACCAAATTTGAACGTCCTATAGACGTCCTGAATGTCCTAACAGGATGTCCAGAGGACATCCATAGGACATAATTGTGCTATTAGGGAAAGATGGCGTTTTGGTTTTCCTCGTATGACCGGTTTTCTTCCAGCTGAGCTTCCTGCTGGGCCACTTTCTGTTCCCCGACAGCCCTGAGATGCAGCTGGGGATGTTTTTTACGGGGGTCTCCCCCGCTGGGGGGGCCTCCAACGTTTGGGCGGTGCTGTTGGAGGGCAACATCAGCCTCTCCATCATAATGACGGCTGTCAGTACCATAGCCGCCTTCGCCATGATGCCGTTGTGGATTTTCACCTTGGGGAGGGTCATTTTCCACAATGCCAAGCTGCAGGTATGGTTGCCCTGAACATTCATTTTGCTGTACGGCCATGTGACAGGAACTACAGCTACTAGATGGCTGATGGCTGCGTTGACATCGTCCACAATTTGCTACCAAAGTGTACGCGAGTATCATTCACTGCTGTATTTCGGGTTGCGTACGATTTGGCGTGTGGTGTCAAAAATAATTCAGTAATTCACATCTGAAATTGTCGAAGAAATTTTCAAACTCGTGCAAAATATGTCATTTTACACACTTTTTATATAATTCCAAATCGAATACATATGTTAGTTGTTTACTGATTGAAAAATAAATACAGCCTATCTTTGAAAAATTTGAAGGTTAAATTTTTCCATGGAGTAACTTGTTAAAAACTGATTATATCACATTTTTTATATCCAAAACGCACGATGAGGGCAAAATTATCAATTATTTTTGATTACGCAAACGTATTTTTGTTGCAATTTTCCACCATGATTTTGTAATATATTTTTTCTATTTTGGTTGTATAATGAAGTCATTGTGCAACGCAAATGCGTGTCGAAATAGCCTCTATTTCGATACGCATTTTTTATTATTTGCAGATTGGTACAATCGAACTGTCAAATGAAAGTCAGAAGAGTTAGGCCCAGTTTACTTCTGAGCGATTTGGATTTGGTGATATTAGCAGTGAAAAACTGAATATTTTAATTGGTAAATTTCAATTCAGAGTGTAATTTGATTTAAATTGACCAATAAAAATAATAATAACATTGAATTTTTCACCGCTGGTATTGCAATAATCAAAATCACTCAAATGTAAATTTCCATTTTTTTCTTCAAATCAATTCAAAATAGAAAAAATTGCATATGACACACGTTTTATAAGACACGTTGTCGCACTTGTTCACTTGGAGCACTCCTCGCTTCGCTCGTCGTACTCCAAACAACGCGTGCGACAAAATAGCGTTTTATAAAACTTGTATCATAATATACTATTCTAAACCAATCAATAACCATTATTCTTCAAATCTATCCATGCTTACAGGTGCCCTATTCTCAGATTATGACGTACGTCATAGCGCTAGTGGTACCGTTGGCCATAGGGTACTTGATCCAAAGGTACCTGAAGAAGGTGGCTCACTTTATGACGAAGATCCTGAAGGGATTTTCATCATGTCTGATTATGTTCATCATCGTTTTTGCTATCGTTACGAATTTGTACCTGTTTGAGCTGTTTTCATGGCAAGTAAGTTAACGATTAGTAACTTATGAATCTCTATTCAAATAATCTTCAAAACCCATCATCTCTAGCCTATCTAGTTTTAGTAGTGATTTTAATGGGAAATATTGATAAAGTTTAAGAAAATTTGTCATGTAGAATTTTATTTCAATTTATGAAACTTTTTGTATTTTCTGATATAAATGCTTAGATTTGTTTGTTTGAGTATTCCTGCTCGTGTGAGAAAACGATATGATTATTTAATTTTGAGTTTCAAGCCATGAAAAACTTTTCATCAGAAATACATTTTTTCGTATAACAGTTTTCATATGTTCCCGACTTAATATTGGACACACTGTATAATTTATGATATCTTTTAGATAATCTTAGCCGGTATGGCATTGCCTTGGGTAGGCTATCTCTCTGGATACCTGATAGCACTACTGTTGAAGCAGAAACCAGCAGATTGTCTCACGATAGCAATAGAAGTCGGCATACAAAATACTGGCATTGCGATATTTCTGCTCAGATTCGCTCTACCTCAACCTCAAGCCGATCTCACAACAGGTAAATATCCGCAACTAAAATATCAACAGCAGCATCATCATCAGTAAATTCACACACCAGTAATTTTTTTTACAGTTGCTCCTGTATCAGTGGCAATTCTGACACCTTTCCCTCTGCTGTTTCTGTTCGTTTACAAGAAGCTCAGCGCGAGACTGCGTAATTCTCACTGCAAACTGCCCAGTGACGAGGATACAAAAAATGAAATAAAAAACGATGACCTAGCGCCTATAAGCCTAGTGAAGTCTATAAGCTAGCTGAGGTTCTGCCATGAATTCAGCTCGTGAACTCAAATGAAACAGTCTTGAATTGGACGGAATTGGAGGTATCACAATAATGAGATAAAGACTTTCGACGTCCTAACCAATTCCTAACTCAAAGCACAGTCTGGGTGACAGATAGATAACGAGCAGAAAACTACACTTTCCTGGCTAATGCCACTCAGAACATTTATTCAATGTTCTGCGTGGTAAGTGATTGTTTTCTATGTTTGGAATTATGATTTGTTTAGGACGTAGGAAGTCTTTCATTCAGTCTGTTTCAGTATTCTTCATGTTCGTACTATGTAGATACGTTATTTTATTTATATATTTGTTGATGAATTTAGAGTATTTCATTTGTGTCATTGTTATATTTGTTATCGTTTTCTATAAAAAAAATTGTAATTTGGCATCACCAACATATTGGCGTCGTGCAGTTCATAAGTCATCGATGTCCTTGGTGTTATCTTTTGTAAATTTTGCAGAAAGTGTTTTATATTAAAAGAGAGACAACTTGAACACGATAACATTGGGATATTAGGGCTTACCTTCGAAAACATTCATGAATTGTGAAAAGTAAAGTTCCATACGAATTCGTCACCTTACAAAATGTTGTACTTCATTGTGATCAAAAAGCCAACAAGTATAAAAACTGAAAATATCAATAAAGAAGTTTCAATTGTTAATGAATCCTCGTACGAATTTTTTTTGGAAAATATTAGAAATTCCTTTCCCATCCATTCCACTATGACGCCACCTACCAAATAATAAGTGTCGATCTTAATTTTTCTTGGCAAAATTGTCTTCTTTAATGCACAAAAATAAAACGAAACTCCAAAAGGCATGAAGATGAAACCAACGAAAAATAGATCTGGTGAAATGAAAAATACATGGATTTTTTGATAATAAATATTCAGATTCAATTTAGATATAAATCCTGTTCTGTGAATTTTTTTCATTACTTTTATTGTAACAAACTGGTACATGATGTTATATGGCGTGTTGTTTTGTATGAAGACAATGCAAGATTTGTTAAAAAAAATTATGAAAAGCAATATATCTAATCTTATTTGATCTATTTACAATATTTGTATTTTCATGTGCAAAATTTCCATATTCATACATGTTTATCATGGTGATATTAACATCAGGATCATCATTGCATTTTTATTTTTGAAAATGTGGTCCAATATTTGGCTTTCAATATTTTTTCTGATTTCCAAAACTATTTGTGTCGAAACACTCAGTGTGTTTTTAGATTTTAGTGTTATTACAATCCATATAGATGAAACCATTATCATAGCATACAATGTATCCCAAGATATTCTAAACGAAGGTATGTTTTTTTAATCCTGAATATTCGGAACTGATGTAAAAATAATATTTTGTAGATTATGTCATTTACAGTGAGGACGAAAACATTGCCAAGGTTGAATATGGCTATATAAATGGTACAAATGGAACATTTGAAGTTACCGGTTCACTTTTAGGTAAACAAACCTATAATATATTAATTATTCGGATGGTCCGAAACATTTCGACATAAATTCAGCTTCTGAAATGTTTTCAGGGAAAACTTACATCTCTTGTAAGAATGCAAATAGCGACGAAAAAATACCATCAAACATAGAAGTGATAGTTATTAGGAAAGTACGGCTCATAGACACCCTGTTCACTGCATCTGTAGCAACGTTAGTGAGTTTAATCTACATAAACTTCGGATGTGCCATGAAGTGGGGCGAACTCAAGAGCATTTTGAAAAAACCGATTGGGCCTGCTATTGGGTTTTCCGGACAATTTATCATTATGCCATTGGTGAGTTATTGAAATGTGATTTTATAAGAGTACCAAGAATTGATCCTCCATATAAAAAGGTTATGGAAATGTTGAAAAAAGAACCTTGCTATATTTGGTTTGAAAGAAGGAGTTATGTGTTTGAATTCAAAGGAAATTATGTATTCAAAATCTCAAATTAATTGGTAATGTTCAGTTAACACCGAGTCTAAATTTTGATACAGTCATGATCATCCAGAATCATCCTTATCTCTTCAAAGATTACTTCATAAATAGGAGTACCTCAAGGAAGCGTTGTAGCCCCTATATTATTCTCTCTATATGTGGCAGAGTAAGGAATCACATGATTTGAACCAAACAGCTTGTGAGGGTCTAATGTCAAAAATTGCATATTGGTTTTCCAAAAACAAGCTTTACATAAATACAACAAAGACAGAGTTTCCTATTTTTCATGCAAAACAAAGACAAGTTGATAATATAACTATGAAGATTGATAACAATGACATCAATCAGAATAACATCATTAGATTTCTAGGTATGACAATCAGTGATACCTTAGACTGGGAAAGTCACATAAATAATGTAATCAGGGTAGTAAATTCCAAAATATTTCAAATACGGTGCATGCATAGAGTACTGACACTACAAGTACTGAAAAACTTCTATTATGCAGAGATCCAATCTAGATTCACTTATGGTATAATACTCTGGGGACAGTCTACAGCCGCAAATACACTCTTTATTGTACAGAAAAAATGCATTAGAGCTCTGCTATGCAAAACTCAATCCGAATCTGGTAAACCTCTATTCAAACAACTTCAGATGTTTCCACTCACGTGCCTTTACATACTGGAAGTTGCCTGTTACATCTATAAAAGGAAAAATAGTATCCTCTGTCGCAAAGACATTCATCACTATTTTACTCGTAATCACAATCTAATGAATACCCCACAAAATAGATTGAAATTAACTTAGAACAGTCCTCTCAGCATTGGAATTCGAATATATAATAAAATTCCTGAAGAAACAAAGGAGCAAAAAACCTTTTTAAATTCAAAAAATCGCTAACAAAACTCCTAAGATGTGGTTTGTTCTATACTTTGGAAGAATATTTTAACATGTAGCATTCAAGCTTATTGCGAGTTTAATTGTATACTCTGTGTATTTGATGTATTGTATTAGGTATTTAACTTTTTGACGTATTTTTATACCAATGTGGTCTTTTTAATGAATAAATTTGATTTGATATAATATTGTACTAAAACTTTCACCTTCATTTATTAACATTTTATAATTTGGGATAAATTTTTTTAACAATGTTTGTGAGAGACCGGCGACAGTCCTGTAAATAGACTAACAATATTCATAGTTTTTGCAAAATTATCACATTGATTTTCCTTGTTTTTATTATTATTATCCGGGAAATATGAATACTAACAATTTTATCGATATTTCTTCAGTTTCCTCTCTGAAATACCCGGTTTCAGCTGACGTACGGCTTGGGGATAGTCATCTTTCCAAACAGCCCCCCGATGCAGCTGGGGATGTTCTTCACAGGTTGCTCCCCTGGAGGGGGCGCCTCCAACCTGTGGACCCTGCTGCTGGGGGGCAACATCGACCTGTCAATCGTTATGTCAGCTGTCAGCACGGTCGCCGCCTTCGCCATGATGCCGTTGTGGATCTTCATGTTGGGCAAAACGATCTTTGACAGCGGCAACCTGACGGTGCCCTACGCCCAAATAGTGTCGTATATGGCGGCCCTTTTGGTGCCCTTGGGCGTAGGGTATTTGGTGCAGAGGTACCTCCAGACGATTTCGCGCTTTTTGGTTAGGGCGATGAAGATCGTTTCGACGGTGTTGCTGCTGTTCATCGTCATCTTTGCTATCTCTGCTAATTTGTGGCTGTTCAAGCTTTTCAGCTACGAGGTAAACGAGTGGAGTCAGCAGAAGTTGTGCTGCATCAGAAATTAATTTTTGTTTGGTTTTAATCAACCGACATTGTATCATTAACGTTTTTGAGATGCTAATAGTGGTTAGGACATAAAAATTACTCAGGTTACTGTATATAATTCATCAACTGAAGGGGAAAATTCGGATAACGGTTTTTTTTTTTCAAAAGCTAACTTTGAAACCTTGCTTTTATTTTTACCGGAGAATAATGCCAAAAGTTTCAACATTCCTTAAAAAAATCTATCTATCATTTTTATAATCTCAAATGTCTATTTATATAAAATACAAATTTTTTTCGTCCCATTTATTATGCTTTTGATATTTTTCTTTGGGACTTGAGTCCATCTGCTTTTTACTTCTCCAGAATTATCTTGAATTTTTCACATTTTTCATGAGACAATTAAACTAAATAATTATATTTCAGATGATCATAGCAGGTATGGCAGTACCTTGGATAGGCTATTTAGCTGGTATCGTCATTTCAAAAATATTGAGGCAGCCAGGGCCGGATTGTACAGCTATAGCTTTGGAAATAGGCATTCAAAACACTGGCATATCCATTTTCCTATTGAGATTCACCTTACCACAGCCGGAAGCTGATTTGACTACAGGTGAAATGGTACCAAGTGAATTTCTACGTGATTTTATGTTGTTTTTCTCTTCCAGTTATTCCTGTTTCTATTGATATTCTCGCACCTGTTCCACTTTTGATTTTATTTATATACAAGAAAATTCGAGCAAGGTAATTACTTTATACAATAATACGACCAAACTACAATTGACCCAACATTTTTTCCACAGGATTTCAGATTCACCTATTGACAACAAAGATTCAGGTTCAGGATCCACAGTCAGTGCCTCGAAATTATAAACAAATATTTTACGACAATAAAACTGCAAAATGTGTAATTTTCACTTTTTATTATGTAAATGTTTTTTGACTACATTTGACACATTGGCAAAACATACCCAAAATCAGTTTTTAAGGCTAATATGAGAAATCAATTCCAGATAATTATTCACGGTATGGTTTCTGTCTGTTACAATATTTTATTGTAACATACTGGTTCGTGATGTTATGCCGAGTTGTGTAGCATGAAGACAATGCAAGATTTATCAAAAAAAATGATAACAGGCAATAAATCTAATCTTATTTGATCTATTTATAATATTTATTTTTTCATGTACAAAATAGTCTTCAATTCATTCATGTTTATCATGGTGACGTTGGTAACGTCAGAATAAATATTGCGTTTTTTTTTCTTGAAAATGTGGTCGAATAGTCTCGCAATTTTTCTGATTTACAAAACAGTTTGTGTCAAAACACAAAGTGTTTTTTTAGATTCCAGTGTTATTACAATCCATATAGATGAAACCATTACCAAAGGTTACAATGTATCCCAAGATATTCTAAACGAAGGTAGGTATGTTTTTTAATTCTGAGTATTTTGAACTGAGAAAAATTATATTTTGCAGATTACGTCATTTACAGTGAAAATGAGAACATTGCCAAAGTTAAATACGGTTCTATAAATGGTACAAATGGAAATTTTGAAGTTACCGGAATATTTTTAGGTAAAAAATACCTATGATATTTTTATTGTTCGGATAGTTCGAAACATTTCGACAGCTTTTGAAATTTTTTTCAGGGAAAACTTACATCTCTTGTAAGAATGCAAAAAGCGACGAAAAAATACCATCAAACATAGAAGTGATAGTAATTAGAAAAGAACGGCTCATAGACACCCTGTTCACTGCATCTGTAGCGACGTTAGTGAGTTTAATCTACATAAACTTCGGATGTGCCATGAAGTGGGGAGAACTCAAGAGTATTTTGAAAAAACCGATTGGTCCTGCTATCGGATTTTTCGGACAATTTATCATTATGCCACTGGTGAGTTATTGGAATCTGATGTGATGAGAGAGGACCAAAAATTGATCTTCGCGGTACCCCATAAAATTACGTTATGGAAATGTTGAACAATCCAGACTCTATGTTGACTGAAAATTATTAATCAAAATGAATGAGTAAAGATACAGTCATAATATTTCATACAATTATCCTTATCTTTTCAAAGAATAGTTCATAAAGATAATGTTGTAGTAAAAATACCATGTCTATTATTCACCCTCATTATTCAATATTTGTATCTTTCAGAATAGGCTTGGAATAGGTAGGTATTGTTTGTAACAATTTCTATCTAGAGAAACAACATTGAGTATTTGATTAAGGAGAAACCGGAAACTGATCTTTTCAAAATCATTTGTAATACTTTTATGAATAGGCAAATAATGTAACCATTAAAATAATAATAACAATCATGTTTAACTTATTGTCTATAATACATATAATATAATTGCATGAATAGACTAAGAAAGTTTAAAATAAATTCATTTACATAAAAATGAAAACAAACTCATTGATATTATTCACATATTTCTCATTATTTGACAAATGAAAATGACAATCCCTTGTTAATATCCAATATTGCACGTAATTTTTTTTTTGGAACCACATCAAAAACTTCCTATTCGTATGATTTCTCGTAGAATTATTTTTATTGAATTTATTTTTCAGTATTTCATCATTTTAAATTCAAACAATTTTTGTTTTTAAAGATGTAAACGAACTATTTATAAACAAATCAATGATAATATATTCGTCGAATTATTGATAACTGGGAAACATGAATTTGGTAATACTTTTTGTATTAATCGATATATTTTCTGTAATTTGAGTTATATTTCAGCTCACGTACGGCTTGGGGCTAGTCATCTTTCCAAACAGCCCCCCGATGCAGCTGGGGATGTTCTTCACAGGCTGCTCCCCTGGAGGGGGCGCCTCCAACCTGTGGACCCTGCTGCTGGGGGGCAACATCGACCTGTCAATCGTCATGTCAGCTGTCAGCACGGTTGCCGCCTTTGCCATGATGCCGTTGTGGATCTTCACGTTGGGCAAAACGATCTTTGACAGCGGCAACCTGACGGTGCCCTACGCCCAGATAGTGTCGTATGTGGCGGCCCTTTTGATGCCCTTGGGCGTAGGGTATTTGGTGCAGAGGTACCTCCAGAGGATTTCGCGCTTTTTGGTTAGGGCGATGAAGACCATCTCGACGGTGTTGCTGCTGTTCATCGTTGTCTTCGCTATCGTAGCGAATTTATGGCTGTTCGAGCTTTTCACGTACGAGGTGAAAGAGTGGAGTTGGTGTTTTTTTTTGAGATTTTTTCGAGCTTATATGCTGCCCTCATAAGAATAACCGCGATATTCACCGCTATATCGCAACTGAAATATTCATTTTTGAAGTTTTTGGTTTGGTCATTACACATTTCATGACATTCAAAAGATTTTTTATGAATTCCTCCATCATTTATATTCCTAGAATTTTGCAGTTTTTTTTTCGATAAAATTCAATACTGTTTCCAAAAAAAAGTCCTATCGGTTTTATTCTTGAATATTATCATCAGTTTACCAAGATGAAAGCGGTACTGCTAGTAAATATCGCTGTTTCGATTCCCTTTGTCACAATCTTGAAGGTTTACCAAAATTCTCGTTGAATTTGTTAATGCCATAGCGATTTTTCGAAAATCTCAATTTTACGTTTACTCGCAATATTTCGGAAAAAGGTATTTTTAATTTCGAACCTGTATGAAATAGCGCATTTTATATAATAACAGTAATCTATTTCCAGCCTCATTTTGAGCGATGTAAATCGTACCCAAGGTCCTCGATATTAATGCATTTATTCAAATAAATTTCGGTTATAATCATATTTTTTTCGTACTATAAACTCCATGACACTGAAAATTACTCTCCGTAATAAGGCGTTACTATTTTGCAGATATCCAATAAAAAGTCTCCGGCCCCAATTTACTCAAATTACGATATTTTGAAACATATACGGCGTTTATGTTAGGAGTTAAGAATAGTGGTGTGACATAAAAAATACGTATTGTGTAATTCATCTACTCTGAAGGAGTCAGAAGTGGAAAAAAACGTCATTTTCCCAAAATGTGACTAAGAATACATTACTTTTCATTATTATCAAGTAATGTTCTATTCAGAAACGAAATTATTTCACATGAAGAATCTTTCAATTCCTTTTCCCATACTTTGCACACTTCTCTTAGGCACTTGCATTCATTCTCTTTTTTTATAAGATAAATAATTTCATTTCAGATAATCATAGCAGGTATGGCAGTACCTTGGATAGGCTATTTAGCTGGTTTCTTCATTTCAAAAATATTGAGGCAGCCAGGGCCGGATTGTACAGCTATAGCTCTGGAAATAGGCATTCAAAACACTGGCATATCCATTTTCCTTTTGAGATTCACCTTACCACAGCCGGAAGCTGATTTGACTACAGGTGAAATGGTACCAAGTGAATTTCTCCATGATTTTATGTTGTTTTTCGCTTCCAGTTATTCCCGTTTCTATTGCAATTCTCACACCACTTCCACTTGTGATTTTATTCATATACAAGAAAATTCGGGCAAGGTAACAACTTCAATAACAGTATATTACCAAACCACATTTTGATTCAACATTTTTCCTCAGGTTTTCGGATTCACAGATGGACGACAATAATTCAGGTTCAGGATCAACAGTCAGTACTTTGAAGTTATAAACAATTATTTTATTGGAATAAAACTGCAGTATGTGGAATGTTCATTTTTTATTTTATTGTGTAAATGTTTTTCAACTACATTTGACACATTGGCAAAAACAACATATCACAATGAATTAAAACGCTCTCAAAATATAATACAGAATCACATTCAATATAAATATATTCTGTCATTCAGACCCACAATCAGCTTAAATTGATATCAAGGCGAAAATGTAGGGTTCGGCCTTTGAAGTTTTTACTGGTGAGAAGTCTAGATTGTACAAAAGTGTGGTAACATAGCATTTGGAAAAAAATTTCTATTGATTTCGGGTCATGACAATGATATCTACAATAAATAAAAATTATTCAAGTTTAACAAATGAGTCAAGCCATCCAGAAAGTTTAAAACTTACAGCATTCCATTCCCAATTTCAAATCAATTTGCAATTATTGTAAACTAGAGGATAACTCTTTTTGTGTGAAAATTCAATGAGAATATTCTAGCAAAAATTAATGAATTATTAATACTAAATATCGGGGATAAATAAGCCCTGGTGAATCTCTTGTGTGTCTTGATTCAGGTTAACAGAAAGTTATGTTCAACTACTTAGTTTTGTATAAAATACTAGAGTATAAAAAATGAAGACAAATGGTAGTCATAAATTCATTGCTAGCTTTGAAATCGCTGATTAATTTTGGTAAAAATATACAGAGTGTTTCAGAGTCTCAATAAAGCTGCAAAATACATGTTACAGGATACAAGAAGAAAGCAATCAATTCCAAATGTTTATCAATAAAATGAAAACTGTATGGTGAAAGAATTCAAATAAAAATATAGAGGCATATAGCTCAAATAACCCATTATCTCATTTACTTATTCCTAAAAAACGTTCCATTTTCTTTAATAACCGTATTGGCATTTGATTTAGATACTGTTTGGTAGACTGACTGTAGAGGAACATGCAGGAGCTCTATTATTTTCAAGAATTCTGTTTCTGAAACGAAAATAATCTTGATAAATAAATGTTCAAGTTTGAAAAATAATACTACTAATTCAAATTTTGAAAAAACAGTCCATCAATTTTTAAGGATATTTTTTCTCACCATTTTCTGCTGTTACCACTCCATGTCTCATGAGGAAATCCAGAGCAACAGGTGTACTGGTTGTTTTGAAGTCTTCAGAAAGCAGTTTCTCCAAACACTGACAGGCTGGGACAAGTTCAAAAGTTTCTACTTCTCCATCAGCATTTTCAGGGACAAAATCTACTGGAAGTTCTAGGTCAAAAACGAATTCTGTGTTTGGGAAGAGACCACGTTCTGATTCAAAGAAAAATCTGGAAAAAATTCGGAAATGAGCTGAAAATATTACAGGATGATGAGGAAACAATGAATTGATTCTATAAAAATTCAACTAGAGAGGCAACAAAACCAATAAATTATATGAATATTTTGATGGAAAAATATTGACATTACTGAGAATGAATACAATATCTACTCATAAAATTCTCATTATACTTTACGACTTGAAATTCCAATGTTCTATGTATATCAGTTTATTTATAAGATAAAATTATTGGTATTTGTTCTCTCTCTTTGAATCTCATGATATTCTGTCTGATAAGAAAAATATCTAGTAGACTACCATAAAATGATGACAGTCTTCATAAAGGTAAAATATCTCATCAACAAATTTCATATTTTGAATGAGTCCTAAGTTTATCAAATCATTCATGACATTTGGACTTACGAAACACATCCAGTACTTATCAAGTTTTCTAAGAGATGTGATGGTATTGAAGCCTCTTCCATGGCCTCTTTATGTGCAGTTTCCAAAATTCCATGACCTACTGATAGTCCACCACCAACCATATTGTCCCATTTCCCTAGATATATTCAGAAATTAAACATCACATTCATAAAATTGTGGTTTCTCAATGTACCTGGCCAAGTTTGCTTTGTAGCTGATCTTTTTTGGAACCATAAACACAATCCTTTTATGGGATGTTTCACATAACCATTGATATCAACTCCATAATTCCTTATTCCAAACAAACAAGTAGCTGACCTATCCATTTTCAAAAGACTCTTTGAAATGAATTCTGTTTTCACCTCATAACACTGAAAATACAATTCTTGTTATTGTAATATATGAGATATTAGAAGTACCCACTTCATCTCTCCAACCCTTCAGGGCAATGAAAACATTGTCAGCCCTCAATTCTCTCAACACCCTGTCAACATGACTGCTCCTTTCTTCATAGTCACGGAAAGCAGGGTTCAACTCCACAGATCCAGAAGAGATTAGAAAAACCTTAAATCATTTCATTCAATAAGTGAAGAATTCTTTTAATACCAGTTTCAAACTTTCTGAGTGAAAACAAAATACTTCTGGATGTCAACATTCCAAAATTATCCTGGATTTCATCAAGGAATATTTGGTAAGGAATAGATATAAAAAATGTTAACCCATTGAAAATCAGAAGTTTGATAATGAAAAATAAATTTTTTCCATCCAGTAGTATTTTTGGATTTCAAAGTATACCCAGAAATGATTATCTGGAGAGCAACTCACTTCTGGATACTTGAGGAGCTGTTTCATGACATCAGGTCTTACCAGACCCACTTGGAAGCCTTCTATAAGAAAGGGCTTGCATTCAGAAGACCTTAAACCTGGAATAAATAAGTGTTTTTTTTCATTCTTTAAACAATCAGGGTGTAGCTCTATGGATCAATATCGAGAGGTAGTGACTATTGAAGTCCAAAATGAAAGAGTATCAAAGGTTCTGAAAATATGTTGTATTGGAAAAATAAGTTGAGTTTGAGGAAACAAAATGTACTGACCTGATAAATAAAAACAGTTGAATTTTTGGGCAAGTTTATAAAGGAGAGACATCACGTATCTCCGTTGAAAAATCTCGAAATCAGATTTGCGATTCACTCACTATCGAAAATAAGTTGTTGACAATGACAACTTTTGACACTTGATTGCTGGGTTGGGGTTATTTTTGTTTCAAGGCCATAATCCAAAATATGATTGCAGGAAGTGCTCATATAGTCTAAAACTCAAGTGATTGGAAGTCAGGTCAGGGTCATAAATAAAGAAGAAGTCTAATAACAGAATATAACCTACAATTGTTTATTATTGTTTTTGTTTTTCAAACTTCTCTAGGGCCACCTGAGTAGACGTAAAATATCTGTTATGAGTCTTCCAACAGATTTTGGACCTGATTCTGGTGGACGAATTAAGGTACTTTCTTATTTCATGTACATCCCACAATTATACCAGTCATTCAACTTTAGGGTATCTGTATAGTGAAACCGATAGTCTATGGTAATATCGCTCGATATTTTGGCAAGAAACGAGAGGAAGATGGTCACACTCATCAATGGACAGTTTACTTGAAACCCCATCAAAACGAAGATATGTCTATGTACGTGAAAAAAGTCCATTTCAAGTTACATGAAAGTTATGCCAATCAAAATCGAATTGTAGTCAAACCACCTTATGAAATCAGTGAAACAGGATGGGGAGAGTTTGAAATTGTTATCAAAATTCATTTTCATGATCCCAATGAACGACCAGTGAGTAAAAATAGGTAACATAATGCCTCTTAAGTATTAGACATATTTTCAGGTGACCATGTATCACATACTGAAATTATTTCATTCTGGCAATACTCAAGATATTGGCATTGAACAGATGCAAGGTTTGGTGTCTGAGAATTATGATGAAATTGTGTTTCAAGATCCAACACAGCTCATGCACCATTTATTAACAAATACCAAACAGTTAACTCTGGGGAGATGGGATCATAATACTAATTGTAAGTTTGGTTTCCAAGCCTCTCACTCCTCTTAGCCAGAATTATGAAATTCCCATTTGAGTCATGAATATATTTTTCAGTTGAAGACAAGAAAGAAAAAACACTGAAGAGCATTGTAGAGGCAAAGCAGAAAGTCAAGAATGAAATTGCCATACTTAAGAACAGGTTAAAATTAGCCAAAGAAACAATATCAATGTTCAAAGAAGAAATAGCCAAGTCTCAAGATAACCAGTTCACAGTTTGAATGTGGATATCCCATTTTTGTATTCATAGGTCAGAAATAATTTTGTATGGAATGTAAAATAAACTTCTCAATAGTGACTAAACTTTGTAATAAAACATGAATATCTTTTTGATTAATAATATACATAATACATAAAAACCCACTGCAAGCAGAAATCAACCTACAGAAGATGTTACCAATTCAGCTACATCTGGATCAGGTGATCTAACAGTCAACTGCATGGTAACACCATCAGCTAAAGCAAGTTTAGCTCTCACCAGGATATCTATTCCACCTCTAAAAACCCCTGAAATAAAAAATACCTATTCAATGACATGTTTCCACAAGTATTTCTAACATTTATTTTTTTAAATGTATATAATATAGAAAAGTATTTCAATTTTCTCACCTGCTAAAAGTAGGGTATGGGTAGACTTTCCCTCAGGAATTTTGTCGGTTCTTTCAGCAGGCTGGAGACCTAAAAATTGTACGATGTTCTTGACTGCCTCTTCCAGTGTGTTCATGGAACTCAGGGAATAGGTATCTTCTTTTTCTATGAAACTTTCGGCCGCTTCTTCCCATGCGGCGGCCCAATTCACTTTGCTCACCCTCTGGATCTGGTCTCCGAGAGTGATTTCCAGATCTTCCAGTATGTATTCGTCATCATAACCTGGAAAGGCATCGGATACAAATCTATGAAAAACGTAAGAGTTCGAGACTGACCTTCATCGGAATCTGGCAAGCCTGTTGTGGGATCGCAATCCTTGACCATGAACTTCAAAACTGCTCCAAAAGTGCCGACGCAAGCAGACAAATCATCATCGGGGAATTTCAAAATGACGTAAGTCGATCCTGTTTCGTTGTACGGCAACTTTGCGCATGGCACAACTGATATAATCTGTAAAAAAAAACGATGATTAATAATATAACTTTTTTCGGCAACCGTCCGGAAAGTACGTACTTTCCAGACGATTTTTTTTTTGAGAAAGTGGCATTTTTCCGGCCTAGTCCGGGAAGTACGTACTTCCCGGACTAGGCCGGGAAGAATCACATCGTTGTTGTCATTGTAAATATGAAAATCTTGGTAGTATGGTTTTGTTGGTTTTGATAAATGCAGTTGATCATTACCATAGCAGCAAAATAACGACTGACAGCTATCTGACATAAAATTAGCTAACATTAAAAAATTATCAGATGAAAACAATCAATGTGAAACGGAAACTTTACCTTCTTGTTCTGACTTCAACAAAAGGCACTTAAATATACCAAGCATTTCAAACAAATTGAATCCATTCAATATTAACAATTGTTCTAATTTTAATATAAATATTAATATAAATAAGAATTGAAATGTTCGAAATTTTGTTCTAATAAAGAAATGTGTTTCTTTGATTTGTTATTCTACACGGTTGCCGAAAAAATTGTGTACGCAACACGCCCGAAAACAGTTTTTTTGGACTCGCAGACTTCCAGGACTCGCTACGCTCGTCCTAGAATTTTGTCCACTCATCCAAAAAAACAGTATTTTCCGGACTTGTTACGTAAATTACTATTTCTACAAACGGTTAACAAAGTAGCTTTCGATGTCATTAAGTTACGGCATTGTCGCTCGTGCGAGGGAAAAAAAAATTGAATGTCTAAACAACATAATTTTTTGTAGTAAGGTACATATATTGGGCTCAGATATTTTGGTTATTATGTAAAAGTATTTTAATATTGTTCTTTACTTGACCAATTGTCTGATAATATATGTCGAAATCTGCACAGAATTGATTGAATAATTTGCTCATTGCTACGATTGGAGATTTGAGAAGTATGTTAGTTCTTGAATTGGGTAGGTAGAAAGTTAGTTCATTTCTAGAGTGTAGTCTCGGCACATGAAAATTAAAATAGGAGAGTTATTCAGGACAGTCTACTAGATTGTTTACTCATTTGAAAATAAAGATTATTGAATAGTAGGTTCTTCGGTTTTGAAGGGATAGTAGTTTGAATTTATTTAGTAATATTCTGTTGTCAATACCTTGTTCTGGGTAGACCCCATCTAATTTATATGTGAAGTATTTCATGAAGCCTGTTTGGATAGACTCTATTTTGTTTATGTGAATATTGAAAAAAGCCGACCATACTAGTGAACCATACAAGATCCTTTGTTTGATTGCTTTTCTGAAGGGGAGTGTTATTTATATGATAGTCATATTGTGTAATATTATTTTTGAGGGTATATTGGGAGTATTTACATTTATTAATGTTGAGAGGGAGATTATTTTCGACACACCAAACATGTAAGAATTCAAGATCTTTTTGTAGAATGAAGCAGTCCTTTTCAGATACAATGGGTCGAAATATTTTCAAGTCATCTGCAAAAAGTAAGAAGTGACTTAAGACATTAGTTCCTATATCATTAATGAAAAGTGAGAATAAGAGAGGTGCAAGGTTACTTCGTTGGGGGGCACCGCTGTTTGCAACAAATTGGGAGGATTTGTGGCCTCTATAATCCACGAACAGGATACAATTAGTTAGGTAAGAGCGAAATAGGTTCAATAGTCGGGTGTCAAAACCATAGGAATGTAGTTTACTGATGAGAATATAATGATCCAACTTGTCGAATGCTTTCGAGAAATCCGTGTATACTGTATCTACTTGGAGGTTTTGATTAAATGCATTACTGACTGTTTGTGTGAAGCACATTAGGTTTGTAATTGTAGATCTTTTACTGAAGAATCCGTGTTGATTGTCGGAGATCAAATTTTTAACTTCAGGAAGGATCCTGTTGTACAAGCACATTTCCAATGCCTTAGCAAAGTTGGACAACAGGGTTACAGGTCGGTAGTTTTGAATATTGTTTATAGCACCAGTTTTCAAAATGGGGCAAATTTTTGAAACTTTCCAATTGTTGGGAAAGCACCCTGTACTCAGTGCTAAATTGAAAATTACCTGTAATGGTACAGTTAGAATGTGAGCACAGTCTTTAACGTAGAAGCTAGGTATGCCAACGTCCCCGCTGGTACTTTTGGACTTTAATTCGATATCTGAAAAACTCCTAACAGAGATGATTGGTTTTAATGGAGCGACGAAGTCGGACATTTTCTCTGAGATTGTCAGAGTTGTTGGTTTTCAGTTTCAGTTTCAAAAAAAAAAAAAAAAAAAAAAAAAAAAAAAAAAAGTGTACGCATTTTTTTCTGAAAACGACTGGAAACACCCCCGAAACCCCGAACGCTCACCTCGAACGCCTCGCTCGGCTCCACCTCCACCCGCACGTTCTCCAGCAGCTGGTCGGCCAGCGTGTTGAGGCAGTCGAACTGCAGGACGGCGTGGTGCGCAAAGCAGTGCTTCACGCACCGCACGACGTACTCCGTCTCCGACTCGGTCAGCTCGACGGGCTCACAGCTGCGGAAGGGCGCGCCCAAGGGCGGCACGCCCGGCACGTGGGCCAGCCGGTCGGCGAGGGCGGCGTCGAACGTCGCGGCGGCCGGCCTGGGGGGACCTGCAGGAAGAGAGGCTGATTTCGACGCCTATTTTCCACTCAGTAGGTAGTGCGTTCCTTTGGAACATCCCCACTCCTGCTACATTTGCTTCTGGACCTCCCACCGCGCCGTCTCTCTGTCGACCAATCAGAAGCCATAGACACGCCCACTTCTCGTTGGAGGGACAATGTGATTGGTCGACGGAGAGACGGCGCGATGGGAGGTGTGGAAGCGAAAGTGGGAGGAGTGGGGGTGTTCTGAAGGAACGCACTATCTACTCCGATCACAGCTTTGAGTATCAAAATTGGAGTTTCCATTTATATTAAACAAATATAAGAGTTGAGCCAACGCGCAATCGACGTTCCTCAAACTTATACTCTCCGATTCAAGGCTTTTTATTTTGAAGTGCGAATAGGCACTCATGGAGTATCTCCTAGGTGGCCAAAGATTTTTCATTCAGGAAATGTGATCAATGTGATGGTCATTTATTGTAATTTTAAGTTTCCAATTTGGAATTTTTCAGTTAATATAAAGGAGTTTTTTAAATTCTGAGCAGTTGGGGGAAAACATGGCATACCTTGGTTTATCAGCATGCCTTCGGATTTGAGTTTCGTTTCACGCTCCTCAGGGCTCGGCACTGCTGCCAATGGCACCGACTTCATGTCAAACGGCCGATCAGACGGGTTTTGCACGTACTCTCTAAGAGACCGCTCTAGAGACGGAATCGAAACCTGAAAAACAATACGTTGCTGAATTTTTTCGGCTCTTGATTATTCAATCACAGGTCGGGTAATTAGTGATTTTTTCACAAGTTTTGGCTGTACTTACGTATTTTGGCTTCCTGAACTCGAATCCGACGTCAAAACGCGACGGACTCGAGTATTTTTGGAGGTATTGTTTCGGAAATACACCATTTGAAACGATTTGATAACTCGAAATTTCTGTTATTGATGACACAGAATTCGTCTTTCTTTCAACTAAAACACCACATACACTTACATTTACAATTTTTTTAACGGAAAAAACTGTTATTTGAAAAAATCACTCTTCTTCCAAACGTAAACAAAACCGGCCGAACAATCAGGCTGGCTATTATGTTAAGTTGACAGATTGAAATTCAAAGAAGGGTTAATTTTTATAAAAATATTAATTTGTTTCTCTAAAAATTGTTGAAAGCTAGTAGATGTAGGCGTAAGTGGTGTTTTTCTCTCCTTCCAATTTCGTACCGTAGTTATAATAAAAAATAAACCGCAGTGATTTCCTTCACGAACATTAAAAGACCCCCACCTGCAAGGTATCCAGTATGTAGTTGTTGTAGAGGCTCTTGTCCTTCCTGCCGAGGATGTCGCTGTAGTAGGTGGCGCGATCGCGCACTTCATCGTCGGAGTCCATCTGGCAGCGAGCGAGCAGCACGAGGACGTTGTCGAACAGGTCGGGGCAGGAGGCGCCGAACTGGGCTATGGCGGACACCGCGGCCGCCCTTATGGGGGGGCTCTCGAGGATCACTCGGTTGTAGATGAAGCGGATGTACCTATGGGCGGGGGTGATGGACGTAGTTACTAGGGGTGGGCGGTAATGATTTGTGAATATCGATGACAATCGGTCCGATTCTTTAAAAAGTGGTTAACACAGTGGATACATTAGTAACGTTGTTAACAACTACTTTTTTAACCACTCCAGATTTTCCACTATTCCTAGGTGGTATTCTTCAAATACGAAATTTATCAAGGTTGCTAATTTCTTACATTTCCACAAAGTGGTAAATAAATGCAGAATAGCTATTTGTACTAGGGAGGAAAGTGCCACTTTTCCTTCCGCAGGATGTAGTTTACTGCACAACGCGAAGCGGAGGGCAGTAAACATCCAAGGGAGGAAAAGGCACTTTACTCCCATGTAATACATATGATTTTTCCTCCTACCCACTAAATAAACCTTTTATTAATATTGAATGTGCAGTTTTGAGCAGCACTTATATGAACACCATTGGAAGAAGATAGGGTTTGAACAGGAGCTTTAGTATTTGAAATATTTTCGCTTAGCACATTGTAATGGTGGTAACTTCTAGAAGTGCTTGGCTGATTTTGATCAAGTTCAGGTTCTACATTATTTCCCATAATTTGGTCAGAATTTTTTCTTTTTTTTGTGTAAGATTGTTCTACATAACCTTCTTCGATATTGGTTGATTTCCAACCGCCATGCTGTTTTAGAGCTAAAATATCCCCACCAGCGTTTACTAACAGAGTTGCTGAAGTTCTTCTGAAACTGTGCCCTGTGTAATGTTCGGCATTTGGAAGATTGAGATATTCTGCAATTTTTTGTGGTATTTTGGATATAGTATTCTTGCCAACCACTTGATTTATACATTTGCCTGCTTTAAAGCATACCAACAATCGTTTATGCTCAGTTTTAGGACGTAGACAGATATACTTTTTCAAAAACAGGATTGATTGATTAGCCCATAGAAAATACCGGCACACATATTACTTTCTGGTCTTCTGTGTCCGGGACTGCCAAGTTTTTCGTGAATAATTGCAGGAATAATAATTATATGTTTTGTTAATGAACCTAGTGAGGTAGGTATAAATATATCCTGGAATGCATATTATTACACAGGATCATTGCTCATTGATTCAGCTAGGTATCTAATTTTTCAGTAGCAATACATTCTACCATGTTGAACATCATTGGTTCTATCAGATACATCATTAACATTAATATTCTTGGTTTGTATAATTTCATTAGGGCTCTATATAATTGGATGATATCTGTTGTTTCTTGAGCATATATATGTAGATATTTTTATGATATTTTTTTCAGTAGGAAGGTATAGGTTCTCAATAATATCGATTATCCTACCATATAATTATTTCCTGAGCGACTCAAATCCTGATAACTGTAACAAATTTCCTTCATAACTGCCTCTTCAGATATATATCACCTTTATGATGAATTATTATTTCGTTTCCACCAGTAAAATCTGGTGGATAAATTAGTCACTTTATCAGTGGTAAACCAACGACAAGTTGTTAATTTTTTTTCCATTTTGACGTAAGAGAACTGGGGCATTTTTTGCGACAAAACAGTTTCAAAGACCGTTTTAAAACAGTTTATACGTCTACGTCATCATTTTATAAGCCGAAAAAATGCAACGTTTCGAAACGTCACGTGTCATAGTTATTTAACCTCAGATGACAGTTCGCCATATTGAAACATGATTGAAACGGTCCAAAAGACGCTTTCAAAACGTTTTGAACCAGAATCAATTGTGACGTCACAAATGGTTCAATAAAATGGAGTGTTTCAAAAGTCTTTCAAATAGTTTCAAAACAGTTTCTCGCAAAAAAAATGAAAATTCGGAAAGTGATTCAAATAACAACTGACCTTCCTATTTGCCACCCAAATGACAGTTGTTGAGATAACCACTTCCTTAGAGAATTAGACCGAATGTCATAAAGTTAGCTCCAGTCAATTCTCGGTACTCGATGGGTTTTGTTGAATGTTTTTAAGGGCGATTTTTTACAAATAGTAAATGTCAGTGAGTGTGGCGAGGTGGGGAGAAGGGAAGAAAGGAAGAACAGAAAGAAAAGGAGGGGAAGATGAGGGCAATAAAATGAGGAGGAAGAGGAAGAGGAAGAGGAAGAGGAAGAGGAAGAGGAAGAGGAAGAGGAAGAGGAAGAGGAAGAGGAAGAGGAAGAGGAAGAGGAAGAGGAAGAGGAAGAGGAAGAGGAAGAGGAAGAGGAAGAGGAAGAGGAAGAGGAAGAGGAAGAGGAAGATGTTCCCGAAAAGGCCTAAAAGCCACGTTGAGCTCTCACCTTGAGGGCTGCTTGGTCTTGGGCCCCTCCTTGCCCAGCAAATGCAGTATCCTCACAGCCAGCGAAGCATGCTCGCAGTCCTCGATGAACTCGCACAGGTGCGCCAAACCCGCCTCCTTCGCCTCGGGGTCATCCTCGATGACGGCGATGATGGCGTCGGCGATCGACGCCTTGTACTCGAGCCCGCCCTCGTCGCGCAGCATCGCCGACAAGAAGTTGACCAGCACGGCGTGCTTACGTGGGAATTTGAGCGCCAAAGCACGGATCGCTCGCACGACTGCAACTTTGAATTCGTCGCTGATTTCAGAGACGAACGTGGCTATTTGCTTCATGAGGCGGTCCACGGAGGATTCGGCGCCTGCGGATGACAGTTGCCGGTTTGAGGTTAGGTCACAGGTTAGAAATCCTTTACAGATGAGACAGTCAGACAGAGCGAATAAGATTAGAGAGAGATGTCGAAGGCGCAAGATTTGATAGTCCAGTCATAGGACGAAAAACTGTGAGTACTCATATTGAGTGGTATTATTGACGTTTTCTTACGACCACGTATGAAAACGTCAATAATCAAACTGTTTTGTTATTCAGAAAAATATTACAACGGTCTCATGAATTGATAGAAATAATTAGGTATATTGTGAAGGTACTCACAGTCAATATAAGCGTTTCTCACATCACATTCATGTTATTTATCGGAATTTCTGTCTCGTTTTGAATTATAACGAGAATTATTTAGGTATCTATTAATTTCAATGTATCAATGATACATAACCTCTGAAATCACTTTGATAAACATTACAGTTCATAACTGATTGTCTGATGATGTTGATGACAGCGGGTGAGATCATTCAAAAGATTACGGCTATAGTTTTATCAGTTACATGTTGCATCATATCACAGTATCACAGATGTTTGCACTATTTACATTTGACAAGGAGTCAAGAACGCACTAACTCGTACGCGCTTGCGCACTACGTACTTCTGTGGTTCTGTATTCCTGGTTGCGTGAATGCAGGCGCTAGCAGGCGTATGGTGTCAAATATCAATAAAACCAATTGTTCAAACAAAACTAATTCAATCAATCAGTCATTCACATGATAAAAAATTGTCGGAGAAGTATTCAAATATCATCTTGAATATGGAAATAAACAGTATTTGATATCGAATCAAAACCACCTGAAATTATAGAGACCGCTCAAGTTACATTTTTGACAAGACTTCCCGCGAAATGAAAGTATTCGGAGTCGTAGGAAAAATAGTGTACAAAACTCGTTGATGTCACTTTCCACACCTATTGTGAAACATACTATTTCATACGTGGTCGTAGAATAGGTAATTTAATTGAAAGT
This sequence comes from Chrysomela aeneicollis, assembly GCA_029955515.1. Classification (NCBI taxonomy): domain Eukaryota; kingdom Metazoa; phylum Arthropoda; class Insecta; order Coleoptera; family Chrysomelidae; genus Chrysomela; species Chrysomela aeneicollis. The sequence continues at coordinate 25,189,792 of JARUHQ010000005.1, forward strand.
TTTGGATGATTTGCATATATCTATCGACAATAACAAACTATGTGTATTGGTATTGCTTGATTATTCGAAAGCATTCGACCAAATCAATCACAAACTTCTTGCAGCAATTCTAAATTACCCAGGGTTTACGTTGGATGCTGACACTCCTCAGAAACTATCTCCACAATCGCTCTCAGTGTGTTATACTCAATAATGAAAAATCTGGTTCAATTGTTCTAAAAAATGGTGTACCACAGAGATCAATTTTGGGACCTCTTCTTTTCGTTATTTATACCTCCCAATTCTCTAAGTCCCTTCTTTACACATCTATGCATTGTTACGCGGACGATAAACAGTTGTATTTAGAATTTGAAGAAAACTCTCTCAATCATGCACTCGATCTGATAAATCGGGAACTCTTTGATAGAGGTTTCTGATAGATATTGTCTCAGTGTTAATGCTTCATAATCATATGTCAAATCTTTCGCCTGTACAACCGTTTACCACCTGAATTCAAATTACTTCCACTCAAAACATTCAAAAAAAACTTGAAAAATATTTATTTGAAACAGTATTATAATGAAACGAACTTGATGGCACTCTTTGATTTTATTTCTATTAATCACCTGTGACATTATATTAAATGCTTAGTTTATAGTTGTTAAATATTTTTTTGTAGGGAAATTGTTATTCTATTTATATATATTTATACAGGGTGTCCCCTCTCAATTGGAAAAAACTTCTGGGGCATATTGAGGAACCATAGACAAGCAGTTTGAGATAAGAGACTGATGTCCGGAAGTGCATGGTTTTCAAAATACAGGGTGTCAAAGTTTTTTTCAAAAAACTTTTTTTTATTAATATTTCAAAGACACGTTAACCGATTTTCTTGAAATTTGCTAGTGATGTAAGCTTTAATAAGACGCTCAGTTAGCACTAATTAAATGTTAATTATGACTTCCAGTGGCGCCCCGGGGGACAGTGTCACGAATAAAAATGACAAAAAATGTACGCTGCTGACTTTTTTTAAAAATTTTATATATTTTTTAGAAAGCTCAGTTAAAAATACAACTTTTTTGTCACTTGATATTTTTTCGTATCTCTCTCCGTTTTCGAGAAAAAATTTTTACTAAAAACTTTATTGAAAGGTTCATTATTATTAGAAAGAAAAACAAGGAGGCTTTTTTAAAAATAATTTGGATTGTTCGCGATAAATTCCGCTGCCACCACAACTCTAGCAACTAGGTCCTCCATGGTCGGCACAGGAGTTGCATTGATCAACCGTTCCATTTCGCCCCAAAGAAAAAAGTCCAGGGGGGCCAGGTCCGGCGACCTTGCTGGCCAAGGGACGGGACCACCTCTACCAATCCACCTGTTGTTGTAGGTTTGTTCGAGGTAACCTCTGCGCGCAAAATGCGCTGGACAACCATCGTGTTGGAACCAGGCCTCTCTACGCAACTGGAGGGGTACATCTTCCAGCAGCTCGGGCAGAATATCTCGCAAAAAAACTAGATAGTTATTCCCGTTGAGGTGATCAGGTAGAACGTACGGCCCAATCAAATGGTCGCCAAGAATACCTGCCCAAACATTAACACCAAACTTCTGCTGATATCCTCTGATGTGCGTAGCATGGGGATTTTGTTCGCTCCACTCGTGGTTATTACGAGGATTGAATGTCCCCTCGCGCGAAAATCCTTTTTCATCGCTCGTGAAGATTATACTTAAAAAATCAGCGTTTTCATCCGCTTGACGGAGCAACCACTTGCAGAACTCGAGCCGCCGAGGAGCGTCGTCAGGCAGTAGATGCTGCACCTTTTGCAGTTTAAATGGATAGAGATCGTGGATTTTCAATACTCGATGGACAGTATTTTTGCTGCAATCAAGTTGCGACGCAATCAGACGAGTGCTAGTGTTGGGCTCATTCTGAATGCGTGCCCTGACTTCATCCTCAACGGCATCTCTGATCGGAAACTGCCTTGCAAATTCTCGAAATCTTATGGTTTGGCAATTCACGATTTGGGAACCGCTGCCCGTACAACCGTTGTGCTAACAAAGAATTACCCCGCGCTTCCCCATACAAGAGATGCATATCTGCAAGCTCGGCTAATTCAAACCGATTCATTTTTGCAATTAGTGTAACGTTTGAAGATAATTAAGTACTTAGAAACTGACACTTTCACTAAAGTTTGACATGTTTATGTGTTACCATGACAACATTGTTTTGTTTTAGATTTTCAGATAATGAACCTTTCAATAAAGTTTTTAATAAAAATTTTTTCTCGAAAACGGAGAGAGATACGAAAAAATATCAAGTGACAAAAAAGTTGTATTTTTAACTGAGCTTTCGAAAAAATATATAAAATTTTTAAAAAAAGTCAGCAGCGTACATTTTTTGTCATTTTTATTCGTGACACTGTCCCCCGGGGCGCCACTGGAAGTCATAATTAACATTTAATTAGTGCTAACTGAGCGTCTTATTAAAGCTTACATCACTAGCAAATTTCAAGAAAATCGGTTAACGTGTCTTTGAAATATTAATAAAAAAAAGTTTTTTGAAAAAAAACTTTGACACCCTGTATTTTGAAAACCATGCACTTCCGGACATCAGTCTCTTATCTCAAACTGCTTGTCTATGGTTCCTCAATATGCCCCAGAAGTTTTTTCCAATTGAGAGGGGACACCCGTATTTATTTTTTTATAATGCCATGAATGTATATTGAAATTGGGAATTATCATGAATTTATTTCGATGGTTGGATGGAAGAGCAAGCTCTGTGATGAATTTTTTCATGTGCAGAGATTGAATCCTGCCTTTTGTCAGGTTATCTGTACTGGATGTATATAACCTTTCAATAAAAGCATTTATTATTATTATTAGAAGAAGAAGCAAATCAACAACCCCCCACTGACCGGTCTTGAGCAGCGTCGTAATCGCCAGCGTCGCCACCGATCGATTGGCATCGCCGATGAGGTTCTCGAGGTCGAGATGGCACGCCGTCACCGCCGCCGGATGCACCGCCGCGACGCGGTCCAGCGTCCGGACGGCGGCGAAGCGCAGCGCCGGCTTGGCCGAGCCGCAGAACAGCTGCAGCACGCCGACGGCCGCCGCCAGATGGCGCCCCGACGTGCGTGACAGGTTGACGATGGCGTGCGCCGCCTCGTACACCACCGCCTCCGACTTGTGGCGCAGACATGACTCGAGGAAGTCGAAGTGGGGGGAGGTGGTGGAGGAGGCGTCGGTGGGGTCTTCCTCGAGGAGTTTGGCTGCTATGCGGATCTGGGGGATTATTTCGAAGGGGATGCTTAGATAGTGTTACGGACTGTGCTGTGTTTCGAGAATACCGGAAGTCATTATTTCGGCGGCGCGCGACTGGCTGTGATTTATGGCCTCGTGATCAAGGATGGTAAACTAGAGAAGGATGGTTCATTGCCATAAGACGCAATGCTGGCACATCGAACGACGCGATCGTGACGTCACTGGCGGCCCTCATGCTTTGTTTACGTTTATATTTCGATACTCATACTGTGGATTGTGGCTGTACAAATTGTTTTTTTTAAACAGAGTTCTTCAATAATCGTAGGTATAATCAAATTACTCAGTAAGAAGATTTAGTAGTGTGGATAAATATTAATAAATTATTACATCACCTCCATTGAAAAGTGTGTAGTGTTTATGAAATCATTTCAATTTCATATACCATCTGATAACCAGTATGCCAAGTAGCAGATTTGCTATTTTTGGACAAAAACCAAGAGGATTCCAGTATTATTTACCACACATTTCCAAAAGGCACTGATTTTGTTTGGGATACTTATTTGAAAAGGTGGATGAGTTGTGAACATGCAGATGTTGTGAATCCTGATACAAGTCACATACATCAGAGCTGTGATTTGTCCAACCAAATTTAAAAAAGAGCTCTACAAAATGGGTAGATGAAAATGTGTTATGAAAAAGGAGTACCTATTCTCATTATTTTATGATGTTCCATGTAATCAGATTCAGGAATTTTGTATACTTCCAGCTATAATGAGGATATAAAAACCTGCAAATAAAAGAAACAACCTGGATTGCATCTATAGTAGAGTCCAATGTATAAATGAAGAGAATAGTCAGCTAATAAGAAAATCGAAATTGATGTCAATATATTTATATATTATTATAATGTAAGCGTACCCATAATTCAAATTAAAAAATGTATTTTATATTCACCATTCATTGATAATTGTTAAACTTGATAAAATAGGTATATAGGTATATCAATTTCAATTCAAAATATATGAACTTCAAATAACCTGCTGTGCATTGAATAATATATATGCACACAAAAATTACATGCATCATTCATCAGTACCTATGAATTCTTCATTGAAATTTCTCTATTTTCAATATGAAATTGTTTTCAAGGTAGGTATTAGGTACTTACCTATTTATGGAATAGGTATATTTCCTGCTTTGTAAACGTTAAATTATCTCATGTTTTATTTTCTGGGTGGACATTCAGGAATTTTTGTGAATCAAGGAGTTTTTGCTCACAAAAATTACTAATATTTGAAGCCATATGATACCAATAACCATCAATATGTATCGATTATAAAAAGGTACATCATAGTAAAATTACTTTTAATGCCCATTTAGTGATATTCAGCATTAGTAATTTTGAATTCAGGGCCGTTGACTACGTCATCGCGCGCCTTCGGAAGCCACGCCTTTTGGCCGAAAAAATCGCTTGAATGAACCATCCTTCTCTAGTTTACCATCCTTGCTCGTGATGACATCGGTCGCCGACGTACAATTGTGTGCATAAGGAAGTCGTACAAGGTTTGTATGGTGTGAACCTGCCTATGATGTTTCAGATTTCATTAAAAAGTAGTACACGTACACATTTGGCACTTTTGTGATAAAAATAGTTTGAATTTTGACACTACTTGTCAAAGTCGATGAGAAGTTTAATAAAGGTTGACAAGCCTGACTCAAAATAGCCCATAACTGATGTACGACTTCTTTATGCACACAACTGTACCTATTTAGAGGACGACTCATAACCGTCGCAGTTTCTCAAAATTCAACGGCACTTCTTAGACCTCTATTGAATATTGAAAATTTTGCTAAAATGAGTATTTTGTACAGCGTTGGCCAAATTGGACACTTTTAAATAGAAAGTCCTGTTTTGAGACGGGATATATGAAAACTGATGGCTGTGTCTGAAAGTCAATTTTTATGACAAACTTAATGGTGAAAACCGCATATCGATATCTATCACCGTTTCTGAGTTACAGCATGTTTTTCGAAAATGTGCATTTTCGAAAAGTTGTAACTTTTTTCATGTCAAAAATTCGTTGTTTCTATAAAAACATTCCCAAAGCACTTTTTAACGTAGAATTCAACAGTTCAAGTCATTTATTTTTTCAATTCATATATCAATAGTTATTAATGAAAACATATTTTTTTCGAATGGGACAATCTGTATATTCCTGCATATTTCGATCTTGAAATTTCCATTCCAGAAATGTAGCACACTTGATGTTTTGCTAGAATTACCTTTGAAATGCACATCTTTTAGGTTTTTTCATGTAGACTTTGAAACACAAGTAGGCTTTGGACGACGCGGTGATAAAACAGAATGCAAATGTTCACTGGTAGCTGTCAAATGTCAAAAAATCTGTCAAAATCAGTAATTACTCATATCAAGAAAACTAACAAAAATGTAGACTATATTAATTATTGAGAAACAGCTTATCATATCCCATTTTTCATAATTCTAATACTTCATTGCAAATGTGTTAGAGGAATGAACAAAAACCACGAATTGAGGAGCACCTTTACTGCTTATATAACAATTTTTTATTCAAGCAGTAAAGGCGCTCCTCAATTCGTGGATTTTGTTCATATTTCTCAAACAATTTCCTCAAAAATTGTGTAGAATGTATATACCTATACTTGAGTCTGAAATATGAGGAATGTATTAAATTTGAATTCTGGTGGTTTATAATTTGTGAAAAAATTAATTATCAATAGTAAGGAAATATTTTCCAAAATATAATCAGCATACCTTAAAAATTGCTGCTATAAAAAAGATAGTTTTCAGGTTGGGTGTTTTTTCTGGAAACAATATAATAATATACAAAACTTCACACATTGCATTCCTGAAGAATTATTTGTTATTTTTGAAACTAACTCTTGAAAAAATCAAAGAAGGATTCACAATTTAGTATCATGGGATAGAAATTTAAAAATAAAATTATATTTAAGTATGTAGAAATATGAAATGTTGAAAGTATGTTCTTACCAACAAACAGACAGCATAAGGTGATTTTAATGACATCCTTGTCAACTTTGTTACAAGTTTTGTAACTGCTAATCTATCTGTTTTTCTGATGTGATATAAGAGACCCAGTGCATGATACTGTACCATGATGCTAAAAAAATATAAAATTCTAGTAAACCCAATATATTGGGTATCTACCACATACTTGTCACTATTGACTGCTTCCTGAGCTTCATTCACCCATCTCTTGACAACTTCTGGGGCAAATTTTGCCATATGTAAGGAACTCACAAGAGCAGCTGAACTGACAGCAGGATTTCTATCAACTATAGCTTGTTTCATGTATCTTTCTATGGCCTGAAGCATTGTAGCATCTGTGATGCTGCACAGGGCTCTTATGGCAGCAGCTCTGTACATGTCTTCTTTACCAGTCATGTCTTTGGTCAAGCTAGATGTCACAATGATCACATCATCTGCTAGGGAGCTCAGTTCTTTGATGCCCAAATATACCAGGCGTCTTAGCACAACATCTTTTGACTGGAAGAGTTTGGTCATGGCAAAGAATACATCTGTGGCTTCCTTAGCACTCAAAGTTTCACCCTGAAACAATCAGATTCATTAGAATGGTTTGTGGAATGGTGATTTTACATACCTGGTTCAAAAGGTATAGTAATTTTGTTAGTATGGGAGTACATTTTCTTGGGTTCACACTAGTTTCGTTGAAAACTCGGGCTTCTTGTAGAACAGTGGTTTTCTCAATGTTGAGGAATGGATTACCACCTCCTGTAAGTGGAAATTTCGGTGATTTTGAGTTATTATAAGCTTTTAAAGACATACCATCCTCTTCCTCTTTTTTGTCTCTCTTGAAAGAAGACATTTCAATGATCAGAACTACTCAAAAAATTGTATTTTTGAAAAATACTGCAAATTGCAGTAAAATAACACGTCGAAGACTTCAAAAAATTGATGACAATTTGACGATTTTGACACATTTGACATGGTTTTGACGTAAACAGTCCGAACATACCCGATCAGTGTGCAGCCGATTTGGGAAGCTCATTTCACATTCGTGAAATAATTTGAGGTTACGTTCGTTATTTTCGTACCGCCAAAAATGTGATTCAAGTTGATTCAACGGGGTGAATCGCTTAGATAATCTTTTTGAGAATTTTATGTTTACAGGATAGATGATTTCATGATGCAGGATGTGATGGATAGCTTATATTTTGCAGCATGGTTACTGCTACTGTGTTCGTTGATTTTTGTAGTAATACTTAACCTATACTTGATAAAGAGGTATGTCATGATTTATTTATTGTGAAAATATGATGATCATTATATTTCAGAAATGGTTTTTATGTAAACGTCAACTGTTGGTTCTGCAATAGTTGGACTAAAGTTTTATATTCTAATAGAAATAGCTTTGAGTGCCCAACTTGCCAGCAATACAATGGATTTGATAAAGATGGGGGTTATAACAGGGTCATCAAAGCACAACACTCTCCCAATACAACTGATGATAACAAGACTATCAAGAAGACTGAACCTTACACAAATGGTTTGTGTAATTATTGCAACAACAACCAGCAGCTGAAAGTTTTTCAATTGGCCAATTTCACTCCTATCAATGACAACAATTATGACCTGGAAGTAGAACATTTTCAGTAAGATATACCATAATTGTATATGTCCAAACAATAGTAATTGAAATTTTTCTAGGAAACAGTTGGAAAAATCTTATAAATTGTGTATGAAGTGTGAAAATGTGGTCAAGACATCAATAAACAAGGCAAATGCATGGGTATTTGGAAAAAACTTGCAAAATTTGTGTAGAGGCCTATCTTTCAAAGACCAAAGAAAGAAGTCATCAGAAGGAATAACAAGAGATATTAAACTATATTGTTGCAAACTAATTAGATATACACTCATTGTTTTCACTATTTTGATAATTTGCCAAATATTGAACATCAAAATTGACTATCCAACCACAAATATCAAAAAGATCAGTCCCAGATTATTTGAAAGCTACAAAATTATTCTCAGAGATACTTTTGGTGCTTGGTCTAGTGTAGAGAAATACTTGGAAAAGAAACTGAATATCAGTTCCTATATGCCAGTGAATATTAAGATTACTGCCAGTAAATTAGTGCCTATAACATTCATGGGATTCCTCCTGGGTTTCATTCTTCTCATCTGTGACAAGAAATCAGTATGGTGGAAAATCAATGATTTGCTAGGTTGGACACTTTTAATTTTGTCATCCACTCTGTCTCTTGATTCTGGTCACTTTGTCTACATAAATATTCTACAGGTGAGTAGACTTTTATTTTTGTTTCTTATTTAAAAATGCAACTGATCTAAATCAAGTGAGGGAGTCATAAAGCTGAAAAATTGAATATCAACCAATAGTATTTCTGATTTTGCAGGTCATTTCATCTTTGAGCCTTCTCTACAGTTACATATCTCATGAACCAATGGAGAAAATAAAAGAATCCAGGAAAAAATTTCAGTTCATGAAGATTCAGCAATCCAATGCAGACAGCCTTGAAGAGAGTATAGAAGAGAACAACTCAGATTCCAGCAATTCATTTTACCAAGACTTGAACACCTCTCATTGCCAATCTTATCCACCTACCTCCCCTTTCAGGTGCTACCAGAGCAAAGTCCAACACAACCACAGTTTTGCCTCTGCCAAAAGTAACAGCACTGCCTCAGTCTTCAACATGTCTCATGGTATACCTAGCAAAAGTTTCCACAGTGATTTGAATATCAGCATGGACAATTTGAACTTGAATGACTTGAATCTTATACCACAGCCTTGTAGTTCCCCCATTTTTTCTGTGAGCTCTCCCAGAAGACCCCTTCTGTCCCCTGCTAAATTGAAAAACATCACTCAGAACCCTTGGACAGCCGGTGGCTTCTGGAAAAATGATTCCCAAATTCTTTCATCCTCTGTACACCCCACAAACCTCAGCAGGTCTTCTAGCCAGAGCTCTGGCTTCATTTCCAGCAATTACAATTCCCCTCCGGCATCGAGGGAACACTCTGTGGGAGGCGAAATCGAGAGGACCTCGGTGTTATCTGAGCCCTCCTACCACTTTTCACCCATCAATACCAATGCTAGTCAATTGACAAGTCAGCAGCTTTATTACAAGACTGACAACAACAGGTTTTACCCGGTGTTAGGCCAAAACAACATGTTGTTCATTCAAAATGGTGTGCCACAGCAAAGTTATTTCGGAAATCAGTCCCTCGGGAGTTTCAGCATGGGGGCACACTCTTCCACGTTCTGTCGTCCTGATAGACCTGTTGGAGGCCTATTTAAGAATTTGCCAGGGACGTTTTCTGATTCTCATAGCTTCAGGAAACCTCATTCGAATTGAATTCAGGTTGGCACCCAGTGAAGATTTAATTTAGAAGGAAAACGGAGGAATTGCGAGTAAAAAATATGTTTTTTATCTCCAGAAGCTAACCACCTAATTATTGACTAAAGACTTCTCGGAAATATAGCTCTACCTCATTCTCCTGTACTTCAATAGTATAATTAACCACAATTTTATACTTATTTTACCCAGTTATATAAAACACAAATTTTTATTTAGGTAATTTTTCCGTTAGGTGACGGAAGTCAATTTTTTTTTCAAATTTTTGGTTGTGTTTACGTATTTGGGTCCAAAACTCGAATCGGAAGTCAAAACGCTGCGGACTCAAATATTTTCGGAGATTGGGCCCATTTTGTTTCGGAAGTACACAATTGAACACGATTTGATATCTCAAATTCCTGCTATTGAAAACACCAAATTCGTCCTTCAGACTAAACTTACATTTGCTTGTTCATATAAATTTTCAGCGAAAAAAACTCGATTTCCAAAAAAATAAACCTTTTTCCAAACGTAAACAAAGCCTCGCGTTTCGTTTTAAAGATGGAATGGTGAATATTTGAAAAAATATCAGTTTTTTTGGCGAAATTTATTGAAAACAAGTAGATGTAAGCGTGTGTGGTGTTTTTGTTGAATTTCAGATGTCAAATAGTGTCTTTCCGAAAAAAAATACTACATCTCAATACAAAATACTCAAGTACGCCGTATTTCGAAAATTTTGAAAAGATTCAACATCGCCACCTAACTGAAAAATTACCTTCATTTATAGCTTTCAATCCAAGTACATTGATACCATGTTTTTTTATTATGTAATACTAGTCAATTCAGTAGTTGATTTTTACTGCTGATTCTGAAAATAATAAATAATTTATGTAATATTTTTGAGAGACATCATGCATAGGATGATTAAATTTTGCACAATGCTTGAGGAGTTCTACTGGCAGCTTTTTGTTTGGGGACTATTTTTAATGATTTTTTATAAGTGGTCTGATACATTGAACCCCTTTGAAGTAATGTATATCGATATTTTTATAACATTTTGCCCCAAATATATGTTGAATGAATCAGTAAAAATGTGCAAGTGAATGTGGATATTGTGATGTTATTGTTATTTATTGGATAATTTTATATATATGAACATCTATTTGGGGCAATAATTGAATAAGTTGAATTAGGTTAAGCTGATAGAGATATTTTAATTTGTGCATTTTTATGAATTAAGTTGTCTAGGTAATGAGTTATCATCAAAGCTTGAAGTCCTTGTTGGTTGAAACTGTCTCAAATTGCTAGATCAAGACTTGAACTTACCTTGTAATTTTTGGAGTTTTTGTTCAGCATTTATTTATTTTTTTATATTTTTGTTTCAACATGAACTATTATATTTAGTTTTTAGCTTTGATAGTAACATCAAGTTTCACAGATCTTTCCAAAGTATTGTTTTTTTAACTAATGTAGATACTTCAATGCAGCTCTAAACTATTGGATATATATATTCAAATAATCATCACTACTATTTCATTAATAAACCTTTGTATGTACATCAATATTGGTCTTCCCAATATATTATCTTGTCTGTGAAATTATACTGCCATATTAACATTGTTATTGTAAACTGGTTGTGGTCCAGAAACTTATACCTACAGTTAGTATTGAAAGTGATTGATTAAAGAGTTACAACAAATGTTTCTTTTTATTCAAAATAACTAACTTTTATATTGCCATGTTATGGGGTCACGTTTTGATAATTTTGGATGATCTGGGGGATATGGTTTATGTTCTTTACCATACTTTGACTTGACTGCTGTAGGTCTAGTCCTAGAACAAAACAATATTTCGATTTTCTAGCATATACCTTCTGAAATTGGGTGATGCTTATTCTACCATCTTTTGAATTTGTAAGACTGATTTTCTGGAGGCGTGTAGTTTGCTTCAAGCTCGGTTAATCTTATTTCTTGATCATCACACATCCATTTGTTCTTTTTGAAATCGACTAGACCGAAATTTGTGATGTTGCCCTGAAAAGCCTTATTATAATTCAAATTGTCTGCCAACTATAGGGGACAATTACATAGCTTTTGACATATTCATCTGTGGGATAATATGTATGGAGTTTTGTGTTCAGCTCTCTGGGAATTGGTTTCTTATAAAAATTAGGAAAATGTCTGTAGGAAAGATCATACGTAGTTGAGAAATTGTCATGGAAGTTGGGAGTTTCCTCAGTTGATCTCACTGGGTAGAATCCGTAGCCCTGTGAAAGTATAGGTGATAAATTTTTTTATGGTTTCGATAAAAAATCTATGTCCACAGTACTTCAGCTTTTATTCTTGCATCCCAGAGTAATGCGGATGGGTATGCGGTGTTAGTTTTTCGTCTATACACATCTTTATATTCGGTGATATGCTCAAAATTATTTTTTTGGTATTCACATTGCTCTTCAAACCAGTTGCCGACCAGTACTTTATTATTCAAATGATTTTGGGGTTTCTAGAAAAATTTCATTTGAAGATCACCAGTAATTAGTTTATTATTTCATTACTGAATATTTCAATCTGATAGCTTCCATTTCCTTTCAAAAATCAAAATTGACAAACTCGATTTTATGACAGATAAACATGCACGTCACATTCATATATAGGTAGATTTACTTCCGGATTTACATCACATTACATAATTACATACAAATCCTTGTAAATGAAAATGGTCTGTACGTACCATCAACGGTAGTCGGTGCAGCAGTCACTACTTTTATGTATCATGCGCATGCGCCGAGCTGGTGCCAGGTGTTTTTCTTGTCTTGTCACATTTCTTCTGTATCTGTCAAATATTATCTGTTTACATTATTGAAACTTTAATTATTTTGAGTGAATCGAAGAAATGTTTATATTTGTTGAGTGAAATTAGTGTTTCTTTACTGAATGAGCTTCATATAATTGTTCATGAGATCATAATCAGTAAGTTATTTTAATATTTTTTGTTCCTTCTAGTCATAGAAGGAGAATACTTATAAGGCTCTTTGACTGAAATCAGTGTTTGTTATGGATTTTTCTGATAATTTTCAAATACGAACGAAATAACCGATAACATCATTCTTGTTTTGGCTTATCTATGAGCGCAGAAATGTTCTGCAGACGCTCCAGAATCGTGAAATTTTGTCGCCAGAATGTCTGTCGTCATAGCAACCATCTCGCCGTCTGCGGCGATAGTTTTTTACGCTGAAAAAATGCACATCCTAGTAGGTTACGTCAAAAATGACCGAATCGCACGGCGATGAAGACTGTGATACAAATAATGTTTGTTCAAAATCGGTCGAGGACGAGCCAGAAGAACCCTGTCCGTTTTTGAAATGCCACCCCAAAGACAGCTCCGACTGTCCTGCAGTTAACGGCGAAAATATTCCGAAGCACGTCCTCCTTAAAAGAACACCAAATAATGCCGAAGCCGAGGTGCCGAATTCTTCTAATTTGGATCAAGATACCCGAGGAAATAGAATATTTGCTAAACAAGATGAGGCCGGATGTTGGTTGCTGAGATGGGACGTGAAGGAACATAAAGAAGGGGATTTTATAGCCCTCTGTTATGAAGGTGAGTTTTTGAATTTTTCCTAATATTCTGTAAGTGCACTAATGCGAACCGGATGTTTTGCTGATGTTGACCTTTAGAATCCATTAGAAATTAATGCTGAATGTGATGTGATATTTCGCCAAGGGGAACGTTTTATGTGAGGTTTCATGTTTTATGAATGTATTTATTAATTGGAAATTGGATATGTAGGCACTCACGTAATGTCCCTCCAATAACTATACTGATTTTGAGGAATGTTCTTTGGACATGGCAAATTTTCAGGTGTTAGGTTACCATTACACCTTACACTGATTTTTCTCCTTTGCTTTTGATGGAAGCAATTTAAAATTTGGGATTTCCCAATGTCATATCTACATTTTTGTGTCTTGAAACCAATGATATTTTTTAGGATTTCTTCGGATTTCTTAGATTTCTCAGAATGCCTTTATTTCTCAGGAGACGATTTTTTTGAAGACCCTGACATTTGAATTTCATTCTTGAGGTTTTCACCCAAGGACAAACCTTTATCAATGCATCATCCTCAATTATTTTGGCACATTTTTTTAGGCACGTATATACTTCTATATTAGGAAATGAAATGAAGCAAGTAGCCATTCTAGTTATATGACCTTGAAAATGTCGGAAAATGTATTAACTGGACAAACACAGTGATAAAAGGATTGGTTACATTTTTTTTTGAAGCCAAGATTCAACTACCTATTTTATTTCAGCCAGTATAAGGCAACAGGAAAAATATTTCGATAAGGTCGCTATGCCGTTTCTTTTTCGTATATACAGCGTTCTTGAGATAATCGCAAGGAAACTGTTGCAAATGAAAAACGGATGGGATGCGCTAAATAATTACAATTTATATCGAATATAAAGGATGTTATTCAGATTAAGTCGTGAATGGATAGACGTCAAACAGGAAATCGAATGCAATTAAGGATACGTGGCTAGCATCTCTATGCGAAAAAATAGGCGAGTCTCATTGCTGAATTTTTCGTAAACGAGTTTTTGAATTATTGTCTGCCCTTGACTTGAAGTAGGATTTACTCAAACTCATCGTTCAGAAGCTCGTAATATTGTTAACATGGTCATATGAATTCTATCTCCAGATATAAAAAATTAAAAAACCTTTTTTTACGAATAAAAAGATTTTTGGTCCGATATTGGCTCCCACTCTAAGGTTCTCACTATTTGACCTCGACCTTATAAACTGTAGTGAGATTTTTTTTCCAGTCACATCAATTTCAGTTGACAAACTTCAGAGTTCCATAAAAGTTGAAATCTTTTTTTTTGGTGTGAGTGTTGGGAGTGCTTGGGTCACACCACCCCCTTTCCGGCGCTCGTGTGCTTTTCTAAAAGTACGCATTTGTATATTTTCCTGCCTGCAGACGGTTTACTCAATTCGACGCCTTCGAAGTATTTTCAGAAATTTAGGAGAAAGATTATTCCAAATTGAACATATAGAAACTATTATTATATACTGCGCATTCGAGTCTCGAATAAAGTAACAGTTATTTATTTTGTGTAAATGATACTGAGAAGAACAAATGAAAACATCAACTCTGTTTATTTTGATTATGGAATATATGGTTGCAGTAAAATTATTAAGTTATTATACCAGTTTCAGCAGACGCTCCAGGTTTCTGAGAAAAAATGCTTCACTGCTGATACAAATAAACTTTCGTGTTTTTTTTTGGAACGTTCAAGGTTAGAATGAAAAATCAAGTGAAAAATCATGTACCTAAATGTTGGAATTATTTTATTCTGAAGTTTCTTTGACAAGTTTTGATGAAACAAGGGCACTTTCGCCTTGCGACTTTTTTAGCTCTACACAAAATGGTGTTCACGAGATCTCCGTACAGTGTTTCGTTTAAAAAAAACATCAACTTTGTTTTTCTCGCACTGTATATAGCGATTGTCCCAAATCTGCACATAGTGAAATAATAGACGAGATTTCTTTGTAAATATTAGAGTTCGCCTATATTTTACTTCGGTGCGGTGTTTTAGAAAACTGGAAAAAAGTACGAGGTGGCGTTTGAAATGAAAAAAAAATGTTTTTCTATTTTGGTTGTATAATGAAGTCATTGTGCAACGCAAATGCGTGTCGAAATAGCCTCTATTTCGATACGCAATTTTTATTATTCAGAGTTTGGTACAATCGAACTGTCAAATGAAAGTCAGAAGAGTTAGGCCCAGTTTACTTCTGATCGATTTGGATTTGGTGATATTAGCAGTGAAAAACTCAATGTTTTATTTGGTGAATTTCAATTCAGAGTGTAATTTGATATGAATTGACCAATAACAACATTGAATTTTTCACCGCTGGTATTGCAAAAATCAAAATCGCTCAACTGTAAACTGGGCTTTACGCTTGTGCGTCAGATTTTAATTCTTTCAATGTCATCATTGTTACCAATCGAAGATGTTTCTGTTATTTATCGATATTAAATCCATTTTTTTCTTCAAATTAATTCAAAATAGAAAAAATTGCATATGATACACGTTTTATAAGACACGTTGTCGCACTTGTTCCCCTGTCGCTTCGCTCGTCGTAATCCAAACAACGCGTGCGACAGAATAGCGTCTTATAAAACTTGTATCATAATATACTATTATTGGAACACCCGTTATACAGTGTCCCACATAAAGTTCGCGACATATGGAAAAATAATCAAACCGGATAAAAATTTATTAAAAAAAGAAATACGAGTTTACTAAGAATATTAACGTCCATACATTGAAAATCCACATCAGTTTAACAATGAAATGAAAAAACTAGATGGACTTTACAACAACAAAGACGAATTTCTGAGTCAAATTTTCTTTATATCCATTAATAAAAAAAAACTTCCATATGTCGCAAACTTTATGTGTGACACTGTGTATACTTGAAAATGAAAATATTGTAGAATTTCAGCCCCCGCAACGTCTCCATTTCCGAATCGCATTCCCCGCAATGTCGAATCGACTTTCTACATGTCACGTGGGAACAAGATCAGTTGTTGGGTCGATAATATCAGTGCCTACAACAATACTCCCACAGTGAAAGAAACAAAGCGCTATAGTTAGATAATACGGGCGCAAGAAAAAAACGTCTGTTATTTCATCGATTGCGAAATTTTTGGCGATTAATGTATCCATATTTTTGGCAACATTGATGCAGGCAATACGAACCTAAAATCAGTGTAAAATGAATGAGTTGTTCCGCAATTGTATTCAATCTGTCAAAGTCTTAAGATTTCAAGTTCAACGATGTATTTCGAATGATTGTTCTCTTGAAGAACTACTGAGGAAGCAAAGTAGGTAATTTATGAAAAATGTCTCATAAATGAACACTTTGTTGCAAGTATAAACAAAGTTCACAGAATATACTATCTGTGAACTTTGATATTAGTTAATTATACCTAACACTTTTTTTATAAGAATATTCTGATTTTCATTTTCAATTAGGGCTAGTTGCAACTTTTTTTGGGCAATAGTAAATTATCACTGATTCACAATTGCAACTGTAAATTATTACTAATTCACAATTGCAACTATATATTAGGAAATTTATCAAGAAATTCTTATCTTATAAAAAAATGTTTTCGGTCCAATTTACAGTAATTGTTTACTGTAAATTTGAAGATTCTTATAAGAACACATTTCTTCAACAGTTGCGACAGTAAATTATCCCAAAAAGTGTCGACAAAATATGATAAAACTTCAATATTGAGACTCGAATGTCTCGACGAACATTGATTTGTTGACAATTTAATTATCGATTTCATGTTTCTGTGTTCATAATACGTGTATAAAAAATAATGAAAATATTGATCACATAGTGATCTAAAAACAGATACAGAAAAAAATTCGTCTTGAAAACAGTGAAACATCGAAATTTTATTCAATTTGGTGATGAAATTCATATTCTTATGATTTTTGATATATTTTTCGTATTCTTCGTAATTTTTTCCTACCAATGCACTTCTAAAATATTTAGTGACCCATTTTGATTTCAGTCCCGAAGAGTCACAGCCTGTATAAGGACGTGGAAAAATAATTCCAATTATCCTTAACCTGTATTTTGTACATTCTTTATGCATCCAAATAAAAATATTTCGTCGCGATTAATTCCTCAGGCCCCCCTTAAAACCCCCGTCGCCGGCAACGCCGCATTCCGCGAGGTACGACCGGATCTCCCCTCCCCCCACCCCTCACGCCGCCGAAGTAAAGGTCGCGCGATCCATGAATGAAACCGCCATCCCCTCCACGCGACCGCGACTCGTTCACTCGCTTCCCCCACCACCTCGCCGGCGATAGATTGGAGGCGTGTGCTCACGATAAGTCAGTTGTAAATTCGAAAGTGATCCGTCCATTCATTCGTTTCGCGCGGTACGTTCCGTTTTTTCGACGAGGCCGACAGGATTTTGCGACGATGCCAAGTGTGGCTTTTCGGAGGGGTGTCTGAGGAATTTCAGGTGAGTCGCGAATTTTCGATTAGAGAAATTAATGATCCGTTACTGATTTAGGTATGAATTGTCAATGGAACAAAAATAAACATAATAAACTATTGAAATATTCTGGTATGATAATTAATTGGTGATACAATTTAATTCTGTTACGTTGCGGATTTTTTGTAAAGGTCATTGAATTGAGGATGGTTTAGATTTGTGGGTCAATTGTGTACGAGTACACTACGAGTTCATCGACTTATGTGGTAACAGCATATTTTACGTGGAAATTCGAATGAAAGTTAATTGAAGATTTCCATACTTGAGATCTGGTCGAAATTATTTTGAAATAACTGTAGTTTCACTTCACTCGATATACATTCTAGGGTTAAAGCGAAGGAGAAAAACTATCAAATTTACTCAAATTTGGTACGTTGGCATAATGTCTTCATGGGTTAATAAACCCATATCAAAATCGAGATGAATAGCATTCGTAGCACTCCATTTTCTCGAACTTTCTAGCCAAAAACAGGTCAAAAGATTGCAGGTTGGAAAATACCTCACTTAATTTATAATGACATTTATCTTATTTTGTTACAACAACGGCAGGAAACTATACCACAAAATTTGCATTCGAATAAATTTCTTCGGTCAATTGCACTGGAAGTCTATTAAAGTGTATGGTTAACTTATTTTGGACCAATGTCCTGTTTTTATCATATACATATCTATTTATAGATGTTCCTGCATGAAAAGCATAAATTATTTTTTCTATTCTGAATCATATAATGAAGTGATTATGAAATGCAAATGCGTATCGAAATAGCCACTGTTTCGATACGTCTTTTTTATTATTCGCAGGTTGGTACAATCGAACTGTCAAATGAAAGTCAGAAGAGTTAGGCCTAGCTTGCTTCTGAGTGATTTTGGATTTGGTGATACGAGCAGTAAAAAAACTCTTTGTTTTCATTCAGAGTGTGAATTATGATTTAAATTGGCCAATAAAAACAATAACAACATTACATTTTCCACCGCTGGTATCGCAAAAATCAAAATCGCTCAACTGTGAACTGGGCTTTACATTTCGGTGTCAGATTTTGAATATTTTGTAATCATTGTTACCAATCGAAGATGTTTTTGTAATTTATCGATATCAAATCAATTTCCTTCAATAAAAGAGAAATTAATGCCAAATAACATACTATTCTTGGATTCATAAAACTGCAATCAAAATCTATCCATTTAACTCGTCAAAGCTGCTTAGCAACATTTTCTATTTCAGAAATTCAATAAATCCTACATTTTACTCATCATGTCAAACTTGCTCTTCAACTTGGCATTCCAAAGACTTCAGAACTCTTTCGACGACAATCTTTTCCTGGTATCAATTTTTTCTTGAATCGCAATAAATTCTGATATTGAAGGAAAATTGATAGCTGACTTTCAGAACTCTTTCGACAGATGGATATGTTTTTTACGTTGGTATGAGTTTTACAGCGGAAATCCAGAAGGAAAAAGGATAGAATGGATGAATGCATCTCCTTTATACGATCATTTCTTGGAATAGGTGAATAATAAATCGCCTAACAGACGATTTATTCGTATTTAAAAGCTTCTCCATCAATCTCTTAGGAAAATAAATCTTTTTGTAGTCGCGCTGGAGTATTGGTAGCTGATTCAAGAAACGCCATTCGAATCTGTAATCATTATATGGAAAATAAGGAATATATTACGAAACCACGGATAGGAAAATCACTTATGACTTTGCAATTATTCAATTTTTATGGAGACAAATTGAATGAAGAGAAGCAAAATATAAATCCGCGGATAAAATAGCTTTATACTTATATTCATTTTTTGTTCTTCTTTGTTGAAAATGATGTAAAAGCTGTACCAAATATATTGGGGATGACATTTGATCGGTGTAATCTCGTACTAAAACTTTTTGGTATGTTATTTCATCGAACAATTATGGATTTTTTTAAGTGAATCGCCCCCCTCCTAGTACGCAACTGCTGGATATCAAGCACCGGATGTGAAATATCATTTCTTTGTAAATAAAACTAATACCCCAGCACAGTTAAAATCGTAAATATTATAAATAACGTAACTGGTATAAACGCGTATACGCTTTCAAGAAAGTAATTTAAACAAAGACTTCATTGCTGGTTTGTAAATATAGCGCTCGTTCTCGGTTTCTTCTCGTTCACAACTATGAAATGTCCGGCTGTATCTGTACCATATTCACAGCAATGAAGTGAAAATCATCATCTCTATATATTCATTCATTCATTCATCATTCATTCCAGTGCCAATGAGACGAGACCTTGTTGAGTTTTTGTTTGAACTTTGCGCATTTCTGAATTAGTATAGGTACAACCATTTTTTATGCAGCGACATTCCAGTGTGATTCACAGTAAAAACTGGGTAGTTAAAATTAACTTCAACTTGTTGCTCAGCTCGATCCACTAACCTTATTTAGTTAAATTAACAAAAGTACATTTAGTCGAATGAATCTTGTCAATTTGTACAATAGCTTAGTTGACAAATAACAAAGCTTAGTTGCGAAATCACCGGATATATTTCGTATTTTCAACAATATTCTTTCGATGAAATTAAAACCAATGATGGTGATTCGACAAATCACTTTGGTTAATTAGTACTAAATAACGTAGTGGATTGGTATTATATTTTGTTACTTTAGCAAAATGATATTGTTAATTCAAAAATATAATTTTGCTCTTTCAAATATAATATTGTAAAAATAACAATATAATATTATATAAACTTAAATAAAAATAATAATTAACGAGCTTTATTGGATACCCAAAAGGCTACCGACCGAGGTCCTTCAGCCTGTGTTACACAGTGATTATAAAATGGTTTACAATCATATTCGTAGATAGCAAGACATGGAATTATTCAATTTCTACTAATAAAAAAAAACTAATCAAGAGGAAATAATGTTCTGAGAATTTCAGTCTTCTTGCACTTGCGCATAATAGCATATTGTCGATTTCACAAGTTCAGTGGTATGGTATGAAAATTTATAAGCAAAAGATGTACCATGATGAAAATGAATAAAACTCAATGAATATGTTTTTTACTGTGTTCAAGTAGATTTCTACATAGTCGTCAATATAGCAAGAAAAATATACAGGTGATGGGATTTCAATAGTATGTTGAGAACATCTGTCTCAGTTTGTAACACTTTTTGAAAGGATTACTTTCCATTAGCTTTAACTCACTATTGGCATCCTAATAAAGAATTATGAAGGGTTCCACGTCGAACTTCAACACCCCATATTGAAAACCATTATATTTTCATGTGCTCTATCGATTGTCAAAGTTAGGCAAGTTAAACCCGGAACACCCAGTATTTCAGCGGATTCATTTCAATCATATTCAGATAGACTGCCGGAAATGAGAATGAATGCAAAAACTTGAAAGGACATAATGGCCCATAATTTATGGGTTCTCTGTTTTTCGGACATAAAAAATACAAAGTATAATAATTTCGGAGCATGTTCAGAACGATTATCGAACTTAAAGTGTCAAATAAAAAATGTAACACACAAAGTGACTTCTGAAGAAATACCCGTCATTAAATCCCGAGTTAAATCCAAATAACACGATACTTTCCACCAGAATATCTTTGGTTCATTTTTTTTTGAGTTCACGTATATGATATGAAAATGCACATAATTATAGGTATTATTTAATTTCTTGATAAAAGAGTTTTCAAAACAATAAATAACTACGTGAACTTTGTCGAATTACGTTTACAATTATTGTATTTTTATATATAAGTCGGCAGTCTCTAACATTGGACGACTTTGAAGATGCATTAATGGAGGCTCAGTGTGTCTTCCCATAACTCCTTTGCTTATAAAAGTTTGTAACAGAACATGTCTCAACGCGGTTTCTGTCGTCGATACCGTTTTGAGAAATGATCCTACCGACTGCGCCAATTTTGGATTCGTGTGCGAAAAGTAACTATTTCCAAAATTTTATTTACCAAGTGTCCGCCATAGAGTTATTGGTCGAGTTATTGATATTCCTGAAAAACTCTAATGGCGGTTCGTTTCTGTATGTCTGACAACTGGAATTTGAAAATAGTTATGTGATGGCAAAAAATATCAAATTTAGCAAGGATAAATAATGCGTTATTGAGTTTCTATTACAATTATTAGTTTTGAATCATATTTATGGGTTGAAAATATTAAATAAGCTCATGTGCATCAAAGTACAGGGTGTGACTACACCTAGTGACAAGAATGTATCTTGTTTTCATAATTAATGTCTATTTCACAAATATTTGATTATTTTCGAACCAACCTCACGTGATTCAGGTTATTAAATCTGTTTTCAGATTGAACAAAAATGTATAATATTTCTCAGTAAGGGTAGAGGAATAAAAATGTAATATTTGTTTTTTTTGCAATCTGGTTCAAAATTGATTTATGGGGTCCTCGTTGAATTTCAAGCACATTTTCCGATGAAATTTTCTAATATTATCTTGTCAATTTGATCCATTTTTTGGAACCACTGACAACTTTTTCTCAAATTCCCACCAAATCCGAGGTCACGTGGTATATATATATGAGTTGTAACGGATTTTTTAGTTGTAAGAAATGCAGAAACGAACCGCCATTAGTTTTTCAGTAATATCAATAACAAATTCATGGCGAACACTGTATGATACGGCTTGATGATCAGTTTTACTTTTCCGCACCAGATGCGGTAACTTTGCGCACGCAAATGTATGCAGAAAAGTACTATACTTTGCGAACGCTCGTAGGAAAAGTTGATTGTGATATTGTATCGCCATTCACGATCAACTAAACTACGCAACACTAATTACGTCGCACCCCGAAATTTTGCCCCTGTTTAAATTTGAATAACATTTTTCTTCTTTGAACAATTTGAATTCTGTTTGCACTGTTCGCTACCTCAGTCCTTCAGCTATAATCTCGTACTTCTTCGATACATGAGGTTATTTCCATAAAATTGCTACAGGATGTTTTTTGGAACTGTGCAAAATTTCGAAATTTTCAAAAGGATCCCAAATGAAGAAAAACCGTTTTTTTCAACTTCAACAGCATAGGCATGAATATTATCTCATAACCTTCGACCATTTTCAAAATTGTCTTCTTATCACTTTTCTTTACAGAGTGATCTCAAAAAATCAATTTTTTGGTTTTGCAGTCATAACTTTTTTCCTCTTCAACCGATTTTCGAAATCTCAGGCTCATTTTGAAGCTGAAACCTCATATGAGAAGATTTGAAGATCAGAATTAACTCAAGATGAACATTCAGAATCGAAGGTTTCTTCAAAGGTGACCCAAATCTGAAACACTCTGTAAATCCCGACTGGGAGGAGAATTAAATGAAAATCAACTTGTTTTCGGAAGGATCTTCCATTCTGGACACATTCAGATCTTTTTTTCTTTCAGTTGGCAACATTTGTGCGTGAGAAAACCGAAATGAAACGCCATGTTCTAGAAAAAAATCAGCCCAAAAAAAATGCATGGTCCGTAACCAACGTAACAAAAATCATAATGAGTGACTGACAAGACAGGTTGAAAATTACGTTCTCGTAAAAATAAAGACCAGGACAGAAAAAACTATTCGTAGGTCTTTCTTTTCTGAAGATATAAGACTTCATAAAAAAATTCAAAATAAAAAAAAAATTCTGAATACAACAAAATTTCAGGGTAACCTTCTCACCCCCTATACGAAGTCTCCCATCATGTTTTGAATTTATTTAAAAGAATTTAATTTTTTAGACCCCAAAAAAAATGTTATGCGTACGCCTATGAAACAATTTTTTTTATCTCTTTGATCAACTTTTTTCGCTGAACACAGCTATGGGTACCGCTTGTCTCGATTCTGAAAAATAACTTTTTTTCGCCCTGTACATCAAACTATGATACTTGGAGAACTCGAGTTTGGGCGATTCTTAGTAGTTTTGTACGAAACTCACGAAAATTATATGTAAAAAAATCACAAAAATCTCCTTCCCCTTCATTCGTACCCAAAGTACCCCAAAGGGGCAAGGGGGGCGGAAGAATTTTTTTTTTTCAATATCCGATCCCATTGTGGGGGTCATGTGAAATATGTTTACCGATATATCTAACCGTTTGACCAGCAAAAATTTTACCCGCAAAAAAAATTTTGGGGGGAGGGGGTAAAAAATTTTTCTTCAGTTTTTTTGGTGGTGATATTTTCGTTTCGATCAAACAACGTTTTGGATATTTTTCTTTTTTAATCGGGATTACGAGGGAGATTTAGATTTGGGTCACCTTTGCAGAAACCCTTGATCTTTAATATTTATTTTTAGTCAATTCTAATCTTCATGTCTGTTCATCTAACGTTTCAGCTTCAAAATGATCCTGAGATTTTGAAAATCGGTTGAAGAAGAAAAAAGTTATGACTGCAAAACCAAAAAAATGATTTTTTGAGGTCACTCTGTAAAGAAAAGTGATAAGAAGACAATTTTCGAAATGGCCAAAGGTAATGAGATGATATTCATGCCTCTGCTGTTAAAGTTGAAAAAAAACTGTTTTTCTTCATTTGGGATCCTTTTGAAAATTTCGAAATTTTGCACAGTTCCAAAAAACATCCTGTAGCAATTTTATGGAAATAACCTTATGTATCGAAGAAGTACGAGATTATAGCAGAAGGACTGAGCTAGCGAACAGTGCAAACAGAATTAAAATTGTTCAAAGAAGAAAAAACTTATTCAAATCTCAACAGGGGCAAAATTTCGGGGTGCGACGTAATTAGTGTTGCGTAGTTTATATCATCTTTTTCTATATCTGGCTGGTACAAACAAAATGCGAAAAGCTTTCCCGCCTTGTCGAATAATAAATCACCGAATAATAAATCCGTTTCTCCCCGGTAATCAACTCGGACGCGGTAATTGTAAATTGTGGGAGTGAATCCCATTCCGTGGGTCCTAATCGATCACCTGGAATTGGCAATAATTGGCCCTCGTCCGTTTCCCATTTCGGTTTTCAATACGCCCCTGCATCGGAAAATCAATTCGTCTGTTGGGCGTAGAGAAATTAATAGAGTCAGCCTATGTCTCTTTTGTTGCCCACTGCCGTTCGGCATAAACAAGATAATTTCGCAGTTCCCCTCCCCCTTTATATTGATTAAAAAAGGTATATGATATGTTTTTCATTACATTTCTACGAAGCACGAAACTGCCGAAATTCCCTTTATTAAAATTCATTTTTAGTCAAAAGATAAAAAAATAAACGTTTTCCTACGACCCCGTATGAAAACTGTTTTTTATTTGGAAAGTAGCTCATATAATAACCATCATGGTGTTGTTATTTGAAAAAAAAAAGCACACGTGTTGAAATGAAAAATATCACACGCTCGCCTGAATTGACGAAATAAATAGGTATATTAGTTGGTATGTCGACATAAAAGCGTTATCAAATCAAATTCATATTATTTGTTGAAATTTCTGTCTCTTTTCGGATTATACCGAGAATTCGTTATTTATTAATTTCAATGTATCAAAGATACTTAACCTCTGAATTCACTTTGATAAAAATTAGGGACAGTGACTGGAACTGTCTGATGATGTTGATGACAGCGGGTGAGATCATTCAAAAGAGTACGGCTACAGTTTTATGCGCGGCTTGCATCAGTTGCATGTTGCATCATATCACAGCATCACCGATGTTTGCACTATTTAGGGCCACTTTATAAAAAACTTTAAGACTTAAGATTTATCACCTAACATTTAATACTTATCACTTATGACAGATGAATCATGGAAATATCATTGATTGTGTTATAAAACCATTTAAGACTTATGATTTTACACCTAAGACTTATGGAGATGACCAACTTCCAACTTAAGAAATGGATGATAAATGATCATAAATGAAAATAGGAGATGCGCATGTTCGTACAACGAAAAGTGACATCCTGTTCCCGCGATATTTGAATTTTGGGTTATATTTTCGAATATTATTTGTTGGTGTGGATAGTCTATAATTATTTGGTTGCATTTATCAATTTTTTATAATAGTGATAAGACCATGGTCATCATTTACTTCATAGTTTGCTCATGATTTTTGGGCTTGGTGTTTACTTGAGATGCATGAGAAAGAAAGGTCGGGATTGAAAATACAAAGTTAAACCCATACATAGAAAAAGGAATACCCATTCCAACTCCATTTTTATTTGAACATTATGGATAATATGTATATTGAACAGTTATTTATTTTGAAATCGATGTCAACAATAATAACTCCAAATTATAACTATTTATCAGATCAGAGGGATGCTCTATGCAGCAAATTGCTTAGGTTGGACCGACTACTATGTACACATGTCATCATAGAGGAAACCAGCGATGTACTGTGGAAAACTTACTGAAAAAATCGATTGGCATGGAATCTCAATGGAAATTTATGAAAAATGGAATATGCCAAATTGTATTGGTGCCCTTGATGGAAAGCATATTCAGATACAAAATACAAAACATGCTGGAACAGCATACTTCTACAAGAAGACTTTCGAGCATAGTATTGATGGCTATCTATGATGCATCTCATGAATTCATCTTCATTGATGTAGGCTGTCCAGGATCAAATCATGATGGAAATGTATTCCGTAATTCAATTTTTCATTTGTACCTTCAGTTTTCTAAGATATATTTGGCCAATTGTTTTCCAGACAGTTTTCCTGGCGAGTTTATTTTATAATAAATACTTTTTGTTTATCATAAATATGTCTGAATTCTTCAACTTGTTGAATTAATAGACCATCGTCCATGACACAAATAATATTGAAATGAAATTAAAGAAAATTCAAACAAAAACAATAATAATAGATATAGTTTAGAACTTGCCAACGTCAAAATTATTTGTTCCGTGTCAAATATTCCTAAATCTTAAGTTTTTTTATAACAGAACTCGTAACAGAATCAATTTATCAGGTCCTAAGTATTAAACGTTATTTGATAAATCTTAAATGTTAAAAGTTTTTATAAAGCCACCCTTACATTTGACAAGGAGTCAAGGACGCGCTTGCGTACTAGGTACTTCTGTATCTGATGTGGTTCTGTATTCCTGGTTGCGTAATTACTGGCGCCAGCAGGCGTGTGATGTCAAATATCAATAAAATTGTTTCTCCAAACAAAATTAACTCAATCCATCAGTTATTCACATAATAAGGAATTGTTAGAAAAGTATTCAAATATCACCTTGAATATGGAAATAAACACTACTTGATATCGAATCAAAACCACCTGAAATTATAGAGACCGCTCAAGTTACATTTTTGACAAGACCTCCCGCGAAATGAAAGTATTCGGAGTCGTATGAAAAATAGTGTACAAAACTCGTTGGAAAGTGCATTTCCTTCACTCGTTACGTTTCCGCACTAACCGCTACGCGGCTCGTGCTAAACGACTACTCGTGTGAAATATGCCACTTTCCACACTTGTTGTGTAATATACTATTTCCGACGACCTACCTGAAATGCGTATCATTTCGCACTAGTACGAAATGAAATATTCATCTCCACGCTCTGCGATTGGTGCGATTACCTAATATTTTTACTCATAGGTAGCTGTGACAATGACATATCTACAAACGAATTCATAGCATTATAGTGTCAATGTGATTTACCAAGTAAATAGATACCGAATCATTTAATTTGTTCAGTTTCCTTTGATGCAATGCAAGCTACAATGTCATTTAGGTTTAATAAAAGAAAATAATAGTATTCCGTTAGTACTGAACAATTGTTCAAATAATACAATCAATAATTATTTTTCCAATATTTCATAAATACAGACCAAAATGTACCCAAATATTTTTGTTAAATGTTCAATAAAATTTGTTCTCTTTGTGTGATACATCTTTCTTATATGCTTCTTCAGGCAATTGAATTGGTTTCCTGTAAAAATGATTTGTAAGTAGGTAATACAGTCATGCGAAATTAAAATCAGACATACCTATGTTTTTCACTCGGTTTTTCATGTAGGTCGTCGGAAAAGTATAGTGTACAACACGTGCGGAAATTGGATATTTCATACGAGTTTGGCAAGATTATGAACCACGAGCGAACTCATAATATTCTCTTGCATGATTGAAAATAGTGCCTATGAATAATTATCCAAGGCACCTCTTCTTGTAGCAAAAAGAGCAAATATGAAATGATATATTCATGACATGGTGCTATGCAATGCTTGAATGTTAAAGATATCAAAGGAAGTATCCTAAACTTGTCGCATTTCTCAAAAAAAGAAAAGTAATAGAACAGGTTATAGTTACTGAAAAAGGTAAATTTCAATTATACATCATACTCTATAGTAGTTTGAGAAGCACTAGTAGTAGTAGCATGAAGTAAGTTTTCTTGTCTAGGAACTGCGTTTGTAGAAAAAAATCTTGAGTGTATTTCGAACGCACAGTGTCTTGTCGCTCTCTAAAATCATCATATTCCATTAGCATTTCAACAAAATTCGCATAACTATGTTTCATTCTTTCACGTAATAATTTTGCTTAGTTTCCCTGGTCATTACGGCGTTGCTGTGTCGTTAATAAAAAAAATTTCAGCATGTATATTTAGTAGATACCACTACCAGGTGTAGATATACAGTTTTTCTAGTGAAATTTTATGGTAAATTCGAGAGCACACCCAAGAGCCGTGAAAGGAAACGGTAGGCAATAAAAAAACAAAAATCGACATCTAAATTATCAAAAACCAGTAGTTGATCGGGCGTACTAATTTTCGGTCAACCCTCGAGTATAGTGATTTTTACGGACGACGAGGCCAATTATTTTTTAATGAGGATCACATCCGGTTGTCTCGCAGGCGAATTGCCAGGGGTATAGAAAAAAAGACGGACCACTCGAATTGACGTGAATTTTATTTTTTCCTTGGTTGATTCTCTGGGTTCTGCTTCCCTAACTGCGGCTATATTTCCTATAACCATTATATTATTCTTGTCCTATGTGGTATCGGATCAACAATAAACAATGACTGAATTATACTAAGTGTGCTTTCCTGTCAATTCCGATTCCTTAATGAATTTTTGATTTGTATGTAAAAACTTTCCAGACGCCTGCATATTCAATCTTTGAAAACATGAATTGAGAATTCACTGGGTACCTACGTATTTGTTAGGATTAATTTATTTCGTTAACGACGAGTAGTAGCTACAATTACTAGATCGACATCATTGCCTACCCACTTTAGACACAGCGGCTCATTCAGTTCTTTTTTGGACCCAACGTTTGACACTTTTCGAAACTGAAGATATCTAGGGTCATCAAAATTATTCTTATCAAATAGGTATATAGCTTGTTGTTTTCATTTTGTACGACTTGAATGGAAATTATCTGGTTAGAATGAATATTTTTCCACACCAGTTAACAAAGTAGCATTTGAAGCTTTCAAATCTCAAAACAAAATGTCAGAATTGTTGAAAACGAACTCATATTCTCTTGCATTATTGAGAATAGTGACTGTGAATTATCTATAAGGCACCTCCTTATATAGCAGAAAGAGGAAACATTGTATCTTAAAGTTGTCGCATTTCTCAAGAAACCTCAGTCCGTTTATCATAAAGCAAAAATAATATTGGCTGAAAATGGTGAATTTCAATTATAGTTCCTCTATGGTATAGTTCGAGAAGCACCAGTAGTAGTAGTAATATTAAGTATCGAGTTTTCTTATCTATAGGAACTGCGGTTGTTTAAAAAATGTTGTGTGAATTTCGAACTCAAAGTGCTATTCACGAATGTCATTTTTTTTTCGAGTTTTTTCACTTATAATCTCATTCACTTTTATGATTTTGACAAATTATTGAGTTGCTACTGACTACGGCGACATCAGCGTCACTAAACATTGTTTAAGTAGGTGGATTTACCACGTTGTCTAGACTAGACGTCTCTTCTCTCACCGGAAAATGTGTACCTGAGTGAAACGACAGGGTGTTTGTATACCCCTACTCCTAAGGGTACTATGAATAATTCAGAGACAACCAAGAATCCCTTGAAAGTATCGAAAATTGTGGAAATAATGATGAAGAGAAGAGGTTGTAGAAATGTATCTATTTATGTGGGTCTTCAGTAATATTCAAATGGTGATGCCCTAGGCTAGATTACGTCCCTGTACAAGCCCGCATTGTCCGAAGAATAATAAACGAACGTGAAATGGTAATGAGTGCAGAGGTGTCGCATCAACCTGCTCGATCCATTTCTATTGGGTGAAAGACCCAAACCTACCCACCGCTGGCTCCTACCTCTTTTCATTCTAAATGGGCTTTCTTTTTTCTTCATTCTGGTTCCTAATTTTTAACCCATCCGGAAATGTTGTGTTGTCTGTTATAATATGAGCATATCAGATGATAAATGGTCGGATTATTCCCTCTTCCTTTCCCCCCATTTACCCCACTTGTCCCCTTTTTCCATTTCCCCCTTTCCCCCCTTTACCTCATTTTCCTCATTTCCACCTTTTCCCTCTTTCCCCCCTTTTCATCTTTCCTCAATTTTTCCTTCATTTACCCACGTTCGCCCCAATTTTTCCACATTTACATCAATTTTCCCCCATTTACCCCCAATTTTCCTCCATTTACCCCCAATATCCCCTAATTTTCCTCCATTTACCCCATTAACCCAAATTTTCCCCAATTTACCCCCATTTCACACCCATTTTCCCATACCCCCAAATTTTTCCCATTTCCCCCCCATTTCCCCCATTTTCCCCAATTTCTCCATTTTAACATTTTCCACAATTTCCCCTATTTCATTTTCCCCATTTTAATATCCCCCCATTTTATTTCCCCCCCTCCATTTCCCCCCATTTATTTTCTCCCTTTTTCTTTTCCCTCATTTATTTCCCCCCTTTTTCATTTCCCCCCTTTTTCATTTCCCCCCTTTTTCTTTCCCCCCATTTATTTCCCTCATTTTTCTTTTCCCCCATGTATTTCCCCCTTTTTTCATTTCCCCCATTTATTTACCCCTTTTTTCTTTTCCCCCATTTATTTTCCCATATTTCTCTTTTCCCCCATTTTTCTTTTCTCCCATATTCCTTTTTTCCCGTTTATTTTCCCTTTTCTCCCCCTTTCCCCCCGTTTTTCTTTTCCCCCATTTCCCACCGTTTTCCTCCTTCCCTCATTTTCCTCCTTGCCCCCTTTCCCCTTTTTCCCCTATATTCCCCCTATTATCCCCCTTTTCCCCCAATTTCCCCCTTCCCTCATTTTCCTCCTTGCCCCCCTTTCCCCTTTTTTCCCTATATTCCCCCTATTATCCCCCTTTTCCCCCAATTTCCCCCTTTTCTCCCCTTTTCCACCCCCTTTCTCTCCTTTCCCCATTTCCCCCCATTCTCCCCCTTTCCCCCTTTTTCCCTTTCGCCATTTCCTCATTTGTACCTTTCTCCCTTTCCCCCTTTCTTCATTTTATGATTATATATAATAATAGAAAATTTAATTATTTGTCCGTAATATTTGTAATGAAAGAACATGCGATTATTGACATTTTGCAAATTAATAAAGTAGATATTTGGAGACTGTGTGGCTTAAGAATATACAACAAATGAAAATATAACCCAAAAACCACAAAATATTTGAGAAAAACCAAATACGTATTTCTACAACTAAGTTGTGTAGTTGTTGAAACTAATTTCATTGGCATTTCCACTAAAGAAGACAACTAAGTTGTCGTCACGTATTTGGTTTTTCTCAAATATTTTGTGGGTTTTGAGTTATATTCTCATTTGTTGTATATTTTGCAAATTGAAAGCAAATCCGGTCAGATCATTTAATGGATGGCGGTTTCTTTTGATGCCGAAGCGATCTCACAAATTGATATCGGTGAGAATTTCCCAATAAAAAATTCCAATTTGATGCGTATCTACCTACTTTCTGTCAGTCACTGTATAATGTCTTGAATAATGAATGACGAAAATGGGGGAAGGTCATCATCGAATTGAATTTTCAATCCGTAATAAATCAAACCCATTGTTACATAAACCTCAGTTGCCAACGGAAATTTTGTGAAACGGAACGGGCACTCATAAACACCCTATATGGCATCACGTGGCCGCCTCTCTACATTAGGCGGAGGAAATGAACGAAAGACAAAAAAAAAACGCGTAAATTAGTTTCGAAACGAGAAACAAGACTCGAACAATCGGCCATAAATTCCGATGTTGTCGTTTAATGTGTTGTTATTTTCTGTTTCATATTTCGTCGGGTGTCCAGAACGAAATCTTTGGGAATTCACAGAACGCTGTATCTCGGTCGACCCACGGTTTTCAGGTGATTTTTGTGCTGGGGCCCCACGCGAACTACTATTTTTAAACATTGATAAAATAAACGGGAAACGCGGAGTCCGAATAACGTTATCTAATTGACTGCGATAAAATGTCGAAAGAATACTACACATAGAGGTGCATTTTCTTCTAGCAGTTTCATACATAATCAGTTTCATTTTTAGTAGGTATAGTTCATTGTTATTCAATGATCGAATAGAATTGAAATATTCATAGACAAAAATCATCCAGTTTGGTTTCTTTAAAATATTTCGAATACCCCGAATAGCTAAAATTGATCCCCAAGCCCAAGAGGTATGCATGGATGAACTACATTACCAATTTCGGACACCCTGTATACAGGGTGGCCGTTTTCCGAGCTCCACCATGGGGATCAGATATGATGGGAGGGAAATAAAAATTGATGTGTCATTTTCAGTTTTTGAATCAAAACGAATATTATATAATGGTCAAAACTTTTTGCGAAGTTATTTGCAAAGAACGCCATCAACGATTTTATTTGACAGGTTAAATTCTGTCAGTTCAAGTTCAATTGGATATGGAAGGTTACTTAGTTATTAACTGAGGTTTTGAATAAGACAATCCAGAACACGTGATCAAAAATGGATGCCTTGAGGCATATACGGAGTGTTTAGTCTATTTGATTACATGTTTTTTTGTGTTTATAGTTTGAATTTCTTCTTTGAAGGTTTCAAAAGTGAATACAATGATAATAAAAGTGATTATCTGTTATCGTTAGAGACTGATGATAAAGACATTGCATTACGGTATAAGGAAAAAATCAGAGTCATAAGGCATCGATCCTTTCACTCTGATGGATCAGTTAAAGCAGCTGGTTTTCCTAAAATTTGAAACCACATTTCGCAACAAATACCTTCATGAAAAGTTATGTAACTTTTTACTTTTCAAAAAATGTTTAGCACATACTTAGCATAGTTTAGTTTAGCTTCTGTGAGATCTTCCCTTTTGATTGCTTTCAACCATCTTTCTCTTCGGATTTTTGAGAGTTCATTCAATTCTGTTTTGTGTGCAGAATGTAGTACAATGTGTATATTGAGAAACTTCACATCATCACGATTTCCTCAACTCCCACACTTAACAACACAACAAGTATTTAGCATGTTTTTGTAGCTCTATCTTCAATTTTATGAGAACATTCACAAATTACAATATAGTCTAAACACAGAATATTCACAAATAAATGTTTATATTCGTTCTGGAGTTAAAACTTATTTCAAATTAAAATCACAAAGTTCAAATAGCTAGAGTTCTAATGACAGCGTCTTGGTTTAGTCCATTAGGAAGGACCTGATAAACCAGAATATTTTTTTGTAGACAAATTGTGGCATAGCTGAAAATTCCGGAACAACACAGATTGTGAAAGTATCCAAAAAATCTCTTCGAGGAAAAATCCTGTACATCGTATCACACACACACACACGTCAAACGCACAGGATGTGAGTGGGCGGACTCGTAAAAATTAGTCCTAAAGTCGTTTCGTTCGTCTTCTTCTTTTTTTTTTGGAGGCAGCGAAACGTATCTTTTGGACTGCCGTGGGCTTTCAACAGGTAGACAGACAGATTGGAATTGTGCACATTGAAAACTAAAAGCAGGTGGTCTGGTCTGGACTGGCAGTGAAAAAAAAAATACAATCGATTAATGCTGGACAGGCTTGGTATATGGTTATTAACTGAGGGTTATCATAATAGTAAATTATGATATGAGTTTTATTCGCGAGAGAATTTCAGCTTTTTTTAATGGAAAGGGCATGAATTACTCACAGCTATATATTTGCTTTTTACCCTTTGTTTTTTTTGTTTCAAAATTCGACCACAGGGGGTAGCTCTCGTGAATTATGAATATTGATACAGGGTGGTGAAGTTGGAAAATAAAAATATTTATTTCGTAATAACTAAGAAAGTGATGATTTTTTTTCGATCTACTTTCGATAAGTGAAGTACGCTTGAGAACTTTCAATTCCAGACGAAAAAGCAATATCAGACACTAGACGAACTGTGGCGCCGTTTGAATGATTAAGCAAAAAAAAAAAGTGGATGGCGATATGAACTTTAAAAAATTTTATGTGGAAATATTGAAGAGCATTCAATTTTGAACAAAAAAAGGTCTACTTGATGAACAAGCGATTTCCAAGAAAAAAACAGAAAATTTATTTTTTGAATCATGATGGATCAATAAAAATATGAACACAAAAACTTATGTTTAATAACTGTTTGAAATTTGGATCAACTTGCTGACAAATTATTCAACGTTTTTTCACTAAGAGCTTCAATTAGTACTAGAAACATTTTCTAGAACACGAAATTTCTACATAAATATTCATGTTCAAGTAATAACTTTCTATTTTTAATTGAAGCTAGAGTGGTATTCGGTGAGAAAATTTCACACCAAGACTCCAGTTGAGATTACGCTAAATAAAATACAAAAAAAAAAGACTTTAGTTACGCAAAATAAATAATAAGGCAGCTGGTGGTAGTTCAAACTATTATTATTGACTAACTTTATTCCACTTAAGTTGGTGGAAACATACTTTCTTAGAAGATATACGAAGTGGTACTTAGTATATCTGAAGTTAAATGTGAATCGTCAAAAAATTTTCATTGAAAAACGCGTCCTCAAAACTTGGTAGGTATAATTTTCCGTTGCAGCCTGTATTTTTGCTCTCAGATTTTCCTCAGTCTTAACGATACTTGCGCATATTCCATTTTTTCTTTGTCGAACCTATATTTGAAAAAAATAATTTATTTTAATTATTGGAGACAAGAAATATTGAAAAATATCCAACCTTTCAAACGAACAAAGTTGAATGAATAAAGTTTTTTCTCAATATAATGATTGAAAAAAAAAATCTTCCATTTGTTTTGCAACAATTTGATACTTTTTCAATATATTGGTATTGGAAAAAAGATTGGACCCTTTCGTATCCTGCATTATAGATATTTCTATAAAAACTGATTCATCTAGCAAACGAGTATAGATAGATAAATCTTAGGGGCCCATATTTACTTTTTTTTATCGTAATAGAAACGGGTTTATATTTATTGACAAAATCCTGCTAATCAAAACTGAGACACATTTCGAAGAGGTGCGATCCTAATCTCATTATCACCCATTATATGCCCCATTCGAATTAATGGAATACGGAAAAGGTAGGACCAAGTCACCATGGACAGAATATATCGAAAGTGTCAATCTCCCTTTGTTTCCAACTGTTGTTTTAGGACCATCTGCCTCTGGGTCTGGGCCAGGTAAACTCCAAGATATATCTTTTTCGAGAGAAAAACATCTAATTGTTCGGCCCACACGTTGCATTGTCAGAAATTTTAATCCTCCGCTCCGACATCCGGCAGAGGACCTCGACATGAATATTCTGAGCGCCTAATCCGGTCAGACAGAAATTAAGTCGAACAGGATAATTCCGCAGTTTCGTTCAGGTATGGTGGAAAATCCCACCGTAAAACGGAATCACTGAAAAAAATGTACAACGAGCTAGTAATTTGCTAGTGAATTGTAAACCTCCCACAATCTGATGGAGAATAATCAATGGAATTACTATTATGGAAGGTCCAAAAAGGGTTTTTCCTAATGATATGCTAATATTCAAGGAGATCATTCTTGGATCCCTTTTTTATCCTCGCCAATGGAGTTCGTACTGAATAATTCAAAAGAGAAAAGAGCTACCCTGAAAGTAAACATTATTTTTGAAATATTTTTTCCTTTCTGAGCAAACGTGGTCTGGTATTAGCTATTTGTGTATTTAGAGCCGCTTGAAAAAGAGAGTAATGAGAGCGGCAAGACACTTTAGCTCAATTTATAAACTCCGCTGCCATAGCTACAGTGGACGCTGCAGTTACTGTTCGTAGATGAAATGTGCTAAAAATAAACATTCTTTCATAAACTACGCAGCTGACGCAGGTGCAGTCGGATATCTTCTCAATACATTTTGGAACGGCAGCGTCAACTGTAGCTACGGCAGTGGAGTTTATAAATTGAGCTTTTGTGTTCGAAATACACACTATAGGTTTTTTTTCTACGAACGCAGTTCCTAGACAAAAAAACTCGATACTTCATTACTACCATTGCTGCTGTTGAGTTGAGGATACTTACTTTGATATATTTAACATTCAAGCACTTCTCCTCGATTCCTCTGGTAAGAGGTTCCTATTTTCAATATTGATACAGGATGGTGAAGTTGGAAAATGAAAATATTTTTTCGAAATAACTAAGAAACTGCTGATTTTTCATTTATTTACTATAGATAAGTTAAGTGAACTTGAGACCATTCAATTCCAGACGAAAAAGTCATCAGACAGATCGTCCAGTGGCACCGATTGACTGATTATGAAAAAATCATGGGTGAAGATATTAATTTTCGAAATTTCACGTGAAAATATTGAAGGACATTCGACTTTGAAAAAAAAAACGCCTATACTTGATGGAACCCAGAACTCACAATTTCCAAGTAAAAACAGAAAATGTGATGAGCAGTCTTGTAATTTCTTTATCGATCAATATAGATCAATAAAAATATGCACACAAAAACTTATATTAATTATTCGAAGTTTGAACGTATTCTCATCTTTAATACCTACTACTAGAGGTTGAATTGTTACTGATTTTTTTTCGAAAACACGATGTTCCAAATGACGTACCTCGGAAAACGTCAATTTTGTGTTCAGATTTGAAAGCGTCAAAGGCTACTTTTTCATTGGGGCTTTTATATGCAATGAGTTACGATATTTCAACTCCGAAGCTATAACTACCAATATGGACGTGCCTCAAGGTTCAATTCTGGGCCCTGTGCCATTCACCTTGTATAGGTACTAACCAAGTGAAATCTGTTATCGGTGATAAATTTCATCACATCAGCACCCGAAACCCATTCTTGATATTTGATCGATATCTCTGATTGGCACATCAGGAGGGGAGAGGGGAGGTTAGCCTATACTCACCCCCCCGATCTCCGCCACTGGGCAAGACTCTTCCTACCGAGTGTTCAAATTCCGTTGTCAATTCACGGTTATATAGTGGCATCAATTGCGATGTTGCTCCAACAGCCGTACGAAAGAAAAATGATATTGTCAGTAACATATAAATCAGCGACGAGTGTCACATTGTGATGTGAATTTGAAATCTATAATAGCACCTGCATTGGTTCATGATCGGTATGTATGAATAAATTTCAAGGTAATATTATCCAAAAGGTATAATGTAACAGATGACGAAATTGGAATCATTTGCAATAGGTAAACGATACCAAGTTCCTGTCTTTTTACTTACAGAAGTTAGCTATACAGGGTGTCCCCTGGAAAAAATATACAGGGATGACTTTTGGTTGCATTGAACTCCACTATAGATTGTCAGATCCCCACTTCAAAATTTTAGCTAGACCTTCATCACAGTCTCTGTAGTGTATCTCTGGCTTTTTGGTATAGAAATACATATTTTTCAAAAAATCACTAGCATCTATAGTTAATGACAATTGACTCACACAATATCCCGATTACCAATTTAATCAAAGTCTGGCTTGAATCTTCCACATGATGGTGGAGAGCTAATGAAAAATCCATGTACTTAGTAAATTTAGCCTTATGTTCCAGAATTTGAGGATATTTCTGAGTTTCCCTTCCTATACAAAAACTAATGACATTTCAATGCTGTAATGATAGCTCCGAGCTGTTTTCCTAATCTTCTTAGCAAAAAGGATTTCCTGTACAATTTCCCTGTGATTTACGGTATTCTCATAACAATAACGTTAACAAACCTCATTACTTCAATCTATTTAATCGTTCGTGCACCGTAATTCTTCCAGAAGTAGCTTACGGTCTCTTCTGGCTTCCTGTGTTTATTTGTGTAATTCGTTGCCAAACAGTGGCGTTTCTCCGAAAAAAAAAATGTATGCAAAGATCGAAACTAAAGATGAAGATCTGATTGCTAGAATTTTGAGGTGGGAACCTGATAATCTGGTATATTTCAGTGCAATCAAAATTCAAGTCTGTATTTATAGTATGATGAAGTGTCAGGCACGACTGTTTCTATAGAGTCCTCTGAATCCATGTTCGGTATTACCATCAACAATATGGAATTCACGAATTTTAACAATAAATTCACAATCTATTACCCCAAAAACCCCCAAATACCAATTTTGTATCAAATTGGACCATAATCACGAAACTCACCCGCCATCTTGAAGCCGCCATCTTGAATTCATAGATTGTTTCAATGAATTTCTAGAGATATAATTCACATAATTCGATCTCAAAAACCCCCAAATACCAATTTTAAACCGAATCGTACAATAACATTTTTTTCTTTCGAATTTCTATAATACATTGTCAACGATCTGTCTTATCTTCTTATAGTATGATGATGTGTCAGCCACGACTGTTTCTATAAAGCCCTCTGAATCCATGTTCGGTATTACCATCAACAATATGGAATTCACGAATTTTAACAAGAAATTCACAATCTCCTACCCCAAAAACCCCAAAATACCAATTTTGTATCAAATTGAACCATAATCACAAAACTCACCCGCCATCTTGAAGCCGCCATCTTGAATTCATATATTGTGTTAATGAATTTCTAGAGATATAATTCACATAATCCGATCTCAAAAACCTCCACATACCAATTTTAAACCGAATCGTACAATAAAATTTTTTGCTTTCGAAAAATTCTATAATACATTGTCAACGATCTGTCCCTTTCCTATTGATATTTTCATGCTCAATTCCCATCTGAAATCGATTGTTAAGATGAAACTATCATCGTTTCACTCGTCAAAATGCAGTGACCGTTTTGCCTTATTAAAATCCGCACTCACCATGCATGAATAGTTCTGAATCCCGAATCTATGTTACGCCACTGGCGCGGCTCTGCTTCCGGTTTGGACCCGAGGAATAATCTACCTACAGGATGTTTCCGTTTCGAAAATATACGCTCGGCAGCCAATTAAAATGTTTATGAGCGAAAATAAATGCCAGAAAAAGATTTGGAGGAGACTTCGAGGTTAATGGAAAAACACGATAATATCACGATGACACCACGGCTGATCGAAAGTGTCTTAAAATAGGGTTATGTGTGTGTACAGATGCGTATTTTCCAAGTTTTCGTGAATTTATATATTTTTTATTCTAGTTTTCATATATTTTTTTATAATTGGAATGCGCCATCTGCGCTAAAGGAAAATCTATGATGTTCGTGGAATATCGTGCGCCTAGTGAAAATGTATTTATGTATTGTTTTTTTACAAAAAAAACATACCTATTAATATTCTGAATATTTCGAAACTTGAAATTGTGCTAAAACAAACGTCAATATGAACATATTTATTTCATTAGAGTATGAAGTATAATGAAATTTACCTTCATCGCTAAATATTATTTCTGCGTTATATTTAACGAACTCATGTTTTTTTTACTTACTTACTTTATTCATGGCACCATGTCATGAATCGAATTTACAATGTTTGCTCTTTCTGCAACATTTTTTTTTACATACATACTGCTACAATCTGGGCAATTCCAATACTTGTTTCGGATCAAGCGTTCTTCTTTGGCTGTTCCAAGAGAAATTGATCGGACTGTGCTGCTAGAGATAACAAAAGCATTCCAAGCATTATTTGGATGGTTCTACGGACGGAAATTAGACAACAAAAATGTAATTAAATGATCATATCATTCAGTTCCAAGTTTGAGCCGGGACTACGTGCCGAAAATAAAAAAAAGTAACCGTCATTACCAAGAAAAACGACAATAAATTATGTCATGACGGCGACTGGATGATTTGTTTTAGACTGCACGCTCTGTATAATCATCGACATTTATCAGGTGACCTTCTGTATTCGTTAACAGTATAAGTATAATCGATTGCAAAGAATATGTCAAAACATATTAATTTTTATTGCACAGTCGAAATAGTGAATATTTGAGATATATTGAACCGAGTATTGAATGAACCAAATCAAAAAATGATCTCTGTATATTATGTATGTATACCATCAAAATTAATACAGAACGTTTTTTATTTTTGGAATTGGATGGCCGGGTTATTCAACTTCTTGAGTTCGGTTATCTGTGTACAGGGTGTTTCATAATAAATGCGCAGGACTTCAGGATATGATAGCTCTTTCAAGAATATGAAAAAAAGTTCCTATTGACTTACCCTCTAAAATGCACCATTTTCGACATACAGGGTGTTGAATTAAAAATAAATAAATCGTTTTTTGCGAATATTTCTGGAACCGTTTATCGCACAGAAAACAGATTTTGTAGGCATTTTCTACTCATAATAAGCTATGTTTTGGGCTGATCTGTAATTTTTTTAAATTCATAATTGGTGAAGATTTTGAAGGGGTAGTGGGTGTTATTTCCTCCAACTTTTACGCCACTGGAAAAAGTACAATTTTGAGCCACCTATTTAAACCGCCAATGTGTTCTACACAAAAAAGGTACTTCTGTTCATAAGCTCTAAAATTGACCGTTTTCAAGAAAAATCAACTTTCATGTTGAAAAACATGGTCAATTTTTTTCAAATAATTTTTTTCATAATTATACAAAAATTATTTAAACGTTAGAACAAATAACAAAACCAAACGTTAACTTCATATTTGCAAAATAAAAAAAAACAAATCATACTTAGTTAAATTAAGTGTTGGAAATGTCCGCCGTTATGAATTTAAAAAAATAACAAATCAGCCCAAAACATAGCTTATTATGAGTAGAAAATGCTTACAAAATCTATTTTCTGTGTGATAAACGGTTCCAGAAATATTCACAAAAACGATTTTTTTTTAATTCCTGTATGTCGAAAATGGTGCATTTTAGAGGGTAAGTAAATAGGAACTTTTTTTCATATTCTTGAAAGAGCTATCATATCCTGAAGTCCTGCGCATTTATTATGAAACACCCTGTATTATTTTCTCAAAAAGAATTTTAAATGCGTATCATATTTGAAGAATGTGTCAGATGGATCTTGTGGAACTGACTGTCAGCTACTTTCTTAATTTTTTTGAAGTTCAATCGGTATAAAATTACTACCCCTCCTACTGTAAGCAATAGTAGTAAACAAGCTGACTCGTACTCGTGATACCTTTTATGTTTCTTTGACTCACCCGTTTCTCATCGGTTCAACAACTTCATTGAATTATTTACCCATTGATGATGACTTCTATCAACGCATTTACTCACCCTTCTTCCTCCTGCCTTTGTGGAGCCTTGGGAACCGGAGATTCTCATGAGAAATTCCCAAATGAACTTATTATTCACGGAAGGTAGGTGAACGTCGTGATTTTACTTTTTATTCGATGCGGAACGAGAAAGAAATTTTTGTGGAAAGCTTATTTTATTTCGAGATGAACTCTATCTTGTTTCAAGTGCAAGGCCACAAGGGATATCCTTATGTGAATGGTTCACTATTCGTGTGACGTAGCAACGTCACATCTCTTGCCTTTATTGGTTTTCAGTCATATTCCATCGGTAGGATGGAAGCATCGCCATCTGCTTAAAAAAATTCGGTGTCGAATTTTTCGAAATTTCCAGAGCAACTAACAGCAACAACCTACGGCTGATCAGTTTACTGATTACGATTTATGTCAGGCGAACGTTGAATACCGAAAAAAAAAATCCAGAATAGTTTATGGTTTTCGATTTATATTCATGAATGCCACGACCGCAGCGGATGTGATTCAGTAAGCCGTGCATTTCGTAATAGAATGGAAGTAGATCTGCTTACAATAGGTATTTGCGATGAATGAATTGGGTTAAGCTCCAATAATTGATTCTTTACACAATACGTAGTTGGTGTTTTTTATCATTCACATCGGTCTACAGGAAGTTGATAATTATTGTGGAATTGATCGAAATATCTCTGTATACCTAACTGTTTTTTAATTAACGTTGAATTTAACGATTTTTTTTTCGAATTTACCTGGTTCTTTCCACACTTGATGGTTCTTCCACCTACTTCCACAAATTACAAAATTTTCCTCAAGTCAGCGTTTTAGATCCTTCGCTCCTTGTTGAGAATATAAGCGAAATGAAAAGAAAATGTTTTTTGCGTATCTTTTTTCGATCTGCAATCATCGTTTTATTATTCGTATTATCTTCTGTTTTGAGATGCCAATAGTGGTATACATCAAATTAAACAAAAAAATAACCTACAATGTAAAAAACGATTGGTTCAATTCATTTCAAAGTTCAGTTTCTTTTTTTAGAGCATTCAAATCGAAGCTTATTATTTAAAAAAATGCTTTCATCCTATTTAATTTTGACCAAATTGCAGTACGAGTCAAAGGCGAGTAGATTAATATGCTTTATCTACAACTATCTTTATATCCAAACAACTTTGAAATTTCAAAAATTCTTTAATAGTCTTATATATAGCGAATTTTTCTGTAGCACTTGTCGTTAATTTTAGTAGTTCAGGCGGCGTAAAAGACAACTCCTGGTATTCAGTAGTCATATTTATTTTGGATAATTGATTCATTCAAATATAGTTACTGGACTTTTAGAAACTGTTTATTGATGTGTTTAAACATTTGAATCAATTTGAGAATTTTGAATCTCAGCCGCCTTAGCGAAAGAAGTCGTGCATTATCAATCAACCAGTGTTTTATAAAAATAGATTGCATATTATTGCGGAATATTGATTTTAGAAAAGTACTATCTACGCAATATGTCCTGTTACTGTAGATTCTTAGAAAATTTAGTCTTCAACAATGCTATTGCTATACTGTACCTGTGACTGTATTACTAAGATGCCTTATGCAACCAACAATATACACTGAAAAAATAAATAGTTTTTTAT
Source organism: Chrysomela aeneicollis (assembly GCA_029955515.1). Lineage (NCBI taxonomy): Eukaryota > Metazoa > Arthropoda > Insecta > Coleoptera > Chrysomelidae > Chrysomela > Chrysomela aeneicollis. The sequence continues at coordinate 25,232,556 of JARUHQ010000005.1, forward strand.
TTTACTAAATGAATGGTAATGTCGAATAAGTTTCATTGAACAAATTACATGTTAGTGATATTACTTTTATAAGTGCTCAATATCTCGACAAATCTATTGAATACCACATCAGCATAGTAATAATTCAAATTATTATTGACTACCTCATCAATTGAAATGTTCCAAAACACGAAATTATCGAAAACCTTTCCTGTAGTGGTATTAGGTTCAGGGTGAATATAACTTAACTAATATTTATATTTACCACTACAAATGGTAGCACGTATGAGAATACTTTCCGTGTTGTCAAGATTCACCACTACGAAGAGTATTGATTATTGATTTCCGAATCAATAAGCACGCGAAAGATGCACCAGCGCAGTGGTGAATCGGGGATGCGAATTGCGACGCCATTTGTTGTGCTGTTGTTTGCCGTTGGTGGTTTGTCACTTTAGTTTTGAACTTAAACTGTTAAAAGTTGTAGTTTAATGAGAACGAATATATACCTAGAATGGAAAAATTGCTGATTCAGTGGAATTTGGATCAATTAATACCAGTATTCAAGTTGAATTATGGTTTGAGCGTAATAGCGAATTTGGAATGGCACAGTAATGGCAGACTCCAGAATCGCATGTAGGTATATCTTACACCACACAGTGGAAATTTTTTGTTTTTTTTTTTAATTAGAGGGAAAGATATGTGATTATTTTTGTACTTTCGTATTTGATTATTTACCCAAAGCCTGATGAGACCATTGAATATTCATCAACATTCAACAGTGATCAATTATTTCTCCCTGAATGATCTAACAACTTCTGTACACGAATTTCTTGCTTTAGAAATACCTGATGTCCGAAAATTGTGCCTTAAAAATTGAGAGGGTGATTCTATTACGTTCTATTACATTGCCAAAAGTGTCCATAATTTTTTCAAAACTCACTAATATAAGGCTTATTTTCACGATTTCTTCGGTGAGAGCTTATTTCATCTTGATATTCTCGAATATTTTCAATTTTTCAATTGAACATTTTCAATATTCAGAAGAAAAAATATTGAGACAGAGGGAAATCTTTAGAAGGTCCATGTAATTCAAGGCTCTTTGGCTCTGAAGAATAATTTAAGCCTTTTCGGCATTATTTTCTAGAATATATTACTCCTAATTTTTTTCCGCATGATATCCAGACACTCTGTAGGTATGTATGAAATACTCATATGTTGAAGTTATAATTAACCTCCTAAAACCTCCAATATTACATCAGTATAGATAAACAATATTCGTAGATTCATGAACCAAAAAGTATAGGTAGTATTTTACATTGTCATGTGAATGCTATTAGGTAATATTCTGATTTCAGTATGTAGTACTCCATGTCACCGAAAAATAAGAACAAATCGACAAGTGGGAGTGTTTGTAGTGGTAAATAATAACCAAACAGGAAAAGATTGGCGCCTATTTGACCACAACGCTTGGTATAATATAGTCATCTTTCGGTATTCACAACGGATTATTTTTCTCAGTGTACACTTGTATGTTGTTCTGATTGGTCTGAGCGTTCTGTCATTCTTCTCCGTTTTTGCATCCCCAATTCCCTAACCTCAGTTTCAGCGTTTCAAGAAAGAAACAACTCATTTTATACGGTTGAGAATGAAAAACATTGAATTCTCGTTTTTCTTATTTGTGCAAGAACGATTGAAACCATGAAAACATAAATTGGGTAAGTCTCTGTTGAATTTTCGTGTATACGATGCGATGTCACAATATTAACCCCATCGTACTGTTATTATTACTTGATTCATCACAGTTATGACTGTCATCAACTGTTGAAAATCGAGTATAAGCAATGGATTATTCACTTGATAGTTGCGGATAAAAGTTTTTATGACATTAACAATGCTTTTACCATATTCCACATGTCTTAGGTTACAAGTTTCAGATCTTAAGTGATAAATCTAAAGTTTTAAAATTTTTTATAAAGTGACTCAAAGTTCGAACTTGCAGTAAGCACGTATACTTTGTTAGACGTCGTCGAAACTAATTCGCCGAACACCCTGTATATTTCGATCCCGCTTGCTAGCGAACTTTCGACTGATGAACGAGAGTTATATCGGAATCGTGAGCCACAATGGAGTGCAAAGTAGAATTCAAAGAGACGATGTCACGACTGCTTCCGCTTTGAGACGCGTGAAAATGGAAAAACGAAAAAGAAATCGGCGCGAGAAGAGAAATCAGCACGAATATACGACGGTCGAGCAGGTCTTTAGGCGTTGATCAAAAATTCCAATTTTTAATGGAGAAGTGTACCCGAGTTCGGGACCTGCAGGACTTCTGTCTTTCAGAATTATCTTTCATCGAAGAGCGGAGTTGTGGAACTCACTTTTTATTTAAAATAAACAAGCCGGCTATACAAACACCTATAGTTGATAAAACTCTAGTTAATCAATTACAGATTCATCCACCAGTGTCACCACACGAAATATTCCTGCAGATGAAGTTCCAAAATTTTAAGTGTTTCAATCAATTGATTCTGATTGCCTAGTTGGGCTAATTAATAAACTGACACATAATGAAACTTGGCAATACTATGATGAATAAATGTAAGGAATTTCATTGGGTGAAGAAAAAAATGTTTGTGATCGAAAATGAATATCACATACAGGGTGGTTGAAAATTCAGAATTCTAGACCACCCTGTATGTGATTCAAATAAATGTCATTAGATAGAAATAATTTTAAAATGTGGCCGGATGTTTAGCCGTTTCGCCGTTTAGCCCACCCTGTATAATTATGTTTTTTTAATCAAGTAAAAGTTGCCCCGGTTGGCGAGCAGGTAACAGTTTACGGTATTGCTTCTCATTATTTGTATATTTTTCTGTATGAATAGAGGTGATATTCGAAAAAACTTGAACTTATATGGTTTTTAAAGAGATTTTCAGTTCGTTCATCTTATGTAGTATCATTTTCTTACGTCTAAATACCTACAAATAATTAATCAACATGCTTTTCGACTGGTAAAAAATAATACAACCATAACGAATCCTGACAAATCCGAATAATCTGTCGGATGTGGCGGAAACTGTTCAACTTTACACACGACAGAAATATTCCTCGAAACTTTACTCAGAACTCCATCAGTCGTCCATCATAAATGCGGGACTAATTTTAAACCGCAAAAATACTAGAGGCGTGCTTCCCATTTCCTCGAATATCGTTCACACATCCTGCGTTGAACGAAAAAAAAAAAGAAGCCGCCAGAAAGAGATAGACAGGGGCCTCAACTCATTCGGGTCTATAACTAGCATGTCGAAAAGCAACATCCACACACACAGGGCGGTGACGAAAATCTGATGATGGATGTCAAGGCTCGAAAGATTGAAGCGTTGGGAGGGATCCAGAGTGGTCGGACAAAAGACTTCATCAGTTTGGCTGTCATGCACTCGACTGTTTTTTTTTTAATTATTTCGGGCGTCGAGAGGTTATTCCTAGAAAGATGGATTTACTGAAAACTATTTTTGATGTATTTTCTTTGCTTTGCGCTAGAAAAAAAAAATAGCAGGTGAGATATACATCTATCTGAACTCGGTAAGATGAGGACTATTTAAATTTATTGAAAAGAAATCAGGTCCGTAACATCTTATTGAAAATCAAAGCAAAGCACAGAAAAGCAAATCAATTATTTAGTTCTAAATGGATGCCCTAATACCGCGAATATAAGAAATCGGGTCATTTAATTTCTTGTATATTTTGAAAACAGTTCGTGCATGATATTTTCGATTTAGAAATATCGTTTTATTGTCTATGTTAACCGATTTCGTATAATTTACCCTTTTCGAGATGTCAATAGAAATGAAAAATATGGACTGCGTATAACATAAAACAACTCTGCCTTTTCACTCATCTTTGTTCTGGCACTTTATTCCAGTGTGATTTAATTTTATTTGTTTCCCAGCGTCGAACCTCTCAGAATAAAAATGAATTCCATCTGATTACATCTGTCTACATAGTTAATAACTTGTATGTAAAATTACACACCCTTTGTATATTCACGTAAAATTCCATGCTCTTTGTGATATCATGTGAAACAAACTTGATTTTGAAAGTGAAACGCCATGTATATTCATGTCATCTCCAGGATGTTCATTGTTAGATATTATCAATTTCAAGAATTCCAACCTGTATATGTACCTCCAGGTACACATAGGAAAAACTTAATTTTTTTGGTGCTTCTCAAACTACCATAGAGTATGAAGTATAATAATTTTAATTTAACTTTTTCTGTAAATATTATTTTTGATTTATAATAAATGTTTTCTGAGAAATGCGACAAGATTAGGATACTTACTTTGATATCTTTATCATAATTCATAGTTTTTCTCGATTTATCGCTGGTAGAAGGTTCGAATTTACAATATTTTACCCTTTATGCTACATGAGGAGGTGCCTTAGATGAATCAATCTACCTACTATGGTAGAGGCGAGCGTTTTTTTCATTATTTCCGCTCACGAGCGTAAATGCTACTTTGTTAACCGATTGTAGAAAAAGTTTTTTATTTAAATACGAAGGTACTTGTGCAATCAGGTTGAAATACCATTGTAAGTATGTATAATTCACATATAAGTATGTATTTTCCATCCAGTTTTCACTGTGTTTTTTCAAGTGGGCTTTGGAGAGTCCACAGAAGGGTTCTGAAAGTTGTGTTTTTCTACGACCACCTATGAAAACGTCAATAATCACACTGTTTTGTTATTCAGAAAGTAGCTCATATCACCATGGTATTGTTTATTTGAAAGAAATAAAGCACTAGTGTTGATATGAAAAATATCACAACGGTCTCCTGAATTGATAGAAATAATGAGGTATATTGTGAAGGTACTCACTGTCAATATAAGCGTTCTCAAATCAAATTCATATTGTTTATTGACATTTCTGTCTCGTTTTGAATTATACCGAGAACTCTTTATCTATTAATTTCAATGTGTCTGATACATAACCTCTGAATTCACTTCAAAACTGGAACCTATATTCTTTGCTGGAACTATTTCGATGTTGATGACAGAGGGTTAGATCATTCAAAAGAGTACGGCTACAGTTTTATGCGCGGCTTGCTGCTTGCATCAGTTTGATACCACAGTAGGCACAGTATCACCAACGAGAAGATTCTTTGGTATGGTGTCAAGGTTGTTTATGTACGCTGGTGTCAATATCAATAAAATTTGTCCAAACTAAACTAACTCAATCAATCAGTAATTCACATAATGAGGAATTGTCGGAGAAGTATTCAAATATCATCTTGAAAATGGAAATAAACAGTACTTGATATTGAATCAAAACCACCTGAAATTCTAGAGACCGCTCAAGTTACATTTTTGACAAGACCTCCCGCGAAATGAAAGTATTCGGAGTCGTAGGAAAAATAGTGTACAAAACTCGTTGGAAAGTGCATTTCCTTCACTCGTTATACGTTTCCGCACTCACCGCTACGCGGCTCGTGCTAAACGACTACTCTTGTGAAATATGTCACTTTTCACACTTGTTGTGTAATATACTATTTCGAATTTCGCCCCTTCTTTGGCTAGAATAACACATTACCATCGCTTGAAATGACACCAAACCATCACATCTCGATGTTTCGATTTATTTTTTTGCATGCCAATTGAAACCACTCGTCGAAATCTATGCACCTTCTTCCTTTCAAACTTCAAAGGCTCCGAATGCTCTCTGACAATTGACATTCCGTTCGCGTGAACGGCTAGCTAAAGGGGCCATTCAACGGCGCGTGGAGTGGCACGCCTGGCGCGTGAACTGTGGAGTGCCGCGCCTATGCGTGTCTGTATACCCGCGATCCAACGGCCTGTGGATTGACAAGTCGGGTGTGGCTCCGAGTTCGCGCTAAATTGAGTACTGAACCTGAAAAAGGAAAGATTTCGCGCCTGTCTATACGCCCAGTCTGGAGTCTAGCCACTCCGCACGTGTGTCCTTTGAAGTGTGTAGTTTTTACCGACAGTCGACGGGACCAGGCGCGCGGCGCGAAAATAGACGCGCCGGACCATTCCCACGGCGCGTGAACTGCCAGTTCACGCGCCGGGAGTGCCACTCCACGCGCCGTTGAATGGCCCCTTAACGGTGGTTGCCGTTCGCCGTTCGTAAAAGACGAAAGACGTCCATTTCAGATGCTTCGAGAGGAAATGTAATGATAAATAAATGGCGAATAAATCATGGATGCATGCATGAGACCCCATTCGCGGTGCGGTGCCGGTCTTCTTTTGATATGATGGAGCATGGAGCCCAATCCATTAGCATGTGAAAACAATTCGAATGATGTTGATGATACGCTTTCGAGTCACATACGAATGAATTCGCGGTCTCTCATAGATGTTATATTCGATATATCCTGATAGAAATGCAGAATTACAATGATTTTTTCGAAATATCAACAGAGAGGAAGAATGAAAAAACAAAAAATTTTAAGCTTATTTTGTTGTCAGTTCGCAAAACGGTACCTTATCTGAATACGTCTTGGTAACTCAAAATTGGTCCAATTTAACTTACTATCTCTTAACCGTTTATCGGTGAATGAGGTTTCTATTATTTTTATTAATGAAGTACCTGCGTTGAACATAATAATTAGCTCTTTTGATTTTGTAGAATTCAGTTTTAGATTGTTATTCATTTCACTTATGATTTTTCTCGTAATAAAATCAACGTAAAAAATATACAGAGGAGTGCACAAAAAACGGCCAGTGCTGTAATTTCTTAATCATTCGGGATCGGAATCTGAAATTCTTTGGGTAGCAAGTATACCATATTGTTTATTTTTTGACATAAGAAAAATCGTTTCCCCAGCTTTTGGTTTTCAAATAGGACCACTAGCAGTTTTTCCTGATCAAAGTGTCAGAGGACTTTTTTTAATTCGTCTTTCAACAGTGAACATAAATTGTTACCTAATAGTAATCAAGAACTTGGAAGCGTAGTAGGTTGATGCCAATGTGACAGATACATTCACCTCTTTTTCTATGCTACTGAAAATAATGAATATTGACGTGCGGAATTTATTTTATTGATTTTTTTTTCATCAGTGCATGACCATCATTACCAATTTATGGTCACTGTTAAACGAATCAAAAAATGTTATTTCTGACATTCTGATCCGGAAAAACTGCTGGTGTATGTAAAATGATACCCTGAATCCAAAAATGTAAAAATATATGGGGGTCCTATTTGAAAATCGAAAGTTGAGGTCGAACGAGTTTTTTTTTGTCTGAAAATAAACAATATAGTGTACTTGCTATCCAGAAAATTTCAGATACCGATCTCGAATGATTCAGAAGTTACAGCTCTGGTCGTTTTTCATGCACTTCTCTGTATTTAGGTAACAAGCTTTTTTATACGATTGCAATGAAAAAGAAAAAGTAATTTCTGTCATTGATTGATCTAGGTTATACTGTGAGTAAAAAAATTCAAAAACTTGCCGTGGATAAAAAATAGATGATCTTGATGGGCAGATTGCAAAATAAAGTATCTACTTGCACGGAAAGCTGAATAGACTGTAACAAAAAGAATAACCTGAATCCAACAATAAAAGACATTTTTTTATATATTTTAGTGCATTTTGTATAAAAGCTTGTTTTCAAAAATATTTTTTACGTGTAGTTTTTTGTATAATACTGTGAAATATTTATCTGTCTTAATACTTCCACTTTTGAATTGAATTTGCCCCTAATCACAAAACTCATCAACTTGGAGCCATTATTTCATATTAGTGAATTTCAACTGAAAATTCTCAATTTCAAACCACGAAAACCCCTACATTTTGATATGCGGTCTTCGCGAACTTCGACTACTTTTTTTTTGAAACTCACGATAACTTGAACAAAACTTTCAAAATATTGATATTCGATTATTGCGCCAAAATATCTATTCCAATAGTGGTAATATTACGTAACAAGTGTGGAAAGTGGCATATTTCGCACGAGTAGTCGTTTAGCACGAGATGCATAGCGGGGTGTGCGGAAACGTATAATGAGTGCAGGGAATGCACTGTCCAACTAGTTTTGATCACTATTTTTTCTATGACCATAAATATTTTGAGTGGTCTCTCTAATAAATTCAGGTAGTGTCGATTCGATATTACCCGATTTCCATATTTCAGGTATAATATTTTAAAACTATTTCGACGATTCAACATGTGAATCAGTAAATTCTCTTCGTTTACAAAAACAATTTCATTGATATTCCTACATATAAATATTTTGTTTTATTGCGCAGGAAACCATTATTCACATATTTCAGGTAATATTTGAAAACTTTTTCAACAATTCCAGATGTGGAGATGGGACAGCCTGTACACCTGCCAAATATCAAATCAATCGGAGGATATTATTACAAGTGAGGCTAAATAAAAGCTTAAGCCTTTTTTTGCGAAACTGTGGTACCACATTTTTTTCAATAGGGAGGGGGGGAGCGTAGCTACAGACCAACCAATAGAATTTTTCTAGTTTGGTTCTATAATGAAGTCATTATGAAACGCAAATGCGTATCGAAATTGAATCTGTTTCGATACGCATTTTTTATTAATCGGAGGTTGGTACAATCGAACTGTCAAGTGAAAGTCAGAAGAGTTAGGCTCAGCTTAAGCTCAATTTATAAACTCCTCTGCCGTAGCTACAGTTGACGCTGCAGTTACTGTTCGTAGATGGAATATGATAAAAATAAATATCTCTTCATAAACTCCGCAGGTGACGTCGGATATCTTCTCAATACATATTGGAACGGCAACGTCAACTGTAGCTACGGCAGAGGAGTTTATAAATTGAGCTTTAATTCTGAGCGATTTTGGATTTGGTGAAAAACAACATTAGCATTAGCATTTTTCAGCGCTGGTATCGCAAAAATCGAAATTGTTGAACAATAAACTGATGGGCTTCACGATTGTGCGTCGATTTTAAATATTTCAATGTCATCATTGTTAACAATCGAAAATGTTTCTGTTAGTTATCGATATGAAATCAATTTCTTTCAATACAAGACTTCAAATTAATGCAAAATAGAAAAGTTTTATAAGACGCTATTTTGTCGCACGCGTTAGCGAGGAGTGCTCCAAGTGAACAAGTGCGACAACGTGTCTTATAAAACGTATGTCATATGCAATTTTTTCTATTTTGAATTGATTTGAAGAAAAAAATGGATTTAATATCGATAAATAACAGAAACATCTTCGATTGGTAACAATGATGACATTGAAATAATTAAAATCTGACGCACAATCGTAAAGCCCAGTTTACAGTTGCGTGATTTTGATTATTGCAATACCCAGCGGTAAAAAATTCAATGTTGTTATTGTTCTTATTGGTCAATTTAAATCAAATTACACTCTGAATTGAAATTTACCGATTGAAACATTGAGTTTTTCACTGCTAATATCACCAAATCCAAATCGCTCAGAAGTAAACTGGGCCTAACTATTCTGACTTTCATTTGACAGTTCGATTGTACCAATCTCTGAATAATAAAAATTGCGTATCGAAATAGACTAGTTGCGTTGCACAATGACTTCATTATTCAACCAAAATAGAAAAAATTGTGTATGACACCGTTATATAAGACACGTTGTCGCACTTGTTCATACTGAGCGATTTGGATTTGCTTTGCTCGTCGTACTCCAAACAACGCGTGCGACAAAATAGCGTCTTATAAAACTTGTATCATAATATACTATTATTTCTTTTCATTCTTCCACTCTACTTCATCTCAACGAAATTCATCAGATCCCTCTTCTGATTGGATCCGAATAAAAATCACCCAAGCTGGAACCGAAACACCCCAAACACCCCGTGCGGGAGGGAATAAACCCACCCCGAAAATAACTCACCCCCCCCCTCCACCTTTGCCTAAAAATAACGGCCATCAGCCGCATGTTCGGGCTCACCCGACGCCGATGCCAATGGGCACTTCCGCTCTGCCGGATATAGGATGTCCGATTTGGCTTCTGCCGAGCACAATGGCGGGGTTCCTTCCGTCTTCTTTTCCAGCCCGCTCTCCGGCCATCTGGCACGCCCGATTGGGGTCCGGGGTTTTAGAAAAAAATTTTCATCCCATAATAATTCACTCACGGTCGATGGTACCTTAGACGTTTACGGAGAACGGGACGTAGGATTATTCTGAAAATTTGGTTTATTGGGTAATCAGTTTTGTTCTATCGATCTAAAATACTTTCAGCGTTGCGGCGATGCCGCTTCTATCGAAAAGTAGCAACAACTTTGTTATTTCAAATGGAACACCCTGTATTTTATTTCATTTTTAGATTCTTCCTGAAGAGGTGATTTCGTCGATACATCATACTTGTGGTCTAGGGTGAATGATAAGAGAGATATATGGTGTGAAAAATCGAGATTTTTCAACTTTAGGAATTTTCTGTGTCGAAACTATCCATTCTTGCTCAAAACGGCTTACATGTCCCTATCTCAACTTTCCATTTACTATCGATTGATATTTAATTGAAACAAATACGGGTGGTTCAAAATTTTGAGTTTTGCATCACCGTCTATTTGTTTCTATCAAATGTCAGTTGACCGCGAAAGGAAGTTTGACATGTATAACCATACCATATTTCTGACAATGACGTCAAAATTTTATGGCGCATTTCGTTTGTATGTTACAATATAAACTGGTTACTATGGAAATTCGAACATTTCTGAATTTATGATTGGTGGAGAATCGTACGAAAAAAATAAACTTGTGCGCTTTCGTTACACCACATTCGTATTATTTCTCGGGATTTTCTGCGCCTTTTTTCGGATTGTTAGGAGAATTCTCAACTAATTTCAATGTGTCAATGAGACATAACCTCTACTTCACTTTGATATAGGAATTAGTCTGGAACTATTTCTACTATAAATTTCTGGTGATGTTGAGAAGGCATCGGGTGACAACATGCATCATCCACAACTTGCTAATTAACTGTACGGCTTGCAACACAAAAGTTTTTTTCATTTGAGATGAAGTATACCAACCAATATTTGGCGTTAATGTCAATACGTACTGCTGTATTACTGGTTACGTGATTACCCACTGGCAACAACGCAAAGGTGACATTTGAAAAAACATTCATATTCGTGATATTCGTGTAGGAATGTAGTTTTGAATATCAATCAAATTGTTTGTGCCAATGAAGAAAATTCGGTAATTCACATCAGGAATTGTAGAAAAAGTTTTCATTTATCGCATGTAGGTAATACAACAAGTGTATTGATGATTATCGAAACAAAAATTCCTTCGATTTGTTTCGAAAAAGAGAAGGAATTTTCGATAATCATCAATAACACGTGTTGTATTTGTTCAGATTATTTCATGAATAAAATCAAGCCATTCTGATGATTTCCTATTTATTGTTTAAATTAATATTAAACGTACAGTTTATGGAATTAGTTATTTTGATTATGCATTGTAGTTCGACACAAGAAGATTCGTTATGTAACCAACAATACATTTATGCCATTGTATGATGTAGTCAAGATTACCTATGCACTAGGTACTACTGAGCTAAATTCATTTTGATTGTTGTCACAATTTGTGTGGTTAGGTTACATTAGATTAATTCTTGCTGAAATTATCCATAATTTGTCGAAAATGAATTGGATACATCCAAAATCGAAAACATGGTGTTATTGCTTATCAACACAATCATTTCAACCAATCAAAAACGTGTATTTCATCATGAATGAAATAATCGCCTCAAATATGGAAATAGACTATAATATCGAATCAAAAACCTCGTTCCCACGTAATGAAAATATTTATGGTCGTTGGAAAAATAGAATACAAGCCGTTGGAATGTGAATTTCCTGCACTGGTTACGTTTCCGCACTTGGACGTGCTAAAGGACTACTCATGCGGAAAATGTCATTTTCCACACTTGTTATGCAATGTAGTATTGTCTATGGGACTGTCTGGCTATTCAAAGATAGAAATGACGTCACGAGCAGCCGCCACGATCATGTTTAGGCGTGAATTTCAAACGAATATTTACAATTGCAATTGTTTCTAAGACATTTATTTTCCGCACACTATTTAATAAAGAAAGAAACATCGCTTTTGGATTGAAGCTTTGCGAATTAAAATAATTGTCAACTATTCTCGATGAGCTTGAAGAAGTATTGATCGAAATAAGGAATGATTAGGTTCCTACATATAAAAGATAAAAAAAAAACAAAATTGCGAAAATTTGTTTGAAAATATTTTTCTATTTAACCAATATGGAAACCCTGTACGTACACCACTGTGGAGTCAAACGGATTTATGTGCCTTCTATTCCATTGATTGAAGAAGGGCCTACAACCTACAAATTTCGACAAGCATCGGCTACAGGCATGACGCGGGTTTTTTTTTTGTTCAATGTTTTATTGGCGTGTTTGTTGGTTGTGTGGGTAAACAAAGGGCCGGAATGAGTGATCAGATATGACAGGTTTAGGAGTAATGTCACGGTTCATTTGGGATGATGTCCCACATCAGTCAATGGTCATTTTTATTGGAAATAATTATCTGTGAATTTACTAAACTTCTATAGTTCACTACTTCCAACTGTTTTTTTCCTCAGATCTTCGTGGAGTCTTTAAAAAAATATCGAAATTCCTTATATTTCGAAGCATAAAAAACGCGGGAAAATTTTTAATCGAGCTCAAATTCTAATTTTTTAGGAACATCTGGATGGTTCTGAATTTTGAGCCTCTCTGTATTTGTTTCAATAAATGAAAGTGCAAAAAAGAAAATCGAGATTTTAGTGCCTATATCTCATATGGGAAACTTTTTTTTTATTGATCTGTTACGACTCATATCACGTGACCTCAGATTTGACGGGATTTTGATAAAAGTTGTCAGTGGTGCCACAAAATGGGTCAAATTGACAAGATATCAAAAAATTGGACCAGACTGAAAAAAAATCAAAAATACAATTTTTATTCCTCTACCCTTACTGAGAAACATTATACATTTTTGTTTTATCTGAGCCAACTTTATGGCGGATACTGTATATAAGATCTAGAAAATACTTCCGCCAAAGTACCTACTCAAATCGATTTTAGTGAACTGCATTTTTTTTAAATTTACTAAAACCTCGTTTTCGAGAAATCTATCTCGGCAGTTATTTGCGGGACACCCTGTATGCAAATATTCATTATTCAAGCTTCTGTTGTTGTTCACATGCACATTGATTGAACAGTTTAGTGTTTTTCAATAAACTATTCATTTTGTTTTTTATTTTTCGTAATTGCGTAATTTTGTAATGCGACATTTTTATGTAATTTTACACACTTATCATGCAATCTATTTTTTGATGAAATTTTTTTTGTACTAACGTATTTTTACCTGAAATACACGAATTTAATAATATCGTGAACATATCACTAGTTTTCGAGATAATCGATGCCCAAATTCGAAATTTCACCTTCTTTGTATGGAAAGTTTTGGGCAAGTATTGTTATCTTCTTAGATCCCAAAACATATTAAATACATTTACCATGGTTAATTATGATTTTCGTCTAAGAAAAACATCATAAATATGTAGTTTTTCCGTATTTTTCCTATTATTTCACCAACTAGGCTACATACACATCAGCCATTTTGAAAACCTCTATGCGAATCTTCAGTGAATAAAGGTGGATTTATAGCTGCCTTATAGCAATACGAGTCAGTGATAGGTATGTGTTTTCTCTCTTTAATACATGTCAAAAAGAAAGATAGATATCAGTAACAGAAGGTGAAATTTCAAACTTGGGCATCGATTATTTCGAAAACTAGAGATATGTTCACGATAATATTATGAAATTCGTGTTTTTCAGGTCAACATACGTGGGTATCGAAAAAAAAATTCATCTAAATATAGATCGCAAAGTTACCCATTTCTGGACCATGATTTATAACCAGGCATCTTTTTTTTGTGAATATCATGATTATTCGGTCCACCCTGTACATCAATTCACCCTTGACCAAGCGAGGCGGCCTCAAGACCGCGTCACGTGATCGTGTTAATACGCGACAAAATAATGGGAACCGCATTCCGAAATATCCATGAAATATCGCTCGTTCATTCATCAATCACCCCCACTCCGCGCCCCCTCCCCCCCCCCCATCCCTCCTTCCGCCCGCGCTCTTTTCACCTCTCTCTACAACTTTACTACATGCCGGCCCCAAGGCAGGGTTGCCGAAGCTACTCCATTCGGAGTAGATCTACTCCCTTTGATCATTTCCTACTCCTCTACTCCAAAAAAATGATTTCTACTCCGGTTGAATGCACATTGTACTAATGAATATATAGTACCGAAATAAAAACTAAGAAGTAACTAATCGAAAAAAAGGTAGACACCAGTATATTGTAATACAGGTTAACCACTGGTTATTGTTAATCTGTGATTCTACCAGCATGAATTCATTTGATTATGTCAAGAGACTTTGTTTCCTCTCAGAACCGTTCTAGAACTATACTGCTCATGCGCATTGTCTTCAAATTGTTCACTTGAAGAAAAAGCGCATGAGCAAAACCGTTCTATGACGGTTCTGACGAAAATCAAAACAAAGCTTAGACGTCAAGTCAAGTTTCAACCATCACAGTCACAATGTCAAGAATGTCGAAATTGAACGAGCAATAAAAAATTATACTGAACAAATTCATTTTTTTTTCATTTCATTTCATTATTCAGGTCATTCAGGCAAGTAATAAGATAAGTACAGTCTTTGCTTTCCCACAGTAGTTTCAATTAATTACAGGACAGGATTCTTCCATGTTTTGTAGTATCCAAAAATGTTATTCCTCTTTGTGAGGTACTGGAAGAAATTCTAATTTAACGTGTACTGGAAAGAATTTTGATTTAACATTTTTGGTCTCATAATGTGGATAGTATTTTTTTCAACACCTCATATGAATATATAACCTACATAAAAAATTAAAATAAACACACATTTCGGTTTTGAATCTCGTTGCATACATAATTTTTACTTTAATGGAAAGACCTTGAAAATGGAACTCTGATGGTGCATGCGTGTCTGAACACGAAAGTAGGTACTACTCCGCTTTGGTACGAATCTACTCCACTGTCAATCTCCAATCTACTACTATTTTTTGGTCTGGTGCGGCAACACTGCCCCAAGGTGACTCAACTCATTGACAACAAGCGACGAGAGACGACGTTCATTCATTCGCGTTCGAGACGTGTCACCGAGCGAGCGAGAGCTGCATCGCGATCGAGTCGGCTGCGGCGGCGGTCGCTGTTCGGATGTTCCATTTCCGTTGGTGCTTCCGGCCCGCGTTCGGCATTATTGTGGTGTGGTGGCGTGACAGGCTGTGCACTTTTCGTTTGCGTTGCTGGTTTTTCTTCGTGGTTTTCTCGATGGTGCAAAGGTTATTGGTGGCGTAGTGTCCTGCGGAATACTGAGTGAGTGAAGTGAGTTTTGTTGGTGATTTGATGTTGAATTTGCTTTCTCGAGGAGGGTTTGTAGGTCAGGGTGGTCCATTTCGATAGGAAACTAACCTACATGGCACGAGCTGCTATGCAAATGTTACACATCGGAAAACAATTCAGACAACTATTTTTTTTAACATTGAAAAAACCGAGGAAAAAACCATGGAATTTGCATTGGCTTGCTTCATTTTATTGCACAGCATTGCTTCGGGGGTCGACTATAAAAATCTGTGCCACAAACTGTGAAGGTGGATTCATGCAACATTACCTATTTATCAGTGTTCAAGGAGTTCAAGCAATCACTTAACTCAACTTAAGAAGTTCAATGGATTTATCTTCTTAAGTGTCGTTAAGTTAATTAAAGTAATGTTGGACTTGGTTTTTGTTGCGTCAACACCAAGGTATTCATTCGTAGAATAGAATTTGTCGGAAGGAAATCTAGCCAAAAGTATCAGTTTTTCAATTAGTTCCCATTAGACTACATATTCGTTTTTTTTTGTAAGTACTTGAATTGTTCAAAATTTTTCTCTTCGATACGCCCTATCATATTTGAAATTGAACGATTCAAAATCGTTTCTTTTAGCGACAACTTTTTCTACAGTTGTAATCTGTAATTGACCAAAATTTAATGATATGTACTTGATTCACAATTTTTTATTTTCTCAAACTACGAGGATCGAAAGAAAATTTATAAAATAATTAGCTCTGGCAAGTTCTGTGAGCCTACTCATTTTTGACAGCTGTCACTGTCATTTGAAAATTGACCAATAGTATATTACTCGGTATATTATGATACAAGTTTTATAAGACGCTATTTTGTCGCACGACGAGCGAACAAGTGAACAAGTGCGACAACGTGTCTTATAAAACGGTGTCATATGCAATTTTTTCAATACCAGCGGTGAAAAATTCAATGTTGTTATTTTTTTATTGGTCAATTTAAATCAAATTACACTCTGAATTAAAATTTACCAATTAAAACATTGAGTTTTTCACTGCTAATATCACCAAATCCAAATCGCTTAGCAGTAAACTGGGCCTAACTCTTCTGACTTTCATTTGACAGTTCGATTGTACCAATCTCTGAATAATGAAAAATGCGTATATCGAAATAGAGGCAATTTCTACACGCATTTGCGTTGCACAATGACTTCATTATACAACCGAAATAGAAAAAATATAATAAGTGATTCGGATCCTTAATCGCCATAATTGAAAGAAAATTAAAAGGATATTTTCTTCAGTTTTTTTTGCTGCGATTCAGTATTTTTTATGTCTCACTATACCTATACTTAATGCTTAGGTAATGACAAAACCCGTTTTCTTTTCTTTCCGCTAGAGCCTCTGAATTTAGGAATGTGTAATGTGTTCAAGATACTTTTTTCACAGTTTCAAATTCACTTCGAGAACTTTTTTCCACTCTTTCAAATTTACTTCGATAGGCTCTGCCGAGCGCTATGCCAAATTTTGAAAAGAAGTTCTCTCTGTTTTCGAATATTATTCAAATGCGACCTCTGAAACCTCTAGTACGAGAAACTTTTCAAATGAACAATTTTTTTCCAAAAAATTCCTCCCTTCCTGAGTGATCCTTGATGGTACGTTTGCCATAAATAATTGCTAGTCATTGCCTTTTCTTTGACCAGGTCTGAACCACCAGAAGAATCATCATTCAACACTCATTTTTCTAATAAACCGAGGTAAATTCGTTGATTAGACAATTAAATTTAATCTCGAATTTAATTACCCCGTATCCGGCTATTAGGTCGTCCGTCTAATCTGAACTACTGGCTCTTCGGTGAGCTTCATCATGGGAAAGATCAAGACGGTGCAGGGCACTTACCTTGACTTTTTTATGGCACAATAGACACTGAAATGATGTCTTTATTATAGTAGGAAATGACATGTAAACATCAGAGAGAATCATCTCGAGGTGTCATATCCCTACAAAAAATGCCTTATTTTATCATGTATCGTTGCTAAATTTAATGCCCATCTTACAATATTACTAATATAGATGAAAATAAAGTTATTTCAGATGAGCGGTTCCCAGACAAGAAAACTCTATTATTACATTACTTTCACTGAAGCTTCTACTACTGCTGCTTCTTGAGTAAAAATTACTTCATTATAAAATAGTAATTTACGTAACAAGTCCGGAAAATACTGTTTTTTTGGATGAGTGGACAAAATTCTAGGACGAGCGTAGCGAGTCCTGGAAGTCTGCGAGTCCAAAAAAACTGTTTTCGGGCGTGTTGCGTACACAATTTTTTCGGCAACCGTGTAGAATAACAAATCAAAGAAACCCATTTCTTTATTAGAACAAAATTTCGAACATTTCAATTCTTATTTATATTAATATTTATATTAAAATTAGAACAATTGTTAATATTGCATGGATTCAATTTGTTTGAAATGCTTGGTATATTTAAGTGCCTTTTGTTGAAGTCAGAACATGAAGGTAAAGTTTCCGTTTCACATTGATTGTTTTCATCTGATAATTTTTGAATGTTAGCTAATTTTATGTCAGATAGCTGTCAGTCGTTATTTTGCTGTATGGTAATGATCAACTGCATTTATCAAAACCATACTACCAAGATTTTCATATTAACAATGACAACAACGATGTGATTCTTCCCGGCCTAGTCCGGGAAGTACGTACTTTCGGGACTAGGCCGGAAAAATGCCACTTTCTAAAAAAAAAATCGTCTGGAAAGTACGTACTTTCCGGACGGTTGCCGAAAAATATAATTTTTTACAGTTTCTCTGCCTGTATTCTTTCATTGCTCAAAGCTCCCTCTATTACTTTTCTTATCTCTCTAGTTTTCCAGAAACAGCACCAATTTGAAACGCCCTGTAGGCCGTAAAATTTCTGATGCTCACAATTTCATTTCATTCCGTGGAACTTCCTGTGGAATTCCAATAAACTTCCAACTCACCTTCTAGCCAGGCTTGAGCACCATTTTGGAATGTTTTCTTCTTAGAACGATGAACATATCTTTCCGGATATAAGTAATCATCGGCCTTAAAAACGTGATGGCGATTACGAGGTTTTTCTACTAGTTACAGAGATCTAGTTTCTCGGAAAAGTATGATGAATATTGATGTAATAAATTATTCTAGAGGCGTACCTCAAGAGAAAGGCAGAGCAGACATATTTGTACTTACATGTCAGACTTGGTGACTAAATCTCGGGATTTTTTATGAATATGCACAATTGGATATCGAGATTTCATCTTCAATAGGATTCCAAATTTATTGGTGAAATGTGAAAACCGAGGGGTAAACCGCCGTGGAATTCTGGTGTACAAACATATGGAATTCCCTGGAATTTTTTGTAATTCCCTGGAATATTTTGGAAATCCTTGAAAATTTTTGGAATTCCTCGGATTCTAATTCTGGATTCTGATGTACGAACATTTGGAATACCTTGGAATTCCTTAGAATTCTTTTGGAAATCCTTGTAATTCTTTGGAATCCCTTGGAATTCCTTGGATTCTAATTCTGGAATTCTGATTTCGAAACAATTGGAATTCTTTGGAATTCCTCAGAATTCTTTGAAATTCCTTGGAATTCATTGAAATTCTTTGGAATTCCTCGGATTTTCTTGGAATTCCTTGGATTCTAATTCTGGAATTCTGATGTACGAACTTTTTGGGAATTCCCTGAAATTTGTTGGAATTCCCTGGAATTTTTTGAAATTTCTTGAAAATTCTTGGGATTCTTTGGAATTCCTCTGATTCTAATTCTGGAATTCTGATGTACGAACATTTGGAATTCTTTAGAATACTTCGGAATTCCTTGGATTCTAATTCTGGAATTCTGATGTACAACAATTGGAACTCTTTGAAATTCCTTGGAATCCTTTGAAATTCTTTGGAATTCCTTGGATTTTCTTGGAATTCCTTGGAATTCTTTGGAATTCCTTGGATTCTAATTCTGGAATTCTGATGTACGAACATTTGGTGAATTCCCAGAATTTTTTTGTAATTCCCTGGAATTTTTTGAAATTCCCTGGATTTCTTGGAATTGCTTGAAAATTCTTGGAATTTCTCGGATTCTAATTTTGGAATTCTGATGTACGAACATTTGGAATTTCTTAGAATTCTTTGGAATTCCTTGTAATTCTTCGGAATTCCTTGTAATTCTTTGGAATTCCTTGGATTCTAATTCTGGAATTCTGATGTACGAACATTTGGCATTCCTTGGATTTGTTTGGAATTCCTCGCAAAATTGAAGTTTGGTGTACACAATTTTGAGCGTGGTTTACCCCTCGGTGAAAACGATGTAATAAGAAAAATTATTCTGTCAATATTATTCTAGCACCGTATGGCTTGCGAAATCTTGCCCCCCTAGGATTTTGAAATTCCGGCGCCTATGCAGAATCGAAAACACTGTCATAATAATATAATCTCGGCTTTAATCCATATGTTATTCCATTCAACAACAGAGTAATTATTCATCTTCCATTTGTATATTTTGTTTTGATATGATAAACGATAAGGCAATCAAGATAACCATGAATGAGCTGCCAGGGTTTTCCATGCTAATGCCTTTCCAAAAATTCATCGCCGGTCCCAAGTATTATGTAAATATTTACACCGTTCGCTATTATCTCGAATATTTATTTACGTTAAGTTCGCAGAGTTTTTGATATAAAAGATGTTGATTTGTGTTTTTCACAGTGTTATATTATATCATGAACAAACTAGAGCAAATATGTTTTGATGTGATTGATTTCGCTTTCTTTCAGATAGCACCAGCATTCATGAGTGTCTAGCCAAACAAGAGATTCGTGGTCAAGAACAAAGTACCATGTGGCTTCTAGATATACCTCAAACACCAAATGGTAAGTACTTACATCATTGAATGTACCATTTTAGAGGCGAGCGTTTTTTCAATATTTTCGCTCACGAGCGCAAATGCTGTATATTGATGCGTTTTCTGATATAAAGCTTCTAAACGATCTTTTTCCCTACTGAGAATGTTTGCAAAAGAAAATATTGAGTTAGTCTTTCGAAATGTTCTTATAGATTGAATTATATCATATATATATACCAAAAAAATCTGACTTTCGATTTTTTGCTTTTGCAATGAAGCATAATCACTTTCAAAAATAGCTATTTGTGTATAAAGTGATAGATTTCCGCTAGAACAAGACAGTGGCAACACATTTCCTAGACAAGAAAACTCGATACTTCATTCAATCAACTTATATTTCATAATATTCTTCATCTAAATCATTAATTTTATTAATTATCCACTTATTGAAATTCAATCCAATAATTCATACATCTGACAGAAAAGAAGGGAAAATGACTCATAGATTAAAAAAGAGTTGACCTGCCCAGAGATCGAACCAGGGCTGGCGACTTGAGAAGTCGCGCTTTGAACTCGTTGGCTATTGAGGCTACTTGAAAACTTTTGTCTATCCCTGAGTTATGAACCAAAAAGATATAGTCAAACTTATTTTTGCTTTATATTCAATGGACTGCTGTTTTTTGAGAAATACGACAAGTTTAGGATACGTCAACTTTGTGTGGAGATTTGTTAACCGTTTGTTGAAGAGTACAATTTAGGTGTTCATTTAGAATTAGCTAAATGAAGGTAATAATTACCATAAAGAAGAAAAAAAACCCACTGACCCGTCTTGAGCAGCGTTATAATTGCCAGATAGATGCGAACGCAAATATGCACTTTTCAAAGCACTTTCTTGTAACACCATATACAGGGTCATTCACGGTCGATGGTACTTTAGACGTTTCTGGAGAACGAGACGAAGGATTATTCTGAAAATTTGGTTTATTGGGCAATCAGTTTTGTTATATCGATCTAAAATACTTTCAGCGTTGCGGCGTTGCCGCTTCTATCAAAAAGTGGCAACAACTTTGTTATTTCAAATGGAACACCCTGTATTTTATTTCATTTTTAGATTCTTCCTGAAGAGCTGATTTCGTCGATTTATCATACTTGAGGTATAGCGCGAAATATTACAGAGATATAGGGTGTGAAAAATCGAGATTTTTCAAATTTAGGAATTTTTTGTGTCGAAAATAATCATTTCTGCTCAAAACGGCTTACATGTCCCTATCTTAACTTTTCATTTACTATCTACTGCCATTTAATAGAAACAAATAGAGGGTGATGCAAAACTCAAAATTTTGAACCACCCGTATTTGTTTCAATTAAATATCAATCGATAGTAAATGGAAAGTTGAGATAGGGACATGTAAGCCGTTTTGGGTAAGAATGGATAGTTTCGGCACAAAAAATTCCCAAAATTTGAAAAATCTTGATTTTTCACACCCTATATATCTGTAATCTTTCTCGCTATACCCCAAGTATGATAGATCGACGAAATCAGCTCTTCAGGAAGAATCTAAAAATGAAATAAAATACAGGGTGTTCCATTTGAAATAACAAAGTTGTTGATACTTTTTGATAGAGGCGGCAACGCTGAAAGTATTTTAGATCGATAGAACAAAACTGATTACCCAATAAACCAAATATTCAGAATAATCCTACGTCCCGTTCTCCGTAAACGTCTAAAGTACCATCGACCGTGAGTGACCCTGTATATTCACATTTTTCTTTAATATGTCTATGTCGAATTCTCAAGCCAAAGTATTACTCAGTTTCTCTGTAAGAAATTAATTTTTCCAAATTTAATTTTTTTATCTCAGTTATTCTTGGAAACTTTTTACACAGCTTCACAATTTTTTCGAGATTTTTCAAATGATTGTATTTTGAGACACAATCCTAAAATCACAGCACGTATCGATATTTGTGAAAAATAAATAAATTTTCCATATGCCACTTACCAAGGAACCACGACTTTTCCAGACTGCGAAAAGCTCCTGTGTTTCCGCTACTACGAGAGCTCGGCCATCGACTATCTGGCCCAATCGGAGCCGCTGTTCATCAAACACCCCGTAGACAAGCTGAAGAAACTGATCAAGGTGAAAACGAAACACTGCAAGGGCATAGAAAACGGCGCCTTCCAGGATGAAAGCGAACTTACCAAGGAGGAGGAGGAGGAGGAAGAAGAAGAATATGACCAAAATGTGGACAGAATTTTGGCGGGGGTGAAGAAAAAATCGCCGAACGGATTGGAATTAGAGGTGGTGGGGGGGACGAAGAAAAAGGTCAAGAGCAAAGGGAAGTCGCCGGCTAAGGATTATTATCAGATTTGGGATACCTCGACGTCGCCATCTCCGGACGCCGATGGTGAGTTTTAAAAGTGTATATTGGGCAGACAGGAAGAAACATAGGAAGCCGATTTGAAGAACATATCGCTCATTTTCAACGGATCTTTAAATTTTGTCATGACATTTGAGCAGTTCTAATTATTTTCCACCCTTTGAAACATTTCAGATGACTCACCAACATTAACAAACAAATCTTTTGACTCATCCTGTGTTATATCATTGAAATTCTATTGGTCACTAGATTTTTTTTTGTATCGTTATACTTGTGCCTAAACGGTTAAAGATACAGATAGGGAATTTATTATTATGTGAGAAATGTTTTCACTGGGCATGCAAAGTTGAGGAGACAATCAGGACCGTTTTGGACAAATCTAGCTGATGATGGTCTTACAAATACGAAATGTCGTTAGAAAAAACAGTCATCATTTCGGTGACCCCATTGTATTTTTCTATAATTTCTGATGAAATCGTATATTTTTTTGTAAAGCAATAATATGGTCAAGACCAGAAGAATATGCATGTTTTCAAATTGAGACCCCTACCCCCAACTTGTATAGTACTATTTAAAAAAATGAGTTTCTTAGGTCATGTAATAATTATCATTATTATTTATTCCCACATTTCAAGTCATGAAATAGTATATTATGATACAAGTGCGACAACGTGTCTTATAAAACGTGTGCCATATGCATTTTTTTCTATTTTGAATTGATTTGAAGGAAAAAATGAATTTAATATCGATAAATAACAGAAACATCTTCGATTGGTAAAAATGATGACATTGAAAGAATTAAAATCTGACGCACAAGCATAAAGCCCAGTTTACAGTTGATCGATTTTGATTATTGAAATACCAGTGGTGAAAAATTCAATGTTGTTATTTTTTTATTGGTCAATTTAAATCAAATTACACTGAATTGAAATTTACCAATTAAAACATTGAGTTTTTCACTGCTAATATCACCAAATCCAAATCGCTAAGAGGTAAAGTGTGGGCCTAACTCTTCTGACTTTCATTTGACAGTTCGATTGTACCAATCTCCGAATAATAAAAAATGCGTATCGAAATAGAGGCTATTTCGACACGTATTTGCGTTGCACAATGACTTCATTATACAACCAAAATAGAAAAAAATAATTATGGTGTAATAAAAAAAGGAAAAGAAGATGTCAAGAGGAAGTTCACATGGAAATTCCAATGACGTTGTTTTTAATCATCTGTCTGGTGGTTATTTTTGCGACTGCTTGATTAAACTTGTTATTGATCACCACATGTTTTTTTTTCAATTCAACATTTCATCAGCTAACATCTGAGATGTTTGAAGAAGTAGAAAACGAGCAAACAAAATTTACTCTTCTGACTAATGCCAAGACATTGGATTATATCTGCTGCACTGATTCACTGGGCGAAGACATAATGCAAATATTTCTTTATTCCGAAAAGGCAAGCCTAACCACCTGCAGACTGGTTTCTGGCTTATTGGCCCTCATCAGTGCAGGGCAGCTCTCTTGAGATCCCCACCCATATGCATAGTTGTATTCTCGCATGTAATACAACAAGTGTATTGATGATTATCGAAACACAAATTCCTTCGATTTTGAGAAACAAATCATGTTTCTTGGATTCCCAAAGCAACATGATTTGTTTCGAAAAAGAGAAGGAATTTTCGATAATCATCAATAACACAAGTTGTATTTGTTCAGATTATTTCATGAATAAAATCAAAACAATTTTGATGATTTCCTATTTATTGTTAATATAAAACGTACAGTTCATGTAATTAGTTATTTTGATTATGCATTGTAGTTCGACACAAGAAGATTCGTTATGCAACCAACAATACATTTATGCCATTGTATGATGTAGGCAAGATTACCTAAGCACTAGGTTATACTGAGCTAAATTCATTTTGATTGTTGTCACAAATGTCACAATTTGTGTGGTTAGGTTACATTAGATTAATTCTATTGATGCTGAAATTGTCCAGAATTTGTGAAGTGGATACATATTAATAGTGTGTGTTTATCATGGTTCAGACGAAAATTTGATGTAGTGGCATTCATTTATTTACCAGGGAATCGGAAAATACTATGACCGATTGCAACTAATAAGTCGTTGTTTAATTAAACTACCCTACTGCCTACGAATCAAAAAACGAAATACAGAAACGAAAACACAGCATGTAGGTATCCAATAGCCAATCAGGAGCCGAAATACAAAATCGAATACATAGTGTTATTGCTTATCAACACAATGATTTCAACCAATCAAAAACGTGTATTTTAGCATGAATGAAATAATCTCAGTGAATCGTCCATAGAGGCTGTAATTCGGTGTTGTGCTTACCATCAGCCAGAAAAGTAGTAGTTTTCTGCAATTTTTCGAACATTTCTGATGTTTTTTTGGTAGTAAGACGTTCCCAAGACTGTATTATTGATTAGACCACCATTTTTTTTCTTTTCGCAGAGCCGGCGAGCAGCCCTGACTTCCCCGCCGCTCCCCCCCTGCCCCCGCGCGCTGCCCTGCACCGCCCACTCGAGCGGTCGCACGCCCTGACCGCCGCCCCCACCCCCCCACCCCCGACCGTCCTGCGCGACAACAAGCCGTCAAAGGGGCGGCGTCGACGAACGCCCCCCACCCACGCCGCCGTCTCTGCCGCCCACCAGAGGCCGGAGGACGCGTTCGGCTTCGAGATGGTCGACACCGACGAGGAGTACAAGTCCTTCGGCACCGCCTCGACGGCGTCGTCCGTGTCGGACGTCGAGCCGGCGGCAGAAGGCGGCGGCGGTGGTGGCAGCGGGCACAAGCTCATTGGCTGTGATAACTATATTGTGACGGTGGTCGGCAGGAACAGGCAAGTATGGGCGGTTCGGTGGTTGGTGGCGCTGGTTTGTTGAAGTTTTTTCCTCGAAATTTACTATTTTTACTATTATCACAATTTTTACTATTTTTACTATTTTTACTATTTTTACTATTTTTACTATTTTTACTATTTTTACTATTTTTACTATTTTTACTATTTTTACTATTTTACTATTTTTTTTTTTACTTTTTTTTACTCTTTTCTTTTAACTTTTTTAGTTTTTATTTGTACTATTTTTTTTTACTCCTTTACTATTTTTTACTCCTTTTTTACTCTTTTTACTCTTTTTTTAATCTTGTTTACACTTTTTACTTATTTTTAATCTTTTTACTCTTTACTCTTTTTACTCTTTTTACTCTTTTTACTCTTTTTACTCTTTTTACTCTTTTTACTCTTTTTACTCTTTTTACTCTTTTTACTCTTTTTACTCTTTTTACTCTTTTTACTCTTTTTACTCTTTTTACTCTTTTTACTCTTTACTCTTTTTACTCTTTTTACTCTTTTTACTCTTTTTACTCTTTTTACTCTTTTTACTCTTTTTACTCTTTTTACTCTTTTTACTCTTTTTACTCTTTTTACTCTTTTTACTCTTTTTACTCTTTTTACTCTTTTTACTCTTTTTACTCTTTTTACTCTTTTTACTCTTTTTACTCTTTTTACTCTTTTTACTCTTTTTACTCTTTTTACTCTTTTTACTCTTTTTACTATTTTTACTCTTTTTACTCTTTTTACTCTTTTTACTCTTTTTACTCTTTTTACTCTTTTTACTCTTTTTACTCTTTTTACTCTTTTTACTCTTTTTACTCTTTTTACTCTTTTTACTCTTTATACTCTTTTTACTCTTTTTACTCTTTTTACTCTTTTTACTCTTTTTACTCTTTTTACTCTTTTTACTCTTTTTACTCTTTTTACTCTTTTTACTCTTTTTACTTTTTTTACTCTTTTTTACTCTTTACTATCTTATTATTTTCACATTTACTTTTCTTGCTTATTACATTCCCTACTCTTATCATTCTTACTATTCTCACTATGCTTACTAGTCTTACTAGTCTTACTATTTTAGTATTCTCACTTTTATCACTCTCCCACTATTTTTACTATTATCACAATTCTTACTATTCTCACTCTTTCTCACTATTCTCACTATTTCTTACTATTCTTACTTTTCCCATTGATCTCAATCTTTTTAACATTCTCACTATTTTCAGTATTGTTACTATTCCGTTCACTCTTCTCGATCTTCTTCTCAATTCTCCCGCCCTTCTCACTCTTGTCAGAATATACCAAACATACGTTCCCGTTTGTTTCACCATGATAAATCATTTCGTAACTCTCTAGTCCACAGAACGTCGTAGCCCACCTGCCGCTGGAGGCGAGAGACAGCCAGAGTTCTGTCAGCAGCGGCGGCGGCGGCGGCGGCGTTGGCGGATCGACGGACGCCGTCGACGGCGAGACGTCCAACGAACCGGCAGGCGGCACGACGCCGCACAAGCCGCTGTCCAGGCTGGGCCTGGATGGGGCGGCGCGGACGCCGGCGCCGCACCGGCCCAGGGCGGAGGCGAGGGAGGTGGTGAGGCCGCCCCCTAAGGCGCTACAGAGGGTGAGTGG
The DNA here is from genome assembly GCA_029955515.1 of Chrysomela aeneicollis. Taxonomy (NCBI): domain Eukaryota; kingdom Metazoa; phylum Arthropoda; class Insecta; order Coleoptera; family Chrysomelidae; genus Chrysomela; species Chrysomela aeneicollis. The sequence goes on from JARUHQ010000005.1 coordinate 25,259,659, forward strand.
GCGTTAAGGTGTAGGGGGGGTGGTTGTGCTTGTGCCATTTCTCATAATAGTTCAAATACTTTATCGTAAATGTGTTTGAGAAGATGGAATAAAAACCACGAATTGAGTAGCGCCTTTACTGCTCAAATCACAATTTTTGATTCAAGCGGTAAAGCATATATCTAATAATAACTATATAGGTAACATGGATACCAGAGCTGAAGCCGAGAAATAAAACAAATGACAGTCTGCGGGACTAATCGTGGATATGCGCATGCGCAAGTTTGAATTAAGAATCGACACTCGTTTTCATCATGGAGGAGAGTAGCTTTGTAGTGAGCGACAAACGTATGATAATTATTAAACATCAATCAAATGTGTCACGTGATGTTTTTATTTCATCATAACATATATTTTTCAAATATGCATTCATCGATGGATTGTTGGACGATTTTGGATATTAGTTCATGATAGATGCAGAAATGGATGTGATCTACAAAGCGATACTTGCGATTTGCATAGAAACCTGTGACGATAAAGTCATCGGAACAAAATTCGAGGGCTAATTTTTGATCAATCCTTGTTATCACTCACTAATCACTTCTGTAAACAATCAGTAAGTACATTAATAACTATATTAACGCTCTTTTACATAATTTGAGTCAACAAACATACCTAAGAGAAAAATAGTCTATCCAATTAAAAATATCAAACATAGTTTGAGATGAATGTCTGGTAGACTACGAGCAGAAAACAACTACTTTCCTGGTAAATACCACGCAGAACATTGAATTATATCTGTTCGTAGTCCATGCAACGATTCACACTGTGAATGCAGATCGCAAATGTTTCTTTCTTCCTAAGACGTGACAAATTCACATCGAGACAGGCACGCCTAACAACCTACAGACCGGTTTCGGGCTTATTGGCCCTCATCAGTGCAGGGTAGTTATCCGAGTAGAGACCGTAAGATCTCAACTCGAAGCGTTGCCTGTCCCAATGCATTTTCGTCGCGTCTATTTGACCGCATCGAGCCGCGTTGAGTAGTTACTCATTTTGACAGATTTTTTGACATTTGACAGCTAACAGTGAACATTTGTATTCTGTTTTATCGCCGCGTCGTCCAAAGCCTACTTGTGTGTCAAAGTCTACATGAAAAAACCTAAAAGCTGTGCATTTCAAAGGTAACTCTAGCAAAACATCAAGTGTGCTACATTTTTGGAATGGAAATTTCAAGATCGAAATATGCAGGAATATACAGGTTGTCCCATTTGAAAAAAATATTTTTCAATTAATAACTATGATGTATGATTTAAATGATTTGAACCATTGAATTCTACGTTAAAAAGTGCTTTGGAGTGTTTTTATAGAATCAAAGAATTTTTGACAGGAAAAAAGTTACAGCAACTTTTCGAAAATGCACATTTTCGAAAAACATGCTGTAACTCAGAAACGGTGATAGATATCGATATGCGGTTTTAACCATTGAGTTTGTCATAAAAATTTACCCTCAGACACAGCCATCAGTTTTCATCTACCTGGTTTGAATAAAGAGGACTTTCCCTTCAAAATTGTCCAATTTGGCCCACCCTAAATGGCCTAAATGGCCACATAAATGGCATGCTTGCATCAAAGTTGTAGACAATTTTCCACTCGATATCCAACCATCAATTTTATTCTTGGTTCCATATTCAAGTTGTATCTAATTATTTCTTTTTCAATTTTTCATCCTCATACACAGGGCCACTCACGGTCGATGGTACCTTAGACGTTTACGGAGAACGGGACGTAGGATTATTATGAGAATTTGGTTTATTGGGTAATCAGTTTTGTTCTATCGATCCAAAATACTTTCAGCGTTGCCGCTTCTATCAAAAAGTAGCAACAACTTTGTTATTTCAAATGGAACACCCTGTATTTTATTTCATTTTTAGATTCTTCCTGAAGAGCTGATTTCGTCGATCTATCATACTTGGGGTATAGCGTGAAAGATTACAGAGATATAGGGTGTGAAAAATCGAGATTTTTCAAATTTTGGGAATTTTTTGTGCCGAAACTATCCATTCTTGCTCAAAACGGCTTACATGTCCCTATCTCAAGTTTCTATTTACTATCGATTGATATTTAATTGAAACAAATACGGGTGGTTCAAAATTTTGAGTTTTGCATTACCCTCTATTTGTTTCTGTTAAATGTCAGTAGATAGTAAATGAAAAGTTAAGATAGGGACATGTAAGCCGTTTTGAGCAGAAATGATTAGTTTCGACACAAAAAATTCCTAAATTTGAAAAATCTCGATTTTTCACACCCTATATCTCTGTAATCTTTCTCGCTATACCCCAAGTATGATAAATCGACGAAATCAGCTCTTCAGGAAGAATCTAAAAATGAAATAAAATACAGGGTGTTCCATTTGAAATAACAAAGTTGTTGTTACTTTTTGATAGAAGCGGCAACGCCGCAACGCTGAAAGTATTTTAGATCGATAGAACAAAACTGATTACCCAATAAACCAAATTTTCAGAATAATCCTACGTCCCGTTCTCCGTAAACGTCTAAGGTACCATCGACAGTGAGTGACCCTGTATATTGTCGATGCTTTATAAAATAATGGTTTCACTGATAAATATTATAATTCCATAATGTTCAAATGGAATTTCAGACTAACAATCAAATTGTAATTTTTCCAGGTGGCCGCGGCGTCCAACTATCTAGTCAGCCTGCCCATCTGCCCGCCCACGCCCACCCACCACTCGAAGAGGGCGCGCGCGTCCGAGTTGAAGCCGCCCCACCTGAGGTCGAGCGAGCCGCCCCTGGATTCGGCCCGCCCCATCTGCGGGCAGGGTGGCGATACGGGGGATTCGGTGGACGGGACGATCGAAGCCGGTGCTGACAAGGATTCGTCTAGGTGAATATTATTATCTCAATTATTTTTGGAAATTTATTGCTGATTATACCTACATAACAATAAAATGTTCTCAATATGGTCTTAAGGTGGATTTTTGAAAAAAATTTAGTACATGACATTTATCACTTGAGAGTTAGACAGAATATAGTGGATTATGTTATAAAAATACTCAACATTTGAGACTGATTTGAGAATAGTTTATGTCCTCCATTAGATTGAAATAAAAAAGGAAAACGAATGTTTCATTTTCAATCACAAAACATGCTCAAACCCTATTCCTATCTTTACTAATAAAAAAATCCATTTCCTAAGTTGGATGTTGGTTACCTTCTTAAATCTTGATTGTGAAATCAAAAAATTTTAGTGGCTTCATGACATCAACAATGCTTCTCCCATATTCCATATTTCCTAGGTGATAAATCTTGGACCTTATGTAAAGATTATTAGGTGTTAATTTTTTTATTAATTAATCTTTGGTCTGATTTGTACCGGCAACGAATTCTTCGTGAGTTTTATCAGTTTCCCGAATAGTTAACTTAGAGCTTCAAAATTTCTCTACCCAAATTATTATATAGCTGTCTATAATATTTTCTTTTATCATTTATTATATTGATGATTGTACCCTCCATTGCACTTTCTCTTCCAAGGTTCCTATATCGGCCCGTCAAACCAGAAACGAACGAAAAAGAAATGTTAACAAAATAAATTTGGATTTAGCAACAATTCTCGAGTGAAGATCTAATAACCTGGTAGAATTCAATGCAAACAAAACACAAGCTTGTATTTTCTCTAGAAAAGCCGATATTACTGTGCCAACATAATTCAGTCAAGAGTAACCATTGAAGTCATCCATTCCTATGCTTGGCATTACTATCAGCAATAATCTTTCTTGGGAAAATCACGTGAGGTCCATTGCCAAAAGTGCATCCCAAAAACTTGGTTTTCTGTCTCGAGCCAAGAGCTACTTCACTCCCAGTCAGTTGCTTATATCCGACCTGCCCTGGAATACTGTTCCCATATTTAGAGTGCGGCACCTAAACATATCCTGAAACTACTGGATTATGTCCAAAAAAGGGCAATTCGTCTCGTCGGTGATGCCTCGCTTACAAACTCGCTCACTTCTCTGGAACACCGTAGAAGAGTTGGCGATTTATCCCTATTTTATAGATATTTTCATGTGGCGTCAATTGAGATCTCACTATTGAGACTATCTTATGGTTTCAGGGTTAGTCAAGATACAAACGGAGAAGCTAGCGGAGGGGTTCCCCTACCCCTTCAGAGGCTGAGCACCACAAGATTGCCGTCCATTCCCGAGAGGAGTCACAGGACGATGGTTGTTCCCGAATCTCTGGGCGAGGAAGAACCGCTACCGCCTTGTGAGTAGAAAAAATTGTCAAAAATCGGGCAAATTCGCCAAGAAAAATCATCAATGTATATGTATCCTGTTTAGAATTATTACCTCACATATCGACGTGGCTTCAGATTTGGAGGGAATTAATAGAATAACAGTTCGCTCTACATATCTCAATATTCACAATACTAGCTTCATTTCATCAATGAGTGTGAAAAAAGCACAAAACAGGCGTTACACGCCTAGGTGTATTTTGTTCCACTCCGGATGAGTTTCAAAACAGAGCAATATTAAATTTATATTAAGATATACCTATTGTATTCACCAAAGTGTATTGTTAGAAATTCTACCTATTTGTATATTGTAAACTAAATGAATAATTAGATAACCTTGAAATTGCTTTATCAGGCAACTGAACTGTAATAACTGGTACTGTTGTTGTTGAAATAAATTTGATTTGATTTCAAAACTGACTCTTTCGAAACTAAAACTGACCGTCCGCGAGACTGCGATCCTTTATATAGGCACAAAACATTCATTCCAGTGAAATCACTCTTAAGAAAGTACATGAACTTCTGAGATTTACCGGCAAAAAATCATCCACTAATGTCCGCTAATTACGTCGGCGACCGATGTTATCGTCAGTCGCGCGCCGCCGAGATAATGATTTCCGGTATTCTCGGAACGCAGCACAGTCCGTAACAATATAAATTTTCAATCTACCAATTCGCCAAGCAGAATGTCTTCATTATTTTCTTGTTTCAGCGTGGGAGGCGCGCATGGATAGCCACGGCCGCGTCTTCTACATCGACCACGCGACGCGCACCACCTCGTGGACGCGGCCGGGCGTCGCCGGCGTCGCGGCGGCCACCGCCCTCGGCGGCGCCGGCGCCGACCAGCACCGACGCCAGCTCGACAGGCGGTACCAGAGCATCAGGCGGACGATCAGCTCGTGCAGGGTGGACGGGGGATGCGGCGGGGCGGCAACGGCGGCGGTTGATTGCCCGACGGGGCCGCCCGGATGCCGGCTGCTCACCCGCCCGGACTTTTTCACCCTGTTGCACATGAATCCGGTGAGTGGGTGGTCTTCCTGGGATAGGTTGGGGTGCACTTGTTGATGCTTTTATCGCTTTTGTAGCTCTTCCTGTTGCTCGTTTGATCTCATTCTTCTTTCTACTCTTCTCACTCCTTACTCTCCTGACTCCCCTTTATTCTTGCTCTCCTTTCTCCTCTAATTTTTTCCTTCTAGTCCTGCTATTCTTCTTGCTCCATTTCTGCTCTTCTTACCTTTCTTGCTTTTATTGCTCTTATATTGATTATATCGATTCTGCTTTTATTGCTTTTATTGCTTTTATTGCTTTTATTGCTTTTATTGCTTTTATTGCTTTTATTGCTTTTATTGCTTTTATTGCTTTTATTGCTTTTATTGCTTTTATTGCTTTTATTGCTTTTATTGCTTTTATTGCTTTTATTGCTTTTATTGCTTTTATTGCTTTTATTGCTTTTATTGCTTTTATTGCTTTTATTGCTTTTATTGCTTTTATTGCTTTTATTGCTTTTATTGCTTTTATTGCTTTTATTGCTTTTATTGCTTTTATTGCTTTTATTGCTTTTATTGCTTTTATTGCTTTTATTGCTTTTATTGCTTTTATTGCTTTTATTGCTTTTATTGCTTTTATTGCTTTTATTGCTTTTATTGCTTTTATTGCTTTTATTGCTTTTATTGCTTTTATTGCTTTTATTGCTTTTATTGCTTTTATTGCTTTTATTGCTTTTATTGCTTTTATTGCTTTTATTGCTTTTATTGCTTTTATTGCTTTTATTGCTTTTATTGCTTTTATTGCTTTTATTGCTTTTATTGCTTTTATTGCTTTTATTGCTTTTATTGCTTTTATTGCTTTTATTGCTTTTATTGCTTTTATTGCTTTTATTGCTTTTATTGCTTTTATTGCTTTTATTGCTTTCATTGCTTTCATTGCTTTCATTGCTTTTATTGCTTTTATTGCTTTTATTGCTTTCATGGGTTTCATTGCATTTATTGGTGCACCTATTGCTCTTCTTGCTGCTGCTCTCTTTTTGTTCTCTTGTTTTGCTCATCTCGTTGCTTTTATTACTGCTCTTTTTGATATCATTTATTTTTTGCGGCTCTTCTCATTTTTTATTCTTGCTACTTCTATTACTCTTCTTGTTTCTTTGTTCCTCTTCTTGTTCTTTCTGTTCATGTACTTCTCCCTACGTTTCTTTTTAACATTTTTCCTGCTCTTCTTGATGTTTACTGTTCTTTTAGCTCTCTTTTCTGCTCTTTCTTGTCTTCTCGCTATTCTATCAGCTCTTCTTTCCCTTTCTGCTAGTTTTGTTCTTATTGCTGCTTCTATTGATCCATCTTTCTGCTACTTTTTTTTTCTTGCTTCTTCAGCTGCCCTTCTTGCTCATTTTGCTCTTGCTGAACGCCGATGATGAAATTGAAACTTGAAAACATCAAAAAAAGTCAACGCTAATCCAGGGTTCTCCCCATTTTTCTCAAATCCTTCTCGACTGCACTCTAATTTCTATTATTGAACTACTTCATTTTTTTCAGGAAGCTTTGGCCATGTATAATAGAAATCCCACGCTGAAGCACATGATCGTGAGGATACGAAGAGACCCCAACATCTTCGACAAATATCAACACAACAAGGAATTAGTCTGTCTAGTCAATTTATTCGCCGATTCCACCCAAGATCTGCCTAATGGATGGGACACCAAAAAGGACCGGAATTCAAAGGTAATGAGAACACAATTCAGTAGGATAACCGAAAAAAAAAACAATCGTGGCATCTCTGAATGAACTAATACTTGGTTTTTGTTTCATCTAACCCAACTAACTCGCGTTTTCTTGGACGGATAGCCATTCTTCATCGATCACTCTAACAAACGAACTACCTATATGGACCCCAGAGTGCCTATTGAACCGGTGTTTTCAAGAAGAGTATCGGACGATGCTCAAGTAAGTATCGATTGATGTTTTGGTCCCTAGCTCTGTTTTTTATAGTTACCACATTCTGATATGATGTATTCTCATTCCTTCACAGGGATTTTTTTATTAATGTTTTAGTACTGGAATGATAGCTCTTCTACCTCGAAAGTGTTTTGCACTTTATTTTCCACTTTTTCATTGCTGCCAAAGTTGAAATTCGTGAATCTGATCATTATTGAAGTATTCTCTAAAATGAATAGTGAGTAGTGTGCTCATAAACACAAAATATTGAGGTCAGTCAGACACTGACTTTTTTGGAATCACCAACCGTGCTGTTTGCAACAGTTCATCCTGTTGAATTCTTGTGAATGGGCAGACATGTAGGTTTTAACAAAAACCGACGCAACATTTTTGGTCCTTCGAGCCGGATAAGTTTCATCGACGCATGATTCCGCTATTTTTTCTGCTTTTCTCTTTCTATTACCTTTTCCTGCTCTTCTCCTGTTGAATTCTTGTGAATGGGCAGCCATGTAGTATTTTCCAGGTGACTAGATGCATGTCCACGAATATCGCACTATCGAAAAATACCCACGTAACATTTTTGGTCCTTCGAGCCGGATAAGCTTCATCGACGCATGATTCTGCTATTTTTTCTGCTTTTCTCTTTCTATTACCTGCTCTCCTCTTTTCTTTTGCTGCTCTTCTCCTGTTGAATTCTTGTGAATGGGCAGCCATGTAGTATTTTCCAGGTGACTAGATGCATGTCCACGAATACCCACGCAACATTTTTGGTCCTTCGAGCCGGATAAGCTTCATCGACGCATGATTCTGCTATTTTTTCTACTTTTCTCTTTCAATTACCTGCTCTCCTCTTTTCTTTTCCTGCTCTTCTCCTGTTGAATTCTTGTGAATGGGCAGCCATGTAGTATTTTCCAGGTGACTAGATGCATGTCCACGAATATCGCACTATCGAAAAATACCCACGCAACATTTTTGGTCCTTCGAGTCGGATAAGCTTCATCGACGCATGATTCTGCTATTTTTTATGCTTTTCTCTTTCAATTACCTGCTCTTTTCTTTTCCTGCTCTTCTCCTGTTGAATTCTTGTGAATGGGCAGCCATGTAGTATTTTCCAGGTGACTAGATGCATGTCCACGAATATCGCACTATCGAAAAATACCCACGCAACATTTTTGGTTCTTCGAGTCGGATAAGCGTCACCGCCCGATGATTCCGACAACAATCCTGCCATCTTGCTTTCAACCAATGCGATATGAAGTCGAGCGATGCCTCACGAAGCCCCTTTTTTGCAGGCCCCCGTGCCCCCGCCTCGCATAACGACCACAACCACCAACTCCACCACCGCGGCGACCTGCTTCCCGGACGTGCCGGTGGCCTACAACGACAAGGTGGTCGCGTTTCTGCGTCAGCCCAACATCTTCGACATCCTCAAGGAGAGGCACCCGCCCGTGGGTAGCTCCACGTCGCTCAGGGACAAGGTTAATTCGGTGAGGGTGGACGGCACCGTAGCCCTGGACCGGTTCAGCCACGATGTGCACCTCATCATACTGCTGAGGTGAGTGGCTGCAAGGTTTTTTTTGTTTGGGGACCTACCGACTGCGCCAGTTTTTTTTTTTTCGGTTTTGGGTTGATTTTGATGCTGATGAACTAATAATAGATATTTGTGTATTAAGAGCGCAAAGTGATAGATTGTCACTCGAAAATGAGAGGTATCGCGCGATTCGTAGCGGAGCGCGATGATTTTCTCGGAAAACGTAATTTTTTTGTGGAGATTTGAAAGTGTCCTAGGCTACTTTGATAACCGGTTGTAGAAAAAAATAATCACTTTCGTTCCATTTCTGTAATTGCTTCACCATACTTTTGGGGTGATTGGCAATAGTTTTTTTTCTTCTTCTGAACCAACCTGTTGGTAGCACGAATGCATCAAAATATTGGGTAAATGCTCAGACTGGTGTATTCCATCTTTTTCATGATGCCAACTGTCAAACCTTGTTTACACGATGAGAATCTATCGTTCGTGTTGTGTTATCGTTCTCAAAACCTTGGTGACATTTCGAATTGTGTGATTATAATTCACTTATTCATGTATCAAATATTATTGTTCCCCACTTGAAATGGTGACAAATTTTTTGATTATTGGTTTGAAGCAGGTTCCTGGGATTAAAGTTGATTGAAGTGTCAATAGTGTCATTTCATTAGTGATTGCCATAGATATTATTCTATTCAAGATTATGAATATATTCAGTTAATTGAAATTATTGTATTTCATAGTAGAGTTCCTTCCTGATCAATAATGAAAAATATATGTTTCAAAGAATAAATTTGTGTTTTCTTTCTGTGGTTTTAACAGTCTGAACATTTGGCTTTGTAAATTTCACTCAGCACGCCTATCAACAAGAAGGGTCAACATTACCATATATGGATTGGTTGACTTTCCCGCTGGAACATTCTTCGTCTGGTGAATACTTACGACTGTGAAAGATTTTTGTTTGAATTTCTTAGAGATTAATGAATCAATAAAATAAAAATAATCGCTAAAGAAAGAAAAAAAAACCAGCTGTTAGAGGATGAACAGACAACATGTTTCTTTCAGAATTGTGACATATCAATATTCGCGAAAATCACGAAGTTGGTGGCCTCTGGTGTCGAATTCTCGAAGCCTTCCGAGGGTGATAAACGAAGCAATTTAGCATTGCATTTGCTAGGCTTTCGCATTATTTTCAATGAATTTGAATTATTGTGAATAGTTTTCGGACTTTTTTCGTGCTTATCAGCTGGTTACTGATTTAATTGAAACATGCAGCCAGTTCACATGGTCGTAAAGACGAAATCGAGAAAGATTTGTTCAGTACCTCAGCGTTCTTCCTACCGTACAGACATCGTTCCCTTGGCACAAAATCCAAAATTTCAACTTCACGATTGTGTAAAAAATAGAATATCATGTTGAAAATAGAAAAACTTATTAACACAAACATTTACGTTTGTAATAAGCACTTCCTAGAAGTAGATTTCTGAAGTAAATGCCAAATTGAAGGTAGGTATATGGTATGTCTCTTTTCAGGTAGAATCAAACGAATAATATCTGGTGTTGTGTTGTCTATTTTATTGTTCATGATGAAAACCTTGATTTCACTTCAGGACCATCAAGAAGGAGAGTTAAACCAAGAGATAGGCTCAAAAAGAGTGCAATTACTTCAATGAACATCTCAAAGTCATCACATGGAAACTTTATAAGTGCACAATGTAGGCTTGATGAAATCAAATTTTTATTTAAAATGAATAAGCCATTAATTGGATAAGTATTAATTGAGAGAAATGAATTTGAATGACTGCTAGACCATAAGATCTCTAACTTCCTTGGTACATACCAGAGATTATCTATGTATCTATACAAAATACTTATTATTATGGACTATAAGTACATTGTGAATTCGAAAATAATAACTTGTGTTGCCTATTTAAGATATCTCAATATGAGCAGATACACCACTACACTTACTTTTCTCAGAAAATAAAGTTAATTGATACATTTGTTTTTATTTCTGTCTGTAATCATCTATTTTTTGGGTTAGAATAAAATTACAGCTTAATACAGATATATTCACACTTCCACTGCTAACTTCTCCATACAATCATTTTAATTTCATATGAGGGCTGCCTTAGAGCTGAAGTTTGAGAACAGTTGTTTATTTATGTGTGTTCCATATCTATCCCACAAAGTATGATGTGACCAGCTTTTAACAATGCTTCTCGTTCTTTTAATGGTTTCTTCTTATTTCTGATATACTTTAGATACTCATCCCAATATTGGGCATTCTGGAAATATAACAATATAAAGATAAATCATTGAAATACAAATACCTTAGTGGCCCCATTGATTTTGCAGAGGTGGTTTGAAAAGCCTATAAAAACATAATAAATCCATAAACCTCATATAAAATACCTGTTTTGTGTTCTATAAATAATAACCAAACGATAGCACCCTTTCAAATATTTTGGATTCGTTAATTCTTTCCTAAAATGTGAATCAAAAGTTGACAAATTATTATTGAAAACATAACGAAATGTTTGTTTATCACCTTCATGTCAAGTTTTTGACATTTCTGCAGCGCCATCTATTGGTTCGTGATTTTCGCGAATTACCCATGGTATTAGCTTTTTGATAATCCTTTGCTTAGGTTGGTTGATTTTTCCACTGGAACATATTTCGTCTGCTGACTACTTGAATTTACTTACGACTGCGCCAAAGAATTTTCCTAGATAAATCAACGATATATATATTATAATAATGATATTCTTAATGGATACATCTTACGGTAGGCGCTGTTAATGGATGAAGGTTATGTATAAGTAGAAAAACATTCTGCCTTAGGTTGGATCTGATGATTTTCGAAATATTTGCTTCTTTTGATACAAGTTGCTCAGAAAAGTGATATTATTTCAACTGTACTTTTCAGAATCTACTTTCGTATTTGTTGTTTGATATTTTAATATTTCAACCTCTGATAATGAGGACAAAATTTATTATTATCGTAGTGTAATGTATTAAAATTCGCTTTGCCACACCTGATGGTTGATAACGATAACCCGGTTTGTTGAATTATCTCTCTCGGTTTGAATAAATACATTGATAGTAATGAAATATGTGTTGACATAAATAGTACATAAATATAATTGTTTTTTTTTTTCACTGCAGCAAAAGAAAATAATGACTCTGATATGTCTCATAATATATGAGTCAGTTTCGTTTGTTGCCGAAAATATGGAATTATTTGCAGGATATGCTAGAGATCATCATGAACATCACACAAGATACAAGTATCGCTTATTGAACATGAAAACTAACCTGACATATGTTCAAAAAAATATACCATATACTGTCATTCAAATTTATAACAAACTACCCAAGTCGCTCATGTTATTGCCCCTAAAGAAACTCAAATTGTAACTAAAAGATATTCTTTTATCAAGAGCATACTACACAATAGAGGAGTATTTCTCTGAGAGTTGGCAACTCTAAATTGAATTTTATATCTACAACATTTAAGTGTTATTTTTATGTCTGTGAATGGATGTCCTTCATACACTTCTGTATTATTTCTGTATTATCTTTTTATGTACTTAATATTATTATTTTGTGTATTTTTATTGTGTCTATATACTATACCTTGACATGTTCTACGCCTTTTTTTGGCTTTGATTTTCAAAGAACGAATAAAGATGTATTCTTTCCTAGGGAATCTGCGATGAACCTCTACGGGTGTAGTTGCATAAATCGTGAAAAAAAATATTTTCCAAATTTTCGAAAAGAAAGAATGGACTAATTTTGCTCCCATCGGGTGGAAGAAAAAATAAATCTATAGGGATATCTTTGGAACTTTTTTCGTATTTTCCAAATCAACTTCCGAACGGATGGTCCGATTTTTAACTTTCTCATAGAATCCATTTCTCCAATGATAAAACCGAAATCTTGAATTTCACGAATTCGGATATGTAAAATCGTTTTGACCCTAGCCTAGAAGTGTTTGTTCCCCAACTTTTCATTGAAAAAGTACCTACCGCGACGCTTCTTTATCTTTTCTTGATATCAAGCACCCTCGCAATTTATTCAACTTCACAGTCAATTTTCGTGGGAGATAGAGCGTGAATAGCCGTTAGTTTATTTTTGCAAGTGGTGTCCAGTAAAAACCGTCCGGCATTTTCACCCCACATCGAGGCAATTTCCGCGTTGCAATTAACGAAACAACTTTTGCGATTTCCATCAGCCAGCAGTTGCCAGTTGGTCTTCAACGGTCAAAATATACGAGGCCGTCTGGCGTTTTCAGAGAAATTATGGGTTTTTACTTCTGAGAATTTCTTTATATCTTGGGGAATTTTTCGATGAAATATTTGTCGTTCTTCTGTAGTTACGATCCCCATCTAGCTCAGTTTTATTGGGAAATCACATACATATTGTTCCATTTGAGACATACACACATAAAAACAAATTCTCAAATGAAAACGATATATTTGTTCAACGTCCAATTCTTGTTTTGAAAAAGCGCACACTTCTTCTGAAATAATTTATTTGAAATGAATTTATTGAATATGTCAATTGTAGAAAATTATTTCACTGGAATATTCATTTGGTATAACAAAATGTTCTCAATTCAAGAAATTCAAAGTATCCAGAAAAAATAATAAAGTTCTTGAAAAATATATCACGGAATGTCTTCTTTCAAAATAACATTCAACATTTAATCTCTGAATGAGTAAATCTCTGAGAAAGTTTTTTTTGGATTGACCATAACATTTTCTTGAATATAATTGCGATCCCTCCGAGCCGAGAATGTTGCCAAACGGTGTGAGTGTGTTGTTTCGGTGCTCTTGTCGTGCATCCATCATTGTTCAACCAGTTCAACCTATTTTATTGGCATAGAAATATTGGCTTGCCATGAAAGGAAAACTAGGGTCTTAGGAGATATCTGAGGATATAATAACCACTTTTAGGGGTAAGTTACATGCCTATATCTTATCGACGTTCATTCTTGGGTAGGTATTATTGTGTATCCAATCAATTAACGTAGCTATATCATCTCGAAAACTGATAATTCGTGAAAAACTTGAATAACCAGGATCGGCATAGTGAGTGAAAATTGGGGTTAGGTACCTATGTGCGGATGAACGTTTAAATTTGTCCAAACACTGATTGAACAGTGGAAAAGAGCTTCTTGAACTTGTAGACATCTTAGGTATTTTGATACTGCATATTATACCTAACATATTTTTACATTTTTTTACCAAATTTCGATCCAAGGAAAATGAATTCAGTAGTAAGAATGTGAACCCAGATTTGAAGCAATATAATAACCATACATTGTGCTGAGTCAGATTATTTCTCACATTGTACCTACATGGAGTTGTGAATGACATATTTTATATTTTTCAGTAGTTTGAAACCAGAGGAATACAACTTTATTGCGAGGTAAACTGGTGGACAAGTTCAGAAATAATCTCTACGAATAGGGGGAAAGGTTGTCCAGAAGAAGGTCTGCAAGTGATGATGTGATTGATGAGAGCCCCAATAAGAGAACGGAAGTTGAGGATGATTCTCATTTCAAGAAATCGATATAATTCCTCTAATTTGATTAAATTCTTGATACAAAACAATCTACAGCTAAAACTGAAAATCTGATTCTTTTTATTCAAGAAAAATGCGAGTCATTGAGAGATTATGATTGTCTTGATTTGAATATATTGTGTTATCAATCTGAAATATTGTATTATTCTCACGAAGAACTCCATTCATTTACGATTCAAGAAATCTATAACATTGGTATATTGGAGTGTATTTAGTTGGAAACATAATAGTCTTGAATTGAGCAGACATTTATTCCAGTATATATAAACAAGCCATACTCTTGAATCAAAGCATGTCAAATCAAATCAAATAATTCTTTTTATGTGTGTATTTTGCCAATCGGTTCAGAAAGTTCAGTCCAGATTCAACACATTGAAAAGGGGAATCATATGTGTTCAAATAGAAATGCTATTTTTAATGTTAGTACCTTTTTTTACTATACCCACATATTTTGATTTATTTTGATTCACGTGATTACAGATTGTTCTTCCTTCATCTTGCCTCTTTCGACTAGTGCAAACTTAGCGTTTTTTTTTCACTTGACTCTCAATCTCAGGCTACAACTTGACATTTGACATCTCGTGACATCTGTAGTACCAACTATACATTGTTACAGACTCACACCTTTGGTTTCAATCGAAATATTTTCAGTATAGTTTTTGCTTGTGCGATCGTAAAAACGAAATTTTTTGTGCTTTATAATGTAATCGAGTTCATATTCAACAATGGATGCAAATAATTGTTGCTTTGTTATGACTAAGTATGGAAACATTCAATATACCTACATAATAATTCGAATCATAGGTATACACCATTTTATTAATTATTTTCATAAAAAAATATCGATCGCGAGGTCAGTGGATTGAAAAAATGTTTTCTCGCATGTGTGTCCATTACGAGTTCATTAACAACAAATACACTTGAATAATAATGTTAATAATAATGGAGCTCTAAAAAATGATCCAGATAACATATGAATGAGTAGTGTTGCAATTTCCTACGTGATCCAATCAATTCTCTACGATTGGAAGTAAATGGTACAGCCAGAAGATTATTTGAAATGTTAAAAACAATCAATGGTTCGTTCGGTCGAATCTGAAAAAAAAGTATGTTTGAAGTGAATGTAATTGAGAACGTACTATTAAAACAAACGGCCTGATATTTTCAAGTCTAGTTTGATAAAGTTTTTGTTTATCGGATTCAAGACGGAAAGTTATTACCGACAGTAACATTTTGTTATAATCAAGAAATTTATCTACAAAAATTGACAGATGATTTTCGAGAATAATAGACAATGCACTGCTGTCACATCGTTTCTTGAGACCATTTTCATCAAGGTGATAATTATGATGTCAAAAAGTTGATGTTTTATGTCACTTGTCAAGTGGTCAGCAATCAGAAGTTAATTAATGCAATATTGTATATCTGCCTATCGTATGTCGCGTGTTTTGAAACATTAATTGTTATAAATATTTCTGTTCATGTCATATAATTGTTTATTTCCTGTGAATTAGGCATTTCATTTGCTCCGTGATGTCATGAGGGTAGTCATCATTCTGGACTAGGTTATTTTCCTATAATTTTCTCATGCAATTGAAAATGTGTTATTAAATCTGCATTATTTACAGTTGAGGTACAGCACTCGATGATAATTATTATGAGTCAAGAAATGACTAAAATCTAAACTGGGATTCGATTTCAATTGGGATTAAAATAAACTACGCAACACTAATTACGTCGCACCCCGAAATTTTGCCCCTGTTGAAATCTGAATAACTTTTCTCTGCTTTGAACAATTTGAATTCTGTTTGCACTGTTCGCTAGCTCAGTTCTTCAGCTATAATCTCGTACTTCTTCGATACATAAGTTTATTTCCATAAAATTGCTACAGGATGTTTTTTGGAACTGTGCAAAATTTCGAAATTTTCAAAAGGATCCCAAATGAAGAAAAACAGTTTTTCTTCAACTTCAACAGCAGAGGCATGAAGATTATCTCATTACCTTTGGCCATTTCCAAAATTGTCTTCTTATCACTTTTCTTTACAGAGTGACCTCAAAAAATCATTTTTTTGGTTTTGCAGTCATAACTTTTTTCTTCTTCAACCGATTTTCAAAATCTCAGGATCATTTTGAAGCTGAAACGTTAGATGAACAGACATGAAGATTAGAATTGACTAAAAATAAATATTAAAGATCAAGGGTTTCTGCAAAGGTGACCCAAATCTAAATCCCCCTCGAAATCCCGATTAAAAACGAAAAATATCCAAAACGTTGTTTGATGGAAACGAAAATATCACCAACAAAAATACTGATAAAAAATTTTTCACCCCCTCCCCCCCAAAATTTTTTTGCGGGTGAAATTTTTGCTGGTCAAACGGTTAGATATATCGGTAAATATATTTCACCTGACCCCCACATCGGGATCGGATATTAAAAAAAAAATAAAATTCTTTCGCCCCCCTTGCCCCCTCGGGGTACTTTGGGTACGAATGAAGGGGAAGGAGATTTCTGTGATTTTTTTACATACAATTTTCGTGAGTTTCGTACAAAACTACTAAGAATCGCCCAAACTTGAGTTCTCCAAGTATCATAGTTTGATGTACAGGGCGAAAAAAAGTTATTTTTCAGAATCGAGACAAGCGGGACCCATAGCTGTGTTCAGCGGGCAAAGTTGATCAAAGATATAAAAAAATTTTGGAAATGGCCGAAGGTAATGAGATAATCGTCGTGCCTTTGATGATAAAATTGAAAAAAAACTGTTTTTCTTCATTTGGGATCCTTTTGAAAATTTCGAAATTTTGCACAGTTTCAAAAAACATCCTGTAGCAATTTTATGGAAAAGACATCATGTATCGAAAAAGTTCGAGATTATAGCTAAAGGACTGAGCTAGCGAACAGTGCAAACAGAATTCAAATTGTTCAAAGCAGAAAAAAGTTATTCAAATTTAAACAGGGGCAAAATTTCGGGGTGCGACGTAATTAGTGTTGCGTAGTTTAGATTCAGAGGAGATATCTTAACGGCCATGTCGTTAATTAGTTTTTATGTAGTTGCCAAAATCTCGATTTTTTCTTTATACCTACTCACTTTTTACTTCCTATCATTTTCATGACGATTTTTTTATGCAGTAGGTATAATTTTTTTTCAATAGGGAATTTTCCTGTTGGGTAAGCGATAATAATGTGTATAGTATAGATCAATCTTGTAATTAGATACTTGTTTCAGATAATATGCGGCTATTAATATGTTTTTTTTTTCAATAATCTGTCGGGGAATTCAATTTTTCTGTTGAATCATCCACTATCCTTTACCTGTTTTTACTATTGTGCGCTAATAACTAACACTTGTCAAACTATATATATGTGGCAATGTTTTTCAAGGTTTGTTATCAATCATAGTTCGTTTGGAAAAAATGTAATTTACTTTAAATAATTAGAATAATTGGAGTTGGGAAATATGTAGCGATACTAAATCGTTTTCATCGATTGCTTCATGAAAAATTGTCGGTCGTCAATACTTGTTGAGATTATTATTCATGACATTTTTGGGGGGATGATTTATAGTTCTTTCAGTGCAATGAATGAAAGTGAATATTAAAAAATGACTTTTTCATCATAAATCAATCATGTGGAAATATCATCACTTGATATCCGGTTAAAAATGAAATCGAATTGGTGCACTTGAACTCATAATTTTTTTAACTAAAAGAAGCAACGGTTTTCTTCTGATTGCTTTTACAACCGATGAGTGTTGTATTTATCGGTGCAAATAATCAAACGGACGAGTATACTACAATGCTTTTTCATCTGAAACTCATACTGAAATCCTGTTTACATAATATTTTCGTTACAACAGCAACAGTCGCTAAATAGTTCAAGGTGCTTGTACCAATAGAAATACAGTAATTATTATTTTTACTCGCCTAAATATTTATATATTCGTTTCCTTCATTTACACCAGTTGATAACGATGATATTTCCAGAATCTTGAATTTTGTGTTTGAATAAGTTTCAGTTGAAGTGAAATCCAGAAATATTCAGGTTTTATCGCGTGAAATAAAAATTATTATTATAATTCTTCATTCACTTTGTAGTTCCTCTCTTTATAGGATAATTGAAATTGTTTCTAAATATACACGTTCATTCATCTCGATTAAATTTTCATTGTCACGATTAAAATAAAATATAATAGTAGGTATCTATTTATTTCTCACTTTATTTAAAAGAGCTCTGTCAAACTTTCCATATAACGTCCATATAACAGACTCATCGTGACTGGTGATCTTCAGAAAAGATAACATTATTCATCTGCCTCTACTTATTTTCTGGAAAATTTCGGTTTGGCATACTTTTAGAATCACCGCAAAGAATTATTCATGATTCGTTCATTACCCTGTTTGTTGCTTGATTATTTAGACTTCCTGTCGATTCTGGTAATAACGTGGAAAACTTCGAGAGATAATATTTGGGAAACATGATCGAATTCTATCTTTATTCACGAATTTCCTCGAATAGAATTCATGCATTGCGAATCGTGTAGATGGTATGACTTCATCAATATTTTTTCAAATTATTTTTCACTCGAAAAAAGAGCATGTGTCGAGAAACTATATTTTGTTGAACTTTGTTTGTTGGATTGAGTGATCAACAAAACATGATTAATATTTTCTCAAATTATATGGCTGGTCGTTCAAAATTCATTAATATTACTGCATTAAAATTTCGAAGATTGAGAAATTCAACATTAAAATATTGGCGCCCTTACCGTCTTATAAATCATCATTTCAAATTTTAAATCAATAAACATACGAGTTTACACATTAACGCATTGATAGTTCCAGTCAATCTGATGGAGAGAATATTCAACATGGTTTCCTTAAATAAAACTAATTCATTGATTTTCTCTCACTAGCGAGTAATTTATCAGTATCTCTAATTCATCGTCAGGTCAATGTATCATGGCTCCCTTGTTGAAAAAACCTTTGACTATATTCAAATGTTTGAATAAAAATAATCAGTTTAACCTAGTTAATTTTTATCTGGTAAGTTCTCGGAAACTGACTCGCCCTAAATGGTTTCATAAAATAAGTGTAATTGAATATCATAATATTATGGTATGGATGCGTTGAAAGTACATATTATATCTATTAAAAGGAGCTGTCTAATAAAGTGAAAATTTGCGAAGACTTGAATTTCTTCCAAAAATCTATTCTGTTTCGTGGGTAATAATATGAATATTGTATTGGATATTTTGACATCCTATCTGATGTAAATTTTTGCGCTGTTTTAGTATTCCAAGAATGCTTTTCGCTGCAAGCGTATTTGTTTTCCATTGACGAGTTTCTTGTTTTTCTTTCAAACCAGGAAAAACAATCCAGTCATCATTCAGACTGAAAAATATTTATTTTCGGGATATCTCCACATGAATTCGCCGCAGAGCGAGAGCTAAAGAGTACGAAAAATAAAATATTATTTCGATAAAATATGCTAAAATACTTTTTCAATTAAATATTTAATTTCACCTTATCTAGGATTCTACAACAACAAAGTTAAAAGTGATTAACTGTTACCTGGTCACTTGGTATACAGCTTATACCGTATCTCATGACACATTTATATTTGAAAGCTTTTACAATCCGGTAGAAAATCTCCATTAGTTTCTCAAAGGGTGGTCTGACTTGACATGTGAGTACTTTAATTTCACAAATATTTATGACATTGATTATTTTCCTATGTAATCAGTCACTTTGGACTTTGCTAGATAAAGTTTGATGACAATAATAACAACAATTTCGAGATATCCCAGATCAACAATAGAGGCGCCAGTCACTAAATGCATTACGCATCATTGATTGATTGACAAATTCCCATATTATGGGTGCAAAATATCCCACCAACTAAAATTGATTTAATTTCAATCGTATTTGTAAAATAAAGTCAGTAGGTAGTAGTACAAGTCGAATCTTTGACACCCTGTATATAGATTCCTCGAAATTCGAGCCTTTGTCGCATTTTCAAAAAAGCTCTAAATATCTCCGATTTCTTTGGAATATTCAAATGTTGACACAAGCTACGCCCTCTGATTTCGAACAAAAGGGTTGAAGCATATATGGGACGACAAAGATGTCAATGATTGTTGATGTACAGGCAAATCTCTGTTCGGAAAATGGGAGCACCTCAACGGCGGAAAATATGTGTGTGCAGGTCTGCTCATAAAAATCGGAAAGTTTATTGGGTCGTAAACCTCAAGAGTTCCCAACAATTTTTATTTTTTTTTAGAGGAATTGAGAATCAAGAATAATAATTTGACAGTATCTACCATATTGTTGCTGACGTCATCCGTCAATGTTACCATGAAAATGCGTGAAATAACGACGAGAAAGAAATTATCCATGTTTACCTGGTGTTATTTATGTTGTGACAGATCACATTATTCAGCATTTTGGTGTTTCGCCATTTTTTGGGAATATTCACAAGTCTGTTGAATAAATTCACCGATGAAAATCGTGATTTCGTCAATTATATTGGAAAATTGATTCAGAATCTAGTACCAAGTACTGACTTTTTTTTTCAAAGTGACTGCAGGATTTGATATAGGGTTTTGGAGGTGCGCCTTTGGAATACCTTCATAATCCAAAGATGCGAAATCGATCATGAATTTTCTGTAGCTGATTGATGCCCTTACGGCGTTTTGGTAACTCGATTCTCTTGCAGGTATAGGAGGGTGTTATAATAGAATTTCTGAGAGTTTACCGTTAGAGGGTAGTTACGAAAATTTTTTACCTAGACGATATATACGAAAATTTTCCACCTGCCAGGAAATAACTGATTACTTTATCTATCTATGAGATTAATAGATTGGAATGTTCCATTTTGGATAGGTTAGCAAATATGATGATTAAGGTAGGGTGTGTGAATTGGTACAAATTGAATTTTAGCGTTTTATTTCCAGTTCTAATTATCAGATACATATATAGGTAGTGTGCGAATAGGAAGTATAGTACACATTCTATAATGAATTCGCAGTCGTATTTTTGATTTTGTCAAGAATTATACCGGGTGATCACGAGTTTACTGACCAACTATAATTTCGGTATTTTTCCAAATCGAAGGAAGGAAAAAATAACTCCCCAGACAGATTCGTATCTGATTTGATTCATACGTACCATAAGTGAAATTATAATTACTAGATCTTTAACCAAAGATTTTCTAGATTTAGTATAAGGGATACGTCGATTTACATCACATTGTAAAAATGCACTGTGTTTTTCTTTGACATTTTCCGAAAATAACATCAACTTTATCTCCATCAGCTCGTAATCAAACTCACTTTCTTTTATAACTATTAATGATATCAAAATCAAAGCATTCAAAGAACCGCGAGCTTTCAACTAATCTAAATCGCTGTTATAAAATGAACTTGTTAGACACCGCGACGATATGCCTATCGCGGACACAGAATATACATTAAGAAGAAGAATAACGCCCATCGTGTAAAAAGTTCCAAGGTAATTATGATAACGAAATAATTTGTAGGTTAAAGCTTCCATTCGCATTCATGATTTTTTCACATTGTATTCAGTAATACAGTCTTCATCAGTATTCTTTTTATTTTGGTGATACGAAAACAATATTTTTTTCTTTCTTTATGTTCTGGTTCTCCCGAAAAGGGATATCCTGCAATGTTCAGAGAACATCGTGAGAACCAAGGAAAAGAAGGTAGGAGATGGTGTTCTTAAATTTCTGAAGATGGTATGCCTCGGGGAACACCTCCCTAGGCAATTAGTTCCAAAGTCTCGATGTTCGTTGAATGAACGAGTCTTTGGAAAGGGACGTTCTGCAGATCTCCAAAGTGACCACGAAGGGGTGTGAAGACTGAACTTGATGGGTTGATCTCGAAGAGACTGCTAATGGAGGAACGATTGTTGATGTTTCATGAAAATATCTATAAAATAGAGATAAATCGCCAACTCTTCTACGGTGTTCCAGATAATTGAGCAAGTTTGTAAGCGAGGCTTCACCGACGAGACGAATTGTCCTTTTTTGGACAGAATCCAATAGTTCCAGGATATGTTTAGGTGCCGCACTCTAAATATGGAAACAGTATTCCAGGGCAGGTCGGATATAAGCAACTGACTGGGAGTGAAATAGCTCTTGGCTCGAGACAGAAAACCAAGTTTTTGGGCTGCACTTTTGGCAATGGACCTCACGTGATTTTTCCAAGAATGGTTATTTCTGATAGTAACGCTAAGCATAGGAATGGATGACTTCAATGGTTACTCTTGACTGAATTATGTTGGGCACAGTGATATCGGCTTTTCTAGAGAAAATACAAACTTGTGTTTTGTTTGCATTGAATTCTACCAGGTTATTAGATCTTCACTCGAGAATTGTTGCTAAATCCATATTTATTTTGTTAAAATTTCTTCCTCGTTGTAACGTTGGTGTTGTTTTCGTGTTCTGTTGTCAATGTGATATTTTGTTCCGTCCGTTAGTTGAGTCAAATGTCAAATCAGATATCAACCGTCAACTGCCGATGAATTTGGCGCGTTTTCCCATATAATTCCGTAAGAGTTGAGGGGACATTTTCCCGGAAATACTTTATTTGAGTAAGCAGAAGTTCTCCCTGCCTTTTGTACTTTTCGAATTATAATTTGGTAGTGCGGCCTGCACTTTAGGTAAGCGCTAAAATCTTATTGGTTTTTTCCTAACCCTATTCACTCCACCGTTTGTTTTTTGGGTTATTTTTCTTCAAGTGTTTCAGATGTGTTTTTTTTTAGCTTGCAAAAAAATAAAGAAGTTAGTGAGATCAACAAGATCTGTTGTATAATTTTGAAAACACCTGTCCCTACGAACTAGAAATATAATCCAATCTGTGCACTGAGAGCGGCCAGATCGTGCATGGCCAACATCCTGAAAGAGTTACCCCCGCGATTCGTTGGATATTCAGTGACCGTCTTCCCCACTCGGCCTGGCGGGTGGGTTTGTTTTCATTTTTCGTTCCACCTTCACACGCACACATCGCAGTCGGCCGCGCCTGGAAAGACATGGGCTAAAGCTCTGGACGCGCTTCCCGACCTACCGTCAATCACATTCGATACAAACATTGGGCGAATCTGGATAATTACAATAATATTGCGTTCGATACGTCGCTCGTGGAAATACGGTGAAGAAAATGCGCGGCCGCGATCGGAGGTAGTTTTGTCGCGAGTTTTCTCCGCATGTGGTGTTTTTAGAGTTGCGGTTTCATGGGATGAAATTCTGGATAGAGGCCAGAGGAGTTTGCCTGCGGGATCATGGGAGTCATCACCAAGGCCTTTGGGGTCATTTTTAGTCTGTAAGTTTTCAAATCGACTCGGGTTTTATTATTTTTGAGGATCGAAGTTTCTGCGCTTTTTCAAACTATGAAAACCCACGCAATACTCTTTTGAGATTGGGCCTTCCAGGTCTGCTGAAGTTGGCAACTCAGAGCCTAAATAGAGTTACCTTTTTTTGTTTATTTTACTCGTTCTTCCTGTGACTTGGTTTGAAGAGCAGAAATGTCTGTTCTAGAAAATACTATTACGAGTAGTATTATATCCGTTCGTTGAGTAGTCTTTTTTTTTTTTCGTGAAAAGTTTTACGAGAAAGATGCAAAAAACTATGTTATCCCAAAAAGAAAAAA
Source organism: Chrysomela aeneicollis (assembly GCA_029955515.1). NCBI lineage: Eukaryota > Metazoa > Arthropoda > Insecta > Coleoptera > Chrysomelidae > Chrysomela > Chrysomela aeneicollis. The sequence goes on from JARUHQ010000005.1 coordinate 25,283,655, forward strand.
TGATTGTGGCATATCTTTGAGAAGTGAGCTTCCCATTTGACACAATAAAAGTTGTAAATGTAATGGATGTCCCAAATTTGAAATATCATGTGAAAATATCAAATATAGGGCAAATTTAATCTGGGTCAAACTACCTAAAGAATCTTGTGACTTCCTGAAAAAACTTGCGATTGTTATTTTTATTTATCAAGTGGTTGGCAAAATTGATTCACATTTTCCTATCTACGTGAAATCGTCCATATTTCCCATAAATTTACAATTTCCATGGGGTGAAGTTTCAGTTATTGTGATTGTTTTTAATTCCTTGCAATTATCGTTAAAAACTATAAAATTATTTGAAAATTCTTCGGAAAATGCACTTGAGTCTCGATTCTCTTTGGAATCCTTGTAAATTATTCGTGATATATTGAAATTCCTATATAAATCATTAGAATTCCTATAAATTCTTAAGAATTTCCTGTAATTCCTAAGTGAATTGATTATATAAAAATTCATTCGATTTTTTTTTCTGTAATTTCTTTGTAATTTCTTGAACTTCTTTGTAGTTCCTTAGAATTTTCAAAATTCTAATTTGTAGGTGAACATGCTGTGATAGTTCAAGTTGATTTTCGATTGCCTCTTAATTATTTGTAATTTCTTGTGATTCCTTAAAATTCTTTGTATGTAATTCTTTTTAATTTCTTTGTAGTTCCTTAGAATTCTCAAAATTCTAATTTGTAGGTGAACATGCTGTGATAGTTCAAGTTGATTTTCGATTGCCTCTTAATTATTTGTAATTTCTTGTGATTCCTTAAAATTCTTTGTGATTCTTTGTAATTTCTTTGTAGTTCCTTAGAATTCTCAAAATTCTAATTTGTAGGTGAACATGCTGTGATAGTTCAAGTTGATTTTCGATTGCCTCTTAATTATTTGTAATTTCTTGTGATTCCTTAAAATTCTTTGTAATTCTTTGTAATTTCTTTGTAGTTCCTTAGAATTCTCAAAATTCTAATTTGTAGGTGAACATGCTGTGATAGTTCAAGTTGATTTTCGATTGCCTCTTAATTATTTGTAATTTCTTGTGATTCCTTAAAATTCTTTGTATGTAATTCTTTTTAATTTCTTTGTAGTTCCTTAGAATTCTCAAAATTCTAATTTGTAGGTGAACATGCTGTGATAGTTCAAGTTGATTTTCGATTGCCTCTTAATTATTTGTAATTTCTTGTGATTCCTTAAAATTCTTTGTGATTCTTTGTAATTTCTTTGTAGTTCCTTAGAATTCTCAAAATTCTAATTTGTAGGTGAACATGCTGTGATAGTTCAAGTTGATTTTCGATTGCCTCTTAATTATTTGTAATTTCTTGTGATTCCTTAAAATTCTTTGTAATTCTTTGTAATTTCTTTGTAGTTCCTTAGAATTCTCAAAATTCTAATTTGTAGGTGAACATGCTGTGATAGTTCAAGTTGATTTTCGATTGCCTCTTAATTATTTGTAATTTCTTGTGATTCCTTAAGTAAATCAGAACATTGTGATCTGTTTTTTTTTTGTTCTCGTTATAGTCCACATAAAAATTCACTGTTTTGACATGACTCACTTTCGGTATGCAAGCTATCTGTGTTAATTCTATTCAGTTTCTTTCAAATATGATGTTTTTATGGTTTTAAAACTAACTATCCGCATTATCCTTATCACATGGTGTGGTTATAGTGAATAATTTCATTCGAAAAATTGGAGCACAAACGGAAGCCCACTTATACCACAACATTTTCACTTTTCACAAAACTTACTTCCGTAGAGTTTGTTTTCGATAAAAATATTAAAACCAGACTTCAACGAATAACAACTCATTAGGTACTCTAATTTGCGACTTTTAAACGGAAATAAAGCAACTCGACAATTAAAATGCTAATTTATTTTTTCAGACACGGTAGGGTTAGGAAATTCCAATTATTTTCAACGTCCATATTGCCTCAAAGCGGAGCTAATGGATTGGAGGAAAACATAATACCAATGAATGAGAATGGTGTTATAATAAATCGAATATAGTAATCGACCATAAAAGCCGACAGATATTAATTGCTTCTGAAATGAAAACACTCGTTTACCAAAAAGTAGTTATATCTTGGTAGCCTGAGGATTCTGATAAGCTTCACGAAACATTCAATGCTATTTAAGGCGTTTCACTTGGATTATGCACGTTTCCTTATTATAAGGCTTCAGGAAAAACCTCACTTGGCAATGAGTTCTACAACTTCGCCGTTCGATAAAAAAATAATTTTGAAAGCGAGAAGTTCTGCAGGTCTCGAGCTTGAAAATGAAAGATTGAATTCCGATTCCAACCGAATATAATGAAATCAAGAATTCAATTTAACTGTAGATATCAAATGATAGCGATCATAAAAAATATTGCATGACAAAAATACCTTGCATAAACGCCCTTGCAGTTGAATTAGCCTTAATTGGCAATTAATAGAAAAAGGAGCACAGGGCATTGATGAAAGATAATACTAATTTGTATACATACATACAATGTCCAAATGCATTTTCTCATGATTATTTCTCATAAAAATTGAAAACAATAAACGTGGGACCCAAACGGTTCGAATAAAGATTGTAGGTATATACAGGGTGAGTCAGAATTAGACCTACAAACTTCGTATTCAGATTACCTATGTAACGAAATTAATTTTCACCCACTTTCATACGTCACAATGTTTCGAAATTTGACATATCAATAATTCCGGTGACATTTTTGTTAGAGAAAAAAATAAATGAAAAAAATAAATGGCGCCTCCAAGATGGCTGACAAGATTTGTGATTATGGTCCTATTCGATGAAAAATTAGTTTATGGAGATTTTGGGGTTTGGAATGTTCAATTATAGAATTATTCGTCAAAATCATTAAATTCAGTATCGCGGACGAGTTTTGTGTGTATACAAAATAATCAAACTTTATATTTTAGGATATACGTTGATAGAAGTTTTCGCCTAGACAAATTATTCCAAAGTACTTTTCTGGTGGATTGAATTTCACAAATTTATTTTGTCTCACCCGTCTCAAAGATATTCGACAATTTTTCATTCGTAAGCAATTATATGCCTGGTGCGTATTTTGGCCGACAAAGCAAAAATAAAAATTACTCGTCAGTGAGAACGGTCCATGGAGTATTTCTCAAGGGATAGAATTATTTCACTGATTTCGCGCCATCATCAGTCTTTTTCTCGACGTTAACTTTTTGAAATTCAACTTCGAATTTCGGCATCGATTTTGCACCAAGGAGGTATTCAACACTATTTATACGCCTTCTGGATCGGGCTAGTAGATTCACACGTTTTATTTTGTTTTCGTCCATGGCAATCTTATCCAGCTAAATTCGTATATCTATATATACTCAACAAACTCGTTTCTATTATTATTTTGCTGGCGTTTATTCGCCACACACGGCTTACTATGTTATTAATAGCTGCTAATATATCTGTTCATGAATGGAAACTGGTTGCTCTGATTGAATTCGGCAATATACATTGGGTGAGAAAAAAATTAAAAGTAACGCAACTAACATTTGCCTATGCTCAGAAAGTTGTGAGAATATAATATCTAACACACTTGAGAGTTTAATATGAAAATAAATAATAAGCCATTAGCAGAATCATTTTGGAATTTAAGAATTTTTCTTTGGCCATGATTTAAGGCTAATTAATTGCCCCATTACCGAAATTTTTGCTTTTCGTTTGCTCGAAAACAAACTGAATATAAGGAAAAATTGAACATCATAATTCAAGGTTCCTGAAGAGAATTAGATGTCTTATAAGATATTATATACATATAGTTTGTTTTTAATGTTTAATCCAATCAACATTCCTTAAGCTTTTCTGTTCTGATAAAGTTCTTATTTTTTGTCTATTAACGAAGAATGAAAAACTCGGCAATTGAGTAATAAATTATTATTAGATTATTATGAATACAATGACCATGGCCTTATCTGATAACTTTTAAAAAATCTACCAACGGTCTTAAAACTGGTCTATTGACCTAAGTATGCATTTCTATGTGCTGTATGTATATAGATGTACTAAATATGTATACTCTCAGCAATAAGATAAATATGTAATCGAATTAGTCATCAACTGATGCCGCTCTTATCGCTACTTTCTGGGCTTCTTTTAATAATTATAGACAAATTAATGAGAACGGTATACAATTCTTGGCACATTGTATCCATTCAGCCATAGGCGTATCTAGCATTTTTACTTTCCCTCAACCACGGTTGGTGTGCTTAAATCGTTTTTACTCTGATTATAACGTTTTCTTGGGTGATGAAGTTTTTCTTCCTCAATAAAAGTTCCGTAAGGTGTTTTAGATATGGGATGTTCAATATTCCTTCGTGGTATTAGTTACTAGGAGAGTATTGTTGTTTTTTGAATGTTTCAGTGTTAGAATTTGTTATGATTATACCATTGATATTTTTTCTTATTTTCTTAGAATCTCTACAACATCGAAAATTTCGATATTGTTTCTTGATTTGTTAAATATTGTCATATGACACGTCCCTGCGTTTTATCTTCACTCTGCATCTCTCCAGTCTTGAATGAATGATTCACTTTTACTGCTTTTACTTTCCAGTTCACATACTTTTCGTTGTGTTCGAGATAAATGAACATTAGAACGTTGAATGCTTTTATTCGATTTGGACCATAAAACGTTTTAATTTGCGTAATATGAAACAAAAAACTTTTCGCCACCATCTAATTATTGTTGAGTGATTCTTCTCGTCCAAGGCAATTTTTTCAACAACAGTCAACATTTTTCAATTTCACCTCCGTTAAATTAGTAACTACCTAACACACGTATGAGAAATGCGATACTTATGGAAGACCATAATTTACGAAGAATTTCATCTCTATATGTTATATATTTCTCGAAATAATAATCCCCGCGGTAAATGTTTCAGTCCAATTAAACCGTCATTTGCAGCAAGCTAGCTGCCCTAGTTAATAATAGGTTCAGCTGAAATTAATTCCGTTTGGCCCAAGGGCCCATTTTCAATGGGGCATCAACACCAGAATTTGGATTCCTTTCCAGAGGCATCAGAAGCGATCTAAAATCATCTCTGACGCCTAAATCAATTCGAACACCACATGACAGCTGGATTTCTCAAAATCAAATTGAGTTTCGAGATCTTCTTTGCGAATGTCAGATTTTCCCCTCTTGATTCATTTGAAATTATTCCCGTTTAAATTTTGTAAGCAATACATTGCATACAGGCTAAATTGATGATTAAATAATATTATCGTTATAAATAACTTTCATTGCGATATTGAATAGATCAAAAATAATTTGAAAGCCTGATTCGCTTTCTGGTATGTTACCACGAGTATATCGCTATCAGTCTATTTTCATGGTCTTATTCCAGTGATAAAGCCAATGGCAAATATTGCAATAACGGAAATTGTCGGATGGAACAGCCATAATCAGATATTCCAATTTTCCTTATCTGAATCTCTTATCGAGTTACATACAAGGTGTATCATCCATTTCGATAAAAAGCAAGGCTGTTTTTGTTCAATAACAATAGTTATGATACATACAGGATATTGTTGTATTACGAAAGCTGCTTAGATTGGGGATTCGCACCTCTTTTTTTTAATTTCAAGACAAATCTAACACTTACTTAATTCCATTGTAATATCAATAAATATTTCTCCAACCATCGAAAAATATTTCTCACCTCTGTATTTGTAATCTACAAAAAGTATATTTTTGAAATTTTTGGTAAATTAAATTTTCAAATTGCCATAATGTTCTAAGAGATGGACCAATTTTTTCTCGTCTTCGTTGGGTTGGGTATCTCAAAATGTTATTCCATTTTTCAAAATTTTCAAATCGTCATAAGAATTTTATTTGATATGGTTCGTTCTTTTCGACGAACACTATACATATCATTTCAATTGGGTCTGAAAGTGAATCGAGTTAAATTCCTTCCTGTTCCTTATCATACGAACCCACAGATTAAACAAACCTTTTATTGTATCATGTACTTGAATCATTCTCATTATCTACAAAAAGTTTAATCTCAAAAGTCCAGAGTTAGAAAAGTCAATGCTCTTTGCAGTTTGAACTAAGAATACATGTTATTTTTGGATGTAGGCTATATTTGTTGCAAAAAAGTTTGGTGAAGCTCTGTTTGATCTACATCGGTGTAAAATAAACTAATATAGAGTCATTTAGATAGAAAAAAATCTCTAACAACTTACCGAAATACATATGAGATAACAAAGACAATTTCAAGTGGAAGATATTCTAGCACTAAATGAATTTCACAAAATATTTGATGATCAAAATATTTTCGATGTATTTACATGTAAGTAAATTTTTCACTCATTTATTTTTATATAATCGTAACTGAATACACTTAATTTATTTCCTTGGTATATTTTCTTGATATATTTTTTCATTAGTGTTTCTGTAAAATATTTCAGTTTATCGACTTGCCTCTGTTTGTGCTTGTATACTCAATATTCACAATAAAAAATAAGCTATCTCACTCGATTGAAAAGGTATCTGTTTTTGTTTTCGTATTTGTGATAGTCGTGTCATTGTGATATCTCTGATATTTGTGTCCTTTCTACCAAACAATAACTGAAACGAGAAAAACGATAAGATTTCAGCAGAAGAAAAACTGCTGAAAGCACACCTTTCACACCAGAAATCAGAATCAAACGTAAACAAAACATAATATGTTTATCAAACTTAACATATTATGTTAAGTTTGATGAGTTATTCCCACAGATAGTTCAGTGGTTATCCCACAGAAATATAGGTTATTCCACTCCGAGTGTATTCACGAGTCACCGCTAGGTAGCGTCTCGCTTTTTTATGATTGGTTCTCACGAAAAGGAATATCCTGTAATGTTCACCTATATCGCGAATGACCAATGAATTACAACTACTTGCTATACCGATACAATACTGCTAAAATGTGAATCGAGTACTAAAATTACTGATCTAGTATTCAGTTCATGTAGTAACTTGTTTTCACTTAATAATTCGCGATAGAAAATAACACGTAGCGCTATCTCATGGTAACAACTTCTCGAAATGGTATCGTTTTCGTTTTGTTTTCGTATTTGTGACATTACCAGCATTCGTATCTTTGGCACCAAACAACTAAAACAAAGATTTCACAAGGATTTCACGAGAAATACACCTCTCACATCAGAACCAATCGTAAATAGAACAGAGGTTTAGTTTGTCTATGGTTTAAGCTCAATTTATAAATTCCGCTGCCGTAGCTACCAGTTGACACTGCCGTTGCAAAATGTATTGAGCAGATATCCGACGGCACCTGCGTCAGCTGCGAAGTTTATGAACAGTAACTGCAGCATCAAGTGTAGCTACGGCAGCGGAGTTTATAAATTGAGCTGTATTCCAGAGATTTAGGTTATCCTACTTCGAGTGTTTTCACGAATCACCGCTAGGTAGCGTATTCCGCTCAAATTTCAATATTACAGCAACTTTTCATCTGTCTCTCTTTCCAGCCTGTTTGAGCAGGAGATAATGTCGTACGTGCCGGCAGAGTCTAATACGACGTCGCGCAGCCCGAGGGGCTCCCCCCAAGCCTCCCCCATAGCCTCCCCCGGCTTGAGCAGGCACAGGGCGGTGCAGGCGCCGCACAAGCGGGATTTCGAGGCGAAGCTGAGGAACTTTTACCGGAAGCTCGAGAGCAAGGGGTACGGGCAGGGGCCCGGAAAGTTCAAGTGAGTCGATAGATCACGATGGTTTTGCGGGTTGTTGGGGTTTTTTTTTGGATTACACTAGCCTGCGGTTATCAATTTTGATTGTGTTGCGTTTTTCTCGAAAAAAAGTTTTGCCTAGCAACATGCATATTGATCCAAAGGTTACGATCTTTCAATCTTGGGTTCGTTCGTTTGAAAACACTCGGTACAAAACGAAAAAATGTATTCCAGTATATCTACTCGTAAAACAAGACACACTCAATGTCCAATTGCTGAGCTATTCTCTTCGCTCGCTGTGGTGGTCTGTGGAAACCAATATTTCCAGAAGGAACACGAACGTTCTCGAAGAATTCTTACTATTCGTCCGCCGGCTATATAGCGATTCTATGTTTTCCTTGGGTATTAAGAAAGTATCTCATTCAAAATGAAAAAGCCCAGGTCTTGAAATTTAAAATAAAAACGCACGCTCGTATACAGGGTCACTCACGGTCGATGGTACCTTAGACGTTTACGGAGAACGGGACGTAGGATTATTCTGAAAATTTGGTTTATTGGGTAATCAGTTTTGTTCTATCGATCTAAAATACTTTCAGCGTTGAGCGTTGCCGCTTCTATCAAAAAGTAGCAACAACTTTGTTATGGAAGCCTCTTTTCATTGAACATCGAATTTTAACACTAACTTGTATATTTATTCTCGAAACAGTGTGCTTAATGCATGACATAAAATCAAAAGAGTTGAATAGTAGACCCTATACTACCCGTCAACATAATAATATCAGTCTGCCTTATTCTTTGACAAAAAATTGCCTTATATTCGAAAGCAGAAAGATTTTTAACCATCTACCTAGTCTCCACAAAGACACTGTAAATCCACTTCTGTTTCGTAAATCAATTAAAAATCTGCTTATCAAGAAGGCATATTATAACCTTCAGGAATACTATGGTGACAACCTCAGTTAGTTCAATATACATAACTTACTACACCAACTTTTTTTATTCTGTTTTTACTGACTATCTTAGTTGATGTATTTTATATAGCTTGTAATTGTAAAATTTGTTTGATACATTTTGACATATTTGACATATTTTTTACATGTTATGACAATCATATATTTTATTGAATATATTTTTATGTGTTATGTGATAAATGTATGTACTATGTGTATGTATATATTTATGTGTAATAATTTATATTTCATTGTTATTATTCCTTTTCGCTACGCTTTGTCAATAAGAAATGCTCTTGGACAATAAAGTATATTTTGATTGATTGATTGATATTTCAAATGAAACACCCTGTATTTTATTTCATTTTTAGATTCTTCCTGAAGAGCTGATTTCGTCGATGTATCATACTTGGGGTATAGCGAGAAAGATTACAGAGATATAGGGTGTGAAAAATCAAGATTTTTCAACTTTAGGAATTTTTTGTGTCGAAACTAATCATTTCTGCTCAAAACGGCTTACATGTCCCTATCTTAACTTTTCATTTACTATCTACTGACATTTAATAGAAACAAATAGACGGTGATGCAAAACTCGAAATTTTGAACCACCCGTATTTGTTTCAATTAAATATCAATCGATAGTAAATGGAAAGTTGAGATAGGGACATGTAAGCCGTTTTGAGCAAGAATGGATAGTTTCGGCACAAAAAATTCCTAAATTTGAAAAATCTCGATTTTTTACACCCTATATCTCTGTAATATTTCGCGCTATACCCCAAGTATGATAGATCGACGAAATCAGCCATAGATCTTACTGCTTACGCTAGATCCGGTATCCAGGTTACTTGTTTTGTAGGTCCGGGGGGTTGAAAGTACTAAGCTATTGATTGGTCGTTTCAGTTGACCTAAAAATTACTACAGGATGCCGGATCTAGCGTAAGCAGTAAGATCTATGAAATCAGCTCTTCAGGAAGAATCTAAAAATGAAATAAAATACAGGGTGTTCCATTTGAAATAACAAAGTTGTTACTTTTTGATAGAAGCGGCAACGCCGCAACGCTGAAAGTATTTTAGATCGATAGAACAAAACTGATTACCCAATAAACCAAATGTTCAGAATAATCCTACGTCTCGTTCTCCAGAAACGGCTAAGGTACCATCGACCGTGAGTGACCCTGTATATGGATAGAAATGAAGACGTCACTATAGACGTTTCTCACACCACACTCATATTCATTTAAGAGTGTTTGCTCCTTCATGGTTTAATGGTGGATTTATGCAGCGATTTTAAGTCATAAGATTTAAGTTGTAAGTTTTTAGTCATAAGTCGTAACAAGTTCAATCATTGGTTTTCAATGTTACCATTCATACACTTGACATTATTTTTAAGTTGCAAGTCATAAGTTTTAAATCATAAGAATGTTGGCCAACTTTTATCTCTTATGGCTTAAAACTTAAAACTGATCATATTTGCGCATGCGTTCGAAGTTTTCAATTCTGTGACAGTTTTTTATAGGTTATTGTATGTGATTGTGTTGTTTATTCAAACTTCATATCAGAATCATCAGATTATAAAAAGAAAAAATGGATATTGATGACTGAAATTGTAAAGTGACCACTGACACAACCACAGAAATTGACCAATGGGAGAAGTTACCCTTAAGACATGACAGTCCTTAATAATTCCTGTATAAATGGTCTTTTTTCCTTTATGTCTTAAATCTTATTACTAAAAACTTATGACTTAAAACTTATGACTTAAAATTGCTGCATAAATCCAGCATTAGTTGTAACTAATTTCAGTGTGTCAATGATAACCTCTAAATTCACTTATAAAATTTAGGGACTTATCGTGGCTAGAAATATTTCTATTTCACAACTTGCGACCAAAGAGCACCACAGACAATTTTGCACATTTGGAATTGTCAAGGTAGTTTTCAATCATCACCTGAAACGATATTGACAGTGATACTGAATCGATACAACCCAAGTTGCATCATTAAAATTACTTTCTGCGAAATAAACAAATTATTGTAATCATAGGACTTTGCACCCTCGTTATGTAATTTAGTATTGAAGTTGTTATGGTTATGACACTTCAATGATTATGATTTTTTAGTGGTATATAGGGCCCGTTCCGATTCACGCAGTGACTGCATGGATTGCATAGGCGCATGAAGTCGTTTCTTTTCGCATTTGCTGCTGATGCATATCAGTGAAACGGAACGATTCTCATCGCCATCAAAATCCTTCATCTGCTGTTTTAATCCAAGTGCGACGTTGCCAAATTCATTTGAAACTCATCAAGCTATTTATTCCTGTGTGATCAGTCGATCTTTTGCAGATTACACATCCGGAGGGAGCATCTCCTGGAAGACGCCTTCCGCCGCATAATGTCCGCGAACAAGAAGGAACTGCAAAAGGGCAAGCTGTGCATCGTGTGGGACAACGAGGAGGGCCTCGACTACGGCGGCCCCTCCAGGGAGTTCTTTTTTCTGCTGTCGAGGGAGCTGTTCAACCCCTACTACGGCCTGTTCGAGTATTCCGCCAACGATACCTACACGGTGCAGATATCGCCCATGTCTGCGTTCGTCGACAACTATCATGATTGGTATGTGTTCATTTTCACTTGAAAATATCGATCTGAATTCATTGGAGAGTGACATTATCTGGATAATTCCTCGACTGTTCTAATAACCATTCAAATTTCGTCATTTTGTGTCATGTGGAATAATTTCACCCAATCATGTCAACATTAGACTGATAATAGGGTCATAAACCTCTAAAGCTTTAGCAGAATTGATCATCGTTTTCCGATACCTTACTAAACTATTACCGATATGGCATCAAAATCAAATCGGAATATTCTTTTATACTCGAGAAAATCGAAATCAAAAATAATTATTTGACAGCACCTTATTTCTGCTGACGTCACCTGGTAGATCGGGATGGTATCGTAAAAATATCGAAAATAATAGGGAAGAAGAATTTTTCGACATAAGTGATGGCAGATAAGTCAGATGACAATATGTCAATTTTTAATTCAAATTTTTTTCGATTACGAAACTAATTCAAAATATTCAAAAGAGCGCATTAATTGATTGTTGATCATCTATATAACGAAAATCAGGTATTTTATATGAGTTAATAATATTCCAATAGGATTTTCTATACCACCTCTGCGAAGTCAATGAGACGATTGAACAGACGAGTGAAAGACACAAGGTGGATATAGGATGGTGAAACAGCTTCCTATCAACAAGCACTAGAATAAACTGTAGACCTTTGCCTACTTGATTTCATACCGTAGTAATATTTCCTGAAGTTATCAGAGATGGCGACATACCTTGTGTCGGTAAAACAGAAACTCTGCATCTGTCATACTTTTATCAGTTTCATCTGTTCTAGATGAAAAATGATTGAGAAGAGTCTAAATATCAATATTCATTCCAGATTTATCGAAAATATATTGTTGTAATGTCGTTTCAAGTCACGTCTGTCAGATGTGAACCACAGAAATACGTAAACAACAGAAATCTTCTTCGATAATCGATCTTACCGCCATCTTCATTCAAGTAGCTGAAATATTACTACCTTCTCAAACGGTCTACAAGTTTTTCGCAGAAACAATTGAAGAGCTGTTTCACCATCCTATATCCACCTTGGAAAGACACTATAAAATAAACATAAAAATGAAGAATTAATTAAATTAATAACTTTATTGTCTGGGAAAAGTAGGTAAGTGTAGTGGTGCATCTGATAATATATTTAATAAACAACTCAAGTTGATATTATTATTACATATTCACAATATAATGTAAAGAAGAAATCTCATATAAACTCACATCATATATAGAGTACGTACCTACTAAGAATAACTGAGGATTTAGGAAAATGCATTTATTATTTACAGAAGTGTATTTTCAATAAGAATTCTTATATTCATGACAATAAAGATTTGGTTTATTAGCTTATACCTATTACTAAAATACTTTGTGCTCACACTTCAGGTTCTCATGATGTTCATGTACAAAGATTCAAAGAATAAGGATAAGAATTTAAACTTAGATCAAAATTATCTTCACGACAGCAATTACTTGCAGATGTAGCTGATGATATGTGTTGTCCCACTGCAAAACACCAAGTTTGTCTCTGGAGTAGGAACAAATATGTTTTTTGAGAATCCACATTCGTGTTGCTACATGAAGCACAATAAGTCTTTGATTGCTTGAACTTTCTGAAAAAAGTGGTCAGTGAAGAGTATAATGAACGCTGAACAATGAAATAAAACTCAATAGTAACTTACTTTCAATCATCCGAATATTTTTTCGCAGGAAGAATTAAAATCGCTCAGTAATTTTTTACCGCCATCTGTCAAAGATGACAGAGATTGTCAATTCTTCTTCCACTTCGATTAATGGAACAGAACCTAAATCAATCTACCAGGTGACGTCACATTTTAAGAAAAGGATGGAGAATTTTCGATTTTTGAATGCCGATTTTGGAAAAACCCTTGAAAATAAAAATTTCAAAAAAATATCGACGTATTCTCTGGAGGCCCGTGTTTCACATACATAATTTTTGAAAAAAAGTGTAGAACCCTATTGCATTCAGTGCAATTTTCAATCCCTATGACAACACGATCGAGTTTGACAACTTCATCCAAATAAATTTCAAAATGTCACGTTTCGGCAATGAGAATGTTCAAAGTATAAATGCGCTAATCAAAGAAAAAATTCCCAGAAATACAACCTACAGTCACAAATATATTTGGGGAATATTCATGGAATTTTGCTGCGAACGAGAATATGAGTTGAATGTTGAATGAACATAGAAGCTTAGAAGAATAGGCGTTGATACTAAAAGATTGGGCCGTCAATATGAGAAAGAAAAACGGGGCCGAATTCAAAGAGGCAACGGTGAAGACAATGTGGAACGTTTCGTGCAAACTATTGCAAGAAAAGTACTATAATATTATGATTGACCCGTTTAACAATATAGTGTTTAAACCAGCCCGAGATGCCTGCGATGCAATCAGGAAGAAACTACAGGCAGATCCATGTGAACGTAAGGCCAGTTCAGTTTCGTAAAATCGGTCTGAAATTAACAAAATAATATTGCTTTGGGATGAAGATACCCCTGAAGGTCTTATGCGTAAATTTTACCATATTGCTGCTGTAGAATTAGCGTGGCGAGGAGGAGAGGCAGTTGCTTGTCTGGTGGATTTTTTTCAAATCGAGAAAAATAACGATGACACTCCAACAAATCGCATTGAATACAATCCGGTGCCAAGGTGGTTCTAAAAGCTGTGCAAGTAGTAAATGGTTGGTTACCAATAGTGAGAGACAAAGCTGATATCAAAACGAGGCGACAATACTACCTCACCACGACTGTTCTTGAAACCAAATCGACACTGGAAAAATGAAACTGACAAATGGTACGATAATGTACCTGTTGGAAGAAATAAAATGAATGGATGGAATAAATCTTCTGCTGAAGCAATTGGCTTGAATGTAAAGGAGAAAAAGATAACAAATCACTCGAATAGATCAACTGCTGTTAGCGAATTAGCAAAAAGTGGTGTAGAAGAACAACAATTGCTGAAAATTACTGGTCATGGCAATCAGAATTCTATAAAACCATACTTAAATCTTGATCAATAACACCACAACAAGATCATAAATATTATGCGTGGTAATAGATCTTCTATAGTAGAGAACAGCAACGAATCTAATGTTAACTTTAATTTTAATAATTGTACTTTCACTAACTGTACTTTTAATAAATAAATGTTTCGTTGTGTTGAGTTATGATTTTTTTTGTCGAAAAATTATCCGCCGAATATCCCTCGGACATTGATGAATGCCTCATAATTTCATGACAAATTTCTCAAGCTCGTTGCTTTCGATTGTCATGAAATTATCTCGTCTGTTATCAATGTCCTAGGGATATTACTACTGATAAGTTTCTAGTTGGGCGGAACTTACGACTGTAATATAACTGTTGCTCTTCTTCATCCCTCACTCTCTCAGATGCTTCCGCAGATGTCTCAGTCATTTTTGAACACAACATATCAATCGTTCATTTTTTATAACATCAAAGATCTTTCGCCAGCACATTTTCCTTTAATCATCTTGTTCTCATATATTCCGATGTTAGTCGATGTCTGAACGACTTCTGGAACCACATCCCTATGCTATTCTGAACCCTACACGCTCACGATTTTCCCAATGACCACGTCCTTACATCTGCGCCAAAAACCTCATTTTGAATCTCAACTTGTTCCAGGTTCAGATTCAGCGGCAGAGTCTTGGGTCTGGCGCTGGTCCACCAATACCTACTCGACACCTTCTTCACGCGGCCCTTCTACAAGGCCCTGCTGCGACTTCCGGTGGCGCTCTCCGATCTGGAGAGCCTCGACTTTGAGTTTCACCAGTCGCTACAGTGGATCAGGGAGCACGATGTCTCGATGCAGGGCGAGCTCGAGCTCACCTTCGCTGTCACCGAAGAGGTTTTTGGGCAGGTGCTCGAGAGGGAGCTCAAGCCGGGCGGCAGGAACGTCCCGGTGACGGAGAAGAACAAAAAGGTGAACTATTTGACCAGTTATTCGGGAGTTTGTCATGGATTTTGATAATATACTATTACTAGTGATTTTTTTGCAATGGTGAAATATTTCATTGATTTCGAAACGATAGTGTATTGACGACTGCGCAAAATTGAATATTCTATTGATAGTGATTCTCTTCCAATGGTGGGGGATTTCTTAGATTTTGAAAATATAGTTTATTGACGGCTGCGCCAAATTAAACATACTATTGCTAGTGATTTTTTGCAATGGTCGACTATTTCATAGATTTTGAAAAGATAGTTAATGGACTACTGCGCCAAATTGATTATACTATCACTAGTGATTCTTTTTCAATGATGGAGTATATCAGATTTCGAAAATATAGTTTTTTGACGACTGCGCAAAATTCAATATGCAATTGCTGAAGATTCTATTGCAATGGTGAAATATTTCATTGATTTCGAAACGATAGTGTATTGACGACTGCGCAAAATTGAATATTCTATTGATAGTGATTGTTTTCCAATGGTGGGGGATTTCTTAGATTTTGAAAATATAGTTCATTGTCGGCTGCGCCAAATTAAACATACAATTGCTAGTGATTTTTTGCAATGGTCGACTATTTCATAGATTTTGAAAAGATAGTGTATTCACGACTGCACAAAATTGAAAATATTGCGAGTGAAATAATTTATGGATTCTGATCATACAGTTTATTGACGACTGCGCCAAATCGAATATTGCTAGTGATTCTCATGCGAAAGTATTTGTTTCCAGGAATATTTGGAGAGGATAGTGAGGTGGCGGTTGGAACGCGGCGTGGCCGAGCAGACGGAGTCCCTGGTGAGGGGCTTCTACGAGGTGGTGGACCCGCGGCTGGTGAGCGTGTTCGACGCTAGGGAGCTGGAGCTAGTCATCGCCGGCACCGCCGAGATAGACCTCGTCGATTGGCGGCACAACACCGAGTACAGGGGCGGGTACCACGATCAGCATCTCGTAGTGGTCTGGTTTTGGCAGGCCATCGAACGGTAAGAGACTGATTGAATTTTTTTTCAGATGGTGAACTAATTCGTTCGATGTTCGATTAACGATTTTTCCTTGAAACTCAAGGCACGATATCGATTTTTTCTTTGCATTCAACGAATATCACTGACGAAGTTACCAATATTGAAAATTGAATTTTTCCATTATAAAAATTTCCTCTTTGGTATTTTTTCATTTTTCTGTGCGATAAAATTTGACCAAAAATAATCAAAAAACAAGTTTTGGCTCCTTCACCATTCATATGACGCAGCAAGTGTGAAACCGCGTTTAAACGGAAACAAATTGCGTTTGCCATGCTTCTAGTTGTTTTTCGAAAAACTGACGATAATATCTTGATGTGATGTATTCTGCGATAATATCTCATTTTATGATGATTCATCATTATGTTTTATGGAATATAATATAATAATGAGATACGAAAAATGAATGTATGCTGTATGCTTCACTCGATGGCGTATTAAAGGTATGTACAGGGTGGCCAGATAAGAATGCAAAGTGCAATATCTCGGAAACTATTCGTCTGAGAGACTTGCGGTGAAAAATTTATATATCGAGATACGGTTTTCACTAGCATATTAAGGTATCATTCCACTACATTGTCATGGAAAAAAGTCACATTATTCGATTTTTCAGACAATTTTGCAATATTTTGTTTCTATGTCAAAAAACGCGCTCTAGTGGCATCACTTAAAATCGGACACATTTCAAATAAGATGAATTTGATAGACCAATGAATGCTCTTTCCAACGATACCAAGTTTGTTGAAATCCGTTCAGTCGTTCAGGAGTTACAGCTGTTTATTTGAAAAAACATTGAACCACCCCCAACCACTTCATTTTAATAGATACGTCAAAAAGTGTCGATCAAAAATTACTCGAAATTACCCGAACTTCAAAAAGTATATTTTTATTGGTAATTTTACTAGGCGTATTTCGTCAAAAATTCATTTCAAAAGTTTTAGATGGCGGTTATGCCCCCTGGCAGCCATCTTGGAAACATGAAAATAATTTCCAGGATTTTCTTTTGGTAACTTTAGTAATAAAATTTTTCACCACAAGTCTCTTAGACGAATAGTTTCCGAGATACTGCACTTTGCATTCTTATCTGGCCACCCTGTACATTTTTATAGAACAAAAAATAATATTTTTGAAATATTGGGTATGGTTATAGGATGCTGGGATCTAGCTTCTGAAAATGTTTTATTTCTGCAATGTTCTAGATCAAATTTCACTTCATATGTCAAAAACAATATAGCAGGTATGCAAGGTGGATATAGGATGGTGAAACAGCTTCCTATTAACAAGCACTAGAATAAACTGTAGACCTTTGCCTACTTGATTTCATACCGTAGTAATATTTCCTGAAGTTATCAGAGATGGCGACATACCTTGTGTCGGTAAAACAGAAACTTTGCATCTGTCACCTTTTTATCAGTTTCATCTATTCTAGATGAAAAATGACTGAGAAGAGTCAAAATATCGATAATTATTCCAGACTCACTGAAAATATTGTGTTTTGATGTGATTTCAACTCATGTCTGTCAGATGCGAACCACAGAAATACATGAGCAACAGAAATCTTCTTCGATAATCGATCTCACCGCCATCTTCATTCAAGTCGTGGAAATATTAGTACCTTCTCAAACGGTCTACAAGTTTTTCGCAGAAACAATTGAAGAGCTGTTTCACCATCCTATATCCACCTTGCAGGTATGCTATCTGAAAATTCAATGATGGGTATTCCATTCGAAATTTCAACAGATTTGTCAACAGTGCAGAAGTGAAAATATTTTCGAAGGCTAGAACCATCATCCCATAAAGGTAATCAAAGTTTCAAAAATATGATTCTTTCCATTCTCTATGAAAACTCTACGTTATAGTTTGCCGCCTCATGTGATATAAATTGGTATATTTCTAAAACGGAAAATAACTTTTGTCTTTCATTAATTATTCATTCGAAGATAACCAACTTTCATATCTTTCAATGACAAATGAAGTAAAATGTGATTTGCGCAGACACACTAAGTACCTTTGTCATTAGAAGAATGTATGAGTTGATTTGAAATAGCAATATATATTATATTTTTGTGTGGCAAATCGCAGAATCGAAATAAATGAAGGTAGAGCTTTAAGGTATCAAAATCCTCAAACGAGAATATGGTATAATGACAGTGAGAGAAAGTAACAGCATTATGCATAAATCCGCCCATACCAAAGAAGTTAATAGTATGTTCAACAAACTTAATTGATGACAATTCATCTGAAGAAAGATTCGCGATTCTAGCTAGTTTCAAATTGTTATGCCTGGAAGCAGAACTTGTCAAAATTGTCTCTCAAGATATCACCCCAAGAAATCTGAATATGAAAAATGTCATGATGAAGATATATCTTCCAGGTAAGCATACATCAGACATACCATTCCTCTTTTTTTTTTTCTCCTCTCTCATATTATGCATATCCGTTGAACCCCTCACAGCTCTCATAAAAACACCTCTCTCTCTCATCTCTTACAGCTTCACCAACGAGCAGCGGCTGCGCCTCCTCCAGTTCGTCACCGGCACCTCGAGCATCCCGTTCGAGGGCTTCGCCGCGCTGCGCGGCTCCATAGGACCGCGCAAGTTCTGCGTCGAGAAGTGGGGCAAGCCGAACAGCCTGCCCAGGGCGCACACGTGCTTCAACCGGCTCGACCTGCCGCCCTACCCCACGGGCGACGTGCTGCACGAGAAGTTGCTGCTGGCCGTCGAGGAGACCAACACCTTCGGGATCGAATAGGGGGAAGAGGAAGACTTTGCCTGGGTCATGGATTGCCTAAGGGTTGGCTAAGCTGGGTCGGTTATCGCGGGGGGACTGAAGCTGGGTTTTCGGGATTTACTCGAGCGTGGCAGATTAACTTATGGGGGATGCCTGACACCCTGTTGAGCACCTCCAGCAAATCTCAGCCCTCTATGTAGGGCCGCGCATGTAGGGCAGCCGATTAGGGTAGTGAAAGAATCGATTGTTGGATAAACTCGTGGGCGTCAGATTAAGGCAAGCAGGGCCGGGTCAACCCTAGGCAATGCAATTCTCGGGGCCCCTTACCGTTTTCTTACTTTTCGAAATATATTTTTTCTATTACAAGAGTCGAGTCGATCAGATCGACTCCTGCTTTTTGCTTTCATTGAATGAAATGATTTCGAAGTAGGTACAATATAAGTTCAAATAGTAATTCTTGTAACCTTTTAGATACAAAGTCGTTGAAATCATTTTGGAAGTTAACCTTAACATCATTTCCAATCGCCATTATCGACAATGTATTTAAACGGTTCTGTGAATGTGTTGAACGAAGACAGTTTTTATTAATTTTATTTTGAAAAATTTCGTTCACCTGTGGCGTTTGATATCATCAGACTTCTATATATTTGCAATGCTAATCATTTTATTCGGAAAAGTTGATTGTACCATATTATCAAAAATCAATCCAAACGATGTAATCTGTCCCCGCATCCATCATTTTTTCTATGGTGATATTACCGGATGTTAATGATCGGTCACGAATGAAACGTTTTTTTCTTGGTGCATTCAACATCAATTATGCCCCCGTGGGCCCCTAGTCGGTGCGGAGCCCCTAGGCAGTTGCCTAATCCGCCTTATGGATAATCCGGCCCTGAAGGCAAGATGAGTTAGTTACATGCAGGAAAGTGTGCATTTCAAAAATCTGACGATTTACACAAGCCGAAATAGTTGAAATTGTCCCACTCCGCGCCTATCCTCCCTTCTCACACTTCATGTATTTTACACTCTTTCCCACCGTCCACATACTTTCTGTTGCCATCATACATATGTGTACAACGCTTTGGTTTGTTTATTGTGCTCTTGAAAATATTCAGTAATCAAAAATACCGAAAAAATACAAAAAAAATCAAACCGTCACATTAAGGAAACTCCTTCATAATATAATTGTCAGATTATGGGTCAGCACAACAAGGATATCAAGCTGAACCGTCTGTAAAATAATTTGACGCAAGTGACGCGCTTGAGTATTTCAATGTAACAATTTTTTTTTTGATTTTCAGAAATCGGCTATGAGTTTCGCTAGCTTTCAAATCGTCAGTCTTTTGAATAGTAGCTTCTTTAGGGTTCTCATTAAACATCCCTTCTGAATATCTGAGGCGCTTGAATGAATCCATTTTTTTTACATTTTCGAGGAACTCTACACGCTTTCCCAACCAATGAAAGGACATACACCATATAACCTTTTTTTATTAGCATCTAATCTTTACAATCCAAAAGGTTCCTACGACGCTCGGGTATATCCACATTTATCGTTTCGAGTAGGTTTCCGAAAAGGCCTGTTGTCGGTCTAAATCGTAGATCATAAGGGCTTACGCTAGATACGGCATCATGTAGTATTCGTTTGGTATTCGCGATAGAAAATAACACGTAGCGCTGTCACATGGTAACAACTCGAAATGGTATCTTTTTGTTTTGTTTTCGTATTTGTGACATTTGTGACACTGCTGGAGGTACACCTTTTACATCAGAACCGAACGCAAACAGAACAGAGGTTGAGTTTGTCTGTGGGTTATCCCCCAGAAAGTTCTGTGGTTATCCCATAGAAATATAGGTTATCCTACTTCGAGTGTTCACACGAGTCACCGCTAGATAGCGTATCGCTTAGCACCTTAGAGGGGTGTGCAGGAAAGTACTATGATACCACTATAGTACAACAGATATGTATGGTTGAAATTTTAAAATGACCAATCGATGGCTTAGTACGTTAAACCCCCTGGGACCTACAAAACAAATAACCTGGATGCTCTATCTAGCGTAAGCCTTTATGATCTGAGATCTAAATGGAAACCTAGTAGGCTGAAACTATAATTGTCTGTTCACTCAAGTCCCAAACGTCTGCCGAGATGAGATCGCTACTTTATAGAAGTCGTTCAAAGCTTTTTTTTTTCGTTTTTTTCTCTATCAGCGACCTAATTTAAGGGTGAAGTTATGTTCTTCTTTATTCCTAACTTCAGCACATATGTATCTATCCAAATCTGACATATTTTTACAATAAAAGGTCCAACACCAGCTTTTCCAACGAGAAGAAGAAAAATTCTGGAGGTACCCACGTATTTTGGTCTCCTGAACAAGAATCCAAAGTCGAAACGCTTGTTTCGTAAATGCCTCAAATTTCTGCTATTGAAAACAACAAATTCGTCATTCTTTTGACTCAAATACCACACACACGCTTACATTTACTTGTTTTCTCAACACTTTTTAACGGAAAAAATGTTTTTCGAAAAATGCATATCTCTGCGAAACGTAACAAAACACGGGACTGTCAACTTGAAACTGTCACAAAGTGACTGTTGACAACAAGTAAATGTTAGTTGAAAGAAGGACTAATTTTTTTGTGTTTTCAAAAGCAAAAATTTGAGACGTCAAATCGTTTTGAATGGTGTATATCCGAAAGCAAAGGATCCCATATCTCCGAAAGTACTTGAGATTCTTGAGAATGTCACGTTTTGACTTCAGATTCGTAAACAGAAGGTCAAAATACCTTGGTACCATCTTTTTAACTCGTTGGAGTGCGGTTAACTAAGATTTACCTAGCTTTCTTCAGTGGGTATGAAATATGCATGGAACGAATTGATGAGAATTCCTATTGTTAAAATAAAGTGTTGAAATCAAACTTCATTACAATTTTCTTCTGGTGAACTGAGTCACTTCCGAAATCCAAGCTTATTATCCGAAAAAATCTCGCCCATTCAAATTCCTTCAAAATCAATCCCTTGAAATTGAAGATTTGTGTCCAAAACACGTTTTATCCACTAAAGTTACTTCATGGTTTGAGAATCGGAATGCCCTTTCTCCTTGGCTATAAAGAAATGAATGATTTCTTTGTGTTGAATCAGATTGTCCTGATGATTTTTTGATTGTTTGAGAATAAATTGATATTGAAATTGTTTAGAAAAGTTGGGTTCCTGTGCTTTTAATGAGCGACAGTGTTTGACTACATTTTTACTTACCAAATAATAATTTTAATGTATGTACAGTTTTTATTCCTAGCTAGGATAGATTAGTTGTACAAAAAATATTTATTCGCCGCCAGAAATATTTGCTTTGTTAAAAAGTCAGTCATTAATTTATTAACAGATTTTATTAGAGTTCAGGGCATGTTGGTGTGTTTCATTTTGCTGTTGTTCGCCTGTTGTTCAGTGCCACTAATTTGAAGTTCGAAATCAATTATAGGCGAAACCAATTAAAAGTGATATATTCGCGTTGCTTGATACGAGTTTTCAAGGAATTGTATGATTGAGATTCGAGTTTGGTTTTTGTCTGGATACGATAATATTTATCTGTTTCCTTACACTTTAAATTATTCTTTGATATTGAGATTACGATATTTGTTATATTAATTTATTATTTTACTATTTTTAATAAGTTACCAATGATTATCGTAAGTTTATTCATAATAATGATGTTGTGATTTGTATAATTCTAGTCAGTACATGATATTCACTGTGTTCAAGATAAACTGGGCCAAAACGGAGATGTCGGAAATTTATACCACTCCTTATTTTTACATGTTGTTGAGATTAGAATAACGAAATTTCGATATAACTGTTCGGAATCTCAATGGTGGACCCGTTTGTCTTGAACGCGCTGTATATCTCCAGTTAGATGCACAAACTTGTATATTTCATTGCCATATTGTCTGGATTATATATTATAATCCTGCAGCTGGCTATCGGTGATTTTCGCAAATATGGTTTGTAACATTCCAGAAAATAAATACATTTGTTGTGAATTATTTTCTTAGATATCCCCCATTCCTCAAGTTCTTTTCAACCTCATTCCATTGACGTTAAGCATGGAAACAATTTTAAATCGTAACGTTTAATATAACCTTGGTCTAAGAATATAACCATTCGAGGCACACATTCAAATCTTGATTGGTAAAAATTAGGTAAAAAATTGGATGATACACGCTTCTAATCTCGCGTTCACAAGACAGCAGAAAGCTTGAATAAATCCAAGAAAATGACTGTATTTTCAAGGGCGCCCCAGGATTGAATATTGTAACATAAATCTTAGAGGTGGATTTGGACTGCAGCCTCATGACCCCTCCTTGGTGCTCCAGTGGAGGCCAAAATAAGCGACAATTCATCATGCGAATGCGCCTTAACTAAATCGCATTTAGTATCTAGTACATTTTCGAAGTGATATTTCCATTTTTCAAGCAACACTGGCCTGTTTGTTTCGTGTTTCGTGACTGTGCTCCTGTGTCCCTTCCCTTCTGTGATGTTTATGTGGCCTTTATTAGGTTATGTTGATGGTTATGTCAAGGTCATAACAAATGTATGTCTAGACATCAGAATATTTTTTTCAATAATTTGAAGATTTCATAATTAACACAAAATGGAACCAACCAAAGTTTCTGAGTTCACTGATGCAGATTTAGCAAAGTTTGACTGGTTGACACTTCGAAAAGACATGGATGAAGCTTTACCACAGGAGACTACTTACCAAAAGTTTATGAGGAAGTTCAGTGAAAATCCTTTTGTACCCGTAGGTGTGTGGAACTATTTTGACCCATGGAAAAAGTCTATATTCGTTATATGAATTATTAATTTATTATTTCAGTGTGAATAATTACAAGGAATATTATAATTCTGTAACCTTTTAGGATGTTTAGCTACTACAGGAGCTCTCGTATATGGCATCTGGTCATTTCGTACAGGACAAAAAAAGATGTCTCAGTATATGATGAGGACGAGAGTTGCAGCACAAGGGCTCACAATATTAGCTATGATTGTAGGTGTTAGTATGGGAGCTCAGAAAAAATTTGCAAAGGAATAGACTCATATGATGTGGAGTTGATTTAAAAGTAGTGTGTATATATATTTTTTAAAAGCTATTATATTTATTCCAATCAAATAAACTTTTGAGCTCTTACCATATCAATCAGTGAGTATTGTTATGCTTCTTTTAATAAAATCACCACCTCATTTCAAGGGGGTCAGATAACAACCATCAACCACTGCTATTGGACAATAAATAACATAAATCAAAACTATAAACAAGTAGGTATTTCAATCTATAATAAATCACAAGGAAATATATCAGTATTCATTATTTTATGCTAGTTAACACAGCCCTGTTTGTTTTTATTTCAATCTATTCTTTTGTGCACTTTATCAGTGTTGATAATATTGGAGTGCGCACAGATTTCAAACCTTTCGTACAGTATTCTGTAACTATAGCAACTATCGTGTCCTGAAGAAAGAGTCTATTGACAGATGTCGCCACCGTAAACATTTTCAATAGTTAGTCCAGTCATTCATGGAGAGGTGGCTACTACGTGGCTACGAGCTCAGTTCAATAAGTCTATGAGTCTATTTATCCGTCTTTTACAGAATAGTAACCATTTCCAAAGATTTAACCAAGAAAAAAATAAATGCAAAATTGAACATTCACAACAGATATTTTAGTAAAGTCTATGAAATGTCCACTGAACAAAGAATATCAAATGTCGACGTGTAAACGACTGTATTGTCAATGTACTCTGTGGTATTGTGTTTACACCTAACGCCTGTGGCGCCCTCTACATGCAATCTTCCCATCGATTTGTTCATTTTTCAACGACCTCGGTTTGCTGCTGGATCCCCTATCCCTATCAGTTCACTGTTCAGTCCGTTGCAAAAGATTTCGACATTTCGAGGTGTAGAGAGTAGACTGAGAGTAGAGCATAGCAGGCTGCGGTCGGCGCTGTATCGGCTTGATTGTGTTCTGGTTTTATGTTTTCTTCAATATCTTATCGCCGCGTCTGCCATCGATAGAAAGTGCGTGCGCTAATTTGTTAATATGTAAAGTGGTGTACGATTTTGTGACCGAGTAAAGTCGCTGTGAGCGATTTTTCACGTAAACGATCGTTAAATTTTATTTGAATTCGACCATTCGACAAAACATAACCTTCGACAGACAGCTGTTCGATATCGGGGTGCTCAGGTAAAAACTAGCGACCAGAAGACGGCAGTTGTTTCAGATCATCGAACTGTCAAGTTTGTCTCAGTTTTCGTGACGTTTTTGAATGATTAGTGCCTAAATTTTTAAAGAAAATGTTGGGATTTACCACCTCCAGAGAAGGTCTTCTACGGATCGAAGACGATGTGCTTTCTTCCGTGGTTCAGAAAGAACTCATCTACGAAATCTACAACATAGACAAAACACCACTTGGCAGGTTCGTATTGTTTACTTCAACAATTAAATCATCTACTTCCTTTGCCCTATTAAAATTGTAATATTATGTATGGCTGTTGATCAATTTTACATTCTCCGATTTAAATCTTGTTTTTGATAATAATTATACCTACCTACTACCTACTAACCTAATATCTATTGAAAATGTGTTGATTCGATAGGTGTGTGTCCCTCTCTGATCAAATATATTCCGCCCTAGGTAGATAAGTAAAGTTATAGAAGGAAGCCACTGAAGCCAATAAAACTAACAAGCATTTCTGAGAAAACCTACATAATATGACACCATGCAAAATCCCATAATTTTCATGGTTACCTGGCTGAAGAAGAACATCGATATGTATTACTAACTTGAAAGCTTGCTTGGAAGTTGGGTGTCCAAAATTGTAAAATGTAGGCCTATATAATTTTTCATTCAAGATAGGGTCGGTCGCAAATTCTAGGAAAAGGGGAAAACTGAGTTTAGAAAATTCTTTCTGTAGGTATTGATAATGGATTAGGTATTCAGTTTATCAAATTATCACAGATATAAGTACGACTCAAGAAAATGATTGATGTTTGTCCCAACATTTGTCTTCAGTGAAGATTGAAATTGATTGATGAAGCGGTGTTTGAGCTGTAAACGTTTTATCTTGATCAATCCGAGGTTACAGTTTGAATGTTTGATTTATTGATGATATCATTTCACACAGTGGACTTTGTTGGGCATTATTTTCGAAAGAAGAAGAAGAAGAAGAAGAGAAGCTAATTTATTCGAAAACGAAACATCTAGTTATTTTTCTTGATGTTTTCACGCGTGTTCTTCTGACTTTTCCTCGTTGTTTCGTGTTTATATGTTGTTTTTAGGCATCCGATATGCGTTCTCACACTGTCCAAACTTCATCCTCGAGAATATCTTACGACCTCTGAGATGCCTACTTGAAATAATTATTACAAAACGCGCTATAGCACACAAACATAGGAACGAGGTGTGGCATATTTATTTGCCTATAGCTCTTTCAGTAGGCACTCGAAAAGTCAGTCCTGCGCCACTCGAGAAAGCAACAATCACGAATAAAACGGCCGGAGACGATAAATTTCAACGGTTATTATGGTTACATCGAGAGCATGTCTCACGATTCGAATTCAGGTTATATGGACAAACAATATGCGAACCAAAGTGCAATGGTTGATATCGTTCTCGCTCGAATAGGCATTTACTGTGAAATAATCGTCGTAGATATTCGTTGGTTCGCCTTGGCTTGGCTATTTTCTTATCTCGATGGGGCTCGCGAATGGGTACATTTTTCACAATTAAATCATTTTACCAACATATCACCAATTTGTTTCTCTGAATGAACTCCCAACATGTTTCCGCAGAGAAACTTGCTGGTTCTGTTGAATCGGAATTTGAAAACTTTCTGACGATTTAGCAAATAATGTGAAAAATCTTGAACATTTTTCATTTTCTCTGACGTTTATCGAAAATATTTATTGTGATGAATGAAATTTCGATTACACAGATAGGAATGTGCCTTTGAGATTAAGAAGATTATGGAATAGAACGATTGAATAAATAATTACTCGAGTGAAATACATCATATCACCCTATACATCTATTAAAATATGAACAATATTAACTGTTTTCTCATACTAAAGAAGCTAGCAAAGCCACATACGAATTTCGACTCACGATAGATCACATAATTTTAGGCTCATTTTAGGCTAATTTATTACCCTATTCCGAAATTTTTTGCGATTCAATATAACTATATTTTAGGACTAATTTAGGCTAATAAATTACCCTAATTTAATTTTTTTTTGCTCCACGCATTACAGAGAAAAACAAGATTTTTCGATTTTCGCCAAGTCGATGATGCAATCATTTCAAATCATAAATTTTTGACGATTCAATTTGTCAAACCGATGATCCGTGGATCAATAAAATGTTCATGTTGGAATGTTTGATTCGACGTTTTTTTTAAAAAAAACCTGTGGCTTTGCTGACTTCGGGCGAACTCAGCAGAGCAATTTTTTCAAAAACATTATTTTTCTGTCATTTGATATTTGGATATTTCGAGATTAATTTTAGGCTATTTAATTACCCTTATTTCATTATTTTTTTTCCACGCATTAGTAAAAAAAAAACAAGATATTTCAATTTTCGAAAAATATTGTTTTTTTCTGTTATGCGTGGAGCAAAACAAATTAAATTAGGGTAATTAATTAGCTTAAAATTTGTCCTGAAATATCGTTATATTGAATCGCAAAAAAAAGTGGATTTTCAAAAATGGCTCTGCTGAGTTCGCCGGAAGCTAACAAAGCCACAAGTTTTTCTGTTAAGGGAGGAAGCAAAAAGAAATGGGAATAGGGTAATAAATTAGCCTAAAATGAGATCTACAATTCGGCTATTTCAAAACACCAAAATTATTTTTTTTCAAAAATGGCTCTGCTGAGTTCGGCCGAAGGTAGCAAAGCCACAGATTTTTCTATCAAAGAGAAGAGCAACAAATTTGGGAATAGGATAATAAAATAGCCTAAAATGAGCCTAAAATTATGTGATCTATCTCGAGTAGAAATTCGTGTGTGACTTTACTAGCTTCTTTAGTATTGTTTTCTCACCAAGAGAAAATCGAGTTGAAGAAATTTGAATAGATTTGGAAAAGCTTCGACGAAAACCCGATTTGAAATTCTAATTAAATTTTTGGCTCGATTTTCTGCGAGATTTTCTGTTATGTTTGTTGGAGGTTCAGATTAATTCACATATTTGATAAATTATGAATTTAATTAAGAATTTTTGTACAGAAAATAAACTCTTCATTAAAAAATATATTAATTTGAGAAAACACTAGTGAATATCGAGGTGAATATTGTTCAACGGAAAATATATT
The DNA here is from genome assembly GCA_029955515.1 of Chrysomela aeneicollis. Lineage (NCBI taxonomy): Eukaryota > Metazoa > Arthropoda > Insecta > Coleoptera > Chrysomelidae > Chrysomela > Chrysomela aeneicollis. The sequence continues at coordinate 25,312,034 of JARUHQ010000005.1, forward strand.
CTCTTACTCACTTATTTTGAATGAATAAGTAATCTTGAATTATTTCATATTTTAACCTCGATTGTAACTAATTTAACGAGTAATTTAATTGATTTGAGAGAGTTTTTTTTGTTTGTTAAATTGGATGGAAAAATATAGAAACTGTCTAGATATTTGTCATTGTTTTTGTCATACGTCATAGCTTTATATGTATAAGTTAACAAAAAAGTTGAATTTATTTATTTTATAATTTTAGTTTAATTTTATAATTTGTTAGGTTCTTAACAATATAACACGTATATTGCTGTTGATGCTATCTATTCAACCTATTTCGTATAACTGCTGCTCTCCGAACTTATATATGTGTATGATTAACAATATGATTTATGATAATCTGATTTAGTTACCTAATAATTCTAACGACTATCGACATACTCGAATACAGGGTAATTCCATGAGTCTGAGCCACCGTACACCGTAGTACTCCTGATGACAGAAGTCTGTTATGGCAGCACCATTCCGCTGGGTTCTCCGTTCTCCATGTCGGGGTCACCAAAAATGTCCGAATTCTGTGTTCGGACGGTAAAGATTGATCTCGATTCAATAAAAATCCAACTACTTTTGTCTGAAGGGCGTTTATTTATCAATCAAATCTAAATCACTTTTTTGACATATAATTTCAAACTATAGGAACCAAACAATACAGATTATAATTTGTATCAGGATCATAAAGGGTTAGAACAATGGATGGACAATTTTCAGATGTTGGATGAATTGAAAAACTCAAAATTTATTTTGAATCTAACATAAACTGAATTCAAAGAGTAGTTCACCCTTTAACCTCGCCCTCAACTCTATTTATCACGCGATAAATTTGAAAGAAGGTGTGATTCAAATTCGAATTATTTTTATTATGCGACTCGAAGGACCAAAAATCGCACGTGCATTTCACAGCAAATTTCACCGCTGCTGTAGTTGAATCTCAGCTACCTAACTCTCAGACAATAGCTCTCTAACAACAAGAAAATGGGCAACTGACACACAAAAATGACCTGAATTATCAAATCTAACAGCTCCCATCAATTATCGACTCGATGATCAATGTGTCTGTTGTCTGGTTGCGACCTCGAACGAGTGAATCGATAGCTTGTTTTTTCTTTCGAGTCGACTTTTCTCACTTCCTTTATTGGTCGGCACAAACAATTTGGTTAACTATCCGCCTCTAGATTTATTTACCGTTGCGCTGTTTAAACATCAAATTTTCGTGATGCTGATGGGAGAGCGACTGTGAGAACTGACAACACGGATAGTGTTCGCTTGTTTCTCTTATTTTTTTTTACCGTTTTCGAGCGTTCCTTTGTTTCCACAAGACCTGGGCGGTCAATTATTGATCACAACATCGATGAGAATGTGTAAGAGTTCGAAGATGATGATTCACGTCGTTGTCCAAAATTTTCAGATGGTTTGTTGCTTTTCGAACAAACAAAATTTGGGAAAAATATTTGTCAGCATAAATGGACAATGTTTTTTGATTTGGATTGTTGGAACTCTTTATATATGGAGTATCAAATACTAAAGAAGCTAGCAAAGCCACACACGAATTTCGACTCGGGATAGATCACATAATTTTAGGCTCATTTTAGGCTAATTAATTACCCTAATTTGATTTTTTTTGCTCCACGCATTACAGAAAAAAACAAGATTTTTCGATTTTCGCCAAGTCGTTGATGCAATCATTTCAAATAATAATTTTTTGACGATTTAACTTGTCAAACCGATGATACCCATCGCTGGATCAATAAAATGTCCATGTTGTAATGTTTTATCGACGTTTTTTTTAAAAAAAACCTGTGGCTTTGCTGGCTTCGGGCGAAAGATAAGAATTTGGAAATGTTATGATCTCCAACATGAACATTTTATTGATCCAGCGATGAGTATCATCGGTTTGACAAGTTAAATCGTCAAAAAATTATAATTTGAAATGATTGCATCATCGACTTGGCGAAAATCGAAAAATCTTGTTTTTTTCTGTAATGCGTGGAGCAAAAAAAATCAAATTAGGGTAATTAATTAGCCTAAAATTAGTACTTGGATATCGTTATATTGAATCGCAAAAAAAAGTGAATTTTCAAAAATGGCTTTGCTGAGTTCGCCCGAAGCTAGCAAAGCCACAAGTTTTTCTATTAAGGAAGGGAGCAGAAAAAATGGGAATAGGGTAATAAATTAGCCTAAAATAAGCTCTACAATTTGGCTATTTCAAAACACCAAAATTATTGTTTTTCAAAAATGGCTCTGCTGAGTTCGGCCGAAGCTAGCGAAGCCACAGTTTTTTCTGTCAAAGAGAAGAGCAAAAAATTTGGGAATAGGGTAATTAATTAGCCTAAAATTAGTCTTAAAATATCCAAATATCAAATGACAGAAAAATAATGTTTTTGAAAAAATTGCTCTGCTGAGTTCGCCCGAAGCCAGCAAAGCCACAGGTTTTTTTTTTAAAAAACGTCGAATAAAACATTCCAACATGGACATTTTATTGATCCAGCGATGAGTATCATCGGTTTGACAAGTTAAATCATCAAAAAATTATAATTTGAAATGATTGCATCATCGACTTGGCGAAAATCGAAAAATATTGTTTTTTTCTGTAATGCGTGGAGCAAAAAAAGTCAAATTAGGGTAATTAATTAGCCTAAAATTAGTACTTGGATATCGTTATATTGAATCGCAAAAAAAAAGTGAATTTTCAAAAATGGCTTTGCTGAGTTCGCCCGAAGCTAGCAAAGCCACAAGTTTTTCTATTAAGAGAGGGAGCAAAAAAAATGGGAATAGGGTAATAAATTAGCCTAAAATAAGCTCTACAATTTGGCTATTTCAAAACACCAAAATTATTGTTTTTCAAAAATGGCTCTGCTGAGTTCGGCCGAAGCTAGCGAAGCCACAGTTTTTTCTGTCAAAGAGAAGAGCAAAAAATTTGGGAATAGGGTAATAAATTAGCCTAAAATGAGCCTAAAATTATGTGATCTATCCCGAGTCGAAATTCGTGTGTGGCTTTGCTAGCTTCTTTAGTATGAGTATCAACCGAGGTGTCAACGAATTTGATTTGTTACATGAGGTATGAAATTGTCAAGAAATCAGTTTTTTCGGGACTGCAACTTCACATCATTCAAGAGAGATGGCGCCACCGATGCGCTGTGACTGGTCGTCTTTTTTTATGTTCTGGTTCTCACGAAAAGCGATATCCTGTAATGTTCAGAGAACATCGTGAGAACCAAGGGAAAGAAGGTTGGAGTTGGTGTTCTTCTTACATTTCTGGAGATGGTATACCTCGAGGAACACCTCCCTAGGCAATGAGTTCCAAAGTCTCGATGTTCGTTGGATGAACGAGTCTTTGGAAAGGGACGTTCTGCAGGTCTCTAAAGTGACCACGAAGGGGTGTGAAGACTGAACTTGACGGGTTAATCTCGAAGAGAGTGCTAATGGAGAAACGATTGTTGTTATTTCAGAAGAGCATCGCCTATGAAAATATCTATAAAATAGAGATAAATCGCCAACTTTTCTACGGTGTTCCAGAGAAGTGAGCGAGTTTGTAAGCGAGGCATCACCGACGAGACGAATTGCCCTTTTTTGGACAGAATCCAACAGTTTCAGGATATGTTTAGGTGCCCTACTCCAAATATGAAAACAGTATTTCAGGACAGCTCGGATTTGCGTCTTATAGATCATAAGCAGCTGACTGGGAGTGAAATAGCTCTTGGCTCGAAACAGAAAACCAAGTTTTTGAGATGCACTTTTGGAAATGGATCTCACGTGATTTTCTCAAGAAAGGTTATTGCTGATAGTAACGCCAAGCATCAAAATTAGATGACTTCAATGGTTTGGTTACTCCTGACTGAATTATTTTGGGCACAGTGAGATCGGCTTTTCTATAGAAACGACATGCTTGTGATTTGTTTGCATTGAATTCTACCAGATCTTCACTCGAGAATTGTTGCTAAATCCATATTTATTTTGTTAACATTTCTTCCTCGTTCATCTCTGGTTTGACGGGCCGATATTGGAGCCCTGGAAGAGAAAGCGATATGGAGGGTACTATCATTCACGAAGCTGTGTAATAGGACATAAAGTTGCTGCCAACATATCGTTTATGTGAAGTAGAAATAGTGTTGATGCTAAAATTGCTCGAATTGATTCCTGTGGAACATCAGCATTTATGAATAGAGTACCAGATGAAACTCCATCGACCACTACATGGAGAGACCTGTTTGAGAGAAAACTAGCAAGCAGAGAACACAGCTGGAAGCTAATAAATATGAAATTGAAAATATCCTTATCAATCTTCAATTCTGATGAATTCGAACTTCAAATGCATTTTTTAATGAATAATCTCGATAATCGCTTAACTTTATACTTGATACACTACAGCCAACTCATAATCATATCAACGAAGTTGCCAGATTGTTCTGTTTTTCTGTATTTCATACAACTTTGTATTTTAGGTTAATAGAACAACCCGTATATTTTTAGTGCAGTCATATGAATTCCAAATATTTTATAATGAAATATTCGTTGTAATAGAAAATAAAGTGGCAATGTAAATGTAAGGACTTTCTTTATACAGTTCAACTCGACATGCCGGCAACCCCCTCTAACTGTTTATCAAACATTTGTTTATTTTTCAAGGTCAATTCTATGGATGAAGATATTGCTTTATAAACACATACTGGGTGGCCTTTGTGTCGCATACACACACCTGTGGTCTCAATGAATCAACTTTTCGAGAAAATGAGCAAGATTCTCCATTAGAAACTTGTGTTTGGTTCGTGTATACCCATATTTTGATCGCAGTCAAGGTTAAGTGAATAAATCTTCGTAGGATTTGTTGTTAAGCGGCGCTTCAGATGTGGGTTGATTTTTTTTTCTGGGTGAATTATTCATCGGAGAGTAATCATTGTTTTCTCAAAAGGAGCAACTCGCTTTTAACGGATTTTCAGATATTACGTGATGTTTCTTCAGATTCGTCGTTCTCGTATTCTAGTGGCCTCTGTGTTCACCCGATCTCAAGCCACTCGATTTGTTTTGGGGTATCTTATCTAACTCGTTTTTTGTTAGTCATCTTGAATATTTTAAGATTATTTCAAATTCGATTACTCATCCAGATTTATAGAGAGCTCGATCCATTGTGGGAAATTAAAGAATTTTTGGGAAATTCGAGGATATGGGGTAATTTCGGGGCATTTTGGGGAATTTTAGAGGAAATAGAGGAATTTTTGCACATTTCGGGGAATTTCCGAGGAAATATAGGAATTTCGGGTCATTTCGAGAGAATGAGGGAAATAATAGGCATCAATAATAAAAAAGTTTTCCATATTTAGCCAACTTAAGCACACTCACTGTATATTTTTTCTCTATTCATTAAATTGTACTATGTCGATTACCGAGACGATTCTTTGGCTAATCTCACTGGAAATTCCTTAAAAGATGCCTATTATTTCCCTCATTTTCTTGAAATGCCCCGAAATTCCTCTATTTCCTTTAGTTTCCCCGAAATTCTTCTATTTCCTCCATTTCCCCGAAATTCCTCTATTTATTTGTTCGGAAATTCCCCGAAATTCCTCTATTTCCTCAATTTCCCCGAAATTCCTCTATTTTCTCGGAAATTCCCACATTGAGCCGTTTTGACCAATAAATTAATAAATACTTATATAGTTTCGACACAAAATCTCGAAATTGCAACAACTTTTTACATTATTGAAGCTTCTTTAATATTTAGGATACGTTCATGGGGATGCGGTTTCGATATTCTATAATTATACGGATATATATTGAAGAAATACTTATTAATTATCGAACTTCAAGAATTCGATTTTTGAATAATTTCCTGAATTCTGACCTTTGGGTACGCCTCTGGAAACGCAATGTTATGAATTTTAATTCAATACAGAACGCCTATGGTTTCGAATGAAAAATGAAGGGAATGAAATAAATAACAAAGGAATTTCGAGGAATTTTAGGGAAATGAATGGAAATTAGAGGCATTTCGCGGAAATGCGAGGAATTAGAATGAAATGAGGGAAATGAATGGGAAGGAGGCATTTCGAGAAATTTCGGGGAAATGTTAAGAATTGAAGGAATTTTTGAGAAAAAATAGGAAATAAGGAAATGAAACAGAAAGAGGAATTTTTCGTACACTATTTCAGACTGTGGTTAACCCCTCGATCCAAAGTCATGCTCTGAAATTTAACCACTTCAATTTCATAAGTCTTCCTGAATATATTTTTAAATGAGTCGTGAATCTGAAGAATTGATTGGTCTAATCTAATCAATTAACTAATCGACAGATTCGTGACAAAGAAATACTAAGAGAGAATGAATGATGTACAATCTCGCTTTCATGGAATGCCAATCATCATTTAAGAATTATTTTGAAATTCTCATTCGTGGAAATGGAGTGCATAATATAGTTTCCGCGGAAATGTCTCATTTAAATTGCTTAGTTATCTTTAGCTACGCGTTTAGCGCATTCCTCAATGCTCTGTTATATACATCCTGGAAACAACACAAACAGGTGAAAAATGGATTTACCATAAAGGTGCGAACAAAAGAAAAACGTACATGGGAATCTAGATGAACTCGATTTCTCACTGTAACTGCATCATGCTCTGATAATATATACGATAATCTATAGGTAATGCTTTCAAAGTCGTTATATAACATGGTTGTTTATTGTATCTTGCATGATTCGATTATATTTTTCTTGGTGTTGAGGTTTCAACCGAGGTTTAAACTCGGTTTTCATTGCATGATTTTACACAAAGTGATTCGCTTATGATGATGAAATTACACATTATACATATTCAGTCATCGATGTGTTTTGCAATTTTCCTGCATATTTTTGTCATCAGTCAACTTTTTCCGCTATCGATCGTGAAAGTTTCAAAATGTTTCGGAATCTTCAGAGATCCTTTGAAGTTATTTGGAATTCGTCAGATTCTCAATTTTTTTCTGGAATTCCTTGGTACCCTTTAGGTTTCTCAGAATCCTTTGGAATTCTTTATAATCGTCAGGATATCGTCAGTATTTTTTCGAATTCATTTTGAAAATTCATCAGAATCCTTTTGAAATTGCTAGTTGTTTTGAAATAGTTCGAATTTCTTGAAATCTCTCGGAATCTTCAGGAATCTTTTGAAGTTATTTAGAATTCTTCGAAGTTTCTCGAACATTTTTTTGAATTTCTTGGTATCTTTTAGGACTTTCGGGATCCTTTGAAATTCTTCAGAATCCTCAGGAATATCCGAGGGAATTCCTCAGAATTTTTTCAAATGCTTATTGAGAATGTATCAAAATCCCTTGAAATTACTAGAGTTTCTTTGAAATCCATCATATTTCTTCGAGTACCTATACCGGGTGTAACAGGATCATGGTACACCCCCCGTATCACCGTTAGTTTCGAAGGTAATTCATTGAAATTTGGGACATGCTATGAACATAATAAGCGTCACTTTTTGACCTACAAATGATTTTTTTTCCACTTCCGGTTTCGCTGGAAGTGATACCAATGTGATACCGATTTTTGAATGAAACACTCTGTATATTATTGCATTTCTGAAATCTGCAAAATTTTCTGAACCCAATGAGGTCACGTAAGTGACATTTCAAAAGTCAAAATTTTCTATAATTTTATTTTCGTATTTTCTTTCAGTTGTAATTTCCATTGTATTTATCGCACATTTTATCACCAGCTATGAATAAATTCTTTATTGGTAGTACTAATAAATGGTACCACGGTACTAATATGGTTATATTTGAAAAAAAATGAGTTTTACCGCAAAATCGACTACGATGAACTTTATTTGCTCATGAAAAACGCATTAGACGGATCAATTGGAATAAATCGGAACCATCATGGCACACCTAAATGGAAAACTAAAAATTGAATTTTGACAAATTTTAACGTTTAAAATGTCACTTATGTGGTATCATTGGGTCCAGAAAATTTGTGAAAATTGTGCAGATTTCAAAAATATAATAATATACAGTGTGTTCCATTTGAAAATCGAGAGTTGGTATCACTTCCGTCGAAACCGGAAGTGGAAAAAAAAATCATTTGTAGGTCAAAAAGTGACGCTTATTAAATTCATAGCATGTCCCAAATTTCAGTAAATCACCTCTGAAACTAACGGAGATACGGGGGGTGTACCATGATCCTGTTACACCCGGTATATGTATTTCTTGGAATCCTTAAGAATTTTGCATTCAATAGAAACATAGCTAGCGGAATATGCATTGTTGGTCCTTTGAGCGGATTTTTGGACATAATGGCGAACCGGATTCCTTTAGTCGGAAATGTCGCATCACGTGACCATCAAGGTACCACTCGAGATACTGAGATTAGTTCCGAGAAGAAACAGTTACGAATCGATGTGAGTGTGTTTGTGTAATCTCCATCAACTTGGCTCGGCCAGACGGACTACTAGCAGTAGGCATGGGAAAATGGCGACTGTCGTCCCATTTTCGCGAGGCATTGTTGCCAGATTTCTTCATCTTCAGAAAAATCCGAGAAAGTCCAGGAAAATTTTTTGGCAGGGTGCAATTCAAAATGTGTTTTTCTTGATCATTACATTTATGTTCCTATAACCCGCATCAAGAATTCACTAATACTTTCTTTGAGATTCTGTTTTCCCTAAAATCTTCGACTTGGCAACAGTGTTTCGATGCTTCTTTCTTCTTCTTTTTTGACGTGCTTGCGTGATTTCGATTATTGATGATGTCCGAGGGCTTTCGGACCGGAAAATTATTTCCTTTGACTGCCATCAGACTCAGAGTCCATTAAAAAAATGTTGTGGTGTAGGCGTGGGAAGAAATCTTCCCATAAATTGAAACGGTATTGATGATGATTCGATCTGATAGCCGCCATTATAATAATCTTTAGAGCTCATAAGTAGAATTTTCACATTAATTGGTGTCTTGTTCCGAGAACTCTTCTGGTTTAGTTTAAGAGTGACGTAAAACTCTTCAAATAGGGATTTATTCTGTGATATACGTCTTTTTGAAAAACCTTTCAAAAACAAAAAAACAAGAAGAAAATTCGGCAAATAGCTGTTTGTGTATTTAGACTCATGTGAAGTTGGCGCCGACTTTTTTAGAAAACAATTATTTTTTTGGAGTTCTGTGTAGATTTCATATAGTTCTAGAGTTCCTGACTAAAATTTTTAATAGTTCCGGCAAATTATGGATTTAGATCAAAAAAATAAAATTTGGGCGCCAACTTCACGCAGCGCCGTTTTTTTTCGAAAAATGAGTTCTGATTAGTTTTTGTTGTCTATTTGGGAGAGTTCTGGAGTTCTTGATTGTTTTCAATAATAGTTCTGGTGAATTGGATGAGTTAATGAAAAAAATTGTTTCTGCAAAAATTTCTGAAAAAAAAAATTACTCTTTTGAACAGAGTTCTGAGTAGCGCTCGACAAGTTCTACAAAATAGTTCAATTGCATTTTCGTGAAAAAGTTATACTTTTCAAGTTATCGGCCATAATATGGTGCAACTTTCGAATTTGATTTGCGATGGAGTAAAGAAAAATAAAATAATTGTAACAGTTCTGAGAAGAGTTCTATGTATAGCGCTCGACGAGTTCTACAAAATATCCCAACTGTTCAAATTTTTCCCTTGTGTTTTCGGTATTTTATCGAAAGTGAAGTTGGAAAACCTTATTTAGTCGATAAATCGAAAACTATCAGTTTTTCACAAAAATGCTGTTGGGATATTTTGTAGTACTCGTCGAGCGCTACTTAGAACTCTTCTCAGAACTGTTACAATCAATTTATTTTTCTTTACTCCATCGCAAATCAAATTCGAAAGTTGCACCATATTATGGCCGATAACTTGAAAAGTATAACTTTTGCACGAAAATGCAATTGAACTATTTTCTAGAACTCGTCGAGCTCTTCTCAGAACTCTGTTCAAAAGTGTAATTTTTTCTTTTCAGAAATTTTTGCAGAAACAATTTTTTTCATTAACTCATCCAATTCACCAGAACTATTATTGAAAACAATCAAGAACTCCAGAACTCTCCCAAATACACAACAAAAACTAATCAGAACTCATTTTTCGGAAAAAAAACGGCGCTGCGTGAAGTTGGCGCCCAAATTTTAATTTTTTCATCTAAATCCATAGTTTGCCGGAACTATTGAAAATTTCAGTCAGGAACTCTAGAACTACATGAAATCTACACAGAACTCCAAAAAAATAATTGTTCTCTAAAAAAGTCGGCGCCAACTTCACAGTTGTATTTAGCTGCTAGATTACGTTCGCAGTACACCAAAGATTTTTTTTACAAACGCAGTTCCTATAGACAAGAAATTTCGATACTATACCATCTCGACTACCATTGCGTATGATTACCTACCCTTTTCAGTGAATATTATTTTTGCTATTCGTCATGAATCTGTCATAAATTTGCAATGTTTGCTCTTTTCGAGAGAATATGAGTTCGTTTTCAATAATATAGGTACCAATGTTAGAGGCGAGCGTTTTTTCAATAGGTATTTCCGCTCACGAGCGCAAATGCTGTCACTTGAAAACATTCCTGGAAAAACGTCAATTTTGTGTTGGGATTTGAAAGCGTCAAAGGCGAGGTTAACCTGTTGTGAAAAATAATTTTTTCTACTTTGTTTCTATAATGGAGTACATAATAAAACGCAAATGCGTATCGAAATAGCCTCTGTTTCAATACGCTTTTTTTTTATTATTCGGAGGTTGGTACAATCGAACTGTCAATTAATGAAGGTAAGAAGAGTTAGGCTCAGCTTACTTCTGAGCGATTTTGGATTTGGTAATATATTATTATTATATATTATAGCCAGTGAAAAACTCTTTTTTTTGACCGCCAACTTAGTTGCAAAGCAACCCTCGAAGTCTCATCGAGACTTGTATGAGTAAGGAAGACAATTATTGTGTTTTTGACGACTGTGCTTTCCCTTGAAAAGTTATTCTTGCCTTTTAGTAATTCAACTCGAAAACTGTCTACGTATACTCGTGATTTTTCGGATTGTTGACTCGTGTAATTTTAAGCGAAAAAACGGAAAATTCTCATTTTCTTGTTATTTACTGTGTGATTAACTGATATTCGTAGGTGATACTCTTGGCCCCAAACTTGACCCTCCTTTGAAGAAGCTCGACCTTGCCGATCAGAAAATTTCCAAATGGCCGATAACCCGTATCGACGTTGTTCGAAATGACTTGGCAGACTCTTTGTCGGCTGCAATTTTTACTAGAACGCAGTACAAAACGGACATGCATTTATTTATTTATTTACATCACATATTTCGAAATCGACCACATATTATAGCGATGTGGAGCAAAACAAATGCCAAGCTGTCTGATAATTCGTGCAACAGCATTCTTTGATAAGGTAATCGCCAAACTGGTGATATGACGAACCAAGCAACATTGCGGTTTTGCGTCGATGGAAAAACAACTGGCACGATTTTATACAGGGTGGGAACCGATCGTTAGACGTTCCTGACGAACCATCTTACCATATATGCGGTGTTTGTAGATCTCGTTGTAGATTCATCAGAAAGAAGTAGCAACTTTGATATTTCAAATGAAACACCCTATATAAAAAGTAATTTTCATGATCCTCATGTGATTTACAATCACTTTGCCCAACAGCTTCATACACCTATCATGCATGGTTTTCGAGTAATTTATTTTATACCTATTTTTTTCGGAAAACATTACTTTTCAAAAAAGTCGATATTTTGTAGATCTGACTTTGAAAGTTTATGAAATTTGGTATGGATAGTACTAAAAGGTTCATGCAGCCTAATCTCACTTAATATCATACAGGGTGTTGAAAATTCATTTAACTTTTTCACTCGAAGAAGAGACTGAAAGTAGATTTTTTCAAATGAAATACCTGCTTCTAAAAGCAGTACTAATGTTTCTGTATTAAAATTATTGAGTATTGGTAAACTCTTGGTAAATCCATACTCAAATGGCGCGTAATGTTAGATAATCATAAAATGTATCATGATTATTTACGGAAACTGTGCATGATTTTCATATTTTCATGTGCGAGACAATGGAAAGCTCATCATGAATAAATGCAAATGAAAATTCTAGAAGATCCACTTTCTACGAAAAATTGGTTGAAACCGTCATCAATTAAAAAATTGGTACCTCTAGTCACCAGAAAATTCCTATTTTAATTCAAGAGAAATGCCCATGTTCAAGATGGTGGAGAAAACTTTCTTGCTCAACTTTAATGAAAAATAAAAAAAACTGACCCGAATTGAGGAATGGTTTGAACCACCCACCTCATTCGCCTGACCTGACACCATGTGACTTTTTTTTTTCTCCGACTTTCATGAGGTTCTCGGATGGTCAGAAAATGTGTACATTTTTCATCGAATTCAATTATAATTCTGTGGCATCCTACCCTGCGGGAGATCATTACACCTCTCGCTCTCCAGCAGGAATGCGCCTAATTATATGCGCACGAAAGTGGCAATTTCGCGCACTCTAAAGACCGTTTTTGCGAGAATTTATTTACGTTCGATACGATCTGCTTCGACATAAATCGTCCGGATGGTTATATAGTTAATTCATCCGACGCTGCCTGAATGTAATTACGCTAAATCGAGATCTAATAGAAAATACGAGAGAGCGATACGGGGTGTCCGGTAACCCTCACATACCCGCCATCTTGTTTTTGGAAATTAACCATCCGGCTCGAAGAACCAATAAATTGTTCACTATGTGGCAGTCTATCATTTTTAACATCGCGTCGGTAGCAACTATCAAACGCAGGAATCAAACAATTCCACCGGCTTAATTAAGTTTCGCCATTCGAAGATGTCGTTATTTATTAACGTGCGTGTGTGTTAATAAACGCATTCAAGATGTCTGTCGTTTGCAATTAAATTCGAAGTACAATCGGGTAAGTAGTGAACAAAAAATAATTGTCCCATCATTGAAATTTTCATTTGCCGCTCTTCGAACAGCAGGTTTTCGTGAGAAATTTTGTATTCTTTCAAAATAAATGCAATACTAGTATTATGAAAATCTTGAGAAACCCTCCATGCACTTAGTATCCGGCTCGAAAGACCAAATCGTTGACCTTCGGCCTTCCGCTTCAATTTCTCTAGTTGGAATCACGTCGGTTTTTTAAGATGTACCGATGTCCAAAATTAGGCGATGAACTTCCGGTGCGGAAATTGCGGTATCATGAAACCATTTCGTATACAAGGTGAGTCATTGGGAATCAAATGTTTCCGTATCGAGGAAACTGTAAGGATTGTGTTTGGTCACAATATACCTAGTGTAGTTTTTGTTTCAAACGGAATCGCAATAAGTAATGTGATGTCAAATGTTCTATATCTATATAAACAGATTTTCGGAATTATTTATCGCAAAGATTGATATTTTTTAGTTCATATCTTTATATGTACTTCGAATAGGTACTGACGATATATTTTTTTTTTCAGGTAAGCAATATCAGTTTGGTCAGTCTTGTGGCTTGAATGGTAAGTTTATGCCAATCAAAGAACATCTGTATTTTCATCTTAAAATATATTATTTTATTGAAATTAGTTTAAGTGAAATAGGAAGCTCATAGATGCATGATGCATTTTCAGATGCTTTTAGAAACGAAACAAAAATTTGGAATATCCCGAGGGGTTGACCACATTGGAATTCCGGTGTACAATTGATAGGAATTCCGGGGAATTCCAGGGGAATTTCGGGGAATTCCTTTCTGTTTTACGCCAGAAAAAATACGAAATTTGTGTGTTTTATTGCTGAAAACACCAAGAAAATCTGATGAATTTTCACTAAAAATGTTGAATACATTATTTTAATCACTCATGATCATCGATAAGTTCATTCCCGTCTTTTTTTTTAGAAATAACAATTTCTGCTGATGTTAATTATCTTGTTTCTTTTGGAACACCCTATATTTTATTGCTTTTTCAGATTCTGTCTAGAAATCTGATTTTATTATCATACTTGGGGTCTAGCTGCAACGATTACAGAAATATAGGGTGTGAAAAATTGAGGTTTTTCGAATGAAAAAAATACAGGGTGGTTCATAATTCTGAACGCCCCCATATGTGATTCAGTTAAACATCATTAGATAGTAGGTCAAGAGTTAGGATATGGACATGTAAGCCGTTTTGACCGAGGTTTTGACCATTAATGAATAGTTCTGACACAAAAAATTCATAAAGCTGAAGAATCTTGATTTTCCAAACCATATATCTTCTCCCTAGACCCCAAGTGTGATATAAATCGATGAAATAAGCTTTTCAGGGAGAATATAAAAATAAAACCAAATACATGGACTTCCATAAAAAACAATATAACTTTTATATGCCACAATTTTTGGGAAATCCTGTATATTTTGAAATACTTTCAAAATTTACCTTTTATCAACGTACGAACTACTGAAATGAGAAAAACTTTGAAAGTTTTGCAGTTTTGCTTTAAATCTCTGTCGCGCTAGTAGTGAACCACCCTGTATGTTCCTATGTGAATTGAATCTTGTGTTCGATAGATATGATGATTTACAGTTTACACCGTAGATTTGCTGAATTTTTCTGAATAAGAATGTTTTTCTTGGATTTTCTTTCTTACGGATTCAGATCTTGGAAAAAGGAGGGAAAAATTAGAAAAATACCATCAGATGATATATTCTGTTTCCAACGAGGATTTCGATATAATAAAATACAGCCTATAGCCTCACTGATGACAAATTTCGAAAATTTATATAATTCGGTATTATTCAGATTCTGTAATATTTAGTGACATCACTCTGGAGCTAGGTCTGAAGTTTATCTTTAGTTTCAAAATTCCATCGTTATTTGTTCAAATCTCGGTTCAATTCCGGGGAAATCCGAGGAATTCCGGGGAATTCCAGGGGAATTCCGGCTTATAGGAATTCCAGTGTACACATTTTCTCCTAATGGTCAACCCCTCGGAATATTCTAATGAATCGTTGGAATTTTCAAGAACAAAACATGGGTGGCGTATTTGCTTTTATATTTGGAAACAAAAGAAAAATATTTTGAAAATAATTTTCATGATAAACCTAGCCAACTACCTACTCTTGTTTAGAATTGAAAGTGATAGGAGAGTGGCCTCATAACTATGCATGCTCTGGACAAATTTCATTGGAAAGTTGATATTCTAATCCATTTCTGTCATATCATTTCCGAAAGCTGTGAATTCAACGTTGTTTCTGATTGCGATTTCCTACTTTCGTTGCTAACGTTGAAAACTGGTTTGAAAATTAGGTTCGAGCTATTATGACTACTTATACATTTCGAATAATAATCATAATACAAGATAACTGTAAACATGCTTCGGTTTATTGTTTATTCTTGCGACACTATTATATTGTACGTGGAATAATAAATTGGAATGAGAGTATTTCGACAAATTGTTTATTTGTCCGTTAGCGGTGATAAGAGCGATTTTGTCCGTTTTATCCTACTGATAATGATTATTTTACGTGTTTTCAATGACTGTGACATCTATTACTTGTTTGAACAACACAAATTAATTGATGCGGATCAAAGGTCCACAGCTATGATTATAAACTGCTCTCCATCATTTGACATGTTGCATTAGCAAAGGTAGGTATAATTTCGTACTTCTCATATACTGAGAGGTTTTACCGAGGAAAAAATGTAGCAAATTGCCATAACTTTCGAACGGATGGACCAATTTTCAACTTCGCTCATACCAATCTGCTTATTTTTTTCCCCGTAATTTCCCCGGCATTCCGAGTATTATCTACATTAAGTTTCAAAATTCAATCTTTATTTGTTCAAATCTCGGTTCAAATTGACATATTTCTTCCGAAGGAATTCCGGGGAATTCCAGGGGAATTCCAGGGGAATTCCAGGGGAATTCCACGGGAATTCCGGGGTATTCCAGGGGAATTCCGGCTTATAGGAATTCCAGTGTACACATTTTCTCCTAGTGGTCAACCCCTCGGGTTTTACGGTTATAGTTGTAGTAGTTGTTTTCTTTAACAATATCACAGATTTATCCTCCAATTATTTAAACTAAAATTCAGATTGGAAAAATTCATTTCTGATAAATAAGTTCATTTTTAAAACCAACGATAATATTTTGTTAAAATCCGAAAGAATCATATTGACTAACGATGATTTTTTATCGCATTTTGATGTCAAGCCTATCTTATTATCGTTATATATTTCTTGAAAAAGTACTTGTTGAAGCTATAAGAAATTGCTTTATTATTATTTTGCACTAGGCACAATAAATTCTTGTTTGATCGGACTTTCAGCAATTACGTAAAATGATTTTATTGGTATAGGTAGACGCAATTATTGATCAATAATCGCAATGGTCAAAATTTCAAATGTTGCTTTACGTTTGATGGGAAGGACAAGACTGATTTACATTAGGCAACAAAACGTGTTTTTCGATTATTAATCCTTAGAGGCATACTGCTAAACGCCATTGTGTGAGCAAAGAGAATGAAAGTCAAATCCAATGACCTCGAGATCCATTTTATATGTTAGCTAGAGCTCGGTATATCAAACATAGCCAGCGGATATTGAAAACAACTAACAATATAATCGAAATAACCTGATTGTGAGGCTTTATGCTATTCGCATCATTGAAGTATTTTGTTTTCTCATTTCATTGAATGAAATGTAGAATAATTCTTCTTTATGAAAAAGCTCAATTTTTTAAAACAGAATAACATGATGATATCTTGAAAATGGAGACAAAATCACCTCATGAAGTTTTATTTCAACAGTGAACTAATTCCTGAAACTAGTAATTATCATAGATTCGTTCACTGGTTTGTTTCTTCACCTAGGTAATTTTCTCCGAAATCATTCCAGATCACATCACAAATACCATTTCGAGTATTTCTCACCGAATACTTTTTGAATTTCAAACCAACTTTCGTGGGCAGTCATTAGCATTCTGTTAACAAATCCAATGTGAACGCCATATTGTTACCAGCTTAATGAGAAATTATGCAAGCAAGAAGAACGGTACTTCAAGTGAGATAAAACGAATTACAGCAACATATCATTAAAGTCAAATAATAACAGTAAAGAACAGAAAAAAAAACGTCCTTGTCGATTCAATAGAAAAGGTATTTTATGTTGTGCAAATCACTAAATGCAATAACATTAATTATTGAACTTATTACGTGATTATGCGAAATTTTAATCAGGAAAATATTATTTCAGGAACGCCTCAGACGAATATAAATAACATTTTTTTAGTGCATAGATCGATACAGAACTTTGATGGCTAGGGGACCACTGAAGGATGAAACCTATGAGCGAATTCTCTTCTGAAAATTTAGAGTTCAGTATGATTCTACATTATTATAAATATATTGATTTCGAAATCGAATATTTACCAGCTGTTATGCAAAATGTCGCAGATGTATTCGTGTCAAATTCTACACCTGAATGGTTATTTTCGAAGGACCTAGTGAATGTTGATTATTGCATTTCAGCAAAAATTGGTGTCACGTCTCACGCCTTTTATTTATTTATTTAGTTATTCAATTAATATTGAATGGTTATTTGTCAATTCCTCCTAAGCGACTTACCAATTTTCATATTCCAATTCTGTGGTTGGTGACAACTCATTGACAAAACATTCAATAAAAATGCAAATTCTATGTGAACAGAATAAAAGTCGACACAGATTTCACGTGATGTTACATAATACTCGTAAAACAACAAAGTAATAGATCGATCGAAGTAAAGTGTGCTCTTTAAATTGGCATACCGTAAACTTTGTAGAATATTCAATTTTATCTTGCTCAGAATAATTCATACATACACAAACGTTCGAAAATGTAGCCAAAATATTCCTCCTGTTCAAAACAAAAGAGTTGTACAAGTTAATGAAAAACCACACGAGATGGAAAATGAAACCTTACTGATTATTCCCTTCAGTTTGTCAGTGTCGACGAAAAAATAAAATTCTGAAGGATTAAACAATGCCCCCAAAAAGGCACTGTTGATTGTACTGAACTACTTATTATCGAAAATGAATTTTTATTAGCCTCGTTACTACCCTTTATCTCGAACATGCACGAAACCGTTGTCAATTCATTCAATTAACACCCTGTATATACAGTACAATTTCCCTCATGCTGCTTCGTTTGAATTTTAAATATCATTTCTCGATGAGATTTTCGCGATTGGACGCGTTTTCCTCACTGCGTGCGCTAAAGTAAGTCTTTCGCACTGCGTGTGGAAAAGTGCTTTTTCCGCACTGCGTGTGGAAAAGTGGAATTCTCGCACTGCGTGCGGAAAATTAAGTTTTTCGCACGTCATAATAAAAAATCTTATCTCGGAACATTCGATTCCAGGATCGCGTTTCCTGCACTTCAATAGCTGGCGCAACGTTGCTATTCAATCGTCCATCCGCAAGGTCGGGTAATGTGTTTTTCTTTTATCGCGGCGTCATCATGTTGTCGCGTCGTGAATTTTCGTTTCCTCTTTCGAAGTCGGTGGCTCTTGCGGCCGACAGAGCAGACATCCGGTTTTTCGAATGGTTGATTTTGCTGAAGTGCTGTTTCTGCGGCTCTGCCGCAAACAAAGATGGCCGAAAGAATTACGAGAATATTATGGGTGCATGATGGGATAATGCCCCCACGGAAAAAATGTGGAGCGTATCGCCGGTTCTCATTCTGGTGTAGGTGTAGGTGCATACCTATATACTGGACACTCTGTATTTTTTTCGGATTCGTTTCTCTCTTGGATGTGGAATTTCACAAACACACCACTAAATCACTTTTTTTCCATAGAACATGACGATGCTTGGTTTATGTCATTATCATCTTTGTTGAGAACGGAGTTCCACGGGGTTCGATTTTAGGTCCCATACTTGTCTGAGTACTTGCCCTTTTACTGGTAAGTACCTATCACTTGCCTCCCTTGTATTATAAATAACTATTACTAAATCTTCCTAATATTTTGTTCACATATTCCTTAATGCTCATCATCAAGCCATATTTCAGATTTGACCAAAAATCGTTGAAACGACCAGGGAAGTCACAACGCACAAAATCCAGAGACATTTTCACCTGCGCAGCAGCATAAAGTCTTCAAATTGTTGAAGGAGATCATATAACACGTATGCCACACTAGTGGTCTGAATCATTGTTATTTTTGTCACTATATAACGTTCATTCTTTCAAGTTGAGTAGCATTATTCAAATAATCTAGAGAAATAATCGCTTCGGGGAATCATAAAATACACACCCGATGGGTCAATCAAACGGGTTCCATACTTTATATGATAATTCACCATCACTGGGAGGCGGTCTCGTACCATAATTTAATGATTTTTGTTCTCGATCTCACAGTCCGATACATCTGTAATGCTGTATGTTACAGCCGCGTGAAGTAATCGTATAATTAATTTGATATACACCGAGGCAATAAAAAATGGAAACTTTGTTTTATCCAGTATAGGCTGTTTCACAGACGCCAATTAATTAGTCTGGATCATTTCCTGATTGAAGTTGCATAAATATCTAAATTGAAAATATGAACTTCTGTTTTTAAACCATTTCCCTGTTTTATTGGATTTCTCAAACCTAAGAAAAATGACATAATAAGTACCTACTTTATTAGACGGAATGATATGTTGAGGTATTATTTTCTAGAACGACTATTGCGAGAATGTTTCACGCCTACGCTTGGGTTAGGTTGAAAACGAAATATCTATATCGCAACAGTGATCTGGCTAATTATCGTTATTGAAATAATTAATCAGAATTTCACTATCGACAGCATTAGCTAAATTGACCAATGTTCGCTAGTAGCCTTAGCGTAGCATATTGCATATAGTGAGTGACCTCCATCACACTAAACCACTGTGAACTTTTTGATTTTTTCAAACAAACGATGATTCTACTAGAAAACACTTTCGAAATACGCAGTTTTACCTATATGTTCTTTGAGGCTCTCAGTCTAGCGAATCGACAATGTTTCACGAAGTATAATAAAAAATATCGTTCATTAAACGTTCAGAAATGATTTTTCCGTGCTTGCATGACACATTTCCAGACTTTTAATGAAACCTAATGGAATATACTATTCTTTTTTTTTAATACCACGGGTTTTGCTAACTAACCACGCAAAATTCAAATACTTATACTATAATTTGAGACTCTTTCAAAACCCTCCTATAGTAGCCTATTGACGAGTCTTGCATTATATATTCAAATTTTTCTCATATTTTAGTTAAATGTTTGATTCAACTATATATATATATACATCTACCATATCTAGTATGTATATCTTGATCGGAACCAGTATTTCTTTTCTAAAAACAAAATTAAAATAATCATTTTCATTCTGATTAAAGGGAAAATCAATAAAATATCGGATCAGTATTTTGAATAATTGGAATTTATTATTATTTCTTTCAACGCAATGTATGCAATTGATTGGCTGAAATTACTTGAAAGCAGGAATACAAATTTGCGTCATTGAAATAAATTTTTCAGAGATAAACTTTTCAAATATCGTACTGATGTGTTCAAGTTGATTCAGTCTTTTATTTTCAGTCTACGATACTACCCAGTTGTGTCTTGAGGACATTGTAATAAATAGCATTCCGAGCTTTCGAATCAATTAACATGTTTCTAGTTTTTGATGAATTATGCCCATTTCGGCGACATACTTTAATCTCACCTTCTAACCCCATTACATAATGACCGCCATACTAAAATAAAATGGCGTAATTATTTCATCAACCTTTTTATCGCAATCAACGTTTTGCGTTGACGGGTTTCTGGAAAAATAAACAACAAATTCAGCCGATTAATAATGATTACGTGGTCACGTCCCATCCATCAGCGACATTTTGTAACTAGCCGGGTGTTTATAGCATGATTCTACCAGTGAAAGTAACGGTCATAGACGTTATGGAAAAGCGTGTACGGAATTCTATATTAGATCAATTGGGCAAACCGAAATTGTTGAGTTAAGAAAATTCCCATAGGTGCCACTTCGAGATGGGAGAGTATTATTTCAAGCAGCAACCGAAGTAGAAAGATGCTTCCACATAGAATGGTTCGATCCTACTGAAAAAAGTGATACAGGGGTCGTCGGAATTGTTACTGATTGTTCCCTGTTCTTCTGAAACTCATCCGTGAAGAAATATTCCTCTTCTCGTTGAATGAAAATTCCGATAAGGCTCGACCGGTTTGGCGCGATGTGCGTGAAACGTCCGCATCATTAAAAGTCGGACGGGTCCGCGACGAGAAAAAAAAAAATCGTGAGAAACGCTCCGCTACCGGGTTCTCCGCAGTGAGTGAGTAACTGTCTCGAGAAAAGCATGCAGCAATAATCTAGCATGTCTCCAATTAAATGTCGCCTTTGGATTGGTACGATTTGCAAAAAATTGCGCTCTGCATTTTTGGTCTTTCGAGCCGGATCGCGCGAAGTTTCGAAAACCTGTTGAATGGTAGCGTTCCACATCGTGGTCTGGTATAGAAGTACTTCGAAAATACGAGATGTGGCTACAAAATATCGAGACGAACGCTGTGGAAGTACTCCAAATATAATATAATGACTCCTCGTGATTTCACCGAAACAAGCAAAGAAAAGCTCGTGTGGTTTCCCATGATATTTCAGGAAGTCGATATTGAAGATGAACCTTGATTTTTTTCAGTATCTAATATGATCAAGAAATTGGGAATTTTAGTGTGACTATAAGTTTGCATCTCTGAAACTTGCTCTACTCTGTATATATACACACCTAATCGAAAATGTTATGTTGATTCTTTGAGCCGGTTTGCGAAATATCAATAAGGTATTTTCATTATACTAATTTCCTGCATCCGGCAAACAAAATCAAAGTATTTACTTTCCCATTCACAATCTCGAAACAGGAACACCATTTAAGCACGTAATCGAGTTTAACAACATTCAGACGTGTCAAACTACTCCATTTCGTAGACTCATGTCAAGTTCGTAGCACTCTGAACAACATCATCCTACTTTACACGCGAGACATCCTTGACCTAATCGAAACAAAATTGATCTACTGATCGGAATCCGAAACCATTCTCTTTTTTCCTCCTATAGATTGCTACAGGCTACCACAACATGCCGGCAGAGTGTCACATTTCTTCTTAGAATTCCATATACCTACTCGAAGACGACTAATCAGCAATACTTGCGGGTTCAATTCTAATATCGAAATGAAATGAGAATTCGAAAAGCGCAATCGTTCACCTTTTCGTCATATGTTTAATGCAAGTCTGGTATACAAAAGATAATGTGGTATAAAAACGGAATTACAATTCGAGCCATAGCTCGGTCACTCGTTGAATGAGTGACTCATGATGTGGAAGCAATTGATAAATATTGATGTCTTCATGAAAACCTCGTCTTGGTTCTTTGAGCCGGCTGACCTTCCGAGATAGAAATTCACTGGCTCGGGAATCATCGCGTAAGTATCTTTTTTCGGCAAACCGTCCGGAAAGTACGTACTTTCCAGACGATTTTTTTTTTTGAGAAAGTGGCATTTTTCCGGCCTAGTCCGGGAAGTACGTACTCATCGGACTAGGCCGGGAAGAATCACATCGTTGTTGTCATTGTAAATATGAAAATCTTGGTAGTATGGTTTTGATAAATGCAGTTGATCATTACCATAGCAGCAAAATAACGACTGACAGCTATCTGACATAAAATTAGCTAACATTTCAATTTTTGAAAGAAATGTGTTTCTTTGATTTGTTATTCTACACGGTTGCCGAAAAAATTGTGTACGCAATACGCCCGAAAACAGTTTTTTTGGACTCGCAGACTTCCAGGACTCGCTACGCTCGTCCTAGAATTTTGTCCACTCATCCACAAAAACAGTATTTTCCGGACTTGTTACGTAAATTACTATTCCACCATTGGACTGGCCAATTCGCGGTCATCTGCGCACTAGCTGCGCACTAGGAGAAAATCTGGTTCAATTAATTTAAAAAGATTCGCCAACTTCTACTTGTTACTTGTTAATCAATAAATGTTACTTGTCTGCATGAATGCAATCATAGTAAATCAAGAAGTTCAACTTATACTTGCTAATTGTCATTATTCGATGATAAAGAAACGCAGTTACTTTTCTGAAGGAACTGAAAATCATCATGAAAGAAAGTGCCAACTGTTAAAATTATGCGATTATTTTGTTTGCAATCCCTGCTAAATCGCCTGCTTCCAGAAACAGCATTTGGAGTCACAAAGAATTGTTTAAAAAAGCTAAATCTTCTTAACTCTAGTAGCAAATTAAAATGATTTTTTTATGAAGTTAATTAACAAACAAATATGTTATATGAAATGAAGATTTTCATCACATTTTTTTTATACACCCCATCATTGAATTCTCAGAACGTCCCAACGAGAGTCTAGCAAAATATGGCAACCCTACGCAGGAAGCAACTTTTTTTTTGATGTATGGGTTTAGGTCTAGTTTTATCCTTTCGATTTTGTGTCCGACGCCCGATATAGTTCTAAGAGACTCGCGTCCTTCCCAGGAATGCTAGAGAAGCTGTTGTCGATCCGCTTCGCTGGTCGACCGACTGGCCGCACTCGTTTTTCAAGTTTCGCACGAGAAATCGCAAATTTCTCGTTCCGGCTGTGCGTCAAAATATGGTCCTTCGAAGCGGATAATAGCCATGCCAGACCCGAATGAAGAAACGCCCGACGATGCTTAACGGATGTCGAGAAATCATCAGCATGCAGCAGGGACTTGAGATAATGCAACTCTGTAAAAGTTGTTTTAGTGTAACTCCCAAGAAAATGTGATCATGTGACCCATGAAATTACGGAACTCAATTAGCTACTTATGGAAGTATCTATACGGAGTAGCGAATGTTTCCTCTATAGAGGATCTAAGCAGTGGATGAATAAGTTCGATGACCTGAAGACCAGTTGAGAACGAAATGAGGCATCGAAAGAAGGAGAGGAATGAAATAAATGATGACAAAAGACATCAGAAATACGTGATTAGTGAATAAACAATTACAAAAAAGATGAGGACAAGAGCTATAGTAGACCAGTTGACCAATAAAACGATCTCAGTATTGAATGTTTGTTCTTTCAATTCTATCATTTTGTATAGAAAGATGATTTGGATGAAACATGTCTGATGATGTTGATGTAAACCTTGCGGCCAAAGAGTAGGTACGGCTTGTTTGAAAAGTATTTTTTATCCGCCAACTTAGTTGCAAAGCAACCCTCGAAGTCTCATTGAGACTTGTATGAGTAAGGAAGACGGGGACCTTAGCTTTTTAGGTGTCATCCGAAGCACTCGAGGAAGCACTACGCGGCTGGTTATCGTTGAGAGTCCGAAGGATTCAAATCTAGGTACCGCTAAACGATGCTACAGAAATCAGTGAAATTTCCAATAGCCTCCAGGCTCAAAGGCCAGGGCCTCAACGCACTCGACCAACAGATGATTGTGCACCTTATACACTTGAGATGAACGCATCAACTTATATATTTCTAGGTTGTTGTCGATCTCATTTAACTCCTGTATTTCGGGTTGCGTGATAACTGGTGACAAAAGTACCAACCTTCGAGTACCTCAAAGAATCTTTCCCCAACAGAACTACTGGTATTCGATACGAATATGGTCGTAACGTTATACAACGCGTTATGGACGTACCCGTTTCGATGAATAATTCGAATTGTATAGAAAAAGCGCTCATTCTCACGCACCAGACCGTTGGCGTGTGGACAGGCACTCTTTTCGCGATCCTCTTGTGTTAAGTGTTAGTCATCTGCTTCAACGTTTCGCATTCGTTTCAAGTCGCAGCCTTCTCTTTTTTTTTCGCGCGGTTCGCATACGAGATCCAGGTGAAGATGATCGTAGCGTGATTCATGCAGGTGTGGGTCAAAACGCAAGTTCTAACTGGTTGAAAGGTGCTACCTACTACTACTACTAGAGAAGAATCCGAGCGAAACGTCGCTCCGACATCATAATTTAAGTTTTTTTTTTACAATGCCTAACAGTACAACTGGCATCCTCAGTTTTATGTAGTGATGTAAAAAAAACGGTTTATTTTTCTAAAGGTGAAAAAAACAAGTTAAAAAAACAGTTTTTTATATTTGAAAAAAATACAAAACACGTTTTTTTTTTTTCACACGGCACATTTTCACAGCGCATCACTCATGTGGCAACTGTAAGACTGTAAACACGCAGTGATTGGTGCGCAGATTGCGCCCATATGTAAAATTTTTTCGCTGGAGAGCTTTTCTCATCTTACACAAGAGTTTACTAGTTTTTTGTTATGTACCTATATGTATTTTTTTAGCGTAAGTATATTTTTTATTTGAGATAATGGTAATTGTACAGGGTGAACAACTAAGAACGGCTCTCGGCCATATCTCAGCTACGGATGAAGATACAACTTTGAAAAAAAAATTATCTCGATAAAAGTGACCGTAAAAAATACCTGGAAAATATTTTCAATTTTCTAAGATAACCGCTAGGTGGCGTAACGGCTACGAGTGAAGTGAAAATTGAATTTTTCTCCGTATTTAGTATCAACAAGGTGTACTGAAAATATATGCAGATTAATCCTTGATAAATTCTTAGTTTTTTTTTGTTTCACACTCTTTGTCCCATCTCGAAAAATAAAGTGGTGGGGGAACATCAAATTATGTTTTTTCTAAACGTCTCTATCTCTGGTTATCTTCAACAGAATTTAATAATCTTGGGCTCGTTGAAAAGGCCTCTTCCTGGTCTATCGACTGTGATTTGAATTGGTTTTATATTCATATCACCGTTGCCGCTAGAGGGCGTGATCTAGAGTATCAATGGATATCGTGATTTTAAACAGAAAAATTAAATGTAATGGTATGCTTATTATTACATGATAAAATAGAGGAACTAGATCTCAACAGACCAACGAAAACCGCAACATGATAGCTTTCTGCTAACGAAAGATATTAACGATCAAAGTTGGAAAAATAATTTATTGCTCTAAGCGTTCAAAATAAACAATGTAACAAAATCAACAATAAAAAATTACACAAATCACAACAAAGAACTACTAAGAACGTCATTAGTGGCCCCTCAGATGTTCAAAGTGTCCACCGTCATTTTCAATACAAGAAATGAGTCTCTGACGAGTGGATAGAACAGAAGTTTCAATTTCTGCTGCCGAAATACTCATTATTGCTTGCCGAATAGTATTTCAATAATTAAGGGCAATAAGACAATTACTTCAAGAGATTAAACTCTCGTAATGCTTTGCTTTTGGACATATAATACTTAGGTTTCCGTTACCAATAAACCATTACTTAACATGAGTAGTTACTTGTCTTCTCTTAGAATATTCAGAACGGTGGTTTGACATAATCCTAAGTCTCTCGCTATGGCTCGTGTACTAATATGAGGATTGAAATTAACATAAGCTAAGACATTTATTATTTGTTCCTCCGTTCGAACTCTACGACGTCTTCGATATACAGGAAGATGCACATTTCCTGTGGTCCGAAGACGCTGTGCGATTCGAAAAAACACTCTTCTTCCGGGATGTCGTCTATTTGGGTATTCCGCCGCGTACACTCTACTAGCAACAGTTGCATTTCTCATGCATTCGAAATAAATTGCCTACATATAAAATGCTTCTTCATTTGTGAGAATCATAATTTTCAGATTCAAAGATCGAAAGAGATAAGTAAAGTAGATGAATAATACTTTTTGACATATAGGAGACATATTGTTATAATTCCATGGATTGCTATTTTTGTCTTTATGCAATAAATCATTTTTCCAACTTTGATCGTTAATATCTTCTGTTAGCAATAAGCTATCATGTTGCGGTTTTCGTTGGTCTGTTGAGATCTAGTTTCTCTATTTTATCATGTAATAATAAGCATACCATTACATTTAATTTTTCTGTTTAAAATCACGATATCCATTGATACTCTAGATCACGCCCTCTAGCGGCAACGGTGATATGAATATAAAACCAATTCAAATCACAGCCGATAGAACAGGAAGAGGCCTTTACAACGAGCCCAAGATTATTGAATTCTGTTGAAGATAACCAGAGATAGAGACGTTTAGGAAAAATATAATTTGACGTTCCCTACCACTTTTTTTTTCGAGATGGGACAAAAAGTGTGAAACAAAAAAAACTAGGAATTTATCAAGGATCAATCTGCATATATTTTCAGTACACCTTGTTGATACTAAATACGGAGAAAAATTCGATTTTCTCTTCACTCATAGCCGTTACGCCACCTAGCGGTTATCTTAGAAAATTAAAAATATTTTCCAGGTATTTTTTAGGGTCACTTTTATCGAGATAATTTTTTTTTCAAAGTTGTATCTTTTTCCGTAGCTGAGATATGGCCGAGAGCCGTTCTTAGTTGTTCACCCTGTACACTTATCATGCGATGAATATTTTGATGAAAATTTTCATTGGTACTAGCGTATTTTGACCTGAAAACAAGAATTTCATAATATCATCGTGAACATATCTCTAGTTTTCGAGATAATCGATGTCAAACTTCGAAATTCCACCTTCTTGTACTGATATCTATCTTTTTTTTTGACATGTATTGAAGGGAGAAAAAACATATCACTGACTCGCATTGACATAAGGCATGAATGCACCTTTATTCGCTCAAGTTTCGCACAGAGGTTTTCAAAATGGCCGTTGTTTATGTATAGCCTAGTTGGTGAAATAATACGAAAAATACAAAAAATAACATATTTATGGTGTTTTTCTTTGACGAAAGTCATAATTAACCATAGTAAATGCATTTAATATGTCCTGGGATCTAAGAAGATACAATACTTGCCCAAAACTTGCCATACAAAGAAGGTGGAATTTCAAACTTTGGCATCGATTATCTCGAAAACCAGAGATATGTTCTCGATAATATTATGAAACTCGTGTTTTTCAGGTCAAAATACGGAAGTAGCAACAAAGATTTTCATCAAAATATTCATCGCATGATGAGTGTACAATTACCGAGATAATTTTTGAGTATTTCATTGTGAAAAAAAAACTTTTTGAAAAAAAAAACGATGGAACTTTGTACTTTTTCAAAGAAAAAATTTATTTACATCACTAATTTTATGTCTACATAGAAAAAAAGGATCTCTTTAATCGAGTTGTAACTGTATTAACTCAAGAGATTGGTTACCTTCAATAGGTCCAATCAAATATAAGTTTGATTTTTCGACAAAATCCTCTTGACTACTTAGGATCAAAAAGTTTTGGGTCAAATGTACACTTTCGTATTGAAAAATGTGGTTTGTTTGAGGCAAGAATATTTCAATGTTGTTGTGAAACCATTTTCTTGGATGAAGCTGATTTATCAGCACATCTGAACAATGATCCTCTTGATTCAAGAGGAATCATTTTTGATCCATTCTTATTGATCTTTGAAGGATTGCAACTCTGCATGCCGATAATTGAAAGTGAAAAATACTGTATCTTTTTCGCTAACTGGGGATGCAGTATATTGATACAGCAATTAATTATCACTTCAAGCACATTAACATGATCTGACAACACAAAACAAAGAATTCTTAGCACCCAACAGTGCCAGTGATACGATGCCATGTCCACATGTGTTCTAGATTGTTTGCTTCCAGGAAACCTTTTACGTCCATGTTGAATATTTAAGTTATAAAGAATTCGCGAGCCTGCACTCTGCACTATAGGAACACAAGTACCATCTTATCTGGAGATCATACAATTCAAGAATATATATATGTTTGATTTAAGAGATCCGTTTTTTCTGTGTATCGATAAATATTACCTAGCGGCACAAATTTACATTTTACACAATTCAGGACAAACGGAAACACCTATCCAATCCAGTTCCCTTTACATACACTTAGACTTAGACTAGCCTCACGCTTCAAAGCATCGCCACCCTACCCACCTATTGCGCAAGTCCTAATTGATTTATGTGTACAGGTGCCAACGAAAGTTCACTCTCATTAAAGAAGGTCGATTAACACACGATGCAAGGTGCATTCAACCATTTCGCCACGCGAATTATTGTCCAGAGAACGCGGGTGGGTAGTAAGCCCTGATACTCAATTGATGGAATCGTTGTTCGCGGCCCTAGATTGGACCCTTGGGGTACTCCTCGGCCCGAGACCGAGAATTTCTGCGCAGATTACGATCGAGATTATATTCTGATATGTGTTATATTTGACACCATTTTTGCGTCACATCATCATGTGGAAAATCAATAGATCCTTCGATTTCACAGCAATATGAATTGCGTGCTATGACCCAATACACTAGTAATCGAATGTTGTTGGTTATTACCACATTAAAGGAATAATAATTTGAAGTGTCACAAATTATAGCACCGCATTTTGTAATGTCCAACGTTCTGATTGCAATCAATGCCTTGGGAAGGTCAGAGGTCGCTTCGTTGTGGCGTATTTTTTAGGCCAATTCCATCAGGCAACCCAATTCTTTGTTCTTTTCGAGCCGGATTTCTCTCTGACATCCACAAACTATCCGATAAAGTACGCGTCCAATTGCAATAGCCTACTTTTGCTTTTGTTTTTTTTTGTAGAGTGTTTTTAGACGTTGTGAAACTCGCATCTCGTTTAGAGTATGATTTCGTGATCCACGCCAATTATGCGTCAAGATTGCCATTTCTGATACGACCGAGATGAACAATTGACCGTGCAACATGAAAGAGAGATTGTCTGGTCTGGTCCTTGTTTTCCAAAAGTGAATAACCTTATTGGACGCCCTCGCTAGCTCAGGTTTGGTTCTTCGAGTCGGATACTTACCTTCTTCATCTCCACCAAATGTTGACAACAACCTATTCCAAACTAGAAAAACCACCTTATTCCTTTAACAATAAATTCGGTAAATGGCAACGGTGGAGGGTTACTTTCAAGGTCCGCATCAATCAAACACCCAGTAATTGGGTTCCTCCGGTCGGAATCGAGAACGCGCTACTGCCTGAGGAAAAATTCGTGACACAATATTGTTGTGTACTGTGTGATCTTCGTGCCTCTGTCCACAGTGAATCCGGGGCTACCGTTACAAAAGCTCGTAAGCTGCGATTGGATAAAGAAATCAATAGATAGAATCAATATTCTATAATCATCTGGACATCTATTTCAATCGTCTAATCGTCGGTTCTGGTGCTCGATGTTTTTGCATGGGCATCTCGAATGGACTTTCCTCATGGTAATTCGCTGCAGAAAATTATCCAAAGAACGATGAACGATAATTGAGTGGTGGTTCGAAGAAGTTACGTTGACCGGAAAATTGAACAGGATTTCCTATGCGATCATAAATTGCACGATGATAAAAACTATAATGCATACAGCTTTGGTTTTAGTCTTTCAGCTGGAGCATTGCCCTTCGATGAGAACAGACGATGGCTGGCACTATCCGGCTCGAAGAACAAAAATCTGCCGAGATGAATTATTGTAGATCAATGGAAATTTTCAAATTATGTTTTACCAAGATATTCTGAAGCGATGGGCATGAATTTCAAAAGCCTCCGTATATGGAGAGGAGATCAATGCCCTCCGTTTAACACTAATCCATGTTCACACTTCTCAATGAATACAGGCACCCATAAAAATTTAAGTCAACTTCAGCTTTGTTCATTCATTCCCCTCTGCATTATAGTGCCACACGTTAGAAGAGTCAAATTATCAGATTTTGTGGCGTCCGGTTCGAAAGGAAAGCATTTCACTCCCCGTCGATATAAAGGCGTCATAATAGTTATTTACGAAACGAATACTCGGAAATTGTTGCAATTTTAATGACAATTCAACTCATCTGTCAGATTTGACAGTTTTCCAATGCATTTTCATCATAGTTTTGATGCTTATTATACGCATCAAATCAAAATAATTCGATAACTTTGCACTATAGTGCAATTATCACTGGATTTTAAGTTTTCAGCATTTATCAGCATATTCAGTAAATACATATCTATAAACCTACCTATACTTACACCAAACCAGTTGATTTTGACAATACAAACAAGATAGATTTTTATTTTTTGTTGTCATCAAATTGATGTTGCTGTAACTTTTTTTATACCTTCTCTTTTCTCTTATAGGAAAATTTGTTCATGAGTGAAATATTCGATAATGAAATTTGACATTTTTATTTCAAGAAGTATACCGGGTGTTTCGCAATGCGCAATTTTGCCCCAATTTTTTACTTTGTACGAGATTTTAATTCTTCAAAATAATACAAATTCTCTATCAAGTAAACTCACTACAAATCTTTTCGTATTGATGAAACTTCTTTATTAACGTTTTTTTGTTTTTTTTTCAGGTAAATACCACTTCTCACTTTCAATAACTTCATTTCATAACCGAGTGGGTGAGTATAGTTGATATAGTGGTGCTGGAATTTTAGAGAAAAACTGATTTTTCTGCGAATTCGTCTCGAGTTTTTTTTTCAACAGATATTCCCATATCCATCGTTTTTTTCAATATTCTATATTTTTTCCTATTAGACTTTTTCTCAAGGTACTAACAAATACAAAGAGCTTTCTCGTTAAAAATTCATTCTAAATTACAGTCGATGTTTTTTTTTCATTACCGCATTCCTTTGCTAACGCAAATGACCATATCTATCGCTATAGCTCGAATGACCTAAGTTCATTGTTATTTCTGCTGTGGCATTGAACGTCGCCGCCATTTTTACAGAAAGGTATGCTAAACTTTGTGTCACACCGGTGTGGTATCGACTATTTGTTTTCGTCACCTTGCAACGTCAACCGCATAATTTCACGAAAATGGCAAACATACATACAGGGTGGTTGATTTGTTTGATCTGATCACCATGTATTATAATTGAATTAGTGATCACAATTTAATGAGGCGATAGGAGGAAATTCCACCATAATCAAATGAATTTATTGGTCCTTCGAGTCGGATATTTGTTTTTTCGAGTGTCGAACCGAACCAAGGCCGGTTTCGTATGTTTCAATCGACATTTACGACTCCTTTTATCGTCCCATTGATTCGTCTGGAATTGTTGGTTTATTTTTACGTCGCATCTCGTAGGTCAGTTTAGCAGTAAACAGTTTTAATACGAATTACTTTCACTGCGTTTGTTTTTGCTTTATTTTCGATCGATATCGGTTCGCCTGTATTCACTTAGACCAACCAATCGATTTTTTCCAATTTGAATAAAGACGCAAATAAGCTACCTGTACTAAATTATACTGCTAAAAAAAAGATCGTTCGCAGCTGTCGTCCCAACAAAATCGCATTGTGGGATTTTTTTAACAAGAAATATTTTAGAAAGTGATCACTTAATCGTTTTTTTAGAACTTGTAGATAATTGAAAAACCAACAAAGAGTGTTTTGTCTGATCGGGTTGTGTCATTTTTTATACTGAGGAAATTCGGAAAAATCTCTAAATTAGATTATTTTTCGAACATTCTAGATTTTAGATCTAGATTCAAGCTAGACATGCAGCATGGTTCCTGTCAGATGTCTAGTTTTTATAATAGTTATGATACAAATTTTCAATAGACGCTATTTTGTCGCACGCGTTGTTTGGAGTACGACGAGCGAAGCGAGCAGTGCTCCAAGTGAACAAGTGCGATAACTTGTCTTATAAAACATGTGTCATAAACAATTTTTTCTATTTTGCATCAATTTGAAGTCTTTTATTGAAAGAAATTGATTTAATATGAATAAATAACAGAAACATCTTCGATTGGTAAAAATGATGACATTGAAATATCTAAAATCTGATGACGCACAAGCGCAAAACCTATTGTTTACTGCAATGTTGTTATTGTTCTTATTGGTCAATTTAAATCAAATCACACGATGAATTAAAATTTACCAATTTTCCATGCTAGTATCATCAACTCCAAATCGCTCATAAGTAAGCTGGACCTAACTATTTTGACTTTCATTTGACAGTTCGATTGTGCCAATCTCCGAATAATAAAAAATCGTATCGAAATACGCATTTGCGTTTCATATGACTTCATTAAAGAACCAAAAAAGGTTACATGAAGATATCGTGAAATTTTGACTCAATCTATGAATTTTCTAGAGAAACAAGTCCTGGGATACCTGTACTAGACAGTAGCGTCGACAATGCTAGGCAGGGATGAGTAATACTAGGCAGTGGTAGTACTAATTCTGAAAATATATTGGAAACTGTTGAAAATTTACGTTATTTCGTATCATATTCCTAGCAGGAACTATGAGCAGATATATTTCAATTTTCATTCAATTTGTGTTTGATTTTTAATTGGCTTTTTCATTTTGCTCTATCAAAATATTTACTTCGAACGGCGTAATTCCCAGAAAGGTTTTTTCTGATATCTATAACCTCCAAACTTTCAAGAAAAAATTCGATAACCCTTTTCGGCTTGCACACTAAAGGTTTTCCCTCGTGCAGCCAAAAAAAAAAAATAGAGTTCGTTGACGGTAAAAAGGCCGAGAATGAAGTGTGTAATAGTTGAAGTGCGCAAGCACAACAATAAAATTAAACAAGTCCGCGTCCGGAATAAAAAATGGCGACGATGTAGCTACAAACGAGCCGGTTTCCAGCTCGAATTTATCGAGTGTGGGCTGGAATTAAACACCGAGAATCTTTCTGGGGAAAAAGTACAGCGACAACGAGATGGTGTGATGGAAGTCAGGGTGATAAACAACATTGGACAAACTGGGTGGAGAACTGGCACTATAGTCTAGATGAGAACATGGACAACCCAAATCTGCTGCTGCAGGTGACGGATCTGAATGAGTGGAACTCGAATTCGCACGCGGTAGAAAGTTTTTCTATTAGCGTGCGCAAAGTAGTACTTTTCTGCATGCATTTGTTGTGCGCAAAGTTACACTTTTCCGCACGTCCGCACTGAACAACTGTCCCTGCATCAAGCCATGTTGTTAACTGTCCTTCTGCACTAAGTCAGTGTTTATCAAGCCGTATTATAAGCCATCCGGTAAATTAACTGATCGGATATTTAATTGATTCGCAAAATGTAAATAATTTTTCTTTCATTCCGAATATTACGAAAAATAATTTAATTTTCTATTATTATTTTTTATTGTTTGAGCTATAATTTTTTTATTTTCGTTGTTATCTGAATCATAATCGATGATCCCGAAATCCCCTACATACTTACCAATTTTTCGAATCAGGTCATAATCACAGAACTCGTCCGCCATATTGGATGCGCCATTTTGTTTTTTTACTAGAAAGATCATAATGCATTGTGACCGGAATCAAGTACTCCTGACAAATTTCAAATCGATCGGACGATTAAAAGTGGGTCAAATTTAACTTTTTTATTACATTTTTACGACGTAACAAGTGGTGCTAGATACAATCTTGTAATAAAAAAATGTTTGAAGATGAAACTAAATCGAATTGGATTGACGCTGATTATATTGAGTATGTGGCGGAATATTTCATTATAATACAATAATAATAACTTGGGATTAATTTCATCGAAGCATCTGTTGATATTATCGAAATTTATAGCCACTAAAAGCTGTTTCAACGTCCATATATTTTACCATTTCGCTTGGAAACAAGTTTGATCGGATGACTCACCAGTTCGACTCGTAAATTTTTTTGCCGGAAGTCCACTCCTTATGCATATCTAGATAGTCACCCTACACCTGCCCCATTCAAAAGAGTTCTTGTTATGATGAACGTTTCTCTTCTGACGAAATATTGCTGGTGAATATTCTTTCGGTATTCTTTGATACTGAAACGTGTTTCCCATATGGATTGCTTCTTTGTTTCTGCTACACATCATCGACCTGTTAGAGGTGTACTCCTGTCCCGTCCATAGCTTAGCCGTTGATAGTACACTACATCGAAAGCCAGAGGTGTGAGAGCATAGAGTTTATTGCAGCCAAAGTTCAATCAAGGTTTAAAAAAAAAAAAAAAAAAAAAAAAAAAAAAAAAAAAAAAAAAAAAAAAAAAAAAAAAAAAAAAAAAAAAAAAAACTCACCGACACATACGTGGTGGTAGTTGTGCACAAGGCTCATGGAGCAGCTCATCGAACCTTCCACTTTTCATGCAGATATATGTCTCAAAAAGGTCTGTACAAAATCCTAGCACATATTTCTGAGGTTAGAATAATCCTATTTGAAGCAACTTCTCTCAGTTCAAATTTACGCAATTTGCGAGGTGGTGAAGTTGAAAATTGAAAACAGTTTTTTTTTTAATTTACACAGTGAAATAAAAAATACACGGAGTTTTTAAGTAGGTTGGATTATTAGAATAGTAATTTATATAATAATTATAAAGTAGACTCAAAAGAATCCAGGAATAATTCGGTTGATGACGAACTGTTTCTGCTCATTAATGGCATCAGGGCCTAGGCCAATTGATTGAATTTATACTGATAGATCCAATATATCATGGCCAATATTGAAATCAAGTATGGTAGGAAGGACTTCAGTGCCACCTATTGGCAATAGTTCCGAGTTCTAAGGTTCTGAGATCGAAAACATGAGCGCATGAAATTCACACCATTCACACATGCTTACATACAATATTTTCATTGATTTATATCTGGTGTTTACAGGATGCAATACTTTTAACGAATGATTATTGACATCAAATTTATACCGCCTCGATTCCATCGTGATATGACTCGGTGTTAATTTTATATAACACGTGTTTTTTATGCGTTAACGTGAATGATAGAACCATTGAGAATATTACATTACAACCAGTTGGTGTTTCTTATGATTTTATGTTTCAGAATCGTTCTACTTCACCACATTCGTGTCATTTTCCAATACTAAGATCGGGATTAACACCATTGAACACTCAATTATGAAATGTATAATAAAAAGGACACAACTTTGATATTCAGGTGTTGTATTCGTCGGATTTTGCTCTGAAATCCATTTGATTCTAATTACACCCAAGTTTTTTTTTACTGTGTGTAAACATTTTTCAACGTATCACTTTGAAAATTGATAGCCTGGGGTTTTTTAAAATGCGAAACCCGAAAACATATACTTTTTTTACGGCAGTTCTGAACCATAAAGAAGTGCCTTGAGAACTTAAATATTGATGAGAAGCACCTCAGACCAATAAAATACATAGACTGGCCCTTCCTATCTCGTAATGCATTACGTTGTTTGAAAGCAAGATCTAACTATCTCTCTTGGTATCGGGGAGAGAGGAGAAGAAAGGGCGGTAATGTTGACCATTCTTGTTAATAAGCGTGCGAAATGAAATTTATAGAGGCGAATATTCAGACGAATGAAGTCACAGAAATATAACACGAATTGATTCTTTGAAATATATTATATTCATCATTGTTCATTTGTATTATATTCTACGCGAAGGAAATCTGTGAAATACAATTTTGATCAAATTAAAATATTCATCATCTTGAAAATAATAAATATCCATGCATTATTCCACATTATTCCATTCCCGAACGTACGACTATAGCACGAAATGACACTAAAGACACTTTAATCCCTGAAACCTGCTTTTCACCACAAATTTTTTCACCATTTTAAGTGAAGAGCACTATATTTGATACACGAATAAGTGAATTAATCGATGAAAAACGCACAAATCAACGCTTTGAGAACGATAATACGACAACACAAATGACCACGTCATGAATCGTAAACAATCTGAGAAACTCGCTCGAAACACGAAAACGGCGAGTTGTTCCGACGAGGCCCGAACGATTGATTCTTATCGTGGAAACAAGAAGGTTTGACAGTCGTGTTGGCATCATGAAAAGGATGGAAAATACCAGTCTATGTTTTTTATTCGTCTGAGAGAAGCACTCTCTTTATTTTGCCCTCAGGAATATGTGCTAGGATTATGTCCAGACCTTTGAGAGACACCCTGTATATCTATCTGTACGTCGTTGTTTGTACTGGAGGTTAGTGACACCGAACTCGGTACATTCTCGATTCGCGGCAACAAAAGGACACGATTTTCGTGTAAAGTCTGGGCCGAAATGTCAACGTTTCGAATTAAATATTCAAAGCGGCGCGCATACAGCACAGTCGAATTAATTTTTTTTCTTTATTCCTCCGCGATTACGAAAACCGAACGGTTCACGTCCTCTCGGGCTTTGTTTGCTTGGTGGTGGCGATAACGAGGTGAAATGCGTCTTGGAATCGTTCGTCGGCATCCTTGGAGATGCTCTGCCCGTGGGACGTATACAGGGTGGAACGGCGAAAGCAGTGAAAATTAAATCTCAACATTCGTACGGAGAATTGGATCATCTTATAATAGTTATTTCCCCTGTTTTTGGAACGAAAATCGAGAAGACACGTCATATTGATTTTCTTGGAGTTCGAATGTAGATTGTCTTTTTTCATGAATTGCGTTGAAAAGACCGATAAGTTGATAA
This sequence comes from Chrysomela aeneicollis, assembly GCA_029955515.1. Classification (NCBI taxonomy): domain Eukaryota; kingdom Metazoa; phylum Arthropoda; class Insecta; order Coleoptera; family Chrysomelidae; genus Chrysomela; species Chrysomela aeneicollis. Next base: position 25,349,384 of record JARUHQ010000005.1, read on the forward strand.
TCAAGTATAATTGATGGAGCATGAGTCATTGATTTCCAAATGTTTTAACGTATCTTATGATCACCCTATAGGTACAACTAAGGCCTCTCTTACTGATAATATCACTAGGTACCTATTTAATTCTTCAGCTATATCCTGTTCTAACTGAATATCTGGTTCTCAATGTGGCTTTTGTACTTTATTATACACTTTATTTGACCCCTCTCCTTAACTCGACTATTATGAATTATTAAAAAAAATTCGAAGAAGGAAATTCAAAGATTTTTCTGTCAATCAACCTACTCATTTTTTTTTGTTTAGGATCTTTCTACATTGTACCGGTATGAGTTGATAGGTCTAGGTCTCGGTCCAGGTAATTCAATTTTTGGCATATTTTCTTTAAACTGTGTCATTTCAACTTCTATTGAAAAATCTTTTACGCATTTCCATCAATGTTTAGTGTGGCAGAAACTATGAAAGTTCAACTCATAGTATTTTAAATAATAGTTATATATGTATCAAGGCCGTAAAATAGGCTTTTATGGACCGCAGCGTGTAAGTGTATTCACACGCCTAGGTCCATAAAAGCAAGTTACGTCCGAAATACATACAACATTTTATGCACGATCAGTATTTTTTATTTTAAATACCTCTTCACTCTGGCATGATAGGAATAAAACGGTTATTCAATACCTTTCAAACCTCTTTAAAATAATTTTTGCTACGCCCATGATGTTCCTCTCGAAAAAGCATTTCATGAGAGTGTTTTTACTTCTTTTCTATCTCTTATAAGGCAATAGTCGATAGGAAATCCATTCCAGTGAAAAATAATTGCACTCCACCAGAAATCAGTAAAGCAGCTGAAGATGCGAATAATTAATAATTTATTGACAGGCCGGCAGTAAAGTGCCATTTTACGCCCGGCGGGCGGTAAAGCAGTCCGAGGGCGGTACAGAGCTATTTTATGCCATTTCGAAAATGTACCATTTTTTGACTGTAGAATCCAAGGTACAATCCCGAGTGGATTCCAAATTATACGAAAATTAACTAGCAGTAAACATATGGGTCATAAATGAATAAACCTCAATGACATTTTAGGATGATGAAACTGTACTTTCATTATACCTGATTGCCCAATTACACTGATTTCTCAAAAGAAGTTGGTTCTTATTCAAGGATCTATCGCCAATTATAGCTTTCATGTTCACAATTCTAGATGAATTCCAAGAACTCAGATATCAAAATCGTCCTTAAAATCTCTACTCAACGTGTGTAAATCTCATCAATCTCCGAAAATTCAAGTCTGAAAAAAATATAATTGTGAACACTGACATCACCGAGAATAAGATAAGATAAAACTTATATCTGCGTTGTTGTTCCTGCTGACACCTGATGCAAATGTTAACCGACGTTCCATTGTTTTTCTGTCATCCACGTCGATACACCCAGATTGCGATCTTCAGGCAGAGACAAGACGGGACATTCTGTGCATTTGAAAGAGCGGCCGAAATTCTGCCAAAGTTCTGCGAATGTTCGTGCGTGAACGGCATTCGTTAGGACCCCCCTGATTTGAAGAAGCAGTTATAAACAATGAATATACCACAATCTGCAACACCAACAACATAATTGTCCACAAACTGGGAAACTCATCATAGTTATATCCATTTGTAAACACTAAAATTTACACATTATACTCAATATAAATGCATCATCATCATATATTTATTTTTCTTATTGCCATGTATAACAGTTCTTTGGATTTTCACACGTTATAGTTCTAGTCTTTTTTCTTTCCGCTCTTTCAGTATCAATAAGTGACCGAGTTATACTAATTGATTATATAATGAAAACAATAACACATATCATTATCATCAACACAATACAAAAATAACAATCTGTGTCAGATTGAAGACGATATCATCGCTCCAAGAATAATGGGCGATGAAATAAAAAACAACAATAAACGAATTTGCCAATATAGCATATATAACACTGATTTATTACGTGTGAAATCACCGGTAGTTACATGAATCCGGGTGTCGACCTGAATATTACAACTATAATATCGCTTTGTACATAAGCATTTTTCATATTTCACGCATCCTTAGTCGATTATTTGCACTACCAGGATTTTTTTAGAGGAATCCAGAATACAACTTATCATAAATGAACGACGTAGGGTAGGTACACTCATTCACAGAATCATTTATCATCTGCCATCATCGTCTTTTATGAGTTGTTTCATGCACTTATCAGATCAGCAAATAAACCACAACATTTCTGGTATTGTACAGGGTGGGCAAATTTCGATGTTTCCTTAAGGTAACTCGGTAATTATAGAAGATGAAAACAATATTTCTTCGAAACAAATTCACCGAGAGGTTAACCACAGTCTGAAATAGTGTACGAAAAATTCCTTTTTCTGTTTCAGTACCTTATTTCCTATATTTATTTCATAGAAATTCCTTCAATTCCTAACATTTTCCCGAAATTCCTCGAAATGCCTCAAATTCCCATTCATTTCCCTCATTTCCTTCTAATTCCTCGCATTTCCCCGAAATGCCTCTAATTCCCCGCATTTCTCCGAAATGCCCCTATTTCCCATTTATTTCTCCCATTCATTTCCCTATAATTCCTTGAAATTCCTTCATTATTTATTCGATTCTCTTCATTTTTCATTCGAAACCAAAGTACATAGGCGTACTGTATTGAATTAAAATTCATAACATTGCGTTTCCAGAGGCGTCCCAAAGGTCAGAATTCAGGAAATTATTCAAAAATCGAATTCTTGAAGATAATTCAGTATGTATTTCTTCAATATACATCCATATAATTATAGAATATCGAAACCGCATCTCCATGAACGTATCCCAAATATTAAAGAAGCTTCAATAATGTAAAAAGTTGTTGCAATTTCGAGATTTTGTGTCGAAACTATATAAGTACTTATTCATTTATTGGTTAAAACGGCTCAATGTGGGAATTTCCGAGAAAATAGAGGAATTTCGGGGAAATTGAGGAAATAGAGGAATTTCGGGAATTCCCGAGGAAATAGAGGAATTTCGGGGAAATGGAGGAAATAGAGGAATTTCAGGGAATTTCCGAAGAAATATAGGAATTTCGGGGAAATGGAGGAAATTGAAAAATTTCGGGGAAATTAAGGAAATAGAGGAATTTCGGGGCACTTCAAGGAAATGAGGAAAATAATAGGCATCTTTTAAGGAATTTCCAGTAAGATTAGCCAAGGAATCGTCTCGGTAACCGTCATAGTACAAGTTAATGAATAGAGAAAAAATATACAGTCAGTCTGCTTAAGTTGGCTAAAGATGAGAAACTTTTTTATTATTGATGCCTATTATTTCCCTCATTCTCTGGAAATGCACCGAAATTCCTATATTTCCTCGGAAATTCCCCGAAATGTGCAAAAATTCCTCTATTTCCTCTAAAACTCCCAAAAATGACCCGAAATTTTCCCATTTCCTCGAACTTCCCCAAAAATTCCTTAAAAATTTGCTGTCGTCTTGTATATGTTTTCGTTTTCAGGTACAGTTTCAGTATTAGAGAGTATATTAGGCATGCACATGCCAAACTTGGCTGGGCCAAAGTTTACAGTATGTTCTGTAAACTTTGGCTTGGCAGTCATATGGCTGGCTGGTTTTCAATGACAACATTGTGATCTCTCGCATCTTTTTCTCGCGCTAAATTTGCAATAACTGTTATATGCAGCTGGTCTCAGGATATACCGCCGATCATTAACCTGATTGAATAATTTTTCGATTAGCCAGTAAGTTGATTGAACGACGAACGGACGTAATCAGTTTTATACAGGGTGGGTGGCCGACATAAAAAATGATTTGTCACGGTGACTAATTCTTATATTATTATCACACCACCTGTCATCGTTATTAATAAATTTCTTTGTTAATCGACAATATGTCAACAAATAAAAAAAAGAAAATGTTGATAATTCGAGAAGTATCAAGTCATTTATATATAAGTAGAAGATATGCAAATGCAAATATGCTTCAAAAACAAATATTCAACATGACACTTATATTAAAAAAATATGAATATTTTAAGAAATATGTCAAAATTTCATGGGTTTTGTAATTTTTGTTAGCTATTGATAAATAATTTTGGCCAAAGGCATTCCATCATCGAGAAAACAAGTAGACCGAATATAAAAATGACCAAGCAAGTGGGTGATGAATATTAAACGTACCTCGTCATAGAAACCAATACATCATTTTTATAAATACCTATTCGATTTTCGGAAAAGGGTAATTTGCGAACGAAAAACATTTTGAATCATCGAGAACCGGTCGAATTAGGCTCACCATAATTGGACAAGTGAGTGGATAAGTGGACCAGGTATCGGAATGCTTTTATCAAGAAAGAAAAACAGAAAAAAATATCCCGCCACTGATACTTGAACCTTTATTCGGAGTAGCCATTTCGGGATATCAGATGTTTGAAATCGAGTAGGCGCTGGAAATTTGTTTTGTACTCTTGCCGAATGGTTTGAGAATTTTCGGTACCGTATACTAAGTGAACCTGGGCCTATACCGGATGTCTATAAAATGCGTTCGGGAATTATGAACAAAAACCACAAATTCATGTGTAGTCAGTCTGTTTTAAGTTTTGTAGAATTGATGTCATATTTGTATATTTATTGACTGTAAAGGGAGTGTTTGCAAATAAAGTGGTTCAAGTGGTAGACTATGAATAATTGCTTATTGCAGTGTAGGTATTCCAGAAGAAAGTGGTGAATCAAAACTACCAAGTTAAACGTACCCATTTCGTTGAATTTAGCTGTAATGATAATCGATTGGTCATAACATCGGAAAAATGGTTTAGTCATTCTGTAAAAATTCATATTCGACGACCTTGAAGCTTATGTATGTTCGACCCATACCAGCACTCAAATCGTATTATATTCAAATAGGAATATTTTTTTCTAGATAAAAAAATGCACGTTCACTTCACATTCCACGGCGAATGACTTTGAACACCTTAATGTTTTTGTCATTTATACAGAGTGGCCCACAGCCGGAACTGTTATCCCCCCTATCTACTATTCCTTGATTTGAAAAATAAAATTGGATATGTGCGCTGATATGTTGGTTATTTCATGTTGGGATTCCAATCTGAGTCAGGAAGAATCCTGGAATGCTATAAAGGAGAAAATTCCATCATCAACTATTGTTTGAATAAATATTATACAGGGTGTTTCATAATATGCACAGGACTTCAGGATGTGATAGCTCGTCCATAATTATGAAAACTCACCCTCTAAAATGCATAAAGGGTATTAAAATTCAAAAGAGTGACGTTTTTTGCAAAAATATCTCTGGAACCGTTCATCGCTCCGAAAACAGCTTTTGTATTAAGCATTTTCTACGCATAATGTTTTGTGAGGATATTTTTTCTTGAATTCACAATTGGTAAATATTTTGAATTGGTAGTTGGTGTTTTTCTGCCAACTGCTACGCTACTGGAAATAGTACAGTTTTTAGCCTTTTTTAACCGCCAATGTTTTTTATCTAAGTCACAAAAGTTAATTGCTGCGATTATTGAAGCTAACGGCTTACATTTACAACAATTAACTCAACCGAGTATTATATGATTTGTTATTGTTTTTTTTTTAACTTTACAATTATGAAGATAACATCTGGTTTTGTTACTTGTTCTAACGTTTAAATTAAATTTGTTTTATATAAATTTTTTTCCATTTTTCTCAACATAAAAGTAGAATTTTCTAGAAAACGGTAAACTTTAGGAATGAATACATTGGATATAACAGTATCAAGATGTTAATGCATGATATCCTATACTATTTAGACATATCGAAACTGCCGTTAACTGTGTACAGGCACAAAAGTGCGGTAATTTTTTCCAAATAAAATTTGATCGCACGAGAAAAAAAAACGTGTTCGATGAATGAAAATTTAAATTATGGAAACTTTCCTGAAGCCGACTTGATTCCACCATTGCGTATCGATCTTTTTGATACTATTAGTGCGACTGAGCGGAAACACTTCAAACAGTCTCTGGTTACATGTTTAGCGGTCGTTCGATTCGATTCGATCGGACTCCATTAGAACAATTTTATGTTTTAGGATGATTTATTCGCGCACTAATTGCGACTCTTTTTTTTATTTCTTTCCGACGGCTACGCGAACGCATAAATTTCCACGATGACTCAGTTAATAGCGTCCGTCTGAATTATGATCAGGAAACTCGTGTGAGAAAATATCGACACAACGGAGTATCCACTTCACGTCACAAGCGATAGAGAAATGAGTGATTCAGTGGAGCGATAAATTGCTGTTTATTGGTCAATCAAGTGTGCGGGATCTGCGGATTTTTTTTAAATGTGGCAACCCCGCTTTCGAAGTGTTCAGTCGAATTAGATCGAGGCGCTCTTTTAGAGGTTTCAATATCGCATTCTTACGAAAAAGCTGGAAGGACATCAGCAAAATAAAATTATAATTGCCAGTTTTAACTGACATTCATACAAAATTGCAAGATAGAACTGACAATTATACATAATTGCAATTTTGAACTGGCAATTATAGATAATTGCCAGTTTTAACTGCCAATTATCTATAAATGCCATTTCTATCTGGCAATTATAATTGTCCGTTCAAACTGGCAATTATCTATAATTGCCAGATATATCTGGCAATTATGTATAAATGTCAGTTCAAACTGGCAATTATGTATAAATGTCAGTTCAAACTGGCAATTATCTATAATTATGTTTAATTGTCAGATAGAACTGGCAATTATCTATAAATGCCAGTTCTAACTGGCAATTATCTATAATTGCCAGATATATCTGGCAATTATAATTTTATTTTCTGTATGTCCGTTCAGCGCTTTCGTACATTCTCGAATCTTGAGAACAGAAGAAACCTTTTTTGGTTGCTTATAATTCAAGATTTCCAGTTATTGACAGTGAAATTTTCTTACCGAATACCACTCTAGTTTCATTTAGAAATTTTCAGTAATAATTGAAGCTCTGGTGGTATTATAAGTGAAAAATCAATGACTGATGACGTTAATTTCTGATTTCGAAGTAATTCTGATTGTTATGTAACTAAACAAACTTTTTGAATTCATATTTTAGTCAACATACTAACCACGCATGAATTGAGGAAGTTTCTAATGTTGACATATTTATTTTTTCATGTAGTATATACGAAATTATTGTATCTTACGTATTATTTGATCCCAAAAAAAGTTAAAAATTAGTTTGGGCTCAACCACCTTTCTGATGACCCAACAAGTAAGATGCCTGTTCGCGCAGGAACAAAAAATTTTGATTTAGCATGCGTACATACAATGTTGCCATGCTTCTACTTTTTCCTAGATATCCGGAAAAACTGGCGAAATTATATCGATGTAATAAGTTATGGATTCTGCGATTCCATCTCATAATTTCATGATATTATCACCCGTATTGTCATTATATGGTTGGGACATGCGAAAAATATAAATTACCAAGAACCGTGGTTTATGACGAAATGAATATGTGTATTGGTTCTTGGAGTAATCGAGTAATATGTTCATTATAGTTTCTAAGTTTGTTTTTAGATCAATGCCTCTTGGCTAGGGAAAAATAGAATAGTCCATAGTCAGAATGATTGAAAAAGATTCAGGAAAACGTGACATGATTCGATTAAAACCAACCCTCCACGCCTCGGTTGCAGGATATTCGTGAAATTTTCACCGTTTTGTAAGAATTTCGGAGAAAATCTTGTAGATGACTCACCACTGAGAGATTCGCTATGCGTACCAAAGTCTGACCGTGTGGCAAAAAAAGTTGGTGGGAGGGTGGCCAAACCATACGTGGAGGTACCGGCATAGTACCGGAAAGTTCGTACCGGCGAAAAAACAACGGCATGCGATGCTGAACAGTATTGCGGTGTTGCACGATCTTATATCAGTTGGATACTCGTCAGAATCGTCTCTTATATTTCTTCATGCTATATGTCAGTGTGAATTGTGAATTCAGAATGAAATGAAGATTTATCGAATGATACCTACATTATTTCTTGAATCAAATTATATCATCCTATGTAGGTGTATTGAGAATAAGAAAGATTGGACAGTCATTAATTGATTGAATGTATACATGGTGTCCCATGACTCGATGTCCATATTCCTTGAACAATTTCAAGTCGAAAGTGCCCAAAACTCTATAGTCGAGGAGTTATATGAGCAATTTCAAATTCAACAGTTAATCAATCTGCTGGGCTATGTAAGTAATTGTATTTGAAGTTATGGGTATAGAATTTATTAGTAGAAAAATTTGGTGGGCCATATAATTGTTCTGTCTTATTGTTATGGTGAAATTTATTTGACGTTTTTATTAGATTAATTTGCAATGGCTACGTTTTCAAATCAAGAACATGCCTCCATCACATAAGGACATCGAGTCATGGGACATCCTGTATTTTCTGTATGTGAAAACTTTCTAACAGCCTTGGCATAGTTAACTTGGGTCAATTTGGTCATTTTGCTTATCTAATCATTTCTAATTTAAATTTGAGTTGTTTTTTAAATATATGTTTTTTTTGCTTACGAATATTCCGACTACTGTTGTTGACGAATTACCAAACTGTCATCCTTGAAAACCTGTTTTTTTTTCATGAAGAATATCCTAATTTAAAGTTGTAATACGTGTTTGTACGGATTCAATTCAGTTGAATATCTCTCATTGTTCCAAGAGAATGTTAACCTGAAGTCCTATACCATTATAGAATACTTAGTGACTAAATCTCTGTGTTTGGTAGTGTGACTAAAATTTCCTGTCACACATTTTTCCACGAACCGTTAAGCCTAATTGAAAACGTACTTTACAAGGCGCCTTCGAAACACCAGATTATGTACTTCAATTGAAAAAATTAACTGTTATGATGAGATTAACACAATTCAATTTGGCCATTGTTCCTACTCCATGACTAATATATTCCTTTTTGTTTTCAGGTATGTTTGTTCTTCATTCACAAAAAGAATCGTGAATACATCAGTAGTAGTAAGTTTTATTCAATGGTCGTTTTGATGAAACGTCTTATTTATGTTAATTCATTTCCAAAAATCACGTAATGATAGTAAAACAAAAAACAGAAATCTAGTATTTTCTATATGTATAACAACCAATGTGGCTTTTCTAAAGCTATAGGGTTGTTCTTTTCATTCCCATGCACGGAAAACTAATATGAATAGCGGACGCTGTTTATGGAAACTATTAACATTTCTTAGGCAATTATCGTCAATTACCGATTTTTTTATCTCTTTTACTGCCGCCTTTCGTGAGAATGGCGGAAACGCCTCGAGATTACTGCGAAATATAGATTGCATAATTAATTGATTTACTTATTTACTTTTTTGTGGTTCACAAATCGATTCACTATTGATTGAAAGGTTTCTATACCGTATCGTTTTCAAAGTTATCAAAATTTGACAATCACAATGTTTGTTCAAAATATCGTTTTGCCTTTCGCATGTACATATTGAAACATTCAGCGTGAAATAGTATATTGTGCAACTAGTGCGGAAAATAGGATATTTCATACGGCTCGAGGTTAATCACCTTGAAATATCCAATTTCCGCATGAGTTGTACACTATACTTTTCCGACGACCTACATGAAAAACATAGGTATGTCGGATTTCAATTTCGCATGACTGTATTACCTACTTGCAAATCATTTTTACAGGAAACCAATCCAATTGCCTGAAGAGGCATATAAGAATGATGTATCACACAAAGAGAACGAATTTTATTGACCATTTAACAAAAATATTTGGGTACATTTTGGTCTGTATTTATGAAATATTGGAAAAATAATTATTGATGATAATATTTGAACAATTGTTCAGTACTGACGGAATACTATTATTTTTTTTATGAAACCTAAATTGCATACTTCTGGGAGAGTAGAATTAACCATTTCATCGGATGACATTGCATCAAAGAAAACTGAACAAATTATACGATTCGGTACCTATCTACCTATTACCTATTGTTACAGCTATACGTATGAGTAAAAATCAGAGTATAGTTAACTATATTAAGTAATCGCACTAATCGCAGAGCGTGGAGATGCATATTTCATTTTGCACTAGTGCGATGTATCTTGTTTTGTGTACTAGTTTACAGTGCGAAATGATACGTATTCCAGGTAGGTCGTCGGAAATAGTATATTACACAACAAGTGTGGAAAGTGACATATTTCACACGAGTAGTCGTTTAGCACGAGCCGCGTAGCGGTGAGTGCGGAAACGTAACGAGCGAAGGAAATGCACTTTCCAACGAGTTTTGTACACTATTTTTCCTACGACTCCGAATACTTTCATTTCGCGGGAGGTCTTGTCAAAAATGTAACATGAGCGGTCTCTATGATATCAGGTGGTTTTGATTCGATATCAAGTACTGTTTATTTCCATATTCAAGATGATATTTGAATACTTCTCCGACGATTCCTCATTATGTGAATTACTGATTGATTGAGTTAGTTTAGTTTGGACAAATTTTATTGATATTGACACCAGCGTACATAAACAACCTTGACACCATACGTCTGCTTGCGCCAGTAATCACGCAACCAGGAATACAGAACCAATAGTATGTAGTTCGAAAGCGCGTAAGAGTTACTCGAGTTAGTGCGTCCTTGACTCTTTGCAAACATATGTGATACCAAAGAATCTTCTCGTTGGTGATACTGTGATATTAAACTGATGCAAGCAGCAAGCCGCGCATAAGACTGTAGCCGTACTCTTTTGAATGATTTAACCCTCTGTCATCAACATCGAAATAGTTCCAGCAAAGAGTATAGGTTCCAGTTTTATAGTGAATTCAGAGGTTATGTATCAGACACATTGAAATTAATAGATAAAGAGTTCTCGGTATAATTCAAAACAAGACAGAAATTTCAATAAACAATATGAATTTGATTTGAGAACGCATATTATATTGACAGTGAGTACCTTCACAATATACCTAATTATTTCTATCAATTCAGGAGACCGTTGTGATATTTTTCATATCAACACTAGTGCTTTTTTTCTTTCAAATAAACAATACCATGGTGATATGAGCTACTTTCTGAATAACAAAACAGTGTGATTATTGACGTTTTCATAGGTGGTCGTAGGAAAAAGCATATTTTCTTCAGTAAACGTTCAACTGTGATAGTTCATATTGTTATCGCCAAGTATAGCAACTTCCTCAGAGGAAGTTACCATGTTGATTCTGGTGACAGTAATATTTACCGTGCTTATATGCAGCACAAACAATTTCAAAAGCATTATATGTGAATCGTTACATTGTATTAATCTCCATAGAATCATGAGGTAGTAACTTTGAAAAAATACAATTCATTTGTAGGCATTTAACTGAATTGTATTAAACGTAATGTTAGGTATTACATTTTTTCAAGTATAAGTGGTTGCTTTGTGTAATATTTAGCTATTCAAACACAGAGTTTTCACTATTTCCTGCAAAATTTGTCTTCACTTGATATGGTTCTATTAAAGATTTGGGAGTAATCTTGTTAACCTCATACAGGTTGGCATTCTCTCGAGATGATTTTCTTCTTTTTCACTAAGAATATCTCGCATCTTTCGTAATATTAGAACTATCGAAAGGAATAACGCTGTGCTGTTGAGCCTGTGACCCTTATAACACCTCCACTATGACCTATTGGAAGTTGTGCTATTCATTTTACGATCTCAGCTACCCACACGCGAGTCATTTGTTTCATCACGATATCGGACGTTTCGATCGAGAAGGTATATTATCAAGTTTTTCTTACGAATTTGCATTACATTTCAATACCCATTCGATACTCCATGACAATCTGACAAGATTGACAAGATGAATGTTCACGTTGCATAAGAAATTATTATAATAATAAGTAACTTCATTCAGTATAAACACATAATACATGAATAAAAATAATAGATATAAAAAATATATAGTAATAGATATAGGCATTACGATGTATATAGTAGGGTGAACAAAGAAGTATTCGATAAGTGATCTTTCACTTGTTTCGATATTTACAAACACAATAAAGGTATTTAAAAAAAACACAATGAAGAAAGTATCATGAGTACATAAATATATCATCGAAATAAAATTAAAATTATACTATGGAATCTTATGTGACACATTGAAATTGTATAAGTTTATGGCTTGTTAAAAGCTACATTCATAAGTTTGGATGGGTGCATGATGGTGACTTGAGGAAATGTCATAAGAATATAATGATTATAATAAATTAAAACAAAATATCACAATGTAATACTAGTTTCTATAACAGTACGTTAGTATGTTCTGTAAACTTTGACATGGGTTACAGTCAGCAAACGCAGACAGTTCTAATTGGCATATATGATGGATGTGTTTATTATTTTTATTTTCATTTTGTTTATTCATGATTTCATTTCTATAAGTTCGGTTATTATTTTTCTATCGTTTCCTAGAATATATTTTTTCAGTTCTCTTTTGAATTTAGCATGAATTTTTATATGGAATAGGCATTTGATTCTGACAGATGTTATTGTCAATCGCGTATAGTTTTAGTTTGAAGCCGTTTTTTAGCATTCCGGGAATCGTAATTCGTCACACAAAACATATGCATTGCAATCAGTCTGTGGACATTTCTCAAAATTGGTTTCAAGATGTAGATTTTCACCCGGTATATAGTTCCTCCCATACAGGAAGATATACATTATGCTTATATAATCAGTCTTATCTCTAACTATACTGAATTAGCTACGCCTGTTGCCCTTGTTTGAAAGTCTGGTCTGATAATAACTAACGCACTTGAAAGCCTGAAGTCAAAAATTCTCAACATATGGTCCCCCCCTATCTTTAAGCACATATATTTTTACTATACATCACGGGAATGGTATATTACACAACAAGTGTGGAAAGTGACATATTTCACACGAATAGTCGTTTAGCACGAGCCGCGTAGCGGTAAGTGCGGAAACGTAACGAGTGAAGGAAATGCACTTTCCAACGAGTTTTGTACACTATTTTTCCTACGACTCCGAATACTTTCATTTCGCAGAAAAGTGTAACTTCCGCGGTCTCTATAATTTCAGGTGGTTTTGATTCGAAATCAAGTACTGTTTATTTCCATATTCAAGATGATATTTGAATACTTCTCCAACAATTCCTCATTATGTGAATAACTGATTGATTGAGTTAGCTTAGTTTGGACATATTTTATTGATATTGACACCAGCGTATACATAAACAACCTTGACACCATACATCTGCTTGCGCCAGTAATCACGCAACCAGGAATACAGAACCATAGAAGTAGCCGTACTCGAATGATCTCACCCGCTGTTATCAACATCGAAATAGTTCCAGCAGAGAGTATAGGTTCCGGTTTTAAAGTGGATTCAGAGGTTATGTATCAGACACATTGAAATTAATAGATGAAGAATTCTCGGTATAATTCAAAACGAGACAGAAATTTTAATAAATAAAATGAATTTGATTTGATAACGCTTATATTGACAGTGAGTACCTTCACAATATACCTAATTATTTCTATCAATTCATGCGACCGTTGTGATATTTTTCATATCAACACTAGTGCTTTTTTTCTTTCAAATAAACAATACCATGGTGATATGAGCTACTTTCTGAACAACAAAACAGTGTGATTATTGACGTTTTCATACGGGGTCGTAGGAAAAATTCTATTCCAGCTTAGGTAAAATTGCTGCAAAATGATGAGCTGGAAGCAGTTATTTCTATTGGGAAAATTATATATGTCGTGCGGTTTTCACTTATCACTAGAGCTTCAATTGAAACTGAAAATTTATCATTTTTTTAATTGAAGCTATACTGGTATTCGGTAGGAAAATTTCACATGGAAAAATTATTGAAGTCACAGAGTTTAATAGGGAAGGTTCGACCCACGCTTCTCATTGGTATAGACGCGTGGTTAGTTGACCGGACGGTTGTGTATAAACAGTAAAATAAAATTCAACTTTGGCGAGATTGACTGTTCAAGTCTTATTTCTATTATATTTACCGTGAGTTCCGTTTATCAAGATGTACAATTTCAATAATCGTAGGACACGAATTCGATTCTCATAAACACAGTTTTCATAGTCAGCCGCTACCGGTTCACTATAGCCACCATATCCGTATTGGCTATTTTGAAATACTATTGTAAATAATTGTGAATCAACAATTCAGTTCATCATTATTTACCGATACCGTCTGCATACATTGAATAATCATGACAGGATAATCTGAACCACTAAGGTAAGTTGATAGAAATATCTTTACACTGAGTGCGCACCGGTTCCACCAATGGTTCCATGCTTCTTCCCCAACGGAAGAGAGAAAAATTTCCGAAAATCGTTCTAGTTGCTATGGTAACGATACAAAATAAAGGCATGGTAGATTTTTGCTGTTTCTGTAAGTTTTTCTTCGCCTATCTGAATCTGAATTATCATGAAATTATCAAGAAACAATGTATTTAGTTCAGTGGAGCAGAGAGCGGTGCATCTGCTTATATTGTGAATAATGACGTTTTACTATATATCTATATGAATTCTATAAGATATAAGAAAAGCATAAAAATATAATTTGAACAATTATTATTATAATTATGTTCAAGAAAAAAAGATTGCATCACATTCTCTCCATGGCTATTATATTATATTCGTATCCCACGAATAAACGTCAACTTGACCTATACCCACTACAAACATCATAAAAAAACTGAAAAATAAACAAAAATCTGGCATTAACAATAATTGAAAAGTCGTTGCGCAACGATTCCTTGGAACTCACACGTGGTTATGTAAATAACAATCGAAGATCGAGTAGCATTTTCAAGATCATCGCCCACTGAGGTCTCAGAAAAGCGCGTCTACGATTTTAGGTCATCCCATCAAGAATGATATTTATTGAGTGTGGACAAATGGACTGTTGCCTTTTCGGTGTATCGTAAATTCATCAAAATGGACGGCGAATTCTGTAATGACCTGCTAATGACTTTTTTATCGGATGTACTAGTGTCAACATTTTGTATCACCTGAAGAAGGTGCGTTCATGATTTAGTGTAGTTGAGATTCCGGGATAACCAGATTATATACATGCAATTAGGTTTTGGCCTTTACTCTTGGAAATTTGTATAATTCCAGTTAAACCGTGAACTCCTTGAAAACATCTTCAAAGGAATTAATTTGTTTCGTCCGTCACCAAAATTTTTTTTTATTTTCAATATTCACTCGAGTAGTTAACAAGCAAGGATATCTTTCATTATGTAACTAATGAAAGGATTATTCAAGTAGATTTTCATTATACGAAGACACTAAATCATTTATAAATATGATCTAGTTCAATAAACTCTCTTTGGAGTTGGCATTTTCATCTCAGCTTTCTCGCTTCAGAGCTCGAGGGGTATACAGAAGATAAAAACGAACAAGAGACTGTGCTGGATGTCTTCGAAACGAAGTCATTTTCTTGAAATCACAATTGTGCCAACCTTGGGCGAAGAAAGCTGCACAATTGTTACGTTTTTGCATTGTTTCCTATAACGATTATTATTTTTCTAGTCGTGGGAAATGAGATCTCCCAGGCATCAAATCTCATGTAACATTACGGAAAGCTAATAGTAGCAAATCATATACATAAATAGATATTACGAAATATGAATAAATGTTGGTGTGTATTGTTTCCCTTTTGTTATTTGGAAAAATCATCAGAAAACCGGTTTTCTAATATGATTTTATTTTTGTGTTATAAGTAATTTCGTTAATGAAATATCGGGTTTTTGACGTCGAATTTTTTATACTAAAACTTTCTCACTTGACAACCTGACAATGTCAAACATGGTGATATCAAGCTCTAGTATTCATATAAAGTCAGCGTTTGGTTGAATTATTCAAAATCCACTCAGAACTAACCCCACACGAGTTTTCGTTGCTGTAGGGTAATTTTTTTTATTATTCGGTGGTTGGTTCAATCGAACTGTCAAATGAAAGTCAGAAGAGTTAGGTCCAGTTTACATCTGAGCGATTTTGGATTTGGTGATATTAGCAGTGAAAAACTTTGTAAATTTTAATTCAGAGTGTGATTTGATTAAAATTTAAAAGAAAAACAATAACATAATTACATTTTTAACCGCTGGTATCGCAAAAATAAAAATCGCTCAACAGTAAGCTGATGGGCTTTACGTATGTGCGTCAGATTTTAAATATTTCAATGTCATCATTGTTACCAATCGAAGATGTTTCTGTTATTTATCGATATTAAATCCATTTTTTTTTTTCTTCAAATAAATTCAAAATTGAAAAAATTGCATATGACACACGTTTTATAAGACACGTTGTCGCACTTGTTCCCTTAGAGCCCTGCTCGCTTCGCTCGTCGTACTCCAAACAACGCGTGCGTTAAAATAGCGTCTTATAAATTTTGTATCATAATATACTATTTTTCTATTTTGGTTATATAATGAACCGATTATGAAACGCAAATGCGTATAGAAATATAGCCTCTTACGGTGGATTTATGCAGAGGTTTTAAGTAGTAAGTGTTAAGTCTCAAGTTTTAAGTAATAGGTCATAAGGAGTTCATCCATTGGTTTTTGATGTAACCATTTATACAGCTGTCATTAAGTCCTAAGAAAAGTTGGCCAACATTTATCTCTTACGACTTACGCTTAAAACTCGATCGATTTGCGCATGCGTCTGATTTTGCAAAAGGTGAGATGCTTACAATACCTGGTGTGTGCATTCTTCAATTGTTTTTTCGTCAAAATCACTGGATGAGTTTTTTGATGGCCACACTACCAAATTTCACATGTAGTTGGCGATCAAATCGGTTCTGTCACAAATTTTTCGCTTGTGCAGTTTTGTCGAGATTAAATTATTTGAAAATTCGTTTTTCGATTCGAAATTAGTATTTTTAGTTGGACCAGCAGTGTTATAAGTGTTTAATTCACAATCATTTCATTCAATTTGACTTTGGTTGTTTCTCGTTTTTGAGATTTTACGATTGTGTTTTATAGTTTTCAGTTTATTCTGAATAGTGAACATTGTTATTTTGTGGACAATCTGATGCTTCTTTCGTTTATTTATACAAGATCTAGTCAAAATATAATATATTAACATGCATTTCATCAAATAGATTACTATATTATTCAATTGATCTTTGTGTAGGACAAAGACATTTTTGAATGTCTTTGGTGTAGGACAATGTACTATATATTCAATGGAGACTATATCCTGATGAGATCCTTAGTGGACACAGGTTGCAGAAATTTTCCTCTAGTCCAGAGGATCAAAGCGCATACTATGGAAATTCCATTATGTGAATAAATTTTTCAAAATTATAAATGGGTGTGTTATGTTGACAATCTTTTTCCCTTTCCATTATTTGACACCAAATATCAAAATTCAAACCAAACCATGTACAAGATTTGATATTCTTCCATGGGAGCCTCGATGGGAGCCTATATATTGAGCCTAATATAAGAAAGCTTGTTACAGACACACTTATTCAAAGTATTAATGTAGACTAATGCAAATTGAATAAAACCTCTGACTAATGAGAGAATATATTATCACTCCCATCATATCTGATGCACTACAAGGTAAGTTTCGGTTATATCATGTTATTTATCAAATTTTATGTACAATAGAAGAAAGGAATTGTTTATTGAAGTTATTAGGACTTTGATTCTCAGGAAATTTAATTTCTTTGCATAACACACATGGTCACACAGTCCTGAAATTACCTCTCATTTTGCACAGACACCTTATTGCAAGCTATTCATGAAACATTATTCTTTTATATTCAATTTATGGCAAATAAATCTATTATTTCATTTGATAATGTTTATAAAGAATAAACTGAAATGATTGAAAACTTTCCAAGGCTTTTTATTGATTCATCATCAATTGTTAAAAATTTTGAAAACCTTGACTTTGCAATTTGTATACATTCTGAGGTTGATACTGATATCCTCCAGCATACTTCTTATTGATTAACTCTGCTATTTCTGTTTATTATATATTTTATTGGAATACTGAACAAATCTCCATCTACTGATTGTTTCATGGATTCTTCATCTACATTTACAAAATGTCAGCACAGATTATAATCAATAACTCATTTGATGAACAATATTATATACTACACAAGAAAACTAGTTAGTTCCCTAATAATATCATGTGTATGTGAATAAAAAAGAAAATACATTCAAGTACATAAAAGCATAAATGGAACTTTTTGAACACAAACATTTTATAAAAATGGTAAAGACATAGTTACCTACCAATGAATGCAAAATAACTGACAAAAATGAATAAAAAGAAGGTCAAAATTATTATGGATTGCATTAATTGAAACTCTCAATTATAAAATTGATATTTTCACTAGTGATTGGGCAATATATGGAATCCAATGTGGAGATATCTTGTAGTAGAGTTGGAAGAATGGTGATGTGCATCCAGTTGATTGAAGTTGTGAATACTCACATGATGAGCCAAATCCATCCACAACTTTTGACGAAGCTTTTTCTATTGACTAGTTACACCAGGTATTGTAAGCATCTCAGCAAAAGGGTATCGTAACAAACAGCAGTAGTTGAATGCATGTAAAGAAAATAGACATAAATAAAAATAGCATTAAAGGCTGGAAATTCGGATTGAATAGAAGGAAATGAGAAAAATAAGCACACGAAATAACAGGATTGACACTATTGACAGTCCTTAAAACTTCTTCCATAAATGGTCCATATTTCCTTACGACTTGAAACTTACGACTTGAAACTTGAGACTTAAAACTAACGACTTAAAACCTCTGCATAAATCCACCGTTAGCATCTTATAAAACTTATTGCATCATAATATACTATTTGCGTGCGAATAATAATGTTGACTAGAAAAAATCTGTGAAAGATTTGACTTCGTTATTGAAAAAATATAGAATGTTGTTGTTACGCAACAAAGATAACTAATAAAAACGGTACCCAAGCAACTAAACAAACTGATAAGAAACACCTCTTCTTACACAACTGTATAAGGTTCCGCTAATAGCTTTGTTCGTGCTTCGTTTTTTTCCGATGATAATTAATAAAACGCTAATGGCAGCGCAGACCTTGTCCGAAGAGCGAAGCCCATTTTTCCTTTGTGCGTAGAAAATGTCAATAACTATTAAAGTTTTATTGGGACCATTAAAGTCGATATAAATTTTTCGATTTCATTAAATGTGACAATGTGACGCAAACGCGAACCCAAGTAGGTAATTTTCGTAGTGCAGGCGGGGCCAAGGATTTTCATTTTTGATATATGGAAACGGCTTCCTGAATCCTTATCGCTTATTTATGACAATTAACTCACATTCGCAAACGATAGTTATTCCAAATTTATGGTAAAACTATCTACCTATTTGGTATAAGCTACAGAGGCATAATGATAAAAATACAAATATTTCCAATAATTTACAACATTCACGATCCTGCCTGGTGCACAGAATAAAAATAATACTAATTGGAAAGTAACTCGATCCTACAAGGCTTTTCTTAGCTAGATTGACCCCAAAGATTTCTCTCAGATATTATTATGAATCGAATATACAATGTAAACTTCAAATGAACCTATAAAACAAAATGAAACTCGATCGAGCCTATTTTTTTTCTGGCAACTTGATCCAAAATTGAACGTTCCAACTTTTATTCATGGCACTCCAGATTGATAATTAAAAATTGAATATTTCAGGACGACAAACGGCAAAATGAGACAAATCAGGTGTTATTCACGATGTGGTTTTCTATTGAAATAATTGTTCCATATTTCGGAAAAGATACAAAAACAATTAATTAATTTGAATGTAGAAATTTTAAAAGTTGTATGCCATTCTATTTTTCTTTTGTTGCTGTTGATAAAATTTTCACCGATTTCATTGTATTTCTCTATAGCTTCTCGTAGTTTTGCGAGTCTCATTCAAACAATCTGCCTCTCACAAATTCACAAATAACTATCTCATCAATCAAGTCGGAATAAATCAAAAACATCAAGTGGCCGGGATATCAAAATTCTAGCGCCAATTAGAACCGTCTTAATGAGACTTGATGACAGCCAATGAAAATAAATTGAAATCGTTAGAAATTCTTCAAGTGGAGAAATATCTAATATTCATTACTGAATATAGTTAGAATAAGTAATCGATATAAGACCGCAATATTGGATAGAAATTGGTTTAAATAAGACCTTCTATATAGTAATTATTCGACATTGAAAATTTGTGCGAAATGATATTGGTGATAAATCAACTCCTCCATAGAAAACACCATTTGACGATGACGTGAGTCATTTTGACATCGATAAAAAAGGTGCATCCTTTTTTATCGCTGTAAAAATGCCTGTTCCTCGAAACCTTCTCCATCTAGTATGCGCCCGTCACTTCAATTTCTGTCGTGTCAAGTTTGATTGTTGGGTATTATTCACACGAAAAATCGCAGGATGAGCCGTTTTGGGGAAATTTCGTCTGTAGAAATCACAAATAATATAAAAAAATCAATTCCGCAAACTACAAGAAACACGAAATCGTCGATTTGGAGACAATTCATGGAGTTTTGTAAAGCCAGAAATTACGAATTGGGAGAAGAAACACCGGTACAACATATAGCAGATATATTGAAAGACTGGGCTTATAACATGAAAAAGCGAAATGGAGAAGATTACAAGAAATATGCTCTGAAAACAATCTGGAATTCGACTGCAAAGATGATTCAAGAAAAATATTTCAGTGAGTACAATATTAAAGTTGATCCTTTTGCCGATATAACTTTCAAAGAAGCTCGTGATGCGAGAAATAGTAAACGGAAAGAATTGCAAGCTATTCCGGATAAAAGAAAGTTAGGTTCTGTTGCAATAGATAAGAAAGATATTATAAAAATGGCAAAACTATGGAATATAAATGAACCAGATGGATTGCAAAGAAGATTTTTTCATATAGCTTCTTATGAATTAGCTTGGAGGGGAGGAGAAGCTGTAAACTGTAGAATATACTATTTCAAAGAAGAGAAAAATCAAGATGGAACTCCTACAGGAAGAATAGAATATAATACAATATTTTCCAAGACGGCACAAGGTGGGTCAAAAAGATTGGCAGACAGCAAATGGATAACAAAAAATTATATTGATGAAAATATATGTCCAGTGAGATTATTAAAACTACTCTTAGAAAGAAGAAATGGAAACATAACGTCTGAACGACTTTTTTTAATTCCAAACCCTTTTTGGAAGCTCGAAAATTCTAAAGGATGGTTTAAAAATGTTCCACTGGGAATTAACATGATTTCTTCTTGGACCAAAATTTCAGCAACGAAAATTGGCCTCGACACCACAAATAATAAAATAACCAATCATTCAAACCGTGCTAGTACAGTTACACAGTTAGCCAAAGCAGGAATAAGTGACCAACAGCTTATAAAAATAACTGGACATTCTTCGTCGGCATCGATCAAACCCTATCTACAAATTGACCCTGAACATCACGAAAATCTTGTTAGTAACTTGCGATCTTCGGATATAAAGAAGTGTTCGAACGAATATTCGACATGTGTCGAAACCATCAGAGAAGAAAATATCGAAATTTCGACACCGAACCAAAACATTTTCAAAAATTGTATTTTTAATAACTGCTCCTTTAAATAGTTATTTCAATAAAGTTAATTATAATTACTGTTCATTTATATATTGTCGTTGATTTATCTTGCCAAAAAACACTCGAACTTTTTTTTATTGGATAAATTTCTTTACTAACTCAAAAATTTTCCATCAGTAATTTCACTTGAAAATCTGACATTAGACAAAATTGCTCGACCTACGGTCTCGCAATTTTTTCATGTCAGTTTTTCTCGTAAAATTACTGATTGGCAAATTTTATTCGTTAGAAAGAAAAATTTATCCGATAAAAAAAAGCTCTTGTGTTTTTACTGTTGATAATTATATATTTCAGCTTAATTTTTTTATATCGAATCTCATATGAAAAAAAATACTTTCTTTTGGCTAACTAATGAATGCATCGAAGAATACACCTACAGAGTGTCTCAAATTGGATTTCCATTACAATTGGGTGTTTATACTTTTTTCGAGTATGTATAGAAGGGAGAAAGTTTTTAGACACCCGGAGATACTCAAATGACCAACAAAATTTTCTTCTTTTGTACGCCGAAGAGATATCCCATTCTTATATTTGCGAATCTCCAAGAAACAGAACAATGAAGCATTTTTTCGTCCCTGAAGCGCCTCTTATCCGATTACAGAAAAATGAAGAAGAATAATAGAGAAAAAAAATTAACGGCGATAAATCTAGCAACGGAGGATGTAACAGTCACGACACCCTGTAGAATACGGCATAGAATGTCTGCTCTGGCACCATATAAATAGACTGGAACGCGATATACAGGGTGGTCAAGATCCGGAATGTTTTGTCGACGATTGTATAATTGAACCTTTATGGAATCTGGTATAATGAATAACTTTCTCATGTCTTTCTGCATTGAATTGACTGATGTTTTTTCGTTTGAGTAAAACCCCCACATTATTTTCATTACAAGATTCGCCATAACAAATAATATTCACCCCACACCATAAACAGGTACTTCTTCAGAACTCAACACGATCTGAAGTGTCACCTAACGTATCTCAAGAAAAAACCAGTTTCTTGTCACGACGGTAATGATCCGAGTACCAACACATAACGTCATAAAATTGATTTATGTGACACATACATTCCGCAAACATCGACTGGAATACAATAATTCACCATTGGAAAATAATAATAATTAATAGACTCTTGGATATTGGTAGGAATGTCGAGGAAATAGCCCATATTTATTGCTCGTTCATTAATATTAGTCACAGTGTATAGAATGAACGACAGGTAAATTGAAATTCATTAGTCCATTTATGCAAATTCGTATCTATCAAACGTCAGAACATGCCAACTTAATTCCGTAATTAATGCCCTGTACAATGTACATCATTTCACGCGAAAAATATTTTATTCTTCTATATAATATTGGTGATATTTGTGGCGAGATTTGTGGAAGGTATATTTATATCATTTATATGATTAAAGCAGTGGTACTAGAACTGTTCCTTGGGGCATCCCAATTTGTATGTATTCAAAGTTGCTGCACCTAAGTCTTAATTATGTCTTCTCTACAATGAATATATTTTGGGAATTCCATAGCAAAGTGTGCTGGCCAATTTTTTTGCATAAAAAAGAGGCCAAATAATGAAAGAGAAAAAGGGATTTAATGTCGGCAATAATATAATTTCACACTTCAAAAAGCTTTCAGTAATTCTGATGATATTTTGATATAAAGTCGCATGCATATTTCAATCCATTCAAAAACATGTTCCCAATGAATTTTAGAAAGTGTGAATTCTTTATCATAAAAGTATCTGGGTATATAAACTTTGTCACGATCTTATGAAACAATGTTTTCACATCGTGTGCATATTTTATAATCTCATAAAACTTGTAGGGACTGTAAAATCATGTTGCAGCTCTATGCAGGTTAGGCTGACCTTTCATATATTCACTATTTCTGTAGGTGCGCTCTTGTAGCACAAAACAAAGCAGATCATCTATATAAATCTCGATTGTGATTTCGAAAGTGAATGTTCCAATTTTTCAAATTTATCAGCGACATACTTCCATCAAACGTATGAACAGAATGATGAATCTGAAATGTCGCATTTATCATAAATTCATTTTAAACTCGAAAAAAGCCGATAGGGCTCATATCAGGTGATTTTGGTGGCCGATAGCGGTGTTTTCTCACGCGTGTGTGATATGTAATTCGCTCGCTAATGAACATGCTCGTCAAATAATAACAACTGGAGAAATAATTAATTTCACATCAAATCTGCCGCTGTATAATTTTCAGCGCCAACTTTCTAACAATAGAATAATAATGACGAAATGGCGTTTCGAAGAATATGTCATTCTTTGTTCGTGTTAATGAGCATCGTATTGTTTATTTATTGTGAATTTCTTACAGAATCGATGTAATAATGATTATTGGAAATGCGAATGTATATTTATACAATAATTATGATGGAATGATTTGTTCGAGTTGTGGAAAATGACATAAAAAATACTAATTGCAATTGAATCCCTTTGATGATACCAGAATTCCCTCTATGCAAACAAATGTTTTTTCCAAACTATTCGAAAATTTTACCTCTAATGAAAAAAGTAGTTTTATTATATTTATTCGAAATCACTTTATTCTCATCTACACTATAAAAACAGATATGTAAAATTCCGGTAAATAACGTTGGTTATTTTATGACCAACGTTATTTACCGGAATTTTACAGTCTAATCTGTAAAATGCATTTACTATACTGTAATAATAATACATAATATATACTGCTTTATTACTTCACGATTCTTAGGTAAATATTCGGTATTTTCACATGGTAATTTTAGTTATTTTGTGTAATAATACATAATATACACTGCTTTATAACTTCGCGATTTTCAGGTGAATATATTGTATTTTCACCTAGTTATTTTCATTATTCTGGATTTATTCTATAGGACTTTTCAAATGTGATTTAGTTCTTTTTTTTTACCATCAGGTACTTTTTCATTGGTTTATTACATAATGATAGGTACATTTTGCAGTTTACTTTTGTACTGTTAATTCTACATTTGAAAGGTTGAGATGTTTGTAATAAAAATGTCAATTCCAAAGAAAACATTTATTCAACATAACATTCTGACATGCTCACATGCTCACGATGCTCACATTTATAAATAACATTATGTAATAATAAGAAAACAAAAATGAAAAATCGAAACTTCTCATTTATACTGATGATACTTAAATGAAAATAAGAGGCTCATCACACAGCAATAACTAACAAAAACAAATAATTCTCTGATTTGTTAAAACAACTTTACAATTGATATACAAGCAAGGGAATTCTGCTCCTTCATTTTGTCTATGCAAATACTGATGTTTATTATGTTATTCTATAATCAAACAATTGTAATTACAAGTTCTACACGTGAACATATTGGTTACTGTGTTTGGATCTACAGTTATATGAATTAAATTGTTTTACCTTAAAAAAACACTTGAAACTGACATGAACATTTACACACACACTGGTGACCGTGTCACCAGTATTACAATTGATTATTCAGTAAGGACCTGAAATTTAAGTGGTGAAATAAAAAAAAAATAATAAAAACCAGAGAAGTACTATATTACATGGGAAAAATACCTATTTCAGGTGAAATTACTAGATTCTGCGAAAATCCAGTAAATATTCTGCATTATTTTACAGATAATATACTGTTTTTTTCCACCTATTTTTATCAGTGTATATTAGTATAATATTATATATATGTATAATATTAGAAAATAACCATGGAAACAAATCATACATGCCGAACACTGTAATGTCAGCATTGTTTATTCTCTCTCAATCAAATTTATGCCAAGAAAATGAACTCAGAAGAAAATCCCGAAATTCCCGATAATATCTTAGAGCAAGCGGCACAAGCGACCGCGAATTTATTAGCAGTGAAATCCAGGTCGAGATATGAACACGAATATCAACTTTTTACAGAAAGACGAAATCTGAACAAAATCAAAACTGTAATTGTCGAAATTCATCTAGTTTATTTTGTCGAAAAGCTAAATCTATGAAATCTGGAGTCGATTCTCGATGCTAAAGAGTTGTTTGGCCATTTAAGATAATGACATCAACATGGTATAATAAAAAATATTGTTCATTACACGTCCAGAATAGTATATTATGATACAAGTTTCATAAGACCCTATTTTGTCATATGTAATTTTTTCTATTTTGAATTAATTTGAAGAAAAAAATTGAATAAATACAGAAACATCTTCGATTGGTAACAATGATGACATTGAAATAATCAAAATCTGACGCACAAGCGTAAAGCCCAGTTTACAGTTGAACGATTATGACTATTGCAATACCAGCGGTGAAAAATTCAATTTTGTTATTGGTCAATTTTAATCAAATACACTCTGAATTACAATTTACCAATATGTTTGTTTTGGTTTTTCTCAGAACCGTTCTGGAACTATACTGCTCATGCGCATTCCCTTCAAATCGATACCTTGAAGCAAATGCGCATGAGCAGAACCGTTCTAGGACGGTTCTAGAACGGTTCTGACGAAAACCAAAACAAAACCAATTGAAACATTGAGTTTTTCACTGCTAATATCACCTAATCCAAATCGCTCAGCAGTAAACTGGACCTAACTCTTCTGACTTTCATTTGACAGTTCGATTGTACCAATCTCCGAATAATAAAAAATGCGTACTGAAATAGAGACTATTTCGACACGCATTTGCGTTGCACAATGACTTCATTATACAAATAGAAAAATGATTTTTCCGTGCTTGCATGACTTTGTCACATGCGCACGGAAATATCCCTATTTCCTGACTCGTAATGAAATATACTATTCTCATAAGGGAAAGAATGAAACGAAGGGTAATTTTTTCGGATTTTTCATATCGCCATAACTTCCGAACGGACGGACCGAATTTCAACTTCGCTTGTTTCTTCCCATCAAATCGATTTCTCGAATCGAAAGAACCAGAATCGAAAGAAATATGTTCCCCTGAAACTTTTCCGAGCGCATGAACTGATCTATCAATCAGTGGCTGCGTGTTCATTTCGTACATATTTTTTCAAGCTAAAGATAATGATGCGGGTTATCTACCGTGTCTACGTTTTGAAAGTGAGAAGCATCCGCAACATTGACCTTATATCTCAACGAATTGAAAAACTTTCTCCTGACCCTGGCGTCATGTCTTCCACATCAGTCTAGATGGCCAAGCATCATGAAGATCATGATTTTTGAGATTCGTTTCAGATCAATTTCAAATGAAAACTCATCAACGTCGAAAATGTAAATTCATTAGGACAAGGTGTATCCAATGATACCATCTGATTTCGTCCCGGAAGTTTTTTACAAATGAAGTTTTACAAAATTTTTGAAACGATGATTTTCAGGAATTAATGTTGAATGCTTCCGGCATCTTACTATTGAAAGTTTGTTACCGTAACTTTTTTTGTTGCCGCCATCAATTGTGTCCCCAACAAGTTATTTTTTCGGCAACCGTCCGGAAAGTACGTACTTTCCAGACGATTTTTTTTTTGAGAAAGTGGCATTTTGAAAATCTTGAAAGTATGGTTTTGATAAATGCAGTTGATCATTACCATAGCAGCAAAATAACGACTGACAGCTATCTGACATAAAATTAGCTAACATTTCAATTTTTGAATGAAATGTGTTTCTTTGATTTGTTATTCTACACGGTTGCCGAAAAAATTGTGTACGCAACACGCCCGAAAACAGTTTTTTTGGACTCGCAGACTTCCAGGACTCGCTTCGCTCGTCCTAGAATTTTGTCCACTCATCCAAAAAAACAGTATTTTCTGGACTTGTTACGTAAATTACTATTGTAGTAACTATCGAGATAAAGTAAATAGAAAGGCAAAGCCATTGCTCCACTAATGTAGTTCGTGTCTTTGCAACTATTCACGACAAACATTGAACAGTAAGGAATAACCCCATTTTGCGATTAAATCTGACGACTCTATCCTGAATTCCTCCAAAGTGCCAATATACCGGGTGTTTCAAATTCGATCTCCACCATTGGGATCTCGGAAACTATATAGGAGATGATTGAATTAGGATGGTTGAATTAGGGCAAAGTTGCGCATTTACCTAAATGCCTTTTAGAAAGTTCCGAAATTTCAAGTATGTCCGGAGATATCCGGGAAAAAACAAAATTTTTCAAGATTGATTTAATTTTTTTCTGGTTTTATTCATTGAAATAAACCAAACTCGGCGAAATTTTCATCCGAAAAATTGAACATCGTTCGATGTGGTTGTCGTCTTTCGGGATACAAGTTTAAATACATTTCAGATGTCAGAACACTGTTTCAGTATTTGTAATAAATTTTCATCATATCTCTTTTTTCTACACTCGTCAAAGCCATTTTCGCCAAAAATACAGTAACATTCGAATCAACCGAATGTCAACAAGTGTGATAGATTGAAAATTAAACCTCAAACTCAAAGTCCACTGTGATGCAATATATTTTTTAAAATATCTCCGATTTTTTCAAAGAAAATGGCAACTTGTGATGCACCATCGAAAATACAATAGCAGGTTCTATTCAAAGTATAGCAAGAAAAAATCCAATATGGCGCCCATTGGAAAAAATAAAGTGGATGATGGTGGCCGGGAGACGAAACGTCGGTTAGCAAATCTGAAAGCACCATCACGTAGTAGAGAAAAAATTGCAAAAGTGCGATTCATTTCAAAATCCTACTATAAATGAAGCCAGAAAAAAATTAAATCAATTTTTTCAAAATTTTGTTTTTTTCAGGATACCTCCGGACATACTTGAAATTTCGAAACTTACTAAAAGGCATATTGTTAGTAAGGTAAATGCGCAACTTTGCTATACTTTTGAGTTGAATGTCTAGCTCATTATTAAAAAAATATACACAATAGGTTATCAATGAGCATTATCACTATACAAGCACTGACATTTTGATCACAATCAGAAATAATTCAATTCAATCTAGGAGTTGGTTTACAATGTACATGTTCAGATTGAATAAATGTGATATGATTATCTGTATCAATAATGAAATTTGAGTCAATAATGTGAATGTAAATTTTCTATATTCATGGTAAGAAGTGTGCCAAGTAGGTACAATAAATGTATGTAAGAGTAAAATATTTTTTATTGGATACGACGCTGGGATCATTAAAACAATATTTGCCTCGAACTTCGACAAATTGATAAGTATGGCCACAGTATTATTCAACGACGAAATAAAAAAAGTTGTAAAATGGCCTGTCAGTTCCAAGGCCAATCCCGTAGATTTATCGTATAAAAACACCCACGCCACACTGTATAATCGCGAACAATGCTCGTCGCTTTGTTGACTTATACTGGGTGGCAATAATTTAATTGAAGATCGCTATTATTTATTGCTCCATTCCATCTCTATCCATAATGAAATGATAAAATCTGAGAAATGTTGAAATAAAACACAGAAATATACCGCTCAAACAATGAAAATATTCTTCGTTATCATGCTTTGAATTCTAACGAAAAATTCAGAAATGCGATGTAAAATTTTAGAGACAAAAACTGAGGAACTAGTCCTCTGGCCTTACATCTGCGAAGTCCTTGCATGGCGTGTGAAACTGTGAAATCAATAACGAAAACAAAACAATCCGCTTTCAGTTATTTAGGCGCCATCAGTAGACATCTCAAGGAGGACATTTATTTTATGGGAAAGGACATGGAACTTTCTACGGGCGTTAATACATGCACCTCTGGATTAAATCTAAATATGAATGTAAACACAAATAGATCCTTTTACACTTGACCTTGAGGCTCTCACCTATACCATATTATACGAGGACAATTAGGAGAATCTACGAACTGGATTTTTGGATTTAAAATGGCGATTAGGATTCTGTAAACCCACTCAAAAGTTTTTTAGTTTTGATCCGAAGTTATAACACTTGATGTTGACGTTTCTCTTATACTGACACAATAAAATTATTAATGATTATGTATATTGCTAAACAACACTTCTAGTGTCTAGGAGGTGAAGTTGATTTTTAACTCCTAGGATATAAACGAGGATATAAAAGTTAGGTAGCTCATTTAGAATTGACAACATGGAATATTTATCATGTTCAACAAGAAAATCGTGGAGAAACTGGTTCCTACACCATGCATACCTGCATATTATATAATATTTAGTTGAATTGTGATTTCGATATTGGATCTACACTTCAATAGCCAAAAATACTAAATATTCTGTTCTATTACTTTATATCATGACTTGAGGAGAGTCTGAGATTAACTCGTATCCACTTGTATAAAATAATGAACTTCTAGTACTCCCACTCCAATAAATTGCATTATCTCTGTCAAATCGAAATAAAATGAACAAGAATCTTTTCGAATCTTCAGAAATACTAAATACTTAGTACAAAAGATACAAATGAGTTGATGTTAGTTCTCCTTCTTGTTTTTTGTTTTATTATTTTCTTCCTTCCAGAAAATTGATCAATCGAACTGTCAAATGAAAGTCAGAAGATTTGGGCCCAGCTTACTTCTAAGCGATTTTGGATACTAGCAGTGAAAAACTCAATGTTTTAATTGGTGAATTTCAATTCAGTGTAATTTGATTTAAATCGACCAATAAAAACAATAACAACATTGCGTTTCTCACTGCTGGTATCGCAAAAATCGAAAAAATCGTTCAACAGTAAACTGGGCTTTACGATTGTGCGTCAGATTTCAAATATTTCAATGTCATCATTGTTACCCGAGTTGTTACCAATCGAAGATGTTTCTGCTATTTATCGATATTGAATAATTTTTTTCAATAAAAGACTTCAAATCAATGCAAAACAAAAAAATATATATATGACACACGTTTTATAAGACACGTTGTCGCACTTGTTCCCTTGAACAACGCGTGCGATAAAATATCGTCTTATAAAACAGATATTATAAAATGTTTCATTCGAATCAAAAGTATCTTCGTTTGACCCGCAAATTTTACATTCTTAACTTCGTTATAGTGTCACTTTTGATCCCAATGAAACAATGTACTATTGTTGTTTCTAAAAATGTGTTCCCCGTTTATTTTTTTATACCTACACCTGTGCCTCCTGTGGACCTCAAAAATATTATTCCGCAACGGAAAGACGAGGCTGCAATAATCGTCCCGTCCCGCATTTTTAATGTTGAATATAATTTATGTCCCAGGAGAAAGTAGCTGCCAAGGCCGAACGATAATGTCGAAGAAACCCATTAATTTGTTATTACTGCTACTGTCTCGGCTCCTGCGGTGTACCAAAACGCAGGCCATCTTGATCGATCGTATATACCACCTAACTAACTCTTCGGCATAAGAGGAGATATGAGCATCGAACAAGTCATCATATTAATAATATTTATCTTGAAACATGCGATAACGCATATTTCGAGGGAAACGCAAAAAGGAATTTCATCTTTCGTTTTTGTGTAGTCGTTGATGCCATTTCTGATCTCATCAATGAGTCTCAAGTTGAGACTCTCGACTTTAAACCCATCAGCATTGCAATCAAGTAGGTTCTCAAGGAACATCAGGTTTTTTCGCTAGGAAATATTGGAAAAACTTGATCAGGCTCTAAATCATCTAGAAAATTTATCAAAAACTTGCCATATTTTGAAATTTGCCTACCATAGAAGAAGGTATCATTTATTTCATTAATTTCGTCATACCTATACAGGGTGGGATTTAATTCAGTTCAAGTATACTCACAAATCTAAATTAGTGAATACCGGCCGAATGTATTTTTGTTCGGTCGATGGTAGGTTAGACGTTTCTGGAGAACTGGACGTAGGATTATCCTGAAAATTTGGTTTTTTGGGTAATCAGTTTTGTTCTATCGGTCTAAAATATTTTCAGCGTTGCTGCGTTGCCGCTTCTATCGAAAAGTATCAACAACTTTGTTATTTCAAATGGAACACCCTGTATTTTATTTCATTTTTAGATTCTTCCTGAAGAGCTGATTTCGTCGATCTATCATACTTGGGGTATATCGAGAAAGATTACAGAGATATAGGGTGTGAAAAATCGAGATTTTTCAAATTTAGGAATTTTTTGTGTCGAAACTATTCATTTTTGCTCAAAACGGCTTAAATGTCCCTGTCCTAACTTTTCATTCAATATCTACTGACATTAAATAGAAACAAATACAGGGTGGTGCAAAACTCAAAATTCTGAACCACCCTGTATTTGTTTACATTAAATATCAATCGATAGTAAATGGAAAGTTGAGATAGGAACATGTAAGTCGTTTTGAGCAATAATGGATAGTTTCGGCACAAAAAATTCCTAAAGTTGAAAAATCTCGATTTTTCACACCCTCTAACTCTGTAATTATTCACTCTAGACCCCAAGTATGACGCATGGATGAAATCAGCTCTTGGAGAATTCGAGAATGTAACAAAATACACTTGAAATAACAAAGTTGTTGCTACTGTTCGATAGAAGCGGCAACGCCGCAACGCTGAAAATATTTTAAATCGATAGAACAAAACTGATTATCTAAGAAACCAAATTTTCAGAATAATCTTACGTCCTGTTCTCCAGAAACGTCTAACCTACCCTCGTGAAAAATTTTAAAATTTGCGTTTGAAACTTATGTGTGATTGAATTCAAAAAAAAAACTATAAGTTCACGCACTTGGGTTCGCATTTGAAAAAATGAAGTTAATGATGCTTGAAGAACGAAACGTCGTATTGAAAATTCAAGAACAGCAAATCATAGGAAATTCAAAACAGATGAGGAAGTTTTTTGAACACATTTCCATAATGAAGGCGCCAGCGCAAAGAAAACGGGCCATTTAGGTTTTCCTCGCGTATATTTCGAAAACAGTTCGTTATATTTCCAATTTAGAAGCATCATCCTTTCATTGTGCACTAAAATATGCATTTTTTTGTCTAATTCACACAAATTCGTATCATTTTTACCATTTTCGGGATGCCAATATCACATAAATATGGTTGTATACCTACAAACATATTTATGAGATGTTATGTTAAAAAAATCATGGTTTGGAAAACGTTAGAACTTGTGGTAACATTAATTTTTTTCATCGTTTCTGATTTCTAGATATAATTCAATGATTATCACAATAGTTCGACTTTCACACAAAATTGAGACAAATAATGTCAAGTCATTATTGATCTTCTCATAAAATTCCCAATTGGTGTAATGATTGGATCACTAAATGTAAGTGAAAATG
The DNA here is from genome assembly GCA_029955515.1 of Chrysomela aeneicollis. Lineage (NCBI taxonomy): Eukaryota > Metazoa > Arthropoda > Insecta > Coleoptera > Chrysomelidae > Chrysomela > Chrysomela aeneicollis. Next base: position 25,382,283 of record JARUHQ010000005.1, read on the forward strand.
ATGTTTTATTAAAACAAATCCAAAAGAATTTAAAATAATTGTTGGTTGCATTGCATTGTGGTTGAACTATACTATAAAAATGGCATACTGAGACTCTGTTCCGAAGAGATCCATCCACATCTCGAAAGAGAGATTTCGCCTCCCGATAAGGTGCTGGAGAGAGCAGCGGAAAACCGATCGAAAAAAGAAAAAACCAGAGAAGAAGAAAGGTGAAGGTGAAAAAAAAGGTACGACGACTATACGCGTAATCGAGCAAGCCGAACCGGAACAAAAGAGCAACGAGCGTCCTTGCGTGTGAGTCAGAGAAGGCCTTGCGGTGGACGCGAGATGCGCTGTTGCCAGCTCGAGCGGCGTTGCCAAATTTGTTGTTCGATTGATGAAGGCGCATTGTAATTATCGTCTAAATGAGGGGTCAACAACATCTTTTAACACCATTCTGGGCAGAAACATCATAAATGAGAAGAGGCTATGAACGAGTATCATGCTTTATTTTCCACCTTGTATAATGAAGGTGTCAAAATTCAAAATTGTTTGATAGTTGTGTATGAATGCACCCATATACATTCGGGATTTATTTTTAGTCATTACGCCATAAAAAGTGATGTGTCTGCGGTTTAGAATTTTTGTTTATCTTGAATTTCTGTGACATTCAATAAACAATTACTAATCTAGCAATGAATGTGTTAATGCTTGTTAAAATGATTCGAAATTGAACAATATCTATTATAATAAAACAAGATTGTTCAGTTTTGTACAAGGTAACAACAAGTAACAATTTTGGCGAAGATTTTAACGATGAGTTAGACGAGAAACTGTTCGATGAATATTGTTCAATTCAATATAAAATGTGACTAGTGTGAATCATCATGTACACCATATAAATATATATCGTTCAACATTTTGTGTTGAATTTGTGGAATCAGTAGTGATAGATTCCAAAAAAAAAAAAAACGCTTTAAGTATCTGTTTTATAATCATTTGCTCAAAGTCATATTCTTTATACCGCACACCGATTTTTCACGTTATATTTGATTTCTATGTTGAATATTTCCATCATTTACTGACAGCTCTGAGATAGTAGGTATACTTTCTAGCTGGTTATCAAACATTGGATATACTAATTTGAATATATTCATCACTATCCAAAAGTGTTACACTGCCCATCATCTTGATATGGTTTGTTATCTACACCGTGTCTGTTACTTTGATATGAAATTCCTCTTCGATTTTCCATGCACTGTCCTCGAATGTTATTTCAGTCATTATTGACGATAATTAACGAGATACTAGAAACTAGTTTTCGGCACACCGTCAGATACGCATTTGACAAAAAATCGACAAAACTGGAATAGGGAAGTGAGACCGTCGAAGCGTAACTAGATATGCGCGGTTGAAAAAGAAAATCAGCTATAGGTATTTTTTAATGACGCTCTGTCAATAAGTAAATACCTGTCTAATTATAAACTTCGAGGCCATTATAATCAGCAGGTATGTATGATGATGGGTATATGAAAAAATTGAAAAAATTATTCTATGTGTACCGACATTTGTTTCTTGTTATCAACAGTCTGTTGGTGTCATATACGAGGGTAGACTTGTAATGTTAAGCAATCATTGGAAAGTGTCCCATTTTTCTCATCACTATCCGCTCTGATTCTAGTTATGGTATGTACCTATACAGTGACTTTCAAAAAGTACGTCATAAAATTGAAGAAATTTGACCATCAGATTGACTGGTTTTCACTTAAAAAAAAAACATATTCACATGCCTATAACCAACATTTGCATTTGGATGAGAAATTTCATGGAATCTTTGTTGATGGAGCAAACTAAATCAAGGCGAGAATTTTACAAATTTTGAATATCAGGAATTGATATGAAAGTTCCGTTAAATTTCAGCGATAAAATTATTGGCAAAACTATTCAGAACAGCGAGCAGGAGAGAACAGTCAACTATTTTTCATTACATATCATGAAATTTATTCAAGAGTTAATTTTTTGCAAAAACGTTATATTCTTTATGGAAATGAAACTTTTGGTTTCGTTTTAATATCTCAAAAATTCTTTTGCCGATACCTAGGAGTTAAAATTTTGCAGTTGTTATTTATAGTAATAATAAAGAGCTCCTTTGGCTCCGATAATTTTTTTTCAGCGTAAAACAACAAGCTGTATTTGAAATTGTTGAATGCAATAAAAATTTCATGTATTCAACATGTCTTCATCTCGATCTTCATGCTCTCTCGAAATGTCTTCATTTTACCTCCCATTTTTATTATTTTCCAACCTCTCTGGTATCTCGGTGAAACCAGACCCGCAGTTTTCTTTGGTATACGCCTTATTTGCAGCTGCCTGCTCTGTTGTCGGATGTTTGATTGAGTTAACAGCAGGAACGGGTCATTGTTTTTTTTTTTTTCGTTCCTATGCTGTCAGCAAGGCAGCTTGTGCGGGCAATCTTCTCCTCTTTGCAAACGAATGAGTGTTTTGTAATTAGCTCGAGTTTACTCAATGTTAATCTATCAGCATCTATCCTACGAACGCGTACTCAGTTTTCTATATAGCCCCACTTCGGAATATGAATTCAAAAAATGTCAGTTATTCATTCTCAGTTTTTATATTTTTATATACCTACAGGATGTCCTAATATTTGGTCTACAAAGTATCTAGAGAACGCAAAGAAACCATATATTTTGAAATTGTGAGTACGATTATGGGATGCTGATGGGATTTAACCTTTGAATATATGTCCACTTCTACATTTTTTCCAGATCTGGTGTTACCTACACTATGACTAATTTGAAAATATACCGGAAGAACTCTTTCTGAAACCAACCTCTCGAAATTCGTATGAAAAATTGCTCGTGATACAAAGTAATTTTTTTTTCTATACCCATATGAAGAATTAAAGTGACAATGTCTTCTTGAAAGGTGAAACGTTGGACTGAAAACTCTTTGTCGCGAATTTTTGAAGCTAAAAAAGTTGCAAAGAGAAAGTACACATTATTTTTTCATACCTACTGACACGACTCCAGAAATAAATTCTTTCCCTTGGTATATACATTATATTCTATCATTTAATCTCCTAATACCGTTCATTACTATCTTGGCCACCCTGTATATTATTGGATTCTACAGATAATTTTGAGATTATTTCACTGTTTTCGAAACTTTAAATTTTAGTCAGCAAAATAATTTTTACATCGGCTTCCTTAAATATGAGGGTCCTACGAATCTTGCCACATATGCAATCAATATTATACAGTGTGTGAAAAATATGTGTCACACTCTCACGATACAAATATTGTTTTTTTTTCTGCAGCATTATGAATTTTGTATCACCTATCAACATTAATCGAAAACTCAATTACCTATTATCGTTTTTGAATTATAAATTGTTCCAGGTGAAAAATAGACACAATTAATTAATAAGGTGAAGTTTTTTAGACTTTTTTCGACAGTATTTTTCATGTCACGCTCTCATTTCCTTTGCCCATTAAATACTAACAATTTTTCTCCTTTTCAGGTAAGCTAATATTTTTCGGTCTGACTAATAAATGTAAGACTGAGCTATGAAAATCCTGTTGTATTTCACTCGAGTCGAGTTGAAGCAAGAGTTCCAAACGCACAGGGTGAGTCGACTTATACTTGGATACGTCCTGACCAATTCATAATTTCAAATACAGGAAATACAGAATTTGATTCCTCATATTTTCCAAGGTTAAAAACATTCGATATAGTAGATAAATTCGGATAATATATCATCCAAATTTAATGATGTAATTTAATATTCATATTATGTTACATTGTCAACATTTATTAGCTGTATCCAAAACTTTCCCTTTCTCTCACAAACCTTGGTGCAACGTCTGAAAACTGAATAAATATCAGTTGCATGTCTCTCTTGGTATCCCATCAGAAATTATTGACCAATACGTTCGTGTGCTCGATATATGTTTCATCTTACAGCCATAAAACACGACAACAACTACTGTAATACGGAATATTTGTCTTCAATCCCATAGCTTATGGGTTCGAAGCGGTTAATTGCCTGAAAACCTCGCTGAAAACGGTTTCCGTGGAATTGAAAAATGAGATACACGATCAGACATTCTCTCAGGACCCTCCATAGAAAATGAATGCTCGGAGTTATGGCACAGGATGAGTGCAAAAGTATCGAGTTCAATCGAAGAATGCCAGTAAATTCCGGCAAATTGACGTTAATTTCCCCTCTTGGGCGGTCCGAGAATGCCCTGCCAGCTGTACATTTCTCGGAAAACGATGATTTTTCTGTTGGCTTCGGCAGAAGCCATCGGCATACAGGGTGGCCCATTAGTGTGAGGAAGTACAGGGTGTCCCACTAAGGTCGGCGAGGTACGATATTATGGAAACCATAAACCTTAGGGCTCATAGAAAAAAAATATTGAGGACTAAATCGGCCAAAAGAAATTGATGGAAAATATTTTCAAGTTCCTAAAATGACCGCTAGAGGGCTACAGGGGAACATTTGAATAATAACCGTTTTAATCACTATAGCACAGGTGAATTGGATTGAATTACCACACATTTTGCTTGCAACGCAGACTCACTGAAGATAACGGAAATCATAGAATATTTTTTTCAACAAAATACTCGATTTTTCCAGGTTGAATTAATTATTTGCGAATAACTGAAAAACGAATGAAGATATCGAATCGCGGTTTTCACCAAACTGTAGCTAATACTATTCTCTTCGAAAGAAATTTGTAGCATTCCATTTGGATTTTATGAGAAAATCAGAAAAAACTGAACCTTGGGTGAACAACGCCCTCTAGTAGACGTGGTGTGAACTGGAGATCAACATCGAATGGAGCGTTCGAATGATTGTGAAATTATCTTTCAAACGAGCCTAAGTTGATCGAATTTGGAGCAAGGGTTCAGGAGATACAGCGATTTAAAAAATAATTTTTTCAACAGCTTCTTCCACCATTATTTTTCGAGATATGAAAAAAAGTAAATGAACAAACTGACGCAAATTTTGCTGAACTCTTCATTTCCGTTATTGATACAGTACCTTGATATGGTGATTTTCCGAGAAAAATCGAATTTTCATTTATGTCATAGTAGTTTTGCCCTCTAGCGGTAATTTCAGGAACTTGAAAATATTTTCCATCAATTTCTCTTGGCCGATTTAGTCCTCAATATTTTTTTCTAGGAGCCCTAAGGTTTATGGTTTCCATAATATCGTACCTCGCCGACCTTATTGGGACACCCTGTACAGTATCTCGCCTATAATGAGGAGTATGATACAATGTTTCAGATAAAATTTAAATGGTTTACTTTGTTGCTTATTTTAAAAATATTTTGGAATGATGGTGACATAATATACTGGGTGTTTCATTTAAAAAATCAAGTTTTTAATATTGGAAGTTTGTCAAGTTAATGTCTCTGTATGAAATGTCCCGTTAGAGATATGTAATTTTCAGTTCATACCGACATTTTATCTGACTCTTTTTGTTGCATGTCTCGAATAATGCTGCTTAAATTCTATCCATAAATTTTGTATGATGTATTTGTGGTGGTCTGTTTTTTCTTACTTTCAGCAAGCAATAACTTGACAACACCGCAAAATTTTCGAAAAAAGAAAATACCTTCTTATGTAGAACATTTTGCTCAGTTCAACGACGAAAAAAATTACAGGGGGGTCCATTTAAAAAAATAATGATTTGTATTGCCCCGCTTCGAAGAAACACTGTATATTCCAAAATATTTTTAAAATAAGCAACAAAGTAAACCATTTAAATTTTATCTGAAACATTGTATCATACTCCTCATTATAGGCGAGATACTGTACTTCCTCACACTAATGGGCCACCCTGTATAACATGTTTAGATTCAGATGAGTAGTTGCAGCAATGTGTTCTTTATACAGGGTGTCTGTTTTTCGAGGTCAACCCTGATGGGGATCTCAGTTATTATAAGAGATACGAGGTCGGCAAAGTTGTGCATTTTCATGCTGATCAATGATGTGAAAGAAAATTTTAGGTATCATTTTTAGTTTTTGTAGCAATGAAAAAAAAACTGAAAATTGTGATTGTCTGAATACAAAGATTTGACAGACGATATGTTTGAATCTTACATGCAAATAAAAATTGAGAAAAAACCGTTTTCACGAAGTGTTTTGAACATAACACCATCAATTCTGTCAAGCTAACCTTCTCAAAAACGAAGGTATAAAGTTAGGAAAGAACTTGACAGGAGAGCTAGAAGTTTTTTTTCCGCAAAACGAAACAAAATTATTAAATACATAACAAAGTTATAAAAGATGCTCGAATACTACACCATTCTCTTCTAGACACAATTTCACTCGCTCTTTATCCCAGCTCAGCAATATCATCGATGGGTACAATTTTAAAAAATCTTCATTTTCTTCATAAACAATAATCCAGTATTCTTTATTCTAAAATCTGATTCTTGGAATTGTAGGTACCCATTTAGTTTGTTAAACACAATTTTTTGCCGATTTTTTGGCATTGTTCCCAAAGCACTCTTCGCAAAAACAATTGTTTGCCAATTTTGACTAGTTGAGTGATGTATCTCTGACATCAAGAACGCAATGGAAAATACGATGACAAATTTAGATTCCTTGTGATAAAGTGCCTCTGGAAAGTCCAAGTTATAAACGTCTAGTTCACTCTCTTATAATAACTGAGATCACCATGTTTAAGCTGGAAATACGGATACCCTGTATTGCTGGATAGGTAGCTCAAAAAGTTCTTATATACAGAGCGGATCACGGTGGATAGATGTTTTTATAAAAGTAGTTGTTAAAAATTCCTCAGAGGTTACAATATGTGGTTAACTCATTTGAATAATTTTCAACTAATCATATAGGATTTTTATCCCATCGATAACAGTTTTTTTATCACCATTCCAAGATAAGATTAAGGCAGGAATTATATTGAGAAAGATACCATTACCATTTTGCGATCAAGTTTGCATCAAGTCGATATATCATTAATCTGCATATGTTTGAATATAATCTATTATGTACAACAGAAATATTCAGATTGCGATTTTGAATAAAAGGTATTCAAGGTGAGGCTTCAAAAAAATTACCACACCTACACGTCATATTTTTCTCAGTTGCTTCGGACATGGAATTAGTTTTCTCCGTTGCAAATAACCTAAAAATCATATTAATGCGTCATTTGTTTCACTCGATTACCGTACTCTACTTGGTGAACTGTACGTAAGCATTATACGCGTAGTTTATTGTAATTGGAAACCAAAAGCGGGTCCAGATTGTGACCTTGGGGCACACCGCAGCGGCAGCAACACTATAAGAAAACGATAATGAACCAATGCACGACCCACTGAGTGATCATTAGGTGCTGATTATTTGTTAGATTGCTAGATATTATTATGAATTGTTGTTATCTGTTTTCTATCACATGTCTGTTGTGTAACTGTTCCATTGCAATAAAGAGGAAAAAAGAAAGGGACACAAACCAAAAACTCCCCACCATACTGCGGTATGGGTGGCAATTTTGTTTTAATTTTTTTCTGGTGACCATATCGAAGGAATTTTTCTCGGAATTTTTGCTCAACAGGATCATGTCAGTCTCGACTCTCGATATTTTATTTTATGGTCACAGTTTGTTAAAAATATCAATCTTCGATCGTGAGTAGCAAATATTTGTTTGGATAGTATTGTGACGTGTCCCATCAATGATAAAAATATTCATTGTTGTCATGGCCTTCGCGATGTTCGTTATTCGAAAAAGGTAATTAACCAGCATTAGGTCATTCCGTACCTGTTCGTACCTTTGGATCCGTTGACGCATATAAAATTTAAAACATTCGAGATGTATTATTCATGAGGTTGATAAAGAATACGCTGGTTGTCCATCCATTTCCTTGTTTGATGTGTGAATATGCAAAAATGTTGAATATTTTTTTACAGTACTCCTATAGTGTGTAGGTACTCTAAAACTAGTCTTTGTTCTGTTGACTTGGCTGATGACTATCCGCGTTTATTTGTTCTAGAAGCTTAATTAGTACTTTTTTATTTCTCTAATCTGATAAGGATACCAGGAATGAGTGGTAATTCACGTAAGTCTGGAAAACACCGCCTTTTGATCGAATAGGCAAGATTATGCATAGGACGAGCCTATTCATGTTGTTTGTTTTCTGATAATGGTGGAAATATCAAATAAATTATCATGAATTTAAAATGATCAACTGTATTTTTCTGAAGCATACCTTATTTGACCATGAAAAAGTGCTACATCCTCAAGAAGAAAGCTTCTGAGAAGTGACCCCAATAAAAAACCTAGCAAAACCATTTTTGAATTTTGAAATCACAGCAGTACAGTAATTTATTACTAATTTATCACCACATGTGCGACTTTATTATCCTTCATTGAGACAAAAAAACCAACGGTTCTACTAGCTTTATATATAAATCTAGCAGAACCATGCACACCTTCACCATTTTTTTTTTCATAACTGACATAGGGCATAAAAAATCACCAATTCCAATATTTTTCGCAAATGTGGTAATAAATTAGTAATAATTTACTGCACTACTGTGATTTCGAAATTCGAAAATGGTTCTGCTAGGTTTATTGGGGTTGAGAAGTGAGTTCTTGAGGGGCAGAAACCAGAAAACTATTTTTCCGCGTGATATCCAACAATGATTAAAGAATTCTCTGCTACATCGGGCAGATTTATAGTTTAAACTGACTTTTTCGACGCTAATCTCGAGTTTAGGAAAAATCTCTGCATTCTTCTCTTGACGTACAGAATCCCTGGCGCTCACTGACAGTTATACCACTATTTATATAGGGGAGATTATTTATAGCCTGAATATTCCAACTAGCTGTTAATTTATGTCTTGATTTTTGATGGATACGGAAATAGGAATTCATCTTAAGGGGAACAATTATTGGAAAAGTTAACTATTTGAAATCTTTTTCCTAACTAGTGCGAACACTTTAAATTCCTCCAGAAATAAAATAGCATTCAAATTAATTTATTGGAGATTTTTATTATTTGAATTAGGATTGTTCGAAAAGATATTATCTCAAACGAAGATACTTTCTTATACATCATTCTGTCATGACGTTTTGAGACTTACGGTAAAAATCATCGGACGCCACTGCTTTCTTTATAGTTTTTTTATCGGATTGAACAAAATACAAGTTTTTTGAATTACCTATATATTTTTTTTATAGACTCATGTCATGCTCTATATTCTCTAGAAAAAAATAACTGATGATATAAAAATTTGGACACCCTGTATCTGAAAAACGAATCAAATTAGGACATACGTTCACAAAAACTCTTGATAATTTAAAATAATCTAATAAATGACATTTGGTAAATAATAATACCTACTCTTTACTGATTGTAACCGTATTTGGTCGAGTCCCCTTAAGTTTTGTGTTACCTACTTCAATACTTTAACCTATGAATAATTATTCCGTCATAGTAACAAACCAGGGATCCGTTGACAGCAAAAGATGATACGGTGCAGCCACCCGCAGTTTTTGGGTTTTTAAATCTATGATGCTCAGGCGGTACTATATAAAAAGCAGTGCGTACCCTTGTCTAGCCTACACAACCAATAATAACTTTGACATAACCCTATACGGGAGGTGATATATCGGTCTGGAGCTTTGCCTATAGAAAATGATCCGTTGAAATTTATTTATTGTCATAATAATGTTTCTATCTAACACATAATTTTTGGACCCTCCTGTACCTATAATCATATCTATAAGGCAAAGTGTGCGAAATTTTCGAAGAAGTTATTTTTGATTTTATGGTTACTAGTGGACGATTTCATTGAGAAATCGTCCATGAGATAGGTTATAATAAATAAATCAACGCTGCTTCAATTGAACCAAGCATGATCGTTAATCAAGACTATATAATTAAACACTCGTGAAATGGCTTGTTGAAATTATCTTTCAAGCTCGCAATAACGATGGACATTTCGAAATATTATTATTATACAGATTTATTGTGATTCGGAAGTCGTATTTGCACTAGTGGGTGATATAATGCGCTTTCTTCATTTTTCCCAAACTAATTGGAGCTTCAAATCAAAGATCGAGGGGTTGACCACATGGGAATTCCGGTGTACAATTGAATTCCTTCTTTTTTGCGCTAGAAAAAAGACGAAATCTGTGTGTTTTATTGCTGAAAACACCAAGAAAATCAGATGATGTTTCACTAAAATGTTAAATAAATTATTTTAACCCGTCCTCGTTTTTTTTTTTAGAAAAAAACAATTTCTGCTGACCCTGTGATTTTGTAACTCTATAGTAGTCACACCCTATATTTTATTGCTTTTTCAGATTCTGTCTGGAAAGCTGATTTTATTATCATACTTGGGGTCTAGCTGGAACGATTACAGAAATATAGGGTGTGAAAAATTGAGATTTTTCAACTTGAGGAATATTTTGTGTCGGACCTATGCATTATTGATCTAAACGGCTAACATGTCCCTATCTTGACTTTTTATTCGCCATCAATTATTTATATTCGAATGAAAAAAAATACAGGGTGGTTTATAATTCTGAACCCATTTGTGATTCAGTTAAATATCATTAGATAGTAGGTCAAGAGTTAGGATATGGACATGTAAGTCGTTTTGACCGAGGTTTTAACCATTAATGAATAGTTCTTACACAAAAAATTCACAAAGCTGAACAATCTTGATTTTCTAAACCATATATCTTCTCCCTAGACCCCAAGTGTTATATAAATCGATGAAATAAGCTTTTCAGGGAGAATATAAAAATGCAACCAATTACATGGACTTCCATAAGAACCAATATAACTTTTATGTGCCACAATTTTTGAGAAATCCTGTATATTTCGAAATACTTTCAGAATTTACCCTTTATAAACGTACGAACTACTGAAATGAGAAAAACTTTGAAAGTTTCGCAGTTTCACTTTAAATCTCTGTCGCGCTAGTAGTGAACCACCCTGTATGTTCCTATGTAAATTGAATCATGTGTTCGATAGATATATGATGATTTACAGTTTACACCCTAGATTTGCTGATTTTTTCTGAATAAAAATGTTTTTCTTGGATTTTCTTTCTTACGGATTCAGATCTTGGAAAAAGGAGGGAAAAAATAGAAAAATACCATCAGATGATATATTCTGTTTCCAACGAGGATTTCGATATAATAAAATACAGCCTATAGCCTCACTGATGACAAATTTCGAAATTTTGATATCTATATAATTCGGTATTATTCAGATTCTCTAATATTTAGTGACATCACTCTGGAGCTAGGTCTGAAGTTTATCTTTAGTTTCAAAATTCCATCGTTATTTGTTCAAATCTCGGTTCAAATTGACATATCTCTCCCGGAGGAATTCCGGGGAATTCCAGGGGAATTCCGGCTTATAGTGTACATATTTTCTCCTAGTGGTCAACCCCTCGGTCCCGATCTAATCGAAATAATCTTGGTGATATAGAAAAAATATCACAGTTATTTATCAACTCATTTCGACAAACTATTTTGTATTTTTTAGCATTGCAAGGGAAACTTTGCAATATGAATTTTCTGAAAGTGGGGTATCTACCCCTTGTGGGAAGTGGGGTGAGGGGTTGATAATTCTATACTCGAATGGTTGTTTTGAAAACACGAATCGACGTATCCGATCTCAGAGTCAATATCACGATGCCGGTGATATTTTCTCACGTTTGCATTTCTCAAACAATCTGATCCTTCGTATCTGATTCCATGTTGATTATTTTCAAATGCAACGTTATTCTATAGTGAACTTTCTTAAAAGTTCTGATTTTTATGTTGGCTGTCAGTTTGCAGGCAATGAAAATTCCTGAATTTGAAACAAACAGCTCAAACCAAGTGGATCGAAATAGTCTTGCACACATCACCGATCCATTCTAGTTGATCTCCTGTCCCGTCCACAGCTTTACCCTTCATCCGGATGCATCATGTAATCGATTTAGTTCAATCAACAAATAATGGGAGGCACCCAAAGCGTATATTCAAAATTGGACGCTGATTTGTCATAGGCGTCGTCAATCATCGTCTCATATTCATTTGGCACCACATTAATTCGAGCTGGCAGTCGAAGCTTTTCGCGTTTCGCTGGCGTATAAAAATCGCCACTAATGAATTTGCAATCGAGATATCTATCGTCCGCATCTCGACCGTCTTATTAGGATTCATCAGACGAACTAGATACACGTCGCACATGTTTTAATTGGTCGTCGAGCCCATATAATTATCGTTCACTATCGCGAATCTGTTGGCTTCATCTTCATCCGAAGGAGACAATAATAGATGTGTCCTCTGTGTATGAATTAGTGGTGTGGTAATTGAGAAATCAATGGTGGGGTGCTATAAAGCATTTGATAATTGCTGCAGTTTAACCGGTTGGACGGTGGATTGCTAGAAGCAGTATTTCCATTTCCGTATACATGCACGGGAAAATGTAAGCGAAAAAATAGTCCATTAACAATAATTTGAAAAGATATATGTTCCTACTTGTTGCCATGTATGTCTAGAAAGCATTAAGCGATGATGTACTGGGTGATTCAATAAGGGTAACGAGGTACTGTATCTCAGTAACTAACAGTCGTAGCAGTTTGGGGAATAAATCCTTCAGAGGAAATCGACCAAGAAAAATTGCTGGAAATATTTTTCAAATTCATACGTAATAGCTTCGATCGTATAAAAAATTGATTTTTTTCGGAAATTTTCCTGTATAAGTTCAGAAATGAATACTCTCACGTTAATGCCAACCTACTGGTCCGTCAAGTAAAACTCAAGTTATAGACATTTACGGTCCAGAAAGTTAAGGATCCCCCTACCGCCTTTATTTCACGTTCTACAATGAAACTTCATCGTTCAAAAAGATGGACCATCATGTTGGCATTAACGTGAGAGAATTCATTTCCAAACTTATATAGGAAAATTTCCGAAAAAAATCAATTTTTTATACGATCGAAACTATTACGCCCCCTAGCGGTGGACGTATCACTTCAAAAAATATTTCCAGCAATTTTTCTTGGTCGATTTCCCCCGAAGGATTTTTTTCCCAAACTTCTACGACTGTTAGTTACTGAGATACAGTACCTCGTTACCCTTACTGAATCACCCGGTATATGCAACTAGAACCCTGCGAATATAGGAAGACTCTTTCAGCTTATTCGAGACCTTTTTTGTAAAAAAGTTGGAACATAAAGTCACATTGTATAATCTTCTTTCAAAATCTGTCAGTGTTTGCAAAAAAAAGAACTGACATTACCTTAGGAGAAGAGGACCCTGATTCTTGATGTATTTTGATCATTCTGTATGTCGAAAACGAAGCTTTCGAAATAAGTATAAAAACTTGCCTTGAAATTTTTCAATGAATCAACTCTCGAAGTTATTTAATACCCTGTAAGGTGGTGCTAAAATGTTATAATCTGAGTAGGTGCAAGAAATTGCCTTTTTCTAAATCACTAACCACATCAGCTTTGAAAAAAATCTTTGTGCATGTATATATTGTGATAAATTATTCATGTTCAATTAATAATAGACCAACTGTCTGATATTTCCAAATCATTTATGGCTTTTGTCTTTTCATATACTTAGGTATCAGATCAAGTTTTTTCCTAGTTTTTTTACCTGTAGAAATAATTCATTTATCATAGACTGAACATAATTCATCAACCCACATGAAATCCATTAATTACACTCCAGAAATATAATCACGCCGTCTCTGTTGAGGTGAAGGTGTTGAAACACAGCAAGTAACATCAATCCGGCTCGAAGGACCAACATCTGCGATACAACCTAATCATTCACGATGATTACATTCAGATTCTTGTTCTCGAACCCAGATTGCTAATAAATGTCGATGTTACCTATGCATCCACTCGGAAATTTGGCTTTTTATCGACACTCGTGGGCGAATAAAACATTCATTTTTTATTTTTTATTGTCGCCGCGAATGCTTTTCACGCTACAATAAACTTCTCGAATATGGTATGCCTCGTGAATACCATCAAAACAAGCAATTTAAATGTAAATAATGGAAATCAGTCTTTATGTTAATGCAGAATTGGATAATTCGGAGGTTAACTTGCGAAAATGTCGCACTGAAAAAATAAATAGATTTTTATTTTACTAAATGAATGGTAATGTCGAATAAGTTTCATTGAACGAATTACATGTTAGTGATATTACTTTTATAAGTGCTCAATATCTTGACAAATCTATTACATACCACATCAGAATAGTAATAATTCAAATTATTATTGACTACCTCATCAATTGAAATGTTCTATAACACGAAATTATCGAATACCTTTTCTGTAGTGGTATTAGGTTCAGGGTGAATATAACTTAACCAATATTTGTATTTACCACTACAAATGGTAGCACGTATGAGAATACTTTACGTGTTGTCAAGATTTACCACTACGAAGAGTATTAATTATTGATTTCCGAAACAATAAGCACGTGAAAGATGCACCAGCTCAGTGGTCAATCGGGGATGCGAATTGCGACGCCATTTGTTGTGCTGTTGTTTGCCGTTGGTGGTTTGTGTACTCATTCTCATTGTTTTATCACTTTAGTTTTGCACTTACGCTGTTCAAAGTTGTAGTTTAATGAGAACGAATATATACCTATAATGGAAAAATTAGTGATTCAGTGGAATTTGGATCAATTAATACCAGAATTCAAGTTGAATTCTGTTTTGAGTGTAATAGCGAATTTGGAATGGCAGTAATGGCAGACTCCAGAATCGCATGTAAGTATGTCTTACACCAACAGTGGGTATTTTTATTTATTTTTTGAATTAAACAAAGAAATATGTGATTATTTTTGTACTTTTGTATTTGATTATTTTCCCAAAACCTGATGTGACCATCGAATATTCATCAACATTCAACAGTGAACAATTATTTCTCCCTGAATGATCTAACAACTTTCGTACACGAATTTCTCTCTTTAGAAATATACCTGATGTCCGAAAATTGTGCCTTAAAAATTGATAGGGTGATTTTATTACATTGCCAAAAGTGTCCACAATTTTTTCAAAACTCACTAATATAAGGCTTATTCGCCTTTCAGAGTGGATTTTTGAAATAAATACTTTTTATAGCCTAAATGCCGTGAAATGAATGTAAATCATAACTTTGAAACTTTTATGAAGATTATGTATTAATTTGTTGTCATGGAAGTTAATGGTGAATTATTATTATATTATGATGATAATACTCTTTATTCATTTTTGTTGGAGCCTTTGTGACATTGATAATGATATATTGAAAGGGTGCATATGGTTCGAATGATTATCTCAATGAATAAACGTGTTATTTTTTCACGATTTCCTCGGTGACAGCTTACCTATTTCATCATGATATTCTCGAATATTTTCATTTTTTCAATTGTACATTTTCAGGATCCAGAAACAAAAATATTGAGACAGAAGGATATCTTTATAGAAGGTCCATGGAATTCAAGGCTCTTTGGCTCTGAAGAATAATTTAATCCTTTTTGGCATTATTTTCTAGAATATATTACTCCTAAATTTTTTTCGCATAATATCCAATATTCAACAATTGATTATGTTACCGGAAAACAATATATAGTTATGAAATACTCATATATTGAAGTTATAATTAACCTCCTAAAACCCCTAATATTACATCAGTATAGATAAACAATATTCACAAATTCATAAACCAAAAAGGATAGGTAGTATTATACATTGTCATGTGAATGCTAGGTAATATTCTGATTTCGGTATATAGTACTCCATGCCACCGATAAGTAAGAACAAATCGACAAGTGGGAGTTACTTGTTTGTAGTGGTAAATAATAACCAAACAGGAAAAGTACTTCATACTTGAAGCTTCAGTATTTATTATTGTTTGAATCGTACTATTTCGTAGTGGTAATTTTTAATAAATGTAGTGATTGGCGCCTATTTGACCACAACGCTTGGTATAATATAGTCATCTTTCGGTATTCATAACGGATTATTTTTTTCAGTGCGCGAGAGGTTTGCCCAATATGTGTTTTTGTCGTATACGAAGAAATGCTCAAAACTATGGCAACAGTAAGGCCAAATGTTCTTATTTGGGAAGCGGGTGATTTTCATCCACCTTCTGAAAACGGGAAACAATTAATCAAACAAAATAAATTCAATGAAATATTTATTCTTTCATCCTCCATCACCGTCTCTCGACCTCTGAAAAAACCCAACTAGGAAGCCAACGGTTTCGCAATCATAATTCTTGGCATGATAAAAGATGATAAAAAACGTAATTTCCCTTATGATCCTTCGAGCCGGACAGTTATATAAAATCGGCTAATCTAGTCGCCACTATCAGCAACATTAAAAACAAAATAGACCTCGCGCAATGGTGTCTTTGATCTCTGTCGCTCTCGTTTTATTTTCGATCTTCAATTTGTCCCTAACGAATGCGAACAACATGTCATCTGCTCCAACACCACTCACACATCAGCGGTTAATGTATTTTTATTTCCGACAGAGAAATTCTAATTCGAACCGATATAGAATTCGAACGTAAAACGTACAAAAGAGCCGTCATCTGTGATCCCCGGGGAATCCGGCTCGAAAGACCAAATATACAGGATGTCCAAGGAATTTCTTCACCAAAATACTCTCCCTGGACCAAAATAAGAAGTAGAGGTCTTTAGAGAATTTTTCCGCATTTTTTATAAGAAATATAATTTCATTTATTTTTAAAAATCCCTACTAAGCTCTGAGGATAATTGGTTTTAAAGTATAGTGATTTAGATTGAGTTCGTATTTTCGAATTAGATTTAATTATGTCTTGTGAGGTATGCCTCTTATATAAGACACCCTGAGGAGGAGAGAAACCATGGTAATTGATGAGGTAATAGGGAACATCAATAGTCAATGACGTACTCAGAAAAAGTTTCATTAATTTTTAAGTCAATGAAACTCAAATTATGGAACTTGAATCGAAATTGTTTTTTCTTATGCATATTTACCATTTGCGTCTATCCTCAAAATTCCAGAGCGAAAAATCCGCGATAGCTCTTTTAATTTTCGAACTATTCGAAAAAAACTGAACCTAACCTAACTGAATATTTGAATTTTTTTATTCTTGCTGTTTTACTGGAGATACAAAACAACTGAAATAACTTCTTCATTGTCACATTTTGTGATCTTCAAAAAAGCATTATTAATTCGTGAGTTCGACGTTTCGTCTTCTCGTGACCATCATCAACATTTTTTTTCGTTACGAAGATGCATCTTTTTCCAAATTTTTCACCATGAACCGACACCTGGAATACAACATCATTAATAGTTACTTGATCAACAACTCTTTCGCGATTGAATCTCGTCAATGATAAATAAATAAAATAAATCAATTCTTTGAGTGTCCATGTATTTCAGAAGTCAGTCCATGATGAAAAAAATGGAAAAATATGAACCTTCGTATTAAAAAAATAAAAGTTGATGATAGCCGAAAGAAGACGAAACGTCGAACTCTAAGAATGCCATTCTGAAGATCACAGAATGTGGCAATGAAGATGTGATTCACATTTTTTTCTCCAGTTTCTCCAGTTATAAAGCAAGTATAAAATGAAATAGATAATTCAAAAATTCAGTTTTTCTCGAATATTTTGATGCGCGGATTTTTTTCTCCATAATAATGACCAAAAAATTCCACAACTTTGCCCCAATTTAAAATTTTTTCTATCTGTTACGGTTCTCGAGATTTCAATGATGAGTGTCGAATTTGAATAACCATGTATAGCGACTGAGACGAATCATTTCGGAAAAGAGATAAGTTCGGCCCGATTATCTTATTTTGGTCCCAAATCGTGCAAACATTTCAAAGACACCCTGTATAAATAAATCCACAAACGCGAGCAAAATGATAAATGAACATGGAAGCTAGTTGGCTATGGCCAGCAGGAGCGTTTGATGTGTTCTTTTTAAACGACCGGATGTACTTGTTATGGCGTTTTACTGCGAACGACTCGGGGTGTTTTTCCTAATTGGTCGTCTCGAATTAACCCGATTTATGCGCATTCCTATCGACAGGGTGTGACGATGAAAATCCGACCTCGGGGTCGAGGAACTAGAAAAAACGCTTATCCGAGTGCCGACCCAACGAAATATTTATTTTCGTGGACATTATCATGGTTTCCGACAACGAACGGTATTGTTTGGGATTGCGTCGAAAATTTCTTGGCAAAAGTTCAATCGAGTTTCTTTGTGCTGTCCATTTGGTCCTGGAACAACTACCTGTAGCTTTCGTGTATGGTGAAAGTGAAGATGATAAGGGAACTGATCGTACGTGAAAAAGCCGAGAGTTGGTATCACTTCCGTCGAAACCGGAAGTGGAAAAAAATCATTTGTAAGTGAAAAGGTGAAACTTATCATGTTCATAGCATGTCCCAAATTTCAATAAATCACCTCTGAAACTAACGGAGATACGGGGGGTGTACCATGATCCTGTTACAGCACCCGGTATATCTTTCATGTCATGGAACTATCCGAGAAGATTGAAAAAAGTCCTGATAGGAAAAATTCAACAGATCAGGACTAGAACGATGGTCTGAAACCGAGGTAATCCACAAAGATCATCGTTGAGGATTAAATTCGAGGAAGCAGCCTAGATACAGTGTAGAGATTCGAAATGTATAGTTTTTTCAGTTTGACACTCTTGATTATGGTTTTGAGAATTTTGTATCTGGTTGTTTCTTTTCTAGGACTATCCTGTTATCGAACTATCACTTCACATGCTGGGCAATTCTTTCAAGGTTGCCCACTTAAACTGATATATCAAACTACATTTCTGCTTTCTTACTAATTTCCACCTGCCATTTAGATTCTCAAACTCTGACTACACACATTGAACAGGGAAAAAAATTATTTTTTTTTGTTTGCTTTGTCCCATCCACAGTTTTACGAATGATGGTACACTTCATACCGCGTGCTCCTCCAATATAATTCAATGAAGCCAGAGATACAAGGCGGAGTTGGGACAAAACTCAAGCCATGTATTTTCTCGAAGACGGACCTCATATTTTCGTCCAAAAGATGCATCCCAAATTTGAATGTACCAGAGCCGGAAATTAGATAATCAATGATATTGATAACCTAGCTATCCACCAATGAATTTTTCGAACGGGATATCCACAGTTATATCAACGAGTATCGCACCGCCAATTTTCTGCACCTCTCGATGTATTCTCGTCGAACATACCTCTGCAATTAGTCTGATACTTCTTCGTTCGCGGTCATCCCACTGCAATTTCTGGCCGATGATTCTCTTTTCGCACACGTCAGGAATGCTCTCAACGAAGTAGGAAATGAAGGGAAGGACCGTCGAATTTTCATTTCAATTTTGAGAGTGCTACAAAACACGCACTGACAATAATATTTCTGGTGGAATTGGTGTCTTGATTGTTGGTGGCTTGTGCTGGATTTTTTTCGAATACCTTCTCATTGTGTGGATCATAATTTCAATGTTTCATTTGCGTCACGTGACGTCACGCTGTGGCCATTAAACAGCTGATGGGAGGGCAAACGAAAATTTTATGAGTTCAGTTATGCTAGTGTTTAGTTTTTAATTTGAACGTAAAATGTTTAGTGCATGATTCATCTAAGGTTTCACTGTCATGACCGCCATATTGTGATGCTAGCCTCAAGTGATCTATTGAATGAAATGTCATAATTTTATTTGAAGGCATAAATCCATGTGAAGCAAACTACCCCATATTTTAAATCGTTTCCCACTGGTCTAAAACTTCCTAGATAGGTTATAAAAGATATCCGAATCAACATTATGATTATGATTATGAAGTTGCTTTTTTTAATATGATATTATAACCTACATAATAGAAATCTAGATTTGCAACCCACAAAAACTCAAGGATTTAGAGATACTACCGTGCTATTTTAATTTTTTTACCAAAATAGCACTGAAGGAACTTTGACGGAAAGAGTTATCCTCACCTCTTTTGAAGCAAATGACATTTTCTACAGTTCAAGTAATATTACAGCTCTGTAAGTCTTATACTGATTCTACCAAATATCAGATTTTCAACATCTACTGTGTTTTTGAAATAGTCTACTAAAATTCCAACTCTCAACAGTTTCTTATGAAATAAATCAACAGACTTATCGCGAAAATTCAATCACTTGTGGTATTACTACTGAAAACCTCTTGGAAATAGTAATTTACGTAACAAGTCCGGAAAATACTGTTTTTTTGGATGAGTGGACAAAATTCTAGGACGAGCGTAGCGAGTCCTGGAAGTCTGCGAGTCCAAAAAAACTGTTTTCGGGCGTGTTGCGTACACAATTTTTTCGGCAACCGTGTAGAATAACAAATCAAAGAAACACATTTCATTCAAAAATTGAAATGTTAGCTAATTTTATGTCAGATAGCTGTCAGTCGTTATTTTGCTGTTATGGTAATGATCAACTGCATTTATCAAAACCATACTACCAAGATTTTCATATTTACAATGACAACAACGATGTGATTCTTCCCGGCATAGTCCGGGAAGTACGTACTTTCTCAAAAAAAAAATCGTCTGGAAAGTACGTACTTTCCGGACGGTTGCAGAAAAAAGTTAATAAATCCTATAACCTGCATCAAAAGACCCAAGCGAGATTCGCAGGTATGATAGTTTGTACCAAAATCCAAAATAAGTAGAAATCTTCAGAAATTAAAGGCTGAAAGTTGATCGAAAAACCATCTCCGACAAAGCCAGAATAGAAGAGAAACCATACTAATTGTAAAACTTTCATCAAGACTAACAAAAAACAGTACTGAAACGTGCTCATTAAACGGTAAACGCTCCTTCCTTCATCTCTTTATCATTTTCGGACATTCCACAGCAGCGATTTTCAGGTTCGCCCTATACGTACGTAATCGCGCCTCCGTTTTGGCTTTTGGATCCAGAAGAATGACGATTCGATGCCAGAGAGGCTGAGAGGCAGATTATTATTAGAAGAGCCGGTCGAAGAATGTCAATGGAAGAGTCGGCGAAAAAATGTCAAAGTCGCTCTGCCAGATCGATGACCACTTAGAATGTCATTTTTGCTAACGTATAAGCCAATAAAATAACGTCTTATCGAACGGTAGAAACCAGGTGGTTACTAGCTAATGAGACAAATATATCACGTTCACTTCGTGTATTTACAATGATTACATTTCAATATAAAGTACATAGATCTTTCTGCTTACGCTAGATCCGGCATCATGTAGTATTTGTTTGGTATCAGAGGGGTATTGATGAGAGGGGGTGAAGGGCAAGAAAGTACTACATGATACAGTAGCGTACAGTTGAGATATTTTGAAGGGTACAAAACATATTCAATTCTTCATTTTCTATTGAATGATTTGACTTCATTGGTTACAAAAAAAAAACAAAATGAACAGTAGGTAAATAGGGGTAGGTAGATATCGAATTGTACTTTGTACAGATTGAGGTGATTAAATAATGAAAACCTTGCTGATGAACATTGTTTATTATTATTAGGCATATCTGATTATTATAAAACAATTCATTTACATCAATTCTGGTAATATCATTCTGATATTCTAATATATATCTATGTATTTTTTCCTCTTGATGTGATGAACTGGATTTTCAGAGTAGATGTTTTTATTCTCAATCAGAGAATGAAATAGAATAAAATAAGTATAATAACACACAGAAATACTTCCATATATACCCTGTAAATAGCTTTCGGTATTCCCTCTCAGTTTCTAAAGCTGTTGAGGTTGATGATGATCAGGAGAATCATTTGGAGTAAGATGGCGGCCGGTGGAGTAGATTCGATAACCCCCCAATGAATCACTATAGGGAATATAATTTATCTTCAAATGTACCTATCTCTTGATTTGCTTTCCAAATCCATATTCCAATGGCATATTCTCCACGTAGTTCTCCTTGTCAAGTAACCAATGACTCAATGGTTGATATCCTCAACAAAAAGAAAAAGTATATTATCAAATATGTGTTACTTGTGAAAGAATTGAAGAAAAGTTATTACCTCTCAATATTCTTTGGCTGCAATACTGAAACATCAATAAAATTGGTAAAGTTCCACTAGTGCATGATTTCTTGCCAGCTGGTGAAATTCTGATACTTTCTGGAGAAAAATGATCATCAGAGCACAAAACTCCATAGAAAGGTATATTTCCGGTAATACCCAAAACATTGCACCAATATCGATATTTTTGGGAAACCTATAAAATGAAATCATTTATATCACATACCTATTATATACGGCTGTATCATCATGCAATCGGTGAACAAATTGACAGAAATGGCAATAATTCATTCAAGAAGAACTTAAGATTGCCGAAGGGTCTGGACAAAGATTCTGGATATCCAAATAAGTAATTCAAATCTATCGAATATAAAGTATTCATAATTTATTTTTAGTTTCTATTCTTACGTCCTGTCCTACCCAACAGTACGCCTATGGTTTATGGAATACAAATACTATGATATAAGTACATACCTATGAAAAGATCTGGCAGAACCCTTTACAAATTTGTTACTGCAAATCATACAGGATTTCGGCATTGCAATCTAATTGTTCACATAAAAACACTCAAAACTATGTGAATCAGACCCGATCGACACCGGAATTCGCTGAAGATTACAATAGTTGACATTTGTCGGAATTTTAAATTTGTGTCAAACTAACGCGGGTCGTCAAAATTTGAAAACGACCAATCAATGGCTTAGTACTTTCGAACCCTCCCGGACCTACAAAACAAATAACCTGGATACCGGATCTAGCGTAAGCAGTAAGATCTATGATAAACTACGCAACACTAATTACGTCGCACCCCGAAATTTTGCCCCTGTTTAAATTTGAATTACTTCTTTCTTCTTTGAACAATTTGAATTCTGTTTACACTGTTCGCTAGCTCAGTCCTTCAGCAATAATCTTGTACTTCTTCGATACATAAGGTTATTTCCATAAGATTGCTACAGGATGTTTTTTGGAACTGTGCAAAATTTCGAAATTTTCAAAAGGATCCCAAATGAAGAAAAACTGTATTTTTTTCAACTTTAACAGCACAGGCATGAAGATTATCTTACTACCTTTGGCTGTCTCCAAAATTGTCTTCTTATCTCTTTTATTTACTGAGTGATCTCAAAAAATCAATTTTTTGGTTTTGTAGTCATAACTTTTTTCCTCTTCAACCAATTTTCAAAATCTCAGGCTCATTTTGAAGCTGAAACCTTATATGAGAAGATATAGAGATCAGAATTAACTCAAGATGAACATTCAAGATCGAGGATTCCTCAAAAGTGCCACAAAACTGAAACACCCTGTAAATCCCGACTGGGAGGAGAATTAAATGAAAATCAACTTGTTTTCGGAAGGCTCTTTCATTCTGGATACGTCCAGATCTTTTTTATTTCAGTAGTCAAAAATTGTGCGTGAGAAAACCAAATTGAAACGCCAAAAAATATGCATGTTCCGTAACCAACGTAACAAGAATCATAATGAGTGACAGACAAGACAGGTTGAAAATTACGTTCTCGTGAAAATAAAGATCAGGACAGAAAACATTATTCGTAGGTTTTCGAAGATATGAGACTTCATAAAAAAAAAATTAAAAAAAAATTCTGAATACAACAGTTTGATCAACTTTTTCCGCTGAACACAGGTATGGGTACCGCTTGTCTCGATTCTGAAAAAGACCTTTTTTCGCCAAAATATGATAATTGGAGTACCCGAGTTTGGTTGAGTCTTAGTAGTTTTGTACGAAACTCACGAAAATAATATGAAAATAAATCACAAAAATCTCCTTACCCTTCATCCGTACCCAAAGTACTTCGAGGGGGGAAGGGGGGGGGGGAAATAATTATTTTTAAATCTCCGATCCCGATGTGGGGATCAGGTGAAATATGTTTACCAATATATCTAATTGTTTGACCAGCAAAAATTTTACCCCCAAAAAAATTTTTGGAGGGAAGGGGTCAAAATTTTTTTTACAGTCCTTTTGGTGGTGATATTTTCGTTTCGATAAAAGTTTTGGATATTTTTCTTTTTTAATCGGGATTTCGAGGGGGATTTAGATTCAAGTCACCATTGCAGAAACCCTTGATCTGCATGTCTGTTCATCTAACGTTTCAGCTTCAAAATGATCCTGAGATTTTGAAAATCCGTTGAAGAGGAAAAAAAGTTATGAGTGCAAAACCAGAAGATTTATTTTTTGAGTTAATGAGATCACCTTTATGCCACTGCTGATAAAGTTGAAAAAAACTTTCGTTTGGGATCCTTTTGAAAATTCCGTAATTTTGCACAGTTTCAAAAAACATTCTGTAGCAATATCACATAAACTTCAGGAAATTGGGTGGTTGAACATGGAAAAAAGAAGGGTATTCCATGCTGTATGTCTTTTCCATAAAATAATCGTTACAAAAAAGCCTTCATACCTGCATAGGAAAATTACATATCGTACAGATATACACAATTTGAATATCAGATATAAAAATATGATCGCAGTGCCGAAATTCAAGACAGAAATATTCAGACGGTCTTTCAGATACCAGATTTGTCATGTGTATAATACTGTTCCCACCCCACTAAAACAATTGAATTTCATAAAATTCAAAACCAAATATAAAGACTATTTGTTGGAATTGAATCATATGATATGAATGATATCTTCTCTAGAATAGGTAAAAAAATACTATATTTCAGCTGTTTTTTCGTATTCAAATTGTGAACAATAATTATTTATGTTTGTATAAATCACAGGTTTTTTTTTTGGGTTAAGTGGAAGAACATTTTCTGTGATGCACTGCATTGCAGACAATGAACTTCGCCCTTTATTTCTTGATAACTCAATACATTATGTTGTTGTTTTTTTTTTCATGAAATATTAAAGACGATATTATTATTATTATTAATTTTATGGAAAAAACCTCATGTATCGACGAAGTAAGTGAGAAGGAAAAAGTCATTCAAATTTCAACAGGGGCAAAATTTCGGGGTGCGACGTAATTAGTGTTGCGTAGTTTATTAACATTAAGAGGTCGTGGTTACCAACTTTATTGCCCAGAAAACTTGAACCTGATGCAATATTACGAAGTTATTTTCAATTAAGTTTCACAATGAAGATCAATTCCATCTTACTTACACTTACTTTTCCAGATTGAACTTATTTGAATTTCTGCATTTTTGGATCTTTTTAGTTGAAAATGGCGATAAATAAACTGCTTGGAAAGTCACGGAGAGTGTTTTGAAAATTGAATGTAACTTGGAGAAATCGTTTATTACGAACGAGTAATATTGACTTCCTTTGCCTTTGGACAAATGGGTGTTCAGTTTCTCATCGAGCTCTACACGCTTTTCTTTCGTTATTTTTCCATGTTTATTGAAGTGTTGACATTGAAAGCGCACCCACGCCAAACGATTTATGGGTGATACGAACAAAGAAATTGAATGCGCTTTTTTTTTCTCACAAGTAGCTCGACAAGCATGTTTGTATAAGGCTACTTCAAATTAAAATGAAAACCTACGAATATCGCGATATGGCAAGATAAATGCCGAGCAATAATTGATTTAATAACAGGCCTACCTGAAGTCCACTGAATTCAACTGTGCTCGCGTGTGGAGCCTAATTTTGATCTCAAATGTGGTCCTCACATATCTAAAGATCTGGTTCGGAAGATCGCCAGGATTGCCCTATAGTAGGGGATTTTCGTCTATGGAATTGCAACAAAAAGTAATCCATACATTTCATGAAAGTACTACTATATTATTGTACCGGGTGATTCAGTAAGGATAACGAGGTACTGTATCTCAGTAACTTACAGTCGTTGAAGTTTGGGGAAAAAATCCTTCGGGGGAAATCGACCAAGAAAAACGGCTGGAAATATTTTTTAAATTGATACGTTCACCGCTAGGGGGCGTAATAGTTTCGATCGTAAAAAAAATTTAATTTTTCTCCGAAATTTCAAATGAAACGGTATGATTATATCTACAGATTCGGAAAAAAGATCAAATTTGCAACATATTATGTTGAAACCGCATGACGATATTTAAAAATATTTCATTAACAAATGCATTGAAGAAACGAAATGGATTTTTGAGTTTTCAGTTTTTTTTTAATTTCGTTATCGAGCATGTGATGGGAAAAAGAAAAAAATGAAACTTCTTTTCCATTTCAATTCAATCAGAACAATAATGATATACCAAAAAAAAAGAATATCTGATAACGCCAAAATAAAATGATCAGATTTTCAGGAAGAATTCAAAAATCTAACAAAATACAGTGTGTTCCATTTGAAATAACAAAGTAGCTACTACTTTCTGATACAAGCGGCAACACTGTATTGATGAAAATATTTTAGACGGATAGAGCAAGTTTGATTATCCATGCCCACAAATTTTCGAAATGATGTCTTTCTATTCTCCAGATACTTCTAATGTTCCATCCACTATGAAACACCCGGTATAGAGGGCTGAGATTTGCTGGAAGTGCTCAACAGGGTGTAATCTTTCGCGTTCGATTAAATCCCTGAATCCCCGCTTGGGCTCCCCCACTAGGAGTTTAGAAATGTCTGCAGCAATATTTCAGCTGCGATATTATGGTTTTCGTGTAAGTGTACACAATAAAGACGGTAGTAGAGTGTGTCCGGATGCTGTAAAACAGATGCGAAACGTCCCAGGAAAATGTGGTCACATGAAGTGACCGGCCGTGTTTCATTTTCATGTCGCCGTGTAGTATTAGTAATAAGTTTGTTTGACGTTTATGGCTGGGAAATTTACGACAGGAATAAACTAGAGGTTGCATAGTAGCAGATTCAGGTCAGAAATAGCGAATATTTGAACTTGAGATGGTTCAACGCGTAAGCGTAACCTCCAAATAGGTGTTCATTTGTTGGGGACAGCTTCACTACATCATCCCTTATATATTCGCCTATTGTATGAATAAAATATATATGTTTTACCCTATTTAGTTGACGACTAAATGTAAAACTAAGGATTTGATCCAACACTTTATCAGTGGAAAATCATGGATTTTTAGGTTTTGTTACCTTCGAGTATGATCATTGCGAAAATATTATCCGAAAATTTTCCATCAATTGAAAAACATATCTCATGAAATCACGACCACTGCCAGCATTTAATAGATTTCGACCTTATTACCGATGATTCTGATAAAAAATAGTAAATTTTATTCGTAAAAGTTATTAATAACGACATTTTATAGGTGAGTTCCAAAAAAATCTGCGTTGAATAAATCACAATCAAAACAGGTACATTTCTAATATCGACACTTTTTCGACATTTTTTTTTAGAAAGAAAAATCAATTAAAATTTATGAAGCAGCATCAGCTGAAAAATTCAAAAATTTTAAATTTTCTCCGAATAGAATGGCTTGCCAATCTTTACAAAATATCATTTGATATTATTAATTATGTTCTGACAACTTTTCCGAAGGCGATATTTTTTCAAATAAGTGTGTTTTGAGACATATTATTTAAAAGAACGTCATTTGAGGTTTACTTTGATGGCTTTGATGCAGAAGCTATTGCTCGTATCGATATTTTTCGAAATTTGTCAATTGAAGAATTTCTCATAATATGACGCGTACTTTCTGCCAGTCTCTGTATATTCTTTTGGAATATTGAAGAATGATAGCTCCGATTTTTTCGGTTGTCGATAGATCAGCGTTTCGAATCTGAGCTCAGAAAGCATAAATAATGGCTATTATATCCAAATAATCAAAATAGTCCAACCGATCGTCTCGATATACACTTCTGGTTATTGTTCCACAGTGACAGGTACACATATAACTGTCACACAAATAGCTGTGTCTGATTGATATTGTATTCAAATGTTACGAACTGAACAATCGATTATTAGATACGAATTCTTAGGAATGTACAGGAAGTATTACTATATGCTCATAATTCATTCGACTATGCGCTCTACACGTGCCAATATTTTTCACGAAAATTTTCACTGCCTCCTCTCAAAGTAGGTGAGGAGGTGGCCAGTATATACCAGAAAGTGGGCCGAACGATTTTTAATAATCTCTCTAGGCTGAGATAATTCGTACATGGAGACTTAAAACTGTCACATACATCACAAATTTCATTATGGTTGGGCAATAGGAATGCAATCGGAATGTCATGTTGTTCTTGTCGAGATCTAAATCGAGGACGTTGGGGTCTATTTTCGACGATATCGCGAGACGGATTTTCTTGAAAAACAAGTAAACAGCTTTACCTGTTGCTATATACAGTACGGATGCCATCTCAACATCACATGAACAGAGTGCTGAATATAGTTGCATAAAAGTACTACAAACTATCAATTGGCGCAGTCGGTAGGATCATTTTGCGAAATGGTATCGACGATAAAAATCGCTGTGGGATTTGGTCTGTTTCAGCAGTTTGTCATCAAAAATGTCAGTGATTCGTTAAACAACAAGAACTCGAGTGTCCGTCCACACTTGTTGGTAGATGCTAACCATCGGCAATAAAGTTCAAATTAGAGGACAAGCACCGCCGAAAATTTGATAAAAACCCACACACATGGCCAACACGAGTTCTAGGATAGGACTTCCATGGATAAAAGACAGCAGGGCTCAACTTTTTTTGTCATTAGATCAAGAAGGAATCGAAGAAACCGAGAAAGAAGAAACAAAAAACCAAGAAAATCTTCATTCAGCATCATGATTACTCAGAGAATGACGGTGTATATGCAAAATATTCAATTATGTTATATAAATCACCCTGATGAGGTGTCTTTCATTATTTCCATCTGAAAAATTCATGAATACCTGAATGTTTTGCAAGCATGGGGCATGGAATCCCGCCAAAATATGCGGTTGTGTGAAACTTCACAGAAATAATTAATGGCCGCTCGGTTGTGCCTAACGACATATTTTATTTCGCGCCTTTCGAACGATGCTTTCGATGCCGCTGTATAATGAAATGGAAATGAATTCATATACATTTTCGCAATAAATGGGCTCGCCTCGTTAAATTTCCACTTCCAAGTCTTCTATGGAGTCTCCTCCACTCGTATACTGACATATACAGAGCCATTTTTCAAGTGAGAGTTACCACTGGCATAACCGAAAAAATTAACCTGATTATGTACAAGGTATTTCTCACTTTTTGCATCGCCCACAACCCTATGTTGCTATTTTCGAATAAAATGTATCAATCACCCCACACCTGACAGTGACTCTGACACCAAACTAGTGTTGTGACGCTGGAAATTCTTCGTTATAGCAGTTACCAGCTCCCGAATGACAGATTGATGAATATTTGGATCAAATCGTAATCCAGTTGATATATTACATCATTCGCGAATTATTTCCTAGCTCATTTTAGTCCAGGCGATCGCGTACCTAAACCACAGATTAGAAAACCTTACAGATGAGACACTCCGCCCATTTCTTTTGATGTTCCGACATCCGTTTTTATTGACATAGGACCTTTAAATTTTGCGTATCGCAGTTGCCGGATGGTCGTTGTCATCGCTGAAACTACTAATGTGCTATGTTTTCATTTAAGTCATTCATAATCGTCACCTACTTCTGATTGATTTATTATGAACAAGCTGTCATCAGAAATTAGTTTCTATCAGGAGAGAGATGTATTCTGAATTAATTTTACAATTAAATTGGAATATTTCGAATGTGGTCCATTCACTGTCATCAAGAAAAATAAAACACTATTCAATTATCTAATGAATTATCAGACTCTAAATTCCTCAACTTGAAATGTGATATAGCAGTATAGGTATATCAAAAATGGTGAAGTCAATAATATCACTCAATATAAGTATTCACAGTTTTTCGTCCTTTGGAAAACAATGTGATTTGATATTCTCCGATTTATTTGAAGATTATGTGCAATCTTTATATACACAGTAATGATTGCCAATTAACATATTATTGTACCTAATTCACATTCCAGATAATAAAGGTATGATCACAGGTTTTTCAAAACCTTCATTACTTTTTTTATTGAAATATAGTTTATGGAAAATATGTTATACATTGTAATAAGAACATAAACCCATCCGAAATACTGTATCGTGAATCGTGTAAAATAAAACTATTTGTAACATAACCAACAAAATGATGACAACGATGTAAGCAAAACTCGATCAATATTTTGTCTGTCACATCTGTGTATAGACTGATGATCCAGGTAATTTTTCAAACACTTTTTTCTCGGGAATTATGAGTTTCATTTTCTAACCTTCTTCCACGTAATAGTCCTGCTTGAATTGCTTGGTCATGACCCTGATGGAATCTCTCCCAGTCTATTACTGTTGATTGGGCTCAAATTTTCCAGTTTATTGCTCGATTATGTGCTTGCATCCCCGTGTCGCAATTACCTGTGGCGCATATTAAAGGTTTAGCTTGAATCATCGGCGCGGGAATGCTCTTAATCTTCCGTGCGCAATTATTGTAAATCACCGTTCGCGCAGATATTACTCGCAGGAAAATAAATCCTTCGAAAGCGAACCCGTGGAAAGGAGCCAAACCGTTTATTAATCCAGTCAAAACAGACATTTCCATTTACAATAATTCTCATGGAGCTTGGAATTATTGTTGTTGGAGGTCTTGAATGAAGCGCTATCACAAATACCTGATATTTCAAAAATCCCCACCGATCCGTTATTTTCTAAGAAATTGTTTCAAGGTCGAAGAAGGAAAAGTGATTCGTAGAAAAAAATTATATATATATATATATATATTATCAAAACCCAATTACCATATAATGGTGTAGAAAAAAATTATGGAATGGGAATTCTACTTCATAAGATAATGAAGTAATTCTTATTAAATATCTTCAAAACGTCGCATTTCAAACTTGCCATTTCAAGTGCTTTAAAAAATACTTGATATGAGGATTTAAAATTTAAAGCACCTTGATTCTACTTCACCATTTGGCAACATCGACTGCAGATTTCATAAATAAAAAGGAAACAAATCGCGATCCATTACATTGATTAGGTGAATAAAGATAGCCATATTTTGATCAGGTTAGGTATAATAAGTTCTGTGGGTTAGCTTTCATTCTGCTTATTTCTGTTCCATGTTACTCAAAGTTTTGGAGGTTATGTTTATAATTGACTTGTCGATGGATTGGTGTTTTTGTTGGACTGAAATTTATGTTTTGAGTGATTATTTTTTTATTTCAGCACTTTCATTCCTGAATTATATTGACATCAAGTGTACATAATAAAAGTGTGGCGAAATGTGAGTTGTTGTTCTTTAACTTACTAAGCGCTGTTGCCAATTGCTAGAAACAAAGCAATTTAAAATTTGAAACCCCATCATATTTGAAAAAATTAATTTAGATAGTTTCCACTACGAATTCGAAGGATTCATTAAGGAAACTCATAATCAATAACTTTATACTTGCATATCTGTAATGAGTCGAATTGAGGAATATTCCCCCATATCTTGATATACTGTTTTCAAAATGATCAGGGACAATTTGGCGTAGATTCCAGTTCTGAATAGGTGTTTTTAGAATGTTATCACTTTCTCTGATTACCAATATTTCCAAACCTAGAACAGTCCCAAATTTTGATGAGCTGGTAATACAATTATCAATCATGGCATCCCTCTATAAGCCAACGGTACAGATAGATATAGTGAGAAAAGGGGGGCTTAACATATTATAAACCCGAGATAATCTCATCTACCACTCTGTTCGGACGTCAATCTGACGAATTTAGGCACCCCGCCGTTCACGTGTCAACAAAATCCCTTGTGGCTTGTGGCTTTCTCTTTTGGTCTAGTCATTATTCATGTGAGCCCCAGAGACATATTGGAAATTAAAGGATTTTGACTCATATTGGAATCTACAAACCAGAAGATGAATTCTTCAAGCAGTGTCACAAATATAAAATATTTATGTTGAATGTGGGCACAACCAAATGGTTTTGTCGTTTATGGTCAGCTCAATAGTTTCATAACACTCTCAGTTTTGCTGAGAAAAAATGTGATGAACAGAGTGGGATTTTCCTTTTCGGTATGTAGCCAAATTGCACCCCTCTTTTCAGTACTTCAGATAATAGTTCAAATTGCTTGTACACAATGTACCCTCAATTTCGCCAAGTGTTGGTTCTACCCCAGGGGTTAATAATAGCTGTTCCTCCCTGATTTATTGTGTTTATTTTAGAAAGCATGCCATATGCCTACGATATTTCAACGGTTTGGTCTGGGTAACCCCAATAAAATGTATTGTGAAGGTTTGGTATTGTCGACCCAGATGTTAGGAATGATATAAATATTTCGCTTGCATGAATTCTGAAACTACAGATATTCGTTTGCAAACGGTGTGTGAATAATGGAACTTTGATAAGGTGAATTATTGTGTACTGTAGATAAGTCTTATCTATCCCGATAAAAATAGATTGCTATGTATGTAAAATCCGGTGGATTTCACGCCTGGATGTTTTCTCTACGCCAATACGCATCAATAATAAGTTTTAGTTACACACAAAAAAAATGTATGTGAAGTTCCAAAAAAGTGTGGCCCTGTACACAGTAAAAAACTTGGGTGTAATTTCAATCAAATTGATTCCACAGCAAACTCCGACGAATACAATTTATTAAAGTTGTGTCCTTTTTATTAAACATTTCACGATCTTAGTAGTGAAACATGACACGAATAAGGTGAGATAGAACAATTCTGAAACATAAAATGATAAGAAAAACCAAATGGTTGAAAGGTTGAAATGTAATAATCTCAATGGTGAATCATTCGTTAAGTAGGTATTTATCCTGAAAACACCAGATTCGATATAAATCAATAGAAATATTTTATGTAAGCATGTGAATGGTGTGTGAATTTCATGTTCTCATCTGTTAGATCTTAAAACCTTAAAATTTTTGCCAATAGGCGGCATTGGCGTATTTTCTACCATACTTTATCTCAATATTGGGCATGATCATATATCTAATAATAACTATATAGGTAACATGGATACCACAGCTGAAGCCAAAAAATAAAACAAATGACAGTCTGCGGGACCAATCGCGAATATGCGCATGCGCAAGTTTGAATTAAGAATCGACATGCGTTTTCATCATGGAGGAGAGTAGCGTTCTAGTGAGCGACAAACGTATGATAATTATTAAAAATCAACCAAATGTGTCACGTAACCTTCAATTCAATGTTTTTATTTCATCATGACATATATTTTTCAAATATTCATTCATTGATGGATTGTTGGACGATATTGAATAATAGTTGATGATAAATGCAGAAATGGATGTGATCTACAAAGCGATACTTGCGATTTGCTGAGAAACCTGTCACGATAAAGTCATCGGAACAAGATTCGTGGGCTAATTTTTGATCAATCACTGTTATCACTCACTAATCACTTCTGTAAACAATCAGTAAGTACATTAATAACTATATTAACGCTCTTTTACATAATTTGAGTCAACAAACATACCTAACCTATGAAATTCCGAGAACGTCAGTGGATTTCAACTCGTCAAAACCCGCGCATGCGCACAATTCATCATTAGCAAGCCAGACAGTCTTTTGTTTTTCCAAAACTGGCTTCATTTTCGCGTGAAGAGAAGAATAGGTGTTATCCATATAGTTGTTATTATATATATGGGCATGATATATTGGATTTTGCAGTATCAATTCAATCAATTGGCCTAGGTCATAGTGCCACTGATCAGGATTAATGAGCCAATACAGTAATTTTTTTCACTTTGTATATATTCAATAAGCAATCATAGGCTTTATAGGCGGAAAATAGCAACAACCGAAGATTGTGAACAGCTGGTTGAAAAAAGTAGAAGTGTGGTCACACAAACAAAGTCATAGAAGAGGTTTGTGGCACATCTAATTATTCTGACATCGGTATTCGTCCAAATGCGTTCTCGCTCTTTTCGCTTTCATTCAAAGAATGACATTCCTGCCAGAGTAGTAGTCTGCGTGTATATAGTTAAATATAAACATTTGTTTTTACTGGTTTTATGGGATTTTCTGAGAAAGGGTGGAGGAAAGAAGATAATAACGTACAGTTGTTCCCATAAAAGTTAAAAGTGTACTTTGAACTTTCATGTCCCAACTGCATCATATAACTGAAAGGCAACAGCCGTTTCGAGTTGGTCTCACGAAATATATTTTCGAATTCGATGAATGCGAGATATTCGTAACTGAACCGTCACAATCGAGCTATTTTTGTCAGATTTAAAGATGGCCCTTTCAGCTGAAACTCAATCGTATTCTATTCATAAGAGAACAATTAGTATAATTAGGATTTGTAATGATTATTCAAGTTAGAAGTATAGAAGCGCTGCGAGATAGTAATAATTTACATATTCATCACAATCTGGTTCTTGCCTTACCTTTTCTGGTCATTACTCATTATACTCGTGGTTTTGCCTAATTTGGTTGTGACAGCCATTGCGACCCAAAATCGGTTGATTTTCCATCCGGGCTCATAAAATAAATCACTATCTCAACAGGTGGAATTTCTCGATTTGGCATTACTTTCTAGATCTGACAGTTTTAGGTACCTACTCCATCAAGAATGAGATTCACTTTTGTTGCCTTCTCAGATTTGTGTGGGTCACTAATCAATACTGCTTATGACTTGACAGAAATTCTTTTCATCTTCTCCTTAAAATTGGTTGTTGTGAACTCCATCAGTATTTACATTTCTATTCTCTCAATTTATTTAATATAAAAGGTTGTCGCATGTAATACAACAAGTGTATTGATGATTATCGAAACAAAAATTCCTTCGATTTTGAGAAACAAATCATGTTGCGCACAGCGCGAGTGTGGTTTCCCAAAGCAACATGATTTGTTTCGAAAAAGAGAAGGAATTTTCGATAATCATCAATAACACAAGTTGTATTTGTTCAGATTATTTCATGAATAAAATCAAAGCCATTCTGATGATTTCCTATTTATTGTTTCAATCAATATTAAACGTACATTTTATGGAATTAGTTATTTTGATTATGCATTGTAGTTCGACACAAGAAGATTCGTTATGCAACCAACAATGCATTTATGCCATTGTATGATGTAGGCAAGATTACCTATGCACTAGGTACTACTGAGCTAAATTCATTATGATTGTTGTCACAATTTGTGTGGTTAGGTTACAGATTGAAATTGTCCGAATATGTGGAAAATGAAGTGGAGTTCAGACGAAAATTTGGTGTAGTAGCATTCATTTATTTACCAGGGAATCGGAAAATAATATGACAGATTGCAACTAGTAAGTCGTTGTTTAATCAAACTACCCTACTGCCTACGAATCAGAAAGCGAAATACAGAAACGAAAACAGCATGTAGGTATCCAATAGCCAATCAGGAGCCGAAATACAAAATCGAAAACATGGTGTTATTGTTTATCAACACAATCATTTCAACCAATCAAAAACGTGTATTTTAGCATGAATGAAATAATCACTATGATTCCGTATGCACACTTGGTGTCTTCATAGATTTTGTAAACCATGTTATATACGAGAAACGTTTCATTATCTCGATATCTTGAATGTCATCAGATAAGGCCTGGAATAAACAATGCGGAATACACCTGTCCTAATGACGGACAACAAATTGTCAGATGCTTATCTTACAAGCGAAATCAAATGATAATTATATTTCTTGACAACGTTCATGCGGAGCTGTCTGCAGAAAATCCAACGCAATTAAATCCGATTCGAAATGACAAGACCGACTTGTAATGATTGCCATATTCCTCAGATACCGCGCTCAAGGAAAGTTTCAAAGTGTCCGACTCGAAGCAACAAATTTATTCGAGAAGCGCATTTGGTGATTTGAATGTTCATCAATAGAGATTGGTTTTCCAAATAATTTCTCGTCCATCCAATACGATCACAATGTCAGAGACGCAGAGATGTAATAGCTACGTGGGTGGCTTTCGCTGAAACCGCGTACTCGGGTTCTTCCGACCTTAAGCAAGTGACATTAAATGGTAGTCTTTGAGCTTGGAGGTCGCGATATCCGATTTCTCATAATAGTTGCCAGTGTGTTCTAAAACAGACGACAACACAAATTCCAAAGTTCAATTTGAGATGACTTCGTTTCATCGAAAAGAGTGAACCGAACATAAATATTAGTATTATTTTGAGAATCCTTATAGCATGTTTGAATTACTAGTGGAAGTACACCTTTTGAAATAGCGATGAATTAATAGGAAATGAGAATCGGAATTAGAGGAATTGTGTGAAATCAGATAAATGTTTCGAAAACAAATGTGGAATGATCGAACAAACAAAAAAAATTACACCGTACCGAAATGTGGTACGAATAAAATGACTCCCGAAAAAAGATCTTTCTCTTCTTGATCCTAGACGATCTAGAGGCCCACGTAGCAGTTTTTCACAGTTATATGGTGGGCGAATAAATCGTAGATAATTTATTTGATCGATTGGAAAGTACGCGAATTAATGATACAGTATTTCGGTGCAGAATATAGATGTCAATTCGCGAATGGTGATGGGCGTGTCCATATCATTTCGGGTGTCATTTACCTCACGACCACGTCGAATTTTCGAATGATAGGGGATTGGTTATTAGCATATTTCAACATACCTACTAAGAAAAATTACGCAATCTTATACAGCCAAATGGAATAAATTCGTTAATAAATAAACGGTGGCGTTTTAGGAAAAACGCTCGGACACGTCGATTTGTATCATTAGTTGCGCTTTTTTTCAAAAAAAACTTTTTATACAGGGTGTGTCATGCCACAGTGGCCAATATCAACTTTCTTATTTTGAATGCAACACCCTGTATATTATTTCATTTTTAGATTCTTCATGAAGAGCTGATTTCGTCGATCTATCATACTTGGGGTATAGCGCGAAATATTACAGAGATATAGGGTGTGAAAAATCGAGATTTTTCAACTTTGTGTCGAAACTAATCATTTCTGCTGAAAACGGCTTACATGTCCCTATCTTAACTTTTCATTCACTATCTACTAACATTTAATAGAAACAAATAGAAGGTGATGCAAATCTCAAAATTTTGAACCACCCGTATTTGTTTCAATTAAATATCAATCGATAGTAAATGGAAAGTTGAGATAGGGGACATGTAAGCCGTTTTGAGCAAGAATGGATAGTTTCGGCACAAAAAATTCCTAAATTTGAAAAATCTCGATTTTCCACACCCTATATCTCTGTAATCTTTCTCGCTATACCCCAAGTATGATAGATCGACGAAATCAGCTCTTCAGGAAGAATCTGAAAATGAAATAAAATACATGGCCACTGTGGCATGACACACCCTGTATAAAAAGTTTTTCATGAAGAAGAAAAAAAAAAAAAAAAAAAAAAAAAAAAAGCGCAACTAAAGATACAAATCGACGTGTCCGAGCGTTTTTCCTAAAACGCCACCGTTTATTTATTAACGAATTTATTCCATTTGGCTGGTACACACTGTATAGGGACCTACTTGAGAAACATGCCATCCATCGATTGTTTTGATATGGGTCTTCAAAATCATTTGATGGTGTTTTTACTGTCTGTAGTTCAGAGATTGTCTATTCCTATAATAAATTACCCTGTATATGTCGTACCACCATTATTGGCATCTCGAAAACGGTAAATGATACGAATTTGGTTTAATTAGACAAGTTTGTTTATTTTAGAGTGAACAATGAAACGATGTGTCCATATCGGAAATATCACGAACCGTTTTCAAGATATACCTACGGGGAATACCTAAATGGTCCGTTTTTTTTTCTTAGGTATGGAAATGTGTTGAGAAACTTCCGTCTTTGTTTAGATTTTGCTTAAATGTGCTGTGCTTTGATATTTCGTTCTTATCTTAGCAAGTTCAGATCTTACCTGATGGTACATCTTTCTCGCTGGCGCAAGTAAAAAATTACATATTGTTTAAATATTGATGTTATTTATAAAGATATGAAATTATCGTTTCCATCATTCAATTTTCTTTCAGACGGCCAATGAAGTGTCTGGACACCTCTTGAAGTGCGAATTGACTGCATGAGGTTACGGTTCAAACTGTAACCACTAATTAGTTTCACCATAAACCAGGCACTTTGAACTGTTTAGCTGCTAGCTTGAGAGCTCTATAGATAGTTCGTGAAGTGCATGTCTCTGGAAAATTATTGAATATCCGATCTATCAATCCCGGTAACAGCCGATGAAGAGTTTTTATTGGTTTCTTCAGTTCGTGAAGTTTCTGGAGAATTCGCGAAGTGCGCACTTCATCGTTATCCGATCTATCAGTCTCGGTAACAGCCGATGATGAGTTTTGATCGGTTTCTTCACTTCTTGAAGTGTCTGGACAATTTGCGAAATGCACACTTCATCGAGTGCCCGACACTTCATCGAGTTCCCGACACTTCATCGAGTGGCCGACACTTCATCGAGTGGCCAACTCTTTTCGAATTGCCCGACACTTCATCGAGTTCCCGACACTTCATCGAGTTCCTGACTCTTCATCGGGAGCCCGAGAAAACTCGATGTGCCCGACACTTCATCGAGTGGCCAACTCTTCTCGAATTGCCCGACACTTCATCGAGTACCCGACACTTCATCGAGTTCCTGACTCTTCATCGAGAGCCCGAGAAAACTCGAAGTGCCCGACACTTCATCGAGTGGCCAACTCTTCTCGAATTGCCCGACACTTCATCGAGTACCCGACACTTCATCGAGTTCCTGACTCTTCATCGAGAGCCCAAGAAAACTCGAAGTGCCCGACACTTCATCGAGTGGCCAATTCTTCTCAAATTGCCCGACACTTCATCGAGTGGCCAACTCTTCTCGAATAGCCCGACACTTCATCGAGTTCCCGACACATCATTGAGTGCCCGAGACTTCTCGAAGTGCCTGGACGCACCGTGAAGTGCTGAAAATGACTGCGTGGCTGCGACTTTGCTTGCTTGAATTATAATGCAACGGTTGTTGTTGAATTCTTCGACGACCTAGCGAGTCCTTGTCGTAATATACGTAACGCTTTTGTTTCTGATGCGTGTCACGCACAGCCGACTTAATTATTGTCATCGTCGGTTTATTATTGATCATCGATCGGGCGTTTTATACGTCAGACGTAACTGGCGAAGAGAACTGTAAATTCTCCCATCCGGTTTGTGGACTTATTCGGAATGAGAAATAATGGGACTCGATTGGGATTAATTGAAAAATATTGAAATAGCTCGACTAGTAACGAGTCAATATACAGGGCGATTCATCAATATCATCAGGCATGGCGACACATTTTTTTATATAGGCGTGTGTTCAGATGATAATTTATTTTGGACGGTGGATTTTTTCGATGCAGTCTGAAATTTTACACGTGTACTAACAAAGCTGCTCATCACGTATAATCACGTGAAACCGACGACAGACGACTCTGAGTCGCGTGCCTGCTAAAAACAGATCGCTCTAGGTGATCTTTTGTGCAGGCCCGAAAGTAGTTGGAAATTACCTCGAGAAAGAATTTCTTTATTGTTTTATTATTTGAGATGAAAAATACGACCGTTGAGAGCTTGAAATTATCTGGGATAAGAATCACTTATCTGATGGATAGTGCTTGCATTTTAATGCAGAATTCAAGAAGACATTTATTGTAATATTGAATTCCATATTAGAAGTACAGCATTGACTATTTTAACTACCCTGTAGATGTTTTCGATACCTAGCATGACGATTTCGATAGTGACAAATAGATTTACATTACAAATTGATTCAGAGTCCAATTTACTTTGATGGCTTTCCTGATTTTTTATTTGAAATTTTGATCAAAGTTGGAATAACACCATTATCAATATCCCGATCAATTTTGATAAATGAAAACCTCGATAAAAACAATCGGATCTAATTGAACATCATATTCATCCTGTAAACGCTGTCTTTCATCTCATCTGAAGAGATGCTGTATAAAGCAAGCCTTTCAAGTGTGTGAAAGGACAGATCAAATGGCTTCGTTTCTTTTGGCGGTGTATGATTACCAAGAGGGTATTGGTTTACGGACGTGGATATATATCTTCATTTTCCAATATCAAATATATTAACTACTCGTTCTTATTTCCTAGTGAGTAATTTACTTCAAAGCATGCATTCAAGTGTGATACATTTCATTTCGAAGACAGAATTTCTGCTCACATCGGCCAAACATGCTGAATATTCAGTTTCAGAGGATTTGATTCATCCTCTGAGTGTCATAGTAATGATTCAGTTGACGTCATCCAAGAACATTTTTCGCCTTTTTTCGTCGGCTAAGTGAAACATCTGTTCAATTTGAGCATAAAAATACTTATATGGTCTCAAGACGTCTTCATTTTAACAGACTAAAATAGAAATATGTGAAATAGAAACCACTCAACTTTTCGCTCTCTCAACTATAATAAACGCAAGTGTGAGTCGTTGATAATTGATTTATATTCTATCAGAGGACTAAAGCTAGACAAAAAAATGTTCATGCAATATATATATATAGTGCCTTGAGGAAAACCTCATTAAGAGTCTGATTATTCAACTGATCCAAAAATTCTAATGAGCGTTGTTCTCTCGCGTGTATTCAGAATTATTCTATACCTACTGAGTAAAGGTAACTTCTGGCTTTCCAAGGTTGTGGGAAAAGTTGTTTCTAGCCCTCCGGCAGCATTATTACAAACAATACAATTGTTATTGTTCATTCACCGAGCCTTGTATAGCGGTCCAAACCAATTAGTGGCTGACATGTTAGCGTTTACTCTTTTCCCCTCTGTATATGGGCGACGTCATCCGATTTGGATGCGGGTATTTTATTAAAATAAATTAGAAGCTGTTTCTGTCGATTGGGAGAACAAATGACATTCAAGACCACACAACAAGCTGCAGATCAGAAAAATATTCCGGTAGCCTTAGGAGAAAGTTTACCGTCTACTGGTATATTATCTTCCTGGATTCAGCTTCTTTGTACTGTGCATACATGTATAGAAAAAATTAACTAAAAGGTGGTTTTGCTGAATGACAGGTTTGATGGTTTTAATGAAATTTATTCGCTTCTGCGTCAAAAGAAAACGTTGTACAGTGCCGTTCGTCTAGTTATGTTTGGCGAAGAATCTAATGAAAAATGAAATAACGTATCTATCCAAATAAACGTATTTGAAGTATTTAAAAATTTTGTTCGAGAAAGTTATTCAGAAGCGTATATTATTGCTCTGTACAAGTTTTGAAAAAAATCTGAAATAAAAAATGTAAACCATTTCTTTTGCCACAAAAAAAAATTAAATTGGAAAAATACATATCTCATCAGTAAAGCCAACGGTCATATTGTAATTGATAATTCATGTATATTCGCAAGATATGTTTATTTTATTCGCAGAAAACTTTTTGAAAATTTTTGAATTTTCCATGTGTTCAGCTATACTTCATAAGAGGTCACTTATAAAAATTATAAAGGTCCTTGTATCTGAAAAAATTTGTTTCAAGCATAAATAATTGTTTGAAATGATCTTGAACCTATTCTTCAGCTCATTTGATCAATGAAATAAGAATCTTTGAAAACAATTCACCTTTTTTCTATTCGTTGATAATTTTCCAAAATTGCCGTCATATTGATGGTCGCGTTAATATGGATTTTGTGATTTCCTTTTATGAAGAAACGATCTCTTATGACGAAATTTTCGTACCTCTGATGAAACAAATTTTCCCCATACGTTGCAAACTTCATGGCCCACACTATATATCTCCACTCGATATACAGGGTGTTTCATAGTGGGTGGAACATTAGAAGTACCTGGAGAACAGAAAAAACGATCATTTCGAAAATTTGTGGGCGTGGATAATCAGACTTGCTCTATCCGTCTAAAATATTTTCATCAATACAGTGTTGCCGCTTGTATCAGAAAGTAGTAGCTACTTTGTTATTTCAAATGAAACACCCTGTTTTCAATTTCATTTTCAAATTCTTCCTGAAAATCTGATTTTGTCGACCTATTATACTTGGGGTATAGCGAAAACGATTACAGAGATATAGGGTGTGAAAAATCTAGATTTTTCAACCTTAGGAATTTTTTGTGTCGAAACTAATCATTTCTGCTGAAAACGGCTTACATGTCCCTATCTTATCTTTCCATTTACTATCTACTGACATTCAATAGAAACAAATAGAGGGTGATGCAAAACTCAAAATTCTGAACCACCCGTATTCGTTTCAATTAAATATCAATCGACAGTAAATGAAAAGTTGAGATAGGGACATGTGAGCCGTTTTGAGCAGAAATGAATAGTTTCGACACAAAAAATGCCTAAAGTTGAAAAATCACGATTTTTCACACCCTATATCTCTGTTATCATTCACCCTAGACCACAAGTATGAGGCATTGACGAAATCAGCTCTTCAGGGAGAATTCAAATATCTAACAAAATACAGGGTGTTCTATTTGAAATAACAAAGTAGCTACTACTTTCTGATACAAGCGGCAACACTGTATTGTTGAAAATATTTCAGGCGGATAGAGCAAGTTTGATTACCCACGTCCACAAATTTTCGAGATGATCTGTCTTTCTGTTCTCCAGATACTTCTAATGTTCCATCCACTGTGAAACACCCGGTATCGTTTTTTTTTCTATGCACAACCAATCATATCGAAGACAATATCACATGCGTGGCAGACGCTATTTGTATCTGTAGAGGATTCAATAACTGCAAGGCACCTATCTAAACACTGTTCACTTTCCATGCGTACCATCAATTCATCAAGTATTAATGCGCCGAGATCGCTTTGAGGTATTGTGGAGATAAATCAAAGTTGATCTCTTCGCAAAAAAATGTTGATAAATGCGTTTGTGGACGTGCTCATCCGCTCTGTTCACCTTGATCAATATTAAATTTATTTCACTCATTTCATGTCATTTTCAACCGCCAACCTCTTTACAAGAGGGGTAGCAACCACTAAAACTTGACAGAGCAATCAATGCAAAATCAATAAGCCATAAAATTGGACAAAGTATCTGAATTCCAAGAAAGACATGTTTCGTCTTGTCCAATTAAAATCAAACTTTGAATGACTGGTAGTAATTCAATGTTCTGCGTGGTATTTGCCATGAAAGTACATGGTTGTTTTCTGCTCGTTCAAACTTTGTTTGATTTTTAATTGGACAAGACCAGATATGTCTTTCTTTCACAATTTATCGAAATAACAACAGACACTACCATCTGATATACATTTTTCTTCGTCTACTATGAAACCGATATATGTATCCGTAATTATAAGGTATCTAATACATGTAGTTTTTGTATGTTACAGGCTCATACAATCTGATGTGGTGCCCCAGACGGTCATTATTGTTAATAACGGAGAAATTGTATCGATAGACTATAATTATTATCTTAAGGAATCTTAAACATAGGAATTCTAAATTTTCATTCTTTAGTTTTATACATGCAGACATCGTTTATAGATAAAATTCCAAATCACATTCAAGATCCACCTGAATATCTTGAATATTACAATGTTTTCGACTTCTATTTATTTTTCTCTCACAATATGACATTGATAATCACCTTTTATTGAAATAGTTGTTCTGCTATAGCACCACATAAAACATAATGTTTCATATGCTCGAAATAAAAAATGTCGTATGAGAAACAATAACATCGAGATTTGTAAGAAGGAAACTTTCGAAAATTTTATTCAGTTATCATTAGCTTTCAGCAAAAGATAGGGGGTCACCAAGTGAAGGGTTTATTCGAACAATTTTTTGATTGTGTGACACCACAGCTTCCATTCTAATAATCCGATCTTCATCTGTTTTCATTACGTTTTCTGAGGTGATTTTCTCACACGAGGTTATTGGCGTTTTCGTGTCCTGCGGCTAGGTCAAGTCTAAGGTCACCCATCTTTCTTCTTCTGCTTCTAAGCGCTTCGCGGCATCATCATTAGAGAGAATCCCCGGATCTTCCGGAGACCAGTGGCGCACTGGTGACGTTCACCGTGAGAATAACGGATGAAAATCTCTGTCCGATAACAGTTTCGCAATCGGGGATGCCTCAGGGGTCAAAACTGGGGCCCATTTTCATTCGCTCATCGCGTAAATATGAACGCTGCTTCGTGGTGTTTGGAGGAAACGAAGCAACTCAAGGATTCCTAATTTTATTTCTGACTATGGGAAGATGCTAATTAGCGTTTCGATATTATTCTTTCTTCCAAATCGGAGTACAGTGATTACTTTCAATGAATCGAATTCCGATAATTATATGTTGAAGTTGTGAGGTTGTACGCCTTTGACGATGAATACCACAAAAATTCTTCAGTCATGTATTGAAATATTACAGGTATTCGTATTTATATCGATGATTAACATTTCTTTTTCGTTGATTTCTATGCGAATGTGAATGGTTAGTGGGCGTTCATATGAA
The DNA here is from genome assembly GCA_029955515.1 of Chrysomela aeneicollis. Taxonomy (NCBI): domain Eukaryota; kingdom Metazoa; phylum Arthropoda; class Insecta; order Coleoptera; family Chrysomelidae; genus Chrysomela; species Chrysomela aeneicollis. The sequence continues at coordinate 25,426,691 of JARUHQ010000005.1, forward strand.
AATGACAGTCATTTTTCGGATTGGATGTATGTGAAAGTTATACGAATTTTATATGCTTGCGATTTTCATAGTCCCAGTTTCATTGAAAATAGTGAGTAAAAGAGTGTTTGAAGCGGGTGTGTACTTTCATTTACACATGGAATGATTACTTGATATTTAGATTATGTATACAGTGTGCTAGACTGAGGATTCGAATAGAGGTATTTTACCTGCATTTCAGACTTCTGAAAGCCATATATACGTTACTGAAATCGATGAATGTTTCAAGGTCAGCAACAGGCCAAAATTGATCAAAGAAGATTAGCAAGTCACTGAGTCGTTATCGTAATATCTTTTGTCCCTATCGTAAATTGTGGGGCCTATTAGGAAGATATCTACCACAAGCTGTTCCTCATTATTATCGCAACTTATAGTCCGAGAGCCATTTGAAAATCTCTCGAGCAAAAAAACTTGAAAAAATCGAATGAAGAATTCAATCTTGTTCTGTATGAAATGTCGAAACATCAAGATCCAGTTTCTACACTCTGGCCTGAAACTAGGTTTTTCTGATGGACGCCTCAATGGACGCGTCGATGCATCTTCGAGCGTCTAGACGCCACCAGTGTAGGCGTCGACGGTTGATTTTGGAATTTTATGGTTTCTAAGAATAAACATTCAACTCTGATTAGTATTGAATATTTCGTGGTGCATAGGATTCTAAATATTATTGTCTGTTTTGTGTAATGAATGCAATCATTTTATGCCCATTCTTATGGTTATCCTCACTATTCTCACCTGCCAAATAATAATATTTGAATCGTTATATAGAAACTCTGTGCATCAGAAGAAAACCAAATTTCATATAGTGATTCGGTATAAATGAAAATATTTTGAGCCCAGGATTCCACATTTGAAGTTTTTCCAGTTATTAATGAAACACCTCGTATATGTGGGAGGATTTCTTCACCGGAGCTTGTTTGGACCGGAATTTCATGATTGACCATGATAGTTGAAAAATAATGATCGAATGGATGGAGATCAGATTAAAAACAAAACGATTTTTATCAATTAGTCTTCGATCTCTCATTATTTGAATCAGCAGGAAGTAAATACAGAGCCAGTCGAACTTATTCGATCATAACAGGAATACTGCTCCTAATAAGTGTTATTACATTAATAATGGATTGACGTTGTTTCGAAATCAATTGCATTGCCCAGTTGGGTGCCGACTACCTTTTAATTGATTTTTGAATTAAATTAGCGTTTACGGATCTTGTTTTTTGTAATTGTTATTATTTATCAACGTTCTCCAAGTCGGATATCGAAACGAAATTATGTAATCTCCACCAGTTGACATCATTAGACCCTGATATTAAGTATATTGATTATATTCAGGAATATTAATTAGGATTTCCTTCTTATTTACTTGCAAATTATATACTTCTCTGTACGCGATGTAAGAGGAGTCTGTTTGCTAGTAATTAATTACCGTGTTGATTGTGGATATAATAATATACTTATTTCTCAAGAAGGTTTTCGAATTTTCTCCCCTCATTCCTGCTCACGATAATCTTGAGATTAAATTAATTGTGTATTCTAAATTATTGAACATACTAATACGATTTCATTATACCATCAGTTGAAACGTGCAGGACTCTCTCCGTTCTCAATTATAAAAATGCTTTTTTTGGATTTTCAAGCATTACAAACATTAGTGGAAGAAAGTTTTATTGCATATAAAATTTGCTATAAAGTCCACTAATAAATCTCTGGTACGACGTTTCGTATCTTCAGGACCACCATCAAGTATTTTTTTTCAAATACGGACCTGTATTTTTTATTGAAAATATCAATTTACCGTTGAAATCCAAATTCACTAATATGTCACACTTGTTATGTCATCTGAAATATCTTGCATCGTCAGTATGACAATAATTTTTGACTAAAAAATATACTGAAAAGTTGTTTTCAAATAAATTACTGATAGGTGCTACTTTCATTAGAATTCAACATATTTTCTGTCTGATATACAGGTTGATCGCTAAACATCGATCGAAACTTCAGTGCTGGGTTCCTTAGGTCAAAACATGAGAAACATCCTTGTGCTTGAAAAATGAGTAAAATACAGCATCTTTGCTTTTTTCATGTGCTACTCTAAACCTGTCAAATTTGACATTTTTTTACGAAAATCCTCAAAAAATCAGTTTTTTTTATTTCGAAAAATGCCAGAGAAAAAAGTTGCTCAGGTTCCAATTTTATACATTTGTTCCAAATTTGGACTCTCTACTGTCACTTCGACTTTTTTCCATTTTTTAATTTTTTGAATCTTTCGCTCTATCGATTCGAACGAAACATGATTCAAATTTCATAATTTTGATGAATATGATACTTCAACATCATATCTTGCTCAGGAAATACTCACATTGGACTGTTGCCAGAAAATAAGAAATGCATCTCCAGAAATTCGTCTTTGTTGTTGCAAAGTTCATCCAGTTTTTTCATTTCATTGTTAAACTGATGTGGATTTTCAATGTATGGACGTTAATATGTCAGTAATCGAATAAACGAATTTCTCTTCATTTTTATTACACTCGTATTTCTTTTTTTAATAGTTTTTTATCCAGTTTGATTATTTTTCCATATGTCACGAACTTTATGTGTTACACTGTATATATATCGAGATCCTTCACTCACTGACCGACCAGGGCCCCTATTCTTGAATTCTAGGGAGTAGAAAACTAGACAATTATCTCACTTCTAGACACAGATGAATGATACATTTCCTCCTCACTTTTCTATCAGTTTTTCTACTCCCTACAATTCATGAATATTGGCCCAGATCCTTTCCTTTCCCAAGATCTCAGCGCCTCCTTTGACATGTTCCACAAATTCATCTCCATTGAGCAAACAAAACATCCTTTGAAGATTGTTTGCCCGCGTATATTCGCATTCCTCATTCTAATATTATAACTAACCGATGTGTATTCATTCCCGCTTCTAATGTATATCGTTCGTTGAAGGCTTTACTGTATATAAACTATCAAGTGATGGCGGGAAAACATTAGAATGACGATGTTTTGAAGAAGGTTAAACGAACTGAAGCGGCGGAATGCTTGGTATTTGCATTAAGGAAAAAAAAAAGAGTACTCTCGACGGCGCGTTTTCAGGAATAGATTCGTGCTTCTCAATTCTCTGTTCGATATTTTCCGAGGGGTTGACCACATGGGAATTCCGGTGTACAATTGATTGGAATTCCGGGGAATTCCTTTCTTTTTTACGCCAGAAAAAATACGAAATTTGCTGAAAACACCAAGAAAATCTGATACATTTTCACTAAAAATGTTAAATAAATTATTTTAACCACTCATGATCATCGATAAGTTCATTCCCGTATTTTAAAAACAAAAACAATTTCTGCTGACTGTGATTTTGTAACTTTAGTAGTTTGTATATGAAGGCTATATTTTAAAATTATTTTGAAATGTACAGGATATTCCAAAAAATTGTGGCATATCAATGTTATCTTGTTTCTTTTGGAACACCCTATATTTTATTGCTTTTTCAGATTCTGTCTGGAAAGCTGATTTTATTATCATATTATTGAGGTCTAGCTGGAACGATTACAGAAATATAGGGTATTATTGATCACAACGGCTAACATGTCTATCTTGACTTTTTTTTTATTCGCCATCAATTATTTATATTAATGAAAAAAATGCAGGGTGGTTCATAATTCTGAATCCCTCCATATGTGAATCAGTTAAATATCATTAGATAGTAGGTCAAGAGTTAGGATAGGGACATGTAAGCCGTTTTGACCGGGGTTTTGACCATTAATGAATAGTTCTGACACAAAAAATTCATAAAGCTGAAGAATCTTGATTTTCCAAACCATTTATCTTCTCCCTAGACCCCAAGTGTGATATAAATCGATGGAATAATTTTTTCAGGGAGAATATAAAAATGCAACCAAATACATGGACTTCCATAAGAAACAATATAACTTTTATATGCCACAATTTTTGGGAAATCCTGTATATTTCGAAATACTTTCAAAATTTACCTTTTATCAACGTACGAACTACTGAAATGAGAAAAACTTGTTTTGCAGATTCGCTTTAGATCTCTGTCGCGCTAGTAGTGAACCACCCTGTATGTTCCTATGTAAATTGAATCATGTATTCGATGGATATGATGATTTACAGTTTACACCCTAGATTTGCTGAATTTTTCTGAATAGAAATGTTTTTCTTGGATTTTCCTTCTTACGGATTCAGATCTTGGAAAAAGGAGGAAATAAAATAGAAAAATACCATCAGATGATATATTCTGTTTCCAACGAGGATTTCGATATAATAAAATACAGCCTATAGCCTCACTGATGACAAATTTCGAAATATTGATATCAATATAATTCGGTATTATTCAGATTCTGTAATATTTAGTGACATCACTCAGGAGCTAGGTCTGAAGTTTATCTTGAACTCAGAAATCCGCTTGGGAATCCCGAATGATTTTGTGTGTGATGTTCCTAAATATTTCATATTTCCCCGGATATCCCCGTAATTCCACCGGAATTCCGAGTATTATCTACATTTAGTTTCAAAATTCCATCGTTATTTGTTCAAATCTCGGTTCAAATTGATATATTTCTTTCGGAATTCCAGGGGAATTCCGGCTTATAGGAATTCCAGTGCACACATTTTCTCCTAGTGGTCAACCCCTCGATATTTTCGCGCTTGTCTGGGAATGGGAAATATGTTCCCTGAGCCTAGTGTTTGACTGATTCCTCGTCTGCCCTATGTACGTCCGACTTCCTGGTGTCTCTGAGCTGAGATATAAGCTTGTAGAGAATAAATCTCTGTGAGCAGTTTATAACCAATTCAAGATGTCGTGTGGCTACGGAATCTCGACAGCTACCACATTCAGGCGTCATTTGTATTAAAGACTTTATAATGTTCGCATTTCCTTCGATTGACCTCTGGGGTCGCTAACCCAAGCAAATAATGCCGTGCTTATAATACAGACAACGCGCGGAATGACCAATAATTTCTCAGAACGCGATGTGGTTGCATTTCCGAGAGAAATTATCACTTTGTTGATGCTAGATAGATTGTATGTATTGTAATATATGCAGCCTCACAAGCGAACCTTGCCTCGACCTTTTTTGCATGACCCTCAATCTGTTCGAGGTCCGCGGGATTCTGAGACTTAGTTGAAAGTTTATCAGTTTTCTGCAACTTCCAGGAACTTGAGCCTTTTGCAGAAGAGCGCTGAGCATTCGCAAAGCAAATGTTTTGCAGTTTCAGCGAAGTTCTCGCAGTAGTGACAACTATCACTGTCATCTTTGTGAAGTGATACCTCAGAGGCGAGGTGGATATAGGATGGTGAAGCAGCTCTTCAATTGTTTCTGCGAAAAACTTGTAGACCGTTTGAGAAGGTAGTAATATTTCCACGACTTGAATGAAGATGGCGGTAAGATCGATTATCGAAGAAGATTTCTGTTGCTTACGTATTTCTGTGGTTCGCATCTGACAGACGTAACTTGAAACGACATTAAACAATATATTTTCTATAAATCTGGAGTGAATATTGATATTTTGACTCTTCTCAGTCATTTTTCATCTAGAACAGATGAAAATGATAAAAGGATGACAGAAGCACAGTTTCTGTTTTACGGACACAAGGTATGTCGCTATCTCTGTTAATTTCAGGAAATATTACTACGGTATGAAATCAAGTAGGCAAAGGTCTACAGTTTATTCTAGTGCTTGTTGATAGGAAGCTGTTTCACCATCCTATATCCACCTTGCTCAGAGGGCAGTGTCCCAGTGTCTAGTGAGGAGTCCTTTCTTTTTAGAAAAACTCATATTTCTTTTTCACTATTTTTCCTGAATTGCTATGATACAACTGATACAAGCATTTCAAGAAAAACACTGCATAATGGAATTATTCACCTGTGATCCCTGCCTAAGAATAAGAAAATATCATTGAAAGATTTTTCCGATTTTTCGAACCTAACCTAACTGCACCAGTGTTCGCAGCATAATTTTTGAGTATTCTTTTGCAACCTGTTGTAAATAAAAATAATAACGTTGTTTTGTCATGCATATTCGTGTGGATTTATGAATAGAAAATGTAATTGAAACCCTGAGTTATTATTATAATCTTCTGCTAGCAATAGTCTGCAATTTCATCTATAAGTATCAGATATTTAACTTTTCACTTTCTTTATTACCGTAACTTACCTTCAAAAACCAATTTCATATTGACGGTTATAAGAAATTGCTTTAGCCATTAAACTTTGGAAACACAATTTTTAACGAAAGTTTTCAGTATTTTTTTCCACAGCGGTCTATTTATTTCGAATAATAGTTTGTAATGATCTTCTAATACTCTCCATATACATCAGAGAAATCGGCAGAAAATTAGTTATTCATTTTCTTGATTACTTCATGTAGGTAGAGTTTAATGCAACTATGCCTATCAGTGAACTCAGTTTTCTCTTTCGTACCAAGTGCCATTTCACACCCAAACAGCTTCTCATAATGATCTTTGATCAGCTCCCAGAAACACTCTCTGAGGCTCGTAGATTTCATCCACACGGAATTGCTGCTTGATGATGCTCTCACGAGCGATTCTGAGCATCAGGTATATGTTAGAAACGAGGGGTTGACCACTAGGAGAAAATGTGTACACTGGAATTCCTATAAGCCGGAATTTCCCTGGAATTCCCCGGAATTCCCCTGGAATTCCTCGGAATACCCCGTAATTCTCCTGGAATTCCCCGGAATTGTCCTGGAATTCTCCCAAATTTCCCTAGAATTCCCCGTAATTCCCCCGGAAGAAATATATCAATTTGAACCAAGATTTGAACAAATAACGATGGAATTTTGAAACTAAATGTAGATAATACTCGGAACTCCGGGGGAATTACGGGAAAATCCAGTGAAATATGAAATATTTAGGAACATCACACTCAAATTCATTCGAGATTCCCGAGGGGATTTTTGAGTTCAAGATAAACTTCAGACCTAGCTCCAGAGTGATGTCAATAAATATTACAGAATCTGAATAATACCGGATTATATTGATATCAAAATTTCGAAATTTGTCATCAGTGAGTCTATATAGGCTGTATTGTATCATATCGAAAACCTCATCGGAAACAGAATAAATCATCTGATGGTATCAATATTATCATCGGAAAATACCGAGGAACGGATGGACTGATTCGGTCTGATTTCTCCTCGGACTTCACTTTTTTCTGTTTTATTCCCTCCTTTTTCCAAGATCTGAATCCGTAAGAAGGAAAATCCAAGAAAAACATGTTTATTCAGAAGAAATTCAGCAAATCTAGGGTGTAAACTGTAAATCATCATATCTATCGAACTCATGATTCAATTTACATAGCAACATACAGGGTGGTTCACTACTAGCGCGACAGAGATTTAAAGCGAAACTGTAAAACTTTCAAAGTTTTTCTCATTTCAGTAGTTCGTACGTTGATAAAAGGTAAATTTTGAAAGTATTTAGAAATATACAGGATTTCCCAAAAATTGTGGCATATAAAAGTTATATTGTTTCTTATGGAAATCCATATATTTGGTTGCATTTTTATATTATCCCTGAAAAGCTTATTTCATCGATTTATATCACACTTGGGGTCTAGGGAGAAGATATATGGTTTGGAAAATCAAGATTCTTCAGCTTTGTGAATTTTTTGTGTCAGAACTATTCATTAATGGTTAAAACCTCGGTCAAAACGGCTTACATGTCCCTATCCTAACTCTTGACCTACTATCTAATGATATTTAACTGAATCACATATGGGGGGGTTCAGAATTATGAACCACCCTGTATTTTTTTCATTTGAACATAAATAATTGATGGCAAATAAGAAGTCAAGATAGGGACATGTTAGCCGTTGTGATCAATAATGAATAGGTCCGACACAAAATATTCCTTAAGTTGAAAAATCTCAATTTTTCACACCCCATATTTCTGTAATCGTTACAGCTAGACCCCAATAATATGATAATAAAATCAGCTTTCCAGACAGAATTTGAAAACGCAATAAAATATAGGGTGTTCCAAAAGAAACAAGATAACATTGATATGCCACAATATTTTGGAATATCCTGTGCATTTCAAAATAATTTTAAAATATAGCCTTCATATACAAACTACTAAATTAACAAAATCACAGAGTCAGCAGAAATTGTTTTTTCTAAAAAAAAAGACGGGAATGAACTTATCGATGATCATGAGTGGTTAAAATGATTTATTTAACATTTTGAGTGAGAATTTATCGGATTTTCTTGAACATCTCATATTTTTTCTGGCGTAAAAAAGAAAGGAATTCCCCGGAATTTCCCGGAACTCCTATCAATTGTACACCGGAATTACCATGTGGTCAACCCCTCGGTTAGAAATGAATATTCCCTACGGGCACTGACTCAATAAATACCCAATACTCTTCTACTTTTCAAAAGAAAAAAAAAATAGTGTGCTCAAAATCATTGTACCCATCACAGACAAATATTAACAATAACAATACAGGAAGATACTAATGATGAAAACACTCGTGTTATTTGGTTCGAATTACATGATATAACAAGCGTTATAAAACAGCGATCAGCTGTAACGGTATCAGTGATAGTGAAGACCATTTTCACGAAGCATTATCTTCAATCATAACGATTACCTTGTCGACTTGCAAACAAAACAAGCACTTTGCTTGATCGCGTTGGTAAATATTTCCTTGAAATTATAACATCAACTTATATTGTCATTAGTGTCAGTAGCGAACGATGAATGCCGGGATAAGTATATATCGTGAGAATTTACGGAATTTTGTCTTATAAAAATCAATGATCCATATTTTATTTTAAGATTCATTTCTGTGTTCTCTAATGTTTTTCCAATTATTACTCTTATTCCGATTTCGATTCAGACAACCCCTTTTTTAATGTTGCACTTGTAAAATGTTCTTTCTTTGTAGGCATTTTCTGTATTGAAACCATGATAATGCTGAAAAATTCTATTCGGTGGGCTATATTTTTTTTCTTAATTTCCCACTGTACGATATTTACTAGAAAAAAAAATTCTTCTAGTGATCCCGCCTCTGTGAGACTGAAATAATAAATATTTTTTTGTCCTAATCCGTATTTCCGGTCATTGTTTATGAGCAAAGATAACGGCAAATGTATGGAATGGTTCGGATTAGGGGTGTGCAAAAATATCTGAATGAATTAAACGTATTTTTGTTCGAACAAGCTCCCATGCAAATGCACTAATGAGGAGAACAATGATATGGATATAAAATAAGTACTCAATTTTGAGCGGAAGTTTTTGAGCTTGTCACAGAATAACCTAGACCTTAGACCAAACAATGAAATAAATTGTGTCTTTCTTTTCAGTGCATTTGTATAAAAGTCTGATTGATTCACCTATACTTCGTGTAATAATATATCTTAATACATCCGATTTTGAATTGAATTTGCCATAATCACAATACTCACCAACTCACCATCTTGGAGCTGCAATTTTTTTTTCTCTGAAATTATTTACACCTGTCAAATTCAAATCAATAATCGGACGTTCCTAAATTTTAAGTCAGTACATAGAAGTAGTCCTTGATCCATATGTCCTAATGGGGAATTCTCCTTCAGACGATGATGAAGTAATTCTTATCAAATATCTTCAAAACGTCGCATTACAAACTCACCATTTCAACCTCTTTCCGAAGAAAACATTTCAAGTGCTTAAAAATCAAAGACTTGTTATGGGGGATTTAAAATTTAAAGCACCTTGTTCCTATTTCACCATTTGGCAACATCGACTGCAGATTTCATAAATAATAAAGGACAACAAATCCATCAATTTTATTATAAGTGAATAAAGATAGTCATATTTTGATCAGGTTAGAACACAGAACTTATACACTACCAATAAGTTCTGTGGGTTAGGTGCCATTCTGCTTATTTCTGTTCCATGCTCCTCAAAAGATATGCTTGTCAGTTTTGGAGGTTATGTTTATATTTGATTTGTGGATGGATTGGTGTTGGACATAAATTCATGTTTTGACTGGTTATGGTTTTATATTAACAGTCTGACTCCTGAATTATCATCAAGTGTACATAATAATGGTGTTGTGTAATGTGAGTTGTTGTTCTTCTAGCGCTGTTGCCAATTTGTGAACTAGAAACAAAGCAATTTCAAATTTAAAACCCCATGTTTGAAAAATTAATTTAGATAGTTTCCGCAACGAATTCGAAAAATTCATGAATGAAACTCATAATCAATAAGTTCATACTTGCATTTGCTATAATAAACCGAATTGAGGAATATTCCCCATTCTCTTTGTATTCAAAACTCTTCTGAAAAATGGTTTCTATAAATAATTCTACCTTGTGGAAAAATGGCAAATTTCAACACACCATCCTGTCTGTGCTAGGTCATCGCGCGTGACGTATAGGACATTTTGCTGCTGCAGTAATGATCACAGCCTCGAGTATTATATGATACATGAATGATTCATTGAATGGCGTTGGGCAGGCGACTGTGTCACAATGTGTCAACAAAAAAAAATGGCGCCGCATACTTTTCCTGTTAGTCCGTTCACGAGAATATCGTGCGTGAATGTTTTCGAAACTAAAGTCGCCGACGACGGACATACGTCGTCATCAGAAATTACCTTTGTTCGTTTTGAGGCTACTATTTACCCACCTGGTAGTAGAAAGTTCATTATATTCGTTTTTTTTTTCAATTGAATAAATGAAGCGAGAGCGAAAATAAAACTAAATACACTAAATATTTAGTGCTATACATATATACCGGGTGTAACAGGATCATGGTCCGTTAGTTTTGGAGGTAATTGATTGAAATTTGGGATATGCCATGAATATAATAAGCGGCACTTTTTGACCTACAAATGATTTGTTTCTCACTTCCGGTATCGCAGGAAGTGATAACAACTTTCAATTTTTGAATGGAACACCCTGTATATCATTACATTTCTGAAATCTGCATAATTTTCTGAATTCGAAGAAATACCACAAAAGTGACATTTCAAACATCAAAATTTTTTACAATTGTATTTTCTTATTTTCTATTTTTCTTGTAGCTGTTATTTTGATTGTATTTATCGCACATTTTATTACAAGCTATAAATAAATTCCTCATCAATAGTAGGTACTAATAAATGGTACCACGGTACCAATATGGTTCCATTTGAAAAAATTGAGTTTTCCCGCAAAATCGATTACGATGAACTTTTTTTGCTCATAAAAAACGCACTTTAGTATTTTTGACGGGATTTTTATTTTTCTAGCATTAGACGGATCGATTGCAATAAATCGAAACCATCATGGCACACCCAAGTCGAAAACTAAAAATTAAATTATCAAAAATTTTTACGTTTGAAATGTCATTTTTGTAGTATCATTGGATTCAGAAAATCATACAGATTTCAGAAATGTAATAATATACAGGGTGTTCCATTCGAAAATCAAAAGTTGGTAGATACAGGGGATACAGGGGGTGTACTATGATCCTGTTACACCCGGTATATATAAATAGTAGGATTGATTAAAAAGTGGTTAAAATGGGACAACAATATTCAGTTTTATATATTAAATAAAAATAGAAAATATAATAAGATGGTAGAACTATAACAAGGATACAGCAAATCCAATACAAAGATGGTTAAATTGGGACAAAGTTGCGCATTAACCTAAATGCCTTTTAGAAAGTTTTGAAATTTCAAGTAAGTCCGGAGATATCCGGGAAAAACAAAATTTTTCAAGATTGATTTTATTTTTTTTCTAGCTTCATTTATTGTAGGATTTTGAAATTAATCGCACTTTTGCATTGCCATTTTTTCTCTACTATATGATGGTGCTTTCAGATTTGCTAACCGACGTTTCGTTTCCCGGCCACCATCATCAACTTTATTTTTTCCAATGGGCGCCATATTGGATTTTTTCTGTTTTGAATAGAACCTGTTATTGTATTTTCGATGGTACATCACAAGTTGCCATTCTCTTTGAAAATATCGGAGATATTTATAAAAATATATTGCATCACAGTGGGTTTTGAGTTTGATGTTTCACTTTCAATCTGTTAAACTTGATGATATTCGGTTAATTTGAATGTTCCTGTATTTTTGGCGGAAATGTATTACAAATACTGAAATGTATTTAAACTTGTATCCCGAAAGACGACAACCACATCGAACGATGTTCAAGTTTTTGGATGAAAATTTCGCCGAGTTTGGTTCATTTCAATGAATAAAGCCAGAACAAAAAAATCAATTTTCCAAAATTTCGTTTTTTTTTTCGGTTATCTCCGGATATACTTGAAATTTCGAAACTTTCTAAAAGGCATATTGTTAGTTACGTGAATGCCCAATGGCGAGAATCTAATTTCCTGGTATAAACTGTACTTTTTAAATATATTCTGGAATCTAAAAAGTCCTTTACACCATAGAAACCTTTATTACTGAAAAATGTTGATATTCAATCAAAAAAACCGAAATTGTGAAAAATTTTTTTTCTTCATAGAGAAAACAAAAGAATCAAAGAGGGTACCCTTGGAACTTTTTCGAATTTTTCAAATCCTTTATTCATCTGAATTTCTAGCGAATTGAGAGCTGTTGAGCAACTTTGGTCGTTCCCTGATAAAATACCAAATGTTACCGAATACTATCATCTAATTTAATCAATAGGTTGGCCCTGGACCGTATAAACGTCCAGTATAACTTGACATTTACAGAGGTCAGCTCTATTATTCATCAATTCGTGATATATCCGCGAGTTGCACCGCGACTGCCCCGAGCGGTTATCGTGAGGCTTGAAAATGAAGAAATCGAATGATTTGGAAACGTCGCCCGAGCTGGTATATTATCACGGAAATGCAGAAATCCAGTGCTGATTTCTCTGAACCCCGCCCGAAGATATGTTGGTCCTTCGAGCCGCATGGCACATTTTTTTGGTGCAAGTAATCGGGATACTTTCTATGCGATCGATCATCATTTTGAACATATCTTTTGTTTCGAAACAAACGTGTTTCAAATACCTTACGATTTAGCACAAAATTTATCCTTGAATGAATTTTCTGAAATTTAAGAAATAGGCAACAGTTTTCAATGGTTTTGCATTTCATTATTGCATCGCTGAGGTGATCATAAAAATCAAACGGAGTTTTCAAATTAATTCTTGACATACGATATATTTGTTAGGTAATGAATCAAATTGAAAAGAAAATATTATTGTAGAATTTCTCGAAAAAGTCTCATTTGTCAGGAAAATATCGTCCAAATCTTATCTATTTTCTGAAACGTATAATATTTGAGATTTTGCTAATTTTGAAAAATGCGTTTGTTGAATAAAATAGAAATCACTCAATATATCTGATAGGCGCTATGTTGCTTCCAAGATGGCCCTAAATTGATGACAATTAAATAATAAAATTACTTGAAATTTTATTCCCCTTATATAACTTATTACTTTGTTTCATTATAATTTTCCGATGAACATACTTCAACGTATTCTTGACATAAACAATTATGAATTTTTACTAGAAATATTCGCTTGTATGTTTTTTTTTTCAAATTTGACATTGAAAAATGATAATAAGTAGTTGGTCCCGAAAACAAAGACTAATCGTGAAATTTGGTGGTTGGTAGACTTTTCAAGTATCTATCGTGCCAATCAGTTGAAAAAAGTAATCTATATGTTTTATAATAGTGTTTTCATTTAAAATGATGGCCCATCCTGTATAGTACAATCTCTCAAGGGTGAACCAACTTCACCTCTAGATACCGTTTTCCGAAGATTGCCGTAATAGTTAAAGCAGAATCATTCTGTCAGCTTAGGAAAATGGTCCTTCGAGCCGGATTTCCGCGTGTTTCGACTGTTCCGAGCCGTTAGCATTTTGTGTAAGAGTTTCGTTGGATCGTGCAACGCGAACCTTCCTAGTCCTCATCCGATTATTCAACTGATAGCGGGAAAGCTGAATTTTTTTTATTGTTGGCAACTACGGCTTCCTCTTTGGGAAATACGACGTAAACGACCAGTTAGAGCTATCAACGAATCACGCTTCTGTAGCGTGTGTGGGTGTCGATTGATTGGCGGGTAAGGAAGTAACGAAGTCGGTGAATTTTTGACGTTTGACGGCACGGAAATCGGCTGTGAGGGTCGATGCGAAAAATCCAGAAATTCTGCACTCGGCAGTTCTCATCTTGATCGAGTGTGAAGAGCTACGCCCCTCAAAGCAGACCTGTATTGTTTTCTTATCTTAATTCCTGCCTTTTTGAAGCTATTCTTTCCTTTGCCTTCAAATCTACTCAAAAAATGCATACCGTCAGAGATACAACAAAGTTCAAATCGAGTTCAAATGGAGGGCAAAGAATCCGCATTAGCTTTGATAGCTGCTTCCAAAATATCTTCTGGGAGCTCTTTTCGAAAAAACTGCTTGATATGTAGAGTAGCAATTTTCACTTGGCCACCACTGAAAATATCATCATAATTTTTACACATCGTCCATTGGATAGGTACATATCTTATATTTTAATTGTTGAACAAAAGAAGCACCGGTTTCCAATCTTGTGTTCTCAATTGGATGTTTTTTCGAAGAAATTTCGTCATTGATCCTTAACCCAATAGCGTTTCTAGAACGAACCTGAAGAATTTTTGCTGCGTATATCCAATTTGCAATAAATTCACTGTATACCAGTAGATGATTTGTGCCGATTCTAGACCTCCTCCCAAGGTCACACACCCCCACGTGGCCTTGGGGGGTCAATGACCTTGGGGGGTCAATGACCTTGGGAGGAGTGACCTTGGGAGGAGTGACCTTGGGGTGAATGACCTTGGGATGAGTGACCTTGAGAGGAGTGACCTTGGGGTGAATGACCTTGATGCGATCTTGGGAGGAGTGACCTCGAGTTGGCGACCTTGAGAGGAGAGTGCCCTTGGGAGTTGCTGTGGCCTTGAGAAGAGCGCGTCCTTGAGGAGGGCTTTCTTTTTTCTGTGAGCGTGACCTTGTGTTTTCACACCTCTGAAATGGGAAGGGGTGCGACCTTGAACACTGCTGCCGCATGCGCATGCGCCATTCCCCCACGAGAGTTCAAGATCGCGTTGGTGAGAGTGGGGGAGTTCCTATAAATTGGCGATTCAGTGCTATAGTTGTCACAAGCAGTAGCAGCAGCATAACTAGCAATCAATAGAAATAAATATTGACTCGTAAAGCGTGTGCGTATCCTTGCGTGATAACAAGTGTTATTTTTATGTAAGTAAATTCCTATATTCTATATATTCTTTTGTACTCTCTTTCACGTGTTTAATCTAGAGATGGGTTCACCTAAAATTGATTTGATCGCGATCAATAATCAAATCGCTGAAGGGTATGAATTCACCAAGCAAGTGTTGATATCATCGCTGATCTTGAATAAGCCTTATCTGATCAAGAAAATGACAATATTTGAAACTAGATTTGGTAGATCTGCCACCGTTATATTATTAGATGAAGAAAGTGGGGAAACTGTGAAATGTTGGTTGCCCAAAAGAGTTTCAGATGTGATTGAAGAAAGCGATCTCCATTTGATCAACTCCCGCGGGCTTTATACAATAGCATACCTGGGGCAGAGTGAACCATCATATGCTGGTGCGAAAACTCGAACGCTTATTAGGTTCGGCATAAAAGAAATATCTCTTAGCGAGACTTCGCCTCAGTAATAAATTGAATTATTTTTATGATTAGTTTAGTATTAGTGAAAGGGAGTTTAAAGATTATATGTATATAGTAGTTCTTACATTCTCGCCACCCTCGTCATCGCATTTACCATTTATGGTGAGTAGTTTTTTTTAAGCTGAGGGTATGAGCTATGTAATATGAAACGTATTTATTGAATTATCTCCTGAACTCTTTTTTTTTGTTTATTTATTTGTAGACTCCAGTACTCAACTTCTAAGGATATGTGGATGCACTATTCTAGCCAGTTTTGGCCAGCTGCTGAAGACATCGAATCAGCAGTCAGCAGACTTAAATGTGAACTCGTCGATTTGGAGCGTGATTCACTCCATGCAGCCAACTATGATATGAGCGCATGTTTCAATCAAGAACGAGCCCGAGAGATTTTAGCGGATGCTGATCGATATAAAATCGGTCATTTTCTATGCAGTCGCCTAGAACATGGGAGTATAACTTTGGAGCAGTTTCTTGAAGAAATGGTGAAGGAGGGTTTGGAATGCTTCCTTCATGATTTAGTTGAATTCCTACCAACTATCATCATCGAAAAATACGGTTTGAGGGAAGCTTCAGAAGAAGAAGGTGGAGAAGGTGAAGAAGGTGAAGAAGGGGAAGAAGAAGTTGGGGAAGAACAAGAAGGTGGCGGGGTACAAGGGGGTGTCTAGTATACTCTTATAGTCTTTAGACTCACTATTTCAATCACTGTACATAATAGGAAAAATAAAACATTATTCGACATTTTACATCTTTTATTATCCGAAAAAAAACTGCTACAAATACATATATCTTAAACTATGGTGGTAGTGATTCATCTGATCATAGCTTCATAATTCTTCGTTCACACACCCATCTGTATGGAACCATCTAGAGCGCTATATGTCATGACTGCGTCATGTAGAATGAGCGCATACACTCTTGTATTGGCTGGAAATTTTGATTTGCGAGTCTCAAATTCCAATTTGATATCTACTGTTGAGGATTTCATGGCGTCGGCTTGATGGCTGCAATCGATGATAAATAATGGGTTCTTCCTGAATTCTTCTATACCCATCATCGGCTCACTCATATCTTTACCATAGTAACTCTTTTGGAAATTTTCGTAAGCATAATAGGCTATAGCATCCAACTTCCTGTCGAATTCTAAATTCCACCGCTCGTATGGGTATACTTCTGAATTCAAATACACTCGAATATTATTAATGTCAGCATTAATGAATTGGGTGGCATCTTGAGATACATCATCCGTATTAGTAGATTTCTGGAATCCTATGATAATGTATCGCGGTCGCTCGAGGCTGTTGGTAGTTTTGACAGCCCAAATGTCTGAAGATGTTTCACGGATAGTTGGTAACTCATACAAATCCCACATCCTATATGCTATTTTTATCTTCGCAGTGGAACTTTTATTGATGCGATTCAATAGTTTGAGTTTTTGTTTATCTGACGGCATGATATGCCTTATTCTCCATTCAATCTTATCAATTTCTATTTTCGCATTAACTACTCCCATGTAGGAGTTTTTGAATGAGCGAGCAATGATTAGTATCAACTCTTGTTTTATATTCAAGACACCCTTATTATAGTCCTCAGCGAATCCCATCAAGTATTTGAGTGGTAATTTTCCGCTGAATACGTGATTGATTTTGTCTAGGATCGGTTGATTATCATCATAAATTCCCCAACCGAGGGTCTCTAGAAATTTTTTATTCGATTCCCCATAGGAGATCATACATTTCATAGCTGTAGTGATGCCTGGTTTTCGAATCATACACACTTGTTCGCCACCCATCTCATAGCGAATTTCGTCGAAGAGGAATGCTAGAGCATTATTGGATAAATAGCAATCTGCTGTCAAATCATCTGGCATGAATTTTCCTTCGATGTAGATGTAGCTCTCTGCAATATCTAATATCAAATCTTGAAAGTTGACAGCTATTCTTATTTCGTCAGAGTTCTTGAATGATGGTGAACCATATGGTTTGTATGTGTGTTCATGCAGGCTGATTAGGGAATGATCGAAGATTGGTTCATCAAACACTTCCAATTGGAGGCTAGTAGAAGTTGTGGAAACCATCTCTATTTTTTCTGTAGCACTTTCAGTCCGATAGATTTCAAGAAATCAATATCGCTCTCAGATAGGTTATGATGCCGCCTTGTCTGATTGAGACGTCGATTGCGAATGAATCCGCGACCGCGTTTACACTTCTTTTTATTATTTCTGCGGTCATTATGGGGTGTGGGGGTGGATATTCGCTTTGATTGGTTACCGAAGCAGAACCCCATCTTTTCTCTGCTATTTTTCGAGATCAATCTAGTTGTTTCAGTTCAAGCTTCACAATAATCTTCTCTCCTCGGAAATCGACCAAACAATTTTCATCATCCAAAATTCTCAGTGTAATGTTATCGATAGACTGACGTCCGGTCGGGCTGATTGGTAGATATATAATGTTTTTCGGTTCCTTCGACAGCTTATATCCAGGATCCACATTGATGTCGAATTCATACAACGTGTGAACCTCTTCCCCATTCAGGTACGCCCCGCTCGTGATATTGCAATCGATGCGTATTAGGCGAACTTTAATAATTTTCACCGGCTTGGTGGATTTATGTAGAAAGTTGGATGGGTAGAATTTTTTCTCGAAACCCAACACTTCGGCTATGGAATTCTCAACTGACAACATAATTCCATATGAAGATTTCATTTCACACATTAGAGTGTTATTATTAGCTCGAAGATAAAATTCAATATTATTTTTACTCTTTTTACTATCAGAGGAGGGGTTCGAAGATGCTATAGCTTCTTGTATAACTCTATTGATTTCTTCTATTTCATAGGCGCCTGGTGGAATATGAATCATTTTCAAGTTCTCAGAGATGCGACCTTCTTTCTCATCCCAATAACCCAAAGCGTTATTAGTCTCATCTATATTGGCTATGGAATTGTAAGAATAAAAGCCGTGTAATCCCAAACCGTAAGTTCTTCTCGCATCTAGTTCAATTGGTGGGTAAAAATCAGCGCTCAAAACACTATGACCACCCGATATGGTGAATGTTTGCGACATAATGTTGGTGGTGTGTAAAGAAAACGGCGAAAATGGGTAACAAACCTCAATGAACATTCAACAGCTGCAACTTGATCGCTATGCAAGACATTGAAGAATGTTTTTATTTTCGCATTGATAATCATTTATATATAAAAAATTTTTTATTACATATTGCCACATCTACATTTTCATTCGACAAAAGCAGCAAAACACTTTTCGTGGTATTGGTCCATCGTTGACATCAACACCGTCTGGTTGATTATCGCATTTCTCGTGATGATGATCCTCACAAAATTGGTATTTCGACACCTCTGGATCGTCTTTCAATCGTTGCGGTAGCTTATCCCATACTAGAGCTATTTCTTGGGAGGCCAATCCAATCAATACTTCCTTTGGTAGGTCGGTGAGTTCTTTCTCAGTCATTTTTAAGAGAGAGCGTGATTTAGAGTAAGCTAACAACGCATGGGCCATTTCTTTGATGCTTTCTCGATCCATGATGAGCTACTTTTCGTTTGTGTTCTTCTTCGAGAGAAATTTCAAGCACAAATGCCCGCACCAGACTGTGTTGTATTCTTGTTGGCGCTCATAGTTATATACTATTTTGGTAGCTCTAAGCGCCTGCGGCCCTCTATTCAGATATTTCACCAACTCTTTTGGTGGGGGTAAATCGCCATAGCTATCATAATACTCGACTACTTTACCGCTTTTTTTATATGCAACCCAATGTGTGCCATCACCTTGTTCGCTATCTAAATTCAATATGGCGGATTCTGTACGATATGGGCCGGATGAGGGTAAATTATCCCTCATATATATACCTCGAAAGTTTGGTATTCCTATCTTTTTTATATGTCGTGATAGGTCCACATCTGTTAAAGCCCTTCGAGGTAGGCCATCTAGTTTTTTGGAGTTTGGGACTTCAAATAGATACCCAACCCTTTGCGGTATGGTTTCAGATAGACCCCCTTGCCCATTTTACCTAGAGCAATAGCCTCCATATGTGTGTTGTGGCGGTTCGCCTCAGCGAGTTTCTCCTTACTTTCTTTGGCGGAATTGATAGCACGAACAACGCTTGCACTGCCTGCAGCCAAACTACCCAATGCTGATAATCCCGCGAAAATTGGGATTAGTGGGAGAATGCCGCCAACTTTGGGGATTGGTATTATGCGGGGTGTTCGAATATTTCTCCTTCCTCCTGCCATTCTCACGAATTTTTTAGCTGCACCGACGGCCTTTAGAGTTGTTTCACCCAAGTTTCTGGTGAGCGTTCCCCTGTTCCCCATTTGGCGTAGCGCATGTCGAACTTTGTGCACTATTCCCGATCCAAAAGCTATCTTTCTCATGCGTTTGGGCGTGGTCCGCTTCTTTTTCCTTTTCAGCACACTACCGCCGCACCCCATACCAAAGCGCCTTTTTCCCTTCATTATATTTGTTGTTTTCCCCTTACGACAAATTCGCCAACTTTTTTTCTTTGTTGAAGTGTATCGCTTGGCGTTCATGATATAAATGAGCTTTGCGACACTCGCAGATCATTATAAAGTACTTGGCAGTCGCATGATGCAGATTGTTCGACAAAATGAGACATTCAGTGTGGAAAATTTTGATGAAAAAGTTGGGTTAGGAAATAGTGCAATTCCACAGCGTAGGCATGGGGATCTATTTCCCAATACAATTCGAAGTTTGATTATTGGTCCATCGAATTGTGGCAAGACGAATGTTATGATATCACTGCTCACCAATCAGAATGGCTTACAGTAACAATGCAGACATAGTTGAACCTGCCGATGCAAAACCTGAGAGTATATTTATATTCGATGATGTTATATGTGAGAAACAGGATGTGATTAGATCTTATTTTTCGATGGGGCGCCATAGGAATGTCGATTGTTTCTATCTTGCGCAAACCTATTCGAGAGTGCCTAAACAACTAATTCGCGATAATGCGAATTTCATAATCATGTTCAAACAGGACGAAATGAATCTTCATCACATATTTTCCGATCATGTATCCCCAGATGTGACATTCAATCAATTTCGGGATATGTGCGCACATAGTTGGACGGATAAATATGGTTTTCTCGTTATCGATAAGGATAGTGAGATTTGCGAGGGACGCTATAGAAAAGGGTTTGATTGCTTCATATATCCGTGATACCCTGATGTGGTTGAATCATTCGATCGCTGGATGGCAAAATGAGCGCATCTAGCAGTGAAAAAATGGATGAAATATGTCTCAAGCAGAAACTTGTCGAAGCAACTGATGCGGTGAGAAAAAAATTCAAAAGTTTGAAGAGCGCCCACCTCAGCGATCAGACAATGCTTGAGAAGGTATACAAACCGCTAACGAAACCATTGAAAGCTATCTCAGAAGCTGCTGCGGTAGCGATAGCCCCCTCCCAAATATCGGGTCTGAAAGTACCACCTATCCTTAAAATACCGCAGCCTACGCACCATTCTACGCCGATGCGTAGGAAAACGGTGGGAGATGCTACAGAAATGTTTGATAAACATTTGGAATCTGGAAATTCCAGCAAAAATTCGCAATTGATGCAGAGCGAACTCGATTATGTGACAATGATGGAAACACCACCAACATCATCAACTTCACACATTTCTAGCGATAATACTACCGCTATTGATACAACAACTCTACAAGATCGAGTGCAGCAGCATTTGGATAACTTGAAAACTGGAAAATCTAATTATGATACAGTATATGGTGTTCGTATCGATCCCAAAACGGGTAAATTAAGGATGGGTAATATGGAAATCCGTTTTTTGAATGATCAAATCGAATTATGGCGTGATAATAGAAGGAGTAAGGTATTTCCAGCTTCTTCTGAACTATATGATTTGATTTTTATGAATCAAGCACCTGGATCTATTAGCGATCGAGATAAGCAGATATATACCTCCATTCTGAAGACTACAGGATCCGCATATAAAAATTATGATATTAGAGGAGGTTTGAATGCTGAATCCTCTAACTCGAAAAAGAAATATCGACAAATCATCAAACCTCTTATAGATAGTCCACATTATATGAGGAGTAATCCTCAACGATTTGATATCAAAGGCGGTAAAGGAGTAGTGGAGGCAATACCGCGCAAAAAAGTTCTGAATAGAAAACGGAAAGAATTTGTTTATTGGAATGATGCTGCAGAATTGGTGGAACGTCTTCGATTATTGTGGAGTTCTAAAATGGTTGGTCATACAGGGCATGATAATGAAATAATGTCGATAATAGAGGAATTGCGTGAAGAAGGTATCATACGTTGATTTTTCAAAGTGCGAGCGCCATATGTATATGTGAGTTTGGAAGATTAGTTATTAGTATATGAATGAAAGCCGAAGTAATCGCAGCGGGAAATCTACGAAGTGGAAGATGAAAATAAGCCCAACCAAAAGGGCGATTGCTAATGAATTACACAAACCCGCGAGGCGTAACTTCAAAAGGAGGAGAACGATAATCAAAGGATTTGCTGACCTGTGGCAAATTGATTTGGCTGAAATGCAAATATATGCAGATGAGAATATGGGCTATCGATATATACTATTCGTTATCGATTGCTATTCAAAATATTTATGGGTTGAACCGATAAAAAATAAAACTGGTGTGGAAGTGACAAAAGCTATGGAAAAAGTGCTGAAGCGAGCTGAATATTCTCCAAAAAATATTCAAAGTGATTTAGGCAAAGAATTCTACAATTCACGCTTCGAAAATTTGATGCAGAGATATAAGATCAATCACTATTCAACTTATAGTATAATGAAAGCAGCTATTGTGGAGCGAGTAATTAGAACATTGAAGACTTGGATCTATAGAGAATTCTCCGCCAGAGGTGACTATAAGTGGCTCGACATTCTCGCAAATTTTGCTAACGAGTATAATAATAGAAAACATAGAACAATTGGTATGAAACCTGCTGACGTAACACCTTCAACAATACTTAAAGTATATAGCCACCTGAAAATAGCGCCACCAGCAAAATATAATGTTGGAGATGTTGTCAGAATAAGCAAATTCAAAGGAGTTTTCGAGAAAGGATACTCAGCCAATTTTTCCACAGAATTATTCACCATATCTAAAGTGAATATTACCAATCCGACGACATACAACATCAAAGATGTCAAAGGTCGCCCTATCAAGGGATGCTTTTATGAATTGGAATTGTTGAAAACAGCTGAGCCAAATGCATATCTAGTTGAAAAAGTGTTGAAAACGAAGGGGAATAAGATATTTGTCAAGTGGCTAGGATTTTCTGAAGAGCACAATTCTTGGCTTGATAAATCTGCAATTGTTTGAAGTATTTAATTTTTTTCAATAAATGAGTCTGTTGACATTTTCTATCGTCTATTTCTTTCCTACCCAATTTTCACCCAATAAGAAAAAGTCGCATCAGAATTTAATATATTTTATTATGAAAATTTGCAAATAATATGATGAACACAAACATAAATATATATTCACAACTATATACACCTTTATTTATATTTATAAAAACTTTATTTTCAACTATATACACAATCATCTTTATATACACACATCTTTTACTAATATTTACAATAATTTATTTACATACTTACAACTATATATACATCTTAATTTATATTTACAAAAACTATTTACAATTAGGGCCTTAACTAAAATTTACAAAAAACTATATACAACTAGGTTTCCTTCCCCAGTAAAACAGCACTCGCGTCGGCATGTCCCCCATAACGAGAAACCTCCGCATCAATTTCGGCTATGCTCTCTTTCTGCATGGCAGAAATTCGCTGAAGTTCAGCTGCCTGAGCTAAAATCTCAGCCAGCTGAGCTTCAACCTGCGCGTTGTCGTGAAGGGTTCTCGTTTTGCGGTCGCTCATCATTGCCAACCACCGCACCAACTCGTCATTGTATCTCCTTAGTTGGGTAGCAGGCAGTAATGGTCCCGGCGGAATGCTGTTTGACGGGGAAGGCGTTGACGGGGAAGGCGTTGACGGGAAAGGCGTCGGCGGCGCGGCATCCTCACTCTCCGCCTGTGAAGGCGAAGCCGCACCTCCAGCTGCCGGTGAAGATGGCGGCGACGGCTGCGACGGCGGCACATCCTCCCCTAGCGGCGAGGGTGACGCAATACCCGCCGGGGATGGTGTCGCAACCTCCGCCTCAGCTGCTGGTGATGGCGATGGTGGTGGTGGGGATGATGGGGGCGTCGCCGCAACCTCTGCCTCCAGCGCCGGCGATGGTTGTTGGGGAGGTCGCGGGGTGGCATCTCCATGAGGTGGCGCGGCGTCGGCGGAAACAATGATGGTGATGACTTCGTCATCAGGCGGCGGAGTGGCGGCAACTGCAGCCTCATGAACGATGGCATCACCACCATTGTTTTCGCCAACATCCGCGCCCTCAGCAGCAGTAGCACCTTCATCGTCGGAGATGGTGACGATGCTGATGCTTCCAGACTGTTCAATTTTATTGGCATTAGCCACTTCCGATGCATCACCCACGGCGCCTACTCCACTGGTTCCCTCATCAATGGCGGCGATCGCATCACCGTCCGCATTGGTTCGAGCACTAGCCGGCTTGATCACGTCCACTCTGAGGACGTTGATTGCCGGCTTTCGCTCTTGTTGAGCGGTACGCCGTTCCGCGTACCACTCAGCAATATCACCTCCGCGGTAGGGGTTTGCCTTGCCACTATTATTGAGGAACTTGCGGAGTATCATTGAAGAAGAGGAAGATTTGCCCTTCTTGCTAGGGCCGGCCTTAGAAGGCCCCGCAACCGCCTTCGGGCTAATCTTCCTCTTCTTCGAAGGTGCCTTGGGCGACGCTTTCGAAGACGTCGATGCCCTCGATGATAACGCCCTCTTTCCACCAACACGGCTACCAAAGATCTTTTTCTTTGGTTGCGGTGGTGGTGCAAAATCATCCTCGCTATCATCGAGAAAGATATGTTGAAGGGGGTTAGCAACCTTCCTTTTTGACGAGGACATGCTTTTCCCCCCAACAGATCCCGATGATTTCGCGCCACAAACCTTCATTTTCTTGGTTTGTGGCGCGAAATCATCAGCATTGTCATCTTCGGGCAGGCTTTCAACCAACATTGACGCTTTGTCTGAAAGCGCCATATCCTCCTCACTCTCCGACGATGAAGATGATTCACTCACCCTGCGACAGCTCATCTTAGCCCCCTTGGAAGATGCCCCTTGCGACATCGCCGGCCTCTTCTTACCCCGGGTGCCAGCCGCACCCACGGTATCGTTGCCGCGCATGCTGTCCCACGTGTCAGTGAGAAGAGCTCTAAGATCAATATCATCTTCGGGAACATCAAATGCGTCCATGGAGATGTTCTCGAAAAATGATGAATTGATGCCTGAAAAATTTCGAGAAAAATATTAGGATGGTGTTACAAGAAAAAGAGTTGAAAATAACATACTTAATTGCTGGAGCTCCTCAGAATTGTCGGGAGCGGCAGAGGATCCAGCGGCGGCGGAGTTGTTGAAGGCCATCTCGTATTCCTATAACAATGAAAACATGTTAAGTCGTGTATTGCATTGTATAGAGAAATTATGAAATTATCGCAAAGAAAAATATTATAAGTTATAGGTTATTATAGCACTTAGCAAAACTCGACTATATCACAATGAGAATGAAGTATGTTATAGAACTCGAAAATTTATATTTCACTATATGCACTCACAAGGAAATACTTACAATTGGTTCAGAAGTAATACTCCAAAAAAAATTTGCCGGTGGTGTGGTAGCTCGAGAGGAGGGCAAGCAACGGTGTCTTCTAGACCGGGTCCAAAAAAACACTTGAAGATTCTACAACTTGGAAAAAGATTCAATATTAGTATAATGAAAAAAAACAAGAGTAAGAGTTTTCCACTTCGGAAAAATAATTCGACATTGAAGCAATGAGGAAAAACATTCAGAGTTGGAGAAATAGAAATAATCTGATATTATCACAAGGAGAAAAATGTTCAAAAGTCCCAGCTTCTATCACTTTGAAAATGATTCGATATCAATGCAATGAGAAAACATTCAGAGTCAAAGAAATAGAAATAATCTAATGTTATCACAATGAGAAAAATGTACAAGTCCTACATTCACCACTTAGAATATAATTCGATATCACAAGTACAAAAATATGAAGATGTATACAAATTCACTATACACACTTCAAAGGTAATACTCACAGTTGGTCTAGGAGCGTCTATTCTGAGTAGCCCAACAGGAAGGCAGCGAACAGAATGGGTTGAAGATGAAAACACTCGAAGATTCTATCACTTGGAAAAAGATTCAATATTAGTATAATGCAAAAAAAAACAAGAGTAAGAGTTTTCCACTTTGGAAAAATAATTCGACATTGGAGCAGTGAGGAAAAACATTCAGAGTCGGACAAATAGAAATAATCTAATATTATCACAACGAAAAAAATGTTAAAGTCCCAGCTTCTATCACTTTGAAAATGATTCGATATCAATGCAATGAGAAAACATTCAGAGTCGAAGAAATAGAAATAATCTAATGTTATCACAATGAGAAAAATATACAAGTCCTACATTCACCACTCAGAATATAACACAAAATCACAAGTACAAAAATTTAGAGATATATACAAATTCACTATACACAGCCAAAAGGTAATACTCACAATTGATCTAGCGGCGTCTAGTAGGCAGGTCTAGTCGAAGAGGAAGGCGGGCAGCAGAATTAGTTGAAGATGGAAACGGTTTGCAGATTCTATCACTTGGAAAAAGATTCAATATTAGTATAATGCAAAAAAAACAAGAGTAAGAGTTTTCCGCTTTGAAAAATAATTCGAAATTGGAGCAATGTGGAACAAACATTCAGAGTCGGGCAAATAGAAATAATCTAATATTATCACAACGAGAAAAAATGTTCAAGCCCCAACTTCTTTCACTTTGAAAATGATTCGATATTAATGCAATGAGAAAAATATTCAGAGTCAAAGAAACAGAAATAATCTGATGTTATCACAACGAGAGAAATCTACAAGTCCCAGATTCACCACTTAGAATATAATACAAAATCATAAGTACAAAAATATGGGGATATATACAAATTCACTATACACAATCAAAAGGTAATACTCACAATTGATCTAGCAGCGTCTAGTAGGCAGGTCTAGTCGAAGAGGAAGGCAGGCAGCAGAATGATAAATTCGAGTGGGCGCTTCGCTTTTGTACTCTTTCCTCCCTCCTAGCTGAGAGTGGGAGTGACTGATGGCGGGTGACAGATGATGATGGCGCTACTGATGGCGGATGACAGCTGACACGGAACACCTCAACGACCAACTACGGGCACGGAACACTTCGCGATAGTTTGGTATGGCAAATAATAGTGATTGTGATAGATGGCGCCCCTGTTTCAAGGTCATTAGCCTTAATAGCAGGTGGCGCTACTGATGGCGAGTGACGCTACTGATATCGGGTGATAGCTGGCAGATGACAATTGACAGGGCGACTGTCACGGCGGCCATCTTAGTCGGAAAGAGTATTGAAAAGCGGAGGTCATAGCGGTTTCAACTCCTGAGTCGACCACTAGTTTGAGAAGAACTCCTCAATTATTCTTCAGTCAATATGTATCCGAGTGCCTGGGATAACAAGCCAA
This sequence comes from Chrysomela aeneicollis, assembly GCA_029955515.1. Taxonomy (NCBI): domain Eukaryota; kingdom Metazoa; phylum Arthropoda; class Insecta; order Coleoptera; family Chrysomelidae; genus Chrysomela; species Chrysomela aeneicollis. The sequence continues at coordinate 25,454,084 of JARUHQ010000005.1, forward strand.
TTATTGCAGTGAGGCCGCTTATCGCGAATGGGGCGATATGCTGCCACAATTGCGGGGACGCCTTCGTGCCAGGAGACCTTAATCCCAGCACGGGAATGTGCCAGCGTTGCTCGTTGGCGAATACGACAAGAACGGGGCCCCCATCTCCTGTACCAGCGCAGTCACCAAGTTCCGGAGCCCGATGCGATAGGTGCTGTAAAAAGCTGAGGAATTCCAACTTTGGAATCTGCCGCCCAACATGCCGGGAATGCAGCATGGGTAGAAGGCTGCACTTCCATAGATGTAGAAGCTGCCGGCAATATCGGAATGATTGCTGGCAAGGGATTTGCAGAGGTTGCAATTTCAGCAAGAAATTCTTTTGCGAGGTGGTGGGCCACTTTTATAGGGGGCCCTCCGAACATTTGGACAAGTGTTGGTGCCTACCCCTCGAAGAGAGACTTCGAAGAAGGGCTAGGGATTTGGAGGTGCCGGCTCCAACATTTAGATACTATAGGGGTGATATTGAAGGAGACTATTGAATTAGTGTATATATTTGATTATTTATTTTTCTATTTATAAGTTTTTATTTTGTATATATTTATAGTTCATAAGATTTTATTTAGTATATTTGAAATTTGAGGGTATATATATTTATGTAAGTAAGAGTGTACAATGAATAAATGAAAAAAAACTAAATTATCGATTTTATTTTCAAGAGTTTCAAAAATTATATCGCCCAGTATTAAATACAATATTTTCAATATTTTCACATATAACATTAATATAACTGAGAAAACTATGGTGCTCCCCGGGGGGGGGGGGGGGGGGGTGGGCGTAGCCAATTTGAGACCCTCCCACTTGTTGAGGCCCAGCCCTTTGGCTTCTCCCATTGGTCGTTACGCTCGGACCTCATTACACTAGCCCACTTCTTGTTAACGCCCACCACTTTGGTTTCTAATATTCGCCCTACTTCTCAGACATCATTTAAACTCCGTCTAACATGGTTCGCGCGTTGGAGTATCAATGCCCAGTTACATCAAGGCGTTATTGCTGCCGCAGAAAGTGTTTCTATCTATTCGAATACAACGATGTCGTAGATGGGCTTGCATGCAGGAAATGTATGCATTATTGTTATTGCGTGTGCGACTGTGATTCACATAAATATGGGATTTTCACTTCTTTTGTGAGAACAGTTAGGCATCTACGAGAGAAATTGAAACGGTAGACACTTGAGGACCACTTCTTACTTATTAATGGTGTATTCAAATCATGACAAACAATTTGTATTATGAAAAAATTTATTGAAATATATAATATAAAAAACGATATATATTTGTTCACTTCACTTTCGGCTTCAACCTTTTAGCCGTGTAAGGCGGCACTCTCGACTTCTTCTTCCTACGTAGCTCCCTTCTTGTGATAACGGGAGATAAAATGATGGTTTCATCAGAGTCTGATCCAGGGTCGAGTTCTGGAATCTCCACAGCCATTATCTCCCGCATTGCTTCATCGGCCCGCCGCTCGTCCAAGTGTCTCTGCACCATTTCGTCGATCTCCACCGGGTTGGTGCGTTGTCTCTCCCGTATGGCGGCCACCATTTGTCTCATGGACATATTTCGATATTGTCCAGACATAATTGAATGCTCACTTGTAGATGCTTCTATAACAATTCAATGACTACTGCTCGACTCAGGAATTGAAATCGCTATGGTTAAAATTGCTACCTCCTCCGCTTTTCAATGCTCTTTCCGCCTAAGATGGCCGCCGTGACAGCTGCCCTGCCAATTGTCACCTGTCACGTCAGTTATCGCCAATCATGCCAACTGTCAATTAGGAAGTGTTCTGTACCCGTAGTTGGTTGTATTTGGGATGTATGACTTTTGACAGAAGTGAAGCGCCACCTATCGCGCCAACTATAATTTACCAACTGCCATCTCCCATACCGGATGTCACCGATCATACCAACTGTCGCGTCAGGCATTCTCTACTTCGCCCATAAGGAAATTGGTGTGGAAGGTGTCAGGTAAAATAATCTCGAATGACAATATATATATTTATTTATTTACATCATAAGTACAATATGTTGGAATATAAATGTTTCATCACCATTTCAAATGTTGAGAGACCCAACTCCATACTGCATGCGATTGCCTCAAGCTACAATTAACCCTTGCAGATAGCGTATGATTCATACATAGAGCAGCTTCTTTTTCGAATACTGGTACAGGGTTTTGAAGACACATATCATGCTGATATTTTTCAATATTCACAATGTATGGCTTATAGGCCAATTGTTCTACATACTGTTGTAAAATCTCAAACTTTTGATGCCCCTTCACATAAACTATACTAGCGCTCGCAATAGGCTCAAGCACCTCACCCATCAGTTGATCATAGTCGATGAGCCCACTCGAGTATCTTATACCGTGGATGTTTCGTTCCACAAAGGTTACTTGCTTTTTTTCACTCCGAGTTAAACTGTTATAGGGCTTAGGCGGTTTCAATATGTAATGATTAGTTTTCTCCCCATCTGTGATAGATATTTCTTTGGGGTGGAATACACTATTATCACCAAGCACGAAACCTTGCATGTCAACAGCGAGTAGTTTCATGGTGGCCGCCTTTCGTACAACTGACTCTAACACACCTTTGCGGTGAAGAATATCAAGAATGGCTGAGGGGTGGGGGGATTATAGCCTACTGCGCAATAATATTTCAATAAATGTTTCGAGTATAGAAAAATATTATTACTTCAAAAATGGTAAATATAAACTTCACTACATAAGTATATTGCAACAAATAGGAGCAACACCTACCGCAATTGTTTCATGAAGTTTTCGATTACATAACTTCAAAAATGGTAAATATAAACTTTGCTGCGTACATTGCAACAAATAGGAGCAACACCTGCCACAATTGTTTCGCGAAGTGTTCGATTACATAATGTACATAAGAATGACCGAGGGACATTCATAAATTTATTTCGCCCAAGTGCTTTCTCGCTGCATTCGACGTCATCGTATCCTTCATCCGTGAAATTGTCTATGCCTTGCTGCCCAACAACGTTTTTGGAAGGCTGCAACAAGAAAATATACATTTATAATATGGAAATGATTCCCAAAATCGAGAATATTATCGAATAAAAAATATACTCACAGCTTTCCCCTTTTCTTTATCATGCTCCTGAATTGAAAGTTTCGCAAGCGTCTCGCTGACCTCGGTAGTCATCTCAACTGCTGTTGCCAATATCGCAGCTAGTCACCAACTCGGAGGAATGGAAATATCTTATACCCCTTATAGGGCATGTAGCAAACAATCCTCCCCTCCCCCTACCCCCTCTCCCGGTATAGAGCTCACTGCTGAGGTTCTAATTGCTCCATCAACATTTCAATTAGCGAGTCTAATCTTTTGGACCGTTCATTATCCTCCCCCTGATCATTCTGCGACAAGTCGCTTATTGCCTGATGTAACCAAATTGAATTTTGCTCTGGACTAAATCGATAAAAATCGATATCATTATGACCCCAAGGAAGAGTTCTGACAGTATTGGGAATAATAAACCGCTTATCGTCGTGATATGAAAGAGCAACTTTGTTTCTCATCTCCGTGAAGATGTCATGCTTATAGCTACGAAAAGTATTCATCTTGCGAAATATCAAACCACCTTTCTCCACAATGTCTTTATAACTATCTAGAGATAGTTCGTTTCTTATAACAGCCCTGGAAACGCCTTTCGCTTTTTTCACCTCGCTAGTCGTTGATTTGACGCAATAAGCTTTGGCGCCAGTACCATAAAAACTAATTAAGGGGTTGTTTGGGAATTCATCTTTCATTTTGCCGACGATCGATTCTGTGCGAGGCATGTTGAAGTTATTTTTTACAGGATAATTAGACGTGTCGAAATATTCTATGTTTTCTTTCATAAAATCATAGAAATTTTCGCTATCAATTTTCAAGATGAGGGAATCAGTATCAGTATACAATAATGATGATGATGTTCCAGGAAAATTTTTCTTGATACAATCATATAAGAAATCATAGATTACAATTTTCGACACATCTAATATGCTGAAGCCCACATAGAGCGGTTTATCATAATGCACGCTAACCCTACCCATGTGAATTGCAACGAAATTTTCATGAAATATCGTGCAAGTCTTATAATTGGGAAGGGCCGTTAATGCATTAGCACCCTTCCGCTTCCCGATACTCTCCCAATGGGTCACAAGTTTGATATCGGTCCTTCTATCGACATTTTCCATAGTTTTACCATAGACACAGTTGACCATCTTTTTAAATAATCCATTATCGGCTTTGTTCGTACTTTTATTGCGCATCTCAGTATTGAGGTCTACATATTTCTTCAACCAGCGAGATTGATTGAATTTAAGAACTCTATGTATTCGCGTCAAGATTAAACCATTTCTAATCGCCTGTTTCAAATTTCGATAATGGATTATATAATTTAACTTATTCGATAAATTCGGAATCAGTTTCTTATGAGCGGATTTTGAACCTGGCGGGCTGATGGTTTCCACAAGAAAAGGTAAATCCGAGTGTGCATCATGTAAATTTTCAGGGTAGTGAATATCTACTTCGAGAACATACCCGAACGGATCATCATCTGCAACATTCGAGATATCCAAATTTGAGATTTCAACATCAGTTAACCATGTGAAACCAGATGTAGGTAGTGGTTGCGACATACTATGACCATACAAGTTGGTCGCATCCAAATACATTATAAACGACGATGGATCATCAGGGTTGAAATTTGGGAGGAATTTATTATTAGCTACATGGCTTCTCATACTACACTGGCTGACACCGCCTCTTATTCCCTTCTTAAAGAAATTCACCATGTCGATGTCAGTTAAGAGTTCCAATTCCACTTTTGTGTAGCGCAACATAGCATCCCACGATAGACCAGGGGCTGTATAATATTGACATGGGTCCAACTTGTATGTCTTCAAACTAACCTTCCGAAAATTTTCAAAAACATCGCATAATAACAAAACATCCGATTTCAGATATACGTCTGAATAATCCCCAAGCGTTTTACATTTGAATATCTTCCAAATACGCTCAGCTCTACGATAATCCTCATTCGAAATGTGTTCATTCGATAAATTATCGAAAAAGTCATTTTGAGAAGGTAAACCTTTATGCTCCAATTTATCGATAGATGTAATAAAACTATACGGAAATACGCCTTTTCGCGTCATTAGCTTAAATTGTTCGCGATCTTGAAATGCTCTCGCTGTCTCAACACACTGTTCCGTAGTCAGATTTTCAGCTAGAGAATGCAGCGGATCAGAAAGAAATTTATAGCTATCTAAAAAGCGCAACTTCATGAACATTTTATGATTTTTCCCATCTTTTCCCAAGTACTCATCAACAAAAACATGTTTCGTGAATGAAACATACTTTTCCTTAGTTTGAGCGATACAATCCACCCTCTCTTCATGCTCGAACAATTGTTTGATGAAGAGGTGGCTATCATACCCGCTCATATTATGGAAAAAGATGGGGATGAAGTTAGGTAGCTTGAAATTCAAATTACATTTAGAATGTGCAGCGCCATCTCTCTTTTTACCAGTCAGGTGACAATGGTCTCTAACTTTAACATCTGTGGAATCAAGTGGCTTATCACAAATGTTGCAAATTGTAGCGGTAGCGAAATCAAGCTTCTCTGCAGCACTCAATTTAGCCATAGGAACAACACGTTTCAAATGCATATTATATATAGCCTTAACATTATCGACTAAACTGGAGACAAACTTTTTTGCTACACCTTTTCCTCGGAATGAAACAAATTTAGTGAGGGAATCATCGTAGGAGCATTTGATGAGATATGCAAATGAATGCGGCTCGTGAGCGAATGTTTTATTAGTATACGACCCCGTAGGATCTGGTTCACAAGTTTGGATGGGTTTCAGAACAGATTCAAAATCCGCATATATAACAAATGGTACTTTCATCTGTTTCTCAAAACTTTGGAATTTTAAAATATTCCCGGGAGCGCTATTTCCGAATTTATCAACCTTGATTTCTGGAGATGGAACCGTAGTGTATGTATGATTGCAATCATTCAATTTATGACGTAGCAACTTCGACTCATCGGAGAAACATATCAGACACCCATCGCAAAAGAAATTCCTATGCCCTCTGGCATTTAATTGACTTGACACTAATCGCGATAAATTTTTTATCCAGCAATAATGCCCCTTATCGGAATCGTCCGAGATATAAAGTAAGTTTACATGCCTACCCAACCTATTCTTAGCATAATGAAGCGGCCCAATAACCCTATATTTCATTTTTTGATCATCGAATACGCTCTCTAACCCATAAACATTGATGGAGCAATCATTTTGATTTTCGAACTTTGGAATATCACTTACTTTCATAGGAAACTCTATACCAACCAGATTCAATACTGTAGAAAAGTGTGGGTAGGAAGATGTTTCGGTATTCCTTATCCTCGCAGGATACAAAGCTGATGTAACTGCCCAGGCGAAACAATGCTCATCCTGATTAATAATGTTTACCACCGCTTTCTTGTTCGCAATATAGGTGGGCAGCTTTATGTAAGACCCGCCTCTTAATGGACTATATTTATTAATATTTATTTCTAGAAACAAAATCTCTTCTAAAGCCCAACCTGTAATATCAAAGTAAAAAAAAGAAATAAGCAAACTTAGTCGACATCTGATTTTTTCAAACAACTCACCAGAATCACGTTCCTCGAATTCGATAGCTAGATTCGAAAGACAATCCCGAAATGCGTCAACGATATCTTCCAAATCTGGCGATGAAGCAATTATGCGATTCGGAGCCATGAAAGATTTCACATCTCTCACATCTCGGGTTTCAATGACATATCTACCAAAAACTTCCATGTTCACTTTAATCGAGTGATGAATCAGTAGCATATTATCTAATAGAGATATAATTGTAGCTCTATTCTCATTGAAGAACGCATTGTAATCTAAAATGTTCGTTCTACACTCTAACCTATAGCTAATAATGCGGCATTTGAACGCGCTCTCGATCGCATATACGCCATCTCTGTAGTGCATGCACGCATTAGAGCGATGCTCCAAGGTTCTCTTATGAGCACCCATCCTATCTGATGGAACATCTTTAGCGCAGGGCACACATCTTTGCATACTTCTAGATGTCGATGGCGCTGGCGGATTCGAAATATCCAATCGAGCCCTTTTTGCACTAGGCTCGCCCAAATCACTCAAATCACCAACACATGAAATTCTTTGATGGCGGCGTAAATTATCACTACGCGTAAATGTTTGGAAACAAGCACTGCAGGTCAACATGATGATGATGAATAAAAAACGCTTTTATCACTCACGAACAAACAACAAATGCTGATTAATATGTGATTCCCAATAAACTGTGCTCCGCTCTGCGCACCCTTGAATTTATAGAAGTACCGCCTCCCCCACTCTCACCAACGCGATCTTGAACTCTCGCGGGAGAATGGCGCATGCGCACGCAGCAGCAGTGTTCAAGGTCGCACCCCCTCCCATTTCAGAGGTGTGAAAACACAAGGTCACGCTCACAGAAAAAAGAAAGCCCTCCTCAAGGACGCGCTCTTCTCAAGGCCACAGCAACTCCCAAGGGCACTCTCCTCTCAAGGTCGCCAACTCGAGGTCACTCCTCCCAAGATCGCATCAAGGTCATTCACCCCAAGGTCACTCCTCTCAAGGTCACTCATCCCAAGGTCATTCACCCCAAGGTCACTCCTCCCAAGGTCACTCCTCCCAAGGTCATTGACCCCCCTAAGGTCATTGACCCCCCAAGGCCACGTGGGGGGTGTGTGACCTTGGGAGGAGGTCTAGAATCGGCACAAATCATCTACTTATACCATATAAGTTGAGTAATTTATTGGATCAGCGCAGTTTCATAAGCGAATACGGTCTGGACACATCTTGTCATGGCACCTGGGAAAAGGATACCAACTTGTTATCCACAAAAAGATGACGATTCTAATGACAATTAAAATAGAAATGTTCGCAGTTCTAATGATTGGCAATTAGATAGGTATTCGCATGGTAAGTTTAATGATCTTCTATTTATCTTCGGTTATTAGCTAATGACAGTTAATCAGTCTTTGTTGAGAACTGAGAATGCGACTATTAGATAAATAAAACATGAAACTTACAATAAATTAACAGTATCAAAAGCCATGGAGAACAATTTCAACATTTATACACCTTGATTGGTTTAATTTGTTCTTCAGTAAGTTCATCTATGTTCGATTTTAACTGATCTCTTGTGGAAATTTATATGAATTCTGAAAAAACATTGTGTATATATCTTCAGAACGTCACATCAAGATATGATATAGAATATAGATGGATAAGTGTGATACTTTGCGGAAACCTAATAGATTGACTATTGGAGTCGTCGAAAATATTATACAGGGAGGTCAAAATTCCTACGTTGAAATTGATATTGAGGAAATAGGCGAATCACAATTTTTTCAAATGGAAACCATATAATTTCTGCACATATTTAAATTCTAGAGGAAAAAGTATATCAACCTAATAAATCAGCAAGTTATCTTTCATTTTTGAAGAAAATACAATCTGTTACACGATTAAAGACAATGTGAAATCAAACGAAATTCAATCATTAAAAGTTCTTTGTGAAAGAAGTTTCCAATTTGAAGTTGAGATCAGCTGATGGGTTAATAGGTTGGGAATTCCTCTGTTACACAACCAAACATGAGCTTTCACCAGCGCATATACTTTCCGGACACGTTTCAGAATATGCACATAACAAACTTTCGCTCCTCGGTTGTTTTTGTTTACCATTGTGCAACGCGACAGGTCGTGTTGTTATTGTGATCTTATCAATTCGAAAAACGTTAACTTTGCTCGGCAGTCTCCGGCAAACTTTTCTGCCATAGTGTTCCCTAACTCTGTTCAACGATCAGCTTCCCGTCTGCCCCATCTCACAGATTGGAAAACCTTACAGATGAGAAATTCCGCCCATCTCGTTTGATGTACCGACATCCGTTTCTGTTTACCTCGGACCTTTAAATTTTGCGCATCGCAGTTGCCGGATAGTCGTTGTCACCGCTGGAACTACTGATGTGCAGTGTTGCCATTTTAATAATGCATATTCAACACCAATATGAAAGATCTGTGATAAAAGGTTACCTACTTCTGAGTAATTTATTGTAAGCAAGTGTCTACAGAAATTGGTGTCTATTAGGAATAAGATGGATACTGATTGAATTTTGAGATGAAATTCGAATATTTCGATATTGTCATCAGGAAAAATAAAATACGATTCAATTATCTAATAAATGGTCAGAATTTCAATTCTTCAACTTGAAATGTGAAATAGCAGTATAGTTAATTCTAGCAAAAAAGGTGAAAGGTTTGATTGAAGTCAATATAAGTACTCACAGTTTTTCGTCCTTTGGAAAATAATGTAATCTGATATTCTCCGATTTATTTGTAGATGATTAGCAATCTGTATATACAATAAACATATTATTGTACCTGATTCACATTACAGATAACGAAGATATGTACCTATGATCACAGGTTGTTTAATCTGTGCTGTGATATCCCTCGAAACCTTTATAACTTTTCCTTTTGAATAATAGTTTATGGAAAATATGTTATACATTGTAAGAACATGAACCCATCCGAAATACTGGATCGTGAATCGCGTAAAACGAAAACATTTGTAACAAAACCAACAAAATGATGACAACTATGTAAAAAAAACTCGATTAATATTTTAGCGCCTGCGCATATCTATGTCTGGACCTTTAAATTTTGCGCTTTCGACATATCTCTCTCATTTTATTCGCTCTGTCTGACTGTCTCATTTGTGAGGTTTTCTAATCTGTGCCCATGTAGCATCAAGGGTCACGTGGGGGTCAGAAGTGTGACGCTCGCGCCTTTTCTAACGGGCGTTGCGAGGTCTTAAGGTCATTTTGGACGCACCTGGAATCGATTATCACGAGTCGTGGAAATAAAATGATTTGTGTCTCTCACTGGGATTGGTTTTACAGAGAGGAACTTTGGGGTGTCCACAATTCGGCAAAATTTTGATGTTCGAACTTAGAAAATAATATCTTCTTATGATTGTGTAATGTATTTAGGAATCAAGCTAATGGAATTGGCCAACACGCCTACCACACCTGAACCCGATTCATGAGTACGCTTCTGTTTTTGAGAAGGTATTGAGAAATTTCAGAGGTTCGATTAGGTTGAATTATTGATTCTTATACCAATTAAATTTGAAGAGGTTTCCTAAATTATTTTTATGAGTTTTCATTTATTGACTGATGATAATTGTTTCCTCCTACGTACCTATAATTATATTATGAAATTCAACTAATGTTTTTTATTTTTGTTACAGGTAATATCCTCAAAGCCCACATGTGATTCGTCAGTATTGATGGTAAAGTATGTCAAAATATTTATTCGAAAATTATTCTTCAATGGACGATGAATGCCTCCGCTCAGCAACTGGTCGTATACTATTATTTATTGTTCAGTCTACAATTTCTGTTTAGACTCCCGAGTGAATTGATTATAAATTTTGTAGAATTTTACGACAGGAAGTTCCTCTAATAATACCGAAGAATTCCTGTTAAAGTAATCGTTACGACTACATAATTTTCATGATCAATTATACGGCGAAACTGACATTCAGTTCTCAGAAAACAAATAAATAATAAAGAGTAAAAAATGGGAAAAACCATTCAATTCGGTTATTATTCTAACAAGTTGAAAATCATTCCGTTCTTATTGATTTGCTGTACAGCTTTGGAGAACATTCTAAAATGTACAGTGTGTTCAGTTTTGTTGACAGTTTTTTGTTAAACTTTTATTTTGATCACATGACAGTATTCATTTTTATATACTTACAATAACAGTTTGATTTAGCAATAATAGCAATAACGCGTCAAAGGTTATTGATAAAATCGGATCTTGCGGAAATGCTTCTAGAGAGACCTTCTATAACCCAGGAAGACTAGAAAATTTTTGCAATTCGATAAATAGATTGGATAGTGCGCGTATAGGATAGATACGTCTCAATAGTTCTATAGAGGTCCTAGGTCATTATACGAAACCAGACAATTCATTCATCTCTATCTAGGTACATGATGTATCTCTTCTATCAAAACTGGAGTTTAACTGGATGGGACATGTTTGTAGTTTATTACTTTTCAATTAAAGGTGGCTCAAAAAAACAATTGTCTCAGATACTAGCCTCCTTTAGGTGTCTTCTTGACTTCTTCTACTAGCATGGAACAATTGGAAGCGCTGTTGCCAATTCAAAATTATTCACCAAATGATGATGCAACTTGTTTTAGATTTATTTCTCCCGAAAACTCTTTGGGTTACATATCGAAATATGCTGGGTGATTCATATGGAACGGAAGAAATTTTGATTTTCCGATAAGCGAAGCAGACTCGTTGGCCCAAAATTAGGTTTGAATTTTCCAAAATATATCGAAACATCCAACTCAGAGAAATACTGTTAGTTAATTCCATCAAACGAAGAAAACCAAACCTCGTTAGAATTATAGTTCAAGTGGGCCGAAATCCGTAACATCTGGTGGCCGCCGTCGGTCCGATGGACCGGATCTATTGTTTTCCCACATTCGAAACAAAGGAACGGCAGCTCGAAATCGCATCTCGGCTCACTTCGGCTGGCTTCGGACCTAACCTAGAAAAGGCCGCTGCAGGCTAGGGCGTTGCGGGTCAAAGTTTGCATTTCATTTCGTTGGTAATCGACCGAGGTCATTATTGTCGTCGTTTGTTGTGGAAATTGTGTCGATAGCGATATCCGATAATCATGATGAATAGAGGGTGGTCCGATTCATAACGGCAGAACTATATCAAATAATAGATATAACCCGTATGTTGGGAGGAATTGTCCTATGAACAGCAGTAATATATATATATATATATATATATATTTTTTTTTCAAATTATAATGCAAATACTGGCAAGTTTTATAGTCTCTGCATCCCTGCGCTAGTCGCTATAACTAGTCACTATTCGCTACCTCTTATTTGCTAGTTCTTAGTCTCTAGTTCATAGTTTCTATTCCCCTTATTACTAGTCCCTATAGTTCCTAGTAGTTTCTATTTTCTGAACCAAAAAAAAATAATCAATTTCTTATTCTGATGATGGTATAATATGCACAACTTTGATCAGGACTGTGGAGAGTGTAAGAGTTGGTCAAGGACGGCCGAAAGCATGGATTGAAGACATTACTACTACTTCGTCTTCAAATATTCATTTTTCACTTTTGGTTGTATAATGAAGTCATTGTGCAACGCAATTGCGTGTCGAAATAGCCTCTATTTCGATACGCTTTTTTTATTATTAAGAGATTGGTACAATTGAACTGTCAAATGAAAGTCAGGAAGAGTTAGGCCCAGTTTATTTCTGAGCGATTTGGATTTGGTGATATTAGCAGTGAAAAACTCAATGTTTTAATTGGTAAATTTCAATTCAGAGTGTAATTTGATTCAAATTGACCAATAAAAACGATAACAACATTGAATATTTCACCGCTGGTATTTCAATAATCAAAATCGATCAACTGTAAACTGGGCTTTACGCTTGTGCGTCAGATTTTAATTATTTCAATGTCATCATTGTTACCAATCAAAGATGTTTCTGTTATATGTCGATATTATATCCATTTTTTTCTTCAAATCAATTGAAAATAGAAAAAATTGCATATGACACACGTTTTATAAGACACGTTGTCGCACTTGTTCACTTGGTGCACTCCTCGCTTCGCTCGTAGTGCTCCAAACAACGCGTGCGACAAAATAGCGTCTTATAAAACTTGTATCATAATATACTATTACTTTACTACTAATTCATTTTGGAACTAACTACCTTGATACCTAATTTTGCGGTTCTCAACTGATGTAATTATTGTTCTAAATTAATGTCGACTGCCAAACTGACAGCTTCTTTCATGGAAATTTGTACTAATTTTGCAATGTTTAATAGCTCAAAATTACCCACCGGACGAAATTTCATGTTTTCTTCAAAAATTACTGAATAACGTTGTTGTAGTATGTCAATGGCGTAACAGATTTTTTCGAAAAGGTGCGATGACACGCTCATATTTCAGTCGCTAGTTTTCGTATGTTGTCGCCATATTCCTAAAATTTTTAAAACTTTCCAAACAATCCTAGCTCGTCTAGTTCTTAGTAAAACTTCTGAGGGTTGGTGAGGCGACTAGCATATGGATTAGAAAACAATTTTATTAAAAGATGTCTAGTCTTTTTGGCAATATTCGAAATTATATAGATATTTTTTCTACAATTGTGTGTCTTGAAACGAAAGCTTGCCCGGATAAAAGCGTATTATTTTAACGTTATCTATCTCTGTATGCTGTATTTCCGAAGAAAGGTTTTTAAACAAAAGATGCAGATCTTATCAAGCAATCCGTTTTTTGAAAATTTTCAAAATTCTCATGTGAAGAAAATTCTAGAAATTCAGGACAAGAAATGAGTCATTATGAACAATCGATTCGAAATATAGCCAGTGAAGTAGCATTCTCGGTTAGACCAGAAGTGGACATGAACTTGCTTATTTCAAATTAAACACCCTGTTGGTATACCTCTTCATAAACTACAAACTAGGTTAGTGTACGGTAGATACTTGAAGCTGTGATTAATGATCACAGGTCAACACCTACATCATATCGCCTAATCTGTGGTGAAATGGTCGTTTACCCATAATGCGAATCGAAAAAGAAGAAGAATGGGAGAAGGAATGTCTACCAGACTCCAGACTACCACAACTACCATACGAGAAAACGGCTAAAAAGAAGAAAAGAACAGTTGACGATCGTGTGTGTCGTGCACACATGCCTTCCTAGTGGTATTTTTGTGTCAAATCGCGAAAAGAGCCAATCAATTATCCATGGTATAAGTACTCGGAACCGGTCCTCGTTATATAGCGACACTCCGCACGCGGACAAATGTCTTGGCGACGTTGCCAAAGGGGGAGATTGGCCGCCATTTTTGGGCGGCATTTTCGTTTTCCGGATGACCCACGAAATGTGATGGGGCGCGGCAACACTGGCGCAGCTTCGGTGTGGTTTTACTCTCTTGGTGGGAAATCGGTATTCGGTTTTTTTGACATGATTTAACTTTGAGAAAAATGGTGAATTTTGAAGGGAACAAGTGCAACAACGTGTCTTATAAAACGTGTGTCATATGTAATTTTTTCTATTTTGAATTAATTTGAAGAAAAAAATGGATTCAATATCGATAAATAACAGAAACATCTTCGATTGGTAACAATGATGACATTGAAATAATTAAAATCTGACGCACAATCTTAAAGCCCAGTTTACAGTTGCGTGATTTTGATTTTTGCGATACCAGCGGTGAAAAATGCAATGTTGTTATTGTTTTCATTGGTCCACTTGAATCAAATCACACTCTGAATTGAAATTTACCAATACAAAATTGAGTTTTCCACTGCTAGTATCACCAAATTGAAAATCGCTCAGAAGTAAGCTGGGCCTAACTCTTCTGACTTTCATTTGACAGTTCGATGGTACCAACCACCGAATAATAAAAAAATCGTATGGAAACATACGCATTTGCGTTTCATAATGACTTCATTATAGAACCAAAGTATTCAATGAGGTGAAACCTTGAAAACAGTTTTCCATCTGTACATTTGATCATGGTCTTTTTTTTTTTTTTTTTTTTTTTTCTAAGAATCATCAAGGGAAAAAGTACCTTTTCACTATCGCTTGAGCCTATTCTTAGTATTCTTTACCACCAAATTCATGCCTTCAATTATTTCACCAGGTTTACCAACAATTTTTATTATTTGGGAGCTGAAAGCATCAATTTGTTTTTGACTTTGGTGTTATTTATTATTAAAATTGGCAACAGCGGACCGCTGTGGCATGTATATGAAAACTTTCGAGGAAACAACCAGTTTTGTACCGCCTGTCGTCGACTATTGGGAACGTACAAGGTTGTCAAATCTACTAGAAAATACGTAAATGTCCTACAAACCTCTCCTGTTGGACAAAATTCTTAGAAATGCTATAGTGATACTGAAAAACCGCAAAATCTGTTCCAGACATCAATTAAATTTTATTACGCAGTATCTTCTTCATTTTTCATTTCCTATATCTTCCAAGTATCTTTTTTATGGTTCCAGTCAGTTTTTCCTTCTGAAAGACCTCTGCTAATATACATATATGTTCTATTTCACCATTGCATTTCAACTTTGGAATCCTAATAATTCTTAGCATTAATTTATAGTTACGAATCGTTCATATTTCCCACTTAATTTATTTTTTCAGCAGATGAAAATATGAATAGAGTATGTTGATGATATTTTACGCATTTCGAATTCATGAATTTGGACAAATAAATAATGATCTCCGATAATCACAAAGCTGGTCCGCCATCCTGTGGACGCCATATTGAATCCATGCATTTTGACAAAAAAGTCACAATCTCCGACCTTGAAAACCCTCGCATTCCATTTCGGACCATAATAACAAATCTCGTCTGCCATATCAGAGCCACCATTTAAAAAACAAATCTTAGGACCAAATCCACTTGCACCAACCAACTCCGAAAAAGATTCGCGTCATTCGAGAAGTGGCAACGCCGCCCCATATTCGATCGTTTCCACGCACGGCCTCCGATGACCTTGACGGCAACCGTTGTTCGAAAATAAAGACAGAAGAAGAAATCGCCACCGCGGCCATCGTCCTTCGAGGAACGACGTCGCGCGAGTACGTAATCGGTAAAATGACGTTCCGTAATCAGCTAGCAGTGACGTTTTTGTCCGGCAAGTTCTTCAACCCGGAAGGGAGATGTTGATTGTGTCAGATACGCGACGGTCGAGAGGAAATTCCCTGTTTGACATTTGAATTTGACAATTGATATTTGAAATTGACAACTGACATTGAAATTTGACAACAGACATTGGAATTTGACATATGAATTTGGCAATTGACTTTGATGTTTGAATATGACATATGAATTCGACATTTGACTTTGATGTTTGAATTTGACATTTGAATTTGACAATTGACATTTAATTGCGAGTTCTCAAATTCAATATTTGACATGAGAATTGGAACGGTTCTGGGGTGCTATTTCAACAAAATGTCCGCATTCGAAGTGATGTATATGATTAGTCGCAGAACTCGCAGATGAAAATATTCGATCAAGTTTGAAAATAGCACCCCAGGCTGTAGAAAAGATAAACACATCAAACTTCACTATAAGTTGCTGCAAAGGATTTTTTCATACTTTCTTATTTGAACTTAGAGTTGATATACGTAATGATCTGTATGAAATTATGCAACAACTTCCTCCCAGGCTCTTGACACCAAAACATTTTTTTTCTGCTACAGTCAGAACGATTGAATTGAAATGGTGTAAATTTGGCAACATCTCACATCCCAATCTGGTGACGGATTACAGGAAAAGATTTATCTACCGATTCTAGCGAATCATTTTATCATACGATAACTGTACTGAACTGATAAATCACAGTCAGAAGTTTCAAAATTGGCAATTCAGCGACAAATAATTTTGAGCGATAACATTATAACGACAGTAATTTCATTAGATTCTCTTTGTCATCACATTGATTTTTCTCTGGAATTATATTCATATCGTGAATCAAATCTGGATACGTAGGAAGAAATCCATAACGCTGATTGAAGTGGAATTTTTCAGAAAATAATAGTCTTCAATTCGTCTTAACACTTCATCAACTGATCTCTCAATTTAATTTTATCAATGTAAAAATTGTTGAGACGACTTGAAGACTATTTTTCGGTACAATATATGTTGTATTCTTTCTTGGTTTTTCACCATGCACTTACTTTTAATATTTGGTGCATCTGTTTTAATAAACTTTGCACACTTTCAATTTCTTAGGCGCCGTTTTATAGTTATATGATCCATGATTTA
This sequence comes from Chrysomela aeneicollis, assembly GCA_029955515.1. Classification (NCBI taxonomy): domain Eukaryota; kingdom Metazoa; phylum Arthropoda; class Insecta; order Coleoptera; family Chrysomelidae; genus Chrysomela; species Chrysomela aeneicollis. The sequence goes on from JARUHQ010000005.1 coordinate 25,471,056, forward strand.
AATTAATAGAACAATGCTGAAATTGTTTCAGTTGAACACTGATGGTAGAAATAATCCAGGTCTACCAAAAGAATTGTTCACATTTATTTGAGACTCCACTATTTGAATTTGAAGATTGATCGTTTTCAATAATTTTCTGTATCGCGTGTGAAAGATTTTTCCAGCGATAGATATATACAATTTATCGCATGCAATAATTTTCCACAATATTGATCAGATCGATTTCGTATAAATCAAAAAGTTTTGACATCCAGCAATTAGCATAATGATGATGGACTTTCGCGGAAACAAATGTAAATCGAAACAACTAACGCATTACCAGAGTGCTAGCGCATAATAGCGTGAATTTGCAAGGACGTGCATCGGCATATCTCAACCATCAAACGTGTACATACTGGTACAAACAACACAAAGGCATCCCACCCAAAGTGCAGAAAGTTGCGTGGGTCGCAAAAAAATCACTGAACATTATTTCCTGGATAACAAACAAACTCTGGACAAGATCTAGCGGAACTAATACCAGTAATACCATCACATAATTCTTTTGCCAAATTCTCATTTAATCAACCAAAATCGAATTCGTTATGATGGCTTGTCCATCAAAATGTTCCAGTTATTATATTTATCTTTGACATGACATTTCTCCCGTACGGTGGTGCATCGCATTCCAACCTACGGGAATTGAGCGGCGATTCACTTGTTTTCGCTACACGGAGGCACAGAATATCCATGAGGATAGGATGACAAAATTACGTGATTTTTCCTAACTTTCAATTGAAAATTGTCACGTCAAAATATCTGCTTTTTTATAAAATTCGGTGTAGATACAAGAATTGTACATATTTTTATTACCTACAACTTTGACATTTTACTTCATCGTTTTTTACTCCTTCCACTTCCCGACCTCAGATCGCCCGTAAATTTTTTTCTTTTATTCTCGTTATATTCTCTTCCTTTTTCAATGGCTTTCATCCTATTATTTCTTTTTCACTTTCTTTCATTTTCAAAGGATTCAGCACTGGTCTTTCACAATATGAAATTCAATGTTTTGCGTGGCATCAGCCAGGAAAGTGGTAGTTTTCTGCTCGTTGCCTTCTTGTCATCCACACTGTATAATAATTTCATTCATAAATAAATATTCATTCATTTTATTTATAAATAAATTGTGCTTTGTAATTGCGTTACTATGGAAACGTAATAATGTTGAATTGTCAAACTCGACTCATATAAATTTTAGATTTAGAATAAAAAAAATTTTCGACGAACGAATATTTGGAGAATTTTCTACAAGATATTCGTGTTGGAGAAAAAATGTACAGTTTTCAATTGAAGGTATTCGGTAAGAAAATTTCATCTGAAATATTATTGAATTGAAGTTTATGTGTTTATGAGAGATATGGAAGGTTCGACTTCGTTTCTCATTGATCTACTCTACACCTTTTCCAATTTTATTTCAGAAAGCGTCAAGTTAATTTCAGAATAGTCACTTGTATTTCAGAAAGTATCAATTGTATTTCAGAATAGTGAGTTGAATTTCAGAAAGCGTCAAATGTATTTCAGAATATAGCGAGTTCGATTTCAGAAAGCGTCAATTGTATTTCAGAATTGTGTTTTTAATTTCAGAAAGCGTCAATTGTATTTCAGAATAGTCAACTGAATTTCAGAATTCGTCATTTGAATTGTCATTTGTATAAAAATTACGAATTCTGAAATTCAATTGACTATTCTGAAATACATTTGACGCTTTCTGAAATTCAATTGACTATTCTGAAATACATTTGACGCTTTCTGAAATTAAACTCGCTATTCTGAAATACAATTGATACTTTCTGAAATACAAGTGACTATTCTGAAATTCAATTGACGCTTTCTGAAATAAACTTGATGGTTTCTGAAATACAACTGGAAAAGGTGTAGAACACAGATCTGATATATGAAATTAATTTTGAACGAGTAGCCTGAGAGGTAGGTAATTAGAAAAAACAGCAAACAGAATTGAAATCTATATTAATAAAAATAATCTTACTACACCTTTTCCAGATGTATTTCAGAAACCATCAATTTTGTTTCAGAAAGCGTCGATTGAATTTCAGAATAGTCACTTGTATTTCAGAAAGTATCAATTGTATTTCAGAATAGTGAGTTGAATTTCAGAAAGCGTCAAATGTATTTCAGAATATAGCGAGTTCGATTTCAGAAAGCGTCAATTGTATTTCAGAATTGTGTTTTTAATTTCAGAAAGCGTCAATTGTATTTCAGAATAGTGAGTTGAATTTCAGAAAGCGTCAAATGTATTTCAGAATATAGCGAGTTCGATTTCAGAAAGCGTCAATTGTATTTCAGAATTGTGTTTTTAATTTCAGAAAGCGTCAATTGTATTTCAGAATAGTCAACTGAATTTCAGAATTCGTCATTTGAATTGTCATTTGTATAAAAATTACGAATTCTGAAATTCAATTGACTATTCTGAAATACATTTGACGCTTTCTGAAATTCAATTGACTATTCTGAAATACATTTGACGCTTTCTGAAATTCAACTCACTATTCTGAAATACAATTGATACTTTCTGAAATATAAGTGACTATTCTGAAATTCAATTGACGCTTTCTGAAATAAACTTGATGGTTTCTGAAATACAACTGGAAAAGGTGTAGACGCCAGGCAAGCATACAAGTGATTAGTTGACTGTACGGATGTGTATAAACAGTGAAATGAAATACAACTTTGACGAGATTGACTGTTTAAGTCTTATTTCTATTATATTTACCGTGAGTTCCGTTAATAATCGTAGGATACGAATTTCTCATCAACACTTGACATTTTTCATAGTCAGCCGCTACCGGTCCACTAGCCACCAAATCCGTATCGGCTATTTTGAAATATTATCGTAAATTGCGAATCAACAATTCAGTTCATCATTATTTACCGATAACGTCTGAATACATTGAAAATTCTGAATAACAACTAAGGTAAAGTTGGTAGAAATATATTTACACTGAGTGCGCACCAGTTACACCAATGGAAAACGCTTTTAGTATTTGAAGTAAATGTAAATGTCATTCAACCTATAAACGTCAAAAAATTTCCAGCGTAAAGCCTGGTTCATGTTTACACGAATATCAAAAAATTCATGCGAATGAAATAGCCGCTGAAAAGAAATATCGCAATTAAGTTGAATTATTTGAACTTTTTTGCCGATTTTCTTGTATTGTCATGATGTTATGATGCCACAGAATGCATAAATCAATAGTGTTGTAAAGTAGGAACATCAATGTAATATTAATAATTTCCCGACTCGCATGAATTTTGCGAAATTTGTATAAGGATGAGCCAGGCTTAATACCATCCTCCTTCCTTAAAAGAAGAGAGAAAAATTTCCAGAAATCGTTCTAGTTGCTATAGTAACGATACAAAATATTTTCCATTTCTGGGACTCCTCCAGAGCTGGTTGAGGCAGTGAATACGAATACTGCTTCATTAGAATTATTGCCAAAGAAGTCGAGAGAAAAGTACGAATATGCATAACAGAACATAAACAACGTGTTTTATTTTCATTCGTTTATGTAGAACACTATCAAATGTAAGGAAATATTATTTCCTTATAAACGGAAATGAATATAAAGGTGAGTTCCCAATGCAGCGTTTTTGCTTTTTGCTTTTGCTGTGCTGCTTTTTGTTTATTCTAATTGTTCTCAATGAAAGAATTAAGTGCGGTTGAATAAATGAAATGATGGAGGCCATAATAAATCAAAAGCGAAGGAAATTATTAGTTTATTTCATTGGAAAACGTAGCAGATAGGGTAAAATACGTTCATGCTGGGTTATATGCTGATGCCTAATCCATAAAAATACTGCAATCATTTGAAAACTTCAATAATATGATTCAGGATAACAGCAATCATTTTACTCACTCTCAAGATATCCACATGCTCTTGTTCCTCCATTTTAGTTGAATAAATAACCTAACAAATGCCAGCATTGAGGCAGCGACGCAAAATAGTTGAAAATATTGAACTTTTTCGCTTCAATATTATCTAAATTCCGCTTCACCAATCAGAGTGCATGATGACGCGCGACTCGAGAAGCAAAAACCTTCACAGTTAGGAAATCTTGACTTTTTCTTAAAAAAAAATTATCTGGAATGTCAAAATGTCCTACACTGTTGGAAATTAGTTGCTAAATCAGCAAAACAATATAGTCCCAGTAGGTCTACAACATTTTATAGTTGAAATATCAAGAGTATTTGAAGTTAATTTTCACCATAATGGTTATTGCTCGTCTCAACAACCGCCTCTTTGTATGGCTACTACGTCTTATTGGTGAATTAACTACAGTAAGTTAATAATTCTACTTCACCTTATAGCTGTTCGCAGTATTCTCTGAAGTTAATTGAGCAATTACAAATTGTCATTTTCACTTTAATTTGTTGTTATGAGTCTTACGTCATAATGTAGTTCTAGCTACAAAAAGTTGTCGATTGTACTACAACTCAGTGTGTTTTCAACAATATTCTACTGCTAGAATTCAAAGTTTAAAATACTGAAATAACCATATATCATGAAAGACATTTTATTTTCTGCATAGCAACAATACGAAAAAAATCCACTATTGGCACAAAAACATATCAAAAGCTGTCAGTAAATCGAAAGAACATCGCGGCACGATATTCACTACAATGCTGGTCAACCTCTGTCTGTGTTTGTCATCCGAGACAACTTATTCCTATCCTCCTTGAGTGTTGAGCATCTCTCGTTCAATTGCAGAAACAAAAATTATATTAATAATTCATTTTAGATTCATTTGGTCATGAATTTTTCAATCCAATTAACTCTTGAGATCACTTGGATTCATCAACTGAATAGTACATTATCATTCAAAATGTAATTCAGAACGAATCTTACCAGTACATTAATTTCTCTTCAACTTAACTCAGTTTTTGTTATCTTTTTTGTTACCCAGTAGTAGCTTGAAAAAATCCGAAGAAAGTGAAAATCGATCCATCGAACAAATACCTGAAATGAAGAGTTGTACAAATAATCACATCACAACTTCAACAGTTTTAACCTAGATGTTGCAGTTATCTTCATTAGTATAGTAAAAAATATATGAAATATGCATGAGAAGTAGTAAAACTTCCATAATGATAATTTCAAAATGTGAATATAAAACTGATATGATTATACTCACTTTTTTGCAGCGAAACTTCAATAATCACAGAGAGAATCCAAGAAAAATTCTCAACAAATCATGTGAAATTATTGCGCTTGTAGATTCCGACGAAACATTGTTATTTGTTGCTCTAGATCAGGAAAAATATTCTCAACTGAAACAAAACAAAAATAATATTAATATTGGCATGAGTAAATAAAATTTATGTACGAGTCCACATCAATCTACTCCATGTAGGTACTTACCTTTTTTATATCTTGAATACACGAGAGGAAAACCTAATGTATTCGTCCTAATGCTCTACAACGGCAACAGACAGCAGATAACTGAGTAAACTTGGGTTGGGACTTGTAAGGATTCGGTATTCGTGAGAAGACAAACGAAAAGTAGCGAATATATCCGAAGAGATCGGATCTAAAAAATCTTTGTAACCGAGCACAAACTGTTGCAAATTATAAAACTAGGTGATGTTAATTTGTCAACAGAGTGCGACCAAACCGCTATTTAATATTAATCTATTAGCAACTAGATGATGTTCTACTGTCTATGTTTCAATAACCATTATTGAAGTTCTAGTTACAATTATTTGTTGTTGTGTTACAGATTATATCAAGTTGTTTGGACAGGAATTTCATCTGTTCATTTGATGCAAACTTGTTGCTGTTGTATTGACATTATCAGTAGTGAATTCGATAACTGACTGATTTAACAGCTACATCGAAAATTGTGAAAGTGAAATTGAGACACAATTGTTGTTGAATTTGACTAAAATTTTTTAACGATATGAGAAGTTGTTGAACGTAACAACTAATTTCCAACAGTGTAGCGATTTGCGGCAAAAGTATTATTATTTGGTGAAAACGCGATGAGTCTTTCTTGCATTTTTGTGATCGCGTTCCGCGTTACCCTTCCCACTCCTGCTATTCTGTACCGAAACGGGCGACCGTCGTAAATCTGTGTCCCTCAGGATGCGTCCCAGGTATTTTGGCGGTCGTTCAGGTATGCTTGCCCGGCATTCCTGAAAACCGGGCAACGACGTGCACATCTAATTGGAAGCGGTAATGATCGGAGAAGTTGGCGCTGGACAACGGCCAAAATTCGGGACAGGGGACGCAAGGCGCATTTTATTGGGATATCTAATACATCTCGATCGGGGTCAGGTCGGAAGGGAAACGTGTCGGCGAATAAAAAAAATATGATATCGGATACCGCGCGAGGCCAATGGTGCATATCTTTTTTTGTGAATCGGTGAATTCGAGCAGGGTGAATGATGATTTTGATACACCTCTTCCAGTTTTGTTTCAGAAAGCGTCAAATTGATTTCAGAAAATTGTATTCCAAAATAGTTATTTCAAATTTCAGAATCTGTCGAATATCACAAAATAGTCAATTGAATATCAGAATTGGGAGTTCAATTTCAGAAAGTGCCAATTATTTTACAATAGTCAATTGAATTTTCGAATTGCTCATTTGAATTTCAGGAAACATAATTTGTATTTCAGAAAGCGTCAATTGAATATTTCAGAAAACAGAACTTCATTGAGAACACCCTGTTTTGGTGGTCTAATTCACCATTTCTCTATGAGAAATTATATAGTTGCTAACGAGATTCACATCATTGTTCCTATGTTGTTCCCATGATCATCTATACAGGGTGTTCCGAAATTACATAGAAATATTTCAGCTGCAGTTTCCCACTCCCCTGAACAAAATTTTAAAATATTCTCAACATTTTTTGATTGGGCATAAAAAAGTTGAGTATATGGACAACATTATAAAAATCCTTCATCTCGGGCTACAAATGGCTAGGCTGGACCAATGTTTTACTATTTTGTTCCTATAATCTGCAGCTGAAATCTTGCTAGTTTTGGACACCCTGTATATGAAGTGAGCCGAGTCAGGAAATTTGGAAGTAAACTAATGTTTATGGGGGCTATCCATCTAACATAATCTCAAGAATGTTTATATGATCATATTTTTCGATTTTACGCAAAATCCTTGATATATTTCGTGCATGATGTCCTTTATACCCAAGTCTAATTGTTTTCAAAATTTAATCAAAGATTGCGTGTGCAGACTGATTTTTGTTCATTTCTGCACAGGATCAATAATATTCTATAATGTAGATTATAGAAGACCCAATTATGTTTCTGAAATTCAATTGACTCTTCCTGAAATTAACTTGATGTTTTCTGAAATACATCTGGAATAGGTGTAGCTAAATATGGAAATTAACATTTGGTTGCAATGGTTGAATGAGAAAAAGTAAAATAGACTTAACTTTTTTTTCAATGTACCAATGGGATGTCGGTTGCAAATTATTATCATCTGGAATATCTTTCAACTCAATTATTTTCAAAGAATTCAAAAAAGTTTCCTCATACGCTTGCTGTTCGACTATATTTATGTTCTAAACTCGTAGCTTGGTATTCCTCGAAAATCCAAAATAACTTTGATAATCGCTCAAAATTGCATCTCATCGATACTTTAATCATACGAATTATTTGTTTCCATCTTACATCCCTAATTACCGTCTTGCCGAGCCAGTGTTGTAATAATATCTCCAAAGTGTTGATGGGAATTCAATTCATTTTCCACTATTAAAATAACTTCAAATTATATAGATAGGTATGTACAGGATGGTTAGAGAAATTGTAATTTTTTTCATTTGTTGAAATAAAATACACTACACCTTTTCCAGTTGTATTTCAGAAACCATCAAGTTCATTTCAGAAAGCGTCAATTGAATTTCAGAATAGTCACTTGTATTTCAGGAAGTATCAATTGTATTTCAGAATAGTGAGTTGAATTTCAGAAAGCGTCAAATGTATTTCAGAATAGCGAGTTTGATTTCAAAAAGCGTCAAATGTATTTCAGAATAGACAATTGAATTTCAGAATTCGTTATTTGTATACAAATGATATATTCTGAAATTAAAATGACGAATTCTGAAATTCAGTTGACTTTTCTGAAATACAATTGACGCTTTCTGAAATTAAACTCACTATTCTGAAATACAATTGACGCTTTCTGAAATTAAACTCACTATTCTGAAATACAATTGACGCTTTCTGAAATCGAACTCACTATTCTGAATTACATTTGACGCTTTCTGAAATTCAACTCACTATTCTGAAATACAATTGATACTTTCTGAAATACAAGTGATTATTCTGAAATTCAATTGACGCTTTCTGAAATACAACTGGAAAAGGTGTAGTATTCCATATTTCTACCAACCCACATATATTTTTTTGAGTTATGTCAAGCTACAAAAGCAAAAATATCCTTCACAAGAAGCTGAAAACTAACAATAGCATATGTTTGAGCGAAGGTAGATCAGTGAGTTTATACGGTTGCCGCGAAATGTGGACACTTTGTTCGCTAGAAACGTGACTATTCCATATTAAAAACATACTCCATATTAAAAACATATTCCATAATGAAAGCATAATGAATCCAATCATATTCCATAATTTGAATCACATCTGCTAATAATTTCGATATCTGTCTTTCCAGGGGCAAATACGCGACGGTGTGCAGGGCCGTGCACAAAAAGACGGGCACCCCGTACGCGGCGAAGTTCGTGAAGAAGCGGCGCCGCAACCAGGACCAGACCAAGGAGATCATTCACGAGATAGCCGTCCTCATGCAGTGCAAGCGGACGTCGCGGGTCATCAGGCTGCACGAAGTCTACGAATCGCCCACGGAGATGGTGCTCGTGCTGGAGTTGGCCGCTGGCGGAGAGCTCCAACACATCCTCGACAGCGGGCAATGTCTGGGCGAGGTAAGTTTTCCCATTTTTCACTCTTCTGCTTGTCCCCCTTTTCCCCTCTTCTGCTTTTCCCTCTTTTCCCCTTTTCTGATTTTTTCTTTTCCCCTCTTCCCCTCTTTCCCTCTTTCCCTCTTCCCCTCTTCATATTTCCCCTATTTCCCATATTTCCCCTATTTCCCCTATTTCCCATATTTCCCCTATTTCCCCTATTTCCCCTATTTCTCCTATTTCTCCTATTTCCCCTCTTTCCCATCGTTCCCCTCTTTACCCTATTTCCCATTTTCCCCCTATTTCCCCTTCTCCTTCTATTTCCCATATTTCCCCTCTTTCCCCTTTTATCCTTTCCCCTCTTCTCATTTCCCCTCTTCTCATTTCCCCTCTTCTCATTTCCCCTCTTCTCATTTTCCCCTCTATCCCCTCTTCTTCTTTCCCCTCTTCCCCTCTTCTACTCTTCCCCTCTTCCCCTCTTCCCCTCTTCCCCTATTCCCCTCTTCCCCTCTTCCCCTCTTCCCATCTTCCCCTCTTCCCCTCTTCCCCTCTTCCCCTCTTCCCCTCTTCCCCTCTTCCCCTCTTCCCATCTTCCCCTCTTCCCCTCTTCCCCTCTTCCCCTCTTCCCCTCTTCCCCTCTTCCCCTCTTCCCATTTCCTTCCTATCCCTCCTTTCCCTCCTTTCCCTCCTTTCCCTCCTTTCCCTCCTTTCCCTCCTTTCCCTCCTTTCCCTCCTTTCCCTCCTTTCCCTCCTTTCCCTCCTTTCCCTCCTTTCCCTCCTTTTCCTCCTTTCCCTCCTTTCCCTCCTTTTCCTCCTTTCCCTCCTTTCCCTCCTTTCCCTCCTTTCCCTCCTTTCCCTCCTTTCCCTCCTTTACCCTCTTTCCCATCTTTCCCCCTTTTCCTATTTTCCCCTCTTCTGCTCTTTCCTTTTCACATCTTCTCCTTTCCCTACTTCCCCTTTCCCTCATTTTCCCCTTCCCCTCTCCCCATTTTCCCCTATTTCCCCTTTTTCCCCTCTTCCCCTATTTTCCCTCTTTTCCTTCTCCCATATTTCCCCTCTTATCCTTTTCCCCTCTTCTCCTTTTCCCTTCTTCTCCTTTTCCCTTTTCCCCTCTTCTCCTCTTCCACTTTTCCCCTCTTCTCCTCTTTCACTTTTCCCCTCTTGCGTGGGTGAATCTCGCTAACTGAAGCTTTGATTTCAACCAAATTTACAGGTTACTGCAAGTGTCAATACGAAAATATGAATATTTGATTCTGAGTGACATCTATAATTGTTTCTAACGAGTCCTAGGAGCCATTTTTCAATAAGTTTGATGAGAATATTCATCGAAGATGATTGAAATAACATTTTTAAATTATCTTCGGACAGTAGTTCCTTTATTGTTGTATATGAGAACACCACGTAATCAGCTGAAATTCAAGTTTTTCAAATAAAGGACTTTTTGGCTGAAACAATGAAGAGTAGCGCCACCAGGTGCTATTTTCATCATTGTTGGGAACTTCATGATTATGCGTTATGAAGTGTGCACCATGACTTATCCATATGGGTTAATAAATCATCTCATTTGCACGTTTTATATAGAAGTTATGTTTATGAAATCAATTTTGCTTATGCATCCGCTGTATCTAATCTTGTGAAAAGTGAATTAACTAGGTTTCCATCCAGATCGACAATACCAGTGATCTTGTTTCCAAGGAGTATATCCTCATTGTTTATTTTAGGTAGAAGCTTGCAAAGCTATGAAACAAATCCTAGAGGGAGTCTCCTACCTACATAGCCAAAACATCGCTCATCTGGACCTGAAGCCTCAAAATCTACTGCTTTCCAAACAAGACTGCTGTGATGACATCAAACTCTGTGATTTCGGCATATCGAAAGTACTTATGCCTGGGGTGGCGGTACGAGAAATATTAGGTACGACCGACACCACTCCCGTTGCTCCTTCTGGATCGCTCCAACCAACCAATCTCAACCGACATCGTTTCCAGGTACTGTGGACTATGTGGCCCCAGAAGTGCTGAGTTATGAACCCATCAGCCTGTCGACGGACATCTGGTCGATAGGAGTCTTGGCGTACGTCCTACTCTCCGGCTTCAGCCCCTTCGGCGCCGACGACAAGCAACAGACTTTCCTCAACATATCAAAATGCACGCTGTCCTTCGAGCCGGAACACTTCGAAGACGTTTCCAGCGCCGCCATAGATTTTATCAAGAGCGCGCTCGTAATCGATCCCAGGTAAAGAAACGTTATGTAGATGTTACGTAACTGATACATAAATGATACATTAATGATACATTAATGATACATAAATGATACATAAATGATACATAAATGATACATAAATGATACATAAATGATACATAAATGATACATAAATGATACATAAATGATACATAAATGATACATAAATGATACATAAATGATACATAAATGATACATAAATGATACATAAATGATACATAAATGATACATAAATGATACATAAATGATACATAAATGATACATAAATGATACATAAATGATACATAAATGATACATTAATGCTACATTAATGATACATAATGGCACATGCATTAATGATGTATGAATGACATATAAATGATACATTATTGATACATGGATGGCACATAAATGATACATGTATGAATCATACAAGAATGACACATAAATGTCTTATAAATTATACCAACCTAGACTATCGTTTATCATAACCCCTTAATTATCGAAAACAAAAAAAATATCCGGGGAGTTTTGAACAAATAATATATTTTTCATTATTCATTAATTCAAGTACACAAATTGAATTCATGTTGAATTCACCTTAGCGTGTCTCCTATTTCAAAATGAACCCTACATGAATGATACATAAATGATGTATAAATGGCACATAATGATACATGAAAGATACATAAATGATACATGAATGTCACATTCATGATACATAATGGCACATGCATTAATGATGTATGAATGACATATAAATGATACATTATTGATACATGGATGGCACATAAATGATACATGTATGAATCATACAAGAATGGCACATAAATGGCACATACATTATACATAAATGATGTTTGAGTTATACATGAATGATATATGAAATGTACATGCATGATATATGAATGGTATACATAAATGGCACATAAATGATATACAAATTATACATCAATGATACATCAATGATACATCAATGATACATCAATGATACATCAATGATACATCAATAATACATAAATGATACATCAATGATACATCAATGATACATCAATGATACATCAATGATACATAAATGATATATCAATGATACATCAATGACACATGGTTGTTTCACAGTTGCCGACCATCAGTTTATGAAATGTTGGATCACCCGTGGATCTCATTGAAGAGCAACATCCTGCCCCCCTTAGCGATGACGACAACAACGACGACGACGACGGCATCGAGCAAGCCGTCGTGCGGCGACCACCCCCCTCTGCCGCCGGCCCCTCTCACCCCGAAATCGACAACGCCCGTCAGCCAGCGCAAGAGCTTCTCGTGTCTGACGACGGATTCGCCGAACGCGGTGGCGCGCAAGGCCTTCCTCACCGACACCCTCAACGGCACGGCAGTCCGTACGTACAGCGTTTCCGCTAACTGTCTTTGTCCGCAGTGCGGCACCACGTGCCGGCACATCACGCACACGCCCGTCTCCAAAACCGCCATCACCGTCGACAGGGGTATATTGTGTTAGCGAGCGATGAGGGGGAGGGGAGGGTTTTTTTTTTTCTTTTTCAGCACGGATTCGGTTCCATGGCTGGAGGGAAGGGGGGTAGCGGGTCGATTACTTGTGATTTTTCTGCGTGTTACATTGGCGGAGCGCGTTTGTTACGTCGATGTTACGTGGATGTCGCATGTGTGTTACATCGATGAGGCATCACGTATTTTGTTTCTCCATATGGTAGGTTTATTATTTCGGAAGCTTTTTTTTTTGGTTTCGTCTTTGAAAAAAACTTGGAGTTTAGTTAGTTAAGAGTAAAAAGTGTACAACAATATATAAATAGGAGATATCACTTTTCTTCTCAGCTAAAGGTTTTGAAAGTAAATTAGCTCTCATTTTCAAAAATGATTCTGATTGCTTCTTTGAAATTGGGGCAGATTTTTTCCACGAAACAACTTGATTAGCTCTTTCCAATTCCTACCGAAAAGAGAAAAAACCCAAAATAGCTTCAAAAATAAACAATAATCCTCATCGAATAACACACAAATATATAGTAGTTGCTATTCTACATTTCTGAACATGAAATCTTGTTGTTATTTATTGTAATATTCCCAAAAAACAAATATTGTAACAAGTGTCTCAGAATCAGTGAAATAAAAACGTTCAGAAAAAAAATTGCCAAATTGATCGCCCTGTAACTGTTTTAATTCTGGTCTGATTTTGGTGAAATTAGTTTAAATTAGAGGATGTGGTCGAAATTTCACCATAATTGGACCGGAATTACAAAGTTACTCATTCAATTTCGCTGAATTTTGTTCTGGTCGGTTTATTTTTACCGATGAGTGAGTGTAGATTGGATCGTGATTTTATCTGAACCCGTTTATGACTACTTATCTTCCAAATGATGGATGTAAATTTTATCAGACAACCAACAAGAAAAAACAAGGTGCTGAGTTAGGTCACACCGTAGATGTTATAAACCTAGATTTTAAGAAAAATTTATACTATGAAGGCACATGTACTAGCAAGGTTTGTTCAAAAGAAGTCATAGTTAACCTTTCAAAGGACACTGGTTCGTTCTGTACATTCAATTTGAAGGGTGATTGGTGGCCAAGTTGCTTAAAAACGTCCTAAATGTTACCTGGTGATCGAAATATCTGCCTTGCAGCATGGAATGCCCATTAAATACCGTTCCAGAAATCAACTTCAGTATTGCACAGCTCAGTTTTTTGTTTGCACCTAATTTGACCTGTGGTTGGACATCAAATTTTGTATTTTGAGTAAATGTTTGTTACTCGATTCTCAGTGTGTTCCTGTTGCTAGGTTGACATTTCCAAAAAAATTACGACGTGCGTTTTATTTTCAGGTCGTTCGGACTCCAGCATGGAACCGATTTTTTTTTATTGGCTTTCTCAATTCCATCATTTTTAAGTTACAGAGAAACATATTTGTGCTGTTGTTGGGATGTACAGTGCTACTTGTATTTAAGTATGAGTAATTTATATTCTTTTGTTGCTTTAATTTACTTTAATTGGTGTGTACCTAAATAAAGTTATTGTTAATTTCAACATTCAACGGTTTTATTTTGTAGCCCTCATTTCTCTTGTGTTTATTGAATGTTTTGCTCGTTTATTGGGATGGCTGCGGTAAGTGAATGGCTTCTAAATTTGCAACATTAAGGGATCAAAAATAGACTGTGGAAATCTTTTTTCTTAACCATCTGCATTTTGCTGTGCATGTCTGGTGAGGACAACATTATTTCATGTCACGTGATTGCTGGTAATGGCAAAGAATACAGAGTAGTATTTGATAAAGTTTGGTAGTGGTGAATTCAAATGACGGCAAAAATTGTTTTTTTTTTATTTCTTCTCTACCTACAACTATCTATGGTTATTTTCTTGATATCCTGACTGACTTTGTTTTTTGTTGATGATGGAGGAAACATATTATTTTCAACAAGAGGATTATTGACAGGAACGATTTTGTTATATTGAACAGCTATAGCAAAATTTTTTAATAGGTGCAAATTTTTTTCCTGAATATCAAATTATATGAATATGAGATTCGATATTATATCAGGAAAATGGTAACTTCGTATTAGAGAATCATATCCAAACCAATGAATTTGCAATAAGCAATTATTTATTTTTCTATCATAGAAAATGAAAATAATCGACGAAAAAATCTGAAAAAAAAAATGTAAATACTCTCATAGTAGACACTCTGCGAATGTTATAGTTACCAATTCTGATGCTGATCTAGAAATTAGGTAAATCTTATGCAGCAGGAGATTTGCCTCCTGAATTAATCTTAGTGAAATTCACACTATAAGACATTATTTAGTGTTATTTTGCCAATTTCTGTATTTTGTATGTTTTGTTAGCAGTGTTGTGCCTTAAGTGTTCCTGTCGCCAGGTCCAAATTCTCAAGAAAAATTACGAAGTGCCTTTTCTTTTCAGGTCATTCGGACTCTAGTATCGTCGATTGTGGTGTTTTATGACAAAAAATCCTGAAATGTACAAAATTTTTATTTGACTGGTATTGTTGTAAATAAACATACATACTGTATTTATTGAATAAATCATGAATTAGTTTTACAACAGGTGTTTCTCTAATTCATTGCATCTGTATACAGCAAACTACTGTTAACTCAGGTAACTATAAAATTAAATATGGATGTGTCTACTTTTCAACTTTCTCTAGAGGTGATTTTTTTTTCATTTTGCTTCAATCGTTTCCAAATGTGCAGGTATGCAATATGAGCGTGTTCCCGAATTAATTGATACAGTTACTTACTGAAGACGAAGCCAAAAAATTAATTGTTGATTTCTTTGAAATATGTCGGTAGGTACGAAGGCTCTGGAGAGCCAAAGTAGGCAATATATCTATTAGGTGAAACATGAAAGGATTGATAATATATTATGTATTAACACCAAACAAAAACACCAAACGGCAAACACCGTCGAATTATGGCTTTTGCAAGACAAGTTGAAAAATGAAAAAATAAAACGTAGCGCCATCTCATGGTGACAACTCGAACTTGGTCTGTGATCGCAGATCAAGGAACCTAACAAGGAGATCTCATGGTTCTGCCGTTTTCCTCAATCAACGGTTCCGAGCATAGAAAAGAAAGAGATGAAAATACGCCTCGTGACGTCACAGAGCTTTAGCTCCTCTAACGGATTTCATTAGAATTAAGTGCTAAACATGGATCGATGGGATCGAGTCGAGTCCATAATGGTCGAGTCCACAGAACTATAGTTCTGTGGTCGAGTCACTGTTCTGACAGTGACAACGATAACTGACAATGAAAGTCCGTTGCTTGTCAATTGTCAATGTCATATGCATATGTAAGAATAAGAAAATAAATTAGTGTTGATGTGATGGCAGGGGGTGATTAAAGTTGAAATGGCTTTATATCCAAATATACAGCCCAAACAATCAAGTTATTAATATTCTGTGCGTTGATTTCACCTAATCAATCATCGTGGCAATACTTTACGTTGAACAACCAAGCAGATAGGTAAGTGTCCTAGAGAGGCAAAAAAATCAATACCTATGTTATACTACAATTTCTTTGCCACAGCGACGTTGAAACTACATATTTCTTTCTCATTTCCAGAAATGTATAATGGAATAGGCTTAGCAACTCCCAGGGGATCTGGTACAAATGGTCATGTACAAAGAAATTGGGCTTTAGTCAAACCCACTGTTAGGGACAAAACTTATAAGACAGAACAGGAATTAGCCACCCTAGATACAGCATCTCATAAACCACCCAACAAGGAGATTTTGGATCATGAACGTAAGAGGAAGATTGAACTCAAGTGTGCTGAATTTGCTGAGATTCTAGAAGAACAGGGGTGAGAGATGCTTAGATATTATCCCAAGATACTACTTTTGAATATTCATGAAAATTGTGATGTGTGAAAATTAAGGTCTGGCAATATGATTGCCTTGAAATTGTTTCAAGTAGAAGTTGAGATATTCACAATCCTATTTGTGATATGCAAGGGAATCCATATAATCTGCTTATTTCAACACATACCTATTCAAATGTACCAAGTAATTGCTTTCCTAGAGGACTTTGATCACACAATATTTGTGTCATTATTTTTCTTCTTCATTTCAGATTCAGTGAAGAGGCAATCACCAATAAAGTGAATAACTACAGAAACATGCTGATGGGGCAAGGAGGAAAATTGGAGAAACCATTAGATGAATGGGGAAGACCAAGGTAAGTGAAATTACCAAAATGTATCAATTATATTGGAATTTTTGTTATCAATCATACAGTTCATGCATTGTAACATCTCATAAGAAGAAAAGACAATGGTTTCAATTGATGTATTCTATCTCTTCCTCATATTAGGGATGAAAAATTCAACTCAATTCTGTTAGGAATTTCAAATAATTGAATGTACGGGGTGTCCTGTTATATTTTGATCCTTACCTACAACAGCTTTGATTATATTATGTGGTGAAGAAAAACATTAAATATTAAAGTTATAGGGTTTCACCAGTAATATCTTCTGACAATTCCAAAACAAACAAATGCCAATAGCAAATTTGAAAAAGTTAAATTTTTTTTTTCAAATGGAATACCTTGTATATTCTCAACATTAGTGAATGACTTCCTTCTTCTGTTTCCAAATATATATAGTTTGCTAATGTTCCCTCAAGCCATTTTTCACTTATTGAGATTTCAATATTGAATGAAGATGAGCAATATTTAGATTAACAGAACATCGTTTTTTTTTTAAAATCTGATATATCATATTTTCTTCATCTAATTTTGAGTGCCAGGAGTTCACTTTTTCTTTTTCACTTATTTAAATTTCAATATCGAATGAAGATGAGCAATATTTAGATTAACAGAACATCGTTTTTTTTAAATCTGATATATCATATTTTCTTCATCTAATTTTGAGTGCCAGTAGTTCACTTTTTCTTTTTATCGTCTGGTTTTCATGGTATTCTATTGTATAAATCTAAATTTTATTAGTAAATTTCATTCAATATTGAAATTTAAATAAGTGGAAAATGGCTCAAAGAAACATTCAACATTCACAATCTATATATATTTGGAAACAGAAGAAGAAAGTATTTCATTATAGTTGATAATATAAAATGTTCCATTTAAAAAAAACATTTTTTTCAAATTTGCGATTCACATTTGTTTGTTTCGGAATTGCCAAAAGATAGTATTGGTGAAACCCTATAACTTTTATATTTAATGTTTTTTACTGCCACTATAGTTGAATAAAGCTGTTGCAGGGTCAAAATATAACAGGACACCCTGTACAGATTGGCTGAACTTTGATTTTCCAGGACTCCTAATATTATAGAAAATACTAACTTGGTCAAATTTAATTTACTTGAAACTTGCATATTATTATGAATTGATTTTCATGGAGTTCTATTTTTCCCGAATTTTTTTGGATGGTTCTTATTAAGAATATAGTGTGTGATTTGACATATTTGAACTGATCTAATGAAAAAAACGCGTGCAGTATTCATTGGGTCACCTGCAGTTTCTTAAATATTTTTTAATATGGAAAAAAGACATTAAAAGTTATTGAACTATTTGACAAATGATTCAAATTCGATATTACTAATGAAACTCCTAATGAATGCAATATTATCTGCATATTTTGAATTGTGCCTACATCCTCATAGATCCATGATTTTTCTCCCCAAAAACAACCAAATAAGCGCGACACTTCAAGCACAAAGCTATTCTTCCTAATAATATTGATTTCCCTTGACGGCGTTGCATCGGATGCTGCGCGTTTCCACCCTCCCCCTGCTCCTCTCAGCCACCCCCTGATTGCCACCCATTCACCTCGCCGTTCCCCAGTACCGCACTGAGATGGGTCCACTCCGGATCTCCGGAAAGTTAATCCGGAAAAGCCCCCATTGAAATGTGACCGAATCGCGCAATCACCGAAAATCCGCACGTCTTCCAATGTAAACCTAGAGTTTAATATCGAAACCAAGTCTTCCATATACTAGCAGTAAGAAATTTAATCGTGATAAATGTAGTGATAGTTTTTCGCCTGAAGTTAGTCTTGAGAAAGCCTCGTCAAATCCATTACTGAAGAACGGATTGAAGCAGTAAGAATCTAGAAGAAATTCACAAGAATTGGAGATGTCTGAGTCAGTGACGTTTATAACAAGTTGTTTGGAACTCAGAAAATAACAGGTACTATACCAAAAATAGCTTTTCTGGAAGAGGGGAATTAAATTGAACTACGGAGAAGCCAGAGAATATTTCTAAGAGTTTTATGAGTTCATATAGAACCGATTGGAATTATATTCAATAAGAAAGCTCTGTGACAAGAAGATTAAATTCATTGGAATCGTGATATTTGTGAATTATTAACTGGATCTCAGAAAAAAATGGGACCTATTAAAAGTTAAAAAACTTCTAAGAGTTATATGAGCCACTGACGTTCATATAGAATCGATTGGAACATTCAATAATAAACTTTGAAACAAGAACAGATCCAGACCAGATTCATTTGAATCGGCGATATTTTTGAAGAATTGATTGGATCTCAGAAAAAACTCGGATATACAATTGAGAGAACTACTTAAAATAGCTCATGCAAGGATTTAAAGAATTTCCAGAGGAAAGGAACATTCAATAATAAACTTTGAAACAAGAACAGATCCAGACCAGATTCATTTGAATCGGCGATATTTTTGAAGAATTGATTGTATCTCAGAAAAAACTCGGATATACAATTGAGAGAACTACTTAAAATAGCTCATGCAAGGATTTAAAGAATTTCCAGAGGAAAGGAACATTCAATAATAAACCTTTGAAACAAGAACAGATCCAGATCGGATTCATTTGAATCTGTGATATTTGTGAAGAATTGATTGGATCTCAGAAAAAACTTGGAGGTAAACTAAAGATAATTAACTAAAAAAGAACATATTCGAAGTAAAAAATACTTCCCTGCAAGGATTCGAAGAGAAGTTTCAATCAGAAACAAATTGATCGAATCCCGACACAATACGACCTCAGAAAAAACAGAAGCACCTGAAAATAATACCAACTCTCAACACACAGAAGAATCGAAATATCTCCGCCAAAAATGTACCACGACAATCTCCCCCATCATGCAACCAACCCCCAAAAAAAACCCGCCGACACACCCTCGAAAACCTCCTACTACGGCGAAACCTTGTTCCCGCCCCACGCCGCTCATAAGAAGCAGCGTGCGGCTCAGAAAAGAGCCGCTCAGAGCCGCCTGTATCAGCAGCAGCGCGTCGCTGGCTGGTATCAGAAGAAGCCGCCGTTCGCGATGAACAACCGCAGGGGGTTGCAGCAGGGTCAAGGGGTGGACGAAAGGGCGATCTTCGAGCGTCTGTGGAAGGGCGCCCTCTATCAGACGTTCAGGGGTAGAGGGGTTGTTTTGGGGCAGAGGGGGAATTGCTGCTGTCACTGTCAATGCGGCGAGCATGGAGGGTTAGATGGCGCGCAAAGTGAGACTATGCGGTCGGTGGTGAGGTAAAATTTTGTTTTTGACAACTTCACCCATAAAAAAAAAAAACGAATAGCAATAATTTTCTATTGAATCTATAAAACACCAACATTTTTGCTTTACTGGTAAACCTCATTACACAATTATTAATATTTTAAAATTGTAATAGATAGATAGATAGATCTACGTTTCATTACATGTTTGTAGCAAGTCAAAAGAGGTATCCATAGATTGAGTCTGGTATAGTACGTCAAACATACAAATATAGAGTAAAAAAATAAAATGAATAAAATAAATTAAAATTAAGGAACTTACATTGGCATCTCACACGATCATTCAACACATTGGTGCTCCTAGATATTCTTCAGTTGGATAAAAGCAGTTTTCAATTAGGTAAAGTTTCATTTATTTTTGAATTTTTCACATTTCCAGGAAGTTTATTATGGAGGCTTATGTTCAAGGAATTTTTCTACGATTTTGTCAGTCTGTATCTAGTGGTTTTCAAGAGATTTGCAGATCTGGTGGGATAACTGTAGTAGTCAGATGGCGTTTCATACTGAGATTAATTTTTGTGTATTTCTAATATCGTGTGATAAATGTAGATCGATGGCAAAGGCATAATCCTGAAGCTCTTAAATAGAGGCTGACAATGTTATCTTGCATTTACTCCTGCTATAATCCTTAACGACTTTTTTTGCAAACAAAAAACTTACATTACTTCCTCTATCTCGCTTATTGTAATAGATATGAAGTTAGTTGAAAGAGCTGCGCATTTTTGTGATGAATAATAATCTGGAAAGACATTCTGAATATATTTAATAGTTTTGTGAATATCGCAAACAAACGAAGATTTCTGATTCCTGCTTTCGATTTTTTTACGATAACCTATAACTATAGACATTTCTTATCAAAACATTATTCAAATAATTTTATATGGAGAATTCGAATATGCTAAAAAACATTTGAATAGCTTAAACTCCAAGATGACGATCATAAGAAATAATGAAGTTGACATTTTCGAAAAAAAAGAGTATTTGAACTTTTGTATCTATTGGTTAGATAGTACGATCAGTTTATCTAAAAAAAAAAATTTCAATACTGATTTAATTAATAAAATAAATTAAGGATACACAAACACATACACATTCAGAAATCGAAATGTTATTTTATTTAATATAAATACGCAATTTTGTACGAATCTTTGAATTCGAAATTCTGTTTAGGGGCGATTCTTACTTGTCACTTGTCTTTTGCGACTAGACTAGATAATAATTATAATGATTCTGTTCTTTACTTTTTTATGCTAACAAATAGTTCCATGATATTTATCAAACAATATTTGAACAAATACTAGGTACCGTAAACTGAATTTTGTGCCTGTTATCCAGAGGTATCCTCACTGAACGTTGGTGGGAGGGGTGTCATAAGGCGATTTGCAGAAACCTTCGCCAAGAGTGCAATCAGCTTAACCCATTACGTACACCGGATTATCCTGTGGAAAAGTCATGAGTTCAGTAGAGAGCTGATCTCGACGACGGACGATGATTCGGAAAAATAAAATCTTGGCAACAGCTAGTGGCAATACAGTGTTTTCATAAGTTCATGGTTCCTGCCAATACAATGCCATGTCACAAAAAAATTTACCTAGTGAGAAAAAACAAATTCAGATTTTTATTTTCACTGAAAGAAGCACACCCTGTTTATTTTATACATATAATATGGGAGACAAGTTGTGATACTAGAAACACATATTACAGGATCAATAAAACATCATCATCAGCTGAAATCACGTTTATTTAGGAACTTATGTAGATATAATATTTTTCGTTGATTATTAAAATCAAACTTGACATGAAATAATATAAAATTGTAATAACCGCTAATCTGAGGCTAATGCCTATAACGCTGTGGATTTGTAAGTGCACTTTTTAGTAAGAACAAAAAATGGTAATAAAACAGCGCCGTACTTTAATACCAGACTCTCAATACCCCATAGAAAAAATAATTCTGGACCTGTCGAAAAGATTTTCCAAGAAAAAGTTAACCTGCAAATAATAAACTTTTTTTTCTACAATTTTAGCTTGAACTAAATATGGTAATCATGGATTCAAGGACCTTAGTCAATAACCTTTTGAATCATTTTCCTTTCGTTTTGATACATTGTCCACGTGGAACTATTCGAATTGGTACTGAATTAATGAATGGTATTTCTTTTCAGTTGTAGATGTAGAACGAAAGCTTTTTTAATTTCTCTAAAAATCAATCACCGGATCTCTATTGTTGTGTGTCAATTTTATCGGCTATTCTCATATGAATTAGTCTAAATCAAGGGAAAGTATAAATAACTTAATTTTTATGAACAGACCGTTGGATTCGCTCCACTAGCAATGGCCACATTTCCATTTCACAATCGACCCCTCGCTTCCGCTGTTGACGCTGACTCACCCTTATTCGCCGGTGGGGTGCAGAAAAATCGATTTTTAGCGTCGCGTGTGAGAAGGGGGTTGCTTTTTGATGTCGATCGCGTAAAAATAGGTTGATAGAACGCGCTCTTGCAGACAGTACACGAAATTCCACTAGTATTTTTTCAAAGCGCGCCGTTTGCATGTATTGTTTTCGGAAAATACAGAACAAGTTCGGCGTCATTTTGAAATGGTTTGTTTCAAGGATAAGGAGATCCTGAGGGAAAAGTGAGTTTTTCAAATATAGAGTTTTCATGTGGTTATTCACCAAACGAAATTTCACCTCCTTAAAGTGGGGATGGCCTCCCCTGAATTTTTTCAATTGCGTGAATACGTTATTGAAATTCATTTTTGATTCCCCATACATTGGCACTCTATTTTTTAAAATCATTCGTTCGATTTGGATGCTAAAGACCTTGAACAATGTTTTGAAAAAATCTAGATCATTTGATTATCACTTAACTTTTTTTTTTATCATGAATATTTTATCAAGTTTCACCATAAGATATGTATGATTGCATAACTTTTCATTGTCAAGCTCGAGATCTGCCGAACTTTTCTCTATAAAAAATTGTGGCATTCACTTCCTATAGTCAGGTTTTTCCTGATGCCTATAATCTCTAAACTTCAAAGAAAAATTCCAATGCCGATTTCCTGTCCCAATACCCGATTTTCCACCACGAACATTATAAATTTTCTTTTTGGTGCAGTCAAAAGATAAAAAAGGCATTCCTTATCTCTTCTTCTGTTTACCAATGTGGTACAAATTGCAAAAAGTGATAGGAGTCCTCTTCGAGTCCAAAGATGCCCTAACGTCATTTTGACACTTTCAGGGTGGATTTATAAAACCTTTTTGCATTTAACATCTATCACTTGAGAATTTAGACATGATTGTGGATAATGTTATAAAAATACTCAACATTTAGATAAAGTCCAAAAGCCGAAATCATGATAAAACTGCTTAGAATAATTATACCCATAACACATACACATATTCACTATAAATCCAAATGAAGCAGCAACCAAATTGCTTCCATTTTTATATTTTTCCATAAAATTTTGAATAATTGTGGGAGACGAATGTGTCATTTTTGATCACAAAACATGCGCGAATCCTATTCTTATTTATACCCATTTAAAATCCATTTCTCAAGTTGAAAGTTGGTTATCTTCTTAAAACTTAAGTGATAAAACTTAGATGTTTCTTTTTATAATTTTTTTATAAGTTATCATTGAGACACTTGTAAGTTGTCATTTTGACACTTTAAATTGCCATTTGACACTTTAAGTTTGTCATTGTGACACTGTGAAATGCCATTTTGACACACTTCAAGTTGTAATTTCAACATTTCGAGCTGTCATTTCAATAGTCAGCTTCCTTTTTGACAATTTTAGACATCTTGAGATGTCATTCAAACGTTTCAAGCGGCCATTTTGACAATTCATTTCTTTATTTTGACGTTGTGAGTTGCTATTTTAACACTGAGCCATCAGTTTGACATTTTGAGTTGCCATTTTGACACTTCAAGTTGTCAATTTGACAGTTCGACATTGTCATTTCGACACTGTCAGTTGTCATTGTGACATTTCGAGCTGTCATTTTGTGTGGTCATGGGTCACGGACACTTCGACGCCTCTTTCAGTGTGACGGAGACACACCAGGTGGCTGAGGCGCAGCAGGAGAAGAACGCTCGACTGCGCGAGGCGTTCGGCATCTCCGAGTACTTCGTCGACGGCAGCAGCTTCGACCCCGACCGGCAGGCCAAGGAGAAGGTGGCCAAGAGCAACGCGGCGGCGCAGCAGCAGCAGCAGGAGCGAGAGCGCCGCGACGCCTTGGACAGGGAGAGGGAAAGAGAGAGGGAGAGGGCGCAAGCGGCGCGCTACCGGCTGGTGAGCACGCCCACGCCCGAGAGGGAGGCGGCGGTGGCGGTAGAGGGGAAGGCGGAGGAGGGGGTGGTAGGGGCCAAGGAGAAGGGGAAGGGGGGCAAGAAGAAGAAGCGGCAGAAGGAAAGGTGGGTGTCTCTGTTGCGGTTTTGGTCCACTGCCCAACTGACAGTAATGTTTGATATAATTTTTGAATGATGGTGCATGCAATTTTTTTTATCACAGTCATGTCACTGCTCTTCAAAAATGATTTTACTCTATTTTTATGGTTCTTGCGGTGAATTCATTCTTAAAATTTATTCAGAGATGAAAAATTTCAGGTACCTCGTTTCTCATTGTTTTGTAAACATTCAAGCAAAAATCGTTATGGAATATATGAGATCATGATCAAAATTGTTTTATAATTACTCTATTGACAGCGATTTTTTCAACCTTTTCATGTCATATCACTATAGGCATCTCAAAAACGGTAAATGATACGAAGACAAAAGTTGCCTATTATGGTGAACAATAGAACCATGCTTACAAATTGGAAATATCACGATCCGTTTCCGAAATATACGAGGAGAACCGAAATGGCCCGATTTCTTTTCTTTGCATGTTCAAGAAACTTCTCTATTTCAAATTTGCCTTTGATTTTCAATAAGACGTTTCGTTCTTCATTTACCGTTTTAGAGATGCCAATAGTGATCTTTATATCCTAACTCCTACAAATCCTAGACTTACGAGGGTTGTTTTGCAAGTATGTTGGCGATTAAAAACACTTTTTTACAAAGTATTTTGAATCGAAAATTATGGTTAAAGAAATTGATGGTTCATGGTATGTCATAATTATTGTATGTCTTTGTAATATTACATGAATTTGACAATACTGTACGGAAACTAAAATAAATATGCTTCATAAATTATGAAAATAAATATATACAAAAAATATTTTCTGTTGATCACCAGACAGCGCAAGTTACACATAATTTGCAAAAGAAATATTTAATAATGCTTCTTTTTTATTTTTTGGTTCGTTTCATTTTACTTTGCAGCGATTTAATTTGAAATTGCTTCTTGAATACCAAAAAACTTCATTAGTTTTTGTATAGAATTAAAATGTTCACTTCTTGAGATAGAAAATTATTTACATTCCAAATGTTGAAAAAAGTCCCATGTGAAATAAATCACAAAAAATTCAAATGAAGTTTTTACAAAATTATTCTACTTGATATTTTTTATTAGGAATTCTCACATGAATTTCTCCCTTGTTATAGTTCATCTAGTGAAGAACCAAAAAAGAAAAAGAAGAAAAAGAGCAAAAAGAAAGACAGGTAAATCAACAAGTGTTAATTCATAGACATTTTTATACCACACAAAAGGAGCCATACTCTGAGACTCTTTTCTCGTTCAATCGAATAAAAATTCCAATAGTTGTGGGTATTTTGTGTGATATATAAGTTATTAGAGGTCCATCCGCAATTCAAACTTTGTTCGATGTTGTCAAACCGTTTTTGTTGCTTAAACATAATTTGAACTGTTTCCCAAGTACTAATATAATGGTGGTATATTTTTTTGGCGTACATTGTAAAGAGGCATCTAACGAATCAGGTAATGGTATGGCGTTCAACTTTATTAACCATTCACAAAACGACTCTTTACTTTGTTGCTCTTGCCTATGTTTAGCCTTTCGGAGATACCGGAAAATTGGAAAATGGAAGGTGCGTCCCCAGCAATATAAAATTTCATCACTAAGAATCAGTTTTTGTGTTCACAGTAAGGACAGTGTGTTTGAATTTTGACGAGTGTTTGCCACTCAGAAACATACAAACCTCTGATATTTCGTCGTTCTTGCGGTATTATTGACGTTCTTAAACTTTCAATCACGACTAATGTATGAGCTCTGTATGTTTCTGAATATTCAGTGTCTGTCTCAAAAAAACTTGAAATATTTGGCAAACATTGAACCCGATAATTTATTGATAGATCTGGTAAATCGAAAGACAAAAAGAAAAAGAAGAAATCGAAGAAGGATGAATCTTCCGCAGAATCAGCCTCCGAAAATGAATCTGAAGATGGATCGAGCAGTGAGGAGGAGAAAAAGAAGAAAAGCAAGAAAAAAGAGGTTAGTATTTTTGAGAAAGGGGTCGGAAAACGTCACAGACTTGCTCGTCATATTTGTTTTTAGATTGCTTACCATTTTGTTCACTGCATTTATAGAAACAACTGTTTTTTATTGTGAATAGTATTCACATAACATTATGACATATTTTGTTTGATTCTGTTTTTGTTTTGGCTCGTCTGCCATTTTTTTCGTTCGTTAAAGTAAAAAATTGTTCTTTTTGAAACTGCTCAACATTTTCATAGGATGATAGTCCTTGAAGGGACTAGGTGACACCACTTGTAAGTACCATTTCCACTGGGGTGTAGCATTAGCATGTAACATTTTCAAAACTATAATGCATAGTGAAGTCAATTATATGCTGGCACTTTTTTCTTTCTTATTATAGTGAATGCCAGAATCCCGGTGATTCTATTTAAAATCCAAGACCAAAATTTTAAAATATCGAGTATTTTTGCATATTTTAGAATTTCAAAGCACTTGAGTGTCAGATGAAAGTAATTTATTATCAAAACTCTATAGAATTTTGTACTTTTTCTCAACAGAAAAGGAAAGCTAGTAAACGAAGGAAGCCTGCATCGGATAGTTCAAGGGAGAGGTAAAATATAACTCATCACCCCTGAATATAATTTCCTAATGATTATTGATTTCAGTTCTCCAGAAGTTTCCAAAAAAGCCAAAGTTGACAAGAAAAGAGAAAAATCAAAATCCCCCAAAGAACGTGAAAGATCAGATAGACACAAGTCTAGAAGAGACAAGTCGGAGTCCCCGAAACATCACAAGAAAAGCGACAAATCCCAAAGAAGACATTCTACTCCAGAAGACTTGAACACTTCCAAGAAATACGATGACGAGAAAATCCGAGGGTCCAAGGAGAAAAGAAGATCAAGGTCCAGGTCCAACGACAGAATAAGACAATCGAACATCGTTGAAAGAAGAAGAAACAAATCTAGATCCAGATCGGAGGAAAAACGCATGAAATCCATATCAAAATCTCCAGAGAGAAAGAAGAAATCCAGATCAGATGAAACGAAAAAGAAATCCAGATCTGCTTCACCTGAACGGAGAAGGAGATCCAGAAAATCGCGATCTACATCTGACCCCCGCATCGCAAGATCCAGACGAAGCAGATCCCGATCAGGAGGAAGGCGAAATAGATCTAGATCTGATTCGATAGATTATAAACCGAAGAAGCACCATAAAGAATCTGCTAGCGACAGATACAGGTCTCCCTCAGCAGAAGATAAAGCTCGGAAACGTCCTAGCAGACAATCCAGATCTGCCGAAAGATCAGCTTCAAAGGAAAAAATCACAAAATCAGATAACAGAAGCAAAAGGTACCCCAGTCCTCCCCCAAAGAGAAGAAGTAGGTCTTCGTCGAGGAGCCCTACACCCAAGAAGAACAGATCCAAAGATATAGAGAAGGAGAAGATGCTGAAAAACTCCATACTGGCTTTGCTGAACCCCGATAGAGCTGCAGAGCTAGCTGTACCTGTGCAGGCTCATAAGAAGCGCCGCAGCGAGAGTCCCAAAGACGTCAAAAAGTCCCGGAGATACTCGAAGGAAGATAAGACGAGGCGCTCGAAATCCAAGAGCAAGAGTAGGGAACGCAGCACGGAAAGAAACAGAAGGGTTGAAAGAGTGGCCAGCCTGCAGGAATCTTCGAAGAAGAGATCCTACACCCCGAAACGTTCAAAGAGCCCTCAGGCATCCAGGTGCAGCACCCCCGAGTTGAAGGACAAGAAGAAGAAGCCCAAGTCGAAGAAACCCCAGCCAGTGGTGAGGCTGAGGGCCTCTTCCAGCGAGCCAGAGCCTTCGGACAGCGACCACGAGAAGGAGGAAGAGGTCGACGACAAAGAACTGCGGATGCTGCGTCTGCTCAAGAGCGATCTGGCCGCGAAGGCGAAAGAGAGCCTCGAGCGCAAGAGGGAGAAGCAGCCGAGTCCCAAGCCCGTGTCCAAGAGGCACATAGAGCCGGACTTCTTCGACATCAAGGTCCTGCCGTCGAAGATTGAGAAGGAAAAGTCGCCCGAGCTGAACAAGGACAATTTCGACATCAGAAGCACCAAGAGCAGGTCGAGGTCCAGGTCGAAGAGTTACTCGAAGAGCAAGAAGAGTCGGTCCAGATCCAGAAGCTCCTCCTCCTCTAGTAGCAGGTGAGATTTTTCCAACACAGCGTCACGATTCTCGACTACAATTCTTTCGTGCTGCAGCTCCAAACACAGGAGCAGGGACTCGTCTTCCAGCAGCCGGAGTTCCAGATCGAAGTCGAGATCGGCTTCCAGGTCGAGGACGAGGTCGAACAGCAGGTCGAGCTCGAGCAGTTCTTCGAGCTCCAGTTCTTCGCGCTCGAGGTCTCTCTCCATCCCTAGGAGGCACGGCTCGCCCAGCTTTTTGGACAGAAGAAGAATTACGAGGTGAGCGAACGGTCTGGATTGCGGGGGATTTTTATGTGATCTATCAAATATCGAGATTTAGATAATTCTATTTATTAAACTACACCTTTTTCAGTTGTATTTCAGAAACCATCAAGTTCATTTCAGAAAGCGTCAATTGAATTTCAGAATAGTCACTTGTATTTCAGGAAGTATCAATTGTATTTCAGAATAGTGAGTTGAATTTCAGAAAGCGTCAAATGTATTTCCGAATAGCGAGTTTAATTTCAGAAAGCTTCAATTGTATTTCAGAATAGTCAGTTCAATTTCAGAAAGCGTCAAATGTATTTCAGAATAGCCAATTGATTTTCAAACCTCCAAAGTGGCATTCAAAGACCAAAAGCTTTCAAAAACTCCCCGTGTTTTCACAGCTCTACACCTTTTCCAGTTGTATTTCAGAAAGCGTCAATTGAATTTCAGAATAGTCACTTGTATTTCAGAAAGTATCAATTGTATTTCAGAATAGTGAGTTGAATTTCAGAAAGCGTCAAATGTATTTCAGAATAGCGAGTTTAATTTCAGAAAGCATCAATTGTATTTCAGAATAGTCAGTTCAATGTCAGAAATCGTCAAATGTATTTCAGAATAGCCAATTGATTTTCAAACCTCCAAAGTGGCATTCAAAGACCAAAAGCTTTCAAAAACTCCCCGTGTTTTCACAGCTCTACACCTTTTCCAGTTGTATTTCAGAAAGCGTCAATTGAATTTCAGAATAGTCACTTGTATTTCAGAAAGTATCAATTGTATTTCAGAATAGTGAGTTGAATTTCAGAAAGCGTCAAATGTATTTCAGAATAGCGAGTTTAATTTCAGAAAGCATCAATTGTATTTCAGAATAGTCAGTTCAATGTCAGAAATCGTCAAATGTATTTCAGAATAGACAATTGAATTTCAGAATTCGTTATTTGTATACAAATGATATATTCTGAAATTAAAATGAAGAATTCTGAAATTCAGTTGACTTTTCTGAAATACAATTGACGCTTTCTGAAATTAAACTCACAATTCTGTGATACAATTGATACTTTCTGAAATCGAACTCGCTATTCTGAAATACATTTGACGCTTTCTGAAATTCAACTCACTATTCTGAAATACAATTGACAATTTCTGAAATACAAATGACGAATTCTGAAATACAATTGACGCTTTCTGAAATACAACTGGAAAAGGTAAGTGTTGTTACTAGATAGGATTTCAATAGTTTTTTGGTAATCATTTTCAATGGAACTACGTTTACGAGATTCTTTTATCAGGAAAAACGTTGGTCAGGTCTGTTGACAAAATATTCAAATTATTTCAAAGTTATTATAAATCTTTTAAGGTGCTGATACTTTTGTACAAGTCCTGCTCATTTAGAAGTATGTTGATGAGATTCATTTATGAGGAAGTCTGTTGACAAAATATTTTTTAAAATTTTTTAACTACTAATGAATGATAGATCAATAGAAAGTATGTTTCTGAGCTTTTCTTGTGCGGAAAATCTTTGGTCAATCTGTATAAGATATTCAAAGTATTTGAGAGTAATTTAACGTCTTTTAAAGTTACTGGCGTTGAACACTGGATGGAGTTTTGATAGTTTTTGTTCGATTACAAGTCTGTTGTCGGTTTAAGTATTCCGAAGTTATTTGACGTCTAAGGTTACTAGTTGATAGTGCTGATATGGAATTGGATTCTGATTCAACCATTTCCATTGTTGAATGATTTCCTTCGAGAAACATGTTGGGTTTTTCTCCTATTTAAGAAAGTTGGGGAATTAGGCTTGAAAACAGTGCAGTTGCAAATGTATCACATAAAAATCTCTCACATTTAATAAGTAAGCACTTTTTTGTTCTTTTTATGTTTATTTGCTTTCTTTTATTTCAGACACAGGTAGTTTTGGAGTATATATCATGGATATAAACCGTATACAACCTTATATTTGAACTGTTCATAGTGTATTTATTGTTGTGTATTACCACTTAGGCTGTAAGAACGTTTCTTTTTTATTCAGAAAGTAGTAAAAATAAACTTGTTGTTCTCGTATCTTTTCGTTTTATTTTGTTTTTATTCGTTCATAGTGTAGAATTAGAGGTAAGTTGCATGATGACTGTTGGCCTGTTTTCGTGGCTGGTTTGTGCTTGTTACTAACTGACTGACAAACTAACATCACTAACAGCGCAAGAAAAAGGCCCATTCCCTACACCAGGGCCTCACCTTCTTCACCCTCTTCAGTCAGCAGTTATGACAGCAGAAGTCCGTATTACTCGAGACGTCGGACTGTCAGTCCGTCGCTGAGCAGACGTTCCTCAAGGTCCGGCTCTAGGTCCCCTGTTGGGTCTTTGAAGTCGCCTTAGCGTTTGATAGATTGCTTGAACGAAGTCATTAAAAGAGTGCAATAATGGAATTTCGCTTGGCACACTGTTGTCAAGTTGTGGAAAAAAAACTAGGATCGATTGTAAATAGGTACAGAGCTCTTGATTGTTGATGTTTCGGTACTGGTCATGATGACTAATCATTCATGTCCTGCTTCGATATTATTTCACTTGAGTTCTCGAGCAATGGAAACAGTTCTCTTTTATGTGAAAATACTGTCGACAAATAGGAAATACAAGACCGATGTTTCTTAGGTTAACTGTGCAATGTGTTTCTAATCCAGTCACTAATTCTAGTCTAACAATACTCAACAATTGTGTGATGCCCACTGATATTTTAATTGTTTACTCACATTTATTTATTCATTAATTTATTCAACTATTTATTGTAAGATTGTATCTGAGGATTAATAAAAATTACATGTATGTTATTTCAGTTTTATTTATAATAACCTGCACTTTCATCGTTTAGATCAATTAATATAATCATTTAAAACTCGAGAAATAATGAAAATACACCCTTCCTCACACCTGCAAACCTGGTACTAGTATCTCGATTTCTCTTACAAAATTGGATTTTATATTAAACGCCAGAAATTACCGAAAAATACCCTTTCTCACTTCTGCTATCCTGATACCAAATTCTTGATTTCGCATTCAAAATCAGATTTGTATTAACCGCCAGAAATTACCAGAAAAATACCCTTCGTCACTTCTGCTATCCTGGTACTAGAATCTCGATTTCGCCTACATAATTGGATTTTTAAACGCCAAAAATTACCGGAAAAATACTCTTCCTCTCTTCTGCTATCCTGATACCAAATTCCCGATTTCGCCATCAAAATCAGATATTTATTAAACACCAGAAATTACCGGAAAAATACCCTTCCTCACTTCTGCTATCCTGATACCAAATTCTTGATTTCGCATTCAAAATCAGATTTGTATTAACCGCCAGAAATTACCAGAAAAATACCCTTGCCCACTTCTGCTATCCTGGTAGTAGAATCTCGATTTCACCTGTAAATGTGGATTTTTCAACACCAGAAAATACCGTCGAATTCGAAAATTTGGTATCAGGATAGCAGAAGTGAGGAAGGGTATTTTTTCGCTAATTTCTGGTGTTTAATAAAAATCTGATTTTGAAGGCGAAATCAAGAATTTGGTATCAGGATAGCAGAAGTGAGGAAGGGTATTTTTCCGGTAATTTCTGGTGTTTAATAAAAATCTGATTTTGAAGGCGAAATCAAGAATTTGGTATCAGGATAGCAGAAGTGAGGAAGGGTATTTTTCCCGGTAATTTCTGGCGTTTAATAAATATCTGATTTTGATGGCGAAATCGGGAATTTGGTATCAGGATAGCAGAAGTGAGGAAGGGTATTTTTCCGGTAATTTCTGGTGTTTAATAAAAATCTGATTTTGAAGGCGAAATCAAGAATTTGGTATCAGGATAGCAGAAGTGAGGAAGGGTATTTTTCCGGTAATTTCTGGTGTTTAATAAAAATCTGATTTTGAAGGCGAAATCAAGAATTTGGTATCAGGATAGCAGAAGTGAGGAAGGGTATTTTTCCGGTAATTTCTGGCGTTTAATAAATACCTGATTTTGATGGCGAAATCGGGAATTTGGTATCAGGATAGCAGAAGTGAGGAAGGGTATTTTTCCGGTAATTTCTGGCGTTTAATAAAAATCTGATTTTGATGGCGAAATCGAGAATTTGGTATCAGGATAGCAGAAGTGAAGGAGTTCAAAATTGGATTTTTATAAAACGCCAGAAATTACCGGAAAAATGTCCTTCCTCACTTCTGCTATCCTTCCTGGTACTAGATTCCCGATTTTGCCTTCATTTTCGTGAACGAAATACCTCACTGATATTAATTTCCAGATTTACTGTTGGAAATGTATGAAAATTTTCTGATCCACAATGCAACGAAACATTTTATGTAAATTTCGGCTTCATAATTCCGGCTATTGAAAGGGATTATGTGAAAGAAAACAAAATGATACAAAGTTTATGTTTATTCATTCCAGACATATGATATATAACCAATTCAAGTTATTCGAAATTGTAATTCAAAAATAATATAAACGTTTCTTCAAATACTCAAAAATGAGATCAATATTCATGAAAAGTAGTACAAAATCCGAATTTTTCATCAAAATCAAATCTAGATAAATAAAATTAACAATTATTGTAGTTGGATCAATACACAATATCAGACGAAATATACAGATATAATAAATTATGTAAAATATACTAAATAATATTTCAAGGTATATGGCTTTCACATTCAATAAATATATACATAAGCTATATATCACATTGCTACGTTTTTTCTTAAATATGCTACCAGTTTGTTCTGGGACACAATCGATATTTACAAGACAAAATATTAATCAAACAGAAATAGAAAGAATTTTGATGTTAATTGAAGGGTACTATCAATCAATATTAATTTTCATCAGGCTGGCCAGAGAAAAACTAGTATTGAGTAATCCCTAATCAGATGAAGAATAATTATTCGGCAGTAGTAAACGAATTTACAAAAATTAAATTGGTCCAGAGATGTTTGTACAGGTATCGGAAAACAATTGACACTAAGACATTAAAATTTTCGGACTAATCGGGAAATTGGTTCGAAAATATCTCACAATATTTCCTTGAATCCGAAGTATACAAATACTTACGTACTTTTTGTCACACACGACTAGAAAATTTTAGTCCCTGTGTAAAACATCATTCAAATGTATATCAATAATAACGATATGCTTAATTTATTCAATGTATTTGTTACATTATACAGTAGGTATTACTTTTAAATTCGTTCCTGAAGTTTTTTTTTGTTTCTTTACCAAATATCAAAACTCTGCAGTTTGAACGCCAGTGAAATATTGAATGGATCAACAAGTCTTTTTCAATTGATTTTTAGTTCAATGTTAGAAATGATGATTCAAAACTCTCCAAAAAAATCTCCAGGTCTAAATATTTCTCCTCGACATACAGACATTAAATCATTAGCTTGAATATTCATAACAAAAATGAATGAACTTTTGTTAAATTATAAAAAAATCATCTGACAATATCACACAAATATAATAGCTATAGACACAAAATCAAAGCAACCTTCAAAAAAAAATGTAGTCCATGACAAGGATGTGGGTATTTATTGCTCTTCAAACAATATAAACATCTGAAAATTGAGATCTGCTCAAAAAGCCGAGATATTAATTTCGGAAATTAATGTTATTTGAGGAGCAATATTTCGAATATTTTTGCAACAAAAAATCTATTCCAAACAAATCATTCCTTAATTTCCATAATTTTCATTAAGAGAAAATACTAGCAATTCATATGCATAGGTGTTCGTGTTACATTTCAAAATCACTAACTATCAGGTTGGATTAAAAATCGGAGAGCTACAATCTGGAAAAATTTGTCAAATAATCCAAAAGATGGAATTTAATAAACCCTGTACAGTTCGAAGTACTCGCTCTAGTAAATTCTTGAAGATCTGATGATGCATATTATTTTGTATCCATAAATGTACAGGAAGATGATAATGATGATTCCAATGATTGATTTTGGTCATTTTATTCGAATTCTCTTTTGGATTAATCGCGAGTTCTCACATCTTATAATTCCAGTCAGAATATTCATTCCAGCCCAATAATGCGCCTAAAATTAAGGTTGAATACAAAATGATCATCTTGTCAGGTACAGGGTGATCTATTTGAATTCCACAGTCGGAATTATGGAAATTATTATACGAACAATATTATAAGAACAATATCTTAAATGTTTGTATAATTGGAATGCATCACCCTGTACATGTCTTTGAATAATTTCAAATAATCTATAGATTAAGTTTCTTTACACACACGTAGCCTGCCCGGGATGTCTCTCAGTCATTCGCATAATCATTCGCTCTTTTGCAAATCTTCGCACAATTTCTAGAAAAACAAAAACAAACTGAAATGTTCACCTCATCAGAGAATCATGCGAAAATTCGCAAGGAAATTTTTCAAAACTACGGAAACGGCTGACTGGCTTAATTTCGATACCAGGCAAGCAAATCAAATTAAATTAAAAAGACTAATCAGTTTGATCCACTTTGAAACGCATTCACGAAGGCATGAGTATGAAATTAATGGCAAAATTATCGGTTTTTGGGAATGACTCAACCAATCAACCCAAATATTATCATCTCTACTTGGAAAATTAGTGAATTTCCAAGCAGAACCCACTAGATATTTTGTTGGAATTCCCTCAGAAGCAGTAGTAGAGTCGAATTAATGAAATATTCACAATCAATTCGAACTTAAATTAGTTTTTATCAAATCCAGTGCAGCAGTCTTTTTGTAAATAACATTAAAATAAAAAAACTCAACCTAAACCTAAATCTGTACAATTATGACCAATCAAACTGACCAGCCATTCGATATCCACCAAACGATAACAGGCAAGCACACTTTTGCACGCAACCTCGCACACTTCCATTCATATTTCATCCTCGGAGAGAAGCCGGCGTAGTCTCTAGCGATAAGGCATATGCTTTGGGTCGGAAAATCGGTCGAGGCTGGGTGGTAAACGTTGGGGGATCAAGCGGTTTTTTTTTTCGCGAGAAAGGGACACTACAATGTGGATCGTCCAGCGGTCGGTGACTCGAGATGCGCCTAGATTTCTCTGTGTGGTCACTCGAACTGATCCGGGGATTGAAGGTGAAAAAATGGGACTTGAGGAGCATTGGAAGTTCGCGCCATAAATCGTAAAATTCGAATTGAAGGCGTAGTTGAATGAATAGAGAGTTCGAAGACCTACAAAATGAGGGGTCACACGAACGTCTTTGAATTCGAAATGAAAAAGTTGATACTCAGCAAACATCGTGATATTCTAATTGATAGCGCCGTTGAATAGGTTATCAATTTTCCTACAAAATGAGGGGTCACACGAATGTCTTTGAATTCGAAATAGAAAAGTTGATACGCAGCAAATAATAATGGAATTCTAATTGATAGCGCTGT
This sequence comes from Chrysomela aeneicollis, assembly GCA_029955515.1. Taxonomy (NCBI): domain Eukaryota; kingdom Metazoa; phylum Arthropoda; class Insecta; order Coleoptera; family Chrysomelidae; genus Chrysomela; species Chrysomela aeneicollis. The sequence continues at coordinate 25,507,449 of JARUHQ010000005.1, forward strand.
TGTACAGAATATTAATTTTCCTACAAAATGAGGGGTCACACGAATGCCTTTCAATTCGAAATAAAAAAGGTTGATTCCATTCAAAGTCATGAAATTCGAATTGAGAACGTCGTTGCATAGATAATTGAGATACCTACCAAATGAGGGGTTACACGTACGTCTTTTGAACTCGAAATGAGAAAGTTGATAGCTCCGTAAAAAATGGGAAATTCGATTAGAGAGCGCCGTTGTTATTAATTTTCTGTTGTTAGCAATTGAATAATCGTAAAATTCGAATTGAGAGCACCGTTTCAAAGACAGGTCATCTACAAATTGAGTAGTCACACGTACCTTCTGAAATTAAAAAGTTGATATCGACCCAAAAATCGCGAAATTCGAATACAAGGCGTAGTTGAATAGATAATTGAAATACCTACAAAATGAGGGGTTACACGAATGTCTTTGAATTCGAAATAAAAAAAGTTGATGGCCCCCAAGAATTGTATGATTCGAATACAACGCGTGTTTGAATAGATAATTGGAATACCTAAAATATGAGGTGTCACTTCAAGCCCTTTTAATTTGAAATAAAAAAGTTGATAGCGCCCCCAAAAATCATCCATTTCGAAATAACGCCGTTAAATATAATCGAAATACCTACAAAATGAGGGGTCACACGAACGTCATCGAACTCAAAATAAAAAAATTGATAGCGCCCCCAAAAATCATCCATTTCGAAATAACGCCGTTGAATAGATAATCGAAATACCTACAAATGAGGGATCACACGAACGTCATCGAACTCAAAATAAAAAAGTTGATAGCGCCCCTAAAAATCATTCATTTCGAAATAACACCGTTGAATAGATAATTGAAATACCTACAAAATGAGGGGTCACACGAACGTCTTCGAACTCAAAATAAAAAAGTTGATAGCGCCCCCAAAAATCAGTCATTACAAAATAACGCCGTTGAATAGATAAATGAAATACCTACAAAATGAGGGGTCACACGAACGTCATCGAACTCAAAATAAAAAAGTTGATAGCGCCCCTAAAAATCATTCATTTCGAAATAACGCCGTTGAATAGATAATTGAAATACCTACAAAATGAGGGGTCACACGAACGTCTTCGAACTCAAAATAAAAAAGTTGATAGCGCCCCAGAAATCATCGAAACAGAGCCGCCGTCGAACAAATAATTGAAATGAATAGCATCACTGGCGACCGACTTCCGTCGAGTTTCCGCTCGCTAGATCCCCATCCACGCAGTAAAATTCGATTGTTCCGGTTCACACCCAATGTCCACTACCCCAGTTGACCGCACCCTCGGCGAATGCCTTATCAGAGAACGACGTCGGGCAGACTATGCGGCCACTAGGCGCGCGAATCGTTGTCATGCACGATCTTCCTTTCCTTGTAGTAGATCTCCTCGCTCTCCTTGTCGCACATCAGCAGGATGACGGCCCCGAAGAGGAAGATGGCCGCCCCCCAGGCCACCCCGTACGCCCAGCCAAATTCCCATATCGTCCGGTTGCCTGGAAAAGAGAGCAAACGAACGGTGTTACTAACCCATCGTTGCGAAATGCATGTAAAATAAATTTAGTGTGTATTGTACGAGTAACAAGTCGGAATTCCGAGTTACAAGTCGAAATTCTAAGTTACAAGTCGAAATTCTAAATTACAAGTCGAAATTCTAAATTACAAGTCGAAATTCCAAATTACAAGTCGAAATTCCAAATTACAAGTCGGAATTTCAAGTTACAAGTTGGAATTTTGAGTTACAAGTCTAAATTCTGAGATACAAGTCGGAATTGCGAGATAAAAGTCGGAATTCTGAGTTACAAGTCGGAATTCTGAGTTACAAGTCGAAATTCCAAATTACAAGTCGAAATTCCAAATTACAAGTCGAAATTCAAAGTTACAAGTTGGAATTTCAAGTTACAAGTTGGAATTTTGAGTTACAAGTCTAAATTCTGAGATATAAGTCGGGATTCCGAGATAAAAGTCGGAATTCTGAGTTACAAGTCGGAATTCCTAGATACAAGTCGAATCTCCGAGATACAAGTTTAAATCATGAGATATAAGTCGAAATTGCAGGTAACGAATTAGAATTCCGAGATACAATTATTCGTAATTAATAAAAGTCGTAATTCCGAAATACAAGTCAGAATTCTGAGTTACGAGTCAGAATTCAGAGGTAGAAGTTGAACCTCCGAGATACAAGTTTAAATCACAAGATACAAGTCGAAATTCCAAGTTACAAGTTGGAATTTCAAGTTACAAGTTGGAATTTTGAGTTACAAGTCTAAATTCTGAGATACGAGTCGGGATTCCGAGATAAAAGTCGGAATTCTGAGTTACAAGTCGGAATTCCGAGATACAAGTCGAATCTCCGAGATACAAGTTGAAATCACGAGATACTAGTCGAAATTGCAAGTAAAGAATTAGAATTCCGAGATACAATTATTCGTAATTAATAAAAGTCGTAATTCCGAAATACAAGTCAGAATTCTGAGTTACGAGTCAGAATTCAGAGATAGATGTTGAACCTCCGAGATACGAGTTTAAATCACAAGATACAAGTCGAAATTTCAAGTTACAAGTCGAAATTCCAAATTACAAGTCGGAATTTCAAGTTACAAGTTGGAATTTTGAGTTACAAGTCTAAATTCTGAGATACAAGTCGGAATTGCGAGATAAAAGTCGGAATTCTGAGTTACAAGTCGAAATTCCAAATTACAAGTCGAAATTCCAAATTACAAGTCGAAATTCAAAGTTACAAGTTGGAATTTCAAGTTACAAGTTGGAATTTTGAGTTACAAGTCGGGATTCCGAGATAAAAGTTGGAATTTTGAGTTACAAGTCGGGATTCCGAGATAAAAGTCGGAATTCTGAGTTACAAGTCGGAATTCCTAGATACAAGTCGAATCTCCGAGATACAAGTTTAAATCATGAGATACAAGTCGAAATTGCAGGTAACGAATTAGAATTCCGAGATACAATTATTCGTAATTAATAAAAGTCGTAATTCCGAAATACAAGTCAGAATTCTGAGTTACGAGTCAGAATTCAGAGATAGAAGTTGAACCTCCGAGATACGAGTTTAAATCACAAGATACAAGTCGAAATTCCAAGTTACAAGTTGGAATTTCAAGTTACAAGTTGGAATTTTGAGTTACAAGTCTAAATTCTGAGATACGAGTCGGGATTCCGAGATAAAAGTCGGAATTCTTAGTTACAATACGGAATTCCGAGATACAAGTCGAATATCCGAGATACAAGTTGAAATCATGAGATACAAGTCGAAATTGCAAGTAACGAATTAGAATTCCGAGATACAATTATTCGTAATTAATAAAAGTCGAAATTCCGAAATACAAGTCAGAATTCTGAGTTACGAGTCAGAATTCAGAGATAGAAGTTGAACCTCCGAGTTACGAGTTTAAATCACAAGATACAAGTCGAAATTCCAAGTTACAAGTTGGAATTCCAAGTTACAAGTTGGAATTCCAAGTTACAAGTTGGAATTCCAAGTTACAAGTTGAAATTTTGAGTTACAAGTCTAAATTCTGAGATACAAGTCGGGATTCCGAGATAAAAGTCGGAATTTCGAGATAAAAATTAAATCCCGAGTTACAGGTCATAATTCCGAGATATAAATCATAATTCCGAGATACAAATCGTTATTCCGAGAAACAAATAGGATTTCGAGGTAAAAGACGGAATTTCGAGAAAAAAGTCGGAATTCCAAGATAGAAGTCATTAAAATAACTCGTTTTGTTATGGAATAAAATATCAAATTCTCATTTTGTTATCAAGTATAATAATTCAATAAATTATTCCAGAAGTTCGTTCAATGTGATTGAACAATTAATTTTCGATTCGCATCGCATCTCGTTTATTTTTATGAACAATCTTTATCAATTTATACGTCCTGTCCAGTAAGTGCCATTCTAATTAATTCAACATCGACGATAGGTACTGAAAAAATAATCTGAGTTGCTTAAATACTTCAGAAGTTAGAACTTCGTGACAAATTTCAAGTCTTTGGAAATTGACAAAAGACGAGATACGTAATTATCAGGATAGACTGGAATCCTTCAGTACAATTATTCGAAATGATAGTTGGTTTTCAGTAGGTACGAGCTTTAATGACTGTACTATGAATTTCTATACGCTGCAGTTTCAAAGTTGTAAAATTAGATTATCCTGCAAATCTTCCGGTTATTCCAGAAATTAGGTTCGCTGGCGAAGTAGATAAGTAATTTTACTGAAACGAAACCAGTGGCGGGGTTTAAATACCAGACAGCAATTTGAACTTTTTCCATAAAATATCACAATAAGGAATCAACGTCTCAATGTGTCTGCATACTTGGGAATCACAATAGGAATTTTCGGTGTTCAAGATTTTAATGTTATGTACCTTCATGGTATTCAACTCTTTATCCCGATATCCCAGGTGGTTTCCCATTATTTGTCACCATAGCCATTCAAAAAGTTATTGAATTATACAAAATGAGGTGTCACACGAACCATTTTGATTTTAAAATACAAAAGTTGAATGGGCAATTGAAGTTAAAAAACATGATAAAAGTCGGGATTACTTGTATCAAACAGGGACTATAAATAGCTGCACTTGGACTTTTCAGTCATCAGTCAATTCAAAAACAAAAGAGATTAGTGGGAAATGAAATAAAACTCACCCAAATTCAGTTCGGCTGCAAAGCACACCGGGTAAACGATGAGTGCTATGAGAATGGAAACCACTGCAAAGAAAGAACATCCACGTTAATGCTTTGGTAAGGGCTAAATGGGCCTACAAAATGCATCAGAGATGGCCGCGTATCAGCTAAATTTCAAACAGAATCGCATCAAACGAGTTTTCTGCATCGGTGCTCTAGTTCCGGGCACATAATATTTCCTAGGCGGCTTGCTTAGTTTCCGGAACAAAGTGCCAAAGTGGAATTTTCTCATATGGTAAAGCAAAATGTTATAAAAGGAAACTAAATCATAACCGAAATTTATACCATTCTAAAAGTATTGCTGTAAGTACCCTATGAATTATAACGTTGCACGGAAACCAAAATATAACGTTAGTTCGACAGTATGGAGTTTAACGTTATAATAAAGTTAGAATGTAACGACATTTCAACGTTTCTGGCACTAGGTTGAAACCTAGAAGGTTTGCTAAAGTAAAAAATGATGAATCGATAGCGCCAAAATGGTATTATTCATACATCAAAAGGACATAAAATTAAATTAAATAACCAAGTTAAAAGCATTTTGCAATTCTTGCTGAAAATATGAGTCATCAACGTTGCACAGAAAAGAAAATATGACGTGGTTCGACAGGATGAAGTAACGTTATTGAAAAGTAATTATTAAACTACATTTCAACGTACGGTGATTCAACAGATATTATATTGAATAACGAACAATGTATACTGCTCAGTGGTGAAGAAATAACATAGATTTGATAAGATGGGATAATGTTTTCAGAAAGTTAAAATATAAATGACAATTCAATGTATGAAGTACTTTGATTAGACAATGGAGTAACAATATCATAAAGTATGGATGTAACGATATGTCAACGTATGACTTAGTAGCATTGCACAAAAATAAAGACATAACGTTGATTCGATAGGATAATAGTAACGTTATTATAAAGTTATATTGTGACGATATTTCAACGTTTTTCAGTTATAGCAATATTGAATAAAAAATTCTGTACTTACAAGCGAGTCCCATAACAATGACGGCGAATCGGTAGTACTTATACTTGGTGTGGTGTTCTTTGGTGCCCAGGCCTAATCCCGTGAGAACTGTTGCTACGAGGTCGGTGAGAAGGGTTATCACGCATAGGGTTGCTGTGGCTCTTATATAACCTAAAAAAATTACAAATCAGAAAAATCGCATAATATAATCAAGGGTTCAAGCTTTGGATATATTTGTTCTTTCTAGTTTTGTTATTGATTGGGTGTGGAATTCTCACGCCTATGAGCATTACATCATAATTTTATCTAATCTATGTTGTATTGATACATGATTGATTGACTAGTATAGGATTTCATAACAAATTCAAAATACATCTTATCATAGATATATGGATCATTTCAGAAGAAAAATACCTAACTCAACATTTTCACTATGCCTGAGCTGAGGATCTGATTCATTCAGAACGTTGTAAAAATAAACAATTCAATCATGTCGAATATGTTGATGACTAAACATACATCAACAGAACAGCGATTATATCGCTTCATTATCCTTATCAAGGGATAATAATAGGCTTCAGATTTCAACACTTTCTTGTTTGACGAGGAAATTTTCCAGGAATCTTTTCATTAGTGCGAGTCGCAAAATATCATTGTTTTATTTTGGTTCCATAATGAAGTCATTATGAAACGCAAATCAGTATCGAAATAGTTGAAAACTAATGAAAAATAGAAAAAATTGTACATGACACACGTTTTATAAGACACGTTGTCGCACTTGTTTCCTGGAGCAACAACGCGTGCGATAAAATAGCATCTTATAAAACTTGTATCATAATATATTATTTTCTATTTTGGTTGTATAATGAAGTCATTGTGCAACGCAAATGCGTGTCGAAATAGCCTCTATTTCGATACGCATTTTTTATTATTCAGAGATAGGTACAGTCGAACTGTCAAAAGAAATTGGTAAATTTCAATTCAGTGTAATTTGATTTAAATTGATCAATAAAAACAATAACAACATTGAATTTTTCACCGCTGGTATTGCAATAATCAAAATCGCTCAACTGTAAACTGGGCTTTACGCTTGTGCGTCAGATTTTAATAATTTCAATGTCATAATTGTTACCAATCGAAGATGTTTCTGTTATTTATCGTTATTAAGTCCATTTTTTTCTTCAAATCAATTCAAAATAGAAAAAATTGCATATGACACACGTTTTATAAAACTCAAATCATAATATACTATTTTCTACAACTGTCAAAAAATTGTCGCGTGAAAAGAGTACGCAGCTGTATTTTAGGAAATATCACATATTGAATATCACGAATTGTTTTTTTTTTCTATAATCTCACCTGCGTCTCTGGATTGGTAACAGCCGGGAGGGTCCTGCAAGTTGAAGGGCAACGGCGGAAGGGCGTTTTCCTCTATGCAATGCATGAAGAGGCCCTGTCTCCACCCAGCCGCCATCAACCAATCGGTGGAAGCGAGCCCCATTATCATCAGGATGATGACGATGAGTCCGCATATGAAGGCAATCACCTGGAAAATAAACAAACCAAAATTATTTGTGAAATATTTTGAGACGCGATTTCAGGATCCTCGAGAGAATTCTGTTGAAAATAAGGCAAACATTTTTTTCTACAACCGGTTAAAAAAGTAGCATTTGACGATATCGAATCTCAACACAAAATAATCGGTTTCCGAAGAATGTCATTGAATCACAGCATTTGCGCTCATGAGCTGAAATATTGAAAAAGCGCTCGCCCCTACCATGGGTATATTGTTGCAAACGAACTCATATTCTCTTGAATTATTGAAAATAGTGACTGAGAATTATCTAAGGCACCTCCTCATGTAGCAGAAAGAGTAAAATTTGAATCTTAAATTATTAATTACAATTTGATTCAGATTCATGAAATGGTGCCATGACATTCTTGAATGTCAAGGATATCAAAGTAAGTATCCTAAACTTGTCGCATTTCTCACAAAATATCAGTCCGTTGAATATAAAGTGAAAATAAAATTTACTGAAAAATGTAAATTTTTAGGTATAAAGTCAGGATTAAATGCTTATGACTCTATCAATCGCTTGAATGTAAAGTCAGATGTTCTATCGAACAAAATAGCATTTTTTTCATTCAAGAAATATATTTTTCATCCGTTTCTATCGCTCGTTGATGCTTTGTATTATTTTTGACGAGGTTTTTGATTTGTGTTGGATTGATTGAATAAAATGTTGATTTTGGTGAATATCTTGTGAATTGTACCTATCGAAGGAAAGCCGGTGAAGGAACAAACAGATACAATACAAATATCAATTTGAAATTAGTAAAAGCTCGAGTAAAAGTAGAATGTGATATTTAGAATCTTATGTAAGTTGTTTATGAATAGTACTAAATAATCCAATGAATAAGTTGTAATACCTTGATGTTACCAATAAGAAATTTATCCCAAATCGATTAACTACTTTGCCGATATTGTTTTCGTTTCGAAACTTAAATTTTCGGTAAAAATAGGATTATTTCATGAACATCAAGATTAAGGTATTAGAAAGCTTAAAGCAAGTCCATAAAACATTACATTACTATCCAAATGTTTTTTTTTTCGTCGGAAATTATAATTTAAGCATCTTTTGAGATTTTGCTAATTTTGGAAACTGCGTTTTTTGAAGAAACCGAAAATCACTAAGTATATCTGATGGGGCTTGGTAGATTTATTTCTTCCATTTGTTGCGTACTTTTTGAATGTGATCGTTAATCGTGACCCACCCTGTGTAGACGTTCTCGAACGGATTTCTTAGAGAACAGCTGATCACATAGAAATCTCTTTAAAATGTCAAATAAATTTGGAAACTCAAATCAAAACCCTATAGTTATGAATTTCAAAAGCCTTTCAGCTCAGCTTTAGCTTCACTTTCCATATAAAAATTCCTCACCCTCCGATACCTATGCTTCTGGGCAGCCAACCTGATTGTCACCTTATCACCCATCACTCCAAACTGTCCAATCAACTTCGACTTTCAATCCTCGAACGATATCACTATCAAAGGCACATCAAAAACCGATCAGAACCTCATCCGAAACCTGGGCTGACTCACTGACTGACTGAGAAAAGAAAACAGAAAAACCGACACCCGACGCAAGGCAAATCAAAACCACCGGCAGAGAAACAAACGAGGAGTCATAAAACGTGACTTTGGCCCCTCAAAATCCGTGTAAAGCATACGGCAGCGCCACTACGACAAACCAAACAGTAAATACCAAGCCGTATCTGGAGTGCTTGCAGTTGACGCAGAGGCATTTCGATTGTTTTTTCTTGACTCAGCACGGCTTATCACTTGTTGCGTCGACCAATGGGGCGGCCGGGTTCGGTGACTAAGCAACGTTTGTCGTTTGTTTGTCGAGGGGCATTTTTATTTTTTATGGGCGCGACCGATGACCGATAGGATTGATTATGGGGAAGTGGGACTGAACTGTTCCAATAACACTTTGTGTTTGTCGTAAGGAAAAGTGGGAAAGTGAGCAAAGCACACTGCAACAAGCTTCATAAATATAATCTAAATTTTCTTATCTAATCTCTACTGTTTAAGGCGGATTTATGCACACCGCTTATTCATTTATCTGTCATTTTTCGATCACTATCGTTTTCACTACAGATGTTGGATCTGGAAGTATTTACTTTTCACCATTAATGCACACAAATTAAAGCCTGGTTCATGCTTATACGAATATCGGAAAATTTCTGCGAATAAAATGGCCGCTAAAAAGAAATATCGCAATAAAGTTGAAATTTTTCTTTTTTTTGTTTGTGGATTTTTTATATAATCATGATATCATAATCATCAGATTGCATAAATCAATATTGTTGTAGGGTAGGAATATCAATGTAAAATTTATAAATTTCCGATTCGCATGAATTTTTCGAAATTCGTATGAGCATGAACCAGGCTTAACTCTTATCGTAAACAAACAACAAACAATAAGATTTTCACGATAAATATATTTATATATATTATTCACAACATGTTTCGCTAACACTGTAGCTTCATCAGGTATAAGTACACTAAACTAACTACTACGATAACAACCATATTTATACCTAATTACACAGTTATAACAATATTTGTACCTGTAGGGATTAAATAATGTTTATCTATCCTCTTTATTACGGTAAATAACAAAAATAAAATGAATATCTAATTAAGCTATTTTTATAGGAAAACAAATTCAACAAAGGAGAATTATTCAAATCTAATTGGTCATTAAGCAAAAGATTTGAATTCTTGAGTCTATTTATTTCGAGTGTTTCTAAATAGTTAAGTTTCACTCCTTTGTTTTCAACATGTAATATTTTGAATTCTTCATCAAAATTGTGATTTTCTTCTAAAAAGTGGTTGGAATATGTTGAATTTGTTTTTCTATTTACATAACTCATGTGGTGCTCATGGATGCGATTTTTGAAAGTTCTCCCAGTCTGACCAATGTACCTTCGGTTCCACAATTCAGTCCATATACTCCTGATTTTTCATATTTAGTATCATCGATGAGATAATAAATATCTCCGATTGTCATTAAATTTTCTAAAAAATGCCGTAAGCAGTTTTGGCAATATTTTTTCAAATAGCATCCCCTCATGATTTTTTGCGCACAACTTCCTGACATCCTGTATTTGTTTGGACATCGCGTTTCAAATTTCCAACTCAGTATATTTGCGATAACAAAATCTGAAAATAACGAATGAATCAATGTAGAATAATAAATCGGAATATTTGAATTGAAATGTAAAATCAAATTTTGGGAATTTAATTGCACTTTTCCGTAATATACAAGGTGTGTCTACACAATTATCTACCTAATAACTCGAAACAATCATTGAGGATCTTGAAATCCCGGGTGATTCATTTGAAAATTGTGAAAAAAAAGTGGCTACCTATCCGTGAATAAGCTGTATAGCTATTACTGGATAGAAAATTAAAAAATCTTTTCTAGGGCCATGTCGACACCAATAAAAGTCGCACAACTAACAATGGAGAATAACATGTCGGATGGGGGCATGGGTGGGCACAGGTGGGGGGGGGGGAGAGGGGACAGAGGGGCCTATCCGACACAAAAGCCATTGTGGAGTCGCGTCCATTGTCCACGTCGTGACAGTCCCAATTGTTCACCATGTATGCTGTGGAACGTGCAGAGTAAATTGTGACGTCGGAACGGACCAATCAAATCCGATCCCATCGACAACTAGCTGCAAAGATGATAAGGGACAATCTCAAAGCCCGGTATTACCCCGGATCATTTTTTCGTATTTTTTCATTGTCGATAATTGAGATAAAGGTCAACTAACTCTGAAATGGAACGTCTTGTTTATCATTCCTTGATTGATCCGAGCAAGAAATAACTTCAGAGAATAAGGAGGACAATATAAAAGTGTAATGTATATCAATACCGAAAGTAAAACAAATACAAACACCAATACCAACTCCAATTTCATTGAAAACTTAATATAAACACCAGTAGTACCTAACAGAATATCAACATCAATAACAATATCAATACTGTCAATACAGACTATAATATCAATATAAATACCTAGTTGAATATCAATACCAAGATCAATAGCAAACCAACACCAATGCCAATATCAACATCAATAACAATATCAAATATAAATACCGACACTGACAATATAATTACCAATAGCAATAAACTCTCATATCAATGCTAACGACAATATCAACACCAATATCCAAATGTATTATGTGGATATATAACGTGGCCAATAAAATCCCATCTGATATCAACATAAATACCAAGATTGATGGTAATACCAACAATATCAACATCATCAATAAGTTGTGGATATGTAACGTTGTTTTTTCATTGAAAAAACTACCGAAGTGATTTCTAAGTTCAATATCAATAATATACAAACCATAATTAATAGATACGAGTATCATTGCCAATACCAGCACCAATCGATCTCAATGCAAATAACAGTGCCAATTCCAACATCAAAGGCGATAATAATAGCAATACAATTTCAATATGGATTCCAAAAATTAATGATAACTTCAATGTCAATACCAAAACCCCAATATAAACACAACATGATACCAATACCAATGATATCAATATCAATACCAACAATAAAATCAATAACGATACTAATACAATAAGAAAAATAAGTAGTGGACCTATTTTTCAATCGTTATACGTTGGATCTAGTGAATTCTACATTCTGTGACCTATAATAATACTATATTTATGATTATTACTATAGGGAAGTCAATGTAATAATTTATTGAAATTGAGATAAGCGCAAATAAAAAAGTTAAGAACTTCAGCGTCCTTCCCGAAAATTATTATTTTACTCTTATGCTGGGTTTATAGATTCAACTAAAGTAAGAACCAAAAATTACCAATTGATAATTAGCAATTAACAATCAGGAAGGTGTTTATATACAATAAAATTAATAATTATAAGAATCAGTTGTTGAATGTTACATGATCGAGAGCTCAATGTAATTTCAAAGTGTTAAATTAAATAATATTATAGAATCGAATTAGCAAAAAACTCCTGAACCTGAAACCCATAAACACTATTAGCAACAATAAATATCAATACTACTATGCCCGCCAAAAGTTTTGCATTTTGCATTTTGAACATTTCATAATTCTTAATTGTTAACCAACTTCGTAATTCTTAATTATTAATTCAAGTGACATATGTTAATGTATAAACCTTCATAGACGTTCTCCTGTATTCAACATTCTTAATTCTTAGTTGTTAATTCAATTTATAGTTTAGTTGAATCTATATACCGAACATTATCACCTTATATCGTAATCCCTTTAGGGTGAGGCGCCATTTTCATCAACAAAAACTTAAAAAAATATGTATGAATTAAAGCCATCAGGAGGTTCCAATGCTATAAACCAAGACATAAACCTGCCAAAAGTCACTCCACCAATCGCTGCCAAAATAATTACGGGCACTTTCCACTTTTCGCACGGAAGTTGCCTCATGACAAATTCACTAGACATAAAAGAAGTGTATTTTCCGGAGTATTAGCCTGGAAGTTCGTGGAGCGAAAGCTGTACAGCCACCAGATGGAATTCTTCACCGGAATTTCCGGTGTAATCCCCTTTTTGTTTCCACATCACACATGCCGAAAACACGTAAAACAATCTGAAAACTTTTGTTCCTTTGCCTTGAAGCCACTAGAAAAATATATGTATAGAGTATAGAAGACGGATTGGGGTCATAATACAAGAAGAGAGAATTTTCCGGGGACCTTTTGACGTATGAGACCGAAGAAAATACATTTTCTGATGCAACTTCCTAAGATTTTACTTCTGAAAGTCGAAGTAGCCTTGGATTTCGTGGGCTATTCGGTCAGAAAATTACGAAAGCGCTGAACGGACATACAGCAAAATAAAATTATAATTGCCAGTTAGAACTAACAATTATACATAATTGACAGAAAGAACTGACAATTATACATAATTGACAGAAAGAACTGACAATTATGCATAATTGCCAGATAGAACTCGCATTTATAGATAATTGCCATTTTGAACTGACAATTATGCATAATTGTCAGATAGAACTGGCAATTATCTATAAATGCCAGTTCTATCTGGCAATTATAATTGTCAGTTCAAACTGGCAATTATGTATAATTGTCAGGTCAAACTGGCAATTATGTATAATTGTCAGTTCAAACTGGCAATTATGTATAATTGTCTCTGGCAATTATGTATAATTGTCTCTGGCAATTATGTATAATTGTCTCTGGCAATTATGTATAATTGTCAGTTCAAACTGGCAATTATGTATAAATGTCAGTTCTATCTGGCAATTATGTATAAATGTCAGTTCAAACTGGCAATTATAATTTTATTTTGCTGATGTCCTTTCAGCGCATTCGTAAAAATCCGGTCAAAATCGCACAAACAATAAATATTTTACTGGATGAGTGAATATATCACGTATATATCTTGTTTGTACATCCTCTCTTCTGTTTTTCCCATATAGTGTTAGACGGTCTCTTCAAGTTATGGGCAATGTTTTCAACTACACAATGCACAATAGACTTTTATTGTGTTTTATTCGAGCTTGTAAATAAAAGGATACACATTCTTTGGGAAAATCCCACTGCGTAGGTAGGGAAAGTTTATGGCTAGAAAGATATTCTATTCGGAAAAGGGAACAAAAGAAAATATATGGAGCTCCTAAACCAATATAAGTTACCTACTTCGTATTCCGAGTCATATATAGTTTTTTTCAAACATCGGATAATTTATTGCTTGAATCACATAGGTATATCGAACATAACAATACTCGTTTATTATATACAAGGGACAATCCTCGCAAAAATTTAATATTTTTTCACATATAATGCATTATTTTTTCTGTAACGAGAAAAACGACGAATAAGTGCGACAACGTGTCTTATAAAACGTGTGTCATATAATTTTTTTTCTATTTTGTATTGATTCAAAAGTATTTTATTGAAAGAATTTGATTAATTATCGATAAATAACAGAAACATCTTCGATTGATTACAATGATGACATTGAAATATTTGAAACACAAGCGTAAAGCCCAGTCTACTGTTGAGCGATTTTGATTTTTGCATGCGGTAACAGCGGTGAAAAATGCAATGTTGTTAATGTGTTTATTAGTCAATTTAAATCAAATTAAACTCTGAATTGAAATTCATCAATAAAAACATTGAGTTTTTCACTGCAAGTATCGCCAAATCCAGAGACCAGAATCGCTCAGAAGTGAGCTGGGCCTAAAACAACTGTCATGTATTCTCGGCCAGAAGAAATTAAGAAACATATACGGGGTGAAAATTTTCTATTTAGCCTGCAAAAACGATATATCTCGCGAAAATAAATGGTACACACTGTACAATTCGGATCGGACGATCATTCCTTATTGGGAAAAGTAAATGAAAAAAGGAATTGAATCGAGAGGGACACGTGCATGGAATTCTCGAGGCCTGGCCATATAGAATAGGGATAAGTGGGTATAAATTGAGTGTCAGGTTCGGCACGTGGAAATATTGAATTTCCCAATGAGCAGAGGACTCTATAGAGAGGGCAAATATGTCTATATAAGTGGAGAGCGGTCTTCTGAAGGATATGAAACCGGGATAGTTGGACAAAAGGCATCTGGTATGCTGTATTCGCACTTTGAGGCGTTGAGTATAATTTGAAGAAGGCATATTATTCACAGTTTTTGTTTGACCAATAATCATCAATTTTCAGAATCTGCTTACAGACAAAATGATAATTTCTAGAAACGCAACTGTTAACTGGCCAACTGACCTCCAAAAAGGTAATAAGGATTAGTTTTCGTAGGGCAATTTGAAATCTATTGATTGATTCGACAAAACACGCCAGATTCATTGCACAAATTTTATAAAGTAAAATTGGTGGACATTTATACGATGTATTGAATGATATCGGCTATACTGCAAGGTATTATTAAAAGTTTTATCATATTATTATGCTGATGATACTCTCATCGTCTCATGACCTAACAGGCAGAAACATGGAATATTTATAATACCAGATTTAATAATGAAAAAACAATTAAAATTTTATAAAACGAAAAAATATTAAATCATTTTCCTTAGTATGTTTATGATTTAGTACCAGAGAAAATTAAAGTATCACATCAATTTTCTCATTTAAAAAAAACACACACAAAAATGTACTCTTGATATGAGAATAATACACTTATTTCAAGATTATCATGACTTTCATGTAGCCTCAGAAGGCATCAAGTATTTCTTTCAAGACCAAATTGGTTTCACGTTTTAAGAACATGGTACTCTCCGATTAAAGTCATATTCAAAGAGTATGAGTTAGTTTGATTGGAGAATAACTCTATATATCGTCAATTCGAAGTCATCATTATTTTCCCATCAAGAATATTATGTTCTGGCAATTCTGGTTTCAGAGATACCATGACTTCAAGTCTAAACTGTATTAATCTTCATTTGATATCATCATGATTTTGATATTTAATTTAATTTTGAGAGCACTGTGATTTCTCAATAATGTCTCACTAATTTTCAAACAAGCTCTTTGAACTCTGGTTTAGAATGCTACGAGATTTGGGATTAAAAATAATACATGGGAGTGCATAGGATAATTTTCCATGAAATACTGAAAGTAAAGATTGTGTTTCCATATCATTTGGTAAAATCACCCACCACAAAAAAAATATTTTAATTTTATATATATACAGGGCTATTCAAATTCGAGTCTATGCATGGGGATTTCGATAACGGTAAGAGATAGAGGGTTGGTTAAATGGGGACAAAGTAGCGTATTTCAGAGGTTAATTATATGGATGAAAAAAAGATGACCTAGCTTCTTCAGTTCTGGAGTTATACAGGAAATATTTTTAAAAAATGTTGAAATTTATCTGGTAATAGTTCAATAATTCCAAAACACTCTGTAATTCAGATGATAATACTACGTCAATATGAAACATGACTCTTGGTATACAAAAAATTGCAATAAAAAATACAGGTCCGTATTTGAAAATTGAAAGTTGAGGGTGGCCCAATCTATACGATACCCTGTATATAATTTTAATTCAAATATTTGGAAAGGCTACATAAAGTTGCTATGGCAAAGTGGCAAAATTTTGAAAAAATCTCTGTAAAATAAAAAGATATAGGCAAAAGAAGAATTTCGAAATTCTTAATTTTTCCTGTATAGCTCCTGAACTGAAGAAGCTAGGTAAGATTTTTTTCATCCATATCATTAACCTCTGGAATACGCTACTTTGCCCCCATTTAACCAACCCTCTATCTCCTACCGTTATCGAAATCCCCATGCATAGACTCGAATTTGAATAGCCCTGTATATTACTAAATAACCCACAACAAGATTACTACGTGGAATGGTTTTTTATAGTTTGTTTTTATTAAAATATATCCATTGAAATGTAATAGCTTTTTATGAAAATAAACTTCTTATTATTATTATTATATCTGAAACAATTTTATTCCATTTCAAATACCAAAACCCTTCATACTATGATATATTTCCCCGCCCGTCCTTCTAAAGATCCATCGGATGATTTACACACCCGAACGCAGATTCCAATTCGGCCATCTTTTGTGCTCCGGAGTATATCGTTTTCGTCCGGCCAGAGCCCATATCGATAAATATTTCCGGGGCTCCGGGTATATAACGATAATGCCGGAGCCATATGCGCGAGTCACGAATATAAAGGACTCTCTGGTATACACAATGGTCTTGAATGATGGGTGTTTTATACAGCGGTGGAACAATGCAGGGGTCAACATTTATTTATTCGGAAATCATACACGCAACAATAATTTACTTGAATTCACTGTAACTCCCAAACTTGTGCCAAGTCAAGTCAAAGCCTGTAAATTTTTTTCACCTCAAGAATTTTTTGCTGAAATATCATTAAAACTGTTGTTAAAGGTAATGATCAAACCTTATCCTAATCGTATTCAATTTGGGAAGAAATAAATTTGATGAAAATGAGCTCGCCATAAGCACAATACACAACGTAAGTATAAAAAAAATTGATTAAGTTACAAAAATGGAGAAGTTTGAACTGATTTTCATTAAATTATTGTTTGAATAACAAGTATTATGTTTTTGCTGTCTAGAATTAATGTTGGAATCATCCTAATTATTTTAATTTTCAAATTACAGCGATATTAAATTTTTATAGCGGAACACTATGACGTACCAATTAGATTTGGGGATATTTGTTGGTTATAAGTTTCTGAACTTAATTCGTTTGAGCCTACGGACTGAAAAAAGAAGAAGTAGAAAGCTGTTGCTTGCACTGTTGCCAGATTGAAGTCATTAATTTCTTGGATGAATCGAAATATTCATCAAAACATGGAATATTTGACTAGCATAATCAACTTCAAAGAAAAATTGCCAATTTCAAAATTATTTTTTACCTGGCCATAATTTCAAAATGAAAAAATACTCTATTTTAAAAATTCATCTTGTCTATAATCAACATTCCCTTGGGCATCGGGATGAAATTTCAAAATATAATTCAGTTTCAACTTGAATTATTGAACTAATAAAACATTGGATATCATAGCAATACCATCAAGATGTTACTGCAGAATATCCGACTATTTAGACATATCGAAACTTCCGGCAACTGTGTACAGGCGCAAAAGTGCTAGCGTGCGTCAAGACAGAGATGTAAATATCTACCCATCTCTGTCAAGGCTCTTCTAATTGAGTACGTCATCAGAATGGTGAAAGAGCCGTAACTACATTATTGGGAATGTTTTTCCAAGTCAAAATTGATAGCACCACGTAAATAAAAAATACGTATTCGATGAATTTTCATAAACTTCAACTTGAAATGAAAATCTGAATTGCGGAAACTTCCCCATTGGCTACCGTATAATTTGTTATACCTAGCAGTATCCAACTCATGTATACAGAGGTCTGCACAAAAAACGGCCAGAGCTGTAACTTCTGAATCTTTCGAGATCGAAATTTGAAATTTGGTGGGTAGCAACTATATGATTTTGTTCATTTTTTGAAGAGGAAAATTGTATTCCATCACTTCCGGTCTAACCGGAAGTGACCCCAACTTTTGATTTTCAAATGTATATTTCTCCATTTTCAGATTCAGGGTATCATTTTACATACACCGGTCTAACCGGAAGTGACCCCAACTTTTGATTTTCAAATGGATATTTCTCCATTTTCAGATTCAGGGTATCATTTTACATACACCAGTAGTTTTACCGGATCATTTTTTGTGAAACAGAAAGAACAACAAAATGAACTCCACATCAATCTCTATTATTTTCAGTGTCTTTGGATATAGGCGACTGAATTCCGCCCCGTCATACTGTCTATAGCAATTTTTTTTTTAATGTGTTAAGTTTCATGTTATTTTCCTGTTATGAAAAAATTGCCAGTATGAATAAAGACATATTATTATTATTATTATTATTATTATAGAAAGAGGGGCGATAAAAAATTAATCACAACAAATACTCAAATTGACCCCCATTTTGTGCAATGCATTGCTGACACCTTATTGGATGTTACTGTCACATTGAAATTGATTTACAAGGCTACCTCGATCTTGATTACTATTACCAATTAATGGGCACACTGTTCAAACATTAAAACATACTGAGGGAATTTTTTTGACATTCTGATCTGGAAAAAATTTTGGTGTATGTAAAATGATACCCTGAATCTAAAAATGGAGAAATATACAGGGGGTTCCATTTGAAAATCAAAAGTTGATGGAATACAATTTTCCTCTTCAAAAAATAAACAAAATCATATAGTTGCTACCTACCAAATTTCAAATTTCGATCTCGAATGATTCAGAAGTTACAGCTCTGGCCGTTTTTTATGCACACCTCTGTATATTAGAGTCGGATTCCCATTCCGATAAATATATTTTTTCATTTCTTCAAATTATTACAGGAAGTAAACGAGTTTCTGGGTTGTTTGACTTTGAATAATTTCAGAAATGAGTTATGAGCATCATTCAATAAGTCCCTTTTTCATTGCAAGACGAATAAGAGAACAAAATTATACTGGATTCGAACAATTTCGACGGAAATATTTTATTGCTACCCTGATCACGATTCTGATGTCGGCCGCCACTGGTCGTATACAGTCTCATTCAGTGGAGCGGATTCAATTTTTTCCGGCAACATATTTCATCGGTTATTGGCAGCGGTGGAGGACTTCTGGACCAATTTGGCGAACGGTTTTTTTTTGATGTTTCTTGTGTGGAAATTCACTCGAGTAACAGTCGTGGGAAGTTTATTCCGCGTATTTTCAACAGGAAGGGATTCATCTGAATTGTGTCCAACCACACATCGAGATCGAAACAATTTTAGTAATTATATCGTGAAAAAGGAAATGTTGAATTCATTTTAATATGATTTGAACAAAAAATTAGCAAATGAGGAAGTTCTCAATATTGAGATTTTTATTTTTCCATGATTTTTACACCAAATAGACCAACCTACTCAATTTTTTATTTTTTTGTTCGATCAATTTTGCCCCAGAAAAATATGGAAAAACTAGTTCACACACAAACAAATTGTATTTTTTTCGGATATCTGGAAAAATGAAAATATTAGAATGTATATTAATTCACATAAAAATGTCTGAAATAATATAATCAAGGACTATGGTTTAATATGAAATTTAATAAATATACTATACAGCTAAAAACCCTTTTGATGAGAATTCATGTTAAGGAAATTTCTAATTAGCAGTCACTTAAAAAAATTATTGTCGTTTTAAAATTAGGTCTGTTACGAATTTAATATTTTATATTGCCAATAATATACAGTGTGACCCATTTGAAATGGAGATACCCTTTTGAAACATATATTTTTCAATCGATTAAAGTGAACGGAATTTGATTATCTCATTATTTTCCATCATAATTCCCCTTATAATTTTTAAATTGATGAATAGATTTCGATTAAATTCCTATCAGTAATAAACCGAGAATCCCTGAATCCAGTGGTGTAGTAGAATTTCGTAAAAAGGCATACATTTGAATTTATGGGTTCATTAAACTTTTTTTAAAATTCCATTTTCATACAGTGTGACCCATTTTTAATGGAAACACCCCCCTAGAATTTGAAGTTTTAAACCTACCTTGGGACAAATTTGAAATGTTTATCCCAATTTTCAGGGCATACTATGATATTTTTTCTTAGTCGAAAATCGAGATTTTTCATTAGCGATTTTTTTACTTCGCCACTGGATTCAGAGTGCCTCTAAACAGGTGTGACCAAAATTTTATGAAAAAATATTCGTTAATAACAAAGTTATGACAACTCAAAAATTCGAAAACTCACACAGCTAACAGTCACAAAAAACACCCTATATCAGCAGATATAGCCATGAGAATATTTTTTTATAATTTCAACAATAAAATGCCGCCAGATGAAAAAAAAAACAAATAGCGTAAATTGTTTTAATGAAAATAACGGAATTACATTCACACAATTCAACTAATAATGAAGGAAAAAAAAATTAACGTAACTAATTTTTTCATGAAATTTTGGTCACACCTGTTTAGAGGCACTCTGAATCCAGTGGCGTAGTGATTTTTTCAATAAAAAAATCGCTAATAAGAAATCTCGATTTTCGACTAAGAAAAAATATCGTAGTATGCCTTGAAAATTGAAATAAACATTCCAAATTTTGTCCCAAGGTAGACCTTTTAGTACTTGACATTTAAAAAAAAATTATTGAAATCTGTTTACAACTTCAAATTTTAGGGGGGTGTTTCCATTAAAAATGGGTCACACTGTATAAGGGGCTATTCAAATTCGTTTCTGTACATGGGGATCTCGTAAACGATAAGAGATAGAGTGTCTGTTAAATTCTGGCAAAGTTGCATATTTTAGAGACCTATTTAATGATGTTAAAAATCGAATTCAGCTCTTTTGGTTCTGGAGATACACAGGAAAAAACCAAAAAATCCCAAATTATTCATTTGCCTGTATCTTCTTTATTCGCAGACATATTGAAAATCTATCCACATTTTGCTATTGGCACTTGATGTGGGCTATCAGAATATGTTCATGAATCTTTTATACAAGGTGTCATCTGACTTGGGCCACCCCCATCTTTGAATTTTTAAATACGGACCTGTATTTTTTGTTGTAGTTTTTAGATCGTCGACGTTCACTTCATACTAAGAAATTAAATTAAATTTTATATTTCGGGATGTTTCGGTAATATTTTATTATAATTGGGTGAATTATTCCCTTTTTTAAATACGGCCATGGGAAATTAGTTGGCTGAGTTAAATAAAAACACAATGGCAACTTTCACGTCTCCCCATGTACCATGTGTGTGTTTTTCGAGAGTATTTTTTTCATTTTTAGGTACCAATTTATATTTCTTCACATTTTCAATGCTATTTGAACGTTTTCTACAATGAATTTAAAATAGCAAAACCTTTTATGATTATCTGAAACATATCTACAACAAAAATAGATAATACATATGTATTTTGATAGACTGAAAAAGAAATGATAGCAATAATTACATCCGAAACGAACACTATTTTTGAACTCGTTTTTTCATATTATTCATTGCCCTTAATACACTTCTTCGATGCATTGTTGCGAAAGCAAAATGTGGAGAGATTTTCAATATGTCTGCGAATAAAGAAGATTGAGGCAAATGAATAATTTGGGATTTTTTGGTTTTTTCCTGTGTATCTCCAGAACCGAAAGAGCTAAATTCGATTTTTTCACATAAAATACGCAACTTTGCCACGATTTAACTAACACTCTATCTCTTATCGTTCACGAGATCCCCATGTACAGAAACGAATTTGAATAGCCCTGTATATTTTTCATCAATTAACGCATCACAACGTTTTTTCCGATTTTTTAGATTGAAAAACAATGAAAGTTGGCCCTGAAATTGAACTCAACCATGAAATTTGGTAGTCTGGGAGACTAACGAAAAAAAAAAACATTGATCCAATCTGTTGAAAATTTATGAATGTTTTATAAGAGCAGTGTCTCCATATTAGATGGATCACCCTGTAGATGTTTATTTTGGCGTACACCCTTTGAAGTCATTCCGATGTTTTTTGTCACGTTGGAATAGAAGCGGGGACCGCACGTGATCACGTGCCGCGACCTCATTTTCCATCGAAAACAAAAGGAAAACCTCGCGGAAAGTGCACTGCGGAAAAGTCGACGGCAGTCTTGATTAGGGCTGGCATCGCGACCCTGACTGATGCAGGTCTAATTAAGACTCATTTCGAAGTTGCCACAGCACTTGGAGAGGAGTTGCGAGGTTCGTTGGGAATGTGCCAAAGTTTTTGGAGGGAAAATTATCTAAGAAAGACCTCGAGAAAAATATTAATTTGTTACTTAATTGATTTCATGGTAGATTATTTATGCAAGCATGAATTCATTTCGTTTTTTATTAATTCTTATCGAGAGTTACAGAATGTATTTTGTCCACGACCAGAAATTATAAACCAAAATCAATTAGATTAAATATGAACTATCGCTATTTACATCATGCAATAATATCGCTGGTTTTCATTTTAGTTTAAGTTGATGTTGCATGAATCCTCTTTCACCCTACAGGATTGTGTCAATATACAGTGTGGAGTGTGTCCAAGATAAGAATGAACAGCATGGGGATATCGGAAACGGTAAGTGATACGGGATCGATTAAATTAGAGAAAAGTAGCGCATTTATGTGCCTAATAATATGACATTTAGAAAGTTTTAATATTCCAAGTAGTTTCGGAGATATCCGAGAAAAACCGAAATTTGAGAATTTCGTTTTTATTTTCTCCTATAGCTTTATTTTCAAAGGAAACGTAAAACAAATAGCACTTCGTCATGACTACTTCTCAAGGACTACACGATGACATGAGCAGAATTTTTCTGCGACTTTTCGTCTTTTAGAAAACATCATCAACTTTGTATTTTTATATGGGCCGAAACTAAAGTATACGACTCCATTTTTCATTGTTAATACAGCAATGTATCACACAATATGATTTCGGAACCATTTCTCGCGAAAAATGTAATTTAGTGATTACTTAATTTGTTTTTCTTCAATTTTAGACTGTAGGCGCTGGAAAAAATGACCACATTATGTTCTGTTGTCATGAGAATACTGTAGTTTGGTAGAATTTTTGACATATTACCGTTCCTACTCTTACATCTCGTTACCCACCTAATTTGTGTTAAAAATTGAAAACGGCAGCTTTTCGAATACTGAAAAATTTGATATGTTGTGATGTTGCCAAAGAAATTGTGTTGATGCTGAACGTGCGTACTCTAATAAGTAACCAGAGAGGCGACAACCTGGTAAATCAATATTTAGACGCCTACTATCTAAAATTGAAGAAAAACAAATTAAGTAATCACTAAATTACATTTTGCGCGAGAAATGGTTCGGAAATCATATTGTGTGATACATTTCTGTATTCACAATGAAAAATGGAGTCGTAGACAGGGTATACTTTAGTTTCGGCCCATATAAAAATACAAAGTTGATGATGTTTTCTAAAAGACGAAACGCCGCAGAAAAATTCTGCTTATGTTATCGTGTAATCCTTAAAAAAAAGTGACCATGGCGAAGTGCTATTTGTTTCACATTTCCTTTGAAAATAAAGCTAGGAGAAAATAAAAACGAAATTCTCAAATTTCGGTTTTTCTCGGATATCTCCGAAACTACTTGGAATATTAAAACTTTCTGAATGTCATATTATTGGGCACATAAATGCGATACTTTTCTCTAATTTAATCGACCCCGTATAACTTACCGTTTCCAATATCCCCATGCTGTTCATTTTTATCTTGGACACAGTGTATATCATGTCGTTTTTTATCGATTGAAGGACGTCTGTGAGTTAAAAACAAGAGATAATTAGGTATTCTTCGTGAAAAACCATGCACTAGTGCATTTTTTGCAATAAAAATCAGCCAAGTATTTTTTCACTATTGCTCACATACATTGCGGATGACATTTCAAGTAAAAATTGAACACACTTGAGGGTTTTGATATTGAGCAATGAATTCTAGAGAAGAGATTGATGACTGAGTTGGATCAGCTGATACAGATACAGGAAAATCAATATGATGTTATTTCATCTCGTTCTATGATTTAAGTAAATATTAACTACAAGGGGTTGAGTCCTCTAACTACCGAAATAGCAAGAGAAAATTGGTCTACTAGAACACTTACAATTCAAAAAGTAATTAAAGATCTGCACGAAGTCGTGAGATTTGAACCATTGCAACAGCAGAAGTCATAGTGAGAACTAGGAATTTTTGAAAAAAACATATATATTTTTTTAATTTTCAACTATTTTAGAAAAATATTTCAAATTTCGCACACGGGCCCAAACAACCCCACTTTCTGCTCATTCGCTATGAATTTTTCCAAATTTTTTCGAGGATTTCTGATCGCAGAAATGATCTTCTGGAAAGTTTTCATTTGTAACTTCGATTATTTCATTCATGATAAACTACACGTTTTTGATTGGTTGAAACGATTGTGTTGATAAGCAATAACACCATGTTTTCGATTTTGTATTTCGGCTCCTGATTGGCTATTGGATACCTACATGCTGTGTTTTCGTTTCTGTAATTCGCTTTCTGATTCGTAGGCGTAGGCAGTAGGGTAGTTTAATTTAACGACCAGTTGCAATCTGTCATAATATTTTCCGACTCCCTGGTTAATAAATGAATGCCACTACACCAAATTTTCGTCTGAACCATGATAAACACACACTAATATGTATCCACTTCATTTTCCACAAATTATGGATAATTTCAGCAAGAATTAATCTAATGTAACCTAACCACACAAATTGTGACAACAATCAAAATGAATTCAGCTCAGTAGTACCTAGTGCATAGGTAATCTTGACTACATCATACAATGGCATAAATGTATTGTTGGTTGCATAACGAATCTTCTTGTGTCGAACTACAATGCATAATCAAAATAACTAATTCCATAAACTGTACGTTTAATATTAATTTAAACAATAAATAGGAAATCATCAGAATGGCTTGATTTTATTCATTAAATAATCTGAACAAATACAACTCGTGTTATTGATGATTATCGAAAATTCCTTCTGTTGCTTTGGGAAACCACACTCGCGCTGTGCGCTCGTATATTTTCAAAATCGAAGGAATTTTTGTTTCGATAATCATCAATACACTTGTTGTATTACATGCGATGATATTCTTCTTTCCATAATATGTATTATAATTATATGTTAATGAAAATATATAATTGTGTTAAGTTTCGCTTATTTGACTCTGTATAGGCAGCAAATAATTATTGCAATTCTCTCGTGAAAGCTACTCCGCCTTTCGATAATCTTTGACAAGTTCAATGGGAGCACATCAACACCGACACAAAAGATTAAATTCAAGCGATCACGCTCCACCATCAATTCTGAACGGCTGACATAAACCGATGTCTTCCGAAACATTTCGAAATGGCGGCCCATTACTTCGCGACCATCAATCAATTCAACTTCATTCTGACACGGCGGACTCCCATTTCACGGCAACTCCCCATACGGAAGTTGAAAAATTGCATTGCACCCTTTCAATATCGAGAAACGAACGAATAATAATATAAGTATCATGCAGAGTTTCTGTCTATATTTAATTGTTATGATTAATTATCTTGTTATTGTATTATTAGTTATATAGCATCGATATCTTCAAGGATTCAAGGCTCTTATCAGCCCGTATGAAAATTGAAATAGTATATTACACAACAAGTGTGGAAAGTGATATATTTCACACGAGTAGTCGTTTAGCACGAGCCGCGTAGCGGTGAATGCGGAAACGTAACGAGTGAAGGAAATGCACTTTCCAACGAGTTTTGTACACTATTTTTCATACGACTCCGAATACTTTTATTTCGCGGGAGGTCTTGTCGAAAATGTAACTTGAGCGGTCTCTAGAATTTCAGGTGGTTTTGAATCAATATCAAGTACTGTTTATTTCCATTTTCAAGATGATATTTGAATACTTCTCCGACAATTCCTCATTATGTGAATTACTGATTGATTGAGTCAGTTCAGTTTGGTCAAATTTTATTGATATTGACACCAGCGTACATAAACAAACTTGACACCATACACTTGCTAGCGCCAGTAATCACGCAACCAGGAATACAGAACTATAGAAGTATGTAGTTCGCAAGCGCGTACGAGTTACTCGAGTTAGTGCGTCCTTGACTCTTTGCAAACATCTGTGATATCAAAGAATCTTCTCGTTGTTGATACTGTGATATCAAACTGATGCAAGCAGCAGGCCGCGCATAAAACTGTAGCCGTACTCTTTTGAATGATCTAACCCTCTGTCATCAACATCGAAATAGTTCCAGCAAAGAGTATAGGTTCCAGTTTCAAAGTGAATTCAGAGGTTATGTATCATACACATTGAAATTAATAGATAAAGAGTTCTTGGTATAATTCAAAACGAGACAGAAATTTCAATAAATAATATGAATTTGATTTGAGAACGCTTATATTGACAGTATAAACAATACCATGGTGATATGAGCTACTTTCTGATTAACAACATAGTGTGATTATTGACGTTTTCATAGGTGGTCGTAGGAAAACGTCATAAAGAACACTGTTTTGTAATTTAGAAAGTATATCGTAATCGCCATGGAATTGTCATTCGAAAAAAAAAACACACGTATTGAAATGAAATAGTTATTTATGTACTTAGGTCGTAAAATAGGCTTTTATGGATCACAGCGTGTAAGTAATAGCCTGAGTGATAGCGAAAAACCTCAAAATATTCAGAAAGGGTATTAATGCCTACTATAGCCTGCAGGAATTTTATGATAACAAATTTTAGATTATGTTTATATTTATAATATGTGCATGAAGTATTATTGAATGCAGGTATATTGCTAGTTATCTTATATATGTTACGTTAGTCTGATGTTATAATAATTTTTTTTGTGATTTTAGTTGTATTTTTGATCTATATACACTTTTGTTTCTATCTAGACCAATTGGATCTTTCAACTACCTATATTATAGAAGCTTTGTCAATAAGAACATAATTGTTTTACAATAAAGCACAGTTTTGATTAATCCACGAACTTCTCTGAACAACCCCCAGTTTACTATAAAATGGCGGAATTCACTCATCCTTCAAATCGAACAAAAGACAGCCCTTATTATTATAATACTCCTCGACAGATAATTGTGATACTCACGCAACTTCCTTTTTGGGGTTATAGTCTGCTCGCGATCAAGTTAATCTCCATATTTTCGCGAAAACTCCCGAAAACTCCCATAATTACCTTTTGGAAGTTTCGGAGCCGGTGGAAGTTGGAGATTAGGGAAGTTAAACGGTACATTGTATTTTGCCTTGCATCAGGTTAATTTTCTCTATGACGAAAGGCGGGAGTTACGACGCCTTTTGGGCGGAAGTTGCCAGGAGTTGGGTTGGAGGGTGTTGAGATAAGAGGGGAACGAATTTCAAACGAAATGATGGAATTCTCGATTGTTTGGAGGATTCCAAAAACTGTTCGTGTTCTCTTCGAGTAAGAGGAATGCAATGGGAAAGTTTTCGAAATCCAAATTTTCATTTCAAGTTGAAGTTTATGAAAATTCATCGAATACGTATTTTTGACTTAGAAAAACATTCCCAAAATGTAGTTGCGACTCCTCCACCATTCTGATGACGTACTAATTAGAAGAGCCTTGCCAGAGATAAATAGATATTTTCATCATTATTTTGACACACGCTAGCACTTTTGCGTCTCTACAAGGATTGTTGAATAAATATTAAAATAGAGTGTTTTTTTAAATTTGAAATTGTGGCAAGTAAAAAATAATTTTGATATTGGCAATTTTTCTTTGAATTTGATTATGCTAGTCAAATATTCCAGATTTTGATGAATATTTCGATTCATCCAAGAAATTAGTGACTTCAATCTGGCAACAGTGCAAGCAACAGCTTTCTACTTCTACTTTTTTCAGTCCGTAGGCTCAACCGAATAAGTTCAGAAACTTATAACTAACAAATATCTCAAAATGTCACTAAATCTAATCAGTACGTCATATAGTGTTCCGCCATAAAAATTTTATATCGCTGTAATTTGAAAATAAAAATTATTAGGATGATTCCAACAGTAATTCTAGACAGCAGAAACATAATACTCGTTATTCAAACGATAATTTGATGAAAATAAGTTCGAAGGAAACTTCCCCTAACCCGTTTATTCAAAGTTTTCGAAATCGAAAATTTAGGGCAAGACACATCGAGCTACGAAGACTTCTTCATAAAAATATTATGACAGGATTTTATTTGCATGATTGATAACAAAGGATCAACATTTGTTTCAATTTATTCTTCTCCTTGGAGTTTAATGAATTTTAAAATAATTCTTCATGGGTTAGCCAGATGAAATGAAATTTTGTAACATGAGAAACGCATCATGAGAGAGACAATACTTTACACAAAATACTAGAACACATGAATTATTTTTCAAACCTAGAGCTAGAGAGTCAGAAATGATGTATTCATAAATATAAAGACTTCCCGGAATCTGGAATGCCCTGTATACAAAATCGATTTGCATAACCTATGAGAGCATATCCCCGACTAGAGTCTAGACTCGATAAATTCTAGTTCTGAGTGTAAGTTACAGGAAGACATTAAGGGTGCTTCGTTTGCAGAATTACACCTCCTATACAGGGTGTCCCCTCTCAATTGGAAAAAACTTTTGGGGCATATTGAGGAACCATAGACAAGCAGTTTGAGATGAGAGACTGATGTCCGGAAGTGCATGGTTTTCAAAATACAGGGTGCCAAAGTTTTTTTTAAAAAACTTTTTTTTATTAATATTTCAAAGACACGTTAACCGATTTTCTTGAAATTTGCTAGTGATGTAAGCTTTAATAAGACGCTCAGTTAGCACTGCTTAAATGTTAATTATGACTTCCAGTGGCGCCCCGGGGGACAGTGTCACGAATAAAAATGACAAAAAATGTACGCTGCTGACTCTTTTTAAAAATTTTATATATTTTTTAGAAAGCTCAGTTAAAAATACAACTTTTTTGTCACTTGATATTTTTTGGTGTTAATGTTTGGGCAGGTATTCTTGGCGACCATTTGATTGGGCCGTACGTTCTACCTGATCACCTCAACGGGAATAACTATCTAGTTTTTTTGCGAGATATTCTGCCCGAGCTGCTGGAAGATGTACCCCTCCAGTTGCGTAGAGAGGCCTGGTTCCAACACGATGGTTGTCCAGCGCATTTTGCGCGCACCGTGAGAGGTTACCTCGACCAAACCTACAACAACAGGTGGATTGGTAGAGGTGGTCCCGTCCCTTGGCCAGCAAGGTCGCCGGACTTGGCCCCCCTGG
The DNA here is from genome assembly GCA_029955515.1 of Chrysomela aeneicollis. Taxonomy (NCBI): domain Eukaryota; kingdom Metazoa; phylum Arthropoda; class Insecta; order Coleoptera; family Chrysomelidae; genus Chrysomela; species Chrysomela aeneicollis. The sequence continues at coordinate 25,537,107 of JARUHQ010000005.1, forward strand.
ACTTTTTTCTTTGGGGCGAAATGGAACGGTTGATCTATGCAACTCCTGTGCCGACCATGGAGGATCTAGTTGCTAGAGTTGTGGTGGCAGTGGAATTTATCGCGAACAATCCAGGCGTGTTTGCTCGGGTGCGCGAATCCTGGCTCGACAGGTGCAGAAAATGCATCGAAATGCATGGTGGACACTTTGAGCATTTGCTCCACTAATTAATAATAAATTATTTGTAAAAAAGCCTCCTTGTTTTTCTTTCTAATAATAATGAACCTTTCAATAAAGTTTTTAATAAAAAATTTTTCTCGAAAACGGAGAGAGATACGAAAAAATATCGAGTGACAAAAAAGTTGTATTTTTAACTGAGCTTTCTAAAAAATATATAAAATTTTAAAAAAAAAGTCAGCAGCGTACATTTTTTGTCATTTTTATTCGGTACACTGTCCCCCGGGGCGCCACTGGAAGTCATAATTAACATTTAATTAGTGCTAATTGAGCGTCTTATTGAAGCTTACATCACTAGCAAATTTCAAGAAAATCGGTTAACGTGTCTTTGAAATATTAATAAAAAAAAGTTTTTTGAAAAAAATTTTGACACCCTGTATTTTGAAAACCATGCACTTCCGGACATCAGTCTCTTATCTCAAACTGCTTGTCTATGGTTCCTCAATATGCCCCAGAAGTTTTTTCCAATTGAGAGGGGACACCCTGTATAGACGGACTTCTTCAAAATGTTCCAAGACATTCTGCTACCACAGACGAAATGTGAAAGAAAAAGCGTTAGGGGTAGCAAATTAATTTTCTTCATTTATTATAGACTTCATAAGAAGAGCAAGTCTAATGAAAGTACTAGATAGGAACATTTTCTCAATGGAAAAAGTTAATGTTACCAATCTGGCTTCATTCCCTGCAATTTCGTAATTGAATTATCGGAAAACCCACTTATACGAATTGAAACGATTCAATGGGACAATTATTCAAACCCCCGGATAGACTTTCCTGAGGATGCTCGACATGGAAAATCGGATCCACAGAGTCTAGGCTATAATTAGAGCGACGGATTCAAAATCCGAATAGCACGGATCTATTATATCGTCAGTTGGGTACACTGCAGCCTAATTGTAGAAAAAAAACATTCGATAGGGACGATCTAGGATCTCAGAACTTTCTATTCAAATTTATCATATGCTTATATTATACACATGCCTAGGTCCATAAAAGCAAGTTATGCCCGAAATACATACAACATTTTATGCACGACCAGTATATTTTATTGTAAATACCTCTTCACCTCTCAAGCATGATAGGAATAAAAGGGTGCTTAAACACCTTTTGAACCCCTTTGAAATAATTTTTGCTACGATCATGATGTTTCTCTCGGAAAAGCATTACATGAGAGTGTTTTAACTTTTTCTCTATCTCTCATAATAAGGGAGTTATTAAGGGTTTGCAGTTTGCTCATGTTCCAGACTGGTGAGTGAATAAATAGGCTAGTAGCCATATTTGCTGTCAACACAGACAATAGTCATTACGAAATGCATTCCAGTGACAAAGAAAGTGTGAATTATACCCCACCAGAAATCAGTAAAGCAGCTGAGGATGCGAATAATTAATGATTTATTGTCCGGCGGGCGGTTAAGTGCCATTTTCAAGCGGTAAAGTAGTCCGAGGGCGGTAAAGTGCTATTTTACGCTCGCACAACCGGACGATAAAGTGCCATTTTATGTTCGGTCGTGCAAAAACGTTATTTGTGTCACCACGACACGTGTTTCGCAACTAATGCTAGCATCTTCAGGTGGAGATTATAACTACATTGTCCCATATTCAAATCTACTTAAACTATCGAAATCACTGAACCGTGAAGGTAACGATAAGGATTTTTTTTCAGATTAATTTCAACCCAATGAGTTCTTCTAGCTGTTTTGCCATATGCCTTGATTATATTATTATTGCAGACAGAAAAATGAAAATCTCATTATTGAAAAATTTTCATTTCAGTTCTATGAACTAACCTTTTTTTAAATAACCAAGGGAATTGTCAACATTTTCAAATACCTACTCAGGTTTTAAGAATGTTAATCACCCTTAATACAAAATGGGTAGACTTGAAATGTCAGGAATTCACATAATAAGTTGTGATGATTGTGATAAAACATATATACATTATGGTATATCAATTTCAAGGAAAATCCTGAAATAGGTCGATTTTTATTTTCAAATTGACATCTCTTGATATACATACGGAGTTTGTGACGCCATCCGCGTAGTTGTGGTGACGTCATCGACTATTTTTTTGAATAGGAAGACACCCTGTTAAAAAATTTTTCTGGAAGGTATATTCATTGTCTATCTGACCGTATACTAATATTAGGAGTTTAAAGTAATATAGGGTGAGAAAAAGTTATTTTATATTTACAACGGAAACCGTTATAATAAATAATTAAATTTGTGACCTTCTGCAAAAATACAATGTGATAGACAGAAAACAAATCATTCTTGAACTTTGCTATCGTTTCTGAATATATTTGTGAAATATTCACTCGTATTCGTTCTTTCAAATTATCTGATCTTTCCGGCTTCCTACATAAACTTTGCTCTACAGATAACCTCAGTGGAAAAAATCGAGAGGAGTTGAATCAGGAGATCTAGTTGGCCATTCGATTGACCCTCTCCAACCTATTTAGGTAATTGCGTACATTGATAGCATAATGATGTTGTAAATATAAAATAATGTTTTCACATTCTGTATCACTTTATTGTCCTGATATTAGTATATGGTCAAATAGACAATGAATATACCATCCAGAAAAAAAATAAACAGGGTGTCTTCCTATTTAAAAAAATAATCGATGACGTCACCACAACTACGCGGATGACGTCACAAACTCCGTATGTATATCAAGAGATGTCAATTTGAAAATAAAAATCGACCTGTTTCAGGATTTTCCTTGAAATTGATATACTTTAGAGACAATGAATTTATTCCAAACATTTTCACCATACTGTATGTATAGGGAAAACAGGAAAAACTTTGAAAATTAGGTCCAGAGAACATAATTTACCACATTTGAAATGTGTAAGAATAGAGGAATCAGGAATTGCATCAGAACACACGTTTTTCAATCACAATCACAACACAAATGTCCAGAATTTTCCTTCAAAATACAATCTTTTCCTTTTTTGATGTCTCACCCTGTGAATTAACGTAATGAAAGGATAAAGAGAAAGTGAGAGTACAATGTGATCTACAATATTTGAGAAGAACCAACACAAAGATGTCTAAGCAAGCGTCAAAAACAGGCAACACAATGTCGGCAGTAGTAAACGTCTATTCTTGCCTCATTATTTATTTCTTTATCGCAGCCATTACCCCAACTAGAAGTCTATTATTTTATCGAAGCCATTATTCTTATATGGAACATCGCTGTTAAATGAGAACACAGAATAACAACGACTCAAAGGGTAGGTCTCAGAAGCAACTTGATGGTCAATTAAAAAGTTTACCGAATGCATGGTCAAGCTTTGGTCAAGTTCTAAGAATAAAGTTGTCTAAGAAACACAAAAAAAATATGGATGGAAAAAACTATCCCACATCAGATGCATGGTTGAAGATGAAGTTTGAAGACGCTATTGATTATCCATAATGCGCGTTTCATTTTTTAACTCTATTCTGTGCCTACCTTAAGCTAACCTATAATTTGGTCCGTAAAATCCTAAAGCCTGGATTTATTGTGGTTTACATGCAACATTGCGGAAACCATGCCTATATAAAAATATATCCGAGTAGGTGTAATCAGATTGAGCCGTCAGATGCCGTAAATTTCGCAATTACGACTGCTGCCGCATCGTTTTGTGCCGATAACAACAGAAATCTGAAACGTTATGACTATTTTTCCCCTCCGGAAGAAAACAACATCATGAAAATAATTTCCTCGTAAAGTAATTTAACGACATGACTCCGTATATATCCTGACAAAATATATAATTCGTGGTCGTTTGCAAAAATAAGAAATGGGTATGGCCAAATTCGCCATTATTTTTCACCATTTCCAAGATGTTTTCTACATACAGGATGTTGCCAAATGACTGCGAAAGTGTTTAGGGTATGCGGTTTAATTGATTTGAATTTTGTCTCAGTGCTGATCCCAGAAAATTATTTCTTGTCAAGAAGAAGAAGAAATAATACTTATTTTGTTTTGTTCCCATTTCAATAGTTGTTAACTTTCCATCATATTCAATCAACCCCAACTTTTGGATCTCCCCCGGTAAAATAATTTGCGCGAGAATGTATTTAAAGTTATTTTGGCTTTTCTTGAGTGGGCAGATGGGGTGATATTTTTATTTTTTTCCGACTTCAAACTCGGAATTTCCGACTTAGAACTCGGAAATATTTTGTTTTCGTTCTAGTTCACATCTATGAGCTGTCCTGTCCACAGCTTTGCGGATGATAGTAAACTCCATGCTGCCTTCTGCTCTAAAGCTAAGAGTTCAAAGTCGGAAACTCCGAGTTTAAAGTCGGAAAAATTTCAAATAAATCTCGGTGGCCCTTATACGCTTTCGTAATTCACAGTCAAATAATATGTGGTAGGTTCTTGTGAAGGCCTACTTACGGACAACCTGTATAATCGGCAGCTTTAATAATCTCATTTTCACAGGGAATAATAGAAAATATACTGGTCGTATAAAAACATGATCAAATTATAATTGCTGATGACGTATCCACCAAAAATCAAGAAGTAGTATTTCCTACGCTGAGACAGCAAATCGAGGAAAATGTAATGGGATGATTGAAAATTACAGACTTCGATATACGTTGTCGTTGTTCACCCGAAAGAAAAATCACAACCGTTTACTTACTCGATTTACAATCGAGGACCACAATTCATTCGAGGAAACAGAAACTCTGTATTAAAACCACTAGAGTCGAAAACATGAAACTCGAAGTGAAAATTGTCCTTTATGTCGTGTTCTCGGAGGTTTATTGATTCATGCGCTCAATGGTACCTCCTCCAACTCGAGAGATTATCACAAATTGAAGGAAACAAACATTCGATTCCATGCGCAATTCTGCATATCCGAAGGAGTTGGTTTGTTGGAGGAATAATAGTTTACGTTAGCAAACCTGATTTATTATTGGAGCTACTTCACACCCCGACAGCTTTTCATGCATGATCTTCGAAGCACATGTTTGGAGTTCAGCTCTCAAACATACGCTGAAGCTCTTATAAGTACTTGCACTAGTGCCTGAAAGAGGCGTATCGAATGGAATAAATTCAATTCCAAGTCAGAATCTAGAATGGTGAAATGAATTTTTTGTTCACTATTCCGCAGCCCTAACAAATATAAGTGACTTGACTATGCGGAAAAAATTGCTTATTTCCCATGAAAAACGGAGCAAAGCAAGAAAATCCGTTAGAGACATTGACACTTTTTGAAAAATTATCAGAGGACGATGGATTGTTTTGAGGAAAAAAGGAAAAAGTCAAGTCATTAGCAATGTAGTGAACTTGGAAACTGAAAAAGGAAAACTCGAAATATTCATCAGTTTTGATGGTGGCGTTGAATAATCCTTATGAATGCAATATACAGTGTCCATGAAGTTTGCTACATTTGGGAAAAAAATTGTTATTGATATTTCTGAAAAACTCTACTGGCGGTTCGTTTCTGCATGTTTGACAACTATATAAAATCCGTTACGACTTATATCACGTGACTTCAGATTTGGCGAGAAAAAAGTTGTCAGTGGTGCCAAAATATGGGTGAAATTGACAAGATATCAAAAAATAATGTGCTTGGAATTGCTTATTTCCCATAACAAACGGAGTAAAGCAAGAAAATCCGTTAGAGAAATTGACACTTTTTGAAAAATTATCAGAGGAGGATGGATTGTTTTGAGGAAAAAAGGAAAAAGTCAAGTCATTAGCAATGTAGTGAACTTGGGAACTAAAAAAGGAAAACTCGATATATTCATCAGTTTTGGTGGTGGCGTTGAATAATCCTTATAATTACATTATACAGTGTCCATAAAGTTAGCTACACATGGAAAAAAATTGTTACTTCTGAAAAACTCTACTGGCGGTTCGTTTCTGCATGTTTGACAACTAAAAAATCCGTTACGACTTATATCACGTGACCTCAGATTTGGCGAGAAAAAAGTTGTCAGTGGTGCCAAAAAATGGGTCAAATTGAAGAGATATCAAAAAATAATGTGCTTGGACTCCAAATCAATAATGGTCAGATGAATATTTCCATCTTGTATATCGTCTAACGCCCTCGGGAATATGATTTAGGACTCGCCGGAATCATATAGCATCCCATGAATCACCATCGGAAAGTAGAAACGTTTTCCTCGAATTTCCCAATATTTTCTGCGGCTAGAAACCCTCTTACCGCCCGATTAGCTCGTAAATTCGATGCTCGCCTCATTAATAAATTTCCGATGTACTTGCGGCGCCGCACGAATTCGGATGAAGCACCCGACTTTCCGCATATACAAGGTGATTCACGATAACCTGGATATTTGATTCATTAGTTGCCACTTGGAAAAATCCTCAGACAGTGCATTTCATTATTATCAACTGATCATCGTATCCTGTATGTGTATGTTTTGTGACGTTATCGATGTAACTTTCAAATGAAACACTCTTTTTATCTTATTTTTCGGAATGTAGAGTGTGACCAATTTTCGCTTGTAATACAACAAGTGTATTGATGATTATCGAAACACAAATTCCTTCGATTTTGAGAAACAAATCATGTTGCTTGGAAACTGGTTTCCCAAGTTCAGATTATTTCATGAATAAAATCAAGCCATTCTGATGATTTCCTATTTATTGTTTAAATTAATATTAAACGTACAGTTTATGGAATTAGTTATTTTGATTATGCATTGTAGTTCGACACAAGAAGATTCGTTATGCAACCAACAATACATTTATGCCATTGTACGATGTAGGCAAGATTACCTATGCACTAGGTACTACTGAGCTAAATTCATTATGATTGTTGTCACAATTTGTGTGGTTAGGTTACATTAAATCAATTCTTGCTGAAATTATCCATAATTTGTGGAAAATGAAGTGGATACATATTAATAGTGTGTGTTTATCATGGTTCAGACGAAAATTTGGTGTAGTGGCATTCATCAAATACTATGACAGATTGCAACTAGTAAGTCGTTGTTTAATTAAACTACCCTACTGCCTACGAATCAGAAAGCGAATTACAGAAACGAAAACACAGCATGTAGGTATCCAATAGCCAATCAGGAGCCGAAATACAAAATCGAAAACATGGTGTTATTGCTTATCAACACAATCAAGTTGTCTTTGGGTAAAAAGAATTGCGGTTTTCACACTACCTACTGTCCTACGTTTTTTGTGAAACGAACATTGTCGACAACAGATCATTCATAGACCTTCCTGTTTCTGAGATACAGGGCGAAATTGAAATTTCCCACTTTTCGAACACCTCCCGTATCTTAGTCTATTGCGATTCATTAAAAATGTTGTTTAAAATATTACTGTTGGCTTTATACTAATGAGTTTCTTTGCCAAAAATCTATTTTTTCAAATTGAATTTCTTTTATAGCTAGAAATTTATTTCATTTTTTCTATGGGAAGAAACAAAATACATTTTTCGTAAGAAAAGATGATTAGCTTCAAAAAACTCTGAGATACCTTCTCAGTTCATTCTTATCTACCATTTATAAAAACTGGTATTACAAACTGTCGATTATCAACATGTGATATATTGATTAAAAAAAAAGCCGAAACCTACAGGCCAATTGAAATGGTGAAGTTATAGCAATTCCGATGAATTCTAAGCAATGTTGGCAATATTCATACTCCGATATCTACGAAAATCAGCAATAATAATCTGACTGCACAAATAGTTAATCATCATTCCAAACCGCATACTGATGATGATAGCGATTTAAGTTGATTTCGCATAATCAAGTTATTCGGAGCGAGTAAAACTAGGAGTAAAAGCACAAAATGAAGTAATCGATGAAATTCGAATCGTCAGCCGCACAGGATAATTGATAATCAACCCCTATTACCCGATCCGTGCAAATATCGTTAAATCGACGCATTCATTTTGTTTGCTGCATTCACGTACAACATGTAATTCAGGGATTGTTGCGATTTACAAGACCGCGCAAACCGTAGTTCCGTACAGGGTGGTGGCACTATTTGGAGATCAAACAATTTTAGAGGAAATCGTTGTTAGAGGTGTTATCCTGTCCCGTCCACAGCTTTGTGAATGACAGTACACTTCATACTGGTGACTTCTACTAACGATCTCCTTTACAGGACGATTCATCGACAATGGACCACCTCTGAACCACATAAACACCAAAATATTTGAAGATTCAGCCCAACTGTTTATTTTAAAGTTTCTCAATAATTTATTTTGATTTGGTGAATAGAGAACGCTAGTAGCACCCTATCAACTTTAAAGGAAATCGCTGTTAGGGGTGATATCCTATCCCGTCCACAGCTTTGCGGATGATAGTACAGTTCATACCGGTGAATGTTCCTATAGAGTCTCTATACCGGGCGATTCATTGACAATGGACAATATCTGAACCACATATAGTAAAAACCAAACTATTTGAAGATTCAGCCCAACTTTTTATCATAAACTTTCTCAATAATAACTTATTTTTATTTGGTGAATAGAGGAAGCTAGTAGTAGCACGCTGTCAACTTTAGAGGAAATCGCTGTTAGAGGTGATATCCTGTCCCGTCCATAGCTCTGCGGATGATAGTACACTTCATACTTGTGACTTCACCTATAGAGCCTCTATACAGGGTGATTCATTGACAATGGACAACCTCTGAACCACATATAATTAACACCAAAATATTCGAAGATTCATCCCAACTTTTTATTGTAAAGTTTCTCAATAACTTATTTTTATTTGGTGAATAGATGGCGCTAGTAGCACCCTGTTACTTCAGTAAATTAGATGGTATTGTCTTCTTTGTCCACTGAATGATGACAAAATAAATATAAAATAAGTTAAAATATGAAAACCCCTTACATTCTACCTAAACAAAGTACTCTTGTTCAAGTTGTATAACTTTATCGGTTTTTTAATTATTTTTTTCAGCCAGAGGTGCAAGGTCTATAGTATTAGATTAGATTTCGAATCACTATTAGAATTTTTTATATTATTGTATTACAAAATTACAAGGTGGACTGTTCGCAATTTTCTCTGAAACCACAATATGAGTTGCTTACACTTACCAAAATAGTTTTTTACACATGAAATTCGTATCATATCGCTTACCTGAAACAAATAAAACACAATAATTATCAGTTGTTGGTGCGTTATAAAAAAATATGTGTCGGCATAAACAACAAATTTGATAGTCCCTTGCTTTTTTGTTTCAATATTTTCAGTACGGTCGTCCCGATATGGATCCCTGAGGTACTCCAACACCCTGTCTATTCGATTCAACTATAGACACGGTATACAGGGTGGCCAAGATAAGAATGAACTCGATAGGTATCTTGGAGATTGTAAATGTTCCTCCGTTTTTCTCCTCCATGAAATATGATATGATAAAGGAACTAATCTTCCTGAAACCAAAATTTGTGATACATCTCAGAGGTCGTTATGAAAAATACCTCGTTATATGAGATGTAGATATTCTTGTTTTTCCTATGAGAAAATCAAAGTTGATGATGATTTCTTGAAGATGAAACGAAATTCGTTTACGCCATTTTTTAAGCTCACAAATTTCTGAATTAATTTTTTTTCAAATATCTCGAAAGCGAAAGAAGATAAGCAGTTTCTGCATGCATAAGGCGCAACTTTTCTCTCTTTTGACCAAATCCGTATCTCCTACCACAGATTAGAAAACCTTACAGATGAGATATTCCGCCCATTTTGTTTGATGTACCGTTTTCATTGACCTCGGACCTTTAAATTTTGCGCATTGCAGTTGCCGGATAGTCGTTGTCACCGCTGGAACTACTGATGTGCAATGTTGCCATTTTAGTAATGCATATAATCAACACCAATATTTAATCAGAATCTGAATTCCTCAAAATGGTGATATTCTCATCAAATAAAAAAGTTTGATTGAAGTCAATAAAAGTATTCACAGTTTTTCGTCCTTTGGAAAACAATGTAATTTAATATTCTCCATTTTATAATAATAATAATAATAATAATAATAATAATAATAATAATAATAATAATAATAATATCGTCTTTATTATTTCCATATATATGATATATATAAAAGATATCTTAAGAAATAAAGGGCGAAGTTCATTTTCTGCAAATCAAACATTTGAAGAAAATGTTCTTCCAGTTAACCCCTATTTATTTGTAGATGATTTTATATCTTCATATACCTCGTTATATAGACAGTAATGATTACCAATAAACATATCATGTACCTGATTCACATTTCAGATATAATGAAGGTATATATCACAGGTTGTTCAATCTGTGCAGTGAAAATCCTCAAAACCTTTATTATTATTCCTTTTCAATTATAGTTTATGGAAAATATGTTGTACATTGTAATAACATAAACCCATCCAAAATACTGGATCGTGAATCGTGTAAAATGAAGAAAACATTTGTAACATAACCAACAAAATGATGACAACGATATAAACAATACTAGATCAATTGTTCAGCGCCTGTGCATGTCTACGACTGGACCTTTAAATTTTGCGCTTTCGACATCTCTCTCTAATCTTATCCGCTCTGATTGTCTCATCTGTGACTCATCACCACAGATTATCTGTGCTTCTACCGTCAACAAGATACCCTAGTGACACCCATGCTGTTCATTCTTTTCATGGCCACCTTGTATAGTTGTTACGCATTCAGCTCAAGTATCGTCGAGAGCCTGTTGATGTGGCCATTGGGAGACTTTCAACAAGTTTTCCATCAAAGAAAATCTCGCAAAAGATTGACGCTGACTATATTATGTAGCATAGAGTGTATAGTCGAGTTGGTCTTTCTTTGTTCGGAAAATTGTGGAGGACTGGCTTAGAAACAGGTGCAAAAAAAAACTGGAGAAGTTCTTTGGATTCAGTCAATATATAATTATACCGGGTGTAATAGGATCATGGTACACCCCCCTTATCTCCGTTAGTTTTGGAGGTAATTAATTGAAATTTGGGATATGCTATGAATATAATAAGCGGCACTTTTTGACCTACAAATGATTTATTTCTCACTTCCGGTATCGCCGGCGATTTTCACTGTTACAGGGGTAGTTTTTGAGCTTGATATAAAATATGAAACGGGTTGCTTATGCTTTCTCTGCTCATTTTAAACAAGTGGTAAAAAAAAAGTTTCCAGAAACAGAAAATTAATGTATTGCTCGATATAGGTGATCTACAGGAACTCTAATATTTTGTTTCTGGCGCGGCGACCATTTCTATTTTCACACCGGTGAACGGTTCGATACGTGACAAACAACGGTTCGAATAACCCTGTATAGTTCGTTCGTCCCAATTCCCCGAATCGTCATCGAACAATCAGAATCACAGCCCGTAAAACTCGTAAAAGCAATTTACGAACGAAAATCGGGCTGTCCCTTCCCATCCCACACCACCTTTTACCTGAAGATTTTTATTATCGGCTTGGGTCACCCTATTGAGTTCGAGGCAGGTGCAAAAATCTCGAAGTCTGTTACAAAATTAGAGAAATATGGAATTTTTCAAGTATTTCGTTATCCATAACATTTTATGAATATGTCACTGATTGGCGATGAAGAAAAAAATCGATGGCGAATCTGAAAATTTTCTAGCCAAAAGAAATTAAATATACAGGGTGTATCGAAATTAGAGTGTGCAATATTTCTTCGGATGCTTCTATACCACCAAAAATGTTTAAAAGGATATAACACCAATGTCACCTCCATGATAAGAGATATCATAATAAAATACAAAGTTCATACTAAGCTGCCTAATAGATACCCAAAATCTTTTCGAGAGGAAAAAAAACTTCCTGAAAAATAGCTACTATAGGTACTATTAATTTGTGGTATACTTTCGATATAATGAATCATACAAACTATTTTATTTTTGAGACAGCTGTAGAAAAATGTATTTTCGGTAAACTACCTGTCACCTATTTACCTGGTCAAAATAGTATGCACAACAATAGCAATTATGAATATGTATAGATATTTTTTATATAAATCCTCAAATACTATTTTTTTGTTACATTTTGATTTCACCTCTGAATTTTTAAAATTATTTTTGAAAATGTTATTGAGATATATCCACCTCGATATCCACAGCTAACAAGATAATAACAACTTAGAATTCGATAACTTTCAAAAAAAGTCTGAGAATTAACTTGATTGTAAATAAGAAAGTTAAATATCATTGCATAAGCTTTCTATTAGATATTCAATGTCAAACTCAGTTCAAAATGGTAAACTTCATGAATAAATTCAAATTGGATGAAGTTGAAAATAAGATTTCAAATTTCTACAAGAAAATATTAATTTATCGTTTTGACAATGGCAGAATAAGACTGAAATTTTCGTAAATATTATTACAGTCCAATGATGAGCAATTTGATTCCACCTCTAAATTTAAAAAATCATCTTTTAGGATTATTTCAAAATGTTATTGAGAAATATTCATTGGTTACAAAGTTGAATAATAACTTATATTTCAGTGAGTAACAAACAAATCCTGAGAATCGGCATCATTGTCAATACAAAGGTAAAATAAAAATACAAAAGTGAAAAATCATATAATAAGCTTTCTGGTAGACATTCAGTGCCAAACTCAGTTCAAAATGGAACACTTCTGGAATGGATTCAAATTGGATAAAGTAAAAAACACGATTTCCGCGAGAAAATATCCATCCCATGTTTATACAATGTTGCCGATTTTCCGAATTTGCCTAAAAAATCCTAGATATCACAAATGTATCATAAAATCATCAGACATGACTATCTGATTTTCTGGTCCTATATAGCTACTGCTATTGATAACACAGTCAGAATGTTTACATGATGAAGCATCACCTGAGCAATCTGATTCTCCCCCATCTCAACAACCAACCCTCGGACAGGTGAAAAAATCCTCGCAATCCAACAGGCCTCTAAACGCTTCCAACACAATTCCCAAGGAGAGAAACCATTCTTAAACCACCCACACACACACACTTTCCACCGCACTGTTCAAGAAACAATCCCCCAATTCGGCACCGTCGATCTCACACCAACACAGGCGATTTCCTTGATTCAATTAGCCCCAAAAAATCGATGATTCCCTTCCAAATCTCGTGTTGTTTGCTTTTTTCGACAAATCCTCACACGTGTCTAAGTCTTACGAGGGTGGCGCTACACACACACTCTGTGGGGGTTGGAACGGAACTGACTCTGGGGCGGATTCGGGGTTGGTCCTCGTGCTTCCCCCACCACTGCGCCCAATGGATCGATGGGGTCGTTGGGGAGCGTGCAGGGTCGGGGTGGCCCAAAAGGGTTAGTTTTCGTCGCGGGTAATTAGCGGTTCCACAATTATTATAACACTACATCTTTTCCAATCGTAGTTCAAAATGCGTCGAATTGATTTCGAAAAGTGTCATTTGTATTTCAAATTGGTCAATTTCTTTTCAAAAACATTAAAATGTATCTCAAATTTATCAATTTATTCCAAAATGCGTCGATTATTGCAAATTAGTCAATTTGATTCCAAAGAATATCGAATATAATTCAAAATTATCAATCCAATGTCAAAATACGTCAATTGTATTTCAAATTAATTGATTTAATTTCAAAAAATTCCATGTCAATTCCACCTAACACCCTAACCTAACCCTTGCCTGTGCTTTTTGTACTTTTTCAGTTTTGAAATTCAAATAATGCATTACGAAATACAATACGAATTCAAATGACTATTTTTGAATTTGAAGTGTTATTTTATAAAATTGATTTGAAAATTTCATAAATTTATTTTCAACCAATTAGGAGGCTCCTTTTTGTATACGTTGCTTATAGCAACGGGCGATTACCGTGATTATTTCATTCATGCTAAAATACACGTTTTTGATTGGTTGTAATGATTGTGTTGATAAGCAATAACACCATGTTTTCGATTTTGTATTTCGGCTCCTGATTGGCTATTGGATACCTACATGCTGTGTTTTCGTTTCTGTATTTCGCTTTCTGATTCGTAGGCAGTAGGGTAGTTTAATTAAACAACGACTTACCAGTTGCAATCTGTCATAGTATTTTCCGATTCCCTGGTAAATAAATGCCACTACACCAAATTTCCGTCTGAACCATGATAAACACACACTATTAATATGTATCCACTTCATTTTCGACAAATTATGGATAATTTCAGCAAGAATTAATACGAATTAATATAATTTAACCTAACCACACAAATTGTGACAACAATCATTGTCAATCAAAATGAATTCAGCTCAGTAGTACCTAGTGCTTAGGTAATCTTGCCTACATCATACAATGACATAAATGTATTGTTGGTTGCATAACAAATCTTGTGTCAAACTACAATGGGAAACCACACTCGCGCTGTGCGCTCGTGTAGTTTCCAAGCAACATGATTTGTTTCTCACAATCGAAGGAATTTTTGTTTCGATAATCATCAATACACTTGTATTACATACGATAATTTTCTTAGTTCCTATTGACGGAATTAATAAGTGATAATTTTTCAAAAATGAAGTGTCTTATATTTAATGACAAACGTCACTCAGAATAAAATCTGGATAGACATGTGATATTTAGATGTTATGATTGAAAACGGATTACTGTTTTGAATGTTCCTGAAATATTAGTAATAATCAGTAACTATCCACAGTATCTACACAGAATAGGTCGTATAGGGTTCATCTTCTCATCATATTAACAGCAAGTTTAATTTACAAAATTTTCTTACCGAATTTCCCACGCAGCAGAATTAATTCCCTACAATTTTTTTCTCGGTTTCACTCATGTTTTTGTTGATAGAAAATTTCCCTCGTCTAAAAACATTCGTGACCTTGAAAAATATTATCGGTAATAATTCTGATGTTAGGGAGATTACAAGTGATAATTTTGAAATACAATTGATGTTTTTTTAAACTGAAATGACCAATTTGAAATACAACTGACGAATTTTGAAATTGAATTGATAATTTTGAAACATTTTTGTTACTTTCCAATTTAGTTCAAAAATGGTCGATGGTATTTCCAAATGGTCATTTGTATTTCGAAAAATATCGTTCCCATCTACTTTTTGTTTGTATTTTATTGCATTTGTATGTATTTTTCATTGCATTTGTTCATGTTTTATTATTGCATTTTAATCCACTTTAATTCGTTGAGAAAATATATAATTATTCTTTCTCTGACATATCTTTTTCGTACTCTTCTGATTGAATCTAAAAGATGAATATAATATCTATCATCTACCTGATGTACTGGGTGATTCGAAATTTGATCTGGAAATTTTGAGGGCATATTGATGGGCGTTTCAGATTGAAAACATCCCCAATTTTTGTCATCAAGATGACAAATATTGCATTATTAGTAAATTAACTGACGAAATGTAGTTTGTTGATGTAATTCATGATTGTTTTCACTTGTGAAAAAAAAACTTCTCAAGTGGGCGAAGACGGTCCAGATGTGGTCGTGGCTTTTACGCGGTTTTTCATTTTCTATCGTTTAAGTATGCACGATCTGGAATATTTTCGGGATTTCTAGGATTATTTTCCTCGATGAATAATGATGGGAAGAATTGATTTGAATCGGAAATGGATTCAGCTAGGCACATAAAAATGACCTGGAACAAAAGTAATACGTTCTGCTGACAATTCCAATGGACTGGATGAAATTAACGGACAACGAGAATAAATGTCAAATTTTATTTTTCTACAGCAGCATACTCGGACTCATGTGAAGTTGGCGCCGACTTTTTTCGAAAACAATTATTTTTTAGAAGTTCTGTGCAGATTCCATATGGTTCTAGAGTTCCTGACTAAAAGTTTTAATAGTTCCGGCAAACTATGGATTTAGATGAAAAAATTAAAATTTAGGCGCCAACTTCACGCAGCGCCGTTTTTTTCCGAAAAATGAGTTCTGATTATTTTTTGTTGTGTATTTGGGAGAGTTCTGGAGTTCTTGATTGATTTCAAGAATATATAGTTCTGGTGAATTGGAACAGTTATTGAAAAAAATTGATTCTGCAAAAATTTCGAAAAAACAATTCACTTTTAAACAGAGTTCTGAGTAGCGCTCGACTAGTTCTACGAAATAGTTCAACTGTATTTTAGTGAAAAAGTTATACTTTTCAAGTTATCGGCCATAATATGGTGCAACTTTCGAATTTGACCTTCGATGAAATAAAGAACAATAAATGAATTGGAACAGTTTTGAGGAGAGTTCTGAGTAGCGCTCGACGAGTTCTACAAAATATCCTAACTGCATTTTTGTGAAAAACTGATACTTTTCGATTTATCGATGATAATAAGGTGCAATTTTCGAAACTCACTATCCATCAAATAAAGAATAAATAATTTGGAACAGTTAAATCGAAAAGTATCAGTTTTTCACAAAAATGCAGTTGGGATATTTTGTAGAACTCGTCGATCGCTACTCAGAACTCCTCTCAGAACTGTTCAAATTCTTCTCTTGTGTTTTCGGTATTTTATCGAAAGTGAAGTTGGAAAACCTTATTATAGTCGATGAATTGAGAAATATCAGTTTTTCACAAAAATGCAGTTGGGATATTCTGTAGAACTCGTCGAGCGCTACTCAGAACTCCTCTCAGAACTGTTCAAATTCTTCTCTTGTGTTTTC
Organism: Chrysomela aeneicollis; assembly: GCA_029955515.1. Classification (NCBI taxonomy): domain Eukaryota; kingdom Metazoa; phylum Arthropoda; class Insecta; order Coleoptera; family Chrysomelidae; genus Chrysomela; species Chrysomela aeneicollis. Next base: position 25,553,909 of record JARUHQ010000005.1, read on the forward strand.
GGTATTTTATCGAAAGTGAAGTTGGAAAACCTTATTATAGTCGATGAATTGGGAAATATCAGTTTTTCACGAAAATGCAATCAAGTTGTTTTGTAGAACTCGTCGAGTGCTACTCAGAAATCTTCTCAAAACTGTTCCAATTCATTTATTTTTCTTTATTTCATCAAAAGTCAAATTCGAAAGTTGCACCATATTATGGCCGATAACTTGAAAAGTATAACTTTTTCACAAAAATGCAGTTGGGATATTTTGTAGAACTCGTCGAGCGCTACTCAGAACTTCTCTCAGAACTGTTCAAATTCTTCTCTTGTGTTTTCGGTATTTTATCGAAAGTGAAGTTGGAAAACCTTATTATAGTCGATGAATTGAGAAATATCAGTTTTTCACAAAAATGCAGTTGGGATATTCTGTAGAACTCGTCGAGCGCTACTCAGAACTCCTCTCAGAACTGTTCAAATTCTTCTCTTGTGTTTTCGGTATTTTATCGAAAGTGAAGTTGGAAAACCTTATTATAGTCGATGAATTGGGAAATATCAGTTTTTCACGAAAATGCAATCAAGTTGTTTTGTAGAACTCGTCGAGTGCTACTCAGAAATCTTCTCAAAACTGTTCCAATTCATTTATTTTTCTTTATTTCATCAAAAGTCAAATTCGAAAGTTGCACCATATTATGGCCGATAACTTGAAAAGTATAACTTTTTCACAAAAATGCAGTTGGGATATTTTGTAGAACTCGTCGAGCGCTACTCAGAACTTCTCTCAGAACTGTTCAAATTCTTCTCTTGTGTTTTCGGTATTTTATCGAAAGTGAAGTTGGAAAACCTTATTATAGTCGATGAATTGAGAAATATCAGTTTTTCACAAAAATGCAGTTGGGATATTCTGTAGAACTCGTCGAGCGCTACTCAGAACTCCTCTCAGAACTGTTCAAATTCTTCTCTTGTGTTTTCGGTATTTTATCGAAAGTGAAGTTGGAAAACCTTATTATAGTCGATGAATTGGGAAATATCAGTTTTTCACGAAAATGCAGTCAAGTTATTTTGTAGAACTCGTCGAGTGCTACTCAGAACTCTTCTCAAAACTGTTCCAATTCATTTATTTTTCTTTATTTCATCAAAAGTCAAATTCGAAAGTTGCACCATATTATGGCCGATAACTTGAAAAGTATAACTTTTTCACAAAAATGCAGTTGGTATATTTTGTAGAACTAGTCGAGCGCTACTCAGAACTCTGTTCAAAAGTGAATTTTCTTTTCGAAATTTTTGCAGAATCAATTTTTCTCAATAACTGTTCCGATTCACCAGAACCAGAAATCCAGAACTCTCCCAAATACACAACAAAAAATAATCAGAACTCATTTTTCGGAAAAAAACAGCGCTGCGTGAAGTTGGCGCCCAAATTTTAATTTTTTCATCTAAATCCATAGTTTGCCGGAACTATTAAAATTTTCAGTCAGGAACTCTAGAACTATATGAAATCTACACAGAACTCCAAAAAAATAATTGTTTTCGAAAAAAGTCGGCGCCAACTTCACATGAGTCATACTCGGCAGATGGCTCGACAGCATACATATAAAGAAATAAAATATCCCTAAAAACCAACGTATTCAAAATGATCCAAATCTCGTTAACTTCAACCGTGACTTTAACTGAAAATTCGAAAAATGATTTGCAATGTCCAATCAATGATATGCGCTTCGTTGATTTCACGAAACAGTTCATTCCATTCATTCATCGATTTGATTCTATACTATAAACAACAAAATGTAATCATAGTAATCACGAGAAATGTGTTGATATTTTTCTAATCTGAACAATTATTTTCCAGTAGATATGTCAAAACCTTCCCTGAAGAGAATCATCCCACATTGAATTTTTATTTTGGAGACACAATAAGAACTGTCAATATCCATATGCAGAAGTAGTATTTAACAGATGCAATCGCAATACTTGTACCTGCATTTCCAGAGAAATGTGTTGATATTTTTCTAATCTGAACAATTATTTTCCAGTAGATATGTCAAAACCAACCCCTGAAGAGAATCATCCCACATTGAATTTTTATTTTGGAGACACAATAAGAACTGTCAATATCCATATGCAGAAGTAGTATTTAACAGATGCAATCGCAATACTTGTACCTGCATTTCCAGAGAAATGTGTTGATATTTTTCTAATCTGAACAATTATTTTCCAGTAGATATGTCAAAACCTTCCCTGAAGAGAATCATCCCACATTGAATTTTTATTTTGGAGACACAATAAGAACTGTCAATATCCATATGCAGAAGTAGTATTTAACAGATGCAATCGCAATAATTGTACCTGCATTTCCAGAGAAATGTGTTGATATTTTTCTAATCTGAACAATTATTTTCCAGTAGATATGTCAAAACCTTCCCTGAAGAGAATCATCCCACATTGAATTTTTATTTTGGAGACACAATAAGAACTGTCAATATCCATATGCAGAAGTAGTATTTAACAGATGCAATCGCAATACTTGTACCTGCATTTCCAGTAGAGATCTGTCCTATTGTTTGGGGGCATTTTTCTCCTCCACATTCATTTCCCGAATTCCTCTCGACTATTCGAGCCCTTCGTCTTCATCCCTCATCCCCACCCCTCACATACTTCACGACCACCCTCGGTGATTTCGCCATCGTCCGGATGATGGCCCGGAATTTTCCTCTTTTTTTTTCCGGCCATTCGGGCCTTCTGATAAATGACTTATTTAGGGGGGAGCTAGTTATCCGTTTTTTTTTCTCTCGCCTGTCTAGCATCAGATTACGCCATCCGAGATCGTTCTTGGATGGACCAAATCCGCATGGAATTTGCATGTTGAATAAAACTGAGACTTGTGCAGCTACACGGACAATATTTTTTTTCTATTTTGGTCTTATAATGAAAACATTATGAAACGCAAATGCGTATCGGAATAGCTTCTATTTCGATACGCATTTTTTATTATTCCGAGATTGGTACAATCGAACTGTCAAATGAAAGTCAGAAGAGTTAGGCCCAGTTTACTTCTGAGCGATTTGGTTTTGGTGATATTATCAGTGAAAAACTCAATGTTTTAATTGGTGAATTTCAATTCAGTGTAATTTGATTTAAATCGACCAATAAAAACAATAACAACATTGAATTTTACACCGCTGGTATTGCAATAATCAAAATCGCTAACTGTAAACCGGGCTCTACGCTTCTGCGTCAGATTTTAATTATTTCAATGCCATCATTGTTGCCAATCAAAGATATTTCTGTTATTTATCGATATTGAATCCATTTTTTTCTTCAAATCAATTCAAAATAGAAAAAATTGCATATATGACACACGTTTTATAAGACACGTTGTCGCACTTGTTCACTTGCAACAACGCGTGCGACAAAATAGCGTCTTATAAAACTTGTATCAAAATATACTATTTCCTACGACCACGTATGATAACGTCAATAATCACACTGTTTTGATATTCAGAAAGTAGCTCATATCACCATGGTATTGTTTATAGTGTTGATATGAAAAATATCACAACGGTCGCCTGAATTGATAGAAATAATTAGGTATATTGTGAAGGTACTCACTGTTCTCAAATCAAATTCATATTATTTATTGAAATTTCTGTCTCGTTTCGAATTATACCGATAATTCTTTATCTATTAATTTCAATGTGTCTGATACATAACCTCTGAATTCACTTTAAAACGGGCACCTATACTCTTTGCTGGAACTATTTCGATGTTGATGACAGCGGGTGAGATCATTCATAAGAGTACGGCTACAGTTTCATGCGCGGCTTGCTGCTTGCATCAGTTTAATATCACAGTATCACCAACGAGAAGATTCTTTGGTATCACAGATGTTTGCAAAGAGTCAAGGACGCACTAACTCGAGTAACTCGTACGCGCTTGCGAACTACATACTTCTATGATTCTGTATTCCTGGTTGCGTGAGTACTGGCGCTAGCAGGTGAATGGTGTCAAGGTTGTTTATGTACGCTAGTGTCAATATCACTAAAATTTGTCCAAACTAAACTAACTCAAATAATCAGTAATTCACATAATGAGGAGTTGTCAGAGAAGTATTCGGATATCATCTTGATAATGGAAATGAACAGTACTTGATATCGAATCAAAACCACCTGAAATTATAGAGACCGCTCAAGTTACATTTTTGACAAGACCTCCCGCGAAATGAAAGTATTCGGAGTCGTAGGAAAAATAGTGTACAAAACTCGTTGGAAAGTGCATTTCCTTCACTCGTTTCCGCACTCACCGCTACGCGGCTCGTGCTAAACGACTACTCGTGTGAAATATATCAATTTCCACACTTGTTGTGTAATATACTATTTCAATTTTGGTCTTATAATGAAGTTATTATGAAACGCAGATGCGTATCGAAATAGCCTCAGTTATTCGCAGGTTGGTACAATCGAACTGTCAAATGAAAGTCAGAAGAGTTAGGCCCAGCTTACTTCTGAGCTTTTTTGGATTTGGTGACACTAACAGTGGAAAACTCAATGTTTTTGTTGGTAAATTTCAATTTAGAGCGTGATTTGATTCAAATAACCAATAAAAACAATAACAATATTACATTTTTAACCGCTGATATCGCAAAACTCAAAATCGCTCAACAGTAAACGCTTGTGCGTCAGATTTAAAATATTTCAATGTGATCATTGTTACCAACCGAAGATGTTTCTCTTATTCATCGTTATTAAATCATTTTTTTTTAATAAAAGACTTCAAGTTAATGCAAAATAGAAAAAATTGTATATGACACACGTTTTATAAGACACGTTGTCGCACTTGTTCCCATAAACTATCATATTTCTTTTCATAGGATAAAAGATGCAAGAGAATATTGAAAATCGCACCAACAAAATTCACAGAACTTCATTAAAAACTCCTTTGAGGAGTTTCAGCTGGATGTCCCTATCGATTCATGGCTCTAGCAGAAGTGATAAGCCAAAGAGATATGATATTTACATTGAGCACTCGAGTATCAAGTGTGTTTATTCAAGGGTAGGATGACATTTTTATTGCCAGGCTCCAAAGCGATAACAACCATTAGAGCAATAAACAACGTTTGAACGAAAATCTCTCCAGACAGATTTATGCGATGCAGGTGAAATATAAACAGTTGAAAAATATCAGTGAAGGCTATAGAAGAAATAGGAAAAAAGCGGAAATATTGATCTCACTTACTGTGAAAAAATCATCTACAACTATCAAGTTGATAGTGACTGTGATTTCAAACTTTTTTGAATGACAAAATGGCGATATTAGCAAGAAATAAATTTCAAATATTCCAAAATCAATGTCCAGAAACACCATAAAAGTGTAGATGATCTATTTTTGAACATTCTCTCTAGATTCACTAATGGAGACCTCAAACCAATGTCTAGAACAACTAATCAAAAAATTTGGAAGACTTGAGATATAAAATTAGTGAGATAAGTCGTTTAATCATAGCAGAAAATTCAATTTCATGAAACTTGTAATTTTATGTACAGGATGTCCCCAAACCATGGTGCCAAATTGGAACGGAAGATTCCTCTCGAAAAATAAGCATTGTGTTGAATATGGAAACATTTTCAAAATGTTAGATTTGCAGAAACTTTCTGGTACAATAAGTGGTGTACAAGGAGGATATGATTACGCCAATATCACAAACCCCTCTAAGCCCCTTCTTTTGTTTCAATTTCTTACATTTATATCGATTTCGATATTGAATATATGCCAAAAAAACTTTAGCAGATTTTGCAGCAGTCTATCAACTAAGTAATAAACAAGGACTGTAAAGTTCCCTAACCAGCATATATTTCGATACATTTTTCTTGAAAACAAAACACGAAAACTCCGGCTCATTTTATTGAAAACTCTGGTAACGATTGTACCATCAATTAACTCGAAGACACTGCTTTTCCGAAGAACACCAAGCGAAATCCTTTACAATAGCTGCACCATTTCTATACCCTTTGTCTCCTCGTGTTGCCTCAGACGCTTTGCTATAGCAGGTGATCAGGCTTTCATAAAAGAAACTCCGAAAAATAAACAAAAAAAACTTTTCCCATTACGAACCCATTTGAGACTCATCGATACGAGTAGTCTACTGTGTTATAAATGATCATTTCTGAAAGAAAAACGACGGTAAACTTATCAGCGTTTGTGGGAAATGCAAGGAAAACCACTGACACGGATTTATGCCGAGAGAAATATAAGGAAACACGGGATGTGTAGCAAATGCTTGCAGCATCCATTATCTGGATCAATACGAGTACTTTCGCTAAGCTATTTTCTTACCCAAGAACAGAAATAATTTCACTAAATATTCGAACATGCATGTACCTATTTTATTTGTTTAAATCTCGAGCTGTGATCCCATGATTCAATGAAATCGAGAATCAAATATTGCTTATGAAATCTGGGAGATTGACAATGAAGAGCAAGAACGTGAAATAAAATATGAATAATGGAATCCGGACAATTCCAAAGGCGCCAAGAGAATAAAGGACATTTCAGGGAAAAAGAAAAGCAATCCTGATTTACGTGCAACTAAAAGATTCATCCTGATAAACGAAACGTTTTCTATTCTCGAGAAAACAAAGCCGTTTTAAAATGTTACCCATCTGATAGCGGATAATGGTACGTTGTGAAATCTCATTGCTGTTCTCTGTTCTGATCGCTTCTCGTTCATTCCGGAAGTTCCGGGATAACGGTTCACAGTAGACCACTTACTACGACTTTTTGAAGCGGAAGTTAGTCTTAACAATAAAAATTATTGTTTCGAGAAAAAAAAATTTTAGTGACCACCCAGTAGGTGTGAATTTGGAGTTGAGGGCCACTGGACGATTTGATATCGATAATCTGATTCGTTACTTAGACCATTATGTAGTTAGGATAACCGTATAGAATTTAAAAAATTGATCAATGACTCTAATCGGGCGTTTATTAGTTGATTTCGATGAAGATAAATCAGAAATTCATCCATCCTCTTTTGTCGCATTCCTCCAACATCCACCAGATTTTTTCCAACGTGTCTCTGGAAATAGTAATCTGGTCCATTTTTGGTGGCTCATCAGATTTTCCACCGGGTGGCATCGCTCCTGTCACATGAATCACAAAGCACAACATGAAACAAATGTGCACCAACTCTTTTTCAACTCCATACGCTATTTCCTCCATGAACCTATCATAGGCGAAAGGTTCAACATCGCAACCGAGAGACTGCAGAGTTTCCGTAAACATTCGATGGTAATGCTCCAAAAAACAGTCCAGATTGGCCTTGAGGACCTCCGTTTCCACGCTGGTCATCAAGAAGAACAAAAGGTCCACAGTTGGGGTATCGTAACTGTACATTTGGAAGTCTACGAGCTTGCTGTCCACTGGTTTACCCTCCTCGAATTTGACCATCACATTGTTGACCCAAAGATCTCTGTGCGTGACGGTGGAAAAAGGTTCCCGGAAGTTGTCTCTAGGAAGCTCTCCAAAGTGTTTCGAAGACTTGGCCAGCTTAGGCATCAAACGTATGCAAGACTCTTTCGCTTCTAGAGCTTTTTTTATCAAGGCGAGTCCCTCCTCAATGGGTGGTTTGGGCCCTGGAGCATTGTTGCAGGCGAAGAAAGGTTTGACTTTTTCGTTGAAGGTTTTAACGTCTTGGAGTTTGAGGGCTAGCGGTACTGCGTGGAATTTTGCGATAACCGATAGTAGGTGCATAGTTGTAGACAGGTCGAAGCCTTTGTAGCGATCTACGTTGATGTAACCTGAGAGGGAGGATCATGGTGAGAAATTACTCTTCACCGCCACGTTTCAACCTACCTTGGACTTTCAGATTCTCCAAAAGCAGTACAGCGTCCTCATCCACTAATCCATCATCATCGTTGGCCAAATTCTTTCTGGCCCCATAAAAGGCAGCGAAATTATCGATGACCTGCGTCACCCCACAACGTCTCTGAAACTCTTGCCAAGCGGGCACCAAAGTATCGTAGAAGGCCTTCTCCATCATGAAACTCACTTGGACGTTGAACATTTTCCGGAAAAATTCAGATTCTGGAATCAATTTTGCGACGAAGCTGTTGATAGTTCCGTCTTGCAGGGTCAAATCCAGCAGGAGCATTTCGCTTCCGTAGTTTTCTCCCGGCGCTGTAAGTCTGGTAATCTTGGAGGCCACTATCGTCCCAACTCCGCCCAGGTGGTGAAGAAACAGCTTGTCTAAATCTTTGATTTGTGGCATTTCTGACATTTTCAAATGATCTTCAACTGATGGTAGGACCGCAACTACCTGTATGCGATTGACGATATGATTAGAGAAAATGTTGTGTAGATTGTGCTTATTGAAGGTATATGTGGGTTTATCAGTGCTGATAAAACAGCTTGTTACGCACCATTATGGTATTATTGGTAGTTTTATTATCGTAGTTGGAAATCGAAAATCCTAAGTTAACTAGGCAATTAGAATATATTTTATGTATAATAATTATCTGCTATTAAACTATTACTATTGAAAAATGTTTAGTACATCTACCAACCATATTTTAAAATTTGATGGATATATGATGATTTTTCTTAGCATGACAATAGAAAATAGTAAAGCCATGTAAAGCATGGCAAATGTCATATCTGCATTAACCAAAGGTATTTGACTTTGAAAATATGAAAATATGAATTTTTTATAAAGAGTTAAATTTCATCATTATTCACTGCATAACAAACCTAGAAGACGATATTTCACAGTTTTGTGGAAAAAAATGTCTCGCCATAAAAAAACGTTCTCGATAACATGAAAACTGCAGATACGACCTTCTTGATTAGCACGGCAGTATTATACTGCATACTTTTCGAGTCAATAAAAAAATACTAGTATCAGTTAGGTATAAAACTATGTCAAAATTATTTCTGGCGTTAAGTTCAGTGCACCATTTAATTATAGGTTTTTGTTTATTCCAAATTCACATCCAAAGATCTTTCTATGACACGTTAACCTTAATCTTCCTTGATATATCTTGACTATATAACGATCCTCTAGAGATGATTTGGCATTAAAGCGACCTTCCGTTTTATTTGATTTAGAATGCTATAAAATACAGGATGTCCTACTTATCACAGTCACCATCATGAGCATCTACAAAACGGTGAGATATACCTACGAGGTCAGTTTGATGACACTGAATGTAAGGATTATCAATGCCAACTATTATGTGAAAGATATTTCAAAAAATCTTTTCGATTTTGTTTTGTACTTTTGTATTTTTTGAAAATTCCCTGAAAATTTCAATCCATACATTTTTGTTAAACAGATGTATTCTTCAGTGGAATCAGTAGAAGAACTAATGTTGAGCTGTTGATACTTTAATATCTCTTCTGATTAAAACAAATATATCAAATGAAAGTACATAACAACAAAAACATCAGAGGTCCAGTCGTCCAGTTATCAAAGTATCTTCATGTAATAACACATTTCCGAAATTTTGAAACATGAGTACTAACTTCTATTTTTCAAATGCAGGTCATACCGAGGTTCAATAACTTAGTCATTGCAAGCTCGACCTGTATATGAAAAAAATTGAAGTCAGTGCAGATATCTCAAAATTCCGAAGATATTTTGGAATTTTTGACATATCGAACTGATATTAATTATTTTTTAGCCACTTTCGATAAAACCGTAATCTTTCTATTTTTTACGCACCCCTTAAAATGGAACCCCCCTTTAACTTTTTTGTTCTTGAAGATATGAAAAAATGTAAAATAGTAAAGTTGAATGAAATAACTTGAATTTTGATTAACCGATGTCTTGATATACAGGGTCTGTCATTTTCTTGAAATGGACAGCAACTTTAGTTTTTCAAATGGAACACTATGTATATTTTCTCGAAATTCGATAGAGCTTTCATTTCTGATTTCATTGATATCAACAAATTGTATATTTTGGTGGAAAATTACCGAGTTATTGACAATCAAAGAAGATCAAAATAACGCTTCATATGTCTCATGTCTCATATAATTATCACCTAATATAATTTAACTTGGTGGGCTTTGAAAATATATATCTTCATTGTTTATTATCAACGAAGATGTCAAGGTATTGTTTATTTTGGAAGTTACAGTGTTTTTTGCAAATTGATCATCAAGTTACAATCAATAATTTTTCAAAAACCATCTTTTGATTACTCCATGCCACATTTCCTGATGAAAAATGAAGAAACGAAAACTTATTTTACATCAGGTATGTTTAGATACAACTTGAAGAAAAATCGCTAAAATTCAATAATTTTAATATTCTCGATTAATTCTCAAAAAATCATTCAGTTTAATGATGCATGTTAACAAATATCAGAAATTCATCCATCCTCTTTTGTCGCATTCCTCCAACATCCACCAGATTTTTTCCAACGTGTCTCTGGAAATAGTAATCTGGTCCATTTTTGGTGGCTCATCAGATTTTCCACCGGGTGGCATCGCTCCTGTCACATGAATCACAAAGCACAACATGAAACAAATGTGCACCAACTCTTTTTCAACTCCATACGCTATTTCCTCCATGAACCTATCATAGGAGAAAGGTTCAACATCGCAACCGAGAGACTGCAGAGTTTCCGTAAACACTCGATGGTAATGCTCCAAAAAACAGTCCAAATTGGCCTTGAGGACCTCCGTTTCCACGCTGGTCATCAAGAAGAACAAAAGGTCCACAGCTGGGGTATCGTAACTGTACATTTGGAAGTCTACGAGCTTGCTGTCCACTGGTTTACCCTCCTCGAATTTGACCATCACATTGTTAACCCAAAGATCTCTGTGCGTGATGGTGGAAAAAGGTTCCCGGAAGTTGTCTCTAGGAAGCTCTCCAAAGTGTTTCGAAGACTTGGCCAGCTTAGGCATCAAACGTATGCAAGACTCTTTCGCTTCTAGAGCTTTTTTTATCAAGGCGAGTCCTTCCTCAATGGGTGGTTTGGGCCCTAGAGCATTGTTGCAGGCGAAGAAAGGTTTGACTTTTTCGTTGAAGGTTTTAACGTCTTGGAGTTTGAGGGCTAGCGGTACTGCGTGGAATTTTGCGATAACCGATAGTAGGTGCATAGTTGTAGACAGGTCGAAGCCTTTGTAGCGATCTACGTTGATGTAACCTGAAAAGGAAGATCGTGGTGAAAATATCTTCAACTTGAAACTGAATTCTGGAAAACCAAAAGTACCTACTTAGCAGATAAAAGTAATTGGAACATTTTGAAAACTATAGTACCACTAGGTATTCAAATTACAAATCTGGTTCAGCGAGAAATTTTGGTTTACTATTTTCATAACCCCTCAGCTTCGTGGGTGGTTAACTCTCATCTCCAGATTTAAAATACATTAAAAAATATATCAAGGCACAGATCCATCCTGACCATGCCTCAGAACACAACTGCATTTTTTAAAGGTGATTTGTCTTTAATGCCACCCAATTGTATAATCTTTTGCATGACGAATTCGATATGGATAAGATTAAATATAAATAAACATCTGATAGACAGTGAAATACTTGGGCAGGCATATCGATTACAGTTCAATCAATGTCATGTGACAGGCTAATAATACCTACCTCACACTTTCTCATTTTCTACACCTTTTCCAGTTGTATTTCAGAAACCATCAAGTTTATTTCAGAACGCGTCAATTGAATTTCAGAATAGTCATTTGTATTTCAGAAAGTATCAATTGTATTTCAGAATAGTGAGTTGAATTTCAGAAAGCGTCAAATGTATTTCAGAATCGCGAGTTTAATTTCAGAAAGCATCAATTGTATTTCAGAATAGTCAATTGACTTTCAGAATTCGTCATTTGTATACAATTGATATATTCTGAAATTCAAATGACGAATTCTGAAATAAAGTTAACTTTTCTGAAATACAATTGGTGCTTTCTGAAATCGAACTCGCTATTCTGAAATACATTTGACGCTTTCTGAAATTCAACTCACTATTCTGAAATACAATTGATACTTTCTGAAATACAAGTGACTATTCTGAAATTAACTGTCAACTGAATTTCAGAATTCGTCATTTGAATTTCAGAATATATCATTTGTATACAAATAACGAATTCTGAAATTCAATTGACTAATCTGAAATACATTTGACGCTTTCTGATATTGAACTGACTATTCTGAAATACAATTGATGCTTTCTGAAATACAAGTGACTATTCTGAAATACAATTGATAATTTCTGAAATAAACTTGACGCTTTCTGAAATACAACTGGAAAAGGTGTAGTATTAGTTATACAGAGTGGCACATAGTTCTTTTTATTGCCCATTTTGTTAGCCAAGTCAATTTGAAATCAATCGTGCGAGATGGGATAACTCCTGATTTTTCACAACCAACCTTTGACTTTCAGATTTTCCAAAACCAACACAGCGTCCTTATCCACTAATCCATCATCATCGTTGGCCAAATTCTTTCTGGCCCCATAAAAGGCAGCGAAATTATCGATGACCTGCGTCACCCCACAACGTCTCTGAAACTCCTGCCAAGCGGGCACCAAAGTATCATAGAAGGCCTTCTCGATCTTGAAGCTCACTTGGACGTTGAAGACCTCCCGGAAAAACTCATTTTCCGGTATCAATTTGGCGACCACGCTGGCCTCCTCCTTGTTTTTGGTTCCGTCATCCAGGGTCAAATCCACCAGGAGCATTTCGCTGCCGTAGTTATCTCCAGGCGCCGTAAGTCTGGTGATCTTGGAGGCTGCTATGGTCTTACCCGCGCCCAGGTGGTCAAGCAACAGTTTGTCCAAATGTTTGATTACGGGCACCGACATTTTGAAGACGTTGTTCGGGTGAGTGGTCGTGAGGTTCTACCTGTGTGAAATTGACGATCTAGGATTTTATCTGTTCAGTTATGTATCTGTTGCAGATAACGTGATCGGGCAGAATTTCGAGTAGATTATGGCAGAGTAAATAATCGGGTTGACAGTGGGTCAATAGCATCAGCTTATAAATAAAACTAGGTACTTGAAATTCACCAGAAATTTTCATATTTACCTGAAGCACGTGCCACCACGGCCACAGTTCCCTGTTCACTTGCACTATGCCAAACATTATTCACCGACATTTCGGTGCTTTGTAATGATGTAATAGCCGTAGCCTATCGTCTAAAATCATTTTCAAGTGGCCAATGAAGGTCAAATACTTAAACAATCGCGATTCGTGATCGGATACGCAAAAAGTGAAACGATATTTCGATATTATTATTATTATTGTCCTGTGCGTTTGATTGGGTTTGTATTTTTCAACGGACTGTGGACTAAATATATAGAACAAACAATAATTCGAAGAAATGTTGATATTCTTATAGTTATGTATTTATTTACCTTGTACCGATATTAACATCACAATCACACTACGACTACAACAATACTCTGTGGATATCATTTGTCATGTAATGACCTTCTGTTTGTTCATCGAATATTCAGCCTGATTATTGCTTTCGTCCTCCATCAGTGGCGGGTCAAAGCGTTAAAGAGAATCAATCAAAACTTAACAGTTCAGATCTGTAATGTGCAACTTCTTTCTTAGTTATATGTTCCATTATTTTACGCGGTTTTTGCCATAGACGACAATAAAATGAAGTAGCCGATAAAAATATGCTTTTATTTTGTATAAATGTTTACGATAATAATTCATGAATGAAGGTCTGTATAATAAGGTTAAAAGGGTGGAAAATACTAGTCTATGTTTTTTATTCGTCTGAGGTATCATATGACTTCAAATATTAGTAATTTTTGTGAACAAAAAATCTTGATTCACAAAAATTCCTGAAAAGAAAATAATATATGAGATAATTTGACGTTCACAAAACAGAGGATATATTCCATAAATAGGTTAATACCTAATACCTACCATGTAAACAATTTCAAATTAAAAATAGTGAAATTTCAATAAAGGAATCATAGGTACTGATAAATGATGCATATAATGTGTGTGCATATATTATATTCAATGCACAGGTTATTGAAAGTTCAAAATGAATAGCAAACATTCATATTTTGAAATGAAATTAAGTTTAACAAATATCAGTCAGGTAGAAATTGTGGCCATATTTGAATACAATGAATTTGTAAATTTCCAAATATTGTCAATATTCTTTCTTTACATTGAAAATAAGGTATAGATATTTTTTAGACTATTGTGAATGGTGAAAATAAAATACCAGCAATCCAGATTGTTTCTTTTATTTGCAGGTTTTTATATCCTCATTATAGCTCGAAGTATACAAAATTCCTGAATCTGATTACATGAAACATCATAATATAATTAGAATAGGTACTCCTTTTTTATAATACATTTTTTTTTAACCACTATCCCAATTGCCTTAGCAACCCTCAGAAGTTTTACGGAGTAAACTTGTACGAGTTAGGATAGCCATCTACCAATTTTGTATATCTCTTTCTTAAATTTGGTAGGGCAAATCACAGCTGATGTATGAGAATTCACAACATTTGCATGTTCACAACTCATCCACCTTTTCAAAAAGTAATCCCAAACAAAATCAGAGCCTTTTGGAAATGTGTGGTAAATAATACTGGAATTTTCTTGGTTTCTGTAACACCATGGGTATCTTGGTAATGGTAGAAGATAAGAATTTGGTTAAACGAGAAAAGTTGCGCAAGATAAGTACCTTTTACATGCAGAAATTGCTTATCTTTTTTCGATCCTATGATATTAGAAAAAAAATCGAATGTCGCAATTTTCGTTTTTTATTTATTTCTTGACTAATTTCTGGAGTTGATTTAGTAGTTATCGAAAAATGATGTGTGCATACTTTCTCATTGTAACTTCTGAACTTTAAAAAATGGATAGGAACAAAAATACTCTTTGTATCAAGACACATCTTTTATATCGACCTTTGAGGTATTCGAGGGTATATCTTCATATTGCTCATATTTCATGCAAAAGAAATCTTGCCACCCTGTATATTTTCTACGAATTTCTTGTAATAGATAAGATATCAATATCGATTTGTGAAAAATCCTCACTTTGCAGTCGAGATCCCCCTGTAAATAATTCCAACTTCAGCAACAAAGAAAAAGTGTATCAGTGCATGTCTCTGGAAGTGTGGAAAATCCCGGAAAAAACCCGATTGTGGGCCGTCCCCAATTTCATTTTTCTCGCCGCGCGTTGATCACAAAAAGTCGTGAGCAATTCCACAAGGAAATAACAAATGAAATTACCGACAGAGAAATACTTTGGGGTGTGTTCTGGAATGAGTTTCAGGAACGTATCGAACGGAAATTCCACGGGGAAAACAGAAATGAATGGTGATAATAATAATAATCTCTTTATTTACTCAGATTGATCTGTGCTACCACAGGAGTAAAAGTACATATGAAAAAGAGGAAAACGTCAATGAACAATATTGAAAAAATGACACGTTATTAAAATAGATAATGTCACAAAGTTGTAAAACTGAAAATGTGTACAAAAAATACATAGGTATAAGTATAAAACATAAAAGAAACAGATGTATAATACCACATAAATATAATAGTAAATAATTCCTTCCAATATTCAAGTATATAGTATTGGATTACAGATAAAACTCATCTATACTGTAGCAGTTCTTTGACAGAAGAGGTTGCTTAAGTCCTGATTTAAAGATATGTACATTTTCAGAATTTCTTATGTTATCGGGGAGTTTATTGAAGAGTTTGCAGCTCTGAAACTCAAAACTTCTTTGATAAAGAGCAGTTATGTTAGGAAGAGGAGGGATGCTTGGTTTGGTCATCCCCTATATTATACAATCTCAGTTATTATATCAGTTACGAGGTTGGTTGAATTAGGGCAAAGTTGCGCATTTTCATGCTGAACAATTGTCTAAAATTTTTTGGATGTGTCATTTTCCGTTCTCAAATTATTTGAAAAATAGTAGGGGAGAGGGGGTCTAGTTGTCACAATTTCCAATTAAACCCCATAAAAAGTGAGTTACATCAACTTCAGATTGATATGAGATATTTAATCGTGAAAGGCAACATAATGTCACATTTTCCTTCAAAATAAGATTCGAAATATCTCCAAATACTCATTCGGTCCAAGACTCTCCACACACAGAACGAAGGGTTTCCTCTTCCTCAGTTTCACTAGATGAAAGATTTTTGTGTGCTTCATTCTTGTTTTTATCTCTTGAAAGCTCTGATCTTTTTCGTGGAATTGGTTTCGTCTTTTTTGAATTCAACCAATGCATTCTACATTCACTGTGTCAATCGAGATGTGAATCGATGCATCGAGTACTAGTAGATATATTTCAATGTTCTGCGTGGTATTTTCCAGGAAAGTAGGTAGTTTTTTTTTTATTCGTAGTCTACCAGTAATAAAAATTAAAACTGTATTTTATATTTTTAATTGGATACGACTTCTTTTCAATAACGTAGTGTTTCGTAATATCGAGTTAAGGTTCGATAAATTTTATCAAAACCTTCCGTTACGCTTCTGATTGACCGGCCAGTTCGCACCTATTCAATAGTTCTAACTATATAAAAATCGAATGTGGTTATAGTTGTCACATGAGACAAATATCACCAAAAATAATGTGACAACGTGTACCTATGTTCATCCAGCAAATAATATTTCTAAATCACGAAAAATAATGTGCCTAACTTAGAAATACGTATATATATCGAAATATCACATTGCTGTAGATATAGTTTCGATGTCAGAATAATTGAAAAATCCTTATTCAACATGATGAATGAAGATTCACTTACAACATACTTTTTCACGTGAATTCCTTTCACTTCTTCAAAACAAACACAAATGCATTGATGTTTCCTATAATAGCATTTGAAAATCAGAGGTTCGATGTAGTGCACGTAGATAATTGAAAAAGTTAGTGCTAGATGGAGTTTGAAGCATTGTGACAACGAGTACTTGAGACAACTAGACCCCTCCTCCCCTATATTATGACACACGCACGAGTTGCTTGGAGCAGACGAAGAAGCGAGCGTATCTTATAAAACGTGTGTCATATAAAATTTTCTTCTATTTTGCATTAATTTGAAGTCTTTTATTGAAAAAAAAATTATATAATATCGATAAATTACAACAATGATGGCATTGAAATATTTGAAATCTGACGCACAAGTGTGAATCCCAGTTTAATGTTGAGTGGTTTTGATTTTTGAGATACCAGCGGTTGAAAATACAATGTTGTTATTGTTTTAATTGGTCAATTTAAATCAAACCTGAATTAAAATTCACCAATGAAAACATGGTGCTGGGCCTAACTCTTCTGACTTTCATTTGACAGTTCGATTGTACCAATCTCTGAATAATAAAAAATGCGTATCGAAATAGCGGCTATTTCGATACGCATTCGCGTTTCATCATGATTTGTTTATACTTTATACAGGGCTATTCAAATTCGAGTCTATGCATGGGGATTTCGATAACGGTAAGAGATAGAGGGTTGGTTAAATGGGGGCAAAGTAGCGTATTTCAGAGGGTAATTATATGGATGAAAAAAATCTGAGCTAGCTTCTTCAGTTCTGGAGTTATACAGGAAAAATTTTAAAAAAATGTTGAAATTTTACTGGTAATAGTTATAATATTTCCAAAACACTCTGTAATTGAGATGAAAATACTACGTCAGTATAATACATGACTCTTGGCATTCAAAAAAATGCTATAAAAATACAGGTCCGTATTTGTAAATTAAAAGTTGAGGGTGGCCAAATTTAAACGATACCCTGTATACCATTTTTATTCAGATATTTGGAAAGGCTACAAAAAGTTGCTATGGCAAAGTGGCAAAATTTTAAAAAAATCCTCGTAAAATAAAAAGATATAGGCAAAAGAAGAATTTCGAAATTTTCGATTTTTTTCTGTATAACTCCAGAACTGAAGAAGCTAGGTCAGATTTTTTTCATCCATATAATTAACATCTGAAATACGCTACTTTGCCCCCATTTAACCAACCCTCTATCTCTTACTGTTATCGAAATCCCCATGCATAGACTCGAATTTGAATAGCCCTG
Organism: Chrysomela aeneicollis; assembly: GCA_029955515.1. Lineage (NCBI taxonomy): Eukaryota > Metazoa > Arthropoda > Insecta > Coleoptera > Chrysomelidae > Chrysomela > Chrysomela aeneicollis. The sequence goes on from JARUHQ010000005.1 coordinate 25,571,910, forward strand.
TATATATAACCAAAAAAGAAAAATATTTTTTCAAGCGAAAACCGAAAGAACTAGACGTTTTTATCTATAGGATGTACCAAGGCTGATCGGAATTGAGGAAAAATCGATTTTGCGAAGAGTGCTTTGGTTTGGTTTAGAAACAACTCTAACCGAACTTTTGGCTATTATCGTCTAATTCCATCATTTACCATTTTCAAACTGTCAATTGTGATGTGACATAAAAAATGCGGCACAGATATTTTTATGTAATTGAATTAAACTAAATTTTTCAGACGAAATTGTATCGAAAACGTTTCGAGTGGCCCACTCTGTAAAGTTTGATTGGGAATGGAAAGATTAGTATATAAGGACTCCGTGGCGCAACGGTAGCGCGTCTGACTCCAGATCAGAAGGTTGCGTGTTCAAATCACGTCGGGGTCAATTTTTTTTTCAATAATAATTCGGTATTTGAATAAGTATGGATTTTCATATTATTTTACGTTACGTACTATCTCCAAAGACAACTTAGATATTCCCCAAAGGTAACGGAAATTGTACAAACCGTACATTTACAAATTCGTCACTGAAATAAACAGGGTGTCTCAAATGGGGACAGAGTTGCTTATAGAAGTATGAAACAATCTGAATACTTTTGATATATCTAAATATTATGAGGGAAATTCTATATAAACGTTTTTCTCACCTCACTTGAATAGATTATTTGAAATAAACTTTACCCTACATTGTCACTTTTCCTCAATTTCACTTTGTTCATATACAAAGTTATCCATGATAATCAACTAATCAAATAAAACATTGTATTATATCTGATTACAGCCGCAAATCTTCGGACAAACTGCAGAAGGGTTCAGAAGTTAATAAAAAACAAATATCAGATGCTGTAATATTTTAATCTAAAGATTAATATGTATAAATACTCACACCATTGATAGAGTTGATACTTTAGGTAAATGAATAAAAAAAATGTCACACTTCAAATAACACTTTGATACTCGCTTTGATATTTTGGTTATTATTTAAAATGGCGATATACAAATTCCCCAGCACAAAGTCTCTCTCTGGTCTGGAATATTGGACCAATGTGGACATGCGAACCAACAATGGATAGTAATTCTTTGTTGCGGAAACATAAACACGCGCAATTTCAAAGAGAGTCACGGTTGTATTTATTCCTTTTTTTTTTGTCGATTGGAAACCCCGGAAAAACCGAAGCCAAACCCGGACTCGGACTATCAATCAGGGCCGCAGTGTTTATAGATAAAAGCAAATCGAACATGCTATCGGTGAAATATCAACAGACGGGTATAAAAATATCAAAGTATTGATTTTCAAGCCAACATCCACCTTATTCGGGTCATCTCAATTTGGAATTTGAAGGCTATTGAGTAGTATAGAATGAATTGTTATTGGATTCGAAAGGAACAAATTGGTATACCGAATGGGCGACTGGACTAGTATCTATTGAATATTCGACATTCAAGGACTCCTCTGAATAGTTATGAACCTAAATGAATTTTTGCAACCATTTAACTGCATTTTTGTGGCACATAAGAATTTCTGGAATCGTGACGTCAGTAGTTAATTTGTTCTCTTATTGGTCTGTTTTATTCCATTTCAATCAACAAACAATGTTGTCTAGTTGCAAATTTCATTGTTGATGCTTGGAAATTGTCTGTCTTCATAAGAGCAAAAAAACGATATAAATTCAATCCATTCAACAGTTGTAAGAAATATGATCACATCAATTTCCAATTCTGAATATTCAGAACGATAACATTTCGGAAAAACCAATGTACATAAGCACGAAATATTTTGTACGAAATATTCCCTAAATATATGTTGGAAACTTGGCAACATGTTTTGATTGAAGTGTGAAGTTGACGTGAATTTGATGGTTGACATTGTCACGTTTCTGTTTTTGTTTTGGTTAGACAAAGATTGTTTTCATTGAATATTTTAAGAAAGCGATTCATTTTGTGATTTCTACAACTTGTGGAGTGAATTATTATGGAATATGTATTCGAGAAGATAACAAATCAAAATCTGCCAACGATTGATGTCACGATGGTTTTTGAATAGCTCAAATCAAAATTTATAGGTAAAAAACAATCATTGATTCATCCACTAAAGATTAGATGTGTTTTAATTACTTATCGGACACATTCGAATACTGTTTAATGAACGTTGTATTTTCCAGAGCTACCACAGAAATATGAGGTGACAGCCGATCCATGAGGCAGAATCATTTTGGAAGAAAATAAGTTTTGTCAAATAGATGGATATGTAATTGATTTTCATCATTTCAACCATTTTAATTTAATATAAATAATGTATAATAGATGTTGAAAATCAAGACCATAATCAAGTCAATAAATAGAATCAAAAATATAAATAAGGTGGGGAGGTGTTCCTCGAGGCATACCATCTCCAGAAATTTACGAAGAACACCAACTCCTACCTTCTTTCCCTTGGTTCTCACGATGTTCTCTGAACATTACAGGATATCCCTTTTCGTGAGAACCAGAACATAAAAAAATTGAATCGGTATCTCCAATTCGATTGTGGTGAATGAATATTGTTACGAACCGCTGGCATTTCCGAGAAGGCCGGAAAGCATCCGCTCGACGCGTGACTCACAGCGGAGGTATCGGTCGCAGACGCACCGGTATAATTAGCGGATGATTCATTGCCGTCGAATATGAACAATACTTCCAGTTTATTCCTGGTCTTTCTGGACATCAGTGATGTCTTTGCCTATATAGGAGCCGCGGTTTCGCGAACAAGTTAGTTATAGTTTAGAAAGAGTTGAGATTAGAAAGAAAGCTAGTACAGTGAACATTGAGATTTGTAAAGCGAATATCGTTGTTTGTGTTTATTGACTTGTATTTAGTGTGTTTAGTGAAATAAATTGTTCAGTTTTGTACTGAGTGTTTTAAATTCACGGACCCAAGTGGAAATAACGTAGCATGGAAATAACGTAACAATATTCAGCTTTTTGTTGCTGAAAGCATACAATCACTATAATAGGTATAGAGCGTAAATTATTAAAATTAAACACGATTCCCGTAGAATCGAGCTGGATAATATTTCCTTTCAAAATTCCTTCGGGATGAATTCATATCACGAAGTTTCTAATTTTCCCCAGAAAAATGAACTAATGACAAGCAACAAACAAATAATGAAGCCCCATTCAATTAAAATGTCGTCGAATATAAATCTCGCTGACATTTAGAAATTCAATTCTATTTCCTCCATCAGGATATCCTTATGTTAGTATTCGTTCTTTTGTCGCTGTCGCTGATTTGTGATTTATTCGCAGTTTTAAGACTTGAATACAAAAGGAAGGCTGAATTAACCAGTCAAAGAAAAATTTATGCAGGCTGTGGGGAAAACGCAGCGAAAAATTATGCAGCAGCCACGAGAAAACAGGGAGTGGCTGGGGTCACGATTGCACGTGAGGATTTCATCATTGAATTTTTCATACACAATCACACCAAAAGACGCAACTCCGGCATGAAAAATTAAGACTGTCCTCCTTAAATTCAGCTGCTATTGCATCATTTCACTGAAACTACACCTTTTCCAGTTGTATTTCAGAAAGCGTCAATTGAATTTCAGAATAATCACTTGTATTTCAGAAAGTATAAATTGTATTTCAGAATAGTGAGTTGAATTTCAGAAAGCATCAAATGTATTTCAGAATTGCGAGTTCGATTTCAGAAAGCATCAATTGTACATATTCCAGAATTTTCAGTTTAATTACAGACAGCGTCAATTGTATTTCAGAAAAGTCAACTGAATTTCAGAATTCGTCATTTGAATTTCAGAATATATCATTTGTATACAAATAACGAATTTTGAAATTCAATTGACTAATCTGAAATACATTTGACGCTTTCTGATATTGAACTGACTATTCTGAAATACAATTGATGCTTTCTGAAATACAAGTGACTATTCTGAAATACAATTGATAATTTCTGAAATAAACTTGATGCTTTCTGAAATACAACTGGAAAAGGTTTAGTTGTATTGCTCAATTATTGAAATAATCACGTTATAAACATTTTGATACACCATTTCATGCTTTGATTTAGCTTTGGAAACAGGGTCGTACAAAAATATTACCAAATATGATCTGCATACATCAAATAATTTTGAAGTAAAAGGGAAAACAATCTTCGGGATTCTACAGCTGGAATGTTTCCGATCATTAATGAAACACCCTGTATTTACACGAAGATTGGATGTACGCTGTGGTGTCAGAAAATTGCATTTACGGGGTTATCAATGTAGTAAGACGCATATTATAGGTGTGTGTGGTTATGATTAAATGATTATTTCTGATTTTTTTTTATATATTAGCATTTTTACACCAGATGTTGAGCCTCTTAATGTGACTTTGAAGAACTGAGTATGCAGCAAAAAGAGAGTAGAGGCTAGAATGGAGCCTTGTGGCCCTCCCGCATTCATGGGTATAGATACAACATACAGTGAAGAAAATTCGCCATCCTTTGGAAAAGCTGTAGAATTATCCAGTGTTCCAGGACGAAGAGAGATTTATTCAATCTGATATTTTCTGAAAACCCCCAGTAGACCCCTTGGCGCACTCCCTTGTTCGGGAAGCCATCGCCTCGTGCTGAAATAATGAGGATAGACATTTATCGCGGCAAAGTCCTTCTTTACGAGCTAGCTGGGAAATTTTATAACAATTTCGCATTTCCATGATTTCCTCGTGCAATCTGGACCATTGAAAAGGAAACTGGGAAATAATGGGATTCTACGAGGAACTGCTCGGAGATTTTAATGAAATTCATTTTATTTTCTCTAACAAGAAGACTGACAATACATAGCATAATAGCTAGATAATCGTTTTCAGGAAAATTTTAAGTCGAGAAAAGTATATGTATATAAAGTAGAAAATACGTTCATTTGGCAATTAAATTTAGTCGTTTCATATGAATTACTCTCAAGTTATAAAGCAATCAAATGAATTTCAGAGTAAACTCTGATGAATACAACACCTGAATATCGTAGTTGCGTCCTTTTTATTATACATTTTGAGTGGTGCGAATTCCGATCTTAGTAGTGAAAAATGACACGAATGTGGTGAAGTAGAACGATTCTGAAACATAAAATCATAAGAAACACCGAATGGTTGAAATTTAATATTCTCAATGGTGCTATAAAAAACACCTATTATATAAAATTAATACCAAGTTACAACGTGTCATATCACATCATCTAATTTTGTCGCAATACTCATTCATAGAGTATTGAATCCTGAAAACACCTGATTTGATATAAATTAATAAAAATATTGTATGTATAGGCATCTGAATGGTGATGTGAATTTCATGCGCTTATCTGTTCGATCTTAGAACCTTAGAATGTTTGCCAATATAGGTGGCACTGACGTCCTTCCTACCGTACCTGATTTCAATATTGGGCTAGATATATTCGATGATTTCGATATAGATCAGTATCAATTGGCCCATTCCCTAGTACCACTATCATGATAAATAAGCCGAAACAGTTCGTAATCATCATCCGAATTGTTCCTAGATTCTTCTAAGTCTATAGTTTATCATCATATGATTTATATTTCAATAGGTGTGATTTATATTTCAATGGTGTGTTGAATAATAATTAATAATTAGCGAGCTTTATTGGATACCCAAAAATATCACCAAAATGTAATTTTTATGAGTATGCTTATATGCAAATAGGAAAATAATGTATTGATTCATTATATTTGCATAGGTATTTGTTGAGTCATAATTTGTGACTTGAATTTTATCATTAGGTACTATTAATTAGTGCGCATTGTTTTGAATAAAATAAAACATCGCATTCCTATATTTTCATTAACTATCAACACGCACGAACTATAATTTGAAAACAGTGATTTTCTTCTAAATTGAGACTTGAAAAAATGTCGATTACAAAAAACCAGTTCATTTGCAACTCGGAATCCCGAGATACAAGTCGGAAAGAAAAATGGGGCACTATTCCGGTAGTCACATGAAATTCAAATTTGGCCTCTCCAAGTGGCCAAGCAGTTTACAACGCCTTGTAATCCCTCTGGGGGTGTTATCTCGACGCTTGGTGCATGGCATATTTCGGGGTGGCAATTATATCGCATTGTAGCGAGCTGTGATCGCACACATTTGCTAAACGCTAATGAGAAATAAACTTTATCACAAGTTGTGTTGAACGTTGATAGCGCCAATTTTGGGGAGTCTAAAATCCGAGAAAGATAGAATTGCAAACTCATCTAACGCGGAACAGATGCACAGGGTGGCCTTAAGGTGAATTCCCAATGCAGCGTTTTTGATTCACGCGTCGCACGTCATGCACTCTGATTGGTGAAGCGGAATTCGAAATTGATGTGCTGCTTTTAGTTTATTTTGATTGTTCCCAATGAATGAATTGAGTGTGGTTATGTGAAACAGAATAAATAAATTTTCCTACGACCACGTATGAAAACGTCAATAATCACACTGTTTTGTTATTCAGAAAGTAGCTCATATCACCATGGTATTGTTTATTTGAAAGAAAAAAAGCACTAGTGTTGATATAAAAAAATATCACAACGGTTGCCTGAATTGATATAGAAATAATTAGGTATATTGTGAAGGTACTCACTGTCAATATATAAGCGTTCTCAAATCAAATTCATATTGTTTATTGACATTTCTGTCTCGTTTTGAATTATACCGAGAACTCTTTATCTATTAATTTCAATGTGTCTGATACATAACCTCTGAATTCACTTTAAAACTGGAACCTATACTCTTTGCTGGAACTATTTCGATGTTGATGACAGAGGGTTAGATCATTCAAAAGAGTACGGCTATAGTTTTTTGCGCGGCTTGCTGCTTGCATCAGTTTGATATCACAGTATCACCAAGGAGAAGATTCTTTGGTATCACAGATGTTTCAAAGAGTCAAGGACGAACTAACTCGTACGCGCTTGCGAACTACATACTTCTATGGTTCTGTATTCCTGGTTGCGTGATTACTGGCGCTAGCAGGCGTATGGTGTCAAGGTTGTTTATGTACGCTGGTGTCAATATCAATAAAATTTGACCAAACTGAACTGACTCAATCAATCAGTAATTCACATAATGAGGAATTGTCGGAGAAGTATTCAAATATCATCTTGAATATGGAAATAAACAGTACTTGATATTGAATCAAAACCACCTGAAATTCTAGAATCCGCTCAAGTTACATTTTTGAGAAGACCTCCCGCGAAATGAAAGTATTCGGAGTCGTAGGAGAAATAGTGTACAAAACTCGTTGGAAAATGCATTTCCTTCACTCGTTACGTTTCCGCACTCACCGCTACGCGGCTCGTGCTAAACGACTACTCGTGTGAAATATGTCACTTTCCACACTTGTTGTGTAATCTACTATAAATGAAGGCGATCATAAAACATCTATTCCAAGCAATAAGCTTTCGAAATCTGTTTTTTTAAAACAATTATCAATGTCCTTGGGATATTACTACTGATAATGAATATGGGCGGTACTTTACGATAGTTAATAAAAAATGTCGTATCAGAATTATCTTTTGTCCTGATATTCATCAGGTAAATTAAACAGACAGAACAAAGTTCAACGATAGCACGTTTTCGATAACATTCTAGATAACTTTATTTTTTTTCACGGTCATTGCCGATATAATTATATCAATTTATTTTCTTTTTGTCGGTGATAGATTGAAATCTAACCTAACCACGAAAAGAGTTTCTAGAGGTGTCCAAGCAATCGATCAAGGAAGATTAAACATGAATTCAACTTGGTTTTGGACATAGATTAAATACTCCCGATTTTTATTATAAAATACGAATTTTAGATTTTTCACTTAATTTGGGAGGGTAGATCACCCGGTAAATCTTCATAGAAAAAAGTGTGTGAACACCACCACCAATGCTCTACAAGGTGATTCCAAATTTCATGTAGATATTTCAAGGACATAATGCTGGAATCAAATTGATACTTATTTTCAATGAACAAGTTCCCTACTAACTAATAACAAGTGTTAACAATGATGAAAACTTCAATATGCAGATCTCGCAGACCACTAAGTTTTTTTAGTCAGATATTGTGAAAATACACCGTTTTCGTTGATAACGGTTTTTTTGGCAAACGGTTGGTTTTATCAAAAAAATTGAGGAGGTTATATATTTAGAGAGTTTCTCCTTTTAAACACAAAACTTGGGTCATTGATAGCATGGACTCTCACAAAACTGGGTTTACCTACCTAATTTTTGAAGCAAAAAATGAACAGATATGAACAAAGACATTATAAACGAGTGCATGCCAATTTTAAAAAAATGCGATATTATAGTGATATTTTCAAACAATCGTTTAATTTACAGTGTCGGTATCTATAAGGAAGTGCACTTTAGGGCACATGTTTATATGAATAAAAAATGTCTTATTATACATAAAACATTAGAGATAAATGGCAGCATGTAAAATCTGTACATCAGATTCAATGCTTCAATTCACTCAAGTAGTTGCAAGTAGGTCTGCGAACAATTCTTGGTCGTTTCAAGCAAAACCTATTCATCTTTTTGATAACATCCGACTACTGAAAATCTATTGTACAACCACTTCCGGTTGCTCCGTTGTATTGTATGAAAACCGACCAGTCTATTATGTTTGAGAATCGAGATTATGCCCAATTTACTTTTAGAGTTTGAAATCCGTTCATTTTCTGTTTTCTTCAGAAGGGCACTTTATCTATAATGAACTCTTGCAAGGCTTTTTATGGGAATGTTCATGAAGGCTTTGGGAGAAATTCTCTCTTTCTATGACCATCATGTATGAAAGCCGCATGTCATTGTTGTTTGAAATAAAAAAATATACACGTGTCGAAATTTGAAATAATAACGCACGCTCACATGTATATGAATATATATAAATAACTATATTATTTGGTACTCAATGTCAGTATTGTTTCTATAAATAATGGAATAATAAAACTAAATAATTTTATACATTTTACAATTTTATCTTTTTAAAATCACTTACTTGAATATCTCGTTTTATTACTAGTTTATAGTTGACCAGTCTGAGTTTTTTATATTTTTTGTATATAATAAATGAATGAAAGTTTTGATGATGAATAAATTTCTATAATATTCTTTTCTAATAATTATAGGTAGGTAGATTCTTTATTTTCATAGACAATACATTTCAGCATCGTATAGAAATTGTAAAAAAAAACTTATAATATGCAATTATAGGTGATACATTGAAAATACCTTGAAGAGAGCATCTGACAATGAATGAAAAAAATAAAAAAACAGCCGATACGAAATACAGAACGAAGAGATCATAAATTTACAAATACACTGTTTGAGTCATGAAGTCCGTTAAAACATAAAAACATTTGTCAAATAGGAATTTTTTAAGATTTTTTTTTTAATTCCCTCGGACTGAATAGTTTTTAATTCTTCAGGCAACAGATTGAAGATTTTTGGTCCCAAATATTTAGGTGTATTTTGTGTCACAAAAATTTGTATTCTGTCGAGTTGATTTCTCTCGTATGCAATTATTGGTCAGGAATAATTTTCTATTTTTAAATACATAAACAGAAATTTCAAAAATAAATAGACATACTAGGGGCAAAATCTTGTATTCCACAAACGAAGGTTTACAGGAGCTGAGTTGGGAGATACCAGCAATAAAACACGTCAGTAACCAAGTAGGTTTCCACCTATGTGTATTGTTTTTATGAAAAGGTTTTTGGAAATAGAATTCTTCTTTCTATTCTGAAATCTTCCAGTTTCATCAGCTCACTATGTACAACCCTGGCATAGAAATAGTGTGGAAAATCACAAGAATCAATGAACATAGAAATTTCAAATCGTTGAAAACTGGTACAGTTAACAGTGAATGTGGGGGGAGTTTTAATAGGTACTTCTGTTGATGGCTGAATAGACGAAACATGTGCGAACATTGCCGAGTCGTCTTTTCATGTTGAGAGTTCCATGCGTTTGCCCTTTCCCTCCATTTCATTAAACCGATGTAATTTTAATGAAGTCTCCGCCGAAGCCAAAGTACACACAATTCCGTTTATATGCCCTTCTACAATGTTTACGATATCATCTCCAATGGACGGAGCTAGCTGAATTTTGCTCTTCTGCCGACAATTTCAGAACATAATGTCATTGTATATAACATGAATGTCGCGCTCAAACGGGTACAGGGTGTTCCATAAATATGCTGACAAAATGTAGGGGTTTGGTAGGGGACTTTATGACTTTATCAACATTTGCTGACCGAAAACGCTTCTATTGGTCAAGAATCTTTTTTGACTGATATTCAAAATACATTTTATTCATCATTCCAAGATCTTAGTTTATTTTATCGCTTTGAGCTAATAGAAAAACCGGAAAAACCAAGAATGAAGATCTTGAGGTTATGTTTCCACATCTGAACTATTGACAATTTCTGGTTACCTGGAGTAGTTAGATTGGACATTCTATATGAGTGCCTCCACACTAAACGTCAACTACCGGTTACGTTACAGGATGTCGGAATTGAAATAATGATGACCAATGATTTAAAAGAATTTGTTTCCACTCACCTTCAATGGTCTTTTTATGGTGACGGTTTCTATGGTGGTAGTTGGTGTTGACATACTCCTGAAACAAATGATTCCATCACATTTAATCACATATATTATGTAAACAGAGGCTCGGCATTTTACAGAAATTCATTTGTTCAATTCACTATACCATAAAATATAACGAATAACGAAAACGCAGATATCCCAATGAAATCATAAGATTCAAATGAATGAAAATTGTTATTTTTCAGTAATTTATATCTATATCAAAATAAATTATACATTATAATATCAAATCAAAAACTTTCCAGTTCCTAATGTGATGAATTCTTCAATTGGAAGATTAATTATTGCCTTTGATTTCAAATGACGTAATTGTGAAATTTTGTTTCATCTGCTACTAGCTGAACACGAGTCACCACTTTGTTTTATATCATAGTTGGTACACCCTGTATACGATAAGGAATTCAATAAAATCATTCACGCAGCGCATATATCTCGGTATATATTCTTAAGCAATTTCGATATAATATAGCGGAACTTCGTCAGGAATTCAATTGGTTCTGGGAAATTTTCCCAATATAGGAAATGACTACGTTGCAAAGAAAGCTGAAATTCAATTCCACAATAAAGTGGAGATTATATTTCGTGCCTGGCAGGGGATTGGAAATAAGCAATTTTGTGGAAAATCGAAACGATGAACGTTGAAATAATCTGGCCACACACCATTCCATTATTATTTTGAACTAATATTATTGTCATGTTGAATTTGCTGTGAGCTCCACAGAATTTCTATGCCAATTGCAGAACGAAGAAGAGTTTAATCGAATGACATTGATGATGATCACAAAAAGACGAAACGTTGGATTCGTAATACCGAAAGTACAAGTGACATCGTCTTCGCCTTCATTTCTATTTTCTTTTTCAAGATCCTATAATCTGAATAATCCTGCATTACCAACAATTCCAATATTTCATGCTCTGTACAGGGTGCACCACTTGAAATGGAACCCTCCTTCAACTTTTTTGTTTTTGAAGATATAAAAAAGTGTTAAATTGAAAAGTTCAATGAAATAACTTGAATTTTGATTAAGAGATGTTTTTTGCTATACAGGGTCTTTTTTTTTCTTGAAATGGACACCAACTTTTGTTTTTCAATAAACACATATATTTTTTGGAAATTCGATAGGACTTTTTTTTCTGATTTCATTTTTATCACAACAAGTTGTATATTTTGATGGAAAATGACTGAGCTATCAGCATATAATTATCACACCTGAGATGTAAAGGTATTGTTTATTTTGGAATTTAGAATGTTCAATGTCAATTGAAAAAATTACATGAGACCTATGAAGCGTTATTTTGATCTACTTTGATTGTCAATAGCTCAGTCATTTTTCATCAAAATACAACTTGTTAATATCAATGAAATAAGAGAAGAAAGGTTTATCGAATTTTGAAAAAATATACATGGTTTTCCGAGTAGTTTTCCATTTGAAAAACAAAAGTTGGTGTCCATTTCGAGAAAATAACAGACTCTGTATACCAAAAAATATACGTTAATCAAAATTCAAGTTATAGAAAGAGAAATTAGTCTATCCAATTAGAATATCAAACATAGTTTGAAATGAATGTCTGGTAGACTACGAGCAGAAAACAACTACTTTCCTGGTAAATACCACGCAGAACATTGAATTATATCTGCTCATAATCCATGCAACGATTCACACTGTGAATGCAGATCGCAAATGTTTCTTTCTTCCTAAGACGTGACAAATTCACATCGGGACAGGCACGCCTAACAACCTACAGACCGGTTTCGGGCTTATTGGCCCTCATCAGTGCAGGGTAGTTATCCGAGTAGAGACCGTAAGATCTCCACTCGAAGCGTTGCCTGTCCCAATGCACCTTCGTCGCGTTTATTTGACCGCACTGAGCCGCGTTCTTCTGCCGCATGGTGTCGCCACTTCCAATTGTCTGTTGGAACGCGGCTCAGTGCGGTCAAATAAACGCGACGAAGGTGCATTGGGACAGGCAACGCTTCGAGTGGAGATCTTACGGTCTCTACTCGGATAACTACCCTGCACTGATGAGGGCCAATAAGCCCGAAACCGGTCTGTAGGTTGTTAGGCGTGCCTGTCCCGATGTGAATTTGTCACGTCTTAGGAAGAAAGAAACATTTGCGATCTGCATTCACAGTGTGAATCGTTGCATGGATTACGAGCAGATATAATTCAATGTTCTGCGTGGTATTTACCAGGAAAGTAGTTGTTTTCTGCTCGTAGTCTACCAGACATTCATTTCAAACTATGTTTGATATTCTAATTGGATAGACTAATTTCTCTTTCTAAAATTGTTGTCCAATTTATGGCTTTTCCATTTTTCATTTATTAGCTTAGTCGAGCTATAAGCCACTTCCAAGTTCTGTGATTTGGGAGATTTAGTTCTGGAGTGTTTCTTTCTTCTGCCGCATGGTGTCGCCACTTCCAATTGTCTGTTGGAACGCGGCTCAGTGCGGTCAAATAAACGCGACGAAGGTGCATTGGGACAGGCAACGCTTCGAGTGGAGATCTTACGGTCTCTACTCGGATAACTACCCTGCACTGATGAGGGCCAATAAGCCCGAAACCGGTCTGTAGGTTGTTAGGCGTGCCTGTCCCGATGTGAATTTGTCACGTCTTAGGAAGAAAGAAACATTTGCGATCTGCATTCACAGTGTGAATCGTTGCATGGATTACGAGCAGATATAATTCAATGTTCTGCGTGGTATTTACCAGGAAAGTAGTTGTTTTCTGCTCGTAGTCTACCAGACATTCATTTCAAACTATGTTTGATATTCTAATTGGATAGACTAATTTTTCTTTCTAAAATTGTTGTCCAATTTATGGCTTTTCCATTTTTCATTTATTAGCTTAGTCGAGCTATAAGCCACTTCCAAGTTCTGTGATTTGGGAGATTTAGTTCTGGAGTGTTTCTTTCTTCTGCCGCATGGTGTCGCCACTTCCAATTGTCTGTTGGAACGCGGCTCAGTGCGGTCAAATAAACGCGACGAAGGTGCATTGGGACAGGCAACGCTTCGAGTGGAGATCTTACGGTCTCTACTCGGATAACTACCCTGCACTGATGAGGGCCAATAAGCCCGAAACCGGTCTGTAGGTTGTTAGGCGTGCCTGTCCCGATGTGAATTTGTCACGTCTTAGGAAGAAAGAAACATTTGCGATCTGCATTCACAGTGTGAATCGTTGCATGGATTACGAGCAGATATAATTCAATGTTCTGCGTGGTATTTACCAGGAAAGTAGTTGTTTTCTGCTCGTAGTCTACCAGACATTCATTTCAAACTATGTTTGATATTCTAATTGGATAGACTAATTTTTCTTTCTAAAATTGTTGTCCAATTTATGGCTTTTCCATTTTTCAAAATTCAAGTTATTTCATCCAACTTATCCATTTAACATTTTTTCATATTTTCAAGAACAAAAAAGTTAAGGTTCATATAAACCCACAAGAAAATTAACGGCACGTTCAAATATTCCGAGTTATTTGAGCGTTCAAATATAATGATTCTTGAGATTTTGGAGAAAATCTATCGAACAGTTTTTGAGAAAAAAAATTTAAACGTCATTTTTAGGGTATTTTTCAAGTTTTCTCAATAACTATTCGACAGTTTTCATTCAAACTTTCAAGTTATTTCAATGTTGTAATAAGAGACAAACATAATTTTTTTAGTAATTTTTGAACGTACAGTTTGTCGACAATTTTGAAAAAATCAGAAAAAATCGTTATAAAAACAACTTCAATCGAGAATAATCGCTTCTCAAAATGAAATTTGTAAGAATGAACATCTAGGAACAATTCATACTAGTTTTCAATTCTGAAATTGCATTATTTCTATTTTTTTAAATTATTTCAAAATACTTCGTCATGAAATCTCCTCGAACGCTCTGTACCATCGAAATTGGCCTGGCATGTGCTGCCTCTGCTGAATAAGAATGAAAAGACAAAGTGAAGTTCGGTGTCTATCCACAAGGTATCGCATGATCTGTTATTTACTGTACAACGTTGCCAATAATTCTAGACAGAGATAACCGATGTATATTGTTTCTATTAATATTATTATTAATAATAAAGGAGGGTTCCATTTCAAGTGGTGCACCCTGTACAATATCGGCGACAGTAAGTTGATGTTCATAACAAAATATATAAAGACGAAAATTCGAACAAAACTTCCGCACTTTTCCCATAAAAAACTTATCTCGTTAGAAAAGTTGGTAATTTCATCTAAGAAGGGTTCTACGACATGACTTCTAAGGGCAGAGTTGCCCTTTTATCGGGAAAACTTTTGAACCGACGTCGCTCGGAAAAGAAGTAAATTGAAAAAGGAAACTCATGATCTGTATTGGTTTTTCATCGAATTATCTATCAGAGAAAATGCTCGGGAAAATGTAATGCCTACATAACCATATCTATAACAGCCTCAACTAGAAGATTTTGTGAGAAAACTAACTAGGTTGTTTTACCTATACTATGTACATAATTAAGGAATTAATCTACTTCAATATATACATGGCATTTAATGTATTCAACGCATATACAAATCGTTCTTCCCACGATATCATAGGGCACTTTTTCTTATCACTCGTTTCAACAAAATTTTGACTTTTCTTCCTGGCAAATCTCTTCTGACACTGGTTTTCATGCTTTCTGCCTCGGAATTAGAACTATCATCTTCGGATGAAGATTCTTGATACCGACCTATACCAGGCAAAATGGCGATGCATTCTAGTGCTGAATATTTCATTCTTATTGGATCAACATAATTTGGTTTTCTGTCTGAAATATTTCGGTAATTGAACCATAATTGTTTTGCTTCCGAAAACAGAGTTCTCAATATTTTAGCATAGGAGTGTCGAATAAAAAAATTGACTGATATTATTTACCTTTTTCTGCATCTTCTCGTTCTCTTCCGTTCTGTGAATTTTGCGGTTTTTCGTCCCTTTTTTTAATGTTTCCCTCCATTTCAACAATTTTGAGGTTGCCAAAATACTGGAAATACTGGCATTAGCAAGTGACTTTGTCATTGGCATTCTTGATAACTGAACGCAAAACTAAAAGTCTGTCAAAAGTCTCAACCCAGTATAAATGCATCTTTATTATTTGGAAAGTGTGGAAATTCAACTGCATTATGCTAATTACTTTCTATACTAGAACATTCTTTATCATCTCGTAGTTGTCCAAGTTGTGTAGACATAAAATTTCATTTTAATATCCCATTATTTTCTTCAATTTATTCAAAAAAGCATCCGAAGAATTAGTCTACGAACAAAGGTTCCGTTCTGGTAACCTAGTTCATATTCGGTCATTTATTATGGATATAAGCTCGTGAGAACTGTATTCAACTTGAATATTATGAAAGGGAATCTGCATAATAGCCTCAATCAGAGAAAACTGAATAAAAAACATGATTTCTATAAATTATTATGATATAGTAGGTAGTGGCAGTAGAAATATTTTTTTCATTTCGCCGCTTTTTGCTGGTGAAGTTTAAATTATTTAGCAAGACAGAATTTCTGTCAACAATATATTCGTAAGACATATTTCCCAATCAACATATAACCTCAAAGTTATAGCACACGAATAATCCATTGCAGATTTGTTGTATCGCAACACGAGAAACTTTTCAAATCAGGATAAAAACAAGAAACTAAATGAAAGGAAACATGAAATATGAAGACACTTCCACGGATAAAACTTTCCTGAACTCGACAGTCCATATTTCTAGAGCACATATCCAAACCAATTTTGTCGTGTCACGTCGAAAATTGAAAAACATTAGAAACCACTCTGAACTTGGTAGAGCATCATACGCCTTTCAAGTTTTCAGATGACATTTTAGATTTTCTCAGAAATGTCGAGACAACAGGTTGCCCTCATTTATGCATGCTTCACTCTACATCAGGATGATAAAGAAATTAATAACAGATGAGAAGGTATACTTTTCACTAAAAAATAAACTATGTATTCCAATACAAGATAGTTGGACATATTATTATATCGAAAGGTATTTTCATTTTATTTTTGAATAAAGGCATGCTATCAATTTCCTTCATCCCTTTAGGGAGATGAATCAAAGAATTACATCTGGTGATTTTTGAGATATTTTAAGACGGACGTGGCAAATATCCATCTAAACTTTTGAAGTATAATAGGGTCTATTTAGCAATAAAAGTTTAACAGCTTGCCTGAATGCATTCAAAGGTTCAATATTTTTCACAACCTAGGGAGATGATTGTAAATTTTAACTGCACCATTATAAATGAAATATCTTTTTATGAGAGTAGAGGTAGAGTTTTATTTTTTTTCGTCAACGCCTAGACATGATCTTCGAATTTTAGTCTGCAATCAATATGAACTCCTAAGCATTTCATGCAGTTTTTATTCTTTATGTTGCCTGTCAGTAACACCTATGAATTAAGGATATTATATTTGTTTTATTGATATTGATAGAACGTCTATTGGATTCACTACAATCTGTAATTTCAATAATATCTTTGTTCATAATGTAATTCTATTCAAGAACAGTTTAACTGTGCCATATACATGACATACGAACGGCGAAAGTTAGGTAAAAGCTTGTGAGCTATCGAGGGATTACTCTCGATTACTCTAGTTCCAGATTCCTCCACTTCACTCTTGCGACTATAGCATTGTCCACAATACAAAGAACCTTTTCTTTCGGCTCGTTTTCGTTTTCCTCGTGCACAAACCGACTTTCATTTCCATTCGATCCTCTTTTTTTTAATCTTGGCCGACGTTTGAACCGTTTCCAGCTTCTCGGAACGTGACTGAGTCGCCGGAGATTATTTAATCCTCCAGCATCCACCGCTACGAATTGGTCCATGTGGACTGGAAACGGTTCTTCTTACATCTTCTTTCATCTTACATTCTTCTTACATTCTGAAGAGCTTGCGACAAAATACAGGGAATGCGTACATAATTCGCAAATTTTTGAACTGGGTGCTATGATGTTTTCGAGGATGTATATGGGTATAAAGTATTTTTTAAAGTATTTTGGTTGTATAATGAAGTCATTGTGCAACGCAAATGCGTGTCGAAATAGCCTCTAATTCGATACGCATTTTTTATTATTCAGAGATTGGTACAATCGAACTGTCAAATGAAAGTCAGAAGAGTTAGGCCCAGTATACTTCTGAGCGATTTGGATTTGGTGATATTAGCAGTGAAAAACTCAATGTTTTAATTGGTAAATTTCAATTCAGAGTGTAATTTGATTTAAATTGACCAATAAAAACAATAATAACATTGAATTTTTCACCGCTGGTATTGCAATAATCAAAATCGCTCAACTGTAAACTGGGCTTTACGCTTGTGCGTCAGATTTTAATTATTTCAATGTCATCATTGTTACCAATCGAAGCTGTTTCTGTTCTTTATCGATATCGAATCCATTTTTTTTTCTTCAAATCAATTCAAAATAGAAAAAATTGCATAAGACACATTGTCGCACTTGTTCACTTGGAGCACTCCTCGATTCGCTCGTCGTACTCAAAACAACGCGTGCGACAAAATAGCGTCTTATAAAACTTGTATCATAATATACTATTTCTATTTTGGTTCCATAATGAAGTCACTATGAAACGCAAATGGGTTTAGATGTAGCCTCTGTTTCGATACGCATTTTTTTATTATTCGGAAGTTGGTCAATCGAACTGTCAAACGAGAGTCATCAGAAGAGTTAGGCCCAACTTATTTCTGAGCGATTTTGGATTTGATGATACTAGCAGTGAAAAACTCTATTGGTAAGTATCAATTCAGAGTGTTATATGTTTTGAATTGACCAATAAAAACAATAACAACATTGCATTTTTCACCGCTGGTATTGCAATAATTAAAATCCCTCAACAGTAAGCTGTGCTTTCTAATTATGGTAACTGTTTTTTCACTGTTTTTGCTGAAAACTTGAGTACTGCTATTTAAAGGGCTTCTTCTTCTTCTTGATTCTATAGTTCTACCTATCTTCTTCCAATAATGTAACATCATGACTCATGGCTATCACTGTCTTGTCGATATAGTTATTATAATTATTATATTATAATTCATATTTAAAAAAATTATTCTTTCAAATCAAATCACAACTTTCAGAAATCACTTATAATAAAAAAAAATAAGAGCAGTTCTGAGTAGTGTTTTTTCTTTCAATTCCTTATCGATAGTAAAATTGAAAAATGTGCTGTGAAATTGCAAAAAATTATCAGTTATTCCCGAAAATGCAGTTGACATATTTTGTAGAACTCGTCGAACGCTACTGAGAAATCTTATCAAAAGTACTTTTTTTTCGAAAATTTTGCAGGAACTATTTAATTCAATAAATTTTCCAATTCACCAGAACTATTTTTGAAATCAATGAAGAACTCTTGAACTCCTTCAAATACTTACACGAAATAATAGTACATTATATACCGCGGGTCAGGTAAATTATGGCCCTCCCTGCGGTCGGGCCATAAACTTTACCTTCAGGATTAAATGTACTTCAGTCGCAAGGTATATACGATACTTTTCGTACTTCCGGTATGATTTTATTAATTATTTCAATAATTTCAATCAGTTTTTTCTCTCTTCAACTCATTTAATAAACTGTCTTTAAAATAAGTTACCATAGTAACATTGCGTTGTGACAGTTATAATTTAGAAACATTGTCATTACTAGTGTCATTGTAAAGAAACATTGTTATTGATAATTATTGGTATCATGAGTGAAGAAGGTGTATCTGATATTGATAAAAGAGCAGCCGAAGTAGGTGAAGAATTGTTACCACCGAAATCTAGAAAACTATACGAGCAGCAGTACGATGCTTTTAAAAAGTGGTGCCGCTTAAAAAATGTGAGACAACCTACTGAAAATGCGCTGTTAGTCTACTTCGATGATAAATCAAAAGCGGTTTGTGCCTCAACTCTCTGAGACTGGTCAATATGACGAACTGTCACAATATTAATTTGAATATTAACGTTAATTACCATTCTAATTAATTATATTTTTCAATAAAATATCCCTTAAATTCGTTTGTTTGTGATTTAATCGTTCCGGGAGTTTCGTCAATATTTAATCCCGGAGGGATTAAATGTGACACTTTAGTACCTGTCACAAGGGAGTGAAGTTGTCACTTTAGGCCCGGAAGTACGAAAATAACCATAGCTCGTTTTTTTCATCTACATCCATGATTTGCTGAAATTATTCAGAATTTCCGAGGGGTTAACCACAGGGGAATTTCTCGTACACCTTGTAGGAAATTAAGGAATTTTTGGGACAGTTCGAGGAATTGGGGGAATTTCGAAATGGAGGAATTTTGTCGCATTTCGGGGAATTTCCGAGGAAATATAGGAATTTCGGGTCATTTCGAGAGAATGAGGGAAATAATAGGCATCAATAATAAAAAAGTTTTCCATATTTACCCAACTTAAGCAGACTTACTGTATATTTTTTCTCTATTCATTAACTTGTACTATGACGATTACCGAAACGATTCCTTGGCTTATTATTTAATCTCACTGAAAATTACTTAAAATATGTCTATTATTTTCCTCGTTTCCTTAAAATGCCCCGAAATTCCTCTATTTCCTCCATTTCCCAGAAATTCCTCTATTTCCTAGGGAATTCCCCGAAATTCCTCTATTTCTTCGGAAATTCCCCGAAATTCATCTATTTCATCGGAAATTCCCACGTTAAGCCGTTTTGACCAATAATGAATAAGTACTTATATAGTTTCGACACAAAATCTCGAAATTGCAAAAACTTTTTACATTATTGAAGCTTCTTTATTATTTAGGATACGTTCATGAGGATGCGGTTTCGATATTCTATAATTATACGGATATATATTGAAGAAATACATACTGAATTATCGAACTTCAAGAATTCGATTTTTGAATAATTTCATGAATTCTGACCTTTGGGTACGCCTCTGGAAACGCAATGTTATGAATTAATTCAATTCAGTACGCCTATGGACTGGTTTCGAATGGAAAATGAAGGGAATAGAATAAATAATGAAGGAATTCTAGGGAATTTCGGGGAATTTTAGGGAAATGAATGGAAATTAGAGGCATTTCGGGGAAATGCGAGAAATTAAAATGAAATGAGAGAAATGTTAGGAATTGAAGGAATTTTTAGGAAACAAATAGGAAATAAGGAAATGAAACAGAAAAAAGAAATTTTTCGTACACTATTTCAGACTGTGGTTAACCCCTCGAGAATTTCAGTCAGGAACTCTAGAACCACACCGAATCTACACATAACCCCCAAAAAAATATTGATTTTGAAACGAGTGCGCCTAATAACTTCACAACAAGCGAGTGTCTAGAAACTTCTAATGAAATTCCAGCTGACGTAAGGAGGGATTTCGAATTAACAATGGTTAGGTTTGCGCCAACTTTTCGAATACATTTCCGAACTTTTCCGACATTCGACAGATGGCATTATCATCGTCCACAGACAGCAGTATAACAGTAACTTCTGCACGACGCCTGTTCGGCCTCTAAAACGCAACTCATCGAAATGGTAATTGGATTTGTTTCGAGACAAAAAAGTTTTTACGCTCCACCCTCCGGTCCAACCACCTACATTATGGCATTAGCGATGCAAAGCCTCATTTGTGACATTTGACAGAGGATTACCAAAGAGCCGAGACAGGTCGAGATTGAACAACAGAATAAATACACTTGACTGCATTATAATTAATTTCTATAGTTCTCCTGGTTTTTCGTTGAAAAAAATACAAATTTCCGTTTTTATTTCAATAATTCGAAAACATAAATTGTCAATAAAAGATACTAAAGAAGCTATCAAAGCCACACACGAATTTTGACTCGGGATAGATCACATAATTTTAGGCTGATTTATTACCCTATTCCCATATTTTTGCTCCCTCCCTTAATAGAAAAACTTGTGGCTTTGCTAGCTTCGGGCGAACTCAGCAGAGCCATTTTTTCAAAAACCATTTTTCTGTCTTTTGATATAGCAATATTTCATTTATTTTACAATAATTCACGTATATAAGATCATTTATTTCTCGAATTGAAACATGTTTATTGAATTTCGAAAGTTTCTACCCCACGAAAATATCAATGACACCCGAGATGACACCTATAAGTACTTTTCAACATATAGATCCTTCCTAAAATATCCCTTCATATTCGATAATTCAAAAGCGCCCAACATCGGAAAATGTCTACTATGAACTAATTCAACAAGCTAACCTGGATTATTCGAAAGAATTGATCATCTGTAGTTTTTACATGAGTAGGTATGACATACTCTGAGTTGAATCGTCAAAAAATTATAATTTGAAATGATTGCATCACCACGTTGCCTATCACCACGTTGTTCATTGTTCTCTACTTCCTGTAAGAACTCTCATGAATGGAAATGGGAAACAGAAAAGAAGAAAAAACCACCTAACCTAACTTTGTTCAAATTTAAGTTACTAAAGATCCGAATGCTATTTATTGTTGAAAGGATAATGCTTAAAATTAAACGGTCCTTCTCAGGACCATAACTATTTTTGTGTAGAATTCTCAGGTTGAATGTGATGTTTTTTTTGAAGTTGAAACATTAATTCGTTACCAAAATGATCATTCAATGAAAATTCATTTATCCTTGCTTCTGAAATTTTGAAATTCTGGCCCTCTCTGCTCCGAAATATTTTATTTATTTTACCTAAATCGAATGTTTTTGAAATCGAAACGGCAACATCGCAATAGCAGTTTCGCTGTTTGGAGTTTGAAGGGAGCTGTCATTCGCCAAATAAATGTGAACATAATATGTCCATTGAATAATTCAATCAGTTTATTCCTATTTCAAACGTTTTGAGAATTATTAGTTCTCATAAATTACTTTAAATGTGTTGATAACAGTAGTAGCCGTTCAACAAAGTGTGTTTTAATCATATGGATGCATTTATTACTCCGTCCAATATAGATTGTATTTGAGTTCTGATAGTGAGTACCACGACATAAATTTGTCATAAAAACATGGAAAAAGGTCTTTCCGCGGAAAATGTTGATGGATATAGTGTTTTTATCATGTTATGAAGCATCTGTGAAAGTTTCGTCGAAATCGGGCTTGGACCCATATTCCCTACCTTTACCCCTATGGGTACTTACACATACCTAATCATTATTTTTTGTACGCATTCTTTAGCCATAAAATTACAAACGTTGAGGTCTGGTCTCGGTTCTGTTTTTGTTCTATTATAGGAAAAACCGTAAAACCGAAGTGCTCGTTATATATTCAATTTATTCAAATAAACCATCGCTTCCGTCATTATTTACGTTCCACTTAAGTTGACAGCTGTCAGCATTGAAATCCGATTCAAATTTAAGGCATGACGAGCGTGATACAAAACGTAAACAAACGAGAGTGCGGGCATTGGTGGAAAACAGCAATTAAGTCACGCCACTTTCATCAGATTAATAAACAATATTTTACACCATTCCATTTGTTTCTCTTCGAAGATTAAATCGGAGAGTGTTTACTCCAAGGTTTACTCAAAGCGCATCAATAATTAATACAATATGAGCGAGGATATGAGCCCGTATATTTTTATATGATTTGCATAGATAGATAGATAGATAGTTTATTTAACCATGTTATATAACAAGTACATTTATGGCAGGTCACAACAGATATCATATAATAGTAGGTATTCATATGAATTAATAAAATTATAGTTATTTACAGTTACAAAATAAATATATGAATTATAAAAAACTATTATAAAACAATCATAATCATCTGCTTATAGCTATAAACCATAAGTAGTTGGACGGAATTACAGACAGACAGTTCTATGTATCACACATTCATAATCGTTTCATTTTTATTGGTAGCGCGTCACATTACAAGTAATTTAAAATCGATCGATGTATAAGATAAAAAAGATAAAAAATATACATTAGAGAATTAATCATGTACATAAAAATAGAGTAAAAATAGTAAAAGTATTAATTGAATATACACGAATTTAGACAAAAACATTCTAATATCAGTAAAAGTGCTCCAGGTGTTGGGTATTTTCAAAAAATTTGTAATTAAATATATCAAAACTTAGATATTCATCTACTGTATAGAAGCAATTATGTAATAAAAATCTTTTTATTGTGGTTTTGAGCATATAAATAGACTGTAATGATTTCTTTATAGTCGGTTCTATTTATTTATTATACAGAGTGCGCATACTCAGTTCTAGCAAAACAAACTTCAAATCATTGATCCAAAAAATTGTGCACCTAGATCAAAAGCTGTCATCAATATAATTATTTACAGTGTCCTCCATAAAGTTGGCAACAAATAGAAAAACAAATTATTAGGTATTGATATTTCTGAAAAACTCCACTGGCGGTTCGTTTCTGCATGTCTGAAAACTAAAAAATCCGTATATATATATATACAGGGTGAGTCATTGATATGGGAAAGCTCAATTGCATCTACATTCTACACCGTTAATGATATTGAAATAAACCAAACGGCACTGTATATGGAAGGTTAAAGTGCAGTATGTAAAATTATTTTTTCCTATACAGAGTGTACCATTTTAGCGGAGCACAATCGAACAGTTTTTTTTAAATGACACCCTGTATATTTTTACACATATTTGGATTTGCTCTTTGTTGATCTTCATATATATGTTAAGTTTTTGCAATTCGCTTCAACCGTTCAGATGTTATTCAAGTGTTTCTAAAAATTGACGCGTTTGCAGGCACTGTTTCGAAAAATAGCAGTGCACTCGGTTTTCGGAATATGAAGTTGAGACTTTGCCTATGTTTGAGTAACTACTTCAGGTATATTTAAGCATCAAGACCGTCTATTCTCATTGTGACATCACCTTGCTGTGACACATTGACTTTGGTTAAATTTGATTTTTTCAAATAGCACCCTATGTATTTAATCACTCAATCGTATAGAGCGTTTAATTTTACATATTTTTTGACTCCTATGATTTTTTCTCAAACTGAATAGTTCAGGAGATAATCAATATTCGAAAAAAAACTGACAACAAACGTCAAAGTTACTGCTACGGACAAACCTTTATTGAGTAAAAAATAAATAAGCTCAAAGTATCAAAACAAGTATATAAATATTTATTGAGATATTAATCAAAATCATAAATTCTGGTCGCCAGCAAAGGGTTCCGCAGACTTTCACCCGGTACATGTCCGCCATTTAATTCAATGAAAAATTCGTTTTTTTGTAAGGGTGGCCGATATTACTTACTCAATAATCACTTCAAAAAGGACGCTCGTAGCAGTAACTTTGACATTTATTGTCAGAATTTATTATTTTTTGTGACACCCTAAGTTCAAATGATGAAATTATGTGTTCATTTTCTAGATAATGTGAATTATCTTCTGAACTATCAATTTCTGGGAAGAAATATAATCAATTGAAAATATGTAAAATGACACGTTCAATACGAATGAGTAATGGAATAAATGGGGTGTTATTTGAAAAAATCAAGTTATGGCCCTTCAAAGTTCACCTAAATCAATGTGTCACAACAGGATGATGTCAAAATGAAAATAGTCTGTCACAACGCCAAAAGATACCCAAGAAAGTTGCTTAGACATAGGCGAAGTCCCAACTACCTCCATTAAGCTAGCAGAACCACCTTGGATTTTTTGAGTTTTAATTCAGCCATAATTTGAGGCTAATTTAAGGCTAATTTATTACCCTATTGCCGAATTTTTTGCTCTTCGTTTTATACGAAAAATCTTGGGTTCTGCTAGCTTAACGTTAAGCTGACAAAACCAAACATAAAAGAAATAGTTTATAAAAAATCTCAACACACCATAATTCAAGGCCCATTTAAGGCTCTCATTGTAGCCTATTGCCGAATTTTTTGCTCTTTGTTTTTGGAACAAAAAATCGGACTTTGGTTCAGGTATGCAAGTGTCTGAGCTAAATGAATCGATGTACCTAATGCTGGACCAGCATTTGTGGCACACCCAAAAAAAAATCTTGTGGGAATTTCTAACATATTAATTACAATTTATTACAACAAAACTCGATTTTTTTACAGGCGGGATTTTCTGAAAAATGGGGCGTGGTGCAATATTAGACTAATGCTACACCACATATTCGCATCGGAAAAAAAATTATTTGAGAATTTTTTACACATTAATTACAATTTATTACAACAAGAATCAATTTTTTTACAGGCGTGGATTTCTAAAAAATGGGGTGTGGTGCAATATTAGACTAATGCTACACCACACCTTCACCTCGAAAAAAATATGAGCATTTCATTATCAACAGAAATTCTTACAAATTAATTACAAACGATTTATGTGAAAATCAACATGAACAAATACACTGAAGTATTATATGTATAATCTTGAACGCTTTTTATTGAGATAGTCTATTGGAATATGAATTCCTTACATCACCCCACCCTCTGAAATATTACTTCTAGTGATAAAATGAATCATATTTCAGATATCGCATCCAATCCGGAATTTATTACACTGCTCAACACGGTTGAAAATTATTTTGTTTGGTCAAACCACGCGATTTATGTGTTTCAATTCGGGTAACAATTTCTTACACCAGTGTAATAAATTCGGAAGTAAATGAGATATCTTGAATATGGTTTATTCCATCACTAGAAGTAATGTTTCATGGTGTGGGGTAGTGTAAGAAATTGGTACTTGAATTGAAACACTTAAATCGCGTAGTTTGACCAAACAAAATAATTTTCAACCGTGTTGAGCAGTGTAATAAATTAGGAAGTAGTTGAGATATCTTGAATATGGTCTATTCCATCACTAGAAGTAATATTTCAGAGGGTGGGGTGATGTAAGGAATTCATATTCCAATAGACTATCTCAATAAAAAGCGTTCAAGATTATACATATAATACTTCAGTGTATTTGTTCATGTTGATTTTCACATAAATCGTTTGTAATTAATTTGTAAGAATTTCTGTTGATAATGAAATGCTCATATTTTTTTCAAGGTGAAGGTGTGGTGTAGCATTAGTCTAATATTGCACCAAACCCCATTTTTTAGAAATCCACGCCTGTAAAAAAATCGAGTTTTGTTGTAATAAATTGTAATTAATATGTTAGAAATTCCCACAAGATTTTTTTTTGGGTGGGCCACAAATGCTGGTCCAGCATTAGGTACATAATGAATCGAACATTGGACAATGTTTATGGAAAATCTGAATATACCATAATTTAAGGCTCATTTTGAGCTCTTATTCCAGATCATAGGCGAATTTTTCGCTCTTTGTTTTTTCAAAAAAATCGAGGGTGTTGCTAGGCTTAACCGTTAAGCTATCAAAACCAAACATAAAAGATGAAGTTTATGAAAAATCTAAACACACTAATTCAAGGCCTATTTGAGGCTCTCATTGTAGCCCATTGCCGACGTTTTTGTTCTTTTTATTTGGGGAAAAAAATACGGACTTTGGTTCAGGCTCCGGTTCATGTATGCAGGTGTGTGAGCATATGCCGTATAGATCTAATCTGAAATTATGAATCTGACAGAAATGGAATATGATTTCGCTTGTGATTGGTTGCCACTCACGGGTTGGTATTAAGAGCTCAATCTAGATTTCCGGGCGTTTTCGATGTTGAGAAATACACTCAATGGTAAAAAAACGTCCAGAATTGATCACAATGTAACTTTTTTAATTCTTGTCCGATTTTGTTGAAATTAGCATCAAATCGTAGATTTATTTATGTTTAGGAATGTTAGCCTGAATTGCAGTTCCCCTAAACCAAGGCCTGTATTTTTGTTCCAAAAACAAAGTGCAAAAAATTCGGCAATAGGCTACAATGAGAGCCTTAAATGGGCCTTAAATTATGGTGTTTTAAGATTTTTCATAAACTATTTCTTTTATGTTTGGTTTTGCTAGCTTAACGGTTAAGCTAGCAAAACCCACGGTTTTTTTAAAAAAACGGAGAGTAAGAAAATCGACATTAGGCTAGGATTGGAGCCTTAAATGAGCCTTAAATTATGATGTTATCAGATCCTTTGAAAACTTCATGTAGTAGAAGTGGTTTTGC
Organism: Chrysomela aeneicollis; assembly: GCA_029955515.1. Lineage (NCBI taxonomy): Eukaryota > Metazoa > Arthropoda > Insecta > Coleoptera > Chrysomelidae > Chrysomela > Chrysomela aeneicollis. The sequence goes on from JARUHQ010000005.1 coordinate 25,599,589, forward strand.
CAGCTTAACGTTAAGCTAGCAGAACCCAAGATTTTTCGTATAAACGAAGAGCAAAAAATTTGGCAATAGGGTAATAAATTAGCCTTAAATTAGCCTTAAATTATGGCTGAATAAAAACTCCAAAAATCCAAGGTGGTTCTGCTAGCTTAATGGAGGTGTCCCAACTTGATATCCTGAAAACCAATTGTCCTGCAATTTTTTTAAAAAGTGCTGCAAATGCTTAAATTTTTAGAAAAACCTTAATAACTTCTGAACGGTTGAATCGAATTGAAAAAATCAAACAGATTTATAAAGACTAACAAAGGGCCGATTCAGATATATATAAAAATATATAGGGTGTCATTCAAAAAAACTATGTTAAAAGTTGCTCCGCAAAAATGGTGCACCCTGTATACAACAAAACAATTTTAGAAACTGCACTTCGACTTCCCGTTTGCAGTGTCGTTTGGTTTATTTCGATATCATCAATGGTGTAGGTGCAATCGAGCATTCCCATATCAATGACTCACACTGTATATATCACGTGACCTCAGATTTGGCGTTCTACCGTGTCATGCCCTATGTATTAATGCACATGAGCTTATTCAATATACAGGGCATGACTACGGTAGTGACAAGAATAAATCGTATTTTCATAGTCAATCTCCCGCAAATATATGATTGGTTTTGACGGAACCTTATGTGATTCAGGTTATTGAAGCTCTTTTCAGATGAAACAAAAATGTATAATGTTTCTCAGTAAGGGTAGTGGAATAAAAATTGTATTTTTGATTTCTTTTTCAATCTGGTTCAAAATTGATAAATGGGATCCTCTTTGGATTAGAAGCACATTTTCCGATGAAAATTTTTGATATCTTGTCAATTTGACCCATTTTTTGACACCACTGACAACTTTTTTTCAAATTCCCGCCAAATATGAGGTCACGTCAGAAAGGAACCGCCATCAGAGTTCTTCAGAAATATCAATAATACATTTTTTCCATATGTAGCCAACTTTATGGCGGACACTGTATATACAGGGCTATTCAAATTCGTTTCTGTATATGGGGATCTCATTAAAGATAAGAGATAGAGTGTCGGTTAAATTGTGGCAAAGTTGCGTATTTTAGAGATATATAGGAAAAACCAAAAAATCCCAAATTATTTAATAATTTAAAAGGGAATAATTCACCCGATTATAATAAAGTATTACCGAAACATCACGAAATATAAAATTTAATTTAATTTCTTAGTATGAAGTGAACGTCGACGATCCAAAAACTACAACAAAAAATACAGGTCCGTATTTAAAAATTCAAAGATGGGGGTGGCCCAAGTTAGATGACACCCTATATAAAAGATTCATAAACATATTCTGATAGCCCACATCAAGTGCCAATAGCAAAATGTGGATAGATTTTCAATATGTCTGCGAATAAAGAAGATACAGGCAAATAAATAATTTGTGATTTTTTGGTTTTTCCTGTATATCTCCAGAACCAAAAGAGCTAAATTCGTTTTATAACATCATTAAATAGGTCTCTAAAATACGCAACTTTGCCATAATTTAACGAGATCCCCATGTATATACAGAAACGAATTTGTATAGCCCTGTATAATAGTATCTCCCTCGATATCTCCTGACTTGATTCGTTTTCAATAAAAATTCAAGGCAATAAGAAATTCAAAAATTCCTAGGTGATTCTTCAATTTCTTCTAGCTCCAGTGGATACCTACATTTGAACTTCCTACGCCATCATGTATTTAGTTAGAAGTTGCGGGGTGAACTTTCCCTGCTCCTTCTGATACCCCCCAAAATATTCTTGCTGCTTACAGGCTCCCTACTTGGAATTACAAGGAATTCGGGAAGAGAGTTACCAAAATCGAATTATCAAGTTCGAACTCCGGGAGTTGAAACTTTGTAGACGCGCGACCTTTGTTCGATGTGAAGATTAATGCATAATAAGTACCTACCAAGAGTATTATAATGATACGATAATCATTGGGAGAACTGAAAATTAGGTAAATAAGTGGGGAAAGTTCTCAAAATTTGGCACTAGTGATTTCTCGGCATTTGAGGTATTTTTTTGGGTTCTACACCTTTTCCAATTGTATTTCAGAAAGCGTCGATTGAATTTCAGAATAGTCACTTGTATTTCAGAAAGTATCAATTGTATTTCAGAATAGTGAGTTGAATTTCAGAAAGCGCCAAATGTATTTCAGAATTGCGAGTTCGATTTCAGAAAGCATCAATTGTATTTCAGAATTGTGAGTTTAATTTCAGAAAGCGTCAATTGTATTTCAGAAAATTCAATTGAATTTCAGAATTCGTCATTTGAATTTCAGAAAATGTCATTTGTATACAAATGACGAATTCTGAAATTCAGTTGACTATTCTGAAATACACTTGACGCTTTCTGATATTGAACTGACTATTCTGAAATACAATTGATGCTTTCTGAAATTAAACTCGCTATTCTGAAATACCTTTGACGCTTTCTGAAATTAAACTCACTATTCTGAAATACATTTGATAATTTCTGAAATACGAGTGATTATTCTGAAATTCAATTGTCGCTTTCTGAAATAAACTTGATGGTTTCTGGAATACATCTGGAAAAGGTGTAGAAGGTTTACCTCACCAAGATTCAACTTTGATATCTTATAGTAGGGGAGCACAAGCGGGGATTTTGGGATCAAAAATATGTCTGACGTTACTCATAACAAGTTGGGAAGCGGAACGTGTTTTCATATGAAAATGATTAAACATATATATAGGACTACAAAGAGGGAAGCCAGGTATAGGACTACACCTTTTCCACAGTTGTATTTTAGTTTTAAAAAAAATCAGAAAACCTACACCATAGTTTCAAGGCTCTCATCGAATATTTTACCATTTGTTTTCAGGAGGCAGAACATTCGACAATAGGCTGAAATAAGAGCCGTTAATGAGCCTCAAATTGTTCAGATTTTTCATGAAATTTCTCTTTTATGTTATGCTCAACGGTCAAGCTAGAAAACCCGCGATTTTTGAAAAAAGAAAGTGAAGAATAAAATAGCGATGGAATAAAAGTGGAATAAAAGTTTCTAATGATCTTCAATTATGATATTATTGTTTTCAATATTCGATACACATCATAGCACATACCTAAAAAACAGAGTCTATATTTTTTTTCAAGACGAAAGAGGAAATTCGGACATATTAGGCTAAGTGAGAGTCACATCAAAAGAGCCTTAAATTATGGTATAATCCACGATTTTTCAAAAAAAAAACGAAAAAATTCGGCAATAAGGTGATAAATTAGCCTCCAATTATGGTAAAAAAAAAATCTAAAAATTCAAAGTGATTCATCATCATGTGTCGTTGAATTTTTTATTTATTTTTCATTCCCGTTTTCATCTGTTCACAAAATATAAATAACGAAAATTATGTCATTTTGACGACTCAAAAAAATCCCCCACGAGTAAATCCCTATTCAGCCTCTCGGCCTCCCTTACTATTAGAATTCTTTGTACTGCCTTGGAATTTATAGAATTTCTTGTAGGTGAATTGGTAAATGTTGTGAATTGATCCCACTTGGTTTCCGATTCTCCCTCAAATTCCTAGTTGAATTCAAATATACCGTCGGAAAAAGAGTTTCATTGGTATTTGGTTTCTACTTTCAAAGGCGTATTCAAACACCTGTTCGCTTTTTGTGTGCAATAGCGAGTCAAAGAACTGGTTTATTTCCCCCTTCGGTGGTCATTAGTTAGAGCCCTTTGTGGCGACGATTACATGCCCTTTTACGGTCGATTCGGGCTCGTTAAAGGTAGATTATTTCACCGACTTCTATATCGTTTTATGCGAGGTTTTATGTTACCTATATCTAACTATAACAATCTCCGTTGTAAAACAAAGGAGGAAATCCTGATTTTTGAAAGTAGCGATTTTCTCTATTTTTTCCTCGGAAATATCTCGGGAAATATCATTTCGTATATCTGTGTTTTTATTCCAGCTGGAAAATGGAATATAACATACGCCTGTCTCGCAATAAATTGCTATAAAACCTGGAAATCCCATCCCTTCCTAAATCACCCGACGCGTAGTAAAAACGTGAAATATGGTTGTTTACCCTCTGCAGAAGAGGGTCCTACAGAATAGATGCGTCCGTGGCAGACGTGTGGGTATAACTTGAGGGGCGTTAAAAATCGGGAAAATGGGGGTTGTGAGAGCCCTAGGGAGATAATTGAGTGAGTCACCGAATTATCTGTCTGAAGTTGTCTGATATCGATCTCAATTGTATCGTCTGTCGAATTCAATCACATCTGTATTAATTCGAACACTCCGTTTTAGGTATATTGTTTCGAAATCTCAAAGTTCTTGGAAATTTTAGGTTATGGTGAACTGAAAACCATAACCAATAACCAACCATACGTAGGGTAGGCCTGCCTAAGGTCTATAAGATCAAATCAACAGACTGCTCAAAACACTAGAGCTCAAAACCCTTTTAAAGTTTTCTATTATTTACACGTTTCACTCATCAACCAAAAAAAATTTAACATTTCATTCATCGTATTCATCACACTATGTGAGTTACAGTAGAAATTTGATCACAATCACAAGTGAATCATCAATTATTGCATTTTTTTGTCGATTGTCCCAGAACACAAATCTGAATCACAAGGTTGGACGTTGGCTAAACAACGTTGTGATTATTTTGTTATAAATGGAAATCACTAGATTATGACTCGGATTATGAGTAATCTCAGCTCTCAGCATTTTAATTTCTTGAAACTTTCTATCGTCTAAGGAAACATCTGAGTCAAGACTTTTAAATTGATGACCTACTTCACATGCAAATTCAAGAAACGTTGACAAAGACAAAATGGTCAAAATGTAAAAAAATGCAGCGATAGGTATACCTACCTACTCAGGTTTTGGTGCATTAAAAATCAAATAATACTTTGTAGAAAATTAATAGTCCAATCGATGTTTGGAATTAAATGGACTGTGCGAAACCGAATGAATAGCGAGATTATATTATTAGTAAGAGACCTGATGCCAAAATACAAATGTAACAGATGCTTTTTTTTTCTACATTGAATCACATATTATCGAACAATAATTATCGTAAAAACAGGACTTATCACCTGCCGCAAAGAGATAACAATGATACTTTGCGAGCCAAAGTTCACTTACCCATTGTAGTAGGACATGTCGAATTACCAGCTCAATAGAAGCACTAAATAAACACAACAGATAAGATAAAATCCGCACTAATCACTCGATACCTGCTCTGCAGATCACTCTCACTAGTCTCACTCTATCTCCAGCTCTTTAGAACTGCGGGGGCTCCATATTTGTTGGTAAAATATGGGAATGTCCGAGAGAAGCTCTGGACCACGATGTGTCACGAAATAAAATAACGCCAGACAGCAAACTGCTACCATCAGTGGTCAATAAAGAGAAGCTTCTCTTCAAAACGAGGCCTAGCGATTGCTAGCGACCTAGCGTGAGCATAAACCGTGAGCGTGATCCGCCCTGAATGTATGCAACCAAACATACAGAGCGGGAAATACTGCTATCGTATAATATATTAGATGACGAATTGGTCAATAAAGTACATTATATTAAAGACCGAAAGCTTTTTAGGTTTATGAAGTCATTATGAAAGTTATGAAACGCAAATGGATATCACTGATCTATAATACAAACTATAGATCAGTGATGGATATCGATTTGATTCAATATGCGTTTTTTATGCTTGGGAATTGCAGCAGCTTTCAAATTTCATTGTTCAAAAAAAACTTTAATGGAAATAAGGTGCAAATGAACCTACGGAGTGTTACTAGACACTAAAGCCTGGTTCATGCTTATACGAATTTCGCAAAATGCATGCGAATCGGAAAATAATAAATATTACATTGATATTCCTATTCTACAACGCTATTGATTTATGCATTCTTTGGTATCACGATATCATGATAATATAAGAAAATCCGCAAAAAAGTTCAAATATTCCAACTTTATTGCGAATTTTCTTTTCAGCGGCCATTTTATTCGTAAAAATTTTCCGATATTCGTATAAGCATGAACCAGGCTTTACGGTGGATTTATGGAGAGGTTTTAAGTCGTTAGTTTTAAGTCTTAAGTCGTAAGGAAAAATGGACCATTTATGCAAGAAGTTTCAAGGACTGTCAATAGTGTCAATCCTGTTATTTTGTGTGCTTATTTTTCTCATTTCCTTCTATTAAATCCAAATTTCCAGCCTTAATGCTATTTTCATTTATGTCTATTTGCTTTACATGCATTCAACTCCAGCTGTTTGTTACGATACCCTTTTGCAAAATCAGACGCATGCGCAAATCGATCGAGTTTTAAGTCGTAAGTCGTAAGAGATAAATGTTGGCCAACTTTTCTTAGGACTTAAAACTTATGACAACTGTATAAATAAATGGTGACATTAAAAACCAATGGATGAACTTCTTATTACTTATAACTTGAAACTTACGACTTAAAACCTCTGCATAAATCCACCGTGATTCTGGTTATTTTCTTCAAATTTAAAAAATGGAGTGCCCGTAAATTTTTTTGCTGTAGGTACTCACGTATTTTGGTCTGCTGCACTTGAATTCGAAGTCTAAAAGCGGTGAATTCAAGTATTTTCAGAGCATCCATTTGAATCGAAAATACACTTTTTGACATCTCAAATTTCTGCTATTGAAAACACTCAAGATCCGCTCTTTTAGCAACAAAAACACTTACATCTACTTGTTTTCAACAAATTTCAGCGGAAAAAACTAATATTTTTCAAAAAAATGATCCATCATGACGTAAACAAAACACGAGACAGATATTTTAACTAAACGCCACAGCCTACCTGATTGTTCGGCTTTCATCTGAAAAACATTAATTTTCGGAAATAGTTTTTTCAGCTGAAATTTAATCAAAAAAGTAAATATATAAGCGTGTGCGGTATTTTAGTAAAAAGGATGATTTTTGTGTTTTTCAAATCGTGCCAAATGGTGTATTTCCAAAACAAAATGGGGCATATCTTCGAAAATACATGCTCAAGTAGATTCAAACACTTTGAAAAATTCGACTACGTCATCGGAAAAATTACCTATCAATTTTCAGAAGATACCATCCGTGATTACAGTCACTTCCTTACTCACACAAGTCTCAATGAGACTTCGAGGGTTGCTTTGCAACTAAGTTGGCGGTTAAAAACACTTTTCAAACACTTTTCAAACTTAAGCTCGACGTTGGTGAATTTTGAATCACTCTATATACGAGAATAAAACCCAACACATTCCTAACCACATATTTATTTCTATGAACATTACAGCAAATAGAGGCAACGCTACACTCGTTTACCTCGCCAGCATTTAATATTTACAATAATAAAAAGACAACTTCAACATAAAGTAGAAAAAAAAACATTTCGGACCACCTGAAAAATTACACCAACAATCTCGGAGGCCCCTCGAAGAAACGATAAGCTATGTAAAAATATAGACAGGATGAAATTCTAGTACAAACTATAAGTTAAAGATAAAATATTTATATTATTTATAAATTCAATACAAATATACACATTCCTTCCGAACTTCTGAGGTCATAACCATAGACTTCAAATATAAATGAGAAACATTTTGTTGTGTAATGCATGAAACAATGGGATCAATCATCATAATAATCAATCAATGTTGTGTTTAATCTGTGGAGGATTTTCAAAATAATATATACAAGGCAATTCGTGAGTCGTTTTGAATAGATGAGTCTGCACACCCTGTATATTTACCAAACGAAGATTGAGCAACTTGTTAATGATTTCATCATCTCATTTTCAATCGAGATGATGAAATTTTCAAACAAAGAGTTTCATGCATTAACAGAAAGCGCTTTCCATTTTTTTTTCAAATCTTGACATCGCAAGTCGTTTCCTCTTTCTCTACCTTGTCAATTAATTCTCGATTACAACATTCAATAATTTATTTTCATGCAAGACTACACAAACCAGCGTCGATGATTAGTCGGAGTGACTCAGGGGTCAGTATGGGAGGCACTATCGCGCATTCCAATATAAATCACCAATCATACGAAACTTAATACTGTCGGAAAACAACAAATTATTAATTTTTTGCTCGTTATAGACTGCCCATGCCACCTGGTACATTTTTTCCGGTTTTGTTTGGATCCATATATTTGGATAGCTTCTTAAACTGTCCATCGTGTGTTAAGGTGGATTTATGCAACATTTACTTCAAACTAAAAAGAATATAAGATTGACATGACATTTCAGCTCTTAATGAAGCGAGATTATTATGCGATTTACAATAGTCGAAGACATTGCTAGGTGACGAGGCGTCAGCCGAGTCAACCGCAATGTCCGAGACGGTGTCAAATTGCTAATAATCGAGTTGCATTCAAAGCTTTATCGTATCATTGACAACGGCGATGCAAAAATAAATATTTTTTTTTTGTATCTAACGTATTATGCATGTATTTATTGTGAGTAACTAAGGATTAGAGATTTCATATAACAATGTCTTAATCTATAATATCGTGTTTATGCAAAATCAACTGAAAAAATTTAGTAATTTGTTAAAACTGTAACTGTATATGAATGTTGTTTGGTCATAAATAAATGAAAATACATAGGTATTATAATAATGATATTCTGATATAAATATTCTCAATAAAACCACAACCCCATCATGGAATGACAAATTGACCTAGAACTTTATCCAGTCTTCTGTCCTGTGGGCTGTTTGGCAAAATATTTGACTTTGCCTTACATGATTTTATGTTATTGATTTTAGTTTTAAATTCATTTGAGTGATTGCATGAATCCACCTTAATCATAAAGATCCACCAAATTAAAAAATGCATAACTGCGTCATCAACTTCTTCCTCTTCAATTTCAACACTTTCAGATGTTATAGTGTTGATTTAGCAATAACACATGATAATAAAATCAATAATCCGGCAGAATTTTCGATGCAAAGCCAAAGATGCGAATCTTTATCTCGCTTTTTCAATTTGAAGAAATTGACAGAACTTTTTCATTGTGATCATTTCTCCTTTTCTTGATTCTTGATAGTGTACTTTGACATAAGGAGTTGTTCAACCGATGGAAGTTTGTGTTAATATTTCTTCTTTCCATGATTTTTGTTTTGCGAACTTTAGCACAAAGAGTTGTTCAACAAATATACCAATTCGATTTTTTTGTCACGGAAGTTTTCTTGAAAAAAGAAAATCAGTCTCCACCAACCCCATATGACCGGTAAAATTTTCCATACAAAGCTAAATACCTACGCGAATCTTTTTCCCGCTCTTTCAATCTGAAGACATTGACAGCAACTTTTCCATAATTAGCTCCATACATTTCTTCTTTTCATTATTCTTGATTGGGTACTTTGATAAAAAGATCCGAGTTGTTCAATAAAGTAAGTGCCCATTTGAATTTTTCGTCAAGGCAGTTTCCATGAAAAAAGAAAACCATAGGGCCGGCAGAATTTTCCATACAAAGCTAAATATGCGAATATTTTTCTCGCTATTTCAATCTAGAGAATTGAAAGAAACTTTTTTATTGTGCTCATTTCTCCTTTTTTCTATTCTCGATAGTGTACTTTGACATAAGGAGTTGTTCAACTGATATAAGTGTCTGCTAATATTTTTTGCCAAGGAAGGTTCCATGAAAAAAAAAACATATGACCGGCAGAATTTTCCATACAAAGCAAAATATGTTAATCTATTTCCCGCTCTTTCAATGTGAAGTAATCTACAGCAACTTTTTCATTGTGCTGATTTCATCTTTCCTCGATTCTTGAGAGTTCACTTTGACATAAAGAGTTTTTCAACTCATGGATGTGTCTGTAAATTTTTTTGTCAAGAAAGTTTCCATGAAAAAAGAAAAACCATTTGGCGGGCAGAATTATCCATACAAAGCTGAATATGCGAATCTTTTTCCCGCTCTTTCAATCTGAAGACATTGACAGCAACTTTTTCATACTTAACTTCATACAGTTTTGCTGATTTCATCTTTCATGATTCTTGATTGTCTACTTTGATAAAAAGATCGAAATGTTCAACGAGTAAGTGCCTATTTGAGTGTTCCGTCAAGCAAGTTCCGATAAAAAAATAAAACCAGTCTTCACCAGCCCCACGAGGCCGCCATTTCTCGTCTTCCTCCCTGCCCAAACATCAACAATTCCTCAAACAACCCCGCTGCGATTCCAGCCTCTCCTTGAAACCGCACCAATCAGCTGACCACCCCTCCTTCCCCTTTCCCCCTCCCACCCCTCCAACCTCACCTACCCCTCCTCCCACCCCGCCGCCATCAAATGTGCACGGGCACGTGCACCAACAGCTGCGCCCTGTCGGCAAACACCTCGCTGCACATCTCGCACTTGAAGAGGTTGTGCGCGTGCGCGGTCGCGTGCTGCATCGATATCTCAGCCAACTCGTGCAGCGCGCTCGGCTCGCGCTTGATCGGCGATTGGCGGAGATGGTGGTGGGGGGAAGTGGGCGTGGCAGGGTCGACCGCTTCGGGCGGGTCCGACTCCGATTCGGACTTGATCGAGCGCACCTTCGACACGATCATGCCCTCCTTGACTAGCCGCACCTGCAACGGGTTGTTTTAACGTAAAGTTGGGTTAGGTGCAGGCTGACCCAAGGTGGATATTGTCTGTTCACTGGAAACAATGACGTAACTTTCTCCGTAAGGCAGAGACATCTTCTCATAATAACCGTGAACTATTTTGAACTTGAAATGTCGTACTGGGCATAACCTAACGTTTTTATTTACATTTTGAATTACGCGCTCCTTTTAGCACAACAAAGCTTCTGTTTCAAGCAGAGAATTATTCGATATCATTAATTCATTGATCAGAGAGTCAGGAAATAGAAAAAAGCATCGTCAGTCAGTGTCAGTGATGTGACTGTGAAAAATGTGTAATGTCACAAAATAGAGATTGTTAAATGTGTTCAAAATCGAGAAACTAAAAATGCGAGGCAAGTGAATAAAGTATTTGCATATCGATTGTACGATAATAATAATAATAATAAATCGTCTTCATTTATAGAAATATAACTTACAATAAATGAATTCTGGCAAGTTATCACTATGGGGCGAGATTTAGCTACTAGTACTCTTACATCTAACCCCATAATGACCATCAAATAAATGAAAAATTGCACATTTAGCGAATAAATGCAATCAATATATCATATTATATAAAAAAAAAACAAAAACATTGTCTCGACATGTAATAGGAATCTTAAATCTTAATGCTCTGATAAGAACTTTTTTTTCAGACGAAATTTGAAAGTGTCTTTATTGAGGTGTCTCATGTCCTCTCGTAATGAATTGGAGACTTTTATGGCATTGTATGTGAATCCTTTCTGAAAGAGACTAGTCGAATGATGTGGTATGGCAATCGTATTATTATTCCTGATATTGACAGAGTGTGCATGTGATCGGGGTACAAGCTTATTTTTAATATCTTCAGGACCCGTTGACATTATTCTATTTCGATAGTTAATACAATTTTAATAACTCACGTTGAGTTGTATTGCTCCACGCATATTTCATACCTACTGAAGAAAGCACACAAAACTTAGTCCTTCTTTAAACTAACACACCACACACACTTACATTCACTTATTTTCAACAATTTTCAGCAGAATACACTAGTATATTTGAAGAAATTCAAAAAATTTTACCAAACCCATCGAGAACCGAGCATGACATGAGCTGAACTTTGTGACAGTGTCAAGTTGACAGCTCAAAGTCTCGTGCTCGTGTTTTCGAAGAACGTTACATGTTTTCAAAACTATTAAATTTTTTCGCTAAAAAGTGTTGAAAATAAGTAAATGTAAACGTGTGTGGTGTTTTATTTGAAAGAAGGACGAATTTTGTGTTTTTAGTAGAAGAAATTCAAGATGTCAACTGATGTATTTCCGAAAGGCCAAAATACGTGAGTACCACCAAAAATTTTCCTTGGAATGCCTTATTATGGTTCCCAAGAAATGGAATTGGACCTATTTGAGTAAAAATATGTATAAAAGTAAAGATATGTCAGATTATGATAGATATATGATACGTGCTGAAGTTAGAAAAGAAAAAGAAGAACATAACTTTAACCTAAAATTGGATAGCTGACGGGGAAAAAACTGAAACAAATGAGCATCGAACGACTTCTATAAAGTAGCGACCTCAACTTGGCAGACGTTTGGGTCTTGAGTGAACAGACAATATTATAGTTCCAGCCTACTAGGTTTCCATTTAGAACGACAATGGTGGAACGAGTTCCATTAATAGGGCACTAGAAATATTTGTAGACTTCTGCCTACTTGATTTTGTTGAATTTCAATCATAGTTTCAAACACTAGTAATACCTCCACGACTTTATATGTATGGCACCACGTCTGCTAATTCCGCATGATGAATATTAATTTTCATAATTTCTCAGTCATTTTGATTTTGTCTGATTTGTTCAATCAATGACACGATTGAACAATCGAACAATATTCATATTTCAAGTCAAAACCACAATGGGGAAGTTTCCGAAATTCAGATTTTCATTCCAAGTTTGAATTTATGAAAATTCATCGAATACGTATTTTTTATTTACCTCGAGCTATCGAATTTGACTAAGAAAAACATTCCCAAAAATGTAGTTACGGGCTCCTCTACCATTCTGATGACGTACTCAATTAGAAGAGCCTTGACAGAGATGGGTAGATATTTACATCTCTGTCTTGACGCACGCTAGCACTTTTGCGCCTGTACACAATTGCCGGAAGTATCGATATGTCTAAATAGTCGGATATTCTGCATTAACATCTTGGTATTGCTATAATATTTATATCCAATGTATCATTCAACGTCAACGGTCGCCTCTCACCTTGCTCCCCGGTCCGATGACATGCCGGCCCGGCTTCAAACTGCCGATGGTGGCGCTGCCGGCAGCGCCTCCGCTGGCGCTTCTCGACCTCGTCCTTCTGAACTCCACGACAGGCTGCGGCACGGTCTCGACTGTCTGCTCACACGCCACTTCGGACGAGTGCTCGAACTGGTCCATGTAGATCAGCCCGTTGCTGTGCGGGTCCGCGACTGCACCGAGAAACGAGAGAATAGGGTCATAAACCTCTGAAGCTTTAGCAGAATTGATTATCGTTTTCCGATACCTTACCAAACTACTACCGATATGCCATCAAAATTAAATAAGAATATTCTTTTGTGCTCGAGAAAATCGAAATCAAAAATAATTATTTGACAGCACCATATTTCTGCTGACGTCACCTGGTAGATCGGGATGGTATCGTAAAAATATCGAAAATAATAGGGAAGAAGAATTTTTTGACATAACTGATGGCAGATAAGTCAGATGACAATATGTCAATTTTTAATTAAATTTTTTTTGGATTATATAACGCAAGTCAGGTATTTTATATGAGTTAATATTTTTCTATAAGATTTTCAATACCACCTCAGCGAAGTCAATTGATATTGAACTCAAAGACACTATGAAATAGATAAATAAAAATAAAGAATTAATTCAATTAATAACTTTATTGTTTCGGAAAAGTAGGTAAGTGTAGTGGTGCATCTGATAAAATATTAAATAAACAACACAAGTTGATATTATAATAACATATTCACAATATAATGTAAAGAAGAGATCTCATATAAACTCACATCATAAATATAGTACATACCAAGAATAACTGAGGATTTAGGAAAATACATTTACTATTTACAGAAGTGCATGACAATATAGATTTAGTTTATTAGCTTATACCTATTACTAAAATACTTTGTGCTTACACTTCACAGGTTCTCATGATGTTCATTTATATCAAAATTATCTTCACAGCAATTACTTGCAGATCTAGCTGATGATATGTGTTGTCCTACTGCAACACACCAAGTTTGTCTCATATTAACACTTGGAGTACAAATATGTCTTTCGAGAATCCACATTTGTGTTGCTACATGAAGCACAAGTACTTAAACTTTCTAAAAAAAGTGGCCAGTGTAGAGTATAATGAACGCTGAACAATGAAATAAAACTCAATAGTAACTTACATTTAATCATCCGAATATATTTTCGCAGGAAGAATTAAAATCGCCCAGTAATTTTTTACCGCCATATGTCAAAGATGACCGAGATTTTCAATTCTTCTTCCACTTCGATTAATGGAACAGAACCTAAACCAACCTACCAGGTGACGTCACATTATTAGAAAAGGGTGGAGAATTTTCGATTTTTGAATGCCGATTTTGGAAAAACCCTTGAAAATAAAAATTTCAAAAAAATACCGACGTGAGTGGATTCTCGAACAGGTTGAAAGGGTGCCGGCTGAATGTGCAAGATAAAATACGCAGATCAAATTCGCTAGAAGAAGCTCCTCGGAGTTCGAATGCCTGTAAACTCGGTTTGAAACTAGGATGAGATTCTTTCAGCCGGTGTCATTGTTAGTTCATCGAAGTACATTTGAAAGAAATTGCTTTGGCATAACTCTATCATCACGACGATTTTCAAATAGAATACTGCAAACATTTTCAGTTTCCAAAAGAGCATTGAAATTCAATATCAGTTGAAGAAGCATTTGATACAGTTTCACAAGCAAAATTACTATCAAAATTAGAACAGCTTGGCTCTGAGAGGAATCTCAGCCTTCGGCTTCGTGCTGTTACCAAGGAACGAGCTTTCGATTGTCATGAAATTATCTCGTCTGTTATCAATATCCTAGGGATATTACTACTGATAATAAAAGGATCTTCTTTTTCTTATCAAAGAACTCACTTGAGATACCTATAAAGGAGAATCTCTGCACCCCCCCCCCCCGGAAAAAACATCCCGGTTTCCTTACCGTGGTCAGCGGTTTCCTCGGGCTCGACGATGACGTGCTCCTGCTTGAGGAAGGCGTCCACTGCGTCGACCGACTCGAAGGGGTCCCTCTCGGGGAAGGTGGCCAAGGGCGGCTTGTCGGGCTGCAGGACGCGGTAGTTGACGTTTTTCGTCCGAGGCCGGATGCGTTCGCCTGCAGAAAACGGTGACAGTGTCAGGTTGGGGAGGGGTGATGTTTGGGGGTGGAGAATTGGGGGTTTTATCCTTAGTGAATGCATGTTCAAGATTATACTCAAATTGATTGGAAATGGAATGCTGGTTTGGTTCATCCAAATTTTTTATGGGGCACTGCATATAGCAAAAATAGCCGGTTTCGTATTACATGAAACTTTCGGAATTTTAATTCATTAGTAATCAAATAGAGTAATGTTCGATTATAACGAACCTCAAAGGACCGACAAATCTGGTTCGCTATAAAGGATAATAAACAGGAATTAATGATAATAGTTCGTACTCTCTAGATTGGTTAGTTATAAACGGAAGTTCGCAGTTCGCGGGTTCGTTTTAAGCGAACATTACTGTATATAATACTCATTAGAACTAAATATCATACTTAATCAACTAAAATACTTTGAAATCGCAATAATGATATTTAACGTAATGAGGGATAACATACAGGACATTGAAAATGAAAAAATAATCGATGAAAATGAAAAAATCATCGAAGCGGTTTCTGAAATATTGAAAAAAATAATTCAATCTATTTTGTTGGTGATTGTGACACTGTTTTTAGTAATTCTTACTCGAACAAAAATGATTCAATGCAAAAGTTACTTATATTCATGTTGACCAATGACATGCATTGCATATTTTTTTCTGAAACTACTAACTTTTATAAAAGAGTTATCTCAAAGACGGAGGCAAACCTCCAGAATCTGGTCAGGTTCGAGTGATGAAGATATGTAGATTTGTTTTTTGGCAGTAAGTGAATCTTATGAAAAACTATTTAACATCACTACTACTCACCATTTTCTAGAAAACTCTGACGTGGATTCTTGATAGCGATCAACAATAAATTTGGTATATCAACATTGCCTCCTCATTATTTTATTGACAAGTAACAAAAAATTTCTAGAGCAAGCATTTCATCTATTGAGTTGTAACAAGACAATTCAAATGAACTATGAATTTGAATGGATGAAAAAAAGCATATTGATTTTTGTTCTTTGAGAAATTGTAAAATAAAACACTGGAGTTCATTCAACGAATTTCATCGACTTTTGAAAAAATAGGTGAACTAGGGGTGAAACTAAAAAAACCTAAATTAAATTGAAAAATCTATTCCATCAACCAACATTACAATCCCAGAAGTAATAAAAATTCTACAAATCAACTCAACTTTACAAAATCTACATGTTCATCGAAAACTACATATTCTAACAAATGTTGAAATCTAATAAGACTAGACTGCCTGAAAAATATATTTCTCCTTCCTTCCATTCGAGCATACATGGTAGAAATGCATTACCGATAAATTAATAGATAATTTCTCACAAAAAAAGGAAATGGTATTACGGCATATTGGCCAAATAAGTAATCTATGCGGTATTCGACCGAATAACACACGATATTCGGTATCTGTTCACTTTATTTATTTAGAAGAATAAACAGAATAATTATTCAATGCCTAAACAATCGGTTTCATATTCAGTAATGACACATAATCAATCTTGTCCGACCGAATAAACAATGCACAAAATAAATCGTGTTCGACCAAATAAACAATGCACAGAATAAATTATTCGATCGAATAAACAAAATCAACTGTGTTCGACCAAACAGAAAAAAATTTACAGAATAAATCGAGTTCGACCGAATAAACAGTGCACAGAATAAACCTTGTTCGACCGAATAAACAATGTACAGAATATATCTTGTTTGACAGAATAAACAATGCATATGATTGATATTGTTCCACCGAATATACAATGCACATAATTGATCTTGTTCGACCGAATTAACAGTGCACAAAATGAATCATGTTCGACCGAATAAACAGTGCACAGAATAAACCTTGTTCGACCGAATAAACAATGTACAGAATAAATCTTGTTTGACCGAATAAACAATGTACAGAATAAATCTTGTTTGACCGAATAAACAATGCATAGGATTGATCTTGTTCCACCGAATATACAATGCACATAATTGATCTTGTTCGACCGAATAAACAGTGCACAAAATTTATCATGTTCGACCGAATAAACAGTGCACAGAATAAACCTTGTTCGACCGAATAAACAATGAACAGAATAAATCTTGTTCGATCGAATAAACAATATATAGGATTTATCTTGTTCTACCGAATAAACAATGCATATGATTGATCTCGTTCCACCGAATATACAATGCACATAATTGAACTTGTTCGACCGAATAAACAGTGCACAGAATAAATCGTGTTCGACCGAATAAACAGTGCACAGAATAAACCTTGTTCGACCGAATAAACAATGTACAGAATAAATCTTGTTTGACCGAATAAACAATGTACAGAATAAATCTTGTTTGACCGAATAAACAATGCATAGGATTGATCTTGTTCCACCGAATATACAATGCACATAATTGATCTTGTTCGACCGAATAAACAGTGCACAAAATGAATAATGTTCGACCGAATAAACAGTGCACAGAATAAACCTGGTTCGACCGAATAAACAATGAACAGAATAAATCTTGTTTAACCGAATAAACAATATATAGGATTTATCTTGTTCTACCGAATAAACAATGCATAGGATTGATCTTCTTCTATCGGATAAACAATGCACAGAATTTATAATGTTTGACCGAATAAACAATATATAGGATTTATCTTGTTCTACCGAATAAACAATGCATAGGATTGATCTTGTTCTATCGAATAAACAATGCACAGAATTTATAATGTTTGACCGAATAAACAATATATAGAATTTATCTTGTTCTACCGAATAAACAATGCATAGGATTTATCTTGTTCTATCGAATAAACAATGCACAGAATTTATAATGTTTGACCGAATAAACAATATATAGGATTTATCTTGTTCTACCGAATAAACAATGCATAGGATTGATCTTGTTCTATCGAATAAACAATGCACAGAATTTATAATGTTTGACCGAATAAACAATATATAGAATTTATCTTGTTCTACCGAATAAACAATGCATAGGATTTATCTTGTTCTACCGAATAAACAATGCCGAATACCGGATATACCGAATAAAATTTCACGCTCGAAGAAGGGAAGGAGACACCGACCTCCGTTCAGGCCGACAACCCTCAAGGGCCATCGAAGAGCATGGTGGTGGTGGCGGTGGTGGGGCACTCACCGGTGGCCGAGCGGATCTCCGCCGGCTGCGTCCTCGTCACCGTCGTCTTGGTCTTGTGACGCACTCGACCGTCCTCGCGCGTCTCGACGGCGACGCGCGTCTTCTGCGTGTGGATCATCTTGGGGCGGCTGGGGGCGGCGGCGGCCGCCGGTTGGGGCGGCGGCGATGGGGACGGCGGGGGCGGCGAGGGGGGCGGCTGCTCCGGTCGGGCCCGCTTCGGGGTCGGCGGCAGCGGCTGCTTGGCCGCCTTGCTGGCCGCCTTCGAGTTCACCAGCGAGGTGATGCTCTCTGCGGGGACGACGCGAGATTTCAGATGAATCAAAGTTGATAGGGATTTTCCACGATATCTTTTGAATTTGTGACTTTGACCTGATTTTACTGACGTCGCATATTTGAAGATAGCAAAATCCCCAATGTGGCACTCGAAAAATGGGGCAGCCTGTATATCTTATTGATGAACGAGCGCTGGAAATATTCGCAGATGTCAGGGAGGCTGAATCTCCTCAACATTTCTGTTTATATTATAATATGAAAGTTTGATTCTATGTTGAATATTTCGGAAAATATTCTTGAACTAATAACAACTAGTTAGCATTCATAGGAAATTAGCCTCCGATAATAACATGTTTATGAAGAGAAATAGAATATAGTCAGATTATGAAGATAATAAACAGTTAAATCAGACTGAAACATTGAATAATTTTCGAATCAATCGGATTTGTAGAAATTATTGATTATACAGGGTCACTCACGGTCGATGGTACCTTAGACGTTTACGGAGAACGAGGCGTAGGATTATTCTGAAAATTTGGTTTATTGGGTAATCAGTTTTGTTCTATCGATCTAAAATACTTTGAGCGTTGCGGCGTTGCCGCTTCTATCAAAAAGTAACAACAACTTTGTTATTTCAAATGGAACACCCTGTATTTTATTTCATTATTAGATTCTTCCTGAAGAGCTGATTCCGTCGATCTATCATACTTGGGGTATAGCGAGAAAGATTACAGAGATATAGGGTGTGAAAAATCGAGATTTTTCAAATTTAGGAATTTTTTGTGTCGAAACTAATCATTTCTGCTCAAAACGGCTTACATGTCCCTATCTCAACTTTCCATTTACTATCGATTGATATTTAATTGAAACAAATACGGGTGGTTCAAAATTTTGAGTTTTGCATCACCCTCTATTTGTTTCTGTTAAATGTCAGTAGATAGTAAATGAAAAGTTAAGATAGGGACATGTAAGCCGTTATGAGCAGAAATGATTAGTTTATCTGTAATATTTCGCGCTATACCCAAGTATGATAAATCGACGAAATCAGCTCTTCAGGAAGAATCTAAAAATGAAATAAAATACAGGGTGTTCCATTTGAAATAACAAAGTTGTTGCTACTTTTTGATAGAAGCGGCAACGCCGCAACGTTTAAAGTATTTTAGATCGATATAACAAAACTGATTACCGTCCCGTTCTCCGTAAACGTCTAAGGTACCATCGACCGTGAGTGACCCTGTATAAGTTCAACTACTTCAAGACCTATCACATGGATTTTTCAGAATTGATTATTTGTTTTCGTTTCTCTGATATTTGAAGGAAAGTGATCTTCATTTTTGCACATTTCCTACATTTCAAAATTTAGAAGTTTTTAGGTGATTGTGTTTTCGTTTTGATTTACTTGAAAAGTGATTTTCTTCTTCATTCCTCTGTTTATTTGAGAGTTAAGAATTCTTTTGACCTAGATAAAAGTTGCGCAATTTTAAGACCTTACTCATGTTTATTTTTTGTAGAGGTTGATTATTTTTGTTCATTTTCAGGGTAATTGAATATATTTTCTTTTATTTTCGACATTCGTTTCTTATTCGTTTTTGATGTTACTTGATTTTTTTATCTTTTGACTGCACGAGAGGAATATTTTCCCCTTTCCACTTTTAGAGCAACCAAAATCTCCTGATTTTAGTGTTCAGTTCATCACACAAACAAAGTTGTTCCGACGAAAATTTCACTCACCAATGGCTGAAGAACAACTATTGTACAACTCAGTATAGGATTCAGAGAGCGACTCTTTGGGTGAGGCTGAGATAGAAGCCTTCTTCTGCTGCCTCTTATTGTACCTCTTCCTCCGCTCCCTCTCCTCCTCCGAATCAGTGAAATTATCGGCCATATCCTGGAAATATTCCTGAAGTAACATCATTAGAGAGATAAAAATAAAATAAAAAATTACAAACAAAAAACCCATCCATGCTTGTCTATCGATTGTTAATTTATATTATCAAAAATAAAAAGTTCCAATGAAACAAGACATAAAATTGATATTACTTTGAAAAATAGACTCAATAAAAATAAATCTACAATAAATTATACAGTGAGCACGCGCAGGTTGGAATAAATTCAGTAAAAAATATATATAGAGCAATTTGAAAAAAAATTGCATGGCAATGGCTAATTGTGAACTTATAAAGTTATTTGAAATATTCTTATTCTCAATGTTTTTATTTTCATGTAACCTATTGAAATTGTTATCTTTCTGATTATGGAGAAATGAGCATTTTTCAAAAATCGGGCTTAAAAAAAATACGGAGACGTCATATCTTCGACACCGATAACGTCACATGACGCACTTATTTGTAAAAATTTGCGTAATTCAAAATTAATGTTGAAATGTCTGGGCTATATTTTTTGTTCCAGAGATATTTTACTGGATTTGAAAAAACAAAATCGTTTTATTCATATCAAATTAAAGTTCAGGATCGGATATTCAAAAAAATGTTTTCCTACGACCACTAATCACACTGTTTTGTTATTCAGAAAGTAGCTCATATCACCATGGTATTGTTTATTTGAAAGAAAAAAAGCACTAGTGTTGATATGAAATATATCACAACGGTCGCCTGAATTGATATAGAAATAATTAGGTATATTGTGAAGGTTCTCACTGTCAATATATAAGCGTTCTCAAATCAAATTCATATTATATTCATTGAAAATTCTGTCTCGTTTTGAATTATACCGAGAACTCTTTATCTATTAATTTCAATGTGTCTGATACATAACCTCTGAATTCACTTTAAAACTGGAACCTGTACTCTTTGCTGGAACTATTTCGATGTTGATGACAGTGGGTTAGATCATTCAAAAGAATACGGCTACAGTTTTATGCGCGGCTTGCTGCTTGCATCAGTTTGATATCACAGTATCACCAACGAGAAGATTCTTTGGTATCACAGATGTTTGCAAAGAGTCAAGGACGCACTAACTCGAGTTACTCGTACGCGCTTGCGAACTACATACTTCTATGGTTCTGTATTCCTGGTTGCGTGATTACTGGCGCTAACAGGTGAATGGTGTCAAGGTTGTTTATGTACGCTGGTGTCAATATCAATAAAATTTGTCCAAACTAAACTAACTCAATCAATCAGTAATTCACCTAATGAGGAATTGTCGGAGAAGTATTCAAATATCATCTTGAAAATGGAAATAAACAGTACTTGATATTGAATCAAAACCACCTGAAATTCTAGAGACCGCTCAAGTTACATTTTTGACAAGACCTCCCGCGTATTCGGAGTCGTAGGAAAAATAGTGTACAAAACTCGTTGGAAAGTGCATTTCCTTCACTCGTTACGTTTCCGCACTCACCGCTACGCGGCTCGTGCTAAACGACTACTCGTGTGAAATATGTCACTTTCCACACTTGTTGTGTAATATACAATTTCATAACATAATGAATATGTGAAATATACTATTTCAATTGATTTTTCTCAATAATTTTATATTCTTTTTCAATATATTTCTGTGCATATTACATAAATGTATTTATTCACTAAAAGTGTCAATTCTTGAGGATATTTTCTGTGTATATTATATAATATATATATTATAGCCAAATATTGTTTTTTTATAATGAATAAACTTCATTAATTATTGTTATTATTTACCTCTGTGTGTCCATTATCTTCTTCTTCCGCCCTGTTCGATATCATCTCCAGCTCGTGCGGTTTCAGCTTCCTCCTGCGCTTGTACTTCCTGGGGCCGATCTGCGGCTGCCTCTTCATGGCCGTGTTCATGTCGCAGTGGTGGATCAGGTGAAGGATCAGGTCCTGAGAGGTGGCAAACATGTCCGAGCACACGGAACAGCAATAAGGGGTCATGCTGGAAAAACATCAAAATAACCACCACATCTTTACCAATTCGAAACTTCACTTTATTCACATTCATCCATTTACTTTATTTTTTCAACACAATCAGGAATTTCAGTTTCTTTCTAATATCCTTTGGATAAAAATGTTGAAAATTTTCAATTGTTTAAAAATATCAAACAATCTGAGAATCTCGTTCGAAACACGAAAACGGCGAGTTGGTCCGACGAAGCCCGAACGATACATTCTTATCGTGGAAACAAGAAAGTTTGACAGTCGTGTTGGCATCATGAAAAGGATGGAAAATACCAGTCTATGTTTTTTATTCGTCTGAGTTAATATTAAATATACAATTATCATGGACAATTATTTTTATTAAAGAAAAATATACAGGCTATTCAAATTCGAGTCTATGCATGGGTATTTCGATAACGGTAAAAGATAGAGTTGGTTAAATGGGGGCAAAGTAGCGTATTTCAGAGGTTGATTATATGGATGAAACAAATCTGACCTAGCTTCTTCGGTTCTGGAATTATACAGGAAGAATCGAAAATTTCGAAATTCTTCTTTTGCCCATCTTTTTATTTTACAAAGATTTTTTTTTTAATTTTGCCACTTTGCCACAGGAACTTCTTGTAGCCTTTCCAAATACCTGAATAAAAATTATATACAAGGTGTCGTATAAATTTGGCCACCCTCAACTTTTAATTTTAAAATACGAACCTGTTTTATTTATTGCATTTTTTTGAATGCCAAGAGTCATGTTTCATATTGACGTAGTATTTCCATCTGAATTACAGAGTGTTTTGGAAATATTGAACTATTACCAGTAAGATTTCAACATTTTTTTATTTTTCCTGTATAACTCCAGAACTGAAGAAGCTAGGTCAGATTTTTTTCATCCATATAATTAACCTCTGAAATACGCTACTTTTCCCCCATTTAACCAACCCTCTATTTCTTACCGTTATCGAAATCCACATGCATAGACTCGAATTTGAATAGCCCTGTATATAAATTCGCAAACTTATCCAAGATTATATGAATTGCATCGTGAAAAATTACAAAGCTTCAAGAGACCTACAAATAAATCATACTAAATTTTTACTTAATAATCCATACATACAAGGTGTAACATAAGTACGATAAAATATTCAAATGACGTATTCCTGAGACAACTTCAAGAGAAAGTTTATATAAATTTGGGACCGGAAATGCTTCTTTTCGGAGATACAGGGTGTTGAAATTGATTTTTTTCATTCTTTTTAAAATTACTTTCTCAAAAAAATAAGTTTTCCGCACGAAATTTGGTACCTCGGGTTTTTTTAGGTGGGAAATCATAATTTCGTATCAATTTTTATGTAGCGCCATTATTTATTTGAACCTCAACAATATACGTGGTTGATCTCGTAAGAATAAACAACTTTTTTCAAAAATGTTCACCGAAAAAACGATCATTCGAGATACAGATTGTTGAAATTTTCCAAAGCATGGTTGGTTTTCAACACCCTGTATCTCAGGAATAATACATAATTTTGATACACCCTGTCTAAGGAAAAATAAATAGCAGAATTGCACAAAAACAATTATAATCAGGACTATTAGTTCATATTAGAATATTTCGACATTTCTGAAATATCAATCAAAAAATATTTCACTTTATTTTTGAACAAGAAAAACTAATATTCTTCATGAAAGATGGAAATTTATTGTAATATTTTTACCAATATGAATGGCATGATATTGAATCAAAGTAGTAGACAATTTTTCAGTTGATATCAAACCATCAATTTTATTCTTGTATCCATTTTTATTATGTTGTATTATGTTTTAAGAAAGGGTATAGCGGCCTCTTGTGACAATTTTTTTATAATTCTGAGATATAAGTCGGATTTATTATAATTCAGAGATGAAAGTCCGAATTATAGATAATACTGATGAGGTAAAAGTCCGAATTTTACATAATTTTGAGATAGAAAATTCGAAGATGAAAGTCCGAATTATCCAGATAGAAGCCATTCTCAAAATTCGGACTTTTATCTCCGAATTATCTGTAATTCGGACTGTTATCTCCAAATTATCTGTAATTCGGACTGTTATCTCCGAATTATAATAATTCCGACTTTTATCCCAGAAGTATATGTGAATTGTCACAAGTGGCCGCTATACGCTTGCATAATGTTGTACCTCATTATCAATTTTGAAATGTTTCCCTTTCAAGTGTATATCATAATATATAATGTACCACTAAATGAAAAAAAAAATCGAAATCAAACAAGCAGTTCGAATGGCAACGCACAGAAAACAACCACTTCCCTGGCTAATGCCACGCAAAACACTGAACGACCAACATAATGAATCGCTCGATGAGAGGAGCAACATCAAGCGTGCGAAGACATAAACGCAGATGACAATGTTCGGCGTGGCATTAGCCAGCAAAGTAGCGTTGTTTTCCCCCGGCCTGTACCTGTTGGTGTATTTGGGATCCGGGCCGGAATGGTGCGACCGGATGTGCTCCCTGAGCACGACGCGCTGGTTGAACGCCCTGGGGCACACGGCGCACGCGTACGGCTTCTCACCGGTGTGGATGCGCTCGTGCTTGCGGAGGGTCCCGCCGTCCGCGAACGCCTTCCAGCAGAACCGGCAGCCGTACGGTCGCTCGCCTGCGGAACGGGAAACGGTGCGGTAAAATCAGAAGTGGGATTTTTTTTTAAAGATTCGTTCTCACCTTTCACTCACTCATCCTCATTCATTCATTCACTCATTCATTTCTCTCATCCTGGCATCGAAAACTAGTTCATTTGCCACAGAATTTTAGTATGCATATTTTTCAAATGTATGTAAAGACAGAACACGCTACACCCAGTCGCCTCGCCTTTTTTGTTATTTCTGACGGGCCTGGGAATCGAACCCACGACCGTGATGGACTTCCACTATAATCATCGCGCTTTGCGCTCATCGCCACCACGGCGACAGAAGTGGGATTTCACACGAGGATTCATGTTATTTGATCGCTAACTGATTTGTTTGAAATATTTATTTGTCATGAGTTATCTGCAATACATTGGTCACTGTCCAAATGTCAGAACCAGCAGTCAGTCATACGGATGCTCTCCTGAGGAATGGGAAACGTTGCAGTCGAATCAGAAGTGGGATTTTTTTCTTCAAGTACTTCATTCATATAAACCGAGTTTCAACGAATCTATTAGACAAGTCATAACTTCTAGAATATGAGGTGTATCAAAATGAGATTTGGTATAGGTGAATGGCACGTGAAGAGGAAAGTTTTCGCATACTTTCCACTCACTTCCGGTTTCATCGGAAATGGCTCCGGTTTTGAATTTTCAAATGGAACACCCTGTATATTGTAAAAAAAAAATATTTTATTTTTATTTGCCATTCACCCATACCAAATCTCATTTTGATACACCTAATATTCTAGAAGTTATGACTTGTCTAATAGATTCGTTGACACCCAATAACAATATTTATGTACAATTTTAGAATTTGAATTAGTTCGCATTAGATTGAACTGAATTATCCAAATCAGCAAATATGCTGGTCTCGAAAACGGTATCTAAAAAAATATATAAGTATAAAACTAAAAATAATATTCAATAAATTTCTATATTTATAATTTTTCAAAACTTCAAGGTATTGTGCCCGAGATGAGAATGAACAGCATGGGGATATCGGCAAGAGTTACACAGTAGGTCAAGCGTATAAAAAATTGCTCAATTAAGTGGCTAAATAATTATATGTTAGGAAATCCCGAAATTGTTGTTTAATTCGAAAAAAAGAAGACATTTGGGTTAGGTTTCAATTTTTTTTCCGAAGTTATTCGAAAGGTTTCGAAACAACCAAAGGCTTATTCTGATTACCACTATTTCAGCCCTACAAAATGGCGTTCACAAAATCTCAGTAGAACGTTTTTTTTTCAAAGAAACCATCATTAGGCTTGTTTTTAATATGGTACGAAAAAAAGTACACTCAGTATGACAAAGTATTTTAATTGCGAATAGAACGACGTACAGCACAATTTGTTTCCTTTTCAACATAATCAACCGGTAATACCGGTTGTAGCAATGGGGAAGTTTCCTTTGAACTGATTTTTATGAAATTATTATTTGAATAACAAGTATTATGTTTCTGCTGTCTAGAATTACTGTTGGAATCATCCTAATAATTTTAACTTTCAAATTACAGCGATATAAAATTTTGTTGGCGGAAGACTGTGACGTACTAATTAGATTTAGTGACATTTGGGGATATTTTTTGTTGGTTATAAGTTTCTGAACTTATTCGGTTGAGCCTACAGACTGAAAAAAGAAGAAGTAGAAAGCTGTTGCTTGCACTGTTGCCAGATTGAAGTCACTAATTTCTTGGATGAATCGAAATATTCATCAAAATATGGAATATTCGACTAGCATAATCAACTTCAAAGAAAAATTGCCAATATCAAAATTATTTTTCACCTGGCCATAATTTCAAAATGAAAAAATACTCTATTTTAATATATATACTCTATTTTAATATATATATATATGTCTATAATCAACATTCCCTTGGGCATCGGGATGAAATTTCAAAATATAATTCAGTTTCAACTTGAATTATTGAACAAATGAAACATTGGATATCATAGCAATACCATCAAGATGTTAATGCAGAATATCCGACTATTTAGACATATCGATACTTCCGGCAACTGTGTACAGGCGCAAAAGTGCTAGCGTGCGTCAAGACAGAGATGTAAATATCTACCCATCTCTGTCAAGGCTCTTCTAATTGAGTACGTCATCAGAATGGTGAAGGAGCCAGCCGTAACTAAATTATTGGGAATGTTGTTTCAAGTCGAATTTGATAGAACGAGGTAAATAAAAACTAAGTATTCGATTCGTTTTTTGGTGGTGCGTTAATTTTTCGGAGAAGTGTAGTTTCTCCGAAACTTTCTGACCCGTACTTTTCGAGATAAAGAGCTTCAAAATTTTCAAAAAAAAAAACAAAAAAAAAAACAATTTTCCATCAATCCCTGAATAAACCAATTCCCCAATCTCGATGCCTCACCGGTGTGTATCCGAATGTGTATCTGCTGCGAGCTGCGCGAACCGAACGTTTTGCCGCACTCGCGGCACGGGAACTGCCTGCCACCCGACACGCTGCTGTGACTGTGCCGATGGTTCATGAGCGACCGGCCATCGGGAAACTCTTCGCCGCACACGTCGCACTGCACCGCCTTGCTGCGGTGCGACAGCATGTGCCGCTTCAGGCGTGCCTTGTTGTGGAACGTCTTGGCGCACTTGCTGCACGCGAACACCTGCCAAAGTCGATCGTCCCATTAGCGGAATGAATGTGATCGCATTATGGAATATGCTTGCATTATGGAATAGAGAATTTTAGCTGGACCAGAAAAAACATAACCACACATATTTTCGCTGTCATTCGAGTTGATTTTTTTTTTCTGTTGGAAGTATTTAAAATCAATTCTTGAGACATGTTTGGTCCCGAAAGAGTCAAAATACTGATGGTGTCCAATGAGGTAACTTTTGGAAACAATTCCACGTCAGTTTCCACTTCAGAACTTTCTAAACCCAATACATATTTACTTTTACCTTAACAAGCCATGATAATTATCTTGAAAATATCTGCTAAATAAGAAACCTTGTTTATTGACTTTCACTTTGTAGTTTGTGTAGAGTATTTTAGAATGCTGTCAAATTAGACCTGCTGGACCAGAAAAAACATAACCACACATATTTACGCTGTCATTCGAGTTGTTTTTTTTTCTGTTGGAAGTATTTAAAATCAGTTCTTGAGACATGTTTGGTCCCGAAAGAGAACTGATGATGTCCAAGGAGGCAACTTTTGAAAACAATTCCACGTCAGTTTCTACTTCATCATTTTTTTATAGCATATGGATCAACAGAATTCATGACTCTCATTTCATCGATCCCTATATCACTCTGCAGCTTCACTACCAGAATTTTCTGAATCCAATAAATATTTACTTTTACCTTAACAAGCCATGAACGATATAATCTTGAAAATATCTTGAAAATATGTGGTAAATCAGCAACTAACTTTCCTGTTCACTGACATTTACTTTGTATTGGCGCCATGTTTGATCCTTAGGTCACATATGCTTACGCTAGATACGGTAACTAGTTTATTCGTTTGGTAGGTCCAGGGGGATTTAAACGTTGATTGATCGTTTTAAAATTTTGACCATACATATGTATATGTTGTACCACGTGATATCATTGTACTTTTTTAAATACCCCTCTAATACCAAACAAATACTACATGATGCCGGATCTATAGCGTAAGCCTTTATGATCTAAGGTTTGGTCCCACAAGGTCACGTGTTCTAAAATGCTCTATAGAGAATTTTAGCTGGACCAGAAAAAACATAACCACACATATTTTCGCTGTCATTCCAGTTGATTTTTTTTCTGTTGGGAATATTTAAAATCAGTTCTTGAGATATGTTTGGTCCCGAAAGAGTCTAAAGACTGATGATGTCCAATAAGGTAACTTTTGGAAACAATTCCACGTCAGTTTCCACTTCATCATTTTTAACAACATAGGGATCAACGGAATTCATGACTCTCATTTTATCGATTCCTATACCTATCACTCTGCAGCATCACTACCAGAACTTTCTGAATCCAATAAATATTTACTTTTACCTTAACAAGCCATGAACGATATAATCTTGAAAATATCTTGAAAATATGTGGTAAATCAGCAACTAACTTTCCTGTTCACTGACATTTACTTTGTATTGGCGCCATGTTTGATCCTTAGGTCACATATGCTTACGCTAGATACGGTAACTAGTTTATTCGTTTGGTAGGTCCAGGGGGATTTAAACGTTGATTGATCGTTTTAAAATTTTGACCATACATATGTATATGTTGTACCACGTGATATCATTGTACTTTTTTAAATACCCCTCTAATACCAAACAAATACTACATGATGCCGGATCTATAGCGTAAGCCTTTATGATCTAAGGTTTGGTCCCACAAGGTCACGTGTTCTAAAATGCTCTATAGAGAATTTTAGCTGGACCAGAAAAAACATAACCACACATATTTTCGCTGTCATTCCAGTTGATTTTTTTTCTGTTGGGAATATTTAAAATCAGTTCTTGAGATATGTTTGGTCCCGAAAGAGTCTAAAGACTGATGATGTCCAATAAGGTAACTTTTGGAAACAATTCCACGTCAGTTTCCACTTCATCATTTTTAACAACATAGGGATCAACGGAATTCATGACTCTCATTTTATCGATTCCTATACCTATCACTCTGCAGCATCACTACCAGAACTTTCTAAACCCAATAAATATTTACTTATACCTTAACAAGCCATGATCGAAATAATCTTGAAAATATCTGCTAAATAAGCAACCCTGTTTACTGACATTTACTTTGTAGTTTGTATTGACAGGCGCCATGTTTGGTCCTTAGATCATAAATGCTTACGCTAGATATGGTATCCAGGTTATTAGTTTGGTAGGTCCAGGGGGGTTTAACGTACTAAGGGCCGGTTTATCAATTCCGGGGTAGGTTAATATTACCCAAGGTTAACAGCTAACTCTGGGATAAAATGTTTATTCACTTCGAGGTGAGGATAAATGCTTTCAAAATCAAACGAGAAATTA
Source organism: Chrysomela aeneicollis (assembly GCA_029955515.1). Lineage (NCBI taxonomy): Eukaryota > Metazoa > Arthropoda > Insecta > Coleoptera > Chrysomelidae > Chrysomela > Chrysomela aeneicollis. Next base: position 25,629,595 of record JARUHQ010000005.1, read on the forward strand.
GCTCTAGGATAAAGTTAACCCAGGGTCAGCTAACTCTTCCGGATAACTCCATTGATAAACCGGGCCTCAGCCATTGATTGATCGTTTTAAAATTTTGACATATATATGTGTTGTACTACTTGATATCATAGTACTTTTTTACAGACCCCTCTAATACCAAACAAATAGTACATGATGCCGGATCTAGCATAAGCCTTTATGATCGAAGGTTTGGTCCAACAAGGTCACATGTTCTAAAATGCCCCATTGAACGAAGAGGAGATCTCAGGAAATCACAAGAAAAAGAGTTCCAATGATTTCCAGTTATTGATCAACAACAACAAGAGAGATGCTACTCGAAATTGGACACACTGTATGCTGTCCCTCATATACCTTTTATGATATCTCGGGTGTGATATATTATACCTAATGACGATATTGTCAACTCTCTCACCAAGTTCGTCTGTTGGAATGGATTAACCGAAGTGTTTATATTGTAGGTGTCCAACGTGGAGCAAGATATATTGAGGAATAGTATGACAATTTTCTGATTTATTGAAACAACTAACTGACAAAATCAATACTATAACTACAATACATTAATGAATATATTCAGGATGTTCTTCATTTAAATAATGATAACGTTTCTATTGAACAAAATATCCACATTTCGTGGCAACCGGTCAAACTGACTGATCTACCTTCACTCAAACATATGCAGATCGCTGCAACCATTAAAAATAATTCCCAAATACCTTGCAAGCATGTAGTTACTTATACCGGGTGTTTCTCAGTAGTGGCTCACCCCTATAAATTCGATGGATCGATATAATACATAAATATGCGTTTCTCGATGTATTCAATTGTTTTCTGTCACCACAGGTGAAATTATCATTGATTCAATAAGAAAAGCAGTTGGGGTGCTCATCAATTTTATTTGCTACGCCATATTTGAATCCATTTATTCAAAGAGCAGTCATAACATTTGTTAAAGGAAGATTTATTTTTCAAAAAGTTTCAGGATCACAATAATGATTCTTATTGAACGCGGTAACCCCAACTACTTTAGGTCGAGCCTTACCAAATCCAACCAAAAAACAAACATGTTTATAGAGATACAGGCAAAAAGTACAGATTAATGAAATATGAAATAAAATGAAAGATGATATTCAGTTAAATCAGAATGAAGCATATCAAATAATACACTACGTAACAAGTTTTCGGCGAGTGCGGTTGGATCATCAGTGCAAAAAATGCACATTCCAACGAGCTTTGCACACTTTTTTCTAATACGACAATCAGATATGAATTACTGGATTCTTTTTATTTGCACAAACGAGTTCTTTGATATTTGACACCACACTACTACTCGCTAATAAATTAGTATATATTTATGAATATAATAATAATTTTCTCACCTTCTCCTTAGAATGTTCCCAGGAGTGTTTCAGCAAAGTACGGCGATCTTTGCAAGAACGTCCGCACAACATGCATGTGTTAGGGGGCAGATTTTTACCGTGTTTGGCCTGAAACAAACACAACTTATTTAAAAAATTTCTAGGTACTGTTGTAACCATTTTAACCTAACCTTGTTGAAAAAAAAATAGAACAGAAAATGTTCACACTACAAATGACTACATCTGACATTTGACAACAAATTTTTTTTGCCACAAATTTTTTTCACCATCGAACATCACTCACCTGGACGTGCACCGCCAGAGCGCTCTCGTCGGCGGCGCTATCGCCACAAATCATGCACCTGAAGTCGACCGACCTGGCGTGCACCTCGGCATGGGCCAGCAGGTCGAGCGCCTCCTGGAACGACTCCCCGCAAACGTTGCACACGTGGCCGAACTCGTGCTCGTTCACGTACTCCTCTTTGATGTGGACGCGCTGGTGCCGGCGAAGGTTGTCCTGCCTACGAAACAATGTTTTTTGATGGCAAATCGAGAAAGAAACACTCGGATCGCAATTCGGAAGACCAACGGTCGCTTTGGTCCTTCGAGCCGGCTAGGAGAAGAAGCCGGTGTTTCAATTTTAAATGTAATTGAAGGAAATCCCAGACATATTCATTCATTTGTGAGAGTAATTATGGTACAAATCTGCAAAAATCTTTTTGATTTTTTCGATGTACTGTAGCCTACAGTGTCCGCCATAAAGTTGGCTAGATATGGAAAACAAAATTGTTTTTCCTGAAAAACTCCTATGGCGGTTCATCTCTGCATGTCTGACAACTTAAAAATCCGTTACGACTTTTATCACGTGACCTGAGATTTGGGGGGAATTCGAATAAAAGTAGTCAGTGGTGCCGAAAAGTGGGTCAAATTGACAAGATATCAAAAAGATTTATCGGAAAAATGTGCTTGGAATCCATAAATAAATTTTGAACCAGATTGGAAAAAAATACGATTCTTATTCGATATAGATACGATATACACTGAGTGCGCACTAGCTAAAAACTAAAAATAAAATAGTATCGCCGACTAGGCACCCCAACATTTGCAAGAATTTCAAATCAACTATGAAGAAAAATGGTTGAGAGTTCACGAAAAACGAAAAAGGGATATTCTAATCATAGTTTAGTATCTTTTTCTGTTTTGAATTCAATTTGGAAAATCGTATTGTAACCTCCTGGAACATCCTGAAAACTGTCAGTATCTTCAACCAAATAACGAACTTGCTGATGGTTGATGAGAAAAATTCATATCATTCGATTTCTCTTACCTATGGAAGGACAACCCACAAATGGTGCAATAGAAGGTCCCATATTTGCTGTCCTCCTCCGAGTAATCCTCATCTTCATCGTCATCGAAGTCATCCAGGTCGCCGTGCTTGTCTTTCATGTGCCCCCTCATCTGCCCCGGGTCCCAGAACATTTCCCCGCACTTTTGACATTCGAAGGGGCTGTCACCTTCCGAGTGCAACCTGGGAACCGAAAAAGTCAGGTTATGTCGGTCGGCGACCAAAGCTCCATCACAGATTAGAAAACCTTACAAATGAGACAATCAGACAGAGTGAATAAAATTAGAAAGCGCAAAAATCAAAGGTCTAGTCGTAGATATGCGCTGGCGCTAAAATATTGATCGAGTTTTTTTACATCGTTGTCATCATTTTGTTGATTATGTTACAAATGTTTTCGTTTTACACGATTCACGATTCACTATTTCGGATGGGTTTTTGTTCTTACAATGTATAAAATGTTTTCCATAAACTATATAATTCAAAAAGAATAGTAACAAAGGTTTTGAGGATTATCACAGCACTGATTAAACAACCTGTGATCATAGGTATACAGGGTTACTCACGGTCGATGGTACCTTAGACGTTTACGGAGAACGGGACGTAGGATTATTCTGAAAATTTGGTTTATTGGGTAATCAGTTTTGTTCTATCGATCTAAAATACTCTCAGCGTTGCGGCGTTGCCGCTTCTATCAAAAAGTAGCAACAACTTTGTTATTTCAAATGGAACACCCTGTATTTTATTTCATTCTTAGATTCTTCCTGAAGAGCTGATCTCGTCGATCTATCATACTTGGGGTATAGCGAGAAAGATTACAGAGATATAGGGTGTGAAAAATCGAGATTTTTCAACTTTAGGAATTTTTTGTGTGTTTTTTTTTTATCAATAACCATGGTTGGTATCTCTATCAATAATTATTGTTGTTTTTCTCTTTTTTTAGGTAAACTATGCATTGTCTATTTTATTTTTGTTAGTTTTTGCTTTTCGAAAGGCTATATTGAAAACCACTTCCATTTACATTCTTGTGAGTTATGGCAGTGAATATAGTCCTTTTCAATAGGCCCATTTGTGTATTCGTATATTTTTAACTATATCTTAATTTTTTTTTCCTTTGTGAAATGGCTTATTGAATAATAGTACATTGTTTACCGGGTAGGAAAAGCTTAACATTCCTGGGCGACTGTGAAGATTGCTAAGTCGAGGCGCAAGCCGAGACTTAGCAACACAGAGTCCAGGAATGTTGCTTTTCCTACGAGGTAAACATACTATTTTTTAAAATTACTTGGGCTACTATGGAAACGTATTGAGGTTGAATTGTCAAACTTGACGCTTATAAATTTAATTGCTGGTGTTCTCGAAAGTAAAATGATAAGTGATGATGAAATTTCCATTCCTGGGACTCCTCCAGAGCTGGTTGAGGCAGTGAATACTGCTTCATTAGAATTATTGCCAAAGAAATCAAGAGAAAAGTAGGAAAATGCATACAGACGTTTTATGGATTATCGCATGAGTAAAAATACGAGTTCTTTCTCAGAAAATGTTGTAATGGCATACTTCCTAGACCTTTGTTTAAAGATGAAATCTTCAACATTATGGGCCAATTATTCAATGCTGAAGTCAACCCTTGCAATTAAACACAATGTAGATATATCTACATACTCAAAACTTTTCAAAATATAAATTAATTCCTTATAAGCAATGTGTTTTCAATCATTTATGTAGAACACTAACAACTGTACGGAAATATCATTTCCTTACAGTAAGGAAATGACATTTCCTCACAGTAAGGAAGTCCTGACTTTTTCTTCAAGAAATTTTGACAGGAATGTCAAAATTTCCTAGCGATTTGCGGAAAATATTATTATTATTATTATTATTATCACACTTTCATAGTTTGATCAAATAGTTTGACCGTGAGACACGGACTTAATCTGTAAGGTTTTCTGATCTGTAGCTTCATGATCATCACCTGGTGTGCGACGAGAGCGCCTTCTCCCTGGCGAAACCGACGCCGCAGTGTTGGCAGACGAACGGCTTCTTGGGGTCCGTGATGGGGAAGCGGTGTTCCAGTTCCCCGGACTGTTCCGGCTGCCCCTCGTAGTCGAAGTCGTCTTTGCTGTTTCCTATCGGGTCCATGATTTTCCCCTCGTGTTCCTCGTAGTTGTAGCCTCGGGAGCCGGAGGCTTCTGAAATTTTCCGGAAATCTATCGTCTCACTTTGACAGTTTGACTCGGAGGAATATTTCCATTCCAAAAGTTTTGGATAATGAAATGTTTCATATGGGAACATTTATTTTATGAATACGAAGCACAGCACAATGACCATATAGTGAACCTCCCAGGTTGGCGAAACATCAGAACTGAGGAATATAGACTGAAAAAGTCACTCGAAGTCGTTGAAGGTAGCGAAAACGGTAACCTCACGGATTTTCACGAAATTTGCACAGATGATTAAAAACGTGATAAAACCACTATAGCAAGCGAATTTTTTGTGCGGAAATCATACCTTTGGAAGATAATGCCCTTTTTAGTTCCAGATAAAGGGTTATTGGGAAATGTCACTATATTAATCTGCAGGGATTTGTTTGATAACTACTACTGCCTCTTCTCAGCCAACACATCAGCTACAGATTCATTCCATTATTTACAGCTATTTTTTCCCAATTTACATTGTATAAAATCGAAGAATTTCGAATATTTATGATATCCTCATTGTATACATAAAATTTCAAACAAATTTCGGAAAACCTGCAGCAAAGGGAACTCGCACCGATTTCGATGAAATTTTCACAGAAGCTTCCTAACATGAATATAAAACCATACAAATGAAAATTTTTCTGCGGAAACACTTCAAACTATTTTTTTTTTTTGAAAAGTTTGGAAAATTTTATCACTTTTCAGTCCTAAGAATGTGCTTGAAATTTCAGTTACATTGTCAGTGGGGAATATGTAAGTTATACCAAAACATTAATATTGAGTCCCGAAATGGATTTTACAGGAAATTTCATGATGAAAAACTTCAAAAACTGTTATTTTCGCATTTTTATTCAAGCATATATATGCAAAAATATCAATTCGCAATATCAACTGTCAAGTCACAAATGGAGAAAACAACGTTGCCACGTTTAAAAAAAAAAACTATGCGCTCATTTCCTGATGAGTGCAACTCGTGTTTATGAGACTACTAACCTGAATGTACTAACCTATCAGTGACGGCCTAGATCGCTATTTTCAGTAAATTTTTGAAGAAGGAAAATTTGTTGAAAAAAAAAGGATGCTGAACGGGAAATTTCAACGCGTTGTATTTATTTGTTGAGACTACTTACCTGAACGTACTAACCTATCAGTGACGGCCTAGATCTCTATTTTCAGTAAATTTTTGAAGAAGGAAAATTTGTTGAGAAAAAAGAAATGTCTGCTGAGGGGGAAATTCGAAGGCGCAATCACGCTATATTACCTGGCCTCAACATACTAACCTATCAATTGAGGGCAGATAACTATTTCCGTTGCTTTTTTAAAGAAGGAACATTACATTTGAAAATTGGAAAACAATCAAAAAGTTATAGAATCTGTGAATTTTTCAAAACTTGGCAGCGTTATCCCCTATATGTCATGACGTGAGTACCGTGACATTTGACATTGCACATCACCTGATACTTGGAATATGGAATATAATGAATAAAAATTCGAAAATAATTCATTTTGAAGCTTTTACTGGTAATGTTTTTATTGAAATTGTTTTTTGAGACTCGACTTTAACGTTTTGGTATAACTAACATATCCCCCACTGACAATGTAAGTACATGAATCAAGCACATTCATAGGACTGAAAAGTGATAGAATTTTCTAAACTTTTCCAAAAAAGAAATAGTTTGGAGTGTTTCCGCGGAAAAATTTTCATTTGTATGGTTTTATATTCATGTTAGGAAGCTTCTGTGAAAATTTCATCGAAATCGGTGCGAGTTCCCTTTGCTGCAGGTTTACCCAAACGTCAAATACGTCCTTCAAACTTCACTATTTACACAGTGTTGCCGAATGAATTCACAATGTTTAGTTATTTTTCGTGCAAAAAATATAAATTTGGAAAATATAACATTTCTAATTTTGAAATTTGCTTCGCTCGCGTATTATGTTATATATAACTTCATTGAAGAATAGAAAATCTCGGTTTTTAGAAATAATTGGGATTGATTGATAATGTAGATTGTAGAGAAAGGGAAGCGCGCAAATTTGCGAAATGTAGGCCGATCGCGGACGCTTCGCTCGCATTTATTATCACATAAAAGGTTGAGAAAAATAGACTCAAGGCCGGTTGCATAAAAGTTCATCAAGAATTCTGTTAATTTGATGTGGGATACTACCAAGCGGGATAACGCATGCGTTGCCATGGTTACAAACATATTATACTCGAAGGCTGGTTCCACAAAAAATTTAACATACGATTACCTTTTCCCTGAAAAGTGACGATAAATAACTATATATCTACCAATTCACCAATTTAGAGACTTTGGAAATCAATTTACAAATATTTTTTATTTTCCCAGTAAGCAGAAATTTTAGAAGACCATGCAACACCGCATTGTACTGTCTTGTAGTTCCCTCATTCCCATGTTTGACATTTCATACTTTCGAAGATGTCAGATTTAGGGGTTTTCGATCATTGAAATTAACAATTATTCATCGTATTATTTGTATATTCCTAGTAAATTGCTTTCTTTATACCTTTAAATTATTATTTCCTATATACTGGCATTAGTTGGGTATTTAAAAGCAGTTAAAAAGTGCTTGTTTTCGTGTACTTGCACCAACCACCGTTGAACATTTTTTCGAAAAGAAGTGCCTTCCAGGCAGTTCCGCAGAAAATTTTCAGGTTGTATATATCCTTTTTGGTGTGTTTTTGATCATCTTTGCAAATTTCGTGAAAATCCGTGAGGTTACCGTTTTCGCTACTTTTTCCCACCAAAATAATTCCCGGTAAAACTTCGTTTATCGCACTCCTATGAGTTCGGAAAAAATTTTTGATGGAACTTACGTATTTTGACCTCCTGATCACGAATCTGAAACGCGGCGGTCTCTAGTATTTTCGGAGATACGGCCTCATTTTGTCTCATCAATGAACCATTTCAAATCTACATTTTCTGCTAATAAAAACACACAAAATTAATCCTTCTTTGAGCCAAAACATCACACATGCTCACATCCACTTGTTTTCAACACTTTTTTGCATAAAAAACTGTTATTTTCATAAAAATTCGCCCTTCTTCAAAACGTAAACAAAACATCATTTTTCACTGATTTTCTGGTTATTTCTATTTGAGATGTTGGCAACGTCTTACTATGAGCCAAACAATCACGTTGCCAACATCATAAATACAAATTACCAGAAAATCAGTGTAAATAGGTTGTTTTGTTTACATTTCAAAGAAGGGTGAATTTTTTTAAAAATAATCGTTTTTTCTGCTGAGAGGTGTTGGAAACAAGTAAATATATGCGTGTATAGTGTTTTGGTTCAAAGAAGGGTGAATTTTGTGTATTACTAATAGCAGAAATTTGACATGTCAAATGGTGCATTTTTGAAACAAAATGAGACCGTATCTCCGATAATACTTTAGACCGCCGCGTTTTGACTTCAGATTCGTGATCAGGAGGTCAAAATACGTAAGTTCCACCAAAAAATTTTTCCGAACTCATAGGAGTGCGACAAACGAAGTTTTACCTAATTCCCAATATTCTGAAGTGAGAATGAACAAAATCGGTTCGGTAATATTTCTATTCGATAAAGATTTGTTACCTGCTTCCACTTCAAATTGATCGAATTCCTCTTTGATCTTCTTCTTCCTCCGCTTCACCACTTGCTTGGCTTTCTTCTTCTTGTCGTGCTGGGCGAATTCTTCTATAGTGTGCAGTTCTTCGTCTTCCAGACCATCTGCTTCCGGGATATAAGCATGGATCTTAAAGAAGAAACAAGTATATCTACCGAGAAAACGAGATACGTTGTGCTTTTGAAACAGGTTAGAAAGGCATTGACATGAAGTAACTGATTTGACAGTGCCATAATATGCTTTGCCGACTTGATGGAATAGTTCGTTTATACAAAGTGTGAGTTTCAAAACCTACATAGTGAAGTGGACAGCTTTCTAGGTGAACGGGGTCTGATGCCCTTATCATCCCTTTTTTATATACAATTTTCCTTCCTCAAGAATTTACCGTTAACGATAACGAAACACGTGATTGTTTAGCTCCCGTCTGGCTTGGTTCCATATGGGTTTTGTTAATGTTTTGAAGGGCGATTTTTTAAGTAATACTAAACTACGCCACACTAATTACGTCGCACCCCGAAATTTTGCCCCTGTTGAAATTTGAATAACTTTTTTCTGATTTGAACAATTCGAATTCTGTTTGCGCTGTTCGCTAGCTCAGTCCTTCAGCTATAATCCAGTTTTTTTCAGTTACATGAGGTTTTTCCCATAAAATTGCTACAAGGTGTTTTTTGAAACTGTGCAAAATTTCGGAATTTTCAAAAGGATCCCAAATGAAGAAAAACAGTTTTTTTTTCAACTTTAACAGCAGAGGCATAAAAGGAAACTCATTAACTTGAATCACCTCCAGAATTGTCTTCCTATCTCTTTTATTTACAGAGTGACCTCAAAAAATCAAATTTTTGGTGTTGCAGTCATAAATGTTTTCCTCTTCAACCGATTTTCGAAATCTCAGGATCATTTTGAAGCTGAAACGTTAGATGAACAGACATGAAGATAAGAATTGACTAAAAATAAATATTAAGGATCAAGGGTTGCTGCAAAGGTGACTCAAATCTAAATCCCCCTCGAAATCCCGATTAAAAAAGAAAAATATCCAAAACGTTGTTTGATCGAAACGAAAATGTCACCACCAACAGGACTGAAAAAAAAATTTTGACCCCTTCCCCCCCCCCCAAAATTTTTATTGTGGGTAAAATTTTTGCTGGTCAAACGGTAAGATAGATCGGTAAACATATTTCACCTGACCCCAACATCGGGATCGGAGATTAAAAAAAAAATTCTTTCACCCCCCTTCCCCCCTTGGGGTACTTTGGGTACGGATGAAGGGGAAGGAGATTTTTATGATTTTTTTACATATTATTCTCGTGAGTTTCGTACAAAACTACTAAGAATCGCCCAAACTCGGGTACTCCAATTATTATCATATTTTGATGTACAGGGCGGAAAAAAGTTATTTTTCAGAATCGAGACAAGCGGTATCCATAGCTGTGTTCAGCGGAAAAAGTTGATCAAAGAGATAAAAAAATTTGTTTCATAGGCGTACGTATAATTTTTTTTTGGGGTCTAAAAAATTAAATTCTTTGAAAAAAATCCAAAACATGATGGAAGACTTAGTATAGGGGGTGAGAAGGTTACCCTGAAATTTTGTTGTATTCAGAATTTTTTTTTATTTTGAATTTTTTTATGAAGTCTTATATCTTCAGAAAAGAAAGATCTATGAATAGTTTTTTCTGTCCTGATCTTTATTTTCACGAGAACGTAATTTTCAACTTGTCTTGTCAGTCACTCATTATGATTCTTGTTACGTTGGTTATAATAATAATAATATATAATAATAATAATGTTTGTTTATTTTAATATTCTTAAGTACAATATTTATAGTAGAAAAAAAACCTTTTATAATTTAACTGAATATGTTAAATAAACATGAAACAAACTCACAAGGCGGACCTGTACGTGAGTGCAATTCTCATCGTTTATTTTCACATTAATTCATTAGAAAGTTCGGTATGTACTACAATGTGGGTAATGTAACATTCTGATTATCATTCTTTTTTCAAATATGTGTATGAAAAAATATAAAAAAAAATTGTACATGTAAATTCGAATACGGGGACTATCATTAAATTTAAATTATTAAGTTTTCACAATGTCACAAAATATCACAGTACTACAAAATATTTCAAACTTACATTAATCATATAAAATATTGATCAGTATTGGTTTGGAAACTATCTATAACGAATTGAATAAATAAACTGTACGGGTATATTGTATGTATAAAATATGTAAAAATATGTATATGTATAGAATTTAGATTGACTGAGTAATGGATAATCTAATCTATTCGATAATCTATAATATTCATTCGCTAAAAAACATACTTGTCACAATAAAAAAATCACAAAAATTTATATAATTATGCATTATTTTTCATGTCTATAATACCATTGATTATTTGTCTATCTAAAGACAAAATGAATGTTCTGATTCTATTTTTGAATTGACCGATAGAATTTAATAATCTTAATTCGAGAGGAAGAAAGTTATATACTCTCGGTCCTATGAAGTTGAAATTTCTTTGTCCTATAGTTTTAGTGGAGAACGGTATTTTGACTAACTCTTTGGTTTTACTTCTAGTGGAGTAATTATGATCTATAGTAGTATTTAAGTGTTTATTTTTGTGTATGAAAAGAGAGAGCTTTGAGAAATATAACTGTCTTAAATCAAAAATAGTTGATTCCTTATACAATGCATATGTTGAAAAAAGACGATCTTTTTTATATATTATTTTCAAAAATGTTTTTTGTATAATCTCGAGTTTTTTCAAATACGTTGAGTTTATTCCTCCCCAACCCATTATTCCATATGCGAGTCTTGATTCCACAAGAGCAAAGTATAAAATCCTCAAATGAGGTAAGTCAAGTATGTTTCTCAAAAATTTGAATTTGTATAAAAGACTCCTAAGTGTATTTACCAAATTGTCAATATGGCGATCCCAACGTAAGTGTTGGTCTATATATATACCAAGATACTTAATAGTAGGTGTAGCTTTTATTGAAATTACTTCGCCATTTGTGTTAATATCTATTTTATTGAAATTTGGTAACCCACTTTTATATGAACAGAATGGCATATATACAGTTTTGTTGTAGTTTATTGTCAGTCTCCTATAACTGAACCAATCAAATATTCCTCTCAGATCATTTTCAACATTTTGCTTCAGAATTTTCCAGTTCAGATCTTTGTAAAATATTGCAGTATCATCCGCAAAACTAACAATTTTTCCGATACAATTTTTTGAGAGCAGTTCATTCAGGTAGATAGTGAAAAGTATAGGGCCTAAAACTGTGCCTTGAGGAACTCCAAATTCAACCATTCTAGATTCGCTTATTTCATTTTTAATTTTGACATACTGTTGTCGACCTGATAAATAAGATTCCATAAGTCGAAGAGGTGTTCCTCTAAAACCCAGTTCTTGCAAAGTGTTCATCAACTGCTTATGATTGACAGTATCAAAAGCCTTCGCAAGATCAAGAAAAAGGCATAAGGATGGTTTTTTTTCATCTATCGCTTTATACATTTCGTTGGTTATGGCACATATCGCATCTTCTGTTGATTTTCCCTGGATGAACCCGAATTGTTTGTCACTTAGCAATTTAAACCGTTCTGTAAAATGAACTATTCTCATTTTTAGTATTTTCTCAAAAATTTTTGCAACGTTAGATATAACAGATATGGGTCTATAATTGCAGGTTTCCAGTTTGCTGCCATTTTTGTAGATGGGACTTACGACAGCTACCTTGAATACCGAAGGACATACTCCGCTGGTAAAAATTTTATTAATCAAGTGTGATAGAGGTTTAGCTAGTTCTTCTGCTGCTATTTTCAATGTCTCAGCCTTAATCCCATCCAGACCAGGAGCTTTATTTTGTTTAAGAGTTTTTATAATGTCAATAATTTCTCTACTGTTTGTTGCGTAAAGGAAAATGGACTGAGGTATTTGATACTCCTCGTGAGGAGGTCTGGGTGTGTCCGGGATCTTACTATCGAGAGTTTTGCCTACTTCTGCGAAATATTCATTGAATATGTTTGCTATACATTTGTCATCCTGTATCAATTTTCCATCTCGATTTTTAATTTCGTTAAGATTGGTATTTTTGTTGTTAGAATTACTCATTTCTTTCACAATATCCCATAATTGTTTGTTACTTTTTGTGTTACTTATCTTATTTTTATAATACTCAGCTTTCGTGATTTTGATCAGCGCATTCAAGTGATTTCGATAGTTCAAGTATTCTCGCTTTATGGTTCCATTTCCGGGGTTATTCTTATATTTTTTGTGAAGTTTGTCCCTATGGATTATTGAGTTAACCAATCCATTTGATATCCATTCTTTTCTTTTTATTTGTTGTCTTCTGAATTTGAGTATTTTTGTGTTTTTATCGACTTTATTTTTAATTGTTTCAATTAGATATGTAGCGGCATCTTCAGTATCAATAATATTATAATATTCATTCCAGTTTTGTTTTCTTAGGTCAGCTATGAGTGATTCGTTATTGATCTTTTTTATTGTATTTTTATTCTTTGATTGATTCATTTCATTACGATTACCTTTGATATGGATTGAAGTTGCATAATGGTCTGTTATGTTTAGTTTCATAATGTACGGTAGATATTCTACTGTACATTTCTTTGACCTGTGGAACATATGATCTATGCAAGAGATTAGATACTTGTTTGGTCTTGTAATATTGTTTATAGCACTACAAAAGTTGTATTCACTCAATAAATTTTGATAGCTCATAGATATATCAGATTCACTAAGAATATTAATGTTTATATCACCTACTATGAGGTGATGATCACTTGTTTTGTCGCACTCTGATAGATAACTTCTCAAGCTAGTGATAAATTGTTCTGTATCTGTTTCTGGAGGTCTATATATCGCAGTAAGAAGATGTTTCTCATTGTTTATTGTGAATCTCAGTTCTATTACTTTACAAACATCTATAACCGAGATATTGTATTGGAAATTCAATTCTGATCTAAGGTATACCACCACACCATCATTTCTATTTATCATACCTTCGTTATATATTATATTATAGCCTGGTAAATTGAACAAGGATATATCAGAGATTTGGAATGTTTCAGTTAGAACTATACAGTCAAATTTAGTGATCAATTGACTCAAATAAATTTTTAACACATCAATATTTTTTGATAAGCTCCTAATGTTCTGATGAAATAACCTGAAACATATATGTTCTTTTTCGATTATTGAGTTGTATTCTTCCATATCCTCTATATATTTTGTATCAATTGGACTATAATTGTAGTCCCTCAAATATTGATCCATAATAAAGTGTATGATAATTTATATTTTGAAACAGTTGCCTATAATTTTACATCTAGTTAATCGATATCTATGGTGAGAATAGTGCCTACCTACTTAGTTTTGTTTGGAACTCGAGCGAAGTCTTGTTCTGTCTTTCGAATGTTGCGATAGTACTGGTTTATTAATTTTCTTGTTCGCTGGGTTCTCTATCGGCGTAGTTGAATTGGTTTTCCCTGCTAGTTTTTCTTGATTCCCGTTTATTTTGTTATGTGATATTTCTTCTTTTGATGCCTCCGGTGTGTTGATGTTTTGTTCGGTTGCTTCTAGAGTGGTTGAAATTTGGTTTCGATTCTTGGTTGATGATGGTGTTGCGGGTGCACTATTTGGCTTTCGGAGCAATTGATTCTTTTGGTATTCCTCGATATTATTGAGTGCTTCTGCAGTAAAAGTTTTATTATCGATTATAAGCTTATTTCCTTTAATATATGACGGAGTATCAGGATTATATTCCCTGGTTTTCTTCAAGTGATATCTGAGGATATTGTTTTCTTCTCTTTGTTGAAATGTGAGGTCCTGTGCTATGCTGATGTTGGTTCCTTTCAGGTTTTTGCACTTTTTCAGTATTTCAGTTTTCTTAAGGTAGGAAACAAATTCAATCTTCACTGGATTATTCTTCGCCTTTCTCAGAGGATAGTAATTATTTATATCGGACACTTGAACTGATACACCCAAAGTGTCGTTGATTTTTTGTTTTATATGCTCGAGTGTAATTTCTTCCTCATTCAAACCAAAAATAATTATATTGTTCTTTCTCGAGTTTCTCTCGATTATTTCGATTTTATTTTTCAAGTGTTGATTTTCTCGCTCCAAGTTATCAACTTTTTCTGTAATAGAAGTCAGGCTCATGAGTAGTCTCGTTTTGCTGGCTCCTATTGCGCTTATCAGATCCTCTCTATTTTTCACAATGTCCTCATGCAACTGATCTAATGTTTTTTGTAATACTTCAATATCCATTTTGCTCAGAGTTCAGCTACGTATACGGATCGCTTTACCTCATATAGCGATGCTGCCTTATCAAGAGATTATCTTTCAAGGCAGGGTTTGTTGTATTTGTACTTTTATAACAACAATTTGCCTATTCAATGGTTTTCGTGAGAAATGTGAAAATACTTTCAGACACTATGATGTTCTCAATCAGTTGACATATGTTATATAGTTTTTGAATTTTAATTGGTTTATAACATACCCAATTTCTTGACAATTATTGGAGCACATGGTTACGGACCATGCATTTTTTTTTGGCTGATTTTTTTTCTAGGACATGGCGTTTCAATTCGGTTTTCTCACGCACAATTTTTGACTACTGAGCGGAAAAAAGATCTGGATGTATCCAGAATGAAAGATCCTTCCGAAAACAAGTCGATTTTCATTTAATTCTCCTCCCAGTCGGGATTTACAGAGTGTTTCAGATCTGGGTCACCTTTGAGGAAACCCTCGATTCTGAATGTTCATCTTGAGTAAATTCTGATCTTCAAATCTTCTCATTTTGAAAATCGGTTGAATAGGAGAAAAGTTATGACTGCAAAACCAAAAAATTGATTCACTCTGTAAAGAAAAGTGATAAGAAGACAATTTTGGAAATGGCCAAAGGAAATCAGATAATCTTCATGCCTCTGCTGTTGAAGTTGAAAAAAAAACTGTTTTTCTCCATTTGGTATCCTTTTGAAAATTTCGAAATTTTGCTCAGTTCCAAAAAACATCCTGTAGCAATTTTATGGAAATAACCTTATGTATCGAAGAAGTACGAGATTATAGCTGAAGGACTGAGCTAGCGAACAGTGCAAACAGAATTCAAATTGTTCAAAGAAGAAAAAAGTTATTCAAATTTAAACAGGGGCAAAATTTCGGGGTGCGACGTAATTATTGTTGCGTAGTTTAGTTTTTTCTGCTGAGAATTGTTGAAATGTTGGTGAGTGGTGTTTTAGTTAAAAAAATGACTAACTTTTGTGTGCTTTCTTTAGTGGATATGAAATATGTGTGAAGCAACGACAAGTTGATGAATTTTCTTCAACTTATTTGCCACCCAAATGACAGTTGTTTAGATAACCACTTCCTCAGAGCAAAGTCAGCTAAATGGAAAAAATCTAGTCTTCCGTGCACTATAATGTCTGCCCAATCAGCGAAAATCACCTACAGTGATCTTCCAATAAAAATTAATACCACTCAAGCAGCGCCGCTTCCTAAACACTATTTTCGTATTTCTATCTCTGTTTTGGACCTAACCTAGGATATTGGCAAATATATTGGGTGATGTTCTGATATAGTGAATGTTGGATGAAATAATATGTGAAGTGGCCAATATCTATCTATATCATAGAAGGATAACAAAAATGTTAGAGAAAACACTCGAGAATTCAGTTCACCACCAAATACACTAAAATTTTGGACTCACCTCGAAAAGTTGTAGGCACACAGCTCTTTTTGAGGAATTTCAGTATCAAAATAGTAAGCACAAATGCCACAATATTCAGAAATCTCTAGAGACATTCCAAAGCTAGAATGAATAAATTTATATTACCTACCACAAAGATTCTTCATGCAAACTACAGGTACCTATAAGTATATTTTCTTGCCCATCATGCTTTCCAAAATTGAAGTCACTGGCGAATTCATGAAATCCTATCAATTTTTATTGTTTAGTTTTAGTTTTAGCGCAAAGTCGTGACGTGGATGCATTTTCGCGGAAATGAAAAATCAAAAAATGGCATAAAATGCGTTATTCACTTGTTATACCACTCAAGCAGTGCCCTCAAACAATCATACACTGAACTTGGCCATTGAACAGACATTATAGTGCACGGACGACTAGTTTTTTTTTCATTTAGCTGACTTTGCTCAGAGAATCAGACCGATTGACCGAACTGACCATTGAAAAAGTAGATTAATCCGTACCTTGAGATGGTTCATCAGATCGCACTTCCGGATATACCGCACGCCGCACAAGTTGCACCCGTGCGGCCTGTCCGTCTGGTGGGCCACCATGTGGTTCATCAGGTTGGCCTTCTTGCGAAACCGCCGGCTGCAGAAGTCGCACGGGTAGGGGCGGGCGGCCGTGTACTCATCCTGATCGGTGGGCAGCGGTACGTCGCAGTCGCCGCCCGTCTCAGTGCCGTCCACGGCCTCCTCTGACCCCACCACTGGGGATAGAGGAGAGGTGAGGGGGGGAGCGGTTATTTTGAGGGCGGTCGATGGGGCGTCTCGGGGGATACGCGATTAGGCGAAGTGAGGGTAAATCTTCGTTTATCGCACTCTTTTCTATTTTGGTTGTATAATGAAGTCACTGTGCAACGCAAATGCGTGTCGAAATAGCCTCTATTTCGATAAGCAATTTTTTTATTATTCGGAGATTTTCACAATCGAACTGTCAAATGAAAGTCAGAAGAGTTAGGCCCAGTTTACTTCTGAGCGATATGGATTTGGTGATATTAGCAGTGAAAAACTCAATGTTTTAATTGGTAAATTTCAATTCAGAGTGTAATTTGATTTAAATTGACCAATAAAAACAATAACAACAATGAACTATAAACTGGGCTTTACGCTTGTGCGTCAGATTTTAATTATTTCAATGTCATAATTCTTACCAATCGAAGATGTTTCTGTTAATTATCGATATTCAATCCATTTTTTTCTTAAAATCAATTCAAAATAGAAAAAATTGCATATGACACACGTTTTATAAGACACGTTGTCGCACTTGTTCACTCGCTTCGCTCGTCGTACTCCAAACAACGCGTGCGACAAAATAGCGCCTTATAAAACTTGTATCATAATATACTATTATTTCTGACCGGGATATTATAAGCTTATATTGTCATAGTTACGCTATCAATAAAGAGGGTCATAACCATAGATCTTATTGCTTACGCTAGATAAGCAGTAGGGTCTATGGTCATAACCATTTAGTCAAAATCGGTCAGAAATAAAATTATATATGTACCACGGAAAAAAATGAGCCTTAATAACATCAGGCTGTCCAATTTTTGCCATCGGTTATTAAGACCCATATAATTCCCTTGATACTATTGGTGGAACTTACGTATCTTGACCTCCTGATCACGAATTTGAAGTCAAAACGCGGCGGTCTCGAATTTTGTCTCAAAAATGTACCATATGACATCTCGAATATCTGCTATTAAAAACAAACAAAATTCACCCTTCTTTGAACCAAAACATCACACACGCTTAGATTTACTTGTTTCCAACAATTTTTTGCAGAAAAAAACTGTTATTTTTACAAAAATTCACACTTCTTCAAAACGTAAACAAAACAACCTTTTCTCACTGATTTTCTGGTAATTTGTATTTATGATGTTGGAAACGTCTTACCACGAGCCAAACAATTACGTTGCCAACATTATAAATTCAAATTACCAGAAAATTTGTGAATAAATGTTGTTAAGTTTACGTTTTGAAGAAGGATGCATTTTTAGAAAACGTATTGGAAACAAGTAAATATATGCGTATGTGATGTTTTGGTTCAATAAAGAGTGAATTTTGTGTGTTTTTAATAGCAGAAATTTGAGTTGTCAAATGGTGACCTCTTCTTGGGGGGTCAATGACCTCGACCTCGGGGTCAATGACCTCAGCCTCCGGGTCAATGATCTCAACCTCCTAATCAATGACCTCGACCTCGGGGTCAATGACCTCAACCTCGGGGTCAATGACCTTTACCTCGGGGTCAATGACCTCAACCTCGGGGTCAATGAACTCGACCTCGGGGTAAATGACCTCAACCTCGGGGTCAATGGCCTCGACCTCGGGGTAAATGACCTCAACATGGGAGGTCAATGACCTCAACCTCGGGGTCAATGACCTCAACCTCGGGGTCAATGACCTCAACCTCGGGGTCAATGAGCTCAACCTCGGGGTCAATGAACTCGACCTCGGGGTAAATGACCTCAACCTCGGGGTCAATGGCCTCGACCTCGGGGTCAATGACCTCAACATGGGAGGTCAATGGCCTCAACCTCGGGGTCAATGACCTCAACCTCGGGGTCAATGACCTCCACCTAGGGGTCAATGACCCCTAGCTCGGGTCACTGACGGTTCTATTTCGATCATATGGATTTATTCGATTTCAAAGTTTTTTCGACTTCTCAATAAATATTATAGTCAAAAATACATAAGAATGCAATAAAAATTGAATATTCATATTTTTTTAAAAATAGATCACATACCTATATCACTTCTGCTATCCTCGTACCAGATTCTCAATTTCGACTCAAAATTCAGATTTTCCTCAAACGTGAGAATTTATCGAAAAATACCCTTCCTCACTTCCGACATCCTCGGGGTCAATGACCTCAACCTCGGGGTCAATGACCTCAACCTCGGGGTCAACGACCACAACCACGGAGTCAGTGATCTCATCCTCGGGGTCAATGACCTCAACCACGGGGTCAATGACCTCCACCTCGGGGTCAATGACCTCAACATCGGGGTCAATGACCTATACCTCGGATCATGAGATCAAAATACGTAAGTTCCACCAACAATTTTTTTCACTCATAGGAGTGCGATAAACGAAGACATACTGAAGTGAGATTATTTTTATTCTACCAAAGATAGCCTTTGACGCTTTCAAATCTCATCACAAAGTTGACGTTGTACGAGGAATGTCATTAAGTGACAGCATTGCCGCTCGCGATCGGATATAAAGTCATAAGTAACAGCATATTTGCGCTTGCATCCATCTTTGTTGAAACTAGCATCAACATTGTTTTTATATGGCACGAAAAAAAAATACACCCTATGTGACATAGCAATAAAAAACGCTATTTGAAACTAGAGAAAACGGTCAATTGAAGTCAATAAACGTTTCACTCTTTTGCAACACCACAATTCAAATAATCAAAAAAAAGGTAAGATATTTTTCTGATCCCAAGATATTAATTCCAAATATCACTCAAATAAGGTACATCATTTCATCAACTTGGATTCTAGGAGAATATGTTACTGACCTATTTCTTCTGGACAGCCCTCTCCCCATTGTTCAGTGATGACTTCTTCAGTTACTTGGCAATCCATGAGATGCTCTTGATTGAACTGCTCTGTCTGTTCATTTACCACCAACATATTTTCGTCAGTTAGATACATAATGGGGGCATCATCCTGTACAACCTAACGTGAAAAATAATAATGAAAATATGAAAACCACCTTCATTACCAAGGCATTGTTGAATATGTAACTTATTTGTTACCAAATATTTTGTACATTTACAGACCTTGACGACCAAATAGAAAGAATAATAATTTTTAGTTGTGGATAGTTCCATTTCTTCTTATTATAATTAATTTTATTATTAACTAAGGTGTCAAAGAGAAGTTATATGTTTTCAAATGATCTACTCGATTGTTAATTATTGGCTTTGTCCAATGAACAGTACCTCCTGATAATGTGCCGTTTCGATTTTGACCATTTCAATTTTTGAAATTTCCCGCCAAACAGGAAATTGCAGAATTCTTTTGTATTAATCATTAGCACTGATCATTATCTGTATGCAAAATACCTATTTACGCAAATGCTTTTTTTTTGGTGTGTAATATGTTCGAATCACAGTAGGCACTGCCTTTTGAAATAAACAATCGACTGACAACCACCATTGACCGTTATTATTCAAATATTTCTTGTAGGTTAGAATTTTTAGGAAGTATTTCGTCGGTTCAGTGAGAAAATAATATGTGCTGCAATGTACAATTTGGTGATATTATGGTTCAGTTTCAACAAGATTCAAGATAGATATGATATATAGAGGAGTCCCAAGAAGAAGCAAGGTAAGTTATCTAAACTTGGGTGAATTTGACAATGTCCTTGGTTATATCTATAATCATTCAGTATCATTAGTTAAATTATGACTATTATGAGTAAAAAAAAGCATTCAAGTGCTTACGAACACCTGATTGAAAAACCAGAATAGGACATAGTTCATAAATTCTAAATTCACATATTCTAACCTCAAATGTCATAATGCCACCAAGTGTCTACAAAAATTTATAATTGTTTCATCATTATAGATATTTCAAATATAAGGCTACATTAGAATTTTTTAAATAATTATATATCCAAGTTCACAGAATTCATTGAGGTTACATCTCAGAAACTGTTTCCTGTTTCATAAACCTTATTTTTTGTTTTATAACTTTTTGACAAACAGAAAACAATTCCAACAGATTGCTAGGCCACGCTAGGCTTCAGCAGCATTGAAACTATAACATAAATTTCATGAATTCTAATACCAAATCATGGAAGTGGAGAATGATCAAACAAACTTTGTTGTGAACTTAACTTGGAAAACCATTTTACTCAACTATCTTTGTATATTACAAAAAGTGAAAAGATATAATTCCTGCACCAAATGGTGAACATTATATTATAAGGAATAAATTGTTGCACATTTCACTGCTGTACATCTGTGAACTTTAATGAAAGTGATAGAATAAAAGTACCTGAAACAAAATACATTTTAGATAGAAAAACTGTGAGTTTTGGTTATAATCAAGGTGGATATAGGATGGTGAAACAGCTCTTCAATTGTTTCTGCGAAAAACTTGTAGACCGTTTGAGAAGGTACTAATATTTCCACGACTTGAAAGAAGATGGCGGTAAGATCGATTATCGAAGAAGATTTCTGTTGCTTACGTATTTCTGTGGTTCACATCTGACAGACGTGACTTGAAAAGACATTAAAACAATAAATTTTCGATAAATCTTGAATGAATATTGATATTTTGACTCTTCTCAATCATTTTTCATCTAGAACAGATGAAACTGATAAAAGTATGACAGATGCACAGTTTCTGTTTTACCGACACAAGGTATGTCGCCATCTCTGATAACTTCACGAAATATTACTACGGTATGAAATCAAGTAGGCAAAGGTCTACAGTTTATTCTAGTCAAGGTGGATATAGGATGGTGAAACAGCTTCCTAATAACAAGCACTAGAATAAAATGTAGACCTTTGCCTACTTGATTTCATACCGTAGTAATATTTCCTGAAGTTATCAGAGATGGCGATATACCTTGTGTCGGTAAAACAGAATCTGTGCATCTGTCACCTTTTCATCAGTTTCATCTATTCTAGATGAAAAATGACTGAGAAGAGTCAAAATATCGATAATTATTCCAGATTCACTGAAAATATTGTGTTTTGTGGTCATTTCAACTCATGTCTGTCAGATGCGAACCACAGAAATACATGAGCAACAGAAATCTTCTTAGATAATCGATCTCACCGCCATCTTCATTCAAGTCGTGGAAATATTAGTACCTTCTCAAACGGTCTACAAGTTTTTCGCAGAAACAATTGAAGAGCTGTTTCACCATCCTATATCCACCTTGATTCTAGTGCTTGTTAATAGGAAGCTGTTTCACCATCCTATATTCACCTTGGTTATAATGCAGTAAATTGTTCTTCAATCTCAAGTGAATAAATATTATGAATCTTCAGGTAGTCTCATAGAAATATATGAATATACATGAAATAGCAACAAATCACCTCTTCTGTTGCTTCCACCACCTCTTCTGCAACTTCTTCGGGTACCCCTGTGAATTCCACTGACTCTGCTGGGAGGATTTCATTCTCAATGCCGCAGATGACCTCTTCTGTCTGAACAACAGTATTGGAATCCTCCCATGCTAACCCAAAAGACTCATCCATGTCTCAGGGTGGATCTGGCATTCTATCAACTAAACAAAATCAGTCAGCTAATAGGAAACATTTCCAAAGTGCAATTTTGTAATATTCCTCCAATACAGACATATCGTTTTTATATATTATCCTTTGTATAAGGATAAGGAATAGCATCATTTTTGTATGCTCATATATTAATATTCATGCTATTTCTAATGCCTAAAAAAATGTTTTTCCCAATTAAATGAGAAATAAGACGCACCCAAGGATGAGTCTTTGACCCCATTATGATGGAAATATGTTGAAAATAAAATTATTCCTCGACTTTTTGTTTGCAAAATGGACTCTCGGCCCAAGATAAATTTTAGGTTATCGATATTTTGACAAGTGAGGTTATGCAAAAATTGAGGTTATCTAATTTACAAATTTCGAAAAACGTAAACAAAAAAAATTTGCCAAAAATTTTTGAACGAACTCACGAAATATGATGAATCACTGCACAGCGGAAGTTCGTAAGTGTACTTCATACGTTATCGAAATACATTACCTCCATTATTGACTAGAAAGAAAGGATATACGTATAATTACATCACGAGAACTTTTATGACATGGAAGTCTTGTACCCGAAATTGCAAAAACAATGAAGCATAATCGTCTGCTTTCTGATTTTGACGATGAATTATGTACTTACATGAAATTTTTTCACAAAATTAGATAACCTAACCAAGCTTTATAAAAATCCAGACGTCGACCTTCATTTCGATTCTGGCAAATGGCCGCTGGTAAGCCAGACCCTCTGTTGATATTTGAGCAATTTATACACAATTATTTGGCAAAATTTTTACCCACGTCGAAGGTTAGTATATATAAATAGAGTATTTTCACTTACTGAGGAAGAAAATAATACGATAACTCGTGGTGGTTTTCTTTTTCTGAAATTTTTTACGAAAATAGGTTAACGAAATAACCTACAACTTCTCGACGACCGCCAAAACAAATGCCCACTTCCGGTTGCTCGACAGCGGGAAGTTTGAAATCAGAGGATGAGCACTTTCGGCGGGAAAATTCAAGAAATCTCCGAGATCAGTGTGGACAGATTCGATAAGGAAAATGTGGATTCTACAGCGTATTTCTTGTCGCATTGTCACACAGATCATATGGTTGGGCTCAGTAATTTCCATTTCCAAGAGCAAATGGTAGAAAAATTTAAATATCTATATGCCTCCCAAATTTCTTGTGCCATACTGAGCAAATTGTATCCTTATATCAAGAAAAACCTCAAAGAGCTTTGTTTGTATAGCTCTACCAGTATTCATCTCAAGAAATCTGCTATTTCAGTAACTCCAATTCCTGCAGGGCATTGTCCTGGTTCAGTGATGTTTCTTTTTGAAGCTGAAACATGTGTTTTGTATACTGGGGACTATAGGATCAATAAAAATGATGTTCCAAAGTTCAAGCCCTTCTATGACAAGTTTGGAAACAAGAAAACCATCCACAAGGTTTATTTGGACACTACCTTTTTTTCTAGAAAATATCCATATTTTCCAAAAAGGGAGGAAAGTCTGAGAGAATTATGCAAAATCATAGAGGAGTGGACACATAGTGGGAAGCAATACATTATAAAGCTCAATACCAGTGCCAAATATGGTTATGAGTACCTTTTCAAGGAGATATGGAAACAAACAAAGATGCCAATTCATGTTGGTCAGGATGTTTATGATTTTTGCACATTGATACCTGAAATGGACCAATCTGTTACTTTGGATGGGTCCACAACACAGATACACTGCAAATGCAACTACCCAGACATTTGTGATTTCAAGTTGGACAGTTTGGTGAAACCTATAAAAATCTCAGCATTTCGCTGGACTGAAGGGGAACTGAAAGAAGGCTTATCAAATTGTGATTCTGCATCTCACTATGTTTGCTATTCAACCCACGCTTCCTATGAAGAAGGGGTGCACCTCATAAGGTTCCTCAGACCAAAAGAAATCGAAGCTTGTGTCAAACATGATGACTCAACTTTCAATAGAGATATGCTGCAGCTCATCAGGGATCTGTTGGAAGAAATTAATGAAGAAAAGAGAGATGTTGAGCTCCCAAAACCGAAATTATTCAATGTTACAGCAGTGGCAAATAAGAAACCAAAAAGGACATGTGATAAATCAATTGATTACTTGAATATTTTGGATTCACCTCCCAGGCAGATGGATGATGATGTTACAGATGGATTTGATGTCCTTCAAGTTTTCAATTCTCCTGGACTGGAAGGTAATCAACAGGAACAAAAAAGCATTGTTAGTGACCATGAAGATGATCCTATTGTCACTCCAATACAAAATGTTAATGTTATTGCTCACAGTGTTGTAGAAGAATATTCAATGAGAGCTCCAACCAAAGAAACTATTGAAAATAGTGTGTTATTGGATATTTTGGAAAGTGAGAATGAGGAAAAGCAAAATATTTCTTCAGATTCAGGGGATTTGGAAAATGAATTTGAAAATAGCATTCTTATGAATATTATAGATTCACAATTTACCAATGTGGAAATGACAGAAATTATTGAACAAGGATCTGAAGAAGACAATGTAATTTTGAGCATTATTGATTCACCTCCTATTGAGGAAAAATAATGAAATAATTGTATATTTTTGAAATGAGAATGACATGTGGACATTTTTCCAAAAATGTATATGAAACATTTGATATTTTCATATTTTTATATTTAAAATTTTATTGTTCAGGCTGTGATGATAACTACTTTTTCAGTAGGTAAAATATTCTATATTGTAATTAGATTTATAAAATATTTTTATAGTAGAAAGGAATGAAACATATTTTTCTTATAGGTATTTACTTATATTTTCAACATTACATAAAATTTACATTTTTATTTTACAACAAATCAATTAGTAGGTAGGTATATCACAAGATAATTAGTATTCAAATAATGTCAATCCAATCCATTGTTTTGGAGATGGATTTTATTTTAACAAAATTCGTTGGAAAAATTGTTACATGTGAATAATGAAGTTATGTTTATGTAATCACAGAAAACTATAATATAATCATTGAATAAATATACAGGATAATACCTCATTATAAATTACCTACTATTTTGTATTGTGCATAGTCAATTAGTCATGACAAGTACATTTTTCAATACAGTGTGTTTAGAAGAATTACACATATTTTCACTTAGGTAAATGTAAAATACAGTTGTATGATAGCTTTGGAACATTGTTTACTAAAATACTCTTACAACTAGATCATATTGGCTAACATTTAAGGCCACTTTTTCATCAACTATATAAAGTTATAATCGCAAGAATGCATTTTTAATGAACAATGAATATTGAAAGCGACGATAGGATAAAGTTAAAAATTCATCAAGTTTGGTCAAAGGAATTACAGCAACAGAATCTTTTGATATGGAAGTTATATTCTCAATGAGGAAAAAGGAACTTGAAAAAATTTAAACTCAAACTAGCGAATCTGAAGTATTTCTTGAATGTTCAATACTGAGTACTCCTTTTTTAAAATATCAGATGGAAACTATTTTACTGGCACCACTTGTTTTTCAAGATATAACAAACTGACACAGTTAATGAGGGTGCATACACTATTCCAATTTCAAATTTTAGACTACTGAAAGGCCAAGTGGAATAACTTCCTCAAATAATCAAAGCCCACCCAGAATATTACCGGCATTCTGAAAATCTAACGAGGCAATATCAATCAAAAACATAATTTCAAGAATATGTACAGTGTGTCACAAAATCTTCTACCACTCTAAGATGCTGAGATCGCTCGCTATTCAAGACACACTGTATACTGTGTCGACTTTGTCATCCCGTAAGCTGCCTAGAATTGTACCAACAATGACTAGTACTCATTATGTATTCAAGCTCACATCTAAACAAGACAAACCAAGCAAACATGGCAGGCCTACTGGTATGGCGTTCTCGGATTGACGTTGATTGTTTCGCTGGTACTGAAAAATAAAAAAAAATATTGGATCGATAATTCAAAACTATGCAGTGATTAATATTTTTTCAATAATAAGAAAATTGATGACCGAATCAAACATTATTTTTTGAATTGTTCATGAGAGTTCATTACCAGAATGCCAAAACAAAATATATCTACAACTATGAGTTACCAAAATATTTCGGTGACGTTGAATTATGAAAAAGAAAACTCACCTTTTGCCACATTTGATGTGTATAAAAAGAAGGGCAATGCCTAGAAGTAGGCAGACACATCCCACAACTATATAGGCGATTCCCAAAAATGGGTTTTTGCCCCCCAAAAGTGACGTCGTGCTAAGGATCATGCGTTTTTTACCATCAAAGGCACTCACATCATAGTCTGAAAAAAAAAGAGAATTAATGCCAATATTTCCGAATAAATAAATAAATAAAGATTTTCAGAGTGTGAGACCAAAATGTAAAAATGGTTGAATTTGATAATACATTTAAACATTTTTTTGGAAAGAACCGAATACAGATTAAAATCTATGCAAGGTAGTACATTCTGGTTTCATATATAAATCACAAGATATCACATGATCCAAGAAAAAACAAGATTTACAAAAATGTTGTTTTTGTTATAAATTCATGATACCTGAAAGTATGAGAGTATTGAAGTACCAATGATATACGATTTTGTTGTTGTTATTGACTTTTTATATTCATAAGCAAATGCCAGAACAAAATGGGAAGAAAACTCTTACAAACTCTCACTAAATTTCATATAATAGGGCACCAACTATCACAAAATGGGTCGCAAACTCTCCGAAAATGGGACATCGACTCTCACAAAATTGAACATTCTATTACAAAATTGGATGCCAACTGTCTCAAAATGGAATGGTAATTCTTACATAGTGAGACATCTTACAAAATGGGACGTAGACTCTCACAAAATGGGACGTCAAATTTCACAAAATGGGACGACAAATTTCTAAAAATGGGCGCTAACTCTCTCAAATTGGTAAGGCAATTCTCACAAGGTAGGCGACTCTCACAAAATGGGACGCCAAATTTCACAAAATAAGATGCCAACTCTCACAAAATGGGACGACAAATTTCACAAAACGGGACGACAAATTTTACAAAATGGGAAGGCAATTCTCACAAAGTGGGACATCTTAATAGATCGAGTGCCGACTCTCACAGAATGGGAGTTCCTATTACAAAATGGGATGCAAACTATCAGAAAATGGGGCGCAGGCTCTCACAAAATGGGATGCCGAATTTCACAAAATAAGAGCCAAGTTTCACAAAATAAGACTACAAGTTTCACAAAATAAGACGCCAACTCTCACAAAATAGGACAAATTTCACAATATGGGACGGCCTCTCACAAAATGGCAAGGCAATTTTCACAAAATGGGACATCCTATTACAAAATGGGACGCCGACTCTCACGAAATGGGATGACAACTCTCACATAGTGAGACATCTTACAAAATGGGAAGGCAATTCTCACAAAGTGGGACATATCAGTAGATCGAGCACCGACTCTTACAAAATGGGACGCAAACTATCAGAAAATGGGGCGCAGGCTCTCACAAAATGGGACGCCAAATTACACAAAATAAGACTCCAACTCTCAAAAAATAGGACAAATTTCACAATATGGGACGTTAACTCTCACAAAATGGGACATCCTATTACAAAATGGGACACGGACTCTCACGAAATGGGATGGCAACTCTCACATAGTGAGACATCTTACAAAATGGGAAGCAGACTCACAAAATTTGACGTCAAATTTCACAAAATAGGAAGACAAATTTTACAAATTGGTAAGGCAACTCTAACAAAGTGGGACATCTTGACAGATCGAGCGCCGACTCTCACAAAATGGGACGCAAAGTATCAGAAAATGGGGCGGAGGCTCTCACAAAATGGGACGCCAAATTTCACAAAATAAGACGCCAACTCTCACAAAATAGGACAAATTTCACAATATGGGACGTCAACTCTCACAAAATGGGAAGGCAATTCTCACAAAATGGGACATCCTATTACAAAATGGGACACGGACTCTCACGAAATGGGATGGCAACTCTCACATAGTGAGACATCTTACAAAATGGGAAGCAGACTCACAAAATTTGACGTCAAATTTCACAAAGTAGGACGACAAATTTTACAAATTGGGAAGGCAACTTTAACAAATTGGGACATCTTAACAGATCGAGCGCCGACTCTCACAAAATGGGACGCAACCTATCAGAAAATGGGGCGCAGGCTCTCACAAAATGGGACGCCAAATTTCACAAAATAAGACTCCAACTCTCAAAAAATAGGACAAATTTCACAATATGGGACGTTAACTCTCACAAAATGGGACATCCTATTACAAAATGGGACACGGACTCTCACGAAATGGGATGGCAACTCTCACATAGTGAGACATCTTACAAAATGGGAAGCAGACTCACAAAATTTGACGTCAAATTTCACAAAATAGGACGACAAATTTTACAAATTGGTAAGGCAACTCTAACAAAGTGGGACATCTTGACAGATCGAGCGCCGACTCTCACAAAATGGGACGCAAAGTATCAGAAAATGGGGCGGAGGCTCTCACAAAATGGGACGCCAAATTTCACAAAATAAGACGCCAACTCTCACAAAATAGGACAAATTTCACAATATGGGACGTCAACTCTCACAAAATGGGAAGGCAATTCTCACAAAATGGGACATCCTATTACAAAATGGGACACGGACTCTCACGAAATGGGATGGCAACTCTCACATAGTGAGACATCTTACAAAATGGGAAGCAGACTCACAAAATTTGACGTCAAATTTCACAAAGTAGGACGACAAATTTTACAAATTGGGAAGGCAACTTTAACAAATTGGGACATCTTAACAGATCGAGCGCCGACTCTCACAAAATGGGACGCAAACTATCAGAAAATGGGGCGCAGGCTCTCACAAAATGGGACGCCAAATTTCACATAATAAGTTCACAAAATGGGATGCCTAATTTCACAAAGTGGGACATCTTACAAGATGGAATCCTGGGAGAATTTCCACAAAGGAAATGTACTCACTGTACTCCACTTTGAGTGTATAATTCCCCTTCCTCAGTCCATTGATGAACCCCTCCTGCGAGTGGTCGATCCTGCGGTAGAGCTTCCTGAACGTGGGGAACGCCGCCGTCCGCATCCACACGATGAAATCCTCGTTCTGGAAGCCGTTGTTCTCGGGTCGGCTCGGGTCCAGCTCCCACACGTCCTTCTTCCACGCCTTCGGTCGGGCGAATTTTCCCTCCAAGGCGGTGCGCAGGTCCCCCTCGGGGTTCTGGAACTTTACCTTCTTGTCCGACTCCCAGGCAATGCCGTAGTTGAGCAGCGGAACGTCTTCCACTTTGCCCGAGTTGTTCATTGTCAGGTGCATCACGTCTGGAATTTTTGAGTGAGTTGGAGATCTAGGATGGCAAATGTTCACTTAATAATAATAATATTTATTTCACTTGTTGAACAGTATGAAAGCATTACAATAAACATTTGCATACAGTAACAAGGAAGACGTCTATGTATAGATAAAAACAAAAATTATATAAAATAACAAAACATGACAGATATTAAAATGGACATTTATAAAAGTAATTGATAATTATTTATCGGGAGTAGTTATTACAACTCATCAACGGTGTAGCAGTTTTTTTCTATAAGATATTTTTTTAACTTTCTTTTGAATATTGAGATATTCATTGAGTCTTTAATAGAAACATCTAGCTTGTTAAATAGTTTGGGTCCGAGGTATAGGTGACTCTTCTGATAGAGAGAAGTTCGGTGAGGGTTCTCTATTAGCATACCTCTAGCTCTAGTTGCGTATGAGTGATCGTTTTGGTTTGCCCTAAATTTTTCTTTATTTTTATAAACGTAAAGACACATCTCATATATATACAGACCAGCAACTGTGAGAATTTCCAGCTCTCTGAATGAGTTTCTGCATGATTGTCGCCATCCTAAATTAGCAATTATTCTGACCGCGCGCTTTTGTAAAATAAATACTCTTTCAGCCGAAGAGCTCATACCCCAATTCAAGATTCCATACCGCAAGTGACAGCTAATAGTGGCATAATACAGATTTAGCAGAACCTCAATTCCGCAATGATTCGACATAAATCTCAGTGCATAACAGTTCTTTCATAGTTTATCACATATTGAATCTATATGAGGACTCCAATTGAGTTTATGATCTAGAATTAGACCTAGCATTTTCGTTTCTGTGATGGATGTCACCTCTAGTTGGTTATCTTCATATATTTTGAGAGTTTCAGTGGTGTTATGCAATGAGAATTTTACTAATGATGTTTTGCTGATATTTAGTGCTAAATGATTTTTATCAGCCCATTTCATTATTTTCTCATATATGGATTCTGTTGTTTCTGCAAGTGCTAATGTATTATGATCAGTGACCAGAACATTTGTATCATCTGCATATGCAACTGTATGTACCTTTGATATACTATATAGGTATTTTATCAAGTCTTATAATCTCGCTAGCAGCAAAATTATTACTGATAGTTTTCTCAAGGTGACGAACCGGTAGATTCGGTAAGAAAATTTCATGAATTGAAGTTTCTTATTTTAATATGATGAAAATGTTTATTACTGAAATTTCAGGAACACTAAGAATATTAATTCATTTTCAACCATACCATCTGATATTACATGTCTACATATGGTTCTTTCGTCTGCTTTTCGGTGTCTACACCACACTCGAAATCATGTTTTTCAGTGCAATTTTCAGTGCAATTAACCAATGTTATTCAGACTGGTGTAGAAATACACCTCGCGAAACGAATGCTCAAAAGCGGTGCAAAATACACGAGGTGTAGGAGAGTGCTACACTTTGCATACAAACGAAAGGGGCTATAGTTTCAAATGCAATTGTCAAATTTACGGTGGATTTATGCAGAGGTTTCAAGTCGTTAGTTTTAAGTCATTAGTTTTAAGTCGTAAGGAAAAATGGACCATTTATGCAAGAAGTTTTAAGGACTGTCAATAGTGTCAATCCTGTTATTTTGTGTGCTTATTCTTCTCATTTCCTTCTATTCAATCCAAATTTCCAGCCTTAATGCTATTTTTATTTATGTCTATTTGCTTTACATGCATTCAACTCCTGCTGTTTGTTATGATACCCTTCTGCAAAATCAGACGCATGCGCAAATCGATCGAGTTTTAAGTCGTAAGTTGTAAGAGATAAATGTTGGCCAACTTTTCTTAGGACTTAAAACTTATGACAGCTGTATAAATGGTGACATTAAAAACCAATGGATGAACTTCTTATGATTTATTAAAACTTGAGACTTAAAACCTACGACTTAAAACCTCTGCATAAATCCACCGTTAGCCAGCGTTGAGAGAGAAAAAATATGTCTGTCTGCCCTAGTGTTGTCTTTGTCATCAAGATTGCAACTTAACATGATGAAAATGTTATGGTTGGGACGTAAAAAATGAGAAAAAAACTAATATCACAATTATAATGTGTTTGGAATTATTCAACAATTATTGTAAGCTTACAATGCTCACAAAATATTCGAAATAGTCGGAATAACGAAAATACTACAAGAAAAACAAACCAATTATATACAGGTTATATAAGTTTTCTTCTTTTTCAGTCCCAATCATAGCATTTTCATTATTTTAAGTATATTTTTTCTCAACGCTGGCTGAATTTGTCATTAAAAAACATATTTCTTATGCAATAAAAATTCATTTCACTTTAGTAAATATTGATTCGTTTTCAACCATAACTTCTGATATTACAAGTCTACATTGTTGCCGATGATTTTAGAAAAATATAACATATTGTATTTTCACAATTCACAAGAGAATTTTACTTTGACGTTTAGTGACACTCTTTTGTTACTAAAATTTGATGGACTTTGAAGACAGAAAAATTATCACTTAATAACAGAACTATCGCAGTATTCTCCTGATGCTATAAGCAACATAAACATAAAGGAGCCTTCTAATTGGTTGGAAATAAATTTATGAAATTATTGATTTCAAATAAATGATTTTTACCATTGAACATGGAGTTGGCAATAGCCCCACATGGAGCTATGGGCTGCTTAGAGTTATTGCTTTCATTACTATAGGCAAATGGAACACAATCACTAGAAACAACTTCACTCAACCTTCCCAAGAGTTGGTTGTCATCTCTGGATTTCACATATCGACGATGGTTCTGATAATAGTTGGTCAAACCATAGTACATGTATACTTTACCCTGAAAAATAATATCACTGAATAAGGGTTACTTTATAAAATATTGAACACCTAAGATTTATTACTTGAGTTTCAAGACATCTCCTAAGAAAGATGGAATATGGGAGAAGCATTGTTAATGTTATAAAAACATTTAAGACTTATGATTTGCACCTGAGATTTTAGAATTATTATATTAAATGATCATAAATAAACATAGGATTTGAGCATGTGTTGTGATTGGAAATGACACCTTTGTCTCTTGCAATTTTTCAAAATTACTGTTATTATATGGAAAATTTTGAATATAGAAATAATTCGATTGCTGCTGATTTGGATTCATAGTGAATTTGTGTTGTGCTATGGGTATTATTACTCTTACTAGTTGCATCATGATTTCAGCTTCTGGAATTTATTTAAAATAACAAAACAGATAATTCAAAATAAGACCTTTAAATAGGTTAATGAAAACTATCTATTCCAGTGCAATCCATACCTTTTTTGTTTCAATAAAATGTTAAGAATTTTCATAACATATTTCATTATCAGGTCTTAATTCTTAAGTGATAAATATTAAATTTTTAAAAGTTTTAGGTATACCAATGTATTATGTTTAAAGCAATAACCATAATCTTATTACCAGATACTCAAAAATTTCAATAATTTGTGGGAATTCTATGAAATTCAAGGAAAGTTGTGGAAACCAATGGACAATGATACAATTGATACAAATACAATGTTCATTACCTCAAAGTCTTTCTCAAGTGAGAATCTGATCCTGCAGGTACAATTCTTACTAGGATCAGCATGAATGATACTTTGGCAGGTCTCATTAGTTTCTTCCCAAGCAGATTCATACCCATAGGTGTTATTGCAATTGGTGTAGTCAATCACATGCTCCCTGACTTCGTCTGAGAAATAGAGTAGACCTATGCCTACTGGTATGAATGCTATACCAATAATGAAGAATGCAGGCAGGACTGTTCCTGCAGTTAGAATAGGCTGCCATGCTGGTAACCTCTGTTGTTTGAATGCACTGTCTGCAACACAAATGGAATTGCATCAATAGTTTTCATGCTATGTTAAAAGGAAGACAATGCTTGAAATGAAGGGATGCTCATCTGGCACTACAAGGGGGAGAAACATGCATTGAGGCATAGATATAGAAATGAGCCATTATGTTTTTTATTAGGAGAGTAGATTGAGGTTCTCTTTCCAGGCCTACCCTACCAACATATTTGTAGACCTGTATTAGGAAAATCAAGAGTCAAGGAACAAGGCTATTTGTGTGAATATTTAGCTAGTCGATCGAGAAATTATTAAATTTCTCTGAAATGAGGATACACGATCGATAACGGGGTGTGATAGTATAGAAAAACGAATACAAATAATTTCAAAATAGAAACACCGCGACTCACCAGAAGGCTTTTTCGTCTTGGGTAGCTCTGCACTATCCTGGAGAGCCATTTTAGTTAAAATGAAGCGAAAATTACTTCTGTCGAGACTTTTCAGCTATCGGTAATCATTTTGTTAAAATTGAAATGGACCATAATCTATCAAACGCACCAATCGACCAAATATGTCACCTTGATCAGGCTTGATCGGAATGTCAGCACTGTCAGCAATGACAGCACTGACAGCAGTAATCCAGTAGTGACACCTGGTGTCACCCTGGTCACCCAACTCGAATTATAGATGTTTGGAGTTTGGATGATTTGAAATTTCGGAAATTTCATATATATTTTCATATATTATAATAGATCTGGCAACAATCTGAATTCTGAATCCACCATTCATTTGTTTCAATTTAATATCAATTTTAATAGTACATATAAATGAAATAAAGTTACCAATAAACGAACAGATATTCGACAAAGAAATATTGAAAAGTTGAAAAATCTCGCAATTTATAACATCCTATAGGTATACCACTGCTATCATTTCTGCTAGACCCCAATAAGTATCATGCATCCGAGATCAGCTTTTCAGGGAAACAAAAAATCAATAAAATATACAGGGGGTTCTTTATTTGTCAAGAGAATCCTGAATGTCCAGTTCTTCAGAAATGTCTATGTAAGAAACTGCATAGACCGTTGGCTCACCCTGTAGATGAGTTTTCTAATCACTACAATGAATGCTGTATTTCCAATCCATCAGGCCCTCGACTTCGAAAAATGTAGGTAACATACCAAACTTTCACCAGCCGCTCTTGAAAACAAGTTCTAGTTCAATGCCATCGCAGTATCAATAATCAATAATATCCAATAAATCACGAACTGTTATATTGTTCGATGTATTTCAAATAAAATATTACATCGAACAAATAACATTATCAAAATTGTTGTGGGTATATATATACTTACAAGCCTTTCTCATCAGATCAGCCGATTTATTTCCCTTGCAATGTCACTTTATTTTCACCTGAACCAAACCGTGGAACGAACGTGGAAAAACCAATGATATAAAGAAACGATCTAGGTATATGTACATCAAATTAGATATTTATGTCATTTTCAACGAGAACGGTCGATCGTGTGTTACGACGGTAATGTTGAAGAGTAAATTAAAATCTATTGCAAACAAATCGACGGAATTCAGAAGCAATATAAAGAGGTAATATAATCTATACAGGATGATCCAGACGATCAGTTTTAACACGTTTCTATTGATGTGCAGAAATTATAAAATTAATATTTGTGTATTCAGAATTGTCCAAATTGTTAACTGCCAAAAAAGCACCTCAAGAATGAGCTGCGATTTGTATTCTAACCTCAGCTGCTATATTATTATGACGATTGACGACTAATGTAAATTTTTCTTGGAACGTTTACATATTCACAAGATACGTGCTCTATAATGAAAAAAATGTGGCAGACATTTATTATAGTATATCGCGAATTTATTCCTGATTTTATCCTGAAATCATGAATTATCAGGTGGGCAATATAGCTTATACTGAGAATCATTGCAAACACATTTACTACTACATTTGATGGACCCTATTGATTTTTTCTGTTGGCAGTCACTATTATCTTTCCTAATTTTGTGCAGAAGTAAAAACTACTTTGTTCAGAAAAATCTCTGTCCTTTTAGGGACAGTCGCGAGTTATAGCAGGTTACATTATGCAAGATCGCCTTGTATTCTAACAAGGTTATCCTAAATGCTTTATATGTGGGAAACTACTTCGCCTCATTGTTTTTATGAGTTGTTGTGGAACAAACTATTACCTAATTATTATTTTATCGATGTGTCAATTAACATTTTGTAGATTTTTGCGAAAACAGATAATAAATTTAAATATTGCAAATTCTACCGCCGAGATCAACGCCTATACGGCTTAATTCGAAAATTACTACTTTTGGAATCAAATGCAGTCGACTAGACCTTTTTCTATTCCCTAATTGTTCCATAAATATATATCGTTCCTTTGAAAAAACTTCCTCAATGAGGAATATTGATCATTCGGATAGTTTGTGAAAAATATATTTTACATTCGCGACATGAAACATGATGGAATAATACTATACATTATTCAGGAACTTTCGAAGTGCTCCATATTGATTTTTGTCATGTTGTTTACATTTTGCTTCCCTTATATTTGCCTGTCCATTTCCTAGAGCGCACAGAGGAAACATATAAAGGGTATTTCAACTGTAGAATCCTGAGCTCTAGATTTTTATTATATTTAACCCAAATCACTTTACTGCGACACTAGGTAAATATTTAAAAAATATTTTTCTTCATTACTTATGGAGACTATTTTACTTATCATATTTTGTATGAGGTGTAGACACGGAATAATAACGTACTAATGAAAAATTCAATATTTTTTCGAAACATTTCAAGTTAAACATAGCTGCACAGTTATTATGTCCGTGTTTTTTTTCACAATATTTCATTTAAAACGCAAACAAAATATTTCATATGTCGAAAAGTTTTAAATATTCAAATAAAACTCTGTATATATCACTAATGACCCACCTTTTATCTCTAAGTGATTTGAGTTGAATAATAATATTTTGAGCCCAGAATTCTTCAGTTGTGATATTTCAAATTATTATTTTAATTAGTACTGAATTGAAAATCTGTTTAATTTTCGAAAAATTTCAAATTCGATTTTATAATAAAAACTATACAAGGTGACTCACGGTCTATGGTAGGTTAAACGTTTCTAGAGAACGGGACTTAGTATTATTATGAAAATCTGGTTTCTTGGGTAATCAGTTTTGTTCTATGGATCTAAAATACTTTCAGCGTTGCGGCGTTGCCGCTTCCATCAAAAAGTAGCAACAACTTTGTTATTTCAAATGGAACTTCCTGTATTTTATTTCATTTTTAGATTCTTCCTGAAGAGCTGATTTCGTCGATCTATCATACTTGGGCTATAGCGAGAAAGATTACAGAGATATAGGGGATGAAAAATCGAGATTTTACAACTTTAGGAATTTTTTGTGTCGAAACTAATCATTTCTGCTCAAAACGGCTAACATGTCCCTATCTTAACTTTTCATTTACTATCTACTGACATTTAATTGAAACAAATACGGGTGGTTCAAAATTTTGAGTTTTGCATCACCCTCTATTTGTTTCTATTAAATGTCAGTAGATAGTAAATGAAAAGTTAGGATAGGGACATTTAAGCCGTTTTGAGCAGAAATGAATAGTTTCGACAAAAAAAATTCCTAAACTTGAAAAATCTCGTTTTTTCACACCATATATATCTGTAATCTTTCTCGCTATATCCCAAGTATGGTACACCGCCGGAATCATCTCTTCAGGAAGAATCTAAAAATGAAATAAAATACAGGGTGTTTCATTTGAAATAACAAAGTTGTTGCTACTTTTCGATAGAAGCGGCAACACTGTATTGATGAAAATATTTTGGACGGATAGAGCAAGTTTGATTATCCACCTCCACAAATTTTCGAAATGACCTGTCTTTCTGTTCTCCAGATACTTCTAATGTTCCATCCACTGTGAAACACCCGGTATATAAATTGAGTCGTACCTAAGTTCTGGGAACCAAAAAGTCTGAATTTATTACTTGATGTCATACTTTTCTATGATTTGCAGATTCAAAACAGATGCAGTATCAACAATTATAGAAAATTTTTATTTTCAGAAACATTGAACACATTGTATATAATATAAATTAGTCATAAATAACAAATACGCGAAATAAACAACCTCAACACAACGCAAATAATACATTTTTCGAAAAAAAAAAATTCTAGATATACTTATATCGTGTTTTCTAAATTGACAATAAATTTTAGCTACTTACAATAGCTATTTCAACAATGAAATAAGTAAAACTTAACGATTTAAGAAGAAAGTCCTGTTTGGATCGATTAAAAAAATTCCAAAATTTTGGAAGGCACGATATCCAAGTCTTATTACAGTCTACTAGGGTTACAATCTCAGTGTCACCACAAAAATACTGTCATATCAAAACGAGAGCTCGCTGTGACTTTTCATCAACAGTTTCTTCAATGAAATTTTCACGCTATCGAAAATTCTGAAACACCCCGACATTATTCAGTTCCGCTTTTTCAGTTTAGTTCTGATTGCGATTGGCACAATTTCTCAAATAATCCAAGACAGTGGCGTGCCCCAGTTTTTGCGCGATCTTAGCGGGGGTGTGGCCTTCTTGATTTTTGAGGTTAGGATCCGCGCCTGCCCCTATCAGCTGCTTGCAAACAGGAAGGCTGCCGGAAAATGCTGCGGCGTGCAAAGGGCTCTCTCCATTCTAAAAAAAAATGAAAATTTGGAAAAAATAAAAAAAGCAGGATTGATTTGAAGCAGTGTGATAGAAGTTGAATTCGTTCATTCACCTGAATTTTATGCATACTTGGCTGAAAATCTAAGTGGAAAATATAAATTTCGAGATTTGAAGACAATAAATGGTAAAATTTCAAGTTAAAAGACAATCGAAAAATTGAATTACAATAGCAGAAATTTGAAGAATAAGCTTTAAATTAAGAAATATATATACATAAATTAATAAAATAAAGAAATCTGGGAAAATAATCGAAATTTGTGGTTATAGCTCCCAAATTTCGAGATAATAGTCAAAATTTAGAAATAATAATCTAAATGTTTGGAATATAGTCCAAATTTCATTACGATCGAGATAAAATACGAAATTACGAATTATAAATTAAAACTT
Organism: Chrysomela aeneicollis; assembly: GCA_029955515.1. Taxonomy (NCBI): domain Eukaryota; kingdom Metazoa; phylum Arthropoda; class Insecta; order Coleoptera; family Chrysomelidae; genus Chrysomela; species Chrysomela aeneicollis. Next base: position 25,668,530 of record JARUHQ010000005.1, read on the forward strand.
TGAGGTCGGATTCCATATTTCGAGATGATAGGATGTGATCCAAAAGATATAAAAGTTGAAATTGCGAAAAATAATCCACAATTATTACGAGAAAAAGTTGAAATTTTAAGAAAAAAGTAAAAATGTTTGAGATAATTATTGTAGAAATTTCGAGATAAAAGTATAAATTCTGAAATCAAGGTTGAAATTGTAATTGTAAATTAACATTTCGAGAATAAATGGCAAATTTAATTGCAGAAAACTTCGATGTTTCGGAAAAGGTCTGAATATTTGTCGATAAATAAAACAAAAAATCCGTGTATAGATTTTTCTTGGCTTTTTGGTAAAAAAAAGTATCGAGTTCATTGGCATTTCGAGTTCAACATGATGTTCATTCGCTGCATAGACTGATAAATAATGATTCACATGAATGGCAACAAATACATAATACTATGGAAATAATTGTTCGAAAAAAAAATTAAACAGGACATAATCACGATTCTAGCAAAAGTATACTCACTGGTAATATTTTCAGGGAAGGTTTATATTTCAGGAGTTCCCCTACTACAGCTGAATGACCTTTATGTGATGCCTTGAAAAGTGGAGTTGCACCGTCCTAAAAACCAAAAATAAGTATCAGTTTGATTTTATAAAGAAAAACATACACAGTGACCGACATTTTTTTCATCAATAAATCTCGACAAACATCGATATGCGAAATCGCATCAAAACACAATGGGGAAGTTTCCTTCGAACTGATTTTCATGAAATTATTGTTTGAATAACAAGTATTATGTTTCTGCTGCTTAGAATTACTGTGGGAATCATCCTAATAATTTTAATTTTCAAATTACAGCGATATAAAATTTTTATGACGGAAGACTGTGACGTACTAATTAGATTTTGTGACATTTGGGGATATTTGTTGGTTATAAGTTTCTGAACTTAATTCGGTTGAGCCTACGGACTGAAGAAAGAAGAAGTAGAAAGCTGTTGCGTGCGCTGTTGCCAGATTGAAGTCACTAATTTCTTGGATGAATCGATATATTCATCAAAACATGGAATATTTGACTATCATAATCAACTTCAAAGAAAAATTACCGATATCAAAATTATTTTTCACCTGGCTATAATTTCAAAATGAAAAAATACTCTATTTTAATATTTATATTGTCTATAATCAACATTTCCTTGGGCACCGAGATGAAATTTCAAAATATAATTCAATTTCAACTTGAATTATTGAACAAATGATACATTGGATATCATAGCATTACCAAGATGTTAATGCAGAATATCCGACTATTTAGACATATCGATACTTCCGGCAACTGTGTACAGGCGCAAAAGAGCTAGCGTGTGTCAAGACAACTTGTCTTGCAGTGTTTCCAATCCAAGGTTCTCAATTTACACTGATCATGTCGCTAGATTACACATTTTTACACGGAGCTGAATCAAATTCAACAATTTTTTCACGAACAGTTGCGCATGAGCAAAAACATGGCAAAAACGTGATGGAACATTCGAAATAAAAGTCAAATCAAAACTGTGATCCTACAATAAGAGTTCCTGTATCCATATTTTTTTTTCATTTAAAATGAATAAATTATTCATCATTCGAAGATGTTCAAGATGTGGATGCATACATTCATTTTTGTTTTCATTTTCTTGAAAAAAATGTTGGAAGTTGATTGGACTGGAAAAGGTTTGAGAAAACATTAAAACAAGTACTCACTTTTTTCTTGAGTCACTGAAATAATCACAGTATCTCATGAGCCATAACCATTGAAATGAATATAATATTCATTTCAATGGCCATAACTCATGACACTCATGACAGTTAACTTAACTACCTCTTTTTCTTCTCAGCTCCATGCTCCGTGTCAAAGCATATAAATTAATGATGATTTCCTTTTTAGTTCTATGATTTCATGAAACAAGATCACAGAAGTCACAAGACTGAAATGGTTTTATGCAAATTACACGCAAATTACACACATTTGACTACTACACGAAAATTACACGGGTCTCTGCTAAAATACACGAATTTCGTGTAATTACACGCAGATTGGCAACACATTGAAAATATCTACCCATCTCTCTCAAGGCTTTTCTATTTAGGGCCGGTTTATCAATGCAGGGTTAGGTTAATATAACCCAAGGTTAACAGTTAACTCTGGGATAAAATGTTTATTCACTTCGAGGTGGGGTTAAATGCTGTCAAAATCAAACGGGGAGTTAGCTCTAGGATAAAGTTAACCCCGGGTCAGCTAACCCCGCAGGATAACCCTCCATTGATAAACCGGCCCTTAGTACGTCATCAGAATAGTGGAGGAGCCGTTACTACATTTTTGGGAACGTTTTTCCAAGTCAAATTTGATAGCACGAGGTAAATAAAAAATACGTATTCGACGAATTTTCTCAAACTTCAACTTGGAATGAAAATCTGAATTTTGGAAACTTCCCCATTTGCCATTGGAAAAAAGAATTCTCACATGTCTCGCCGCATCCACGTGTGCTCCGACCTTCAACAGCTGGGCCACCACGTGGTCGTGGCCCATTTGGGCCGCGATCCAAAGCGGGGTGGCCCCGTCCGTTCGGCGCGAGTCCGGCTCTGCGCCCTGCGCTAGAAGGTGCACCAACACCTTGTAGTGACCGTTTTGGGCAGCTATGAAGAGCGGTGAGGCTTTGTCCTGAGAAAAAAAAATTATAAGCCACATGAGAATTTTTTATTTTCATGATTGCCAATAGAAATCGAAGGTCAGACCATTATGTCTGTTATTTACTCGACCAAAACTTGTTTTGACATTTAAATGTCATTATAGGAATCAATATAGCTATTTGTGTATAAACCCACTTAGACAGCAAATAAGATAAAATAAGGAATAGCATGAGGAATAAGACAAAAATTTATTCGTTTATCAAACAGTCAAATAAGGAATAAAAATCAACCAATGAAATCACGGATTTTTTGATGATATGATTGAAGATTCAAATATCAAACAAAGGAAAATCGAATATGCAACAATATTTTCGGAAACTGATGATGTCGAGTAAACAATACGTAAACAAAATGTGAAAACTACCAATAAGAATATTGAAATTTGAAGGTTTTGGGAATGAACGACATGAAACAATTCTGTTTGCACATGCTCGCTTCAATTTTTCAACTAAAATAAGATGAAAATCCATCATTCAATTCCTTCAATTCCTTATTTAGAAATACACACAAGATTTTTTTCTAAGAACGAGTTCCTAGACAAGAAAACTCGATACTTTATTACTACCACTACTGATGATGCTTCTCAAACTACAATAGATTATGAAGTATAATTATTGAAATTTACCATTTTCAGAAACTATTATTTTTGCTTTATATTCAAGGAACAATTATTGAGAAATGCGACAACTTTGGGATGTTTACTTCATGATGTATTGAATATTCAAGTATTTTATAGCACCATGTCATGAATCTATCATATCCATTCATACTTTTCCTAGATTTCTCTGGTGGGAAATTCAAATTTACAATTTTTGCTCTTTCTGCTACATGAGTCACCATTTTCAATCAAGCAAGAGAATTTATATGAGTTCGTTTTCCAACAATACACCTACATATGGTATGGGCGAGCGTGTTTCCAATATTTCCGCGTACGAGCGGCAATATTGTTACTTGATGACATTCCTCGAAAAACGTAAATTTTGTGTTGAGATTTGAAAGAAGCGCCAAACGCTAATTTGTTAACCGTTTGCAGGAAAAGTTGTTTACCTTCATGTGATTGTTGACTTTTGCCCCCCTGCTTATTAATTCCTTAACTACGTCCATGTGTCCGCATTGACATGCGACAAATAACGGGCTGCCTCCGTCCTAAAAATTGAGATCAATTAAAATATCATGCAGAAAAATGTCAACTATTGGGATCTCAGTTATTACAAGAAGTTGCGCATTTTTTTGCTGAACAGTTATTATCTGAAAGAAAATTTGAGCCGACATTCTTAGTTTTTGAATTATTGGAAAAATAAAATATTGTGCTCGTTGAGAAGAAATCAAAAAGATGTTTGCTGTATCTCTGACATTGAAAACGCCATGGAAAATACGATGACAGATTTAGAGTCCTTATACAGGGCTATTCAAATTCGAGTCTATGCATGGGGATTTCGATAACGGCAAGAGATAGACGGTTGGTTAAATGGGGGCAAAGTAGCGTATTTCAGAGGTTAATTATATGGATGAGAAAAATCTGACCTAGCTTCTTCAAGTTCTGGAGTTATACAGGAAAAATCGAAAATTCCGAAATTCTTCTTTTGTCTATATCTTTTTATTTTACGAAGATTTTTTTTAAATTTTGCCACTTTGCCATAGCAACTTTTTGTAGCCTTTCCAAATATCTGAATAAAAATTATATACAGGGTATCGTATAAATTGGGCCACCCTCAACTTTTAATTTTCAAATACGGACCTGTATTTTTTATTTCATTTTTTTGAATGGCAAGAGTCATGTTTCATATTGACGTAGTATTTTCATCTGAATTACAGAGTGTTTTGATCATGGGTTGCGTGAACTGAAATGTGGATGAATTCTTGAAGAAGACAATCTTCGTCGAATAATGTTGATTGTCTTCCAAATCCTATGCATTCTATACCTTATTCTATGATATATTTTTTTAATTACAGCTGGAATTAAAAAAAACATTGAAATTTTACTGGTAATAGTTCAATATTTCCAAAACACTCTGTAATTCAGATTCAAATGCTACGTCAATATGAAACATGATTCTTGCCATTCAAAGAAATGCAATAAAAAATACAGGTCCGTATTTGAAAATTAAAAGTTGAGGGTGGCCCAATTTAAACGATACCCTGTACCTATATAACTTTTATTCAGATATTTGGAAAGGCTGCTATGGCAAAGTGGCAAAATTTTAAAAAATCTTCGTAAAATAAAAAAATATAGGCAAAAGAAGAATTTCGAAATTTTCGATTTTTTTCTGTATAACTCCAGAACTGAAGAAGCTAGGTCAGATTTTTTTTATCCACATATAATTAACCACTGAAATACGGTACTTTGCCCCCATTTAACCAACCCTCTATCTCTTACCGTTATCGAAATCCCCATGCATAGACTCGAATTTGAATAGCCCTGTATAAAAAAGTGCCTAGTAAAATACATCTACTTAGTTCTCTTGGTTTTCGCTGGAAAAAATGAAAACGAAAATGATATATTTCCGTTTTTTTCCAACAATTCAAAAAATAAAATTTGGCAACTCAAATTTCTGAGATCTGAGATCCCCAAGGTGGATCTCGAAAAACGGGCACCCTGTATGCAGAGTAATATTTTTTGACATTCGAGATGTAACACCGTGTATATTTCAATTATCTGTCAAAGTGGAATTCACGTGCCAAACACGAAAACGTCGTGATCATGAATGAAAAACATAAATGAAAAATCATCAGACCTGGAGCCTATCCGATATTCATGATATTCGTCACCATACGTCGTTTATTTGGAAAAGTTCACCTCAGAAAATTTTGCAATGATTCCCACGACGCCTTCAAAAAGAGAAAAGACGCTTTCGAAAATCAGTACATCCGAAAACAAACGGCCGAACTACTCGAGGAATTGAAATTGAAAATCCAGGAGAAACGCAGGGAAAAACTGAAAGAGCAGCTGAAGAAAATCGAGGAGAAGGAAAATGGGAACAAATCTCAGTGAGACACGATGAACCAGATGATGGAAGTCTTCTCCATGGTGCTTGATGAATAAATAACTTTCGTAGTAGAAGCGCCTTTTTTTGGAAAGACTTTGACAGAACGCATCAAGCAAATTCAAATAGGGTAAAACTTCGTTTATCGCACTCCTATATATGAGTTCAGAAAAATTTTTTGGTGGAACTTACGTATTTTGACCTCCTGATCACGAATCTGAAGTCAAAACGCGGCGGTCTCAAGTATTTTCGGAGATACGGCCCCATTTTGTCTCAAGAATGCACCATTTCAAATCTCCATTTTCTGTTAATAAAAACACACAAAATTAATCCTTCTTGGAACCAAAACATCACACATGCTCACATTCACTTGTTTCCAACACTTTTTTGCATAAAAAACTGTTATTTTCACAAAAATTCGCCCTTCTTCAAAACGTATCTTTTTTCACTGATTTTCTGGTTATTTTTATTTGAGATGTTGGCAACGTCTTACCATGAGCCAAACAATCACGTTGTCAAATGGTGCATTTTTGAGACAAAATGAGGCCGTATCTCCGGAAATTATTGTAGACCGCCGCGTTTTGACTTCAGATTCGTGATCAGGAGGTCAAAACTCATAAGAGTGCGATAAACGAAGTTTTACCTCAAATAGGACCAAGTTATGAATATTTTTTTCTCAGGACATTTTCGTTCATTCGACTTTGACGAGTTTGACGTATTTGACAATTGAGTGACATGGATTTCAACATATACCATCCTAATTATCGACCAATCAAAACCAATTTATATATAAGAGCTAGGAAGTTTTCCTATCATTTCAATACATATCGAATATTTTAGTACCAAGCAATCATTTCAAAATTCCTTCTTTCCCAGTGGTAGAAATAATTTGATAAATCTAGGAGTTGGTAACTCGGACCAAAGTCCTCTATTGTATCATTTAAATTTCAAACTCAACTCCATATAGATCACCCTGTAGAAATAGCAATTGTAAATGAGTGTGGGACCTTGATATTGCTTTATGCCATGAAATATTTCAGATACAAACAAATCAGCGAGCTGCAACGATTTATTGAAAGACCTTGAAATGTTGCAATAGTGTAAAAGGAGGGATGAAGTAGAGATTTGGATACTGTGGCTTAAGAATATACAACAAAAAAAATATATAACCCAAAAACCACAAAATATTTGAGAAAAACCAAATACGTATTTCGACAACTAAGTTGTCATCTTCAGTTTCATTGGTATTTCCACTGGTTAAAAATACAATGTTGTTATTGTAGTTATTGGTCAATTTAAATCAAATTACACTCTGAATTAAAATTTTGCAATAAAAATATTGAGTTTTTCACTGCTAGTATCACCAAATCAAAAATCGCTCAGAATTACGCTGGGTCTAACTTTTCTGAATTTTATTTGACAGTTCGATTGTACCAATCTCTGAATAATAAGAAATGCGTATCGAAATAGAGGCTATTTAGATACGCGTTTGCGTTTCATGACTTCATTATAGAACCATAATAAAAAAAAATAGTATATTATGATACAAGTTTTATAAGACACTATTTTGTCGCACGCGTTGTTTGGAGTACGACGAGCGGAGCGAGGAGTGCTCCAAGTGAACAAGTGCGACAACGTGTCTTATAAAACGTGTGTCATATGCAATTTTTTCTATTTTGAATTGATTTGAGGGAAAAAATGAATTTGATATAGATAAATAACAGAAACATCTTCGATTGGTAACAATGATGACATTGAAATAATTAAAATCTGACGCACAAGCGTAAAGCCCAGTTTACAGTTGAGCGATTTTGATTATTGCAATACCAGCGGTAAAAACTTCAATGTTGTTATTGTTTTCATTGGTCAGTTTAAATCAAATTACACTATGAATTAGAATTTACCAATTGAAATATTGAGTTTTTCACTGCTAGTATCACCAAATCCAAATCGCTCAGAAGTAAACTGGGCCTAACTTTTCTGACTTTCAGTTCGATTGTACCAATCCCAATGACTTCATTATACAACCAAAATAGAAAAAATATTTTTTATGGTTTTGGCTCAAAATTTGAATACTTTACCACACTAAGAGAATCCACGGAAGCTCCATGGTCCAGAAGGTGATTAACAACGTCCAGATAACCCCCTTGGGCTGCAAAAAACAGTGGCGTAGTGCCTGTCTAAAACATCATTTATTTTTTCGTGAATAATTGATCAATTCTCGGAGGTTTTAGAAAACTCACTATTCTTTTGGTAGACGGATCTGCGCCTTGTTCTATCAGTTCGGTGACGCAATCGTAGTGACCATTTGCGGCTGCTAGAATAAGGGGAGTCGTGCCTTCCTAAAAAAAATAATATTTCACCACGTTTTTATTTCATCTTGCAAGTGAATTTGCACCCACTTTTAATTGTCCGATTAACTCGAAATTTGGCAGGCGTTCATAAATCCGGTGATCGACAATGAATTATGAGATTTTTGTTAGAGAAATGAAAATAAAATGGCGGCTCAGAGATGGCAGACGAGTTTTGTGTACATGGTCTGATTCGTTTCAAAATCGATATGCGGGAGTCGGAGATAATGAATCATCTGTCAAAATTGATAATTTCAAGAAGAAAATTAGTCTGCAGGAATTTTCAGGATTGAAAATTCTCATTACTTATACAGGGTGGCCCACCACATTCGCCTCGGTATTTCTACGAGAAATGAAGAGAGTTAGGGAAAAACTTTTAGCACAGTTATATGTGGGTCCATGAGGAGCATATCCCAAAATTATTTTGAAATATATAGGGTGATCCCCAAAAAAATAACATACCAAAGTTATATTTTTTCTTATGGAACACCCTATATTTTTTTATATTTTTAGATACTATAGACAAAATAAAGGTGAGGTACTATTATATTTTCCATACTTTAAACTGACCGTTTCTGAGAAATTTTGAGAAATTTAAAAATACAGACCTTAATTTGAAAATTGTTTTCACCCTGTAACGTGTAACGAGCTACTCGTGATTAAATGTACTGCTTAGCTCAAAGGTTAAAGTCAACTACTACATGAAATTTTTATTGCAATATTATACAGAGTGGCGAAAAAAATTGCCTCAAAATTTGGACACACATTTAATTAAATAACTTCTTGAAGTTGAATGGAACACCCCGTATTTAGTGGCGTAATTTGACGCAGAATTAGATTCCCTTCAAAACTATATTAGGGTTCCCTATACCTATCTCTTCTGCTTTTTACACAAAAGGCGTTTTTATATTTTACCTATGAGTAATTTTTTTATCTTAAAAATGAAACACACTGTATTGTAATGAAAATGTAATGTATGTAATGAAAAAAGCATTTTTGAAGTCATTTTATCGAAAAATTAAGAATCTTAGTTTATTATTTTAATAAATGCTCAAAATGGTGTCCATTATTCTCGATGCATAGGCGAACTTTTTCTTGAAATGAGTGCTGAACTCTGGATAACATATTTTGCGGTATGGAACGAAACGCATTTCTTATTCTTACTTTCATATTCTGAGGTGTCGTTGGTGGTGTATCGTGAACATTACTTTTGATATATCGCCATAAAAAATAGTCGGGACAATATCCAAATAGATGGATAGGACGAGGAGGTCCACAGAACTGGCCAGCCAGGTCTCCGGACCTTACAAGTCCCGACTATTTTTTATGGGGATATATCAAAAGTAATGTTCACGATACACCACCAACGACACCTCAGAATATGAAAGTAAGAATAAGAAATGCGTTTCGTTCCATACCGCAAAATATGTTATCCAGAGTTCAGCACTCATTTCAAGAAAAAGTTCGCCTATGCATCGAGAATAATGGACACCATTTTGAGCATTTATTAAAATAATAAACTAAGATTCTTAATTTTTCGATAAAATGACTTCAAAAATGCTTTTTTCATTACATACATTACATTTTCATTACAATACAGTGTGTTTCATTTTTAAGATAAAAAAATTACTCATAGGTAAAATATAAAAACGCCTTTTGTGTAAAAAGCAGAAGAGATAGGTATAGGGAACCCTAATATAGTTTTGAAGGGAATCTAATTCTGCGTCAAATTACGCCACTAAATACGGGGTGTTCCATTCAACTTCAAGAAGTTATTTAATTAAATGTGTGTCCAAATTTTGAGGCAATTTTTTTCGCCACTCTGTATAATATTGCAATAAAAATTTCATGTAGTAGTTGACTTTAACCTTTGAGCTAAGCAGTACATTTAATCACGAGCAGCTCGTTACACGTTACAGGGTGAAAACAATTTTCAAATTAAGGTCTGTATTTTTAAATTCCTCAAAATTTCTCAGAAACGGTCAGTTTAAAGTATGGGAAATATAATAGTAACTCACCTTTATTTTGTCTATAGTATCTAAAAATATAAAAAAATATAGGGTGTTCCATAAGAAAAAATATAACTTTGGTATGTAATTTTTTTGGGGATCACCCTATATATTTCAAAATAATTTTGGGATATGCTCCTCATGGACCCACATATAACTGTGCTAAAAGTTTTTCCCTAACTCTCTTCATTTCTCGTAGAAATACCGAGGCGAATGTGGTGGGCCACCCTGTATATTAATTTTGATTTTTGACTTGAGACGATGAGCGAAATATAGGAGTTAAATTATATTTAGAAAAGACTAAAAAAAACGCGCTTTTATTGCAGTGAAACAAAAAATACATTGCTATGAAGCGTGTGTTTCGGTACATTTCAAACTATATACTCTTATTGAATGATGCAAGTGTAAAATAAGAAAAAAGTTACATTTCAGGTTGGTAGTCAGAGACTACGAAGAACCTTATTTGTACCGATCAATGCAGAATCAACTTTTTGTAGTTCTCAAAACGAATCCTTGAATATTTTTTTCTTGCTCCAATAATGCGTGAACACAAGAAATAAAGTATATAGTTGCTCAAATCTTCAAATCATCATCATAAGTTTTCAATCATAAGTTTTAAGTCGTAAGTTTTTAGCAATAAGATTTAATAAATAAAGGAAAAAGTACCATTTATGCAGATATTATTAAGGACTGTCATGTCTTAAGGGTAACTTCTCCCATTGGTCAATTTCTGTGGTTGAGTCAGTGGTCACTTTACAATTTCAGTCATCACTATCCATTTTTTCTTTGTATAATCTGATGATTCTGATATAAGTTTGAATAAACAACACAATCACAGACAATAATAACCTATAAAAAACCGTCACAGAATTGAAAACTTCGAACGCATAAGAGATGAAAGTTGGCCAACATTCTTACGACTTAAAACTTATGTCAAGTGTATGAATGGAAACATTGAAAAGCAATGATTGAACTTCTTACCACTTTTATTATAACTAAAAACTTACAACTTAAAACTTAAAATCGCTGCATAAATCCACCATTAGTATTATTTAGCATTAGAAATCCAATGGGCGTTGCATGATATGCGATTTGTGATATTTATAGTAGAATTTTCCAGTTCATGAATGAAACAAAGAGTGATGAGAATTCTCTATTAATTCTTCATTGATGGTACTCCGGAAACAGTGCATCCGTTGTGTATAAACCATCAGCATGAATGCATTTACCGGTTTTTTAAACTCATTTTTTCTCGCCAGTTCTTCAGATATTCAAACAATGGAGTGAATTAGTGAATGCACTCTATAACTGCCCACTCACCGTCAAACATATTAGGGTCGGAATCGGAATGAAATAAAAAATTAACTCCAACGATAATGATCTGCGTGAGTAATTTTTTTCCCGATCAGTGTCCGCCATGTAGGTGGCTACATATTTAAAAAAAATTGTTATTGATATTTCTGAAAAACTCTAATGGTGGTTGGTTTCTACATGTTTGAAAACTAAAAAATCCGTTAGATTTGGCGGAAATTTGAAAAAAAGTTGTCAGTGGTGCCAAAAAATAAATCAAATTGACAGGATGTCAAAAAATTTATTCGGAAATAGTAATTTACGTAACAAGTCCGGAAAATACTGTTTTTTTGGATGAGTGGACAAAATTCTAGGACGAGCGTAGCGAGTCCTGGAAGTCTGTGAGTCCAAAAAAACTGTTTTCGGGCGTGTTGCGTACACAATTTTTTCGGCAACCGTGTAGAATAACAAATCAAAGAAACACATTTCTTTCAAAAATTGAAATGTTAGCTAATTTTATGTCAGATAGCTGTCAGTCGTTATTTTGCTGCTATGGTAATGATCAACTGCATTTATCAAAACCATACTACCAAGATTTTCATATTCACAATGACAACAACGATGTGATTCTTCCCGGCCTAGTCCGGGAAGTACGTACTTCCTGGACTAGGCCGGAAAAATGCCACTTTCTCAAAAAAAAAATCGTCTGGAAAGTACGTACTTTCCGGACGGTTGCCGAAAAAATGTGCTTGAAATTTAACGATATATATCGACCAGATTAAAAAAAAATCAAAGATACCATTTTCAAGCCGACTTAGCTTTTTGAAGTTCGAAATTACTAAACCAGTATGGACAAATAATGTGTTATTGACTTTTAATTACAAATTTTAGATGGTTTAATTTTTTTTTACGAGTTGAGAATATTGAATGTGCATCAATATATACAGGGCATGACTACACCTAGTGACAAGAATTAATAAATCGTGTTTTTATAATTAACCTCATGTGTTAGGTTATTGATAAAATAAAAATGTATATAATGTTTCTCAGTGAGGGTAGAAGAATAAAAATTATATTTTTGATTTTTTTTTCATTCTGGTTCAAAATTGATATATTTGGTCTTCGTTGAATTCCAAGCACATTTTTCTGATAAAATTTTTTGATATCTTGTCAATTTGACACCACTGAAATCTTGTTTCAAATTCCCTGCAAAGATGAGGTCACGTGATATGAGTCGTAACCGCCATTATCCAACTTTATGGTGGGCCCTATATATACATTATGTTGATCCTCATTGTAATATATATTAAAAAAATTTCCAGAATGTAGGTACTTCAACAAGGTAAAAGTCTATCAATTCATTCAAAGAGGAAAATAATGTTTCAAACGCATATATATCTATTTGATGAATATCGTAACGATATATACGATTCGAAAGAATTCGAAACGCGAAAATGTATCTCCGTTTTAGGTCATTTTTAGAAAAAGTTACTAGAAAGAAATCCACTCATTAGCGAGTTCTTTACACCTTTTCCATTCATGTGGTTCAAAGAAACTGTTCAGGTAATAGACATTTGAATGAGAACAGCTGTTGACACACACACTATGTACTTTCTATGTGTACCTCTTATCCTATTTATCCTCACATTTAGTGGATAATTTCGTTAATAAAAGAACAGTTACGATCTTACTCTAAAGTCACATTATTTCGAGTAGTGAAATGTTTGATGACGTATGACCAATTCAATTCCTCTGAAGGTTACGCCACTGTCAGTCGTTCTGAATAAAATCACATAAAAATCGTAAAATGCAACTGCAAATCGATTACAATCGCCAATCAATAGAAAAGAAAGTACCCAACTAAACTCAATAATTTTCTGCGAATTATACGTTTTTATTTGTTTGGAAATAATTGAACTGGAGAGAAATTGGAGAAAACTAGAATTGACTGAGCAAAAATTGCAGTTTGCCTTTTTACGTTGGAATAGTAATTGGCAACATACAGAGGGTGGTCTGCAATTGGACTGACATTACATTTTGATTGAATAACACTAATTAACACTATAATTGCACTATAGTAGAATCAAATTATTTATTCCAATTCAGTCCAAAATATTTTTTCATTAGCAATTACATAATTATGTGGGCTATATATAGCTATCATATTCTTTTGATAACATATAGACGGAATGAATGAAATTTTCATTTCGTATACTCTACCTTATCTTTTGAATCGACATGTACTTTTCCACTATCCAAAATTTTTTTCAACGTTGGTAAATCTCCATTTAGAGCTGCCAAGTGTAGTTGTACGTCCGATAGAGACTCTTTCTGAAAATAAAAATACTTTTACACGCCTCTGCTGAGTACCTACGTTTGATATCTGATTTCAAATTCAATTGATTGGTTTTGAACTGAAAAATGCGGCATTAAATAATTTAAATCTAGGTCGGCAGTGACACATATAAATATTTTTAATTTGTATATTATGTATTCCAGACGAGTTGAGAAATTGATATGCAAGGACATGAATTAGATTGATATACAAGGTGTTCTAGTTTTACACACTCGCAACACAGCGAGGTGAACGCATTATTTGCTCAGTAATTTGATTATAATCATCTTTGAATAATAATAAGTGAACTTCAAGTCGGTGATTCATTATACAATCTGATATCAACGTTTAGAAAAAATATAAATCTGTGTATATAAGTCAATCCAAAATAAAATATCTGATTATTAAAAAATAAATAGAACTATTTTGTTAAGAATTTGCTTCATATCTACATTTTTTTGATTACATATTGTTATGTTTCCATTCATGAAACCGCATCTTGAATCAGCTGTTTTTTCCATATTCAAACGTATATGTATACATCACTCAAAATTGAAGAATTCTAAAAATTGATAATTTTTTGATTCCACCAGTGGCGTAAAAAATAGGGGATAAAACGATCATATGATAACCTTCTTGTACGTCACTAGTGGCAAATGATATTGTGATTTCATTTTTCAAAAAAGCAATTCCTCATAATTCCTCATACGTACTTTAAATTTTCGAGGGGAATCTTTCTGTTTCTATGAGGCACCATCATATAGTTTCGGACACCCTGTGTATAATTGCAGGTCAGGGAAATTGTATTGAGTCAAGAAGACAATAATATCACCTCTATAAGTATCCGCGTAAGTATAGTTACTATTTCGTTTGATGATTGTTGATATTGAACGTGACAGCAAAATTTATTTTTAGAATCAACATATTTATAACTAAACGCTTAGCAAATATATCAGTTCGACATTTTGTTTCCTGAATTAGGAAAAAAATATATCAGCAATAATTTCAATTAGTAAAATAATTTGAGCCCATTTATTTCAAAATCGACAAGCGATATACTTAATTGAAATTCTACTGAAATCTCGAAATTTTTTGTTTTGAGAATGAAAATATTCAACAAACAAAATAAAAAAGAAATACTCGCGAATAGATATTTGTCTCGATTAATCTGAAAAACTAAATCTTGTCAGTTGATTTTTGTAACATCACATCAAAAAAATAATATGGAAATAAACGTGAACACATATTAGTAGGCACGAAGGAAGCAGAAAAAACAAGCAAAACAAAAACAGTCGCCTGTCGTATTAACTTGAGTAAATATATCTACAGCTCGGTTTACTCACCTTTAGAGACATTTCCAAAAAGTAAGATCAAGATCTGACCCAGATCGTTCACAGCATGCCAACAGATCGTTAGGTCTTCTGGAGCACGACTAAAACAGTAAAACCTGCGAAACTCGACCACTGTCTCTATATGTTCCGCTGCTGCGATTCCCCGTTGTTTCTTACGCAACACTTGTTTCAGACAAAATATCGAGAATATAATGTTGTTTTCCTACTTCTCAGTCGAATATGTTATGTTGTGTCTCGCGTACACGCCGCATTTTCATTCTGATGTTTGTATTTTGGATTCTATTTGCGCGTGCGTTTGTGTTTATTGCAAAGGAATTGGCCTCCTAGGCAATGGTAGGTGTTCGAATCTCGCGGTTTCCTCGATTGATAAAATTAAATATTTTAACAGGTTCCTACATAGTCTGCAGTTTCAATAACCTTATTATAGATGGCGCAGAAACAGTTCATACAGAAGGTTGGCAAGGCAGATCCGATTCATCAGTTTCACCAACCTCATTACAGATTTCTACGAGGCATGTGAGATATGACAGATGTTGACAATGATGCCACATGAATATTTTTATTGTATATTTCGGAATTACTGAACAAATTGATTGAGAAATAGCGTTAATTATAAATAATCGAATGAATATATCTAGAGATTCAACAGTCCCACTCCATATGGTAATTTATTTCGGAAAAGTATTATTTTCTTCCCGTAAATATGGAATTGTAAAAGTCGAAAGAAAGTATCAGGCAACATGATGTATTGAAATGTGGCAACACGGTGGAACAGCTTTTCGTTTCCTTTTCATTTTATCCTCCATTATCGCTGACACTCGTGGAAGATACCTAAAGGTAATTTAAATTATTTACGTTGAGTGATAACTTAGAGAAACACCCAGAAGGCAGAAAGTTGTAAAATCTTCATTTTTCAGACCTACAGCTATGGAAAACGATGCAGGAGAAACTGTTGACTTGTACTGCCCCAGAAAATGGTGAGTTTAATTTTACATTTCCATCAACACGTGTTGTCAATTAAAAATACGTATTAAAACCAACTCATATCGAATACTTATCTGTTGTCCTAATAGTTATTAAATACGGTATCAATTCAAAATTTTTAGGTTATATTGGGTTACCAAAAATTTCTTAATGTTTTCATTGTTTTGCAGCTCTGCCAGTAACAGAATCATCCATGCCAAAGACCATGCCTCCATTCAACTAAGCATTGCCGACGTTGATCCACAAACTGGGGTCATGACAGAAACCTCCAAAAGTTATGCCCTTTGTGGGGCTATTAGACGAATGGGTGAATCAGATGATTGCATTGTTAGGTTGACAAAAAAAGATGGAGTTCTAGCTAAGTATGTACCATTTGGTTGTTTTTCATTGCATTAGATATAATTATATCTGACATACAGAAATGATGATCAGTAGTCAGTACCTACTTCTGTTATTACAAAATTTGCTTTAATATATGTTCTGTAGGGTGTTAGCCAAGTGAATAGATTTTTTTTGTTGGAATGCTACAATATTTCTAGTATTTTCAATATTCCTTAGATATTCCTTCAACTTCAAAGTGTTATTATATTGAACAATAGAACATTATTGTTCAATTATAAATTACTAATGGATTCTAATTTTACACTTGAAATATCTATTCATTCACCATTTATTCTTGAGCATAGGAGGATAAAGGACTTTTATTTTATTATTCAAGAAGCATATTTTCATGAAATTTTGTTTAAAATGTTTTTCAAAAAACAATCTATATTTGATGTTATGTCTAATAACAGGTTTTTTTTCAGGAACTTCTAGCTGGGTGTGGATTAATTCTCATGAGATGATTGTGTAATACACATAAGATGTTTGGTTGAATAAATCAATATTTATAATTGCTCTTTTATTTTCCATACATTTTATTACTGCACCCTTGAGATATATGCAATGATTATTGTAAATTACCTGCATAAAATTTTAACACTATTCAATTAAGTGAAAGGAACTGGCAAGTTCACTCGTTTTTTTTTATGAATCGAAGTTGCAATAGTTGCATACCTAGTGACTACATTTACATGGTTATAATGGAATGTTGATTACCAATTGAATTTTGAATTATGAACCATATTGGTTATCTATTTATCGATTATATTTGTGATCAATAGTTTGTGTGGATTCGAACTAAATTTCGCGTTTTCTAGACTCCCTTTTTTATGTTTTCTAGTTTTGAAAATATACAAACGGTGTAATCTCGCTGTGTAAATGCAGTCAGTTAGTTCTGGGTCCAGTAGGTAGTGACCTCTGCAGGAAAAACTGTAACTAAATTTGAAATTGTCAGTGGACACTTGGACAGTTTATTTATTGCCAAATGAGAAACAAGAAACAACAGATATGATATTAGAATAAAGATGGCCGAAAGTAGTGGTAATGTTTTAGTGTTCAATAGTGTAAATATTCAAAAACAGTCAAGTGTGGGAAAGAATACGGATTCATTAGACGAAAGCAATTCTGAAAAAGGTTAGTTCATCAAACTTCAAGGTGGTGCATTCCTAGCATGCGTTGTTTTTATGGTGACAGATGGTATTTTTGTATCATTCAAGAGAAGAAAAATCTTAGTAACGGTGGTTAATGTGCTCTAGCATGACCTGTAAACGAAGATAAAACCCCTTGAGGGTCTCGCAGCACCTGTAATACAGGTCCTAAAGTCATTGAAAACAGGTAAAAAAGTTAGTGCCTATGAATTTAAGGTTAGGTGCAACTCAAATGACTCACTATCTTTTGGCGATATCTCAAGACACTGCTTGTAGTGCTAATCGAATCATGCCAAGATAAGCCATTTCCTTTGTGTTTATATGAAAATAAATACTGTTTACTTGGTTGTTCAATCAAGGGGAATCAACAGGCTGTTACTGATGGTGATGTTGAAATGTTCAAATTACCGGGATAAAAAAGTTAGTGCAGAGAAGTGAGCAGTGTTATCAATGCAGAATTTTCTTTCAGCTATGGACCCCATATTTCTGGACGATTCCAATGAAGCTTTGCCTCAAACAGTGCTAAATTTACTCTCATATTTGGAAACAACTGATCCTGACGCCTCATTCAAGGATATATTGGTGGGACTCATTTATATTTTGATGCTAGAGAGTGGATTTGTGCCTGTAGAGTTCAAGGAACAGTGTGGAGGCTCCTTTGATTTCAACCTTGTGCAGGTGTTGAGGTGCTCAAAAAAGTTGCCTAAAAATTGGAAAAAAGGAGGGTTCTATAAGCTACACTTCATCCTGCCTGGATTTGACGTCAATGAGTGTGTTTTAGCTTGTTGTGAATCAGCAGATGATATTGTAGTCAACTGTGTGGTCCAGGGAATAGAGAACAGACATTTCAGTATTTGCATGGACCCCCTTTTGTACTTCTCAAGTGCTACCAACACACTCAAGAGTCTGTCATTGCAGAACCTGAGAGAACTATCAAATACTGTGAAAAACACTATATGCTACTCAGCAAAACAGTCCATTTTATCTCATTATGACATCTTCCATAGTTGCTTACAGGCATTACCAAATGAGTTGATAACATTTGTGCTGAAATACTTATCACTGGAAGATTTTGTTCATTTAGGAATGACAAACAAATATTTCAACACATTTTTGAAAACTCCATCTTTGTGGCTTTACAGGATAGAAAAAGATTTGAATGCCAAATTCAATCCTGGACAGAATGTTTATTCCTATAACCAGTTGATGGAAATGTATAAGTCATTGAGGAAAAGGAGACATAATCATATTTCTGGAACTGGTTCTAGGATTTTACCTACTGTATATTTTGTTCCCCCTACTTTTATCAATTATTGATAAGATATTTCATTAATATTTCATAATATTTTCTTGTAGAGACCTGATAATATGAAAAGTCTCATGAAACCTGACCTGAGTAGTGATGTGACTTGTAATGATTTTATTTATTTATTGTTATGCCAAAAAACCAAAAAATCAACTCAAATATTGAAATGTTAATATAATTAGGTTGAATAAATGATATGTTTCATACCCAATTGTTTTATTAATAATTATGTATGTTATTGAATGCAATGTTGAAAATATAATACTCATAGGTAAATGAATTTATGGAGACTCCAAAATAGTTTCAAATAGTGTTTGGTAGAAATGGTGTTTCGAATAATAATTCAACAAAATGAAGAATTATCAAAGGGATTATTGATGAATATAATGCTTTTCAATAGTGTCACACTTCAAATTTATACCTAATAAGTATCCAAGAAGAAAGACCCAACCTTTTATGAAACTTTCCTTTTTGTACAGTCAAAAGATAAAATAATGCAGCTTTAATTTTTGTGTTTGAAGTTTTGAGAAAATACACAACATTACTCAAATCAGATAACTCGATATCTGGTGCCTTCTTTATGATAGATTTATTCTGCTATACCATGAAACAAATTTTAGATGTCCTCAATCCATATTCTTTTTATTGGTTAATTTTTCTTATCGTTTTTGAGCAGATATATTTCGGTTCCAACAGTTGAGTTGGCTTTGGTAGCAAATACATTTTCTGTTGGTAATTAGTTCTATGTTCTTGTACTTTCAGAAAGTGAAGTGCCCTTGGACATTTTACCTGTCAGCCCTCCTCAGGCTACCAGTACAGGCACCACGGGACCAATTTTGGATCTCAATTTGAACAAAACCAATGGGGATTCAAGTAAGTACCCAGCTCACAAATAAAACTCCACAGTTTCTATTGTGCACTGCTGTATTGTACAGTATCATGGTCCAAAAAACGATTGCTTCAGGTTGCTTCAATTCTCAAACTGTCCTTGAAGAAATTCGGGATTTGTCTACTAAAATGTGCTGGTCACCAATCTATAATTTGACGGTTCTCTTTCTGGATCTTTGTCAATCGTCCGGGCCCCGATAGATGGCGTTGCACGCTGATTTCGCTTTGTTGGGTTTCTGATCGATTTTTCACGTTCAGGGTGGGTCCAAAAATCGGTAAGCTGGAAGGGGTGTTCGGGTGGAAGGGGGTTGCTACTCCGGTGAACTCATCTGGAGGGAATTTATGGAGCAGAGGTTGAAGATTACCGTCCGTAATTGCAAAATCGATGGGTTGTTTCTTAAGCGCCATTCTTTTTTTGCTTCGCGGCCCCTGAATATCAACGAGATTGATGACATTAGTGATGAAAAGTGCCTTTATGAGATTATGAAGACTTGTTTCAAGAAATAAGTCTTTCGGTTCAGGCGGTTTTTCTTTTTTTTCTTTCTCCCAATTTCTTATATTCGTATATTTGAAAAAAGTGGGATCGATATTTATTCCAGCCCCGCATTATTATTTTTTACTGAAATTGGCTACTGGAAATTTCGGGTTTTCAAAATCGAAATATGATGATATAAGGCCGTTTCTTTTATTATTCTAAATCTTAACCATGGAAAATACCGAAAATACGATAATAAGTGGGCAAAATTTGAGAGCATGAAGTTATTATTTAAAAAAAATTATAGGGACTCTCGACCTTCTCAAATTATACAGGGACCGCTAATAATGTTACTTTTGGTAATTCACACATAATTATTATTACAAAGAATATAAAAAATGGGAATAGTTTTATTGCATATATTTATGACTATTAAGTCTACTAAAAAATCTTTGAAACGTCTGTCTTCACCATCTAGATATTATCTTTTTTGAATACATACCTGTCTTTTTCACCATTGATATGGATGAACTGTTCAAATCCAAATTATTTTTAATGATTTCTATTATCACACTCGCAATATTTTTCGTAAATTCGTTTTGATTTCGTCAAAACGAATATGTATAACAATATTAACAATAGTCATACTCGTATATAATTTTCCGATTATTATACAGTGTAACCCATCTGAACTGGTAGCACCCTTATGAAACATAATTTTTTCGAATCCTGTGGCTTAGTGAGAATTTTGCTGATTTTCCATTAAATATCTCATAGAACTAAAATTTTCTGATCTGATCCAGTGGTGTAGTCAGAATTTCGACAAAAAGTCTAAAATTGAATTGATAGGTTGATTAATTTCACTGATAAATGCATTTCATTCAATTTTGATATAAACCATTTCGAAACATCCTGTGGTGGTGTAATCAGATTTTTTTTATAAACACGCTACTTTTTTCAATTTCTGACATTGAATTGTTCAGAAACTGAAGACTAGTCATAAAATTTGGTGGTCAGGTAGGACTTTTCAAAAACAATCGGTTGTTATGGGAATTTCGAATGTGCCGCATTCGATTTTGAATTTTTCAAAATGGGAATTTACTCACCAACTTTGTAAACATTGTAGCTTCGCCTTTCGTGTAGTCGAAAAATAAAAAAACCTGATGACGGTACCCCATCTGTCCGAAACGTCGTTTTCCACTTATCTTCGATCACCCCAAGCGACGGGCGTCGGAACGCGCAGCATCCCATTGGCGACGCCCGCCGCGGTATTCTCACCAGTGCTAGCGTCGCGACGCCAGGCGCCGCGATACTCCCCTTCGTTTCTCTCAGAGAAGCGGTCATTTGGGATACTCGCACGTGATGACGTAACATGATGCCAGATAAAGCTCCGATTGAGAAAAAAACATCGTTTTTTTGTGCTCAGAAATTTTTCTACTGATGAAAAATCGGCCGTGTCTTTGAAGCATCTCATGAATTTTGTATCTTAGTTGCGGACAGTCGTGTAACTGTCTTTTTTTCTTGGGTTTTTCCGTTCTTTTTCTGATGTTAACTCACAGTCATAGTGATGGAGAATTTCCCATCTATAGTCAAGGTAAGAAACACTAACTTGATTCGCAACCAAAATTTACGTGTTGGCAAGGCACTTGTTTTATTGTGCACCCTGTACATAAATCCGGATGTGCCCTTGTTCGGAGTATTTCGGGAATTCAATTAACATTCGGATTGCCTGGATATGCCGGAAAACGCGATTCCAGCGAGGTTTTCCGACAATGAAATATGGATCAGTCGAACAATCAGATTCGATTTTGGTTTCCAAACGAGATAGAATTGTTTCACTGGTTTCGCTCAAACCTAGCAATTGTTACGATATCTCGTGGATACTGGGCGTTTTGGGATTAACTGCTGAAACCTGGAGCTCCAGAGAGAAATGTAAAATACTTTTTTAGGGCGACAACTAGGTCAGTTATCTTCTGAATCACCCTGTACACAAATGATAAAATGCGTCGCTTTCTTGTGATTTTATCCCTTCGTGTCTCTCTGCTATCCTACTGATGATCTCAAATCAGACAACTAGTTTTTTTTTTTATGATTTTCATTATATTTATAAACCGGGTTGCCAAGAGGACAGGGCCGTCCCTGTAAATTTTTAGCTGTTTGGGATAGAATTTCAGAACTTGGAGCATTTATACATATACAATTTCATTTCGCAACCATATAGTAGATATCGAGGGGTTGACCACATGGGAATTCCGGTGTACAATTGATAGGAATTCCGGGGAATTCCTATCTTTTTTACGCCAGAAAAAATACGAAATTTGTGTGTTTTATTGCTGAATACACCAAGAAAATATGACAAATTTTCACTAAAATTGTCGAGAAAAATGTTAAATAAATTATCTTAACTACTCATGATCATCGATTAATTCATTTCCGTCTTTTTTTTTAGAAAAAACAATTTCTGCTGACTCTGTGATTTTGTTACTTAAGTAGTTTGTATATGAAGGCTATGTTTTAAAATTATCTTGAAATGTACAGGATGTTTCAAAAAATTGTGGCATATCAATGTTAATTATCTTGTTTCTTTTGGAACACCCTATATTTTATTGCTTTTTCAAATTCTGTCTGGAAAGCTGATTTTTTTATCATAGTTGGGTCTAGCTGGAACGATTACAGAAATATGGGGTGTGAAAAATTGAGATTTTTCAACTTTAGGAATTTTTTGTGTCGAATCTATTCATTATTGATCACAACGGCTAGCATGTCCCTATCTTGACTTTTTATTCGTCATCAATTATTTATATTCGAATGAAAAAATACAGGGTAGTTCATAATTCTGAACCCCCCGATATAAGATTCAGTTGAATGTCATTAGATAGTAGGTCAAGAGGATAGGGACATGTAAGCCGTTTTGACCGAGGTTTTGACCATTAATGAATAGTTCTGACACAAAAAATTTGTAGAGCTGAAGAATCTTGATTTTCCAAACCATATATCTTCTCCCTAGATCCCAAGTGTTATATAAATCGATGAAATAAGATTTTTAGGGAGAATGTAAAAATGCAACCAAATACATGGACTTCCATAGGAAACAATATAACTTCTATATGCCACAATTTATGGGAAATCCTGTATATTTCGAAATACTTTCAAAATTCACCCTTTATCAACTTTGAAAGTTTTGCAGATTCGCTTTAGATCTCTGTCGCGCTAGTAGTGAACCACCCTGTATGTTCCTATGTAAATTGAATCATGTGTTCGATAGATATGATGATTTACAGTTTACACCCTAGATTTGCTGAATTTTCCTGAATAAAAATGTTTTTCTTGGATTTTCCTTCTTACGGATTCAGACGGGAATGAACTTATCGAAGATCATGAGTGGTTAAAATAATTTATTTTATTTCTGACAGTGACCTTACAAGCTTATATCGTCATAGTTACGATATTTATAATGAGGGTCATAACTCCCTTGGGATATTAAGGTTCAAAAACTCCCTCTTACCTTTTACAGGTGAAAATGATACAAGAAATGCTTATAAACGTTTATATGTAATGAAAACTAAGACATATTTTCCTTATTCACGTCATTACAAGTAATAAATGTACAATTTTCAAATGTTCCCTGAAAATTACTTCCGCCGCTGGAAACAATTTCTTCTTTTTTATGGGTGGTGCTGTTGCTGTTCACTACAGTCGAGGTGCCTGCCTCTTCTGATGGCAAAGTAGACAGCATACGCGCCGTTTTATTTCTCAATTCAATACTGTCCTCCAGATACCCCTCTGCCACCGTGGAACTTCTCCAACCTCCGTGTCTTTTTAAGTTTGTCATAGTTGCTCCTGCATTGGCTAGGGCAGTAGCAGAAGTGCGACGAAGGCAATGTCCCGTATAGGTTAGTGGGTTTGGCAATCCTAAATACATTGCGATTTTGCTGGGAATTTTGCCAAACATATTCTTTCCAATTGGCTGAGTTGTACATTTATTTTGTCGGAAGCTCAAAAAAAATCGTTTTGTACCTTCAGGACGCAAGGACATATAAAGTCTCAATAAAGGCAAAGCAGAGAACTATTTTTCATCCACAACTGTAAATTTCTTCGATACACCAGTTTTACTTTCCGGTACGTTCACTACCATAACAGTATTCCGGTCCTCTATATCTGCTATACTCATATTTAGAAGTTCCTGAGTTCTGCATCCTCCAAAATAACCCATAATTAGAACAACCTATAACAAATAAAACGAAATAAACAAACGAAAAAGAAAATTATGAGAAAAAATTACCTTATGCAATAAATGAATTTCATTAGGGGCGTCCTTTAGAAATTTGATGACATCTTTAGGAGATAAGACAGCAGACTTTTTCGGCTTATACCCCTTACTTTTCTGTTTCAAAAAAGCCTCTAGTTCGTTGAACTTGGTGATATCTCTTTTCTCATATATGGTCACCATCGATTTGAGCATTGACCATTTAGTCCATAACGAATTTGGGCTAAACGTTTCTGACTGCAACGAATAAATACAATTATTACCAAATCTACCAGAAAATACTGAAAATACTTTACCAGTTCTTGAAAATATGCCAGAAAGACAGTTTCGTTGGCATCTTTTGACATAACATTTCTCTGTGTCAGCCACTTCAGATATAAGTTGTATTCTTTTTGATATAGCGCTTCACTTTTCGATGGAAGTAATGATTGTCTTGCTTTTCCGCTTTTTTTATAATATCCTCCATTATATCAGAAAAAGATCGTCGATTTGTGGTAAAAAATAAACACGTTTTTAACGAAAAAACATTGATTGATAAAGAAAGTTTGCTTATAAACATGTAACATAGCGACAACCTAGCAACAACCAACAATGCTACAATCAACGCTACCTAATTCAAATATACCAGAAAGGTTATGAATTTAAACATTTATTCTTCTAAATATGGACATATTGTTATGAAAATCGGTCAAAAATAAAATTATCTATGTACCACGGGAATTATAGAGCCTTAATAACCTCTGGCAATTGCCATCGGTAATTAAGGCCCTCATAATTCCCTTAATACATAAATAACTATTAGACACACTTTTTTGCATGTGCTCACAGACTGCTACGTCTCCCACACACCTGTAAACCCATCGCCCGACCTCTATGTATTCATGAGAGCGCTAACACGTTGATAGATAAGATAAGGCCGACAATAATTCGAAGATTAAGTCACTCTACAAGGTGTCTCGCTGCCGCCACATTTTGCTCGTCGCGCCCGCCCGTTTTCGTGTGATTTTTTTTTGTGGCGTGCCCCATCAAAAAATGGCCCATTTTCTGCGCAAGCTCTCGAGGAGTCGGAGAAATCTGGCCAGGAGTGAGTCCAGGGAGGTGATTGAGGAGGAGGTGGAGGTGGATTCAGATGTCGGTAGGTGTTTTGGCTTTTGGTTCGGGTGGTTTTGAGTTGTTCCTAGGTGGATCCGGTGGTTGTTTATTTGTAGGGGGGGGGGCAGAAATTTAATGTTTTCTTCTCGCGGAATAGTTTTAGATCATTGGGTAAGCAAACCAAAATTTTTTAGTATTTTAATTTGTTGCTCACCATCATTGGATGACGAAAATTTTCCAATTGATTGTCAGATAACGATAGCATAATCCTTGTGTTATCACAGCAGATAAGATTGTAAATAGGTAATGTCTATTATAAAAAATATAGACAATAATAATCATCCAGATAGGTTAAAAAAAAATTGTAAGATCAACAAAAAAATCATCAAACCAGATTTGCTCAGATTTGAATGATGTTTCAAAAATACTTTTTACTTTGAGATAGGTACTGAATCTATATCATTTGAGGGCTATTTCAAACTGTAGGTATACCGGGTGTAACAGGATCATGGCACCCTTAGTTTCAGAGGTACTTTATTGAAATTTGGGACATGCTATGAATATAATAAGCGTCACTTTTTGACCTACAAATAAATTTTTTTCCGGTTTCGCCGGAAGTGATACCAACTCTCGATTTTTGAATGGAACACACTGTATATTATTCGTTTTTGAAATCTGCATAATTTTCTGGATCCAATGATACCACATAAGTGACATTTCAAACGTCAACATTTTTTGAAATTCAATTTTTAGTTTTCCATTTAGGTGTGCCATGATGGTTCCGATTTATTCCAATTGATCCGTCTAATGCTAGAAAAATCTAAATCCCGTCAAAAATACTAAATTGCGTTTTTTATGAGCAAATAAAGTTCATCATAGTCGATTTTGCGGTAAAACTCATTTTTTTCAAATGGAACCATATTGGTACCTAGGTACCATTTATTAGTACTACCAATAAGGAATTTATTCATAGCTGGTAATAAAATGTGCGATAAATACAATGGAAATTACAACTGAAAGAAGAAAATAAAATTATTGAAAATTTTGACGTTCAAAATGTCACTTATTTGATATCGGATTCAGAAAATTTTGCAGATTTCAGAAATGAAATAATATACACAGTGTTCCATTAAAAAATCGAAAGTTGGTATCACTTCCGGCGAAACCGGAAATGAAAAACAAATCATTTGTAGGTGAAAAAGTGCCGCTTATTATGTTCATAGCATGTCCCAAATTTCAATGAATTAGCTTTGAAACTAACGGAGATACGGGGGGTGTACCATGATCCTGTTACACCCGGTATAGATAGAGCAGGTCTTGAATAGGTGGTGATTATGTGGTGACGAATACAACAGTTTCACTAAAAATTTATTCTCAAAACAATGATGATAATGAATGAATTTCAGTTATTATTTTAATTTTCCATGGAAACTGATCATAGTATTTTTTTCCAATATCATTGAAGGTTGAAGGTTACTTTGGAATTTGAACAATCGTTCATTTAGGCATTTTTTTGGAAATGAATAAGAGATTACAGGTTCAGATTCACATTTTCTCTCAACAATAAAATTGTCTCCGAATTATCTTGAAGTACCTACGCTCCATTTTCTTTCTGCATTTCATTCGTAAATCATATCCGTACTAGAACTTTTCGTGTTCCATTGGTTTACTAGATTATAGTTACGGATCTCGGGATAAAAAAACAAAGGAAAAATAGAAACATATCGGTTGGCAAATGGGATAAAACTGAATTATTTTTATTCTATAAAGTGAGATGTAAAGTTGGTCATTTTTTCGTACTCTTTTTTTCTCAAGAAACGTTCATTTTCTGAAGAGAAATTTCATTGAATTATAAATGGAATTATACAGGGTATCCCAAATGACAATAGAATTCGGTATAACTTCGGAAACAATAATGATCAATCTGCCAAAAAAATTCAGTCTCAATGGGGTCACATTCTCCTTATTTCTCATCATAGATTTTCTGTTTTCGAAATTTTTGAATTGGCATAACTTTCTTAAACAGATAGGCCAATTTGTTTGTTTCAGTCGCATTTTTCTACTTAAAGAAAAAACTGAAATCATGATATATTTTTTTTTCATTTTCAAATCGTAATAATTTCCTCTACCTCTGGTGAAATTCTGATGCTTATTAGATTAAGAGACTTGTGGACTATACTTGCCCCATTTTGTGACAATAACACAATAATAATTATCTCGGCTATTTCAGACTAGGATGTACATTGACGCTTTTTTGCTGGAGTTTTTAGAATTCTTGTGCTGCTAGGTCGATATTAAATGGTTGATAGTGTGATTCACTCCTAATGAGCGATTTTTTTTTCAGGTACGTGTGATGATGACTCACCTACCGCAGATGGTAAGAAAAACATTGTTTTATTAGATCGTTTAAATTGCCTAAATCGTATAGTTGCTTGAATACCGTGGTGATTAACTGTGACCTCCGTGAATTCATTACTCGGATATTTTCAGCAATATACAGGGAACAAAATATTTGCAGAAGAATTATTTCTAGCCCTACTGAATTCTTCGAACTCTAAGGTCACATTATATTCTCTATCAAATTATGTGGTCTGAATTTATACTGTTTCAAAATTTCATGAACAGTATTTTCGATGTTTTCGAATTATCGGCAATAACTTTATATTAAAACTTTCAACACACTGTATCATATCGGGAATAGAATTATGTATATCGCTTTCGTATAAGGGCGACTGACTTCAGCTGAAAAATGATTAGCCGCCCTATCGAAGGGTGTCTCGGATAGGGGGTCTGCTTGAAAAAAAAAAAGTCTGGCGCAGACGTGAAAAACGACGTTTCAGGGCATCAGCAGGCTGCTTTCATGAAATTATTTCAACACATCGTCTTCGATATACGACGACGGAACATTGCCACGGATAAGCATACGGTAGCACAGAATAACTAAGGAACAGAAAGGTACCAAGGGAAAAAAATGTAAATCACAAATCGGCACTTTTTTCGATCATAATAAGTTAGTAGCCAGGCTGACTCAACAATTTGCTCCAGATGAACTGCCAGTTCTTCACTAACCAAGCTCTTCCCAGAATAATGAACCTTTCGAGAATTCAATTCATGGGAAAGATCAGAAACTTAGTGTTTGTATTAAAATAAACGTTAATATATAAAAGTGGAGAAAAATACAAAGACAACATGTTTGTAGACACCTGTCAAACCACGAAAGCGTAGAGCGGCCACTTGTGAATATTTTCCCATAATTCTAAGATGAAAGTTGGAATTATAGATAATTCGGAGATAAAAGTCTGAATTTTACATAATTTTGAGATTAAAGTCCGAATTATAGATAATTCGGAAATGAAAGTCCGAATTATAGATAATTCGGAGATAACAAGTCCGAACTTTACATAATTTTTAAATAAAAGTCCGAATTATAAGTAATTATGAGATAAAAGTCCGAACTGTAAGTAATTCTAATATAAAAGTCCGAATTATGAGAATTCGGAGATAAGTCCGAATTTTTAATAATTTTATAGATATAAGTCCGAATTATATGTAATTCTGAGATAAAAGTCCGAACTATAAGTAATTCTGAGATAGCAGTCTGATTTATAGA
The DNA here is from genome assembly GCA_029955515.1 of Chrysomela aeneicollis. NCBI lineage: Eukaryota > Metazoa > Arthropoda > Insecta > Coleoptera > Chrysomelidae > Chrysomela > Chrysomela aeneicollis. Next base: position 25,697,703 of record JARUHQ010000005.1, read on the forward strand.
TAATTCAGAGATAATAGTCCGAATTATGATAATTCAGAGATAAAAGTCCGAGTTATGGATAATTCGGAGATAAGTCCAAATTTTAAATAATTTTTAGATGAAAGTCTGAATTATAGGTAATTTGGAAATAAAAGTCCGAATTATTGATACATCGGAGATAACAAGTCCGAATTTCACATAATTTATAGATAAAAAAACCGAATTATAAGTAATTCTGAGATAAAAGTCCGAACTATGAGTAAATCTGAGATAATAGTCTGAATTATAAGTAATTTGGAGATAAAAGTCCGAATTATAGATAATTGGGAGATAACAAGTCCGTACTCTATATAATTTTTAAATAAAAGTCCGAATTATAAGTAATTATGAGATAAAAGTCCGAACTGTAAGTAATTCTAATATAAAAGTCCGAATTATGAGAATTCGGAGATAAGTCCGAATTTCAAATAATTTTTTAGATAAAAGTCCGAACTATAAGTAATTCTGAGATAAAAGTCCGAACTATGAGTAATTCTGAGATAAAAGTCTAAATTATAGGTGATTTGGAGATAAAAGTCCGAACTATAGATAATTCTGAGATAACAAGTCCGAATTCTACATAATTTTTAGATAAAAGTCCGAATTATAAGTAATTCTGAGATAACAGTCCGAACTATAAGTAATTCTGAGATAAAAGTCCGAATTATGAGAATTCGGAGATAAGTCCGAACTATGAGTAATTCTGAGATAAAAGTCTGAATTATAGGTAATTTGGATATAAAAGTCCGAATTATAGATAATTCGCAGATAACAAATCCGAACTTTACATAATTTTTAAATAAAAGTCCGAATTATAAGTAATTATGAGATAAAAGTCCGAACTATAAGTAATTCTAATATAAAAGTCCGAATTATGAGAATTCGGAGATAAGTCCGAATTTCAAATAATTTTTTAGATAAAAGTCCGAATTATAAGTAATTCTGAGATAAAAGTCCGAATTATGAGAATTCGGAGATAAGTCCGAACTATGAGTAATTCTGAGATAAAAGTCTAAATTATAGGTGATTTGGAGATAAAAGTCCGAATTATAGATAATTCGGAGATAACAAATCCGAACTTTACATAATTTTTAAATAAAAGTCCGAATTATAAGTAATTATGAGATAAAAGTCCGAACTGTAAGTAATTCTAATATAAAAGTCCGAATTATGAGAATTCGGAGATAAGTCCGAATTTCAAATAATTTTTTAGATAAAAGTCCGAATTATAAGTAATTCTGAGATAAAAGTCCGAACTATGAGTAATTCTGAGATAAAAGTCTAAATTATAGGTGATTTGGAGATAAAAGTCCGAACTATAGATAATTCTGAGATAACAAGTCCGAATTCTACATAATTTTTAGATAAAAGTCCGAATTATAAGTAATTCTGAGATAAAAGTCTGAATTATAGGTAATTTGGATATAAAAGTCCGAATTATAGATAATTCGGAGATAACAAATCCGAACTTTACATAATTTTTAAATAAAAGTCCGAATTATAAGTAATTATGAGATAAAAGTCCGAACTATAAGTAATTCTAATATAAAAGTCCGAATTATGAGAATTCGGAGATAAGTCCGAATTTCAAATAATTTTTTAGATAAAAGTCCGAATTATAAGTAATTCTGAGATAAAAGTCCGAATTATGAGAATTCGGAGATAAGTCCGAACTATGAGTAATTCTGAGATAAAAGTCTAAATTATAGGTGATTTGGAGATAAAAGTCCGAATTATAGATAATTCGGAGATAACAAATCCGAACTTTACATAATTTTTAAATAAAAGTCCGAATTATAAGTAATTATGAGATAAAAGTCCGAACTATAAGTAATTCTGAGATAAAAGTCCGAACTATGAGTAATTCTGAGATAAAAGTCTAAATTATAGGTGATTTGGAGATAAAAGTCCGAATTATAGATAATTCGGAGATAACAAATCCGAACTTTACATAATTTTTAAATAAAAGTCCGAATTATAAGTAATTATGAGATAAAAGTCCGAACTGTAAGTAATTCTAATATAAAAGTCCGAATTATGAGAATTCGGAGATAAGTCCGAATTTCAAATAATTTTTTAGATAAAAGTCCGAATTATAAGTAATTCTGAGATAAAAGTCCGAACTATGAGTAATTCTGAGATAAAAGTCTAAATTATAGGTGATTTGGAGATAAAAGTCCGAACTATAGATAATTCTGAGATAACAAGTCCGAATTCTACATAATTTTTAGATAAAAGTCCGAATTATAAGTAATTCTGAGATAAAAATCCGAACTATAAGTAATTCTGAGATAAAAGTCCGAATTATGAGAATTCGGAGATAAGTCCGAACTATGAGTAATTCTGAGATAAAAGTCTGAATTATAGGTAATTTGGATATAAAAGTCCGAATTATAGATAATTCGGAGATAACAAATCCGAACTTTACATAATTTTTAAATAAAAGTCCGAATTATAAGTAATTATGAGATAAAAGTCCGAACTATAAGTAATTCTAATATAAAAGTCCGAATTATGAGAATTCGGAGATAAGTCCGAATTTCAAATAATTTTTTAGATAAAAGTCCGAATTATAAGTAATTCTGAGATAAAAGTCCGAACTATGAGTAATTCTGAGATAAAAGTCTAAATTATAGGTGATTTGGAGATAAAAGTCCGAACTATAGATAATTCTGAGATAACAAGTCCGAATTCTACATAATTTTTAGATAAAAGTCCGAATTATAAGTAATTCTGAGATAAAAGTCCGAACTATAAGTAATTCTGAGATAAAAGTCCGAATTATGAGAATTCGGAGATAAGTCCGAACTATGAGTAATTCTGAGATAAAAGTCTGAATTATAGGTAATTTGGATATAAAAGTCCGAATTATAGATAATTCGGAGATAACAAATCCGAACTTTACATAATTTTTAAATAAAAGTCCGAATTATAAGTAATTATGAGATAAAAGTCCGAACTATAAGTAATTCTAATATAAAAGTCCGAATTATGAGAATTCGGAGATAAGTCCGAATTTCAAATAATTTTTTAGATAAAAGTCCGAATTATAAGTAATTCTGAGATAAAAGTCTGAACTATGAGTAATTCTGAGATAAAAGTCTAAATTATAGGTGATTTGGAGATAAAAGTCCGAACTATAGATAATTCTGAGATAACAAGTCCGAATTCTACATAATTTTTAGATAAAAGTCCGAATTATAAGTAATTCTGAGATAAAAGTCCGAACTATAAGTAATTCTGAGATAAAAGTCCGAATTATGAGAATTCGGAGATAAGTCCGAACTATGAGTAATTCTGAGATAAAAGTCTGAATTATAGGTAATTTGGATATAAAAGTCCGAATTATAGATAATTCGGAGATAACAAATCCGAACTTTACATAATTTTTAAATAAAAGTCCGAATTATAAGTAATTATGAGATAAAAGTCCGAACTATAAGTAATTCTAATATAAAAGTCCGAATTATGAGAATTCGGAGATAAGTCCGAATTTCAAATAATTTTTTAGATAAAAGTCCGAATTATAAGTAATTCTGAGATAAAAGTCCGAACTATGAGTAATTCTGAGATAAAAGTCTAAATTATAGGTGATTTGGAGATAAAAGTCCGAACTATAGATAATTCTGAGATAACAAGTCCGAATTCTACATAATTTTTAGATAAAAGTCCGAATTATAAGTAATTCTGAGATAAAAGTCCGAACTATAAGTAATTCTGAGATAAAAGTCCGAATTATGAGAATTCGGAGATAAGTCCGAACTATGAGTAATTCTGAGATAAAAGTCTGAATTATAGGTAATTTGGATATAAAAGTCCGAATTATAGATAATTCGGAGATAACAAATCCGAACTTTACATACTTTTTAAATAAAAGTCCGAATTATAAGTAATTATGAGATAAAAGTCCGAACTATAAGTAATTCTAATATAAAAGTCCGAATTATGAGAATTCGGAGATAAGTCCGAATTTCAAATAATTTTTTAGATAAAAGTCCGAATTATAAGTAATTATGAGATAAAAGTCCGAACTATGAGTAATTCTGAGATAAAAGTCTAAATTATAGGTGATTTGGAGATAAAAGTCCGAACTATAGATAATTCTGAGATAACAAGTCCGAATTCTACATAATTTTTAGATAAAAGTCCGAATTATAAGTAATTCTGAGATAAAAGTCCGAACTATAAGTAATTCTGAGATAAAAGTCCGAATTATGAGAATTCGGAGATAAGTCCGAACTATGAGTAATTCTGAGATAAAAGTCTGAATTATAGGTAATTTGGATATAAAAGTCCGAATTATAGATAATTCGGAGATAACAAATCCGAACTTTACATAATTTTTAAATAAAAGTCCGAATTATAAGTAATTATGAGATAAAAGTCCGAACTATAAGTAATTCTAATATAAAAGTCCGAATTATGAGAATTCGGAGATAAGTCCGAATTTCAAATAATTTTTTAGATAAAAGTCCGAATTATAAGTAATTCTGAGATAAAAGTCCGAACTATGAGTAATTCTGAGATAAAAGTCTAAATTATAGGTGATTTGGAGATAAAAGTCCGAACTATAGATAATTCTGAGATAACAAGTCCGAATTCTACATAATTTTTAGATAAAAGTCCGAATTATAAGTAATTCTGAGATAAAAGTCCGAACTATAAGTAATTCTGAGATAAAAGTCCGAATTATGAGAATTCGGAGATAAGTCCGAACTATGAGTAATTCTGAGATAAAAGTCTGAATTATAGGTAATTTGGATATAAAAGTCCGAATTATAGATAATTCGGAGATAACAAATCCGAACTTTACATAATTTTTAAATAAAAGTCCGAATTATAAGTAATTATGAGATAAAAGTCCGAACTATAAGTAATTCTAATATAAAAGTCCGAATTATGAGAATTCGGAGATAAGTCCGAATTTCAAATAATTTTTTAGATAAAAGTCCGAATTATAAGTAATTCTGAGATAAAAGTCCGAATTATGAGAATTCGGAGATAAGTCCGAACTATGAGTAATTCTGAGATAAAAGTCTAAATTATAGGTGATTTGGAGATAAAAGTCCGAATTATAGATAATTCGGAGATAACAAATCCGAACTTTACATAATTTTTAAATAAAAGTCCGAATTATAAGTAATTATGAGATAAAAGTCCGAACTATAAGTAATTCTGAGATAAAAGTCCGAACTATGAGTAATTCTGAGATAAAAGTCTAAATTATAGGTGATTTGGAGATAAAAGTCCGAATTATAGATAATTCGGAGATAACATATCCGAACTTTACATAATTTTTAAATAAAAGTCCGAATTATAAGTAATTATGAGATAAAAGTCCGAACTGTAAGTAATTCTAATATAAAAGTCCGAATTATGAGAATTCGGAGATAAGTCCGAATTTCAAATAATTTTTTAGATAAAAGTCCGAATTATAAGTAATTCTGAGATAAAAGTCCGAACTATGAGTAATTCTGAGATAAAAGTCTAAATTATAGGTGATTTGGAGATAAAAGTCCGAACTATAGATAATTCTGAGATAACAAGTCCGAATTCTACATAATTTTTAGATAAAAGTCCGAATTATAAGTAATTCTGAGATAAAAGTCCGAACTATAAATAATTCTGAGATAAAAGTCTGAATTATGAGAATTCGGAGATAAGTCCGAACTATGAGTAATTCTGAGATAAAAGTCTGAATTATAGGTAATTTGGATATAAAAGTCCGAATTATAGATAATTCGGAGATAACAAATCCGAACTTTACATAATTTTTAAATGAAAGTCCGAATTATAAGTAATTATGAGATAAAAGTCCGAACTATAAGTAATTCTAATATAAAAGTCCGAATTATGAGAATTCGGAGATAAGTCCGAATTTCAAATAATTTTTTAGATAAAAGTCCGAATTATAAGTAATTCTGAGATAAAAGTCCGAACTATGAGTAATTCTGAGATAAAAGTCTAAATTATAGGTGATTTGGAGATAAAAGTCCGAACTATAGATAATTCTGAGATAACAAGTCCGAATTCTACATAATTTTTAGATAAAAGTCCGAATTATAAGTAATTCTGAGATAAAAGTCCGAACTATAAGTAATTCTGAGATAAAAGTCCGAATTATGAGAATTCGGAGATAAGTCCGAACTATGAGTAATTCTGAGATAAAAGTCTGAATTATAGGTAATTTGGATATAAAAGTCCGAATTATAGATAATTCGGAGATAACAAATCCGAACTTTACATAATTTTTAAATAAAAGTCCGAATTATGAGTAATTATGAGATAAAAGTCCGAACTATAAGTAATTCTAATATAAAAGTCCGAATTATGAGAATTCGGAGATAAGTCCGAATTTCAAATAATTTTTTAGATAAAAGTCCGAATTATAAGTAATTCTGAGATAAAAGTCCGAACTATAAGTAATTCTGAGATAAAAGTCCGAATTATGAGAATTCGGAGATAAGTCCGAACTATGAGTAATTCTGAGATAAAAGTCTGAATTATAGGTAATTTGGATATAAAAGTCCGAATTATAGATAATTCGGAGATAACAAATCCGAACTTTACATAATTTTTAAATAAAAGTCCGAATTATAAGTAATTATGAGATAAAAGTCCGAACTATAAGTAATTCTGATATGAAAGTCCGAATTATGAGAATTCGGAGATAAGTCCGAATTTTGAATAATTTTTTAGATAAAAGTCCGAACTATAAGTAATTCTGAGATAAAAGTCCGAACTATGAGAATTCGGAGATAAGTCCGGATTTTAAATAATTTTTTAGATATAAGTCCGAATTATATGTAATTCTGAGATAAAAGTCCGAACTATAAGTAATTCTGAGATAGAAGTCTGATTTATAGATAATTCAGAGATAATAGTCCGAATTATGATAATTCGGAGATAAAAGTCCGAGTTATGGATAATTCGGAGATGTCCGAATTTTAAATAAATTTTAGATAAAAGTCTGAATTATAGGTAATTTGGAGATAAAAGTCCGAATTATAGATAATTCGGAGATGAAAGTCCGAATTATTGATAAATCGGAGATAACAAGTCCGAATTTCACATAATTTTTAGATAAAAGTCCGAACTATAAGTAATTCTGATATAAAAGTCCGAATTATGAGAATTCGGAGATAAGTCCGAATTATGAGAATTCGGAGATAAGTCCGAATTTCAAATAATTTTTTAGATGAATGTCCGAATTATAAGTAATTCTGAGATAAAAGTCCGAACTATAAGTAATTCTGAGATAAAAGTCCGAATTATAGATAATTCGGAGGTAACAAGTCCGAATTTTAAATAATTTTTAGATGAAAGTCCGAGCTATAAGTAATTCGGAGATAACAAGTCCGAATTTTACATAATTTCTAGATGAAAGTCCGAATTATAAGTGATACTGAAATAAAAGTTTGAATTATAGATAATTCGGAGATAAAAGTTCGAATTTGGAGATGAAAGTTCGAATAATTTCATAATTATAATAATTTGGACTTTTATCTAAAAACCTTGTGAAATTCGAACTTTTATCACCGAATTATCTATAATTCGGACTTTTATCTCCGGACTATTTATAATTCGGACTTCTATTTCAAAATTATATATAATTCGGACGTTTATCTCAGAATTACAGAAAATTTTGTCTAGAATGTCAAAATTCCCTAGCGATTTGCGGAAAAAATTATTCGAACAAGAGTTACCTTCGTGTTTGTCGCTGTTCTGTGTCCGAGGGGTGGCGAGGTATTTTGAGGCGCGTCGATGCACGCTAGCGCGGCGATCCGTCAAAACCGTATAGGGGCGATGAGGGTGGCGTCGGGGGCGTCGTCGAAAAAATGTCTGTCACCTTCCGGCTCAGATTTATGAGGTGCTCCGCGCACACCTTCAGGAACCGAAATAGAGCTAATGGGGGGCTATCCTGCGAGTCGTCAACATGCTGAAAGAGTCGGAAATGTTTATTGAACCGCGCGTGTATTTTTTTTATGAACGCGGAAATCAGCGGGAAAATCAGCTCGAAATGTTGAGCACGCTGAAGAGATGATGAAGGGATCTTTCTTTCAACATTTTTCGAAATCTTCAACTTTTTTGTGTCCATCAATGATCTCATCGGAAAGTGGACAATGTTAAAATGATACAGTAAATCTGACATCCTAGCAATTATTCGATTGGCCATTTACTACCAGAGCTTGTGGAAACACAGCGTTCACACTGTTTTGTTATTCAGAAAGTAGCTCATATCACCATGGTATTGTTTATTTGAAAGAAAAAAAGCACAAGTGTTGATATGAAAAATATCACGCATTAATTGATAGAAATAATTAGGTATATTGTGAAGGTACGTCACTGTCAATATATAAGCGTTCTCAAATCAAATTCATATTATTTATTGAAATTTCTGTCTCGTTTTGAATTATACCGAGAACTCTTCATCTATTAATTTCAATGTGTCTGATACATAACCTCTGAATTCACTTTAAAACTGGAACCTATACTCTTTGCTGGAACTATTTCGATGTTGATGACAGAGGGTTAGATCATTCAAAAGAGTACGGCTACAGTTTTATGCGCGGCTTGCTGCTTGCATCAGTTTGATATCACAGTAGCACCTAAGAGAAGATTCTTTGGTATCACAGATGTTTGCAAGTACGCACTAACTCGTACTCACTTGCGCACTACGTACTTCTATAGTTCTGTATTCCTGGTTGCGTGATTACTGGCGCTAGCAGGCGAATGGTGTCAAGGTTGTTTATGTACGCTGGTGTCAATATCAATAAAAGTTTTCCCAACTAAACTAACTCAATCAATCAGTAATTCACATAATGAGGAATTGTCAAAGAAGTATTCAAATATCATCTTGAATATGGAAATAAACAGTACTTGATATCGAATCAAAACCACCTGAAATTCTAGAGACCGCTTAAGTTACATTTTTGACAAGACCTCCCGCGAAATAAAAGTATTCGGAGTCGTAGGAAAAATAGTGTACGAAACACGTTGGAAAGTGCATTTGCTTCACTCGTTACGTCTCCGCACTCACCGCTACGCGGCTCGTGCTAAACGACTACTCGTGTGAAATATATCACTTTCCACACTTGTTGTGTAATATACTATTATGGACTTGAAAATAGAGCCGAAACTCCATTAAAACCCACTCCCATTTAAACAGCGGTGACTGCTGACTGCATCACTGATGTTCGTCTACACGTTTTCCTGTTAGATTTTTTTAATTCGGTCGTTATTATGCCAGCTTGCACTTCGGAAATATCCTTATTCGTCTTCCTCTATTGTAATATTTTTGTGCCCTGTACACTCTCTCTCTCACTTTGTCGAAAAATAAATATCCATTAGTCGGTATTCCATCTGAGACTTTTAATGTCTACTGAACTCCACTAACTTCTCTTTTATCCGTATTTTAGCTCTATTATTTTCGACCTCGACTGCAATGCACCAGGAAGGTTGAAATACTTCAATCCAAACTCAACCAATAAAATATGTAAAATACCAATAATAGGCGGAATCATTAATTTCTGGAAAGAATACCAGATGAGGGGTAGAATATTTCTCTAAATTTTTTGTCGCAGTATTTTTTCTAAAATGAATTTTCAGAGTTACTGTTTAAACACGGGAAACCGTGCCGAGATGTAACGTAACAAGTTCTGGACTTGAGCGCGAAACAATGTTTTTTATTCATGGGGTGAAATTGAATGACTTTCCTCGAATGTTCCTAAAAATAGTTGAACCGGCAACAAAGGAAGATGCCTATCAGAGGACTTGTGACGTCACAAGAAGAGGGTTTTAGAACGGCTTTCATTCGAACATTACAAAATATCTTCTAGGAAAAACTATAAATACATAATATTTTACCACCTGAATTTTACCAACTGAAAGCACGTTTTAACCCGTTTTAACCAAATCCTCATAACATTTTTTTCATGCATTCTTTATAATCTGTTGCCACGGGTTCATGACAAGGACGATCTTTGAAATTTCAACCAGCATCCTGAAATGTCGATTTAATTTAATTTCAACAATTTATCGCAGCTACGAGAGAGTTGCAAAATTCATCCGGAAATTTTTACACTTTCCTCGAAATTTTGATTCCACACCTATAATGATTTTGGAAATTATTCTTATTATTATTTTTTTAATACCGACTTTCATCCCCAAATTTCGTTGTTTTTTTAAGTTTTTACAAAATACTACCGAAATTTTTTCCTTCATTTATATCAAAAAACTGAAAACCAAAACTGAACCAAATGAAATAATATGATTTCTAGACGATTATTGTGTGGGAGGGAAAATTAGATTTTTCAACCCTCTCCATCGTACGAGACATGACATGAGTACAAATTCCAGAGCATATATTCACCCTGAACATGTCCCGATTCCGTTCCTTTCTTGCCTACTCTCCATGCAATGCAAGGACTTCGTCGATTCTGATTATCACGAGGAATGGCATTGTTGGCGAAGGGCGCGGGACCTACCAGAACCGTACTCAGGCACTCTGCAGCTACCTGAACAATAATGGGATTTCCAAAAATAACCGATGAATTCTTTGAAATCGTTTACGAGAATATTTCGTGTTGAAAACTATACCTTTGGAAGATATGCCCTATTTTAGTTAAAAAAAAAGAGTTGCATGAAAATGTCACTCGTAAGATATCTTGGAGTAATACGACCACATTTTCTTGGATAACACACCAACAACAACAAACAGATTTATTCAACAATTTACCTCTATTTTGTTCAAATAACATTGGATAATCAGAAAATATCTTTATTGTAGATCAAAGGATCTAATAGAGCAAACGATAAATAGCCAAAGACATCGAAGTCTTCAAATTATTTGTACTACATGCACAGTTTGTGTGATCTTACTTTTCTTCGTTTATCAGTCAAAGATCTATGATCTCAGTTGGTTTGTTTAGGTCAAGCAAGTCTCAGTTCATAACAAGTTTGGTGCGAACACACAAATAATTTAGGTTGTATATTGTTTTCAGTGCATTTTTTATTCATATCTTGTAATTTCGTGAAAATCCTGAACAATACATAAGAAAGTAACGGATCAGCGAATAAGCGGAGTGCAAAGATCCTCCTTGAGTCCTCCTGGATCCGTCCCCGAGTCGACCATCCTGTCGGCTCCAATCGGCCTCGTGAGTACGCGCCGAGTATCTTCTCCACCACAGTGATGCCAGGTCAGAGGATCTTTCCCCAGATCTGGAGAAATTCGCTATCATGTGGGGAGTGGGGAAAAATGTTTCTCAAATTTGTCTCACCACTATATTTTTTTTGTTTCTGCAAGTACCTAACCAAGTGAAATTCGGTGTGGAGGTATAATAATAAATATATTCATTTTTTGACGTATGTATTATGTCACCTGAGGTTTGACCGAAACTGAACCTTACTTTCTTATTTTTTACTTTTTTCCAAAAATTTTCAATTTACTAAATCCTAATTATTATGATGTTGAATATCGATTGCTTGGTAACAAATTTTCCGTTAGAAGATGCCCTTTTTAGAAGTATTGATAATTACTTTTTTGTAAAATTTAAATCAACCTGTGAAACAAATGATAAGTAAAACTCGATCAAGACTACTTTTCCCTGGCAACTTGATCTAAAATTAACCGTTCTTACTCATTCTTGTCACTCTAGATTGAAAATTTTAGGATGATAAATGCAAAAAAGTGACAAATATGCTGTCAGTTTTACTCATAATATGATTTTATTTAAAAATAATTATAACGGGTGTTGATTTAAAATAAGAAATTGAGGGTCATTTCTGGTCAAACCTGAAGTGGTAAAAAACAATTGAATTTGTCCAAAAATGGTTATTTATGTACTACACACCGAATTTCACATGTTTATCCACAAAAACAAAAAAGTTATATTGGGGTGAGTCACTTCCTGCAAAGTTTTATTGCAGGTCAGAAGAAAAAATCTCGAAAAAAAAATCACTTTGATATGCCATAATTTTTTGAAATGTAACCTTTTTCATCATATAAACTACTAAAATTGTCGTTTTGCTATAAATCTCTTTCGCGCTAGTCGTGAGCCATTTATATTTGCAAAGCTTGACAAAAAATTAGTAAACACAAAAATAGTATGCATCAATTATTTGTATGATAATGAAATATACAGGGTCACACACGTTCGATGGTAGGTTTGACGTTTCTGGAGAACAGGACGTAGGATTATTCTGAAAATTTGGTCTCTTGGGTAATCAGATTTGTTCAATCGATCTAAAATATTTTCAGCGTTGCGGCGATGCCGCTTCTATCGAAAAGTAGCAACAACTTTGTTATTTCAAATAGAACACCCTGTATTTTATTTCATTTTTAGATTCTTCCTGAAGAGCTGATTTCGTCGATCTATCATACTTGGGGTATAGCGAGAAAGATTACAGCTATATAGGGTGTGGAAAATCGAGATTTTTCAACTTTGGAAATTTTTTTGTCGAAACTATTCATTTTTGCTCAAAACGGCTTACATGTCCCTATCTCAACTTTCCATTTACTATCGATTGATATTTAATTGAAAATACAGGGTGGTTCAGAATTTCAGAATTTCAGAAAATTCCTAAAGTTGAAAAATCTCGATTTTTCACACCCTATATCTCTGTAATCTTTGGTGCTATACCCCAAGTATGATGTATCTACGAAATCAGCTCTTCAGGAAAAATCTGAAAATGAAATAAAATACAGGGTGTTCCATTTGAAATAACAAAGTTGTTGCTACTTTTCGATAGAAGCGGCAACGTCGCAACGCTGAAAATATTTTAGATCGATTGAACAAATCTGATTACCCAAGAGACCAAATTTTCAGAATAATCCTACGTCCTGTTCTCCAGAAACGTCTAGCCTACCATCGACCGTGAGTGACCCTGTATATTTATAATTATTTATTGTATAACTTTACTGTTGTGGATAGCATTTTATTCGCGCAAGAATGTATTAAATGCGAGAGCGAAGCACGAAATTCCTATTGATATAAATATTAATATCAATAATAAATAAAAATACAATGCGATTGATTCAAGATTGTATTTTTCATTATTCCAGTAGTGGATAAAGTGGTACTTTATACGGTTCATAAGTGTGGATAAAACTTCAAATATGATGTGATTGTGGATAAAAACTTTGAATTGTCAATTCGAAAATTCGGGAACCTGGGGAATTCCGATCAAAATCCGACAACTTGGGGAAAACGAACGCGAGAATGCGGCAACACCGCCCCGCACAGTCGCGGCACAGACCCAGCTCGCTCGCCGAACGCAGAACGGCCAAGCCAACCAACCGCCAGTCCGTGAACCCGATCCAAGCTGGCCGGAGTCTTTTTCATCGCCCGCCGCCTGCTTCGTGACATGTGCGACGAGCGTTCCCACCTTGCCACAGGTGTCCGTCGACAACACGGCGGTCGCGCCCGCCGCTAATCGTGATCCGCAAAGTGCGCGAGTGAGTGTCGGCAAGATGCACGAGAAAATCGGCGGCCAGCCCGCGCCCCAGCGGCAGAAGACCGTCGCCGTGGTGGCGCCCACCAGGAGCAACAGCTTGGACTACCTCAATTTCGAGGAGAAGCGCCGCCTGATCGCGTCGTCGCTCTCGCTGTCGGACTTTCTGAGCGTCGGCGCCGCCGATCCCAAGGTTATCGGGGAGCTGAGGGAGGGCGTCGCGACGGTCATCGTCGGTGAGTGCTTCGGGAGGCGTCGGGGTCAGCGTTGGATAAGTCGGGGGACCGGGGAAATTTGTGAGATTTGGCAACGTTGCCTGTGACCGTGACACCTGGAAGTGCATAAAGTTTGATCTTGAAATATCGAATATAAATATGCGAAATATATCATTTTCATACTTTTCGCCGTGGATTTTCATTCTTGACTTTAAAAATCAAATTTTGTTGATCTGCAGTGAAACTAAGCAGGCAAACTTCGACGGCAGCCCGCCAAAACCAATTTAGAATTCCAATGAAATATTCACAATCCAACGATCTGAAAATTTACTTTGAGATCTTCTGGTTTACCGAACCAATTCAATCGTGTAGGTACGTTTTTCGTTCTGTTTTGTTTTTCTGTCAGCTGAATGAACCACGCGTTTTTATAGAGTTTTTATCAAGTTTTTTATGGTCCTGTACACTACTTTGAGCCTTTTGTATTATCCCCTTTTCATCCACGTCTGAACAGCTCCGTTTCCCGAGTTGAAAGGCCTGTTTGCCAATCCCTTTTTCCTGTACTAATAATGCCAGGATGTGTAGCTCTGAAGATGCACGAGATCAAAGTTTACAGAATATACAGGATGTCGCCAAAAGATCTTCACTATCACCCCTTTACTAGTGCAGAAGACCAAAACAATTCGATTCAAGCAAACTTATACCTCAACGTAGATCTTGGACTTCAGTTAATAATATTTGGCTTCTATATATTCGCATTACATAATTTATTCAGAACGAAAAAGGTACTCTCTATAAAAGCATAAGCAAACATTTTAATACGATTTCTTTAAAAATATTTTTTACGGATACCTCGACGTATACAAAAATGTATACGATGCAATATAGGATTTTGCAAGGGATTTTGACAAGGTATCTTCACTTGAAAACTCGCTTGAAGAGTTACTGGAATAACTGTTCGTACCAGTTCTAAAGGGTGTTTCATATTTCGAGTACCTATAATAACTCGACCTATACTGTTGATCTCGCTGTTGATTGAAACTTTTTCTTAGCCATTATGTTCACCTTTAACTATAATTTTCAGACCTCTTGAGGGTTTGTGATATGTATTTTGGCCAGAAAAATCATTAGTGGAATTAATTTTGATAAAATAAATAATAAAAATACGAGTAAAAATTAATATCCACGAGCTCTAATAGTAATTCGAGTACATTTGTGTTGTTCGTCCTTGAAATTTCTTCAATTTTTTTTGCCAATCGTAGTTCTCTCTACAAATTCTAGACGCCTACTCGAAATATTCAAGGCAATGAGTTAAATTTTTCCAAGACGCTCTGAATTATGGCACCCACACTGTCTTGATTCTACCGGAGCGATAAATGATCGACTATTATGTGGTCTAGACGTCGTTCGAGAAAAAATCGATCATTCCCGCACCTTTTATTAAAGCCATCGCACTCGAAATTAAATCCAATCGAACACACGTTCGTCTTTCACCAAACAGAAAACAGAAGCATGCAGAACGCATACCGTGGACGAATGATTTTTCGGGGGGGTCGTCGACCATATTCGAGTAAATAATCATGTTTTTTCGTGTTTAGTTAACGGGTACTCTGGTACTCTGGATAGTAGTACTATGTCGTACTCGTTCAGCTAAGATCGACTCGACCCAAACTCGTCTAACGAGAGATGAAAACGCGAGCTACAAAACTTTGGAAGGACGAAATGAGGAAGTTCATTCGAAGCAAATTTAATTCTGTTGGTTAACAACATTTTTGGATGGATTAAATTACATTTCAGTATCCCAAGGTACCCAGTGAAATATATTTTTACAAGTAAACACCTGTGTGTAATTCTACCAAACATATGAATTTTAAAAATAAGTACAATGAAAATTGCAGGCCAGTGTTCGATGGAAAATAGTAATTATTTCAGCAAAGAACAAACAAGCAATATACTGAATTATTATTTAATGCGAGTATCTAACTGAATTATATTTATGGCAGAAAACGCTTTCTTGTTGATATTCAGGTTGTTAAAATTTGATAATTTTTATAGTTTATCACATTTCGATGACATTAAAGCTGGCTAACAAAATTCCCTGTTCATTCTTGAGACATATGAATGAAGCGATGAGGCAAAATTCTTAGAATGTTGCGTACCTATACCTTCCTATCTACCTATATGTGAGAATATCTTTGTTTCCGGTCTTTGTTAACCGTTCATGCAACTTGAATGGAAGTTAGAAATCTGGTAATAATATGGCGAAATTACCGAGAATACTTCGTGAGAAAATGAAGTGTTAAAATACCGATTATTATCTCAAGCCGATCAATATTGTTTGTATGAAATGTCAGATTCCCTTCCTCCGGCTATAAAAATCTCAATTGTTACTTCATAACTTTACTTTTGCCTACTGTTGCGGCCGGAAAAAAGTATTGAGGAACATTTGTTTCTTTTAATATTGATCTCGATATTGATATAGCTACACATTGATGTTTCTCGGTTTTCGTGTATGAGTATTTATTTTTGCTTTCAGTCGAAGAAAATATCAACACGTGAAAACTGGATATACAATCTAATAAATTTATATGTAATGCGAATTTATTCCTACTACATTGTTGCTGTTTCATAAATCTGAATAAATTCCACATCAGAAACAAATATAGATACCAATATTCTAATGCTAATGCATTAAAGACAGTCGACATTGACGATTCCAAAAATACTATCTTGGCAGGATAAATGAAGAAGATTTGTTTTCGTTCACACAATAATTAGCGAAAATTCAAACTGCAACCCACTTTTTTTATAGATTTATCTCGAGATTTATGTAGTTGCGAAGATTGTCCTTTAGTTTTCCGAGTATAATTTCAGATGATTTATTCGAATGACCCTGTAGAATGCCGAATATTTCATTCCATGTCTGCTGTTCGCTGAAATATCTCGGAATCAGCTGAATTCGCATGCCAAGTTTCTGAAAAATTGCATGGCAACTGTCGCCCAAATATCTGAAGAATGTAAATGCCATTGGAGTTAAAATTTCCTTGAATAAAATAACGAAATGAGGCTACGAAAATTCGTGACAGTTTTAAATTTTGACTCCCTGATCTTTTGTAATTGAACCGAATCGACAGTATTGTTGACAACAACCTATTTATATTTGTAGCTGATGCTTTGGATAAGTCTTGCCAAGTCGTAACATTTGTGCAGATATATCTATGGCTTTCGATAGGCCTAACCAACAATTTCATTCTTTTTGAAAATCGTTCTCCACTTCTAAGGTATTTTTCAAGAATGTTATTATGGTCTCTCTCAAAAATGTACCCATATTGATGTCCTTTATATAATGAAAAGTCACGTTCTACAAAAGATGGGATAATAAGAAATAAATAAATTATGTCTACCCTTGACCCTTTGCATTCAAAAAATACTGTACAAATGTACCTATTGCTCAAAATAAAAATTCCCAAATGGAATGTATGCACTAGGTATGCCAAGTTTCATGTTATCATGAATATTAATCATTATAGAATATATTGGAGAGTCAGCTTTTTGAATACTCCGTATCAGGATCTTCGATATTATTATTTATTTATATTCGTTATGACTAAGCCTGATGATGACTAACGATAAATATATAAATAACATTCAAACATTGATGAGAAAACCCATCGATTGTTATTGTTACATGATATCCACTAGAATTAAAATGATATCCATGATAAACAATGAATAATTATGTGATGGTTAGCCCATCATATCTTTCCATATTATGATAATCTATGCATCACTGTTGTGGTGAGGTGATATTTTCTATGGCAACCCTTATTTGGTAAGTAAGTAACGAAATATTTTGTCGGTATGCATTTTCTGTTTTCCCCAAAAATGATTGTAATGCCAATTAATAAAGGATGTCCAGAAACGTACACTCAGAATATTGAAATTATGTGAACTGATCTAATTTGTATCAATCGAGTAATGATTTCGAATGATTCACTTAATTATTGATTTTGATATTTGAACAATTGTTCAGTACTAACGAAATGCTATTATTTTCTTCTATCAAACCTTAATTGCATACTTCTGGGAGACTATAATCTACCATTTCATCGTTGGATGACATTGCAGCAAAGAAAACTGAAAAAATTATACGATTTGGTACATATCTACTTGGTAAATCACATTGACACTGTAATGTTATGAATTCGTTTGTAGATATGTCATTTTGATAGCTACCTATAAGTAAAAATCAGAGTATAGTTATAATAATAATAATAATAATAATAATAATAATAATAATAATTTTATTATCCCGTTAGACAATCAAAAATTACATTTAAAAATAGAAGTACAAGGAGAGACGCTTAAAAATAAACATAAAACTTATATAATTATACAGTTTACAAAGAGTAACACATTTATTGATTTTTTTAACTATATTATGTAATCGCACCAATCGCAGAGCGTGGAGATGCGAAATATCTTATTTTGTGTGGTTTACAGTGCGAAATGATATGTATTCCAGGTAGGTCGTCGGAAAACATTATTTTTCAACAAACATATGTACAGGTTGATTTATGTTGATTTTTCTTGAACCATAATAAGTAATTATTTGTTCTGGTTAGTAATCCACACATGTTATTGCGAGTGTTATTGAACGGAGAAATAATTAATTGATTAATAATTATTTTGCAATAGGATAATTTGAACGATATACGACTCGATATACGATATACAGTGTGTCCAAGATAAGAATGAACAGCATGGGTATATCGGAAACGGTAAGTGATACGGGGTCCATTAAATTAGAGAAAAGTAGCGCATTTATGTGCCTAATAATATGACATTTAGAAAGTTTTAATATTCCAAGTAGTTTCGGAGATATCCGAGAAAAACTGAAATTTGAGAATTCCGTTTTTATTTTCTTCTAGCTTTATTTTCAAAGGAAATGTAAAACAAATAGCACTTCGCCATGGCCACTTTTTAAGGACTTCACGATAACATAAAGAGATTTTTTCAGCGACGTTTCGTCTTTTAGAAAACATCATCAACTTTGTATTTTTATATGGGCCGAAACTAAAGTATACCCTGTACGTTGTGTTTTCGTTGTGAATACAGCAATGTATCACACAATATGATTTCCGAACCATTTCTCGCGAAAAATGTAATTTAGTGATTACTCAATCTGTTTTTCTTCAATTTTGGATAGTAGGCGCTGGAAAAAATGACCACATTATGTTCTGTTGTCATAATAATACTGTAGTTTGGTAGAATTTTCGACTTCCTACTCTTACATCTCGTTAATTGAAAACGGCAGCTTTTCGAATACTGAAAAATTTAGTATTCGAAAAGCTGCCGTTTTCAATTAACGAGATGTAAGAGTAGGAACGGTAATATGTCGAAAATTCTACCAAACTACAGTATTATTATGACAACAGAACATAATGTGGTCATTTTTTCCAGCGCCTACTATCCAAAATTGAAGAAAAACAGAAAATTCTACCAAACTACAGTATTATTATGACAACAGAACATAATGTGGTCATTTTTTCCAGCGCCTACTATCCAAAATTGAAGAAAAACAGATTGAGTAATCACTAAATTACATTTTTCGCGAGAAATGGTTCGGAAATCATATTGTGTGATACATTGCTGTATTAACAATGAAAAATGGAGTCGTATACTTTAGTTTCGGCACATATAAAAATACAAAGTTGATGATGTTTTCTAAAAGACGAAACGTCGCAGAAAATTTCTGCATATTATTATGTTATCGTATAAATGCGCTACTTTTCTCTGATTTAATCGACCCCGTAGACCATTTCCGATATCCCCATGCTGTTCAATCTTATCTTGGACACAGTGTATATACGATAATTTCACGTCTATATCACGAATGGAACGCAATATTGTATGCTTCTATATCATCTCGAACAAACCAGTAATTAAGACAATTTGATCTGCCAGCTTTCTACGCAACTAATACTGGATAACTTTGTTTTCTTATGAATTATAATGTCAATTAGTTTGTCCAATTAGGTACGGCCCCCATTTTCCGGAACGCTCGGTTGAGCAACAGGGTCGTTCGAGCCGGGTTCGCTATTATTAAACATTCTGTATATTGTCTGATGGTATAGTTCAGAATGAAGAGAAAAATAATTTTCATTGAATTCAATTTTTTTCTGTTCTTCGTTTCTTGTTGTGAATTTAGTCAAGTAGATCATTGATTTTTGCAGTGATTATTGAGACCGAGATTGAGACAGTAGCTTTTCTGAATAGAGAATGAAAATACCTTCCAAGCCCTTAGGATTTTACTATTACGTCACTTTTGAAAATGGTCCTGTGTTTTTGCTCTCTTTCTCAATCCTATAGGCGCATTACTTTAATGTAAAACAATAGAAATAACCTCGGAAATAACATGGAAATAACAGAGGATATACTAAAACACCCCAATAAACCTAGCAGAACCATTTTCGAATTTCAAAATCGTAATAGTGTAGTAATTTATTACTAATTCATTACTAATTTATTACCACATTCCCGAATTTATTACCCTTCATTGAGGCAAAAAAACCAACGGTTCTGCTAACTTTATATAAACCTAGCAGAACCACTCCTTCAAAAATATATATTTTTTAAGTCGACATAGGGCATAATTTGTTACTCTTTTATTACTAATTTATTACCATATTCCCGAATTTTTAACTTTCCATTTCAAGGAAAAAATCATCAATCCCAATATTTCGATCTAAACCTAGCAGAACCAAAATTCCAAGTATCCCTGTATAGAAATTTCATTCAGTCCATAGTTTTTAATTTACTCATTACTACATTGAAGAATTTATTACCCTTCATCAAGACAAAAAAAACACGGCTCTGCTATCTTTATACAGGGTGAGTCACGGTCGATGTTATCTTAAGACGTTTACGAAGAACGGGAGATAGGATCATTCTTTAAATTCGGGGTTTTTTGGGTCCTCGTGTAATCAGTTTTTTTTTCTATCGATCTAAAACATTTTCAGCGCTGCGGCGTTGCCGCTTTTATCGAATAGTAGCAACAACTTTGTTATTTCAAATAGCAGCCACCCCTGTATTTTGTAACATTTTCAGGTTATCCCGAAAGAGCTGATTTCTTCGATCTATTATATTGAGGTCTAACAAGAATGATTACAGATATATAGGGTGTGAAAAATCGATATATTTCGAATTAGGGAATTTTTTGTGGGGGTGGGTGCAGAACCGTTGGTTTTCTTGCCTTAATGAAGGGTAATAAATTCGGGAATATGGTAATAAATTAGTAATAAATTACTAAACTATTACGATTTTGAAATTCGAAAATGGTTCTGCTAGGTTTATTGGGGCCACTAAAACATGAAGGAGAACTTCCTATAAACAAATTTAAACCGTGTTAAGCCAGCTTTAATTTCCGTATATACGCCCTGTTGTTTTTGATCCTCTTCGACTAATTCTCATGTTTATTCAATGCCCATCTGATTTAACGTTGTCGTCTCTAGAGCTAGCACTGATTTGATTGGACTTGATTTAGAGCAGAATACAAATGTAATTGAAGTTGTGATTATGTAAATTGCTGTATGACGACATTTATGACATGGTGTCGCATTTAATGTCATATAAATTCAAATTGTTCGGTTGAATATAAACGCGAGCGTGCCACAAGGCTCCATTCTGACCCCAACTCGCTTATTACTGCTGCATCGAAACATTCTCAACGTCATAATGATGAGTACATACTTTTACAAGCAGTTCTACGAAAAAAAAAAAAATGCAGGGTTGATTTGAGCAGTCCCACCAATCTTTCTTCCACCATTTTAAAACCCCTGTGACGTCAAATATGGCACATCTATTTCTAAAGGGATATTTCAGAGCATCATTGTTCAGGATTCAATTATTCCTGTCCATTGTACTTGTATGTCTGGTCATTTCGAAGTATGTAGCCATGATGCTGCTATTATGAGAGGATAGTAGAGCCATTCGCATCAGGAATGAGCCATGAACTTATTAATCGATTCAATCTACAGGGTACATGATCTCGATAACAATTCTTGGTCAGCCTATTTTTTCTGGCGATCCTTAAAGAGTGATGTTAATTGTATTTATGTTGGATCTAGATAAGTTTATAGTAGTTGGCAAACGACTAGCCCATTCAAAAAAATCAGTTTCTATTCGGTTAGTAAATTAATTGTCTCGTTCTCTTCCCACACTCTGAAAAAGTGAACGTCCTCATCATTCAATTTTAGTGAGATTTCACGTTTTCATTGTTGATTATAACAGATAATGATGCGGAATCCATGTCAGCTGTTCAGTCAGCTGTTCGGCAATACTCAAAAATAAATGCGAATTATGTTTGCGGTGAAAGTGAAATCCTGGTAGGTATATCGAAAATTGGAAAAGCGTGATATTTGTTGATTATACGGTTGGAAACTCGAGATTTCATTAATTGAGATATACATATCAAGCGAGGGGTTGACCACTAGGAGAAAATGTGTACACTAGAATTCCTATAAGCCGGAATTCCCCTGGAATTCCTCGGAATTCACCGGAATTCCTCCGGAAGAAATATGTCAATTTGAACAAATAAAGATGAAATTTTGAAACTGAATGCAGATTATATTCGGAATTCCGGGGAATTCCGAGAAAATCCAGTGAAATATGAAATATTTAGGAACATCACACACAAATTCATTCGGGATTCCAGAGGGGATTTCTGAGTTCAAGATAAACTTCAGACCTAGATCCATAGTGATGTCACTAAATATTACAGAATCTGAATAATACCTGATTATATTGATATCAAAATTTCAAAATTTGTCATCAGTGAGGCTATATAGGCTGTATTGTATTATATCGAAAACCTCGTCGGAAACAGAATAAATCATCTGATGGTATCAATATTATCATCGGAAAATACCGAGAAACGAATGGACTGATTCGGTCTGGTTTCTCCTCGGATTTCACTTTTTTCTGTTTTATTCCCTCCTTTTTCCAAGATCTGAATCCGTAAGAAGGAAAATCCAAGAAAAACGTGTTTATTCAGAAGAAATTCAGCAAATCTAGGGTTTAAACTGTAAATCATTATATCTATCGAACACATGATTCAATTTACATAGCAACATACAGGGTGGTTCACTACTAGCGCGACAGAGATTTAAAGCGAAACTGCAAATCTTTCAAAGTTTTTCTCATTTCAATAGTTCGTACGTTGATAAAGGGTAAATTTTGAAAGTATTTCGAAATATACAGGAATTCCCAAAAATTGTGGCATATAAAAGTTATCTATATTGTTTCTTATGGAAGTCCATGTATTTGGTTGCATTTTTATATTCTCCCTGAAAAGCTTATTTCATCGATTTATATCACACTTGGGGTCTAGAGAAAAGATATATGGTTTGGAAAATCAAGATTCTTCAGCTTTATAAATTTTTTGTGTCAGAACGATTCATTAATGATCAAAACCTCGGTCAAAACGGCTTACATGTCCCTACCCTAACTCTTGACCTACTATCTAATGACATTTAACTGAATCTTATATCGGGGGGTTCAGAATTATGAACCACCCTGTATTTTTTTCATTCGAATATAAATAATTGAAGGCGAATAAAAAGTCAAGATAGGGACATGTTAGCCGTTGTGATCAATAATGAATAGATTCGACACAAAAAGTTGAAAAATCTCAATTTTTCACACCCTATATTTCTGTAACCGTTCCAGCTAGACCCCAAGTATGATAAAAAAAATCAGCTTTCCAGACAGAATCTGAAAAGCAATAAAATATAGGGTGTTCCAAAAGAAACAAGATAACAATTTTTTGGAACATCCTGTACATTTCAAAATAATTTTGAAATATAGCCTTCATATACAAAGTTTTTTCTAAAAAAAAAGACGGGAATAAATTAATCGATGATCATGAGTAGTTAAGATAATTTATTTAACATTTTTCTCGACAATTTTAGTGAAAATTTGTCATATTTTCTTGGTGTTTTCACCAATAAAACACACAAATTTCGTATTTTTTCTGGCGTAATTCCCCTGGAATTCCCCGGAATTCCTATCAATTGAATTCACATGTGGTCAACCCCTCGATATCAAGTATACAGGGACTTTCTTTAGAATTGCCTAGCTATTAGATGGAGAACCAAATAACTTCAGTTGAGAAATCATGCTAATTTTATTTTATTCTTCGGACAATTTGAGCTGTGCTGACTGTAGATATGTTTGGATGTCCAATAATTACATCATTAATAAAACCAATTAGCGATCCAAATCAAATTCATGTGGTACCGCCTACGAGCTTTCAAAAAAACACACTGAGTCATCTTTCATTATGGTAACTTTAGATTGACGATATGGCTACACGCCTTCTCGATGTTTTGATATTTCGTATATGAATAAGTATGTTGAAAATGCTAATTGAAATATTGCTCATATAGCCAACCATAAAGTCTTAGGAAATATCAACTATTTACTTGTTAGATGACATGAATCACACAAGAGAGATAATTTTTCAATGAACATTTTCACATACAAAAATATTGAATCTTTTCTGCATTATCTGTTTCTACACATGCATTTAGGTAGGATATCGAGTAGAATATACAGGTGGAAATGCTTTTTGTACCCTAAAAGTGATCTATCGGTATCTGAATAATATTGAATTTTCATTGAAATATTATTTTATTTCGTGTTTTCCTCGTTTAATTATGGATGCGATCATGAATTTTTTTCCTAACTTGATCTTATTAAAATACAAAACACGAAAACAAATCGAATTTTTATTTCTTATGTAAATTTTTTGTCTAGAAAATCTTGAAGATTCAAAACTGAAAAGTTTGGTTGAGGTACAACTTCTGTCATATCTGGACCACATTGTAAATGCAATTCAAAAAAAATATATTTTTAACATTGCCAATACCGATTCATAATCATCAATCAGCCGGCTTTGTTATTACAATTGATAATAATTATAGCTTCGTTTTGTGAATGGTATCAACAAAGTACGACCCTGACCAATTTAAAGGTTAAAAGTAGATATTCACGATCTGCCGCTCCCAACGTTACAAACATTGTAAGTACAATATCTAATCTCATTGGCCGTTTCCTACTTACGATGTAATGGCTACTGCAAGATACAATGCTATCGTTTATTCTTAAATATCAAGACACTTATTAGGGTGACTTTATAAAAACTTTTTAACACTTAAGATTTATCACCTAACATTTAAGACTTGAGAGCTGATAAGTTGATTCTGTTATAAAAAAACTTAAGATTTAGGAATATTTGACACGGAACAAATAATTTTGACGTTGACAAGTTCTAACCTATTTCTATTATTATTGTTTTTGTTTGAATTTTCTTTAATTTCATTCAAATATTATTTGTGTCATGGACGATGCTCTATTAATTCAACAAGTTGAAGAATTCATACATATTTATGATAAACGAAAAGTAGTTATTATAAAATAAACTCGCCAGGAAAACTGACTGGAAAATTGGCCAAATTTATCATAGAAAACTGAAGGTAGAAATGGAAAATTGAATTACGGAATACATTTCCATCATGATTTGATCCTGGACAGCCTACATCAATGAAGATGAATTTATGAGATGCATCACAGATAGCCATCAATACTATTCTTGAAAGTCTTCTTGTAGGAGGAGTATCCTGTTCCAGCATGTTTTGTATTTTGTATCTGAATATGCTTTCCATCAAGGGCACCGATAGAGTTTGGCATATTCCATTTTTCATAAAATTCCATTGAGATTCCATGCCAATCGATTTTTTCAGTAAATTTTCCACAGTACATCGCTGGTTTCCTCTATGATGACATGTGTACATAGTAGTCAGTCCAACATAAGCAATTTGCTGCATAAGAGCATACCTCTGATCTAATAAATAGCTAGAATTTCAAAATAAAAAACTGTTCAATATCCATACTATCCGTCATGTTCAAATAAAAATGGAGTTGGCATGGGTATTCCTTTTCCTATGTATGGGTTTAACTTTGTATTTTCAATCCCGACCTTTCTTTCTCATGCATCTCAAGTAAACACCATGCCCAAAAATCATGAGCAAACTACATGAATTAAATGATGCCCATGGTCTTAATACTATAATAAAAAAAATTGATAAATGCAACCAAATAATTACAGACTATCCACACCAACAAATAATATTCGAAAATATAACCCAAAATTCAAATATCGCGGGAAACAGTATGTCACTTTTCGTTGCTCGAACATGCGCATCTCCTATTTTCATTTATGATCATTTATCATCCATTTCTTAAGTTGGAAGTTGGTCATCTTCTTAAGTCTTAGGTGTAAAATCATAAGTCTTAAATGGTTTTATAACACAATCAATGATATTTCCATGATTCATCTGTCATAAGTGATGAGTATTAAATGTTAGGTGATAAATCTTAAGTCTTTAAAGTTTTTTGTAAAGTGGCCTTACGCTTAGTTTGACGAATTGCGAATGATGACGCTGAACTTCATCTGAGCGAAACTCCAACTTTTTCAACAGTAACTTTTCAGCAATCTGGGGCAAGAGGACCTATGAATTACCTTTGCACTTTTCAAAATTGAAAACTTTTGCTCCAAAATGTTTCAAACATTTTGAGCGTGAAACGTGATTTGATGATTTCTCCGTCGAGTTTCTTCTTTTGAGGAAATGCCAAGGAATCTTAATTGTTTTGGCTCAGTTTTGAAACTGCCTGATTTTGTATTGTTGATTCAACCTACTCTAAAAGAAAGTGACATTAACCAACGATTATTTTCATTTTGAATTATAAAACCTAAAATACATTCGGACAAACATTTGGTAGATATAATGTAGGTCACAATGCACAGAAATTTACTCTGGCATGATTCAATTTTGAGAATTTCTCAGAATGCGACTTTCACGAAATTGCGGCAAATACGTATAACTTGCGTAGTAATAATTCAATTTTTGTTGGTGTATTAGAATGTGAAACCGGTTCTAAACATAAAGAAGTCATGGAATGAAATTGAAGTAAATAGTAGACAATAAATTCAGCCATACTAAAGAAGCTAGCAAAGCCACACACGAATTTCGACTCGGGATAGATCACATAATTTTAGGCTCATTTTAGGCTAATTTATTACCCTATTCCCAAATGTTTTGCTCTTCTCTTTGATAGAAAAATCTGTGGCTTTGCTAACTTCGGCCGAACTCAGCAGAGCCATTTTTGAAAAACAATAATTTTGGTGTTTTGAAATAGCCAAATTGTAGAGCTTATTTTAGGCTAATTTATTACCCTATTCCCATTTTTTTTTGCTCCCTCCCTTAATAGAAAAACTTGTGGCTTTGCTAGCTTCGGGCGAACTCAGCAGAGCCATTTTTGAAAATTCACTTTTTTTGCGATTCAATATAACGATATCCAAGTACTAATTTTAGGCCAATTAATTACCCTAATTTGATTTTTTTTGCTCCACGCATTACAGAAAAAAACAAGATTTTTCGATTATCGCCAAGTCGATGATGCAATTATTTCAAATTATAATTTTTTGACGATTTAACTTGTCAAACCGATGATACCCATCGCTGGATCAATGAAATGTCCATGTTGGAATGTTTTATTCGACGTTTTTTAAAAAAACCTGTGGCTTTGCTGGCTTCGGGCGAACTCAGCAGAGCAATTTTTTCAAAAACATTATTTTTCTGTCATTTGTTATTTCGTTAAAATCGTTAAAATCGTCAAAAAATTATAATTTGAAATGATTGCATCAACGACTTGGCGAAAATCGAAAAATCTTGTTTTTTTCTGTAATGCGTGGAGCAAAAAAAAATCAAATTAGGGTAATCAATTAGCCTAAAATTAGTACTTGGATATCGTTATATTGAATCGCAAAAAAAAGTGAATTTTCAAAAATGGCTTTGCTGAGTTCGCCCGAAGCTAGCAAAGCCACAAGTTTTTCTATTAAGGGAGGGAGCAAAAAAAAATGGGAATAGGGTAATAAATTAGCCTAAAATAAGCTCTACAATTTGGCTATTTCAAAACACCAAAATTATTGTTTTTCAAAAATGGCTCTGCTGAGTTCGGCCGAAGCTAGCGAAGCCACAGTTTTTTCTGTCAAAGAGAAGAGCAAAAAATTTGGGAATAGGGTAATAAATTAGCCTAAAATTAGGTGATCTATCCAGAGTCGAAATTTGTGTGTGGCTTTGCTAGCTTCTTTAGTATAATTCAGCCAGACATTGTTTTGTTCATCTGCAATCGTTTAGCAATTAAAATGTGCACCATTATTATTTTAATGAATCCAGCAGAATAGGTATATCCTCATTTAAATTCCTTATTCGATCCTTATTATTTTTCAGTACCCCAACATGTGCCTCTCAAAACGTGTCTGGTAAACAACCCAAAGTACACAATCACATGTTCATAATAATTCATTAAACAACTATTGTCCGATGTTCTCATCATGTTCTTTATTAAAAAATCATTGTTTTTTCATTTTGTGCGATCATGTTATGTGACTACTCATTTGTTACAAATATAGTTGAATATATTTGAGATAGGTGCATACTGAATGTATCTCTTTCGAACGGTATTCTTGATAGATATATCTTAATGCCAAGGCTGTCTAGACAAAAAACTGTGGGTATATTATTATCCAAGGTATGCATTTGCTAACAATACTTCACCATGTTGGATATCTCGAATATATTTCAACGTCGAATGAGAAACTTACGTTATGGTTGAAGAAATATTCAGTGTCGTGAATTTTCGCGGGACACTCAGTATCTGTTCCCGATCGAGCACCATAATATTCCAAATTCGAGCATGTAAATATTTAATGACGAATCTAGGCCAGTGTATGCGCGATTCGAGTGATTAAAAACCATTTAAATACCATTTGAGGTCGATATTGACATTAGGTACTACGTTGTCCAATAATACGGGCTTTGAACCTTGTTCCTCGTATAAAATCGAAAGTTGGTTCGACATATTCAAATATAGTTTTGGTATAATCTTCCTCCGATTCCAGCTTTATGAATTTCCATAGGAGAACCACTCCATTGCCGACTCTTTAAATCTTTGTTTTATACGGAATGAAAGCCTCAAAGGGCATTGAATGATGTGTACCTATTCATCAGTTTTTTGTTATGGTTAGTGTCAATTTGTAGCATTTGATGAATCAGCTCTGATTCTTCATAGTGAACTTTTGAAATCGAATGGAATCCTCAGATGTCCCGTTTCAACTGAGGTGAAAGTAGGTGTCCCGCAGGGCTCTATTCTTGGTCCCATACTAGTACGTAAATGAATTAGGGTAGATCGAGGGGTAGATATTGACATCATGTATAATAAAGAGGAAAATCTCATAGGCCGAAATTCATTTGAAGTTTCGGCCTATACGAAAGATAAAGTTCAACTGAATCAATTCCAGAGATCCAATCAGAGAGATGAATGAACGATCTTGAACGATTTTTGATTACACCAACCATATCAATCTAGTAGGTAATGATCATCATCGAGTATGATACTCAGATACAAGTAATTTCCGTTATTCGTTTTCATTCTATTCACCTCACTGTTATTACATTTTGTAATCTAATTCTGTTAATAACAATCCTAGAGGCCCAAAGAGCATCATGTTGAGATTATAATCCGTTAGGCAACAAAACGTCGAAGGAAAAAAATGGTTGCATCATCAGTCACCATTGACACGCACTTTGGTCAGATCCATCATGGATTATAAAAAATCACAAATGTACACTTCGTCAAATTTTCGTTGATTTTGCGACATATCTCAGTGAATAATGTTGTTAACAACATTTTTATCTTTTGAAACTTATGGCGAAATAAAGATTTTTTTCAAATGGGACATCTGGTATATATTTCCTCACTTAGATTTATATTTCTTCAATCTAATCGAAAATATAAATTGGTTTTATTTTTGATGCTTCATTTTAAATTTCGAAACAGCATCATCGACAATTTGAAAATTCGATTTCAGTACAATAAATTATGCACCTATGTATTTACCGAACTTGAACTATCCTTTGGAAGTATTTTTCTTTTCAATAATCGATGTGTTTATTTTTGAAGCAAAGTTAAATTTTATCAACCGTTGTCGATATAGAAAATTGAAGGATTTCATTCATTTAAATGATTGATGTCGAATTGAACAACATTTTTATGGATTAGAATAGTACAGCTTGAATTCATTTAAATGGCAACTATTTAACCGTTATTAATCGATTAAACTCTCACTTTTTAAAGCAGCACCATTTGGTATAGGTAGCTATGATACCATCGAGATTATCATAAAAAAGTACCATTACGATGATGCCCGGTAGTACCACTATTACCTGCACATGGTTGTCAGCTCAACACGAAAACAAAATTTTTCATAGTGATTGATCTTGAATGTTACCAGACCTACATATTACATATGAGCTTGACTTGAACTAAACATTTCGTTAGAATGCACAAATTGATACCCAAACCAAGAATCCTCACCATTCTTGACGTATTACGCAGTCTGTGATCTACGGAGAAAAAAGACACGTCTGGCAACACCGCACGTGTACCGTGGAGGTCAGCAAAACCTGCTCGAAGATGTTGTGTTCGATGATGATGCGCCGGGTATTGGAATGCGTGACGTAGTTTGGAGGCCGTTGGAATTATTATAGAGGACGAACGCGAAGTTTGAACGAATAAGAAGAACTCGAGGAAGAACTAGAGGATTAAGCGCCTTGGTGTAAATATGATTGTTTTTATGGTCTTCGGCGCCCCAGAAATGTTATTTATTAAAGCGGGAGTTCCACAAGGCTCTATTCTAACCCCGCAACTCGCTTTTTGCTGCTTTCACCTTGTGGCACCGCTAGCTTCGTTCAATGAAATGAATGATCTAAGGAAAAAGGCGATATGAAGTGTACCATCATTCACCGTTCAGGATTTCTCCACTCTAAACTCTACTCTAAAGGCAAATTTATGCACACCGGTTTTTCCGAGGGTGTTTCTTCAATCTGTCTTTTCTCAATCACTATCGTTTTCATTCGAGATGTTGGAACTCATGAACTACATTTCACTATTCATGCACAAAAATTAACTTTTTTCTTTCCTAAACCATTCTCTTAAAGATAACCAAGTCTCATCTTTTAACGACGAAAAGTAAAAATGTTATTTGCGCACGATTCTGTCGAACGGATTATGTCTTCTTGTTTTTCAGCAAAAACGAAATTACATAGAAATACTAATTACCTGATGTATATTGGTCATTATCAGAATGTAGGAGTGAATTCAGAAGAGGAATGTATAAATCCGAGTATAAATCGTAGAAGTCGTTCAAAATCCTTGAAGGAAAATGGTCTAAACCACGGTCTAAACTCATACAGAAAATAACAGATTAAGAATTTTAGATATATTGAGAAATGCAAGATCAACAATAGCAAATTGAACCTAGTAAACTAGCAGCTAGTTGTAAATCTTTGCATTCGAATCAAATATAATTTTCAATTATCTACTTGTCGGTATTATGAACACAGCTACATTCTTGCAGGTTTCCCATAAAAAATACTTATGTGCCACACTGAAGTCTTGGGAAAAAAATAGTAATATATCTTGTTCAAATTAACCATCGTATCCAAGTCTAAAACTTCAAACCACTTATAGCATTATCACTTAACACAAAGACATAATCACTTATTGTGCGAGTTGCAGCTTTTACACGAACCAGATTCACCGGAGAAGGTATAGTTGTAGAGCTCTTCCTGCGATGGTCCTTCGGCTTTGAGAAAAAATACTTTATTTTGACTTGCAAACAGATGTTTATGTTATTCAATTCTTGGCAATATAACATCGAAAATTTCATAAATTTATTTATTTTTCACTTGATCGTTACTGCTTTATAATACCTTGGCAACGGTTGCTATTAACAGACCCATAACGCCCGGGGCGTTATGGAGGGCATTATGGATCATAACGCCCGCTAATAATAATAATTCTGTGGGATCTCCATAATTATTATGAACACAACAGTTTTTAGTTTCCTCCACTAACAAGCTTGTCAATTCTTACAGAAATGCAGCGTTGTTTTATTAAATAAACAACCCTTAGCAACCTCTACAATGTTTCCATGGCAATTGCATAGAAGCTCACTTGTGCTCAGTTGCCGACCAGAACGCAGTAAATACTATGAGAAAAAATTTATGAAGTAAACAACGTCGTTTAAGATAATTTTTTCGTGAAAAATAAAATCTTGTATGCACCATGAGCGTTACTAGATCCTAACGCCCATCGGGCAACATTCAATGTTACCCTCCGGGCGTTAGGATCTATATAACGCACTTGGTACATAAATAGCTATTTCAACCGATTAGAAGGCTCTTTTTTGTATACGTTGCTTATATCAACGGGCGATTACCGTGATTATTTCATTCATGCTAAAATACACGTTTTTGATTGGTTGAAATGATTGTGTTTATAAGCAATAACACCATGTTTTCGATTATTTCGGCTCCTGATTGGCTATTGGATACCTACATGCTGTGTTTTCGTTTCTGTATTTCGCTTTCTGATTCGTAGGCAGTAGGGTAGTTTAATTAA
This sequence comes from Chrysomela aeneicollis, assembly GCA_029955515.1. Classification (NCBI taxonomy): domain Eukaryota; kingdom Metazoa; phylum Arthropoda; class Insecta; order Coleoptera; family Chrysomelidae; genus Chrysomela; species Chrysomela aeneicollis. The sequence continues at coordinate 25,729,973 of JARUHQ010000005.1, forward strand.
ACAACGACTTATTAGTTGCAATCTGTCATAGTATTTTCCGATTCCCTGGTAAATAAATGAATGCCACTACACCAAATTTTTGTCTGAACTATGATAAACACACACTATTAATATGTATCCACTTCATTATCCACAAAATCTGGACAATTTCAGCATCAATAGAATTAATCTAATGTAACCTAACCACACAAATTGTTACAACAATCATAATGAATTTAGCTCAACCAGACATTATTATGATACTTCTGGCATATTTTTGAACAAACTCGTAAAACTCGAAGCACGTGCGGAAGATAAAATTTAATCGATTTTTGAAAAATCATTTAATTACGTATTTATGAATTCTGTTCTGAACTTTATAATATTTGGGGTTAATTAGGGTACACACATCGAGACACACATCAATAACCTTTGAATTTGGCCACAAGGCATTGGGATTCTTCAAAAAATTAATTAGCGTTATAGATTAATTTTTTTCACCTTCATTGTGTATGATAAATATATAAATTCTGTGTGTTAATCTCAACCGATAAGTTCATTTTCATGTTAGATTGTTATTATTATGGATATATTCAACGTTTTGAAGCATCATGCAGGAATCTTATGTTATATTTCACTCTTTGAGAAACCATAATTTTTTAAATTTTAAAGATTCGCTCTCACCTTTCACTCACCCTCATTCATTGATTCACTCATTCATCTAACTCATCCTGGCATCGAAACCTAGTTCATTTGCCACAGAACATTTTTTAATTATATTTTTGTATGTATGGACAGAACACGCTACACCCAGTCGCCTCGCCTTTTTTGTTATTTCTATGTTTTTTCTCCTGCATATTTGAATTCGCCAAGAAATCCGCTTTATATTAAAAACTTTTTTAGTTCGTTTCGAATAAATATTGAAATTCTAAGAAGGTGGCTTATAGTTCAGATTTTTCATTTTCATCATGGGATGAATGTGAGCAACAGAATTATGACTTGAACTAATGCTAATTAGTTTCAATGTAGAAATTTGTCCGATATTACCCTACCTACACAAATCTAGGTATCAATATAGTACTCTATATTTATTTTATTCTCAATTCACGACTGGACGAATATCACTTCACCAAAACCATTAACAGTTCCCCGGTTTTCCCAACTATGTCCAGCGTATCTCCCTATAATTCGATAATTATCCGTCATTTTCGATAATATCGCTGATTCTTGACATCATCGATAATTTTGTGTGGAAAGAACGACCGCTCGCTGGCGGAAAAGCGCCCTACCGTCACGCTCCTCCGGGATGCTGTGCGTAATGAAACGAGCGGCGTTGCCTTGACAACGTCGGCAGCATTAAGAACGCCGCCGGGTGAAAACCTCCCTTATAGATTTAAACGGGTAGTTTCGTGAGCGCCCAGGGACGGGTTTGCCCAAGAAAATTGTATCCTACAGAGGCATCCATCATAACTTTACAGGGTGGAGAACTGTGAATGATAAAATATGAGAAGTCGTAAGCACGATGCTTCATTGGTTTTGTCCATGGTTTGCTAAGGCAAAAAAATTGTATCTATAATAATTAGAAAATTCACCAATAGCAGATTTTTCATTTGAAATTTCCTGGAGAGCACCAAACAAAGTGAGATCAGTTTTTTATTCAAATATATCATTAAAATTATTACCGATCCATATTAATTTCAAACACAGTTTAGGTGACAGACAACGAGCATGAAATAACTACTTTTCTGGTTAATGCCACGCAGAACATTGAATTATATTGCGTTTCAGGAGTGAATAAACATTTGCGATCTGCACTCACAGTGTGAATCTTGGCATGGCCTACGATCAGATATAATTCAATGTTCTGCATGGTATTAGCCAGGAAAGTAGTTGTTTGCTGCTCGTTGTCTACCTGTCACCCAAACTGTGTTCGAAATTATGGATTTTTAAGACGTGGAGCGTCTTTATTTTATTTTTGTGATGCTTTGTCTAATTCATGACTGTCTCTTTTCTATGATTTCAAATGGAAATCCCTGCAAGAATGCTTGTATCTTAGATACACCGCATTCCAGAAGGTTTTTAAAAAAGGCCAGATTCGTCGTGCTTTATAAATAGACCATAATTAATTGATAAGGATAAATGGGAATCGCATAATGAGGTGACTCAAGTCAGATTGATCATTTGGAGATGAAAAAAAAGTAAGAGTGAATTATCTGAGAAATATCAAACTTCTGGTGATTAATGCATGACTGCTGGGTCATTGATAAGATTGTTCATAAGCATAATCATGAAGTCCAAAAAAAGGTTGTATGTACTTTGTAAGATTCAATGAATATGACAAAGGGTTATAGTACAAAATTCTTTACGAGTAAATCTCAAACGTTTTCGGCAACAATTGCCATCTTCAGGAGAGATTCTTGTCAAAAATCTATACAAAAAGTCAGGCTAGGGGAAGATTGCACATCAACACTCTTATTCGATTCAAATTAGATTTTGAGTGTGCAATCTTCCCCTAGGCTGACTTTTTGTATAGATACAAGAATCTCTCCTGAAGATGGCAATTGTTGCCGAAAACGTTTGAGATTTACTCGTAAAGAATTTTTCCTATTTTGGTTGTATAATGAAGTCATTGTACAACGCAAATGCGTGTCGAAATAGCCTCTATTTCGATATCTTTTTTTTTTATTATTCAGAGATTGGTACAATCGAACTGTCAAATGAAAGTCAGAAGAGTTAGGCCCAGTTTACTTCTGAGCGATTTGGATTTTGGTGATATTAACAGTGAAAAACTCAATGTTTTAATTGGTAAATTTCAATTCAGAGTGTGATTTTATTTAAATTCATCAATAAAAACAATTACAACATTGAATTTTTCACCGCTCGTATTGCAATAATCAAAATCGCTCAACTGTAAACTGGGCTTTACGCTTGTGCGTCAGATTTTAATTATTTCAATGTCATCATTGTTACCAATCGAAGATGTTTCTGTTATTTATCTATATCAAATTCATTTTTTCCTTCAAATCAATTCAAAATAGAAAAAATTGCATATGACACACGTTTTATAAGACACGTTGTCGCACTTGTTCACTTGGAACACTCCTCGCGTCGCACGTCGTACTCCAAACAACGCGTGCGACAAAATAGCGTCTTATAAAACTTGTATCATAATATACTATTGTACTATAGCCCTTTGTCATATTCATTAATCATGAAGTGTTAGTGACAAGTTACAGTTTTTAAACCACCCTTTAGAAGCTGTGATATTCGAACTAGACAGGATATTTTCAATTATCTCATTGCATGCGAAAGAGGGTCTGAAGAAGGGAAATTGTCATTTTCGAGGTGGAGAATTGATAATCGATACGTTTCATTTTCACCTGCTTTTCCATCAACTCATAGCAGATTTTTTCCAGTAGGAAATTTAAATTATCCAATATTTTCAATAAACGCGTAGACCAATATTTTTCCATTATTTTTCGTACCTACTATAATTCTTTATGACTGACCTTGACACACGTTGGGCAGACGGGAAAATTAACCTATGTCAGATTCAAGGATCATCTGAATTATTTATTTTTCTCTTTTGTTTCAGCCAAAAAACAAAATGGCACTGCTTTCCGGACGAACAGTCTGGGCAGCGGCACTAGGAGTCCGCCTGCGGAAAGAAAAAGCAAATTTTCGATAGGAAAATTGCTCAGGCCTTGGAAGTGGAAACGGAAAAGAAAATCGGATAAGCTGGAAGCAGTTTCTAGAAGTAAGCTAAGATTGATGTCGCCGTGGTCGTTTTTTTTTTTCAACTGTGATAATTTTTCAGCTTTAGAAAGGAAAATTTCAGTCCGAGCCAATAGGGATGACCTGGTGTTGAAAGGAATCCTCTTTCCAGAAAGTCCCTTATCTCCCCCTAAATCCGAGCCAGGTTAGTATATTTTTGTCCATTGAGACAATCAACTATCCATCTAACTCACCTGATATGACACCAATTTATCTCACCACAGATGATACCTCTAGAAAATTGCTTGTTTCAAGTGATGATTATTATCAAAGGAAAGTTCAATGAATTGAAAACAACCGATGTTATGAGTTCTAATGGCAGCGCCATCTAGCGTATAAAATTCAAAATAAGCGGTATATGCTGTGAAGGCCTCTTTAATATTCTCTGTGCTTGAATCGTACATCTAGTTAGGAATTTTCGCCACCAGGGTTAAAAATATTCCACGTATTGATGTTTCAACGCAAATAATTAGATTTGCATTAGATACTTTTTGCCATTATTATCAGCTGATTGCTAAATTTGATAATTATTTTCCAAGTAAGTATCTAATTAGCAGGTATTATATCATTTAATATAGAATGTGTTTATGAACAAATCTTTACTCACCATACTTTTTGACTCCAGTTTTTGATATTTTTCGAAAATCAACTTCCTATATGGAACTTTGATAGAATCATTTTAGCGAAAAAAATATATTTCTTTGAACATATCAATTCAAAGTAATCAACTAAAAATGCATTCATCCCATTTAAGATGGCATAGAATATCGAAACTTTCAATCATAGTTTTCAGTACTTTAAATTGGATTACTCATTCTAATGAATCACCCTGTACATAATGTTACCGAATACTTGGTTTATTTTCCACACGGACTGTTCCTAGTCAAAAGTAATGGCCTGAGTGATTTCAATGTCCACTGATGATTTCATCGGATATCGAAGATTTCAATTCTGAAATTAATTTTTTATGGGACAAGTGAGTGTCATTTCCATTTCAGTTATTTCATTTTTCCGACATCTATTCGAATTCGTTTTCTGTGTACCTACTATTTCAATTATCTCCATGTGATTAACATGAGCATATAGCAAGGCTAGAGAAAATTCTATTTGAAAAAGTATGTATTTTACAATTTTCGGAAAACTTCAGTTGTACAGTTGTGTGCATAAAAAAGTCGTACAGCATTTATAGGCTATTTTGAGTCGGGCTTGTCGATCTTAATTAAACTTCTTATCGACTTTGACAAGTAGTGTGTACGTGTACTAATTTTTTATGAATCATAGGCAGGTTTACACCATACAAACCATGTACGACTTTTTTATGCATATGGACCTTCTTTGAAAGAAAAAGGTAATTGAACAACCAAGCTTTCCGACTTTGAATAAAATTCCCACACAAAAAAAATATTTAAAAAGTAATGAATAAATAAAAAGAGGCCTATAATTTATTTTTCTGCAACAGACTCAAAAGTCGTACATTTTTGTTTTGCTTGGCTTTGAAGAAAATCCCCACACATAAAAAAATTATGAATGAATCAAAAGAGGTCCATAATTTCTTTTCGAGCAAGCGACTCGAGAGTCGGCTCGGCTTCAAACAATGTACAGGGTGTCTTACTTAAATGTGTTACCCCCTTCGAGACCCCCTTTCATCCTCGTAATTTTCAATATGTTTTGGTAATTCGAAAACTTCTAGAATTATTTTTCCTTACAGCAACAAAATTCAGGGTGGCTCGAAGAAAATCTTTGTTCAAATGGGATGTTATAAATTTTTATTCATAATTCGATGGAACCTGCCAATCTCAATTCAAAAATATATATCATTCATATATTATTGTTGAATTAAAAATAGGAACAACCGCAGAAAATTCGTAAAAAATTATTCCAGAATAGTTTTTTAATGACGAAAATATGTTAATATTTTTAAGAATAAAGGGGGGTGACAAGAATGTTTGGCAATATTATTTTGAACAGAATCACCTCCTCAATTTTTTGTGCACAATTCAACAGTTCTATGCAGTCGCAGATCGATGCGAGTTATTTAATTTTCGATGGTGCAGAAATGCTTCGAATTCAACTTCTCTCAAATTCCCGAAAAAAAAATCAAGAATGTTCATAATCACCTCTGATCTAACCCCGTAGGTGAAACAGTTCCATCCCCCTACCCCCCCAACGGCGCCCAGCACGTGCCTGGTGCTGCCCCCAACCCGTCGTTCAACGGCGGCGGTGGGGACCCGCCCACGCCCCAGCTGGGCGGCCACAAACAGCCGCCGCCCCCGCACCACCTGCCGCCCATGAACGCCGCCCTGCTGCAGCAGCAGCTGCTTCAGAATCCGCACTTTGCACAGGCCAGTGCCAACAACAACAACAGCGGGGGGTTTTCCGGTGAGTACCACAATGTTCCATTCCTCCTATCGATCAATCAATCAAGATATACTTGATGAGGAAGTTTCCTTAGACAGGATTCTCAGAAACTTGTTGTTTGAATGACTAGTCACAAACATAACATTGGTCCTTCGAGCCGGATGGTATTTCCATTATCCACCATTCAATGTGGACGTTTCCTTCAGAAGGATCCTCATAAACTTATTGCTGAATAGCTAGTCACAAATATAACATTGGTCCTTCGAGCCGGATGGTTTTTCCATTATTCACCAGTCATTGTGGAAGTTTCCTTCGAAAGAATCCTCACGAAATTATCGTTTGAATAACTAGTCACAAACATAACATTGGTCCTTCGAGCCGGATGATATTTCCATTATTCACCATTCAATTTGGACGTAAGTTTCTGAACTTGATTTGGTTGAGCCTATGGACCGAAAAGAAGAAGTAGAAAGCTGTTGCTTGCACTGTTGCCAGATTGAAGTCGCTAATTTCTTGGATGAATTGAATTAAATATTCATTAAAACATGGAATATTTAAGTATCATAATCAACTTCAAAGAAAAAATTCGCAGTGTCAACATCATTTTGTACCAGACTAAATGTTATCAAAATATAATTCAGTTCCTTTTGAACTATTAAACGAATAATACATTGAATGTCATAGCAATAATATGTTAATGCAGAATATCCGATTATTCAGACATATCGATAGTTCCGGCAACTGTGTACAGGCACAAAAGTCCTCATTTCAACCGTGCGTTCCAGCTTTTTATTCAAGGGTTCAAGACTTTCCTAGGTAGTATATCTTCAGAATGGTGGAGGAGTCAATACTACATTTTTGAGAATTTTTTTCTCAGTCAAATTTTATCGCACGAGAAAGATAAAAAATGCGTATTCGAAAAAATAATGCGGAATAAAAATCTGAATTTCAGAAACTTCCCCATTACCTAAAGAAATGTATTCTTTATAGCAGGAATGAAGCTCAGAATCATCTCCACAACATTTATTTGGTTAATCTTGATAGAGAACAATGATTTGAAATGACAGAAGTTGGTGTTCTGTGAGATTTTGTAAGGAGATTGGTAAGACCATAGAAATAGATCAGATATTTGATAAATTCTAAGAAGATTATGACTGCGACTTACATTTGTTTCGATACTGTTATTGATTGTACTTTTTTATTTTGCATAATGGTGTTTTTTTACCTATTTTGATGTCAGAAAAAAGAAATGTTTTGGTTTAGCATATGATGGATTTTTCTGGGATATTTTTAAATGCTTATTGATAGCACCTGCAGCTTTAATTTTGGAATCAATAATATCTTGAATCAAACATAAATATTATTTTCACCACTACAGGAAAACGTAACCAAATATAAAAATAATTTCAACCATCTTATATACACACGAACATTGTTTTTGACAAAGGCCAGCAAGCAATATTGCATTTTTCTATAATAATAACCCAAGTTTAACGATCGTATATACCTCAAGGAGCTTTTGGAGGTCAGTGAAGAGCTTTTTATGTGAAATTGAGAAGAAGAAAATATTTCGCCAGTCCTCACTGTTTTATTTCTCCCGGGCGTGTCGGTAGCCACTACCTCATATAAACTCCAATCGTGAGCTTGACCGATCTTGACAAAAATCGATTCCCTTGGTGATTACGAAGGTTCGTGCACGAAATATAATATATATCCTTGAAAATGACGTGGGACAACAATAGACTTTTAAATAATTACAGGAGTAAATTCGTAGGCCTGTGTTCAGTTGTGAATATATTTCTAGTCAGACGAACACGAATTTTGTGCCTCTACATTCATTTTGGCATCGAAAAGTAGTCATAAAATTCCAGTAGATTTGTTCAGTTCACCGAAATGGATATAGTGAATATTGGAAAATCACAAATTGACACATACAGTGTCACACATAAAGTTCGCGACATATGGAAGTTTTTTTATTAATAGATGTAAAGAAAATTTGACTCCGCAGTTAGTTAAAATGAGTAAAATACAGAATCTTTACTTTTTTCATGTGCTACTCCAAACCTGTCAAATTTGATTTTTTTTTCGAAAATCCTCAAAAAATCAGTTTTATTTCTGAAATTTCGAAAAATGCCAGAGAAAAAAGTTGCTCAGTTTCCAATTTTATACTTTTGTTCCAAATTTGGAGTCTCTACTGTCACTGTAATTTTTTGAATCTTTCGCTGTATCGATTCGAACGAAACATGATTCTAATTTCATAATTTTGATGAATATAAGACTTCAATATCATATCTTGCCCAGGAAACACCCACATTGGCCTGTTACCAGAAAATAAAAAAAATGCATTTCCAGAAATTCGTTTTTCTTGTTGCAAAGTTTTTCATTTAATTGTTAAACTGATGTGGATTTTCAATGTATGGACGTTAATATGTCAGTAATCGTATAAACGAATTTCTCTTCATTCTTATTACACTTGTATTTCTTTTTTAATAGATTTTTATCCAGTTTGATTATTTTTCTGACAAACAATTTAGTTACAAACAAACCCGAAATATCATACTTTTCTGTAAACTAAACAATGACCTACAGTTTCATAACTATTCAAAAAACTTTCGTTTTAGCGATTTGTACTAGACATGATATAAAATTTCGTGATTTTAAACAATACAAGACTAATGCAACATCTCGGGATGAAAATAGTAGGTATCTACATCTACAAATCGAAATATAATTTTCACTTAGTAGTAGTCGAAGTGATAGTAGTGAGTCCAAATTTGGAACGAATTTATAAAATTGGAAACTGAGCAACTTTTTTTTTGGCATTTTTCGAAATTTCAGAAATAAAACTGATTTTTTGAGGATTTTCGAAAAAAAAATCAAATTTGACAGGTTTGGAGTAGCACATGAAAAAAGTAAAGATTCTGTATTTTACTCATTTTAACTAACTGCGGAGTCAAATTTTCTTTACATCTATTAATAAAAAAACTTCCATATGTCGCGAACTTTATGTGTGACACTGTAGAAAAAACTAGAAAGTCGATAGAGAGTTGATTTTTGTGAATCAGATAAGAATATGGGTTTCAAAAAGAAGTTCTTGTATTTTTCAACAGAAAACAACTATTTTTTATTCCTGGTCAATACTACACAACATATTGACTCAATATATCGATTTGATTTAACCATTTCCATAATATTATTTGATAATAAATATGTGATCTCTCATTATATAATGTTTTTATGTGATCAGTAGACCATAAAAAATGACATTCATTCTACAAACTGGACTAAATTATGTAGGTATCTCAATTGTCAACAAATTACATATGTATGAATACATTTCGTTTATACATTTAGCGCCATCTGTTAGAATAGTCTTCACCTTTTGGACTCTTTGTAACATACGATCTTCGAGCATTGCACGATTAGATGGCGTTAACAGTACTCATAATAACGAATAACTTGACTTTATGATCAATCATCGACCCCACTTCCTCATTCGCTCAAAATTGCTGAGATTCCTGACATTCTATTGTTTCATTGCTAATTTTTTCTGCTTCTAGTCTTTTAATTATGCTTCATGAAATTTTTCCTGACCTACAGGGCAAGTTTTCGAAATTTTTTACAATATAAAAATATGTTGATGTTGATTAACTTTCTTTAAAATTCATTGACTGGTGACCAGTTTTTCAAAAACAGCAATTTCAGATTGTTTCCCAAAGTCTGGTTGCCTAATGTTAAAAATAATGAACTCCGTATAGGGCGTTACTATTTTTTTGGCGAGATCCGTCTTTGATTTTTCTTATATTTTTTATCACATCTCCGGATTCTACTTAGAAAAGATTGGGGAGACTGCAAAGGTGAAGAGATATTAACATTGCAAGGTTTTTGTTACGATTTTCAACAAGATTTGACGAAATTTCATTATTTTCATTAAAATTTTGATTGTCGTTGCCGTTGCCGTCAAGTTAATTTTTTACGATTGGTGGATGTATAGAAGACCTGCTACTATTGGTGGCTACTTTTTACAGAGTTTCACAAGTTATATTACCATCGATTATCTATATCAAGTCCAGTATTGAAAAAGTTGCTCACCGTTTTAGTTCAGTACCTGAAAAAAGACAAATCAAATAATTTTCTATCGGTGCACAACTCTATTAGCTGCTAATCCGGATGTTAGCGGTAAACTTTTACAATATAAAACGTGCAAATCGCGATGGAACCTTCTTGTTGATGCAACGTTTTTGTTTACCTCTGAATGTTCTCTCATTTGCACAGTTGCGCTCTGTTTGATTCGTCAAAACAACATAATTCCATCACAACCTTGGACGGGATTCACGATCGGTCTAGTTTAGTAGATGTTTGACCCAAAAAAAGTGTGTTATTTGTCATTCAGGAAGACTTCTCATTTGAAATTCCATCGATTTACCAGACACTTCAGCTGGATATTAGCATTTTCCCCATTTTTCTCTGTTATTTCAACCGAGGCATTTGTCTTCTCGGCACATTAGTCACTTTATAACTGGCTTCGAGGTTTGTCAACCACCACCTCTTCATCATTCCATCAACAAAGACCATCAATCCCTTCCAACATTTCCTGGTTCCCCTATTACACGTCCATCTAGGAATATAAAGAGGGAAGGTGGGAGCTTTTTGAGAAGAGCTTGACTGACACGTGTGATTTAGGGAGCGATTCAACGGTCCAAAATACATTTTTACAGCTTATGAATGAAAAAGTTGGCTCTCCATTTTTGTTACCTTTATCCAGAATTCGAAACTCCAAGATTCATTTTGGTAATTGATTAACTCTCGAATTCACTCAGATTTCCCAAGAAAGCGTCGACTCACAAATTAATATTATATTTTGATTGGACATTTCAAAATGGCTATAATGATTTCATATCGGATATAAAATGGATGATTTTGCCCAACAAGCTTTTGGATTTGTTACTCAAAGAAAAACCTAAGTCAGACAATGAAAGACATTATTTTTTCTTTTTAGAGCGTTACGTTTGTTTTCAAAATTATATTTGCGTTTATTCTATTCCAATTCTGTATTGAATTTTTTCATGATCACAAAACTCACCATCTTAGAGCCGGTCCGATCACATTGACGATTTGATTGAATTGCTGGTCAAAATTAGCAAAAAAAAATTGTTTGCGAAGAGTGCTTTGGAAACAACGCCAACAATTTTGTTTAAACTAAATTCTGACAGTTCATTTGAATTTGTAACCTTGCTTACATACATAGAAAAGATGTAAAATAAAAGATGCCCGAATAATCCACCATTAACTTCTTAACACAATTCTACTCCTTTCTCCAAGTTCAAGAATCAAATTTTAGAAGAAAGAATGCTCGTATTATTATTTATGGGAAATGAAGAAAGATTTCATAAAATTGTATCCATCGATGATATTGCTGAGCTGAGAAGAAGAAGTAAAGTTGATTCTAGAAGTGAAGAACTTTGTTTTGTTTTGAGAAGCAAAAAATCTTCTAGGTTACCTGTCATGTCGTTTCTAATTTGAAACCTAACAAAATGGTTTTTTTTTTCAAGGTACTCTTCGCAAAAACGATTTTTTCCCAATTTTTATCAGCATGTTAGATTCAGATATATCGTGTAATACTTACGTGTTAAAAAAATAACAGTATCTTCCAAAATGCAAAAATTCAATGAAAATCAAAGTTGAATGTTGTTGTTCTGACATTAAGAAAGCAATAGAAAATACAATGAAAGATTTAAAATCCTTGTGAAAAGTGCCTCAAAAGCCTATATTTTGTATTGTTACCATAGCAACTAGAACAATTTCCGGAAATTTTCCTCTTTTCCTGTTTGACGTTTATAGGTTTGAATGAAATTCACATTTAACTTCAGATATTGAGTCCCACTTCGAGTTTCTTGTAAGAATATTACATTGTTTTTTTTAGTATACTTGGGATAACGAAGCCGAGCTTGCAAAATTTGCTAGTCAAACAGAGACACTTTTTATCCGAATGAAAAATGCTATTTTTTTCTGCAACCAAAAGAATTGATATCAGTTTATAAAATGTAAGTGAAATAACCACCATTGTGGCTCAAGCCAATCTATCGTTGACCAATTTTCTGGCAGGAAGAGGCCAATTAGACAAAAAAGAAGAGGAGGAAGAACTAACCTTACCTTTCATGTTGATAAGCCAATCCAGAACACGTGATCAAAAATGGCTGCCTTAGGGCACACACGAAGTGTTTTGTCTATTTGATTACATGTGTTTTGTGTTTATAGTTTGAATTTGTTTTTTGAAGGTTTCAAAAGTGAATACAATGGCTTGTGATAATAAAAGTGATTATCTGTTATCGTTAGAGACTGAAGATAAAGACATTGCATTACGATATAAGGAAAAAATCAGAGTCGTTCAAGGCATCGATCCTTTCACTCTGGTGGATCAGTTAAAGCAGCTGGTTTTCCTAAAATTTTGAATCACATTTCGCAACAAATACCATCATGAAAAGTTATGTAACTTTTTACCTTTCAAAAAATGTTCAGCACATACTTTAGCATACTTTAGTTTAACTTCTGTGAGATCTTCCCCTTTGATTGCTTTCAACCATCTTTCTCTTCGGATTTTTGAGAGTTCATACAATTCTGTTTTGTGTGCAAAATGTAGTACACTGGGTATATTGAAAAACTTCACATCATCACGATTTCCTCGACTCACACACTTAACAACACAACAATTATTTGGCATGTTTTTGTAGCTCTATCTTCAATTTTATAAGAAAATTCACAAATCACAATATAGTCTAAACACAGAATATTCACAAATGAATGTTTAAATTCGTTCTGGAGTTAAAACTAATTTCAAATTAAAATCAAAAGGTTCAAATAGCTTAGACTTCTAATGCACTCAAAACGATTTGTATGCCCTAAGGTATCCATCTTGAATTTGATTTGACAGCGTCTTGGTTTGGTCTATATGTAGAGTTTCCTCAGCAGAAAAAGTATATTTCTTCCAACTTTGTGGAATGAAGTCGCTATTTTGTTTTTCTTTTAGCGTAATCTTAACTGGAGTCATTGTGTGAAATTTTCTTGCTTTAATTAAGAAAAGAAAATTCTTGTTGGAACACGTTTGAAAATATTAGTGTTCTCGAAAAAAATTTCAGCAATAATTGAAGTTCTAGTAGTATTATAATTTAGTAAGTTTACTTTTTTTTCTTCGATAATTCAAATACGAAAGATGACACTTCAAATTTTCTTCCCGCTAACAATTGTCCAGCATGAAAGTGCGCATCTTCGCCCCCAATTTAACCACAACGTATCCCTTACAATAACTGAAATAACTGAGATCCCCACGGGCACCCTTTATACTCTAAGATCCCTCCGCCCGTAGCCGAGCCTCGTTTTCCCACCGCTAGGCGGCGCCACCGTCGCTCAAACTCCCGGTCTCGCTCTGTGGCCGCCATTCTGTCGTTTCTCGACCGCCGTCAGTCGTTACGCGGCGCTGTCTCCGAACGATCACTCTGCCGAACCGCCGTCGCGACGACGACGCCTGAGGGGGAACGCGTCTGCCGTCCGAAACGTGGTCGAGCGAGCCGCTGCCCCCCGTCGCCCCCATGGGGGCCGCAACCGGGGGGGGCAAGTGACAGGTGACGGGGAGGCCCGTCGTGCATCCATGATGGGTTACATTATGGGTTGCGCTTGTTTCAAAGGTGAATTATTGAATTAGTCGTTGTGTTCGACGTGGATTTTTTTTTTGAATGCGATATGGAAATTTTGCGATATCGAGTGGTGAGCGTAACTGGGCAGGCAGTGGCGTAGTTGATCCTGAGTAGGCTCTTTTTATTTGTGGAAACATGATGCGATAAAACGAAATACATCTGATTTGTTCGCGGTATGAATTCATCCATTCCATAGTTACAAACCAAAATTGCTGTTAAAAAACCAATTTACAAACTTTCTCAATATAGTTTTTTACATTTTGTAATGAAGTAAATTTGTGCTGGAAGACTTTATTGTCACTACTAGAACTTGAATTATTGCTAGAAATGTTTTCGAGAACACGAATAATTTAAAAAATATATTCTGGCCTACGGCTAGTGTTTCATCATCTTGTCAAACTCGTATGAAATATCTAATTTCCGCACGAGTTGTACACTATACTTTTCCGACGACCTACATGAAAAACAGGTAGGTAGGTATGTCTGATTTTAATTTCGCATGACTGTATTACCTACTTACAAATCATTTTTACAGGAAACCAATTCAATTGCCTGAAGAAGCATATAAGAAAATGTATCACACAAAGAGAACAAATTTTATTGAACATTTAACAAAAATATTTGGGTACATTTTGGTCTGTATTTATGAAATATTGGAAAAAATAATTATTGATTGTAATCTTTTAACAATTGTTCAGTACTAACGGAAGACTATTATTTTCTTTTATCAAACCATAGTTGCATACTTTTGGGAGAGTATAATCTACCATTTCATCGTTGGATGACATTGCAGCAAAGAAAACTGAACAAATTATACGTTTTGGTACATATCTACTTGGTAAATCACATTGACACTATAATGTTATGAATTCGTTTGTAGATATGTCATTGTCACAGCATGGTCACAGCTACCTATGAGTAAAAATCAGAGTATAGTTAACTATATTAGGTAATCGCACCAATCGCACTAGTGCGAAATATCTTATTTTGTGTACTAGTTTACAGTGCGAAATGATACGTATTTCAGGTAGGTCGTCGGAAAAATATTTTGTGTATCTAATTGAAGCTACAGTGGTATTCGGTAAGCAAATTCAACACCAAGACTCCAGTTAAGATCATGCTGAATAAAATAAATAAATAAAAAAAGTTGTATTTTCAGTTGGTTAATATGACACAAAAATCAGTGACGGGCTATGATTTTCGCCATAAATATCAATCTGGTGACCTTCTGCGACACCACTGTTTTTTTTTATCAAAAACCTGGAAAATATAACACTTAAGAACACCTTGTATATTCACTTTTGAGTTTAATTTGTCAGAATTGAAAGACCCACGCAGAATATTTCGCAACGATCGAAATGTCGACAATTTGTAAACATCCGATATATGGAATGTTATGATAAAGCATTTAAGAAAATTTTATGGAGGAATTCAAAACAGTTATTGTGCCACTTTTCAGTCCCATTTCTGCTGCATGCGAGGAAATCGAAAGATAAAAGAATGGAAAATATACCAGAAGGGTTAGACATTTTTTTCAATTGTCCCTAGAAAATTTCCTTGGAGAGTATCGAGCAAAATATAACCAATATTTCAAATTAACTTTTTTTCTTAAAATCCTTCAATAGTAAGTGGATATTGAAAATCAACCAAATTTTGGTGGTTGACGAAAATAATACCATTCATTAATATTTTCAAGTTCCATTTAGTTTTTTATAGCAATGGTCAAGAGTTCGTTTGCATTTCTAATTTAATCATTTCTTGACGCAATTGACCAATTATGATCAATTAAGTGTGCAATAAATTTCCATTATGATGCTCCATTGCATGATTCTGCTGGATAACATTAACATGTTAGGAAGGAATACTTTACAGGATCAATATCGTATCCAAACATGATAGAACACAATAATTTTGACTGACTATCATGTCCTTGGAATTTGGATTACATAACAAAATTGCATCAAAATATCCAGTGCCTCGTTATTTACCTCTCTAATCAAATTTCTTGTTTCACGTGTTTTATTTAATTGTCACTTGCAAAATATTGTTGCCAAGGTATCCATAAATGTACAGTGTGATGCATTTAAAATGGAAGCACCCTTATAAAACATATATTTTCTATCGATTAAGAGTGAATTTCTATATTTTTTTGGTGAATATTATACCGAATCTAGTGGCTCAGTGATAATTTTCCTAATTTTCTATTAAATTAAATATATAAATAAAATTCTGATCAGCCATAAGTCGAGACAAAATGTCTAAAATTGAATAGATGGGTTTATTGATAGGTGTCTTTCGAATTTTATTCCATTGAATCTTTATTTATTCAACTTAATTGTGAAACCTTGTGAATCCAGTGGTGTAGTAAGATTTTTTCAGGGATCAGTCTAATTATTTTTTTGAATATTATCGTTAAAAAATAGTTATTGGCCCTGATAATGAAGAAAGCATGTTAGTCGGTTGCAAAATGTAAGTTTTATGAGTGTGTCCAAATGCGTCTAATATTTCCAAAATAAACGAGAATTTGAAATCATTTTGACATATTTTTTCAATTAAGTCGTGACTAATTCGAAATATTCAGGCGTAACGGATATATTGTTGGAATTAATGAGCAATTCCTACGTGCCTTGAAGGATTGATGATCATTTTTGTAAATGGTCATGCATAATCGTGCTAGTATTGAATAGCCATGCATTCCTTCATACTTACCGATATCATTTTCAACTGAAAATTCCATTTGTTGTTTAGGTTGCATCGATAATCTAATTGACCGTATAGTGGAAGTCTTTTGTTTAGGAGGTATGTTTTTTCCTATTTCATTGTGATTAATCCACAAAGAATGCGGTCAGATATAAGGTCTTTCACGAAAAGCTGAGTTGAAGGATAAAATTGGAAAACTCCTCGAAAATTCTTGTACGGAGGTTGTCACAATTAATTTTTTTTGTTTTTCGATAAATGATTTTGTCTCAAAATAGTGAAATTATTGTATTATATATTTTCTCAAGAATCGAAATTTGGCTCCAATTTCTATATAACCTGTAAACATTTTCTGGAAAGTTTACAATGATTTGAAAATGTCGTTTGACTCATTTAGATCCTGAGAAATTATTTCGTTCCGAAAAATTCAAGTAAATTACTCTTCTAGATAATGGGGTTATATTTAGAGTCATCGAGGATTTATAGAACACCAGTATTATATAGGGTATCCCTTCAAAATAGGGAAGTTGGGTTATATAGTACAAATATTCAGAAAGTTAATTTCCTACATGATGACTCAGCTCGTATTGAAAGACATTATATTTTGGTATCCTAATATTATATGTTTTACTGTAAATATCTTCTTTCGAACACATGCAGAATTAATCTGTTATAATAAATGAAAAATTTGTAATATACCCATCTTTCATTGAAAAGGTACACCAAATTTTCAATGATTTTTATCTTAATATCAGGATCAATGATACTTTTTATCATTGATGCTGATTAGAGTTTTTTTTAGTTTATTGCAGATCTCCTTTTTTAAAATCAAATATAGAGTTGTATCAATAATTTAGAATATTTGTTCGTCATACTTCGATAATTCTTTTATGCTGGCGCCGCAATTTTTCTTTTTCAGGAATTTATGAAATGCTGACTGTTATAATACCTTTTACAGTATCGCTCTTCGTTATCATGCCATTATGTATATCATCAAAACTGAAACGTAGCAATTCCACAACTATAAATAGAAATAAATCGATGTTTATGTAGTTTCATGAACTCAACTTTCAGTTCAACCCACGCGTTCACTATGTTAGGTCGTTGATTGAAAAAACTTGTATTTTTTCATTGGAGGGTTTTGATGACTCAGAAACGATTCTCTTCCAAACAAGCTGAAAGTCAGAAGACCATAGCCTGATGAATGTAAATTGTTCTGTAAGCCTGGAAAAGCATATATTGATAAATCGACAAACGAATGAAAACATTTTATGGTTCGTTCATTCGAAAATCGATTTTTTATGTTCCCATTTCGTGTCGGAATATCGTGATCAACAAAATGAACACAGGGACCAAATGATTCTTCCGGGTGTATACGAGGAATTATCGCTGCGCTCTTTTATTGGAAAACGGAAATGATTCGAGGCGAAGGAAAGAAATTTGGAGGAAATTGAGGAACATTTTCGAAGTGCCTCGACACCATGCATTTCGCTCTAAATATCCTCATCGGGTACATAAAATTTGACCTAGTGATATGTACTCTTGCAAATCAAATCATCAAATCCCTACACTAAAAATGCCTTGTTCGTTAATGTTTCAACGTTTCTATTTAACGACAGTGTATCATGTTTCAGTATCGGAATGGTTTTCATGTCAGGAAAGAGCACTAACTGGCGCAAATGTGTCATAAAAATGACGCAGTTCGATTTGTCCCACGACAGCAGTATTCTCACCTCTTTTATTGCGTCGGTCTCCAAATTTTTACGATGATATACCTACCTACGCTATACTTTTTACCAGATTATTCCACGAGAAGTACACTCAGGTTTATTTTGCAAGAAGTGTAGGTATAGCAGATGCGTGCTGTGTCCTGATTGGGTATTATGTAATGAACTTCCTATACACTTCCTATGACCTGGATTATACTAGGATTATACTAAGCATAGACATCGGATGTCATGAAAAATTCAAAGGAAATAGAGCGTGCATATTGAATACAGATAAATACACCATGCATTACTTTTATCGACGATTCGTTCAATGTATATAACGAAATTGAACGATTCTCTTTCGTTTGTGTTTTATTCCGGTCGTGGAACATTTCTTGATCTGTATTTTCTACACGCTATCATATCCAGACCTGACATGGCTTTCCCATTGTGACGACTCAATTGAAGTTCCTATATACAAATAATAAATTTAATCCCTTCTACCTTTGCTCTGATCTTCACTGCAAGAGTGGAACTGGTTGAAAGATAATCAGATAACTATGTTGAAAAGTCACGATTAGATTTCCACAGATATGGGAAGGTTTTTTGCTATATCGATACTATGGTACTAAATTTATCACCTAACATTTAATACTTATCACTTATGACAGATGTATCAAGGAAATATCATTGGTTGTGTTATAAAACCATTTTACACCTAAGACTCAAGAAGATGACCAACTTCCAACTTAAGAAATGGATGATAAATGATCATAAATGAAAATAGGAGATGCGCATGTTCAAGCAACGAAAAGTGACATACTGTTTCCCGCGATATTTGAATTTTGGGTTATATTTTCGAATATTATTTGTTGGTGTGGATAGTCTGTAATTATTTGGTTGCATTTATAATTTTTTTTATAATAGTGATGAGACCATGGGCATCATTTACTTCATGTAGTTTGCTCATGATTTTTGGATTGAAATACAAAGTTGAACCCATACATAGGAAAAAGAATACCCATTGCAACTCCATTTTTATTTGAACATGATGGATAATATGGATATTGAACAGTTTTCTATTTTGAAATCGATGTCATCAATAATAACTCCAAATTATAGCTATTTGTCAGATCAGAGGGATGCTCTTATGCAGCAAATTGCTTATGTTGGACTGACTACTATGTACACATGTCATCATAGAGGAAACCAGCGATGTACTGTGGAAAATTTATTGAAAAAATCGATTGGCATGGAATCTCAATGGAATTTTATGAAAAATTGAATATGCCAAACTCTATCGGTGCCCTTGATGGAAAGCATATTCAGATACAAAATACAAAACATGCTGGAATAGGATACTTCTCCTACAAGAAGACTTTCAAGCATAGTATTGATGGCTATCTATGATGCATCTCATGAATTCATCTTCATTGATGTAGGCTGTCCAGGATCAAATCATGATGGAAATGTATTCCGTAATTCAATTTTCCATTTCTACCTTCAGTTTTCTAAGATATATTTGGCCAATTGTTTTCCAGGCAGTTTTCCTGGCGAGTTTATTTTAGAATAACTACTTTTTTATCATAAATATGCCTGAATTCTTCAACTTGTTGAATTAATAGAGCATATCGTCCATGACACAAATAATATTTGATGAAAATTGAAGAAAGTTCTAACAAAAACAATAATAATAGATATAGGTTAGAACTTGCCAACGTCAAAATTATTTGTTCCATGTCAAATATTCCTAAATCTTAAGTTTTTTTATAACAGAATGAACTGATCAGCTCTTAAGTCTTAAATGTTAGGTGATAAATCTTAAATGTTGAAAGTTTTTATAAAGTCACCCTAGATAGAATTTTCCTTATATACTTTTCTCAAAGTCCTTTGTTTTGCGAAAATTTGCTTCACCTGAAAAAAAAGTTGATTATCCGATTAATTCTTTTGATAATATCTCAATAATTATCTTACGTTTGTATCTTGGTTCTTATAGATTTTTACTCAAAATTAAATGAGTAATTGAATAAGGACTTCATTAACATCAAATCGAGCTTTGTGAGATCCTCTTTCTTGAAGAAAATACAAGTTTGAGTTTTGGTTGCAATAAATTCTTCTAGATTAACAGATTGCATCTCTTGATGAGAAAGCAGTACGAAGTGTACTGTCATCCGCAAAGCTGTGGACAGGACAGGGCAAATCTAGCAGGTCTTTGATGTGTACTAGGAACAAAGTTTTATGATACGCCTTCAATATCGGAATTCTTTCAGCCTCCTTTAAAGTAGCATGGCAGTTTTCCACCTTCTACCACGATCTCATTTCCTGTTTTGTACAATGCATAAATTTCCTTTTTGTATGGCACGCAAGTTGCACACAGTATACAACAATGATGAATCGTAAAATTTACATTTCGAACTGAAATCGATATTCTTTGGATTCGTGCAGCTCTGAAAATGTTCGAATATTTGTATGCATGCGCGCTTCTGAATAATGAACAAAGTCCCATCTGGACTAGTATGCTCTTTGTTATTCGGGAACAATGAGTCTAATATTGAACCTATCTGCCACATGAATGGGCTTGCTACATCACAGTAAGGTGGATAGTCTTCGTTTTTTTCACTTTCGGGTTATTCGAAATCGAGGGGTTGACCACTAGGAGAAAATGTGTACACTGGAATTCCTATAAGCCGGAATTCCCCTGGAATTACCCGGAATTCCCCTGGAATTACCCGGAATTCCCATGGAATTACCCGGAATTCCTCCGTAAGAAATATTTCAATTTGAACAAATAACGATGATATTTTGAAACTAAATGTAAATAATACTCGAAATTCCGGGGAATTCCGGAGGAAATCCGGTGAAATGTGAAATATTTAGGAACATCACACACAAATTCATTCGGGATTCCTGAGGGGATTTCTGAGTTCAAGATAAACTTCAGACCTAGCTCCAGAGTGATGTCACTAAATATTACAGAATCTGAAAAATACCTGATTATATTGATATCAAAATTTCAAAATTTTTCATCAGTGAGGCTATAGGCTGTATTGTATTTTATCGAAAACCTCGTCGGAAACAGAATAAATCATCTGATGGTATCAATATTATCATCGGAAAATACCGAGGAACGTATGGACTGATTCTCCTCGGATTTCACTTTTTTCTGTTTTAATCCCTTCTTTTTCCAAGATCTGAATCCGTAAGAAGGAAAATCCAAGAAAAACATTTTTATTCAGAAGAAATTCAGCAAATCTAGGGTGTAAACTGTAAATCATCACATACAGGGTGGTTCACTACTAGCACGACAGAGATTTAAAGCGAAACTGCAAAAGTTTTTCTCATATCAGTAGTTCGTACGTTGATAAAGGGTAAATTTTGAAAGTATTTCGAAATATACAGGATTTCCCAAATATTGTGGCATTCTCCGGAATTCTTATCAATTGTACACCGGAATTCCCATGTGGTCAACCCCTCGTTCGAAATGAACAACTTCTGGTTTGACATCAAAATTTCGAAATAACTGAAGAAGAAAGATCTCATCGAAATGTTAGGTCATTTATATTGGAATATGAAGCAAAATAATGTCAATATACCACTCATTCAGTACCGAGAGTCATGCACTTTGCTTTTTATGTTTTCTGAAATTTTTGTTTATTCCGTAAATAACGTTAACTCAAGATTTTTTTGAGCGTATTAAAGCATCCTCAAACAATAGAAATCGACCCACTTAGGAGTATTTCATATGGAAGTGACTAAAGCAGCAAGCAGCCCAGGCGAATTTCACTCGACTACCATGATCATTCAAGAAATCCTCAAGTGTACAAAGGGCCCAATTTATCCCGCTTCGGTAACCCTATCCGCGAGTCGTCGTATTACCACCCGCTATAAAAAATTACCCTGCGCCATTTCGAAATATATCAACGCTGTTCATATCAGATATCGCGCGGTAATACAAAACCTGGCGGGGGGTTGCCCATAAATCTGGTTAACCTTGTCCTACGGCAAAGAGGCGATTTTCCGATTTTCCCGACCAAGTTGTGCTTGCCTCCGATCGATAGTGTAAGCTCTTGAACTCACACCATTATAGGTCGGGAAATTAGCTACCAAACTCCCTTGATTTTGTTTCATCTTTCAATATTTCAAATTTTTTCGAAATGAACAGGTAAAACCGAAATGGCCCGTTTTCTTTCCTTAGAGCTAACACCTCGGTTTTTAGGAATGGAAAAGGGATAATGAAACTTAATTCTGTTTCAAATTTGCTATTTTGATACGTATCATACCTGCTATTTTTCACATTTATGCTTATAAATTTCATCATCAAGGTCCGAACAATGAAAATCCATGTCGGTTTTCCCCGTTTTCATTATGGAAACGGTTCGTTCATTCGAGTACGTATTGAGAGGAAGAACAAAAATATTGTGTATCCTAAAGCAACTGTTAACTTCACCCTGATAAGAGGTTGTCAAGGAAAATTGTTCATATCAGTTATATGGAAATATACTTGAACAAGAATACAGTGTTTTTCTATTTTGGTTGTATAATGAAGTCATTGTGCAACGCAAATGCGTATTGAAATAGCCTCTATTTCGATACACATTTTTTATTATTCGGAGATTGGTACATTCAAACTGTCAAATGAAAGTCATAAGAGTCAAGCCCAGTTTACTTCTGAGCGATTTGGATTTGGTGATATTAGCAGTGAAAAACTCAATGTTTTAATTGGTAAATTTCAATTCAGAGTGTAATTTGAATTTTTCACCGCTGGTATTGCAATAATCAAAATCGCTCAACTGTAAACTGGGCTTTACACTTGTGCGTCAGATTTTAATTATTTCAATGTCATCATTGTTACCAATCGAAGATGTTTATGTTATTTATCGATATTTCATCCATTTTTTTCTTCAAATCAATTCAAAATACAAAAAATTGCATATGACACACGTTTTATAAGACATGTTGTCGCACTTGTTCACTCGCTTCGCTCGTCGTACTCCAAACAACGCGTGCGACAAAATAGCGTCTTATAAAACTTGTATCATAATATACTATTTCAAGGTGAGTCCCTGAATTTCAATTGACTGCTTTGAATTTCATGGTTTATTTAGCAGTTTTTGATGCAATTTTCCCGAACTATAATTCTAGTTCATAAGCATGTGAACATGTCCTGGAAGATTGCCTAAATACGGACGCAATTTCGGCGCTAAGCCTCCTGTAAATATAACCTCAAGCAAGATTCCTATTTCCCACATGAAAATCGTTACAGTCTTGGCATTCTGGTTAAATTCAGGGCTGACGTATAGGCTTCAATTAGTATAGGTTTCAATTAGTATGGGTTTTGATATGATTACTTCTTTGCTAACATTCGATGTGTTTTTGTCACAATGCCAGTGGAAATCGAGGAATGTCATCCTTGTCTGCTATTGGTTTTCCGTTAATCTATTTTTAAAAGTCCTCATTATTATTTCAAAGTGCGACTCGATCAAAGTGCAATCTATTTTGGAAATATTTTCGTTTTCGCATGTTTGAATCACCCTCTCTATTGTATACACCAGCGCATACTTAGATAGACCAAGATGTCACTCTAGAATAGTATATTACACAACAAGTGTGGAAAGTGACATATTCCACACGAGTAGTTGTTTAGCACGAGCCGCGTAGCGGTAAGTGCGGAAACGTAACGAGTGAAGGAAATGCACTTTCCAACGAGTTTTGTACACTATTTTTCCCACGACTCCGAATACTTTCATTTCGCGGGAGGTCTTGTCAAAAATGTAATTTGAGCGGTCTCTATAATTTCAGGTGGTTTTGATTCGATATCAAGTACTGTTTATTTCCATATTCAAGATGATATTTGAATACTTCTCCGACAATTCCTCATTATGTGAATTACTGATTGATTGAGTTAGTTTAGTTTGGACAAATTTTATTGATATTGACACCAGCGTATATAAACAAACTCGACACCATACGCCTGCTAGCGCCAGTAATCACGCAATCTGGAATACAGAACCATAGAATTACGTAGTGCGCAAGTGCGTACGAGTTAGTGCGTACTTGCAAACATCTGTGATACCAAAGAATCTTCTCTTTGATGATAGTGTGATATCAAACTGATACAAGCAGAAAGCCGCGCATAAAACTGTAGCCGTACTCTTTTGAATGATCTAACCCCTCTGTCATCAACATCGAAATAGTTCCAGCAAAAAGTATAGGTTCCAGTTTTAAAGTGAATTCAGAGGTTATGTATCAGACACATTGAAATTAATAGATTAAGAATTCTCGGTATAATTCGGAACTAGCAGAAATTTCAATAAATAATATCAATTTGATTTGAGAACGCTTTTATATTGACAGTGAGTACCTTCACAATATACCTAATTATTTCTATATCAATCCAGGCGACCGTTGTGATATTTTTCATATCAACACTAGTGTTTTTTTTTCTTTCAAATAAACATTACCATGGTGATATGAGCTACTTTCTGAACAACCAAACCGTGTGATTATTGACATTTTCATACGTGGTCGTAGGAAAATTTATTTTAATTTTATAGTGATTCATGACAATGCAATTCAATTCAATTTCAATGTGAATCGTACCAAAATATAAGCTACAATTCGAAACTTGCAGCGACTATAATAACTTCAAATAACAACCAACAAAATGATTGAAAAGTTTTCGCAGCACGAAAAATCTCCTGAAATCTATCTCGAAAATTGCTTTCCCGATGAAATGCATGTGCACAAAGTAAATACGCGCCATGAAACATGCAACAAAAGTCTCCATAGATTTTTCCATCTTTTCGCGTACTCTACTCGCCAATTTTCCTCGTGGTTGTTCCGTCTGAACAATGGAAATGGAGATGTCTAATCAGGCCGCTTCAGAATTGATAATGGAAATATGTCCCGAGTGATTTGCATTTTATTTTTCTTATCATTTATATGTATATAGGAATTATTTTTTTGCTTTTTCCTAGGAAACAAACAATTTATCTCTTGATATTAATCTTTTTTGAATTATGTTTGTGCTATTATCTTGTAAACTATTAATTTACCTATTGAAAAGTTGAATAATACAAGAAGGATATCTCTTTACAGAATGCAGAGAATTATGTTGTGTTTATTCCCCCCCCCCCCCAAAAATTTATCATGACAGATAATTTGAAGTGTGAAGCTCACTGATACGTTCAATATAACATAAAGAGAATCTGAACTATTCATCCTACGATGATTAAAGGCTAAAAAATGCTACTTTCGATTCAAAATTCTATCTGCAGGTACTTCAAACGATAAAGTAATTGAACCTTTCGCTATAGTCAATTTTCATTTATCGGTGATTAATTTCTACCACAAATTGTTGATGACGAGCAATCAACTGAATGATGCGGAAAATATGATAAAGCACAATTACAGGGTATCCGGAAATTACAAGCAGTAGGTGATCATGCTTGCAAAAAAAACTTCCCTACCTATACAGGGTGGGCAAATTTCGATGTTTGTATAATGTGGTAACTCGTTTACTATATAGGGGATATTAAAAAAATCGCATCATCGATTGTTTTTTCGAGAGAAATTCACTGGCGAAAATAAAAATTTGCTATTGTTGTCTGTTTTCGAGTTATAAACGAATGTTCGATTTTTGTTTGTGAAGTTACGAGTGGCGTTGAGAAAAAAAGGTGCAATTTCGAGATGTACATAGGTACAGGTATATAATTCTTAGATAAAGTTCCATTAAAAAAAAAAAGATAGAAGTCAAGTACAGGATGATTTTGGAAATATCTGGCATAATAAAATAGAAATAGAAGAGGGAAATGATAACTCAAGATTTTTTTTCATATCGAATTGTTCGGCGTGATTTAGAATGAAGTTTTTAATCTCAGTTTTGAATTTTTAATTCAAGATTTTTTTTTCAAAAAGTATCGAATTGTTTGGCGTGATTTAAAATGAAGTTTTTTTATCTCAGTTTTGAATTTTGATGTTTTCCGTATATTCTTGATATCCACTGGAATCATATTGTTTATTTTTGGACCATAATAAAAAAAAGATCTCTGAGTGACAGATTATTTGAAATGTCCAATAGTGATGTCAAGATTTGCTGCTGCTCTGGTATTTAAAGGTTTCATGGTATAATTTTCTTTTTCATGATTCATTCGCAGAATGCATTGATAAATATATATCTGTCTTAATTTAAACATTTTCGATTCTTGGAAGAGTAATTGTGTGGAGAAAAGTTTTTATTTATGAAACAGAATTTTCAAGATTATTTCATTCATGCTAAAATACAAGTTTTTGATTGGTTGAAATGATTGTGTTGATAAGCAATAACACCATGTTTTCGATTTTGTATTTCGGCTCCTGATTGGCTATCGGGTACCTACATGCTGTGTTTTCGTTTCTGTATTTCGCTTTCTGATTCGTAGGCAGTAGGGTAGTTCAATTAAAAAACGACTTACTAGTTGCAATCTGTCATAGTATTTTCCGATTCCCTGGTAAATAAATGAATGCCACTACACCAAATTTCCGTCTGAACCATGATGAACACACACTATTAATATGTATCCACTTCATTTTCCACAAATTATGGATAATTTCAGCAAGAATTAATACGAATTAATATAATGTAACCTAACCACACAAATTGTGACAACAATCATTGTCAATCAAAATGAATTTAGCTCAGTAGTACCTAGTGCTTAGGTAATCTTGCCTACATCATACAATGACATAAATGTATTATTGGTTGCATAACGAATCTTGTGTCGAACTACAATGCATAATCAAAATAATTAATTCCAAAAACTGTACGTTTAAAATAGGAAATCATCAAAATGGCTTTGATTTTATTCATGAAATAATCTGAACAAATACAACTTGTGTTATTGATGATTATCGAAAATTGCTTCTCTTTTTCGAAACAAATCATGTTGCTTTGGGAAACCACACTCGCGCTGTGCGCTCGTGTAGTTTCCAAGCAACATGATTTTTTTCTCACAATCGAAGGATTTTTTGTTTCGATAATCATCAATACACTTGTTGTATTACATGCGATAGTATTTTGTGTTGTTTGTAAATTTTGCAATGTTGTTATGAAAGCAGCTCCCCAAATAGTTATGCAGTATCTTAAAATTGATTCGACCAACGAGTTGTACAACATGATCAAATTTTTTCTTGAAAGAATATCTCGCATCATATAATTATAATATCGTTAATAATATCTTACTACTTTTTTTTTGTTTTTTATTCTTCGCAAGCTTTTTCTTCTAATAATTTATCCACCTTCGTCCCCTCCACATTTCCTTTACCGACGTTTCCCTCTTGATTACGGTCCATTTTCCACAAAATGTCGGGAGGATTTCAATCACGTTCTCCCGTAACTTTGTTGGTAAATAGTCGGTTCGTTTCTTTCGACCAATAGCGTCCGTCGTAAATTGCTCCGGCCCCGTGACGTCACGGGCTCTGCTGCAGCATCTCTCTGTAACGATCCGCGGGGCGTGAGAAGGGCGCTGTTGCCAAGTCGCACGTGCCGATGGCATCACGGAAGTCCTACGTCGAATTTGTTTCATCGCGCTGTATATTTATGGAAAATCACGATCCTCGTGTTCGTGGTAGCTTAGATAGAATTTGGAATATTCGGAAATCGAAAACAAAATTGAAATCATTTCTCTGTATTTGTTGAATTGGATATTTTGATATTCATGAAAAATCTTCTATCTGGATTTTTAGCGTTCACGGTTAAATAATTTGATCTGGCCGTCATCTAGAATCTAGAATGAATTACATCTCGCTGTATATTTATATGATTGGAAAAATCTCAATTCTCGTGTTCTTGATATCGAAGATAAAATTGAGAACATTCAGAAATCAAAAAAAACCTCATTTTCCTGCATTTGTTGAATTGACCATATCCAATAGCTATTGGTTGCAGCTTCTTAGCGTTCTAGGGTTGGTATCAGTCTGTTATCAATGCCAACCTGTCATTAAAGTCAACTATCATCAATGTCAACTGTCATTTAATTCGATTATTTTCATATTCTGGTTTTATAAATTTATTATAAATATGAAAAATAACTAAACATTAACATGGAGATAGAAAAATATTAATGATTTGGTGGGCTTATGAATTCATCTGCACAACTATGACTATTGACGTTCATGACAGATTCTTGATAACCTAAGAATGCTCAAAAAGTTGCCAAAGAAAGCTGTTGGATATGATAAATTGGATATTCAAAAAATGTAATTTCTTTGGATTTTTAGCCCTCATGGAATGATAATTATTACACGTAATTGAATGATGTTTGAGTTTAATTGTTTCACTAGGTAATTCATAATATAGAGGTACTTATACAGGATGACATTTTAATGCTAGAAACATTCTCGTAATCCTCACTCAAGGAATTACATCATTGTATTTTTTTTTCTAAAATGACATCCTAGCTCTCATTATTCTGGAACGTCATATTCCTCTCGTTATTATTATACAGTATACCGGGTGTTTCTCAGAAGTGGCTCATCCCTGGCCCTATAAGTTGTATGTTTCGGCAAATTAACAAATGGTGTGTAGGTATAGTTGGCACAAAAATATGCATTTTCAACGTATTCAATTGTTTTATATCACCTGTAATTTGACTGGAACTGATCCCTATTTTACTATTGTAACTGATACACCCAGTAAATTTTTTCTCATTTTAATACAGAATCGCGAAATCACAAAAATTTGCCAATTGGGAACATTATTTTTCATTAAAATATGCACCTTTCATCTAATTTTACAAATTTTACCATTTTCAACATGCCATTAGTGGTACGACAAAAAATACTGGGCCTGTATATACAGGATGTTCAAATTTTTTTGTAGCAGGAATCATTACTGAAAGTTCATAATATGAACATAATGCCGACAAGCGTTTATTTTTCAAGATTTGAATATTAGGCATTTTTTTGCGTATTGCATTGAAATTATCATAACTTTATATTAGCATAGTCAAAACACCCTTAAGGTTGAATGTTTTCGAGATACTCCGAGTTTTATCGCTTGTTTAAATTTCATTTTTAAAATATTTTTTAATATTATAATCTTACTAAATTTAACGGCTTTTCAACCGAATAACCAATTTTATCATAAACATTTTGTGAAAACAACAATGATATGAAGTGAAATTTAATTCATGAGGAAATCAAAATTTGGACAGCTGATTTCGCAATAACGTTTCGAAATCAGTAAAATCAACGATAGATTTTGCTTCTGGTGGAAATCTTTTTCGGATGCTTCTACTTGGTTGAGTTTTAATAACACATCTTCGGGAAAACAAATATTTTCTCGACTTCCGGAAAATTCCTGCAATTCCGGCAGCAACGCATCGCGACGCCCACGTTCCGCCGCGACGCTCAATCCAGTCGAATCGGACAGGGCGTCGGTACCTGTTGGTCTCCGCGGAAATAGAAAAAAAGTTTACAACGAAGAAAATGTGAGATAAAGCGCGGCCGTCTCGATCCGTCGAAAACATATACATATCAAAAATGTCGGGTGGGGGAAAATTTTTGCGGGAAATGTTTTCATGAAAATCGAAAGTGTGGATGGTAAAATTCTCTCAGGTGGTTTTTGATTTTTTTATAATTTCGATTTCTTGAAAATTCTTCTGGGCAAGATGAGGTAGTGATTAGTGAGAATCTAGAATGCGAAAATCACTTCCAAATCGAATTATACAGAGTGTTTGTTTCTACATGGAGAAAACCCTAGAAAAAAAATTGGACGAAACTATATTCACGAAGAAAATTGTACACCAATGTTTATTTCCGATAGTCCATATTATTTCTTATGTAGAATTCAAAAATTCAGTATACAGGGTACCCGTTTTTCGAGCTTCACCATGGGGATATAAATTATTATATCATATTTTATAACTGCGTTTTGTTTTACGAAGGAAAAAACTTCAAAATGTCCATGTCGTTTCTAATTCCAAACCTTATTTTCTAAGTAGTTTAAGCTTCCCAATTCAATAGAACTGTCAGAATTCAGTTTGTTGAAAACATTGTTGGCAAAGCAATTTGTTGTATTCAAGAAGAAAATCTCTTTTTCAAAAATGCAAAAATCCGAAATGGCGCCGATAATATAAATCAAAGTTAAATGTTGTAACCCTGGCATCAAGAACGCCTTTAGATTTAGATTCCTTGTGACCAAGTGTCTCGAAAAAGTCCTAGTTTAAAACTTCTAGTTCTTTTAGTTTTCGCTTGGAAAATGAAAACGAAAATACAAAATTCCTGTTTTCTGGAATCATTCAAACATCATATCATTATAAAATTTTCAGCAACTTTGCTACAATTCAACCGAGAATTAAGACCCCATAATCTCATGACTCAAGGGAGAGAAATACATTATTTCTATACTACCACTTACATTCTTGGAAAACAGTTCTCTATAATTATCAAGTCGATAAACCAATGTTTTGATCGTATTAGAATCCATGTTATCGCTTTGATCTTGAAGACATACAAATAGCTCAAGTCACGTGCGGATCTTTATACGCCCACACTTCATTCTTATTATATTCCTTTAACATTCCATGCTGAAAAAACAAATTAGCACTTTCATTGGCAGAAAAACATGAAAATTCAAAATACCCGTTGAAAAGGTGCATTGTTACTTTTTATATTTATTTCGTTTCATAGTGAAGTATTTTTATTATTGTTTTTATCATATTCAGTTTTTTGTATACTGGGTGTCGGAAAGTATTATTAGACCTAGTAGGAAAGTTTTACTAGCAAAATTTCAAGATTCATTTTTATTTCTGCAATTCAACTAATCTAGTAAATATACTCAACAATAGGAGAAAGAGAAAGTATGATGGATAAGTTTTGATATTCAATTTTTTCAATTTTTCTATCGAAATTCTTTGCATTATTGATCATCTGTACTTACATACATCGCAGCTATTCATAGAAAATTCATGAAAAAATTGCAAGAAAACTAAACAACTAATTACGAACTTGTTAGATAAAATTTACTTGTTGATATTGCGGTAATATTATTTTGAATTTTCAACAAAACATTTTGATCGTTTCGCAAAAACATAATACGTTTTTTATTTTTTTTTAAATTATAAATTTTTCAACACTATCCCCTCTTGGAGGGGCGCAAAAATATGTATACAGAAAAACCCTGAATTTGATCAGTCTATTGAATGAGAAAACAAGAACACCTCTCAAATGGGAATCAACCGAATTTACTTCAACCTTGATGTGCTCACTATATACAAGGTGGCCAAGGTAATAATGAGCTAGATAAGGTATCTTGTTGATTGTAACAGCTTCTCAGCTTTCCTCCTGCGTAAAATATGAGCAATTTAAAGATAAACTGGGGAGAATCTTCCAGAAACAACATCTGAAAGATCGATATACCAAGTGGTATTTTTATTTCAACACATTCGAGTATGAAAAAGCAAAGTTGATGTTGATGAGACGAAATTAGACTCGAATTTCGTTTATGAAGCTCAAAGAGTTGCAATTATTAGAAAGTACATATCATTTTCCGATAATCATTGGAACAACTTCAGAAGTGAATAGAAATAAAAATTGTGAAATATTATTTTGTCAAATATCTCGAAAACCAAAGAAGAAAAGGAGCCACGTAAAAGGCCCTAAAATTCTGGAACTTTCCACCCATTCAACCAGCCCATTCCCATCTCGGCCACCCTGTAGATCCACCCTATTCACAAACACCGATGGTGAAATTCGCGACCGCCGAAACTAATCCCACTCGAGACGATGAGCGGCGTCGGTTTTCTCGCGAAAACCTTCGCGCCCGGCCGGCGTCGGCGTCGCTGCGAGAAGCTGGAGCAGCCCCACCTGCAGCTGCAGCAGCCGGACGTGGTGCCGCAGTGGGAGATGGCGGTGCCGATCACGCCGCCCGCCGCTTTCCGTCCGCCCACAAGGGGCGGCAAGGGGTTCTCGTCTTTCAGAGGTACCTCGACGAGGTGTCGATGTTGTGATTCGTTTTTCTATCATACCAATATTGTGACTGAATATTGTGATGGAAAGATCGATTGTTATTTTCGGTGATTCCAATATTGTGATAATGTTTTCCATAGTTCCAATATTGTGATTGGAGTATCGATAGTTTTCGAAGCAATCCCGATATTGTGATGATGAATCAATGTGTTTAGAAGTCATCCCAATATTGTGATAAAAATAATTTCAGGTTATCGATTTGATTCCGAGGTTGTGATGAAGTTTTGTTTTATTCCAATAGATCGATAGCTCTCGAGATGATTTCGATATTGAGATATAGAACCCAATACTCAATATTTTCGAAAGTTATGAAAATTTCACTGCAGTGAGATCGAAGAAGATTTCAGATTATTCCGATAGAGCGTGATAGAAATTATTTGAGAAGCTCGATGTCATTTCAATATTGTGATTGATTCTTCTATAATTCCGATATTTTTACTAAATATTGTAATGAAATCATTGAAATCAATTGGTTCAATGATCACGGTGAGATTTCGATATTGTGATAATGTTTTCCATAATTCCAATATTGTGATTGGAGTATCGATAGTTTTCGAAGCAATCCCGATATTGTGATGAAGAATCAATGTGTTTGGAGGTCATCCCAATATTGTGATAAAAATAATTTCAGGTTATCGATTTGATTCCGAGGTTGTGATGAAGTTTTGTTTTATTCCAATAGATCGATAGCTCTCGAGATGATTTTAATATTGTGATATAGATTTAAATGATTCCAATATTGTAACTTGAAGATCTTCCAGTATTCTACTATAAATATTGTGATAAAAAATGGTCGATGGCTTTAGAGATGATTGCAATATTGATCATTTATTGGGATCGATAAGACTTTCAGATGATTCCGATAGTATGATTGAAATATTGATGGTTCACGCATCAGAATATTCTTATTCAGATAATCTTGATATTGTGATGAGAAGTTGCTCGAAGTAATAAGTGTTGTGACTTAGACAATGGTTCTCTCAAGATAATTTCAATATTGTGAAATACACGGAGGTACCTATTCGGTTAATTCCATTATGAAATATTTTTGATTTCAGAGGTCAGAACAATATTGTGATAAGATCTCTATAAATTATGGCATTTCGTAGAAAAAAAACGAATTTGCCGCACCTTGTACATGGATGAATAAAAATGCAACCTTGTCCATATCTCTTGCCGACCTCGTTTATTTCGAATTGTTTACGAAATACGAAAATGTTCCACCTATAGAATAGCTATTTTTGATCCGTCGTGCGAAATTTATGAATGAAAACTAATTAAATAATTTGGTAGATCTCCAAAAACGATAAAACAACTACTCCTCCACTTTTAGAGTGGAATTTTAATGAATTCTATTAGCGCCACGCTAGAAAACTTTCCAGCGTTTCGTGTCAATATTGAACAAACGCCTTCGGGAAAACAAAAACATACGCCCGCCCCATTATTTATATTAGCCGCATATTATCATGGAATAAATAGTAAATGTTATCTCTCCAGTGGCGTACATATGAAAATTAATTATTTAAATATTATTTCACTCAAACAAGAATTCTTGTGAGCTCATATGTATGGACAGCGTGTCCAATTTTTGAAACTTTGCGAGATATCCCATATTTATATATACGTCACTTTCAATGAGCTTCATTTCCTTAAAAATGAACGTTTATAGAAATTATATGAGTACACCATTAGTAAAAATTTGTGCCTGATGTTCCTTAATCTTACATGATAATCGTCAGTAAAAATTATTCCAAAATTCCCGATACGATTTGAAACTCCCATTTTGGAATTATCATTCTCGAACGCCTCTGAAGAATAATTGGATTCGAAAAGTGTAGAATCCTTGTTGGAACGTCTCCAAGTTGTCGAGTGGTTAATGAATGTGATTCATTGAGGAAAGCCGAGAAAAGAGTGCCCTGAATACGACAACGAAGCCATTGAAAATAGAATGGCCTTCTCGTCAGATCCGAGGGACTTATAGAATATATCCATTTTATTTTCATCGCACATACTTGTCATTCTTACGTATAGAATTTCCGTTGGAACGAAGTGAAACGCTTGTTTAGCTTTACGAAACAAGATGCTTGAAAATCTTGGGCTGTTCGAGATATTTCACAGGTTTTCTTTCAATTATCGAGTTATTTATCTCAATAGACTTCATTTTAAAAATTTCCCACGATATCCGAATTCGTTTCATGTGCTTCTTTCTTCCAGAGCCGAAAAAAGATAAGACTGACGGAGCGGCACAAAATGGCGCTCTTTCTCCTAACGGCGAACAGCCGTCGCAGATTTCACAGCCGCCCGGTATGGAGAATGCGGGCCAAAAGCTAGAAAGGCCCAGCACGCTGGGACAGGGGAAACTCACCAGGCGACTGCTGTGCTATCACAGCGAACATTGTGAGTTCAAAATTTTTCAATTACTGTCATGATTTCCCAAGTACTGCTCTGATTTCCTAATCGCTGCCCTGATTTCCTAATTACTGCCCTGATTTCCTAATCGCTGCCCTATTATACAATCCCTGCTCGATTACTGCTCTGATTCTCCAATACCTGCTCGATTACTGCCCTGATTCTCCAATTACTACCCCGATATTCTCCTATCATTGCTCCTATTTCTCAATTACTGTCCTAATTTCCCAGTCACTGCCCTGATTCCCTATTTAACCCTTGTTCCTAATTATTGACCCAATTTACCAATCACTGCTCCAATTTCCCAATTACTACCCTGATAGTTTTCAATTATTATTGCTCTGATTTCCCAATGGGAAAGTATTCTGTCTTAATGACCACCCAATTCCTTTCCGAAATTCGGCTCCATTAATACTCTAACAACAGCTGTGATTCATTTTTGTTTACCCTAACTTTCTTCACCAATGAATCGTATGAAAGTGTTCATTTTTCAATAACTATGAATTTTAAAGAACAATTATTTTCCTAACAGCTGTATTACTATCCCAAAATAATTTCCCGACGGCTGCCCCCAGTTCCCAAAGGTTTTTCTGACTTCATAATGAATATCCAGAGTACATATTGGCTGCTTCATTTTCCAGTCACTGTCAACATTTTTCCTTGACATGAATTTGTTTTCGCAATGGATGTCCTAACACATGATTCTGACACCAGATTCCTGATAGCTGCCCAAATTTCCCGACGTCAATATATATTTCCCAATAATACTACCTGATGGGATGCTTCACTTTTAGAGGACTATTCTGATTTTCAACAACGGATTCTGTTACAGCTGCATTAATTTCCCAAAATGATTTCCCATTGGCTGCCCTCAGTTCCCGATGTTTTTTTCTTATGTACTTCTTCTTGGCTGCTTCATCTTCCAGTCACTGTGTTGTTTTTTCAGTTATCACTCTGATCTCCCAAGATTCATAAACCCAAAAGATGCCATTTCAGTCTCCCGACGACTTCCCAATGGTTGCCCTGATTTCCCAACGGCCGCCCAATTTCCCAACAGCCGCCCGATTTCCCAATAATTGCCCTGATTCCCAAACAGCCGCCCGATTCCAGCGAACCAAAATATCCCAATTTGTTTCAGTCACCGACAGTCAGGGCGGCCCCCAGCAGGGTGGCACACCGCCGCCCCAGGAGAAGCACTTGCACCCCCACCTCCAGCAGCACTACCAGCACCATGGGCACGCCGTGCCACCGCCGCACGTGCCGGGTGGGGGCGGTGCCTACACGTTGTCGGAGCTGCCCGAGCCGCCCATACCGGTGTCGGAGATTGGGCCGATCCCTCCGCCGCCCATGTTCAGCTCGCCCAGTCCTGTGCCCAACCGGCTGTCGCCGCCGCCCCCCGACAGGAGCGACTACGACTACGACGGTACGTATTTTTTATGTGATGATGGATTATCATTATAATAATAGAAAGGTTTATTCATAACAATCACAATATTTGTCTATAATATACATTCCTTTGAGTTGGCTTCATATGGGAAAATAACTTGTTAAAATTTCTGAAAAATTCTAGTTTTCGCATGTCTGAAAAATAAAAAATCTGTTACGACAGATTTGGCGGGAATCAAAAAAGTTGTTTGTTGTGCCGAAAAATATCAAATTTAGCGAGGATAAATAATGCAATATTGAGTTTTGATTACGACTATTGGTTTGAATAAACCATTTATGAGTTGAGGATATTTAATAAGCTCATGTGCTTCAAAACACAGGGTATGACTACACCCAATGACAGGACGAAATCGTGTTTTCATAATTATTAATCTCCCGCAAAATGTCTATTTCATGAATATTTTATTAATTTTGACCCAAACTTATGTAATTTAGGTTAATAAAGCTGTTTCCAGATAAAACAATGTGTAATATTTCTTGGTAAGGATAGAGGAATAAAATTGTATTTTTATTTGTTGCTTCAATCTGGTTCAATATCTCATCAATTTGCCCAATTTTTCGGCGCAACAGTTCCCGCCAAATGTGAGGTCACGTGATATAAGTTTCAACGCATTTTCATGGATTTCAACAAAAATGTATTCAACATTATGGCGAACGTTGTTCACAGCATAGTTTACAGTATGTCAAAGATAAGGATGAACAGCATGGAGATCTCTGTAACCCTAAGAGTTACACAGTAGGTCAAGTGGGCAAAAACTTGCCTAATCAAGGGGTCGATGAATAGATGTTGAGAAACCTGCTTTTCATTTATATTTGTTTTATTTATTTATATATATATTTTTAGTTATTTGAACAGTTTTGAGAAAACCAAAGGCACTTTCTCATCACCACTTTTTCAGCTCTACTAAATAGCGTTCACAAATTCTAAACTTTGTTATTTTTTTCGTGCCATATAAAAAAACAAAATTCCAGTTCGTTTGAGAAAATACTGTTGATGAAAAAGTTGTCAATTGTTCTACCAAGAGGTCCTGCCAAAATGTCTTTGAATTCGAAAACATCACCAGCAATAAAGTTATCGGGTTCAGGACACATGTTTTCTTGACAATTCTCATCACCCCAGATAATCTTTTTGCAGACAACGAGGAGGACGAAGACGACGACTACGACGATGACGACGAGCAGTTCTACATGCCGCAGCCGGACCCCTCCATCGACACGTCGCGCATCGACGAGATACCCGCCAAGGAGCCCAAGTTCAACCTGGTGCCGCTCAAGTCGGCGCTGAAGAAGAAGCCGGGCGCGGGCGGCAGCGGCCCACCCACGCCGCAGGGCACGCCCACGCAGGAGAGCAGGGCGGCCTTCGCCAGGCTGCAGCAGGAGTACAACTCCAGCTTCAGGTGAGCGGTGGCGATGATCTCTTCGTTACGTGATTGAATTATTGTTTGAATTAGTTGCAAACGTAACATTGGTCCTTCGAGCCGGATGGTTTTTCCATTATTCACCATTCAATGTGGACGTTTCCTTTGAACGGATTCTCGTGATATTGTTGTTTGACTAGTCACAAACATAACATTGGTCCTTCGAGCCGGATGGTTTTTCCATTATTCACCATTCAATGTGGACGTTTCCTTTGAACGGATTCTCGTGATATTGTTGTTTGACTAGTCACAAACATAACATTGGTCCTTCGAGCCGGATGGTTTTTCCATTATTCACCATTCAATGTGGACGTTTCCTTTGAACTTATTCTCGTGATATTGTTGTTGGACTTTTCACAAACATAACATTGGTCCTTCGAGCCGGATGGTTTTTCCATTATTCACCATTCAATGTGGACGTTTCCTTTGAACGGATTCTCGTGATATTGTTGTTTGACTAGTCACAAACATAACATTGGTCCTTCGAGCCGGATGGTTTTTCCATTATTCACCATTCAATGTGGACGTTTCCTTTGAACGGATTCTCGTGATATTGTTGTTTGACTAGTCACAAACATAACATTGGTCCTTCGAGCCGGATGGTTTTTCCATTATTCACCATTCAATGTGGACGTTTCCTTTGAACGGATTCTCGTGATATTGTTGTTTGACTAGTCACAAACATAACATTGGTCCTTCGAGCCGGATGGTTTTTCCATTATTCACCATTCAATGTGGACGTTTCCTTTGAACGGATTCTCGTGATATTGTTGTTTGACTAGTCACAAACATAACATTGGTCCTTCGAGCCGGATGGTTTTTCCATTATTCACCATTCAATGTGGACGTTTCCTTTGAACGGATTCTCGTGATATTGTTGTTTGACTAGTCACGAACATAACATTGGTCCTTCGAGCCGGATGGTTTTTCCATTATTCACCATTCAATGTGGACGTTTCCTTTGAACGGATTCTCGTGATATTGTTGTTTGACTAGTCACAAACATAACATTGGTCCTTCGAGTCGAATGGAATTTCCTTTATTCACCAGTCCGCCATAGTGGTTTTAAAGTCACTTTTAGTGGGATATAAATCAATTGAATCATCATTTTTAAATGGAAGTGTTTTCTGTATAAACATTATTGGTTTTCATTTCATGCATTCAAAGATGAATAAAAATAGTTCTGCTGATTGCATTCTTTGTATCATTGTTTGTATGCTTAAAATGGTGTACACTCTTGGATATCAAGTAATTTTAACTCTTAAAAATTGTATATACGTTGGAAAAGTCCATAATATTTTATATGAACACCCTAACAAAAACTTCTCTCATTTGAAACATTGTAGTTAAACCATTATTGCCTTCATTCAGAAAGTACAATAAACTAGATTTATAAGTGCCTTTATTCTAAAAACTGAGCAATAATTTTAATGATCCGATTTATCGATTCATTTATGTAAACACACAGTTCCACTTTGTCTTGTCTTCAACAGACACATTGAACTGTTTTTATGAATCATTTGAAACAAAATATAACTCTATCGCAGTTGTTGAAATTTAGATTATCTTCATTGTAGCAATAATATTTTTGTGTTGGTTTTAATGGAGAGGAATTGGCATAAACAATGGTCAGATGTTCTCTCTTTCACTATATTATTCGGTGGAATTGGAATTTTTGTATTTGCTTGTGCTATTTTCTGATTCTGACGACTTTTTCTTTGTGTTTAACCATTCCAACAGAAGGTCTCATCTGAGGCCTAGGATAAGAATATGGTAAATATTATTCTTGCAATATTAACTGATTATATATGATGATTTATATGGTTACTCGCACTTTGGCAGTACAGGCCATACAGATATTCTTGGTTTTCTATTATTTTTACATGTTGATTTGATTTGAAACCAGGCTGAACTGAATACACCTTCATTTTCCAACTATTTATATCATTTGATTATAAAGGGTTGTCACTAATTCACTCAAATTATCATTTCTTGTAAATATTTTAGTAGGAGATGTTTGGAATACTAGAATAGCTCTTTCACATTTGATATTGGATTCATCAATCAAACGCATCTTGGATAAGTATTCTCCTCTATCGGATTAGTTCAGCAAGCCCCAGAGTTGTTAAGATTCAAATCAACTGATGTTTTCCATTTCAATCGTCATTTAAATCAAATCATGAAATGCTGTAAAAACACGCCGCCGAACTCATCAGGAAAATAAAAGAGATAGTTTATTTAATTTAAACTAAGTGTTTACATACACTATGTAACTGTAAAAAATCGGCATTAGTCCAATGAAAATATTTATAAATTAAAGTCAAGAAAACACAGTTTACAACAACAATAACAATTTATAATTCTTCAGTTTGTAGTATCGTTTCAGAAAGGTTCTGGAAAGTACCAAAATAATCCTATAGAGACGAAAGAATTTTCTTATTGAGACAGGAAAGCTACCAAAAATTGTCATGTCAACAAGAGTGTTTTTGTATATCGCCGACAACAAATTTTAGGGGGGTGAAGAAAATTATTGAAAATAAGGCTTTTCAAAGTTCGTTATTTTCATATTTAAGAAATAATCTGAATAAAAACATCACGATGCAAGCCCTATTTGTCGCCGACCTCAAATGTATCAGTACTGATTTCAAAATCCATATCTTCCATACTTGACAGTAGTTTCACCTGATCACTCATATCACCAACCACTATTGATATAAGTCTCTCTATTCGTGCTTTTGAGAATTATATTTCATTCTACATCACTTTATACTTATTTATATATGTATATTTTCTAACGTAATCCTTCATACTCTTGCCAATAAATGTATTATCAAGAGGCGTAGATAAAAAAATACTTGACAGTAGTTCCACTCGAATTCGTTGTTCATTCATACCACATCACCCAAGCCCAACCGCTAATTTCATCTTAACCTCAAATTTCCACAGCGCCAGCAAACCGGTACGTTTCGGCCCCGCGACCACCATCGAGAACAAGGAGAACGCGCGCCCCTACCCGATAAGGGAGGACGAGAGCGACAGCGATTCGGGGGACGGCCCCATCCTGTACAGGGACGAAGGCGGCGGCGGCGGCGGCGCCTCGTCGGCGGCCGATGAGCAGAAGAGGGCGCTCAAGATGGCGCGCAAGGAGAGCCTGTCGCTCAAGTTGGCTCTGCGGCCCGAAAGGCAGGAGCTGATCAACAGGTACGTGGGTGATGAGAATGAAATCACGTGGCACATTTTGAATATTCGGTCGAGGGCGGGGATATTCGGCAGAGAGTGGGGCCGAATATTCGATATTCGGTAGAGAACAGGGCCAAATATTCAATATTCGACCAAGAGCGGGGCCGAATTTTTCAATATTTGGCAGAGAACGGGGACTGCATTTCCATATTCAGCAGAGTACGGGGCCGAATATTCGATATTCGGCTGCTATTAGGGCTAAATATTCAATGTTCGACCAAGAGCGGGGCCGAATTTTCAATATTCGGCAGAGAACGGGGGCTGCATATTCTATATTCACCAGAGAACGGGGCCGAATATTTGATATTCGGCTGATAATAGGGCCAAATGTTCAATATTCGACCAAGAGCGTGGCCGAATATTCAATATTCGGCAGAGAACGTTTGGAAATGGAAGGCTGTGATCATTGTTTAGTCGCGGCCAAATGCAAATGTAGCTGTTATTATCGGGGGCTGGATATTCTATATTCATTAAAAAAAAAAACAGAGCCGAATTCATTATTCGGCTGATAATAGTGCAAAATTTTCAATATGCGGCTGATATTAGGGCTAGATATTCAATATTCGACCAAGAGCGGGGCCGAATATTCAATATTCGGCAGAGAACGGGGCCGAATATTCGATATTCGGCTGCTATTAGGGCTAAATATTCAATGTTCCACCAAGAGCGGGGCCGAATTTTCAATATTCGGCAGAGAACGGGGGCTGCATATTCTATATTCAGCAGAGAACGGGGCCGAATATTCGATATTCGGCTGATATTTGGGC
Source organism: Chrysomela aeneicollis (assembly GCA_029955515.1). NCBI lineage: Eukaryota > Metazoa > Arthropoda > Insecta > Coleoptera > Chrysomelidae > Chrysomela > Chrysomela aeneicollis. The sequence continues at coordinate 25,771,468 of JARUHQ010000005.1, forward strand.
CAAATATTCAATATTCGACCAAGAGCGGGGCCGAATATTCAATACTCGGCAGATAACGGTGGCTGCATATTCTATATTCAGCAGAGAACGGGGCCGAATATTCGATATTCGGCTGATAATAGGGCCAATTATTTAATATTCGGCAGAGAGCGTTGCCAAATATTAGGAAGAAGGCGTTGCTGATTCTGTTGATGAAACGAGAGCGGGGCTCGATATTTGGTATAGAACGGGGCCGAATATCCAATATTCAGCAGAGGACGTTGCTGATTCTGTTATTAGACCGAAAGCAGGGCCGAATGTTCAATATTCGGCAGATACTAGAGCCGAATATTCGATATTCGGTAGAGAATGGTGTCGAATATTCAATTTTCGGTAGTGAGCGGAGCCGGATATTAGGTATTTGGTAGAAAATTAGGCCAAATATTCAATATTCATCAGTGAGCGGAGCCGAATATTCGATATCCGATAGAAAACGGGCCGGATATTCAATATTCGGAAGATAACGTTGCCGAATATTTCATATTTGGTTCGGTTAAGAGGCTGAAAGCAAAGCCGATTATTCCATATTTGGCCGAGAGCTGGGGCGAATATTCGATATTGAATTGAGAGTGTAACTGACTATTCTGTTCTTATGCCGAAAGCAGAGGCCGAATATTCAATATTCGGATAAGAGCAGGACCAAATATTTTATATTCGGTCTGAAGCTGGGGCCGAATATGTTGTTATTAGGCCTAGAGCATGACTTAATATTCGACTATTTGGTCGAGAGTGAGGTCGAATATTCGGCCAAATCACTATTCGTGGGGTGTCTCTATGAAGGAATAATATGGCCATTCGAAGGTACCCTAAGAAAGTTTATTTTGAATAGGAACATCCTGCAGATTCAGAGCGAAAACGAAAGGCAGGAGAGCAAGGAGGCCATCGGGGCCAGACTGATAAGGCGGTTGAGCATGAGACCAACACAGGAGGAGCTGGAGGAGAGAAATATTTTGAAAAGTGAGTTGTGATTTAATTTCTCCACTTTTCATTTTATCCAAGTCCCAGTTATCTTTTATATTTCTATTCATTCAAATACCGGTAATGAAACTCGATCACTGAGTCAGGAGAAATTCCAACTGACTGGGTGATCATCAATTGACAGAAAAAAGAACAAACAGAATTACCAATTGATTTATTTCTATACCTAATCGGTACGATTCTTTAAAAAGTGGTTAACACAGTGGATACATTACTAACGTTGTTAACAACTACTTTTTTAACCACTAGATTTTCTTCAAATACGAAATTTATCAAGGTTGCTAATTTCTTACATTTCCACTCAGTGGTAAATAAATGCGGAAAAGTTGGTAACTCCTCTTCTTTTTTATTATAGTTCGATGTTTTTCTGCAATTTCAACGTCAATCTAACCTCATTTTTTGGATTCGATGTAGTATTAGCACATAGAAAATATCGGCACACAGATTACTTTTTGGTCTTCTGTGTCCGGGACTGCCAAGTTTTTCGTGTGGAAAATTGCAGGAATAATAATTATATGTTTTGTTAATGAACCTAGTGAGGTAGGTAAAAATATATCCTGGAATGCATATTATTACACAGGATCATTGCTCAGCTAGGTATCTAATTTTTCAGTAGCAATACATTCTACCATTGGTTCTATCAGATACATCATTAACATTAATATTCTTGGTTTGTATAATTTCATTAGGGCTCTATATAATTGGATGCTATCTGTTTCTTGAGCATATATATGTAGATATTTTTATGATATTTTTTTCAGTAGGAAGGAATAGGTTCTCAATAATATTGATTATCCTACCATATAATTATTTCCTGAGCGACTCAAATTCTGATAACTGTAACAATTTTCCTTCATAACTGCCTCTTCAAATATATATCACCTTTATGATGAATTATTATTTCATTTCCACCAGTAAAATCTGGTAGATAAATTAGTCACTTTATCAGATATTTAGAGAATTGCCACCCAAATGACAGTTGTTGAGATAACCACTTCCTTAGAGAATTAGACCGATCGTTCTCTAAATGTTTTGAAACTGCTATCAATGTGTGGTGAAGAAAATTGATTTGCATCTCTATTAGTAGTATTAGTACAAGGCCAGCCAATTATCTTATCAGCTAGCTATCCTACGTTGATGAAGTTGCTTTCTCTTTGCATTTCTAGCATTTCTCGCAGTTTCAAATTCAGTATCAGCTAAGGATATATTCATCGTTTGAATTATCCAAATTTTATTGCACCATCTTAGCGGTTGTGTTCAAATTGTCTCGACCAAATAATCTCTATAATCATCACCATCACCATTTCCGCCCAGTCATTCAAAGTCATAGCTATTTCGGTAATTGGAATATCCTTCAATCTTCACAAGAGTTTTCAAATCTACAAACCCGCATCGTGTTCAAATTTGACATTCAACAATAATTGTGATGTACTCAAGAAACGTCCATAGGGGCGTGTCGGGTCTCACCAACGTTTTATTGCCTACTTCGCCCTCCGAAAACGCTTGGCATCATCAATTTTCAAAAAGTTTCAAGGGCACCCCCTTTGCTACATTTTTTTCTATGATGAAAATTTTTGTTCGATTTGGTTTTTTCCGATTGGAGAAATGGATTCAATGGAAAAAAACAAGCAGATTGGTATGAGCGAAGTTGAAAATCGGTCCTTCCTTTCATAAGTTACGACGATTTGATAAATTCGAAAAAGTTCCTTCGCTACATTTGTATGAGCGAAGTTGAAAATCGGTCCTTCCTTTCATAAGTTACGACGATTTGATAAATTCGAAAAAGTTCCTTCGCTTGAAGAATACCTGATATTTTCCACACTCAGACGTTCAGATCGATACAAGAGTGTGACATCAAAACCGTTATCCCCAGAGCAAAGCCCGGCCGAGGAGAAGAAGCAGAAGGAGGAGAAGCGCAACTTCCTGCTGCGCAAGTTGAGCTTCCGGCCGACGGTGGAGGAGCTGAAGGAGAAGAAGATCATCCGGTTCAACGACTACATCGAGGTGACGCAGGCGCACGACTACGACCGGCGGGCGGACAAGCCGTGGACGCGGCTCACGCCCAAGGACAAGGCGGCCATCCGCAAGGAGCTCAACGAGTTCAAGAGCTCCGAGATGTCGGTGCACGAGGACAGCCGCCATTTGACGAGGTGAGGAGCGGTGCATGATGATGTTATCTTCGTTTGGGCTTCAAGAGAATTATGAAATTATTTTTTGAACAGCTGGTCACAAACATAACATTGGTCCTTCGAGCCGGATGGTTGATATTTCCATTATTATTCATTGTGGAAGTTTACTTCGAAAGACATTATTGTTTGAAATTGGTTCTTCGAGCCGGATGGTATTTCCATTATTCACCATTCAATGAGGAAGTTTCCTCGAAACGAATTCTCATATTACTGTTTAAATAACTACCTAACTCATATTATATTACTGCTGCCTGGAAAGACTACTGAAATTATCCAAATGATTTCAATTTTCCGAATATAGCGATTTACATTTTTTATGGCGGAACACTATGACGTAATACCTATCAATGGTGACATTTGGGGATATTTATCGATTACAAGTTTCTGAACTAATTCGGTTGAGCCTACGGACCGATAAAATAAGTTTTAATTTGTTGCTTGCACTGTTGCCAGATTGAAGACACAATATATGATAATTTTAGCAGTATAATCAACTTCAAAGAAAAATTGCATGTCTCGTCTATAATTAACATTTCATTGGGTACCGGGATGAAATTTCAGTTCCTACTCAACCTGTGAACGAATAATTGGAAATCATAGTAATACCAAGATGTTAGCAGAATATACTTCTATTTAGTCACATCGATACTTCCGGCAACTGACTGTGTACCATGCGTTCAAGGCTTTTCTAGGTAGTAAGTCATCAGAATGGTGGGGAAGCCGGTAATACATTTTTGGGATTTTTTTTCCAAAGGTGATCGTACGAGAGAAGAAAGTAAAGAATACATATTTGATGAATGTTCATCAACTGTAACGTGGAATAGACATTTTACTAACGATATAAACTATGATTCATAACAGCACGGATGAGTTAAAATTTCAGATTTGTTGCAGAATACACAAAGTTAGGACTAAGTTGGTATACAAACATAGAAAAAGGAGCATTGTTGGTGGTGCCAGTCCTCGACTTATGAATTATTTGGTGTATAATTTGATAGCGCAGAGGAGAAAAATTCCAACTAAATTACAAGTTTCAGTAGTTTATTTGGACTAAAGGCTATGAATAAAATATCGTTCAGTCATTTTATATTCTGTGAGTTCATAGTATATTATGGTCGTGGAAAACTAATTCAAAAGTCGCCTAGTGAGCTCAATGTTTTTTCCCAATAATTTCTCAATTTTTTTTAATCGATTAATGTCCTTGTTTACTAAGGCTATGTTGACCAACATCTCACAAAATTGGAAATTTCATTGGGGTTCCAAGTTACTAACCTCAAGATGCATCAAATTATGCCTATCACTTTTGAAATAGAATTTTCGAATTATTTTGGTAACGAAATATTCCTCGTATAAAAATAATGAATAAATCATCCATAAGAGCTGGATGATAAAATAAATTTCAATTTTCAATAGGCTACTTCTCATTGGTGGAGAATTAGGTTGGTATTAATGTTGAATGGAAAAAATAATAAATAGATCCATGTGAACATTAAATATACGGCGTCCTGTTAATGGTTCAATTTAATTTTGACGTATTTGACAATTGAGGTGGGTTTCAACATACCAATCAGAAAAAGCCTAGCCCTATGATAATTGGAATTTGTTATGGTGGAAATATAATTTTATGTTTTCAAAGCATAATGAATGTTTCTTTTTCGTCAGTGGTAGAAATATTTTAGAAAATCTAGAGGTTGGTTACTCGGATTCGGCTTGGAAATAGTTGAGTATGTGAAGCTTTCATTTTGTGCTTTTGTTTGTGATGGTCAATTTTTGAACATATCGTCTACAGGATGTTTGCTGATTTGTGATATTTCTTACAGATTCCATAGGCCTTGACGACAGCAAGGTGAAATAGAAGAAAAGCAAATTACTGTGATGGGCGTAGTTGTAGTTATCTTTCCCATAATAGCTTACTATTAAAACAAAAAAATTGACTATACGTTAGATTATGAAAAAGGTTCGGCAGATTATGTATTTGTTTTTGTACATAAGTGACTTTTTATCACGCAAAGTTTTTATTACTATGAATTATTATTGATGATAGATAGTAATTATTGTAAATTCTTTTCTTCCTTACTCGTGAGTTCCACCTGTTGTACATATATAGCGCGATGATATATATTATTATTAAAGTTAGTTTGGAGTTCTCAAGTTTTCAAGTCACATCACTAGACCGCATTTGTGTGCGCTCTTATCAGTGTAGGTGATAGTTGTTAATGTACAGGGCGTTGGCAACACTAGAATCGGATGGCCAAAAATGAGATATTATTATTTTCTTTAGTAATTCAATCTTGATGCCAATTTTCAGGAAATAGTTGTGTTTAAGTCAAAGCAGCAATTTATTGTCATGTTGATTTTTTGTTTTTCCAAACATCACTTTTGTATCTTTAATACTATGTAACTCTTTCTGTGATTCAATGCTTCTGTCTGATATCTCGTGTTTTTAACTTGTAAATCATATTTTAACAGTTGCCAATGCCATTAATAGACTACTTTTTAGTTGTTTTAAATGTGAAAATAGTATTTCACTACCTTGTAATGTTACACTTGTCTCTTTTAAGTTATTTTTTAATCGATTTCAGTTAATGTCTTATTGTCTCTTCCGTCATATATGTTATTTTTCACGAATTTACAGAATTTCAACAAGTACATAGAGAAAATAATTAGTTTCCCATCAATGTCTATCCTTTCATTAAGGTTTAGTCGGTTACTGTGAAAATAGCGCCTGTAAATGAATTTTACACCACAAATTGTTGAAATGCTTGTACAATAGATTTTCAATGCTTTCATGATTGCAATATCGCTAGATAACTATACCTAAACTAATTGTAATTCATACTCAATCAATTTATACTGATTTTAATAACAAGAAGTGTCTTCCAAATAAATGAGACATTTAAAAACAATCATGCAGTTTTATTTTCAATGGAAAATTAAATAACGTCACAGTTTCCTTCGAATTATTGCAGATATTACACTTTGAGTAATTATGTGGCGACTTCGTTGACCCCGAAGTTGAGGTCGTTGACCCCGAGGTTGAGGTCATTGACCCCAGAAGTGAGGAAGGGTAATTACTGGCGTTTAAAAATCCGATTATGTAGGCGAAATCGAGAATCTAGTAACAGGATAGCAGAAATTAGGAAATGTAGTTTTCTGGAAATTCCTGGCGTTTTATATAAAAATCTAATTTTGAATGTGAAATCGAAAATTTGGTATCAGGATAGCAGAAGTGACGAAGGGTATTTTATCGGTAATTTCTGGCGTTTAAATATCTAATTTTGTAGGCGAAATCGAGAATTTGGTATCAGGATAGCAGAAGTGAGGAAGGGTATTTTTCCGGTAATTTCTGGCGTTTGAAAATCCAATTTTCTAGGCGAAATCGAGAATTTGGTATCAGGATAGCAGAAGTGAGGAAGGGTATTTTTCCGGTAATTTCTGGCGTTTAAAAATCCAATTTTCTAGGCGAAATCGAGAATTAGGTATCAGGATAGCAGAAGTGAGGAAGGGTATTTTCCGGTAATTTCTGGCGTTTAATAAAAATCTGATTTTGAAGGCGAAATCGAGAATTTGGTATCAGGATAGCAGAAGTGAGGAAGGGTATTTTTCCGATAATTTCTGGCGTTTAATAAAAATCTGATTTTGTAGGCGAAATCGAGAATTTGGTATCAGGATAGCAGAAGTGAGGAAGGGTATTTTTCCGGTAATTTCTGGCGATTAAAAATCCAATTTTCTAGGCGAAATCGAGAATTTGGTATCAGGATAGCAGAAGTGAGGAAAGGTATATTTCCGGTAATTTCTGGCGTTTAATAAAAATCTGATTTTGTAGGCGAAATCGAGAATTTGGTATCAGGATAGCAGAAGTGAGGAAGGGTATTTTTCCGGTAATTTCTGGCTTAATAAAAATCTGATTTTGAAGGCGAAATCGAGAATTTGGTATCAGGATAGCAGTAGTGAGGAAGGGTATTTTTCCGATAATTTCTGGCGTTTAATAAAAATCTGATTTTGTAGGCGAAATCGAGAATTTGGTATCAGGATAGCAGAAGTGAGGAAGGGTATTTTTCCGGTAATTTCTGGCGATTAAAATCCAATTTTCTAGGCGAAATCGAGAATTTGGTATCAGGATAGCAGAAGTGAGGAAAGGTATATTTCCGGTAATTTCTGGCGTTTAATAAAAATCTGATTTTGTAGGCGAAATCGAGAATTTGGTATCAGGATAGCAGAAGTGAGGAAGGGTATTTTCCGGTAATTTCTGGCGTTTAATAAAAATCTGATTTTGTAGGCGAAATCGAGAATTTGGTATCAGGATAGCAGAAGTGAGGAAGGGTATTTTTCCGGTAATTTCTGGCGTTTATTAATGAAAATGCAATTTTGAAGGCGAAATCAAATATTTTGTATCAGGATAGCAGAAGTGAAGAAGGGTATTTACTGGTGATTTCTGGCGTTTAAAAATCCAAAATTGTAGGCGAAATCAAGAATCTAGTAACTGGATGGCAGAAATCAGGAAGGGTATTTTCTGGCAATTCCTGTCGTTTTAAAAATCCAATTTCGTGGGCGAAATCGAGAGTCTAGTACCAGGATAGCAGAAATGAGAAAGGGTGTTTTTTGATATTTTTTCGCGTTTAAAACCAAATTTTGAAGGTGAAATCGAGAATGTTATCATCTGCAAAACTGATTCCCAGTTATTTTTCAACAAAGAACTTCACAAGGTGTTTTGATTCTTTTTGTGAGGGAAGGTGTAAATTATAAACACAAAAATATAGATTTACCGTTTACTGCACAAAATATATCATCAAACATGTCCTTGCTTTCAACATTCGATTTTACAGTACAGGTCATGTTGCAGGTCGATTTTGATAAGGCCTAACGACTTCAGACAACCATAAAAAATAAAATATAAGAGTCTGTACAACAGTATAATTAACTATTCATCTGTCGCTCATTCCAAAACTTCCTAACACAGTATCCTACCAAATTTTCAAAGCACCCAATGATGTACATCAAATATTATATAAAAACTCCAAAAAAATTCCAAATTGTCACATATTCTCAATCAATAAATCAGTAAAAAGACTGAACAAATATAATAATTATTGGAATACTTATTGGAAATCATGTGGTGCTTACACAACTGCAGAGATCAATAATGAATTAAAGGATGTAAATGATTTGGAATATTTTAAAATCAACGACACAACCGGAAACAGGTATTTATGGTTGTCCAAAGTATCTTATCATGAGGGTAAAAGGCAAAACATTATTTTCGCCACTCTGTTCTCAATCATAATACTGCCACTCAGTATTCTCTGTATAAAATAACACATAATAATCAGTAAATCTCGATATACAGACCTAATATTCAATATATAAAAAAGTAAATTAGTAAAATTTGTACATATTGCACTTTCAATTAATCTTTATATATATATTTTCACTCTCAGTAGGAATGGCCTCTATTGTGAAAGCAGGAAAATCATTTGAAGTGGTATTAGTTTTTTTCTCAAATAATAAAAAGAAGGTTAAATAAAACCTACTTAGACAAAAGAGGATTAACAAAGAGAAATTCAACATACTTCCTTTCAACAAAATTGCTAAAATTATTATTACCACGATATTTACATTATCATACAAGCTGTAGAAAGAGAAAACCATTACAAAATATCATGACTCCTGGTGGATGCCATTGATGCCAATTAACACTTGAAACAGTAGTAAGTATAAGGTAAGATGCCATAAATAACGTTTCTAATTGAACAAGTAAAACTTCGAAGTAATCCATTCACATTTCATTGAATTAGTCATGTCAAACCTATCAACTTGGAACGGGTACTTCTAAGAAATAATTTGTCGAGAGTTTAAATCTATGGAGACACTGTATATCTTAAATAATGAACTAATTTGTGAGAACTATCGATAATGTAACGATTCCCTCGATCTAGAACGAAGTTTCAAAAGAAATCAGAATAAGTAATTCCTACAGGCATTTTTGTCGTATAAAAAAATCAACAACAAAAAACGTACATCTCTTTCTTCCTCACGCCCCGATCTACCCAACCGTTTCCCACCGTCCAACAAACGTTTTCTCGCTAATCACGAAAACCGACAACAGTACAGTCCGTTTTTCTTAAATAATTTTCGAAGAATCCATGCAGCCCTTCTTATCTCTACAACAGATACACATCGACGAAAAAACTACAGTACAGTAACAGCTGGTTGATGGCAGTCCAAAAATATTGGCAGTGTCAAAAATACAGGCGAGACGAGGGAGACCACCCCATCCACTTGAAATTCAAATTGGAGTTTGTGCCTTATTCGTTCACATACTTTATCGAGAATGCTGATTGGGTTCGGGTGTTCAAAGAGTCTCTGATTACAACTAATCGGACTGCATGGATTTGGAATCGAACGCTTCCAGCGACATCTGGACGCAAAGTTGGGCTGTCAAAACTGTTATGTTTCCAAATGAGTCATTCGGCCAAGATGTCGCTGAAGGCTTGTCCATTAAACATCGAGTGAAACACTATGATGATATGATGAAGTGTGACAGTCACTGCTGGCAGTGCATATGTCATTCGCAAATCGCAACCCTCCCACAAGCGTTTCTAATTGACAAGTTCAGCCAGCATTGAGAGAGAAAAAATATGTCTGCCTTAGTGTTGTCTTTGTCGTCAAGAGTGCAACTTGAACTTATGAAAATGCTATAATTGGGACTAAAAAAGAAGAAGACATATATCCTGTAGATAATTGGTTTGTGTTTCTTGTAGTATTTTCGTTATTCCGATTATATCGAATATTTTGTGAGCATTGAAAGCTCACAATAATTGTTGAATAATTCCAAATATTTTCATCATTTTAAGTTGCAATCTTGATGACAAAGACAACAGTAGAGCAGACATATTTTTTCTCTCTCAACGCTGGCTGAACTTGTCAATTCCGATGGGTTGATGTTTGGGTGGGTAAATATGGAACTGATGACAATGCGCGGTTCTCTCAAGTTTTATACAGAGTGCTACACGCTTAGTGTGTGGAGGGTATCATTCGGAAATGGTATATTGAGACAGTGTGAATTGAAGGAGTCAACCAATTGCTGATGAACTGTTAACAATTTCCTGAAAACTTTGTACCATGTATTCATTTGTACACTTAGCAATAGGACGAAACTATCTAATATAAATATCTCTTTCTCTCTCTCTCTCATTTTCGACAATAAATAATATTTTTCTGAGCAATGTACAAGAGAATTTCTACATTGAAAGGCCATCTGACTTCAATCGCATCAGACGATATTTGTCGTAATTTTCTGGCATATTTATTTCTATTTGGCAGGTAGCATTGCCAAGAATTCAAGGTGAACCAAGACGACTTCAAGCTATTCTAAATACTGACTAAATTTGAGATCAAAATTATTGTTAAGGATCAATAATTGATATTTTTCCCCATTAGAAATTGAGAATGATTTAAATTCGAACAAAAAGGCGCTTTTTGTGAGAAATAGTTTCTGAGGGTTTCTGCAACCAAGTTGGCGGTTAAAAACACTTTTCATACAGTAAATCTCAAGATTTAATTAGTTTCAAGTCGTCTTGGAATTATTATGAATTGAATTGATGACTGAAAAATTACTATATGTCTCAGTAAACCAAAGTTCTCCGAGGTACGAGTGAACCCTGAAAAAACTAACTTTACTTCTAACAAGAGTTTCGAATATTTCATGCGTTTTCAAAATCATCTGAAAAGTATATCAATTACATCAAATACAAATCAGTTTTTCAAGAGGATTTACTTGAACCTTAGAAGAGTCGTCAGAATAATCAAAACGAGACTATAGTAATATGGGTTGACTCCTGAGTGAACAAATATGTGCTTTTGCAAGTCCTGCCGTGTCAAAAAAAGTTTTTAATTCACCAACCAAAGGTCATTGTCTGTCGGAAAACTATTTTTGTATGAAAAATTGAGAACAGTCGAATGCAGTTTGACCAGCTGGACTTTTGCTTTAAGGCAATAGATGGCGGAGAAATATCGCGTGTCCAAACGAAAATACCTCTGTCTCGTATTTATGAAAATATGTTTATCTACATCGATGAAAAATATGATTTTTATGTATTAATTATAGGTTATGTAATTTTAGTACACGAAATAAAACATGAACCCCCAAGCCGTTACAACCAGATAAAAATTTCAACCAAATTAGGAAACAGTAAATAACCATAAATTGGAAAATAGTTTTTCTCTGGTTGGAAAATCAATACAACAGATGCTTGAATAATTTTGAAGTTGTTGTATCTGAGTTTAAATTTGTTTTTTGCAGCATCCTCGTTGGATAATCATCGAAATTATATGTGAAAACAACACGAAAATTATAATTGCCAACTGTAAGAACTGTTTTGAACTACCTACATGAAGATATTTTTTTGTGGGAAAGAGGGAAAGGCTTGAGGGTTACTGTTTTTTTTTTGGGGTACTTTCCAAGCAGCAGAAACCCTAATGGCGAAAACTATTCGTATAAAAAATGAGCGGACTACGAACTACACATCCAAAGAGATTTAAACATCAATAGTTTTTTTTTTCAAGGCAGGATAGTCTATATAAAGTGTTTACAATACGCAGATTGATGCCCAATTAAAGATGGCACACATCGAAATAGCACTGTTTCAGAGACGTTGCTTTACAATCACTTCACTTTCCATTCCCCTGGGACGGTTACTGAATATTTTTGTTTGAAGCGATTCCGTGAACATCCTCCTGCTGAATCGCCGATTTCGCTTCTTTCTGCAAGTCGTTTGCATCTCGTTTGCCCCAGCCCTCAGACTTATGATCCTCGTTTTTCGTGAAGGCACCGTGTATATTTGTTTTCAGTCCAGTCCAGTCTTACCAATTTAAGTAAGCATTTTGCCAAGATAAATTTCTTACAAAAGTTCCATAGAGGTTTTTATAAAATCTACGTATAGTTTGATCCTTAATACGAATAAATCGAGCTACTTCATAACATCTCCTCTTCTATAGGTGCCGTCGGGTGTTAGTAGTAAAAAAAATTCAATAAATTTATAATATTTTCACAGCCAGCATTGGTGGTGCGACAGCTGCCGTTCCTCACAGATTCTTCTTCTTCTTTTTCTTCTACTATGTACAGTTCGGGAAAGATCCAAACGGACAGCTTTACAGAGTAGCACCACCCTTTTCGGGTATCCAAGAAATCCCTCCTAGAACAAAATACAACTGGTCAAATTCACATCCTTTTGCTAAAAAAAAAAATAATCACACTATCAAAGTGAAACGCCCGAAAATAAACAGGATACCAGGTATCAACAACACAGATATATATTCAGTTGAAGCAGAAAGGTGCTAATTTTTTTATTTCCAATCTTCCAATTGTCTTGAATAGTTTCACAAATGTTAATTCCATAGAATTAATGGCTAATACATATATTTTTTAAATGGTTCTTGGAGATTTTATCCCAGTTTGAACAAACAAACAAATGAATATTATATTCACCAAAATTTCGACTGCCGAATGACCAGAAGATTTCTTTTGAAGGTGGCACCATTGATGTGAAAATCACTAATGATGTTTTTTTTTCTCATTTTTGCTCAATTCCATTCTACAAGAAATCAAAAATTTAATGACAATCTTCTCATGCTTTGAAAGAGAAGACAGATATAGTTCAGGAAACGTCAACTTTCTATTTTTTGTGAGATGGATGTCACCTATTATCCGTTATCGCCAGTATGTAATCACGCAACAAGGAATACAGCAGTAAGTATTGTCATTAACCGAGAAATATTGGTTGGTAATAGGGGTTTGCGATATTGGAAATACGATATCGATATCAATACTTATTTCAATATCGATATTGATCGATATATCCATAAGTATCGATACATATCGATAAGTATCGATATACATTTTCATAATATCGATATATCGCTACATATCAATAAATATCGACAAATAAATAAGGTACTACAAATTTTGTACCTTATTTACGCTAATGCATATTTTTTATTGTGATAAGCTAGTGATACATTTCTGTTTTTTAATATAATTTTATTTTATGCGTTATGATGTTAAATATTTTCATTTGAGTATTCTTTTATCCTTTGTTTGATACCTACAATAAAATGAATAATTTTCAACTTTTTGAAATGTTTCTATCAACAAAAATGGTGCATAAAGCAGTTGACATAACCAAATATGATAAATATTGATGTGTATCGATATGTTTTCAATATATAAATATGTATCAATAGATAAATATGTATCAATATATCGATATTTTTTCCTCAGAGTATCGTTATTTGATATATTGATACATATCGATATCTTTGCACAACCCCTAGTTGGTACATTATCTCAAATGTAAAAAGTGGAAACTTCTGTGATGCAAGCCGACTCTTTAATAGCAACTTGTGAATGACGTCACTTGATGCCATCAACATCATCAGACATAGAGTAGCAATATTCTCAGACTAATTTCCATCAATGTGAAGTGTATTTCCGAAACAAAACGGGCCCATATCTCCGAAAATACTTGAATCCGCCGCATTTTGACTTCGGATTCGAGTACAGGAAGCCAACTACATAAAAGCAGCCAAAAATGGAGAAAATTACCAAATTCTTGTTGAGATGAACATGAAAGGAGATTTATTGAAATTAAGTGTTGGTTTATATACAGGGTCGCTGATATGTATGGAAACGGTCGATTATTTCCTAAAGTAAGATAGCTAGCGAAAAATGTTAGGATACAAAAGTTGTAGGGTTTTTCAAAATCCATTAAGCTAATGAAAAATTAAGTATACAGAATGAGTCAAAAAGTCAGGACGAAACAAAGTTGCTTTTTCTCTAATGGGACGCCCTGTATATTATTCCACATTTCAATTCTGCTCGAAATTCTGAACAAAATTGATATAGCACATCATTTCCTAAATTCAACTGTTTTCGAGATATCGAATTTTGAAAATAACTTATAATAAATTATCCAAAAATGTTAGTCCATTAAGTTCATAGTCCATCAAGTTACCTTTGAAAGTTTCCAGATCCATTACAACGCCGCGTTGTTCTTTTGTCTAACAGTGATGATCTTGACAACACATGTCAAAAATACATTTAGTGTAAATAAGTTTCGCGCAAAAATGGCACGTTTAACTAATACTGAGCGTATTGAAATTTTAATGATTATAGGATTCGGTGATAGAAGACGAAGTTGTGACCAAGTAGTGAATATTTTTAATGAATTGCATCCAAATCGGGAACCAATTTCTAAATCAACAGTTTCAAAAACATTGCAGCGTTTTCATGAAACTGGAGATGTCAAAGATCGACCAAAAAGTGGAAGACCGCAGTAAGCGTTACAAATGAAGAAAATGCTTTGAATGTTATGTTAGATGTGGTGGAAAATCCAATAAATTCGGCACAACAGAGGGCTTTGACATGAGTCGATATTCCATTCAAAAAATTTGCAAACTGCAAAAATTCCATCCATATAAAATTCATTTGGTACAAGAATTGAGTGAAGACGATTTTGATCGTAGAATCGAGTTCTGTGAAGTTATTATGGATAAATTAAGCGAAATTGTCAACTTTGTCAACCACATATTGTTTTCTGACGAATCTACATTTTGTTTAAACGAGCACGTGAATCGACACAACTGTAGGTATTGGTCAGACCAAAATCCACATTGGATGGAGGAAGTTCACACTCAACGGCCACAAAAAGTAAATGTCTGGTGTGGCATTATTGGTGGACACGTCATAGGACCCTATTTTATAAACGGAAATTTGAACTCTGAACGATATTTATCACTTTTACAACAGCATATTATTCCAGAGCTTAGACGATTATTCCCGAATAATAACAATCCCAATTTGCCGGCAGAACAAATATGGTTTCAACAAGATGGGGCTCCTCCACATTTTGGACGTATGGTACGGGCATATCTAGATGAAACTTTTCCTAATAAATGGATTGGACGCAGGGGAGCAATTGAATGGCCAGCTAGGTCTCCCGATATGACCCCACTTGACTTTTTTCTATGGGGTCACATAAAAAATGTAGTCTACAAAAATAGGCCGCCAAATATCGAAGAGTTGCAAGAAAGAATAAGGCATGAAATTTCTACCATTCCTCCTCACATGATTTTAGATTCACTACAAAATTTTGTTCAGCGAGTTCATTACTGTCAGGAGGTAAATGGTAAACACTTTGAGCACCTTATTAAATAGAATTTCAAAGAAAAATTTGTTGTTTATTAAAACTTGTTTTCTCTCTTTTCCTCCTGTCTTAACTATTGTTTTCATAAAATTTTAAATATCCTGGACATTCATTAAAAAATACATTTTATTGTTTTAATTGCATTTTAATCAACCCTGAACGATTATGCTTTTTTTATTTTCTGTAAAAAAATTATAATTAAATTGTAATCATAATATCCACATACTCCACCCTTTGTGACTTTCATAATAAATATGCATCATTTCGTGCTTTTTCTTTAATAAATTTGAGAGTAATAAAAAGTTATTTTCAAAATTCGACATCTCGAAATCGGTTGAATTTAGGAAATGAAGCGCTTCATCAATTTTGTTCAGAATTTCGAGCAGAATTGAAATGTGGAATAATATACAGGGCGTCCCATTAGAGAAAAAGCAACTTTGTTTCGTCCTGACTTTTTGACTCATCCTGTATACTTAATTTTTCATTAGCTTAATGGATTTTGAAAAACCCTACAACTTTTGTATCCTAATATTTTTCGCTAGCTATCTTACTTTAGGAAATAATCGACCGTTTCCATACATATCAGCGACCCTGTTTATCTTCTAGCCATAACTCATTTCCTTAGTGCATGAAAAAAAACTCACTTTTGTATCCGTCCCCACTACTATGTCTTGAGATCGACGTCCCAGATTTCGGCCAGGAAGGGGGGCAGCTTCTTGTTCTTCAGCTTGAGGCTGAAGCACATCTCCGAGTTCTGGTTGCCGAGCGTGCGCAGCTCGGTGAGGACGGACAGCAGCTTCGCGAACACCGTGCCCGGCTTCGGCTTCCGCCGGTT
Organism: Chrysomela aeneicollis; assembly: GCA_029955515.1. NCBI lineage: Eukaryota > Metazoa > Arthropoda > Insecta > Coleoptera > Chrysomelidae > Chrysomela > Chrysomela aeneicollis. The sequence continues at coordinate 25,787,712 of JARUHQ010000005.1, forward strand.
GTCGACGTAGGCGCGCAGGGCCTCCAGGTAGATCTCCTGGATCTTCTCCACCTTCCAGCCCTCGATCAGCGCTGGCCGCTCTGGAAAAGCGGGAGAAATATTCACTTCGAGGTTTGGAGCGATCGACGCCTCGGAAATTGCCGAGTAGCTGGTAAAACACGCGCCTGAATTTTTTGCTCTCCTCTTTGATGGAAAAAAGTGCGGGTTTGCTAGCTTCGAGCGAACTCAGCAATCAAAAAATGTTGATTTGCTATAGGAAAATTGTAGAGCTCGTTCAAGTTTGATTCATTTTAGGTTGATTCTTCATTTACCCTCTTTCCAATATGTTTGCTCGAATCGTTGAAAGAATAATGTGCAGCTTTGCTAGCATCAGCCGAACTTAGCAGAGCAATTTTTGAAAAACAAAAAATGTCGATATAGCCAACTTGTAGGACTCATTTTAGCCTGAATCATTACCCTCATTCCAAATTATTTTTGTTCTATTCTTTGATAGAAACAATGCGGATTTGGTAGCTTCGGACGAACTCAGCAGTCATTTTCGGAAATCAAAAAATGTTGATTTGATATAGAAAAATTGTAGAGCTCGTTCAAGTGCGATTCATTTTAGGTTGATTCTTCATTTACCGTCTTTCCAATATGTTTGCTCGAATCGTTGAAAGAATAATGTGCAGCTTTGCTAGCATCAGCCGAACTTAGCAGAGCAATTTTTGAAAAACAAAAAATGTCGATATAGCCAACTTGTAGGACTCATTTTAGCCTGAATCATTACCCTCATTCCAAATTATTTTTGTTCTATTCTTTGATAGAAACAATGCGGATTTGGTAGCTTCGGACGAACTCAGCAGTTATTTTCGGAAATCAAAAAATGTTGATTTGATATAGAAAAATTGTAGAGCTCGTTCAAGTGCGATTCATTTTAGGTTGATTCTTCATTTACCGTCTTTCCAATATGTTTGCTCGAATCGTTGAAAGAATAATGTGCAGCTTTGCTAGCATCAGCCGAACTTAGCAGAGCAATTTTTGAAAAACAAAAAATGTTGATATAGCCAACTTGTAGGACTCATTTTAGCCTGAATCATTACCCTCATTCCAAATTATTTTTGTTCTATTCTTTGATAGAAACAGTGCGGCTCTGGTAGCTTCGGGCGAACTCAGCAGTCATTTTCGGAAATCAAAAAATGTTGATTTGATATAGAAAAATTGTAGAGCTCGTTCAAGTGCGATTCATTTTACCCCCATCCCAATATATTTGCTCGAATCTTTGAAAGAAAAATGTGCGGCTTTGTTAGCATCAGCCGAAGTTAAAACAAAAAATTTTGATATAGCCAAATTGTAGGACTCAATTTAGCCTAAATCCCTCATTCAAAATTTTGCTTTGGTAGCTTCGGGCGAACTTAGCAGAGCCATTTTTAAAAAAAAACTTTTTTTCTGCGATTTGATAAAGTATATTTGTATATTCTTCAATATAATTGAAATGAGAATTGATGGGGTTCATTCCGGCAAATTTATTTTTGATGCCAATAGAATAATGGACACAGATTTGGGACACATTGAAATGACAGAGTTCCTCAGGGTAGTGCTCTAGGACCTCCTCTATTATTCATATGCATCAAGAATCAAGAATTTATTTCTCTAGAATGGCCAATACCAGTATAACCCAGTGTATCATTTTATGTTTTTTTGAGGTGAAGTTTTCAGTTGTAATCAGTAAATACTTGGTGATAACATTGTATGTGAGAATAAAACAAATCAACTTTGCTATTTAAAATTATTTTCAATTCCTCTGTCTCTGAAAAAATGTCAAAAATGTAACTTGAGCCGGCTCTATAATTTCAGGTGGTTTTGATTCGATATCAAGTACCTACTGTTTATTTCCATATTCAAGATCATATTTGAATACCTCTCCTACAATTCCTTATCATGTGAATATTTAACACCATACGCCTGCTGGCGCCAGTAATCACGCAACCAAGAATACAGAACCATAGAAGTATGTAGTGCGCAAGCGCGTTCGAGTTATTGCGTCCTTGACTCCTTGTCAAATGTCAATAGTGTATACATCCGTGATACTGTGATATGATGCAACATGCAACTGATGCAAGCCGCGCATAAAACTGTAGCCGTACTCTTTTGAATGATCTCACCCGCTGTCATCAACATCATCAGACATGTATAGAAATTGTTCCAGTCACTGTCCCTAATTTTTATCAAAGATAATTTATAGGTTATGCATCATTGACACATTGATATTATTAGATATAATATGAATTTGATTTGAGAACGCTTTTATATTGACAGTGAGTACCTTCACAATATACCTAATTATTTCTATCAATTCATGCGACCGTTGTGATATTTTTCATTTCAACACGTGTGCTCTTCCCTTTCAAATAACAACACCATGGTGATATGAGCTACTTTCCAAATTAAAAAACAGTGTGCTGTATGACGTTTTCATACAGGGTCGTAGGAAAAAATTGTTTCTCATCAAATAGCATTCTCAATACGCGTCAATTGAGTGTCACCTAAGTGGCCACGAGTGCAAAGTGCTACGATCAGCAGTAAAAGTCCGTTAAGGCCGTGATTTCGAATCTCCATCCCGCCAAAAAAAAAAAAAAAAAAAAAAAAAAAAAAAAAAAAAAAAAAAAAAAAAAAAAAAACGCGAGGCTACGAAATCAACAATGGCACTCACCGGAGAAGATGACGATGGCGGTGAGAAGGGCGTACTCGGCGTTGTCGACCTTCATCGTGTACATGGTCCTGCAGAAGTGCAGCAGGTCCTCGATGGTCTCGCCCATCCCTGCCAGGTTGTAGCTGTCCCTGGAGTACGGTTGGTTGTTGACGAACAAGATCGAGTCGGATTGGACGTCGTACCTCCTGGCCATCCGGAACATCATAACCTCACTCGAACACGCCTGCAAAAAAATGTCGATGCAGACAATCGAAATTCTGAGTTTATGCTCCACAGGGCTCTGTATTTGGACCCTTGTTATTGATAATTTACTTCAGTTTAGGCCAAACTGTGAGACCATACATAGTAATAGGGAAAGCATGTCATAAACACTTATCACTTTGGAAAAGTCTGAGACTTAATGAAAATGAAAGTACATAAGGCTCAAAAAATATGTTTTTAAGAGCTACGACGAGCACATATTATGTGCAAGAGAACCTTCAATGAAATCCAACTATGATATTAGTATATATTCGATTATTATATTATACTACACCTTTTCCAGTTTTATTTCAGAAAGCGTCAATTGAATTTCAGAATAGTCACTTGTATTTCAGAAAGTATCAATTGTATTTCAGAATAGTGAGTTGAATTTCAGAAAGCATCAAATGTATTTCAGAATAGCGAGTTCGATTTCAGAAAGCATCAATTGTATTTCGGAATTGTGAGTTTAATTCCAGAAAGCGTCAAATGTATTTCAGAATAGTCAACTGAATTTCAGAATTCGTCATTTGAATTTCAGAATATATCATTTCTAGTAGTAGTAATTTATTTCAAATAGGTACATCCTAATATTCACATATCCATTACAAAAATATAATATATATAACAAGTACATCTAAAATTTAAAAAACAATCAAATACATAGCAAGCTTATTACCAACTATTTTACCTTATCACAGCAAGTTTTTTTGTTTCAGGTACTCCTTAATCAATATTTTAAATTTTCTAGTAGTATCACAGTTTTTTATATTTTGGGGGAGCGAATTATATTCATTTAAGCCTTTGTAGATCATTGATTTCATTTCAAAAAATTGTTGTGAGATCTTGTTTGATACCCATGTATTTCTCTACTGAAAACAACAAACTGGTTTAGATACTCTGGTAGCAAACCTTTCAATAATTTAAAAATAAAAATCAATGCGAAAGATATAAGTCTTTCATTTACTGATTGCCATTGTAATGTTTCTAACATGTCACGAATGCGTCTGTTACATTTCAAAATTATCCTCATTCCTCTATTTTGTAGTTTCTGAAGTGCTGATCGAGCATTATTATCTAATAAGTAAAAAACTGTAGCACAATAATCGAAATGTGGTCGCACAATAGTATTGTACACTGTTATTTTCGTTTGGATGGACAACACTGATGCTATTCTCGAAAAGAAAAATAGTTTTTTTGATATTTTATTTTTAATCATGTTGAAATGATCCTTAAATGATAAAGTTTCGTCCAGCATAACACCCAAATATTTAAAGTTTTGTACAATATCAATTTCTTTGCCTTCAATAATTAAACCAATATCATGTACATTGATGTTTTTGTGTTTATATTGACTCGTTATGATCATAGCTTTTGTTTGTTGCACGTTAAGTTTTAACTTATTTACCTTGAAATATTTGTCTACTTTTGACAGCTCTATATTCATTTTGTTTACTATGTAATCTAGTGAATCACCACTGATAGCTAATAATGTATCATATGCATACAAATTTGCGAAATCACAATTAATTTGGCAACATAAATCATTCAGATATAGAATAAATAGAAGTGGGCCTAGAATACTACCCTGGGGTACACCTATGTTTTCATTTGACTTTTCTTTATTTATTTTTACAATTTTTACAAATTGTAAAAATTGTAAAATTGTAAATTTGTATACAAATGTCGAATTCTGAAATTCAATTGACTATTCTGAAATACATTTAATGCTTTCTGAAATTAAACTCGCTATTCTGAAATACATTTGACGCTTTCTGAAATTCAACTCACTATTCTTAAATACAATTGATACTTTCTGAAATACAAGTGACTATTCTGAAATTCAATTGACAAAAATAGATGCATTTGTATCCAACAGAATATTTTTACTCACCTTCAGAAGGGAAATTTGGTCTTCCCGGAGAAGTTTGTCGAATCCAGGTAACCTTTTTGCAAACTCCACTATCAACTGTACTGTCAGTATCGTGATTTCCGTAATATGTCTGAACCGCACATCACACTGGTCTTCACCCTCCATCGGTTGGTTCTGAGAAAAAAAAACACGTTGACTCAAATCTTGATCAAATGACAATTTCGAAATTTCTCAACTGAGAATTTATAGGAACCAAGATCAGTAGATGAACTCACCAGTATCGCCTTGACATCATCAGGTGGGGGATGTTCATACTCGTTCTGGAAATAAACCAGCCTATGGATGAGCTCCTCTTGTTCCGGAGATATCGGCTTCACCCCGTTGACCAGACTGGGTTTTTCCGTATCCGTCAACTGAAATAAACACAATTCCTGTGCCAAGGAGAATGTCAACATTAGTAACAAATAATTGTGAATGGCCATCAAGACCGCCAGATTTGACACCTCCAGACCAATATATTTACCTCCGGTTCGATCTTGATGATTTCCGGCGATCCGTTGGTGGTGCTGTTCGGTTTGTCCTTCTCCTTGGCCTTCTTCTTCTCGTTGCGTTTGACGGCACACTGCACCTCTGGCACAACGCACTCTGGCCTCATGCCCACTGATAGGCACTTCTTCAGCCGGCACTCTTGGCACTTCCGCCGCATGTACATGTCGATCTCGCAATTGTTGCCATACTTGCATTGGTACACGGCGTTCTTTGTTATGCTCCTCCTGAAGAAACCTGCCGAAACAGAAACGTGACAGGGGAAACGTTTCGCGAAATTCAAATACTAAAGAAGCTAGCAAAGCCACATACGAATTTCGACTCGGAATAGATCACATAATTTTAGGCTCATTTTAGGCTATTTTATTACTCAATTCCCAAATTTTTTGCTCTTCTCTTTGATAGAAAAATCTGTGGCTTTGCTTCGGCCGAACTCAGCAGAGCCATTTTTGAAAAACAATAATTTTGGTGTTTTGAAATAGCCAAATTGTAGGGCTCATTTTAGGCTAATTTATTACATATTCCCATTTTTTTGCTTCCTTCCTTAATAGAAAAAATTGTGGCTTTGCTAGCTTCGGCCGAACTCAGCAGAGCCATTTTTGAAAATCCAATTTTTTTTGCGATTCAATGTAACGATATTTTAGGACTTATTTTAGGCTAATTGATTACCCTAATTTAATTTTTTTGTTCCACGCATTACAGAAAAAAACATGATTTTTCGATTTTAGCCAAGTCGATGATGCAATCATTTCAAATTATAAATTTTTGGCGATTAAACTTGTCAAACCGATAATACCCATCGCTAGATCAATAAAATGTTTATGTTGGAATGTTTTATTTTACGTTTTTTTAAAACTGTGGCTTTGTTGGCTTCGGGCGAACTCAGCAGATCGGTTTTTTCAAAAACAACATTTTTCTGTCTTTTGATATAGCGATATTTCAAGTCTAATTTTAGGCTAATTAATTACCCTAATTTCATTTCTTCTGCTCAACGCATTACAAAAAAAAAAGATAGCACTCTGAACATAGCACCCTGTATATTTTTTGCAAATTTTGATTTTTACTCAAAATAACCTTTCCAACTATGTATCACACATGGAAAAGTTAGAGTGACTTTAATTTTTTTTTCTCAGTTGAAGGTTTCTCGAAAGAATAGGAGATCATAAAATTTCAAAATTTTTATCTTTTGAAATGGCTGAGAGAATCCATTGGAACATGAATACTAGGACACCCGGTATATTGTGATAGTTTTTTATAACAAATCATTAAGACATTATCTGGAAATGTCAAGATAAACTATCAAAATAAATCACAGTACTTACGTTCTATTTTCTATTCACTAGTTTCCAGAGTTTTCATAGACTCAAGTTTTTCATCAGCAAAAGTATTCAATGTTTGTGTTTGGATGCAATGAAAATCAACATCCCCAAATAAACTAATAGATGGGGATGACTCTTGAAATTGGAAATAATTATTTTAGGTTTATCTATCAAATTATTATACTCGTAATAAAAATGAGTATTTCTTAATGTAATGCCCCATTTCAGCGTCATTCGATCGCCTCTTTGTTATTGGGGGATTTTCGTAGTCCACCAAACCCAGAAATTGGAAATTCCTTTTGTTTTGTATGACATCACAAGGGTTCATGAACTGTTTGCCAATTTTTTCCAAGATCAATGAGGGTTATTGTAATGCGTGGAGCAAAAAAATTAAATTAGGGTAATTAATTAGCCTAAAATTAGTCCCAAAATATCGTTATATTAAATCGCAAAAAATAGTGGATTTTTTAAAATGGCTCTGCTGAGTTCGCCCGAAGCTAGCAAAGCCACAAGTTCTTCTATTAAGGGAGGGAGCAAAAAAATGGGAATAGGGTAGCTTCTTTAGTATGAAATTCAAAGACGTAGGAGGCAATAAGGCGACTGAAAAGGAGAAAGGAACACGTCGTGGGAAGACAATAGAAGATGGGAATAGAAGAAGCTACGTTGGAAACACTGCTGAAAAGCTGAGAGGAATATCTGATGAAATCAAACAAGTGAAGGAGAAACAGAGTATTAGATGAGAATATAAGAAGCTGAGAGGAAAGAAAGAACAGGGTGTGCGAAATATCGCTGGAGAAGATCATAATGATAGAGACTGAAAAGGGAGAAGATGATATAGGAATAGAAGAAACCACGTTGAAAAATACTATTGAAGAGGAATCTTAAAGACAAGACTGGAGATAAAGATGAGATGAGAATAGCAGAAGCTATTTACAAGCAAGCAGAAAATAACAGCTGCTGATGGGAGAGCTGGAAAAACCATTTCGTGAAATTATACTATGAAGAAGAGGCTAAAAAGGAAAGAAAATTAGATGGGAATAGAATGAGCTGAGAACAAGAAAGCAGAAAGTCAAAAAGCTGCGACGCGTTTGAAATAACTGCTGTTAGGGAAATACTAATGTTGAATAAATTGAGATGGAAACAGAAGATAAGCGTTGATTGATATATTGCTAGCAATATATCAATCAACCAGTTAAGAACGGAAACGTAGATACAGCAATAACATAATCAAGAACGAAAGATGGGTTGTATGAAAGCTATGTATATCAACATTAACAAAAGAGTTATGTAACACCATGTATAAAATAATTCCGAGTATTCACTACAATCAACATGAAGGTGAGTAGAAACAATAGCAGAATGGACAATTATGCAAAATAGTATACAAATCCTAAAAGAAGATATCACTGAAGGGATCGGAAGAAGATGGGACAAAAAAAAAATCAATATTGAAGACGAAAATGACATTGAAATTCAGAAAGATTTTCCAAGAAAAAATTAGCAAAAAGAGGAAATTTTGAGGCTTGTACCATTTTTACAAGAAAAAAATTCAATAACGTCTACTTACCTTTGCATCCCTCGCAGGTTAGAGCGTTGTAGTGGTATCCCGAGGCTCTGTCACCACAAACGAGGCACAGTTCTTCCTGTTGCCTGGGCGTCGGTCCTTTCTTCTTCTTCGCATCGCAACTGTCCGCACTGTAACCGTTCAGACTGCTCGGCGGAGATAGATCTTCACGACCTGGAAAAAGAAAAAAAAAGTGAGTCAAAAAAAATTGTGAGCACAAAATAGTAAGTCATGATAAAATTTTTATAACGGTGGATTTATGCAGAGGTTTTAATTCGTAAGTTTTAAGTAATAAGTCATAAGAAGTTCATCCATTGGTTTTTAATGTTACCATTTATACAGCTGTCCTAAGAAAAGTTGGCCAACATTTATCTCTTACGACTTACGACTTAAAACTCGATCGATTTGCGCATGCGTCTGATTTTGCAAAAGGGTATCGTAACAAACAGCAGGAGTTGAATGCATGAATCAATCAATCAATCAAGTACTTTATTGTCAGAAGATACAAAAAATCTCATAGACAAAGCAATAAATGATAATATAAATGAACTCATAAAAACATGAAAATAAAAACATACAATAAATTCGAATACAAAAAGTATATAAAAATATGAAAATATAAAATAATTATAGGTTTGTGAATGAATATATATACAGTTTCTACTCACAACATGTGAATGGTTTGATAGCAATGTTTCATCTCGATGAATCTAGGTAAAATTCTTCCAGTGTATAATAGGCCTTCTCAACTAATAGCTTTTTTACTTCTTTTTTGAATTTATTGAGATCCCGAATCTCTCTTATTCTTAATGGCAGATGGTTATACATTTTTCTGCTTTGGTAGATGAGCGACTTCTGAGTAAGAGCAGATGAAGGCTTCAATAGAGAAATCTGATTTGGGCGACGGGTACTATATGAGGGGGAGTAGTCTAAAATATTCCTGTATTTTTTATGCAGGAGGCATACCGTTTCCATTATAAAAATACAATCCAGGGTTAAAATTTTTTGTTTTAAAAATAGTGGACGACAAGAGTCCCGGTACTTGGCTTTACATATATATCTCATAGCCCGTTTCTGTAGCAAGAAGACCATGTAAAGCAAATAGACATAAATAAAAATAGCATTAAGGCTGGAAATTTGGATTGAATAGAAGGAAATGAGAAAAATAAGCACAAAATAACAGGATTGACACTATTGACAGTCCTTGAAACTTCTTGCATAAATGGTCCATTTTTCCTTACGACTTAAAACTTAAGACTTAAAACTAACGACTTAAAACCTCTGCATAAATCCACCGTAAGACGCTATAAAACGTGTGTCACTTGAAATTTTTTCTATTTTGCAGTAACCTGAAGTCTTTTATTGAAAAAAATTGATTTGATATCGATTGGTAACAATAATGACATTGGCATATTTAAAATCTGACGCACATGCGTGAAAGCTCAGTTGAGCGATTTTGATTTCTGCGATATCAGTGGTGAAATAGTATATTATGATACAAATTTTATAAGACGCAATTTTGCCGCACGCGTTGTTTGGAGTACGACGAGCGAAGCGAGGAGTGCTCCAAGTGAACAAGTGCGACAACGTGTCTTATAAAACGTGTGTCATATGCAATTTTTTCTATTTTGAATTGATTCGAAGACAAAAAATGGATTTAATATCGATAAATAACAGAAACATATTCGATTGGTAACAATGATGACATTGAAATAATTAAAATCTGACGCACAAGTGTAAAGCCCAGTTTACAGTTGAGCGATTTTGATTTTTGCAATACCAGCGGTGAAAAATTCAATGTTGTTATTGTTTTTATTGGTCAAATTTACCAATAAAAACATTGAATATCTCACTGCTAGTACCACCAAATCCATAGTCGCTCAGAAATAAGCTGGGCCTAACTCTTCTGACTTTCATTTGACAGTTCGATTGTACCAACCTCCGAATAATAAAAACAGAGGCAATTTCGATAGGCATTTGCGTTTCATAGAGACTTCATCATAGAACCAAAATAAAAAATATATATATTTTTTCTGAAGATCATTCTATCAGTATTGGCTTCAAGATTTGGAGTCAGCAGAGACAAAAAGATAGTTGCCTGTCAACATCTCTTTCAACACTTTTTCGATAGGTAAAAAAATTGTTATTGAAGTTTGACGAGCTCATTTCTCAACAATGTCCGAAGACAACAATGGTCGATCCCAACACAGACAGTCTCTCTCGGATGAGTTATTCCTTTTTATTCCGCCTGACAATGATTATTATTATCATCAGTAGATACCTCGATTACACATACATAACTATACAGTGTGTACCATCAGCCAAATGGAATAAATTCGTTAATAAATAAACGGTGGCGTTTTGGGAAAAACGCTCGGACACGTCGATTTGTATCTTTAGTTGCGCTTTTTTTTTTCCAAAAAAAACTTTTTATACAGGGTGTGTCATGCCACAGTGGCCAATATCAACTTTCTTATTTTAAATACAACACCCTGTATATTTTTCAATTTTTGGATTCCTCAGAAAATTCTAGACATATTTCATGTACGATGTCCTATAACTATCATCAACTGTTTCGGGAATATTAAATGTTTTCGGATTTATTGCAAAAATTAACATGGAAAACAGAAAATTATTTGATTACAGAAATTCGCTGCAACACACTCAATACTTATTTCCCATTTAGGTTTTGATAATGCGAAAGTAAGCAAAAACCATTTTAGCGTTCCTTCTTACTGATATGAAATAAAAGAACTATAAAAAGTATTGTTTACTTGCGTTGAAAACGCACGGCCTTAGCAGAGTGTTGTCTGTCTGCATGACAGTAGTGATTAGTGTCAGTGTTATAGTCGCTTTAATTTCGTTAACTCTATAATATCAGAAAAATGGTTTATTTAACAGAAATGCACAAAATAACAATTCTACAGATGATTGGTTATGGAGATAACATACGGACACAAAGTGAAGTTGCTCGGTTATTTCATAAAAAATTTCCAGATTCGCCGCCTATATCCCAAGGGACAATTAGTAAAATAGAAAAGCAGTTTCGCGAGCTTGGTCATGTAAGAACGATAAAAAAAGCAGCTGCCAATACAATAAATGATGAAACCAAATTGGATATTATGCTTGAGTTTGAAGTAAAAAGTTTTTTTTGAAAAAAAAAGCGCAACTAAAGATACAAATCGACGTGTCCGAGCGTTTTTCCCAAAACGCCAACGTTTATTTATTAACGAATTTATTCCATTTGGCTGGTACACACTGTATAGGTAGGTACCTTAGAAAATAACATAAAATATGTGTTTTTCAACCAGTTCAGTTCGGAACCGGTCCCGAGCGAGAGAAGAGAGACTACTTGACTTGTAAATTCCTCACCATCTCGTCGTGTTTACAAAAGAGAAAACAAAAGAATCGAGCAGCGCTGCCTAGACGATGGAATTCTCGGGTATTTTTTCGTCTTTTTTCTCTTTCCGATGAGGTGCAGAGGAGAGTCAAGGCCGCACAGTGCCCCTGGTGAGTGGAAGCGAAAAAGTAAAAGTTCACTCATACGTGACGGCAACTTTGTAATGCCTCTTCAATATTTGATAACATTAGATGTTCGAAACGTTCTTCGCGATCCTTGTTGTTATCCTACCATTTCAAAATTCTATGTTGAATTTTGTTCCTCCCCCAGCATTTCTCAGCCAATATCTTACACAAATTGAAAAACTTCTTCAAATAAGCTTTTCCGATCAGTTTCATCTCCTGATTATTATAATGCCAGAAGCATAAGTTTTCAAGTTTTAATGTTGTATTTATGTTCCGAAGATAAAAATATGACAAATTTCATTTTTTGATGTGAGGTTCAGATTTTGTATAAAGGCTTGTGGCCTAAAAGATGTATTAAAAGAAAAAAGTACATTTCCTTCATTCTACTAATAATATAAAGAGTACAGTAAATAAACATATCGAAAATAGAAAGAATATTGTAAATTCCCAAGTCAACTTTTTCTTCAATGTATTGGATTCTATAACAATATCTATATTCGTGCCATTTGAAAAACTACATCATAAAGTTTCTGTTATTTATGGATATAAATCAATTTTTTCAATAAAAGACTTCAAATCAATGCAAAATAGAAAAAAATTATATGACACACGTTTTATAAGACACTTTGTACACTTCTTCACTTGGAGCGTGCAACAAAATAGCGTCTTATAAAACTCATAATATACTATTTTATTATGTTTTCATGAAAAAATTTATTTCATTTTGGATTTTAGGCCATGCAGAACATTATTTTTCTTTGTAACAAAATAAATATTCATCCCGAAACAAAGAAGTATAGCTGCAACAAACAAGTCAATAACCAAAAAACCGCAAACCAAAAATTCGATATGGAACAGACTCAATTATATTTCAATAAACCAAATATTTCAGCTTTTTTCGTTACCAAACATTATTACATCACGTATCAGATACAATGTCAAGATTAATAGGTGATTGGTGGTGCAAATTTTCTGGAAAAGTTGAAGAAACTCGTATTACTTTGAGGTTGTCCAATCACGAAAATATTTTAAATATTCTGTGAATTCTCATTAAAATTTCAAAATCCTATTCAATGAAAAACAATCAGCCAAGCGAAATGCATTCGAAATAAGCTACTAATGGACCAACCAATCAAGTATCTACCAAGCTGTGGTAGTTTTTATTTTTTTTCATTTCGTACCTAAGCAACGACCTTAAGAGAACCGAAAGCATTTCCGTTTCGATTAATATTCGTTCGCAGAGAAAACGAATTCCGCCTTCTCGATTGACTCGTTCAGGCTGACCCAAAAACACAAAAAACTTTTCTCGGCGAGCCCCAGTTTTCGCTTTTGCCGCAATCTTTTTCATCGCTCTCGTCTATCGTCAACAAGTGCGAGTGCGACGAAATAAACACGGAATAGTCCAGTCAATGGCCTGCGGCACAGAATATGCGGTGGCTGAGAGGTAACTCTCACTATGTCTGCACCACAGAAATATAACAAATACTAGAACGTCAATCAGTTCTCATATATCTTATTGACTACGAATATTGATAATAAGAATAGCCTATCTGAAGCCGAAACAAAAGAGTGTCGCTGGCAACGATGAACTTATGCGCATGCGCCAAAATAAAAGTAGATGATGACAGTCAATTGCGACTCTCTTAGTGTTGTTTCTCTCTTATGTCCTTGCTACTACTCAAATTGAAAATTATCGTATACCGGGTATCACTTTTGCGATCTTTTTCAAACAAGCAGGTTATATCTGTGTTTTGTTGATGTGAATTTCCTCGTTTCTCGTTATTGTTTTTCGATTGCGTGTTGAGTGTTTGAAATTCATTAATTGATAGTTTTAAATTTGTCCAGTGTCGGTGTCCATGTCATCTCCAGCCTCCAGGTCATCTTCCACGATTCCAGAAATCAAGACACAATGGAAGTGCTTGTGCCATCAATGTCTAACAAAATATTGCAAAAATCAGGATAATTTATATGCCTACCATACCATTGTTTTGATCTTGATTGCTTCATATTCTCTCATATCTGAAAGGAGTGGTTTGCCGAATTAGAAGTATTCTTCGTGTATTCTACCATCATCGGATATGTTCCAAATGACAATATTCATTTACATATAAAGTAAATTTTTTCTATGAGTATAATAATTTATACCTCGTGATTTACCGATTTTAGACATTTTATGATTTGAATTTCGCGCACGATTTCGCGCATGCGCTCTCAATCAACGTTGCCAATTAAAAAAGGATAGTTACATGAAATTCGGCTTCACTTTGATGACATTGTCTCTAATATGGCGTCTGAATTTGAATAATGGCATCTGACATGAATGAGCTATTGATATCAATGTGATTGCAATAACATACAGGTTTCCTCTTAATGAAATATACAAGATTAACCAGAGTCTACTTGTTGAAAATGGAAATTTTGGACAAATGAGAATGTATGAATCAACAGAATATATTGATGTTTTCATAAAATGAGGAAAATTGTTCACGTAATGTTTCCATTGTACTGGAGAGAGTAAAAAATACAAGAATAGTTGCTATACCTATTTATGTGATGAAAATGGATTAAGAAATATGGAATTTGGTTTTAAAAGCTGTATGGAGGGTAAAATTCAATATCTCAGTGTTTTTATTTTAAATTCATCTATTATTTTATCGTTTTGTGACATTGTAATATTGAAAAATCTGATTCTGGTCTGAATTATTCTTAGTGCTTTCATTATTTTCAATTTGTGACTGACCATCTCATATGTATGAGGAGATATTACAAAAAATGTGGATTTTTATGGAACAGAAGAATGTTTCGTCACGAAATAAAGTCGTCGAAGTTTGATGAATGGAAGGTTTACAAAAACTTTGTTTCAACAGGAATATATTTATAGTTATTTCTGGAACATGCCAGATATTTTTTCACAAGAAAAATACTACTATTTATGATAGTTTGTGAAAGATATCCTTACATCAGACCACACTTATATTTTTTATTAAAGATTTATTCATATCTTCAGTGGTAGAAATATTTGTAAGGAAGAAGGAAGGCATGGAATTAAATGATATAACTTGGCAACGATTTGGCAATAAAAAGTTCTTCGCATCTACAAATATACTAAATATATTCTTATTCGCTAATATGTGGGTTCATTTTAACTGAATTTAGGATGTATAGCAATTTAGTATATATTATTATATTATTGTGCTTTGAATTAATTCTAAATTCTCAACAGTTTTCTTCAATACACTTTACCTCCTTACTGTTGTCATTTTCGAAATATCAAAGTACGAGAAGTAACATTTGAGACCTAATCAAAAATAGAATATTGCTTTCAATCAAGTTTGCATTCAAAATAATTGTATTGCGGTAACATTTAGTTTGGTTTACTGCTCGGTTTACTGTCAAACTTCAGTTTGTTATCAAAATATTTTACCCGAAGTGAACAAAATCCATCATACTTTAAACAGTAATGCCAGTTTTCAAGCATTAATATTTTGGAAACAATTAAATTCAGATGAAACTGTTGAGGATTTTAGGTAAGCAGATTTCGATAATAGGATAATATATATGGGGTGTTCTATTAAACATGAAAATTGAAGATGGCGCTCAGCCGCCAATTCAAAAAATCATCTTTCAAAAAAATATCAGGTTTTCATCACCCTATCAATGCACACTGTCTAGAATCACAGCATTGCTCATTGCACGCATCAATCAATGCTTGATCTGCTTCCTTTCAAAAATCTATAAAAAGTGCAACTCTACGGGCACAGAATATCATGTGTTCGATGGGGTAACTCTCACTGTGAATAAAAAATCCTACGAATATGAACTACTACAACATTAAATTCAACTTAAAAGTTGTCTCAATGACGGATAGTAAAAACGGTGCTGACCAGAGAAGAAAATGCGCCGTCTTCAGACTCGATTTTCGAATCATCATACTCAATTCTCTCCGAATGAGTCATGCCAATCTCGACACACCCAAGAAATCTATAATAACAGACGGCTGTCTGAATCAAGTCCACAAAACATCCGGCAAAATCGAAGGATTAGAATGCCCAGAGATGGAGATCTGGACAAGAAATCAATCAAATCTTGAACCGGTTTGTCCTCTGTATATTAATCTCGAGATGTTATTATTGGATTGAAGAGAGGGAGTTCGAATGTTTGGTCATGCCTCAGTGGACGATAAATAGGGACTTGTTGTGTCAAACTATAAGTTCCCTTTCTCTCAATTGATTCATAATAATACGACAAATACTTGAGAAAATTATTATGTAGGTGTTCAATTATATTAACAACTAAAAACTAAAATAATAACTTCGATTTGAAACTCATTTCAATGTCGAAATGTTCACATAATGGAAGTTCTCAACATTGAGGCCATCAGACCTTTTGCTTCATCGCAAATCCGCCACATAAATCCACCGTTCGCAATTATTAAAACAACTCCAATGAGGTTGACCCGCTTTAGGACAAGTATTTCTCAATTAGCTGTCGAGATTTGTTGGCAAAGTGAAATCAGATCGGCCACTTTTTCCCGAATACACGAGTTACTTTCTTCGCGCTAAGAATAATCAATGGAAATCGTGCAAAATCGAAATCTCAAATATCCGTCCACTATGGAGATTCAAAACGCAGGTACTTATATTTTTTGAGGAAATTGGAAATTTAAAAAAACAGTAACTTAAGGATTATCAGAGATTCAAGAATTTTGCTACTTCAAACCGTTTTTTCTTCAGAATATTTCATTATATCTCAACTTATCAAATGAGCAGAAGAGGTTTTGATTGAGCTTTACACACTAACAAATCACACGATTTATATACAAGGGCTATTCAAATTCGTTTCTGTACATGGGGATCTCGTAAACGATAAGAGATAGAGTGTCGCTTAAACGCAACTTTGCGTATTTTAGAGACCTTTTCAATGATGTGAAAAAATCGAATTTAGTTCTTTTGGTTCTGGAGATTTGCAGGAAAATCCAAAAAATCCCAAATTATTTATTTGCCTGTATCTTCTCTATTCGCAGACATATTGAAAATCTATCCACATTTTAATTTCTTATAGTATGAAATGAACGTCGACGATCCAAAAACTACAACAAAAAATACAGGTCCGTATGTAAAAATTCATAGATGGTGAGTCAGATGACACCCTGTATAAAAGATTCATGAACATATTCTGATAGCCCACATCAAGTGCCAATAGCAAAATGTCGATAGATTTTCAATATGTCTGCGAATAAAGAAGATACAGGCAAATAAATAATTGGGGATTTTTTTGTTTTTCCTGTAGGTATATATCCAGAACCAAAAGAGCTAAATTCGATTTTTTCACATCATTGAATAGGTCTCTAAAATACGCAACTTTGTCACTTAACTTAACCGACACTCTATATCTTATCGTTTACGAGATCCCCATGTACAGAAACGGATTTGAATAGCCCTGTATATGCTTTCATTAATGATTTCAGACTGAAGCGACAATATTACAATCGCTAAAACGTTAGGGATTCATTTCACATTTTCAGATCAATAAAATACGTTGTCAAGTTGTTGTCAAAAGTACCAAAAACAAAAACATGATTAAATATAGATAGAATATTTTCTATTGGTTCTGAAAATCTCTTAAAATTAATCACCAGATTTCCATGGATCCGAATCCATCCGACATAATTATGATTAATCAGTTTGGCATACGAATTCCATTGGGTATACATGGGCGCCAAGAGGAGGGAGGATGTTTCCTCCCCCCCCCAAAAACTCAACTTGATTAAAATTTTCTTCGTTATTCTCGATGCCTCATGTTTGCGACTTTTTTTTCTTTTTTGCTCTCTCCTGAATTTTTTGAACCCCCATTGAATTTATTCCTGGTGGCGCCCATGGCATTAAAAGTGTTTGAAAAGTGTCATAAAGTATTTTTTCTATTTTGGTTGTATAATGAAGTCATTGTGCAACGCAAATGCGTGTCGAAATAGCCTCTATTTCGATACACATTTTTTATTATTCGTAGATTGGTACAATCGAACTGTCAAATGAAAGTCAGAAGAGTTAGGCCCAGTTTACTTCTGAGCGATTTGGATTTGTGCGTCAGATTTTTCATTATTTCAATGTCATCATTGTTACCAATCGAAGATGTTTCTGTTATTTATCGATATTAAATCCATTTTTTTCTTTAAATCAATTCAAAATTGAAAAAATTGCGTATGACACACGTTTTATAAGACATGTTGTCGCACTTGTTCACTTGGAGCAAACAACGCGAGCGACAAAAAAGCGTCTTATAAAACTTGTATCATGATATACTATTATAAAGTATTTTTAACCGCCAACTAGGACTTGTATGAGTTAGAAAGACGGGGACCTTATAGCTTTCTTAGTGTCATCCGAATCACTACTCGGCTGGTTAACGATGAACTATAGTGGAGTTCATTTCTTATATGTATTGTAGAGAGAATCCGAGAGAGAAACCTTACAATGCTACACATTCAGAAATAATTTTGATTTTGTTTCCTAATAAGAGAGATAATATTTTAGCTGCAGAAATTGATTTCCTGATATGATGGATCCTTTCAAGTTTTGGTCTCAAAACATTCAATAAATTTTCTAAACACTTTTGACACGATGAAGGTATTACCTTTATTACCCATTTCAATAAGATTATCAAGTGCACCATGTTTCATTCCTATTTAGAAAAATATTATGCACCCACATATGTGGTAACGGTTTTTTTTTATCTTACAAAAAATTAGTATTGAAAAGATAACACATCTTCGATGACTGCAAAATTAATTGATATTTTATTATTGCTTTCGATCACTCCCGAAACGGAAATTTCAAAATATGATGAAATATTCGAATGAAAAGTTTCGATTCCAAAAAAATTCATACAATAGCAAAATGTTCGGATCATAATCGTATGAATATATCTGACGTCATCGGAAATCGGCATTATGAGAAACCAAAAAATCCTAATATTTCGAGTGTGTCGCATTTCAACCCCCTTGGAATGGATTCCCTCCCGAGCAGGCCACTGATGATCGATACCCAATAACGGCCGCGTTCATCATGTGTTCGGGGTACCATCCATCTTGCCCTGCGGTCGCAACGCATCGAGATGTACTTTCATGTGGGCATTTCCATATTGCATAATTCATCAGTCATAAATGCCGCCATCCGAATACCATCGATCATCGGAAACAGTCCCGATACGATAGATTATGGGACTCTAACAAGACATGCGATGTCCCAAAGGACAAGACAATACGAGGAAAACCATTTGGATGGCATCAAGCACTAATGGGGTCTCAGAGAAGTTGGAAATATTTCGAATATCGACGCCCGAATTTCATACGACTGATCTTAATAGTATAAACGCAAGGAGACGCAAATAATACCGAATACAGCACTCTAGCTGGTTTGAAAACCAATTTTTAGTCAATTTGGCGAACCAAAAAAAATTGTCAACATCAAATTTTTTGGAACTGTGCAAAATTTCGAAAATTGCAAAAGGATCCCAAATGAAGAAAAACAGTTTTTTTTTTCAACTTCAATAGCAGAGGCATGAAGATTATCTCATTACCTTCGGCCATTTCCAAAATTGTCTTCTTATCACTTTTCTTTACAGTGATCTCAAAAAAAAAATTCTGAATACAACAAAATTTCAGGGTAACCTTCTCACCCCCTATACAAAGTCTTCAATCATGTTTTGGATTTTTTTCAAAGAATTTAATTTTTTAGACCAAAAAAAATTTATACGTACGCCTATGAAACGAATTTTTTTATCTCTTTCATTAACTTTTTCCGCTGAACACAGCTATGGGTACCGCTTGTCTCGATTCTGAAAAATAACTTTTTTTCGCCCTGTACATCAATTTATGATAATTGGAGTACCCGAGTTTGGGCGACTCTTAGAAGTTTTGTACGAAACTCACGAAAATAATATGTAAAAAAATCACAAAAATCTCCTTCTCCTTCATCCGTACCCAAAGTACCCCAAGGGGGAAAGGGTGGTGAAAGAATTTTTTTATTTTTTAATCTCCGATCCCAATGTGGGGGAAAGGTGAAATATGAATAGCGATATATCTAACCGTTTGACCAGCAAAAATTTTACTCGCAAAAAAAAAATTTGGGGTGGAGGGGGTCAACCGAGGGGTCAACAAATTTTTTTCAGTCTTTTTGGTGGTGATATTTTCGTTTCGATCAAACAACGTTTTGGATTTTTCTTTTTTAATCGGGATTTCAAGAGGGATTTAGATTTGAGTCACCTTTGCAGAAACACTTGATTTTTAATATTTATTTTTAGTCAATTCTTATCTTCATGTCTGTTCATCTAACGTTTCAGCTTCAAAATGATCCTGAGATTTTGAAAATCGGTTGAAGATGAAAAAAGTTGTGACTGCAATACCAAAAAATTGATTTTTTGAGGTCACTCTGTAAATAAAAGAGATAAGAAGACAATTCTGGAGATGATTCAAGTTAATGAGTCCCTTTCATGCCTCTGCTGTTAAAGTTGAAAAAACTGTATTTCTTCATTAAGGATCATTTTGAAAATTCCGAAATTTTGCACAGTTTCAAAAAACACCTTGTAGCAATTTTATGGAAAAAACCTCGTGCAACGAAAAAGTACTGGATTATAGCTGAAGGACTGAGCTAGCGAACAGCGCAAACAAAATTCGAATTGTGCAAATCAGAAAAAAGCAAAATTTCAGGGTGCGACGTATAACAAGAACACAAGAAGTCATGAGCCGAAGCTCTACAACGTCACAAATACGCACGATTTAGCCGAAGACATTTGTAAAAAGTGTCTGCCTTTCCCAGCCTCAATTGATTTTACTATTTTTTGTTACATTCAATCAGTTTTCAAATGAACACGCAAAATATCCGTCTGATGGATCAGAATTCAGCAATAGAAATCTTCTCAACTGCCACATTTCACTTTTACTTTAGATCCTAGCCTGTAAATGACAATTCAATAATAGTAAAAAGCACTATTGGTGAAGGTAAATCTCAGAATTATTCATTATCGTCACAATAATGGAGTTAGTCCTAGAAAAAGTTGAAATATACTAATCTGATTCGAACTAAATAACTATCCAGATCTGGATATGGTTAATCTGTAATATCCGATATGCAAAAGTAATGTAATTTGGTAATGGTTAACACTTTCCAGTTAGTTCTCGATATATTTAACTTTTTTTAATGATACCACACACAATTCTAGATCTTTCAAAGTTAGACTTGAGTTATTCGTAGATATCTTGTATCAGTATTCTATAAGTATAAAATATAATTTCAACGCGTAAAAAAATTTGTGGCCAGTGAAAATGAAATGATTTTGTCAAACAGTTTATTTTCCAAAATTATAGAGGAAATTGAAATAGAAAACAATTTTCAAACATTCCCAGATTCGATAATAGAGTAGAACTAAATATCAATTTGTCAGATGTAAGATATCTTTGATTGTAATTAATGGAAAATAAAACTGAGTATGTCTAAACTGAAATGACGTTTATTCAAAATATTCGTAGCTGTGAGGTTATGCCCCACTATATCTCATATTCTCTCATATTTAGTGTGCTGCTGCATGCATGAATAAATAAGCGAAAATATCCTTGAAAAAAACGATGACCTGTTAAAAATGGTGCATGCGCCAATGTTGAAACAAAACCAAGTTTTCGATAGCTGAACTATTTTTCATGTTTTAAATCAACTTATGTTATGGAAATAAAGATCAAAAATCGTAACAACGAAAGCAAACATTTCATTTGTTATACAACTTGTTTAGTATTCGATGGCCTTAATAATATATTCTAGACTATTGACATAAAATATTTGTGCAAACCTACCTGCTGCTTTAATGACGCAACAGAGGCTTGTGAATCTAGTGAGTATGGTGTCACGGTCACTTTCTATAAAACAACGCATTGAACCGTCTGTAATTTGGCATTCTTTAAAATATCTATAAAAGAGGAATTTCTCTGTAACTTTTTTGTCCTTCTCTGCAGATTTATATAAATAGAACACTTCTCATACCTGTGCATGATAAATTTTGAAATAATCGATGATGGAAAAATATATATTCACTTTAAATTATCTCCGGTCATAAAAACACTTGATAGAATTAATTATAGACAAAGGCTGATGTGCAGATTGAAGATCAAAAATACTAGTCATATTTATTCCATTTCATAAAATAGCTAATGTGACGCTTTAGTTTCGAAATTATTACAAAACATTCCAATAGATAATGGAACAATATTTCAAATGATGTGAGCCCTCGAAAATAACAATAAAATAATGAAAACGTAGTGTTTCCCAACATCCATTGTATTTTAACTTGACGTTTCGATACTTCACATGGGCGTATGATAAGTATAGTGAGATACACCTTCAAGGTTTAGTCAATATTTGTTCAAACTATCTACCTACTTCTGTATTTTTAATAAGCAACGAGGCATAGGCAGACCAGGTTTTTTTCACTGGCAAACCTATTCGCCTCATCTGAAGAGAACAAAAAACAAACAACTTGACGCCACAGTGCCAAAGATTTTTCACTCAGATGAATGCAAAACGACACAAAAAAAATATATATTTATGTACGTAAGTGAAATTTGAAGCCTAAACAAAGATATAATCTCTGAATTGATGGAGTGAGACAGAAATAGGTTTTGATATTTATATTATATTTTGTCAATAAAATATAATACCTTTAAAGAATATCAGTTTCAATTATACATATAGTAGTGATACTTCAATACAAAGTTTTTCAGAATCTTTCAGTACATTAATTATAATGGGTAACGAGAGATTAATTCTTTTCATTTATTCATTTTCACAATGTTTTGAATATAGTGCGTTTTACTCTAAACTCTACCAAAAAAACTGTAAATACTGATATAATATATTTGCACGACACTGACATTTATGAATATTTGAACAAGCTTATACCCAGTTTCGTTGACAATAGATTGTTTATTTGGCAAATGTTCGCATCAGTTGTGCTAGTTCCGCAAAGTGAAAGAATGAAAATATCGGCTGTATCTCCCAAAAATGTGACCCAGTTCAATGGGAAGCTCTCCAAATCAAAATTTCACGAATTTATAGAGCCACTGTTTCTTCGCAAAGTTCGAGCCTTTTTTCAAATTCGGTGTTATTCAATAAGGCTTTGTTTCAGGCCCATTTCGGTTATAAATATAATGTTTCATTGGTGATACCATACAGTATAAAACATTCAATGTCATAGTAAAATTAGCACACGTCAATTATTCAAATCACCAACGTGTTTTTCAGCTACTAAACATCAAAATTCACATTCTAGGAACCGGAATATTCATGATATCCAACTTGGAATGTTTTTGTTCCTCATAGATAACAAAGTTTCTCCTATTATCACCTACAATGTAGATAATCCATCTTCGAAATAGGTAAATTAGGACACCTCGTGGTTTTTATTGCTACCATAAAAATTCGTGTTAAGCACCAAGTAACCAGTCTTTGCCCTTGAACATTTCGTCGTTCCTCTTACTACAAAGTCGTGGGAACGTCTAATGCACCACAGTGAATACACATTGTTCTTGAACGAAAGTAAGTATTTATCACAAAACTCACGACGACGAAATTAGTGCCGGATGATAAAATGGGTAGGTATCTAGCGTAAAGTAAACAACGTTTATGAGATTTTTTCGAGGTTTAACAATAATTGTAAACATTTTCCCGTATGCTCACTCTGAAATTTTTTAAAAGACCGTTGTATATCCTCAAAAGTTCCTGCATTTTGAGAAAAAAATAAGTGGCAATATAAAGAGACCATTGACTTTTGAACAAATGAAGCCTACTTGAAGGATCTGGATGAAACCCCCCATTCCCGAAAACAAATTCCGAAACACCCTGTATATCTTAGTATAATGCGTTGGAGTGACGACACGTATAAAAACTATGTTTCTTCTTGTTCGCAATGTAATATTATTTGTTTCTCCATGATTTCCTATTATTGACATCATTTGAAAAGTTGAACAGAATATTTGATAATGTTAATTGAAAATGGAGTATCATCCCCTTAATCCGATTCAAAATGCACACACATACAATATTTATGATAAAAGATAAGATTTATTATTTAGAGGCACTATTACAGATGTTCTTATCAGATTACTCTGTCATGATTTTGTAAGTAGGTACTATACAGTTGTTTTATTTTCAATGACGACCAATCCTACCAAGGTTGATCTAATTCATCAAAATCCAAGGATGGCAATTCCGTTTGGACGTGAAAAAAAAATACATTGATATTATTGACGAAGTGAATCAGTCTGTATGAAAAACAAGGTAATACTATAATACTGCTAAGGTATCATTTTATCGTATGTTTTTAATTTCACTCGAGTTGATACGATGGGAAGTCCACAATTCCCATTTTACACGGGAAAAATTGATTCGCCATTGTTTTCGTGCGTTCTTAATTGGACGTTCATTGAAAAAATATGGCGGATGAGAATAATGGTCGGTGTTCTCGAGTTCAGGTTGAAGGCCATAATTATATAATTAAAACCGTGAAGATATAAATCGAGAAATCAGAGGCGTTCGTTATCTAGAATAATAGAATTGTCGATCAATTAGCTCATTAATTCGTTTATTGTGTAATGAAATCGCACGTAAATAGTCGCTTCGGAAAATCGAATACCTACCTGGAGAAATACTTATAGATATATATTCTTCAGGATGAATCGAATCGTTCGAACAAAAATTTACATCGAGGGGCGACAAAAACCCTCCAGTGCGGTCCTGTCCTAAGTACGGCCATCACGGTTGGATGGATAAACGTGAGAAGGCACAGCAAGGTGTACCTACGAGAATTGAATCATAATGACAAAAACTCGGGGAGAGACTTGAGTGCCTAATATTATGAATACACCAGACCACAGGTGGATGAAAAATTATGGACTGTGGGTACATAATAAAAAAATACATAGATTTCTATTACTTATATGTATTCTCGCGACAAGCTTTCATCATATGAAATTGTATGATGTAAAAATGATTTGTTTGATTCACCCTTTTACCGAACAAAACGCATAAAAGCTTGTTTTTGAAAATGTTTTTCTTTTTTAGTTTTTCACTGGAGATGCTGCGTGATAAAGGAATTCATAATCTATGACCCCAAAAATGTCTGAAATACTGGTAACATTGGTTTTCGAATACGATGTGATCCAAAAGTATGGAAATAAAAATGTCCGAAACTAGAGAAGTAATTCCAATGAACTGTTCCAGCGGACTGTTTCTGTTCACAGATCTGATTGATGATATTGCCAGTTTTACAATATCGTTGTGTGTAAATACTACCAAGTTGTTTATGGTTTTTTTGTATTTTTCGTATGGGGAGTGCTTGCAGGAGATTCGAAAGACAGATTTTCAAAGCTGAAGAATATAAATTTCAACAATGTCGCCGTATCACCTCCAATGCAATTTTAATTAGCCTCAGAATCACCAGAGATAATCACCTTGAATTGATATGAAATTGTATTATTGAGAAAATGTTATACACAGGGTATCGAACTTTTGAGATCCACGATTTCCTTCTGGCTATAAGTTTCAAGGCCAATAATTGTGATTATAGAATTAAAATAGATAACTTGCACGATTATCTGAAAGTAGAAAATAATAGTTGGGTACATTCCGAGGGACAACAAAGTAATTGTCAAATAGATAACCGGCTGTATATGTTCACACCTCAAATTTAGAAATTCGTTAACAACAAGGTAAAACACAGCCACAAAGTTCTTTGGTCTCTCTACGTCGTAAACAAAAACAACTCTACTCGAGAATCCATTATACCTGAATAATGTTTCATTTTAATTGAGCGAATTAATTATATGCAAATGAATTCAAGAAATCAGTGTTGCCAATCTCGATAGTAGTCTGGCTGGTCGAAACATCATTGGACTTTTAGAACACAGTCGTTTTCTATAATCTGATGCTAGATTCGATTCACTATGGGGTATCCAATGACTAATTCAACTTTTTTTTAACGTTACTGTACTCAGTTTTATTACCGCAGGCACATAAATCATATGGGAACAAGGAGCACTTACTTTGCGTTAGATGCCAGTAATTTTCTTGGGAACACCTACCTGTAACAATAAAAATCAAGATTAGATCATTACTAGTGAGCGAATTACATTGATATACATCACAGCTTTTAAATGTTGGATGGATGAGTTTTTCCCAAACAATTTCATGTAACAAACACTTTCATTTGCATTTTAATTACTTCATTTTATTCGAGATTGAAAACATAGAATTGAAGAAAATATTCAAAAATAGTATATACATTGTTTTTAGGATCAAAAGTGAAACTTTGTTTTACAAGCGAATTTTGCGAGTTGACAGGAAGGGAAGAGGCCAGTCAATAAGGGCAATAAGACAAAAATAAGAAGAAGAACTATAACCTAACCTCTATTCATCCTGGTCTAAAAGATAAAAGTATTTAGAATTTGGGGATTTAATTTTCATTCGAGAGATAATGAGTGTTATCAGAGTGGAAGTACTGGAAGTTCAACATTTTATACTTATATACTCGCTTATATAGCAACTGAATGGATATAGTTACCTCAAAGGTGGTCATAGAAAAAGCCAAGAAAAATGTGCTGGCCAATCGCCCCAGAGAAACAACAAAATATTTATAATTTGTAGCTGTTGACAAATCAGGTTTATTCAATTTTCAAGTGTAATTTCAATATCAATATATCAGAGTCGGTTGAAGAAAAAGTATTTTCATCAAATAGCACGGCACTTGCCCGCTTTCTTATCTCTGGCTACGTTGTTTTTCCGCAAATTTGAAAACCAAAGAAGATCAAGTTCCCCACATCTGACGATCACACACAGGGTGTCCAGTTACAGCTATCCAGAATGATGAGAATCCGACCGAATATCATCAGTAGAACCGGTCGGACGATATCTATTCGTGTATATATATATATATATGTCGTACTCTTTTCTGCAGCCACATAATAATCGAATTGCAGTTGCACATAATGCAGATGCTGATCTGGTTGGCCGTGACCATGACATTGCGCGACCTCTACCGCCTTGTGTGTTGTTAGAGTGTTGGTTGGTTGGGCAGGTGTATAGGTAGTTGAGTTGAGAGCGCTTACAGATAGATAATCACTGCGCACTAGGGCAAATTATTGTGAATGCATCACTATAGTTTCGTTGAGCAATTTTGGAGTCTCCTGAATACAGGGGGAATGCCTGCCTGTACGCGATGAAAAAACGTACGGGGTGAGCGAAAAAAATATGAGAAAAGGAGATGCGATTAGGAAAATCTGCGACTTTGCTATTTGTTTCCAAGGGATAGGTTTGAATCGTGAAGATTGTTAGCTTTTTTTCATTTCAAAGTTGCTTATAAATTTCAGTTTCCAAATATGAAAACAGTGTGCCCGTTTTTAGAGCTCCCCTATAGGAATCTCATTTATTCTAAAATATACGAGTTCGGTTAAATTGAAGCAAGTTGCTCATTTTCATGCTGAACAATTTTGATGAGCCATTTCTATGAATTAATAAAAAATACGAAAAAAAAGCGAAAACCATGAGAACCAGCCCAGATGTTTCCAACTGACATGTTTTTGAGGCACTTTTTTTTACAAGGAATCTAAATATGTCTTCGTATTCTTTCTCAATTTCTCTTATGAGCGTCATATTGAATTTTCGCATTTTTATATTACTATTAATTATCACATGTTCGAATCTTACATAGGTTCACCATTGTATTCAGAAAAAATGGCTCAAAAATGCAAAATTTGGCGCTCATATACAGGGTTATTCAAATTCGACGCTCATCATTGAGATCTCGAAAACCATACGAGATACAAAGAACTGTTAATTGGGGCAAAGTTTCGGGATTTTAGAGGCATTATTATGGTGAAAAAAATCCGCGATAGCTCATTTAGTTTTCGAAATATTCGAGAAAAACTGAATTTTTTAATTATCTTTTCGATTTTATCCTTGTTCTATTACTGGAGATACAAAAAAACTGAAAGCTCTTCTTCATTGTTACATTTTGCGATCTTCAAAATAGCAATCTCAGATTGTGAGTTAGACGTTTCGTCTTCTCACGGCCATTATCAATTTTTTTAACTATTTCGCAATTGAAACTCGTCAATAATAAATGAATATAATAAATAAATTCTTTGAGTGTCAACGTATTTCAATCCATGGTGAGAAAAATGGAAAAAGATGAATCTTTGTATTTAAAACATAAAAGTTGATGATGGCCACGAGAAGACGAAACGTCGAACTCGAAATCTACGAATGTTATTTTGAAGGTCACAAAATATGGCAGTGAAGAAGTGTTTTCAGTTTTTTGTATCTCCAGTAATAAAACAAAAATAAAATAAATAATTCAAAAATTCAGTTTTTTTTCGAATATTTCGAAAACTAAAAGAGCTTTGCTCCAATTTAAAGTTCTCGAGATCCCAATGACGAGCGTCGAATTTAAATAACCCTGTAAACGAAAAACCAAAGTTGAGTGTCAGAAAGTTCGCTTGAAAAACTAAAAATTGCAAATTTCGATTTGATACGTATAGTGTTCCATTTGAAAATTCAAAGTTGGTGTCAATTTCGAAAAAAAAAAACAAAAATCATCTAAATCAGAATTCAAGTCGTTTTGATTAACTTGTCTATTCAACGGGTTTTTATATCTTCAAAAACAAATAAGTTAAAGGGGGGTACAATTTTAACAGGCGTAACTATAAACCGTTCAAAAACACCCTGTGAAAAAAATCACATTTGTGAAGTCCCAGAGACTTGTAGCAGGAAGCGATAGAAGAATGATGAAGGAAATAAAAAAACAGAGAGAAGCCAGGAAGTCGGGCAGATGCTCGGAAGGCCATATCACTTTCGTTTTTTATTTCGAAGAGTAACCTTGAGGTTTGGTTAAAAATCTGCTGCCCGGATGGAATTCACGAAGCAGATGGCTGTTAAAAGGGGAAATCAACGAATTTGCATTAAATTGGCCCATTTCGCCTATAGGTATAAGAAAATAAATGAAGAATGCAAATTTTATTCGATATTGAGATTCATAGAAATATATTCTAAACAACATATTTCATGATCAGTGTATTGGGCTTATTGCAGAGAAATTTTCAGGTCATTTTATAACCTATCGAAATGAAGATTTTTATAATAGAAATTCATGAAAAACCTTTGTCAATAATAACCAGCCAAATCATCATTGTAACTGCATCAGAAGTTTTTTGATTGTGCAATAATTAGATATTATCTGAATTCGT
The DNA here is from genome assembly GCA_029955515.1 of Chrysomela aeneicollis. Lineage (NCBI taxonomy): Eukaryota > Metazoa > Arthropoda > Insecta > Coleoptera > Chrysomelidae > Chrysomela > Chrysomela aeneicollis. The sequence goes on from JARUHQ010000005.1 coordinate 25,816,752, forward strand.
AGCTCAGTAAGTTTCGTTTGGTTGAGCAATGATCTACTTATTTTTATTACTCGACATTCTTTTGTTTAAATAAACTATATCAAAATGATAACAATACAGAAATCTACAACGAAATTCATTGCACAAGAAAATATCTGATAGTTTTTGCTTTGAATATTTTAAACAATTCAAAAAATCATTCAAGTATAAGTAATGTCCAGATACCAATAATGTAAACTTATCATCACACCTATACTCATATCACCATTTCCATAATTTCACAGTGTTTGTTTTGTATCTTGTCAGAGTTCAACAAACCTGAGAAAAAAGTCATCATTTGCAATGTGTTAATTTTCAGCTGAATCGATGATTTCGCATATATATACGTATAAATGTAACAGTTTTCTGCAGTGACATAAATCGGCGTGTCCGTTTACATAATAATTTTTTTCACCATCACAGATCGTCATTCAGAAATCCGTTATTCGACGAAAATCACAATCAACGGGCCACATTGAATCGTATCGCAAAAGAAACAGGTTTTTCTCGGGTATTTCTGAAATCAGCAAAAGTACCGTTAGTACGCAACACTTACAGTTCATAATTAAAACCAGGTACCTATAGCTTTGTACCGTGGTTTCATTTTCTATCTGAGTGATATTGTTCTCATCAAATCAGTACTATAATAGAAACTACATCAGGGTTTCACGAATCTTCCAAAGAATAATTCAAAACTGCTTTTTTTCCATCTGAATCTCCAACACATATTCGACGTTATTAACGATTCAAAACCAGTCCCGGCGGTAAAAAGGGGTAAATTTCGGTTGTCCCGATTTTCAGACTCCATCTCTCCACCCTATCTTGCTGCTAATATATTCGACAGGTGAGATTTTATTTCCAAATCATACCCAAATCAGTCAGTTAAAAAAAAGACTCGCAGGGGCTTTGTTTTTGACTATAGGAACCAGCTGTCATATATAGGTCTTCCAAATAGCTTGAATGATTAATTATTATTTCGATTGGTGCAGACGTCTCGAATCTCAAATAAACACACGAAAAGGTGGTTTGGATTGACTCACTGACATACACAACAATTTTTTATTCGTTAAGTAAGCCCTATAGTATTTTTATAAATATTATTGATGCGCCAGTGAAATATTTGATATCAATCGTGGGAACTAGCTCATATTATGATTCCAGAATAGCCCTGTATATAGATGAATACATGTTCGATGAAACATTGTGCAATGAATTCGATCTTAATGCTGGAAGGAAAGTGACACCAATACGTGCTGTAAACTGGGCCACAATCGAAAACAGCAACGTTTACAAGGTTGATAGTAAGTATATACCTACCTATACATTGAACGCCTTTGCAACGTAAATCGTTTTCGTTTAGGTAGTGAGTATACACAGATGAATTCTACATATAGCAGATGATGCGAACAAATGAAAAAAAAAAACGATAAATATTGAAAGTATAAATTAATCTAAAATCGATAAAGTAATGGAATACAGGCTATATAGTAATTTTTATGCACCTCAGGGATTTGAAATTGAAATTAAAATGACGTCCCATTGGGAAAAACTCGGGGAAAATGAAGTTTTTACGTCATATACTGCTGTGTGTATATTAGAAGAATAACATCAAGAATAACTTATTCTCAATAATTTTCAAATTACATTTTCAAAATAACTGAGATATTAACTAGGATATTTACATTAGCCAGAATAAAATCGTGTAATCAAGAACATAAATACTCGCATAAATATGACTTTCAAAGGATGATTGTTTTCAATAGAATAACAAGGAAAACTTTGGTAATATACCTAATTCAAATTGTGAGTAAGTTTGTAGATAATATGGAAGATTTATTCAGTTGACAACATTTTTTCATTTCAATTATTGAAATGGTACAGGTGAGTATGTTCTATACATAAGTAGGACACCGGGCGAAAATACATAAAATACTATATGCTCTGGAAAAATATATGTCAACACCAAATTTTTTGAGATACATACAATTTGAGCCCGTTCTTTCTTTTCTTCGAAAAACTCTGTGAAAGTGATTGATGAATGGCCCCGTATAAACCCATCGAATGCCTCCTATACCAAGGCCTATACTATATATAATTCCATCGAGTTTGATGGGTCGCGTCGTGCAGTTCGAGTCAGGTTCAATGATAATTGCTGAATGTAGTTATAAAATCGGTGAAAGGATCGTATACGAGTTCCATCCAATGTATTTCAAGGTTGAGAGGAAATTTCCATCAAGCTTCGAACTCGAGGGATTAAAGAAGATTATTATTCGAATAAAATCACTACACGGAATGAAAATAGGTACTTATTGGGATTCAAAAGAGTGTTACATGACATCGTTGTAGATACTATACTTACCTACATATCAAATCAAATATAAAATAATTCCAAACGATGATATAGAATATATTTAAGATTTGAATGAATGACTTTTTTTTTCACTTTAGAGTTAACCACGAAAAAATATAAAATATAGCTTGACCGTTAATAATATACAGCATATATATACTAAGTACCTATATCAAGTATACGTGTGGACTTGCGATTTACGAAACACCCTGTATATACCTATAAATACAATTTCTCTGAAACAAAACGTATAGATAATAACTATAAGTGTAGTCAAGGTGATAGATAAAAAATCAAGTTGATATTATTATTACGACCTTGATGATTTTTGAGGATCGGAATATTACATTGATTATCATCATCAAAGTGTAATTTCAACATATTATTGAAATTATCAGAAACAAGAAATGTGTGCTCATAAGGATTGGATTATAATTATTAGCTGAGTTCAATAAATTTGTGAAATAATTTGACTCATCTATAGACCTACCTATACCCTCGCCTATACCTATAACTATTTCAATATTGACACACTGTTTTTGAAAAATTATTCAATGATATATAAGTATTCAATTATGTTATTAAAAAAATTACCCTGATGTGACGTTTTGTACGAGATTTTGCACAAGTAAAATGAATTATCAAAGACATAGATAGATACTTGGATGCAAAAAATTATTAACGATATCTACATTAAAATTCGAAATATTCATGAACGTATGTATCATTATCACTACTATAATTTTCATGCATCGACTGTGAATGAAAAGTGTACCCGTCAGACCGTGGAAATATATTCTGTATACTAATATAGGTAACACACATTATTCCGAGCATTATTTCCTATAGTCTTCATTTTCATTCGCTTCAGAACTTTTCTTAAATTCCTAGAGGCTTCATCATAGAAACTTTCGGAAACTATAGAAAAAACTTTGATGCAAAAGTTAATGGAGTTTGTTCGGAAACCAAGAAATAAATAAAAATTCTGTTAGATCTGATTGAATAAATTTTTGTTTGTTATGGTATAGAAACTGGAGAGTTTACGAAAATATAAAGGTTATTGGTTGGGTATTTATGGAGTGTACCTATTTTTCAAATATTCAATATTGAACTTTACAGTTTTGGTCATATACATATCCGCATATATCCTTAGTCCATCATAATACGCTCGACTAAGTTTTGTGAATATCACGAATGAACATGATTTTTTTCACCTTTAATGAACTTCTCCGTATATGAAACAACCGCTCTGTACCTAGTAGTAGGTAAACAACAAGAGAAAATTATCAACATCAGAAACCCATTCAACTTTGCTGCCACAGGGACACGCGAACTATCTCTCACGAAAAAAAAAAAAAATAAATAAATAAATAAAAAAAATAAAAAAAAATGGGTGCCAGACCGGGCGAATCTGGTGGCCGCATATCCGACACGATGCGCACCCATCAAATCGTACCTGACATCGAACTCTCGCTCTTCATCATCGCGTGGTGCGCCGCAATAATGGTGCCAGTCAGGCCGTACCCGTTCTGGATAATCAGCCCGGCGCGCGTGTGATTCTGATGATTCAAGTCCAAATCCCACAGGTCCAGGTCCACGTCCCCGATGTCGGTGGACGCCAGCGAATTGGCGGGACTCATCACCAACGCCGACGAAGACGTCACCTCGGGGCTGCTCTCCTGCATGCCCGACCACCGACGCTTCATCGCTTCTCATCGGCTATCGGAGTCTCTCTCGCAAAGGCACAAAATAATCGAAAAGGTAACTCTCTCCGCGGCTCGGACAGCTCTCGGGCTAGCAACCTCGTCGCGTCTCTCGCGAGGGACAGAATAGGCGCCGACAAAAAGGTAACTCTCTGCGCTCTCGAGTTGGTTGCGTCCTCGCTATGGAAGTCTCGCTCGCGCAGGCACACAATAAAAGCGAAAAGGTAACGCTGTGCGGGCTCTCGCGATGGCCGCTTCGCGGAGGCACAGAATAGACAACGATGGAGAGGTAAACTCTGTGCGGATCGGACCGCGCTCTCGAGCTGGTTGCGTCCTCGCGGCGCACGAATCGGACACTGGCGGCGTGCAGTAGGTGGCAGGAGAGGGGCCGAGCGTGACGTAACGGCAGGTTGTCACCCCCTCCATCCGCCGCGCGGCGAGCGCCCGTGAATTCCACGCGGTCCTCTCGGTTTACCTGGCCGCGGTGCGTCGCGCTCCTTCTCTCTCCACTGTCATGGCCGTCGTAGGCTGGGAGAATTAGGTGGAAGATGGAAAGTTTTGCAGTGGTTTGGGTTTTATCGTCCCCCGTGGTTTTTGGGTAGCTGAATACGAATTTTCAGAGTTCGCGGGTGACATCTTGGTCCGGAACTTTTTTTTGACACTTGCCCTTTTGAAATTTTTCAAGGACTTGTTATATAGCTCAGAAAGGGAGAGTTTTTTCGATAAGACCATCCCATACAAAATGAAGTAAACAAAATTTCCTATAGTTTTCTAATTTGACATTATTTTATCAGATCAACTTGCTCCGCTGCTAGGACGGTCCAAATAGCGGTAAATATTCAGAAATCGGAAATTTGAAAGCTTCTCTTTCTTCTTTTTTTTTGGAAACTGATCACTAATCACAAGGTTTTAGGGCAAAATATTGCTCGAAACTCATTAAATTCTCAGATTCCCCTCAAAGAACTGATTTCGTCGATCTATCATCATTTGCGAACAACTTAGCGGGAATTCCCAACTTCAGGAATTTTTTGTATCGAAACTATTGATTATTGGTCGAAACGGCTTACATGATGTCACTGCCTCAACTGTCTATCGATTGATATTCAATTGAAATTGATACAGGGTGGTACAAAATTCTGAATTTTTCTCTATCCACTGATGCGTTAGTTTCACATTGTCTCACAAAAAATATTATGAATAAAAAAGTAAGAGATTTTGTCTTCCTTCATTTCGTATGAAAAGAAACAAAGGGTTGGGAGGCATTGCTGAATTAACGAAGTACCAGGCAAAATTTTGCTCCAGGAACTGAAATCTAAAAAACATAGAAAGAAGAAGGAATGTTGTAATTACCGATGACTAAAAATTGGCCCTTTTACGGTGCGCTCTAGAAGCGAAACCGTTGGTCTTACTAAGTTAAATACGATGTGAATGAAAAATTTCTACTTCAATGTAGTACGAAATAGTATTTAAAAAAAAAACGCTTTTTTTGAGCTTTGGTCCGCAAATTTCATTTACGTGTTCAGTGACCCGAAAAATATAGGGGGTGAGAAAATCAAAACCATAGCCAAAATTTACCCTAACAATTCCAATATGCCTAGCCTATCTTCTCTCAGCGGTTTATTTCACTGTCCGCGGCTCTGTACGTTATTGGATCAGGTGCGTCGGCATGGGTGGCAGACTGAACTGAGAGCCAGTCAGCTGATGAAAAAGCAAGCAACAGGTCGATTCGACTGGGGGCATAGGAAGATACCTGCCACGTCCACCCTTGCAAGTCAAAGGGTTAAGAGAGCGCATCTATACTGGTGCCCCGCCGATAGAACAGATAAAAGTTGAATTGGGGTAATTTTTATTTTGATTTTTCACTAAGATTAGGGGGTTATATACATTAAGGAAAATTGATTCAAGCATCTCGACCTATCAGATTCTTGTGCATGACACACAATTTATTAGAGGCCCGGGATCCAGAGACTTCGTACTAAGTTTATCTCCAGTATCCTGGGCTGGGAGCTAGGTTCCTGATGTCGGAGGGCTCTAAAAAGGCCCCTTCCAGGAACTTGAGCCTCTTGCAGAAAAGCTATGGGCATTCACAAAGCAAATGTTCTGTAGATTCAGCGAAGTTCTCGCAGTAGCGGCAACTTTCACTCTCTGTTTTACTCATCTTTTTGAGATGATACCTCAGATAAGAGGGCATTAGTGTTCAGTGAGGAGTCCCGTTACCAGTTTCAAGTATTTTTTGTCCAACTTGAGAATCTGTTTAGCTTTTCTTGGCGATAGGCTCACTAGCCTCATCGCTTGTCTTTGTTCTGGCATTTTATTTCAGCGAGATTTCATTTCATCTTCATCCCAGCGTCCAACTTCTTCTTTCAAGTGGGCTTTTGAGAGTTCACAGAATTGTTCTCTGTGTCTTTAAATTGTGCATTTTCCCCTTCTTTCGCACAAGGCTGTTTTCTTGTTTCCTCAACTCAATCTTGTGACCTGAACCTGTGGCTTGATCTGATATTCGATTATATGAAAATATGGCTTTTCGCACCGTATAGGAAAAAACATCCCGCAATCTACCATCATCTGAATCACCACCCACATCGTCACTCGAAAACTAAATGTATTTTTTTCTTATCAAACAATGACTGATGGCTGAACTAGATTATGCTGTTTTCAGAAAATTTTCCTTCAACTCTAACAAAACAATTCTGTTGAATTACAAAGAATAGTTGACAAATAAGTAAAGTAACTTTGTTAACAATCGAAATCATTTCTCATTTTTGTCAGTTTAAAAATTACACACTCTTTACAAATGTTTTAGAAAAACATGGTTTCTCTTTTAAACGCACAGCATCACCCATTTAACTTTTCCTCTGATGATTTGACAACTGAATACAATCTATTTTCAATTTGTTTTCATATAACTACCATTAAGCAAAGCGAGTACCTACTTCACTTCTCGGTACGCTACTGAACAGACATCCATCTAACTTCATGACTATCGACTATCACTACTACTACTTTTGTTGGTATGGTTTATTTTTAACCTGTTTCTGATTCTGCTTCGTAATTTAATGCTTTAATCCGAGAGAGATTGATCGAAGATCGGTAAATTTCATTTATAATCTATACAGAACCACATAATGGTACCACAGTAGAGTACAAGGTCATACAAAATGTTCGAAGCATTTGAAGGTAAAAATGATTCGACATATTTTTCGTTCATTTGTTTTGTTTGGTTTGATGTGCGCGTAAAGTTACCGTGAATACACGGTGACTCCATGGGCATTCCTATTTGTTTTTGATTGCGATTCAATATCGCATTCTTTGCATGTACCTACCTACGGTATGTTTGAGTTAACGTTGTGTCATCAAATCCATGAATATGGAAACTTTGAATGATCCAAGCATAAGACCGTTTCATTCTTCTCAACAGTATTGGGTAAACGAAAATATAATCTGTTTGGTTCAGCAATTCATTTCTCTCAGAGTACAAAAAAAATGCATTCGCTTGAGTGGTCGTAAGCCTGTTTGAACCACAAATAGACAGTTCCTGTGTGTATCCGTAACCTCAAAAGGTTAACGAATGCTCCAGAGACCTTGGATCGAAAAATACCACTTTTCATTAGAAGGCCCAATTATGAATGCGAATTATTAACTGAGCGTTCACACCTGGTCTGACATTTATAAATGAGGACGAAAAAATAAAGAATCAACATTTCATTTTGATTCATATATCGTTGTATAGGTCGTGGTTAGTCTTTGCAAAGTCAGTTGAGTTGAAAAAACGAAAAAACAACCTGCAGCTAATATTTTGTTGGCGGCATATTCTCAAAAGAATTAAAGACCAGCTGCGTAGTGGATTTTTTTGTGTTACAATTGACTTTGCAAGAACAATACCAAATAAGTCTGAAATTACCTCCAAACAAATTGAGTGATTCAAGCACCACGAGTGCATTATATAATAAATACAAACATGATGCTAAATTATGACGTTTTATCTAACACCAAGGTCTCACATCGTCGATAAAATGCAAAACTATTTGAATCTCTCCATAAACTTGATAAACAATGTTTCTTTGAAAAACAATGTTTCTAAAAATAGAAAAAGTTGAAATGCAAAAGGTTAGCATAATGTATTTATTTCAAGAGCCGAACTATATAGACGTCGTTCTGACTGAAAGACATTTTCGAAGTAAAAACTAAAAAATAACATGTAGTATAGTAATGCAGTATTGGGAGCCACTTTGTTTTGATTGGGTGTCAAAAAGTAACGAGGCTAGAAACTTCCTAAATAATGATATCAGCTCTACCGTTAAATTCAAGAAATGATCGTGCATATATACCGATTTTATTTCGAATTTCTAATCTCAATTTCCAATATCTTTACCTGGCAAATAAAGAAGAAACTATTCAGATCAATCTGTATGATGAGTTACCAGAGGAAATGGGTACCAGAGGCAAACAAGCCCTTAAAAAATCAAGCAAATTAAAAGTCAGGAAATATTCGTGCCACCGTAATTTATGCATGAAAGTGGATGTGGAGGCATATATTATTTTTCTAAGGGTACATCCTACACGAGATACCACTATACCTACTACTATTTATATATCCTCTTCCACCACCCATAATAAACGAGCACCGTTATATCTCGGGACATATTTAAAATACCAGGTAAAAATTCTCCGAAACCAACAATGGGTTCTTCGGATAGTCTCCGAACCCAAAATCCGAACGGATGGACATATATCCGTGGAGCTACTTTTTGAGTAATAAAAAACTGTATCTGTTGTTGTGATCTGGCCATTAACGGTCCCCAAAATATGGGTTATCGGTCAAATGCGATACGCTAATGGAATCGATTTACACAACGAACGAATATTCGTACAATTATTACCAACGTAAATGGAGTCCATTATTGGTTTCAGTGCTATCACCAGAAATATGTACAGCATCGATCACTATGTGGAAACGTACATTTCATAATTGAACTAGAAAAATAGGACTAAAAAACTGACAAACACGATTTTATATTCGCTTTAATAGCAATGTGAACTTGAAAATAAGAAATAATTTTTCATGTAATTATACTCAGAAGTAAAAAAAGCGTTGATTATGGTTCTATATGTTCAGAATTTCGATATATATGGAGAGATCCAATCAATATGGAGACCAACCCGTTATTGTAACGTTCATTAATGATTTCAAATTGTTCAGATTTCAATTCGTCCGCCATCTTGAAGTCGCCATATTGGAGCCGCGATCTTGAATTCATTTATTTTGACTAAATATAATCTCAGATCTCGAAAAATCCCACATACCAATTTTGAATCGAATCCCTTAGTCCCAAATTTGGATAGAGCCATTGGAATTTTAAAAATTCAATTGATTCATTGGAATTAAATGATTCAATAATCAAAAGTGGCCCAAGAAGAACAAATGAATAGAAAATCTTCAAAATCTCTAACTCGAAAATGGATCTGATTATGGAAATCTAATATCATAAACCGGGTGATCAAGTTTTGCAAATGAAACAATACATACTTGTTTTTCAAGTTGGTGGAGTTCAAATAGCGTATATAATTCTTGCAAAACAATCCAGATATACACTGTGTCCAAGATAAGAATGAACAGCATGATGAGGATATCGGAAACGGTAAGTGATACGGGGTCGATTAAATTAAAGAAAAGTAGCGCATTTATGTGCCTAATAATATGACATTTGGAAAGTTTTAATATTCCAAGTAGTTTCGGAGATATCCGAGAAAAACCGAAATTTGAGAATTTCGTTTTTATTTTCTCCTAGTTTTATTTTCAAAGGAAATGTAAAACAGATAGCACTTCGCCATGGCCACTTTTTAAGGACTACACGATAACATAAACAGATTTTTTCAGCGACGTTTCGTCTTTTAGAAAACATCATCAACTTTGTATTTTTATATGGGCCGAAACTAAAGTATACCCTGTATACGACTCCATTTTTCATTGTTAATACAGCAATGTATCACACAATATGATTTCGGAACCATTTCTCGCGCAAAATGTAATTTAGATAGTAGGCGCTGGAAAAAATGACCATATTATGTTCTGTTGTCATAATAATACTGTAGTTTGGTAGAATTTTCGACATTTTAGCGTTCCTACTCTTACATCTCGTTACCTACCTAATTTGTGTTAAAAATGGAAAACGGCAGCTTTTAGAATACTGAAAAATCTGATATGTTGTCATGTTACATTTTGTGCCAAAGAAATTTTGTTGATGATGAACGTGCGTACTCTAATAAGTATCCAGAGAGGCGACAACCAGGTAAATCAATATTTAGACGCCTACTATCTAAAACTGAAGAAAAACAAATTAAGTAATCACTAAATTACATTTTGCGCGAGAAATGGTTCCGAAATCATATTGTGTGATACATTGCTGTTTCAACAATGAAAAATGGAGTCGTGTACAGGGTATACTTTAGTTTCGGCCCATATAAAAATACAAAGTTGATGATGTTTTCTAAAAGACGAAACGTCGCACGAAAATTCTGCTTATGTTATCGTGTAGTCCTTAAAAAGTGGCCATGGCGAAGTGCTATTTGTTTTACATTTCCTTTTAAAAGGAGAAAATAAAAACGAAATTCTCAAATTTCGGTTTTTCTCGGATATCTCCGAAACTACTTGGAATATTAAAACTTTCCAAATGTCATATTATTAGGCACATAAATGCGCTACTTTTCTTCAATTTAATCGACCCCGTATTACTTACCGTTTCCGATATCCCCATGCTGTTCATTCTTATCTTGGACACAGTGTATACAGGAAGATTATATCTCGAGCTCAGTGCAAAAGTATATTTGAAATTCGTGTGCAGATATCGATTTTTGAATTAAAAATATGTTTGTAATGAATACAAAATAAATATATACCTTCAGTCGATAAAAGGCATATCTCTCTTCCTGAAGAACTCATTAATTATTAAAATTCCAGTTATGAACACGGAGCGGTTCACTTCTCTCGATATCATCCAGTAGGTACAGGTACAATTTTCTCTTTTTTCCTCTTAAAAGTATAAAAAGTTGGAGGTTCCTTTAATGAGCTATTAAAACTCACAGACACTAGATTGGAATCGAATTGGTTATTTTCCAGTTCCGATAGAAATTAATGAAAGCGACCAAACTAATCTTAGTAGCAGGCTTTCGACAATGGAAACAATAAATTTTAATTGGCAACATTCGTTTATGACTCGCGCATTTCCAATCTGGCGGGATGATGATGCGAGATCAATTTAATAATTAATATCCCGCACGTCACTGATTTTCCCAGGAAACCATATCGAGATCATTATCAACAGGAGAACAGGAAATATTAGTGCGGGCCCCGAATAGGAACCCTGTGGAGCTCCGTTGCTCATTATAGGCGGTAGGTCTGTCTAACGAAAATTCATGCTCTGATTAGCGATTTCTTTTTCACGGGCAGGAAAAAACACTCTGTATAGGAAAACTATGATAATGAAGACGAACGAGGCGCGTGGAATCATGGGAAAATGTTGATAACCTTCACTCGAGCTGTAATACGAGCCGACTCATCTGACACATTTTCATTATGCCGCATTTTTTTTCAATTGCGATACATCCTGAGGAGATCTTATCTGGCTTGCACAATTATGCATTATTCAGTTCAAGTCGACGAAATATGCACATTGATATGGGATTATATATTCATTCGTTAGGCAAAACGCTATACTAACACATATTTTACAACACTAGATGCATGATGGGAAAACGTACACGTCAGTGCATACATATACCGAGAAAAATGAGATTATCATTGAAGAGAATAAAAATTATTTCGTACGCAAAACTGCGAGGTATAGAATATGATAGGATTTCAGAGCAACTCATGTACACTACTAAAATTGAAATAAAAAAATAGATTATTCCAAACTTATTCAAGAATAATACTATAAAGAATTCTAGGAATCGAAAATGTTTAACAATGGAACGAAAAATGCAACGACGTATAATTGGACTATAGAAAATAATTTATAAATTTTTATGGTTAAGGGAAAACAAAATAATACACAAGTAACATATAATAGTGACCATAACGTTTCAATAAAGGTTTTATTCTAAACATTTATTTTACGTTTTTGTCAAGAGGGGGTTTTAACCCTTTAAATATCTTCTTCTAAACGGTCTTGATTCTCATTATTGATGTGAAAAATGCTTAAACGTCAGTACTCGAAACTAATAAATAAAATGAAAGATGTATAATAAAGATGTGTAAAATCTGGAAACGATTAAATTTTTTGAGAAAAGCAACTAATAACTATAGAATTGAGCAAACAAATATAATTTCACTTCAATTTATATTCAAATTCAATTCAAATTCAAATTATAACACATTTAAATATTTATGAAATAGATATTTTTCAACGATAAATCAACAAAAATGCCTTCAACAGAAATTATGTGATATTATGGGGTAATCTTTTCTAAAACAATAAATCAGCCTAAAACAGCTATTCACTGTCTATCAATTTTTGTCAAGTATGCAAAAGAAATCGCTGTAGTTGAAGTGACTCCGTACAACATAGATCTTGGAATAAAAATTCAGATTAGCTTCGAGGGCCGACTGACTCTATACGGAGGCCATTCTATTCGGCGAACCGTGAAAGCAATAAAAATGATAGAAGCACGAAAAATGGCGTATTCAATTCGAAAAAGCCGGAAGTCTAAAACTTGATTGTTTAGTGGCAAGGTTATACAGGGTTATGCAAATTTCATGGTACATTATTGTCAAATCGGAAACGCAGAGAGATACGAACTAGGTTGAATTACGAAAAAGATGCACAATTTCATGGCCATCTCGAATATCAAAATATATCTGAAATATCATGAAAAAACTGAAAATCATCGATTCTTAAAGTAATCAATAGTGTGCCATTAAATTTGCATTACCCTGTATACACATACCTAACCGGAGGAGATAATAAAATATACACAACTTGGCTACGGTTCAGCTCTTTGAGAGCTTTGCTTATATGGTGGTTCTCTCTATCTAGGGTAAACTCAAAACACCCTGCATGTTTTATGTATTTGGTGTACTATTCCTGTTATGTAGTTCAACGTTAAAAATATTGAAATCTACGAAAAATATCCCTCTAGGAAGTGGTGATGAAGTGATGGAATTCTACAAGGATCTGTTTTGGCACAAACTTTGTTCCTGCTACCTACAATGATCTTTCAGACGTGACCTTATCATATCTACAAATATTGTTATCACAACAATAATTTGAGAAATTGACGTTTCCATAAACGACTATTGAATCATATATATTTTGATGAGATTGTTTCATGTCTCAATCTTGGCTAAAAGTCTATGCATGGGGGCTTAGCAATTTTTCAGCTTTTCATGATAGGTTACAATGACTCGAAGAAAAATAAAAATTTTTTGATACACCATACATACAAGTCGACCTTCGTATGAACAGTTTTATCGAAATTGCTTAATGGAATGGAAATTTCTCAGATGGAAAATACCGACAAGAACAAAAAAATGCAGAATGTTCAAATTTGAGACGCACATGTAAAATTTAGAACTTTTTTAATAGTTTATTTGCTACTAACCTATTTTTAGAAATTATTTAACCTCTGGCGGATATTGAGTCACGTGTGACCCGTCTTTTGTCCACAAGTAAAACCAAGAGTAAAACAATACGTACAAATGATGAAGATATTCGTGAATTGATGAAGGATTCACCAAAATTCGAAGCTTTGGCAAAAAAAAAGTAAACTAATCGTAATATAATGATGGTTGTGGTAAAAAAATGTGAAAATTTCGCAATGCTCTGGCCCTAATCATTTTTCTATCCTCAAACCGAGAGGAATCGATAACACACCACGTGACACCCGCATGCCCGCTGAGAGAACGCCCTTGGCCTAGTGCAGGTGCCCAAGGGGTAACAACCCCACGAAATAAACAACCCTCATGCGCATCTAGCTGATGCAGGGCGATCACCTTTGAGGTGGCCGCTTTCTCATTTTCCGCTATTGTACAAATTTCGTTACAAAGTAAATAACAAGTATACTTTTTTCTATTAAAATAACCTGGCTGTAATAAACCAAATTCGATATTCAACACCCTGTATCTTCCTTTCTAGCAACATTTTGTTGAAGCAAGTTGTTTAAAATGGTAATATTTTATAAAGTGAGGAATTTATACTATATTTACAATTACTTAACGATCACCCTGTATAGAAAAAAGACAGCCAAGCTCTTTCATTTTCAATTATTATCTCAATTATATATATCCCATTAGAAAGAATAACTGAATCGAAGGACCTTGGATTTCAAGAAAAAACTGACATTTTCGTCACGTGCTGTGAAAGTTTTGAGATTCGTAATTCGTTATAGTAATATGGTAGGTAATTCCGTGTGAGATCCATCATGAAACGAAAACTTGAAGAATTGTAATTGCATGAGATCTATAGAGAAATTAAGATTTTTTTTAAATATGGATTCCATCATAAAAGGAATAATTTAGAGTCACTTATCCCCGAGTTAAATTTTTCACAAAAGCTTTTTTTGTCTCAAGTATAAAGTGTACAGAGTATAAAAAAATAGTATAAATGGAATGGTACAGAGTATAAATAAGATACAGTACACACATGAATTACAACACACTGACAATATTATAATTGAACGACGAACCCCAAATGAAATTGAAATAATATAAGTAGAGATAGTAGGTACCATAATGAGTTATAAACCTTTTATATAATTTACACTCTGACTTTTGAATTTACCTAATAATGAGCATTCTTTTAATTCTCTTGGTAATGAGTTGTAAAGTTGTAAACCTTTCATGAACAACGTGTTTGTAGCAGCATTAGCAGTACTGATATAGAAATCATTTGAAGCATGTGACCTGGTATTGTGACTAAGTATTTCCTGAAGATACATTACTTCTTCGATTAGGTAGGTTGGTAAAAATCCTGCATTCAGTTTATATACAAACAAGCATATTATAAGTAGCTATTCAAGGCTTCCAACATGTGCGCCATTGATGTTTGTTTTCTACCTAACAAAATGGCTCTCATAGCACGAATCCGTATTTTTTGCAATGTATCAATTTGTTCAATATTCATCAGGTATATGAATGTTCCACAGAAATCAAGATGGGGAGATATTATGGTTTAATTCACAGTTGAAAGATGATACTTTATTATTCAGGAAATTAATTTTTCTTGCCATCTTGCCATCAAGAGATAAAAAAGATGGATAACGCAACTGAAATGTATATTCCCTCATCAAAATCTGCCAGTGTCGGTGATGAAAAAGAATTCTGCTCCAGGGAATGTTGAAAAAAAAGAGAAAGGATTTTGATCATCCTGAATATTGGTTCATATGTTGAAGTAGGTATGAACTTTTGTCATACACATGAAATAATTATCTTTGACGAGTGCTGTCCAGAAAAATGGAAACTTTTGTTCTTACACACGCACCAACGAACTGAGACACTGAAAACAGTTTAATTGACCACCCCAAATCAGTATTTATAGAATCCGAAGTGAATAAGCGACATCTTTCACACAGCCGTCGCGGAAAAGTCGCGGAAAAGTCATGGAAAAGGCGTGGCTTTCTCACCGCCGTTTTCCATCTGAGGTCGCAGTTTCCATGGTGACCTCGCAGGGAGACGCAATGCGAACCAAATTCGATCGGTCCGAACCTGCCACAACTCCAGGCGGCGGAGTAGGTCGTCGGGGGCAACCACCCCCTATGCCCCCCACTCCCCACGACCCTCCGACCGGGCCGAATTGGGGCAGGTCAGGCAGGAAAGTGGGTCACAGCTGGGAAATTGGCCCGTATAGGATTAATCATCGTTTTGGGGCAATCGATATTGGTAATGGACTCACGACGATTTATATTCATTTTATATATATACAGTGTGATGCCCACACAGTAAAGAAAAACTTGGGTGTAATTTCAACTCCGTCGAATACAACACCTGAAGATAAAAGTTGTGTCCTTTTCACAATCGAGTGTTAGGTGGTGTTAATTCCGAACTTAATTCAGGGCCGGATTATCCATAAGGCGAATTATTAGGCAACTGCCTAGGGGCCCCGCACCGACTAGGGGCCCACGGGGCATTATTGATGTTAAACGCCAACCAAGAAAAAAACGTTTCATTTGGTTTCATTCGTGCGACATTTCCGATTATTAACATCCGGTAATATCACCATAGAAAAAATGATGGATGCGGGGACAGATAACATCGTTTGGATTGATTTTTGATAATATGGTACAATCAACTTTTCCGGATGTAATGATTAGCATTGCAAATATATAGAAGTCTGATGATATCAAACGCCACAGGTGAACGAAATTTTTCAAAATAAAATTAATAAAAAACTGCCTTCGTTCAACAATATCACAGAACCGTTTAAATTCATTGTTGATAATGGCGATTGAAAATGATGTGTTGAAAAAGTCCAACTTCCAAGATGATTTTAACGATTTTGTATCTAAAAAGTTACAAGAATTGCTATTTAAACTTATACTGTACCTAATTCACAAAAATATTTTTTTTGGTTGTGAAAATATTTTTGTGATCAAAATCATTTCATTCAATGAAAGCAAAAAGCAGGAGTCGATCTGATCGACTCGACTTTTGCAATAGAAAAAATATATTTTGAAAAGTAAGAAAACGGTAAAGGAAAGGGGTCCCAAGAATTGCATTACCTAGGGGCCCCGACAGGGGCCCATCTTAGTAGTGAAAAATAACACGAATGTGGTGAAGTAAAACGATTCTGAAACATAAAATGATAAGAAACACCAAATGGTTGAAATTTGATATTCTCAATGGTGCTATCATTGTCGGTAACGCATAAAAAACACCTATTATATAAAATTAACACCAAGTTACACGTGTGATATCACGATGGAATCGAGGCGGTGTATGAATCATCTAATTTGGTGGCAATAATCATAGGTTGAGTATTGCATTCTGAAAACACCAGATTTGATATAAATTTATTAAAATATTGTATGCAGGCATCATCTGTTCTATCTTAGAACCTTAGAACTTTTGCCAATAGGTGGCAATGACGTCCTTCCTACCGTACCTGTTTTCAATATTGGGCATGATATATCAGATGATTATGATCGATCACCGATCAGTATCAATTGGCCTAGGCCCTAGTGCCTCTTTAATGAGCCGAAACAGTTCGTCATCATCAGAATTGTCCCTAGAATCTTCTGAGTCTAGTTTAGCATCATCCGTCACACGATCAGGTTCATTCTAAAGTGGGAACCCACATTTATTTGTCGAATTTTTCAATTGTAAAATTGTGACGAATAAATATTATTATTATTATCATATGAATAATATTTCAATCGGTAATCCAACTTAGTGAAAAACACCGGAAGTGGTGAAGAAAAGCATACAAGTGAAGCTAAATAAGAGCTTGTACTGTGTGTCCAAATTTCGATTCTTTTGCACGACATCTCATTTGTCTTTGGAGAAAGAGAGCTGCGGTTTTCATAATATCGCCCTACTATTTTTGTCGAAAACAGAACTATCATAAACCTTCCTGTTTTTGAGATACAGGGCGGAATTGAAAATATTGCATTTTGGGACACCCCCTGTGTCTCAGCTATCTTTCAACTTATATTAAAGTAAATAATGTATCTTATATATATATGTATAATCTATATTGCACGTTTTTTCACGTAGAATCCATTGGCGTAGTCAGATTTTTGAAACGAACTGTCAATATTTAGATATAAACCAAAGTTATGTTTTTTTAAATAGAACACTATGTTTATTTTCTGACATTTGAAACATAAATGACCGTTATAAACTTATTACAAAGACAAAAAACATTATAACCATAGAACATGTATAGCTCTTGACAGCTGACATGAAACTTTGGCAATGTTGTTATTATAATCATAGGATTGTAAAAGTTGGCAATTTCAAGGTCAGCATAAAATGCATAAACATAATATTGTTGTATAAATAGTGCCATTTGATAGGTATAACAGGTTCAACTTTCTACTTATACCTCAACACATAAGCACAATTTTAAAATCATGCACCTTTAAACAGATGGATCTCATCTCAAGAATGTATCTTTCGTAATCGATTGTTGGTTTTCTCTTAGGGTGGCTTTATAAAAACTTTTAACATTTAAGATTTATCACCTAACGTTTAATACTTAAGAGCTGATAAATTGATTCTGTTATAAAAAAACTTAAGATTTAGGAATATTTGACACGGAACAAATAATTTTGACGTTGGCAAGTTCTAACCTATATCTATTAATATTGTTTTTGTTTGAATTTTCTTTAATTTCATTTCAATATTATTTGTGTCATGGACGATGGTCTATTAATTCAACAAGTTGAAGAATTCAGACATATTTATGATAAACAAAAAGTAGTTATTATAAAATAAACTCGCCAGGAAAACTGTCTGGAAAACAATTGGCCAAATATATCTTAGAAAACTGAAGGTACAAATGGAAAATTGAATTACGGAATACATTTCCATCATGATTTGATCCTGGACAGCCTACATCAATGAAGATGAATTCATGAGATGCATCACAGATAGCCATCGATACTATGCTTGAAAGTCTTCTTGTAGGAGAAGTATCCTATTCCAGCATGTTTTGTATTTTGTATCTGAATATGCTTTCCATCAAGGCCACCAATACAGTTTGGCATATTCCATTTTTCATGAAATTCCTAAGATTCCATGCCAATCGATTTTTTCAGTAAATTTTCCACAGTACATCGCTGGTTTACTCTATGATGACATGTCGTGTACAGTAGTCAGTCCAACATAAGCAATTTGCTGCATAAGAGCATACCTCTGATCTACACTGAGAAAAATGGGTCAAATAATTATTTTATTTGGAAATTTTTATTCACCACAAACGAAATCATTACTGACTGTAAAAACTAAAAAAATAATACCAAAAATATTGATTTATTTGTCACGGCTCATTTGCAGTAAAAGGTTGTAAGTTTGAGGTAAGCGATTTATGATTTGCGGTTAAAAATAAAAATTAATATTTTTATCATTTGTAGTAGTACCCATTTTGTTACAATCCATTCATTCCTGCGTCGAATGAGAACATCATTTATGATAATCGTAAAATCACTTTTTCCTAGAATTTATACTATTTGGTGCAAACCACATGTCGTTTATCAAACAAAAAAGTATCAATTGGTGATTAATGATTATTCATTACCGATAAATAAGATTTTATCGTCCACAACATAACTACTATAGGATAGCTAATAACTGTAAATTTGAGACAAATGTTCACCAATTTGAATAAAAATTGTGCACTAGGTGACATTGCAAATAAGTATATTATTGATAACCAGTTATTTTTTCATTTTCAACAAAACAAATTTCATTCGACGAAGAAGAAGGTGACCCTGAGAAGATCGAAAGGCATAAACACATGACATCGTTGCCAAGTGTTAGATAAGTCCTCAAATTGCAGAACTTTTCAGAAATATATTTTCTTGACCTCAATAACTTGGAAAACAGACATCAAATAATGGATTCAATCTGTGATCAGATAATTCAGCTCTTTCAACAATAATATAATAAAAATTACTTAATAGAAATGAGTCGATCGTTCCTACCTACTAGGTAAATTAAAATTTATTACAATATTTGATATTATTTTTATAGGTATTACCCGTGTGAATATCTATCCCCGTCTTCTCGATTCATGTTAAAGAATTTCAAGGAGAATTTGGATGCGCTAAACAGGAAAGGTATCATTATCCAGAGCTCGTTTTGAATCATGATAGACCATATAATCAAAATCTAAAACAGAAGCTCTTCACTATTACCTACCTAGTGCTCTTTTTCATTTTTTGTTGTCTAAAATCTTGCTACATAGCTCCACCTATCTACCTATCGTTCTTATTTGAAGAATTGGAAGATGTTTCAAATACCAACTCGACTTAGATAAGTACCTACATTAAGAATGTATTTATCTTCCTAAAAGTCCTAAAGAAACCACTAAGTATCTATAATAGGTGTTAGCTATTGCTAATTGCTAAGCAGTATGGTATATGGTAGGTCCAACATCAACCATTGACAACAGTAACAACACTGACAACACTGCAAGAAAGTTTGTTAGGTGAGGTGGGGCGAAGGGACAGGACAGCGATTCTTGGTAGGTACGCGTACGCAATTGGTACTTTTAAGCGTCGCATCGCATTTGTATTCTGGCTCTGGCGTCGCAGGTCGTAGTTCGGTGTTTGATGCTGATCGGCTAACCGATACAAGTGGTACAACTAACTATAAGTATTGTGTTTTTTTTTTAATTTTCATGAGTATGGAAGATCAGCAGATTTATAAATATTACGATTTACTGGTTGAATGGGGGCTTGAGGAATTCTACAAAGACTTCTTAGGTAAGTGTAACGATAAGATTTTGGGTAAGTAAGCAAAATAAATAATATTAATTTTACAACTCTTCGAGTTACATTGTTCTATTATTCATTACTCATCTTGGGAATCCAAATTAGTGATTAATAAATAAGAGATTCAGAATTCGACAATGGAGTTGTCTGTGGCTAGGATACTATACTTATTATAGGGAACTAATTTTCCATCTCTTTTCTTGTGTCATTGATGGTACTATATCCAGTCTGATGTTCTTATTCGTATTTTAGGGGAAAATATAACTGATGAGAGTTTCAAACTCCTGGATATGGAGACGATCCATATCATATTCAGAAAAAGTGGGCCTAGGCTGCTTTTCAAGAACTGGTATTTTCGCACCTATAAAGTATGTATGGATAAACACTCATAATTTCATGAAAAATGAAAGTTTGTGGATTTTTTCAACTGAGGTTATTTAAAAATGATGTTGAGAATAACATTTTATTTAATTATGTAGAAATTACTGTTAGGTTCATGGATTTTCATAGCAAATAAGTTGTTTTTTTTCATAAAATTGTTAATTATATATGTATGTTCTTCATTTCACTAGTTTTGAAGTCTTGAGATGTGATGAAGAAGTGGTGCCAAATAAATCAATGTATTTTGATACTCGAATTATTTACCCCCATTGGTTTGGTTGTAGTTTTCCTACTGAATACTGAAATACAAGGGTGAGACGAAATAATAAAATAAATCAATTACTAATAATTAGTATACCTATATAAGCAAATGGAAAAGTAAAATTATAATTTCAGGAGAATGCATTACAATTGCAAAATTTATGTGAAGTATAAGTGGAAACATTTTGGCGAAAGAGCAAGAAATAATTGAGACGAATGAAAAAATAGTTTGAGAAGAATGAGAAAACGATTTGCTACAAAATTCATTACTTATTTACCTATAGTGAGTGAAAAAATAATGAGAAAAATAAAAAGTATTTGACACGAACGAAATAATAATGGTGGGGAATGAATATATCATTTGAAGTATACAAACTCATAGTAGCTACAAAATTTTAATGATTTGCTTTCAATAAAACCCTAATTTGTGACTGATAACTTGCTAATTGATCGTGAATGACCTGATATTTCAATGGAAGTACTTTTATATTTATGGGTATTGAATATAATTGTTAATAGCAAGTAAAAAAACTAATTGAGATCAAATAATGATTCTCTTGTCATGAGAAGTTATTTTTCAAACCACAAATTATTTAAGTCATTTGAAGCAAATGTGGTTCTATTTAATGTGAAAAGGCAATCACTTACGTTCATCCGAAAGATCATTAGTGATAAATACTCGAACTTTTTGTCCTAGTTGAACACAATATGTGTTACAAGAGAATCCCAAATCATCAGTCATTTACATTGAATACCTCTTTCATTTATTATAAGAATATAGGTTATTTGCTCGGCAAAAGAATCGAATCATTTGCTGGAAATCGATAATTTACTCGTCCTCTATTTTGTTGAGGTTTTCACTAGAGAGAAGTGGTTTTTGATTTGTGATCAATGAAAGTTTTTCTCCGTGTAATAAATAGCTAGAATTTCAAAATAAAAAACTGTTCAATATCCATACTATCCGTCATGTTCAAATAAAAATGGAGTTGGCATGGGTATTCCTTTTCCTATGTATGGGTTTAACTTTGTATTTTCAATCCCGACCTTTCTTTCTCATGCATCTCAAGTAAACACCAAGCCCAAAAATCATGAGCAAACTATGAAGTAAATGATGACCATGGTCTTATCATTATTATAAAAAATTGATAAATGCAACCAAATAATTATAGACTATCCACACCAACAAATAATATTCGAAAATATAACCAAAAATTCAAATATCGCGGGAAACAGTATGTCACTTTTCGTTGCTCGAACATGCGCATCTCCTATTTTCATTTATGATCATTTATCATCCATTTCTTAAGTTGGAAGTTGGTCATCTTCTTAAGTCTTAGGTGTAAAATCATAAGTCTTAAATGGTTTTATAACACAATCAATGATATTTCCATGATTCATCTGTCATATAAGTGAAAAGTATTAAATGTTAGGTGATAAATCTTAAGTCTTAAAGTTTGTTATAAAGTGGCCCTTAGTGCAGAACAGGTTGGAAGGTCTGGCTTAGAATGACGAACAAGACTAAGTAATTATTCGAGAGCTGTCGGCGGAAATTCATCAAGAATAAATATTTGGATACGATAATATACGACTCTGATGGTTGCGGCAACAGTGTCGAGCAGATAAGCGTCGAGGAGAAGAAGAAGAAGACGAGATAGGCTTTCGATGACGTCACATCCGCCATGGTGAATTCTACCGGCGTCTTGCTTTGCTCTAGCAGTGCGCGAAGCGTAACCCATCCAACAGGTTGAAAACAAAAGTAGAATGGCTCCACGGCTGCTAAGATCTATGTCGTTCAAGTTGAATGTTAGGTATAATTATATGTACAGTGTGTACCAGCCAAATGGAATAAATTCGTTAATAAATAAACGGTGGCGTTTTAGGAAAAACGCTCGGACACGTCGATTTGTATCTTTAGTTGCGCTTTTTTTCAAAAAAACTTTTTATACAGGGTGTGTCATGCCACAGTGGCCAATATCAACTTTCTTATTTTAAATGCAACACCCTGTATTTTATTTCATTTTCAGATTCTTCATGAAGAGCTGATTTCGTTGATTATCATACTTGGGGTATCACTTCACACTATAAAAATAATAAAACAGAATCTAGGTATCACAACGGCTAAAACAGTTTACTTTGCCTACTTCCATAGCTTATTACAGTATGGTATTGAGTTTTGGGGTAATTCCATAAGCTGGAATTCTACTTTCACACTTCAGAAAAAGGCTGTCAGAATTTTATGTGATCTGAAACAATTAGATTCTTGTAGGGAAAAGTTTGTTTCTCTGAGGATATTAACAATGACTAACTTATTTATTTTCAAATTGGGTAATCTTATACATAAAAACAAACAAAATCTAATAAATACCTCAGAAATTCATTCATATCCCACAAGGAGTCAGAATTATAGGCTTCCTAATTATAAATACAATGTCACTCGTAAAGGTCCCTTGTACACTGGAACTCAAATTTATAATAAACTTCTCAAGAACCTTGGTGAATTACAATTTAAGAATAAATTGAAATCACTCCTCCATACTCATTGCTTTTACAATTTGGATTAATTTTTCTCATATCAACTTTGAAATTGGTCTTGTTTTTACTGGTATTTTTTAATATATTGTATGTTAATTCTAACTCATTTTTTATGGTTCTTTATAGGCTTGTATTTTGTTTCTAATTTGACTGTCTCAGTTTATTAATATAAAGATATGTATACATAGACATTTCTCAAATATCATTATTCTAAAAGTTATATGCTTCTACCTTTCCTTACGTCTTTAAATAGACTTTACATTGAACTTGAATTATTTTTCAGATGTATATATTTATATTGAGTTCATATTGTTACATACAAGTTTCATGTTATTGGAAATAAATGCGTATCTATCTATCTATCTATCTATAGCGAGAAAGATTACAGAGATATTGGGTGTGAAAAATCTTGCTCAAAACGGCTTACATGTCCCTATCTCAACTTTCCATTTACTATCGATTGATATTTAATTGAAACAAATACGGGTGGTTCAAAATTTTGAGTTTTGCATCACCTTCTATTTGTTTCTATTAAATGTCAGTAGATGGTAAATGAAAAGTTAAGATAGGGACATGTGAGCCGTTTTGAGCAGAAATGATTAGTTTCGACACAAAAAATTCCTGAAGTTGAAAAATCTCGATTTTTCACAACCTATATCTCTGTAATATTTCGCGCTATACCCCAAGTATAATGTATCGACGAAATCAGCTCTTCATGAAGAATCTGAAAATGAAATAAAATACAGGGTGTTGCATTCAAAATAAGAAAGTTGATATTGGCCACTGTGGCATGACACACCCTGTATAAAAAGTTTTTTTTTTAAAAAATGCGCAACTAAAGATACAAATCGACGTGTCCGAGCGTTTTTCCTCAAACACCACCGTTTATTTATTAACGAATTTATTCCATTTGGCTGGTACACACTGTATAGTCGTTCAGGCTTATCTGAAGATAATAGAGTTATGGACCGGATTCCTTTATGTATAAATGGAACAGAATAATTTTTTTATGGCAATTTCTTAGTTTTATTAACATTGACGACTAATCCAATTCAGGTTATCCTGTCCAGTTTCATTCAACAAACATCCTATTTGACCAGTATATTTCTCAAGAAATAGACTACTCAACTGAACAGGATCAAGTATCAAAACGATTTTAGTGATATCCAGTGAAATTGTTGAGAAACTCTTTTGAAACCTCACAAAAACCGTTTCTAGAGGGTAAATTGTATCATTGATGCACTAGTTTCGAAACTGTAGTAGGTGTTGGAACATTTCGTTTCATTTTTGTGAACCCTGTTATATCGACATTGTAAATGCTTCCACGTGGATCAAATAATACTTCTTCGAATGTTTCATGTAAATGTATCGTTCCATGTTGAATTCGACAGTGACCTTGCAGCATTGATTTGAGTTTAGTTAACATTTTTCATCCGTTCAGAATGAAAAATCGATTGTGGTGAATAGAGATGATCATTAAAATTCTGGCCACGAATTTCCGGGATTATACCAAAATGTGACAGGAAATCGAATGATGATGAAGTCACAGAACATCAAAAAAACCATGATCGGTTTAAGCTAATCGAATTTCAATTCATCTTTCATGCTTTATTCAAGCATACTTTTTCTGGTAAGATGTAAAATTTACGATTTTTGCTCTTTCTGCTACATCAGGAGATGTTTTTAGATAATTCACAGTCACTATTTTTAAACATGCAAGAGAACATGAGTTAGTTCTCAACAATGCACCTATGGTAGAAGCGAGCGTTTTTTCAATATTTCACTTAATGACATAAACGTAAATTTTATGATGAGAGAAAACTTGAGCAGGTCTGGACTGTGAAAATAAAAGGATGGACAGTCAGAACCCTTTGTGAATTACAGACGTGATTTTCATTTTTCCTACGACCCCGTATGAAAACGTCAATAATCACACTGTTTTGTTATTCAGAAAGTAGCTCATATCACCATGGTATTGTTTATTTAGAAGAAAAAAAGCACTAGTGTGTTGATATGAGAAAAATCACAACGGTCGCATGAATTGATATAAATAATTAGGTATATTGTGAAGGTACTCCCTGTCAATATATAAGCGTTCTCAAATCAAATTCATATTATTTATTGAAATTTCTGGCTCGTTTCGAATTATACCGAGAATTCTTCATCTATTAATTTCAATGTGTCTGATACATAACCTCTGAATTCACTTTAAAACTGGAACCTATACTCTTTGCTGGAACTATTTCGATGTTGATGACAGCGGGTGAGATCATTCAAAAGAGTATGGCTACAGTTTTATGCGCGGCTTTCTGCTTGCATCAGTTTGATATCACAGTATCACTAAAGAGAAGATTCTTTGGTATCACAGATGTTTGCAAGGAGTCAAATACGCACTAACTCGAGTAACTCGTACGCGCTTGCGAACTACATACTTCTATGGTTCTGTATTCCTGGTTGCGTGATTACTGGCGCTAGCAGGTGAATGGTGTCAAGGTTGTTTATGTACGCTGGTGTCCATATCAATTAAATTTGACCAAACTAAACTAACTCAATCAATCAGTAATTCACATAATGAGGAATTGTCGGAGAAGTATTCAAATATCTTGAATATGGAAATAAACAATACTTGATATCGAATCAAAACCACCTGAAATTCTAGAGACCGCTCAAGTTATATTTTTGACAAGACCTCCCGCCAAATGAAAGTATTCGGAGTCGTAGGAAAAATAGTGTACAAAAATCGTTGGAAAGTGCATTTCCTTCACTCGTTACGTTTCCGCACTCATCACCGCTACGCGGCTCGTGCTAAACGACTACTCGTGTGAAATATGTCACTTTCCACACTTGTTGTGTAATATACTATTTCAGAGTTCTCGTTGTAATATAGTAACCCTGACCAACTGTAGACACGACCTATCTCAACGTAATCCCGCAAGTAATTATTGGTGTGAGTACCCGTATAAGGTTTCGCGTGCTCTTTTTTGACAGGACGTTGGGAAAGGTCGGCACCGAAACGTGTCATTTTCACGGTGCGCAATTTTTAATGCCCTTTTTCATGCGGAAACACCGCGCCACTCTTCAAGTTGTGCCAGACAACGAGCAAGAACTGGTTGTTTTATGGTGAGGTTTCAATTTGGAATGTAATTTCATCCGGTGTATATACCTACACATATATAATGTTCAACTGATGACCGTGTGTACCTTCTTCAAGGTTATGCAGGGGTGAATTTATGATTCAAGCGAAGAATTTTTTGAGTGCTCCCTGAAAGAAAAATCAAAATAAACTCTAAACTATGTCGCTATTCGTGAAGAAAAGTTTCGGACTTCCATTGTCTAAAGGTATGAAGATTTGAATCCTGAGAAAAGAAAAGATGAGTTATGCTGAAAAAACGAAATAAGTGATGAATAAAAATTAACTATTTTATCGAATCAAGAAGATTCGAGTATCAAAAAATCAGGTTAGTATTAGTGTTAGTATATATGAAGTCGAAAAATGTAGATTTAAATGGGAGTTTAACTAGTCGATGAGCCTGAAAATAAGAAAAAATTGAATTAGAAATCAATAGCCTGAAAAAAGAAAAGAAAAGTTGAATTGGAAATCAATAGCCTGAAAAAAGAAAAGTTGAATTAAAAATTAAAATAAAATGAATGAATAAAGAATTAAAATTATGAGAAAGATTCAAATCGAGTTTGTCACGACGTTTCGATTGTGTGTATCTACAATCGTCTTCAGGTGAGAACTAACAAAGTCCTGGGATACGGGGGTATTTATAGGTCAGCTATGGCGGGATTTTCCGGTTCAGTGAGCCGTAACCGGTTGATTCGGCTAATCAGCGGTTTCCATGTGTTGCGGATCTCGACGCTTGGTTGACTGAAAGCGTTATTATTCATTATGTATGCTGCTTCCTTGAATTTCCTCTTGAACCAGTGTTCTTCTCTATGGATGATTTCTGCCTCAGACCATTTGATGTTATGTTGGTGGGTCCACACATGTTCTGCGATTCCTGACTTGGTGGTTTCTCCTCGTTGGGTGTTTTTCTTGTGTTCGCCGATTCTGGTTTCCAGTGGTCTCTTGGTTTCTCCGATGTATGATTTGCCACATTCGCATGGTACTCGATAAACACAATTCTTGGAGTCACTGTTTTTGTTCGTTGGTCTGGTTTTGGTGAGTTGGCTGCGGATGGTGTTTCCAGATTTGAAGCAGGTCTTGATCTTGTATTTGGATCCAATCTTCTTGATTCTCTCTGACAATCCTTTGATGTAGGGAAGGCACAATGTTGGTTGTTGCGGTTCTTCTTCTTTTTGGATTATCCTCTGTTTCCTGCTCTTCAACGTCTGTTCCACCAATTTCCTTGAATAGCCGTTCTGGTAGAGGTCTCTCTTGATGTGGTCCAGTTCGGAAGTTAGGCTTTCCTCGTTGTTGCAGAGGCTGAAGGCACGATCAATCAGAGTTTTCACTATGCCTCTTTTCGTAGCTCCGTGATGGTTGGATCCATTGTTGAGATATTGTCCTGTGTGAGTTGGTTTCCTGTAAACAGAAGTTTGCCATTTGTTGTCTGTTCTCTTCACTTTCACGTCCAGGAAAGGCAATTCGTTTTGGGATTCTCTCTCGATGGTGAATTTGATGGAAGGTCTCACGTTGTTGAGGTGTTGTAGGAAGGTGTCCAGTTCGTCGTCTCCGTGGTTCCACACTATGAATGTGTCGTCGACGTATCTCAACCAGATTCGCGGCTTTTTATGTGCTTGGTCGATGGCGAATGTTTCGAACCATTCCATATATATATTCGCTATTACCGGCGAGAGCGGTGATCCCATTGGTAGTCCTTCATCTTGAGTGAAGAAAGAGTCCTTAATCTGGAAGTAGCAGTTCCGAAGACAGCATTCTAGGAGATCCATAATTCCTTCTACTGGTATTGGTGTTCTATCTCCGAGGTGTTCGTCGCTCTGAAGTTTTATTTTGATTATTTGAAGTGCAACAACCAACATTGTGCCTTCCCTACATCAAAGGATTGTCAGAGAGAATCAAGAAGATTGGATCCAAATACAAGATCAAGACCTGCTTCAAATCTGGAAACACCATCCGCAGCCAACTCACCAAAACCAGACCAACGAACAAAAACAGTGACTCCAAGAATTGTGTTTATCGAGTACCATGCGAATGTGGCAAATCATACATCGGAGAAACCAAGAGACCACTGGAAACCAGAATCGGCGAACACAAGAAAAACACCCAACGAGGAGAAACCACCAAGTCAGGAATCGCAGAACATGTGTGGACCCACCAACATAACATCAAATGGTCTGAGGCAGAAATCATCCATAGAGAAGAACACTGGTTCAAAAGGAAATTCAAGGAAGCAGCATACATAATGAAGTCAACCAAGCGTCGAGATCCGCAACACATGGAAACCGCTGATTAGCCGAATCAACCGGTTACGGCTCACTGAACCGGAAAATCCCGCCATAGCTGACCTATAAATACCCCCGTATCCCAGGACTTTGTTAGTTCTCACCTGAAGACGATTGTAGATACACACAATCGAAACGTCGTGACAAACTCGATTTGAATCTTTCTCATAATTTTAATTCTTTATTCATTCATTTTATTTTAATTTTTAATTAAACTTTTCTTTTTTCAGGCTATTGATTTCCAATTCAACTTTTCTTTTCTTTTTTCAGGCTATTGATTTCTAATTAAATTTTTTCTTATTTTCAGGCTCATCGACTAGTTAAACTCCCATTTAAATCTACATTTTTCGACTTCATATATACTAACACTAATACTAACCTGATTTTTTGATACTCGAATCTTCTTGATTCGATAAAATAGTTAATTTTTATTTATCACTTATTTCGTTTTTTCAGCATAACTCATCTTTTCTTTTCTCAGGATTCAAATCTTCATACCTTTAGACAATGGAAGTCCGAAACTTTTCTTCACAACTCGAGACATTGTCAGCCACCTTCAAACAAAAGTATGTCGCTATTCATTGGAAATTGGTTCAAAAAGTATTTTCTCTATTTTGGTTGTATAATGAAGTCATTGTGCAACGCAAATGTGTGTCGAAATAGCCTCTATTTCGATACGCATTTTTTATTATTCGGAGATTGGTACAATCGAACTGTCAAATGAAAGTCAGAAGTGTTAGGCCCAGTTTACTTCTGAGCGATTTGGATTTGGTGATATTAGCAGTGAAAAATTCAATGTTTTAATTGGTAAATTTCAATTCAGAGTGTAATTTGATTTAAATTGACCAATAATAATAACATTGAATTTTTTACCGCTAGTATTGCAATAATCAAAATCGCTCAACTGTAAACTGGGCTTTACGATTGTGCGTCAGATTTTAATTATTTCAATGTCATCATTGTTACCAATCGAATATGTTTCTGTTATTTATCGATATTAAATCCATTTTTTTTCTTCGAATAAATTCAAAATAGAAAAAATTGTATATGACACACGTTTTATAAGACACGTTGTCGCACTTGTTCACTTGGAGCACTCTTCGCTTCGCTCGTCGTACTCCAAACAACGCGTGCGACAAAATAGCGTCTGTTTCGATACGAATTTTTTATTATTCGGAGGTTGGTACAATTGAACTGTCAAATGAAAGCAGAAGAGTTAGGCTTCTGAGAGATTTTGGATTTGCTGATACTAGCAGTGAATTTCAATTCAGAGTGAGAATTGATTTAAATTAACCACTAAAAACGGTAACATTGCATTTTTCACCGCAGGTATCGCAAGAATTAAAATAGCTCAACAATAAATTAGGCTTTGGGACGTGCGTCAGATTTTAAATATTTAAATGTCATCATTGTTACCAATCGAAAATGTTTTTGTTATTTATCGATATTAAATAACTTTTTTTAATGAAAAACTTAAAACCAATGCAAAATAGAAAAATTGTGTATGACACACGTTTTATATAAGACATGTTGTCGCACTTGGTTCCCTTAGCTCGTCGTACTCCAAACAAAGCTTGCGAAAAAATAGCGTCTTATAAAACTTGTATCATAATATACTATTATTTGCGTACCAGTGAATTTTACACCTTCTTTTTCAGTTCAATTTTCAATAGAATAAATGGAGCATGGAGGCTATGATGGGGCAGTCAATTTTCATTCATTAAATTATAAGTAGAAGAGACCTGGAAAAAATCGAGTGCACCCCTGAATACGCATGGCGTGTACACAATTGTGTATAGAAATAAAGTAGCCAAAAAATAAAAAAATACTAAAATAACTTGATGGTTGACAAAGTTATCAAATATTCACTATCTAGCTTTTTATTAAAAAAATCCTCAAATATATCCAACAATGAATGTTTTATATTTCCTACGTTGGTAGATAATGTTCACATAGAGGGTTGCTATTATAAATAATTGTACCCATAGGACGTTGGAATATTTTTCAATTGAATATTATTAATAATCCAACTATTAAACACTGTTCCTATCTCAAAACTGACAATCACTACTATCATTTTATAGACTCAATTTAATTTGTTTTAACGGCCAGACACTCTGCATCAAGCCATAATTTGATTTGATGTCTAGAAATAAAAAAGTGATCACAGATCTCGGAAGAGAAGAATCGTATTCTTCTCGATTTTCACTCGACATTCATTATAAGTTCTGCCACAAAACAATTTCATAGTTATAGACTTCCTACGACGAAAACAATGAGTAGCAGCCCGTAATCGACAATTGAATTCTCGCTCTAGTGCATCTAGAATGCAAGCTCGAGTAACCACGTGGATAGGAGACTCACAGTCAAGGTTGAAAAGTCGTTCAGTTCTATTTGAGTGCGCTATAAAAGCGATTCCCATACAAATAAATTCCAGTCCATAGAGATGAATACGCTGTGGTACAAATTAGGGAAGTCAAATACGCCCCATTGACAGAGTAATCGTCATAAACAAAAAATCCCTGGATTCAGGGAGAAATCTCAGAGGCGGCAATGCCGCATGGGAAAAACCGATCTCGCTTTTATTCCGGTAAATGGAACAGCAGGCGTTGGCCACGCGAATCGCCAGCAAAGCGGAGAAGAACAGCAAAAGTGTCCGGAGGAGCCATGAAGACGTTTCATTGGAACGGTTTCGTGTGGACGAAAAAAAAAAAAACTGGAATAAATCGATGTGCGAGAGGAATGGCGGCCAGCAAGTTTTCAGGAGAACGCAAAAACTGGTAGCGGATAGATGCAAGAACTGCAACATATTGCGGTGTTGCCAAGTCGTTTATGGCTTATTCTCCTTTTCTTTTGATAAATAAATTGATTTTTCCGCGAAAAAATCTTAGAAAACGTTATACAGTGACCTTGAACTTATTTGATAATGAATATATTGGGCATATTTCTGTCTCCTAATTTTTTAAGATACCTTTTTTGTTTTTCAAGCCCTCTGTGAATCACACTTGCGTAATGGAATATCATTCTGGGGTGCAGGCACTCAAACTTCATTGAATGCTTTTTTTGTATTGCAGAAGAGGGCTCTGATATACAGTGTCCTTCATAAAGTCCGCATCATATGGGAAAAACTTTTATTGATGATTTATTTTGAAATTCGACTTGGGCGTTAAGTTGTACTTTGAAAAATATGAAAAATGACCTACTCGGATGTGGTCACGTGACTTTCGCTACCTGTCAAAAGTAGTATTTGTTCAAAGTAATCGCTGAAAATAGGCTTATTTATTGGAATTTCAAAAAATTTCAAGGGAAAAAGTTGTTTCTTTTTCGATTTTATACCTACATCTCAAATTTGAACGTTCTATTGCAACTTTCACTTTTTGCCATTTTTTTGATAATTACAAAATTTCTGGAACATTAAAAAATTCATAACTTCGACAAAACTGTTTTATACCAGTAGTTCTAATATGCGACTAACTTTCAATCACGAATCATCCAAAAAAATATGTTTTTCTCAAGAAAATGAGAATTACTGGTTAACATTTCTGTTATTTTTGATGCAAAGTTGACGTACCTTGAAGCATGTAGGATAAGAATTCATTTAAGTGGATTTTTTCAGTATTAAAATGATACCAACGTCATAATTCAAAACTTTTTCCCTTGAATTTTTTTGAAATTCTAATAAATAAGCCTATTTTCAGCGATTACTTTGAACAAATATTACTTTTGACAGGTAGCGAAAGTCACGTGACCACATCCGAGTAGGTCATTTTTCATATTTTTCAAAGCACAACTTAACGCCCAAGTCGAATTTCAAAATAAATCATTGATAACAGTTTTTTCCATATGATGCGGACTTTATGAAGGACACTGTATATGTGTCGAGCGAGAGTGAGAGACTCTTGCAGACCTTTTTTCATATCACAAGGTATATTTCCGCTAGCTTGCATTTTCATAATGGAATCAGTATGCTTAGCTCATAAAAGATATAAGGGAATCATAATGTCAGAATCATAACTTGATACTCGTCAATTCTATAATATCAACCTCCCTATTCCCACAACCACGCAGATCAAGAATTCAATAATTTATAACGAAAAAAAAAAAAATTGATCATCTTCCTCTAGTGATAAGAAAAATAAATTATGTTAAAAATATTCGCCTTGAGGTGAAAAATCTTCTCATTTGAAAAGCCTATTAAAGCGTGAATGAATATTTTGCTAAAAACTTCAAAATTAATCACTTAATATTATAAACATTTTATGGATTCAATGGTTTGTAGTAGTGTCATTATGCATTTAATTCGTATAATTTTATGTTGTTTGTAGTTATGATTATGTTTGTATTTTGTAAAGTATTTGTCTTTCTTAGATCAGCATTTTTTTCTGATTCCAACGATATACCCTCGAATATATCACAAAATACTGCTCTAATATTTTCACTAATAATACCACTAGAGCTTCGGATCAATTATTACCAGATATTTATTCCGAGAACACGAATATTTTGAAAATTCTCCCGAGTCGAAGACGATTTTCTAGAAAATATTTGTGTTTGAGAAACAATATTCAGTTTTTAATTGCAGCTGTAGTTGTATTCGATAAGAAAATTTCACGTAGCTGGTGGTAGTTCAAACTATTACTCTTGATTAACTCTCAAGTTACCAGAAATATATTTTCTTACAAGAAACTCCAAGTGTTATTTTTGGCTCTTTCCTCAAAGGAGACAAAAATTGTCGAAAATTTGTGTACTTGCTATGGTAGCAATACAAAATATATGCTTTCAATTGGTCCAAAATGTCGAGTGTGATATTGTCGAATCAGACAAAATACATTAAACTAGTCACTACCACCAAAGGACCTTTTTCCAAATTTCCGTACATCTACTGCAATACGACTTTGATCCGACAACACCGCTAGCGCAATCCTCTTTCGAACGAAATGCCATTCGACAACCTTCCGATTCAAAGATAGATACAAGTACAAGAACAAGACCAGCGGGACAATGAGAATGTAAGAGTGGTCAGAGATGGCTCTAATTTACTAAACCAGTTTCTGTGACCATGTCAAGAGATGCTTGGCTGACTGCGCCATCGTCGGTCGGCGTTGCCAAGTTGCTTGCAAAGTTGTCACATTCACTGAAAAAGTCGGATTAGAAGGCGAAAAATCGTGAAAATTTTTGATCGACATGTGCGTATAAAGTATCAACATTTCGGAATAGGAAACTCTGGGCTTTCTTCGAATCAAATCTAGTTTTTGCTCAACCAATAACAACAGAAAATCACTACAATTGGGAAACGATTATAACGAGACAACAATGTTGAGAGGCGTTAGATCTGGTGATCCAGGTGGCTGAAGCATTTGGATGCGATTTGTTCCAGGTTTGTGATGAGTAAATATTCTTGGTGATAAATTTAGAACAATCTGAGAAAGAGGATCGTATTATTTATACTTCGATGTCGAGTTTCGTAAATATTTACGATGATGCATCGAGAATTCCGTTTGGTTTCCTCCGAAAACTGACAGATAACGAAATCTAAATATTTTTATAGGTCGATGTACGTACAGACCGATAATCGGAAAAATCCGAGTGACGATTGGCCAAGTCTGAAATGAGTTTGCCGAGATGACGTACTTGATAAGTTTAAATCTACGAGGACGATATGATGATGAATTTGATCAAAACTATATGAAAATTAAAAAAATTAGATCGACTGTGTAATTCTTGCAACAAAAAACTGAAACATCCTGTATGTATTCATAGATATCGATAAGAAAGACTCGAAGAAAGATTCACA
The DNA here is from genome assembly GCA_029955515.1 of Chrysomela aeneicollis. Classification (NCBI taxonomy): domain Eukaryota; kingdom Metazoa; phylum Arthropoda; class Insecta; order Coleoptera; family Chrysomelidae; genus Chrysomela; species Chrysomela aeneicollis. Next base: position 25,851,631 of record JARUHQ010000005.1, read on the forward strand.
TAAATTCAAGATCCATGCAGTTGAATACGATACAAATAACCACAATATGTCGAAATATTTTAGTACTACAGACTGTTCCATAGACAAGAGTGTTTTCAATAATTCCTGTGGAATAATCCAAATTTGATTTCGTTAGATCAATATGATCGACCACACCCGTATTTATTATTCTTGAACAGTTTTAAGGCAGTTAAAACTTGCCAATTGTTATGTGTTATGTGTCTAAGCCCGGTATATTATTTGTGCGATTTTTATTTCAAGGTAACGTAAATATAGATAAAAATTGCTCGTTGTTGCCAAAATCCAGACTGAGTAGAAATAATCTATTGTATGTAACGGATAACCTTGAACTTGCTGCAAGTTTATCAACCGAAATATGAGGTAGATGAAAAATACGACGCAGATTGGAAAATAGATGTGAACTCATAAACTATATTTATTGAACCTTATTGAAATATATTGGTGAAATGTGAATAAAAAATCACTTGGCAGAATGTTTTTGAACTGAAGTATCGAACAGAAAAAAAACATTCATGAACAGTGGTAATTTTTATAGTTTCGTGAAATATTTCGCATTTTTTTTTCTGCACAATTCGAACACTCGAACATTCTATACCTTGGTCAAAGAAGATCGCATTTTTTGACACCGAAGCCCTTCACCGATTGTAGAAAATCGTGAATGATCGCAGGCTAAACCAAACAATAAACCATAATTTCCGTGTAACACACTCAACATGCATTTTATTGAGGTTCTGATAATGAGGTACACATTCGATTCATAACGATATCAACAGCATAAAAGTAGCTATAATGATTAGGCGCTGATAACTTGACTGATTGCGAAATAGGCGAACGTCATGCTTGGTTTTACCATTTTCATTGATAATGTTTTTCATATAAGACTGAATAAGGTGCCAATCACTCAATGTACTAATTATATGTAACACAATCATGTATCTGAGAGCCCTTTCTCGGAGTATACAAAGAGATATACAAAGGTATACAAAGAGATATCTGAGAAGATGAATCTTTCAGCATAGCAGCTTGAAGATAATTTCCTCAGTCAATACATGGACCTTAAAATTGGTTTACTTGTTTCGGGTCAATTATTTTGTTCAATGAGACAGAACTGAAATTTGTTGGAATCACCTACTGTCTTTGAAAAATGGAATAACAACGTACTATATTCCATCATCACAAGAATTGACGTTTGTCTTTCTTGCTTTTCTCATCAAAGAATGTCACACAATTCGGTTTCCCACGCAAAATGAGGCGCACACAGACAGAGTGGCATTTATTAATGGCAGCAGAATCTGCTCCACTATAATATGAGATAGATCTAAATTTATCGCAGCCATTTTAGAATGCTGGCCTCGAGTTGAAATTGCATAGGGCGTCGTTTCTCTTTGGGTTTGACACTGATCTAGTACAATAATTATACAATGTGTATCAAATTCGATGGGTTTGGGCATGAGATTTTCTGATAATTATTAGGAGACGATGGAAAATTGAGTCACAGTTACAATTTCCCAAAAACGCTCAAAAGATATAGACAATAATTGTAGTTAGACATGTATCAAATTCCTTAGAATTCAGCCCAACTTGTACAATGTACAGTTGTGTTCATAAAAAAGTCGTACAAGGTTTGTATGGTGTAAACCTGCGTATGATGTTGCAGATTTCAATAAAAAGTAGTACACGTACACATTTGGAACTTTTATGACAAGAATAGTTTGAATTTTAGATTAATGAAGAATCAAGATTGACAAGCCTGACTCAAAATAGCCTATAACTGCTGTAGGACTTCTTTACGTACACAAATGTACATTAGTATAAGCTTCAACACGAAAACAAGATTCTTTTTCCAAAAAGTAGTCATTCAATAAAATCTCAATTCAAAAATGGAATTGAAATGAAATTCATTTTTTGCTGGTAAGTATTTTTAAAGAAACAAAGACTATTTCTAGATCGTAGTTTATATCATTTAGTTTCACCTAGAGAAAATAAGCCACAATATCTTCTACATAGTCTTCACTTTCATCTACCCGTAATGAAAAACTAAAAATCTCCAGGATGTTTAGTTGTGATGATAATGTGCATGCTGTTGATATCATCATCGAACAAAATGTCGGCACGATCTGAGGAGATTTCTGGCACATTTTTTTAGCTTTTCCGCCGTCTCGAAAATTTTCGAACGCTAATTATTCTTATTTTTGCGCCGTTTGAAATCCAGAATGTTTAACGACCGTTATGCGAATAAATCTTTCTGCGATGCATTCGATGTTTTCGTGAGCTTGCTTCGTATTTCTCTGGCATGACGCAGCTTTGCCAGAAATCGCGACGCGAAACGCTATAGTGGGTGTTCCAGAATGGATGAGTTTAGAAATTAAAAACAAAAACTGCATGTAATTGAAACGGTCCTGAAAGCCCTAGCCCTCCTAGCCCCATATATTTATGAAAAAACTAAAATTTAAAACGAAAAACGTGGGGTGTATGCAACAAATAATAGAAAAGGGTGGAGTTCATATCATTTGCAGTGTAATAAAATTTTTGGTGACTCAGGTGATCAACCATAAGGTTGACCTTGAGAAATGTCTCATATTCACTTGTGTTCTCAAAATATAAGATAAGATAAATCCTGAAATTATTTTCAACATTTTATCTGAACGAATTATTATAACCATAAATACCAGATGGTATATGAAGAAATTCGATATTCTTCACCAAAATTTGATCACCCTGTATATATTGGTTATTATATGAGAACCAGATATGTAGGTATATGATTTTATCACTATATAACTTCTTTATCACATGAATTTTTCGTAAACTGAAAATGAGTTTCGATGTTTTGAAGTTCTCCTTATTAATTTCCCAACATTTTTCTTTGGTCTTCAAGTGTTCAAACCTTCTTGAAAAATATATCATTAGACGTAAAAATGCTTTTCACGTTATCGAAACTGCCAAAAATCGCGGATGAAAAACGACTGACAAGGGACATAAACAAGATGTAGATGCATAAAATGTGTGGAATCAGGACGAAAACACAAAAAAGAGGCATCAATCATGAGAAAGCATGTCTATTTTTTTCACTTCAAAAAAACATCGCAATTCTGCCGACCATCAAAAGATACACATGCATTTCTTTGTTTTATTCTTATGGTCACTGCCAATTCGGTGTACAGGGTTTATACGGAAAACCTTATTGCAATTTCGAAAATAGGTGAGAAAAGTGAATTAGTTGGCACCGTTTCTAGATAATTAGAAAAGAAATTTGCTACATGGACGTCTTGACCGACTGAAACTAATGGAATGACGATAATTGCACTACAAGGAGAAACGTTTCGAAATTTGCATAGGAATAAATCGAGATTCGTGTTTGATCTAGGATTTCTCATCTAGGCCCAGTGGAGTGCTATTCACGGGAACACAAATCACAAAGAAGAAACGAATTTCGCAAAAATTTCTCTAGCATACATTGGTCAAACAGCCAGAAAAATGTTGACCACATCAGTTGATTTTACTGACAATTCAATAATAATTTGATAATTAATGCCAGAGGCAAACATTTTATTTGAAATCAATAATTTGGTCCTTCGAGCCAGATCAATCTTGCGACGCTCAATTTTGTAAAAATCGTCCTTTCGACTAACCATCATATCATGTTGAAAGCAAAGAAAAACTATGAAAAATCTATCGCGGCCGAATGGATACGTCAAAATTCTATCGGTCCTGGAACGACCTTGGAGCTCGATCGCATCACGTGACCTAGTTTCCCGGATTGATCCCACGCTCCGAATCCAATAAGGACGAGTATCCACTTTCGAACAACAACATCCATCATGCGGGTACACAGGGTGCACACGAAGTGAACAACAATATTTTTCACAACGATGTTGAAAGATTTCCATTACTGTCGAGATATCGACCTAGTAACCAGGTAGAATGGCGCCAAGTTCAACTCAACATACAAATCAATCTCCAATAAGAGGCAAATATATTACTCCATTCAATAGTATTGGTTGATTCGATAACTATGTTAGCTTATTCAGGAGAATATAAAAATTTTGAACGTCTCAATATTTTCCAGAAGATCCTAACATAGTGAGTGAAACACGTGTGAATATTGATCACTTATACCGGGTGTTTCACAGTGGATGGAACATTAGAAGTATCTGGAGAACAGAAAGACAGATCATTACGAAAATTTATGGGCGTCGATAATCAAACTTGCTCTATCCGTCTAAAATATTTTCATCAATACAGTGTTGCCGCTTCTATCAAAAAGTAGCAACAACTTTGTTATTTCAAATGGAACACCCTGTATTTTATTTCATTTTTAGATTCTTCCTGAAGAACTGATTTTGTCGATATATCATACTTGGGGAATAGCGAGAAATATTACAGAGATATAGGGTGTGAAAAATCGAGATTTTTCAACTTTAGGAATTTTTTGTGTCGAAACTAATCATTTCTGCTCAAAACGGCTTACATGTCCCTATCTTAACTTTTCATTTACTATCTACTGACATTTAATAGAAACAAATAGAGGGTGATGCAAAACTCAAAATTTTGAACCACCCGTATTTGTTTCAATTAAATATCAATCGATAGTGAATGGAAAGTTGAGATAGGGACATGTAAGCCGTTTTGAGCAAGAATGAACAGTTTCGGCACAAAAAAATCCTAAATTTGAAAAATCTCGATTTTTCACACCCTATATCTCTGTAATCTTTCGCGCTATACCCCAAGTATGATTGATCGACGAAATCAGCTCTTCAGGAAGAATCTAAAAATGAAATAAAATACAGGGTGTTCCATTTGAAAAAACAAATTTGTTGCTACTTTCGATAGAAGCGGCAACGCCGCAACGCTGAAAGTATTTTTGATCGATAGAACAAAACTGATTACCCAATAAAGCAAATTTTCAGAATAATCTTACGTCCTGTTCTCCAGAAACGTTAAACCTACCATCGACCGTGAGTCACCCTGTATTACAAAACCTCAATCCCTTCAGTATCAAAACAAGTGTAGGAGTGTTGAAAAATTGACATGCCCAGCATAAGGCGTGGCAACGATGTAATTTCATCATACAGATTTCGAAGAAATCTATTTCACATCATAGGTTATACTTGTAATGAATAAAATGTGATAGGCATACCACGCCTCCCTATTCGAGGGGGAGTGGCGATTATGCGGTTTGTGAGATGCCACGCCCATAAAATATCCACGCCTCTGAAATCGAACCTCACAATGCTAATATACTAAATAGGTGAAAAACATTTGATATTTTACAGATTTCGAGCGAATAATTGCTGAATAATATATTCTTCGACATCACAAGTTCTGGAAAGGAATAATAAAATGTGGTAGGATAACCACATTTAGTGGGAGTGACATGAAGTAACCACGCCCCTCCTACCGGTGGGAGTGGTTTGGAAAAATCCACGCCCATCCATAAAAGATAAAGTAAGGACCAGCCACGCCTTTGAAAACAAACACCACGTATCTTTGTTCTGAATAGCTGTTGAACAAAATACAATAGAATTGTTTAAAATTTCGAGAAAATAATCGATTAATGATGTATTTATGATAACGAATAACGAACGATAACGAGCGATAACGAACGCACTGATAATTAGTGGGTGTGTCGTGAAGTAACCACGCCTCCCTATCCGAAGGGGTTGTTTGAGGAATGCCACGCCCATTCATGAGAGATGCAGTACTGAGATTGCCACGCCTTTGAGGAGAACAAAATTCATTTGATTTGGAATTTCCACTTCCCTCATCTCCAACCTGAATTTCGTAAGCATAACCTTACAGATTTCTAGATAATAATAATCGATGAATGATGTATCTATTGACCTAACTTATAGTGATAAATAATAATGAGTAGAAGTACCACGCCTTGATATATAGTGGGAGTGTCGTAAAGTAACCACGCCTCTCTATGCGAGGGAGTGGCGTACGTACGCTTTAGGAAACACCACGCCCCCAAAAAATGAGGTGGGGGGAGATAGCCACGCCTCTAACATCTGAATTGGCGCATGCGGAGAAGTTGAAAGAGCACTCACCTAGTTTTCCGTTGGGGCTGTAGGGATCGTAGCTACCCGAAGACATCGGCGACGAGTATCCGTTGCTGAGGCCGGTGTAGGCCTGCGAGGGCGGGCCGGGAGAGGGCGTGAGAGGCGGGGGGGCGCCCGCCCCCGGGCTCTGCGCGCTCAGAAAGTCATCGGCGCGCGAACGCTTGACGCCGCCAAAGTTACCGAACGCGGCCGACAGTCCGTTGGTGCCAGCTATGGAGGTTGTGGCGGCCACTCCCGATCCGGAGGAGATGGCCAGCAGGTTGCCCACCGTAATGGGGGAGGAGCCGTTCGAGGTGGGGTCGTACAGCTGGGGCTCGGACTTGACGAGCAGCATGTCGTCGTCGCGGAAGATCATCTCGTGCTTGAGGTCCATGGGGGGCGGAAGCTGTGGTGGGGGGAAGACGGCGGTCATGGGAGAGGGGGGTTAGGGGCGCGGCCGACGGTGTCGCGATGACATTTTGCGACTATCTGGAAATTGACAAAAAAAAACATGTTTTAGGAGACATCTAAAGGGTTTTCCAAGAGAACCGGGACGGCCGAATATTTTAGCAACGGCTCGACATAAAGTTCTGAAATTTGTTATACGGGGGTTATTAGTAGTGCCGGATCTAAGAATGATATTCGCAACGATGCCAGATTACCAGTTATTCCTATAGAGCCCTAAACTTTATTTTTTCATAGGTGATACCTGTTTTTTTCAGCGTTTTTGATTTGTCGTCTTGAAATTACTATGACCCCATCAAATCGAATTTTGATTTCCTTCATTCTAACAAACACGGCAAATCAACATTTCATTAAAATATATGAAATTTTTCCAATATTACAACGTTGCCAAATTCACACTGAATAGTATCTTCTTAATTTTAAGGCCTATTATTGTGGTTCATATTGAATTTATTGTGATTCATTTTGAACCATTGTGGTTCATTTTGAACTCGTTATATTTCGTCCACTAAATTTAGATTCAACCTTCAGCCTACTACACACGTAATTATATTTTGAAAGAATGAAGAATACGCTACTACAGTACAGTTTAAAAAAAATTATGACTTCACTTCTTCCAGTTCTTCCTAACTCATACAAATCCTAGACTCACGAGGGTTGCTTTGCAACTAGGTTGGCGATTAAAAACAAATTTCAAAACAATTTTCAAAAACAATTTCAATGAAGTTTTTCATGATGAAGCTAGTAAGTACAACTTTTTCGTTTTTTCAATAACTTTTTCAATTCAACAGATCCAATTTTGAAATCAATCACGAACTCTAGTTAACTGAGATGAGAGTTTTTCGTTGGTCTCTTCAGTCATCAGTAGGATTGACGCGGTACTTCAAAACAAAAAAAAATAATTTCTATCTCTTGAACAATAACAAAGTGGAACTGAAAATAAAAGCTATAGGGAAAGTATAACCATGCACACCTCGAGAAGAAAAATTCTTCCCCTCAGACAGCCAAATTTACGGCTCACCTTTTGGAGTGGGGGGAGTGGGGTGGAGGGGAAGGGGATGCGAGAGGAGGGGGGGCGGGAAAATTCGGGCGGCGGTCTAGACGTGTATCGGGGGCGGTGTACCCAGACAAGGACGAAGGTCGTGGAACTGCGAAAGTGAACACGCGACGCATAAAAACTGCTCTTCGATCCTTTCCGCCGATTCCGTTGTATCTCTCTCGAACCGCTGTGAACGAGTTTACACGACAAGATAAACTATGCTTCGGGCTTGTTTTTCAATTCTATCAATTTTTTTTTGTATCGAAAGGCGGAATTATTCAACTCCAAATTGATAATAATTTAAAATTCAACGAGCATGGCACGAAATTGTGTAAAAAATTGTCCTCCGGATGTTACGCTATTAGGACTATAATATCAGATGAGTTGGGTTTCAAGGCTGCAAAAACAGCATATTTTGCTCTTTTTGAATCCAATTTGCTCTATGGAGTCTATGGTATAGCATTCTGGGAGTATGCAGCAAACAATCGACACAGATGGTAAAAGTTTTACAAAAAAGAGCAATCAGAGCTCGGTGTAAAGTACAAGCGTGTTATTCCTGCAGAGAGCTTTTCATAAGTCCTCACAGTCACCTAAGTATACTTTTTCGGCAACCGTCCGGAAAGTACGTACTTTCCAGACGATTTTTTTTGAGAAAGTGGCATTTTTCTGGCCTAGTCCAGGAAGTACGTACTTCCCGGACTAGGCCGGGAAGAATCACATCGTTGTTGTCATTGTAAATATGAAAATCTTGGTAGTATGGTTTTGATAAATGCAGTTGATCATTACCATAGCAGCAAAATAACGACTGACAGCTATCTGACATAAAATTAGCTAATATTCAAAAATTATCAGATGAAAACAATCAATGTGAAACGGAAACTTTACCTTCTTGTTCTGACTTCAAAAAAAGGCACTTAAATATACCAAGCATTTCAAACAAATTGAATCCATTCAATATTAACAATTGTTCTAATTTTAATATAAATATTAATATAAATAAGAATTGAAATGTTCGAAATTTTGTTCTAATAAAGAAATGTGTTTCTTTGATTTGTTATTCTACACGGTTGCCGAAAATATTGTGTACGCAACACGCCCGAAACAGTTTTTTTTGGACTCGCAGACTTCCAGGACTCGCTACGCTCGTCCTAGAATTTTGTCCACTCATCCAAAAAAACAGTATTTTCCGGACTTGTTACGTAAATTACTATTGTTTCCATCGAGTCGCAACACGCGATCATCACCAACACTGAGCTTACCATTACCGCAACCTAAAAACAGCCTAGTTAAAAAATCAATTATCTATAACGGGTTGAAAATGTATAATTATTGCTTACCTATACATATTAGGAAAATTGAGGCATTTGGATCATTTAAATAAGAATTGAATTACTGTACATTCACCCTTTTTACAATCTGGAGGAATTCTTTAGTTGTGAAACCTTCATTTGATATTCAAATACGCTTGTTCTGCCACTATGGAATTAAGTTTAATATTATTTTTGCACCTTGTTGAAATATCTCCGTGATTATTAAATTTACCTTATAAACATTTTAATCCGTCTGTTTTTAACAGTCTTAATAGGTTATTCAATCATTCAGTTACACAATTTTAGTATGTCTGTATCAACACTATTTCATTGTTTTTTTATATCTTTGTCTATAAGAATTGTTTCGTCTAACTTAATATTGTATTATTCATTTGATCTTTCACTTATGCAATTTTAATATGTTTGTATCAGCTATTTGATTGTTATATCTATGACTTTGTCGATGAGAATTGTTTCTTCTGACATTAAAGCATATCTTGATTGATTGATTGATTGATATAACCTCTCTCCTTTCGAATACAGTATCTACCTTTACTAATATTCACTTATGGAGTTTTGCATCTTGAATACACCAGATTTGGTAGATATAATTAGAAAAAATATATGATGGTGTAAATCTCATTTGCATTTCATTACAATACCTACAGATTCATTCTTGCGAAATAATGATGAAATTATCACCAAGTTACTAATAATGAGGCAGGTGTAATATTTCATAACCTTCCCACATCAGACGATAAACAACATTAATCATAGTTGCCTTTTAGCACATTTATTCATGTACTATGGAAATGAGCCGAAAAAATTGATAATAAACTTGATTGTAGATTGTAGGGGGGGGGGGTCGTTAAGGCTGTGCAGCCTCTCAAGCACCTCGACCTATCAGATCTTCTGTGCATAACCCTTAATCTATTCGATGCCCGGGATTCTGAGGCTTCGTGCGAAGTTTATCAGTTTCCTGGGAGCTAGGTTCCTGATGTCGGAGGGCTCTAAAAAGGCCTCTTCCAGGAACTTGTGATAATCACAATATCGAGAAGCTCAAAACAAATTGTGACATAATGCACGTATGATAATAGTAATGTACGTCCTCCCTACCATAATTAACTTCAATATTGGGTGATGCTGATGATGCAAACGGTCTGGTGTAAAGATTTCAATAAGCTTCCCTCACATATAAAAGACATGAGGTCATTTCAAACGTTCAAAAAAGAACTGAAGTCATTATTATTAGTCAAGTCTCTCTATTTTCTAGACGAATTCAACTCAATGTGAATTGTGAACAATGTGCATGTTACCATTTTTTTTTCATTTACCTATTCAGACACTTTTTCTGTAAATAATGTGATACTTGTATTAATTAACAATGTTAAAATAAAATAAATAATGCAAATGCCGATGCTAATTTCAAAAAATTAGAAGGATCAAGGCCATGAGGTGATTCAGCTCTTGATGGTGGAGCATTAATTGATACAAGATGGAGTCAGTCACCATAACAGTAACAAGTAACCCAGGATTGATATATATATATATATATATATATATATATATATATATATATATATATATATATATATATATATATATATATATATATATATATATATATATATATATATATATATATATATATATATATATATATTTACTTCCAGCGTACAAAGTGAGACACTTCAATGAGAAACCTACGGAAGCTGTGAGGACCATGTCAAAGTGAGGTCCGTATACGGACCTCACAACGTTTTCCTTCATAAAATTTACTTCCTTCTTATTTTTCAATGGGAGTTTCATTGCCTCGGAACGTAGAAGTATATGTAGTTCAGGTTATTTTTCTCCTTAAATTTCAATCACTGTTGATCGATTTATGGCTGAAAATAGGTGGACCTCACTTTGGTAGGAGCATGATAATTATGATATACTTTAGTTCGATGATTTGACACTTGGAACGCTGCTGCGCGTGTATATTATCTATACGTGTATATTTCAGTCCCTGTGCATTTATATGTTGAGTACAAAGTGAGGACTGGAAAAGTGGCAACACTGCAAAACATATTAAATCTTGCCATCCATAATTATACTGACCGAAATTGATTTCAAGGGGTTTTCGCGGTCAAGGACCATGTCGAAATTCAAAAATCGAGATGATGGCTCCTAGATGGCGGATCCAAGATGGCGGAAGAGTTTTGTAGTTACTGTCCCATTCGATTCAAAATTGGTCTGTAAGGGTTCTCGAGTACAAAGATCGAGACTTTTTTAACAAAATTAATGAAATCAAGATGGCGTCTCCATGATGGTGGCCCCAAGATGGCGATTGGGTTTGATGATTACTATCCGATTCGATTCAAAATTGGTATGTAGGGGTTCTCGCAGTCAGAGACTTTGAATAATTCAATGTTAAGATCAATAAAATCGAGATGGTGGCTCCAAGATGGCGGATCCAAGATGGTGGAAGAGTTATGTATTCACTGTCCGATTCAATTCAAAATTGGATCATGAGGGGTTTCGGATGCAGAGATCGGGAGTTGTTTGTCAAAATTCATGTAATAAAGATGGCGGTTTCAAAATGGCGGCTTCAACATTGCAGGCCAGTTTGGTGTTTACTGTCCGATTTGTTTCAGAATTGGATTGTAAACGTTTGAGGGTGCGGAAGATTGATATCCTCTGTCCAAATTCATGGAATAAAGATGGCGGCTTCAAGATGGTGGATGAATTTGGTGATTATTGTCAGATTTCATTCAAAACTGGTTTGTAGGATTTTTCGTATGCGGAGATCATGAAACCTAGATGGCAGATTCGACCCAATCGTTTATCAAAATTGATGAAACCAAGATCGCGGCTCAATAATGGCGGCCCCAAGATGGCGAATGAGTTTCGTGATTTCTATCCGATTCGATTCAAAACTGGTATGTAGGGGTGTTCTAGGTCAGAGACTTTGATTGATCCAGTGTAAAAATCTATAAAATCAAGATGGTGGCTTCAAGATCGCGGATCCAAGATGGCGGAAGAGTTTTCTAATTACTGTCCGATTCAATTCAAAATTGGTTTCTGAGGCTTTTCAGGTGCGGAGATCGAGAAATTTTCGTCAAAATTCATGGAATCGAATAGGCGTCTTCAAGATGGCGGCTCCAACATTGCGGACATATCTGATTCCCAGAATAACCAAGTTCATCGAACTGAACTATGTTTTCCTCACAAGTACATTTGCATAAAATATTGTTTTAAAATTATTTTTACGTTTATTTTATATTGTTCTTTTTAGCATCATACTTTGTTAAATTGAAACTTTCAATTTTGAATTGACTGCCAATAATAAAAAAAACTCAATCTTGAAGCCGCCATTTCAATTTCTTGAATATAACCTATGCTTGAACATTATAAATCTACGACCTTGAAAACCGCTACATACCCAATCAGACCATAATTATATATTTCGTTTGTCAATTTGCACCCACCATCATAAATTCATGAACTTTGGATTAAATTGCATTCTCTCCGAACCCAAAAACTCCCACACACCAATTTCAAATGAAATCAAACCATGATCACATATTCATTGGAGCCGCCATGTCTCTTTTTTTTATAGTAATTTCCTGATGAATTGTCTTCGGAATTAAATTCACCTGCCGAATTTCAGATCAATCGGACGATTTGGAATGTGTTGAATTCGACTGTTAGAATAACTCAAATTATAATCACGTATCTACACGTTCCTAACAACTGAGTGAATAAATTGATGATAATTTTCAATAATTGCACGAAAAAAAATGATTCGCTACAGGTACTAAAATATAGGTCAACGCAACAAAAAAAATTAGTACCTATAGAGACAGCAAAAAACTATGTGAATGCAACAAATATTTCCTCCTAATGATTCTTTGCAGTATCAACTAATCCAACTGGTGTCGGAAGCAAACCAAACTTCCGACATTTTGGCTGCATGTAAGAACATTCCTAAGCTGTTATTACTAATATATTTCGCAGCAGTAGCAAATATTTTCAGGTATGATTACATAATGCTCTTGCTATAAGAAACACTATACCAAATACTTCCAGTCAAATATTTTTGCTCTAGTAGAAAATACTACTGCGTTAGTAGCAAGTATTTTCAGGTATTATTATAAATGCAATTGCTGTAAGAAACATTGTAGTTGACACTCTCAGCCAGATGTGTGTGTACTAGTGACAAATATTAGTGCTGTAGGTAACGATGTATTGAATATTAACAGCATACTAATTTTGCACCAGTAGTGAGGTTTTCTAGGTATTATTGCAAATGCACAGTTGTAATAAAAGACGAAACTTTTTATTGCTACTGCATCTTCATTTCTGCTTCAGTAGGGGTACAAGAGCTGGAATAATGTTACACCCGGTATAATATAGAAACATTACTTCAGGTAGGTCCACGAGAATTTCTGGTGAACTCTCAATTTGCAGTTTATCTCCGAGAAGTGGTATACTATTTTTTTCATAGACGATTGATGTAATAATAATCCCTCAAAATTTGTATGATGATCTGAAAAAAAAAACGTAAATGAGAATAATAAACCTAGAATATATTTTGTCACATCTATATAGGGTTTTCACCTCATCAGTGATTACAACATAAATGTATAGTAGCTTCAGTGAAATTTTGAAATCATACCTTCAAATGTTTGCCTCATCAGGTGTCCGAATCCCCACGATTCCAAGAGCTCTTCGACAGACATCAAATTTTTCCATTTTTCACATATATTGTTTCTGACAGTTCTAAACTATACATTATTATTTGCATGCAGAAGAAGAACAACAGCAAGCAGGACACTAACTGATCCACGTGTTAATACCTAATACTCTCAACAGTCTCAACTCAACTGAAGACAAAGATCGATGCGTCGTTATTAAGAATTCGCACAAAAGTAGGTCACGCCATTTCATGTAGCCAATCAGGACGCTTCTTTCTTGTTGCCATGTGAATTTTAGCAAATTTTATTTGCACCACCACAAAGTTACCCAGGCGCTCTTAGCAAATTGAATTTGCTCCATTCGAGTCCAGAGATTTTTGCGGTTGCGCATACCAAAGTTCAATACATTGATTGACGTTGTTTAGGTTCGATACTTAGTAAAAAATAATAATTATTATTATTATGTTAATGACATTGCGTGGTGACGGATCATTGATAGCAAATAGATAATTCAAAACCATGCATGATTGGAAAATACCCAGCAAAAATAATAGTTCACCTGAATCCAAACTTCAAGTAGGTAGTCTTTACAAATAAAACTGCCCAATGTTACAGAACGATTATGCTATCGCAGCATCGTTGGTGAGGGATTCGAGCCAACAAATTATTATAGCTGGATATAAATATAATTCCAGTCCCTACAGCAGATTGATTATAGCATTTTCAATTATCATCTGTGACAAATGAATATTCGTGATGATGGCATGAATGTTTCATCTACACCTAGAAATGTTGTTGTGAGAGCAAATATCTCACCAGCAATTCTGTTTTTGTTATGAGTAGCAAGTGATTTTTTTCCGTGTGAGAATATTACATACAGAATATTTCAAATTCACATTGCTATAAAAATTAGTTTTTAACGATTATTTCATTACACTTTCTAGTTCACATTGTTATATAAACGTGATTTATGTAATGAGTTCCACAGATTTACCATTCGACAGAAAAAATAATTCTGATAGAAAGAGAATTTCGTCGGGTGTCAATCCTAACAATGGAAAGGTGGCCAGTCTGTCTGAAATTGCTGGTGATGTATTAACATACATGATTTCCTATGTGCATCAACATTGATAATATCTATGGAAGAGATAGACCTACTTTTCTGCGGTATTCTAGAAAGGTCAATCAATACCTACATGATTGCAGGATTACCAACTCTCAACTCAGCGAGTCCTAGCGAATGGGGAGCTGTACTTCGAATACGTGTGCGATACTTCATGATATGTTGAATTCGGGTTGTTGATCGTGTTGATGAATCGAAATATGAAAAAATTGATTAGCCATAAATTGGACAAAAAACATTTTTTGAAAGAGAAAAATAGTCTATCCAATTAAAAATATCAAACATAGTTTGAAATGAATGTCTGGTAGACTACGAGCAGAAAACAACTACTTTCCTGGTAAATGCATTCACAGCGTGAATCGTTGCATGGACTACGAACAGATATAATTCGATGTTCTGCGTGGTATTCACCAGGAAAGTAGTTGTTTTCTGCTCGTAGTCCACCAGACATCCATTTCAAACTATGTTCGATATTTTTAATTGGATAGACTATTTTTCTCTTTCAAAAAATTTTTTTTGTCCAATTTATGGCTAATCCATTTTTTCATTTATTACGCTTAGTCAAGCTCTTAGCCACTTCCAAGTTCTGTAAAACTTGAGAGATTCGTTTCTGTTTCTTTCTTCTGCCGCATGATGTCGCCACATTGGGACAGGCGACGCTTCGAGTGGAGATCTTACGGTCTCTACTCGAATAACTACCCTGCACTGATGAGGGCCAATAAGCCTGAAACCGGTCTGTAGGTTGTTAGGCGTGCCTGTCTCGATGTGAATTTGTCACGTCTTAGGAAGAAAGAAACATTTGCGATCTGCATTCACAGTGTGAATCGTTGCATGGACTACGAACAGATATAATTCAATGTTCTGCGTGGTATTTACCAGGAAAGTAGTTGTTTTCTGCTCGTAGTCTACCATACATTCTTTTCAAACTACGTTTGATATTTTTAATTGGATAGACTATTTTTCTCTTTGAAAAAAAATCGAAATATTGTCGATGGAGTAAAAAAGTCAGCAGAATACTCGGCTAGGTGGTGAGATGATTCGTGAATTGAAGATAATTGAACTGAAAAGCAGTAACATACTCAAAATGATTCAGTCTCTCGTGTGTATGATTTTTTAGTCGAAGAAACGCTTGGAGACTGTATTTTTCATCATTGGTTTCATTTTCAGATAAATAAGAGAAATATTCTTGCCTCGATACTTCTTGTTGTTGGAATGTTTCTTCTCGGTCTACGAGTTCTTTTTTTCTGGAGGTTCATCCATGAAAAGTTTGTGACAATCTGAAATGTATTGTTTTGTAATTCTGATGTTCCAAAAGGATAATTGATAACTGATTTGATGATCAATTCCTAGTTTTTATGACTGATTCCATCGAATCTGATATCAAATATAACATTCATAAGTTCGTACAGTATCTTAATTTTTCGAGACTGGGCATTGAAGTTGAATTTGTGGAGAAATTGTCTGGAATATAATTCTGAAATTTTGTTGGTTCACTGAGTAAACTGAGTTCATCCATGAGTGTTCGGAGTGTTGATTACAAAAATTGAAAGAAATCACAGGAAGTAAGTTAGTGAGAGCGTGCTGGAACATGTATATTTTGAGAAATTTCAAACACAGGTTTTATATCATTAAGTTATGTAAGAATATAGGTCGAGAGCACCCTCTGAAAATTCTAAACTTCCAATTTGAAATTTGAATCGAATCAGACCATATAATTAAAAATATCTCACCTCAAATACACCCACATACCAAATTCTAATGAAATCAGATCATAAACAAACTCGTCCATCTTGGAGCCGCCATCTTGAACTTCTGAATTTTGAACACAAATTCTCCAATTCACACCCCGAAAAACTCCACGAACCAATTTTGGATCGTATCAGATCATAAACACATTACTTGTTCGTCATCTTGGAGCCACCTTTTTTTTATAGAAAATTATTTATATTCGACCATAATAACCCCCAACATACCAAACTTGAATAGGATCGGACTAAAAATACAAAATAGCCCGCCCATCACGGAGCCGCCATCTTGAATTATGCCAAAACATCAATGATATCCTACCTTGAAAAACCCCCACATACTGATTTTTAATCGAGCCGGATCATAATCACAAAATACGTTTGCCATCTTGAAGCCGCCATCTCGAATCAGTGAATAGAAAAAACATAATAATCTGCTACCTCAAAAATGTCCATATTCAAAATTTTGAAAAAATCGGATCGTTATCACAAAATGCGTTCGACATCTTGAAGTCACTCTTTTATCTTTTTCTCTATAAAGTTATTTCATGAATTTTCACAAAAAAATATGCAATTAAATATTGATGGATCATAATCGTAATTTTGGACCCCAAAAACCCCTGAATATCAATTTTGAAGCCGATTGGACCATAATCACAAAAGTCGTTCGTCATCTTAGAGCCGTCATCTTGAATTGTTGACTTTTTATATAGAATTCATGATTTACGACCTTAAACATTCCCATACCAAATTTGAATAGATTTGGATCATAATCACGAAATTCATACGCCATTTTCAAGCCGCCATCTTGTTTTCTTTTCAAATGATTCCTTAATGCATTGTATTCAGAGTTATGAACACCTGTCAAATTCAAATTCACTCAGACATCTAAAAGTTGGTAAAACTTCACCTCAAAGATTCATACAGGTGAAGTAAAAATAAAACATCAGGAAAATAATTTTGTTAAAGGGAAGTTCGGTATGTCTCGAATTTGACAAATGAGGGATGGTCAGTCTGAGCCCGTCTAGATTCCATTACATTAAAACATCAAACAGGTGAAGTTGAAATAAACCGTATGAATAATAGGGATGCAGATGATTGATTCCAAAATGGTCTAAGTCAATATGAAAGTGGAGTACCCATTGATGTTGCCTAAAATACCATGCTTTGAAACAATGAGAAATAGTTTGATCGAAACGAATATGAAAGTTTCTCAGTATTTTCACTTTCACCAAGACAATTCGTGGTTTCATATTTTGGGATTTGAAGTTGCCTCATTATGGTTTTCTCTTTATTATTCATAGCATATATACATTTCTTCGTTTTACGATCCATCCTGAAAATAAATATTCAGTCACATAGTATTATTTCATGTATCAAGCTAACTGATCAACGTAACCTTTTTTAATTGAACAATAAACAGTATTCACGATAACTACTACCAAATTCAACTCACAGTACGATGTTGCGCAGACTGATAGTCATTCGAACTTCAATTGCGACGCACGTGATGATTCGGAAAGAAGCAACTGACCATAGACCTCTGACCATCTGCGCATAATGCGTAGTGAAATAAGGCAACATTGTGCGGTCCTCACTTTATACGGTTCATAATAATATACATGGTAAAAAGACCCCACTTTGGTAGAAGCATATATAAAAATAAACGGACCCCACTTTGATATTGTGGCGGACGGTCCTCATATCGTTCAGATATACGCGAAAAAATCAACTCAGAAATGATCAACATTCTACGTGTATACTCGAGATTCTTATGTTGCCTTGCTTCGGAAGAGGACAGAAAACGTGAAATCAAGTGCTTAGCTCATCTCCTTCTGGTGGTCCTCACAACGTGCATCCGACGGTGTGTCCTCAGTTTGATAGCTGGCCGTATATATATATATATATATATATATATATATATATATATATTATAAGTTGTACACAAGAGTTCATCCTGCGATCATATTATTATTCCTGATACTGGAGTTCCAATCTGTGAAACGTGATGTAACGAACTCATACTAAAACGCCGATACAGTTTCCTGGACAATTAATGTTTTCCCTTATATTTTCAATAGAATTTCCCTTCCTCAAAAATTCCCCGAAAATAGTTATCTATGCCCTCACAGATGGGATAAATTATAGTCAAATCTCATTGAATAAATTGATCTCGTATGACGATATCTTCGTTTTTTTTTTCAATTGACTTAGCTTCATCAGGTATAAGTACACTAATACATAAGTACATTGTGGAACTTGCCCGAAGGTATACATTAGTCAGACTGGGAGAACTTTCAAAAATCGCATCCATGAACACCACAAGAGTTGTGTAAATAGGAAAACAAATTCAACATATTCCAACCACCTTTTAGAAGAAAATCACGATTTTGATGAAGAATTCAAAATATTACATGTTGAAAACAAAGGAGTGAAACTTAACTATTTAGAAACACTCGAAATTAATAGACTTAAGAATTCAAATATTTTGCTCAATGACCAATTAGATTTAAATAATTCTCCTCTGTTGAATTTGTTTTCCTAAAAATAGCTCAATTAGATATTCATTTTATTTCGGTTATTTACCGCAATATAGAGGTTAACATTCTTTAATCCCTACAGGTACAAATGTTGTTATAACTGTGTAATTAGGTATAAATATGGTTGTTATCGTAGTAGTTTAGTGTACTTATACCTGATGAAGCTATACAGTGTCAGCGAAACATGTTGTGAAAATCGTGAAAATCTTATCGTTTTTCGTTTGTTTACGATATTTTCTGCGTTTTGGTCATTCTGCGTTTTGACCTTTCGGCGTTTTATGACACAAATTTCGTGTTTGTATTCGTGATAAGTGGATCGATGATGTTCGTGTAAACGTGGCAGTCGGAGGACGAAAGCACCGGCAGGTCGAGGATGAAGGGGCGGCTTTTGGGGCGGCCTTTGTGACGGCGGCGGCCAGATCGATAGCTCCAGACACAACTGGTGGAAAAGTTCGCGGCAGAAAATAAGAATCACACACAACTCTCGTCAAATATCAATCCGAATGTTGTCTGGATTCGTTCAATAATAATATAACTTTATAAAAAAAAACATATGAAACAATTAACAAATATTATGTTGATATCTTGTATTTTTCTGGTCAGTGCCAAAGACTGTAAACTGAAAAAAGGTTCAATTGTTCAGGTGTCTGTCGCATATTGAACTTATAAATATAAGGTCACTCAAACTCTGGTTCAAATAAATTTGAAAAAGTTGATTTTTTCAAATGGAATATCTTTATTTTCTACCATCCATGAATTAAACACTCAGTTAACTGTCAAATAATATGACAAGTCCCTAAACTCATCTTCAACAGTAATTTTTGAATTATAAGATTTTTTAGGTGAGAAATTAAGTATTATTGTATATAAAGGCTGTCCATTTTATGCCTCCATGAAAATCTCGCTAATTTTTGGTTCAATTTGGGTAACGAAAACTACGTATTTTCGTTCTGAAAAATAAATAGCTCCCGACAGTTTTAAAAATACCTATAGCAAAAAAAAAAAGAAAATTATTGATTCTCATTTTCAATTTTTTCGTCGATAAACCGAAGCCACTTGAGATCTTTCTAGCTTCATGCTTGCGACCTGGCCTCACTTTGTTTGCGATTCTTTCAAGATTATTGAAGATATTCCAAATTTCTTTTCAGATTATTATTCAGTATGGAGATGCACAACTTTGTCCCAACCAACTTCGTATCATCAGTTAACGAGACCACCATACAGTGGCACTCGAAAAAATAGATAGCAGATTATGACTCAAACATACTTGTTTCCATTCCCTAGATTATTCTAATACGCCATCGAGTTTCGCGCACCCTGTATAAAGTTCTATAATGATATATTGAGTTTATTTTGAGTGTAAGTATATACAGGCCGTTTCTTTTATCATGTGTTAACATTGCTATATTCTTAAAAAGACACTATATACAGGGCTATTCAAATTCGAGTCTATGCATGGGGATTTCGATAACGGTAAGATATAGAGGGTTGGTTAAATGGGGGCAAAGTAGCGTATTTCAGAGGTTAATTATATGGAGGAAAAAAACTGACCTAGCTTCTTCTGTTCTGGAGTTTACAGGAAAAATTAAAAAAAAATGTTGAAATTTTACTGGTAATAGTTCAATATTTCCAAAACACTCTGTAATTCAGATGAAAATACTACGTCAATATGAAACATGACTTTTGGTATACAAAAAATTGCAATAAAAAATACAGGTCCGTATTTGAAAATTGAAAGTTGAGGGTGGCCCAATTTATACTATACCCCCTGTATATAATTTTTATCCAGATATTTGGAAAGGCTACAAAAAGTTGCAACGGCAAAGTGGCAAAATGTTAATAAAATCTTCGTAAAATAAAAAGATATAGGCAAAAGAAGAATTTCGAAATTTTCGATTTTTCTTGTATAACTTCAGAACTGAAGAAGCTAGGTCAGATTTTTTTCATCCATATAATTAACCTCTGAAATACGCTACTTTGCCCCAATTTAACCAACCCTCTTTCTCTTACCGTTATCGAAATTCCCATGCATAGACTGTATAAGGAAAACTAAAAATGCTGTTTTTGTTTTTTCACGAATAGAATTGTTATTTCAGAAAACTCGGAAAGGGTGAGAGTACCTGTAGATTTTTTCTGACCAACTTACTGCCCACCACAATAGTTACCTTTTTTCCTTTTTAATCGTCTTTATATCTATCACGGTTTGCAATAATACCACATGATAAAAGAAACGGACTGTATATAATGGTTTTTTCAGAGTTGAAGAGACAAGAGCCTGGAAGGATTCCTCTCAGCGAAATAAGAAAAAGAAAGTTCATTGATCAAAAAATGCTTCGTTTCTGAAATTGCGGGTGTTGATTTTTCTCGGGTTATTTATTAATTTTCAGACATCTATTGAACCAACTAGATTTGATCAAGAATTTACAGGGGCGTACTCAGCGAAACCATCAGTAAGTTCATTTCTGCAGAAAAATATATCAACCTGTAGTCGAACAACTTATCAAGTACTCAAATCATAAAATCCCAGCGACTCTATGACGTCACCACCAAGAGAGAGAGAGAGGGGTAGGGGGCGGAGGGGTAAACTGCCCAGACATTTCCCTTGATCCGCTTGCACGCAAGTAGGTCGTATAGCTTTCGGGGGTTGATCGGGGTGGCAGAAAGACGATCTGCCACCCCCCGAGTGAAAGGGTAGGCGGAGGCGGGCCAGAAATACAACACCAGTCGAAAGTCAGGGCGGAGGAGAGAGGGGGGTGGGGCAATCGATAAAACAAGGTGCGAGCGAAACTGGAACGAGCTCATCTCTTAATCCACGAAGAATTTATAAATAATGATTGATTGTGCAGATTGTGAGATTTTGAAATGTTCCTTCCTTTCGAGTTTCTTTGATAGATTTTTGTATGCAATCCCAGTGAGATTGAGCATCTCGAATTAAAATTCTTTGTAGTTTGCGGGTGGTCGTATGGAATTTAGAGTAAATTATAAGTAGATCAAGAAAAATCAAAACGACTCTGTGCGACTTCCGGAATGGGGTGGGAATAGCTCAATATACATTATGAGGGTTGTATTCTGTATTTTCATATGGAGCAAAACGTAAAAGTTACAGATAATCAAAAACTCTTGTTGTCAATCACTATTCAACATAACCATAAAAATAACGATGAAACATTCAATGTTGTTATTGTTTTTATTGGTCAATTTAAATCAAATTACACTCTGAATTAAAAATCAGCAATTGAAACATTGAGTTTTTCACCGCTAATATCACCAAATCCAAATCGCTCAGAAGTGAACTGGGCCTAATAACTCTTCTGACTTTCATTTGACAGTTCGATTGTACCAATCTCCGAATAATAAAAAATGCTTATCGAAATAGGGGCTATTTCGACACGCATTTGCGTTGCACAATGACTTCATTAAACAACCAAAATAGAAAATATTATATTATGATACAAGTTTCATAAGACGCTATTTTGTCGCACGTGTTGTTTGGAAAACGACGAGAGAAAGCAAGCATTGCTCTAAGGAAACAAGTGCGACAACGTGTCTTATAAAACGTGTGTCATACACAATTTTTTCTGTGAAGAAAAGTTTCGGACTTCCATTGTCTAAAGGTATGAAGATTTGAATCCTGAGAAAAGAAAAGATGAGTTATGCTGAAAAAACGAAATAAGTGATGAATAAAAAAAAAAAAGTTCTCACCTGAAGACGATTGTAGATACACACAATCGAAACGTCGTGAAAAACTTGATTTGAATCTTTCTCATAATTTTAATTCTTTATTCATTCATTTTATTTTAATTTTTAATTCAACTTTTATTTTTTCAGGCTATTCAACTTTTCTTTTTTCAGGCTATTGATTTCTAATTCAACCTTTCTTTTTCAGGCTATTGATTTCTAATTCAATTTTTTCTTATTTTCAGGCTCATCGACTAGTTAAACTCCCATTTAAATCTACATTTTTCGACTTCATATATACTAACACTAATACTAACCTGATTTATTGATACTCGAATCTTCTTGATTCGATAAAATAGTTAATTTTTATTCATCACTTATTTCGTTTTTTCAGCATAACTCATCTTTTCTTTTCTCAGGATTCAAATCTTCATACCTTTAGACAATGGAAGTCCGAAACTTTTCTTCACAACTCGAGACATTGTCAGCCACCTTCAAACAAAACAATTTTTTCTATTTTGCATTGATTCGAAGTATTTTATTGAAAGAAATTGATTAGATATCGATAAGTAACAGAAACATCGAGAGAAACATCTTCGATTGGTAACAATAATTATGACATTGAAATATTTAAAATCTGACGCACATGCGTAAAGCCCAGCTCACTGTTGAGCGATTTTGATTTTTGCGATACCAGCGGTGAAAAATGTAATTATGTTATTGTTTTTCTTTTCAATCTTAATCAAATCACACTCTGAATTGAAATTTACAAAGTTTTTCACAGCTATAGTATCACGAAATCCAGAATCGCTCACAAGTAAGCTAGGCCTAACTGTTCTGACTTTCTTTTGATAGTTCGATTGTATACCAACCTCCGAATAATAAGAAATGCGTATCGAAACAGAGGCTATTTCGATACGCATTTGCGTTTCATAATGACTTCATTATAGAACCGAAATATGTAGAAAAACGTTTTTTTTTTGCGTTATGAATAAGATGTAATTTTTTCATTGTTCGATTGTATACTAAATGAAATTGAAAAAATAACGAATTTCTGAAACCTCGACTTTAGGATTGATATGAAGGAAATATATTTCTGGTATGGAAAATCATGGTGTGAAAAAAAAAAACGAAGTTTTCAATAATCTTGGGAATTTATTATTTTTATTTTTTGGGAACTGCCATGGATATGACCAAGATATGACGTAAATTGATCATTTATTCCTCTTATGACATTTCTGATCTTACATCAGATCCTTAGATTAATAATATTGATTCACTGAAAATATATGTCGAGCTTCGGTTTTTATAATATGTGTTCATATCGGTATTCGCAACTCACCTCATTATTCTAAGACTGGGTGGGGAAACCTAGAAATGACAAATCCTGAAGCCTCTTGAAATTGTTCAGCTTCAAGAATTAGAATGCAATCGCATTTCACTAAGGCCATTAAGTTATAAGTAGGTAATATAATGCATTTGGTAACTGAAACAGCAGCTCTTCAAGAAGAACAAATATACAATTTCTTTTTCTCATCAATTTCTCCATATGCTACGATCTTTTAATAATGTCTGCATGTGTAGAAACTTTGGAAAGCATTGAAGATTATTGGGTAGGTGATTGGGTAATCAATCATAATTATGCGAGGACACGATTACAATAATTATAGTCAAATAGCCTCATAGTAGTAGGTACTCAATGAAAGTATTTTAAACACAAGTTATATTGAAATGTCAAACAGACAAAATATTGAATTATATTTGTGGAAATTGTATTTGTTTAGCTGAAATAAATTGAGTCAACTTTTCAATTCACCTTTCACAAACTGTCCCCCAAATTATTAACACTGATTGTACCTATATTCTTTCAGGTTGTCTAAATCTGTCTACTTCATTTCCTTTTATTCGATAACCATTCATTACTCAACATTAACTCGTGTTGGTCGAGATTTTCCACTTTATTTGGGAAATGCGACCAACTTTCCCTGACTCATTTGACATTCGAATCGGGTAAACTTCACTGAAAAAATTATCGTTCGTAAATACAATGAATGCCAATCATTGATATTTTTTACATTGACACAAAGAAAGATTCATTATTTCAATGAATAAATATTCATCAGTCGATTATCCTATTCATAGTTACAATAATTTTGAATTCATCAAAGAATAACGTTAATATTCATTATATCAATGAATTTATTCATTCCGTCAATACATTTCATTCATTTATTCAATGATCACTTCATTGTGCCCATGAATATTTACATGGAAGATTTCTGTTGTGATATGATGTACAGTTGTTATCGAATATTTCATGGATTCGTTGTTTCAATGTTCATATATATTGTTCTCATAACATAATACATTGTTCTAATGGATGTGTTCATTGATTTGATGTATACGTACATCAGTTGATGGAAGATTCATAAATCAATGTATATCATTATTTTTGACTGGTGATACAATACATTGGTCTAATGGATACGAGCATTGGTACAATGTAACGTACATTAATTGATAAAAGATTCATGATTCTATGTACCCCATTGTTCTCGACTAATAATTCAATACATTATTTTAATGAATGCGTTTATTGATTCGATGTACACGTACATCAGTTGATGAAATAAACATAAATTGATGTATTTCATCGGTTTCAACTAATAACTCAGTACATTATTTCAATGGATGCGTTAATTGATTTGATGTATGCGTACATCAGTTGAGGAAAGTTTCATTTAGCAATGTATCTAACTATTTTTGACTGATGATTCAATTCATTGGTCTAATGGATACGAACATTGGTTCAATTTACACGTACATTAATTTATAAAAGTTTCATGAGTCGATGTATCTCATTGTTTTCGACCAATAGCTTGATACATCAGTCTAGAGTATGTGTTAATCGGTTCAATGTATGTCAACATGAATTGATGAACGCTTCATTATTTCAGTGAACTTATTCAACGACTTATACATTTTCTCATTGAAAAGATGCGGTCAACACAATCCGCGATTTGTCCAATCCTGGTCTAGACGTCTCATTGAGTGCATCACTGGTATTGAGTTTTAAGGTTATATTGTTGCCGGTTATATGAGAAAAAAGTGAAAGGTATGTATACCTATTAATTTTTTTAACCATATTCTAGCCGTATGTTAATTCGACATTCATTTTCAGAGTATATACTACAATCGAATAGAGGAAATGAAAACGATATACAGTATACCCTCAATTCTTAGATATGGGTAAGTTCAGAGGTACATGATTTCGATATTATAATTTAAAAATACATTGAACTTTTTTCAACAAACTATCAAGTACTATATCATTTCACACCAATGATAATAGCTTTTACACTCGCTTTCATGCACATCTTCAATATCCCATGTTTCAAAAAAGCTATAAAAATAAAGGAGAAGAGAGGAATGTATCGCATGAATTTGTGTTAAATGCATCATTCATGCATTCTCAATTTTGAAAATCAATTGTATCTCTTCTAGGAATATTATCGTACCCAGAAAAAGGAAAACTCGAAAACAGATCCACAAAGAAAACTTCATTTACCAAGGTTGTTAATGCAAAAATCCTTAAAAAACAACGGAAACAGAAACAACGCGACTATAGAAAAGGAATTATGTAGGTTTTTCATAAATAACAAAACATTAAATTGAAAAATGTATTATATTCTAGATCCAGAAACAGATGCAGGTACTTTCTTTCGAGAATTGAAATTTGACAACCTTGGTTCTGAGCAGTTCGATAATTATTACTGGAAGACTGGCACACAATATATGATATCAAAGATGCTCAAAATTCGGAAGAAATTTTTGTCAAATGGTCGTTCTACAATTAATAACCCTCTGGATGCCGATTGGTAAGCGATATATTTCCATCTACTCTGCAAATTTACTCATTTACATTTTTTCAGATTGATATGAACTTTGAAGTAGCATTCGGCATTGCAGAAGCTGAATTCAAGAACATTTTTGCATTTCTGAAAGGTGGACACATCAATCTTTGCTGGAATAGTTGAAAATCGACGGATCAGTGAAAGTGAGTACCTATAAAAAATTTCAAATAGTTCTGAAAAGACCATACGTATATCTATACTCGACTAAAATTTTTTGTGCGTGGAGCATTATTCGAACTGAATCAACCAATATAAAATAATATAAAAATGAGAATTCAAATCGATCATAAGTATATTCTAGTCATGATTTTGCGGAGCTAGTTCCATGAAAAGTCGAGCCGAAAAGAAACCAGTAATTATACCTCACGTCGGAAATTGAGGAGTAATCACTTAGGAGCTGACTATAATGATATTAATATACATTATTATCATCAGTTTCAGAAGAAAAATATTAAATATCACTTTTGGCACTGCATAGTACCAACTACCAAGGCGATATAAAAAAGATATCAGCAGAAAGGCAAACATCATCAAATTCAACATAAAAGACTCCCAGGAATCATTCCTTCATTTCGGACATCGCCAACAAGAAGTGAAGAAAAACATTATATTTTTTAAGTAAAAGAAATGCCATACATACTCTTTATTATATGTATATGTAAGAGAGGAAATAACAAATCCAAATATTATCAATATATATTTTGATTATATCATCAGATATTATTTCTCCCATATTGCGGGAGCTGTAGATACATGTTTTGAAATAATATATTTATTTAATCTTGATTTTTCTGCAGAGTCTGAGATATTTTGGACATTTATCGAATTCCATTTTTATAAAATAGAAAGGAGTATTTTATTTCCGGAAGTAGGTATATATTATATATATATATGCTAGCTGAGACTCTGAAGAAAATCAATAAAGTTTATTGAAATCAATCCAGTTCCCATTATGTTGTTCACTTCAATCACATTTATTATTTGAGTTTTTATATATTACATTCATCCTTGTATTAGTTTCACGAAGAATTTCTTATTTACACTTAATATATGTATATTGATGAAGGAAATGACTTGTATTATTTCGCATCAGATTTTGCTCCTCAGTCTTATAGGTATTTGCTCTCCACGCATAATCAGGAAGCATGAATTATCTGTAGCAATTTTTTCATTCCATCAATTTTAAAAGTTTCACGATCATTCTCAATTGAAAAAAAGGAAAATCTTGCTTCTCGATGGAAATAATAATATTGTAAAGTATTACATTAACATCATAAAGTAACATTATGTAAGATCAGTGAAATAAATCATAAATTTTATGAACAAATTTCATTGTATCAATGTACTAATATACATTGAAATAACGTAACATTATGTAAGTATCAGTAAACTGAATCATTGAAACAGTGAAAAACAACCAGAAATCAGTGAACTGAATCGTTATTTCTATGAACAAATTTCATTGTATGGATGTACTCATACATAGAAATAACGAAACATTATGTAAGTATTAGTGAACTAAATTATTGATCGTATGAAAAAATTTCAATGTTTCAATGTACTCATACATTGAAACAATGTAAGAACACCTAGGAATCAGTGTACTGAATCATTAATTTTATGAACAAATTTCATTGTGTCAATGTACCCATGTATTGAAACAATGTAAAAACTTTAAGGTATCAGTGAACTGGAACATTATTTCAATGAACTAATTTCGTTGTGCCAATGGATTAGTTTTCATAATAACAATGAACTTTCCATTATCTGATGATTGCAAGCATCAAGTCATGATCAACCATTCGTTGTATTGATGAAACTGTACTTTGGCTGAAAATTAATGAACACTATTCTTTGGTTCAAAGATTTTTTCATTGTATTTACGTACCTTTTTCGTTCAGTGTCTGATAAGTGAGGAATTTGATTAACTGAATTCCGGCCAGACCGCAGACTGATGGAATTGATAGTGAACCACAAAAAAGGTTAAATCATAATAGAGTCGAATTATTAAAGATGGAAAAAATGAAAGAATAAATAAATAAAAATAACCTTTCGTCCTGGAAACATTTGTTGAAAACGGGAAATGAGCCGCAGGCATGTCCAATAGTATTCCTCCGCATCATGAGCATATCTCGAATCAATTTTCAGTGAGGCGATCCTGTTTTTGTTCTGGAAAACGCGTTCGTGGAAATTCAGACGAGACAAGATGGAAAAGCAGAAAATAGACGGGGCAAAGTCGCACACACCGTGATTACTTTTGTGTAATCCCCGCGGGGGTTGTACACTAACAACTACCCCCTCGAAGAAAAGGGGGAATTGTTTTCTTTCGCCAGCGGTAGAGAAGCATGATGGCTGTCAGAAAAATCTGGATTCAATCAGGAAATAGGTTTATCACAGTTATGGATCAAGAGCTGATTTCAGAACAAAAATGAAAGACTTTTGAGTCGGTTGCAGAAAAAATCTTCTACAGAGCATTTACTTATTTGAGACATCACTAGTTGACTATTTTTGGACCCCAGTAAACCTAGCAGAACCATTTTCGAATTTCAAAATCGTAATCGTGTAGTAATTTATTACTTATTACCACATTCCCGAATTTATTACCTTTCACTAAGGCAAAAAAACCAACGGTTCTGCTAGCTTTATATAAACCTAACAGAACCACTCCTTCAAGAATATATATTTTTTTAAGCTGACATAGAGCATAATTCGTTACTCTTTTATTACTAATTTATTACCATATTCCCGAATTTTTAACTTTCCATTTCAAGGAAAAAATCATCAATCCCAATATTTCGATCTAAACCTAGCAGAACCAAAACTCCAAGTATCCCTGTATAGAAATTTAATTCAGTCAATAATTTATTACTGATTTATTACCACATTAATGAATTTATTACTCTTCATTAAGACAAAATATTCCACAATATTTTTGTCATAATTGACATGGGTCATAATTTGTTACTAATTTATTACTACATTATTACTACATTCTCGATTTTTTATTCTTCGTTTCAAGAAAAAGATCATCAATACTGATATTTCGATATCAACCTATAGCAGAACCCGAGAGGCAGATCCTAAACCCCAAGTATCCGTGAATTCTAGGTTGAGATCGAAATATCGGAATTGATGATTGTTTCCTTGAAATGTAGAGTAAAAAATTCGGGAATACGGCAATAAATTAGTGATATAAGAGTAACAAATTATGATATATGTCGAGTATGAAAAAAAGAGTTTTCAAGGTTTTAAAGGGTGGTTCCGAATTTTGAGTTTTGCACCACCCTGTTTTGTTTTAATTTGATAACAGTAGACAGTTAATGAAAAGTTAAGATAGGGACATGCAAGCCGTTTTTAGCAATAATAAATAGTTTCGACACAAAAAGTACCCTAGTTCGAAAAATAACGATTTTTCACACCCTATATCTCTGTACTCATTCTTGTTAGACCTCAATATAATAGATCGAAGAAATCAGCTCTTTCGGGATAACCTGAAAATGTTACAAAATACAGGGGTGGGTGCTATTTGAAATAAAAAATTTGTTGCTACTTTTCGATAGGAGCGGCAACGCCGCAGCGCTGAAAATGTTTTAGATCGATAAAAAAAACTGATTACCCAAAGACCCAAGAAACCCCGAATTTAAAGAATGATCCTATCTCCCGTTCTCTGTAAACGTCTTAAGATACCATCGACCGTGAACCACCCTGTATAAAGCTAGCAGAGCCGTGTTTTTTTTTGTCTTGATGAAGGGTAATAAATTCTTCAATGTAGTAATAAGCCAATTATAAACTATGGACTGAATGAAATTTCCATTCACGAATACTTGGGGTTTAGGATCTGCCTCTCGGGTTCTGCTATAGGTTGATATCGAAATATCAAAATTGATGATTTTTTTCTTGAAACGATAAATAAACAATCGAGAATAAAAGAGAAACAAATTATGATCTTTGTCAATTATATAAAAAAAGAATTTTGAAGGTGTGGTTCTGCTAGGTTTATATAACAGAGCCGTTGGTTTTTTTGTCTTAATGAAGAGTAATAAATTCGCCAATGTGGTAATAAATTAGTAATAAATTATGGACTGAATGAAATTTCCATACAGGGATACTTGGAATTTTGGTTCTGCTAGGTTTAGATCGAAATATAGGAATTGATGATTTTTTCGTTGAAATGGAAAGTAAAAAATTCGGGAATATGGTAATAAATTAGTAATAAAAGAGTAACGAATTATGCCCTATGTCAACTCAAAAAATATATATTTTTGAAGGAGTGGTTCTGCTAGGTTTATATAAAGCTAGGCAGAACCGTTGGTTTTTTTGCCTTGATGAAAGGTAATAAATTCGGGAATGTGGTAATAAATCAGAATTAATTAGTAATAAATTACTACACTATTACGATTTTGAAATTCGAAAATGATTCTGCTAGGTTTATTGGGGTTATTTTTGGTGTTAATGAATGATATAGCACAAATCTCCCATCAAAATATCAACGATGTTCTTTGGAAACTAACATCGCTGGCGCTACAGTTCCCCAACCCCAAGTTTCTCTCATTCTCGCTGCAGGATGAGGCAGCGATGCACAGCGCCGCCGTCGCGGCGCCGTCCTCGCGCGCGGTGTTGCCAAGTCCCCCGAACATTAACCCAACTCTCGGAAAAACTTCATTCCAGTTCAAAGAAGAAAAACACCACCATGTGAAAGGAATAAAAAAGTGCGACACAGCTACACAGAAAAATAATTAACCGCTGTAAAACGCAACCTCGTCCCATATAGTTGTGTTTTCCTCAATTTCCTCGTCCTTCGGTGGAAATGCAGTTTCAGCACGTGCTGTTTGCTTCCTGTTGATGTTAACGATGAGATGTGGCATTGGAATTTCCAGCGGGATTAATGGAAAGCTGATGAGGAAAACGCATTTAACGAAGGTCGATGTGAATATGAAAGCTCCTATAGCTCAAGGATGACGGAAGTATTGGAAATTAGAACGAACCGAAATCGAAATGGAATTGGCATATAGAAACAGTCGGATTTCGACAGCAAATAATTATTCAACCCCCGCAAATCGATTTTCGATGTGGACATCACAAACAACATCCATGATGAAGTTGAATATATTGATATTGATGAATGCAAATAATATAATTTCATAGCGACATAACTGAAATATGATTGATCTCATGAAATTGACACGATATATTATTCAACGAGCGTGTAATGAAGCTATTACTCATGAGAATGAAGTTTGCGACGTGACCTGCAGGCGATATCAAACTATATCAGCAACAATTATTACTAGCTATATAGGGTGTTCGAACTCCAGGATATCGGTTCCTGATGAATTTTTACAAATTTCGGATACACCATGTCAAATTGTATTGTATATTGAATTTATTGAACAAAAAAGTATTGAAAAATCTCACATTGATACTTCGAAATTAATTAGAATTGAAGAGATTAAGATCATTTCACAAGAATCCTATAGGCATTGCGTGTGATTATCACGAATTATTACAAAACTTTCTGAATATACTGTTTATTTTTTATAATTCTGTAAACAATCAATATGATTTGATTATTGAAACTACTATCAATAAATGATATACAGGGCTATTCAAATTCGAGTCTATGCATGGGGATTTCGATAACGGTAAGAGATAGAGGGTTGGTTAAATGGGGGCAAAGTAGCGTATTTCAGAGGTTAACTATATGGATGAAAAAAATCTGACCTAGCTTCTTCAGTTCTGGAGTTATACAGGAAAAATTGAAAAAAAATGTTGAAATTTTAATGGTAATAATCCAATATTTCCAAAACACTCTGTAATTCAGATGGAAATACTACGTCAATATGAAACATGACTCTTGGCATTCAAAAAAATGCAATAAAAAATACAGATTCGTATTTGAAGATTAAAAGTTGAGGGTGGCCCAATTTATACGACACCTTGTATATAATTTTTTTCAGATATTTGGAAAGGCTACAAGAAGTTGCTGTGGCAAAGTGGCAATTTTTTAAAAAAATCTCCTTAAAATAAAAAGATATAGGCAAAAGAATAATTTCGAAATTTTCGATGTTTCCTGTATAACTCCAGAACTGAAGAAGCTAGGTCAGATTTCTTTCATCCATATAATTAACCTCTGAAATACGCTACTTTGCCCCCATTTAACCAACCCTCTATCTCTTATTACCGTTATCGAAATCCCCATGCATAGACTCGAATTTGAATAGCCCTGTATAATATGAATGATAATGAAATTAATGCTACTAATACTCAGTCATCTACGACTAGGAGAGTTTACCTTAAAAGTGGAAAATGTTTAAAGTTGTAATGAAGTATTTCGTTTCCCCATATTCATTACTAAGAATTCCGGATGTAACCGCAAAAATTATTATTTGTATCCATATTGTTAATTAACCCTGTTCAACCCGACAATCTAGATCCAGCTGTGAGAAGGATTCCGTGTATCACCCTGTAATAGTTCCGAAGATTTTGCCTGTTGTCTATCGTATTTTCTGGTTTTATATCAATAAATGTTAATAGAAAGATGTATATTTGGTTGAGAAATGATATCTTTGAAATTAGTCAACTGTCTTAGCAATAATAACGAGTTTATGATTTTGGATAAAGATATTATCTCCCTAGATGTTGGCTGGATTGTTTTTTTTTTCTAAAAATGTATTAGAAATTATGCAACAGCATTGGCAATGACATAGGGTACTCATCTGGTATTCAGATAGACTATATTCCAGAACATACATAGTATTTTCAAGCCATGTCCACTTGTAATCTCCCTGTATTTTCATGAACAAAAAGAGTTATTCCTGGTCTTTCTTGTGACACTTTCGCTGAACTTTTGTTGAGAGTTTTTCACCTAGTAGTAGTAGCTCTAAATTAAATAGAGAACTAAGCCCTGAGGCCCTTTGTAGGGCTCTTCACCGAAAAAAGAGCCTTACAAAGTAGCTGTAGCTCGAAGAGGGTGAATTTTAGGACACATGAAATAAAAAGTCTTATTTTGATCCAAAAAGTATGTATTATACATGGTATCCGGAAAGGTCATGCTGTAATAGGACTGACAGAGGGAGCCAAAAAAGCAAGTTCTTCATGTGAAATCTTCTTCTTTTTATGTGCTTCGAAACGGAAAACAGATGAGCAAATCTATTCAACCCATAAATTTCAAACTGTCAACATGGTGAGAACCTACCCAAAACAGAAATGTCAATTTTGAATTTCAGGTTATGAAAGTACTGGGATTTATCCGAGACGATCCGATGAACGAACAAATTTCTATACGTTTCCTCTTATCAACGAATCTGGCCGCAGGCGATGTTGCAAATGCCCCACCTTCTAGTTGCTTTAACAACAGAAAACACGTAGATATATCACATAATACCGGCCATTTACAAAATTTCGAACTGTTATTATATTTGCGCGAGAGCCGTTACCGAAGAACAAGTCAACCTCCGAATCGGGCGACCCAGACGCAAAAGAGAAGAAAAAAAATTCAGTCCGCAAGTTTGTCGCTGTTGGAGACCGAAA
The DNA here is from genome assembly GCA_029955515.1 of Chrysomela aeneicollis. Classification (NCBI taxonomy): domain Eukaryota; kingdom Metazoa; phylum Arthropoda; class Insecta; order Coleoptera; family Chrysomelidae; genus Chrysomela; species Chrysomela aeneicollis. The sequence continues at coordinate 25,885,719 of JARUHQ010000005.1, forward strand.
CAATTTCTTAAATTACTACCTTGTACAATCAGATAATTTCTGTTCGGCAAGCTTCAAGACCAATAAATAACACTCGAATTGCATATTATTTTATTTCGCGTGACGATGTATATCAGCGCCATCTGGGGAAGTTGGCTTAACAAATGAGTCTGATGGAAAATAATGGAAGTACAGAAGGCCGTTCATCGATTTTTATCACGAATTTTTTATTTTTATCTTGAAATTCCGATTTCATCTTCCGAATTGTCAACTTTCATCAAAGATTTTGGTTTTGATTTCGAAAATCTGACTTTTATTTCAAGACATTCATCTCAAAACTCCTGTTTTCACTCGCGTTTTTATATATACATAATTAACTTTTCATCACAAAATTTCAACTTTCGCCTACCAGATTTTTGGATTTCATCTCGAAATATTCTGATTTACCTCTTGAGATTTTCATCTCAAAATATTAGATTTCATCTTGAAATTCCATTTGATTTCGAACTTTTGAACTTCTCCTCCATAGATTTCAAAATATATCTCGAAATTGAACGGTTTTCATATCAAACCACTCGCTATCAATTTCAAAATGTTGATTTTCGTTTTGAAACTTTGACATTCATCTCGAAACTTCATGGGATTTCGGCTTTTCAAAATCGACATCTCAAAATGTCAACTTTAATTACGAGATTTCGGTTTTCATCGCTAAATTACGGCTTTCATCTCGAAATTTCGACATTCATCTCCTAAAATTATGGCTGTTCAAATAGAAGATGAATCAGGTTGAGATATGACTATAGTGTGGACGTATACAAGAATCTTAAACGCTTACCTAAGTGTTAGCCCATCATGTTGTTATTATTGATAATAAATAATCCGTTTATTAATAAGAAAATATCCTTAAACACATTTTATGTAGGTATCTGACGAATTCAAAAAAGGAAAACCTCATTATCTTGTACCGTTAGAACGCCTGGATTCATGTTGCAATCCAAATAATTCCGATAGAGAATTCCCTCGGGATTGAAAACGGATATTGGGATAAGGCCGAATGAGCACATACAGTGTGCTTGCTGCAAAAAGCAGTAACGTACCTATTCGGATTTTTTTCAGGACATTTCGAATATAAAGAGATTCTCCCATAGACTTTGAAATTGAAATTCGTTTCTAATGATATGATTTCACGATGCATATTTTTCAAAGAAATGGTTGTTTCAACCCCAATTTTCCCCCTGGCTGAAGGATAGAGAAATAAACAAGCATACTGTTAGTGTCGGAGGCCAGGATATTATGACGGTAAATTTCAACTTTAAGCACAATAAAAAGTGGCGAGGTCAGGATTGATCGTTCTCCATTACAATGAAATATACAGCATGACCTAGACGTCATATGTCAACACTGACTCTCGATAATTTCAACATTTTCATGTTAGTTACAGCAAATATACAACTCAACGTAAGTAATTGAAATTGTATTAACTATCGTACATTCGATATTCCAATACTACCACTTGTCTTGCCTCACATTTTAGTTTATGGATTTTGAACACTTTCGTTCTATACTTTGTGACATTGACTGATTTGTGACATTGACTGATTTGTGACACGTTTTTTTTCTGTTTCCTGATTCTCTGATTAACGAAATCAAAAAATTCTGTACTTGCAATAGGAACATCGCTGTGCTAAAAAGAGCGCGTAATTCAAAATGTAAATCAAAACTTTAATTTATGCTCAGTATGACACTTTAAGTTCAAAATAGTTTACGGTTATTATCAGAAGATGTCTCTGCCTTACAGAGAAAGTATAATGTAATTTTCTCCAGTGAACAGACAATATTAAACCGTCTACTAGGTGTTCATTTAGATCGACAATGGTTAGGGACAGAGCAGCTACGAAATATCCGATTTTCAGATAGCAGTTAAACGTATCTATTTACGTGCATCTTTTGCTAGGCAAGACGAAACTAGGTTAGCTGTCCTATTCTCGGACCCACTCGTATTCATGTTGCGTGTTGCAGGTTGTTTGCCTCTCTGTCGAAAAACAAAATTAAAACGGAATGAGAACAGACAAATAAGAATTTTATTAGGATTACTCTTACACAATTAGAATTTTCACAATCAAGATTCAGTGATATAAAAAAAATCTCAACACAAAAATCATTTGGGAAATTAAACAAAAATCAACCACCATCGCTGAAGTTTCAATTTTGAGCCCCTTCAGACATGAAAATGTGTTTGGCAGTGATGGCGCCCTTTTCAGCTCGCGAAAATAATTTTTGGGGCCTTTCCTGATGAGCCGCCACTGTCGTAATCAACCTTAATGCAATCGCTATCTTTTTATTGCGCGGAAAGCTCAATTTCCTCGGCCGACCTTTGCCAACATTTATAATGTTGGTATATTCTGTGCGCTTGCAAACATGTTTACATTCTTTGATATAGTGCCCCACGTATAGTGCCCCACGTATATAATACGCCTCGACGAAGTCAATTTGCGGATTTGCAGTACCGTCATCAGGCCCTGTATTTTTTTCCCACATCCGTAGCTGATGACGTAACGTCGCATAGATCTTATAGCTTACGCTAGATCCGGCATCCGGTAGTAATTTTTTGGTCTAGAGGGGTCTGCAAGAAAGCAAGTACTACATGATCACGTGGGACAACACATTTGTATGGTCAACAACTAAAACGACCAATCGATATGGCTTAGTACTTTCAACTCCCCCGGACCTACAAAACAAACAATCTGGATACCGGATCTAGCGTAAGCAATAAGATCTATGTAACGTCGGAAATAATTTTCATGAGATCGACTTTTTACATACAGTATGTCCCAAGTCGGATGAATAGTTACATCGATGAATATATCAATCATTTTTTGTCCAAGAATAAATTTCAACTGGGTATTTGAAAAATATTTCAGCGAAATTCAGTACGTGAATACTATAGCAGTGCATGGAAAACTTGATGTTTTTATTGGTAAATTTTGATTCACAGTCTGATTTGATTTAAATTGACCAATAAAAACGATAACGATATTGCATTTTTCACAGCTGATATAGCAAAAATCGAAATCGACCAACAGTGCGAAAATGTTTCTGTCATTTATCGATATTGAATCAATTTTTTGCAATAAAAGACTTCAAATTAATGCAATAGAAAAAATTGTATATGACACTCGTTTTATAAGACACTTTGTCGCACTTGTTTTATCGGAGCACTCCTCGTCGTACTCCAAACAACGCGTGCGAGAAAATAGCGTATTAGAAAACTTGTGTTAGAAAAATAATATAAAAACCGTTATAATTTCCGTAAAAATTTAATATCGATTTTTTCACTTTTTTTTTTCACTAACTATAGTGATTAAAATAAACTGTTTTTTTTTTCATTTTATTCCCCAACTTTCTGGTTTAAATTTCTTGTCAATACGTATGGAAACAAATTATAACGTGCCAATTATATCGAGAAAATGCATCAATATTATACATAATAATGGTAATACTCGAATTGGTTTTCAATTTTAGAACAACTGTACGTTCAGAAAATTCCTTCAGAATGAGATATTGATTCTTGTCGTTATTGAAAGTGACTCGTACTCAGTGCCTCAAAATTATTCAAGACGGTACTGCCGACACAGAGACCTTGAGGGCTCTGTACATACACAACAATTACAACGATTAAAACACGCTAAAAATAGATTGCATAAACATACGATAGGTTTGTGTAACCGGCAATTGTATTTTGAAAAAAATCTGAACCCACCGGAATTTCGGACCTCTCTAGGCGTTACAGGTTTAAAAAAACCAGAATGAAAATAGAGCAACAAGCGAAAAATACGCAAAACATGGCGAATGCGCCATGTTTGCTCGAAAGTATGTCGAATGTGAAAGTTTATATAAATATTTGGTGAATGCGACATCTTAGTAAGTAAGTAAGTAAAATTTATTGATCTCATATTATCAAATAATGACATAAGACAGGACAAATACAAACGAATTGAAATTAAAAAACGTGAATATACAAAAAGTAGTAAATAAAAAAATGAGACGCACTGGTAGGCACATCTAAAATTGAGATAAAACAAAGTATATATTGCAGTTTAGACAAACATCAATTCAACGAGTATTTTCTAAATATTCTCCAACCGAATATGGACACATGTCAATGAGATAATTTTTAGTTTTCTCTTTAAATTTATGCAACAAGGCAATATCTTTGAAACATTGTGGGAGACTATTATGAGGTTTAGTTCCCATTACCATAGGTGATTTCTTACAGATTTCTATACGCTGGTAAGGTATAGATAAATTTGATTTATTTCTTGTGTCATGAGCATGAATATCACTAGTCCGCAAGTAATCGTTTTTATTCCTATGAACTGATGTGATTAAATCCAATATATAGAGGCCATAAACAGTTGAAATTCTCATGTTGATAAAAACAGGTCGACAGGAGTCTACAAATGAGATGTTTGAAATACACCTTGGAACTCTTTTCTGTGACAAAAAAACATCTGCGTGAGGGGAACTGCCCCAAATACAAATTCCATAACCAATCCTAGACTGTATTTCATTAAAATAAAGTAAACGAATGTGATTAACATCAAGTGTTTTCTTTAAATTTCTAATTTGAAAACATTTAGAATTTAATATCTTCGATAAATTCGAACAGTGAGTCCTAAAAGACAAATCTGAATGAAATGAAATTGGTTTTAGTTGTATTAAATAACAAGGATTGATCACTAGACCAGGCAGAAAATTTTGTAAAGCATTCATGATTTTAGCCTTCAAAATGTTTGAGTGGTAAATGACTCTGGTATAACAGAAGGTAAATCATTTATATATAAGATAAACAACAAAGGTCCAAGTATGGATCCCTGTGGAACTCCTTGTGAATTTACCATAAGATCAGACATGTATGTCGTTCCTTTGTCAACAATTTTGACTGATTGTAACCTGTTATCAAGATGCTGAATCTTAGCTTCCCACCAAGACTATTTTGTATTTCTATACCTGTGTACTGGAAATAGAGCTGGCAAAGCACTATAATTCATGTCTAATGAGCTGACATACAATAATCTTGTTTTTGATGGTCAGTTTTCGTCTTTTTGTCAAAAACAGTGAACATTATCTGGAGCTGCCAATCAGACTGAGGGGTGCCTCAAAATTAACGCACATTCAAATTTTGTTTTTCTTAGAAGTTTGGAGTTTATTTACATCTGGAAACATCTCAATAGATATTGAGTTCCACAGATTCTAAAATTACTAATTAATAAAACACTTGTTGAGAAAATTGCCCCTTTCAAAACCCAACTGGAATAATATACCATTAGGTTTTTTCAAGTCGAATAAATGCATTATTGAATCAATTGCTGTCACATTATTTCTCTCTTGATGACATTTTCACATAATTACACTCATGACTTAATCTCGTCATTATTGATCCTGTATTGATTCCGGTATCAACTCAATCGTGGATTTTGATCGGAAATTACGCTTTTTGCTCATGTAGATGACCTCTCAGAAAGTGAATCCGCATAACATTTATTCGAAATGAAAAACTATAGACAAACAAGTTTCAATAATGGTTTCGCTCCTTATTCATATTGAAATTATTTATTGTCTGCGGCCCAAATCTTTGTTCGGATTGCGAGTGCAATGCCGATTTAATTGATGGGCGATGAAAAAACATTTTTTTTCTCAGACAGGTCTGACTAATGGACTTTTAATGATTGGCCTGAACGGGTTGGGTTGTTTTTGTTACTCCAATAAAAAATCGTCCCACGTGCAGCTCTCGAACATAATCATCGTTCAGATCGAACTTAGGACTATAATTATCATTCATTAGAAGGAAGAAAATCGTAGTAAACTCTGAAGGAGTATACGCGAGTTCAATTATTATTTCTCTTTCAAACTAGTTCATTGCAGAATCAAATGTTTTTTTCAATAATCTCATCAGTTGAAATAATTTCCATCAATATAGGGTGTTTCAATTTCACGATATCGACTCATGTTTTTTTAATGGGACATCCTGTGTATCTATCATTGATATTCTGGGGAATGGGACATTGAATTCTTCTGATTGTTTCATTCATGCTAAAATACACGTTTTTGATTGGTTGAAATGATTGTGTTGATAAACAATAACACCATGTTTTCGATTTTGTATTTCGGCTCCTGATTGGCTATTGGATACCTACATGCTGTGTTTTCGTTTCTGTATTTCGCTTTCTGATTCGTAGGCGTAGGCAGTAGGGTAGTTTAATTAAACAACGACTTACCAGTTGCAATCTGTCATAGTATTTTCCGATTCCCTGGTAAATAAATGAATGCCACTACACCAAATTTTCGTCTGAACCATGATAAACACACTTTTAATAAGTATCCATTTCATTTTCCACAAATTCTGGACAATTTCAGCATTAATAGAATTAGAATTAATCTAATGTAACCTAACCACACAAATTGTGACAACAATCATAATGAATTTAGCTCAGTAGTACCTAGTGCTTAGGTAATCTTGCCTACATCTTAGGGCCACTTTATAAAAAACTTTAAGACCTAAGATTTATCACCTAACATTTAATACTTATCACTTATGACAGATGCATCATGGAATTATCATTGGTTGTGTTATAAAACCATTTAAGACTTATGATTTTACACCTAAGACTTGAGAAGATGACCAACTTTCAACTTAAGAAATGGATGATAGATGATCATAAATAAAAATAGGAGATGCGTATGTTCGAGCAACGAAAAGTGACATACTGTTTCCCGCGATATTTGAATTTTGGGTTATATTTTCGAATATTATTTGTTGGTGTGGATAGTCTGTAATTATTTGGTTGCATTTATCAATTTTTTTATAATAGTGATAAGACCATGGGCATCATTTACTTCATGTAGTTTGCTCATGATTTTTGGATTGAAATACAAAGTTAAACCCATGCATAGGAAAAAGAATACCCATTCCAACTCCATTTTTATTTGAACATGATGATGGATAATATGGATATTGAACAGTTTTCTATTTTGAAATCGATGTCATCAATAATAACTCCAAATTATAGCTATTTATCAGATCAGAGGGATGCTATTATGCAGCAAATTGCTTATGTTGATGGACTGACTACTATGTACACATGTCATCATAGAGGAAACCAGCAATGTACTGTGGAAAATTTACTGAAAAAATTGATTGGCATGGAATCTCCATGGAATTTTATGAAAAATGGAATATGCCAAACTGTATTGGTGCCCTTGATGGAAAGCATATTCAGATACAAAATACAAAACATGCTGGAACAGGATACTTCTCCTACAAGAAGACTTTCAAGCATAGTATTGATGGCTATCTGTGATGCATCTCATAAATTCATCTTCATTGATGTAGGCTGTCCAGGATCAAATCATGATTCATGATGGAAATGTATTCCGTAATTCAATTTTCCATTTCTACCTTCAGTTTTCTAAGATATATTTGGCCAATTGTTTTCCAGGCAGTTTTCCTGGCGAGTTTATTTTAGAATAACTACTTTGTTTATCATAAATATGCCTGAATTCTTCAACTTGTTTAATTAATAGAGCATATCGTCCATGACACAAATAATATTTGAATAAAATTGAAGAAAATTCTAACAAAAACAATAATAATAGATGTAGGTTAGAACTTGCCAACGTCAAAATTATTTGTTCCATGTCAAATATTCCTAAATTTTAAGTTTTTTTATAACAGAATGAACTGATCAGCTCTTAAGTCTTAAATGTTAGGTGATAAATCTTAAATGTTAAAAGTTTTCATAAAGTCACCCATACAATGGCATAAATGTATTGTTGGTTGCATACCGAAACTTCTTTTCGAACTAAAATGCATAATCAAAATAACTAATTCCATAAACTGTACGTTTAAAATAGGAAATCATCAAAATGGCTTAGATTTTATTCATGAAATAATATGAGCAAATACAACTTGTGTTATTGATGATTATCGAAAATTCCTTCTCTTTTTCGAAACAAATCATGTTGCTTTGGGAGACCAAACTCGCGCTGTGCGCTCGTGTAGTTTCCAAGCAACATGATTTGTTTCTCAAAATCTAAGGAATTTTTGTTTCGATAATCATCAATACACTTGTTGTATTACATGCGAAAATTTCACACCTTCATTTTCGACCAATCAAAAGCCTTTATTTCGAATCGTTACCATATAGCAACTAGAACGATTTCTGGAAATGTTTTCCTCTTCCTTTAGGGAAGGAGCATGATATTACACTGGAAATTGTTTTTTATAGGATTTTTATTTTTTTATAGGTTAAATGACATTCACATTTACCCAACTTCAAATACTAATAATTGTTCCATTGGTGAAACTAGTGCGCATTCAGTGTGAATATATTTCTACCAAGTTAATCTCAGTGAATTGAATCTCAGTTGAATTGAATTGTTGATTCACAATTTACGAAAATATTTCAAAATAGCCGATACGGATTTGGTGACTAGTGGACCGGTAGCGGCTGACTATGAAAACTGTCAAGTGTTGATGAGAATCAAATTCGTGTCCTACGATAATTGAAATTGTACATCTTGATTAACAGAACTAACTGTGAATATAATAGAAATAGGACTCAAACAGTCAATATCGTCAAAGTTGTATTTTAATTTACTGTTTATACACAGCCGTACGGTCAACTAACCACTAACCTTCCCTATATCTTCAACGTTAAGATTTCAATGATATTTCGGTGTGAAATCTTCCTACCGAATACCACTAGCTTCAATTAAAATTGGAAATTTCCATTAATAATTGAAGCTCTAGTGGTATTATGAGTGAAAATTTGGCTTCTGTTCGGATTTAGTACTATCAATCTAAAATATTTTCATGCGGCGTTTCCGCTTATATTGAAATATAGCAGCAACTTCGAGAGCAACTTTGATATTTCAAATAGAACCACCTGTATTTAATTACATTTTTAGATTCTCCCTGAAGAGCTAATTTCATCAATCCATGGTACTTTTGGTCAAGGAGATATAGGTTGTGAAAAATCGAGATTTTTCAACTCTATAGGAATTTTTGTTGTCGAAACTATTCATTATTGGTCACAACGGCCTATACATGTCTCTATATCAACTTTTCATTTAGTATCTACTGACATAATACAGGGTTTTACAAATTCGTAATTAGTTATGAAAACCTCGAACCATACAGGGTGAATAAATCAATCAATCAATCAAGATAATATCCTTTATTGTCTGAAGATTTACATCGTATTGACAAAGTATTTTGAAAAACATAACTAAATAAGATGACGATTCGAACATGGAATAAATACAGAGACATATAAATAAACTCCACTGTGTATCTCCTGTCAAAAGTCGCAATTATTTTCTAACGCCATCCTCACATTCGGAGTGTGTCGAAAAGAGACAGACATACTTTGGCCGCCTGGCCGAGCTGACGTCAGCCCGATTGACCGAATGCTCTTTTCAAGGTCTCACGTTCGCTTGGGCCTATGCCGCTGCCGAACGATTATCCATTCCGCCATCATTGCTGCGACTCGACATGGTCCAGTGCGCGCAGCATCCACAGCAGAGTGCATCTGCATCAGCTCATTATCTTCTATTGCGCGCGAGCACACCCACTGACTAGTCTCCGACTATCAGACGAATTTGATAGCACGGGAGGTGGCGGTGAAAAGGTATATCTTTGTGTTCGAAAAAAAAAAGTCGAATTGAAAAATTGAAAATTAATATTGAAGCGGGATAATAGTGAATATGGTAATCCAAAAATTTGTGACGCGCAAGATTCTAAGGGACGATATTAATAAAAATGTCGTGATATGAAAGAAAATGGATGGTTTGTTTGATCTGTAATAATACGATTCCAGGATAGTGTATTATGATACAAGTTTATAAGACGCTATTTTGTCGCACGCGTTGTTTTTCTATTTTGCATCAATTTGAAGGATTTAATTGAAAGAAATTGATTTTATATCGATAAATAACAAAAACATCTTCGATTGGTTATACAATGATGACATTGAAATATTTTAAACCTGACGCACAAGCGTAAAACCCAGTTTACTGTTGAGCGATTTTGATTTTTACGATACCAGCGGTGAAAAATGCAATGTTGTTATGGTTTTTATAAGTCAACTTGAATCAAATCACACCCCGAATTGAAATTAACCAATAAAAACATTGATTTTTTACTGCTAGTTTCACCAAATCCAAAATCGCTCAGAACTAAGCTGATCGGCCTAACTATTCTGACTTTCATTTGACAGTTCGATTGTACCAACCTCCGAATAATAAAAAAAAGCGTATCGAAACAGAGGCTATTTCAATACGCATTTGTGTTTCATAATGACTTCATTTTGGAGCAATGTGTGATTCTGGATACTATGTATTCTTATGTATGTACTATGTATTCTTATCTCTATTTATTGTTAGTATTACCATTTATTTTATATCTTTTTTTTAATTGTAGTCTGCACATATTAATACTAAATTATGTTAATTCTTCTTCAACCCACAATATATTTTGTATTATTGCACACACAGGTGTTAACTCACCTAGGTGCATACTTGTAAAAATGAACTAACGAACACATTAGTACCACATAATTGTATAATATGTTATTATTTTTGAATAAACTGAAACTGAAACTGTAGTTGCTGAGATCAGATCCAAATACACCAGGCCACAAATAAATTTGACAAAATAAGTAAGTATAAGTACCAATTTCAAAACTACTCTGAAGTTTTCTTGGTATAAGTTTATTTTCAGCTGCCGACAATGTTAATAGTACATAGATGCTCAACTGAAAAACATGTGAATTAATTCACGTTTTCAGTACGCATTTTATAAACGCACCACCCGTACTATAATTATAATGGGGGATTGTAATGAAGTATAATATAGACTTGTGCTGCCGCTACTACGAGAACTGGATGAAACATCAGACATTGGTATCAAACAATAAAACAGTCTTGATTCTCAAATAGACCGCCCTATTTACAGGATGTCCTATGCGTATATGTCAACAGATGCTTAAAAAGAATGTTAAATTGTGACCTTATTACAAAATCGTTGATTCTAATTCAGCTATTACGAAATATACAGTGCCCTGGAGGCAATAATCCAGTTCTTTTCAATATTTTTCTCTCACATTCACACACGTACTTTCTCCAAAAATGAGAACAGATAATAGACTTTTCTTCTCAATGTTGAATATTTTCCTTTAAGAAATCGCAATCCTTCACTGATTCAACCTAGTTTATCGATGTGTATGTGCACTAGGCCTAATGACCGACGTTAATGGAGACTCACTGTCTAGAAAATAAAAGCAAACACCATGCAATTAACTCTATAATTGAACACACACTGCGGTGGTCAAACCACTTTTGATTGATCATCGCCCGAAATAGACAATAGATCAATTGTGCTGCCTTCATTATTGAAACGTTGATCTTGTATAATTCAGCCTACAATCTAAATAAAAAATCACAAAAATACGCATTTTGAATACGTGTGACGTATTTACTTTTCATCATGGGATAATCGTCAAATTGTCAAAACACCCTATATGTTTCGAAAACGATTTCACGCACATATATAGGTAGATAACTATGAGGACGTAAAAGAAATTAGATTATAAAACTCTTTTCTCAAATGGATAGGGGATATTATTTCAAATTCTTGGCTAGTTCAATAGGATTCATGTTGTGGAACAAATTGATGTCATCAAATTTGTGAAAATTATTTGGCACAGTGCCTTGATATGTATTACAAAATAACTTTAATGTATAAGCAGACGGTTTGGGAAATGCAAGTAAATAAAGTAACTGTATAAATGGACTAATATTGATAGTGTATCAAAAATTTACAAGAAAATATTTGTTACTGTTTTTCACGCATATTGTAGAGTAAAAAACATCAATAATAAGTATCCCTAGTTTTATTTTGGACACCCTATATATTACTATTGATGAAGAAACTTTTAATGGATAAAGACATGATTAGAGTATACTCACATCAAGATAATCTTTGAAGGTGCAAAAGTCCTATGCAACCTGTAACAAAAAAAGTCAGTTAGTTTCAAATGTCAATAAAATTCCTTCTTCACGATTGTATTTCCCCAAGAAAAGCAATAAAAAGCGAGTCGTATTTCCACATCTGATGCAGCAAGCGAAGTAATGAACGAAATACCAGATATATAAATATAGATAGATGGATAGATATAGAGATATATCGGCAGCTATATAGGTTTGCGATTGATATCTATACATGGATATTTTCATGACTAACTTCCAAGAAGAAATATATATTCGGAAATACACAGTTCGTTTCAGTAAAAAAAATCAGCTATTTCATTGAAAACTGTTCGAGATCCACCTTCCCAACTTTTTCGAAAATTGTTGCATCAGTATCATCTACATGTTGACACTGGAAAACTAGAATGTGACACATAATTTCATTATTTTCATTTAGGTTTCAACGAGACATTCTTAATCCTATAATATTCCACATTGCATACTTAGAGTTCTCGGTTCTCGAAGTTTATTACCCCCGTTTCCAGGAAAATCTCGAGCATAAAAGGGCAAAATGTTGGCGTCTCGCACGCTAATAAACTAATCCTAGCCGTGAACTTTGCTCATAAATATATCTATATACAATTAACAACACCCTGTGGAACACGAGAACTCGAGCAACATCAGATTCAAACGAATATGACCTACATTCAAACTCTGCGATCTGCACAATTAGAGCCAAGTTCGAATAAAGTGCCAGATTTGAATTATTCTAGGTCGACATACAGGATGACGCAACGAAAACTAAACAGATGAAATATATCTTGTAAGGAAATACCCCATTTCATTCGTGAACTAACTGTATCGTAAAACGTGTAGGTACTCAAAAAAATAAATGGTTAGTAAGTAAGAGATACTTGATGAATTCTAGTCATCATCAGTTCTTTCTCAGTTTCAACAGTTTCAACTCGGTTTCAACGATAGTTTCATGTACCAAGTATTTCATGTGTCCCCATAGAAAAAATCAATTGGATTTAGATCTGGCGACCTAGGTGGTCTGATTGGTCGATCGATATATTCTAGCTAATAAACTAAATAGATTAATTTACAGGTTGAAAATTATAGATAAAAATAAATCGGACCTCACATTTTCATGACCCACGAGCTCACCTGATCTGAATTCTTAAAATCTTTTTTTCCGGGACAAATAAAGTGAGGAAGAACTGATAGCCAACTGATAATTACTGGCAAGTCCGTTTCGAGATGAAAAGACGTTGCAAGCTCAATACTTTTACACAAAATTTCGAAAATTCAAATCGCCATTCACTCATGTTTTTTAGGAGGCATAGTGATTTCGATCAAGCAGTTGAAATTATCATGTTTTGAACATCAATTTCCGATTACTTCGGTAGTACAAACGAATGCGTTCAATAAAGAAGCTAACAGACACAAACGACTCGATTACATTCCAAGTCCAATAATTTCCGTCGACACCTGTCACAAGATGTTACATTCTGAAACGCGGCGAGCTGTCACATAATATAAATCGTCTCAGGGCCAGTATACACAACAATTTACCCATTCCAAAATACTAAATTATAACGCGACGTCTCGTAATGACGATAAAGAATTGTTCCTCATGTTTATTAGATATTATATTATTAGTTGTGGTCATGGAACGATGTTGTTTTCGTCGAGGTGCGCTAGTCAATCGGACTAAGTTCGGGCGAGCGTAGGGGCCGAATTGAAAAACCCCGTGAGAGGACATCGATCGGTAGTTCGTTTGGGTACCTATATACTTTACGTCATATATTCGTGACTATAACAATTACCGTGTGTACCATTTGGAATAATCGAAAACAACAATAAAAGTGAATTGGCCGTCGACTTGTTTATCGATATCAACAACTAACCTACCGGCATATATTCCGACGTAGTTTCCTATCAAAGCCGATATAAAAACTGCAATTATTTCAAGTAAAACCAGTCATGCAAGTGGAATTTGCACAGATCCTCTCTCAGAATCTGTGACCGCCTATTTCATCGGCACAGCGTTGCCATGCTGTATCCACACGATTTAAAAGAAATAATTTTAGAGAAATATCGCGAAACTAATTCAATGCGTTTGAATAAAATTCCGAACCCCTCGTGAAATCTAGATTTCGCATACAAAGTTTTGACTTCAAAATTAACATTCCCTGCGGGTTATATACTATACTTTTTCTACAGCTAATCATAAAAGCGTATGGGTAATACAAATTGCTCGAAATTCAACAATTCATGGAAGACGTGATTTATTTCATAATTATAACTCACAATAACATGGGGAACTTTGAAAATGGAATTGAAAACCAACAATGTGAGCCATTGTTTAATCATTTTTTCTACTACACTCATTAACTTTTTTAGGAGCATCCGGATGAGATTTTTTTTCAAGTTTTTCCTAGTTTTTCGAAAATCCCAAAATCGGGAAGGAAAAAAATAGTAACTAATAGAGTCAAAAAATATTATTTACGTTCATTTTTCAGTATATCGAAGTTAGACAACATTGCGTGCCTGCGTGTGTGTGTGTGTGTATTTAAACTGCATCGAGTGGTATGGAGCCAAGGCCATCTTGATTCTCGCTCAGGCTTACGTTGTTGCTATCGTAGTAAGTATATTCTTTCTGTCAAATGGAAGAATAATTATTGTTATCAACGATAAGAAAACGTGGAAATTAAATATCGAGTATTAATTTCAAAACTTGAATGAACAAAAAATATACATACTAATTTTGAGTTTCAACATGAAATAAGGCTAATTGGATAGGTAGCAAATATTGAAGATTCTATAAAAAACACGAAAACCTGAACTCCCCATTATTTTAAAGGTTCAATGTACCATTCTCTTTTCCAGATTATAGGATGAACCTATTAGGGTTCCATGAAAGACAAAATCTACGACTCCTGGAATATTGTAAGAAAGTAAAGGTTCACTATTTTGGCAACAGCGCAGCTTCAACGATGATAAAAATGAAACAAAAGACGCCAGTTCTTCTGTCATATCGCATGGAACTTTATTTACACAATGATAAGTAGTTTTAATAATTTTTCGAGAATGTAAAGAGAAAAATTCAGTGGTGATAATTTCGAAATAATAAAGAGAGAATAATAAAGTGACATCTTATTTGTGTGAGATGATGCATTGTTGATGCATCAACTGAAGAAAGTGCACTATGCAGCAACAAGAAAAAGTGCATCCATATCAAATGCACATAACACTCGGTAGATTTGAATAATTAATTTACATCAAATGAAGACCAACCAGCATTATTCGAACTATTATGGAGATTCTAAGAGATTATCGGGAAGATACGAAGAACGGCGACATAGCGGGCAGTTGAATGTTAATTTTGTTCATCTTTCTAGTGCACAGAAAGAAAGCACAGAAGAAACTCTTCAATCCAAAATCCAAGCGAGATCATTGAAGATTTTCCTTAAACCAATCGCCCGCATTCACATGACCTATTTCCATCTGGGTAACATGAAAAACTATGATTCAAAAATCCAAAACAATACTCCCTCAACACAAACATCGAATACCAAAACAATAACTAATAAGATAAATACTATAAGTTCATGAACCAGATAGCGTTATCTTTTCCGATATACCTAGTTATTGAAGAACGAAATCTTCCCATGCATTTGTTTGGACACAGTCTGAGGACTAGCTGGGCTCAAAGATGTGGCTCATTTGTTATCAGTCGAATTATTATCATTGGTATTATTATGGCTACGACTTCCTTGCATCTGCTTACCAGAAAAAAGATACACACTCACCATGCGGGTTCCATATGCAGTCGGTAGTTAAAAATGTTTACTCATTATCAATACTGATGACCCTCATGCAAACGCGTAATGCGTTCGACCATTTTCAAATCAATTGTCAAGTTGTAGTTGGTTGAAAGAATAATTCACTGATAATAAGGAATGAATTAGAACTTCACCAAGATACGATCCAATCAAAAAAATTAATCTTGTGTGTGCTCTTTTGTGAATCACGCAAACTCATTGCGTATAGGTACCACCTCGAGTACCACTTATTTGATGACATGGTATGTTCGTAAATACAAATAAATAATAACTATATAATTACCAAAACGACTAAGGACACAGCGAAAACCACGGTCAGTGCTTCAGTAATTATTGTCCTGGTAGTAAATGTACGAAAAACAAATTGTCCAATCACTAGTCACAAACCACAAGAATGGTTTTCCGCTAGTAGAGTACCATTTCACCCAAACCACACTTCTACAGTTCAATCTGGCAACACCTGACCGCATAGGCGCTGGTCATTCAAAAGCGCAGCGCGATAGCGATAGGACGAGTACGAGTAGGCAATGCAATGCAATCACTCGATTCGCGACTGTTTCGGTCCCTGCGTTCTCTCCCGCGTCAGGATCTAGCAGGCCGTACGCAGACTGCGCCGTCTCTTGCATCTAGCGTGCACGAGCGCACTCTCTCTCTCGCTCACGGCCGGCTAGATGGATTTGCCCTCGATGCATGTGTACATATGGTCTCAAGGACAACTACAATTATTATATAGGCTGCGCTGCTCTTCTTTTCGCTGGCAGGCGGTGTTGCCAGATGGCGATTTTTTTTCGGGAATACACGGAATCTCGCAGGTTTCGTTATACAAATTCCACGATTTAGAAATGTGTCACATAAGAAGAGATCTATTGAACTTTATAAAAACTTTGCAGGTTTGCATGATTTAAACAAAGATCGAACATGGTACAATCAATCATAAAAACATGTGGATTAATATTCCAAAATTGTGGAACTTAGACAATTCAGTCACATCCTGTGGTGATCAGTTAGTTTTTATTTTGATTAACAGTTTGGTTCATTTCAAAAAAATGTATTCAACATTTTTTGGAGTTTACTTCAACATTATCGATATTAATCAATTCGCATTTGACAAATATAATCTATTCAACCGTGCCCGATTTTCATTCGAGAATATTTCCTTTAAATATTTCATTGTGATGGAGAATTGTGGAAAAACGTTTATGTAGCTTCTAAAGTGCGCAAATAAGTGAGAAACTGAATATTTCTTCTTCAGAATTTTTCTTTCAGTTGAACAAATCTTGACCCTGATTAAAGGAAGCTCCTGTACATTATTTGAGAAATGTATTACATCGTATAGCACTGTTGGATGGATCATACCTGCCAAATCTGGACTCACAGTTGTTTCATTAATGATAGGATATTTGGTAATGAAGTCTGGCAATAGCGCATCCCGTTTCTACTGCATTTATTGAAGGCGAGGTGTTTGGGAAAAAGTCGATTGCGCTAGCCAGATAAAGTTAATCCTGTCAATACGATGATACATTGAATGTAAAACCTCAATAATTATTATTCCACATATGATTATTGTTATCGTCATTCGCTAAGCCACGCCATTATCAATGTTTTTTTAAGCAAGCAAGGAAATGTTATTCTACTCATTTGACATGTTTACGATTTTTTTTATCAATAGATATATTTTCCGGTAGATATGTGAGGCTTTTTCCACTGCTGTTCCCATTTTACTGGGCTAGAAACTGCAGCAGACAACAATAAAATATCTTTCGATGATGGTCATATTCCAGCAAAAACGAAAATACCGCCCAAAAACAATATATTCCTTCTGCGCAGCTGTTTTAAAATTCTCATTTCATTTATCCACAGAAGGGGGCTCTAGGCCTCTTCTTTGGCAAGGCAGTCTGCTTCCTTCCTTGTGAACTGGAACCCACATCAAAGTGACCTGGTTGTTAGCTGCCAGTTGTCTTAGGGATTATTTACAGTGCCAAGTCAGCTTAGACTAACAAGTGTATGACTTCAGAGCTTTTAGTGCTGCTCGGCCTTCCACATGAAAATAGATGTCTGCCCTTCGAGTGTCGAGTGGCACATGGGGTTTTGAGAGCCTGAAATTTGGCCCTGTAACTCCCACTCCAGCCATTTCATCCATCTTGGATCCACCCAGTATACCACAGCCAGTATATCCTTAGCCGTTAAATATTCAGATGAGTCCTTTTTCGAATCTTTTCATCTGTCCAATTTTTGTTCTTTCCTGTATCCAGATGATATCAAAATGAGAATGTCGCAATGCAACCGACGTATCCGCGATAAAAACACTCAAACCCACTCGAACCATCATGTCTGTCTGATTCAATTCCGGGCTGATAAAAGTAACATGTGGAAATTATTGTCATAAAACTGGCCTGCATTCAGTCTAGGTTTCATTGAGAAATAAATATATTAGGAAACTGCTAATATTTCACTGTTTTGCGGTTTGATATACAAGGTGGTCAGATTTATAGCAGCGAACTCAAAAAATCATTAGAAGATAAAAACACTCGTAATAGTTATTTATGTATTAAGGGAATTATGAGGGCCTTAATTACTGATGGCAAAGTTTGCGTCCCGAGGGCCTCTGGCCCGAGGGACAGCAATTGCCAGAGGTTATTAAGGCTCTATAATTCCCGTGGTACATAGATAATTTTATTTTTGACCGATTTTCATAACAATATGTCCATATTTAGAACGGAATAAATGTTTAAATTCATAACCTTTCTGGTATATTTGAATTAGGTAGCGTCGATTG
This sequence comes from Chrysomela aeneicollis, assembly GCA_029955515.1. Taxonomy (NCBI): domain Eukaryota; kingdom Metazoa; phylum Arthropoda; class Insecta; order Coleoptera; family Chrysomelidae; genus Chrysomela; species Chrysomela aeneicollis. The sequence goes on from JARUHQ010000005.1 coordinate 25,904,352, forward strand.
TAGCATTGTTGGTTGTTGCTAGGTTGTCGCTATGTTACATGTTTATAAGCAAACTTTCTTTATCAATCAATGTTTTTCCGTTTAAAACGTGTTTATTTTTTACCACAAATCGACGATCTTTTTCTGATATAATGGAGGATATTATAAAAAAAGCGGAAAAAGCAAGACAATCATTACTTCCATCGAAAAGTGAAGCCCTATATCAAAAAGAATACAACTTATATCTGAAGTGGCTGACACAGAGAAATGTTATGTCAAAAGATGCCAACGAAACTGTCTTTCTGGCATATTTTCAAGAACTGGTAAAGTATTTTCAGTATTTTCTGGAAGTAATTTTCAGGGAACATTTGAAAATTGTACATTTATTATTTGTAATGACGTGAATGAGGAAAATATGTCTTAGTTTTCATTACATATAAACGTTTATAAGCATTTCTTGTATCATTTTCACCTGTAAAAGGTAAGAGGGAGTTTTTGAACCTTAATATCCCAAGGGAGTTATGACCCTCATTATAGATATCGTAACTATGACGATATAAGCTTATAATGTCACTGTCAGAAATAAAAATATTTGCGATCTACATTCACAGTGTGAATCGTTGCATGGACCACGAGCTGATATAATCCAATGTTCTGTGTGGTATTTGCCAGGAAAGTAATTGTTTTCTGCTCGTGGTCTACCTGTCACCCAAACTGTGTTCGATTTTTAATTGTACAGGGTGGCCAGATAAGAATGCAAAGTGCAGTATCTCGGAAACTATTCGTCTAAGAGACTTGCGGTGAAAAATGTTAGAACTAAAGTTACCAAAATAAAATCATGGAAATTATTTTCATGTTTCCGAGATGGCCGCCAGGAGGCGTAACCGCTATCGAGAACTTTTGAAATGAATTTTTGACGAAATACGCCTAGTAAACGTACCAATAAAATATATACCTTTTGAAGTTGAGCTTCATTCGAGTAACTTTTGCTCGACACTTTTTGACGCATCTATTAAAATGAAGTGGTGGGGGGTGGTTCAATGTTTTTTCAAATGAACTCCTGAACGACTGAATGGATTTCAACAAACTTGGTATCGTTGGAAAAAGCATTCATTGGTCTATCAAATTCATCTTATTTGTAATTTGTCTGATTTTAAGTGATGCCACTAGAGCGCGTTTTTTGACATAATAACAAAAAATTGCAAAATGGTCTAAAAAATCAAATGCAATTAAATGATATTTTTTTTCATGAAGATGTAGTGGAATGATACCTTGATAGACTAGTCAGACTAGTGAAAACCGTATCTTGATATAAACATTTTTCACCGCAAGTCTCTCATTAGACGAATAGTTTCCGAGATACTGCACTTTGCATTCTTATCTGGCCACCCTGTACAAGACGATATATGTCTTTCTGTCAATTCAGAGAGAATCTCCTGTTGATCACTGACGATACTGGATGAGCTAGTTTAGGAAGCAGAAGAGAAAAAAATCGCTTTCTTTTCTATCTGTTGCTTGAATCTAGAATGGAAATATAATGTCAACCTCCACTAACTTATTGTCATTCATAGACACCATGTAAGAATGATCAGTTGTTCAAACACTGTTGCCAAATCGCTCAATTCGGATCACGACCCATGTGAAAATTCGATGTACGCCCATGTCGAATCGTATTTTTCGTCTATGTATACAATGTATCGAGATTCTGGAGAAAAATCGACTCGCACAAACATAGAGTCAGTCATATTTATTTGTAGAGTAGTTATCCGAGAGTGTGTAAATGTATTTCGCAGCCAGACTGAAGTAAACACTGCCATACATGCAGGGCAATGCATCAATCCAAGGTTACTTTCAAAGGCGAGAGCGTTTTACGGATAAAAATCAACTGATTATTACATGCACAGGGCGAAACTACCATTCTTCTATGTAGTAGATGAGAGTAGAAATCATGTTCCACGAAACTGTTCGCAGCCATATTGGTGAACTGAGCAATTCGGTGTTTCAGAGGCGTATTCAGATTATTCATGGCCCACTGGTATCTAAAGAATTTGACCTAAAAATACCTATGCGGCAAGAGATTTCACGAATCGAAGACATACATCCCACTGCAACTCAATTTTGGAGTGTCACGTTACACAAATTTAGTAATAATCAGATCAATCAGTGAACTGTCAAATTATTCAGAACAGTATTTTATGGGGTAAATAATGGAATATCTCACTAACATCTAAATACAGGGTAAGGTATTCCATAGAAAAGCATCAATATGCAATATGACCAATGTTCGATATTGGCACACAACTTTTGCTAACTCCGTATAATCAAGACAATCATTCAAGTTTCTTTGGAAATATTACAGGTATACTTATTAATAATTGATCGATCTACAAACTGCATAAAATACCGTTATTTCTGCTGCTATAATAACGATCATCAACCACTGCGCCTGACTTTCTTTTTTTTTTGCATGTGCCAATGTCGATTTTAATACTTCCGTATCATTCTATTCCGAATTCTATTCTATACAGCTTGTCCAGATATCAATTTCGAAAAAAATCTTAGCAGTCACACGCACAAGTATTTCTTGTTTTTCAAAGAGAATATATACATAGAAACTTTTATCTTGTATTTTTGGAGTCGATTTGAAAAAGAAATATACATAGTTCGCGAAATGTATTGAAATTCTTGTTGATCATAAGATTCAATGACAGTAACGAAAATTGGTGCAAAGCGGGTGGCATAAAATGTTCACCAAATGTTAGTGAATCTGGTTTAGCGTAAGCCATATATATTCAGCGGATCCTGTAGATATATGACGATGCCAATTACAAACTGGGTAAATCAGTGGTAATTTGGGATTAATCGAAACAAGGCATGAACCGATAATCAAGATCTAAATGCAAATAGTCCGTTAGTTCGTTAGGAATAATTACACATTATAACATATGATCACTTATATATGTTGTTGAATAAAACTGCATTTAGAGGGCCCTTGCTTATGAGGAAAACTATTTTCGATAATATTCATACATGGCGTTATAATGGGATTGAGGTTTTTGAAACCTCCAAATGAAAAAACTCAAAAGCCTTCACAAAAATCATTAATATCTCGATGATGGTTGGAAATCAGCAAAGGAATAATACGCCAAATATAAAAATCATAATGATACTTCCGGTCTTACCTACGCCACTGAATATACTTCAAATCATGCCTGATTCTGAATTTTCAGAATTCCACACGTGCCAATAGTAACATAATGAACGTGATAAATCCTGTTTATTCAACCCTACGCTGTTCCAACACCGCACCATGGTGTGAAATTTCCCGTCCTTCGATTTTTTCTGATCAGCCATGTTTTCCATCCCTCAACATCTCAAAAAAAAAACGCAAATCTTGCGCACCTTTGACCCCACTACAACGATGCATTCGCATTATGCAATCGGAGTCCCCGTTGAGTAGTCCCGAACAAAAGGTCTCAAGTAATTGATATTTTGTCTGTAAATAAATAAAAGCGATATGCATCATCCACCATTATATGACTATATGAATGATGTTCGACGTTATTCGCATTGTTAGATGTCAGGAGGTACGCCGTAGGTACGTGACTCGAATGAGAAATGGAGTATTAGTCGTAGTAAGATATTCGAGGTAGGAAAGTCCGGTATCAGAATACATACTAATACCATCTAATACCAGAGGTTTAGATGCACCACAGATTAGAGAACCTTACAGATGAGACAGTCAGTCAGAGCGAATAAAATTAGAGTGAGATGTCGAAAGCGCTTAATTTAAAGGGCCAGTCATAGATTTGCGCAGGCGCTAAATTATTGATCGCGTGTTTTGTTTACATCGAATACATCATTGTCATCATTTTGTTGGTTATGTTACAAATGTTTTCGTTTCACACGATTCACGGTCCAATATTTAGGATGTTCTCACAATGTGCAACATATTTTATTTTCCATAAACCATAATTTAATAGGAAATGTAATAAAGGATTTGAGGATAATCACGAGCAAAGATGAACAACCTGTTACCTAGGTACCTACAATATATATTTGTTTCAAAGTTTATTAGCTTTAGATTATAGGATATATTATAATCTGAGATTACTGATGGCCTGTTTGCTAGTAATCCCAAGGTAGGTACTCATTTCTTTCAAATGAAAGTAACAATGAAAATTGAATGCATGTTAGTTTTAGATCAGATACTTTGTGTAGTGAGTGTGTTTTGAAAAGTGATCTGTTCCTGACTGTAGAATTGTGGTTCAGACAAAAAACAAGTGTTGAATTAACAATGAGTGAATCAAAGAGAGAAGGTGCACCTCCCAATGGCAAACATCACTGTGTGTATAATGATTTCAAATCATTTTCAAACAAAATTGGAGAATATATAATTACATTGTTCTCGAAACCTATATTGAGATACCTATTATTGACTTTAATCAAAATTTTCCATTTCCATGAGAATATTAACATTTTATGCTATATCACATTTCAAGTTTCAAGATGAAAGTAACACTTTTTGTATTCTTACTCAAAGTTCGAGGCATTTTTCATAAAACTTATACTTACCTCACCAAACAATATATAAAATCACTTTGTATTAATTTTTTTCTCAAATATATCTTCCTGATTTGCTTTTCAAATTCAGAATACTCTATGTAACATAAAAGATGTGCCATATTTTGTGTATTTGTTTATACATTACATCGGCAGATAATTGAATAGTGTTTCATTTTTCCTGATGACAATGAATGGGCTAAAATTCGAAATATTCGAATTTCATATATGGAACTTCATTCAGAATACATCGAGGAATCCATCTTATTCCTGATAGAAACTAATCTCTGATTACAACTTATTCATAATAAATCACTCAGAAGGATGTAACCTTTTAAATTGTTGTATAGTTGTATACCTATCATGCATTAAAATGGCAACATTGCACATCAGTAGTTCTAGCGGTGACAACGAATATCCGGCAACTGCAATGCGCCGAATTTAAAGGTCCGAGGTCAATGAAAACGGATGTCGGTACATCAAACAAAATGGGCGGAGTGTCTCATCTGTAAGGTTTTCTAATCTGTGGATGCACATAGTGCAGGATTTTTAAAAATTATTGTGTATAATATAGTATATTATTGAAAAACATCCTGTATACAGACTGACTGACATAATACGCTTTATATAGAGCCATAGCGCCACTATTTACAGTGAAGAAAAGTTTCGGACTTCCATTGTCTAAAGGTATGAAGATTTGAATCCTGAGAAAAGAAAAGATGAGTTATGCTGAAAAAACGAAATAAGTGATGAATAAAAATTAACTATTTTATCGAATCAAGAAGATTCGAGTATCAATAAATCAGGTTAGTATTAGTGTTAGTATATATGAAGTCGAAAAATGTAGATTTAAATGGGAGTTTAACTAGTCGATGAGCCTGAAAATAAGAAAAAATTGAATTAGAAATCAATAGCCTGAAAAAGAAAGGTTGAATTAGAAATCAATAGCCTGAAAAAAGAAAAGTTGAATAGCCTGAAAAAAGAAAAGTTGAATTAAAAATTAAAATAAAATGAATGAATAAAGAATTAAAATTATGAGAAAGATTCAAATCGAGTTTGTCACGACGTTTCGATTGTGTGTATCTACAATCGTCTTCAGGTGAGAACTAACAAAGTCCTGGGATACGGGGGTATTTATAGGTCAGCTATGGCGGGATTTTCCGGTTCAGTGAGCCGTAACCGGTTGATTCGGCTAATCAGCGGTTTCCATGTGTTGCGGATCTCGACGCTTGGTTGACTGAAAGCGTTATTATTCATTATGTATGCTGCTTCCTTGAATTTCCTCCTGAACCAGTGTTCTTCTCTATGGATGATTTCTGCCTCAGACCATTTGATGTTATGTTGGTGGGTCCACACATGTTCTGCGATTCCTGACTTGGTGGTTTCTCCTCGTTGGGTGTTTTTCTTGTGTTCGCCGATTCTGGTTTCCAGTGGTCTCTTGGTTTCTCCGATGTATGATTTGCCACATTCGCATGGTACTCGATAAACACAATTCTTGGAGTCACTGTTTTTGTTCGTTGGTCTGGTTTTGGTGAGTTGGCTGCGGATGGTGTTTCCAGATTTGAAGCAGGTCTTGATCTTGTATTTGGATCCAATCTTCTTGATTCTCTCTGACAATCCTTTGATGTAGGGAAGGCACAATGTTGGTTGTTGCGGTTCTTCTTCTTTTTGGATTATCCTCTGTTTCCTGCTCTTCAACGTCTGTTCCACCAATTTCCTTGAATAGCCGTTCTGGTAGAGGTCTCTCTTGATGTGGTCCAGTTCGGAAGTTAGGCTTTCCTCGTTGTTGCAGAGGCTGAAGGCACGATCAATCAGAGTTTTCACTATGCCCCTTTTCGTAGCTCCGTGATGGTTGGATCCATTGTTGAGATATTGTCCTGTGTGAGTTGGTTTCCTGTAAACAGAAGTTTGCCATTTGTTGTCTGTTCTCTTCACTTTCACGTCCAGGAAAGGCAATTCGTTTTGGGATTCTCTCTCGATGGTGAATTTGATGGAAGGTCTCACGTTGTTGAGGTGTTGTAGGAAGGTGTCCAGTTCGTCGTCTCCGTGGTTCCACACTATGAATGTGTCGTCGACGTATCTCAACCAGATTCGCGGCTTTTTATGTGCTTGGTCGATGGCGAATGTTTCGAACCATTCCATATATATATTCGCTATTACCGGCGAGAGCGGTGATCCCATTGGTAGTCCTTCATCTTGAGTGAAGAAAGAGTCCTTAATCTGGAAGTAGCAGTTCCGAAGACAGCATTCTAGGAGATCCATAATTCCTTCTACTGGTATTGGTGTTCTATCTCCGAGGTGTTCGTCGCTCTGAAGTTTTGTTTTGATTATTTGAAGTGCTTCTCCGACAGGAACGTTGGTGTAAAGGCTTTCTACATCGAAGCTGACGAGTTGGTCTCCTTGTGTAGCTTCAATTTTCTCTAGGATCTCAACAAAGTGCCTGGAGTTCTTCACGAAGGATGGAGTGTTTCCCTGTAGTGGTTGGATGATCGGTAGTAGGAATCTCGCTAGCTTGTGGGTGGCTGAATTTCTGGAGCTGATGATCGGTCTGAGTGGGACGTCTGTTTTATGAATCTTTGGCAGTCCATATAGGTGAGGTGGTTTGCTGTGATGTGGTGTCAACGATGATCTCTCCTTATCTGAAAAATAAAGTTACCATGCGAATGTGGCAAATCATACATCGGAGAAACCAAGAGACCACTGGAAACCAGAATCGGCGAACACAAGAAAAACACCCAACGAGGAGAAACCATCAAGTCAGGAATCGCAGAACATGTGTGGACCCACCAACATAACATCAAATGGTCTGAGGCAGAAATCATCCATAGAGAAGAACACTGGTTCAGGAGGAAATTCAAGGAAGCAGCATACATAATGAATAATAACGCTTTCAGTCAACCAAGCGTCGAGATCCGCAACACATGGAAACCGCTGATTGGCCGAATCAACCGGTTACGGCTCACTGAACCGGAAAATCCCGCCATAGCTGACCTATAAATACCCCCGTATCCCAGGACTTTGTTAGTTCTCACCTGAAGACGATTGTAGATACACACAATCAAAACGTCGTGACAAACTCGATTTGAATCTTTCTCATAATTTTAATTCTTTATTCATTCATTTTATTTTAATTTTTAATTCAACTTTTCTTTTTTCAGGCTATTCAACTTTTCTTTTTTCAGGCTATTGATTTCTAATTCAACCTTTCTTTTTCAGGCTATTGATTTCTAATTCAATTTTTTCTTATTTTCAGGCTCATCGACTAGTTAAACTCCCATTTAAATCTACATTTTTCGACTTCATATATACTAACACTAATACTAACCTGATTTATTGATACTCGAATCTTCTTGATTCGATAAAATAGTTAATTTTTATTCATCACTTATTTCGTTTTTTCAGCATAACTCATCTTTTCTTTTCTCAGGATTCAAATCTTCATACCTTTAGACAATGGGAGTCCGAAACTTTTCTTCACAACTCGAGACATTGTCAGCCACCTTCAAACAAAAACTATTTACAGTGTTTTTTCAACCAATATCCTAGTTGCCTTACCTAGCCTCAGCAGTTTACTGGGTTAACTTGTACGAGAGAAAAATGTTACGCCCCTTGAGGTCAGATAGTCAATCACAGAATGTTTATTGAAATTCTATTTGCTATTGGTCTCGGCTATAGAGCAATCATAAATGACTGTAGAATATAAGCAAGACAAGAGATATGGAAGTGAATACGTCTACGTCTCTAATTTCATAAACAAATCTGATGGCGATTCTCACGTAGGCCAACTCGAGATTAGCTGTCAAAGGTTAAGAATTTTCATTCAAAATCAAAAATAAAAATGAATGTCCATTTATAAACTTTTGTATTCTGAAATTATTATAATAGGTACTATGATTGGTACCTATGCGTAAGAACGTGACAAATATTTGATGTGAAGTTTTCACAATTTATGTACGTGAACTGGTTCGACAAGAAAATAAAAGCGAATAAGTGAATCGTACTAAAATGAGCGTATCGCATATCATTACGAAAATGTCAGCAAAATGCGGAAATCCACAAATATATGACAACATTGCGCCTGAAGTTCCGAAATAGCACGTTTACGAGCTTAACCTGAATGTCTTTATGACTCGCAGCAGTTATGTTTCGAATCTTATTGAAATTTGATCATTTTGAAGAAACTTCAAAAGATCGACATGATTTTAGTTACGAAGCGCAGCATAGATTTTGCACTCGTGGAAGAAAGAGTATGTTGCAGACAACTCTGCTCTATTATAGTCTATCTATAGTCACATGCATAGAAAAACCCGGATTGTCCAAGCTCACTCTGTGTTGACGATCTTGACTTTGCACATTGCAACAGGCATAGACAATGCGGTGTCCATTGATTCAACCTTCAACTGTATTTTATTAGTTCAATTCGGTTAGGTTTGCCCTCATTCAATAGAATGGATAGACGGCATTGAACGTTGGAGATTGAACGATTCAAACATTATCAGTAAGTCCTAATTACTACCTATTTGATTATTTGGTCCTATTTGGACCTATAATGTTTTGAAACATGTGTGGTAGTAATTGGAATTTACCACAACTCACCCATTCCGTATTGTCCTTTTATATTGAATCAACACAAACTTAAAATAAATTTTCAAAATTAGCATTTTGATATAGGCTCATGAAAAATATAAAAAAATCAAAATTGTTATCAAGACCAACACAAAAACATCATTTTGGGTCTGTTGTATGTTCAAAATTTAATCAATTAATATTAATTTATTCATCATTGCTTATGTTATTGAAATGAAAACGTTACTCAAAATCTTCTCGTTATAATCGTTGAGTCTCTAGATTGACATAACCTCCAAAGTAATCGAAAAAACAATCACCAACCTACAAATATTATACCTTTTCTGACTGGACGAATCATGTTTCGATATCAGTAGAGCTCTATCATCTAGCTAGAGACATTTCTGTTCTCTTACATAATGTTTTTTCATGTTGTTTTTGGATTTTTGTAGAAAAAATATTCTTCACGATTTCATTTATCTACATCATGTGTTTCGAAGCCTGAATTCATGTTTTGTCGTATGCTACAATTATTGTTCTTTATGAGAAGCATTCTTGGCATTGTAAATATATACCCTTTCATGGGAAATTCGTCATTGTTGTTGCAAAGTTCATCTAGTTTTTTCATTTCATTGTTAAACTGATGTGGATTTTCAATGTATGGACATTAATATGTCAGTAATCGAATAAACGAATTTCTCTTCATTCTTATTACACTCGTATCCTTTTTTTCAATATATTTTTATCCAGTTTGATTATTTTTCTGACCATTAATTCAGTTACAAACAAACCCGAAATATCATACTTTTCTGTAAACTAAACAATGACCTACATTTTTATAACTATTTAAAAAACTTTCGTTCTAGCGATTTGTAATAGACATGATATAAAATTTCGTGATTTTAAACAATACAAGACTAATGCAACATCTCGGGATGAAAATAGTAGGTATCTACATCTACAAATCGAAATAAAATTTTCACTTAGTAGTAGTCGAAGTGATAGTAGAGAGTTCAAATTTTATGTGTGACACAGTATACATAACTTTTTGAAGTATTTAATACTGAATATAGTAAATAAGACGACATGAAACGTAAAAAAAGGCCCAGTTTGCGCTATACTCCATCCGAACTGATCGGAAACAGCGTCTTTTGTTCTTCGGAATCCAGACCACCCTGAAACCCATTCAGACTACCGATACACATTAACAACATCGCAACCTACGCCATTCTGGCAGGAGGAAAAAAAACGAATGACACGAACGAAAAGGCCTTGATGTCTTGTTACTTGTTATGGCTCGCATCTGGAATGCGTTTACTCGCGTTACCCTCTGTTCTCCCCTTTCCCCAAAACCCCGCTCGCTACCCGCCCCCTGATCTAGAAAACGTAAATATAGCGCACCGAGAATAAGTCTTTTTTGTAGCCATCAGTCAACATCCATTGGCGCACCTCGGACGATCAACATGAAGTTAATAATTGTCCATCTGAGAGTCTCGAATAAGGTTGGGCAAATTCATCGATGATTATACAAAGAATGTATTATCGATTTATCGAAAATATCGATCATATAGAAAAATTTTGAATACTGATCAAATGAATTTCCGAATCCTGTATCAAGATTTTTCATTTACACGTACATGGTCATTCCGAATATTTAGTATAACAGCTTCTACATTGGAGATAAAAAAAACTTCAAATGCAAAAGTTTTAGGAGTACCAACTTCGTTATTTTCAATGGAATTTCCAATATATTTTTGGAACAAACTTTTTTCCTGACATCAAAATAATATTTTACATCTAGCGAGACATTTAGTTATAATTTGATTTTACCAAATTGCAATTGCCATGAAGAAACAACAAGAATATTTCGAAAACGGCTAAACTGAATATCAGGAAGAAAAATCTTCAATTTTTTCGAAAAATATATATGGTGTTCCATTGAAAATAACGAAGAAGGTACCCGTTTCCTATATCAGCGATATTCATTTGTTTAATCTGATGGTATAACTTTCTGAAGATTCAGAACAAACCATACAACTTTTGCGTATGAAGTTTTTTTAGAGACGAAACAGAAATGTGGCAAAAAATCTTGGAGTGATTTAATAGACAGTTGATTATTGTCGATTTGAATTACACACAGCATGGAGATACATTAAGAATGTACAATCATTGTATTACAAATAGTACCAACATCTTTTTTATGTTCTGGTTCTCACGAAAAGGGATATCCTGTAATGTTCAGAGAACATCGTGAGAACCAAGGGAAAGAAGGTAGGAGTGGGTGTTCTTAAATTTATGGAGATGGTATGCCTCAGGGAACACCTCACTCATAAATCAAGATGACGCTCAGCTGTCATTCCAAAACTTCTAGCTGTCATTCTTCCAAGAAAAAGTAGTTTTGCATCACCTATTGAAGCCTTTCAAATTTCGTTGCGATATACCAGGAGGTACACAAATTTTCAAGGGGGCAACGGACTTTAGACCACAACATATAGCCTATCAATAGAGTAGTCCAGTTTTTTTACCTTTTGACTGCACGAGAGCAGAACTTGTAATAAATATAAATAAGTATAGAAGGATATTGGAAAAGGCATCAGGAAAAACCTATCTGGAAAGTGAATTCCACAATTCCGCCATTCGATAAATTTTGATTGAACGCAGTTCGGCAGGTCTCGAGCTTGACAACGAAGCATAGTCTATACAACCTCCAAACTTTCGATGAAAAATCCACCTACGCCAATGGCGCACCGGCTATTTTTGATGCCGCTCGGGCTCATGAAAATATGTGTCTGTATGTGCGTCCGCTCGTATGTAACAATTATTATTGGTCTGGGGAGCTGCTATGCCATAGCATCACCTCGCCCATTGCCGAAGCAGTTGCTGTAGGTCGGGAGAGAGCCATGACAGTTGAGCGTCGCTCGTATATATTCGTCGATTCCACGGCACGCTTTGTGTTGTTTGCAAGTTTGCATACCGAGAGCTTGCTCATTGCTGAAAGCTTGAAATCCGAAGCATGTTCAGCCAAAATCCAGATGCAATGCAACCTCCGTTTGCACAATTCGGTGCCCAAAGGCAGAACGAATTGAAAAGCATTCAATTTGGCGTCCAATGAGTAGCATAACTTGATTGATTCAAACCTCGGTAACTTCAGATCTTATACTGGTCGAAAAAATCTAAAGTCTCTCGCCTTTTTAGGGTTATGCTAGGAAAATTAAAATTGCAATATTTTCTTTTCAAGCATACATTTTTATTGGAGGAAAAATATAAGCTTGCGACGTTCAACCTATATCCTAATTCATTTTTGTCACAAGATTTGGAAATTCACTGTAAAAAAAATTCTGCAGCTTCATCAACACCTTCACATAATATGAGAACTGGGCTGTATGCTTTTACGCTAGATTTTAAATATTGTTACGAACCGCTGGCATTTCCGAGAAGGCCGGAAAGCATCATCTCGACGCGTGACTCACAGCGAAGGTATCGGTCGCAGATGCACCGCTATAATTAGCGGATGATTCATTGCCGTCGAATATAAAAAATACTTCCAGTTTATTCCTGTTATTTCTGGACAATGATGTTTTTATCTATGTAAGAACCGCGGTTTCGCGGACAAGTTAGTTAAAGTTTGGAAAGAGTTCAGATTTGAAAGAAAGCTAGTACAGCGAACATTGAGATTTGTAAAGCGAATATCGTTGTGATTTAACTAAGTGTTTATTGAGTTGTATTTAGTGTGTTTAGTGAAATAAATTGTTCAGTTTTGTACTGAGTGTTTTAAATTCACGAACCCAAGTGGAAATAATAACGTAACAATATTTCCATTTTCTAAAACAGTTTCCATCAATCAGTGTTCAACATGTGTAGACTATTATACCACGCGCTATGGATGTATCTGGATTCAAGGTTATCACTTGTATAATGATCAACCAATCAATTCAGGAATATCTTCAGAATATTTTAACATACTATTTGAATAAAATTTATTTTAGTAAATTTTTCTGTGAAGAGGAAGAGGATGTCTCTGTGATTTATCATCTATGGAATCTTTATTTGAAAATTTTCACATCCTGATTCCAAATATAATTAGCTCCTTATAAATGTCATATCGATTCACAACTATCGAACCACAATTTATTCAATTGCAACATTCAAATACCTACATAATCCACTTTGTATACATTAATTAGTGACTGAGAAACATTCCTTGTTTTTTTTCATGCTCTATTCATTATATTTTCGAGGGGATCATTTGGCAGACACGAGATTTTCAGATGGTGCGAAAAATACATAAAAAGGCTTATCTGTGATCCTGCGAAGACACTACCTATAGGAATAAAAAGACAAGCTATTCCGAATTTATATAAGAATTTTATTCCAACGAAGTGAACAGAATTTCAATAAAGGCAGAGATCATATTCATAAAATTCAGGTCAGGTTCCCAATCAATTCCAGACTTTTAGACCCAGAAATTGAAAATTCTAATAAAGTCATCAGGTGTTCGATCATCAACTTTTTGCCAAATATCTCAGTCGAATTTGTGTTTGAACTCTTCTTCTTCTCGCCGATGTATCTCAGCCCACTTAGCTTTGTTTCCGGGAGAGTTGGCTAGAAAAAACAAATGCAACTCATCGCCATGAGTCATCAAGAAAAACACGTCCGCCAAGCCAATGGGGTACAAACACGGTTTTCGATGATATATCGGTGTTGAGTGATCAGTGCAATATCAACCCACACCTTTGCCATACAAAGGGATCGACAATCAATGAGAACACCAAAAAAGATGAGAAGAGAGAAAACAGGTAATGGCCGATGAAAATGAGTAATGGCTATCCCGTCTAACCTTGGTGGTATTTTTAGAAATTTAATGTTCTTCATAAGCAAAACATTGTTACAGATTATGAATCAGAAACCAAGAAATTAATATCTACGTCGGGCTGAATTATTTCACCCTGTGTTGTGTTCGTTCGCATCAGTTGAAATTCCCGTTGGCACTGTTTTTCCATCAAAATGAATAATAACGTGTCAACTGGCAGAATCTTTTTCAATTTTCTGGGAAAGTTCACGAACAAATAATATCGTTAGCATAACATTTTCTTCGGGTTTTCCAAGAGAATTTACTAACATAATTAGCGACATAAATTGAGTTAGCCTCCAGGTTTTGGCAGTTCATTTATCAACTGGGGCGGAAAATAATTTATCAGGAGACGAAAAAGCCTCTTTTCTTTTTCCATAATTTTTCTCCAAGAGTTCAGATCCGAAGGTCAAGGTATCAAATTCAGATCCTGGAATCTACCATGTGCTCCCGGAGCTTGTTGTAAAAAAAGCTGTAGAAGAAGTGAATGAGAACAGAATACATAATATTTCACTGCATAAAAGTTGAATTCGAAATATAGTAGGTATTTTCGAAACCGCTCATTCTGTTTTAAATATTTATTTATGTCATTAAATTAACTGAAAATTAGTTTTTTCACAGAAGTTAATTATTAAAAAATCAACTATCTCCTCTTTCTCAAGAATTGATTTCTTCATTCATAAGAGAAAATTTTTGGTGGATCTTATCTTACATATTTTGGACTCCCTATCGCGAATCCGAATAAGTCAAAATGCACCATTACCAGAAATTCAGTGATAAAAAGTGTTAACGTTTAAAAGAAGGGTTCATTTTTGGAAAAATAACAGTTTTTTTTGCTGAAACGTGTTGGAAAAAATTTTATGCGTGTGCTGTGTTTTGGTAGAAAGAAGGGTGAATTTTGTTAGTTCTCAATAGCAGAAATTTGAGATGTCGTATGGTGCATTTTCGACACAATATGCTGCCCTATCTCCGAAAATTCTTGAGACCACTGCATTTTGACACTGGATTTGTGATCAGGAGGCCAAAATACGTACCCAAGTTCTACCAAAATATTTTTGGAACTCAAAAAGAAGTGCGGTAAACGAAAGTTTGGTAATTCTGCACTTATCATGCGATATATATTTTGATGAAAATTTTTGTTGGTACTTACGTATTTTGACCTGAAAAACACGAATTTCATAATATTATCTTGAACATATCTCTAGTTTTTGAGATAATCGATACCAAAGTTCGAAATTTCACCTTCTTTAACTGATAACCATCTTTCTTTTTGACATGTATTGAAGAGAGAGAACACCTATCACTGTCTCATGTTGCTATAAGACAGCTATGAATCCACCTTTATTCCCTCAAGATTCGCACTGAGGTTTTCAAAATGGCCGTTGTTTATGTAGCCTAGCTTAAGAAATAACAGGAAAAATACGGAAAAATTACATATTTATGATGCTCTTCTTACACAAACATAATAATTAACCATGGTAAATGCATGTAATATGTCCTGGGATCTAAGAAGATACAATACTCGCCCAAAAGTTGGCATACAAAGAAGGTGAAATTTCGAACTTTGGCATCGATTATCTCGAAAACGATAATGTTGTTACGAAATTCGTTTTTTTCAGGTCAAACTACGTAGGTACCAACAAAAATTTTGATCAAAATATAGATCGCATGATAAGTTCAAAATTACCGAAGGTTTTCCTATAATAATGGAAAAAGTAGGGAATATGGGTCCAAGCCCGATTTCGACGAAACTTTCACAGATGCTTCAAAACATGATAAAAATACTATACCCATCAAAAATTTTCCGCGGAAAGACCTTTTTCCATGTTTTTCTTTTGAAAAAAAAAAAATTCCCCCACTGGCTTCCAAAATACGCACACAATTCGTTGTAAGGAGTGTCCAATGCATCTTTTCGATTGGTAGGCACTGTGTTGAACCAACAATAATTACATGCACAATCTATATAAATTAACTGATTCTTTGAAAGTATTAACAAGAATTAAAAAAAGTTAAAAACTTGTTATCAATGAAGTTTGAATACAAAAACATTTTGATTGGCGAATGACACTAATGACAGCTTGTTAGAGCAGATATTTTTGCAACGTTGCCGGTTTGATTTCAGAAACATTCTATTCAATTCTAATCAAATAGATTTTTTTAAATAATTGATGAATTTTTTGAAAATGGTATTACTTCCACATGAAAGTTATTCCCTTATTCCTTCCTGAAATGAAATCACATTTTTTATGGAAAAAAGTAATTAGTATGAATGTCATTCATCGAGTCGATAACGAATATTCCGTCTACATCAGATTTGTGAAAATAAGCAGCTTTAAATTGATAATTTGACAACATGGTGCCTGATAACCCAAGATGAAAGAAGGAAAAACCACTTAACCTAACTTTGTTGAAATTTATTACTATCTTCTCCATTTTTCAAACTCTAATCCCTCATTGCTTGACAAATATCAATAATACATACACGCGAGCGAAGCGAGCGCGCTCGGTCGACATTTCGCAAATCCGCACGCGCGAATTTGCGAAATGTCGACCGAGCGCGCGCATACCTATCACCACATTGTTCATTTTTATCTACTTACTCTAGGAACGCTGATGAATGGAAACCGAAAAGAAGAAAAAACAACCTAACCTAACTTTGTTGAAATTTATAACTACCTCCTCTATTTTTCAAACCATTATAGAAACTATATTCCCTTATTGCTTGAAAAATATCAATAATACATACGCGAGCGAAGCGAGCGGGCTCTGTCGACATTTCGCAAATCCGCGCGCGCGAATTTGCGAAATGTCGACAGAGCGCGCGCATGCCTATCACCACGTTGTTCATTTTTCTCTACTTCCTGTAGGAACTCTCATGAATGGAAATTGGAAACAGAAAAGAAGAAAAAACAACCTAACCTAACTTTGTTTAAATTTAAGTTACTAAAGATCCGAATGCTATTTATTGTTGAAAGGATAATGCTTAAAATTAAACGGTATTTCTCAGGACCATAACTATTTTTCTATAGAATTCTCAGATTGAACGTGATGTGTTTGTTTTCAATTTGAAACATTAATTCGTTACCAAAATGATCATCCAATAAAAATTAATTTATCCTTGCTTCTGAAATTTTGAAATTCTGGTCCTCTCTGCTCCGAAATATTTTATTTATTTTACCTAAATCGAATGTTTTTGAAATCGAAACGGCAACATCGCAATAGCAGTTTCGCTGTTTGGAGTTTGAAGGGAGCTGTCATTTGCTAAATAAATGTAAACATAATATGTCTATTGAATAATTCAATCAGTTTATTCCTATATCAAACGTTTTGAGAATTATTGGTACTCATAAATTACTTCAAATAATGTTGATAAAAGTAGTAGCCGTTCAACAAAGTGTGTTTCAATCGTATGGATGCATTTATTACTCCGTCCAATATAGATTGTATTTGAGTTTTGATAGTGAGTACCACGACATAAATTTGTCATAAAAACATGGAAAAAGGTCTTTCCGCGGAAAATTTTTGATGGGTATAGTATTTTTATCATGTTTTGAAGCATCTGTGAAAGTTTCGTCGAAATCGGGCTTGGACCCATATTCCCTACCTTTACCATAATATTTAACATAGATGCAGAATATTGGTGAAATCATAATTTCATAATCTACAAAAAAGGGAGTTTCCTGTACATGAATTGCGTCTATATTAGTCGAGATACCTACACAAACTGCTGAAATACATAAACACAGGAATACTGCCAATCACGCCAAAGACATAATATCGGAACATCCAGTTCTTCTCGAAATAATGCCCGTACGGAAACTGGGCTATTTTCGCTGAAAAAGTATAGGGGTACCTCATCGGTCTCGAATCTGCCTTGGGAACGGATGAATTACTTCCAGGTTTGATGATATTCCTGAGGAAGCTCAACTTCTGCAACATAACGCAGCCCTGGAAAAACGAACCGTACAGATAAAGCTCAACTCAAGCAAAAAGCACAGTGACTCACAATGATTGACAGTTGATCAACTCAGAACTATGTCAGTTCAGTGACAGGGCGGCCATATTTGCTGCCAGGCAAAAGACATTTTCTTCAGTCTTCATAGAGAGTGTTTCTGAATTCACTACGAGAATTGGAGGTCAAAACAAGAAGATTTGGTAGTCGCTCACACCGTCGATAAATTGCGAAAATAAGACTTTTTCTGAAATTCATTTCCTTATCTGAGCATGTCCGTGAGTTTTATAGACAACTGTTATTTTTCTAAAGAACAACAACCAGGATTATTGTCAAATACGCATGCGTATTATTGCAATATTTTTTTGGATTGTGATATATTCATAAAGATGATGAATCTTGTCATAGTTACAAGGGTTTATAGAAATAAATTTTCCATTTTTCTAAGGATAACACTATAACTACTACACTACATCTTCATTTCATACATACTCAATTAATATATTTTTATATCTAATGAGCCTCACAATCCTCTGCATTTAGTAGACATGATTGATCAAGAAGCATTAACATGAAATAATGAAAACAATTCGTTGGTAATCATGAGAAAAGATAAATCGATTCAATTTTTCGGCTATGAAAATTACCAAACCAATTTATAATATTCGATCTTTTGACCTCAATGGAGAGGCAATGAACGGATATCAAAGTATACGAAACCAATCAATATCTTTTCATGAACAGTCGAGTAAACACTTTTTCATCGAAGAAATTATTTTTCTTTTCAGCGACGCGACATATATATCTTAGGGTTTCTTATTGCTCTTCAGAAAAATATTGAGAAATACTATTAGACGGTACCTTTATGTCTTTTGAGACTGATAAGTCAGGAAATTATGAATGAACATTGTTACAAGGTGATTCCTGAGCATATTTTCGAGGTGGAGTTATTGTGGAATATATATTCAAACTAAACAATAAACAACGCAGATAAGTACTTACCTTTAATTTGATGAGTAAGTCAATCGCGACTGGTGGGCAGTGTATATATCACTTAGGCCAACACAATTGATAAGTGCAATCGCGCAGTTCCATCAGTGCTGCAGTTATTCTACCTCGATAATTACGGAGGTTACAGACACACATTCTAATAAATATAGAACACAAAATTGGCTCACCTTGTATAGCAGTTTTTTTATGAATACAAATGCAATTGTTGTTGACTTCAAGATGTAGAAATACAGTACAAAAACATTTTTCACATACAAATAGAAATAAGTAATTTTCTGGAATTCCTGATACTTTATCGGTGTTTTCAAAGTCTTGATAGGTCTACTTTCAATATACCCACTTATATATGAACAGCCTTATCAGCATACACATAAATCATTTAGTATTTATTTACTGTGTTTTCGAACGGGTTGCCATATAAAAAGAACCTTTCATGATATGGTGCGTATGTATGTATGTATGTATATTAGGGCAGGTCATTGTGATAAGATAACCTACATAGCTGATAAGAGAAAACGGAAATAATATCAACACTAACTGAGGCCCCTCTAACAAGTAATAGGTGATGTTCATGGCCAAGGTTGATGTATATTTCCGAGTAAACTTCTATTTTGCTACACGTGTTTCAAGAAAAAATCGCGATATTGAAAAGTATTCGAAATCCATCATGTGAATCATTTCCCGTTTCTTAGATCAGAAAGATACCTACATACTAAAGAAGCTAGCCAAGCCACACACGAATTTCGACTCGGAATAGATCACATAATTTTAGGCTCATTTTATTACCCAATTCCCAAATTGTTTGCTCTTCTCTTTGATAGAAAAATCTGTGGCTTTGCTAGCTTCGGCCGAACTCAGCAGAGCCATTTTTGAAAAACAATAATTTTGGTTTGATGTGAAAAGCTGAATACACTTTTTGTAGAATAATGAAGAGAGAGTTTTTTGTACTTGTAAACTTTTTAACACTTTTAATTTGTTATTTCGTTGATATTGTTTGAGAATTATTATGCCAGCTACAATTGAAATGTCTTCAAATTGTAAACTTCCTGTTACCTGACTTGAAGCACTGAAGATGACGCAAGTCGAAAGCGCTTTGCAAATTTAAATATATTATACACTTAATACAAAAAACCCTCTCTTCATTATAAT
Organism: Chrysomela aeneicollis; assembly: GCA_029955515.1. Classification (NCBI taxonomy): domain Eukaryota; kingdom Metazoa; phylum Arthropoda; class Insecta; order Coleoptera; family Chrysomelidae; genus Chrysomela; species Chrysomela aeneicollis. The sequence continues at coordinate 25,924,421 of JARUHQ010000005.1, forward strand.
AATTTTGGTGTTTTGATATAGCCAAATTGTAGAGCTCAATTTTAGGCTAATTCATTACCCTATTCCAATTTTTTTGCTCCCTCCCTTGATAGAAAAACTTGTGCCTTTGCTAACTTCGGGCGAACTAAGCAGAGCCATTTTTGAAAATCCACTTTTTTTTGCGACTCAATATAACGATATTCAAGGACTAATTTTAGGCTAATTGATTACCCTAATTTAATTTTTTTCGCTCCACGCATTACAAAAAAATTTATAATTTTTTGACGATTTAACTTGACCGATGATACCGATCAATTAAATGTCCATGTTGGAATTATTATTTTTCTGTCATTTGATTTTTGGATATTTCAAGACTAATTTTAGGCTAATTGATTAAATTAGAAAAATAATGTTTAAAAAAAATTGTTCTGCTGAGTTCGCCCGAAGTCAGCAAAGCAACAGTATTTTTTTAAAAAAACGTCGAATAAAACATTCCGACATGAACATTTTATTGATCTAGCGATGGGTATCATCGGTTTGACAAGTTAAATCGTCAAAAAATTATAATTTGAAATGATTTCATCAACGACTTGGCGAAAATCGAAAAATCTTGATTTTTCTGTAATGCGTGGAGCAAACAAAATTAAAATAGGGTAATTAATTAGCATAAAATTGTTCCTAAAATATCGTTATATTGAATCGCGAAAAATAGTGGATTTTCAAAAATGGCTCTGCTGAGTTCGCCCGAACTAGCAAAGCCACAAGTTTTTCTATCAAGGGAGGGAGCAAAAAAAAATGGGAAAGGGGGAATAAATCAGCCTATAATGAGCTCTACAATTTGGCTATTTCAAAACACCAAAATTATTGTTTTTCAAAAATGGCTCTGCTGAGTTCGGCCGAAGTTAGCAAAGCCACAGATTTTTCTATCAAAGAGAAGAGCAAAAAAATTGGGAATAGGGTAATAAAATGAGCCTAAAATTATGTGATCTATACCGAGTCGAAATTCGTTTGTGGCTTTGCTAGCTTCTTTAGTATGATACCTTGAAGTTGCAATTTTGAAATACTTTCCCCTTTTTATGTATATCTACATACGTATTGCTTTGAAATATGTGCACACGATATCAATCTAATTACAAAAAAAAATGAGAGATAAACCCGTGATTGAATCTCGATAAATACCAACTAATATCTTTATCAAATTACCATCACTTTGATTTATTTTTTCGAACTTTGCCATGAAATTCGAACGTTCAGATTCAATTAGATAGCAGTTCATTCTGTTCAGTCCACTTAAAGCTAAATTGGATGCACCATTAAAAAGATAGGTGTCTCTTCTAACGGGTATTCAAGGCGCCTGAAAAGGAGACTAGTGATCCGTATCAGAGTTCGAAATTAATTGAAAATACATACATAGCGATTGATCATTACACAGGGTGTTCATTAGTCGAATGTTAGTATAGGTGATGAGTTTGTTATGTTTTCACGCTTTGGCAACTTTTTTAATCTTGGTGTGACCCACTCAAAAACATATATCACCTTCGTTTGAAATACATTAGTGTTTGTCAGAAACAAAAATTTCGATCTGTAATCATGATCTGACTCGATAATTTTATTTCGATTTGAGAATGAAAAAGTGAAAATGAGTCACAGTGTGTTTTTTTCACATAAAAAGCCATTTTTCTGCAACCGACTCAAAAGTCGTCCATTTTTATTGTGAAATCAGCTTTGAAAGTTGACGTTTCTCTTACTGACACAATAAAATCATTAATATGTATGTTGCTAAGCAACACTTTTAGAGTCTAGGCGATAAAGTTGACTTATAAATCAGAGGATATAAAAATAAGGTTCCTTGTACTGAAGGATTTTGATATGTTATGATCATCATTTCAGAAAAAACTGACCCATTCAAAATAAACAACATCTTATTCATTATGTTCCACAAGAAACTGATACAATTACTTTTCTACATACTATATTATAATATTCCGTAATATTCAATCCATTTCTGATATTGATATTGAAACAACACTTGAATAAACCTGATTTTTCAACAGCTACAAATAATAAATATTTTGTTGTTTCTTCATATGGCCTCTCGATCTTTTCCTGGGGCTATTTGGCCAGCACATTTTTCTAGACTTTTTCTAGGGCCACCTTTCAATTCCTCTCTATATGGAAATCGCAAAATACTTGAATCTTTCAGACCATTCTTCTTCTTCTCGTTGGTTTTGGCCTGTTCCTATGTTTAAATTGGCCAGCTCATTATTTTGGTAGTCTTCCAAGGATCACAATTATGTGAGTCTGGGTCTGAATTCTCATACCCTTGTTCTCATATAACAACTGATAAAGGCAGAGTTATCTCCAATCAACAAAAAAAAAAAACTGAAAAAACGACAAAAAACCAACACACTTTTCACCACAACTATATATCAATTTCAAGACCAGGAGAAATAGAGGTTAGGTTATAGTTCTCCTCCTGATTTTTGTCTTGTTGTCCTTATTGGCCTCTTTCCTTCCTCTCAACAAGTTGGTCAAGGTTAGATTTGCGTGAGTTGCAATCAATTCTTTTGGTAATTGTAAACAAACGACAAACGATAAGATTTTCACGATAAATATATTTATATATATTTTTCACAACATGTTTCGCTAACACTGTAGTTTCATCAGGTATAAGTACACTAAACTAACTACTACGATAACAACCACATTTATACCTAATTACACAGTTAAAACAATATCTGTACCTGAAGGGGTTAAAGAATGTTTATCCTCTATATTGCGGTGAATAACAAAAATAAAATGAATATCTAATTAAGCAATTTTTAAGAAAACAAATCCAACAAAGGAGAATTATTTAAATCTAATTGGTCATTAAGCAAAAGATTTGAATTCTTGAGTCTAATAATTTCGAGTGTTTCTAAATAGTTAAGTTTCACTCCTTTGTTTTCAACATGTAATATTTTGAATTCTTCATCATAATCGTGATTTTCTTCTAAAAGGTGGTTGGAATATGTTGATGTTGTACTTATACCTGATGAAGCTACAGTGTTAGCGAAATGTGAAAAAAAATATTTATCGTGAAAATCTTATCGTTTTTTTACAATAACTATGGATTTTCATCAAGTAACGGCCAAGTCAATTGAACATTTTTTTGGTTGCAGAAAAAATATCACAAATTTTGCGTCTTTTGCTTCGTTATCATTTCGCCTCACGAACCCAAAATTCTCATGTCAAACAAAGGATCACTTTTGATCCTGATAAAACAATGTACAGAAGTACAGAAATCATCGATTCCAATATTTCAAAACTTTTTAAATGATGAAAAATTGATACACATGAGTCGGTGAGAGCGACAACACTGCACAAAACGAAACGAATCCAGTGAGTCTTCTTCTATTCTGCTCAAGACCTGTCAAATGTCACAATCATCTTCAAGGTGGAAATCTAACTGGCAGGCAATAAAATCTAGCAGGCCAGCCATAACACATTTCGCGTCTGATTGGAAAACGTGATTTAGCAGTTGTTAAGAGCATCTCTTGAGATGGGCTTCGAGATGGTGAAATAAATCTTAGGAGAAAGACATCACCGTCACCGCAACGACGTCTATACATCTTGAAATTGTTTAGGATTAATTGTTATTGCGAAAATAAATTTCGTCTGGCATTTATTATTGCAGTGAAGCATTCCACCACAAATTGAAGAAAATACGATGCTACACGGGTCGTTAGAAGAGGTCAGGATTGGTTTTGGTTAGGTTAAAAGAAGTCTCGGAAGAAGAAATCCCAACGATAAAAAGTATTCGGGAATCGGGCAAAATTAATTGAAAAAAAAAATGCAAAAATTCATCCGACGAAAAATGCTCTAGTATTTTTATTGTCAACAGAAATTTACCTTGATAAAATATTATAAAATCAATTCTTCTTGTTTCAGAAACCGATGAGCATTCATTCAAAAAGGTAGAGAAAAATGGAGAAATCTGGTAACGGTTTTGAGTCCTAGCCAAATTACATTTTTCATTTTATTTTTCTTTTCAAATATAACAGCTATATCTAATAAGCGAATATGCATAGGAAAGTTATTCTATTTATTTCTGACAGATATTAATTGTGCCCCGTTTTCACACATCATCACTCAGAAACCATAACCTTGCTTAAATTTAGAATAAATGGAAACAAACGCGATCATTTTGCGATGATGACTAATTATCATCTTAAATGAGGAGTATACAAGCGTCTATATTCTAACAGGTCAATAGTGCACCTGAATATCTAAAAATGGGAGAATAATTATACATCCTAATAATTTCTAGGAAAAAATTACTCCACCTGGGAAACAAATATTATAATTATTATTACATTGGAGCTACCGAAAATGTAGAGAAGTTTGTCAAAAATACAGGATGCTCCTTTAATGTCTCATTGAAATGATCACAACTCTACCAAACTACTTCGTTTAGCCAGTTGATTTTCGACTTCTTCAATTTTCTAGCTATTGCTCTGACAATGTGTTGGTATATTGAGGGGATAATTATGCATGAAAAACATCGATTGACATACAGTGAGTTACATTTTTGATTTCTATTGATAATGATATGATGGTAGATATTTTTTCAAGCATATCTCAATGCTGACTTCTATTCTCTGACTTATTTCCTACGTTTTCGTCCTAATGAAGGTTTGTGAAATTTCTCATGGTTTTCAAATTAAATTTTGAAATTAAATTTTTTAGTAATAGGTAATATGTGTGTACTTCATATTCATTAAACGAAATATCTTGGTATAGAGATTAGATCAATTATATTGTTTTGATCTCAGTATAGTAAGTATATTTTAGAGACACCCTGACTAACAAAAAATCATTCGTCATCTGGAATTGTGTGATCTCTGATGCAGCCCAGAATCAATCTCAATAACATTCATGGAACTGACAAAATCCGAGCACGGATTTTGACTTTAACGAATTAATTTCAGGAAAATCAGCTTGCGGTCAAAGGAGCGTAAAAGCAACGCTTCGAGATGAAAGCTACAAACGAATCTTTGTACGCTATTTCCGAAACCGTGAGTAATGTAACGAAGAGAAAGATGTAGAAACGAGATTAAATAGTAATTTATGTATTAAGGGAATTATGAGGGCCTTAATTACCGATGGCAAAGTTTGCCAGAGGTTATTAAGGCTCTATAATTCCCGTGGTACATAGATAATTTTATTTTTGACCGATTTTCATAGCAATATGTCCATATTTAGAACGCAATAAATGTTTAAATTCATAACCTTTCTGGTATATTTGAATTAGGTAGCGTTGATTGTAGCATTGTTGGTTGTTGCTAGGTTGTCGCTATGTTACATGTTTATAAGCAAACTTTTTTTATCAATCAATGTTTTTCCGTTAAAAACGTGTTTATTTTTTACCACAAATCGACGATCTTTTTCTGATATAATGGAGGATATTATAAAAAAAGCGGGAAAAGCCCTATATCAAAAAGAATACAACTTATATCTGAAGTGGCTGACACAGAGAAATGTTATGTCAAAAGATGCCAACGAAACTGTCATTCTGGCATATTTTCAAGAACTGGTAAAGTATTTTCAGTATTTTCTGGTAGATTTGGTAATAATTGTATTTATTCGTTGCAGTCAGAAACGTTTAGCCCAAATTCGTTATGGACTAAATGGTCAATGCTCAAATCGATGGTGACCATATATGAGAAAAGAGATATCACCAAGTTCAACGAACTAGAGGTTTTTTTGAAACGGAAAAGTAAGGGTTATAAGCCGAAAAAGTCTGCTGTCTTATCTCCTAAAGATGTCATCAAATTTCTAAAGGACGCCCCTAATGAAATTCATTTATTGCATAAGGTAATTTTTTTCTCATAATTTTCTTTTTCGTTTGTTTATTTCGTTTTATTTGTTATAGGTTGTTCTAATTATGGGTTATTTTGGAGGATGCAGAACTTAGGAACTTCTAAATATGAGTATAGCAGATAGAGGACCGGGATACTGTTATGGTAGTGAACGTACCGGAAAGTAAAACTGGTGTATCGAAGAAATTTACAGTTGTGGATGAAAAAGAGTTCTCTGCTTTGCCATTATTGAGACTTTATATGTCCTTGCGTCCTGAAGGTACAAAAAGATTTTTTTTGAGCTTCCGACAAAATAAATGTACAACTCAGCCAATTGGAAAGAATATGTTTGGCAAAATTCCCAGCAAAATCGCAATGTATTCAGGATTGCCAAACCCACTAACCTATACGGGACATTGCCTTCGTCGCACTTCTGCTACTGCCCTAGCCAATGCAGGAGCAACTATGACAAACTTAAAAAGACACGGAGGTTGGAGAAGTTCCACGGTGGCAGAGGATACTAAAGAAGCTAGCAGAGCCACACACGAATTTCGACTCGGGATAGATCACATAATTTTAGGCTCATTTTAGGCTATTTTATTACCCTATTCCCAAATTTTTTGCTCTTCTCTTTGATAGAAAAATCTGTGGCTTTGCTAGCTTCGGCCGAACTCAGCAGAGCCATTTTTGAAAAACAATAATTTTGGTGTTTTGAAATAGCCAAATTGTAGAGCTTATTTTAGGCTAATTTATTACCCTATTCCCATTTTTTTTGCTCCCTCCCTTAATAGAAAAACTTGTGGCTTTGCTAGCTTCGGGCGAACTCAGCAAAGCCATTTTTGAAAATTCACTTTTTTTTGCGATTCAATATAACGATATCCAAGTACTAATTTTAGGCTAATTAATTACCCTAATTTAATTTTTTTTGCTCCACGCATTACAGAAAAAAACAAGATTTTTCGATTTTCGCCAAGTCGATGATGCAATCATTTCAAATTATAATTTTTTGACGATTTAACTTGTCAAACCGATGATACTCATCGCTGGATCAATGAAATGTCCATGTTGGAATGTTTTATTCGACGTTTTTAAAAAAAAACCTGTGGCTTTGCTGGCTTCGGGCGAACTCAGCAGAGCAATTTTTTCAAAAACATTATTTTTCTTGCATTTGATATTTGGATATTTCAAGACTAATTTTAGGCTAATTAATTACCCTAATTTGATTTTTTTTGCTCCACTCATTACAGAAAAAAACAAGATTTTTCGATTTTCGCCAAGTCGATGATGCAATCATTTCAAATTATAATTTTTTGACGATTCAACTTGTCAAACCGATGATACTCATCGCTGGATCAATGAAATGTCCATGTTGGAATGTTTTATTCGACGTTTTTAAAAAAAAACCTGTGGCTTTGCTGGCTTCGGGCGAACTCAGCAGAGCAATTTTTTCAAAAACATTATTTTTCTTGCATTTGATATTTGGATATTTCAAGACTAATTTTAGGCTAATTAATTACCCTAATTTGATTTTTTTTGCTCCACTCATTACAGAAAAAAACAAGATTTTTCGATTTTCGCCAAGTCGATGATGTAATCATTTCAAATTATAATTTTTTGACGATTTAAGTTGTGGAACCGATGATACTCATCGCTGGATCAATGAAATGTCCATGTTGGAATGTTTTATTCGACGTTTTTTAAAAAAAACCTGTGGCTTTGCTGGCTTCGGGCGAACTCAGCAGAGCAATTTTTTCAAAAACATTATTTTTCTGTCATTTGATATTTGGATATTTCAAGACTAATTTTAGGCTAATTAATTACCCTAATTTGATTTTTTTTGCTCCACTCATTACAGAAAAAAACAAGATTTTTCGATTTTCGCCAAGTCGATGATGTAATCCTCGATGTAATCATTTCAAATTATAATTTTTTGACGATTTAAGTTGTCGAACCGATGATACTCATCGCTGGATCAATAAAATGTCCATGTTGGAATGTTTTATCGACGTTTTTTTAAAAAAAACCTGTGGCTTTGCTGGCTTCGGGCGAACTCATCAGAGCAATTTTTTCAAAAACATTATTTTTCTGACATTTGATATTTGGATATTTTAAGACTAATTTTAGGCTAATTAATTACCCCAATTTGATTTTTTTTGCTCCACTCATTACAGAAAAAAACAAGATTTTTCGATTTTCGCCAAGTCGATGATGCAATCATTTCAAATTATAATTTTTTGACGATTCAACTTGTCAAACCGATGATACTCATCGCTGGATCAATGAAATGTCCATGTTGGAATGTTTTATTCGACGTTTTTAAAAAAAAAACCTGTGGCTTTGCTGGCTTCGGGCGAACTCAGCAGAGCAATTTTTTCAAAAACATTATTTTTCTGTCATTTGATATTTGGATATTTCAAGACTAATTTTAGGCTAATTAATTACCCTAATTTGATTTTTTTTGCTCCACTCATTACAGAAAAAAACAAGATTTTTCGATTTTCGCCAAGTCGATGATGCAATCATTTCAAATTATAATTTTTTGACGATTTAAGTTGTCGAACCGATGATACTCATCGCTGGATCAATGAAATGTCCATGTTGGAATGTTTTATTCGACGTTTTTAAAAAAAAACCTGTGGCTTTGCTGGCTTCGGGCGAACTCAGCAGAGCAATTTTTTCAAAAACATTATTTTTCTGTCATTTGATATTTGGATATTTCAAGACTAATTTTAGGCTAATTAATTACCCTAATTTGATTTTTTTTGCTCCACTCATTACAGAAAAAAACAAGATTTTTCGATTTTCGCCAAGTCGATGATGCAATCATTTCAAATTATAATTTTTTGACGATTTAACTTGTCAAACCGATGATACTCATCGCTGGATCAATGAAATGTCCATGTTGGAATGTTTTATCGACGTTTTTTTAAAAAAAACCTGTGGCTTTGCTGGCTTCGGGCGAACTCAGCAGAGCAATTTTTTCAAAAACATTATTTTTCTGTCATTTGATATTTGGATATTTTAAGACTAATTTTAGGCTAATTAATTACCCCAATTTGATTTTTTTTGCTCCACTCATTACAGAAAAAAAACAAGATTTTTCGATTTTCGCCAAGTCGATGATGCAATCATTTCAAATTATAATTTTTTGACGATTTAACTTGTCAAACCGATGATACTCATCGCTGGATCAATAAAATGTCCATGTTGGAATGTTTTATCGACGTGTTTTTAAAAAAAACCTGTGGCTTTGCTGGCTTCGGGCGAACTCAGCAGAGCAATTTTTTCAAAAACATTATTTTTCTGTCATTTGATATTTGGATATTTCAAGACTAATTTTAGGCTAATTAATTACCCTAATTTGATTTTTTTTGCTCCACTCATTACAGAAAAAAACAAGATTTTTCGATTTTCGCCAAGTCGATGATGTAATCATTTCAAATTATAATTTTTTGACGATTTAAGTTGTGGAACCGATGATACTCATCGCTGGATCAATGAAATGTCCATGTTGGAATGTTTTATTCGACGTTTTTTAAAAAAAACCTGTGGCTTTGCTGGCTTCGGGCGAACTCAGCAGAGCAATTTTTTCAAAAACATTATTTTTCTGTCATTTGATATTTGGAATTTGGATATTTTAAGACTAATTTTAGGCTAATTAATTACCCCAATTTGATTTTTTTTGCTCCACTCATTACAGAAAAAAACAAGATTTTTCGATTTTCGCCAAGTCGATGATGCAATCATTTCAAATTATAATTTTTTGACGATTCAACTTGTCAAACCGATGATACTCATCGCTGGATCAATGAAATGTCCATGTTGGAATGTTTTATTCGACGTTTTTAAAAAAAAAACCTGTGGCTTTGCTGGCTTCGGGCGAACTCAGCAGAGCAATTTTTTCAAAAACATTATTTTTCTGTCATTTGATATTTGGATATTTCAAGACTAATTTTAGGCTAATTAATTACCCTAATTTGATTTTTTTTGCTCCACTCATTACAGAAAAAAACAAGATTTTTCGATTTTCGCCAAGTCGATGATGCAATCATTTCAAATTATAATTTTTTGACGATTCAACTTGTCAAACCGATGATACTCATCGCTGGATCAATGAAATGTCCATGTTGGAATGTTTTATTCGACGTTTTTAAAAAAAAACCTGTGGCTTTGCTGGCTTCGGGCGAACTCAGCAGAGCAATTTTTTCAAAAACATTATTTTTCTGTCATTTGATATTTGGATATTTTAAGACTAATTTTAGGCTAATTAATTACCCTAATTTGATTTTTTTTGCTCCACTCATTACAGAAAAAAACAAGATTTTTCGATTTTCGCCAAGTCGATGATGTAATCATTTCAAATTATAATTTTTTGACGATTTAAGTTGTCGAACCGATGATACTCATCGCTGGATCAATAAAATGTCCATGTTGGAATGTTTTATCGACGTTTTTTAGAAAAAATAATATGTCATTTGATATAGTGATACATCAAGACTAATTTTAGGCTTATAAATTACCCTCATTCAATTTTTTCTGTACCACACATTACAAAAAAAATTAGGTTAGATTAAGCGATTTCCGATTATTATAGCTTCAGGCATATATCTCAAATGATGCACTTCCCGCCAAATAAAATTCCATTTCTGATATCCTGCGATGCATCGAAATAGTCGACAACATCTATTTCATCAGCTTAGATCACGTGCTCCAAATGAATCGGCAACATAGCAATACCATTCATTAGTCGAACTCATCCTTCGAGGGTAGCAGAAGGCAGAAGCAGACAAAGACAGCAGATTGTTTTTTATTTGCTTGTATGCCTCGCTGTATTCTCTAAGTGTTTAGTCGTGAATAATTCGATCAAAAATGGAAATTCGGAGACCAGGAAGACCTGCCAAAATAGCCAGAGAAGATGTCATAGACATTTTCCTTAAAAACAAGGAAATAATATACAATAAAGAACGTAAAACAATTTCGAAAAAATCAACCATTTGGGAAGACCTATCGTCTGAATTGGGAGAGAAAATTTCGCCGCGGTCACTTTATTCTATGGCGTGCAATAAAGTTATCATTCAGAAATTATTTCCTTTGGAAAACCAGGATAGCCTTATGAGTTCTGATGACCTCGGTTCTGAACAAGATATTTCAGAAATAAATAAAATATCAAGTGAAGTATCCCAATGCCTGAATAACAGTGACACCCTCGGTGTTACAAGAGGTTTTGCTAAATTCAATCTTTATGTACCAAGAGAGGAATTTGGTGATTTAATCGAAGTGAAATTTTTTAAACGGCATGATGCCTTCAGAAAAAAAAAATATACTCGTTTCATTAAACGTTTGAAATACGGCTTATGGCAAAATTGGTTAACAAACGAATTGTGGAAACAAGCCAAAATTAAATGCGGTTTCAATTTTCATTACCATCACGTGAACACGGATGCTACGTGTGGTACCACAAAAGGTAAGCAATTAGTTTTGTAAGTAAAATATACGGATTGTCTCAATGCTGGATCAACATATACAAGGTGAAAGAAAAAAGTCTGAAATCCAATTAAAAAATATCAAACACAGTTTGAATTCTTACGCCGAAACCGATCTGTAGGTTGTCAAGAGTTCTCGATGTAAACTTTGCCACGTCTTTAGGAAGAAAGGGTCAATTTAGTCAGCTTTGTCTTCGTCTCAGTCTCAGTCTTTGTCCTAATTTTAGTCTTTAAGCCAAGTTGAATCCATGCATTTACATAAGAGCATTTATACAACAATTTTTGTCTTAGTCTCAAGTCTTCGTCCTAAATACGTGACCTTGAGAGTTCCTAATTTTCAACTTTATGTTTAGGACTAAGACCACGGAGTCAGTGCGCATACTCCCCATTCCAGAGTAACCACAGAAATATAATGTGTGAACCGTCTGTGACGATTTTTGGCAAATTTGAGAATGTAGAATAGTGCAAAGATCATTCATTCATTCAAATACACATTATTATCCATACATGTTTTCACCTTTTCAAGTAATGAATATTTGTTTATATTGATGTCATTGTCTTAATGCCTTAGTATCTTGAGTTGTATAAATAGTCATGTCCTTATTCCTTAAGACAAAGACTGAAGACTGGGATTGAGACTGAGACTTAAGATAAAGACAAGGATGACTAAATAGACCCAAAGAAACATTTGCGATCTGAATTCACAGTGTGAATCGTTGCATGGACTCTACGACTACGATCAGATATAATCCTTGAGTATATAATTCAATGTACTGCCTAGTATTAGCCAGGAAAGTAGTTGTTTTCCGCTCATGGTCTACCAGTCATTCAAATTCAAGTATTTTTCAATTGGAGTACTCTCTTTTTCTTTCAATTTTTGGTCCATTTCATGGCTTTTCATCTTACAAAAGTATACAAGGTGAATCAATCTGAATTCGTCTGACTAGAATGGCAGTATCTCGGGCAGTACGATAACTTTTCTGATAATAATAATTTTTAGCCAGGCCTATGTAGGTACACCAATATGGACTACATTATTTGTGCGCCATGCAATATTCAATTGCAATGTTGAATTCTTTCACGAATATTGATATTATATAAAACAAAATTTAATTTCTATTGATATTAACCATTTATGTTTATCCCACTGCAATTAACCAAGTGGAAAAGACTCGGAAAAATTTTAGCCGTTGTGGTCGTCGGTGGCACAGACGATGTCGTTGGTATTTCATTTTGTACAATAGGAATCGTTTGGTGTAATTTTTTTTCGTTGTTTTAACGTTTTACCCATCTCAAATTGCATGTGAAATAGTATATAATACACCTCAGGACTAAAGTATTTTTGAATCCCTCGACAAACGGCTGTAAACTTTTTGTCTGGGGATTTAAAATACCACTTTAGTCCTGAGGTGTATAATGTACCATTTAGTTTGACATCGATATCAAAAAGGAGTGTCAAATAGTCAAAGATTCACTTCATTTCCATTGTTAAGTATACTATAGAAACAAGTCCCTATTTTACAAGAATATCAATTGCAACCGGAAGTTATTATAATATTCAAAACGCACTTGAAAAAACGCAAATACATGTAGGTAATCGATTGATCGATTTCCTGAATGAATAATCCGTTAATTTTAGGTACATGTAACTGTGGTGGTGAAATTGCTTGCAAATTCACTCAGATACAAGAACGCATTCAGATTGAGTGTTCTTACAAAGAAGGGGAAGGTAAATGTGGTAAAAGATATTTAAGAAATCCAATTAGAACCGAGTTGGCTAAAGAATTGAAGATTCGATCTGCAATGGTTGCACGATCTGAAACAGCTGATCAACTCATGGAAGAAGGAGATTTTGAGCCTCCACATCTTTATTCTTTGAATATATTGCATAAAGCGAAACAAGAAATTATTGCGTCAGAATATGTGCACAAAGATCCATTGATGGCTCTTAGTTTTTTGAAAGTGGGTTCTTTGCAAGGCTCTATTCATAATATAGGAATGGATCCATTTTATGTGCATTTTTGGAGTTCACATCAATTGCACGTGTATCGATCATCGATGAGAAGTGGACATGTCACTCTTTCAATCGATGCCACTGGGGGAATAGTCAGAAAAATTGTGAAACCAAATGGAAGTATTTCTAATAATATATTCCTATACAACACCGTGGCATCAACTGAACACAATCACTACCCACTTTTTCATATGCTCAGTGAGAGTCACAATACAAATGCCATTACATTTTGGATAGGTGAATGGTGTCGAATGAATATTCCTGTTCCGAAAGAGATAGTCTGTGATTCATCGAAAGCCCTTCTAACTGCCATTGTGAGAGCATTCACAGGTTTCTTGACGATCGAAGATTATGCTAATGCATTAATTCATCTCAAGCTACATTGTTACGTACGTTTGGATGTTGCACATTTCATCAAAATGTACGTGAATTTTTTGAAAGATATCAAAAGCAAAGCTGTGAAAACTCTATATTTGTCTTGCATCGGACAAATGATATTATGCGAAGATGTAGAATCAGCTGCAGACATTCTGCTGTCAATACTGATAATTTCTAGATGTAAGACAAACGGAAAATTGATTAACGGACAAGATACACAATGCACAACTCATAAAAAAAAATTGAAACAGTTTCTGGATCCGAAAAACGACGAGACTGAGGCTAATTCAGATATCAACTTAGAAGAGACGATATTCGATTCCACTGAATATCACAATGAGTGGTCGAAATGGGCTATAGATATTGATATACAGGCTAGGAATATCGCCTCAACAGAAAATGGAGATGACGACAACGCTCATTACTTTCCTGAACTGGCAGATAGGTTGATTAATGACATGAAATGGTTACCTCTCTGGTCATCCATTTATCGGATTCGTTTTGGATTTGGAAGGCATCCTGCGACCAGTGCTCCATCCGAAATTGAATTCAATTTGGTCAAAAATCATGTATTTAAACTATTTCCGAAGCCTGTGAGGGCAGATGTATTCGTTGAAACGTATGTGAAATACCTCAGTGGAAAAATAAAAATTATTGATGCCTCCATTAAATTATTAAAAGATGACCAATGTTCAGAAAAGCAACAGGATTTGAAAGAAGTTCAACAGCTAATAAAAGAAAAAACGCAAGTTCTCAACGACATAACGAATGCAAGAGTTTGTGAAGATAACATATCTAACAGAGATACAAATGATGAAGCAATATCTGCCTCCATATCTGCACTGGAAGAAATCGAGAATTGGAGAGGATTAGCATCAGAGCGATCGAAAACCAAATCACGTTATTTGCAACGAAATCCTGAAACATATGATAAGATCATGTTGCCATCGGAGAACGAGAAGTTAACAAAAATTCCGATAATGAAAAATGGGAATAATCCATATCTGCAGGTAACTATGGATTGCTAGTACAAAATATTTATCATGATGGCCAATATTATAGTAATATAGCTGGACTTGTTTCACCTACTTTTATCATCAACAACGGATTAAGGATAATTATTTTGGATTTGACAATATTTGCGTCACGACCGAGGGGTAAACCGCGGTGGAATTCTAGTGTACAAACATATGAAATTCCTTGGAAATTCTTGGAATTCTTTGGAGTTCCTCGTATTCTAATTCTGGAATTCTGATGTACGAACATTTGGAATTCCTTGGATTCTAATTCTGGAATTCTAATGTACGAACATTTGGAAAGTTCTTGGAATTCCTTGAAATTCCTCGAAAATTGAAGTTTGGTGTACACAATTTTGAGCGCGGTTTACCCCTCGGTCACGACTCTGCAGATTCAGATACTCGCTCAGATACTGTCACATCACGCTGATTAGTTTTGCCGGGTCGCAACCATTTCTCAACACCAGTAATTACTTGATACCATGAGTTATGTGAGTAAACGAAGCGATCTGAGAATGGCGGCTCTACAATGCACTAGAAATGTAGGATAATTATCAATCTTTTCATTGTTATTTACTTAGTTGTCGCCCGATGTTGCTAAAAAGTGCCTTCTTATTGTTCAGATATTCACGAGGATATTCATCATGTATTGAAAATAATTGCATTCATTGTTTCCATGCAATCATTTATTTTATATCGATTGCAGTACCTACCCATATTTTTTATATTTTCTCGTTGTCTGCCTTCTACTCGGCCTTCTATATCTGCTCATAATGTTGATAAAAAGTTCGTGTAACCACTATCATTTCAGGCAGTGAAATATAAAAATAAAGAATATTCGTTCACGAACACGTGCGCCTTCGACAGTTTGGTGCAAATATTTCTGGTAGGAGTTTGCGACAATCCTCATCTTAGGGAACTGTTCATGGGACTAAAGGAAAGTATGAAATTTGCAGAACTTGTCATATATATCATGAACAAGGGTGTTGGTCAACATGCCTATAGATTAAGAGCAGATATTTTAATTGATTTGTTCAAAACGACCACGCATACATCATTGATGCAGAATAAATACATAGTCAATTGCGAGTCTAATGTTGTAACATTAGTTTGCAATATTTTTGGAGAATTTCCCAGTATTCAGGAGTCGACGACTTGTAATGAAGGATGTCCTCCAAAAATAAGGAATGTAAGAGTTGTAAGCGTCGATCCGTCATTCATGACAACGAGTGCATTCCAGAACATTCTATCAGAATTGGCTTCAGTAGAACCTCGTCCTTGTTCTAGAAAGGAGGGATGTTCGGGAACAGCACAGACGACACTTGCTCACACAGGTAATGTGGCAATACTAATAATTGTCATTCAGGTTTCAATTAAATTATTTGTTAAATACTGCTTTGTTGAATTTGGAAGTAAGTGTAAGGATTCATAAGGAAATTGTGGGAATTTGAAAATAATTACCTATGCGATGATAAGTTGTAACAGTACTTCAGTATTGAGAATAGTTAATACGAATACAAATTATGAGATGATATTTGATTTTTAGGAAAGATAGTTTTTGTGGAACCAATCGATTTCGGGTTGGAACAACCCTCATTGATATTGGAAAAAATTGGCAAACAGTTCAAGAACCCTTGTGATGTCATACAAAATAATACGAATTTCCAATTTCTGGGTTTGGTGGACTACAAAAATCCCCCAATAACAACGAGGCGATCGAATGACGCTGTAATGGGGCATTACACTGCCATTACATTAAGAAATATTAATTTTTATTACGAATATAATGATTTGATAGATAAACCGAAAAAAATTCTTTCCAATTTCAAGAGTCATCCCCATCTATTGGTTTATTTGCGGATGTAGATTTTCATAGCTTTCAAACACAAATATTGGATACTTTTGCTGATGAAAAACTTGAGTCTATGAAAACTCCGGGTGTCCCAGTATACATGTTCCAATGGATTCTCTCAGCCATTTCAAAAGATAAAAATTTTGAAATTTCATGATCTCCTATATTCTTTCGAGGAACCTTCAACTGAGAAAAAAAATTTAAAGTCACTCTAACTTTTTTATGTGTGATACATAGTTGGAAAGGTTATTTTGAGTAGAAATAAAAAATTGCAAAAAATATACAGGGTGCTATTGGAAATAAAAAAGTAACCGGAAGTGACTTCAATTTTTGTTTTTATCAGTTAAAGGTTCCTTGAACGAATTCCAAATTCTTATCTTTTGAAATGGCTGAGATAATCCATCGGAACAGGTATACTGCGACACCCGGTATAGTAATATTTACTTTCTTGGATATTTTATGTTGTTTTACTTATCTAATGAAGTTTTGTTTATTTTATTGAATATATTTTATATTTATCATGAAGATTTTTTTGTTCCAATGGATTCGAGATTGTATATTTCATGTATATTTAACTAATAAAATGAGGTTTCGTTTACTTTGATGGATGGATTTTATATTTTACCTATTTCATATTATAATGAGGATTTTTTAATGGATTCGAGATTCTATGTTATATGTTTTATGCAATTAAGTTTTGTTTATTTCACAATAATTCACGTATAAGATCATTTATTTCTCGAATTGAAATATGTTTATTAAATTTCAAAAGTTTCTACCCCACGAAAATATCAATGACACCCGAGATGACACTATACGTACTTTTCAACATATAGATCCTTCCTCAGATATCCCTTCATATTCGATAATTCAAAAGCGCCCAACTTCTACTATGAACTAATTCGACAAGCTAACCTGGATTATTCAAAAGGATTGATCATCTGTAGTTTTTACATGAGTAGGTAAGACATACTCTGAGTTGAATCGTCAAAAAATTATAATTTGAAATGATTGCATCATCGACTTGGCGAAAATCGAAAAATCTTGTTTTTTTCTGTAATGAGTGGAGCAAAAAAAATCAAATTGGGGTAATTAATTAGCCTAAAATTAGTCTTGAAATATCCAAATATCAAATGACAGAAAAATAATGTTTTTGAAAAAATTGCTCTGCTGAGTTCGCCCGAAGCCAGCAAAGCCACAGGTTTTTTTTAAAAACACGTCGATAAAACATTCCAACATGGACATTTTATTGATCCAGCGATGAGTATCATCGGTTTGACAAGTTAAATCGTCAAAAAATTATAATTTGAAATGATTGCATCATCGACTTGGCGAAAATCGAAAAATCTTGTTTTTTTCTGTAATGAGTGGAGCAAAAAAAATCAAATTGGGGTAATTAATTAGCCTAAAATTAGTCTTAAAATATCCAAATATCAAATGACAGAAAAATAATGTTTTTGAAAAAATTGCTCTGCTGAGTTCGCCCGAAGCCAGCAAAGCCACAGGTTTTTTTTAAAAAAACGTCGATAAAACATTCCAACATGGACATTTCATTGATCCAGCGATGAGTATCATCGGTTTGACAAGTTAAATCGTCAAAAAATTATAATTTGAAATGATTGCATCATCGACTTGGCGAAAATCGAAAAATCTTGTTTTTTTCTGTAATGAGTGGAGCAAAAAAAATCAAATTAGGGTAATTAATTAGCCTAAAATTAGTCTTGAAATATCCAAATATCAAATGACAGAAAAATAATGTTTTTGAAAAAATTGCTCTGCTGAGTTCGCCCGAAGCCAGCAAAGCCACAGGTTTTTTTTAAAAAACGTCGAATAAAACATTCCAACATGGACATTTCATTGATCCAGCGATGAGTATCATCGGTTTGACAAGTTAAATCGTCAAAAAATTATAATTTGAAATGATTGCATCATCGACTTGGCGAAAATCGAAAAATCTTGTTTTTTTCTGTAATGAGTGGAGCAAAAAAAATCAAATTAGGGTAATTAATTAGCCTAAAATTAGTCTTGAAATATCCAAATATCAAATGACAGAAAAATAATGTTTTTGAAAAAATTGCTCTGCTGAGTTCGCCCGAAGCCAGCAAAGCCACAGGTTTTTTTTAAAAAACGTCGAATAAAACATTCCAACATGGACATTTCATTGATCCAGCGATGAGTATCATCGGTTTGACAAGTTAAATCGTCAACAAATTATAATTTGAAATGATTATATCATCGACTTGGCGAAAATCGAAAAATCTCGTTTTTTTCTGTAATGCGTGGAGCAAAAAAAATCAAATTAGGGTAATTAATTAGCCTAAAATTAGTCTTGAAATATCCAAATATCAAATGACAGAAAAATAATGTTTTTGAAAAAATTGCTCTGCTGAGTTCGCCCGAAGCCAGCAAAGCCACAAGTTTTTTTTAAAAAAACGTCGATAAAACATTCCAACATGGACATTTTATTGATCCAGCGATGAGTATCATCGGTTTGACAAGTTAAATCGTCAAAAAATTATAATTTGAAATGATTGCATCATCGACTTGGCGAAAATCGAAAAATCTTGTTTTTTTCTGTAATGAGTGGAGCAAAAAAAATCAAATTGGGGTAATTAATTAGCCTAAAATTAGTCTTGAAATATCCAAATATCAAATGACAGAAAAATAATGTTTTTGAAAAAATTGCTCTGCTGAGTTCGCCCGAAGCCAGCAAAGCCACAGGTTTTTTTTAAAAAAACGTCGATAAAACATTCCAACATGGACATTTCATTGATCCAGCGATGAGTATCATCGGTTTGAGAAGTTAAATCGTCAAAAAATTATAATTTGAAATGATTGCATCATCGACTTGGCGAAAATCGAAAAATCTTGTTTTTTTCTGTAATGCGTGGAGCAAAAAAAATCAAATTAGGGTAATTAATTAGCCTAAAATTAGTCTTGGAATATCCAAATATCAAATGACAGAAAAATAATGTTTTTGAAAAAATTGCTCTGCTGAGTTCGCCCGAAGCCAGCAAAGCCACAGGTTTTTTTTAAAAACACGTCGATAAAACATTCCAACATGGACATTTTATTGATCCAGCGATGAGTATCATCGGTTTGACAAGTTAAATCGTCAAAAAATTATAATTTGAAATGATTGCATCATCGACTTGGCGAAAATCGAAAAATCTTGTTTTTTTCTGTAATGAATGGAGCAAAAAAAATCAAATTGGGGTAATTAATTAGCCTAAAATTAGTCTTAAAATATCCAAATATCAAATGACAGAAAAATAATGTTTTTGAAAAAATTGCTCTGCTGAGTTCGCCCGAAGCCAGCAAAGCCACAGGTTTTTTTTTAAAAAACGTCGATAAAACATTCCAACATGGACATTTCATTGATCCAGCGATGAGTATCATCGGTTTGACAAGTTAAATCGTCAAAAAATTATAATTTGAAATGATTGCATCATCGACTTGGCGAAAATCGAAAAATCTTGTTTTTTTCTGTAATGAGTGGAGCAAAAAAAATCAAATTAGGGTAATTAATTAGCCTAAAATTAGTCTTGAAATATCCAAATATCAAATGACAGAAAAATAATGTTTTTGAAAAAATTGCTCTGCTGAGTTCGCCCGAAGCCAGCAAAGCCACAGGTTTTTTTTAAAAAACGTCGAATAAAACATTCCAACATGGACATTTCATTGATCCAGCGATGAGTATCATCGGTTTGACAAGTTAAATCGTCAAAAAATTATAATTTGAAATGATTATATCATCGACTTGGCGAAAATCGAAAAATCTCGTTTTTTTCTGTAATGCGTGGAGCAAAAAAAATCAAATTAGGGTAATTAATTAGCCTAAAATTAGTCTTGAAATATCCAAATATCAAATGACAGAAAAATAATGTTTTTGAAAAAATTGCTCTGCTGAGTTCGCCCGAAGCCAGCAAAGCCACAGGTTTTTTTTTAAAAAACGTCGATAAAACATTCCAACATGGACATTTCATTGATCCAGCGATGAGTATCATCGGTTTGACAAGTTAAATCGTCAAAAAATTATAATTTGAAATGATTATATCATCGACTTGGCGAAAATCGAAAAATCTTGTTTTTTTCTGTAATGAGTGGAGCAAAAAAAATCAAATTAGGGTAATTAATTAGCCTAAAATTAGTCTTGGAATATCCAAATATCAAATGACAGAAAAATAATGTTTTTGAAAAAATTGCTCTGCTGAGTTCGCCCGAAGCCAGCAAAGCCACAGGTTTTTTTTAAAAAACGTCGAATAAAACATTCCAACATGGACATTTCATTGATCCAGCGATGAGTATCATCGGTTTGACAAGTTAAATCGTCAAAAAATTATAATTTGAAATGATTACATCATCGACTTGGCGAAAATCGAAAAATCTTGTTTTTTTCTGTAATGAGTGGAGCAAAAAAAATCAAATTAGGGTAATTAATTAGCCTAAAATTAGTCTTGAAATATCCAAATATCAAATGACAGAAAAATAATGTTTTTGAAAAAATTGCTCTGCTGAGTTCGCCCGAAGCCAGCAAAGCCACAGGTTTTTTTTAAAAAACGTCGAATAAAACATTCCAACATGGACATTTCATTGATCCAGCGATGAGTATCATCGGTTTGACAACTTAAATCGTCAAAAAATTATAATTTGAAATGATTACATCATCGACTTGGCGAAAATCGAAAAATCTTGTTTTTTTCTGTAATGAGTGGAGCAAAAAAAATCAAATTAGGGTAATTAATTAGCCCAAAATTAGTCTTGAAATATCCAAATATCAAATGACAGAAAAATAATGTTTTTGAAAAAATTGCTCTGCTGAGTTCGCCCGAAGCCAGCAAAGCCACAGGTTTTTTTTTAAAAACGTCGAATAAAACATTCCAACATGGACATTTCATTGATACAGCGATGAGTATCATCGGTTCGACAACTTAAATCGTCAAAAAATTATAATTTGAAATGATTGCATCATCGACTTGGCGAAAATCGAAAAATCTTGTTTTTTTCTGTAATGAGTGGAGCAAAAAAAATCAAATTAGGGTAATTAATTAGCCTAAAATTAGTACTTGGATATCGTTATATTGAATCGCAAAAAAAAGTGAATTTTCAAAAATGGCTTTGCTGAGTTCGCCCGAAGCTAGCAAAGCCACAAGTTTTTCTATTAAGGGAGGGAGCAAAAAAAATAGGAATAGGGTAATAAATTAGCCTAAAATAAGCTCTACAATTTGGCTATTTCAAAACACCAAAATTATTGTTTTTCAAAAATGGCTCTGCTGAGTTCGGCCGAAGCTAGCGAAGCCACAGTTTTTTCTGTCAAAGAGAAGAGCAAAAAATTTGGGAATAGGGTAATAAATTAGCCTAAAATGAGCCTAAAATTATGTGATCTATCCCGAGTCGAAATTCGTGTGTGGCTTTGCTAGCTTCTTTAGTATTGGCAGAGGGGTATCTGGAGGACAGTATTGAATTGAGAAATAAAACGGCGCGTATGCTGTCTACTTTGCCATCAGAAGAAGCAGGCACCTCGACTGTAGTGAACAGCAACAGCACCACCCATAAAAAAGAAGAAATTGTTTCCAGCGGCGGAAGTAATTTTCAGGGAACATTTGAAAATTGTACAATTATTATTTGTAATGACGTGAATAAGGAAAATATATCTTAGTTTTCATTACATATAAACGTTTATAAGCAGTTCTTGTATCATTTTCACCTGTAAAAGGTAAGAGGGAGTTTTTGAACCTTAATATCCCAAGGGAGTTATGATCCTCATTATAGACATCGTAACTATGACGATATAAGCTTATAATGTCGCTGTCAGAAATAAAACGATTTACACACCAATTAAAAAATATTTTTGAAAGGAATTGAAAATAGGTCAACTGGATCTTATAAATATGGACTATAGGTATAATTATTTGCCCATTATTTGCTTGGGTATCCCGAATGTTTATGTCAATATTATCGATACACCGAAAGATGAACAAAAGTTTTGGCCTCGGTTTTGGCAGAGGGGGTCGTTCATACAGTTACACGTCATCATGAAACACCTCATTTGAAAGGTCTCCGAATATAGCCTCCAAGGTCTCCAGATTTGATTCCATAAAACTTTTTCAAGAGGGTATCGAGAGGATACTTGTGTAGAGCAAAGTTTATCACCTTCGAAAGCGAATTTTATAACTGCATGATGTCAGCATTTCAATGCTTTGACATTTGACAATCTCTCTCTCAACACAAGGTAGATTTCACAATAAAACATCGTCACTGATGCGCCCAAGTTGAATTGCTCGACGTGGTTGAATAAAAACTTCCCCGAGGAGTGGCATCAAAAATAATAATCCGCTTTTCACCTCTCGCGATGCAAAATCCTCGTAAGCCTTCTTGTACGATCGTGTACGATTTTCTTTTGTAGCGTCGCATCGGCTCTGAATAGGCATGAAAAATGGGCTGAAACGACTTAAGTTGCATCCAGGAACGAATGAATTATTTAGATATTCTTGATCATTTACCGTGCAGTCGGAATGTATTCATGATTTACATGCGATTCAGGTGAAAGATTCAAAATTATTGTCTCCTGATGTAATGAATCTGAAAATGTCCTAGCATCTCTGATGACTGGAGGTTAGACAATGTATAAAATTCAAATTCAAAATACTTGTTCAAAAATTGAAGCTTCAGATTTCTTCTTATAATTTTGAAACCAACTTTATGTATATTAAGCATGAACATGATTACTACCAATGTGAAATTAGTTTGCCTTTTGAACTGAATGACTCCTTTATTTTCCTTTCCCCAAATTTCACCTTGCTTCTACGCCTATGCCCAGGAGCGTTTTGGCCCCCCCCTCCTCCACTATAACAAGGATTAAATAGCGCATGAACTCTCTTGAGAAAGTACAAAAATGGGAAGCTCTCAGCGTAAATGAGACGAGATATTCCGAAAAGTGGGAAGCAATCCATATCAGCGAAGAATGTTTCCAATCAGAGAGGAAGCTGAACATCAATCAAAATTATTTCCTTGGATAATGGGTAATATTTTTCATCTTGAAACTCGCTTTCAAATCTCCAGGAATTAAATTATAATAAGCCACTCTTTGCTGACTGAAGCAAATACGGAATTTGTTAGAAGAAGCTCAAATTATATACAATTTTATATACCGGGTGTAACAGGATCATGGTACACTCCCATGTATTCCTTTAGTTTCACGTTTTGACATGTAAATGGAATTTCTTCGGTACTAACTTCCGAATTTCAAATGGAAAACTCTGTGTTATTGCATTTTCGAATTCTGCATGATTTTCTGATTTCAATGACACCAAATAAGAGCGACATTTCTAACATTATTATCTGTTTTCATTTTCATGATTTATTATGACATTATGTTAATGTTTTTGAATGAAAACATTTTTTAAGGAACCATACTGGTACCGTGGTACCAATCGTTAGTATAATCAGCATTTTATTCATGAAATGCCATATTGTGCACCAAAATAACTATTTGTTGAATTCAATCTATCGATTTGAGAACTGCCCTTAAGAAAATGTTGAAAAAAATTATTTTTATTCACCGGGACTCCCGACATACAGTAGATGAGAATGACATTGACGACTTATTTTTAAAGCATTATTTTTAGTACACAAAACTGTCTATCAGCAATTCAAACACAAGTATAAATAGCTGACATTTTTCAAAATGCAGCCAATCATAGTGACACTTATTTTTTCAAAAACCACCTCCTATTCTATTGTTCAAATGTTTGTGGATAACAGGATATGGACAAACAAAACAAAGACGTGATTGTTTGTGTCTATTTGGAGTACAAAAGAGAAATATCCTTCATTACGAATTTTCACGATTTGTGCTTCAGATTTTATTTTTTAACTCAACAGATTCGCATTAAATATTTTGACCTCGCGTTTTTTGCGATAAGTACCGATCTACCTATAACATTTTCATTTATGGATGACGAAATATACAAAAACTAGTCGTCCTTGTGGTTTGAACGGAGATTGTCCCCGATTCGCGTGATAGTGAAGTTGACGATCGCTAATTACAAAAATAAAACATCGAAAGCGAGTCATAGACTTCACGTAATCGTACAATGTTGCCTCGTCATGTCCACAAAAATTTCCATCAATTTTATCAAACAACTGTATTGGGTGTATCATTTTGGGGCAGCAATTTTCAAAAAGACCGCATTCATTATTTTTGGTGTCGATATTATTTTCAACATTTCATCTTCCACAAGATGTCCCTGTCACTACGCTATTTTGTCGCACGCGTTGTTTGGAGTACGACAAGCGAAGCGAGGAGTGCTCCAATTGAACAAGTGCTACAACGTGTCTTATAAAACGTGTGTCATATGCTATTTTTTCTATTTTGAATTGATTTGAAGAAAAAAATGGATTCAATATCGATAAATAACAGAAACATCTTCGATTGGTAACAATGATGACATTGAAATAATTAAAATCTGACGCACAAGCGTAAAGCCCAGTTTACAGTTGAGTGATTTTGATTATTGCAATACCAGCGGTGAAAAATTCAATGTTCATTCATAGCATTATATTGTCAATGTGATTTACCAAGTAGATAGGTACCGAATCGTATAATTTGTTCAGTTTTCTTTGCTGCAATGTCATCCGACGATGAAATGGTAGATTCTAGTCCGAGGGGGTGATCACGGCCAAAAAACGTGTACACTAAACTTCCTATGCGCCCGAACTTCCCAAACTTCCCCGAACTTCCTCGGACTTCCTCGAACTTCCCAAACTTCCTCAAACTTTCTCGGACTTCCCCGAACTTCCTCGGACTTCCTCGAACTTCCCAAACTTCCTCGAACTTCCTCGAACCCGATACAGGGTACAATTTTTATGAATGGTGTTCCGAAACTATTGTGCCAAATCGAAACGAAAGATCCCCTCGAAATCTAAGATATCCATTCTCAAATATAGTCTATTGCAAATTCGCTTCATCTCCGAACAATTGTCTGATTATGTATGTATTTTTCTTAAATGTATATTGAAAACGCTTGTTTTTTCTGGATTCAAACAAGTTTACATCCATTACTCCGAGTATTATTCAGAATTCAATGATGAGAAAATTTGAATATGAATGATTTTTTTCTATTTTCACCATAACAAAAATTAGAAAAAAAGGGACCATGGACTTGCTTGCTTACCATAATTAGAGAGCTGATTCCATCGATCTATCACACTTGGAGTCAAGCGGGAATGATTTGAAATATCGAGATTTTAAAACATATTATACGTAATCCGTTTTTATCAATAACGAATAGTTCCGATACAAAAACTTTCTAAATTTGAAAAATTTGAATTCTCACACTTTATAATATCTATGTTGGTAATCATTTCAGCTAGACATCAAGTATGATGGATTGATGATATAAGATCTTCAATGAAAATCTGAAAATGCAATCAAATACAGGGTACCTATTCCATTTGAAAACAAAACTTCGATCTTTTTGTTTTGTAACACACTGTATAGCTCAAAATAATTGACCAGTTGATACTGAAGGTAATTCACGACAGTTAAGATTTTCTTGAGGACTGAAATTCCATACAATAGCAAGTACTTCAAACAAAAATCGAACAATTTTTTTACTTTCTAATTCACCCTTTAATTGTGGCTAAAGATATACATTTTTTTACCAAATTTCTACTAGAATTATATTGTTTTCCTTATGTCAAAGTTTACAGAATTGATGTCCTGTTATAACGAGACATTTTTTGAGATTGAAATAATTAATTTTTCAATCAAACTGAATATCACAGTCTCAATACTCAAGGATATTACGTGGGTATGCGATAGAAAAGAGAATTGTGGTGGATAGAAGTTCGAAAATATACGACAATGAACGATATGACTACGAATTCCATCAGACTTCCTCGAACTTCCTTCGAACTCCCTCAGACTTCCCCGAACTTCCTTCGAACTTCCTTGTGCCTGTACACCAAACTTCCCACGTGATCACCCCCTCGTTC
This sequence comes from Chrysomela aeneicollis, assembly GCA_029955515.1. Lineage (NCBI taxonomy): Eukaryota > Metazoa > Arthropoda > Insecta > Coleoptera > Chrysomelidae > Chrysomela > Chrysomela aeneicollis. The sequence continues at coordinate 25,950,982 of JARUHQ010000005.1, forward strand.
TAGCCCTTCAGAAGTATGCAATTTAGGTTTGATAAAAGAAAATAATAGTATTCCGTTAGTAGTACTGAACAATTGTTCAAATATTACCATCAATAATTATTTTCCAATATTTCATAAATACAGACCAAAATGTATCCAAATATTTTTGTTAAATGTTCAATAAAAGTTGTTCTCTTTGTGTGATACATCTTTCTTATATGCCTCTTCATGCAATTGGATTGGTTTCCTGTAAAAATGATTTGCAAGTAGGTAATACAGTCATGCAAAATTGAAATCCGACATACCTAACCTGTATATGTTTTTCATGTAGGTCGTCGGAAAAGTATAGTGTACAACTCGTGCGGAAATTGGATATTTCATACGAGTTTGACAAGATGATGAACCAGGAGCCGTAGGAGTATGAAATATCCTATTTTCCGCAATAGTTGCAAAATATACTATTTTAGGTTTGCATGCGTATACAATAACCCACCAACTATTGTGATCTCGATTGTGATCAATGCAAATGTATTCGAAAATAGGTCAAGGAAAAGGTATAAAAAAATGAGTAGTTTATTGTTATGATCCACAGGATTATCCTCGGGATTATCCACAAAATGTTTCAGCCATACATATACTTATTGATTTTCTCACGATTTTGATAATGCTAAATCGAAAAAATGTAACCAAATCATTGAAAGTCTGCAGTAGCATCGATCAATATTATGTTCTCCATAGATTTGTGAAAATTTACTGAGAACGAAAATATTACCTATATTTTTCCATAAATGGTGGCAACATTGTTAGACATCGACTAACGCGTGTATAATAGGACATCGACTCATGTTAATTTTACCTCATTGGGTTTTGAATTATTCACCATTCGTTTTCGTCATTGACAGTCAGTTATCGATTTATATGGGTAAATAGGTGTTCGGACTGTGTGAGCATTGGCGTAGCTATCGGGAGTTTTCAAAGAGGAGATAATAGCCGGTGAGCTAATCCAATCAACGCGACTTTATAATTTCGTAAAATCAACTGGAAATATTGAGGAACTATACTGGCATCCCAATTGGGTGGATCAATTTCATAAAATGGTTATCACTGATTCTGCAAAGAAAGATAATTCGAGAAAGAATAAAGAAAAACATGTATAATATATAGTGAAAATGAAGTCATTCTGAAACACAAATGCCTCTGTTACGATACGCATTTTTTTTTATTCGGATGTTGGTACAGTCGAACTGTCAAATGAAAGTCAGAAGATAATAATAATAATAATAATAATTTTTATTCTCCAGAAGGACAATACAAGTATTGTATAGGAGTAGTCGTTCGTATAAATTAAGGGAAAACAAGGAAAACAGTAACAGTACATGATAACATCACTTAGTTGTAAAATTGTAACATGTATATAACATACAAAACACAGTAGAATTACTAGTACTTATATATAGTGCCTGAATAATCGTTCATTTATAGATATATCAAACATAATAAAAAACAATAAATAATATATGAACTATATGAAAACACTCAGTTAATTGTATAACAAGTATATAGTAACAGACAAAACACAGTCGATCTACTGATACTTGTTATAGTGCCTGATCAACTCTATAATAGCATCTTTCAATTAAAAATTGCTTAAGACATTTTTTAAAATGTGTGAGGGTTCGACTGTTTCTTACATTATCTGGTAATTTATTGAATAATAAAGGACCTAGAGAGTCAGGAGAGTCTTTGGATATTTGAACCCTAGAAAAAGGTATATTCAGTTGATTTTTTATTCTTGTGTCATGTTTATGAATACTAGATCTGGTTGAAAAGCTACTATAGTGACTAAATACATAAACACAAACTTCAAAGATGAAGAGTGATGGTAGCGTCAGAATTTTACAAGTTTTGAATACATCAACACAACTTTGTCGAGAGGTTAAGTTAAACATAACTCGAAGTATTCTCTTTTGCGCAACAAATACATCATTTACTCCTGAAGACCTTCCCCAAAAGCAGATGCCATATCGAAGTCTGGAGTCTACTTGGGCATAGTAGAGCATCAGCAACTGATCACTAGACAAAACTGATCTCAAATTACGCAATTGGTAGGAAACAGAATTCAGTTTATTGATTAAGATTTGACAGTGTTCTTTCCAGGAAATATGTTCGTCTATATATAAACCAAGAAATCGAGCAGTCTTATCCACTGACTGTATCTCACCGAAATTAACGACATCAACTTCTTTCTGTCTATTGTGAAAGCGTATACATTTAGTTTTATTTGTATTCAGATAAAGTGAGTTCGCTCTGAACCACTGATCCATATCAGAGGAAATTTTGTTACATTTCTTACTTATACATGATTCATCCTTATCTGATACAATAATTGAGGTGTCATCAGCGTAAATAATAATTGAGCCATTACAGATCTTTACAATATCGTTGATATAGAGTAAAAATAAGGTAGGACCTAGGACCGAACCCTGAGGAACTCCTATTTCCAAATATTCATTACACGATGACAAATGGTCACCGATAATGACATGATTCCTACGATTACTCAAAAAACTTTGTATCCATTCATGTGTGATACCACGGATTCCGTATCGAGACAGTTTACTCAATAAAATTCTGTGACTAATGCAATCGAATGCCCTGCTGAGGTCACAAAATACCCCAACAGGGCACTCACCAGCATCAATGCATTTAATGACGTTCATAACAAATGAGTGAATTGCAGTTGTCGTCGATTTATTTTGCACAAAACCGTGTTGGTTCTCTGTTATGATATTGAAATCCTTGAGAAAAGATAACAGTCTATTCAAGAATGATAATTCAAATATTTTGGAAAAAATAGAAGGTACCGTAATAGGTCTATAGTTACTTACTAGAGAAGAGTCACCTTTTTTATATACAGGTGTGATTTTACCAGTTTTCAGAGCTTGAGGGAATATTCCATTTGCGAATGATAAATTTATGAGGTGGACAAGTGGTGCCATAATGTGTTTAAGAACACGTTTTACGATTACATGGGGTATCTCATCTGATCCCGACGAAAATTTATTTTTCAATTTTCTATTGAGCATGACAAATAGTTCATATTCACTATAGGGAAGGAGGTAAAAAGACCGAGACTGTATTTCAATATTATTCAAATATTGATTAGCTACGTCTTCATCAGCAGATTCAATTTGTGATATTAGTTTAAGTGGTTCATTTTTGAAAAAACTGCTGAATATCTCAGAGATTTTTTCAGGTGACTCGAATATTTCATTGTCGTATTTTATAGAGGAGACTGATTGCTTTCGTGATTTATTGGTTAGTTCATTCACTACATTCCAAGCTGCCTTGGTAGGGTTGTCTGAATTGTTTATTTTCTGCTGAAAGTATTGTTTTTTCGAATTTTGTACTAAGTTTGTGTGCTTTTTCTTTTCTGCTCTATAGAAATTATTCAATAATGGGTGTTTGCCTTTGAGTGCGAACAGGTCCTTTAATTTTGTGCTGGAATTCCTAATATCGTCAGTGACCCATTTGCAATTGGGTTGTTTAGTTCGGTGACGTTTATATTGTTTAACTTTAGGAAAGTGTTTATCAAAATAGAACAGGAAAATGTTAAAAAAATATTGAAAGGCGCTATCCATATTTACCATGGTGAAAATGGATTCCCAAGTTTCATTACATATATCGAATTCAAATGTGGTTATTGCATTCTCAGAAAAATTTCGTTTGAATATATTGATGGATTTCGGCTCATCAACCGGAAGTCCGAAGTCAAGTAGGATCGATCGATGGTCAGAGAAATAGTTATCCGATACAAGGCATACCCCATCATCAAAATCATTACTGAATATATGATCAATTGTTGAGGCCCTACCTCCAAATGATATTCTGGTTGGCCACTTAACAAGTGACTTCATGTTAAAACAGTCCATCAAATTGGACAGTTTTTCAAAGTATCCTGAATTCGCTGATGAATCCATATTGAAATCTCCTGCCACAATAAAGGTGAAATTTGGTTTATATAGAAATTCAAGAATATCATATAATTTTTCAAGGAAAGCATCTGGATCCCCTTTGGGGAAAGGGGTTCTGTAAATACACAATATTATTGTAGGTCGATGGTTCAGCATACATGATATGCCACATATCTCGAAATGCTGCTCCAGACAATACCTCGATAGGTCTAAATCAACAGTATGTAAAATATTTCTTGATAATATTGCAACACCACCACCCTTCATCTGTGTTCTATTGAAGTAACTTGTCAAATGGAAGTCATAGAAACAGTATGACTGTAATGAGTAGTCAGACGACCACGTCTCTGTCAAACACAATATGTTAATATTAAAATCCTGTGTATCTAATAAAATATTGTTAAGTTAAGCCCAGCTTACTTTGAGTGATTTGGATTTGGTGATACTAGAAGTGAAAAAGTCAATGTGTTTAATTATTGTAGATTTCAATTCAGAGTGTGATTTGATTCGAATTAACCAATAAAAACAATAACAACATTGCATTTTTCATCGCTGATATCGCAAAATTCAAAATCGCTCAACAGTAAACTGGGCTTTACGCTTGTGCGTCAGATTTTAATTATTTCAATGTCATCATTGTTACCAATTGACCCTTCCCAGAAGAGAAAGTTATCATGGCGGATTTTGACATTTGACAGATTTAGGGAAAAATCTAGGGAAACATTTGTTACTTGACAGTTGAGAAAATAAGTGTTCCATGTCAAAATTGAATTGATGAAATGGAAACAAATGCAAATTCCAGAATATCGATATGGATATTTCTTAGAATTAAAAGGCACCACAACAGAGGATATTATTCTAGAATTTGGATTTGTTCACATTTCAAATCAATTTTGACATGGAACACTTATTTTGTCAACTGTTAAGTGTCAAATTTTTCCCTAGATTTTTCCCTAAATCTGTCAAATGTCAAAATCCGCCATGATAACTTTCTATTCTGGGAAGGGTCAATTGAAGATGTTTCTGTTACTTATCCTTGGAGCACTCCTCGCTTCGCTCATCGTACTCCAAACAACGCGTTCGACAAAAAAGCGTCTTATAAAACTTGTATCATAATATACGATTACTCGCATTGTACTAACTCTTTTTTGCTAGATGTGTAATGTCTATTCAGAAGCATCTGTGAGAATTCCATTCGGATCAGTTGGCAGGTTTTTCAGAATATAAGGTGATATTGAAAAGGTGTTCGCATCAGTTTAGGTTTCATGATTCCGCTCATGCTTCCCATCTTTCTTTGCGGTACACACTTGATGGTGTGATCTCATTCCGTTTGAAAAGATAAAGGCAGCAAAGTGGGTCAAGAGGTTAACTCGAATTTTCGATTGGTACGCATAGACATCATTTTCTACCTACGGCCTTGAAAGCGCCTGATATCCAAAGGTGTTTTGTAGGACATCAACAAAAGAAGTCGACGTATCAAACGCTATCACTTATCTGTGACAAGTGAATACATATTCACATTCAGTTACAAACGAAAAGTGAAAACCGATGTGAAAACACCCGACATCATTATCTTCAATTTAGATAATGAAAACCGAGATAGGTATCTGGAACCTGTCAGATGTTTTGGACAAAATTGGGGAAGAAGAGAAAGCGTTTTCAGTTTTGTGTTCGAAGAAGCCGAAATCATTTTTTTTTCACTTCCTGAAGTTTATTTTCTTTTTCTTCATAGAATTCAGCGGTGAATTTGGATTTGTGATAGGAAATAAAGATATGGTGAAACAAAAGCCGTATTTTGAAGTGCAATTATTCAAAACATTCATCAAGTAATACAGCTTCCTTTTCATTTACCCTCCGAAAATGATATGACAGGAAACTAAAACAAAATAATTAGTAAACTTTGAAGCAAAAATTCCAAAACCTATTCTCCCAATATCCTTTCACATTATATGTGTTTTTTTTCGTGTATTCAAAAATTTCACCACATGTATGGGACAAGCTACTGATTCCTATAATCCGAAGACTTGATTTTAAATTTTGTTTCGTACCACATTTCTTACTGAATAATTGGATCCTCTCACCTCCATCAAATCATTAAACTGTTTTCGTTTATAATTTCGACTTGTCAGCCGCGAAATTGGTAGCTGACAACATTTTTTGTTTGGGCAAAGCCACCTTCGAAACTATATGGTAATAATTATTTAGTGGCATTTTTCAATTTGGCGTCTGGAATATTCGATGTTGTTTTTTTGGACTGATGGATAAATTGCTCAATATAAAAATTTGATTATTTTTTGTGGAGTGTCTGGAGGTGACGGAAAACACGTTATTAGTAGCGTGAATATTTAAGAGTTGGTGTTCTGTTAGAATAGTGGATTGATTGTGAATTTTTCAGTAGTATTTATTTGAATTGATTTGTAACATTGACGATGTTGTTCATCTGATAGAAAATTGTTTCCATATCTCGAGTTATTTATTATAGACAAAAAAATGAACCTGTTGAACATCTAATTTATAGACATATTCTTCATGCGGGACAACTTCTTTCTTTCTAGTGTCTAGTTCATCATTAGGGAATTTCAAAAATTAGATTTCTCCTTGCAGTGTTCCCCAATAAATTTCGTGCTTAAATTGGGAGGCATTTGAAAAATCTGAGGATATTTTGGGAGTACGCAGATTTTGGAAAATATGCTTAGAGTGCAAAAAATACAGCTCAGCGAATAATGGTCGGCTATCATCAAGTCAGCCAAGTGGCTTAGGAATTTGGTAGACAGAAATAGAGAAAATGCTTAATCCAAAATTAATAATTCACTTGCACGTGTTCTGATTTTTTCATCGTATAAGTGGAATGGCAAAACTGCAATAGGTACTAAAAATATAATTGTAATGAAAAGAATTCGCATTCATTCGACAATTGAACATATCCGCAACGAAGCTCTTTGGGAATGAATGAAATGTTAGTAAATACTGAATGTTCATACGTAGTAATGAAATCATTTATACTCAGGGACCAAAATTATAGTTTGTTTAATTATTGTTACTCGTTTTAATGAGGATCATTCATCTAATGATTCACTACAACTTCAGTCGGTACAGACTACAGGTTTATTTATTATGAGTTACCATCCCCTTTTCATCGTTATTATTACCGATATCGACAGAATTCAGTGCTCGATTCAGGGTATACAAAAATTAAGAGTTTTTTCCCTATTTGTGTTGCTTTGATGAACAAAAGATCTTATAGGTCGAGGTGCTTATATATGGAAAGTTGAGTTGAGCCATGAAAATTACAACTATTTTGTCCGATAAGTGACATTTCTCCAGCAGTTGTCATTTTAACTCATAGTCTACTTTAATAATTTTTATCGTATCATTGAAGATTGAAGAATGAAATCTTTATTAACAATTATCAACATCATAAACGTACCAAAACCTCAGTTACTCATAATACATTAGTTACCATAATTTACCAAGTATAACACGTTAGATACCAAATAATATTAATTTATTCATTTTCCATTTATTTTCGGATCGTCGTTGTCAATGATAACTTTGAAGCTTTGAATGCAACTTGATTATTAGCGATTCAACCCCGCCTCGGACATTGCGGTTGACTCGGCTGACGCCTCGTAACCTACCAACGTCCTCGACTATTATAAATCGCATTATAATCTCCTTTTATTAATAGCTATAACTTTGATAAAAACAGTAATATTATCTTCTTCTCTATTGACATTTAATTGTGGTAGATGTATAAACATGCACACAAACCCAGTCTGACATGTCAAACAACCAATTGTTTATGCAACCGAAAACGAGTTTAATCAAGAGAATAAAAAGAGCGACTTCAAAACAAATCTGCAATTTCATAGCCTTCGTGACCTTCGCGTCCTAAAAATAACGACCGGTCCATAAAACGACAGAATAACGACCCAATAATTCGTTTCGTCTGTAAACAGACAATCTTTCAATTCGAAATCCAGACCTAGATAATATCGAATAATGACGGCGACAAAAAATTGCTCTGAATGTCACAATCAAGCAACAAAAAATGCAACACGAGATCCAAAACAGTAGATTAAGGGGATCAGACTTAGAATACAAAATACTTTGTATATTATTCAATGAGCATACGTAGATTATAAATACCTTTACTTTTTTATATTTTGGTTCTTTAATAAAGTCGGAAGTTGGTACAATAGAACTGTCAAATAAAAGTCAGAAGGCCCAGCTTACTTCTGAGAATGATGGAAATAAGACCTGGTGGCGCTACTCTTCAATTGTTTTAGCAGAAAAATCCTTGATTTGAAACAATTGAATTTCAGCTCATTACGCGGGGTTCTCATGTACAACAATAGATGGCGATACTGTCGAAAGATATTTGAAGACATTTCTTTCAACCATGTTCGATACATATTCGCATCAAACTCATTGGAAAATGGCTACATGGAATTGTTAGAAACGATTAGAAGTCATTCAGAATCAAATTTTCATACTTCCATATTGACACCTGCAGTAACTTGCGTTAGAAACACACTGTGTTTTTTACGTATTTTCATAGTACAAACTACAGAAAGTCAAGTCGAAGTAAGTGAAGGAATCGAAGTAAACGACATGAATTGCCGTAGACTTTAACTGTCAGATGTGGATATGAAAATGGGGTAGTGCCGCAATAACACGACCGTACGTAAAACGATGTGAACGTTCAGATACTTCAATATGAAGCGAAATTGTTCCAACCTGTTTATTGTGAAAAAATCACTTAGTAGATATTACAGATACTGAAAGAAGTATACCTACAATTTTATTCGACTGAACATTTTCGCATTAATTATCTCGAGTGTAATAAAGAATTATTTATAGAGATTGGTTCAACTTTTCCATTCTAGTGCATCCAGTCATGTAATTCGAACATCCAACACGTGTTACATTCTCATGCAGACCCAAAGGTGGCCCCATAAAGAAAATTATAAATAAAATTCGAAAATAAATAGACTATTAAACAATTATTAGGCCAACGTATATAATGCCAACTGATGATTTTACGGCAGTTGGCATGCATGGGGTCATGAACAAATCACCTTCTCAAATCCCGTTATATCTAAAATATGACTGTCAAAATCAAAAAAGTAGCCGATATTTTTTAGTTCACTCCTGCCTCCATATTGCAACTCGCAATACCTGTATTGCAGTGTTTTCAAAATAATATTATCACGAACAATATGTCATTAAAATTTTAGCAAAGTATTTTTGTCTTTCAACTCAACATTACAATTTTTATGGGAATCTCCACGGAATATTCATGGATCTTGTTCTCTAAAATTCGCAAAGATGCAACTCACCTTCGAATTATCTAAACCGAAAGTTATCAGTACCTACCCAGAATGAAGATATTCCATTTCAAATCAGTTGTTCACTTCCTAATAGACTCACTGTAGACTTGGTGGCAATAATTTCATGATAAATTTACGTCTTTGAATTTATCGAGAATTTTTATTTCTGCTATTATCTGGGAAACGCAAAGTAAGTGGTTGCCGAGGTAGTTGCACTTTGCCACATTATTGGCCCACTCTGTATATGCCTGAAACCTAAACTTTATGACTAGGCTAATAAATTAGTGCTAAAAAAGTAGTGAATCATGGCGCGAATCAATAAAATCCTATAGATAAATGGCTAAGAGAAATAATTGGCAGTTAATTTCAAGGTTGACATCGAGATACACGATTTTTTATTCAAATGAAGAGTCGAGGAATAGTAATAGTGGTAAAGTAGCATCGCTATAGGACTTTGGAGGACTTTACAGACTGCCAAAAATCCATCCAAATCCCCTGTTGGTTTCATCACTTCGGGAATTCCCATTCATATATTCAAATTATTCATGTTATTATGTGTTTTAATCGGTTATGTTTGAAAAAGTGTTGCAAATATGTAAGTAAATGCTAACAACCAATGAATTCAAATCGACTTACCTCTCGTAACGCAGGCTACTTTCAGCTGAATCCTGCAAATCCCGAAAAATAAACACGTGAATGTGTAAGCGTCCTGTAAGCGATTTCGAGATGGTTTTGTTCACCAGCAGGTTATGCACAACTCACTAATTTCACCAGTTTATTGTCCCACCTTATCGATAACTTCAAGGGAAAACGATAACCAACGTTTTCTCATTGGTAATTTTCCAGTGTGAGCAGTCAACCTGGAACAAGAAAGTTCGTCATCGGAAATGTTTCTTCGAATTCTGGAGCTGCCTCCATCAGAAATTTCAATTCAATCAAGGGAACATTGAAAATTCAGGAAAGAAAGCTGCTAATTTCTTTTTCCTACGACAACGTATGAAAACGTCAATAATCACACTGTTTTGTTATTCAGAAAGTAGCTCATATCACCATGGTATTGTTTATTTGAAAGAAAAAAAGCACTAGTGTTGATTTGAAAACTATCACAACGGTCGCCTGAATTGATAGAAATAATTAGGTATATTGTGAAGGTACCTACTCACTGTCTATATATAAGCATTCTCAAATCAAATTCATATTATTTATTGATTCGAATTATACCGAGAATTCTTTATCTATTAATTTCAATGTGTCTGATACATAACCTCTGAATTCACTTTAAAAATGGAACCTATACTCTTTGCTGGAACTATTTCGATGTTGATGATAGCGGGTGAGATCATTCAAAAGATTACGGCTACAGTTTTATGCGCGGCTTGCTGCTTGCATCAGTTTGATATCACAGTATCACCAAAGAGAAGATTCTTTGGTATCACAGATGTTTGCAATGTGTAATATACTATTTTCCGCAACTTCATTGAGCTAGCAAAACCTCCTTGGATCTGTTTTGAGTTTTTTTTTGACCATTATTTGAAGGTAATTTTTTCAAGTTGAATTCACGATTTGTGTTCATATCCTCGTTCATATCGTCCTGTAGATGGAATCTCTCAATAATCAGAGAAGTTAATCACCATCAAGAATCTCGAGAACCAGTTGAAAATAATTCACTGATAGTTATCCTTCCATTCACCATTCCGTTTGCAAACAATTTAATTGAAACATACAACGGCAAGGTATTATTATTGGTTGGAGAGATGGTGACTGCCATATTCCACTGAAATTATATCCTTCTCCTATACACTGTGGTTTCTTAAGGCGGTTTTTCACCAAACGGACTCGCTTGCGACTAGTTTCAGTTTCAAAACAGAAATAAAGAACTTGTTAAAAAATGGAGAAGCCATGAATTGGACAAAAATTTGGAAAGAGAAAATAGTCTATCCAATTGATAATATCAAACGTAGTTTGAAAACTAATGTCTGGTACACTACGAGCAGAAAACAACTGCTTTCCTGGCAAATACCACGCAGAACATTGAATTATATCTGCTCGTAGTCCATGCAACGATTCACACTGTGAATGTAGATAGCAAATTTGATCATTTCATCAATTGTGATTATCTTGGTACTAGTGAACAAATTTGTCAAGAAGTTGTGATTCTTTATGTCTCAGTTTGAAAAGACAGTGTTTCATGATTCATCAACGTTTCAACGGCTAGAGATCTTGTGAAGGAAACTATCAAAAAGTTATGATCGTTTATTATTCACAGTATTTAATGATTCATATCAAGGTTTTGTTGTAATAAACTTTTATTTCATTTTTCATTATAAACAGTTCTGATTATTATACACCAAGCCATGCTGTGAATTGTTTTGATAAAGTGATTCTGGTAAAGCCTTGATCCAAAAATCAAACACGACATGAGAAAGCTGATAATCTAATTAGGAGACTTTCAAAAATAATCCATTATTCAGATTTACCATTATATTTTGATGGTATAAGGAATGGAGTGGTCATATGTATGTATCTCCACCAAATATGGACTGTGAATCCAAGATTAATGAAGCTTCAAAATGAAATCACAAAAATTGATAGAAAATACACAAATGACTCGAGACGTTTTATTTGTCCCCCATCAGCTGTGAACCAAAGTTGTGATTTATTTCTGTTATGTCTAGCAATGTATTTTCTCTATGTAATCACAAGATTGGTGTAAATTGGCGATTCTTTAGAAACAGTAATAGTTTGCGTCTATTATTATCAACGCTTCATTTATTTCTTCGCTTAAATCCGAGATGACACCTGAAAATACACAGCAATGTTATCATTCCAGTGCCAATGTTGAAATTCTGCGGTATATTCTGGCAAAATCACTTGCGATAAACAAAGCGCGACCTTGACTTTAACCCACATTTTTTAAGCCATTACTGAAATTTATATGACATGACGTAATCTGGGTTATATTCCCAACAGTCCATCAATCCGACTCTTGATTATTAACAATTCGGTGCCATGCTCAATGTTTCCTTTCTTCAATACGTCTTACTAACTCAATTTGACCATGGAACGAACCAAAATTATGAAGATTTTTTCCTCATCTAGTCCCACATTGCACCATGAACTCCACTCAACCTAACCTATTTTTATACCGATGCAATGTGAATTCATTAGCCATCGGCCTTGCAGTCCCAAATAGATCAAGCAGGCTATGCATTCCTTTGCGGTCTTCACTCTCCTCCTGACGTAGGAATGAATTCTTGCCGAAATTCTGTGACCAAATATTCCAAACGTCAATACAAACAACATAGTATCCAGGAATTTGTTTGTGAAAAGCGCATCATGGACAGATTGTTCAACAGCTGCTCCGATGTATGTCCAACAAAAACATAATTAATTTTAGAATCTTGATGGAAGTCATTATGACAGAATTATGTCAATGGCAGTTTAGAGAAATCAGAAATTTCACATGCCCAAGCGTATATTTTCGCTTATTCTTCTATTTGATAGTTCACCTATGCTCGAATATACGAGAATTACTAAAATCACATCGAGAGTTGCAAAATGGTTAAAAGAAAAAGATTCGTGAAAATCTAACTGTTAATCTGAACTCCCTGTAAACTATCCATTCAACATTCGATATACTCAATTGAATCATACATGTTAGTCAAGATGTTAGTTCTTCTGAAAAATAAGTGTTTTGAAGAAGAACCTCCACTATAGGCTAACAAAACCACTTTGGAATTTTTTTTCTCGAAGTTTGTAGTAAAAACCGAGAGTTCAACTAGCGTATACCGTTAAGCTGGCAAAACCAATTTTAGAACAGAGTTTTCAATAATTGAGGTTCTCATTCTGAATTTTCGCGATATTGAATTATTCCATACGAAAACTGAGTTGAGTTAAGGAATAAAAAATAGACTATGAGATAAATCTAATCACTAATGGAATTTTATTACACACAAAGTGACAAATCTGAAATTTGGTAGAATCAGCATCGCGATTTAAATTTGACGTTAAACTGTCATATACAAATCTAAAAACACCGAAGTTGACAGGCCAATCAGAGTCCTCCTAATTGGTTCATTTGGCAAGTGCGTGAAATAGACTTTCAAAACGAAGTACAAGTAATTCGATAATATTAGGTTAGAATGGAGCCTTGAATTGTGGTATGTTCAGAATTTTCATAAACTTTTTCTTCATAAAAATATAAGAATAGTATTCTCGACCGTTTATCCACAATGTGTTACTCGATATAATCAACTTGGCCAAAAAACACAGTGGCTATAAATCGAATTAGAAGTCTTATTGTTGATTATACAAGGTATCTTCGTAGCTCGAGTAAACACTTCCATTATCTGTGAAAAAAAACCTTGGTTTTCCAATAAATCTTACAATGAGTGATCGTACGTTTTAATAATATATTCTTGGACACCACATAATTATGTTGTGGAATTATGGACATCGAGTCGTTATTACTTGAAACTATTATCCATCCCATAATAACAGGTCGCCACTAAATATTTTGCGCGGTGCAGAAAATTTTGTAGTGATTTATAGGATGTCGCGTTCCAAGAGGAATCGACGGAAATATCCGTTGAGGGAACATATACAAGAAGTTAAATGTGACGTTTTGAAGTGAAAGACTTGCGCGGTTGACCAAATACAGGGCGATTCATGGTAGATGTTTACGGAAAACGATACGGAAACTTAGGTATCACGTAGGTATATTTTTTCAAGAAATGAGCTTTTATTCAAAGAATATTACCCATCCCATCTCATCCACTTCCTGTTCTATTGCGAACCTCGTGAGAGACTCATCCTGTATAACAATGACACTGAACACTGACCACGAAGAATACTAATTGGCTAGGAATAAAAATCGCTTCCTCTCATTACATTCAATGTAAATGCAGACCGGGTATTTCGAATGCGCGGTATATTTCTCGTTATCATTCTGCATGGCTGCTAGGCACCGACATTGTTGTCGCTATTTTTTCCACAACATGGTTGGCACCCGCATTCGCACTGAAGATTTTAAAGAGAAATTAAATGAACGTAAATATTTTTGACGACAAGCTTTTATACTACTTGAAACGACAAAATGATTCGTTTTATTGTTTTATCTAGGTTAATCTGTTAGCAAAAGCTTGCTTCGTAAGTTTACTCAGTTTGTATTTGCGTCATAATGATTGAGTTGATACGCTTTTCTGGATTACCCTGAATATTTTAGTCTGCGATTTCAAGAACCATCAGGAATTTCTGGAAAAATGACAAACATTATGCTAATCAAAGTCACTTGACTATGGACATATTTTCCAGTTTCACTCACTCTAATTCTATGATTCAGACTGATTATTGTGAACCTGATGGAAAGAAGGTTGAATAGGGTTGAAGGTGGAGGAATTTTAAGCCCGTTTTAATGATGTAAATCAAAAAGCTCTCATGGTTTAAAAAAAAATATTCGATTAAAATTCTTTACACTGTAATTTTTTATTTTTCCAGTGTTTGTGCGTTATTACAAACTTGAACTGTAAACTGACCTCTGAAATCAGCATCACTAATTGTTTTTACCTCTTCAATTATAAAACAATCTATTTTTCCAAGCTATATAGGAACACATAATTGTAAAATAATAAATGCTATAAGACACGTGAATTTTTTATCGTTTGTAATTGAGTTTCCCAAGTACTGTCCGAACAGTATGAAGTAATAGAAGTGTTTCAGATGCCATTTGGATAGTTGACTTTTTCAGATCGTTTATATTTTATCGCCTAGAAAACAGAAGTTTTCCTATCATTGGATTTGTGTTATCTTGGATTTCATCACGCCAAACTTTACTTTAACCAAACCTTCACCAGTTTTACCAAGTTTGCTACATACCTACAGTCATGAAAATGGAAATCTTCAATTAAATACAGGGTGAGACACCCTATAGGTATTCTTTCCCCTGATGGTGGGATGAATAATTGTCTCCCAAAGAACTGACTAGGATTCAAATTGGTTGTAATTAAAGAACTTAGTTATTGAATTCATTACTGATAATGTCAATACAACAGCAACAAGTTTGCATCAAATGAACAGATAAAATTTCTGTCCAAACAACTTGATATAATCTGTAAAACAACAACAAATAATTGTAACTAGATCTTCAATAATGGTTATTGAAACATATACAGTAGAACATCATCTAGTTGCTAATACATTAATATCAAATCGCGGTTTTGTCGCACTCTGTTGACAAATTAACATCACCTAGTTTTACAATTTGCAACAGTTTGTGCTCGGTTATAAAGATTTTTTGGTTCCGATCTCTTCGGATATATTCGCTACTTTTCGTTTGTCTTCTCACGAAAACCGATTCCTCCCAAGTCCCAACTCAAGTTTGCTCAGTTCTCTGCAGTCTGTTGCTGTTGTAGAGCATTATAGAACAAATACATTATAGGTTTTCCTCTCGTGTAGTCAAGATATAAAAAAGGTAAGTACCTGCATGGAGTAGATTGATGTGGACTCGTACATAACTTTTATTTGATCATGATGCCAATATTAATATTATTTTTGTTTTGTTTCAGTTAAGAATATTTTTCCTGATCTAGATCAACAGATAACAATGTTTTGTCGGAATCTGCAAGCGCAATAATTTTTTGAGATTTTTTTCTTGGATTCTCTCTGTGACTATTGAAGTTGAGCTGCAAAAAAGTGAGTATGATTATATCAGTTTCATGTTAATACTTTAAAATTATTATTATGAAAGTTTTACTACTTCTCATACATATTTCATATTTTTTTTACTACTAATGAAGGTAACTGCAACATATAGGTTAAAACTGTTGTGATGTGATTATTTGTACAATTCTTCATTTCAGGTATTTGTTCGATGGATGGATTTTCACTTTCTTCAGATTTTTTCAAGTTACTACTGGAAACTCCAAAAAAAGAGAACAAAAACTGAGTTGAGTTGAAGAGAAATTAATGTGTTAAGATTCGTTCCGAATTATATTTTGGATAATAATGTACTATTGAGTTGATAAATCCAAGTTATTTCAAGAGTTAATTGGATTGTTTTTATAATAATGCAATTTTTCGTGCTTTTTTGAAAAATTCATGACAAAATCATTCCGAGATGAAATATTAATATAATTTTTGTTTCAGCAACTGAACGAGAGATCCTCAACATTCCAGGAGGATAGGAAGTTGTCTCGGATGACAAACACAGACAGAGGTTGACCACTCGGTTGACCAGCATTGTAGTGAATCAAATGCCGCAGAGTTCTTTCGATTTACTGACAGCTTTTGATGTGTTTTTGTGCCAATAGTGGATTTTTTTCGTTTTGTTGTTACTCAGAAAATAAAATGTGTTTGATGATATGGTTATTTCAGTAATTTGAACTTTGAATTCTAGCAGTAAAATATTTTTGAAAATACACCGAGTTATAGTACAATCGACAATTTTTTGTAACTATAGTACTACATTAGAACGTAGGGCTTATAACAACAAATTAATGTGAAAATAACAATTTGTAATTGCTCAATTAACTTCAGAGAATACTGCGAACAACTATTAGGTGAAGTAGATTTATTAACATACTGTAGTTAATTTACCAATAAGACGTAGTAGCCATACAAATAGGCTGTTGTTAAGACGAGCAATACCCATTGTGGTGAGAATTTACTTCAAACTTCAACTATAAAATGGTTGTAGACCTACTGGGACTATATTTTTTTGTTGATTTAGCAACAAATTTCCAACAGTGTACAGTTCTGCGCCTCTCAGCCTAATAACCATTCGGTCGGTAGTAAAATCCGAAAAATCCATTCTCGACCCGCATGAAATTACCTTCGGATCGATTGAAAGAAAATGGAGCTCTAGCTGGCTCGCTACATGTTGAACCACCACCAACCCGCATCGATTGAACCATTCTAAAGAGAAGTGACGGCCCAGATATGGAATAAACTACGGCCGAGGTGAATCCACGATACAAACATAAGGCCGTTGCCAAGAGGATGTCTTTTTCGAATTTTCGGTTTTCCATACACGCTTATGGAAAAGAGATTTCTAGCAGAGGGATAGAATAAGTGATCACTCGGTTTCCTACATGAAATACTCTTGGATTCATTTGGATATACATATTGACAGTAATTTGTAGACTGAAACCTAGAAAAAATTCAAATGTATCAACAAAAGTTGTTCACAACGACATTTTATAGATATGAACAAGTTTTGAAAAAACTGAGATGAAAAAATAAAAATCATTTTATCACCATAAAAAATTTCAATTTGGAAAAATACATTTCTGACGAAGAAACTCATTTGTAAAGCCAATGATAATGTAACGATATTTTTACTTCGTGAATTAAAAAAAACTGAACAATTCATTTCACTAAATACTCGAGATACAACTGAATAAACACTTAGTTGAATCACAACGATATTCGCTTTACAAATCTCAATGTTCACAATTCTAGCTTTCTTTCTAAACTCAACTCTTTG
This sequence comes from Chrysomela aeneicollis, assembly GCA_029955515.1. Classification (NCBI taxonomy): domain Eukaryota; kingdom Metazoa; phylum Arthropoda; class Insecta; order Coleoptera; family Chrysomelidae; genus Chrysomela; species Chrysomela aeneicollis. Next base: position 25,968,750 of record JARUHQ010000005.1, read on the forward strand.
TAAACTATAACTGACTGTCTGCGCCATTGCGCTGCTTATATAGGTACACAATACTCATCTAACAAAATCTTGAATATTCAATAGATTTCCAAAAGAAATACCGTTCATACTCGAGAAACTGCGACGGTTATGAGTCATTGCTATCATTGTCCTCTAATTGGTTCGTCGGCGAGCGATGTTATCGCGAGGCCATAAATCACAACCTAGACGCGAGCCGCCGCCGGTGTTCTTGGAAGCACAGTTCGTAACAATAATTTGTAAAAAGTCATGACATTTCATTATTTTATTCGGAAAAATTATTGCATTAATATCGAATTCAGAAATTCCTAGATATTAAAAAATATCAAAATATTTAAATTAATCCATTTGAAAATTGCTCAATTTACCGTAAAACTATATTATCACATCTTTATCGCCCACCCGTAATCCGGACTGACTTCAAGACGACAATTTAATTCAAAGAATTTCATGTTTGATCAAGTACCTACAAAGCCTTGAGTAACAATACTAATTTTTTTATGCATTTGAGGTATACAAGTTAGGAATAATTTGTTCAAATAAACCTTGACCTGTTACAATGGCTCGTTTATCATAGTTTCCATGGTTATTATACAAAATGAAGTTATTTTCGAAAACACAGCAGCTGTTTAATGAGGGACCGCGTGATTTTCCTGAATCATCTACAACGATTCACTTACCGAAAAAGGAAACAGTGCCACGCACCAAAATTCACTTGGCGATAAAACATTCATTGCCTTTTATAAAAACTTTCACATTGTTTAGATTATGAGCGAAAGCGCAATCTTGATAATTATAATACGTCAGTCAGGCTAAAATCAAAGTTATCGCAGATTTATAGGTTAATGAGACGGCTCTGAAGCGAATATATGCGAATTTAGTTCTGATTGAATTTCACAATACGAAATTCAAGTATTATGCATTTTCGATATTATATTAGTTCACAGATAGATGTATCTTTGGAAAAAATGTTCAACATTTCAAATGACATAGGATGCAAAAATAATCAATTTAGCAGGAAAATATAAAACTTTCAATTTTTCCAAGTAAAAACGCAAAATTTTATCAAGATTTCATTCCTATACCCCAAATATTCCAATTCAGCAAGCGTCTGGAAATTTCAAACGTGATTTTCTAGAAGTTTGTAAGTAATATAGGTACATGGTAATGCCGTTCAATTTTCTATCGACCTATAAAATTAAATATAAAGCAGTTCTTTCTGTTTTTAATGCTACTTGAAACACACACACAATGCATCTCTTGTAACATTTACTGATATTTTTAGAACATATCCGATAAAACCGTCGCACGACCTTACTTTTATCAATAATGCAGTGTAGGCACTCATATTTTGTTTTTTCATGTGTGTTTCTACACCAAATAATATATGTGCGTACTCGAGATATCAATATATTGACAGCATTCAGACAGATAAGCTGGATTGACGTATTGAATGAATGGAATACCAAGGGTAGTTAAACAAAATCATAAATCCAACACTGAACAAAAAGTTGTAGGGTTTCACCGGTACTATCTTTTGGCACTTCCGAAGCAAACAAATGCGAATTGCATTTTTTCCGAGCATTTTCCAAATGAATCACCCTGTATATTTTCAACTATAGTGAAATACTTTTTTTCCCGCTTTTTTCTTTGTTTCCAAATATACTGGTTACCAAAGTTCCCTAAAGCCGCGTTCCACTTATTTCAATTTCAATATTGAATGAAAATTACCAAAACAATTTGAATTTCAATTGAATTGAACAAGTGAACTTCTGACACTCAAAATCAGAGGAAGAGAATACGATACATCAGATTTCAATATTGAAATCTTAATAAGTGAAAAATGGCTTGAGGGAACAACTATAATCCACCTTAAGGACTTACCACCCCTGTAAAATCACTATCCCTGTCACTATCCCTGTCACTATTCGATCGATTTTGAAAAACTTTGTTTTGTTGATCAGGTATTTGAAATGTCTATCCGACAATAGAGTGATAATATTTTTTTGGTATGTTATCGTGGGCAACTGCGACCAATTTTATTGACCCATTTTTCAAAGTTCTATTAGGGATTTTTTACACAAAAAATTATGATGGATTCCAAATCAGGATCACTTTAAACATACTTGTACCGATTTTCATCATCATAAAACACAGAATGTTCGAGATAACGAATTATTTTTTTTTTTCAATATTTCATCAAAAAAATGTATTGTTATGGTATTTTTGGGACGATGTTTATTTTCATTATACTTTATTTATTTTTCTCAGACACATGTATACTTTAATTATACTCGATAATGATTTGTCTCTGATTCTTCCCAAAAATACAATAATAGTACCTACATTTTTTTGATGAAACATTGTGTTTAATGATGATGAAAATTGGTGAATGTATAGTAGCAGAAATATAGTAATAGTTATTTAAACGACAATTTCATGAGAATGAAACATGATCATTTGGCCACATTATTGTTGCAAAACGAAAACGGTTCTGGACCAAATAAGTAATACAAAAACCAGCCTACGGATGCTGGGACAAAGATCTCCAAATGAACCCTCTCATCAGTAATCAACACCAATCAATTCGAAATTTGACGGTTTTGCGTGTCAATTTCAAATTACCATGAATTGACCCTTTCCAGAATAGAAAGTTATCATGGCGGATTTTGACAATAATTGACAGATTTAGGGAAAAATCTAGGAAAAAAATCGACACCAAATTCAAGAATATCGATATAGATATTTGTTAGAAGAAAAAGGCACAAAGAAAAAGGATATTATTCTAGAATTTGGATTTGTTCATATTTTGATTCAATTTTGACATGGAACACTTATTTTGTCAACTGTCAAGTGCTGTCAAATTTTTCCCTAAATCTGTCAAATGTCAAAATCCGCCATGATAACTTTCTATTCTGGGAAGGGTCAATTGGCGGAACACCATCCATAACCGACGGTCATCAAGACACTAAACCTTTGCCATAAACAATTGCTATACAGGGTGCGGCACCGAAAACGAAACAGATCGAATATCTTATAGACACATGTGTTGTGAAAAAAATGCAAAAACACGTCGATTTGTAAACCAAGGGGGACATCTTTCTACCATAACCTCAAATGACAGTGTATGAACAGTGTATAAACTTAAAAATTGGAAAGGCTTGCATAAATTTTACTCCAATCATTCCAAACTACAATAATTCACAATAGCTGCTCAAAGTGTTCTCCATTAACTGCCATACATGAGTATAAGTTAGTCTCGAAACTTCTGAGGTTTTGGAGCATTTCTGGAGTTATTTGACGACATTCGTACCTTTGAATACATTTTTTTTTCCGCAAGAGTGCGCCAAAATGAAAAGTTACGAAGCGAACACTCACATGGCTGAATTCCTTTTCAAATTACCTTTTCAGTGATGTGTCACACTTAGTACTTTCCCTATTTAAATTGTATGGGTGATAGTGACCAAGGGGAGGAGAGAGAGGTATGACAGTTGAGGTTATGGTAGAAAGATGTCCCCCTTGGTTTACAAATCGACGTGTTTTTGCATTTTTTTCACAACACATGTGTCTATAAGATATTCGATCTGTTTCGTTTTCGGTGCCGCACCCTGTATATAGCTGGCACATTGCGAAATTTTCTTGACCTGCAATGCATCTAAGATGAATAACAGTGCAACGAAAAAGATCGTTTTCGACATGATGGCGTTTATCATCGCAGCTTGGCAATGGGTCACAGGCGGCGACGTGTCATGTTCAATTTTTATGATACTCCTCTTTGGTAATAATAATTGCAGTCAGAAGTCGCCCGAGCTTATTTATAACGAACGTGGGCATGATGCGGGACGGTTTTAGTTTTCCCGGAAGTCAGTCAGCTCCTACAGGATGCATTCAAAAACTGTAATCAAATCCTTGACAACAGTCCGAAGTCGATTTCAATCTAGCAGTATCGAAAATCCAAGCAACCGCGTGTTTCGAAAGTTTATAAGATCCGTAGATCATCATCAATACGCAACCCGAAATTTTGCACTTGTCAAAATTTTTTCTGATTTCAACAATTTGAATTCTGTTTACACTGTTCGCTTGATCAGTCCTTCAGCTATAATCTCGTACTTTTTCGATACATGAGGTTTTTTCCATAAAATTGCTACAGGATGTTTTTTGAAACTGTACGAAATTTCGGAATTTTCAAAAGGATCCCAAATGAAGAAAATCTATTTTTGTACAACTTTAACAGCAGAGGCATGAATATGATCTCATAACCTCAAGCCATCTCCAGAATTGTCTTCTTATCTCTTTTATTTACAGAGTGATCTCAAAAAATTAACTCTTTCATTTTGCAGTCTTAATTATATTGGTGGATTAATTCTGATGATTTCCAATATATATCAATCTGAAAGAAAAAATCAATAGTAAGGAAACACCTCGGAAAACAAGCTTTAATCTGGGTGCATGTTCGAAAAAGAAGATAATAAACTTTATGAAATCAATCTGAACTAATCATTTTATATTAACCGATTTTATAATGATAAGAGGATATCACATTATTTTCCTCCTTCAATAAAAAATAAAATCTCGCGACAAGCTTTTATATCTTAAAAAATTGTATACAGTAACGAAATGATTGGTTTTATTTTCCCCTCGTTACAACATTCAGATAAAGATTGTTTTGAAAAATTAAGTTGTTTATTTATTTTTTATTTTTCGCCGGATATATTTAATTCGGTTTAATTGATTTGTATCGAAGAGTACCATAATCACAAAACTAGTCTATTGGCCCTAAGGAAATTCAAGGAGAATGTGTCCAGATCGTGACCAGAATATTTATTATTTTTAGCTGATGACAAATCAAGTTTATTCAAATATCAGGTGTAGTTTCAATATCGATACGTATTGATTGAATAATTTAATATGTAGGTAAGCATTTGTATCAATTTCTTGTTGAACAATCTTGTTCATTCTTAATAAGCTAGTTGTTTCTAAAATAATAATCAATATTATATCACAATGCCACAATGTATCTCATTTTTGAGTCCTAGGATTAAAAAATTAACTTTATCGCCTAGGCACTAAAAATGTTGCCTAGCGACATATGCATTAATCATTTTATTGGGTCACTAATAGAAACATCAACTTCAAGAGCTGATTTTCAAACAAAAATGGACAACTTTTGAGTCGGTTGCAGAAAAAAGATTTTCTTTTCTACGATATTCCACAGAGGTCACTGACAAGTGACAAATCATCATCAGAACACCTATTTTGCTGATGTTGCGAGAGCAATACCAAGATTTGTTACCTTGAAAGAACACTTCCTGAGGAAGTCCATGATCACGTCAAACGTTCTACATTCGCTTTGTCTGAAGCTAAATACCACGCGAGAATTCAGAGTGATAAAATAAGATCACCAGTGTTCTCTTCTACAACTATACTTAGCCCCAAGTGGCTATATTGGATATTGCATGAATGCATCCTTTACCCTTTATAGATTCAACTATCCAACATCATCGAGAACAGCATCTTCTGCATCAAAGCAAATTGAAATGAGCTTGTAGACCACAGGGAATCGAACACAGAAACCGTGACTTTGAAACCTCGATTTTATAAATAGACCGTGTACGTGAATGAGTGTCGTAATTAGAGAGGAACTCCAGTTCAATAGGATTTATCTGGAAAATGCATGCACTGAAATAGAACGTGTTTATTGTTCGAAGTGGAAGAAGCCTCATTTTCAAATTCTAAATGTATGCGCCTTCAAACAGAATCATTCCGTTCTCAACAAATCAGAAGCGAACTGATATATTATGAACAAGTTCAAACGGAAAAGTTTGATTGAAGTCAACAATATCAATCCATATAAGTACTCACAGTTTTTCGTCCTATGGAAAACAATGTAATTAGATATTCTCCGATTTATTTGAAGATGATTTGCAATCTTTATATACACAGTATAATGATTGCCAATAAACATACTATTGTACCTGATTCACATTCCAGATAATGAAGGTATACCTACGATCACAGGTTGTTTAATCTGTGCTGTGATAATCTACAAAACCTTTTTTACTTTTCCTTTTGAATTATACTGTATGGAAAATATGTTATACATTGTAAGAACATGAACCCATCCGAAATACTGGATCGGGAATCGTGTAAAAAAAACATTAGTAACATAACCAACAAAATGATGACAACGATGTAAACAAATCTTTCATCTGGTTCATTTTCAAGCCCGAAAGGTATTTATGTAGAATATTTCTCGAATATCATGAAATATAACTTATTTCTTCAATTTATGTTAACAACTGAACAAAAATTCAATAACAAATTATTCATTAAAAAATTAATATAAAACGTTATTATTGATTGAATCATATAAATTCCATTACAAAAGATTTTATTCTTCTTGTTGTCAAAATGATGTTTATTGGCTAGATAGGTGTACACGGGGTGGCAAAGATGAGTAATAAGCAATTTGTAGATAAACTGGAGAAGATCTTCCTGAAACCAAGCTTTTTGATACATCTCGTGATACGAGAAGTTGATGATGATAAAGCTCAAAAATGTGCAATGAGAAAGTACACAATACTTTTGGATAATTAGTAAAAATAATCTGAAATAAATGAAAACGAAAATTGTCAACTTTTCCGCATTATTTCTAAAAACTAACAAAAAAACTCGCCAATGCGTTAGAATGTAAGCTTTAAATTAGGGTAAAATCAGATTTTTAATACACCATTCATATGTCTGTTCTTATATCGATTTTTTTCACACGACGAGAAAAAAGTTTCTGATATATCTGATTCCGCTAGCTCAAAGAGGTATTCAAATAGGTGAATGAAACAACAATAACTTTCCAAACCACAGCTGCATTTGGCCGCAGGTCAGAAAAATCGATTCTGGAGCCCAGTACACCCTCTTGAAATCTTATTATCTAAAAATGTCATCTGCCATCAAGATTGTAGTACACGATGTGTACACGAAATTGTTCGTGGTGATGGCCTCATTATTGAGCGCTCTCTACTATGAGTTTAGAATGATAACCTACTTTGCAGCTGATAAAAATAACGTCGGCTTCTATTTTATCTCTAGAATTTTCGAAGCCTGCTGAATAAACTGAAGTGGCCCGAAACAGACTGGAATAGAAAAAGATATCCAGATATACATGGATAATCCTTGTGCTGTTAGGAATAACTTGTATATTGTATATATAATAAAAATGAAAACTCATTAGCAAAAATGTCGAGAACAGCAATTCACATTGAAGAAGTGCAATGTGTTTATGGTTTTTTCATACATGTATCCAGAATATTTTTATTGGTAGTCGAGGTATTGGTCTTTGTTCGTTGTTGAAAACATTTTTTGTATTCGACTGGTTTCATAACCGTTGCCTATAGGTATAACGACTGTATATGCAAATTGAAAACCATCAAGATGTCAGTGAACTTGAAAGTATAAATTCGCAATAAGGAAATATCAATCATATGGATTTTCTATACAAAAAAATAAATGTCAATTACTTATTGTGTGTATTTACGGATCGATGTTGGAGCTTGTTTAATGTCAATCAATGTTTGTACTAGGTCTTGTTGAACATTTGATAGTTGCGCTCATGTCTCAGTATCGCTTTTTTTAACCATTACCGCCCTAAAGTTTTTTAATTCAATCGTTCAGTTGTGAAAATTCATAAAAATTCACATCGAAGAAAGCAACAATTTGTAGCGTTTTATCCTCTTGGTGTCACAACTTCTTTATGGCTTCGTTTTATGAACCGAATTGAAGGTATGCATCAAAGTGTAGGATGGATATTATTTACACGCCAGCAGTTGCAGAGTTAACGACTCTGGGTAATAAAAGTAATATAAATTCTAGCTACTTAAACTGCCCAGAAAGTAAAAATTCTGAGAAGTTTAAAGTTGGCAACGCAAGTTGACTGCAATTTGCCATCATTCGAGTAGGTAAGTAAATCAGTTTCTCCACGAAGAAATGCCTTAGGACCTCGCTTAGGACTCACTAACATAGGTTGTGCCTACAACAAAGACTGATAACATCCTAGACATAGTCAGGACACGTATGTTGTGTCTATCTGCACGTATCTTATACGCCTTTCTTTATGTTCAAGCTCGAAAATAGCTATTCGAAGTACATCCACGTATCGAAACGAGCATTCTTATACTGGATGCTCAACATTTTCTATGTTTCTCATCATAATCGGTTATGAATTTGAGAACGACTCAATACATTGAGTGGCTTCCAAATCAGTTCAAACGATAGTGGAAGAGAAATCACAACTGTGAATACGATTCTTGCAATTCAATAAATCACTTTTGTGTGATTTCAAAAGTTAGATCAATCAATATAGTTCTCCATGAAGATGCAGTTTTCCAAATGAATCCAAACATGCACTGATGCGTCATATCCCGATGAATAAAACATATTCTAGGCATCCAGAAAAAGTAAACACAGTAAACCTCACGTAGTTAAAAATAGAACCGCATTGCTGCAAAGGGATAGAGCGTAGGGGGAGACACTGGCACTACAGAGGGTTGAAGCAATGAAGTGGGATCGACTGAAAGTAGCGAATCTATTCTACCAATTTGTTAATCTAGAAAATATTTACTGGACAAAGTTGCAACACTCAATACCACATCTACATTCCTTTACATGTTTGAAAACGTATTTCGGCTACCTGGTCGCTGTCATCAGTAGACCTGCCCAGTACCTAACTCACAGAAAATTATGATATTTGGATTACATTTTTCGGAATAGCTATAGAAAAATCTCATCCACCCAGATTGGTAGGTATTGAACTAAAATTAGTGCTGAGCTGAAGTCAGCCTTGTTTCGAAAGGAAGGAGTTACTCAGACTATCAAGTGAACTCTACTCGGAACTCTATGATAGGCTCTTGTTACGTAAGTGGTAGTAGGTACGTTGGATCAAAGAAAAGTTCGATAGACGTTTTATTCATAATAATTGCTCTTTACAAATCCTAACAAATCTCACCCAGAACCCAAAATACCTACTTTCTACGATCATATTATGTGATTGTATTTTATAGTTATCTAGAAAGAGAATTGTAAAATCCAGCTTTCCAAACAGTTTTCGAGAATAATCCATTTGTCAATGTATCTTTCTCAAATTAAAAGTTAAGTACATTTTGTTGTCAAGTTGTTTAAGGATTATGTGATCAAAATAATGAATGCATCCAATATGCGCAGATATTCAATACAAAATACACTATATAGATACCTCATTTGGATCGAAACTTGGAAAGAACCATAGACCATGGAAAGAACGGATATCAGATAACAATCGAGCAGTGACCTACTTCTTATTCCAAGCCTGTCACTTTTCTTGACGAAATCGAATACTAATATTTCAAGCAAACACAACCAGTCCTGTGTAACCGACCAACTAACCAAAACCATATTCTTGTAACAATTCACAGTTCAACACGTCAAAAAGGAACAAAAAACGGAACGAGTTTTCGTGGCCCACGAATTCGATTACGTTTACTTAGCGTTTGTTCGTTACACAACAAAACTCGAAAGAATTGTTTTCAGCGTAAATATTGTTTGTGTTTAGGTGGAGTTGATGCATTTTTCGCCTTGAAGCGCGCAACCCAAAACACACGCCAACTAGAATATATTATTATGGTCTAAGATTCGACCTATTTAATCTAACCTCAAACTCTGGCACATCAAAAACTAACCTGCGGCAGCCAGTCGGCTCGATTAATCTATATTTCGGATGCGGTTCACTGTTCTCGGATGATCCGCAGGCCGTAGTACCTTGCTGGAAGGCAGAACGCAGCCCGAATTCCCAGTGCAATTCGGTGCATTCACCACCACAGTCCCACCGAGTTAGGCAACATGCAAAGCGAAGCAACACGCTCACAGAAGAACAACAACAACAACGACGACGGATCGCGACAGACTGATCGCGGTGCGCGTGATAGCGACGCGCAGCGGCAAACCGATGTCGCGGCCATCACGATTTGAGGGAGCCGTGTGACAGGGAAGTTATAGTCCGAGCAATCGCATCACATTTAACCACCATGAGGGATCGTTGTTTTTTTTTATAATAAAAGAATTATTGCTGGTAATTTTTCCGTTAGGTGGCGATGTCTTATTTTTTCAAAATTGTTGGCCTTATTTACATATTTTGGCCTCCTGATCACGAATATGAAAACCAAATTGTGCGGAAACCAATACTATTCGATATATTCGCAAATTGGCCAAATTAAATGATGCTGAAGTTAAAAGATGACGAATTTCATCTGGAATCAACTGCATCTTTCCATTAATCTCCAAAATGTCTGCAATAATTGAAAAAAATCGGTTGTGATTCAATTATTATTGTTGAAGGTACTGGGTAGTTTGTTTGAACACGATTAGTGAATTTAACAACAAAAATTATAGAACAGGCATAACCGTAAATATAGCAGTAAAATACCTCTACCTTATTGGAAAAGACTATTCAGTATGAGTACCTACTGAATGGTTTGAATAATAATATACTATATAATACCCTATCGATATTGAGTATGCTGAAATTGAGTACAGCTCTTGATTGAGTTTTTATACTCAAGGGTACATCTCATCTGCTCTATAAGTTAATGAATACATTTTTCATCTACTTACTTTCTGTTGCAATTTCTCTGTTGGCGTTTACTACTCTCGTATACTGCTTCATTTTTAAGTCAACCACATCCATCTTGAATTCTTGAATCAACGATATTGTAACTTGATTTATTATAGCTGAAAAAGGTACTGATTATTTACAAATTGGTTTCTTACCAAAACAATATTGCCTTTATCTTTTTGTGGAAGTTGGACACTCTTATTACATTGTCAAGACTCCATCCTATTGATTTTTCCTGCTTTTTGAAATAATCTAGAACCAGATAATCATTCTTACATACATATTATAGTCGATAATAATGCAATAGATGAATCACGAAACGGTTTTGCAAAATCACCAAACATTTTGTATTCGTAACAATGTACTTTCGATTAAAGTTAAACCAATGATGGTTATTCAACAAATCAATTTGGTTAATTACTACTAAATATAATGAAATATCATTTCATTTCGTTACTTCAACAATGAGATATTGTCAATTCAACAAATGGTTTGGTATGGGAACAAATATATTCTTGAATGAATATGTAACCAAAAATAAACAATTGAACCTTAGCTTCAATATATATTTAATATGCAGCAATTCTTCATCATCGACCAGAGATTAGTTCAGTGAATTGATGGAGGTGTTGCTTCTTTTCTGATGAGACAAAACTTTGCACGCTCACCTCACACCGCACACCTCAACGACACGAAAGACTACCAAGTACTGAGCCTACCTCATTCTGACTTGCACATATTCGTGAAACGTTGAATAAATGACAACTACTTTTTAGAAGATTCAATATTCGTTTTGTCTATTTCATTCAAATTCATAGAAATCAACAAAAGACATAGTATTTTTCACTACAATTTTTGTTACGGACATTTTTTAACTAATCGTTGTAGTAAAAAGAACAAATTTCATCATTAACAAGATCCTCGGATGCATTTTATGCTCATATAGATATAATGTTTGTGGTTATTAACAAATTTCTTGCTACTTTCAACTAGATAGACATTAACAAATATATTTTTTTACTGTGTATCATTTATTTATTTTTATACTTGAAATTTCACACTAATGAATCGAACAGTCTATTCTAGGTAGATTCAGTTCGAAGTTGGTTTAATTAAATGTTCATATGAATACTTTCATCCCGTTTTGTATAATTGAAATTAGCTAAGTACGTCTCAAATAACAAATTCTGTGATTCATTAACAAATAGATTCAGTCAGTACATAGATGAAGAACCCATAGCTCGAAACAATATAATTTCAAAGCATTCATCCACTTCAGAGTACCTACAAACAACGTTTACATACCAATACATAACAATCTGCCGTGATCTGATAATGAATAGGTAACATGCCGTTGACGACAAAGATTTATGTGCGAGCAAGACCAACGTTGTATCCATTTCATACCACACAGACCACAACAAGTAGAGTTGAGATAATGGCAATAATATAGGAAATTTGAATTTTCACAGTTAAGAATCATTTCAAATTCAAACGAGAAATTTTCAACCGTATGATCAGAGACTGTTTTTGGGAGTTTTTTGGGTCATATGACGTAGATTGATTATTCATCGATCTCTGCACTATACCGAATTGCTTTTTTATTCCCTACCTTTGTTTATTGTATTTACAGGTCGTTTTCCCGAAATGTTCGAAAGCAACATCCTGTATATCATTATATCACTGGTATAAGCTTTTTCGAAAATGACTGTAATGATGTATACGTTTGATTCGCAGATTTTCAGATCAAAACGTGGGAAGTTATGTGGGAAATCCTGCTGTTTTTTTTTTCAAACAGTTGTGGAAACATTTGTGATGTATTCAACACGTGAGTGGTAGGAAATTTTTCTAATCGCGATGCTTTTACGATCTCGCTGAAATATCCAGCATCTGCAACCAGGGGCGTATCTATAGGACTTCGCAGCTCAACATGAGGAACTCGGTAACGGCAAGATACAGGGTCGGATAAATTAGGAAAATGTTTTGTATATTGATGCGCGCAATATGCAGTGAAGAAATCGTTCAAAAAATAATTGGTTTTCAAGAAAATTTATATTGGCTTTATTTCAATAGATACAAAAAAATGCACATTCTCATAGCTGTTCTTCATGCTCTAAAACTTGGCAGTATAGAATTTGTGATGCGACGTATGGTCATTCCATGGTCGCCTCAACTTTTTTCCTGATACGGATCTGGTTTTTTATATTTCATTTTCCCACCTAGCGAACCTGAATACGTTGATATACCGAGCTATTCAAATTCGTTTCTGTACATGGTGATGTCGTAAACGATAAGAGATAGAGTGTCAGTTAAATTGTGGAAAAGTTGCGTATTTTAGAGACTTATTCAATGATGTTAAAAAATCGAATTCAGCTCTTTTGGTTCTGGAGATATACAGGAAAAACCAAAAATTCCCAAATGATTTATTTGCCTGTATCTTCTTTATTCGCAGACATATTGAAAATCTATCGACATTTTGCTATTGGCACTTGATGTGAGCTATCAGAATATGTTCATGAATCTTTTATACAGGGTGTCATCTGACTTGGGCCACCCCCATCTTTGAATTTTTAAATACGGACCTGTATTTTTTGTTGTAGTTTTAGGATCGGCGACGTTCACTTCATACTAGGAAATTAAATTTGATTTTATATTTCGGGATATTTCGGTAATATTATTTATTGCCCTTAATACACTTCTTTGATGCATTGTTGTGAAAGCATCATTCAAAATCCTCAATCTCAAGTCTTCCACATTTGGTTTTTCCTGTATATCTCCAGATATTCACATCATTGAATAGGTCTCTAAAATAAGCAACTTTGCCACAATTTAACCGACACTCTATCTCTTATCGTTTACGAGATCCCCATGTACAGAAACGAATTTGAATAGCCCGGTATATCTTGATTGTAGTTTGGCAGTTTTTACTCGATGGAAGTATTTTTGAACATTCATTAAAATAACAAGTCATTATTTTCAAAATATTCAATTTGTTATTATCATCGTAACCCAAAGAAATTTTGTTGTTGCTGTCTTCATTGATGATAGATTATGAAAATGCGAAACTAAAAATGAAAAGGAAAATCCATGTCCATGTGAAAAAAAAGTTCCTGGCAGCCATCGAATGACAAAATGTCGCCAATAAAAAAAAATTGTGTTTTCAAAATATCCCAAGAACCAAAAAACTTTCTCTGTGGCATATTGTTGCGCATACACCTATCCGAGTTCACCATCACGTTGTCCCGCGTATTTGGAGCACCCTGTACATCGAGATGCACGGGGCCGATCGACCTACCCATTTGACCTACCCGGCCGCCCGAGGTCTGGTTGGAAAATTTATTAGCGAGACGGTGATCGAGAAAAATCCATCGAGCCGAGTAAACTCAACGGTTTGCGCGTTCACTTTTCAATTAAGGGGCACGAAGAAATTTATCGTCGAAAGCAGAAGCATCGGTGTCGAGTACGCGAGAGTATAATTTCCCGTTGGCCTCGGTATACTCGGTACGACCGGGGTCAGACGTCGTACCGCAGAAATAAAATATCCCCCCTAGAGTCATCTCGCGTGAAACAAAGTTGATAGGTACCGTGGGTAAAGGCCGATTTATGCACACGGTCATTTCTCAATCACTATCGTTTTCACTAGTTGTTGGAACTCATGATCTACATTTCACCATTTATGCACACAAATTAAATTCTTTCTTTCATTATTCTTTGAGAGTTAACCAACTCTTATAGTGCACTGTTGGAAATTAGTTGTTACTTTCAACAACTTCTCATATCGTTTAAAAATTGTAGTCAAATTCAACAACAATTGTGTCTCAATTTCACTTTCACAATTTTCGATGTAGTTGTTAAATCAGTCAGTTATCGAATTCACTACTGATAATGTCAATACAACAGCAACAAGTTTGCATCAAATGAACAGATGAAATTCCTGTCCAAACAACTTGATATAATCTGTAACACAACAACAAATAATTGTAACTAGAACTTCAATAATGGTTATTGAAACATATACAGTAGAACATCGTCTAGTTGCTAATACATTAATATTAAATAGCGGTTTTGTCGCACTCTGTTGACAAATTAACAACACCTAGTTTTATAATTTGCAACAGTTTGTGCTCGGTTAGAAAGATTTTTTAGTTCCGATCTCTTCGGATATATTCTCTACTTTTCGTTTGTCTTCTCACGAATACTGATTCTTTACAAGTCCCAACCCAAGTTTACTCAGTTATCTGCAGTCTGTTGCCGTAGTAGAGCATTATAACGAATACATCAGGTTTTCCTCTCGTGTAGTCAAGATATAAAAAAGGTAAGTACCTACATGGAGTAAATTGATGTGGACTCGTACATAAATTTTATTTACTCATGCCAATATTAATATTATTTTTGTTTTGTTTCCGTTGAGAATATTTTTCCTGATCTAGAACAATGTTTCGCTGCAAAAAAGTGAATATAATCATATCAGTTTTATATTCACATTTTGAAATTATTATTATGGAAGTTTCACTACATATTTCATATATGTTTTACTATACTCATGAAGATAACTGCAACATCTAGGTTAAAACTGTTGAAGTTGTGATGTGATTATTTGTACAACTCTTCATTTCAGGTATTTGTTCGATGGATCGATTTTCACTTTCTTCGGATTTTTTCAAGCTACTACTGGGTATCAAAAAAGATAACAAAAACTGAGTTAAGTTGAAGAGAAACTAATGTACTGGTAAGATTCGTTCTGAATTATATTTTGAATGATAATGTACTATTCAGTTAATAAATCCAAGTGATTTCAAGAGTTAATTGGATTGAAAAATTCATGACCAAATGAATCCAAAATGAATTATTAATATAATTTTTGTTTCAGCAATTGAACGAGAGATACTCAACACTCCAGGAGGATAGGAATAAGTTGTCTCGGATGACAAACACAGACAGAGGTTGACCAGCATTGTAGTGAATCACGTGCCGCGATGTTCTTTCGGTTTACTGACAGCTTTTGATGTGTTTTTGTGCCAATAGTGGATTTTTTTCGTATTGTTGCTATGCAGAAAATGAAATGTCTGTCATGATATATGGTTATTTCAGTATTTTGAACTTTGAATTCTAGCAGTAGAATATTGTTGAAAATACACTGAGTTGTAGTACAATCGACAACTTTTTGTAGCTAGAACTACATTATGACGTAGGACTCATAACAACAAATTAAAGTGAAAATGACAATTTGTAATTGCTCAATTAACTTCAGAGAATACTGCGAACAGCTATAAGGTGAAGTAGAATTATTAACTTACTGTAGTTAATTCACCAATAAGACGTAGTAGCCATACAAAGAAGCGGTTGTTGAGACGAGCAATAACCATTATGATGAAAATTAACTTCAAATACTCTTGATATTTCAACTATAAAATGTTGTAGACCTACTGGGACTATATTTTTTTGCTGATTTAGCAACTAATTTCCAACAGTGTGGATTTATGCAGCAATGTTAAGTCTTAAGTTTTTAGTATTAAGATTTGAGACATAAAGGTAAAACAAGTGTAACAACGTGTCTTATAAAACATGTGTCATGTACTTTTTTTTTTCTATTTTGCATTACTTTGAAGTCTTTTATTGAAAGACATTGATTTAATATCGATAAATGAATGAAACATTTTCGATTGGTAACAATGATGAGTAATTGATGACATTTGAATATTTCAAATCTGACACACAAGCGTAAAGCGATTTAAATCAAATCACAGTGTGAAATGAAATTTACCAATAAAAACATTGAGTTTTTCACTGTTAATATCACCAAATTCAAAATCGCTTCGAATAATAAAAATGCGTATCGAAACAAAGGCTATTTCGACACATTCTATTCTGCGTTCCATGATGACTTCATTATACAGTTCTTTAAAGTCCCCCTCCTTTTATTTTTTGAAAGGGTCAACTCGTCAAAATTTAAATTTGGGATGATGAAACTTTCAAGATGGCGATTGGGCGCCACCTGAAACATACAATTAAGTAAAATATATTTTTTTGAATAATGCACGTGTTTCAAATCTGGAAGGGGCAAGTTGATACGCTTATGAGATTAGGTCTGATCTGAACCAAAAGAAGCGACTTTCAATACAAAAATCTACAACAAATATATGATATGATGATCAAGAGAATTGCGATATCCAAATAATAAACTGTAAGTGAAGGAACCACCATTGTGATTCACGCCAATCTAACATTGGCCAATTTACTGGCAGGAAGAGGCCAGTAAGACAAGAAAGAAGAAGAACCAACTTAACCTCTATTTGTACTATTATATACAATATCCAATATCAGATCAGAGTTTTCTTGTTCATTTGATATTGAATCTCGCAGATTCATTCAAAGGTGGACATGGAAAAAGTAAGAGTGAATGTGCTGATGGCCAATTGCTCCTGAAACAGACGCCATGAGTTTCTTGTTGAACATAATGACTATGTTACTTATTCTTTATGACTGAATTCTTCACTATATACCTCATTTTTAAATCCTAGGAGTTAAACATTGACTTTATCCTCCTGACAATAAAAGTGTTGCCTAGTAACATACATATCAATCATTTTATTGTGTCAGTATTCGTCAGCTTCTAAAGCTAATTTCAGAACAAGAATGAACGACTTTTGAGTCGGTGTCAGAAAATAAAACTAAAACACTAAAATAAACTAATGTTATTCAAGTGTTTTCTTCTAATTTTTGGTTTGATAAATTCGAACAGTGACTTTTAAAGAACAAATCTGAATCAAACCCAAATTGTTTTAGTTTTTTGTTTGGTAATTGGCCTCTTGATATCTGCAGCGGCAAAGCAAAAGGGATCCGCTGACGTCATACGATCTGCATCATTTTCGCCAACCCAGACAATGACGCTCTATATCCAAACCGCCCTCGTATAATAATCCGCAGGCATGGCGAATATAATTATCCCTTTTACAGACATTCCAATCAACGACGAGCCGTCTAAACATTTCCCCGAATTTTCGGCAATTATTATTAGAATATAGGCTCGTCCAGACGTCTGATGCAGACCGTGGTGACATTGACCTGTTGATTGTTCGGGAGGGGGAAAAGGGGACGGGGGAAGAGGGAGGAATGGGAGAAAGAACGCCAGCGCCCCGACGCTGCATTGATTACAACATGGCAGACAAGTTGTTTTCAGAGGTATACAGAGGTGTGCACAAAAATCGGCCAGAGCTGTTACTTCTGAATCATTCGAGATCAAAATTTGAAATGTGATGTGTAGCAACTACATGATATTGTTCATTTTTTTAAGAATGGAAATGTATATTTTTCCATTTTAAGATTCAGGGTATCATTTTACATACACCAGTAGTTTTACCGGATCAGAATGTCAAAATTTCCTCAATATGTTTCAATGTTTGAACAGTGTGTCCATTAATTGGTAATAGTAATCAAGATCGAGGTAGACTTATAAATCAATTGAAAGTAACATCCAATAAGGTGTCAGCAATGCATTGCACAAAATGGGGGTCAATTTGAGTATTTGTTGTAATTAATTTTTATCGCCCCTCTTTCTATGATACTGAAAATAATAAAGATTGATGTGGAGTTCATTTTGTTGTTCTTTCTGTTTCACAAAAAATGATCCGGTAAAACTACTGATGTATGTAAAAATGATACCCTGAATCTGAAAATGGAAAAATATACAGGGGGTTCCATTTTTTAAATCAAAAGTTGGGGTCAATTTCGGTTAGACCGGATACTGACAAAGTGAGAAAAACAATAGTTGCAATTTATACACACTAATTACATCTGAAATACTTATTTCTAAAATTTAAAACACAAAAACTAACATGTTAAAATATGTCACAATTCAAGTACTCCTCGATAGAGTAGAAACAGTGCTTCAATAGTGAGTGTTTGACTCTAACCCTGAAACGGTTATAACTCAAACAAGTACCTAATGTCTGCTGGTATTTTATTGTATAAATGTAAGTTTAGTGAATTTCGAGCTGATAGATCCAGTCGATGAAATTGAGGCCTCAGTTTTGCACCTCTTCGAGTTGCATAATTATGAAAGTCAGCATTTGTGAGGTGCTTAGTATTATTGTTATGTATTTCTAAAACATTGCAGAGTATGAAAATACATGGCAAGGGTAAAATGTTTAGTTCTTGAAATAGAGGACCACAGTGTTCTCTGTAAGAAACATTGGCTATGATTCGGATTGCTTTTTTTTGCATACGAAAGGCTTTGATTGCATGTACAGACTGACCCCATAAAAGTATGCCATATGTTAGGTGGCTGTTGAAAAGAGAAAAGTATGTCTGTAATACCATATTTTGACTAAGACACATTTTCAACTGTCTTAGTAGGAACAGTTGTGTAGAAAGTTTTTTGCACAGACCAGCAATATGTGCTTCCCAATTTAACCTGTCATCAATTCTAAATCCCAATAAATCTACATGTTGCTTCTTTGTTACTTGTCTATTTGATGAAAATGAAAATTTTCTGTGTCTTTTCCATGTTTAGTTTGAGATAATTTGAAAGTAAACCAAGTTTCAGCATTATTATCTGTCCTAGAACATAGGTCCATTAAGTCGTTAATATTTGAGTCTGCTTCTACCGTTGATACATCATCTGCATAGAAAAAAGATAAGCTTGGAAGTAAGAAATTGAAAATGTCATTAATATATACCACAAAAAGAGTTGGTCCTAGTATGGAACCTTGTGGTACACCGTGCGAAATGAATCTACATGTGCTTGAATTTCCAGATGTATACACAACTTGCTTTCTCCCACATAAGTAGGTTTTCATTAGCTCTAAAGCTGTACCACCATAATATTCAAGTTTACCTAGTAGGAGCTCATGATTTACACTGTCAAAAGCCTTACTTAGATCACATAAAGTTAGAGCAGACACTAGGCCCTTTTCTATATTCTCTACTATTGAATCAACTATAGCCATTATAGCTTGGGTCGACGGTCGTGACCTTGAAGAGGTCACGGGAATACAAAAAAAAATTTGAATGTGCTCTCATAGTGCTCGCATGAGAAATCGACAATAGGATGTGAACATATAGAGATCAAGCGAATTTCTCCTATTTTTATGTCTCAACAAGGATTTTATTTTTACCTTTCTTCTTTCATGAAAACTTTGCCTCGGTGATGATCATTCATGCATACATGGAGAATTTTTCTTCAAAAATACTACTAAAAGTCAGTGGCATTTTCGTTGAGTTAAAATGCAAATGAGTATCTAGGTACCTTCATACATAATTTGCAATTAGAATAATTGTGAGTTGTGATGCATTGTACATGGATACTTCCCGAATTTCCTCTGTAATTAATACAGAGGAAATTCTAGAACATCAAATAAGAGCTCTAGAAAATCAGAACTACCGGAGGGGGACCAAAAAATTCAAGAATGAAAGAAAATAAAACAAAGACAGAATATCAGAAGAAGCTAGAATATCACATCATCACTCTTGGAGCAATAGGTACTCAAGTGTTGATCAAAGCTAACGTTGAAACTCAGACAGGAGTTAGATAGATAGAAGTGATAATAAAAACGATAGAAATATCAAAAACCATTACAATTTTTCACCAACGTTGATTGCTCTGTTCAATTTAAGTTGCTGTTGCCTGGTCTATAATAGCATAGCGACTGTACATTAATTGTTGATTAGCATTGAGATCTCAACTTGTATAAGTCAGGATGGCCGAGCGGTCTAAGGCGCTGCGTTCAGGTCGCAGTCTACTCTGTAGGCGTGGGTTCGAATCCCACTTCTGACAATACTTTTTTTTATTCAACAATTGAAAATACCTCAATTTACCCCACATCCCTTAGGTAGGGGATCGAGTATTCCTCCTTAAATCCACTTTCGATCCTTTACCATCCCTGATAAACTCCAAATAATAAAAAAAAATACCAACCAAAATCGCTGGACTGCCGTATAAAGAACTCTACAACATCGGCTAAAAGAGCTTGTTTCCTTATTATGCACAGTCTTTTATACACTTTTGTCATTTTTAGATGAACAATTCGGATGTCGATGTTATCGAATGAACATATTAAATTTCAAAATTGGACAAAATTGATTTTATAGCAAGAACCGAAAGTTTCCAACCAATTGGGTGCAAATTGACGTGTTTTTCTGAAAGGTGTATTCACCAGAAAGCAGAAAAGATATAACATGTCTCAGCACATGAAGATTTGCTCCTAAATAAAACCAATCAACATTATAATATCGACAAAATTACTACCAATTTTTTGGATCAATATACGCCTGCCTACTTGATACAGTCGGAATTTTTCTTGTCGATTCATAAGAAAAACCATAATCTCAAATCCTCTATCTTCAACTTCCAGTGCATCATTTTCATAACAAAAGCGTAGATATAGCAATGCAGCGAGGAAATCCAGGTCACTGTATATAGTAACAAAGGACCGTTTCCACGACCACACAAAGAAAAATCAAAGAAAATGCCACATGGGCGTACTATCCGCCTGCAAATGAGTATAGAGCAATTTTAATAAGGGTTGAAAGAGCTCTTTGGCATGGAAAAGCTGATGGGATATGAAAACAACTTCTAATACTACATCGACAGCCATTATCAGAATGCATACTTACTTTTGATATCGTATATGTCAAATTTAAAAGTTGTTAGAGAAAATGGGTCTAAACATTTATAGTTTTCTTTTGAAATCTTGTAACATCTAAACGGCTTGGTATCCAGTAAAATGGTTACTACTTCCCTTTCATAAGCTATCATTCAACTCCATTTGTGACGTTATATAATGCAATTTTTTCTATGGATTTTCATTAAAATGTGGAGTCTAGAAGATTTTCATGTCATTTGACATTTATGTTTTCACTTTAACATAGTCGAAATTCAATTTTGCAAATATCAAAGTAGAAACCGGTTCTCTATTTTCTGGACTTGTTGCGTAAATTATTTTTATCAAATATCTTATCCAGACCATAGTGTGGGGCGTTCATGGAATAGGAAGCGTCGTAGCGTCGCCGACATTTAGGAAATGGCGTCGTTTGTAGATAGGAATGATAGGATAAAAAGATTTAGTGGAAACGAACCCAAGAAACTTTGCGAGCATTCGTTAGATGAAGATGATGGTGATAAATAAGTAAGGGCAAAATCCTAATCAAGGTGAATTTGGGATGCAGACAAGAATCATATATCTGTATTTCTGAAAATAGACAGAAAGGAAAAAAGAACAACGAAAAAAGAAAGAAAGTGGAAATGGAAGAAATAAAAGAATAAATCCTGTATTCTTCAGAAAGTCCATTTTCCCACACACCAACCACTGAAGCATTTAAGATTAGCAGAGGATTCTATAATGATCATAATAACACTAACGAAGCAAGAAGCTTTATTAGTAATAATAATAAGTATGTATAAACGTGCATTTATAACATTTCATGCGAAAAACTGGTCATAAATATCAGATTCACAATTCTTTCATGAGATTATCGAAGTAATATTTCATGATGCTGCATCCCATACCAGATGCAGCCCTGATTGGTTGTTAATACAGATTTTATAGGATTTGTCAGATATAGGCATAAACAAATGATTTGTGTGAAATTTAAACCTCTTTTCTGATCACTAGTCACATCTATCTTTGGAATGAATAAACCTGTACAAGATGTTCCTTTCAACATGTGTACGAAAATGCTTTCGACTATTCTTATGCTCGAAGTATTATTTGAAAATGGTTGAGCATTTTCATTGCTTTGTCTCGGAGTTTCTCACGACCGTGTTAATTATTGTATATTTTTATTATCGCCCTTGTTTTTAATAGGATTGCATAATTATACAATGATAATATGCATACACTTTTACTCAAAGATAGATAAATCAGCAATCAGGTCGTTTAAAATATCATCGGTGTGTATAGTCTCGCCATCTATTCAGTATTTACTGAAGTAAATTCCAAGACGATATGTTTACAGCGATTACAGAAAACCAGGAACCTGTACTAAACCCTCCCTAAACCAGAGATAAGTTACTAAACTATTATTTTCAACTACTGTTACATAGATGGCACATCATAAAGCGTAACAGTTCGTTCGTTTAGAGGTTTCATTTAATTTCGCAATAGAGAGAGAAAATTATCTATGTACAGGAATCTACTATAACCTATGATGAATATGAAAACACCCTGGTTTTAACTATATTATGAAATCCTAGGTATTCCCTACCCTTTTTTTTCAACCGTTTTGATACCTCCTATTTTTCAATGCAGAGCTAGACGACCATGACATAAAGATTTTCAATGTGATGATTATGGGTTTATCAGAATTCATACCGTGTTCAAACAATTGCGAAATGAGATTTTAACGACCAATCATACTGCAAGTGACATCACTGATAACCGAGCATGTTTTATTTGTTGTCATAGGTTGTTCTGATATATTAAATACATTTATCAGAAAGTTTTACATATGACAAGGACAGGCTGTATGTTACATATGGGTAGACCCTATTTAAATCAAATCACACTATACACATACAACAAGGTCAAGGGAATTTGACTCATCCTTTATTATTCCAATACATATCGATAATGCAACGCATGGAATATATAATATTTTCAAGTGGTTACCTTTTTGGAATTAATTTCCATAAAACAATTAGTGTTAATAATAACTTTCATTGTTGTTATGGATTAGTAAGTTATGAAGGCTACCGATACTTGTCTACTCTGTGCCGATACAATCTAGGAAATGACAATGGTTTCATTCTTTTCCCGAAATAAAGAAAACTGATGTCAAGATCATTGCCATATTAATAACTATATAAAAGTGTGTATATAATTTTTTTTCAAACATCAAGTTCAGTGATTGTCGTCAATTTATTTTAATATTCAAGGGTTGACGGAAAAAGGTACACTAAAAATATTCATCACCACCCCAACAAAAATACATAGAATGTATACCATTCCCCCTCATGGACATGTTTAATGCCTAATAAATATTGTACACAATCAATTCCCTTTTCGGGAGAGATACACAGACAGACTTTCAAATAAATTCCATCAAATCCACCTCGAAAAACTGTCCATTTCTTGCAGGTGTTCAATTTTATAGACGCAAGATAATAACATTGAAAGATCGTTCGTGACTGCCACAAAAGAAGAAAAAAAAATACTTCGAAATCCTACAAATTACCACCTACCTTCAAGGGCGATCATTCTGGGAAACGGCATACCTGCAGGGCAAGTCCTACCTGCCGCCCTCAAAGCGTGGTTCACGGAGGCATCTGTAATTAAAAGAGACAGAAAAATTGATTTGACAGGGGTACAAGAATGTCTAGAAGGGCGACTGAATGTTTCCGTTACGGAATGTCATGAAAAGTAACGCGCAGATTTTTACATATGCACACGAAATGTGAAAATGAAATGCCTGTTGATAAAGTTGCCTTGACCACTTTTTCAGGCTGATGAGTATGTTGATAACAATGTAACAAAGGACTGCAGATTGCTTGCTGTCATTGAATAGTATATTATGATACAAGTTTTATAAGACGCTATTTTGTCGCACGCGTTGTTTGGAGTACGACGAGCGAATCAAGGAGTGCTCCAAGTGAACAAGTGCGACAACGTGTCTTATAAAACGTGTGTCATGCAAGAAAATTCATTCAATAGCGATAAATATCAGAAACATCTTCGAATTGTAACAATGATGACATTGAAATATTTGAAATTTGACGCACAAGCCCAGTTAACTGTTTCGTGATTTTGAATTTTGCGATACCTGCGGTTCTCATTGTTTTTATTGGTCAATTTAAATAAAATTACACTCTGAAATGAAATTTACCAATAAAAACATTGAATATCTCACTGCTAGTACCACCAAATCCATAGTCGCTCAGAAATAAGCTGGGCCTAACTCTTCTGACTTTCATTTGACAGTTCAATTGTATCAACCACTGAATAATAAAAAAGCGTATCGAAACAGAGGCTATTTCGATACGCATTTGCGTTGCACAATGACTTCATTATACAACCAAAATATAAAAATTATTTTTTATTGTTGCAGAGTAGGTTGGGTTGAGACAAATCAAAAGAGAAATTGTAATGTTCAACATAAAATAAAGTTTGGGTATGGATGAACAGCTTGAAAGCTTTTATTGGAAAACATGTGAAAGAATGTATCGATGCTTTACTTGAAACAAAGTAATGGCTGCACTTTCGAGAGTTGTGGGATTTTTAGTAATTCAACTATCACCAAAATTACTTCCCAAATGCCTCCTGAAACTTTTATAGCTCGTTTTTTTTTCTGAAACATATATTATAAATATTGCTTAGGGAGGAAATCATTGTGGTACAGCGACACCCTGCATGTTATTTATATACCAGAAAGCGTTCACACTCTGAAATTTATCATTTTAGTCGATTAATTCTGAGAGAAAGTGATAGAAGATCCATTATCAGATCGAGTTTTACATAATATCGGTGCAAATTATACGTAATTCATGACGTTTGTTCGGAATTGGGACACGTTATGCACTGAATTGTTATGTAAGCTTTCTTTGTATACATATATCCGATTTGCATCAATACTTTTGTAAATTTCAAAAGAGTTTTTGAATCTTACTACACTGTTGGAAATTAGTTGTTACTTTCAACAACTTCTCATATCGTTAAAAAATTGTAGTCAAATTCAACAACAGTTGTGTCCCAATTTCACTTTCACAATTTTCGATGTAGTTGTTAAATCAGTCAGTTATCGAATTCACTACTGATAATGTCAATACAACAGCAACAAGTTTGCATCAAATGAACAGATGAAATTCCTTGATATAATCTGTAACACAACAACAAATAATTGTAACTAGAACTTCAATAATGGTTATTGAAACATAGACAGTAGAACATCATCTAGTTGCTGATAGATTAATATTAAATAGCGGTTTTGTCGCACTCTGTTGACAAATTAACATCACCTAGTTTTATAATTTGCAACAGTTTGTGCTCGGTTACAAAGATTTTTTAGTTCCGATCTCTTCGGATATATTCGCTACTTTTCGTTTGTCTTCTCACGAATACCGAATCCTTACAAGTCCCAACCCAAGTTTACTCAGTTATCTGCAGTCTGTTGCCGTTGTAGAGCATTAGAACGAATACATTATAGGTTTTCCTCTCGTGTAGTCAAGATATAAAAAATGTAAGTACCTACATGGAGTAGATTGATGTGGACTCGTACATACATTTTATTTACTCATGCCAATATTAATAATATTTTTGTTTTGTTTCAGTTGAAAATATTTTTCCTGATCTAGAGCAACAAATAACAATGTTTCGTCGGAATCTGCAAGCGCAATAATTTCACATGATTTGTTGAGAATTTTTCTTGGATTCTCTCTGTGATTATTGAAGTTTCGCTGCAAAAAGTTAGTATAATTATATCAGTTTTATATTCACATTCCGAAATTATAATTATGAAAGTTTTACTACTTTTCATACATATTTCATATATTTTTTACTATACTAATGAAGATGACTGCAACATCTAGGTTAAAACTGTTGAAGTTGTGATGTGATTATTTGTACAACTCTTCATTTCAGGTATTTGTTCGATGGATCGATTTTCACTTCCTTCGGATTTTTTCAAGCTACTACTGGGTAACAAAAAAGATAACAAAAACTGGGTTGAGTTGAAGAGAAATTAATGTACTGGTAAGATTTGTTCTGAATTATATTTTGAATGATAATGTACTATTCAGTTAATAAATCCAAGTGATTTCAAGAGTTAATTGGATTGTTTTTTAATAATACAATTTTTCCTTTTCTGAAAAATTCATGACAAAATGATTCCAAAATGAATTATTGATATAATTTTTTTTTCAGCAATTGAACGAGAGATACTCAACACTCCAGGAGGATTGGAATAAGTTGTCTCGGATGACAAACACAGACAGAGGTTGACCAGCATTGTAGTGAATCACGTGCCGCGATGTTCTTTCGATTTACTGACAGCTTTTGATGTGTTTTTGTGCCAATAGTGGATTTTTTTCGTATTGTTGCTATGCAGAAAATAAAATGTCTTTCATGATATATGGTTATTTCAGTATTTTGAACTTCGAATTCTAGCAGTAGACTATTGTTGAAAATACACTGAGTTGTAGTACAATCGACAACTTTTTGTAGCTAGAACTACATTATGACGTAGGACTCATAACAACAAATTAAAGTGAAAATGACAATTTGTAATTGCTCAATTGACTTCAGAGAATACTGCGAACAGCTATAAGGTGAAGTAGAATTATTAACTTACTGTAGTTAATTCACCAATAAGACGTAGTAGCCATACGAAGAGGCGGTTGTTGAGACGAGCAATAGCCATTATGGTGAAAATTAACTTCAAATACTCTTGATATTTCAACTATAAAATGTTGTAGACCTACTGGGACTATATTTTTTTGCTGATTTAGCAACTAATTTCCAACAGTGTATATCGATTTATTGTCTTTCAATAATTTGTGTTCATAATTTATTCTCAAAACCAATTTTGCCGTTTGTTGATAAAAATTTGAAAAGTACTCGAATTGAGTTACTCAATGATCACGTGACATTCATGAAGATTCCTGACATCCTCAAAAAAACCATTTTTTAAATGATGGTTCGAAATAGAACTATCACAGAATTCAAATCTAAGTACATATATAACTAATATTATTCATTTCAATAGATTTCATGAAAAAAATCTTTAGCAATCAAGCTAATGATTCGAATCAAATAATTACAACTTGGTAATGAACTACACTTCCACCTATTCAATGTGGATAAATAAACTGTAATTAAGATTAGCTTTTTAGATGAATAATCCAATTTTTCTTTGTTGAGCCCGACTTGTTTCTGAAATTGGCTGATCAGTTAATGATTTTTGATGACATGAATTGGACGAAAAAATTGATGAAATACATATTATCGTCTTATCCAATTGAAAATATCACAGTTTTAATGACTGGCATAGACTGCAAGCAGAAAACAACTACTTTCTTAGCAAATACCTTTCAGAACATTTTAGACTGACTATATATAAATTGACTACGAGCATATATAATTCAATGTTCTGCGTGGTATTTGCCAAGAAAAAAGTTGTTTTCTGCTCGTGGTTCAGCAAACATTCAAATTAAAACTGTGTTAGATAGATATTTTTAACTGGATGAGCCTATATATTTTTTTTATTCAAAACCAATTATACAAAGTCATCAGAGTGTTCTTCTATGGTTTTCATTACCTATAATTATGTTTATACTATCGCGCGATATACATGCATATAAGTAAGGCACAATAATAATTGCTATATAGACAACTATTTTTTGATTTCTGAATTTAGTCTCACTGATATTCAACTTTGCTGGGCCATAACCTCACTTTATTGAAAAATAACTTGTGTTGTTTTATTTTACGAATGAATTCACGGCTTTATCAAAAGCTGGTGGAGAATTCGATCAATTCTTTTTTGAATAGTTTCTTTGAATTTTCTCGATTTTTTTCATTACTCTCATTAACTTTAATGTTGTTTTCCATGCCTAACTCGACAATATTGTTTTAGCTCAAAATATCATCATAAGAGTGTTTGTCACATTTTATCGCCCAAACCGTTACTCTAATATCAATTTCTAATACATCGTTGGATTCAGAAAAAATACTGGATCCTACAGAACAATAAAAAAACACCATCAATCGAAAAATAAGTTGATTATTCGGTCCTCGGCTGTTGAATATCCCTTCAAATCAGACATCCAAAAAGGGAAACTTCCATTTCCTCCCGTCTCCACTCGCTGGATAATCTCCGGAAACACCTCGCGCACGTCCCCGACCAATCCGGGCCCTGATGGCCACCTGCCGCCCACCTCGAGCATGCCGGCGAAGAAGAAAAGCACCTCGCCTGCTGCTGTCACAAGAAGTAATCGAGCACTCGATCGAGCAGTCTTTCGTGGACCGTCAGCGAACCGGAGTAGAAAGATCGGGCGTACCGAGAAAACGGTGGAGTGCGCGAGAAAAAGTTGTTCCGGGAAAACTGTCTTTTGAGTTTTCGAGATTTTCGATTTGGCATGTCTTTCCCGGGATCGGAGGTTCTGTTTCGGTGACAGTTTTTGGTGATTTATTTGGAGCGATTTGGGCTACCCCGAGGATCTTATCTCGATTACATACTACGGATAGAAAAGCTGAAAGGTTTGTTTACGAATGTCCTTTACATCTTCGTACTCTCTTCATGAATTTGCTATAATTTAATGAAATAATATTTATCACGACATATCACGAATTTTCTTTCTTTATATCAGTAGTTTCTTAATTTTCTGGTTCATTCAAGAAATATTCGTCATACAAAGTTTCAGCGTTTGTGAAATTAAAAGTGACTTTAGGAGTGACATAGAAATAAGTGCACCGAAGTTTCAAGAGAAAATATTTCTTTATTATATGATTTTATGACCCTGGGATAGTTTTTTGAAACGTATGTATCAAGTGGCATTTACTACAGTACATGATAGTTTTTTATTCTTGCCAATGGCAAGTTACCTAACTTTTTTTTCGTAAGTGGTCTAGCGAGATGCGCAAATGAAAGAATTTATTTTTTTTTCAAAAAATTAGGAGACCATCAGCTTGCTCAGAAATAAATATTTTGAGAAAAAGCTGTGGGTTTTCACTTTGTTCTCTTTTATAAAGATTTAGTCAAATCTCGCACGAACGCCACTGGCAAGAATTACGAATTATTTTATACAGCAGAAAATACCATTAGATCAAAAATTGCAAATGTAGATGCATGCTACGTTCCACAGAAATATTCAGAGTCAAATCTATCTCGTTTTTTTTTTCAAAAGTTCAGCACCTTGATCTAGTTCAAAACCTCCTTGGATCTAAGCATGTTATTAACAAACACTCTGTATATGATTATGATATTTACAATTTCCTCATATTCATTTGGAAGAAATGTCTATAATTTCGCAAAAAAATGATAATAGGTACTTAATATCCTACCAAAATTGTCAAAAAATTATTTTCAAAGCGTATATCTCAAGTTTAGTCGATCCTTATAATCAAGGATGATATGTTAAATGTAAATGTATTGTAAAATTTACTCAATACTATAAAAATCGACGTATTCGAATGCTCCATTGAATCAATCTTAATACGATACTATATAAAAAACAGGCGAGATCTCCTTGTACCAATATAGGTACTACAAACTTTGGACAAAAGTCTAAAAAGAGCTCACAAAAAAAACATTCTGGAAGGTTCCATGAAACAATGGAACCTCGAATGGAACATCATGCAGAATATTCTTGAATATCGAACTTCACATTCAGCATGTCGAATATAGTTGGAAAAAATAATTAGTCTTGATAGTGTAGTATTCACATGAATTCGCATGATGCATACAAATTTTGTTTATATATTTTTTTCGATAATCCAATTGATCTATCTAAAATTTTTCCACTCTACTCATGGATCTCAAAAAAGATTGTCTACAATATTAATTCATTTTTATATCATCAAACAAGACAAAGTTGACTTTAGTTTAGGATGATACTCGGGATGATATCTATATATTATATGCATCTATTTTCTATTACATCCTAAGTTACCAATTTAATTTTAACAAACGAACTTCATGTTGTAACTAACTGTTGACGATAAAACAAGATATCAACTAGAAGATGAGTTTATTGGCTTGGTTTCCTTTGAACGAAGAGAAACTCAAATTCTAAGTAAATCCACCAACTGTCATGATATTTATTGCTATAATTATACCAAGAATTTTATACGTAACTGACATTTGACACTAATAATCGTCTTTAGAAACAATTTCAATTCAATTTACACGTCAAAAAACATAACATACATCACTCTCGCTGAATTGTCATGGATCCGTGACTATGAAAAATTGTAAACTTTTACTTGCATCCGTAATTTCAAGGTGTTGTTTGCTCAAGATTTGGATGAATGATGCGTGATTTCTTTCCAGATGACCGGGAATTATTTTTTTTTCTCCTCCCATCGTTGAAAAAATCTCTAAATCATAGAAACTCCGTAGTTTTCTTACGAGACCTTTTCATTTTGATATACGCGTGGGAAAATATATGGATATAGAACAAAATCCATTAAAACTGGATCAAATCTTCAATTCCCAAAACTCACGAAAATCAACCACCTGTACCGTTTGAATAACAATAACATATTTTTAGAACCCTGTAGCAGGGTCAGGTATGCAATATTGTGGAACGATATAACAATATGCGGTCAAACGTTCGTTTATTTGAACCTATACACAAAGAGTTTTTCTCGAGATTTTTCTCCTCCTTATTTTCGTTAATTTTTATTTTCGAGTTATTCTTTGGACTATACAGAGAAGTCTCCATTGAATGGGACACCTTGTATTCAAAACAGTAAAACACCCACTAGAGGAGTAGGTACCTATTTGAACTAAATTTTTATCACTTTTTTTTTTTCGAGTGGGAAGGTTGAAAATCTGCAGATTCAGTCCTCGTAGGAGTCCATAACTGTTTAAACTTACTGTACCTAATGATGATAGCGCTATAATTCTGAAATGGGTGACTCATGATTCTGCTCATGATTAGTTAGTTTGATAGAAAAGAAAGTGGATCATTCGTAATCATTCATTCCGATCGGAAATATTTCTCCATTGATAAAATAAAAGCTAATCTCTATCGTGTAAAAACTCTGCAGTGTAACGAGATTAATATTAACTTTCTTCATATTTATTTTACTATCTTTGGAACGTTTGAAACAGAAAAGAATTGAAGAAGTTTTGAATATTCTGAAATAAAAATCACAATGCTACATACACTACCTCGGTTTTGGTTCCTAGGGGTTAAACTTGAAATTTAGCTCCTAGACTCTAAAAGAGTGTCAGCCGAGGTAAAGTCAACATCAAGAGCTAATTTTAGACCAAAAATGGATAGCTTAGTTATACCTATTATGAATAAACAATTTGATATTTTCAAATGGTAAAACCGATTGATACATATAAAATGCTAATAAGTCCAATACATATACAAATCATAAACATTCACTTGATTATTTATTGAATTGAAAGGAAGTTAATCCATTGATTATTTCATAATATATTGAAGGGCATATACTGGGTGTTCCCCTGATATCAAAATAACTACTATACAATCGACGAATGTAGTCCATATCTCAAAGTGGAGTATGAAGATTTGAAGGGGAAAGAAGAAACTCTAAGTCTTCTCCACACAGAAAGGGAAATTATTCAATTATTAGGAGAAAA
The DNA here is from genome assembly GCA_029955515.1 of Chrysomela aeneicollis. Lineage (NCBI taxonomy): Eukaryota > Metazoa > Arthropoda > Insecta > Coleoptera > Chrysomelidae > Chrysomela > Chrysomela aeneicollis. Next base: position 26,000,674 of record JARUHQ010000005.1, read on the forward strand.
TACCATTAATGTTTCGATCACAGCTGTGATCATCTTCAGTGGTAGTAAAAAACCTGAAAATAAGGAAGGAAGAATGCAACGGATGAAACTTCTTAGTTGAATCGTTTGCGAAATTGAATATATACAGAGTGTCCCAGGACTACCTCTTTTCATTTCAAGAATATCATGTAAATCGTTAAAAAATAATGTGTTCTTTTCTCGAGCAATGTGCTTCTGATGATTTCCTCACAAACCAGGGAAACAGATACGTTACAATAATTTCGAAAACCCCGTAGTTTTGCAAGCACTACAATGCAAAATTATTATAAGGGACAATTAAAGTTGAATAAACTTGACATTAACCAAGTTGTAGATGCAGGAAACATGACCAATTGCGTCGCCATTATTCCATTTCGGGTAGTGGATAACGTTTATTAAATAAATATGTGACAGTTTTATTCTATCCAATTGATGGCTGCCATAGAACTTATTCGATGATATAAGGTTCGCACGACGGACGCCATTATACAGAGTGGCCAACAAAAATACAAGCACATGGATAAGAGATATATTTCGATGAAAATATCTACCGCGAGACATCTACAGATATTATTCAGTGTTGACAGATGTTTCATCTTTCGGTCATTTTTGATGGAATAATTATTTATTTTTGAATATTGCCATACACTTTCTAATTCTCGAAATATGTGGTCGAAAAAACCTGGACAAGTTTGCTGTGTTCGGAGGTCAACTATATGAATGTTTTGGGAGAAATTTTTAATGAATATCCACTAGAGGTCAAGAGTTCGTCAAGAGGTTCTCATGAATATATGATATACAGGGTGCGGCACCGAAAACGAAACAGATCGACACATGTGTTGTGAAAAAAATGCAAAAACACGTCGATTTGTAAACCAAGGGGGACATCTTTCTACCATAACCTCAAATGACAGTGTATGAACAGTGTATGAACTTAAAAATTGGAAAGGCTTGCATAAATTTTACTCCAATCATTCCAAACTACAATAATTCAAAATAGCTTCTCAAAGTGTTCTCCATTAACTGCCATACATGAGTATAAGTTAGTCTCAAAACGTCTGAGGTTTTGGAGCATTTCTGGAGTTATTTGACGACATTCGTACCTTTGAATAAAAATTTTTTTTTCGCAAGAGGGCGCCAAAATGAAAAGTTACGAAGCGAACACTCACATGGCTGAATTCCTTTTCAAATTACCTTTTCAGTGATATGTCACACTTAGTACTTTCCCTATTTAAATTGTATGGGTGATAGTGACCAAGGGGAGGAGAGAGAGGTATGACAGTTGAGGTTATGGTAGAAAGATGTCCCCCTTGGTTTACAAATCGACGTGTTTTTGCATTTTTTTCACAACACATGTGTCTATAAGATATTCGATCTGTTTCGTTTTCGGTGCCGCACCCTGTATATAAATCACCCTAGATTCTTCACATTTAGGGAAAAACTATCCTATTAGATGATCATTTACTATTTTGGATTGATTTGTGATGAATGAACGTAAAGTCGAAGCTGGAATAAAAGTGACTATCAAATCCGAGATCAACCATTGATTATTCCAACGTTTCGTACAAAGACCTTCGAGTAATTATTTTGCTATCCAAACGACCACTTCATGCCTTTCAATTAGAACTTTAATGCCAATTATCAAATACCAAGAACGTTGGATACGGAAAAAAATATATAGAATAGTAGTGGCATAAAATTAGACTATAGCATTTTGCCTTCACCCATAGCCTTACATAAGCATTTTGTCGGGAAAAACAAAAAATAGTTTGAGTTTTACCCGAGATTTTACCACCTTTCAAGTTAATCAGAAAAACAAAATATCCAAAAAAAAAATTGTAAAATCAATTGTGATGAAACTATTTTTGAAAGCCGAAATATCTTGCCTAGAGATGAAAGATCAGAAACGAATTGGTAAACAGGATCTATTAGTGTCTGGATAATAACGCACAATATTTTGAGCATCTGCTGTGAATCGTATAAATAAATACAGTACCTATATTTTTTCTGAGAATGCTCAGACAGGTATTAATTTTGGTATTTTTTATTCAAAACATATTGATACAGTGTGTCAAATTGAATATGTGATGATCAAGGTGGATATAGTGGTGAAACAGCTTCCTATTAACAAGCACTAGAATAAACTGTAGACCTTTGCCTACTTGATTTCATACCGTAGTAACATTTCCTGAAATTAACAGAGATGGCGACATACCTTGTGTCGGTAAAACAGAAACTGTGCATCTATCATCTTTTTATCAGTTTCATCTGTTCTAGATGAAAAATGACTGAGAAGGGTCGAAATATCAATATTCATTCCATATTTATAGAAAATATATTGTTTAATGTCGTTTCAAGTCACGTCTGTCAGATGCGAACCACAGAAATACGTAAGCAACAGAAATCTTCTTCGATAATCGATCTTACCGCCATCTTCATTCAAGTAGCTGAAATATTACTACCTTCTCGAACGGTCTACAAGTTTTTCGCAGAAACAATTGAAGAGCTGTTTCACCATCTTATATTCACCTTGGTGATGATTGATGATAAGATGTAGAACACAATATATCCTATATTACCTAGATTCAGGCTAATTTACTTCAACCTCCATCCGCTGACTGCAATAATGCAACCTTGTACTTGGCTTATTCCTTCCTATGTATTTTGCATCTTGACGAACTCCACTGCCAATGATCTCTTTGCCACCACAATAAAGCCATAGATTCAGATCGATGGAAAAGCATAGAATTGAAAGGGAAATTTGCATTTGACGTAGGTTTATTGATAATACCCATGGATCGGTAATCGAGAGGTACTGCTTAGGTGTACCAAGGTCCCAAAGGTGATTAGCGCTATAGGAAAACAATTGAGAAATATATAACTGATTTTTTACTGCATGAATAATTGATATTTAATATTAATATTGAAATACGAAAACACCAATAGTGGGTAATTAGACATGCGTGACAATTTGAAGTTTTTTCTTCCGTGAATTTCTTGGTTTGACACTCAACTAAAATAAATCTAAATAGTTGTTCAAATTATATACCACCTCGGCTCAAGACATAAATTGCATAAGCGGCATTTAAAATTGAATTTAGTGGTATATCGTAACATTCGTTCAAATAACCATTTTGCTGAAAGTTAAAAATTGAAAAATATATCTGAGTCTTCCGTTAACTTGTGATAATTATATCGTTGCATGGATTCAGAATGAAATGGGGTAATGAACAATATACCTTTTTTTTTAAGTTGACAATTCTTTAGGTTCTGGTTGATGTTGAAAGAATTACCTACATCGATATCAGTTCAAAGTGTCTTCCTTTCATCATAACTTCAATTCAAAATTAATAATTGACTTTTCATCGTATGAACTTCATACATCAAATTGAAATTATACTATTGAATATAAAGGAATTAGAGAAAGTCACCAAACAACGTATAGCTACCTTAATTCATTTCATCGTTTTTGAATATATACACGGTGTTATAATTCGCCGTTACACAACCATGGTCAAATTTTGCAACTTTATACGAGTACAAGCAATATCATTTTTTTCTCGCTAATGTAGTTGCGATGCTTTCACATATCTAACTGTTTAGACTGCTTCAAGAATTGGGTCATTAATTTTTTGAAAATTAAAATGCTTATTTCTGTGTAGGATAGATATTGTAATGATATACTGCACATTTTCTTCCAGTTGTTAAAATACTTTCATAAAGAATGTAACCAACTTATACCAACAATCTCATCAATTCTTCTTGCAAATCTACTGAAAGTCAATTTTAACAGAAGAACAGCGTCGAGTGGTACTTATGGGGGAATTATTCCTATTATCAAAAACATTTGTGTGTAGGCTCAATGTCAAAAAAAAGGCCGGAATGGGGCATAATCAAAGCTATAACACCAAATATTTCCAATATTTAGATTTTCTGATAAAGATTGATGAATACATAAATGAAATATTTTTGAAGTAGAGTTATAACTTATCAAGTAAAAGGTATTTTACAGAAATGAAAAAATCTAAACGTATTTGAACAATTCCAATTTTTTAGATTTTTGATTCTGTACTACCACCTGGATTTTATGGAACTATAAGAATTCTCCAGATAATCTCCTATGGAATTTGAGGTTATGTTATTGGGTCTTATTATTTCTCACCATTGGTTTCCCATATTTTTTTAATAGATTCTAATTATTTTCAATGATATTGTGATAGTTACAAATGAGACTGGAATAAAAAAATTGCGTAAGTTGCAAAACGCAAAATTTTCAAAAATCTGCTTTGACCACGTTCTGAGACTATAAAGCAAAAAGAAGTAAATCGTATAAGTATATCATTTACCGGAACCAGAAGTGAAGTGGTCTTTTATAGCTCGACTCTTATTTTCTTCGGCGCCGTGTCAGTAGGTCCGTAATCTGGGTTATCAGACCTCATCGACGTTGCTTCACGTTCACGTGTTTTCTGCCACCGTTCTTTCAAGAAACCCATCTCCGATCTTCGGGGCATCTTTGAGAAGATCCGTACGATCGATCGTACTCCGGAGGAATGCGGAATGTACACAGAGAAAAAAGTTCACTCTCGAAAATACACGTTACATTTTGACATTCATCAATTACGACTAGGCCGTCCAAGGAAGTCCAACCATGTGAATTCCGAAGTTCTCCCCAAAACATTCCTTCTATTATTTTAATACACGTATGACACCTATGTTCACTTAAACGAATCGAAAATTTGTGCCCATATATCCAAGATTAACGAATATGGTCGTGAAATGGAACAAAAGCATTTCAAAACATCTTAGACTATATCAGTGTTAACAATTCTCCATGTATTTTCTCAACAACAAAAAAAAATAAACATTTTGCATTGCAACAAAACTATTACGTTGATTAATGTGGCATAGCATATTTTGGGAGGATTTTTCATTTTTACACCCTTTGTGATAAATTTCCAACCACTTGCAGACGTCCAATCGATTTGAAATTTGGCAGGTGACAATCAATTGCAGATTTTTGTGAAAGTGAACTAAAAAGAAATATAGGTCAAGAGCACCCACACTTTATTTACATTTGAGTCAATATAATGTATTATTTTCCAGTTCACATTGGTATAAAGGGTGTTTTTACTTTGTTTAAACTATATTTGTTCAATTATACAGGAAAAAAGAAGGTTTAATTACATTTGTACCTAATGAAACGACTAGTCTACCTATTTAAAATTGGGAAGACAAAATGTGTAAAAGAAATTTACTAAGAATTTCTGTTAAGTAGTACGAGGTCGAGAGAAACATTGCCCTCTATATAGACGAAAATAAAAAATTAACATATTCACCACGGTCACAATACTTATATAGAAAAATCTTGAATTACATTTGATGCACACTCCTAAATCTACGTCCTTCCCATCAACTTTTAGTTCCATAAATTATTTTTTCCAAACTAATAATCAGCTATATTATATCAGGCGCCCCACAATCATTTAATTTGTATTCAAAGCAAGTCTCGGTCGATGAAATAGACGAATACTAAAACGCTATTAGATTAATAAATCGTCATTATCTAACAATTACGTAAATTGTGACAACATTTTTCGTGATTTCCAAACGCAAAGAGATACAGAATGAAACGGTTTGGTTGGTTCACCCACCTCTCTTCATTCATGATAAATTCGTTAATGAAAATATCAATGCATTGAATATTGATAATAAGGGCGATTCACAGTAGATGGGCGATTCACAGTAGATGGAACTATAGCAACAGACTAGTATCATTTTTTTTCTGCGAGCAGTGATATGCATTTTTTTTATTTCTGACAGTGACATTATAAGCTTATATCGTCATAGTTACGATATCTATAATGAGGGTCATAACTCCCTTGGGATATTAAGGTTCAAAAACTCCCTCTTACCTTTTACAGGTGAAAATGATACAAGAAATGCTTATAAACGTTTATATGTAATGAAAACTAAGACATATTTTCCTTATTCACGTCATTACAAATAATAAATGTACAATTTTCAAATGTTCCCTGAAAATTACTTCCGCCGCTGGAAACAATTTCTTCTTTTTTATGGGTGGTGCTGTTGCTGTTCACTACAGTCGAGGTGCCTGCCTCTTCTGATGGCAAAGTAGACAGCATACGCGCCGTTTTATTTCTCAATTCAATACTGTCCTCCAGATACCCCTCTGCCACCGTGGAACTTCTCCAACCTCCGTGTCTTTTTAAGTTTGTCATAGTTGCTCCTGCATTGGCTAGGGCAGTAGCAGAAGTGCGACGAAGGCAATGTCCCGTATAGGTTAGTGGGTTTGGCAATCCTAAATACATTGCGATTTTGCTGGGAATTTTGTCAAACATATTCTTTCCAATTGGCTGAGTTGTACATTTATTTTGTCGGAAGCTCAAAAAAAATCGTTTTGTACCTTCAGGACGCAAGGACATATAGTCTCAATAAAGGCAAAGCAGAGAACTCTTTTTCATCCACAACTGTAAATTTCTTCGATACACCAGTTTTACTTTCCGGTACGTTCACTACCATAACAGTATCCCGGTCCTCTATATCTGCTATACTCATATTTAGGAGTTCCTGAGTTTTGCATCCTCTAAAATAACCCATAATTAGAACAACCTATAACAAATAAAACGAAATAAACAAACGAAAAAGAAAATTATGAGAAAAAAATTACCTTATGCAATAAATGAATTTCATTAGGGGCGTCCTTTGATGACATCTTTAGGAGATAAGACAGCAGACTTTTCCGGCTTATACCCCTTACTTTTCCGTTTCAAAAAAGCCTCTAGTTCGTTGAACTTGGTGATATCTCTTTTCTCATATATGCAACGAATAAATACAATTATTACCAAATCTACCAGAAAATACTGAAAATACTTTACCAGTTCTTGAAAATATGCCAGAAAGACAGTTTCGTTGGCATCTTTTGACATAACATTTCTCTGTGTCAGCCACTTCAGATATAAGTTGTATTCTTTTTGATATAGGGCTTCACTTTTCGATGGAAGTAATGATTGTCTTGCTTTTTCCGCTTTTTTTTTTTTTAATATCCTCCATTATATCAGAAAAAGATCGTCGATTTGTGGTAAAAAATAAACACGTTTTTAACGGAAAAACATTGATTGATAAAGAAAGTTTGCTTATAAACATGTAACATAGCGACAACCTAGCAACAACCAACAATGCTACAATCAACGCTACCTAATTCAAATATACCAGAAAGGTTATGAATTTAAACATTTATTGCATTCTAAATATGGACATATTGTTATGAAAATCGGTCAAAAATAAAATTATCACGGGAATTATAGAGCCTTAATAACCTTTGGCAATTGCTGTCCCTCGGGCCAGAGGCCCTCGGGACGCAAACTTTGCCATCGGTAATTAAGGCCCTCATAATTCCCTTAATACATAAATAACTATTCCAGATGGTGGGACTGAAATTCGTAGACCAAAGCCTCAACCACTCCTTCTACAAGTTGGGGTTGATAGTGGGAAAGCACCCCGGCTACTTCCTGATAGTCCCAATTCTCCTCACGATGCTGGGTATGACAGGATACCAGAGGATAAAAAACAACATCGATCCCGAATATCTCTTCAGCCCCATCAACGGTGAGGGTAAATACGAGAGGGGTATAGTTGAAAATTATTTCAAGGTCAACTACAGCAGCCGGTTCAGTGTGGCCAGGATAACAAGGGCTGGTGAGTAATTGTCCTTCAAATTTTTATTATTTTATTGGAATTCTTCTTGGAAATTCGAAGAGTGTGTTTGGGTCCAAATATGATAACAATACCACAGATTATAGAAAACCTTACAGATGAGGCAGTCAGACAGAGCGAGATGTCGGAAGCGCAAAATTTAAAGGTCCAGTCATAGATATGCGCGGGCGCTAAAATATTGATCAAGTTTTGTTTACATTGTTATCATCATTTTCTTGGTTATGTTACAAATGTTTTCGTTTTACGCGATTCACGATCCACTATTTCGGATGGGTTTATGTTCTTACAATGTATAATATATTTTCCATTAACTATATAATTCAAAAATAAAAGCAACAAATGTTGTGAGGATTATCACAGCACAGATTAACCAACCTGTGAACATAGGTATATACCTTCATTATATCTGGAATGTGAATCAGGTACAATAATATGTTTATTCGCAATCATTATACTGTGTATATAAAGATTGCAAATCATCTTCAAATAAAACGGAGAATATGAAGTTACATTGTTTTCCCAAGGACGAAAAACTGTGAGTACTTACATTGAATGATATTATTGACTTTAATCAAACTTTTTCATTTGATGAGAATATCACCATTTTTGCTATACCTATATTGCTATATCACATTTCAAGTTGAGGAATTTATATTCATCATTTATTAGATAAGTGAATCGTGTTTTATTTTTTTCGAAATATTCGAATTTAATTGTAAGATTCATTCAGAATACATATTATTTCTATAATAGACACTAATTTCTGATGACAAATTGTTCACAATAAGTCACTGAAAAGTAGGTAACCTTTTATCACAGATCTTTTATACGGCAACATTGCACATCAGTACTTCTAGCGGTGACAACGACCATCCGGCACATGCGATGCGCAAAATTTAAAACGGATGTCGGTACATCAAACAAAATGGGCGGAATGTCTCATCTGTAAGGTTTTCTAATCTGTGACAATACTTTATGACAGGTCGACTCTGTTCCTTTTAGATCATGATCATTAGAAAATGAAGTGCCTACAGGGTTTCATTAATGATTTTTTTTACATTTTCTTCCCCATCTCTAAGATCCCATTGATATTACCGCCCTTTCTGGAAAGTGCTAGTTGAACAGTTTTCAATCACAACGTTCCAATGTTCCGCTTTGATCCTACGCTCATGGTCATTGAACATAGTTATTGAACTTGAACTCTCCTCAAACCAAATTTACCTTAAAGTCCGGAATATGACAATAATTTACCAACAGTCCCAGTGATTCATTCTTATTTCGGTAGATATTGAGACACCAATGATCTTGAACTATTTATTCACTCCAATCGACCGATTGCTCAACAGTCGATATACACGAAGAAATTTCTCAACTACGGAACCGTTAGAGCTATGAAATTGAGGTATTGCAATTGGAAAAAAATTACACCACTGTCGTCAATATGGTATAGAAAGCTTCGAAGCATTTAAATATTACGGGCTCCAGCCAAGTGCGAAAATAATGTTTATTTACTTCAATTTCAGTTAAATTGTCGCATCATACCAGCAATGAATGGATTAGAACGTTACTAGATTTAATTGTACACACAGAAAAATATTTCTTGCATTAAACATAACTGTATTTCTCTTGTGTGTTGATGATTAATTTTTTAGGACGTTTCGGAAGAGTTATTTTGACTTCGAAAGATGGCGACAAAAACTTACTTCGAGTGGCCGTTTGGGAAGAAATGCGACTTTTGGACGATTACATCCAAAACATGACAGTTTCCTATGAAGATGAATCATTCAGATACAAAGACATATGCGCTAAATGGATGTCAGAGTGTTTCCAAAACGACATCCTCAACTTGGACTACATAATGGAAGACGTGAGTATCAAATATCCTAACCTAAAATTGACACCAATTGACAACCCTCCAAAAAGCTGTTGAGATTGATTGATGTTTTTGTTCACAATTCGATTTAGGAGTAGAATTAAATTGAGAGCATCAAATCAGAAAGTATATCTCAACATTCTTCATTGATGATTATTCTTTGGTATATCGAACAAAAATAACTTTCTCAATTTTCTTCGACTCGAATCCACTTCTAAGAGTTAAGACTTCTAAGAATATCGAGAGAAAACAACATACGACCGGAGTTCAAGGTTCACACATGAAAATATATACACTTCGTGGGAAAACTGACAGGCGCTTGATTTACAATATCCACCATGAAGATTATTATATGATGTAGAAAGCAACAAAGTTAGGAGAGAGAATTCCATTCGTAATTAGTTGTTGTTATTCTCACTTCACTTTCTCAGGACATAAAAGTTTCGCGAGAAATTGATTGAGGTGTGATGAGCTCTATATTATAGGCAGATGGATATCTCATAATTTTAATGAATTTTTTTTGGGTTTTCCTGAAAATGATAGGTACATTATCTTTTTGAAATTATTATTTTCTTATTATCCTGTTCTAGTATATGGATTTTCTTAAAATTTGATACACTTAGCAACCTTGCAACCTTAGTCCAAATTAGAGTTGAATTCCTCAAAGGAAAGACCCATATATTTTTCGCATAGATATGTGTAATTGAGGAACATAAAAAAATATTCGAGAAATGTCGTTGTATTACGATAAAAATGAACTGTTTCTGAATTGAAACGTGGAAAAAATCAACAAGTTTCTCAGTGATAAGTTTCAGTGATTCAAAAAAAGGAAATTTTGCCAATACTCTTTCAAATAGAATCCCCATATTGCTAGCGCTCAATTTCTGGGGACCCTGTATGCATATGCTTGCGGTTAAAAAATAAAAACATATTCGAACCAATTCATTATTGATACAGGACAAGAATTATTATTGTCTTGGACCTTGAAATATCTAACAAAGGAAATGACACAAACATTGTGTTCTTTAATTCTCCCTGTCCTGTGTGTCTTCTATGTAATACAATTTCCTACAGCTATTATTGACCACGATTGTAGATTACGGCCATTATGGTGAAAGTCACTGTATGCAATTTTAGGAAATGAAACAAACGACGTTGCACCCATCAAGTAATCAGTATAGTCATGTGATATACTTATCCAATTATTAAACAAATAATATCAGACTAATGTTTATCTTCAATAATTTCACTGCGTTGCAGAGCCACACAATGTCATTTTTCAGACATTTCGTATGTTAGTCAAATTTTATTATGCATTTTTTCTCAGAATCGGCAGAACAGTACATCTACTTATATCGGCTTGTTGGAAAAACATTTTGAGAAACTAACATTCGTCTAGGCCTATGTGAACCACATTGTATGTCTAATTTATTTTACCACCCTGTGAATATAGTTACCTACTGTTTCTAACGAAATATTTGAAATTTTCAACCTTTATTTCAGGTGGAAAACAAGGTGATCAATCTAACCTTTCCCATCATGTTCAATCCGGTGACGTGGGATGCTCACGCATTTCCCGTATTTTTTGGCGGGACGGAAGTCAGTGAGGATGGCCTCATCATCAGCGTACCGTCCGTACAGCTGGTGTATTTCGGAAATGCAGACAACAAAAAATACGAAAAACTGTGAGTGAACTGAATAACGGGATTAACGATGACGATAAAATAAATATCAGGGTTTTTCGTAATGGAATGGAAATACTGCAATATCGGAATACTTTCAAAAAACCTTATCTTGTTTCCGAAATATAGGGTGTTTTCAGTTTTCCAATATGATAACATAATATTTTGTTTACTAATTTGACCAATTTTTCAAAAATCGAAGTCAGAACTTGAATCTTCTACAACATGAATGAATAAATATATTGTTACGTTATTTCCACTTGGGTTCGTGAATTTAAAACACTCAGTACAGAACTGAACAATTTACTTCACTAAACACACTTGATACAACTCAATGAACACTTTGTTAAATCACAACGATATTCGCTTTACAAATCTCAATAATAATAATAATAATAATAATAATATATTTATTTCTCTAGTTAAAGAGTACATCGTAGGAGCAAAGCAGTTACAAGTGTACAATGACTAGGAAAAGGTCAAGAGAGATTATAATACTACAATTGTTAGAAAGTATGAGTATGAATACAAACATACATTCTAGAGTGTCAACGACAAAAAAGAGTAAAATAAATTAAAGATAACACTAGACATACCAATAAAATCACATATTAAAATTCATTAGAACAACAATAAAATCTATAATCAAAGATCAGTTTAAAAATTAAGACTCCTTTTCAGAGCGGATTTGAAGATATTTATGTTTGGTGAGAGTTTAATTGATTCATCTAACTTATTATACAGTTTTGGTCCTAAATAAAGATGACTTTTTTGATAGAGAGAGGTTCGATGTGCATTGGGTACCAGTAAATTTTTCGAACGAGTTGGATATTCATGAACTTGTCGGTGGGAGGAAAACATAGTTCTGTTTTTATGAACGTAGACACATATTTCATAGATATATAGACCAGCCACCGTGAGTATCTTAAGCTCTTTGAAAGCACTTCTACATGATTGTTGCCATCCCAAACTAGCAATTATTCGAATTGCATATTTTTGAAGTATGAACACCCTATTAGCTGAAGACCCCATAGCCCAGTTCAGAATCCCATAACGCAAGTGACAATTGATGGTTGCATGATAAAGATTCAACAAAACTTCCTTACCACAATGGTTCTCCATGAATCTTAGCGCATAACAATTCCTACGAAGCTTCTCACATAGTGTGTCGCCATACTAGCTTTCTTTCTAATCTCAACTCATTCCAAACTATATCTAACTTGTCCGCGAAACCGCGGTTCTTATATAGGTAAAAACATCATTGTCCAGAAATAACAGGAATAAACTGGAAGTATTTTTCATATTCGACGGCAATGAATCATCCGCTAATTATAGCGGTGCGTCTGCGACCGATATCTTCGCTGTGAGTCACGCGTCGGGATGATGATTTCCGACCTTCTCGGAAATGCCAGCAGTTCGTAACAACAATACTCTTTAAACATTTTTCGTACTGCCGTTTAGATTTTTCGGGTATTAAAACGGAAAGCGCCGAATTTTCAACGCTTTCGATTTCAGGAGGGGAACGTACTGAAATACTATCAAAATATTTTGAATATATTGAAACATATCATTTTCATAGCACACTGTGATATTGTTAAATAAATTGAACTGTTGTTGACTTTAGAGCAATTATATATTTATCTACAATTATTTAGTATAATAATTTCAACGACTGCACGAAAAATAGTGTGTATGCCATGGCCGCGAAACTTCTTAACGACCTCAAGATTATCTTGCCTCGGCTGCAAGCGGCCTCGGCGGTAACTGTTCTTTCGGTACGTTAAAAAGGTATTTCGCGGCCTAAGCATACAAATAACTATTTTGAGAGTTTCGATGCTTGAATCTGAAAGTGCAATAAAGATTGGACAGAATGGGGTTTTCGATTTTACGCTAGAAACACTTGCGTTGTATCACTTATCTCAATATCGACACCTATTAACAATAAATTTGATATTATCTACATCAAGTCTTCAAGTCTTGAATTAAAATTGTGGTTCTTATTACACCAGGTCATGAGTGATTGAATATCTACCAACGAAGGTTAGTTCAATTTAATTCTCGTGTTGAATCATAAGAATCAACATCAAGAGTTCTGATGAAGACAACACGAAAGTGAGATAAAGGAAAATGGTTACGTATAACAAATTTTCAACTTATCGCCTAGTATTTGATTTCAATATCATCCAAGATATTGAAACGAATAAGGATCTCAATAATGAACTACATATTTAGACCATGATGATGGTTTTTATTTCAAATTAAATTCACCCCGTATTTCTGAAAACGAGTGAGTTCTGGGAAGTGAAGTATTCTATTTTGAATCCACCTGTCCTCTAGCTCATGTTGCTGTATATCTGTTTCACGATAAAACACCCTGTATATACAATTTGATTCTGATGACTATGGAAAGAAACGTTTTGTCATTGAAATTTAATTTTTGCAGAGGATCAGCATGGGAAGACGCTTTCCTAGACCTGATTGAAAGAATCCAAGACAAAGAAGATCGTTTCAAACACATAAGGATAGCAAGATTCGCTTCCAGAACGCTCGATCACGAATTAGAGAAGAACACCAAATCAGTAATGCCATATTTCACATCCACGTTTGCTATAATGGCCATATTCTCGATAGGTTTGTGCAATGTCGATGTCTGCTTCTTCGATTGCTCCAAGAATCTTTGTAAACATTATATTTTGCAGTCACATGTATGATGATGGATTGGGTGAGATCGAAACCGTGGTTGGGACTACTGGGCAACGTCAGCGCAGCTATGGCAACCCTGTGCGCTTTCGGAGTTTGCATGTACGCAGGCGTCGATTTTATAGGCCTGAATCTAGCCGCCCCATTCTTGATGATAGGTGAGTTTATATTTCATGAATTAAACCCCCTTTTTCTGGAACCGACTCGAAAGTCGTCCATATTTGTTCTTAAATTAGCTCAAGAAGTTGAACTTTTTCATACTGACACAACAAAATGATTGACAGGAAACACATTCAGCGCCTAGGATATGAAATTGATTTTTAAAATTCTAGGATTTGAAAAAGAGCAAGTAGCATTGTGATATGATTGTGATTATTATTTTAGGAAGAAATAGCTCATTAAAAACGAACAGCATAGTATTCATTAGGTTCTACAAGAAACTCTGATACAAATGCATACGATTATATAATTTTCAACCTATTCGTGATATTGATATTGAAACTACAATTGAAAATAGAATAAATCTGATTATTCAAAAGTTACAAACACAAAATATTCTGTTCTTTTTTGTTTCTTAACAGTCAATACATTCTTTTTGAATTCTTATTGTGCCACATTTCGGTTGAATCTAAGATTCACTCATATCCATTCAGTTGAGCTTGCATAAAATAATGAACCTCCATCTTCAACAAATATCAAATCAACAAGAAAACTGTACATTCAAAATGAGAGGTTAGTTTAATTCTTCCTCTTCTTCTTTTTTGTCTAACTTATACAGGGTCACTCACGGTCGATTGTACCTTAGACGTTTACGGAGAACGGGACGTAGGATTATTCTGAAAATTTGGGTTATTGGGTAATCAGTTTTGTTCTATCGATCTAAAATACTTTCGGCGTTGCCGCTTCTATCAAAAAGTAGCAACAACTTTGTTATTTCAAATGGAACACCCTGTATTTTATTTCATTTTTAGATTCTTCCTGAAGAGCTGATTTCGTCGATCTATCATACTTGGGGTATAGCGCGAAATATTACAGAGATATAGGGTGTGGAAAATCGAGATTTTTCAACTTTAGGAATTTTTTGTGCCGAAACTAAACATTCTTGCTCAAAACGGCTTACATGTCCCTATCTTAACTGTTCATTTACTATCTACTGACATTTAATAGAAACAAATAGAGGGTGATGCAAAACTCAAAATTTTGAACCACCCGTATTTGTTTCAATTAAATATCAATCGATAGTAAATGGAAAGTTGAGATCGGGACATGTGAGCCGTTTTGAGCACGAATGGATAGTTTCGGCACAAAAAATTCGTAAATTTGGAAAATCTCGATTTTTCACACCCTATATCTCTGTAATATTTCGCGCTATACCCCAAGTATGATAGATCGACGAAATCAGCTCTTCAGGAAGAATCTAAAAATGGAATAAAATACAGGGTGTTCCATTTGAAATAACAAAGTTGTTGCTACTTTTTGATAGAAGCGGCAACGCCGCAACGCTGAAAGTATTTTAGATCGATAGAACAAAACTGATTACCCAATGAACCAAATTTTCAGAATAATCCGACCTGTATTATATGGATTAGGTATCGATTATTTTGGTTGCAAAAAAATGGCATGAAGTGTATCTGTTGTCAAAGAGAAGTGTCACTTTTATCCTAATATTTTATCCGAATTTTCTGAATTTTTTCAGGTATCGGTATCGACGACACTTTCGTGATGTTGGCAGCTTGGAGAAGGACCTCCATCAAATCGCCTGTGCCAGACAGAATGGCCCAAATGTTAAGCGAAGCAGCTGTTTCCATCACCATCACCTCCGTCACTGACTTTTTCAGTTTTTGCATCGGAATTTTCAGTCCCTTTCCTTCAGTCACGATTTTCTGTATCTACTCCGGTAAGAACTTAATCGATACTAAAACGCGTTACGTTTCGAGCCACAAAGGTTCGCCTTCAGGCTGACCTGTACTAACTGTTGACCATCGATGTGAACAGAATTCAGCGAATTTATCAGCAACACTATAAAAACAGATACGTAAAATTCCGGTAAATAACGTTGGTTATTTTATGACCAACGTTATTTACCGGAATTTTACAGTCTAATCTGTAAAATGCGTTTACAGTCCCTATACTGTAATAATAGTACATAATATAAACTGCTTTATTACTTCACGATTCTTAGTTAAATATTCGGTATTTTCACATGGTAATTTTAGTTATTTTGTGTAATAATACATAATATAAACTGCTTTATAACTTTGCGATTTTCAGGTGAATATATTGAATTTTCACCTAGTTATTTTCATTATTCTGGATTTATTCTATAGGACTTTATTTCACATGTGATTGAGCTCTTTTTTCACCATCAGGTAGTTTTTCATTGGTTTATTACATTTTACAGTGTACTTTTGTACTGTTAATTCTATATTTGAAAGGTTGAGATGTTTGTAATAAAAATGTCATTTCCAAAGAAAACATTTATTCAACATAACAAACAAAAATAAAATGTCGTATAATACATTAGTCATTCTAACGATGCTCACATTCATACATAACATTATGTAACAATAAGGAAACAAAAATGAAAACGAAAGTCGAAACTTCTCATTTATACTGATGATAAATGAAAATAAGAGGCTCATCACACAGCAATAACTAACAAAAACAAATAATTCTCTAATTTGTTAAAACTACTTTACAATTGATATATAAGCAAGGGAATTCTGCTCGTCCATTTTGTCTATGCAAATACTGATGTTTATTATATTATTCTATAATCAAACAATTGTAATTACAAGTTCTACACGTAAACATATTGGTTACTGTGTTTAGATCTACAGTTATAGGAATGAAATTGTTTTATCTTAAAAAAACACTTGGAACTGACATGAACATTTACACACACACTGGTCACCGTGTCACCGACGCACCAAGTAATTTTTTTGAGGTTTGAGGTTATCCATTTGTGGCGCGGGCATAGGCGTTGACGTCACGTGCATAATTCAAGTATGGGTACCTGAATTTTACTGAACTCTTGCAGTTTTAAGTTATTCCCAAGGAAAAAAGCAGTGTAATTGGGATTCACAAAGGCAAATGACAGTATTACAATTGATTATCCAGTAAGGACCTGAAATTTAAGTGGTAAAATAAAAAAAAAAATAATAAATACTAGAGAAGTGCTATATTACAAGGGAAAAATACCTATTTCAGGTGAAATTACTGGATTCTGCGAATATCCAGTAAATATTCTGCATTATTTTACAGATAATATACTGTTTTTTTCCACCTATTTTTATCAGTGAATACTTGACATTTTCTGTGCATCTATTTTAATGGATTGAATTTTTTTTCAGGGGCTGCTACAGTTCTCTTGTTTATCTGGCATCTAACGTTCTTCGCAGCATGCGTGGCGATCTCAGGATATTGTGAACAAAAAAATCTCCATTCTGTGTTTTGCTTCAAAGTTCAGCCTGTTTCAAAATCACGTAAGTTATTGCGAGTTTTTCGTCCATCATAGTAAGTAGGTACTTCGTACATTTTAAACAGCCATCATATCATTTATATAATTCTTCATTAAACCTTGCAATTAGTATGTTGATCACCGAAATAATAACAACGTATATAAAGAGAGCACAAACAACAAGACGATGATATATAATATTATTTTTCTATCAGTCCGAGACGATATACCGTGTGTGGAATTCGGGACGTTACATAAACTCGGATGGATCTCGGTTTTTTCCACTCCAAATACCAATATGAAGTGTTACGTTGGCACGACTGCCCTTAGTGACAGGCAGTAGCGTACCTGAAATGCGATTCACAACAAAAACACAAACACACACCAGCAATTCGGAGTAATTTTATCTGAGATAAAAAAATATATATATTTTGATCCACGACACAATTTCATCATGCGGCCAAATAAATAATCCATAGTTTTTTTGCATCGTAGAATATAGTTATCCAATCAAAAAACTAAAATAATGAAAAACATCGAATTTTTCAAATCGTCATAACATCCAAACGGATAACTTCGGGCATATCCGCAGAATCCATTTCTTCAATAAAAAAAACCGAAGTAGAAAATAGTTATTTATGTATTTGACCTGCTGTAGTTGACCTTGAAATAATTTTCAACTATACCCCTCTCGTATTTACCCTCACCGTTGATGGGGCTGAAGAGATATTCGGGATCGATGTTGTTTTTTATCCTCTGGTATCCTGTCATACCCAGCATCGTGAGGAGAATTGGGACTATCAGGAAGTAGCCGGGGTGCTTTCCCACTATCAACCCCAACTTGTAGAAGGAGTGGTTGAGGCTTTGGTCTACGAATTTCAGTCCCACCATCTGGAATAGTTATTTATGTATTAAGGGAATTATGAGGGCCTTAATTACTGATGGCAAAGTTTGCGTCCCGAGGGCCTCTGGCCCGAGGGACAGCAATTGCCAGAGGTTATTAAGGCTCTATAATTCCCGTGGTACATAGATAATTTCATTTTTGACCGATTCTCATAACAATATGTCCATATTTAGAACGTAATAAATGTTTAAATTCATAACCTTTCTGGTATATTTGAATTAGGTAGCGTTGATTGTAGCATTGTTGGTTGTTGCTAGGTTGTCGCTATGTTACATGTTTATAAGCAAACTTTTTTTATCAATCAATGTTTTTCCGTTAAAAACGTGTTTATTTTTTACCACAAATCGACGATCTTTTTCTGATATAATGGAGGATATTATAAAAAAAGCGGAAAAAGCAAGACAATCATTACTTCCATCGAAAAGTGAAGCCCTATATCAAAAAGAATACAACTTATATCTGAAGTGGCTGACACAGAGAAATGTTATGTCAAAAGATGTCAACGAAACTGTCTTTCTGGCATATTACATTATTATATTATTATATTATGTACATTTATTATTTGTAATGACGTGAATAAGGAAAATATGTCTTAGTTTTCATTACATATAAACGTTTATAAGCATTTCTTGCATCATTTTCACCTGTAAAAGGTAAAAGGGAGTTTTTGAACCTTAATATCCCAAGGGAGTTATGACCCTCATTATAGATATCGTAACTATGACGATATAAGCTTATAATGTCACTGTCAGAAATAAAAATCATCATTCATTAGAGAAAAATTAATCAAAGGGGGTACCCTTGAAAATTTTTCGAATTTTTCAAATCCCCATAACTTCCGAACGGATGGACCGTTTTCATTTTCATGCAAAATAAAAGGCGCACAAAACCGCAATAACAGCAACTGTGTTGATTTCGACCAAACAAAAACTTTTGTTGTCAAAATAGGAATCATTTTGAAGACTTTGTGTCACGAGTTGGTGTTTTCGACAACAACAAAAAGTCCTGGAAATATCAAAATGTTTCGGTGTTTTGTGTCTGTTTTTGTAAACAGAGTTCGCTATGTGGAAACGGCTTGCTACAACAGTTCACTATTTTGTTCTGGTATTGGTATGAGACTTTGATGGCATGATGAAAACTGTTCGTGTAGTGGAAACGACAGAAAAAATCTTCAAAATAAAACACGCGACAGATTAATTTTTTGTTTGTTTGGTGGGATTCGACATTCTAGTTTGTATTCGAAAC
This sequence comes from Chrysomela aeneicollis, assembly GCA_029955515.1. NCBI lineage: Eukaryota > Metazoa > Arthropoda > Insecta > Coleoptera > Chrysomelidae > Chrysomela > Chrysomela aeneicollis. The sequence goes on from JARUHQ010000005.1 coordinate 26,020,290, forward strand.
TACTACAAGCTTTTTGTTTCTGTTTTTGAAACTGAAACTAGTCGCAAGCGAGTCCGTTAGGTGGGAATCCGCCTTAAGGATTTTAGCTCCGATATTTTTTTCGATACAAAATAAGTGAATGATACATCACTTGATACTCATATTTATCGGCTAACCCTGATGACAGCAGAATCGGACACCCATAAATCATTCATATTCTCGCGAAGAAATGACAAGTGGGTCACTCTTACCCGTTTTTTGGCACGCCACTGCTGGCATTACATAAATGAACCCGATAAAACGCGAAACAGCAAACTTTCTTCGGTTTCTTTGGTGCGTTTGTATTCCGCCTTGACGATGTTATATCACCGCTGGCTGGCCAAGAATCATCGGACAAGAAAATACAAGAACAAACGACAACAATGTCGATGAAGATGATGGTGATGATGGTGATCGATATACACCTGATAGATGAAAGGAAAGTGATTTGGGTGTAGGCATTCCAGTCAATGGCCTAGATCGACACTAGGTCAGTCTTCAGAGATTTTTGGCATTCCGAGGAAGCAACACATTATCGTTTTCACTAGATAAAGAGATATGTCTAAATTCTCACTGATGCATAATTTGATTCGTATTAGGTTATCTTCAGACTTGATGAGAATTGTCGAGTCATTTAACTATGAAAAGAATGGAATGGAAAATGTGATCTATGAAACCGATTACTTTTCTGATTTTGAATAATACACACAAAAAAAATCTTCATATTCAAAGAAACATTTATTTAGATATATACATATATGTATATTTTTTATAGGGAATATCGTTATTCATGAATGATTGTTGCCCCAAAAGGGCGATAATTTTTGGATTATTTTAGGAAAAATTCCTCACATGAATATAAGTACCTACATAACCACTCCAATTCACATATACAGGGTGTTAAAATTTAACAAAAAATCAGTTTTCTCTATTATCTCTGAAACTTTTATCTTGGAATTAGAATTGAAGAAAAAATCTAACCGTTTAGCCAGAAAAAATTAGCCAAATGAAAAAAATTTTGGGGGGGAGGGGGTTAGAAACTTTTTCACGCCCTTTTTGATGATGATATTTCCGTTTCGATCAAACGAAGTTTTGGATTTATTTTTTTTAACCAGGATTTCGAGTGGTTTCGTAGAAACTCTTGATCTTCATATCTCTTCATCTAACATTTCAACTTCGAGGTGAGCTTGAGATTTCGAAAATCGGTTGACGAGGAAGATCCCTATTAAAGAAAGGGATAACAATTTGTGAAATGGCCCAAGCTTATGGATATCAATTTCATGCCTCTGATGTCAAAATTGAAAAAATAGTTATCTTTGTATTAAGTACGTTAAATGTTTGTTTAATGGCACATAAGAGTGTTGATTCTCTCGAATGTGCTATGAAAACACCAATTTCATACATGAAATACAAACAATTTTTGTATAACTGTGAATGTGAATTTACATCGTCTGATATACATATAAATATATAGAAGATATTATGTCATGTTTATTTTGTGAATTATTATGGCAGTGAAAAAAGTATTTTTTTCACGGTGAAAAAAGTAAACATTTACGCATTAATTTCAAGTTTTTTTACAGTTGAAAAAACTGTATTTCTTCATTTGGGATCCTTTTGAAAATTCTCCAATTTTGCACAGCTTCAAGTTACACCCTGTAGCGATTTCATATGAAGAACCTTATGTTTGGAAGAAGTACGAGATCATAGCTGAAGGACAGGGCAAGCGAACAGTGTAAACAGAAATCAAAATGTTCAAAGCATCAGGGAAAAGTAATTCAGATTTTAAAACATTCTACTACGATAATTACAGAAATTACGGTGGTAATTTTCATGAAAAGTATGACACACTGTATAGGCAAGGCAGTGGAACAAAAGATAACATTTCTCTTATCACATCTCTCACAATTTCTTCATTATGAACTTTCAAAAAACAATTTCGAAAAAGACCAAGTCGATCTGCGAATCTACACGAACATTCAAAATATGATAGGCGTAGGTATGTCATAATAGTATATTATGATACAAGTTTTATAAGATTATATTTGTCGCACGCGTTGTTTGGAGTACGACGAACAAAGCGAGGAGTGCTTCAAGTGAACAAGTGCGACAACGTGTCTTATAAAACATGTGTCATATGCAATTTTTTCTATTTTGAATTGATTTGAAAAAAAAATTGATTGAATATCGATAAATAACAGAAACATCTTCGATTAATTAAAATCTGACGCATAAGCGTAAAGCCCAGTTTACAGTTGAGCGATTTTGATTTTTGCAATATCAGCGGTGAAAAATTCAATGTTGTTATCGTTTTTATTGGTCGATTTGAATTAAATTACACTCGGAATTGAAATTTACTAATTGAAACATTGAGTTTTTCAGTGCTAATATCACCAAATCCAAATCGCTCAAAAGTAAACTGGGCCTAACTCTTCTGACTTTCATTTGACAGTTTGATTGTAACAATCTCCGAATAATAAAAAATGCGTATCGAAATAGAGGCTATTTCGACACGCATTTGCGTTGCACAATGACTTCATTATACAACCAAAATAGAAAAAAATTATTTTTGAGGAATAATGTCTTGCATTATACCCTGAAGTATGTTACCTGAGCTAACTCGGTTTGAATTCTAAATTTGTTTATTTCTGACAGTGACATTATAGGCTTATATCGTCATAGTTACGATATCTATAATGAGGGTCATAACTCCCTTGGGATATTAAGGTTCAAAAACTCCCTCTTACCTTTTACAGATGAAAATGATACAAGAAATGCTTATAAACGTTTATATGTAATGAAAACTAAGACATATTTTCCTTATTCACGTCATTACAAATAATAAATGTACAATTTTCAAATGTTCCCTGAAAATTACTTCCGCCGCTGGAAACAATTTCTTCTTTTTTATGGGTGGTGCTGTTGCTGTTCACTACAGTCGAGGTGCCTGCCTCTTCTGATGGCAAAGTAGACAGCATACGCGCCGTTTTATTTCTCAATTCAATACTGTCCTCCAGATACCCCTCTGCCACCGTGGAACTTCTCCAACCTCCGTGTCTTTTTAAGTTTGTCATAGTTGCTCCTGCATTGGCTAGGGCAGTAGCAGAAGTGCGACGAAGGCAATGTCCCGTATAGGTTAGTGGGTTTGGCAATCCTAAATACATTGCGATTTTGCTGGGAATTTTGCCAAACATATTCTTTCCAATTGGCTGAGTTGTACATTTATTTTGTCGAAAAAAAAATCGTTTTGTACCTTCAGGACGCAAGGACATATAAAGTCTCAATAAAGGCAAAGCAGAGAACTCTTTTTCATCCACAACTGTAAATTTCTTCGATACACCAGTTTTACTTTCCGGTACGTTCACTACCATAACAGTATCTCGGTCCTCTATATCTGCGATACTCATATTTAGAAGTTCCTGAGTTCTGCATCCTCCAAAATAACCCATAATTAGAACAACCTATAACAAATAAAACGAAATAAACAAACGAAAAAGAAAATTATGAGAAAAAAATTACCTTATGCAATAAATGAATTTCATTAGGGGCGTCCTTTAGAAATTTGATGACATCTTTAGGAGATAAGACAGCAGACTTTTTCGGCTTATACCCCTTACTTTTCCGTTTCAAAAAAGCCTCTAGTTCGTTGAACTTGGTGATATCTCTTTTCTCATATATGGTCACCATCGATTTGAGCATTGACCATTTAGTCCATAACGAATTTGGGCTAAATGTTTCTGACTGCAACGAATAAATACAATTATTACCAAATCTACCAGAAAATACTGAAAATACTTTACCAGTTCTTGAAAATATGCCAGAAAGACAGTTTCGTTGGCATCTTTTGACATAACATTTCTCTGTGTCAGCCACTTCAGATATAAGTTGTATTCTTTTTGATATAGGGCTTCACTTTTCGATGGAAGTAATGATTGTCTTGCTTTTTCCGCTTTTTTTATAATATCCTCCATTATATCAGAAAAAGATCGTCGATTTGTGGTAAAAAATAAACACGTTTTTAACGGAAAAACATTGATTGATAAAGAAAGTTTGCTTATAAACATGTAACATAGCGACAACCTAGCAACAACCAACAATGCTACAATCAACGCTACCTAATTCAAATATACCAGAAAGGTTATGAATTTAAACATTTATTGCGTTCTAAATATGGACATATTGTTATGAAAATCGATCAAAAATAAAATTATCTATGTACCACGGGAATTATAGAGCCTTAATAACCTCTGGCAATTGCTGTCCCTCGGGCCAGAGGCCCTCGGGACGCAAACTTTGCCATCGGTAATTACGGCCCTCATAATTCCCTTAATACATAATTAACTATTATATCATGTTCTGAATATACGTTTTTCATTTTCACCTATACGAGTATGTTATTATCCAACCGTTCTTTTGAAAGAACACCATTTTTCGAAGTTACTACGAATTTTTTTCCGAATAAAACGCGACAATGTCAATGTGTGGTTACAAAAAGTATGGAAAATGTTGAAAAAAAGTTTGGGTGTATCTGATGGGTTAACTGGGCCAAAATTTCGGGTTGCGACGAAATCAACACGATTGTGTATTCAGTTTCTAACAGTCCCGTTCTTCCCCCAGACAACAGATGCTTCTTGTACCGCTGGTTCTGCAGCGGCGGCATCGACGACAATGACCCAGACAACCCGGAGGACAACCGCGAGCACGGCATGATGGTGTTCTTCAGGGACTGGTTCGCGGCCGCCCTCAACAACGGCTGCGTCAAGTTCGTCGTCATCGTCGTCTTCGCAGTCTACCTCTTGGGCGCCGGATACGGCATCACGCGCATCGAAGAAGGCTTGGAGAGGAGGAAGGTGGCCAAGAGTGATTCCTACGCCATCGAGTTCTTCGACAGGGAGGACGATTATTATAGGGAGTTTCCTTACAGGTAAGGGGCTTTGAGAACCTCTTTTTTTTTTTTAGTTGGCAGCGTTTCGCCCGCTTGCAAATTTCCAGTCAACACTGTTGGAAATTAGTTGCTAAATCAGCAAAAAAATATAGTCCCAGTAGGTCTACAACATTTTATAGTTGAAATATCAAGAGTATTTGAAGTTAATTTCCACCATAATGGTTATTGCTCTGGCTACTACGTCTTATTGGTGAATTAACTACAGTAAGTTAATAATTCTACTTCACCTTATAGTTGTTCGCAGTATTCTCTGAAGTTAATTGAGCAATTACAAATTGTTATTTTCACTTTAATTTGTTGTTATGAGTCCTACGTCATAATGTAGTTCTAGCTACAAAAAATTGTCAATTGTACTACAACTCAGTGTATTTTCAACAATATTCTACTGCTAGAATTCAAAGTTTAAAATACTGAAATAACCATATCATGAAAGACATTTTATTTTCTGTATAGCAACAAAACGAAAAAAAATTCACTATTGGCAAAAAACACATCAAAAGCTGTCAGTAAATCGAAAGAACATCGCGGCAAGTGATTCACTACAATGCTGGTCAACCTCTGTCTGTGTTTGTCATCCGAGACAACTTATTCCTATCCTCCTGGAGTGTTGAGTATCTCTCATTCATTTGCTGAAACAAAAATTATATTAATAATTCATTTTGGATTCATTTTGTCATGAATTTTCCAGAAAAGGAAAAATTGAATTATTGAAAAACAATCCAATTAACTCTTGAAATCACTTTAACTGAATAGTACATTATCATTCAAAATATAATTCAGAACGAATCTTACCATTACATTAATTTCAACTCAACTCAGTTTTTGTTATCTTTTTTGTTACCCAGTAGTAACTTGAAAAAATCCGAAGAAAGTTAAAATCGATCCATCGAACAAATACCTGAAATGAAGAGTTGTACAAATAATCACATCACAACTTCAACAGTTTTAACCTAGATGTTGCAGTTATCTTCATTAGTATAGTAAAAAATATATGAAATATGTATGAGTAGTATAAAAACTTTCAAAATAATAATTTCAAAATGTGAATATAAAACTGATATAATTATACTCACTTTTTTGCAGCGAAACTTCAATAATCACAGAGAGAATCCAAGAAAAATTCTCAACAAATCATGTGAAATTATTGCGCTTGCAGATTCTGACAAAACATTGTTATTTGTTGCTCTAGATCAGGAAAAATATTCTTAACTGAAACAAAACAAAAATAATATCAATATTGGCATGAGTAAATAAAATTTATGTACGAGTCCACATCAATCTACTCCATGTAGGTACTTACCTTTTTTATATCTTGACTTCACGAGAGGAAAACCTATAATGTATTCGTTCTAATGCCCTACAAGGGCAACAGACTGCAGAGAACTGAGTAAACTTGGGTTGGGACTTGTAAGGAATCGGTTTTCGTGAGAAGACAAACGAAAAGTAGCGAATATATCCGAAGAGATCGGAACTAAAAAATCTTTGTAACCGAGCACAAACTGTTGCAAATTGTAAAACTAGGTGATTATTTATTATGTTAATTTGTCAACAGAGTGCGACAAAACCGCTATTTAATATTAATGTATTAGCAACTAGATGATGTTCTACTGTCTATGTTTCAATAACCATTATTGAAGTTCTAGTTACAATTATTTGTTGTTGTGTTACAGATTATATCAAGTTTTTTGGACAGGAATTTTATCTGTTTATTTGATGCAAACTTGTTGCTGTTGTATTGACATTATCAGTAGTGAATTCAATAACTGAGTGATTTAACAACTACATCGAAAATTGTGGAAGTGGAATTGAGACACAATTGTTGTTGAATTTGACTAAATTTTTTTAATGATATGAGGAGTTGTTGAAAGTAACAACTAATTTCCAACAGTGAAGTCAGTCCCACTATATACATCAGGGCTCCACGTATATTTTGAAGCCTGCCTTTACTTTATTATCTATTTATTTATTTATTTATTTATTTTCAAAAAATGATATCATGTAATTTTTCTTGCAGATTATATATTAACAGAAAAAGAGTTGAATATTTAAAAAAAAGATGGACACCTACAAATTTATTTTTTGAATGGAACACCCTATTTATTTCGTTACTATTGGATAATCGTATATTATGATACAAGTTTTATAAGACGCTATTTTGTCGCACGCGTTGTTTGGAGTACTACGAGCGAAGCAAGAAGTTCTCCAAGGAAACAAGTGCGACAACGTGTCTTATAAAGCGTGTGTCATATACCTACAATTTTTTCTATTTTGAATTAATTTGAAGTTTTTCATTAAAAAAAATTTATTCAATATCGATAAATAACAGAAACATGTTCGATTGGTAACAATGATGACATTGAAATATTTAAACACTGACGCACAAGCGTAAAGCCCTGTTTACTGTTGAGCGATTTTGATTATTGCGATACCAGCGGTGAAAAATACAATGTTGTTATTGTTTTTATTGGTCAATTTAAATCAAATTACACTCTGAATTGAAATTTACCGATTGAAACATTGAGTTTTTCACTGCTAATATCACCAAATCCAAATCGCTAAGAAGTAAACTGGCCCTAACTCTTCTGACTTTCATTTGACAGTTCGATTGTACCAATCTCTGAATAATAGAAAATACGTATCAAAATAGCTTCTGACTTGCGTTTCATAATTTCCTCATTATAAAACCAAAATAGAAAAAGTATATTTTTATGTTTTCAAATATATCCCAGTATACATGTTCCAATGGATTATCTCAGCCATGAAATTTGACGTTCTCTTCATCATCTAGAATGGAAATTTGTTCATGAATTATCAATTATTATTAAGTCAATATCAAGATTACACAAAATATCATATAGCGACCCACGCTCAGGTTCATCCTAAAGTGGGAACCCGCATTTATTTGTCAAATATTTTGCATACAATTCTTTCTATCATTAATATCGTGAAATTGTGACGAATAAATATTATTATTAATTCTTTCAATTTTGAATTTCAATCGACGTTTTCTCCATCAAATCAAAAGTAAAATACGAAGTGTAATACATCGTTAAAAAGGTAATTTTAAGTAGAAATCAAAAATTGCAAAAATATGAAATAAATAGGTCAGAGCCACTTCCGGTAAAACCGGAAATGAATTCCAATTTTTGTTTTTCTCAGTTAAAGGTTCCTTGAAAGAATTGGAAGTCATGAAATTTCCAAATTTTCATCTTGTGAAATGGCTGAGATAATCCGCACTAAAACAGGTATACTGGGACACCCGGTAGAGATATTTGACGTAGTTATTTTTGAAGTTATTTGTCATTATTGGTTTCAGTGATAGAGAAAATATGATATATCATCAGAATATTTAATTGAAACATAAATACATTGTCGAATGAGACAAATCCTCTCAAACGAAGATTGATTCAAAATGACATAAAACGAATTCTATATCGCATGCCTCAAGACAGTACAATATTTCCTAATCGTTGAATGGATCCGGATAAAATCTGAATTTCAATATCAAATATCTCAAGAGATAATATGATAAAAATCATTAATGAATGAATCATAAAAATATATTTTCTCCAATAGTCACAAAATATAATAGGTTTTAGATCTTCTTTTCTGTTGAGATATATTAAAAAATAACATGATATCAATGTTTGAAAAAAAATTGAACAATAGATGAAAAAGTTAAGTGGGGGTTCAAAATATGAGTGAAGACCCTGTGAAATAAATGTCATATTAGGTGAATGAAGGGCAAATGACAGCGTAGGTGTTCCACAAGGATCTATTTTGGCACAATTTTCGCTTCTACTACACAACTATCTATCAGAGATGATATTTTGTCCCGTTCACACTTCACTTTTTTCGTAATTTTGAATATTCATCGTCCGTAACATATCTACTGCCTATAGGAACATATTTCTGCATTCAAGATTGACCATTATTTTCAGGGTGCAAGTGATAGTTAGCGGTCAATATGACTACTCAAATCCGGCAATCCAACAGCAAGTCGAAAATCTGACGCAAACCTTCGAAAACACTTCCTACATATCCAACACCTTGTACACGGAGTCGTGGTTGAGGAGTTTCATCCAGTACACCGAACGTAATCAAGATTACCTCAATTTGACAGTCGACACTCAGAAGGGATTCATTGACGCACTGAAAGAGGTGAGCATAAAAAAAATCAGTGGCTGATTTTGTAGATTTTACATTTTTTTTTTCTTACAGTATTGGTTGGCACCTAGTAGTCCATTTTCTTTGGACGTGAAATTCGACGAAACCGGAGAAAATATCGTGGCGATGCGATTTCTCATCCAAGCAGTCAACATTTCGGGAACAGAGCACGAAAAAGAAATGGTCAGGTCGATAAGGAAAATATGCAAGGAATCCCCTCTTAATGTCACCGTATTCCATCCGTATTTCGTATTTTTCGATCAAGTGAGTATACAAAACAATAGAAACAGAAATTACGACAATGATTCAGAAATGACAATTCTCATCACAGGATGTATTAACTGCTCAAAGATATATTTTGCGCTCTCATGTCTATCTAAGTTGCAGAAATGTTTCTAAAAAGTATAGTAAGTAAAAGTTAGTAATGAAAATACCAACAAAAATATACATCAGTTCAAATCAGAACTACAAATTACATCCTCCGAATGGTTTTTATGAAATTATGATTAATTTTATTGATAATTGATAGTGATGACTTGAAAATAACTGAATTATCAATTTCAGTTCGAATTGGTACGGCCCATGTCCATTCAAAATATGATAATAGGAGCTGGCATCATGATGTTGGTATCCTTCATATTCATACCCAATATCATATGTTCCTTCTGGGTAGCCCTCAGTATAATCTCGATAGAGGCAGGGGTAGTGGGCTACATGGCCCTGTGGGGGGTGAACCTAGACTCCATCTCCATGATCAACCTCATCATGTGCATAGGTGAGTCCAGACAAAGCAAGACGAGATGAGGCAAAAGCATTCCCAATTTTTATTTTTCAGGTTTCAGTGTGGATTTCACTGCCCACATATGCTACGCCTACATGTCCTCAAAAGCCAAAACCCCCGACGAGAAGGTCAAAGATGCCCTCTACGCCTTGGGTTTGCCCATATTCCAAGGTTCTGTCAGCACAATCCTGGGGATGATAGCCCTGCTCTTAGCCAACAACTACATTTTCTCGGTGTTCTTCAAAATGGTGTTTTTGGTGGTGTTTTGTGGGGCCATGCACGGTCTACTTTTGCTGCCGGTTATGCTGTCCTTGTTTGGACCAGGTAAATGCTTCCTTCAACATCCTGGTGACGATAATTCCAATGACATGTTCACAGGTTCCTGCTCCAAAGCTCCCATTGATGAAGACTTGACTCTCTCGAAAATAGAGAAGTCCCTACCACATCCATACTGCATACCCCATCCTCAGTTCACCCTGAATGGTAGTAATCTGGGAGGGGCTCTGAAAGGCTCCAATATCCCCAGTATCGAGAGGTAAGCATTGTAGTAGTCAGATGGAGATGTTGTTAGCCTTTTATTGATGGTTCTTAGGTACGCGAAAAAACCTTTGAAAAACTACATGGAGATGGAGAAGGACCTTGGTCTGGGCACTTCGGAGGAGAATTCCAGTGAATCTTCGATTCATTCTCAGAGGAAAGCGGGACTGGATGACGCAGCTATGGAGAAGAGATATCGTGAGGCATGGAGAAGGAATTCAGAGGTGGCCATCAGTCAGTTCAGGGCTTCACAAGTGTTGGACATCTTCGGAAATGACTCTGAGGCCGAATATTACAGGTTCGATATCTCATCATTCACTCAACAGAATTTAGGATGATTTTTAGAAATAAGTGTTATTTCTACTACATCATCTACAACTTCTACCAAAGAGTATGGCTTTCATCACAGAACTTTCCACTTTTTACATTCGAGAGAACGCAAGACCGCAATGTTTATAGTCGTCGTAAAAAGTATACAAAACTCGTGCAAAACGGCTACTCGCGCGAAATGTGTCCCACCCTTGTTATGTAATAGACTATATCGATTCATGCTCAACCCAACAAATTCCAATCTTGTCTTTATTTTTTCCTCACAGGAAACGTCAGATACGTGTTACTGAGACGGCCAACCCGAATACGAGGATGTTCGAAAAAAGAACGCACCAGGAGAATGACATGCGGCCGAGATACCAACCTAGTGGTAGAAGACTTTCACCGCCAGAAGGCAGGTACCAACCTAGAGAAAACATGGAACGTTTGAACAGGTCCAATTCTTATCACGAACTGTCGCATCCCAGATTCATAAAAGAGTCCAGATATTCGTAATGTTTATCACGAATCTGCTCGTTGTATAGTCGATTTAATTTGAATTGTTTCATTTAGGATTTTGACCCATTTGCGAACAAGAGGTTATTGTATTTTTCTTTACACTGACTGACCTATCATTTCATTTTTTTAATGGAAAAATGTGTGCTTTCATTAGGAGAGCCATTTTATTTCCTATTATGACATTGCTCAAGTTTATGTGTTTTGGTTAAGATTGTACAGTAGGTTAATGAGATTTGTAAAATATTTTTGCATTGGTAGAAATAAATATATATTTATAGAATGTAACTTGTACATATTTCAATCTTCTCGAATGGATTGTCGATCTACCTAGTACCTATCCTAAATGTCTAAGTGTTATTCAGATTCGAAAATATGCATGGTAATCTCAAATACGGATCTCAATAATTATGTAGACGCATAACTTCGAAATAAAAGGAGCTATAATATTTTCCGGATCTCAAAATAAATTACTGAGCTTCAGAAAGGAAAATTGGTCCATATTTAAGATTCAGAATTTCTCTTCAAACGATCTATTGTTGGGCAATGCTATTATTAGGTACTATATTGAATTCTTTTCAATCAACATTTTTCATTCTTTGATATGCATATTGAAAAGCAGTTTCATATGAGTAAATTAAGAAAATCACTCACCCTTCTAACTGTTTTCCTCAACTTTCCAGAAGTCTTAGCACCTGAAAATAATATATTTTTTCAGTGATTTTTCTAAATGCACCAATCGCTTCATGATATTTTAGAAAATTCAACTCAACTCTAAGCAAAACAAAGGAAAGGATGACTGAAACTCGATATTGAGTGAATATTTAACTTCGACATATTTCTAGTAGATGGCGCTAATGATCCGTTTCGTACAACAACGTCTTTAGGAAATAAAAGCATGATATATGAAATATGTGTATCGAAATCAAAAGGGAAAAAAATTGGATAACTTCAAATAGAAAAATTCGTATACAGGTTACATTTCTATTGTAGTTAAAATAGAATTCTACCCTCATAATCAAGGATTCTACTCATAACAACCAGGTAGTTAGTTGATGAACGTGTAGAGGGAACTAGTATGTGGTTTCGTGATTTTTATGACACTACCGTAGAAGATGTTCTGTCGAATTTCGGAAAACTTGACTTTCTCCTGAAGATGTACCTACTAATATTTGTACTGCAGTGCTTGCAGTACCATGAAGGAATCAATTTTTTTTGCGAGCAAATCTCAAGTTGGACTTATTATAAATTATCAGAAAAAATCTAATTCTTGCAACAAGTCATTTAATTGAACATATGATCTCTGTTTATATTTCGGTTTTCTACAGGGTTCATGCAAACAAAATGCACAAATGCTTAGTTACAGATAAGATCAAAGGTTATAGTCTGCCTATTTTTTATTCATTTTGATAATTTTTGTGGTACCACAACTCCGGAATATATTTCTCAAAGATTTCATGAAATTTACCCGTTACTTTCAATAATTGAATCAATTGTGATTAAAAACTTTCGAAAAATTATTTTCTACCAGCATTTTGCAAAACAGTAGTTATCGATAACTATCTATTACTATTAATTGCTAATAAGCGTGACGTTTTCAATAAAACTGGCAACGATGAATTATTTTCATTTATTTTGTCTTCGTTTTGGTTGATGACGGTTACCAGCCTGTGAGAATTTTGTCAAGCAGACCGTTACTTTCTTTCTGTAGTCCAATATAAATCGAAATCATAAAGTTGATGGGGCTGCTACCCCTCAAAAGTGAAGGAGTAGGCTGTTTGAAGATAAAAACGACGTGTATGTATAAAATGTATGTCATTTTTTTTCTTTCGTTTTTATTTTACAATAGCTCGAAAGGTGAACAGCAACTATTATTCTCAAATCAGGCCGTTTAATTATTTCTTACAAATTTTGATTTGTAATCATCATTTCTTCAATAAGTAAAATAATATACTTATTTCAGTGCCTGCATTCATGATTTATATAATATCCTTGGTTATTTAGTCTCAACACCCAATGATAATATGAAGTATTGTTTCAATCATTTAGGAGGATGATCCGGCCAAATCCGGCTCTGTCTGGAGGCACTGTTTGGGTATCTTTTCCGAAATAGTTGTAAATTTGCATTTTCGTCGTTATGGAACCGTGTTAACAAAACGGTTGTTTCGGCTAGTCTATTTTTAAAAAAAGGTGTGGATATATTGGCCAGATCAGTGACTCACATACAAGGTGTTTAGTCGCCAGACAAGAAACAAGATTAAACTTGTTAATTTTTTAGAGTAACGCCTGCGGGCCGTGTGACAAACCAGTTCTTTCTGCAACGACCACATTGAATATGAATTAATGGATTTAATGAATGGAAAATTCATCGTATAACTAAATTGTTAACGATTACCTTGTTTCAACACGATTAATTTAGATGAATGAAGCAATGTGGCCACAATACCCTAATATATGCACACCGTAAAAAATGCAACTTTTACAATAAAAATCGCGTGAAAACAATTTTGAGAACAAATCATTAGGTACGGATTTTCAGTGAATAGAAGAAAATGTGATGGTTTAAAAAGAAATGACAGCCCAAAAAAACATACTAGGCACAAGAAACCCAAATTTCGAGGCAAATATTTCACAGTAGTGAAAGTGATTCACATTAGACATTAGACACAGTTTTTCAAATACAATCAATTATAATCCTCCGCCAAAATTGTAAATGGAAGAATTACAGCATTCTCGAAGGTTTCATGCTAGCTTACTGCCATCCAACTATCTAAATTACTTATTTTTGACTCATCAACAATATTAGTAATCTCCTGAAGTAGCTTCATGTTTATGCTGAAAATAAATATGATCTTGTGAAAATTTTCTTATTTAACTTTTTGGTGGAGGATCCCATATAATCATAAGTTTTAAGGGGAAATAGGTTTCGAAAACGGAGACGCATTATCATTTCATTTCAATTCTGGTAGGAGATTTGGAAAACATGAAAAATTACTGAAAATTCAATGAAACAAGGTGTCCGGAAATTATGGTGCCAAATTGAAACGGAAATTCCTCTCGAAAAATAAATAGGACTTTCCAATGCATAATTTATTTTTTCGAACAATATTTAATTATGTTTTAGTATGATTGTATTCATAAAGGCGTACTTATATTGAAAACGGTTAGTGTTTTGGATAAATTGTCTGATAACACCAGTGATGGCTTAACAGGGGAGGAAACGAACCATGATAGCCTCCTTGAAAGCCAAATTGAATTGAAAATTGTTTGAAATTGTGGGATTTATGAATTAAAGGTAGGTATTCATTCTACATATTCAGAAATATTATACCCTGTATATGTGGTATATTAAAAAATATTCAAAATCTTACATTAATATCTGTATTTTCTACAGAGATATCATATTTTCATACATATATCAACCCAAAATAATTTGAAGAAACATAATCGTCAGATTCATTTCTTTTCACAGGTTATAGAACCATATCATAACGGGAGAAATTAGTTCCAACGTTTCGTCTTCGAACCACCATCATCAGAGCCATTTCATCCGACAACCCTGTCTCATATTTAATACACAGGGTGCCCCGTTTACGCGACCGCCCAGTACGTGTTCCTGAGTCACGCCATATACCAGATGTTCCAATTTGTCGCGATGATCTCAATAGCGTGGCGGTGTATGCATCGCATTTCAATTTGTCGATCTATAAAGACAACACCATTAGTCATCTTATACTACATGGTTCAATTGAGAATGCCAATAATTGTTATTATCGCAAAGTCCAAGACGTCAGTGAAAAAGTGCACACGCCTCTTGAATAAAATCGAATCCCAAATCGATGGCTTGACGTAATGGAAGGAATTAGAGTTGGTTAAAAATAAGGATGACATGAGTATATCCATTCACTTCACGAAATTATGGCCTTTACTTGACCTGTAGATATACAGTGTGGTCATTCCAGAATTTTCCACACCAAATGTGACAGCGAGACATTTCGAAAATCGTTTAGCACGAGCCGCGTAGCGGTGAATACGGAAACGTAACGAGTGAAGGAAATACAGTTTCTAACGAGTTTTGTACACTATTTTTCCTACGACTCCGAATACTTTCATTTCGCGGGAGGTCTTGTCAAAAATGTAACTTGAGTGGTCTCTAGAATTTCAGGTGGTTTTGATTCAATATCAAGTACTGTTTATTTCCATATTCAAGATGATATTTGAATACTTCTCCGACAATTCCTCATTATGTGAATTACTGATTGATTGAGTTAGTTTAGTTTGGACAAATTTTATTGATATTGACACCAGCGTACATAAACAAACTTGACACCATACTCCTGCTAGCGCCAGTAATCACGCAACCAGGAATACAGATACAGAACCATAGAAGTACGTAGTGCCCAAGCGCGTACGATTTACTCCAGTTAATGCGTTATTGACTCCTTGCAAACATCTGCGATACCAAAGAATCTTCTCTTTGGTAATACTGTGATGTTAAACTGATGCAAGCAGCAAGCCGCGCAAAAAACTGTAGCCGTACTCTTTCGAATGATCTAACCCTCTGTCATCAACATCGAAATAGTTCCAGCAAAGAGTATAGGTTCCAGTTATAAAGTGAATTCAGAGGTTATGTATCAGACACATTGAAATTAATAGATAAAGAGTTCTCGGTATAATTCAAAACGAGACAGAAATTTCAATAAATAATATGAATTTGATTTGAGAACGCTTATATATTGACAGTGAGTACCTTCACAATATACCTAATTATTTCTATATCAATTCAGGCGACCGTTGTGATATTTTTCATATAAACACTAGTGCTTTTTTCATTCAAATAAACAATACCATGGTGATATGAGCTACTTTCTGAATAACAAAATAGTGTGATTATTGACGTTTTCATACGTGGTAGTAGGAAAAATTTATAATCCTGATCACGACCACATGAAGCGATGCTTTCATTTTTATATATTTCAATTGTCCATATATTTTTGTCATTGTTATTGTGAGAATTGTGACTTTCATATGATCTCAAATTAAGCAAAACATAATATCATTTTCACGTACTCTTTATGAAATAATAAGGCTTCTGTTTGAAATAATTCATTCAATCATTTAGAGAACAGTAGCTCTCTGTCGTAGATATCAAAAACAGCAACGGATGGTGATCTCATCAAAAAAAAAAAATACTCATTTGAAATAATTGTTTCTTTTTTGAGGTATTCACTATCACAAATGTAGATCTAGTCAACTTCATTGCGAGTAATTATGCTCTTTAACTGCGAGATTATGATTTTCAATAATGATAATTTAGGATTTTCAGTAACTTGTTGATTTATCAAATACGAAACTGAGTTGAAAAGTGTTTGAAAAGTTTGAAAAGTGTTTTTAACCGCCAACTTAGTTGCAATGCAACCCTCGAAGTCTCATTGAGACTTTTATGAGTAAGGAAGACGAGGACCTTAGCTTTTTAGGTGTCATCCGAAGCACTAGGAAACACCACGAGTTCGCAAGAGTTGAGTTATGAAATAAAAAATAGACTTATGAGATGAATCCAATCACGAGTGACATTTTATTAGACTATTTCCCAAACAAAGTGAATGGTAAAAATCTGAATTTTGATCAGCAATATTATATATATTTGACGTTTAACTGTCACATACACAAATCTGAAAACACCGAAGTTGACAGGCCAATCAGAGTCAAGAGTCAAGTTTGTGTTATCGATAATCCGAACTTGAGACTAAAGCTCCTGATTGGTTCATTTGGCAAGTGCGTGAAATAGTCTTTCAAAGACAACACTTTTTTTTTCTGAATGTTTATAGTCTATGAGCTTTCAAAGTGTGCACCATTTCCTCATAACTTTTCACTAACGTGGCGTGTTATGGATATACTTCTTGTTATATACACACAACCAATTTTAGTCAGTTTTTTGAATTAGCTTGGAGTCTCTGATGTTTGGTTTTGGTGGTTTAATTTTCGTGTCTTGATATTGTAGTAATTTTGGTTGCTATAGTGGAACAAATGTTGGCTCGCAAAAGCATCAGGAGACCAAAGAGCATATCGAGAAATTTACAAAGCGAAGATAATTGGATGAAAATCCAGATGATGCCCTAGCGACTAACGCCCCCTCGCGACCTTTTTGGATAATCGAACGGTTGAAAAAAACCGATCTGTCGCCACGAAATCCAAAAAATCGCGATAAATCATCGTTTAATTAAATATTACAAAAGGTAAGTGTGATGAAGACGGGCCAAGACGACATAAATAACAGCAAGGAACCTGAATGAAATTCTGGTTTTCTGGTACACCCACGATCAACCAGTGGCGCTCTCAATCGAGACGAATCAAGAAAGAAATAATATACTTACGTTTCATTTACCCGAATGGAGTAACAAACGAAAATTCCGCTGGAATTTTTGAAATGGAAATATTCGATTCTCTCTGGATTGGGAGTGTCTATACTCGAAATAAACTGAATTCAATCTCTTATCTTGATATCTAAATTTATCTGTAGGTATTCACTTCGACCTACCTTGATTATTTTTTTTGTACGATTCTCTACCAATCGGTACGTCCAAATGAGCTGATCTATCAATCGTAAATTCAGAAATATTCGAATTTCCATAGTAACCAGTTCATATTGTTACAACTTAGCGCGCCATAAAATGTAATTGTGTTCGAACGATTGTAGTAGTTGTTGAAAATAATCGTATCGAATACAACTCGTGCTTTTAAATATTCGAGGTATTGTTATACATCTCAAAATTCCTGTACAATTATACAAATCGTGTCGGTTCAACAGAATAAAACACTCGCTTCGCCGTCGGTTTATCTGACACTCTTTGAAAATATGTATAACGAATATTTTCAAACACTTATGGTATTACTACTGACTATACAATTCAATAATAATTGATAACCGATTCTGTTATCATCAAAGATGCCCTATTTTCATTGAAAACTCTGTGATGCAGAAGAAAATAATGTATGTTCTCACGAGATATGTTGTTTACACGAGACATGTGCCCTATAGACCTCAACAGGGTGGTCCATAAAAAATTACAAGTTTATCTCATCAGTTCGAAATCAGTTTTTACAAAAAACTAGATACACCACTGGATTCCTTTCATAAAATTGTCTGAAGAATGTTTTCACATAAACAAGAAATAATCATGGATGGTTTAGAAATGCAACGATAGATATCGTTGTGCTGATTTCTCACACGTTCAGAAACGGGTGTTTCCGTTCAATTTGGACTTGCGATATTAAAAAGCACACGCCATCCGGACAAGTTCCAAATCAGTCATTATACTTGTTGACAGTTACAGATAAAGGATGAGTGGACGAATTTATTTCTACGTTTTTGGTACGCCCATGGATCGCAACTGCTTGTATCAAAAGGCGTGAGTCTTCTTGTGGAATCGGCGCCACACTTCATATTACCAACCAACCAACCTCAACAGATGTCAGATAAAAGAATGAAAATAGGTGCACACCTAAAAACAACAAAAAAATGAACGTCGAGCAGAAAGCGAAGATTATTGCTGGATATTTGTGAGTGAGACGACCATTTCGAGTGGATGTTAAGAACGTTCTCTAGTTGGGAAATTTCACTCTTGAGAATGAAAACTGCCCCTGAATAGATAGGATGAAAGCAAAAAGAGAGGACGTGAAAACGAAAAGACATCGGAAAGTGCGGTCATCTCTTTGATCTGGTTCGAGACAAATTGCTGATTTTCACCCGCAATCGTTTCGTACCTTCTCAGTTTTCCGTCGAATTTGCCATTCGGAAAACCCCCAGGGATTCAATTTCGACACCCCCATCATTAATTCTTTACGCGGATGAATGGACCTCAACCAGTGGAGTGGCGCACATGCGGTAGTGCTGCGGAACACGACCGTCCGTCAAGCGGCATGCGAATGCGGGCGTCATTAATCTACGAGTTCAGTGTCAGACATGAAATAGGTATTTATTCTTCGTGAAAAATCCATCATTTCCTCTAAAGTCGCTTTACGATAGGTCGTGTTATTGCGGCACTACCGCATCTTGATATTCACATCTGACACTCACAGTTGTGAAGTTTACGGCGATCCACGTTGTTTAGATCGATAGATAGAGAAATTGCTATTTCACAAATCAAGGAGGGAGAAGATTCAAATTGCTATTTCACAAATCAAGGAAAGAGAAGGCATTAACCATGCTACTAAATTGAACAAAAAGATGATTTTGTTTCTCAAAATCAGATATGCACGTACTAGGTTTTGAATTCACTGGTTATGTTCATCAATGTCGTTTTCTTTTCAAACCTCTGGTAGCTAGTCTAGTTTATTTTGATTTTTATTTCAATCTCCTGAAATTTATGTTTGCTCCTCTATTTCGAATTTAAGATATTCACATCGAAAAGAGTTTCCATATGAGTCTGCCTACGGCACTGGCTTCATCAGAGAAAATCCACCTCTGTGAATTCAATCCCTTTGACCGATTTCGCGTCTCCTAATAGGGTAGGCTAAAGAGGTGGCATTTTCGTATCCACCAAAGAAAATTAGAATTATTCGATTCTGCTACGAGGTATTGGGGAGTTTCTAACGGCTTTCCTGGTTTAATTGAATTCCCCGAGAAGTTGGGAAAACTTGTCGGCAATTTTCATCCAGATGTGCGGGGACGATATAGCTTAGCAGAAACCAGAAACGGTCGTATGAGAATTGGGTAAGTTCAAAAATGTTCGAACATTCTCGAACTCGGATTCGTCCTCATTTTATTTTACTCTTTGACTGCACGAAAAGAAAACTTATTTCGAGTAGAATACTATACTTTCTTCAAATTTCAGAAGATAAAATAATCTATCCAATTAAAATATCAAACATAGTTTGAAATTGATTATCTGGTAGACTAAGAGCAGAAAATAACTACTTTCCTGGCGAATACCACGCAGAACATCGAATTATATCTGCTCGTAGTCCATGCAACGATTCACACTGTGAATGCAGATCGCAAATGTTTCTTTCTTCCTAAGACGTGACAAATTCACATCGAGACAGGACAGGCTCGCTTGACAACATTTCTTCATTTATTAGCTTAGTCTAACTCTCAGCCAATTCCAAAATCTGTGACTTGGGAAATTTTTTTCTGGAGTGTTTCTTTCTTCTGCCGCATGATGTCGCCACTTCCAACTGTCTCTTGGAACGCGGCTCCGTGCGGTCAAATAGACGCGATCTCTACTCGGTTAACTACACCTCAAGCGAATCCAGAGTTACGAGAATCGATGCGTTCGTATGATCGTCAACGCACCATGGTTCGTCAGAACCAACTCCATCTTTAGAGACCTGCAACACCCACCCATCCTGGATAGAATGAAAATTCTATCAGCAAAGACCCATACCAAGATGGAAAGCCACGACAACCCCCTCAACAGAGAGGCGATGGATTACGACCCGAGATTCCGAGAGCGATATAAACGTCCAAAACACCAGCATTTGGACCAACAAGCCCCTTAGGTGAGTAAGGAAACACACAGGTAAGCCAAACACACTACACATCGGAATAGTAGCCTTTTTTAGCCTGAAAAGGGTTACCAATTCCAACAAACACTGCGCCACGGAATAGTAACTATTTCAATGAATGCAAATTCTTACGTTTCCGACTAACACCCAAGCCCCTATACGCCATGCCATCCCACTAACAAGTCAGTTTTCAAAACATCAGTCCCTGCGGATTGTTTTGCTCCCCTTTCTCCATCACCCCAAAACGCCAGACTCTTAAAGTCCCACTGCCACTAGGGCTTTAAAAATATGAGGACCGTAGCGCTGCTGCGGGGGTTGGTGGATACGGGTAGGGCTGTTCCTGATCACCTTCAGTGATTAGTAATGTCCTTATCCGGGGCCTCATAACGATAGGGCGTCGGTTAACTACCCTACACTGATGAGGGCCAATAAGCCCGAAACCGGTCTGTAGGTTGTTAGGCGTGCCTGTCTCGATGTGAATTTGTCACGTCTCAGGAAGAAAGAAACATTTGCGATCTGCATTCACAGTGTGAATCGTTGCATGGATTACGAGCAGATATAATTCAATGTTCTGCGTGGTATTTACCAGGAAAGTAGTTGTTTTCTGCTCGTAGTCTACCAGACATTCATTTCAAACTATGTTTGATATATTAATTGCATATAATATTATCTCTTTTGAAATTTTCGTCTATTTCATGGCTATTCCATTTTTTCACTTTTTTTTTTTTTGGCGTCGACTACAAAGGTCATTGGCCATTATCATACCTCAAGAAAGAAGGCGTATCTGTAAAATACATATGAATCCCAGTATGCGGGAAGGCTTTTGGAAAGGTTTCAGATTTTCTTCATATTGTTTATATTTCTGAGATATCTAATGATCTTTTCGATCTTACGGGTATTGCTGAGGCAATTAAAATATTCTGTATTGGTAATACGCATTTTGTTCATTTTATATAGTTTACAAAGCGACTGAATTTATGACATTTCGAAAGTCACATTCATAAATGCGGGGTCGGGGAACATTAGCCTACTTGAAAATCATAGCTCGATAGTTAGCTAGTTAGATAGTCTCAGCCCGTGGATAATGAAAATTGTTTGTTTGCTATTGGTCGGCAGCCGTGATAGAATGTGTTGATAATCACAGTGTGAAAGAATCCCCTTCATTCATTGATAAATTATCCAAACGGAATTGATGTAAAATACAAAAGTCGTGGAGGAACATGGTGAAAATCTGAAGCCACTTGAAACCATTGACACGTAGCTGTCAATAATGTCAATTACAATGGTATCACAGATGATAGGCCTGTTTAAAAAATAGGTTTTTCTGTACAATCACACCTAATTTCATAAAGTCCCGATTTTTCATGATTCATATATGTTTATTTTCCTTTCAGTCATACCTACTGCGTATATGCAGTGAATAAACGGTCTCCGAATACCATTCTCGCATTTTTTTGAAATAGAGAATGCGATTCAGATCCGATCGACCTTCACTTGGAAACCGATTTACATGAGATACGTTGACAACAATAAAATATATAAATTGAAATAATTTATTAATTGTTATTTTATTGTAAATTCCAATGGCGGTATACCGAGAATAATAACGCAATTTAGAAATTACGTTGTTCTATGTAATAAGTTATTAAATTTCAGATTATTCATGATGTCGAGTGGTGCAGTCTAGACACTCCCTCGCTTTGTATACCCATTAATTAGATTTGAATGTCGAGTGGGGAAACACTGAACTAAGAATCTAGATATGCGGATTATTGAACTTATGTACTGAGTGATCAAGAATTTTTTACTTTTATTGCAAGGATAGCTATTTGTGAATTTAGAGCGCAAAGTGATGGATTACCGTGCTCGAAAAAGACAGTTGATCACAGATGATCTTTCGAGAACTGTAAGACACTTTACGTTCCAAATACACAGCACAAGATTTTTTTTATTACTACCAAGGTATAGATATTATTTTTGGTTGGTTGAGTTTGATATTTTCAACATTCTAGCATTTCATGACATCATCATGCTTTTCCACTATTTCTCTGTCAGGAGGATCAAATTTACGATGTTTGCTCTTTTTGGTACATAAGGAGGTGCCTTGATAATTCAGTCACTATTTCCAATCATGCAAGAGGATATGAGTTCGTTATTAACAGTATATCTCTGGTAGAGGCGAGTGTTACTTCAATATTTCCGCTCACGAGCAGCAATGCTGTCACATTGACATTCCTCGGAAAACGTCAATTTTGTGTTGAGATTTTAAAGAGTCGAAGACATTTTTGGGTTTGTCATCTTCAATGATGATGAAATTTGATGTTTTACAGTCATTCTAGTGACAAAATTTGGACATTTTGAGAAAAGTAAAAGATGTTGGACCAAGTGCAGGAGCATATAAATTGGTGGGTGGCATGTTTTTCACAAATTCATTGTGAGACGTTTTTGTGAAAACCAGTTTTTGATTTGGATTATTTGCTTCCCGTACGATGGATGTGCATGCCGAGGTGGTCCAATTGGGTGGCCCGTTCGATCGCCTGACCTTAATCCGCTTGACTTATATTTTTGGGATGTTACTGAAGTTGACAACAAACAAGAGTTGTGAATAAAATGCTGAAGGTGCTGAGGCAATTGGACTATACAGCATAGTTTGAGCGATCGATATTTAACTATGAATTGAAATCCGAAAAAAATGTTTCACTATAGAGGATGCTCGAATACTGTGCGCAATTTATAAAAATATTGTCAAAACTTTCTATACGTATCTATAACAATTTCTCGTGAACAACTCATTTTATTGTGATAGTTCAAGAAGATGACTTTTCTCTCGTAGATAGATCTTCTATAGAATGATAAATTTTTTTGAAAAAAATCATAATTTTTGAAGGACAAGGGCAGATAAGGCTTTTTGGCTTTGAGGGATTCTATTTTAATTTGGACCAAGGATGCAAAGGTACATCTGTACTGAGTGTGCTGAACTTAATGAAAATCCGTACACCTTTTTACATTTTTGTCCGCGAATGTATTGTTTTAACTACCAAATAGATAAACAATGTATATATTATTGAATGCATAAAACTTCCTTAGTGAAATTTCGAAAAAACAATATTTTCTCGAACACAAAGTATCCTTCGCGCACAATCCTGTATACAGGCTGTCCATTTTTCTAGTGCCACTATGGGGAACTCGCTTATCTTAACAGATACGAATTTGGTTAAATTGGGGCAAAGTTGCGTATTTTTGTGCTGATAAATAGTCTGGAATTTGAAATAACATCAATAGAAAGTATCGCTGATTTTTCCTAAATTTTTTGCGAATTTTTCATTCAAAAACTTCTTGTGAACGTGGCATCGTTCTATAAATATTATCAAACACCTGTCCAACCATTTTTTTTATGAACGCTATTTTTGATTTCAACATTTTTGAATTACGCTTTTTTTCTCTTCACCATCTTCGGATTGTCCACAAAATATTATATTTGAATAAGGTATTGGTTAGATAGTATAGATACGATTTGTTTCTTATAAAAAAATTAGAAACGAAAATCAGTAATATTTCACATTTCT
The DNA here is from genome assembly GCA_029955515.1 of Chrysomela aeneicollis. Lineage (NCBI taxonomy): Eukaryota > Metazoa > Arthropoda > Insecta > Coleoptera > Chrysomelidae > Chrysomela > Chrysomela aeneicollis. Next base: position 26,044,636 of record JARUHQ010000005.1, read on the forward strand.
CTCCATTTCATTTTTCAGCACGAAAATACGCGATTTACTCTGATTTAACCAACTGTGTATAGATCACCATAGTGGCACTCGAAAAATGGACACCCTGTAAATATTTTTTAGTTTATGGGTAGGTATATAAAATGAAGAAAAATGATGAAGTTTTCCAGCCTTCAGATTCGACGCTGATTGTTGAGAAACTCCCACCTTCTACTCGGCAAAATTCGATTTTGATAATGTGTTGTGACTGCAGGCCGTCGCTTGATTCATTTTGAGCATCAGACAGCGATGCTATCGGGAATTGAAAGTTATTCGGTTGAGAAAAAAAAATAAAAGGAAAAACTTGAAACGAGCGCCGTGCAGACATTCCTCGAACGCGGCTACAGATTTTTGATAAAATATTCCAAATGAGGCTTCACCTTGTCGAGAACAATAAAAAATTGCGTCATTCGAGGATTCGTACTATGTTGAATGGTGTGCGAGTGCTAGATCGGAGAGATAAGGACCGTCACATGGGCGTTTCATCAACGGAAAAGGGAACAAAAGAAATTAATATTGCCAATAATTACGATTCCTATGGTATTTAGTACATCGCTGTGCTAGAACGATACTAGGACAACTTGAAAAATGGTCAATTTGAGTTATTTGGTACAAAATATTCCAGAGAAAATGTTTTTTCTGGTGTCATAGAGTCAGCTATATCATATTCAAAAATTTTAGAATGATATATCCGATATAATATCACTATTGCAATTTGTATTTCTTTATGGATTTCTGGTTTGATAGTGAGACATGTTTAAAAGTTTGTTTTTTACTTTCGATATTTGACATAAATTTTCATGTTTTTTGGTGCAATAGTAGGACATTTTGAGTTGCCTTACTTCTTCCCTAGAGATACCTAATTCAATTTATAGAACAATACAACGACTTATTTAACAGATGTAAGAATGACTTATGCCAAAAACGAAAAAAATAATTTCAATACTGAGATAACTTCGACCAAAAACTGACACATCTTCGAAATATATTTTTTCCAGTTCCTACAAAAAAATATTTTATTCAAAAACGAAATTGACACTTTTTAACAATATTGATATTGACATTATATAAATGATGATATATAACTGGTAATAATAAAATACTAAAAGCACAATGTTCTGCATATAAACAAAATGCTTCGTTAGTCCCCCGATCAGCTGGTGACCGCCATATTGTGACGTCAGCTGTCACTTCTCTATTCTACTCACCGTGATGGTGTTTTTTGATAAAACATTGTATGACAACAATTTTCATCATGTCGGTGTTACTCTCATTTATAGTTTTTTCTTTCTTGGAATTCAATCCAATGATAAATTGCTCCTGACAATTATTGCTATACTGTTCATTTAATTATTCTGAAATATAGGTAATAAATCATTAAATATTACGTTGACAGGTTCTATTTGTAGCTATTAGTCATTCTTACTTGTTAACAAAAAAAAAATCGAAGGCATACATGAATTATTGAAAAATCGCAAATCTCCGGATGTCTTGATGAAAAAAAAAAACTGTATATTACTATAGAGAGTTATAACCTTCATTGATTTCTTAAGCAATATAATTTCCCAAACCTTGAACTGTGAGAATGGCTGATTTAGTAGGGCTATGAAATGAACGCAGCATAAAAATTTCTGAATCGCATATCGTATCCCAAAACTAAACACCACTTTCGCAATTAAATAAAACTGACATCATAATTTTCTAATGAGACACGGCATACAGTAATTATTGTTATGAAGTCATTCTCCTTGTTGGGAGATCCGTTCCGCATTTATTGTTGATGGAGATATGAAACAGTGAGATTCGCCTATTAGACAGTTTAGATTGCATTGAACTCCCCTAGATTATCAGATCCGCATTTCAAAATTTCGGCACCCATCAGCATCATGAAAATCACAGAATGTCCATCACACCACTGCGGTGTAAAATGGCACTTTCTGAAATGCATAAATAACACCACCAAAGTATCAAATCTACTAAATTCAGCACTAACACTAGTGTTACTCACAACTGGGTTTGATTATTGAAAACACCCATGGGAAAGGTAACCTAACACCTAGAGTGGTAAATAATATGCCGGTTTATTACTGACTCTAAAACAATCAGGACCTCAGAGGACACCAGATGGTGTTAGCTGGTGTAATTTTTTTCACTGTGTATGAAGTGTACCATAACCCGCGACGCTGTGGACGGAACAAAAAGTGCAGCAGGAATATGTGAATCGCATATCGCGGCTACTGTGTCGAAATTTGATTGCGAATTGGGCGCCATATCGAATATTTTGGCAGCACCACCTCCTCAATTTTTTCTTCGTAGGCGTGATGTTGGTAACGCCATCAGCCTCCGACCGGCATGAAGAAAATAAACGATCGAGCCGATCGAGGGGGATGATTTATCGCAGGATCACAGTGGGCGGGTCGTTTGGTACCCCTCGGGGGGTCCACTAGGTGTCCAAAGCCTCCTTTGTGTGCGTTCCGAGAATCATCCCGACCGACACCTTCCCGCGGTGATGTTTTCGATTTTTTTTGTCGTCACTTTTTTTTTGTTAATATTCACCTTGGCGATGCTAGATGGATGTTGTATATACAGTGCTTGTAATGTTTGTGATGGTCTCACCTGAAGACGATTGAAAATACACATATTAGAAACGTCGTGACAAACTCGGTTTGAAATCCTTCTTCATCTTTTTGAAATCCAATCAACTATCTTTTTTTCAGGCTATATCGATGACTAGATATTGTCTCGTTGGACAGTTTCACATCGTATGCGTTGAACGCTCATTCTTCGCACCTCTTGCACAAATAACTACATGGACTGTAATGGACGACTTTAGATTCAATCTCAGACGAGACGAAAACATCTCCTCAATCACGTTTTCGAATGTCCGCCACCTAATCCGGAAATACGGCGCTTTATCATTCAACGTCGCACCCCTTTCCCACCTGTCATCTTCAGACGGCCCTTGGTCTAGGGGCCATACATCATCTTTTGTCCCTCACACGTCGAGATCACCTCAACACTTAGCCATTAGTTACGGGTAACGAATCTGCGACCGCAAAAGATGTGGCCTGGAAACATTCTTTCGTTGTGTTTGTGTTGTCGTTTCTCGGGAGGTCTCGAACGAATTACGTTTTTTTTTTTGGCATGGGATCGGAACGTGAGAGCTTACTTAATGGTAGGCGCCTGCTTGCGGTTTTTGGATCTGTTTTACCATTGTCAATCCGAATCAGACGTTATTGCCAACCTTTTTATCAGGTATAATATTCAAATGGAGGATTAGCTATCCAAACAGAAATTACACATGTTCAACGTACATATCTTTTTTTATTTACAAGCTCTCGTTCATAGCTGACTGACTGACTGACTGACTGACTGACTGACTGACTGACTGACTGACTGACTGACTGACTGACTGACTGACTGACTGACTGACTGACTGACTGACTGACTGACTGACTGACTGACTGACTGACTGACTGACTGACTGACTGACTGACTGACTGACTGACTGACTGACTGACTGACTGACTGACTGACTGACTGACTGACTGACTGACTGACTGACTGACTGACTGAAAAATCAAGATGGCTGCCCCGATATGGCAGACGAGTTTTTTATTATGGTCTGATTCGATTCAAAATTCGTTTATGGAGATTTTCGAGGTGATCCCTAATCTTACTACGATCTACGATTTGTAGATACCCAAAATGTCTGCCAAGCTAGAGAAGTCGTTCAAAGCTATATAATTTCAGATTATCTCCTGTCAGTGACTCAAGGTTCTTCTTCTTTTAAAAATCAATGATTTTGCTGCAAATATTCAAAATTCAAATTTGCAACTGGAATTTTTTTCCTGACAATGTGATTTCTCTTGTTTTCCACGTTGTACTAAAGAAATAACCGCAGATCTTGTGATCAGTCTGTGCGACTACAATATCCACGTAAATACCATCGGGACTGGCGCCTGCCGTTGCAAAAATAGCAACATCTCATAACGAGCGCTGCTATTGTGATAAGGCTAATTCAGCTGAAGATCAGATAATTGAATGATTGCATTATAATAACAATAATCGTTTACGAGGATCGTGTCTCCGTGCATAATTTCGCCATGATTTATTGGCTATTTATACTATATCAAACAAACAAGGCACAAAAAATGTATGACTGATGAAATTACGAAGGAAAATAAGTACCTATAAAACGCAAATGAAGTGTGACGCCTTGGTTTGCCATGACTAAATAAATATAGTTAGATTGAGTTGTTGAAAACATAAATTTGGGGTGTGACAAAGCTGGCAAAGATGTGCCCTATAGCGACACTCTTTCAGCACTATTTATTAGAAATATTATGAAAGTAACGAAATCAACTTTGAGAATAATCTAATTCCAGTATGTCTATTTCAAATGCTTGGACACAAAATATTCTCAGGAAAGATCTTTTTTATTTAAAAACTTATTCATCTATTAGTTGTCTTTCAAACTAATTATTATTAAATTCCGAGAGCACCAATAAGGAAAATAATCTATATATATATATACCTACCCTAATAAATTCCATCTCAGCACAGCCCAACCTCTGCACACACACACACATAAAATATATATTATTTTAAGCCCATACCTGCTCATATTTTAATTTCATCGTAAATTATGATTGCCGGCATTGTTTATTTTTCCCCATGGAAAATTCTATTCTTCGACACCGATTTGTTTCTACGGGCGCAATAAAGCTCTTTGACGTTGCACTACCAATAAAACTCCTCCGCCACGTTCTTTACGAAGATCTTATAGAGTAGTGTCACTAACGAAGAGGTTTAGGCATGTTTAGGGATGGATTAGACCTGAATTTCAAGATCAACCACACTATTTTTTTTTCTAGTAAAATAAACCAATTTTCAATTACATATCCACAAAATTTTCATACTAGCTCCACATAATATCTAAATATATTACTATACTAAACTACGCAACACTAATTACGTCGCACCCCGAAATTTTGCCCCTGTTTAAATTTGAATAACATTTTTCTTCTTAGAACAATTTGAATTCTGTTTGCACTGTTCGCTAGTTCAGTCCTTCAGCTATTATCACGTACTTCTTCGATACATGAGGTTATTTCCATAAAATTGCTACAGGATGTTTTTTGGAACTGTGCAAAATTTCGAAATTTTCAAAAGGATCCCAAATGAAGAAAAACCGTTTTTTTTCAACTTCAACAGCAGAGGCATGAATATTATCTCATAACCTTTGACCATTTCCAAAATTGTCTTCTTATTACTTTTCTTTACAGAGTGATCTCAAAAAAACAATTTTTTGGTTTTGCAGTCATAACTTTTTTTCTCTTCAAGCGATTTTCAAAATCTCAGGCTCATTTTGAAGCTGAAACCTCATATGAGAAGATATAAAGATCAGAATTAACCCAAGATGAACATTCAATATCGAAGGTTTCTTCAAAGGTGACCCAAATCTGAAACACTCTGTAAATCCCGACTGGGAGGAGAATTAAATGAAAATCATCTTGTTTTCGGAAGGATCTTCCATTCTGGACACATCCAGATCTTTTTTCTTTCAGTTGGCAACATTTGTGCGTGAGAAAACCGAAATGAAACGCCATGTTCTAGAAAAAAAATCAGCCGAAAAAAAATGCATGGTCCGTAACCAACGTAACAAAAATCATAATGAGTGACTGACAAGACAGGTTGAAAATTACGTTCTCGTGAAAATAAAGACCAGGACAGAAAAAAATATTCGTAGGTCTTTCTTTTCTGAAGATATAAGACTTCATAAAAAAATTCAAAATAAAAAAAAAATTCTGAATACAACAAAATTTCAGGGTCACCTTCTCACCCCCTATACGAAGTCTTCCATCATGTTTTGAATTTTTTAAAAAGAATTTAATTTTTTAGACCCCAAAAAAAATATGCGTACGCCTATGAAACAAATTTTTTTATCTCTTTGATCAACTTTTTTCGCTGAACACAGCTATGGGTACCGCTTGTCTCGATTCTGAAAAATAACTTTTTTCGCCCTGTACATCAAATTATGATACTTGGAGAACTCGAGTTTGGGCGATTCTTAGTAGTTTTGTACGAAACTCACGAAAATTATATGTAAAAAAATCACAAAAATCTCCTTCCCCTTCATTCGTACCCAAAGTACCCCAAAGGGGCAAGGGGGGCGGAAGAATTTTTTTTTTCAATATCCGATCCCATTGTGGGGGTCATGTGAAATATGTTTACCGATATATCTAACCGTTTGACCAGCAAAAATTTTACCCGAAAAAAAAAATTTTGGGGGGGAGGGGGTAAAAAATTTTTCTTCAGTATTTTTGGTGGTGATATTTTCGATTCGATCAAACAACGTTTTGGATATTTTTCTTTTTTAATCGGGATTTCGAGGGGGATTTAGATTTGGGTCACCTTTGCAGAAACCCTTGATCTTTAATATTTATTTTTAGTCAATTCTAATCTTCATGTCTGTTCATCTAACGTTTCAGCTTCAAGATGATCCTGAGATTTTGAAAATCGGTTGAAGAAGAAAAAAGTTATGACTGCAAAACCAAAAAAATGATTTTTTGAGGTCACTCTGTAAAGAAAAGTGATAAGAAGACAATTTTGGAAATGGCCAAAGGTAATGAGATAATCTTCATGCCTCTGCTGTTAAAGTTGAAAAAAAACTGTTTTTCTTCATTTGGGATCCTTTTGAAAATTTCGAAATTTTGCAGTTCCAAAAAAAAAAATCCTGTAGCAATTTTATGGAAATAACCTTATGTATCGAAGAAGTACGAGATTATAGCAGAAGGACTGAGCTAGCAAACAGTGCAAACAGAATTCAAATTGTTCGAAGAAGAAAAAAATTATTGAAATTTAAACAGGGGCAAAATTTCCGGGTGCGACGTAATTAGTGTTGCGTAGTTTATACCATACATTCAATATTCAGGACTGGTATTTATAATGTGTTATGATCATGTTTTCGGATTTATTGACATTGAGTTTTTATTAATATTGAGATATAATTTCGCATTAAGATCAATTTTCTCAAGTGCCCTATCCAGGCTATAAATGTTTGCAGTCATCACCATATCGTCGTCAAATATATTGATTCACAATCTTGAATTATAGTTTATTAAGGATAAGATTCATTATTTTCTACTCTCTTGTATGTAGGATTAGTAACATTTTGAAATGTCAATTATGATTTCAACAACTACTTTTTTGGCTGATACATATCTCTATGGGGGTCTATCAACGCCTCATGAATATATTTTCGATAGTTGTCAAACTCACTTGCTGAAATCTATGCGTTTTAGTTTCGTTTCACTCTGAGCATTTCGACCTTATTTATTTTTGTGCAGAGTGGTTCAATTTGTTCAGAGCGTCATATCAAGCTCCTCCATATTGCTTTGGCTCAAACACAGAAATAGTAAGAATCGCATTGAGAGAAATAAAACCACGTATCACTTACTCGGAGAATGAACCTGAGTGGAAATTTGCGAAAGTTAACGCAGCCACAAAATATAAACAAGTAATTGAGATTGAGTAGCTGAACAACATTGATGTTTTTTTGTAATTTTTTACCTAACCCATTATTTCAGATATTCTAAAATATTGGTTATGAACTTGTAAAGTTGTTATGTTATCTTTCAAGAGTTTTGATGAAGGGAAGCTCGGCAGGTCTCGAGCTCGACAGTGGAAGAGTGGCCAGTCAGAGCCCGTGTAGTTTGGATGATGCTGGCATTTGAAATGAATTTCTCATTTGTGAGTCCCGATCTGGAAGAGAAAAAAACTAAAACTGCGCAGACCGAAAACAACAATTCATTAGTTTCCCAGCAAACATGCAGCAGACGTCTTCCTGCGAATTAATTGAAATATTCAAATCTGATCGTTCTCATCCAATCGGTAATCATCAATTAAATTATTCAAATTCAATTAGTTTCTGCTCCAGCCAGCACAGAGGCTGAAGCTGAAGTTATGGCATACTGGGTCTTCATAGAATCGTATAGAATCAAGCAAGTAGTTGCAATATATTTATGAGATACATTCATTTCAACAAAATGTTTACAGGGTCCCGCCGATTTCATATAGGGACAGTTTTGCTATTTCCTAAACAAAAGTTGCGCAATTCAGTCCTCTTCAAAATCCAGTTTTGAAAACTGAAAAAGTTTCAGCCGTTCCTGAAATATTCTGAAAAAAACTGAAAATCGCCTATTTTATTGTTTTTATTTATTTTCCGAGTTAATATCCGAACAATAATTTGAAATTTTGCATGAACAGGTAATTTATCAAGACAAAAAAGTTGGAGTTATCAGAAATATTCTATCTTCATTAATTTCACAGATGTACTATGCAACTTTTGTTTTTCTTATGGGCGCCATATTTGTTGCTTATACCATTGAATAGTACTGAAAATTCCCTTCACAGCCATGTATAACATATTGACATTATCATATGAAAAAGTATCAAAAAACAGTAAAAACCATTTTTTGCAGGTTATCATTGCTTAAAATTCAACTGCCCTATACGGTAGGCCATGATGAATAGTTGAAGTTCAAGGTTATTTGATATTGATTATTAATACTGTAGTCATTAGCCGGGTTGGCGGCTTAAGAAGTCTCGCTTTGAACCCGTTGGCTATTGAGGCTACTTGAAAACTTAATGTCTATCCCACAGTTATTATAATACGTTATGAACCAAGAAGATATAGCCAAACTTATATTTGTTTTATATTCAACGGACTGGTATTTTTTGAGAAATACGACTAGTTTTCAACAATGATGAATGCGGGCGCCTCACGAGCGCAAATGCTGTCACCTGTTGACATTCCTCGATAAACTTCGATTTTGTGGAAAACGTCAAAGGCAACTTTGTTAACCGTTTTGGTCGATGCTAATCGCTAATAGTATCAGATACGGTATGAGAAATATATACCCTCATCTGTTATTTAGTTATTTAGTTTCGATACTTTCACAAAAAATTTTTAAAACGTTGAAAAATCTTGATTTTTCACACCAATAGACCGATAGTATGATATATCGATGAAATCAGCTTTCCAGGGGAAATCTAAAAATGGAATATAGGGTGTTCCAATTGAAAATATTGGTGTGGTGTAGCATTCTGTTTGTGAGTGAACACCCAATATAAAACCAAGATAATTTAAAAATTTGCTCACGACGCGGAGTTATCGAAGATCTCGGTACCATTTGGACCCACTGTATATTTTTGTAAATATTTTTAGGTAGGAGAATTCGATTGAAAAAGAAAAATACGATGAAACAGGGTTCGATTTCACTCGGATCGCCAATCATCGTCGTCAATCACGCATAATATAGTGAGGTGAGGGCGTTGATTGATATATTTCTCCTTTTCTATCACTCAGCAGCTGCCCAGCGCAAACCTGTCTCTCTTTATCCTTGTCTGTCACATGTAGTGGCACGCGCATTGCTTATCTGTCAGTCTCCCTGTGCGCCACTTTTGACAAGGCAACCTTTCTTGGAAAGGGAATAAAATAAACTTTCATTTTCTATTTTGGTTGTATAATGAAGTCATTGTGCAACGCAAATGCGTGTCGAAATAGACTCTATTACGATACGCATTTTTTATTATTCGGAGATTGGTACAATCGAACTGTCAAATGAAAGTCAGAAGTTTACTTCTGAGCGATTTGGATTTGGTGATATTTGCAGTGAAAAACTCAATGTTTTAATTGGTAAATTTTAATTCAGAGTGTAATTTGATTTAAATTGCCCAATAAAAACAATAACAACATTGAATTTTTCACCGCTGGTATTGCAATAATCAAAATCGCTCAACTGTAAACTGGGCTTTACGCTTGTGCGTCAGATTTTAATTATTTCAATGTCATCATTGTTACCAATCGAAGATGTTTCTGTTATTTATCGATATTAAATTCATCTTTTTCTTCAAATCAATTCAAAATAGAAAAAATATGGCTCGTCGTACTCCAAACAACGCGTGCGACAAAATAGCGTCTTATAAAATTCATCATCATAATATACTATTTTATTGAAAAATCAATCAAATAACAGATGAGGGTATATTATCATCTTCTGTTCACCTGTTTATACCTGGCAACCTCGTAGTTGCCCCAAAGGAAAGTAAGCAACTAATTTTTTCCAATTTCTCGTGTGATATTCTATCGACTCATGCTCTATTTTCATAAATAACAGATGAGGGAAATTGATCAAGAAAAGTTGATCAAAGATAATATTATTTAACAGTATTGGCCCGTGATTAAGCTATAGACAACCCATGTGCATTCAATCAATGCACAAATTATCTAACACATAATCTTTGTCATCACCAAATAACATATGAGGGTATACCGGGTGTAACACGACCATGGTACACCACCCGTATTTCCGTTAGTTTTGAAGGTAATTGAAATTAGGGATATGCCATAATAAGCGACACTTTTTGACCCACAAATGATTCGTTTTTCACTTCCAGTTTCGCCGGAAGTGATACCAACTTTCGATTCTCAAATGGAACACTATGTATATTATTACATTTTCGAAATCTCCATAATTTGATGAATCCAATGATACTACTCAAGTGACATTTCAAACGTCAAAATTTTTGATACTTTAATTGGATTTAATTTTTAGTTTTTCATTTGGATGTGGAGTTCCGATTCATCCCAATTGCCCCGTCAGAAGAGTCGAAATCCCGTCAAAAATACTAAATTGCGTATCCTGTTACACCCGGTATATTTCTTATGCCGTATCTTAAGGCCGATTCAGATTCATGCGTGCCCACCCTGCATTTTTGACCCTGCATGAAAAATGCATGCCTGTCATCGTTCACATCTATGCCTCTCGACGTGCTTGTAAAATGCGTGGTGGGCATGCATGGAATAAGGACAAGTCCTTATTTTTCACTGTATTGCATGCGTTTTTGCCGAAACATCCCTAAAAGCCTGTGAATATTTGACAATGTTTTATTTGAATTTGACATTTGATTTATTTTGAATTTGATGATCATTTCGTAAAGTTTGTAATACATTCCCGCCTTTCTCTGTTGTGATTTCAATCTCGAGAAAATGAATGAGATGAAATTTTCGATTTACTTGAACTGACAATACTGAAAAAACCAATTAAAATATGACCTTGGGTAAGAACTGCGATGGAAATGCACATATGTGAAATGTCATGCCTTTTTCAGGCACAAGCGTCAGAAATGCATGTGCCTGTAAATCGCACGTGCTTCAAAAACCCTGCATGGAAATGCATGAATCTGAATCGGCCTTTAGACTATAATCTTCGAAGTGGGCAACCACTCGTCAACAACTATGTGCGCCAACGTAATAAAAATAGTTGCTGGAAGTGCATATGGAAATCGAAGGTAGAAGCAGAAGTTTCGCGTTATGACGGCGGCTGCAAGTCGTTCGCATGCACTTTTTCCGGGCACAAAGACGAAGACAGGGATCCTCGATTAGTTTTCCCCTCCGGAAATATGCTATGCACAACATACGTATCGACGGATGCGTAATGTATGATGCGGAAAACGAGTACCACTATGTGATAATCTCGTTGCGGCGGCAGTCTAGATGGCGTGCTAAATTTTTTCCACGCGCGGACGGCATGTTTTCCCCAACATGGCGGTTGGGCATCAGCCACCACAGATCGAGGTGGGATTTGAAAAAGATTGTGGCTCAACGGTATGAGATACAGGGTCGATCGAATGTCTCTTTGAAAATTCGACAAACTGTCTACCCATAGGTATATAGATTTTCATTTATTTTTCTTGTTTTCTTTGGAAACCATCGAATAAATGTTTTGTCAATCCCTGAAAACACAAAAATTTGGACTTTTTGTATAATTATTCTGCGATTTGACAATAGTATATTATGTTACAAGTTTTATAAGACGCTATTTTGTCACACGCGTTGTTTGGAGTACGACGAGCAAAGCGATGAGGAGTGCTCCAAGTGAACTAGTGCGACAACGTGTCTTATAAAGCGTGTGTCATATACAATTTTTTCTATTTTGAATTAATTTGACGAAAAAAATGGATTTAATATCGATAAATAACAGAAACATCTTCGATTGGTAACAATGATGACATTGAAATAATTAAAATCTGACGCACAAGCGTAAAGCCCAGTTTACAGTTGAGCGATTTTGATTATTGCAATACCAGCGGTGAAAAATTCAATGTTGTTATTGTTTTTATTGGTCAATTTAAATCAAATTACACTCTGAATTGAAATTTACCAATCAAAACATTGAGTTTTTCACTGCTAATATCACCAAATCCAAAATCGCTCAGAAGTAAACTGTTCTGACTTTCATTTGACAGTTCGATTGTACCAACCTACGAATAATAAAAAATGCGTATCGAAACAGAGGCTATTTCGACACGCATTTGCGTTGCACAATGACTTCATTATACAACCAAAATAGAAAAAAATAATTATTTGTTTTATTGATATAAAGGTTGCCAACGATTTCATAGGGATAGTATTGCTATTCCCTATCATTCAAAAACAAGTGCCAATGTGAAAACTAGCAAGAAACATACAATTTTCCCGAAAAAGTTGAGAACCAATATTAATGAATGGTGGATGCGCCAATAACATTTCAATAACTGGTGAAAGTTCAAGTTATTAGGCAAGTTCAGATAGAAATTTCTCACCTTACATTTTTGAGTAGACCATTCAGAGCCTAAATTTTGAAAAAAATTTTTCTTCTCCTTGGGGTAAGGAGCATGAAATAACACTGTAAATTTGTTGACGTTCATAGGTGAAATGACATATATATTTCTACCAACTCAAGTGGAATAAAGTAAGTCAAGAATAATGGATTGAACTACCACCATCAGCTGTTTTAAAATTATTTTGAGCAACTAATTACGTCGGTATTGGTCCAAAATTATCTAGAAACAAGCCACATTTCGGTGTGAATTTGTTTATCGAGTATACCACTTTATAGCTTAAATTAAGAACAGTTTTTTTCTCGAAGAGGAATATTTTTCAGAAAATTTTCAAAATATTCGTGTTCTTCGAAAAGATTTCCAGATTTAATTGAAGCTCTAGTGGTATTATAAATAATAACAAACTTCTCAAAAAGACTACTCTCACCAACAAAGACTACAAGTTTGTAGCCTTATAGGTGAGTACTCCTGCCGTTATATGCATGAAACATCCTGTATACTCGCATTCGTAAGCAAACCGGGCAGTACCCGTCCACTTTTTGTTCCGGTTCTCAAGTGCCGGAAATCTGCATGTCGGGCGCCATCACGTGATGACGATGACGTCATTTGGCGAGCGTGGTTGGTAGTACGAAGCCGCCAAAACTAAAACATCATCGGACGACACTTGGCTACGGTAGCGACATCTTCTTGGCAAAAGTCTGGGACTTGAGTGAACAGACAATTATTATACTTCCAGCCTACTACGTTTCTTTTCAAAACAATGCCTCCTGCACGTTGAAGATTCAAAGTATCTTTCCTATAGATGGTATCTGAGACGAAAATGTCCTGCAAGCTCAGTTTAAATCCATTCTTTTTCGAGGGTATTCGATAAACCTGGTAGATCAAAATAGTACGTGAGTCTTTTACTATGCACCCAGTACGAAATGATTGTCCAAAGTTATGACTGTGAATTCATTGGTGAGCTCTGGCAGATGAATGTTAGTAGAGTTAGTTTTTGCTTTGAAAGAGAGTCAATATATTCTTGATAAGAGTTCCACAGAAAAAAATTAATGGAAAAATAGATATAGATACGTACATTATAAATACGTATCACAGTATTTCAATTTGATGCCAAAGTGTAACTTCATATTTTGATAAAATACTATGTAAATTCTCATTATGTTTTTTATTATTGAGAGACTGTTGATTTTTCAAATTTTAATTTTGATTTGTGTGGAGCATACCTCTCATCGGATTGAAACTAGACGTTGGTACTCACTTCATCATCTATAGTTTGGTGGTATATATATTATTCTATAAGTGTGCATTCAGAAATTATAAATTATGTATTACATCAGTATTTTCATCAAGAAACGATCTGATACTAGAGCAAAAACAACTCCACACACATATATAAATTATAATTTAATCTGGAATAATCCTGGATATTATATGAATGTATATGAAGTTTCACTTTCAAAATGAAGTTTATGTTTTACATGATAGTACTGAGAGCATGTAATTTCACATGACAATATGAAGGGTGTGTAATTTTACATATTGATGCAAGACATTATATATCACCTATGTAGACGAGATATAACAGATAGGGCGCCAACGCCAACATAAGAATCACCTTGTATTCAGTATATTTCACAGATAAGACGTGTGTGCATATCGAAATCTGTCTCTACATTGTAAAAAATCTCATTCGAAAAGGATCTCACAAAAGCTGCGTCATAATTTTCCATAATAAATCAACTGTTATACCCGAGTGACACAATAGGAGAATATAACAAAACCATTTTTATTGGCGGTCTTGGTATAGAGCATTCTTTAAGTTCTGCGTCTAGACTCTAGACATGACAAACATTAATGGATATGCATACCTCAGTGAAAATATTGCGGGAATCGAAAGTATGTGATAGAGGAAATGAGCGTGGTTTGTGAGTTATGAGGGACAGCTTTTATTTTTCGAAAAACGAAATGCAATTAATACTGCTCACATTTTGGAAGTTCAGTGTTCACTTCTGAAACATACGCTGTATCTCTTCCGACCTTTCTAGCTTGGCTCTTGGATGGTGGACGAAATTAAATTATCAGCTGACGGCGGTTTCACGCGGTGTCTAAGTTTGCATAAGCCGGAATTTCAAATTTTCCTAGGGCTCTATAACGATCTGTTAATTTCTTGTGTCAACAGAGGACCACATTCCCTTGCTACATCATCATGAGAAAGATCCTTGCAAATATTGAGCCTGAGTGTGGGAGATAACAATATTGCCAATCAAAAGGATTGTAACGTTAGCATAGCGTTGGAATTAGTGTATGTATAATGTAAGCTTTGTTTCATTACGGGGTCGTGATGATGAGAGGTTCAGTAATTTCAGAGTCGGTTCATTAGTTTATTTCAGAATTCCTATACTAGATGGCTCACCCAAGATACAGTTTTTTGCATAGTTTCGCATTAAAGTACTTTGTTGTCAATCAGATTGACAAAATGAGGATTTTAAAAAGCAACTCGAAAATATTCTTTTTTATTTTTGGGCCTTGAATTATATTCATTTGGTCTCTTGGTTCGCTATATCATATTACCTAATTTATATCTATAGCAACATAATCAATTTTTTCTCCAAATGACATTACAAGCGAATTCGAAGTCACTAAACAGGCATAAAGAATTGGGCCCAGGCAAAAAAAGTTCCTTGGTATAGATATGCAACGATCCAGGAAATAATTCAAACTGGTCATATTAAAATTGACAATGACAAATTGATAAAAAGCGTGAAATTGAAACTAATTAGTAGACAAATTATAATTTTCATACGACAGAATGACAACTAACTATTGGTTGTTGATGACTGATGCGAATTTTTTATAAAGATAACGTATAGACCCCAAATAGGAATGGTTGTTCAATATTAGGTAATCCTAGTAAAACCTGGGACATCATATATATTAGATTCACCCAACATTAGGATATTTGCATGCAAGAGTAACAACATCAACTAGTATATTTACTTTGTAATTCATACCACGGATTTAAAATCAGCAATCAATTTATAATATTTTCTGATGATAATTTTGAACCATCATGCGTTGTCTTCAAATGAATTATTAAATAACTATATTTGAAATCTGGAGAGATGTATCTTTTGTCTCTAATTTTGTTTAGAATCACCATATGGAAAATGTAATTTGCTTTCGATTCCTAATGACACGTTGTAGTTTGAAAAACTATATGTTGCAACACAGTTGGCGTTGAAGATAATATACTAATATTTGATGAAAAGTGAAGTATGCATATTGAAATGGGAGCTCTCTAGATAAGAGTTTCAGCTTTCTGGTGATGTTGCTGAATAAGTGCAATGAAAAGCAATTGATTTGAAGGACATAATACTAGTAGTCGAGTTACAGTCGCTGTTTTTAGACTGTGATAGTTCAATACTAAATACCGATACCAATCTATTTCCAGCAGGTCGACTTCGGAAATAGATTTCATTCATAAATCGATTAAAATTCTGCTCGATAGATTTATTGTTTTTCGGTGTTATAGCCTCGTAACTCAGGACCTTCCTGTTTTCGAGCCCACAACGAAAATAAACCTACTGGATTTATCGCTCAAAATATCTCATTGGGATATCTTCGAGAATAATTTCGCATTTTCACGAATTCAATGAAAGCACTCAGGAAAATTAGATTTAAAATATTTTACAATAATTATGTCTATATGTTGCGATGAGAACAATGGTGCTTTATTTTATTATTGGAAAATCATTCATTTGTTTTTTTCCACATTTTCCAACAGTTTTCTTGATGAATCATTCGACAAGTTGGAGAGTGGGACATTTATGACTGTGAAAGAAAATTTCAATTTGCTGTAGGTGTTGCAGTTTTCATAGAATATAATCAAAGGCTATCACTATTTGGATTCAAGTATGTAGAAAATTTTAATTGAAAATCCTACATCGTATAATTTTAGTGGTGCGAATCAGCAGTTGTGGCGATAATAATAATATCAACATAGATAATTTCCTGTATATTTGTGAATCACTTCCTCAATTGCCTCCAACGTGTGTATAGCTCTGCCTGAGGTACTGACGCAATCAGGCCTTAAAAAAGTCAAACCAAATATTTGAGTATCATTCTCAGCCAAATTCGATCTAATATTGACGATTTCACTATACCACGAACAGTATGACGTTGTTTCTCTTAATGGTGATCATTAGAAAACCGACACACAGTACGCTTTAATTCAATTTTTAGAAACTGAGAAAAGTCGAGAGCCTGGATAAATGAACATTTTAATGTTTCTTTCCACTGCTGAAGGAAAAATTTTCCTAGCGTCACTAGATGAAAAGCGGGTTAATCGTAAAAGGGCTCGTCCGCCATTTTCGAGCCTCTCTTTCTTGAATTTTCTAACTTTGATAAAATAATCATAATATCCGATCGCTAAAATTCCTAGATACCAAGTCTGAATCGAATCGGACCATTATCACAAAACTTGTCCGCCATATTGGAGCTGCCATTTTGTGCTTTCCTCTAAGAAAAATTCCATAATGCATTGTCACCGGAATTATGTTCACTTACCGAAATTCAAATCAATCGGTCGATTAGAAGTGGGTCAAAGTGAACTTGCAAGATTTGATTACATTGTTAGTTAGCTAAAAGTAGAGCTATAAATAAAACCATAAAAAAAGCTTGTAGAAACATCAGCTCTTTCGCCCATCACCCTATAGATACAGGGTAACCTCTTATATTTTGACCCATACATACAGCTTCAACTCATACGAGGTGGAAAAAAACATTGGATTTAAAAGTTGTAGGGTTTAATCGGTAGTATCGGTCCTATCTTTTGGCACTCCCAAATCAAACAAATGCGAATCGCAGAGTTGAAAAATGAAAATAGTAGATTATGATACAAGTTTTATAAGACGCTATTTTGAAGCGAGGAGTGCTCCAAGTGAACAAGTGCGACAACGTGTCTTATAAAACGTGTGTCATATGTAATTTTTTCTATTTTGAATAGATTTGAAGATAAAAATGGATTTAATATCGAAGAATCTTCGATTGGTAACAATGATGACATTGAAATTATTAAAATCTGACGCACAAGCGTAAAGCCCAGTTTACAGTTGAGCGATTTTGATTATTGCAATACCAGCGGTGAAAAATTCAATGTTGTTATTGGTCAATTTAAATGAAATTACACTCTGAATTGAAATTTACCAATTAAAACATTGAGTTTTCACTGCTGATATCACAAAATCCAAATCGCTCAGAAGTAAACTGGGATTAACTCTTCTGACTTTCATTTGACAGTTCGGATAATAAAAAATGCGTATAGAAATGCGTATCGAAATATTTCGACACGCATTTGCGTTGCACAATGACTTCATTATACAACCAAAATAGAAAAATATTTTTTCAATTGAACCTCGTATATTTTCATATATATACATTGCTAATATATATCCTCGAGCTGTTTTTCACTTATTGAGATTTCAATATTATATCAAGATGTGAGCAATATTTAGATTAAGAGAATATCGTTTCTTTTTTTAAATCTGATGTACCGAATTATAATTCTTCAACTGATGTTTTTGAGTGTTGGGAATACACTTTTCCGTTTCATTCTCTGTTATTTTACATGGTATTTTATAGTATCCAAAGGATTATATTTGGAAATGGAAGTATTTCACTATAAAAAAAGTCATTTTATCAATTTTGCGATTCGCATTTCTTCGTTTTGGAAGTGAAAAAAATAGTATCGACGAAACCCTACACAGTAAAAAAAATATATTTGTTAATGTCTATTTAGTTGAAAATAGCAAGAAATTTGTTAATAACCACAAACATTATATCTATATTAGCATAAAATTCATCCGAGGAACTTGTTAATGATGAAATTTGTTCTTTTCACTACAACGATTAGTTAAAAAAGGTCCATAACAAAAATTGTAGTGAAAAATACTATGTCTTTTGTTGATTTCTATGAATTTGAGTGAAATAGACAAAACAAATATTTAATCTTCCAAAAAGTAGTTGTCATTTAATCAACGTTTGACGACGATGTGCAAGTCAGAATGAGGTAAGCTAAGTACTTGGTAGTCTTTCGTATCGTTGAGTTGTGCGGTGTGAGGTGAGCGTGCAAAGTTTTGTCTCATCAGAAAAGAAGCAACACCTCCATCAAGTTAGAATTCAATGAACTATGATGATGAAGAATTGCTGCATGTTAAATATATATTGAAGGTAAGGTTTAATTGTTTATTTTTGGTTACATATTCATTCAAGAATATATTTGTTCCCATACCAAACCAGTTGTTGAATTGACAATATCTTATTGTTGAAGTAACGAAATGAAATGATATTTCATTATATTTAGTAGTAATTAATCAAATTGATTTGTTGAATAACCATCACTGGTTTAACCTTAATCGAAAGTACATTGTTACGAATACAAAATGTTTGGTGATTTCGCAAAACCGTTTCGTGATTCATCTAATGCATTATTATCGACTATAATATGTATGTAAGAATAATTATCTGGTTCTAGATTATTTCAAAAAGCAGGAAAAATCAATAGGGTGGAGTCTTGACAATGTAATAAGAGTGCTCAACTTCCACAAAAAGATTAAGGCAATATTGTTTTGGTAAGAAACCAATTTGTAAATAATCATTACCTTTTTCAGCTATAATATATCAAGTTATAATATCGTTGATTGAAGAATTCATGATGGATGTGGTTGACTTAATTTATATTCAACATATCCCACAAAATTCGAGCAAAAAATGGAGCAGTATACGAGAGTAGTAAACGCCATCAGAGAAATTGCAACAGAAAGTAAGGAGATGAAAAATGTATTCATTGACCTAGGGCAGATGAGATGTACCCTTGAGTATAAAAACTCAATGAAGTGCTGTATTTTCCAATAAGGTAGAGGTATTTTACTGCTATCTTTACGGTTTATGCTTGTTCTATAATTTTTGATGTTAAATTCACTAATCGTGTTCAAACAAACTACCCAGTACCTTCAACAATAATAATTGAAATCATAACCAATTTTTTTCAATTATTGCAGGTATTTTGGAGATTTATGGAAAGATGCAGTTGATTCCAGATGAAATTCGTCATCTTATAACTTCAGCATCATTCAATTTGGGCAACTATGTTCATCACTTGAAAGTTAGAAGTTCCTTCTAGTTGCTCAGCATGGAACTACAAGCGGATTTCTCGAGGGATTTCCTGAAGGCATTCATAAAATTTTCCAAAATAGGAAATCAGGGTTGACGGGTTAAGAATATTCAATAACTTCTTTCGAACGTAAGTATTCCTTTGAGTTTTTTCATTCCTATTTCATTCATTCTCATTTCAATTTCATTTATGAAATTCATGTTATTCCTGATTCATCATTCACCTTTTTGTTTCATTCTAGACGGAGATTCCAGTTCGAGAGATGGAATAAACAGGCAAAGATTACATCTACGTGAATTATATCATTTCTGATAGGTATATATTACCAAATCCGCTGGTAATATTCGGTTAATTATATATGTACATTTTTTACTCAATGTATAGAAATCTGTCAAGAGGTAATACATTTATTCGAGTGTTTATTTTTCAAATTATTTTGATATTCTTCATAAAATTGTAAATATTTGTGAATGCCCTCATTTTTGAAATAAAATTGAATTGAAACATAGTTTGATTCATTTTCCTCATGGTACACTTTTGCTTATAAATTTTCATACCATACCACTGAACTTGTGAAATCGACAATATGCTATTATTAACTTTATATAATATTATATTGTTAAATTCACAATATTATATTTGAAAGAGCAAAATTATATTTTTGAATTAACAATATCATATTGCTAAAGTAACAAAATAGAATACCAATCCACTACGTTATTTAGTACAAATTAACCAAAATGATTTGTCGAATCACCATCATTGGTTTTACTTTCATCGAAAGAATATTGTTGAAAATACGAAATATATCCGGTGATTTCACAAAACCGTTTTGTAGTAATTCCAAAAAAACTAGTATGATTTCGCAACTAAGTTTTGTTATTTGTCAACTAAGCTATTGCAAAAATTGACAAGGTTCATTCGACTACATGTGCTTTTGTTAATTTAACTAAATAAGGTTAGTGGATCGAGCTGAGCAACAAGTTGTAGTTAATTTTAACTACCCAGTTTTTACTGTGTACTAAACTTTAACATGTTTTTCCAACTCTTAATAGTTAAAGCTGTAGGTAGGGGTTAAAATATAAGAGGACACCCTGTACATTTTCACTTGTGAAACCTTCTAGTACCAGTTTCCTAATTTGGTTATTTCGAATCTTCGGCGGTAAATAACGATATGAGCCGTTTTGAAATGCAAATGTTGACGATATCCGGTGATATTTTATGCGAGATCTGCCTTCGGTGAATGCAGAGGTTGTACCAATTCGCATAGTGCCATTGCGATACAATCGCTTAATAACATAAAAACCGTGATTTTATGTAATGGACGTTGAGTATGTTTACCTTGAGGGGTATCAAATAACATCGCAATCGTTTGTATAGTGTTATTATACGCAAGCCGAATGCACTCAATGCGTATTGTTTTTTTATAGATGTTTTTCTATCTATCTAAAAGCAACCTGAAAATTTACAGCCCTAATCTAATCAGGGGAAAGAGATGAATAATTTCTAAAGAATATTTTTGTAACTTTTTTCTGACATGAGTTGAGAAAAAATGTTCATATTTTAACATCCTGATTACGAATCCAAAGTCAAAACTCGGCAGTCTCAATAAGCGTTTGCCGCTTAGTGAAATGGAACTTTACATAGTAATATTTGGTATATTATCGAGAAGTTTATAGTTTGCGATCGTCGACTTCAGAGATAAGGGCCTTTTCTGTTTCAAAAATACACCATTTGACACATCTATTATAGAGTGTTAGTAAATAAGTGCGACAAGCTTCAGGGGATGATTTTTCATGAAAAAATGAAATGGAGAGAAGTTAAAATTTCGAACTCCACAAAGAATATATTGATGAATAAAGATTCGTTTACAACTTTTTTCATGAGAATCGTGTTTCTAAGATAAAAAAACATATAAGGGCAGGAAATCCTAAAAAAAACATTTCATCGACAACTACGATGTTGTCTATAATGTATACACACAATAATTTCATTTTGTCTCATAATTAACGATCATTGATGTTTCACCTCGTATAAAACAATCGAATGCTACTCCCGCTCCTTTCGATGCGCAATGGCCTACTATTACCTAATGAAATAATCTGAATAAATACAACTTGTGTTATTGATGATTATCGAAAATTCCTTCTCTTTTTCGAAAAAAATCATGTTGCTTGGAAACTACACGAGCGCACAGCGCGAGTGTAGTTTCCAAGCAACATGATTTGTTTCTCAAAATCGAAGGAATTAGTGTTTTGATAATCATCAATACACTTGTTGTATTACATGCGATTATTTCATTCATGCTAAAATACACGTTTTTGATTGGTTGAAATGATTGTGTTGATTGTGTCTCATAATTAACGATCATTGATGTTTCACCTCGTATAAAACAATCGAATGCGACTCCCGCGCCTTTCGATGCGCAATGGCCTACTATTACCTAATCGTCGTTTTATATAGTGCCCATTGATAACCGACCCAGCACTCTTGATCAGAGTACAATAATTTATGACACCGTATCTCGTCGCTTTCCTACGTACCAAATCCCTGAATTATCATTATCTTCAGTCACCGTAGTATGTATATAGATCTTAACGAATGAATTCATGTTGAACAAACTTGGTTTACGACATATTTTTATCAACAAAGATGATGTTATTTCATGAATTTTTCCAAGAACAAAATAAATCGTAAAAGATGGAACAGTTTTGGACGCATTATCCGAATTAGAAACATATCCAATAAATTTTTTCATTAACACAGTGTAACGTTGAATATACGCAATAATCATTTTCAAATCATTGAATCCCACCTTAGTATACCCAGATAAAATAGGACATGTTAATTACCGTTGAATAATACCTAACCTAACTGACAGAAAAACAATTATCTATTATCTCTTCTTTATGGACCAACCGCAGCAACCAAATATTTCTGGCATATTCATAATAATACTATTAGGAGCATCTTAACATTTCTAGCGTCTTTAATTGGGATTATCTTTATGATGTCAGTGGTTTTGATAGGTACTTCAGTGAATTATAGTGAAAATTTCATAAATTTATTTTCAACCAATTAGAAGGCTATTTTTTGTATACGTTGCTTATAGCAACGGGTGATTACCGTGATTATTTCATTCATGCTAAAATACACGTTTTTGATTGGTTGAAATGATTGTGTTGATAAGCAACAACACCATGTTTTCGATTTTGTATTTCGGCTCCTGATTGGCTATTGGATACCTACATGCTGTGTTTTCGTTTCTGTATTTCGCTTTCTGATTCGTAGGCACTAGGGTAGTTTAATTAAACACAACGACTTACCAGTTGCAATCTGTCATATTATTTTCCGATTTCCTGGTAAATAAATGAATGCCACTACAACAAATTTTCGTCTGAACCACGATAAACACACACTATTAATATGTATCCACTTCATTTTCCACAAATTCTATACAATTTCAGCATAGAATCAATCTAATGTAACCTAACCACACAAATTGTGACAACAATCAAAATGAATTTAGCTCAGTATAGGTAATCTTGCCTACATCATACAATGGCATACATGTATTGTTGGTTGCATAACGAATCTTTTTGTGTCGAACTACAATGCATAATCAAAATATCTAATTCCGTAAACTGGAACTAAAATAGGAAATCATCAAAAAGGCTTCGATTTTATTCATGAAATAATCTGAACAAATACAACTTGTGTTATTGATGATTATCGGAAATTCCTTCTCTTTTTCGAAAAAAATCGAAGGAATTAGTGTTTTGATAATCATCAATACACTTGTTGTATTACATGCGATTATTTCATTCATGCTAAAATACACGTTTTTGATTGGTTGAAATGATTGTGTTGATAAGCAATAACACCATGTTTTTGATTTTGTTTTTCGGCTCCTGATTGGCTATTGGATACCTACATGCTGTGTATTCGTTTCTGTATTTAGCTTTCTGATTCGTAGGCAGTAGGGTAGTTTAATTAAACGACTTACTAGTTGCAATCTGTCATAGTATTTTCCGATTCCCTGGTAAATAAATGAATGCCACTACACCAAATTTTCGTCTGAACCATGATAAACACTTCATTTTCCACAAATTTTATACAATTTCAGCATTAATAGAATTAGAATATTAATCAAATGTAACCTAACCACACAAATTGTGACAGTTGTAACAATAATCATAATGAATTTAGCTCAGTAGTACCTAGTGCTTAGGTAATCTTGCCTACATCATACAATGGCATAAATGTATTGTTGGTTGCATAACGAATCTTCTTGTGTCGAACTACAATGCATAATCGAAATAACTAATTCCATAAACTGTACGTTTAAAATAGGAAATCATCAAAATGGCTTTGATTTTATTCATGAAATAATCTGAACAAATACAACTTCTGTTAAGGATGATTATCGAAAATTCCTTCTCTTTTTCGAAACAAATCATGTTTCTTTGGGAAACCACACTCGCGCTGTGCGCTCGTGTAGTTTCCAAGCAACATGATTTGTTTCTCACAATCGAAGGAATTTTGGTTTCGATAATCATCAATACACTTGTTGTATTACATGCGATAATTATGTTAGTTCATATTGACGGAATTAATAGGTGATAATTTTTCTGTCAACGTCACTCAGAATAAAATATGGGTATATACATGTTATATTTGATGTTATGATTGATTACTGTTTTGAATGTTCCTGAAATATTGGTAATAAACACCATTTACTATCTACAGTATCTACGCAGAATAGGTCGAATAGGGTTAATCTTCTCATCATATTAAAAGCAACTCCAATTTATGAAACTTTCTTACCAAATCTCCCACGCAGCAGAATGAAAAAAATATTCGTGACCTTGAAAAAAATTATCGGTTTTAATTCTGCTGCTAGGGAGGTTACAAGTGAAAATTAAAGCAAATGCTGTTTTAGACCATGCAATGGTGGGAATCTTCATAACTTTTTTTTTTCGAAATTATCTATCTGGCATTAACTATCTGTTTTAGTATGGAGTTATTGCATTTACTGTCTACAGAACTTGATGTCCACTTAACCCCACTCACAAATTCAACTTCGATACTATTTGTATTGGTTTTCAGAAACACGTTCGCTTTGCAACTTGATCACTAATTCATTGTCAACCCTTTTAACATTTATATATCAATAACACTGCGAAATTAATTCGAAAAAACGACCATGGAGAGACAAAATAAAATAAAAATTCGTGGTATCGCAGGACACTGTTGCCATTTTTCTCAGCTCCAACTATACCAAACAATATATCTCACATAATCGAGAATTTGATTGGTTCTTTGTGGGTTACTCGTTGTAATCTATGATGACCGTTTCGCGTTTTTGGAAGAACGCATCAATACGGAGGTGGGCATACGGAGGCAGAGTGCCCAACTCTACACACCGACGCCTGATCAGGTGGCGTGGGCGTGGGCGTGAAATAAAAGATGTCGAGAAAACAGTCGGTAACAGAAGGAAATTCAACATTGGAGGAAAGATGCGAATGAGGGAAGTTTCAACCAAGCCATACCGAGTGAGCGCGAAAACCAGTCTGGCATTGAAACTCTCAAAAAATGTTTTTATACGGTGAGATTATTGAAAAATCTCGATAAATTTTGTGAGTCTTAAGTCGCCATGGAATTGTTTCAAGTTTTTTTCACGAAGAAACGATATTTCCCAACAAAAAGTCACCAGCAGAGATAAATATAATTATTACTCTATAAATGCCAGAGTGTGTGTTTAATATCAATATTTGTGCGACTATAGTAATCAAAATAAGTGTGCTTTATGTAATTTCCATAGATAGTCGTGAGATAATAAATCCATTTGAATTCTAAAGCAACGTTGTTTTGAAGAACCACAAATCGATTTGGGTGCATTACATAAATATTGTATGAATATCCACATGATTTTATATGATATGAAATAATTGCCAGAGTTCTAGAACAGCGAGAGAAAAAATATATCAGATATCTGTAGCCTAATTTTACTACCAAAAACATAGAATATGTTATAAGAGAATTGAAGGTCACTTTGATGTGGGTGCCAGGTCATAAAAGAGTTGAAGGCAACGAGGAAGCAGACTGCCTTGCCAAAGAAGAGGCAAATACACAATTTCTCGGCCCAGAAACCTTCTGTGGACTTTCCAAAGCCCACTTGAGAGAGGAGTTCCGACGCTGAGAAGCAGATGAAATAAAATCTCACTGGAATAAAGTGCCAGGACAAAGACAAGCGAAGGCTAGTGAGCCTTTCGCCAAGAAAAGCTTAACAGCTTCTCGAGTTGGACAAGAAATACTTGAAACTGGTAACGGGACTCCTCACTGGACACTGCCCTCTGAGGTATCACCTCAAAAAGGAGTGATAGTTGCCGCTACTGCGAGAACTTCGCTGAAACTGCTGAACATTTGCTTTGCGAATGCTCAGCACTCTTCTGCAAGATACTCAAGTTCTTGGAAGAGGCCTTCTTAGAGTCCTCCGACATCAGGAACCTAGCTCCCAGGAAACTGATAAACTTCGCACAAAGCCTCGGAATCCTGGGCATCGAATAGATTAAGGGTTTTGCACAAAAGATCCAATAGGTCGAGGTGCTTGAGAGGCTGCAAAGCCTTAACGACCCCTCCTACAATCTACAAGAAAATTGAACTCGAATTGGAAAGTGACTACTCCAAAAATTTAAACCCACTCCCGCGCATTGCGAATCATATTATCAATCGATACAGCAAGAATGAAATCTTCGAGTATTCATATTCACCTACAATCTCACATTAAACCACCTACGAATGTGGGTCAGTCCGGACAGTGATCGTGCAACCGTATAAGGGAACACCCGACTTGCTGTCAGATGAGCGATAGAAAGAACAGCTTACGTAGGTACACCCCAACGGGTGGTGTCAACGTCTGATGAGTTTCTCAATGCTAGAAAAATGTTCTACAGGGTGACTCACGGTCGATGGTAGGTTAAACGTTTCTGGAGAACAGGACGTAAGATTATTCTGAAAATTTGGTTTATTGGGTAATCAGTTTTGTTCTATCGATCTAAAATACTTTCAGCGTTGCGGCGTTGCCGCTTCTATCGAAAGTAGCAACAAATTTGTTTTTTCAAATGGAACACCCTGTATTTTATTTCATTTTTAGATTCTTCCTGAAGAGCTGATTTCGTCGATAAATCATACTTGGGGTATAGCGCGAAAGATTACAGAGATATTGGGTGTGAAAAATCGAGATTTTTCAAATTTAGGATTTTTTTGTGCCGAAACAAATACGGGTGGTTCAAAATTTTGAGTTTTCCATCACCCTCTATTTGTTTCTATTAAATGTCAGTAGATAGTAAATGAAAAGTTAAGACAGGGACATGTAAGCCGTTTTGAGCAAAAATGATTAGTTTCGACACAAAAAATTCCTGAATTTGAAAAATCTCGATTTTTCACACCCTATATCTCTGTAATCTTTCTCGCTATTCCCCAAGTATGATATATCGACAAAATCAGTTCTTCAGGAAGAATCTAAAAATGAAATAAAATACAGGGTGTTCCATTTGAAATAACAAAGTTGTTGCTACTTTTGACAGAAGCGGCAACACTGTATTGATGAAAATATTATGGACGGATAGAGCAAGTTTGATTATCGACGCCCACAAATTTTCGTAATGATTTGTCTTTCTGTTCTCCAGATACTTCTAATGTTCCATCCACTGTGAAACACCCGGTATATCAAATGAGTTCACGAATGTTGTCCATAAATCAGAGTCCATCAGATTTCACCTAAAAACTAAACGTTCTGAGATGAAGAGTCTTAGAATTTCAAAGAATTCCCAATGGAAAAATATAAACGGTCACCCGGCATGGTGAATTGAGTTTGGAATTTTTTCAAACTCAGAACATGACGCTTTGGAATCTGGATATTACGAAAGCGTATAAGGGCCACCTAGATTTTTTTATATTTTTTTCGATTTTAAACTTGGAATTCCCGACTTCAAACACGGATTTTTTTTATTCCGACTTCAAACTCAGAAATTACGACTTTGAACTCGAAAATTTCGACTTTAAACTCGGAAATTCCGACTTTGAAATCGGAATTCTTTTATTCCGACTTCAAACTCGGAATTTCCGAGTACAAAGTCGGAATTTTGTTTTACGATGGATGATGGAATAGCTTTCAATAGATATCTGATAATCTAGTAGAATTCGATGCTACAATTGCTACCAATCTCAAGCTTGTATTTTTTTCAAGAAGGTGGACCTCATAATGCCTTATACTTATGATGATGTCAGGCATGTTTTTGTATGTTGAATCCTCCATATCCATGCTGACCATGCTTGGTATTACCATCATCAACAATACTCTATCATGGAATGATATTATGTGCAGAAATTGCTTCACAAGAATTCGATTCTTTGTTTTGCGCCAAGGACTACTCACACCTTAAAAAAATCTCATAATTAACAAAACACAAATTTGACCTGTCATGGAGTTCAGTTCACATGTTTAGAGAGTTCAGCTCCAGGATTCAATATCCCTTAAAACTATACGTCAGGTTGGTGACCATGCATTTACGAGTTTGTTGACCGCAGAAAAGTGGGCGATATCCCTTTTTTTTGTAGATATATTGTTGTGGTAGATGTTTATCAAAATCATTTATATCATTATGAGCGATTCCGAGCAGACAGACTCAGATTGGCCACCCTTTCATTACCAGGCTCGAGCCCCGCAGAACTTCCCTCTCTCAGGATTCTGTTTTTCCTCAAACACAGAAGTTGTGTGATATTATCTAGTATTTTCCTGGTGTCTATATCTAACCAGAGATATAGATATAGATATTTCTCGAAAAATGATTAATATTGAGGATGTTATAAGAACAATCATGGCTGCTGGTATCATCATAGTGTCAACCTGTCTTCGCCTTGTACCTCTACCTTCTTTGGATGATATAGCGGCTCTAGAGCAAAAGTGTACATGGAGTGTGCTTTCATCCGCAGAGCTGTAGACGGGACTACAGGTCATTGATGTGAAGTATAAAAAAATTGATGCTAAAATAGATCCTTGTGGAACACCGGCGTTGATAGTTATTCCATCATTCCGAGTTTAAAGTCGGAAATTCCGAGTTTGGAGTCGGAAATTCCGAGTTTAAAGTCGGAAAAATTATTAAAAAATCTCGCTTTCGTAGTATATCGGGTAGAACTTTCCGAAAAGTTTGGATGTTTCATCGAGTGACACTACTTGTCGGAATTTATGCAAGGGGCACAGACCTTTTCGATTTTTCCGCGATTGTTTTCGCGCGGGCGGCCGTTTTTTTCAACGTCACCCGATCCTCTTTTATGAAACAACATCCCGTGTTAAAAGTTCACGTTACCAAAACAAAAACAAGAGACGCCGAATGTGTTGCATAAAAACCAGGATTATGCAAATGACAGACATGAGCGTCACAAAAAGTTCAATTGCAAGGAATACAGAGATAGACAATATATTAAAAAAAGATGAGTTTTTCGAATTAGTTGGGAGACAAATTATGGAAAACGATGTTTAAACTAAATGAAGATAAACTGGAGAGTAGGAGTGCATAATTTTCAAATTCATAAATAAGTAAAGGCGGTTTTCCACCAAACGGCCTCGCTTGCGACTAGTGTCAGTTTCAAAAACAAAAAACTTGTTGTAGTTCCGAAATAGTATATTATGATACAAGTGTTATAAGACGCTATTTTGTCGCACGCGTTGTTTTGAGTACGACGAGCGAATCGAGGAGTGCTCCAAGTGAACAAGTGCGACAAAGTGTCTTATGCAATTTTTTCTATTTTGAATTGATTTGAAGAAAAAAAATGGATTCGATATCGATAAAGAACAGAAACAGCTTCGATTGGTAACAATGATGACATTGAAATAATTAAAATCTGACGCACAAGCGTAAAGCCCAGTTTACAGTTGAGCGATTTTGATTATTGCAATACCAGCGGTGAAAAATTCAATGTTATTATTGTTTTTATTGGTCAATTTAAATCAAATTACACTCTGAATTGACATTAACCAATTGAAACATTGAGTTTTTCACTGCTAATATCACCAAATCCAAATCGCTCAGAAGTAAACTGGGCCTAACTCTTCTGACTTTCATTTGACAGTTCGATTGTACCAATCTCCGAATAATAAAAAATGCGTATCGAAATAGAGGCTATTTCGACACGCATTTGCGTTGCACAATGACTTCATTATACAACCAAAATAGAAAAAAAAACTTTAAACTCGAATTTCACTAAACAAACAAAAAAATAGTCTGTCGCGTGTTTTTTGTCGTGAACTGTCGTCGCCAGCCATTTCCAGATAGCGAACTCTGTTTACAAAAACAGAGACAAAAAAGTTTCTCATTTTTACAACAAAAGTTTTTGTTTTATCGAAATCGACACAGTTGCTGTTTTGTTGCAGTTTTGTCCGTTTGGTGGAAATCCGCCTTTACATCATCAAACTAGACTAAGAATGAGGAATTCATAATATTCATGTTCGATCTGCTTTTTTTTGGTGCAGGTCAATGAGTTTTTTTTCTTGATGGGAGTTTGATGGACCAATCAGGATGACAATGAGAGATCCATTGCAAAAACGCTTCAATGCTCTATCTTTTCTGTAAATATTTGTTTCATAGTCAATGCTCATCAGAAATCACGTATATTATTTCATCACCAGCGAAACAATATCCTTTCATTGTGATTACTGACGAATTTTTTATGGAGCCTTAACCACAAAATTTTCGACAAAAATTCCAATGCCGATATTTCCTCAAGAGATCAAACAATATTTCCCGATTATTTCCTTTTCTTTCGTACATCAAGTGGATTATTATCAATAACGATGTGAATAAAAATGAACGATATAGAAACGGAAAAGGTACAAAAAATTTAAAAATTATAGAAAAATATCGATAATATTTTCCGACGCCAATGACCCAATGCATGGCGTAGGAGATATTGTCAACTGGTTTTTATTAATTCCTTTTTCCTCTGCGTCTTGTTGTTGGCGTAGGTGTACAGGTAGAAATAAGAACAAATTCGAGTAGAAATCAAATAAATCGTCAGCTACTTTGTTGCTCTTCGATTTATTGGACGATGAGGATATATCAGTCACCGATTTATGACTAGTCGTACCAATTCAGATTATTACTTGGCCATGGGCGTTAATTTTTTACAATCGAAATTGGTTATGCTAACTGGACGATTTTCAAAAATTTATCGTCAGATGTTCTTTTCAAGGTTCTCCAATAATGTATCACCTAGTTGCATATTAGTTGTTAGTGTTTTGTTTTACAATTTCTATTTTTTTAAGCTACAGACTCGTAACTGGCTATATGAAAGACAGCTATCATGCAACTAGTCTCGCATAAAATGTAAAAATTCAAGTCATATTTCTGTAAGCATTACGAATTATCCTTTTTATTTCTCTATTTGTTTTCTTTCTTTTCTCTTTATCACACATGCACTACAAGCTTTTTTTTGTACATTATATGTATATGATGCATCTATATGAATATTTTGAATTTGTTTAGATAGTAAAGGAGTTGAATGGAAGAGCAGGATTCGGCGTGTTGCACACGCTTGTCTCCTGAATTCCGCTCCGGGACGCGTATTGGCATTCTTTACTACAGTACAACGCATACATACTGTCGCAACGCGCTGCATCGCGGTAAACAATGGCCAAACAAACGCTCACAACATTCAGACATACCTTACTACAGCTCAACGCTGAGGCGCGTTGTAATGTAGTAAGGATTGCCCCATGATTACGCGAAGATACTTCGGACAATCCTTACCGCGATGCAACGTGCAAAAGATGCCGCATATTTGCCTAAGTTTAACCCTCCCTGGATCTATTAGCGTTTCCGAAATCCCATGCAATGAAGTGGCGCAAATTTGATACACCCTGTACTTATCCCATTGTATGTTTGATCGAGGGCTTGATACAAGGTTCCCAAAAAGTGAGCATCAATCAAATTATTTTCCTCTTCTTCTCATGTCGCTCTGTCTTTCAACTGCATTTTTATTACCTTCTGAATGCTGCTCTCACATTATAATCTGGTCAAAGTCAAATAATTGCAAAAATGTAAGAAATATCTAGGAAATGTTTTTTTTAAAATTAAAAAACCTTTTGGACATTTTCGGGAAATGTCTGAAATGTTTGAGAAATGTCAGTATGTTTTGAAAATTTCAGAAATGTTTACGAAATTTGAGATATATGTAGGAAATTTCAAGATTTTTTGATAAATTTGGATCACGTTATTTCAAGACCTTATAAAGCTGAGTTACTGTTACATCAATAATTATCAGTTGTCAATACAACCGTATCAAAAGATGCAAATCAACATTTATAGCTTGATTAATAGAAAATCCCTCTGAAATTAGACTGTTGAAAATTTTGATGTACAAATGGCAAATTCTACTCCCAAGAAATATTGAGCAGTATATTCTGATGATTGTGTCACGTCATGTAATGACATTCATGCTTTGTTGTTAACATTATTATTGTGTACTACAACCATTAAATATATAAAAAAAGATATACACTGCCCATTTTCGTAAAAATCTACTTCAATAGTCGTATCCATTTTTTTTTCGAACCAGCTGTATAACAATGTTATGCCACAAGAAATTTTACTCAACAGAGTGTTTACTATAACCGTCCCAACCTATAGAAATATCGAAATTTCGATGCAACGAAAAAAAAAAGAAGGAAAACCGCAGAGACGCGCGCGCATGTGCCTGGCGCTATTTTGAGTTGCATCGCGGTAAGGATTGTCCGAAGTATCTTCGCGTAATCATGGGGCAATCCTTACTACATTACAACGCGCCTCAGCGTTGAGCCACGTTGAGCTGTAGTAAGGTATGTCTGAATGTTGTGAGCGTTTGTTTGGCCATTGTTTACCGCGATGCAGCGCGTTGCGACGGTATGTATGCGTTGTACTGTAGTAATGAATGCCAATACGCCTCCGGGACTTTACCAAACCCATTGTATTTTCTTTGTGATCTTTCTATTTTTTATCTTGGTGAATAAAAGACATTATTATTATTATTATTATTATTATTATTATTATACGATGCTGCAATGTATTGTCTATATGAAAATGAAGAATCTATATCATATCTATTAATGAAAACAGTATCCAGTTCATTTCTAGTAAATTAATTTTTTACCTATTTGTTATCAAAGTGATAGAGAAAGAGAGACAGTATGAGCATAATATATCATGCTTAGTTGTAATTCTCGATATCTGAAGAATCAAAAAAAGTACAAACCCTCATTATATGAAACACAAATGGGTATCGAAATAGCCTCTGTTTTTATACGCATTTCTTATTATTCGGAAGTTGGTACAATCGAACTGTCAAATGAAAGTCAGAAGAGTTAGGCCAATCAGCTTAGTTCTGAGAGATTTTGGATTTGGTGATACTAAACTACGCAACACTAATTACGTCGCACCCCGAAATTTTGCCCCTGTTGAAATTTGAATAACTTTTCTCTGCTTTAAACAATTTGAATTCTGTTTGCACTGTTCGCTAGCTCAGTTCTTCAGCTATAATCTCGTACTTCTTCGATACCTAAGGTTATTTCCATAAAATTGCTACAGGATGTTTTTTGGAACTGTGCAAAATTTCGAAATTTTCAAAAGGATCCCAAATGAAGAAAAACAGTTTTTTTTAACTTTAACAGCAGAGGCATGAAGATTATCTCATTACCTTAGGCTATTTCCAAACTTGTCTTCTTATCACTTTTCTTTACAGAGTGACCTCAAAAAATCATTTTTTTGGTTTTGCAGTCATAACTTTTTTCTTCTTCAACCGATTTTCAAAATCTCAGGATCATTTTGAAGCTGAAACGTTAGATGAATAGACATGAAGATTAGAATTGACTAAAAATAAATATTAAAGATCAAGGGTTTCTGCAAATGTGACCCAAATCTAAATCCCCCTCGAAATCCCGATTAAAAACGAAAAATATCCAAAACGTTGTTTGATCGAAACGAAAATATCACCAACAAAAATACTGATAAAAAAATTTTCACTACCTCCCCCCCAAAATTTTTTTTGCGGGTAAAATTTTTGCTGGTCAAACGGTTAGATATATCGGTAAACATATTTCACCTGACCCCCACATCGGTATCGGATATTAAAAAAAAAAAAAATTCTTTCGCCCCCCTTGCCCCCTTGCCCCCTTGGGGTACTTTGGGTACGAATGAAGGGGAAGGAGATTTTTGTGATTCTTTTACGTATAATTTTCGTGAGTTTCGTACAAAACTACTAAGAATCGCCCAAACTTGAGTTCTCCAAGTATCATAGTTTGATGTACAGGGCGAAAAAAAGTTATTTTTCAGAATCGAGACAAGCGGTACCGATAGCTGTGTTCAGCGGAAAAAGTTGATCAAATATATAAAAAAAATTGTTTCATAGGCGTACGCATAACATTTTTTTTTGGGGTCTAAAAAATTAAATTCTTTGAAAAAATCCAAAACATGATGGAAGACTTTTTTATAGGGGGTGAGAAGGTTACCCTATAATTTTGTTGTATTCAGAATTTTTTTTTTAATTTTGAATTTTTTTATGAAGTCTTATATCTTCAGAAAAGAAAGACCGACGAATAGTTTTTTCTGTCCTGGTCTTTATTTTCACGAGAACGTAATTTTCAACTTGTCTTGCCAGTCACTCATTATGATTTTTGTTACGTTGGTTACGGACCATGCATTTTTTTGGGCTGATTTTTTTTCTAGAACATGGCGTTTCATTTCGGTTTTCTCACGCACAAATTTTGACTACTGGAAGAAAAAAAGACCTGGATGTGTCCAGAATGGAAGATCCTTCCGAAAACACGTTGACTTTCATTTAATTTTCCTCCCAGTCGGGATTTACAGAGTGTTTCAGATTTGGGTCACCTTTGAGGAATCCCTCGATTCTAAATGTTCATCTTGAGTTAATTCTGATCTTCAAATCTTCTCATATGAAGTTTCAGCTTCAAAATGATCCTGAGATTTCGAAAATCGGTTGAAGAGGAAAAAAGTTATGACTGCAAAACCAAAAAATTGATTTTTTGAGATCACTCTGTAAAGAAAAGTGATAAGAAGACAATTTTGGAAATGGCCGAAGGTAATGAGATAATCTTCGTGCCTCTGCTGATAAAATTGAAAAAACACTGTTTTTCTTCATTTGGGATCCTTTTGAAAATTTCGAAATTTTGCACAGTTCCAAAAAACATCCTGTAGCAATTTTATGGAAATAACCTTAGGTATCGAAGAAGTACGAGATTATAGCTGAAGGACTGAGCTAGCGAACAGTGCAAACAGAATTCAAATTGTTCAAAGAAGAAAAAATTTATTCAAATTTAAACAGGGGCAAAATTTCGGGGTGCGACGTAATTAGTGTTGCGTAGTTTATTATAGCAGTATAAAACGCAATATTTTTTTATTGGTTAATTTTAATTCATAGTGTGATTTGATTTAAATTGACCAATAAAAACGATCACAATATTGCCTTTTCACCGCTGGTATCATCTCAAAAATCAAAATCGCTCGACAGTATAAATTGGGCTTTACGCTTGTGCGTCAGATTTTAATTATTTCAATGTCATCATTGTTACCAATCGAAGATGTTTATGTGATTTATCGATATTGAATCCATTTTTTTCTTCAAATCAATTCAAAATAGAAAAAAATGCATATGAAACACGTTTTATAAGACACTTGTTCCCTTGGAGCATTCCTTGCTTCGCTCGTCGTACTCCAAACAACGCGTGCGACAAAATAGCGTCTTATAAAACTTGTACCATGATTTAATATTTTGATTAGAATTGTCATTAATTTCAGTGACCTAAAATGATCCTTTATAAAAAACTGGTACAATCTTCTGAGCTTTTGAATTCTGCGGTTTGTAACAGCAGGAGAAACAATCTTTTACGAATGGTATTGCATTCAACGGTCATTACCCCGTTGGTACTTCGAAATCCAACAGTTTATTTTTGTCGTATACAACGATTTTATCGGGAGTTATGACAGCGCATATTTTCACTAATACCACCATTCCAGAGATTCGACGTTTCACACAAACGTTTCGACAAAAATATGTTGAGTGCCCTGCATGTTAAACATCGGAATGCAAAGCACTCAAGGACCAATTGAGATGCATGCCCCAATCATTTTTTTGCTGGGTTTACACATTATGGACAAAGTCGGTTCTATTTTTAACGATACATCAGACATACGTATATCATATAATAGTTTCGAATTATCTAAACGAAGGAATAGGGGACAAACACATATTATATTTGTGTGGGGCTAATGCAGATTCCTCCAGTTTAGATCTGTTCTTGCAGCTAGATTCCATGAGCTAGACCTTAGGTTCTCCACTACCACCAAAAACATCAACTTCGTGAGGCCAGTCCAATGTTGTTTATGTGTTTGTTTAGTCTGAATTTCCTTGACAGAAGCCCAACTATGATCCCGGTTGATCACCCATTCTGACTTAGGTACTCTGTGAATTTTGACACTTTCTCAGGCCAGTCAATCAGCAAAAAAATTACACCAGGTCACACCAGCTAACACCATCTGGTGTCCTCTGAGGTCCTGATTGTTTTAGTGTCAGTAATAAACCGGCATATTATTCACCGCTGTAGGTGTTATGTGACCTTTCCCGTAGGTGTTTTTGATAATCAAACTCAGTTGTGAGTAAAACTAGTGTTAGTGCTGAATTTAGCAGGATTATCACTTTGGTGGTGTTATTTATGCATTTCCGATAGTGCGATTTGACACCGCAGTGGTGTGATGCACATTCTGTGATTTTCTTGATGCTAAATCCTACCTCAACGAAATTCTCTTCGGTGCGTTTAAATACTGAGCAGGTACATGTGGTGAATACTATTCTGGTGGAAAGAAACACCTTATCATGAGTGTGTTCAGGCGAATCAGTGCTTTTCATCACCACCTCCGATGCTTTTCACTAGATTGGATTACCAATTGAAATAGTATTTATATGATGATAAACTAGACTCAGAAGAATCTAGGAACAATTCGGTTGATGACGAACTGTTTTTACTGATCAGTGGTGATACTGATCTACATCAAAATCATCTAATATATGATGCCCAATATTGAAATCAAGTACGGTAGGAAGGATGTCAGTGGCAAAAGATCTAATGTTCAACGTCGAACAGATGAGCGCATGGAATTCACACCATTCAGTTGTCTACATGCAATATTTTTATTTATTTATATCGAATCAGGTGTTTTCAGGATGCAATACTTAACGATTCCTCGATTCCATCATTATATGAAACGGTGTAACTTGTGTTACACCGGTGTTAATTTTATATAACAGGTGTTTTTTATGCGTTGACGTCAATGATAGCACCATTGAGAATATTAAATTTCAACCATTTGGTGTTTATTATGATTTTATGTTCCATGATCTTTCTACTTCACCGCACATTTGTGTCATTTTTCACTACCTAGATCTAAATTGTGAAATAAAATGATAAAAATGATACAACTTTGATATTCAGGTGTTGTATTCGTCGGAATTTGCTCTGAAATCCATTCGATTGAAATTACACCCAAGTTTGAGTAGCTCTATGACGTTTCAACTATATTGTATGAATCTTCAATCATCCATAGATGAACACTTTTGTCCGCAAAAACAATCAAAAAAAAACGAATTGCAATGCACGAAACAACGATTCTATACTAATCCATGATAACCCCAAACAGAGATGGTGGATTGATAACCTTGGCATTCATTCCTTCTTCCACGCCCCTGTCAAGGCTTCATCTTGATATCACGTAAATAATTTCCGTGGAAGTGCCGCTATAAGCTTGCCGCCATCCGAGACATAATTTGATTTCATGGTACAATGTCGGAATGTCAGGGGCTTGTATAATGACGAATCTTATCTCCGAACACCTCGATACACATATTTCCGCGAGTCCCTTCTTTTTTTTCCTTCTCTCGATCGTTTAGTTTCCACAATCACGAAGCTATGCCAACGTGGTCCAAGAAACATCAGATAATGCATAAGATTTAAAAAAAAAGTGACTATGAACACAATATATCTAGAGTTGCTTCGTTTCTGTGCTTCGGATTTTAATCAAACGGTATTCAAAAATATCATAAATTAATATCCTTACTCCGATTTGATTGAAATTTGGTACAGTTATTTGAGATTTCGCTCATTTATATTATTATTATAATTATTTCCTTTGAGTTCGATATTGTTAATTTTTTACTTTTGATTTGTATTTTATGTTGTCCATGGATAGCTTTCAGAATGAGTTGAAGTGAATCTTATCTTTTTCTCGAAATCGAATGTAGGTATGAAGAAAACACAATTAATCAAAAAGTTGAATTTTCGGTTGTTTAATCTGAAAAAAAATTAAAATCGGGACAAAAACTTTGGCTTCGTTTTTCTGACCTGACCTGACCTGACCTGACCTGACCTGACCTGACCTGACCTGACCTGACCTGACCTGACCTGACCTGACCTGACCTGACCTGACCTGACCTGACCTGACCTGACCTGACCTGACCTGACCTGACCTGACCTGACCTGACCTGACCTGACCTGACCTGACCTGACCTGACCTGACCTGACCTGACCTGACCTGACCTGACCTGACCTGACCTGACCTGACCTGACCTGACCTGACCTGACCTGACCTGACCTGACCTGACCTGACCTGACCTGACCTGACCTGACCTGACCTGACCTGACCTGACCTGACCTGACCTGACCTGACCTGACCTGACCTGACCTGACCTGACCTGACCTGATCTAACAAACTTTTTCAACCAAATCGGTGTACGGCGAATATTTATGATATTTTATGAATACCGTTTTTCTTTGAACTTCATCAAGACTATTGGCCAGATGTGTACGTCTTGAAACTTATTGACAATATTCAAGCAAATGCTACCTCGGCTTATCGGCATTTTAGTACGTTTTCAGATACGATAATGACTTATATTATCACATGCCTCGTGTAGCCTAAAAGTATTTTTTCTCACCGGTAAATATTTGAAGTTTGTCATCAGTTATCGATAACAGGGTACTAAACAAACACAGCAGTCTAAGGGTACCTATTTTTATTTTTCTTCGACTATGAGAACACCTGTTTTTGTGGCCGACTTGGAGGCGCCAGCAAATTCTTCAATGCCCTTTGTACGCACATTCTGACGTTAAATAGTAGAGCCAGCCCTATTTATTACTTTCAAAATCCATGGTTCGACGAATAATGACCAAATTCCACACATTTCTTCTATCCCCTATTGTGAATCCCGAAGAATGTGAAATACCTCTAGATTTGGGCCCATAGAAAACAGCTTTATTGTGTTCCCGAAAGAAACTCGAATTTAGTGTGGAAACGCCGAAACTGCCGAATGGCTTTTGTCCATTTTATGAAGTCATTCATAAGGTTTTACGAGGTGTCGAAGCACTCAGTAGTTTTTTTTCTGCAATGATGAACCAGAACGGTTGTTGCATCTCCTCACAGAAGATATTCATGATTCACACCTCTCTCAGTTTAATTGTATGTTTAGTGAGATAAATTATGCCAGACGTAGAAGATATGGAGGAACTATTTAGATCGTGATAGATTGCCGCTCGAGAGCGGCAAGACACTTTGTGTTCGAAATACATGCAAGTTTTTCTATACAAACGAAGTTTCTAGCCTAGAGAAAACTCGATACTTCATTACAACTACTACTGGTGCTTCTCAAACTACCATAGAGTATGAAGTATTTCATGGCACCATGTTATGAATCTATCATATCATAATTCATTCTTCGACTTGATTTATCCGCTGGGGGGTTCAAAACTACGATTTTTATTTTTTCTGCATCAATAATGCAAGAGAATATGAGTTCATTTTCAAGAATATACCAATGGTAGAGGCGAACGTTTATTCAATATTTCTGCTCACGAGCGCAAATGCTGTCACTTGATGACATTTCTAGGAAAAATTGTTTAGATTTGAAAGCGTCATAGCCTAAGATGTTGACAGTTTGTAGAAAAACTGTTGTAGAAAAACTCATACGAATTTCACAAAATTTATGATGCGAATAAAATATGGGGTGTGAAATTTTATCTAGAAGATTTGAAGATTTTTGCAATATTGCTCGACTCCACTAGATTTTCTTTTGTTGGGAACCTTTATTTTTGGAAATCTCATCATGATTATTTTATAAACTCCGCTGCCATAGCTACAGTTGACGCTGCAGTTACTGTTCGTAGATGGAATATGCTAAAAATACGCAACTGTTCATAAACTACGCTAACGCAGTTGCCGTCGGATATCTCCTCAATACATTTTGGAACTGCAGCATCAACTGTAGCTACGGCAGTGGAGTTTATAAATTGAGCTTTACAGCACTCAAAAGGTGAACTTGGTGAGTTTGTTGATAGATGCGATTCATCATTTAAGAAGATAATGAAATTTCCGAAAAAAAAAATGAGCACCCTGAAGAATTTTTTTTTTCGTACGCCTCTGGGCCCACCAACGTCCGACCCATTCTGGAGCTGTGGGATTATCGCGGCTAGCTGTCAATCCCATGTTGCGGCACCGCTGACACAAAGGACGAAACGTTGGAATGCGATTAAACAAATGACAAATGCATCTCGCACCAGTCGCGATGCCAAACAAAAAAGAATCTCCAGTCTTCCCCCTCCCCCACCCCCTCCCCATAAGTACCACCACCTTGGGACGTGCACAACACCATAATAATAGTAGAGGAGATATATGTTAATATATTGTGGACATACTTGGTGGTATTCTGGACCCATCCAGTCAAAAAGCATTGAATCACAATAGTTATCACACATTTTCCGGAAGATATTTTCACTTCACGTCATATTTCATCGGATACGTATTTTTTATTTTTTTGTACGATAAAATTTGACTTGGATACAAAATTCCAGAGAAATTAGCCTCGGCTCCTTCACCATTCTGATGATGTACTACCAAATGGAATAGTATATCCGAGGCATACGACATCCAGAAATTTACAAAGAACACCAACTCCTACCTTCTTTTCAATTGGTTCTCACGAAGTTCTCTGAACATTACAGGATATCCCTTTTCGTAAGAACAAGATCATAAAAAAAAATTATAAGACGCTATTTAGTCGCACGCGTTGTTTGGAGTACGACGAGCGAAGCAAGAGAACAAGTGCGACAACGTGTCTTATAAAACGTGTGCCATGTACAATTATTGAAAGAAATTGATTTAATATCGATAAATAACAGAAACATCTTCGATTGGTAACAATGATGACATTGAAATAATTTGAAATCTGACGCACAAGCGTAAAGCCCAGTTTACTGTTGAGCGATTTTGATTTTTGCGATACCAGCGGTGAAAAATACAATGTTGTTATTGTTTTTATTGGTCAATTTTATTCAAATAACACTCTGAATTGAAATTTACCAATAAAAACTTTTAGTTTTTCACTGAATATCACCAAATCCAAAATCGCTCAGAAGTAAGCTGGGCCTAACTCTTCTGACTTTCATTTGACAGTTCGATTGTACCAATCTCCGAATAATAAAAAATGCGTATCGAAACAGACGCTATTTTGTTGAAATACTTTTGCGCCTGTAAACACAATTGCCAAAAGTATCGATATATCCAAATAGACGGATATATTACTATGATATCCAATCGAATTATATTGTGAAATTTTATCCCGGTACCCAATGGAATGTTGATTATAATAGACGAGACATAAATATTGAAATAAACTAATTTTTGATTATGAAATGATGGCCAGAAACAAAATAATTATGGCACTGGCATTTTTTTAAAATTGATTATGCTACTCCAATCATGTTTAAATGTCACCAAATCTAGGTAGTACGTCATAGTTTTCCGCCATAAAAATTATCGTGAATTGCTGTAGTCTGAAAATTGAAATTATTTGAAAAATTTCAGTAGTCATTCTAGACAACATAAATATAATACTACCAAAACACCGTGTATATCACATCTGCCATCATCTCACAAGGCCGAAAGTGGTGCGAAATCATTAAAATTTAATCCCCCAAAGAATGGAACTGAGAAAAATGAGTGTCCTCGTAGAAGGTACACCGGATGTGCGATACGTCAGTCCCGAACAATGACAGGCTTAACACCGAACATTACGAGATTTTACGATTCATTAAAGGTATAAGAGAGACATTTTCCCGTGTGGGCCCCCTTGGCATCATCCGTTGAATTTATGCGCTGTCACAGCGTCCCATTCTCTAGAGACTCACAAAGCACCGAGCGCTAGGCCCGTATATTCCACTCACTATATTTCCGCAAAAAGGGCCATTTATTTCGACAAAAGCTCGAGGAGCGTATACATTGAAGAAGAAAAAATGAATGAATACTGTTGGCGCCGCCATGTCCCGTTCATTGTGCGATAATCTCGACGATTGTATGCAACTGCTAAGGATATGGTCACATCAGGTATACTTATACAGGACGTCCACGAAATTAGTACGAACTGGCGATACTGGTGGAGATTTAATTCACACCAACTGATAGAAGATTCAACCCGCATCCCGGATATCAACGAAACCCACGCGCCAACATCTTGGACCATTATTTCTCATGACACTTCTTTCCTTCGTGAAAGCACATCTCCGACTATACAATCTTTTATTTCTGACAGTGACATTATAAGCTTATATCGTCATAGTTACGATATCTATAATGAGGGTCATAACTCCCTTGGGATATTAAGGTTCAAAGACTCCCTCTTACCTTTTACAGGTGAAAATGATACAAGAAATGCTTATAAACGTTTATATGTAATGAAAACTAAGACATATTTTCCTTATTCACGTCATTACATATAATAAATGTACAATTTTCAAATGTTCCCTGAAAATTACTTCCGCCGCTGGAAACAATTTCTTCTTTTTTATGGGTGGTGCTGTTGCTGTTCACTACAGTCGAGGTGCCTGCCTCTTCTGATGGCAAAGTAGACAGCATACGCTCCGTTTTATTTCTCAATTCAATACTGTCCTCCAGATACCCCTCTGCCACCGTGGAACTTCTCCAACCTCCGTGTCTTTTTAAGTTTGTCCTGCATTGGCTAGGGCAGTTGCAGAAGTGCGACGAAGGCAATGTCCCGTATAGGTTAGAGGGTTTGGCAATCCTAAATACATTGCGATTTTGCTGGGAATTTTGCCAAACATATTCTTTCCAATTGACTGAGTTGTACATTTATTTTGTCGGAAGCTCAAAAAAATCGTTTTGTACCTTCAGGACGCAAGGACATATAAAGTCTCAATAAAGGCAAAGCAGAGAACTCTTTTTCATCCACAACTGTAAATTTCTTCGATACACCATCAGTTTTACTTTCCGGTACGTTCACTACCATAACAGTATCCCGGTCCTCTATATCTACTATACTCATATTTAGAAGTTCCTGAGTTCTGCATCCTCCAAAATAACCCATAATTAGAACAACCTATAACAAATAAACAAACGAAAAAGAAAATTATGAGAAAATAATCACCTTATGCAATAAATGAATTTCATTAGAGGCGTCCTTTAGAAATTTGATGACATCTTTAGGAGATAAGACAGCAGACTTTTTCGGCTTATACCCCTTACTTTTCCGTTTCAAAAAAGCCTATAGTTCGTTGAACTTGGTGATATCTCTTTTCTCATATATGGTCACCATCGATTTGAGCATTGACCATTTAGTCCATAACGAATTTGGGCTAAACGTTTCTGACTGCAACGAATAAATACAATTATTACCAAATCTACCAGAAAATACTGAAAATACTTTACCAGTTCT
This sequence comes from Chrysomela aeneicollis, assembly GCA_029955515.1. Classification (NCBI taxonomy): domain Eukaryota; kingdom Metazoa; phylum Arthropoda; class Insecta; order Coleoptera; family Chrysomelidae; genus Chrysomela; species Chrysomela aeneicollis. The sequence goes on from JARUHQ010000005.1 coordinate 26,088,326, forward strand.
TGAAAATATGCCAGATAGACAGTTTCGTTGGCATCTTTTGACATAACATTTCTCTGTGTCAGCCACTTCAGATATAAGTTGTATTCTTTTTGATATAGGGCTTCACTTTTCGATGGAAGTAATGATTGTCTTGCTTTTTCCGCTTTTTTATAATATCTTCCATTATATCAGAAAAAGATCGTCGATTTGTGGTAAAAAATAAACACGTTTTTAACGGAAAAACATTGATTGATAAATAAAGTTTGCTTATAAACATGTAACATAGCGACAACCTAGCAACAACCAACAATGCTACAATCAACGCTACCTAATTCAAATATACCAGAAAGGTTATGAATTTAAACATTTATTGCGTTCTAAATATGGACATATTGTTATGAAAATCGGTCAAAAATTAAATTATCTATGAACCACGGGAATTATAGAGCCTTAATAACCTCTGGCAATTGCTGTCCCTCGGGCCAGAGGCCCTCGGGACGCAAACTTTGCCATCGGTAATTAAGGCCCTCATAATTCCCTTAATACATAAATAACTATTATTTTTATCCAAGCAACAATTGTACCAGAGAGGTCTGCAAAATGGGAAGTTCTCAGAGGTTTTCAATTTTTTTTTTCGCCGTCATGTTTGTACTTTGACCAATTGCGATTATTGATATCATTTTTGGACTCTTTAGAATTTCCTCAAATGGCCTTTGGATTTACCAACATTATCTAGGCTTCATTGGACCAACACTTGCTTAATCAATTTCCTGCTATAATACCATCAATGGGTTCAAAAGCCAACTGGGGAAAGAATAAGGCCAAATTGGTCCGATTACCTATAGTAAGAGCTGTAAGAAGTAGTTTTCCTTCAATTTCTATATCAATGGAGAAGATATTTCACTATACTATAAGTATAAGGGAAGGTAGAAATAAATGCCCAAAAAAGGTAATGAGCCTTTCGGTTATGACTCAATGATTCTTTTAGACTAACAAAATTGAATATGTGTAGGAATTATTTTATAATTCTAGACTTCGAACGTTTGCACTGCATGTTGGAAATATTTTCCAGTTGTATTTCAGAAAGTTTCAAGTTAATTTCAGATTAGTCACTCACTGGTATCTCAGAAAGTATCAATTGTATTTCAGAATAGTCAGTTGAATTTCAGAAAGCATCAATTGTATTTCAGAATAGTCAGTTGTATTTCAGAAAGCGTCAATTGTATTTCAGAATAGTGCGTTGTATTTCAGAAAGCGTCATTTGAATTTCAGAAAATATCATTTGTATTTCAGAAAGCGTCAATTGAATTTCAGAATAGTCACTTGTATTTCAGAAAACAGAGGTTTATTATAAACACCCCATGTTTTGGTGCTCTGATTTTCCATTTCTCTCTGAGAAATTATGTAGTTGCTAACGAGATTGAGAGGAGTTAGTAGGTCAGAACATTGTTCCTATGTTGTTTCCATGATGTACTATGTATAAAGTGAGCCGAATCAGAAAATTTTATAGTGAATTAATGTTTATGACGGCTATCCATCTAACATAATATTCTCAAGAATGTATAGGTATAGCACTTCCGAATATACCGGAAATGGACCGCCACTTCGTTATTTTGAATGGGACCCTCTCTATATATGATTATATTTTTCGATTTTCAGGTTAAGAATTGCGTATGCAGGTATATTTTTCTTATTTCTGCACAGGATCATATATTTACTAATATTTATCGAATTCTTCGTAGAAGAAGCCTGAATTCTGTTTCTGAAATACAAATGAAGCTTTCTGAAATACATTTGACATTTTCTGATGTACAAATGACGAATTCTGAAATTCAATTGACTATTCTGAAACTCATTCAACGCTTTCTGATATTGAACTGACTATTCTGAAATTCAATTGACGCTTTCTGGAATTACTGAAAAACAACACAACTGAAACAACATAAACTATAGAACTAATCTCGAATGTTTTTCAGTATCAATAATCTCAAACACCAGGTCATGAAGATGGGGGGGGGGGGGGGGGTGGAAGGAAATGAGGATCATAAACTGCTACGTGGTTGTCAAGAAGGGAAGGATTGTGGATGGTAATAGGCATATTGTTGCGCCACTGTGGTGAAATGGACCAATGTCTATATGTAGCAGTATTGTATAAGGCTTTCTTCGTGAAACTGGCCTTTTATAGAGGGCAACAAAACGACGCCATACATGCAGAGTAGCGAAGAGCAAATATTTTGATAGATTCAACAACGAAGAAAATAAGATTTATATTTACATGCCTCATTTGAAAGTCGCTCGACAATGATGTGGATGAATAGAATTGACGAAATATTTCGTGTGACTGGTGATGGACAAATAGTTTCCCGAAACTTGTTTATCCAATCCCTGATCGGAAAATATAACTCGCAGAGATGACATTCATTCACAAAGTTCTATACTATACTCACGATTATTTTATTGCCAACCAGTTTTTCTGGGGTTATTTTCCTGTTGATATTTCAGAACGAAGTGAATGCTGGTTTATATTCGAAATTATCATGAATACATTACTAAATGCGTGAATGAGTAATATCTATTATTTTCTTCATCCACACACCCAATAGCCAATCATTATATCAACATTAAATGTGGTTAATTTTGTGTAAAGTGAACTTTAGCGTTTCGTATATGAATCAAAGTACAAATAGCAGCTTGATAACAAATGTGTATTTGACATAATAGTCACTGCATTAGGTATTTCGACAGATTTCTATGTAGAACCACAAAACTAGAAACGGAAATGGGTAATATGATTTCCGCTTTTGAATAAGAATAGCAATATTGTTGATTAATATTGAATTTTTCCAGAAACATAATTGATAAATTCGGGCGTACTTTATCAAGTTCACAAAAATAACCGACAAATTACAGAATAGGACATTCCACAGCAGTACGCTCTGATTCATACAAGATAGAAAATAAGCTACATACATGTGCCTCCACCACGTCTGCTAGTTTCCTGTTTATTATTTGACTCACGTTTCAATCCCCAAATATCAACCCGACTAGGACTGTTCATTTGAAATATTGGAATTCTCTGTAGACTGCTCGTCTTCTTCTGAATGGACCAGCGAGGTTGAAGGGTGTCTTGAAACCGAAAATCGAATCGTTTGAGATGCCACGCAAGTACCACCATTCCAGAGGAATATACAGGGCGATAATTTTTTAAAACCTTAGTGATAATTCATGACTAGCGAGCGAGCGTGTGAAATTTGAGTTGTTAGAGAGAGTTAGGTTTATTTTGATTGTTTTTCTTCGGAATCTACCGACAATTTCCAAAATATCCAAATGTGTTTAGCAATGTGTTGATTTTAATCACCGGTTAACGACGTAGCCTTTGACGCTTTCATCAAATCTCAAAATATAAGATTGACGTTTTTCGAGAAATGTCAATTGTCATTAAGTAACAGCATTTGCGCTCGTGAGGAGATATTGAAAAAACGCTCGCCTCTATCATAGGTATATTGTTGGACAAGAACTGATAATGTCTTGCATGATTGAGAATAGTGATAGTGAAGTATCTGAGGCACATCCGCATGTAGCAGCAAGAACAAAAATTTTAAATTTGAACCTCCTGTTACCAGAAATCAAAAAAATGCATCTCCAGACATTCGTCTTTGTAGTTGCAAAGTTCATTTAGTTTTTTCATTTCATTGTTAAACTGATGAGGATTTTCAATGTATGGACGTTAATATGTCAGTAATCGAATAAACGAATTTCTCTTCATCCTTATTACACTCGTATTTCTTTTTTCGATAGATTTGTATACAGTTTGATTATTTTTCTGACCAATAATTCAGTTACAAGCAAACCCGAAATATCATACTTTTCTGTAAACTGAACAATTACCTACATTTTTATAACTATTCAAAAAACTTTCGTTCTAGCGATTTGTACTAGACGTGATATAAAATTTCGTGATTTCAAACAATACAAGACTAATGCAACATCTCGGGATGAAAATAGTAGGTGCTGATCAAATCGAAATAAAAGTTTCACTTAGTAGTAGTCGAAGTAACAGTAGTGAGTCCAAATTTGGAACAAATGTATAAAATTGGAAACTGAGCAACTTTTTTCTGTCATTTTTCGAAATTTCCAAGAAAAACTGTTTTTGTGACGATTTTCGAAAAAAATTTCAAATTTGACAGGTTTAGAGTAGCACATGAAAAAAGTAAAGGTGCTGTATTATTCTCATTTTTCAAGCACAAAATAACTGCGGAGTCAATTTTTCTTATGTCTATTAATAAAAAAAACTGCCATATGTCGCGAACTTTATTGGTGATACTGTAGATACGGTTCGAAAGGTAAGACTAATGGAGTAGTAGAAAATCGAAAACTTTCTCATTGGAACTAGATTTACCATCTACCACTGAATCCACCTTGCTCTTTGTCAATATGAAATACGTACACCTTGAAATGGATGCCTTATAAGAGCTTCTATCTAGAATAATTATAAAGAACACTGAAATATACTACGGAACCAGATTTCAATAATATTTTTTTTTCAAATTAGTAACTTTGTAATTCTCTTTCTATCTCTAAGATAATTCGCTAATGATTACTAACACAAAAAGCGAAAATATACTATAAAGAAACCTCATAATGAAAGCAGTTTAGTGCAACTTTACTTTCCTAAGCTCGTTGTTCAATCTATACCATTCGTGTTTTTATGTAACGCACTAAGATCTCTTCATGCAGAAACAAAACGATAACATCCTTTGCCAATCCTGGACCACCACCCTGTATGCTTTCAAACAATTAAAACACACGCAACCATACCTATCATTTAATGTTTGAATGGATCATTAATGGGCCTCAATAAATCAAGGATCGTTTTACGCCCGGTATTATCATCGACATCCTGTTCCCATACCTTGATGGTATCCACCCATGGTGATCTACGAAGGGTTCGCCTATTTGCATACCGGCAATTTTTTTTCAGCGAATTTTTAGGCGAGCCCCTGTTTGTGTTCAGCACGATAGCGCGTTCTTTGCATTCCTTCCAAGGACGTCCACAAACGATTGTACAGGGTGTGCCGCATATAGGTGAACGGAATTCGAATGAGGTCTGGAGAGAATCGTGAGTGGTTCGGATTCCACTATGAGCGGAAGGGGCCCGCCCTTCTTCGCACCGTACAAGTTGCGACATTGGTTGGCCCATTTTGTTTGATGTACCGACATCCGTTTTCATTGAACTAGGACCTTTGAATTTTGCGCATCGCATCAGTTGCCGGATAGTCACCGCCGGAACTACTGATGTGCAATGTTGCCATTTTTGTAATGCATAATCAACACCAATATAAAAGGTCTGTGATGAAAGGTTACCTACTTCTGAATGATTTATTTTGAATAATTTGACATCAGAAATTAGCGTATTTTAGGAATAAGATGGATTCTGAATGAATTCAACGATGCAATTCGAATATTTTGATTGTAACCCATTTATTTTCAGGAAAAAAACACGATTCAATTATCTAATAAATGATCAGAATTTGAATTCCTAAATGTGATATATAGCAGTATAATAGGTATAGCAAAAATGGTGATATTCTCAATCAAATAAAAAAGTTTGATTGAAGTCAATGATATCACTCAATATAAGTACACAAAGTTTTTCTTCCTTTGGAAAACAATGTAATTAGATATTCTCCGATTTATTTGAAGATGATTTGCAATCTTTATACTATACACAGTATAATGATTGCCAATAAACATACTATTGTACCTGATTCACATTCCAGATAATGAAGGTATATACCTGACTATGATCACAGGTTGTTTAATCTGTGCTGTGATAATCTACAAAACCTTTTTTACTTTTCCTTTTGAATTATACTGTATGGAAAATATGTTATACATTGTAAGAACATGAACCCATCCGAAATACTGGATCGTGAATCGTGTAAAAAGAAAACATTTTTAACATAACCAATAAAATGTAACAACGATGTAAACAAAACTAGATCAATATTTTAGCACCTGCGCATATCTATTACTGGACCTTTGAATTTTGCGCTTTCGACATATCTCTAATTTTATTCGCTTTGTCTGACTGTCTCATCTGTATAAGGTTTTCTAATATGTGGATAAAATATCCAGAATGTTTCATAGATTTTCTATATACGTACTTCACATTAGGAATATATATAATTCATTCAATTAAACCCACAACTGTCTGATTATTCTAAATTAAGTTCCAGCACATAGTAAAACCGTGTAAATATATCCAATTACTGCATATTACCAATTTATGATGTCATTTGAAAAACTGATATTAATCAATCAAAATGTTGATCATAATAACCAAGTGATTACTCTATTATTATGTTATTGTTTCTTACCTTCTCGGAGAGCGATTCATTCTATAGGTACCTGCAAAAAATGAAAAATTATATGAATTTTATGGAATTTCTTTGTGAATAAATAACATCGCCAATTCTCCAATGAATGTCGATTGAGAATATTGAGATATAATTGTACAAACATTAATGCAGGGTTATATGGGAATGGTATAACTCTTCACGCAAAGTTTATTTATGAATACTTAATATAAGAATATTCGACAACATTGAAAATGCGTATTATTGAATTTTTTTTTAAGTCGGTGTTTTCACTGAATTTCACCGATATAGATTGGTTTTACTTATACTTGCAGAGGAAAAAATACTACTTATCTCTGATGTATATCCAGATCACGATACACCCGATGAACATATAGAAAAAATTATATATTGTGTCAAGTGACAACAATGTACATGCCTGATATAATAATAATAAATGTTGTTTAAATAGTCATTTCCACTCTACTAAATGGTGAATAAATCTTTAGATTGAATCTTAAATCGTGTATTATGTTTAATGTTCCATTTATTCAAATCAGTTACTCGTACAGCAATAATAAATAATGCAATGATGCATTTGCTACATAATAATGCACAATGAAATTTTTTTATACAGTGTTGAGAGGAATTTTAATATGACGACGAATGGACACCTAACAGCTCAGACTCGATACCATTTGAGTATAATAATACTAAGTATAAATCGGAGAGTTGTGTATATACATATATTAAATGCAATATCATTCATATCATATTGACTATTCAACTGGATGAAAAAACAATCGCAACCGAGTCTTCCATTCGAATTCATATTACTGTAAATGATATATTCATTCAGTCACTGAACTCTCCTCCTCTTCTGTTCATCTCCCTCATGTTAATTTCATGTTACCGAAATTCTGAAATGGGGTTTTTCAGGTCACTTGACATACGCATTTTTATTTCATATGTCCCAAGGATATTCAGAATATTGCTAGCTTGATATGAAAAGGAGAGTTATTGGAGAATTCTGTCGGTGAAATCATAAGGCATACAGAATTTTGATAAGGTTTTCAATGTGAACGTTTCCATATGCACTGGCCACATATTATAGGATGGAATACATTCGAGCTATCTGAGGAAATGCTTCAGGAAAAATATCCAAGCTACTGAACTGTTATTTTCCTACTGAAAAAAAATTAAGGACACACGTGTTCATTGTTTATTAAGAAACTAAACTACGCAGCACTAATTACGTCGCACCCCGAAATTTTGCCATTGTTGAAATTTGAATAACTTTTTTCTGCTTTGAACAATTCGAATTCTGTTTGCGCTGTTCGCTAGCTCAGTCCTTTAGCTATAATCTCGTACTTTTTTGTTACATGAGATTTTTTCCCTAAAATTTCTACAAGGTGTTTTTTGTAACTGTGCAAAATTTCGGAATGTTCAAAAGGATGCCAAATGAAGAAAAACAGTTTTTTCCAACTTTAACAGCAGAGGCATAAAGGGGATCTCATTAACTTGAGCCATCTCCAGAATTGTTTTCCTATTTCTTTTATTTATACAGAGTGACCTCAAAAAATCATTTTTTTTGTTTTGCAGTCATAACTTTTTTCCTCTTCAACCGATTTTTAAAATCTCAGTATCATTTTGAAGCTGAAACGTTAGATGAACAGACATGAAGAATAGAATTGACTAAAAATAAATATCAAAGATCAAGGGTTTCTGCAAAGGTGACCCAAATCTAAATCCCTCTCGAAATCCCGATTAAAAAAGAAAAAATATCCAACACGTTGTTTGATCGAAAAGAAAATATCACCACCAAAAATACTAAAAAAAAATTTTGACCCTCTCCCCCCCAAAATTTTTTTTTGGGGTATGAAAAATTAAATTATTTGAAAAAAATCCAAAACATGATGGAAGACTTTGTATAGGAGGTGAGAAGGTTACCCTGAAATTTTGTTTTTTTCAAAATTTTATTTTAATTTTGAATTTTTTTATGAAGTCTTATATCTTCAGAAAAGAAAGACCTACGAATAGTTTTTTCTGTCCTGATCTTTATTTTCACGAGAACGTAATTTTCAACCTGTCTTGTCAGTCACTCATTATGATTCTTGTTACGTTGTTTAAGGACCATGAATTTTTTTGGGCTGATTTTTTTTCTATAACATGGCGTTTCAATTCGGTGTTCTCACGCATAAGTTTTGACAAATGAAGGAAAAAAGATCAGGACGTATCCAGAATGAAAGATCCTTCCGAAAACAAGTTGATTTTTATTTAATTCCTCTCTCAGTCGGGATTTACAGAGTGTTTCAGATTTGGGTCATCTTTGAGGAAACCCTCGATCTTGAATTTTCATCTTGAGTTAATTCTAATCTTTAAATCTTCTCATATGAGGTTTCAGCTTCAAAATGAGCCTGAGATTTTGAAAATCGGTTGAAGAGGAAAAAAGTTATGCAAAACCAAAAAATTGATTTTCTGAGACCACTCTGTAAATAGAAGTGATGAGAAGACAATTTTGGAAATGGCCGAAGGTAATGAGATAATCTTCATGCCTCTGCTGTTAAAATTTAAAAAAACTGTTTTTCTTCATTTGGGATCCTTTTGAAAATTTCGAAATTTTACACAGTTCCAAAAAACATCCTGTAGCAATTTTATGGAAATAACCGCATATATCGAAGGAGTACGAGATTAATGCTGAAGGACTGAGCTAGCGAACAGTGCAAACAGAATTCGAATTGTTCAAAGCAGAAAAACGTTATTCGAATTAACAGGGGCCAAATTTCGGGGTGCGACGTAATTAGTGTTGCGTAGTTTAGAATGGCTGACAAAACAGAAATGTTTTTGCTACAAGCAGTCATTGCGAAAATATTCCCTCATTATTGGAATAGTTCTCCAATGACATCATCTACATCATACCATAATAATTGAACCATCACTATTTTCTTGAGACTGGAAATCTCAATAATTATTGTAATGACAACTGTTCTTGTGACAACCTAACAACCAATATCGATTGAGAAATCTATGCTATACTCAGATGTAAATATAATGCGCACTAAAGATGATATGATGGGAAATATATTATGTATGCATTTCTCGAGGAATTTCTCACATTAATATAGTTAAATAACATGCATAACTTATGACCTTATTCGATTTTATGACACGGTTTCACAACATTCAATGCATTTTTACAAAAAACGTGCGTTGTCTACTAATCGTATTCAAATAGATGTCCAACATCCGTGGAAAATTATATGAGACCAACTGAAATATCTTATTGTTGATGCATATCTGCTGTCAACTAGTCTTGTGCTCGTGATTTGTTTTCGATAAGATGAGATTGACAGTGTTGCTGAAAATACTAATAGCAGATTCGTCATTATTATCCAGCAATATCCTGAAACCAACAAACGCACTAACATAGCGCTGACGGTATATATTCAATTGTCGATCTAGCTGGCTCTGTATATATCAGAAAATGCGAAAAAACTTGCCACCTGGAATATATATTCTTTAACATTTGGGAGATACAGAGTCAACAATATCTAAGATATCTAATCATGTTTGTGGACGTTGAGATCACTATTAACATTCCCTTCAGTTTTTCACGTATCTCATTTGAATATAAACCGATATTTATAAGCTGTTAAATGCCGCTTGAAATTTACGATAAGTATATATATCATTTATTTAACGCCTCCATTATTGTTGTCATTTATCTTATACTTTGATTTATTCCTGAATTAGAGGCAAACAACGTTAGCAGACTTTCGATGTTTTTATTATAATTATCTACGTGAATAACGAGTCGTAATGCTTCATGTATAATGTGAACCTCTAATAGTTTAATAAATCTTGTCTTTCGAATATCTATTAATTTATTAATGTAACGTTAAACGGGGATGTCTCAAAATATTTCAGAGTTTGTTAGAGCAGAACGAGATCAGCAATGTAAAAAAAGAATGCCTAGATGTATTCCACTGCTCAATACTTCATTTTATAACCGTACATTAATTATGGAAGCAATCCAGCAGCGGGTACTTGAGGCACTCCAAACTTTCAGCTCAACTGCGATGTACAGTGATACTTTGTTAGGTTTTTATTACCGCAATAGTACTAAGCACTTTGTTTCTTCTGGAATAATTTCTTTAAAATGAAGGTACATCTATATCGATAAATGCATGAAGGAATAATCTGAATAAATTACTGAACAAATGGAAAATTATTCAGATAAAGATAAATTTTCCTCGGTTCAAGATACAATTTGTTTTCACATGAGAATGTTGAACTTCGTCGATAAAATATGCATTTATTCCAGTATATTATGTAAACAAGTTAAATTCTTGAATAAAAGCAGTTCGATTTGGTTGAAATAAACCTTTTTATGTGTGCACGAATTTTGATGTCTGTATTTTCTTAAAAGAGTTGGAACGTTCACTGGTATCTCACTCCTCGTTATTTGAAATATCACATCAATAAATCTGTCCTCTCGAATTTCTGCCTATAGAATGTCCATCACGAATTTATTGATAGGAATTAAAATAAGGCATCAGCAATTATGTGGAAGAAATAGTTCGTCTGAAACCGCCATAATTATCATTATAATTTATGTCGTCCCAAGAAATTCGACTTACTATTTTCCCACGTCTAAAACAGGTGCACCTTGGTCTAGTCTGATGATGTCGCAAATGTCTGATTGTTTGGCAAACGGTGACTGGTACTTCTTTATACGACCTGACACATCGTGTGATATATTTATAATTCACACAACACACCTACATCAAAGGCATTTCTCAAAATGTCCTTCAGGGGTTTGAGACAAACTTGCAATTTTTTGTTAGAAATACATACTTCGAAACAATAATTATATACATTGTTTGGCAAACGGTGACTGGTACTTCTTTATACGACCTGACACATCGTGTGATATATTTATAATTCACACAACACACCTACATCAAAAGCATTTTTCAAAATGTCCTTCAGGGGTTTGAGACAAACTTGCAATTTTTTGTTAGAAATACATACTTCGAAACAATAATTATATACACACTTTTATTCTCTCATCCTTCTAATACAACGTCTAAACGGTAACTGACTCTCAGCCTAACTTCTTCACGTAACATCCCTTGATTCATCGTATCACTGAGTCATCCGATTGAGCCACTAAGTGATACTGTCAGCGTATACGGGGTGGATGCATATCCTACATTTCATGCAAAAATTCGTTCTCATCGATTATTTTCTAGCTGCATATTTAAATAATACTCATACCAAAAGTGATTTGCCCCGCATCCTATAACGGATCAATCTGATCTCATAGCCTAGAAATTTCTATACACGGTCGATAAATTAAGGACCCGCCCTCGTATGTACGATTTATTAGATATATTTCGTTCATATAAGGAATGTTTATGTTCTGCATGGCGCCAACTCAGCGAAGTATTTCAAAACGGCACTCTCTAATATACTTGTTATAGGTAGAGGTATCACTATTACTACACCTTTTCCAGTTGTATTTCAGAAACCATCAAGTTTATTTCAGAAAGCGTCAATCATTGAATTTCAGAATAGTCACTTGTATTTCAGAAGGTATCTATTGTATTTCAGAATAGTGAGTTGAATTTCAGAAAGTGTCAAATGTATTTCAGAATAGTCAATTGAATTTCAGAATTCGTCATTTGTATACAAATGATATATTCTGAAATTCAAATGACGAATTCTGAAATTCAGTTGACTTTTCTGAAATACAATTGACGCTTTCTGAAATTAAACTCACAATTCTGAAATACATTTGACGCTTTTTGAAATACAACTGGAAAAAGTGTAGAGTACACAAAGAAAAAATCATGTAAGTTAGGAAAAAGATTGAATTATTCAATCAGATTAAAAAAATCACTATTATATTTGTATATATATAAAATCCTTTATTTAGTCAAAAATTACAACTAATCTAAAAAAATACATACCTACATGGATTATACGTCAATATAATATAATTCGTCAATATAATATAATTTGCATAATAAAATAAAATAAAAGAACATACATACATATTAAAACATATCACATTAACATTGAATGTAAAATTTGAAGATCACTTGTTTATCAAATGCTGTTTTAATTTCCTTTTATAAACATTTATTGACGGAGAACCTTTTATTTCACTGGAAAGATTATTAAATTCACTAACACCCTTCACAAATACTGAGTTATATGTTGAGTTTTTGGTGACTGCAGGAATTCTTAGGTTTTCTCTGTTTCTTGTATTATGATCATGAATTATTTGATGTCTATACAAAATTTGCTGTAGGTACAATGGCAGAACACCAATTTGTATCTTGAATATGAAGACAAGTGTTCGAAACAAGAGGTACTGTCTTATCGACAACCATTTCAATCTCCCTAGCATAGGGCTTTCAGAATCAAATCGTAAACAGCAGAGTATTATTCGCATTGCACGATTTTGTATTTGGGCATTGCACGATTGGGTATTTGTTCGAAGAAATTCAATATTGTTTTCAATTTATTTCATACTTAAAATCCGTTTCAACCAAACCATGATTCCCATTTGAGAAACTACAACTTTAGGCGACAACTCGAGATTCTTCTTCTTTTTCAAATTTTCTCGATGATGCCATTGGATTATACACAGGAACGGAAACAACCATATTATTCACATGTATCTAAAAGTCGAAAATTTTTCGAAATCTCACAAATGAGAATAAGTCGAGGAATAAGTAGTCAAAGACCAATCAATAACACCATCACCTAATCGCATATGCTAGGTCAATTGAGTCATTGTCGAACGATTCACCGAGAAGTGAGAGTTCCGTCTTTATGGCACGTAAATTCCTAATTTGCCGATTTCCTCAAAGTCGAAACGTCATTGGCACCCTACGGGGGTGCAATCGGTTCGTTTTAACTTTTCCACCAGCCCATCAGGGGACATCAGCAATTTGACCAGATGCCCGTCCTTAGATGTTATTCGATCATAAGCGCCCCATCTGGTATAGGGTTGATGGAATATTCATTTTCTACGAGGTTGATCAAGAATCAGGGCGTGAAAATTTCATCATTCTGTGATGTACAGAAGGGTCCAAATTGGATATTTTCGAGCCGACATGTTAGAAGCTCAATTTTTATTGGAAATTAAATGCTAATTATGGCACATCTACATCTTGAATTGTTTTAAATTTACAGGGTGGTTTTGAATTTTGTATATAGATATTGAACCCACTCCCTTATTTATACTCAATTATGTTTTGTTAAAGCATTTGTTGAGCTATGACATTGATTTCCTATCAAGAGTGTCCAATTGGTACCACCCTGTACATTTCCAAAATTTACGTGACCCGATTTTGATTTATTTTTATAAAACAAAAAAGTATGAAGTGATTCACACTTTTTAACACCTAGTATGCTTGCAAGAAGTATAACACCACTATCCCTTCTAGAATATAGTTAGATCTACTCTGATACTCTGAAGAATATCACGGCGACTTAACAAAAAAATTATAAAGCTAAGACAAAATCTGGGAAAAGAATTGCATGTTAATTTAAGACTTATAATTGCAACTGGTAACTTGAGAAATGGATTGTTAATGAGAAATCATTCAAAATTATTGTTATTTTTATGGAGAAATTTTATAATAGAAACAATTTGGTTGCTGCCGATTTGAATTCACAGTGGATAATCTCAAATCAGATGAATATCATCCACCCTCATGAGGTTCACATATTTTTGTATTTTTTTCTGCCCAAATTATTATCTCCTCTGACTATATGCATGGGGCAAATAACTTTTTCTGCCCCTCCCTGCAGGGCCGCTCATGGCGCCCTTGTGTTTATTAGGGGCGTTTATGTCGATGCCCTGTAATCACTTCGAGGGTTGATTGATGCTAAAGTGGGAAGTGTTCGTGGTAATTGGACACGAAAATACGTGTTTAGGTCATGGCACGACATAAACAATAAATATGTTAACAACTGGTGAAAGATTAGCCACTTTTGTAGTGCGTTAACGAAACAAGATAGTAGACGGTGTGTTTTGACGGGTTAATATACAAAGTGTCTGAGATGAGGAGTCCAAGAATAGGTCGTTCGTTTATTGAATTTGAGGCTCTAAAGATGGTTGTTGTGTATATTTCAGAAAATGTCGGATGAAATTAATTCATGGAAGCACATACTACTTTCGATTTTAAAATGATAGAATCAGGTTTGTGCTTTTCAAAAATCATACCATATGGAAAGGAAAACCATTCTTCAGAAAAATGATAAAAGTAGATCGGGTTTCACTTCGAAATTATTTCCATGCACAAAACCAAAATCAATATTCCTAGACATTCCAAAACATCACCAAAATAGTTCCACCTAGATTTCTATCGAGACGTTACAATGGTTACAATTTTTTATTTTTTTCCTGACTAGACCCTTTTTCTTGATTCCAAATTCTAATATGTCCGAAAACTCCTCGTTTACGAGATACAGGGTGTTTATTTTAATCGACAGGGCTCAGAATCGAACTTAAAGGAACTATGCTTCTTATCAGATATGGATACAATCACTGAGTGGAAGCTGCATTGATTTCCTAAGCAGAAACTCTATTATTTTGAGAGAAATAAGGGACAATTTTTCGATCCTCGACCTTCTGACCCACCAGATTCATTACCAAATGAATTTTTCACTTTCTAAAATGGTTTTCCTGTCACCAATACCTGACCCCCGAACGTCCAAAATGAAAACTAATGCCTATTTTTCTTCACCAAATATCCTTCTTTTTTCTCTCCTGCAGTCAAAAAGTTAAAAAAAAAACAAAGATGCATAATAGATGGTCGTTTTATCTTTTCCCTTTCCAACAAGAAGTTCTCATAAATCTCAACGACTTCCTCGACTTTTTGATTTTATTCCTGATGTTCCAAACAGGATAATCTCGTCTCCCAGACACCTGATGTGCTAATTAAGCTAATTGCCTTATTATCTCACAAGAATTTAGATTCGATTAGAATGACAAGAGAAAACCCCAAAGGTTCGCTCCGATTTCGATGTAATCGGGTGAAAGTTGTGAGAAGGGTTGATTTTATGAAAGGAATTCGCTTAGACGAGATCGGTGCTAAGTTCTGGAGATTTCAAAGTTTTGATCGAATTTTTCTACTTAATAAAACTTTGGAAACTTTCTGGGTATTGTTGGAGTTCTTCGAGAGCTGCAAAAACTACTTCATTATTCATGTAGATTTTATAATAGGTCACCTCTCGTGTTGAATATAGATAATGAAGGCGAATGAGGATTTTATTTTTTTTTTCAATATTTGACCGCGGTGTCATCTCCATATTATGCACGTTTTCTTACATAGAATTGCAATGTGAGAGCAAAAACTACCCTGTAGTTGTTGACGCTGACAGAGGCGAACAGCTCAAGTAGATCACCCTATATACAATTTTGCAACGAGCAATAATCAACCTGATCGTCAGATGTTCAACTGGCTAGACCGAAGTCGAAAATAAAATGATTTATGGTCTACTATATCAGAAATTAAAGAAAAAACTGCATCAATATCAGTCTGGTCCAGAGCCAGTGATAATTAAATATTATTTATCAAATGATTTTTGGCTAGCAACGGCGGCGCCTGGCGCCATTTAAAAATATTTAAAAAAATCGCGTTCATTGCTAATCAAATTGTTGACAATTGCCATACGACGATATTGTATATAGGATGGAATACGTGATGCTATCAAGAAAATCTAAACAAACATGGGCATTTAATGAGGCACATTTCAAGAATGCGAGAAATACATTTTTCCTTTGACCACCCAGGAAACTCACACATATCGAATGATTAACTGGGCCTGAAATGTCAGGATGTTATCCCTTATACAGGGTGGCCAAAACAAGAATGAACAGCATGGATATCTTGGTAACGGATTTGGTCAAGAGAGAAAAGTTGCGCAAAAATTATTGTCTAAAAGAAATTGAATTTCGCAATATTCGTTTTATTTGTTTCTAGAGGTGTTTTACTAATGATCGAAAAATAATTTGTACTTTCTCATTACAAACTTTTTGAGCAATAAAAAATTACCTTAACGACTTTCGAGTGCAAGTTTCGTCTTAGAAAAATCACCCGACACCTTCACCAAAAACTGGAAGCGTATATTATTTTCCATATACATATAAAGTGACACTTTGTACGACGTATTTGAACTTGATTCAGTTAACATGGATTTGATGAAAATCAGTCAATAATAATTGATGCAATACCGAGTACCTAAGTCTCAAATCATGCACTAAATATAGTTTACATTTTCTCGTAAATTCAGATTTACTGAGAAACAAATGAGGATATTACCATAATTCATCAGATGAGCGCATATATGACGTACCTACCTAGCAATTATCTAATTTGTTTCATTTTTCTGTGGTCCGATTGTTACAATTGCATCGAACTTTCCGTGAAATTGTGATGTGAAATGAAAAATCCAGAACATATGCACTGTCAGAATGACTGCGTTGAAATTCCGGGAAGTTTCAGATCGATGATATAGGACATTTTTCGCATTCTCAATGGACAACAATCATTATATTGACAATATAGGATTGTTGCTAGTATCGTGATATTGAATATCGTGAGGTTTTGCAATGCTTACTTTTTAATGTATATAGGTAACAATTACTCTTCGAAATAACAAAAATCAACATTCAGGATAGATAATATTTACAAAATTTTGGAGATTTATAGCGTACAGTTTCATGCATGCGTGAATTTTTTGGCCTTCTGATTGATTATTGAGACTAAACAGGAAATATTTCAGTAGCGACAATTGAATATTCCTATTCGTCTGATAATGATGACTTATAGAAAACAATGTCACAATTTACAATAAAATCATTGGAGCATTTGATCGAATCGTTGTATAAGCTGATATATTTCAGCTAATTGAGATTTTGTTTCTGATCACCTATACCTTTGAGTAAGTGTATATAATGAAGACTCCTTCCTATTGTCTCGTATACTTTTTCATGTATTATTTTATTATCTGTTTAAATTTCATGAGTTTCTGCACGTATAATTTTTCTTGAAATGGACGTAGCAGACCGAACCAATATCTCACCTATTGTTGTGGCTAAGTGGCGCTTTTCAGCATTTTATCAGATTTCAATGTGAGGAAAAAGAAAATAATCGGCGTTAACAATAAATAAAACTGTACTTGTCACACTATTAGGTTACAAGATGCTAAAACTGCATAAATCAGCAAAAAACTGTATAAAAGTTTCATAGTGATGGCAACAAAAAAATAAAAGGTGTGACATAATATCCATTATCTTTACATGAGAAATAGTGCGGTGAAATATGGTTTAATCTGGTAGGTCCTGCCTGGGCTCTTACATCAACGAAAATTACAAGTACGATGTACTTGTTTAGTTAAAAGTCAAGCCAAAAGTTGAAAACAGGAATAACAGAAAATCATTTTTTCCTTCAAATAACGGCCCACCCAGTAGGTGAAGGCTTACATCACTGTTAGAACAGACATGATCACCCTATATATATATATATATATATATATATATATTTACAGTGAATTTTGGGAAACCACTTGTAAGTAATTTTCCTTGAGGTTGCAGTATATATACAGGACTATTCCAATTCGAGTCTATGCATGGGGATTTCGATAACGGTAAGAGATAGAGGGTTGGTTAAATGGGGGCAAAGTAGCGTATTTCAGAGGTTAATTAAATGGATGAAAAAAATCTGACCTAGCTTCTTCAGTTCTGAAGTTATATAGGAAATTTTACTGGTAATAGTTCAATATTTCCAAAACACTCTGAAATTCAGATGAAAATACTACGTCAATATGAAACATGACTCTTGGCATTTGAAAAAATGCAATAAAAAATATAGGTCCGTATTTGAAAATTAAAAGTTGAGGATACCCTGTATATAATTTTCATTCAGATATTTGGAAAGGCTATAAAAAGTTGCTATGGCAAAGTGGCAAAATTTAAAAAAAATATTCGTAAAATAAAAATATATAGGCAAAAGAAGAATTTCGAAATTTTCGATTTTTCCTGTATATAACTCCAGAACTGAAGATTTAACCAACCCTCTATCGCTTACCGTTATCGAAATCCCCATGCATAGACTCGAATTTGAATAGCTCTGTATATATATGGTTTGATAATTTTATTTCTTTATATGTTCGACTCAAGCTATAATCATTTGCGTTTAAACATCAGTTCTGATATAGCTTACAACTCCTAACCCAATTCCCTTATCAAAATATAGTAAATCGTTGATTATTTTTCTTGCTCGTTGACGTGAGATATATTGTAAATATTTTGAGACTGCGATGTCAACATAACACCGATAATTCACACCAAGCGAGTGTGATGAATGAATCGATGAAAAATACTTGGAATGATTCCATGGAATAGTTGGGAATGCGATATGACAACAACCGATTATCAACGTAAATAATAATAATTGGTTTTATCAGGTTATGGGATGGAAAATAAGTCGCCATATTTTTTTTGCTTTTGAGCTGTAACAATCTGAGCTCTAGAGTCTTTGACTTTCTAGAATTAAACCTATATCTAACTATAATAATAGCTCCCAAATTAACAGAACTTGAAATGAAAATTCGAGTGTAGCGCCCAATACATATATCTCCCGGACTATAACCTTTGATTTTCACGTTTTAGTGTCGATTCTCTACATAAATAAATTTACTTTTATATAGCTTAATTGGTTTTAAAAATAGCTGAATTAATCTATATCATAAGCTAACTAGGCTATAACCTAGAACAATATGCCCAAAACTGATATTCAAACTATTTTGATTCCTTCAATTATTCATTTTTATATTTCTCTTTCAGATTGAGGTTTTCTCAACTATCCAAGTTTGATATTATTTTTTAAATCAAATGATGGTCTGACCTAATTACCAATGTCAGCAGTTCGTATGATTTACTTCTCAATTATTCAGTTTTGTGAGATTGTTACACATTTTTATTTAACGGCTACCTTGGTTGTATCTGTCCTCAGAACTTAAAGGAGTTAGGGTGCTAGATTGTGACTACAATGTATAATTTAATTATTCAAATGCATTATGTGCCCATATCGAGTATAAAGCAACTTCAAAAGCCATCATGTCAACAGAATTATATGGCTTTGGAAAAACCAACAATTATGACTTAACGATCTTACAGCGGTCCTTTGAGGGTGTTTTTGGGTAATTCTAGTAATCCCTTCAAGAATCACAGGTAAAAGTTAAGCTGGGTGTCGAATAAGGGTGTAAAGGATTCATTGAAGAGGTCATTTTCGAAACAGGATCCAACAAGTGTCAGTTTTTGTTATCGATATGGTGTACAAATAATCTTAATAAAACAATAAAGAATTACACTTGCATGGTGTCGGCATTCTTTCTCATATTCATCTGATGAATGAAAAATATAACGTTGATTTAATAATAGACATTCTATAATCACCTGTTCAAAGTGTTTTTTCAATTGAGTTATTAGTTAATCATAAGAAGGTACTTATATTTTTATGAGAAACATTTTTTCAAAGATGTCTGCACATCAGATTTTCAGTGAACTGTAGATTCACAGATTTGTTCCTCAAAAAACAAGTAGCTATATCTGTGTGTTGGACAACTTCATCGATATGGAAATGAAAAATGACAGTGAAATTTTCAAAATATTTACCAACTTCACAACAATAATGAAGACATGGCTTTTAACCGGTACACAATATCATAATTCTCTTGCTACTTCATATAATTATTAACTTTAGGCCACTGTGATCCTTTTATTGCCTTATTATAATAGAGCCGTATAATATTAGGGATTTGGAAAAACCCAGAGATCAATAAGCATGTGACTTCATGATAAATGGGATAGAATTTGTTAACAAACAGGTAACAAACAATAAACTTGCTTCTATACCTGAAATCAATAAAGAAAATCTACTTAAACTGAGACCATGATTCCTAGTCAATATGTATAAGCAGAAACATTTGTTTCAACCATCAAGAGGAACTGGAAGATATTTTTTGGATTCTAAGTAGACAATCAAACATATACAGGGTGATTTATGATAATATAATATTTGAGGAGGTTATTCTTGGGCCTATTTCGGGAAAAAACTTCACATTAACATGATGCCATTTTTTTAACAACATGGTAATTTCAAGAAAAAAATACGAAACTGCCTTTCCTCAAAGTAAAAATTACTTTTGAAATACTCGTTGTGGTCTGAGCAAATCTGATATTTTTATTTTTTGTTTCTTTTTGTCAAAATGGACCCAAGAACAACCTCCTCAATTATTAGCATGTTATTGAGAAACATCTCAAATTCATTATTAAAAGAATTTTACTCGAGCAAAACACCATCTATATAAATTATTTTTCAATATCATAAGCGAAAACATTAATGGACCAAGACGAATAATGAAAGCAGGCCTACAACACATTGTAAATAACACAAAAAGTGGTTAGAGACGTTAAAGACTCTGTGGGAAAAACAGTAAAATGTATAATCCCCATAGAATCGGTTATTGTATAGTTACAAATATGTAGGTGATACGTGACTAAAAATGTAAATCTCAAAATTTATGGGAGCTTTTTCGTAGCCGTAATCCTTGGGGGTTTCGAGAAGGCCACTAAAAATCATATTCTGCGGCTATCAGCTATATATCAACTTCTCAAAGAGAAAATATTTGTGGGAGTGTAAACAATGAGATTATTACAAAATCTATTCAGACTCTTCGAGTCCCGCCGCCATTAAAAAGAGGATCAACCTTCAATAGTGACATCCAGTTTATAGTTTTCAGAAGTAGAATTATTGATAGTTGCTAAAAATATCATGATAATATTATAAGCATCATTTTAATTTATTATCAACTTCCAAAATGTTTCTATAACCATTCTTTGTTTCCTAAGAACCGACGGAATATTTTTGATTATTTGAAAATAACCGATTTTCTTGAACCGTTCTAATTGACCTTGAAAATTATACTCACACTCAGATGGAAAGTTCATTATGGAAAATAAACTAACCAATGACTTGAGATAGAAGAATTTATGTCAGTTAATAGAGCTGAGAATATAAAAAATCCTTTTTCAAACGATATCCCTGGTATCTATTGGCTACAGTATAGGAAATTCTCTTATTTTTGTGTACAAAATATTTGAGGAAAAAATGTATCACTTCTGTAAAAATAACTTGAACCATGCAATAACTAATCATTTTTATCGCTTATCAGTAAGTGTGTAGGTCGTTGAGATAAATGATAAGTGTGAAGTGAGTCAAGACATTGAAAAACATAATATAAATATTACATTAAAAGTAGCACATCATTTATCGAGAAAACATTTTTTTAAATTTTTCCACTGAATTCGCATTAATAGATCAATTTCCTAATTTGAGACACAGGTACAGACTCGCATGCTGATAAAATAGATGGTAATTCAGTCCAATTAACTATCAGAACTAATAAATTATATGACCTGTAGAAAACCCTTTTTCAAATACACCTTATGTAATATTCAGACGATCTGGATCCAGGCTACATATCCGTCGATATGTAAAGTCATTGTATATATCTTTTACGTTCAAAGGAAAAATATTCGACATGGGTGAAAGTTATATACGCACAGAGTGACATTGTCTACAATTATTTATTATGTATGCCTAGTGTCGGTAAAAGTCGTTCAACAAGATATACAGGGTGTCAAAACTTCGTAGATTCATGCTGAAATCACTATGGTACGTTATAACGCCCTATCGTGTTTCACCCATTTATACACACACACACCTTTTTGGAATAATTCATCTAAGGTAAATACCAATTCGAATTGATGTCAATAAGAGCATTACAACACTACTATTCCATTACATAACCACATACATAACCTCTTAAAACGGCTTATCTTATCTCAAGGCTCAACCGATTCGTCAAGGAAAACAACAAGTGAAAAACAACGAGTCTCTAGAAAGTGGTACGATCCTGTGGAGTGATTCTTGTAGACCACTCTATCTAATTTGACGAATTTCACCCCTAGCTTGCCCTTTCAGTATCTGTATGGTTCACAAGAACTACAAGGATCAGTCGAACTGTATATATAAAACCCGACTCATACCCATACCCACAACTTCAAAAATCAAATCCTCCATACTTTATATGTGAAAAAAACTGTTCAACCAAATTTTTATTCCACATCAGATAAATAATGATAAATAATTTCGTAAAGAATTGAAAACTTCCCCTTCCGGGGCAGATGAATTTTTCATTGACAAATTCACAACTTACATTTGGATTTTCTGAAAGATTTTCAATACATATGGAAAGGAATGTTTGGTTTTTTTGAGATGATGATGACTTGTGAAATATTGTCATCATTCTGAATTCGTTGAAATAGATACATACCAGATAATATAATCTATTGTGAATAAGTGACAAATTTTTTAAAAATGATCATAGAAGGAAAACAAACTCACAACACCACCCACTTCTCTATTGGACGTGGAGAAATTCATATCGAGAATTTCACACCTAACATTTTCGTCCAATTAAAAGCCTATATTTCGTATCGTTACCATAGCAACTACAAACATTTCCTTCTCCTTTGGGTAAGGAGTACGAAATTACACTTGAGATTTTTTGACGTTTATAGGTTGATGAAATTACATTCATGTTTAACTTTTGATACTAAGTACGTCAGTCAAGAATAATGGTTTGAACTACCACCAACTGCATTATCATTATTTTGCGTTACTGAAGTCAGTATTTTGTATACTATTTTTAGAGTAATATTGAAGGTGACTTTACCAAGATTTATCGCTTGATATCTAAGACTCATCACCCAAGACAGATGGAATATAAAAAAAAGCATTGTTGATGTTATAAAAATATCTTAGGCTTATGATTTCACACTTAAGATTGAAGAAGAAACAATTTTAAGAACTTGAGAAATGAGTTTCAAATAGGCATAAATGAAAATAGGATTTGCGCATGTTTTGTGATCGAAAATGACACCTTTGTCTCCTGCAATTATTCAAAATTACTGTGATTCTATATGGACAATTTTGAAAAAAGAAACAATTTGATTTCTCCTGATTTGGATTCATAGTGGATCTATGTTTGTGCCATGGGTATTATTATAACATTCTAACTAGTTTTATCACGATTTCGGCTTCTGGAGTTTATTTGAATCTTATTGAAAGAAACGACAGAATATATGCATAGGAAAACTCTATTCCAGTTCCTTTTTTTATGTTAATCTAATGGGAAACATGGGATAATCTGGAGTGTTGAGTATTTTTATAAATGGTGAATGTTCGAAAGTTTTTCATATATCCACCTCAAGTGGAGGAGTCTTGATCCAGAATCATCTCTCAGATAACAAGCCCGCTTTAGCTTTAATTATAAATAACAGAAAATGGTAATTTTGCACTTATAATGCGATCTATTTGTTGGTACTTACGTATTTTGACCTGGAAAACACAAATTTCGTAATATTACCGTGAACATATCTCTAGTTTTCGAGATAATCGATGCCAAAAGTTCGAAATTTCACCTTCTTTGTATGACAAATATTGTATCTTCTTAGATCTCATGACATATTACATGCATTTACCATAGTTATGATTTTTGTCAAGGGAAAAACATTATGAATATATCTTTTTTTCGAAATTTTCCTATTATTTTATCAACCAGACTACATAAACAACGGCCATTTTGAAAACCTCTGAGCGAATCTTGAGCGAATAAAGGTGAATTCATAGCTGCCTTATAGCAATACAAGTCCGTGATGTATGTTTTCTCTCTTCAATACAGATAGATGTCAGTAAAAGAAGGTGAAATTTCGAACTTTGTGCATCGATTATCTCGAAAACTAGAGATATGCTTATGATGATATTACGAAATTCGTGTTTTTCAGGTCAAAATACGTAAGTTCCAACAAACATTTTTAATTTTTTATCAAAATATAGATCGCTTGCATGAACATTCTTCCTCAACCACGAATATTCCACGACTCGGAAGAACCTTAGTGTTCCCGAAAAAAAAAAAAATCCCAGCAACAATCGAAGGGCCACTTTATAAAAAACTTTAAGACCTAAGATTTATCACCTAACATTTAATACTTATCACTTATGACAGATGAATCATGGAAATATCATTGGTTGTGTTATAAAACCATTTAAGACTTATGATTTTACACCTAAGACTTAAGAAGATGACCAACTTCCAACTTAAGAAATGGATGATAAATGATAATAAATGAAAATAGGAGATGCGCATGTTCGAGCAACGAAAAGTGACATACTGTTTCCCGCGATATTTGAATTTTGGGTTATATTTTCGAATATTATTTGTTGGTGTGGATAGTCTGTAATTATTTGGTTGCATTTATCAATTTTTTTATAAAAGTAACATAGTTTTCTATTTTGAAATCGATGTCATCAATAATAACACCAAATGATAGCTATTTGTCAGATCAGAGGGATGCTCTTATGCAGCAAATTGCTTATGTTGGACTGACTACAGTAGATGATTTGTGCCGATTCTAGACCTCCTCCCAAGGTCACACACCCCCCACGTGGCCTTGGGGGGTCAATGACCTTAGGGGGGTCAATGACCTTGGGAGGAGTGACCTTGGGAGGAGTGACCTTGGGGTGAATGACCTTGGGAGGAGTGACCTTGAGAGGAGTGACCTTGGGGTGAATGACCTTGATGCGATCTTGGGAGGAGTGACCTCGAGTTGGCGACCTTGAGAGGAGGGTGCCCTTGGGAGTTGCTGTGGCCTTGAGAAGAGCGCGTCCTTGAGGAGGGCTTTCTTTTTTTCTGTGAGCGTGACCTTGTGTTTCCACACCCCTGAAATGGGAGGGGGTGCGACCTTGAACACTGCTTCTGCGTGCGCATGCGCCATTCCCCCACTAGAGTTCAAGATCGCGTTGGTGAGAGTGGGGGAGTTCCTATAAATTGGCGATTCAGTGCTATAGTTGCCACAAGCAGTAGCAGCAGTATAACTAGCAATCAATAAAAATAAATATTGACTCGTAAAGCGTGTGCGTATCCTTGCGTGATAACAAGTGTTATTTTTATGTAAGTAAATTCCTATATTCTATATATTCTTTTGTACTCTCTTTCACGTGTTTAATCTAGAGATGGGTTCACCTAAAATTGATTTGATCGCGATCAATAATCAAATCGCTGAAGGGTATGAATTCACCAAGCAAGTGTTGATATCATCGCTGATCTTGAATAAGCCTTATCTGATCAAGAAAATGACAATATTTGAAACTAGATTTGGTAGATCTGCCACCGTTATATTATTAGATGAAGAAAGTGGGGAAACTGTGAAATGTTGGTTGCCCAAAAGAGTTTCAGATGTGATTGAAGAAAGCGATCTCCATTTGATCAACTCCCGCGGGCTTTATACAATAGCATACCTGGGGCAGAGTGAACCATCATATGCTGGTGCGAAAACGCGAACGCTTATTAGGTTCGGCATAAAAGAAATACCCCTTAGCGAGACTTCGCCTCAGTAATTAATTGAATTATTTTTATGATTAGTTTAGTATTAGTGAAAGGGAGTTTAAAGATTATATGTATATAGTAGTTCTTACATTCTCGCCACCCTCGTCGTCGCATTTACCATTTTTGGTGAGTAGTTTTTTTAAGCTGAGGGTATGAGCTATGTAATATGAAACGTATTTGTTGAATTATCTCCTAAACTCTTTTTTTTGTTTATTTATTTGTAGACTCCAGTACTCAACTTCTAAGGATATGTGGATGCACTATTCTAGCCAGTTTTGGCCAGCTGCTGAAGACATCGAATCAGCAGTCAGCAGACTTAAATGTGAACTCATCGATTTGGAGCGTGATTCACTCCATGCAGCCAACTATGATATGAGCGCATGTTTCAATCAAGAACGAGCTCGAGAGATTTTAGCGGATGCTGATCGATATAAAATCGGTCATTTTCTATGCAGTCGCCTAGAACACGGGAGTATAACTTTGGAGAAGTTTCTTGAAGAAATGGTGAAGGAGGGTTTGGAATGCTTCCTTCATGATTTAGTTGAATTCCTACCAACTATCATCATCGAAAAATACGGTTTGAGGGAAGCTTCAGAAGAAGAAGAAGAAGGTGGAGAAGGCGAAGAAGGGGAAGAAGAAGTTGGGGAAGAACAAGAAGGTGGCGGGGTACAAGGGGGTGTCTAGTATGCTCTTATAGTCTTTAGACTCACTATTTCAATCATTGTACATAATAGGAAAAATAAAACATTATTCAACATTTTACATCTTTTATTATCCGAAAAAAAACTGCTACAAATATATATATCTTAAACTATGGTGGTAGTGATTCATCTGATCATAGCTTCATAATTCTTCGTTCATACACCCATCTGTATGGAGCCATCTAGAGCGCTATATGTCATGACTGCGTCATGTAGAATGAGCGCATACACTCTTGTATTGGCTGGAAATTTTGATTTGCGAGTCTCAAATTCCAATTTGATATCTACTGTTGAGGATTTCATGGCGTCGGCTTGATGGCTGCAATCGATGATAAATAATGGGTTCTTCCTGAATTCTTCTATACCCATCATCGGCTCACTCATATCTTTACCATAGTAACTCTTTTGGAAATTTTCGTAAGCATAATAGGCTATAGCATCCAACTTCCTGTCGAATTCTAAATTCCACCGCTCGTATGGGTATACTTCTGAATTCAAATACACTCGAATATTATTAATGTCAGCATTAATGAATTGGGTGGCATCTTGAGATACATCATCCGTATTAGTAGATTTCTGGAATCCTATGATAATGTATCGCGGTCGCTCGAGGCTGTTGGTAGTTTTGACAGCCCAAATGTCTGAAGATGTTTCACGGATAGTTGGTAACTCATACAAATCCCACATCCTATATGCTATTTTTATCTTCGCAGTGGAACTTTTATTGATGCGATTCAATAGTTTGAGTTTTTGTTTATCTGACGGCATGATATGCCTTATTCTCCATTCAATCTTATCAATTTCTATTTTCGCATTAACTACTCCCATGTAGGAGTTTTTGAATGAGCGAGCAATGATTAGTATCAACTCTTGTTTTATATTCAAGACACCCTTATTATAGTCCTCAGCGAATCCCATCAAGTATTTGAGTGGTAATTTTCCGCTGAATACGTGATTGATTTTGTCTAGGATCGGTTGATTATCATCATCAATTCCCCAACCGAGGGTCTCTAGAAATTTTTTATTCGATTCCCCATAGGAGATCATACATTTCATAGCTGTAGTGATGCCTGGTTTTCGAATCATACACACTTGTTCGCCACCCATCTCATAGCGAATTTCGTCGAAGAGGAATGCTAGAGCATTATTGGATAAATAGCAATCTGCTGTCAAATCATCTGGCATGAATTTTCCTTCGATGTAGATGTAGCTCTCTGCAATATCTAATATCAAATCTTGAAAGTTGACAGCTATTCTTATTTCGTCAGAGTTCTTGAATGATGGTGAACCATATGGTTTGTATGTGTGTTCATGCAGGCTGATTAGGGAATGATCGAAGATTGGTTCATCAAACACTTCCAATTGGAGGCTAGTAGAAGTTGTGGAAACCATCTCTATTTTTTCTGTAGCACTTTCAGTCCGATAGATTTCAAGAAATCAATATCGCTCTCAGATAGGTTATGATGCCGCCTTGTCTGATTGAGACGTCGATTGCGAATGAATCCGCGACCGCGTTTACACTTCTTTTTATTATTTCTGCGCTCATTATGGGGTGTGGGGGTGGATATTCGCTTTGATTGGTTACCGAAGCAGAACCCCATCTTTTCTCTGCTATTTTTCGAGATCAATCTAGTTGTTTCAGTTCAAGCTTCACAATAATCTTCTCTCCTCGGAAATCGACCAAACAATTTTCATCATCCAAAATTCTCAGTGTAATGTTATCGATAGACTGACGTCCGGTCGGGCTGATTGGTAGATATATAATGTTTTTCGGTTCCTTCGACAGCTTATATCCAGGATCCACATTGATGTCGAATTCATACAACGTGTGAACCTCTTCCCCATTCAGGTACGCCCCGCTCGTGATATTGCAATCGATGCGTATTAGGCGAACTTTAATAATTTTCACCGGCTTGGTGGATTTATGTAGAAAGTTGGATGGGTAGAATTTTTTCTCGAAACCCAACACTTCGGCTATGGAATTCTCAACTGACAACATAATTCCATATGAAGATTTCATTTCACACATTAGAGTGTTATTATTAGCTCGAAGATAAAATTCAATATTATTTTTACTCTTTTTACTATCAGAGGAGGGGTTCGAAGATGCTATAGCTTCTTGTATAACTCTATTGATTTCTTCTATTTCATAGGCGCCTGGTGGTATATGAATCATTTTCAAGTTCTCAGAGATGCGACCTTCTTTCTCATCCCAATAACCCAAAGCGTTATTAGTCTCATCTATATTGGCTATGGAATTGTAAGAATAAAAGCCGTGTAATCCCAAACCGTAAGTTCTTCTCGCATCTAGTTCAATTGGTGGGTAAAAATCAGCGCTCAAAACACTATGACCACCCGATATGGTGAATGTTTGCGACATAATGTTGGTGGTGTGTAAAGAAAACGGCGAAAATGGGTAACAAACCTCAATGAACATTCAACAGCTGCAACTTGATCGCTATGCGAGACATTGAAGAATGTTTTTATTTTCGCATTGATAATCATTTATATATAAAAATTTTTTATTACATATTGCCACATCTACATTTTCATTCGACAAAAGCAGCAAAACACTTTTCGTGGTATTGGTCCATCGTTGACATCAACACCGTCTGGTTGATTATCGCATTTCTCGTGATGATGATCCTCACAAAATTGGTATTTCGACACCTCTGGATCGTCTTTCAATCGTTGCGGTAGCTTATCCCATACTAGAGCTATTTCTTGGGAGGCCAATCCAATCAGTACTTCCTTTGGTAGGTCGGCGAGTTCTTTCTCAGTCATTTTTAAGAGAGAGCGTGATTTAGAGTAAGCTAACAACGCATGGGCCATTTCTTTGATGCTTTCTCGATCCATGATGAGCTACTTTTCGTTTGTGTTCTTCTTCGAGAGAAATTTCAAGCACAAATGCCCGCACCAGACTGTGTTGTATTCTTGTTGGCGCTCATAGTTATATACTATTTTGGTAGCTCTAAGCGCCTGCGGCCCTCTATTCAGATATTTCACCAACTCTTTTGGTGGGGGTAAATCGCCATAGCTATCATAATACTCGACTACTTTACCGCTTTTTTTATATGCAACCCAATGTGTGCCATCGCCTTGTTCGCTATCTAAATTCAATATGGCGGATTCTGTACGATATGGGCCGGATGAGGGTAAATTATCCCTCATATATATACCTCGAAAGTTTGGTATTCCTATCTTTTTTATATATCGTGATAGGTCCACATCTGTTAAAGCCCTTCGAGGTAGGCCATCTAGTTTTTTGGAGTTTGGGACTTCAAATAGATACCCAACCCTTTGCGGTATGGTTTCAGATAGACCCCTTTGCCCATTTTACCTAGAGCAATTGCCTCCATATGTGTGTTGTGGCGGTTCGCCTCAGCGAGTTTCTCCTTACTTTCTTTGGCGGAATTGATAGCACGAACAACGCTTGCACTGCCTGCAGCCAAACTACCCAATGCTGATAATCCCGCGAAAATTGGGATTAGTGGGAGAATGCCGCCAACTTTGGGGATTGGTATTATGCGGGGTGTTCGAATATTTCTCCTTCCTCCTGCCATTCTCACGAATTTTTTAGCTGCACCGACGGCCTTTAGAGTTGTTTCACCCAAGTTTCTGGTGAGCGTTCCCCTGTTCCCCATTTGGCGTAGCGCATGTCGAACTTTGTGCACTATTCCCGATCCAAAAGCTATCTTTCTCATGCGTTTGGGCGTGGTCCGCTTCTTCTTCCTTTTCAGCACACTACCGCCGCACCCCATACCAAAGCGCCTTTTTCCCTTCATTATATTTGTTGTTTTCCCCTTACGACAAATACGCCAACTTTTTTTCTTTGTTGAAGTGTATCGCTTGGTGTTCATAATATAAATGAGCTTTGCGACACTCGCAGATCATTATAAAGTACTTGGCAGTCGCATGATGCAGATTGTTCGACAAAATGAGACATTCTTTGTGGAAAATTTTGATGAAAAAGTTGGGTTAGGAAATAGTGCAATTCCACAGCGTAGGCATGGGGATCTATTTCCCAATACAATTCGAAGTTTGATTATTGGTCCATCGAATTGTGGCAAGACGAATGTTATGATATCACTGCTCACCAATCAGAATGGCTTACGATTCGCCAACATATACCTCTATTCAAAATCATTGTATCAACCCAAGTATGAGTATTTACGTAAAGTATTGGAACCGATAAAGGGGTTGGGTTATCACACTTACAGTAATAATGCAGACATAGTTGAACCTGCCGATGCAAAACCTGAGAGTATATTTATATTCGATGATGTTATATGTGAGAAACAGGATGTGATTAGATCTTATTTTTCGATGGGGCGTCATAGGAATGTCGATTGTTTCTATCTTGCGCAAACCTATTCGAGAGTGCCTAAACAACTAATTCGCGATAATGCGAATTTCATAATCATGTTCAAACAGGACGAAATGAATCTTCATCACATATTTTCCGATCATGTATCCCCAGATGTGACATTCAATCAATTTCGGGATATGTGCGCACATAGTTGGACGGATAAATATGGTTTTCTCGTTATCGATAAGGAAAGTGAGATTTGCGAGGGACGCTATAGAAAAGGGTTTGATTGCTTCATATATCCGTGATACCCTGATGTGGTTGAATCATTCGATCGCTGGATGGCAAAATGAGCGCATCTAGCAGTGAAAAAATGGATGAAATATGTCTCAAGCAGAAACTTGTCGAAGCAACTGATGCGGTGAGAAAAAAATTCAAAAGTTTGAAGAGCGCCCACCTCAGCGATCAGACAATGCTTGAGAAGGTATACAAACCGCTAACGAAACCATTGAAAGCTATCTCAGAAGCTGCTGCGGTAGCGATAGCCCCCTCCCAAATATCGGGTCTGAAAGTACCACCTATCCTTAAAATACCGCAGCCTACGCACCATTCTACGCCGAAGCGTAGGAAAACGGTGGGAGATGCTACAGAAATGTTTGATAAACATTTGGAATCTGGAAATTCCAGCAAAAATTCGCAATTGATGCAGAGCGAACTCGATTATGTGACAATGATGGAAACACCACCAACATCATCAACTTCACATATTTCTAGCGATAATACTACCGCTATTGATACAACAACTCTACAAGATCGAGTGCAGCAGCATTTGGATAACTTGAAAACTGGAAAATCTAATTATGATACAGTATATGGTGTTCGTATCGATCCCAAAACGGGTAAATTAAGGATGGGTAATATGGAAATCCGTTTTTTGAATGATCAAATCGAATTATGGCGTGATAATAGAAGGAGTAAGGTATTTCCAGCTTCTTCTGAACTATATGATTTGATTTTTATGAATCAAGCACCTGGATCTATTAGCGATCGAGATAAGCAGATATATACCTCCATTCTGAAGACTACAGGATCCGCATATAAAAATTATGATATTAGAGGAGGTTTGAATGCTGAATCCTCTAACTCGAAAAAGAAATATCGACAAATCATCAAACCTCTTATAGATAGTCCACATTATATGAGGAGTAATCCTCAACGATTTGATATCAAAGGCGGTAAAGGAGTAGTGGAGGCAATACCGCGCAAAAAAGTTCTGAATAGAAAACGGAAAGAATTTGTTTATTGGAATGATGCTGCAGAATTGGTGGAACGTCTTCGATTATTGTGGAGTTCTAAAATGGTTGGTCATACAGGGCATGATAATGAAATAATGTCGATAATAGAGGAATTGCGTGAAGAAGGTATCATACGTTGATTTTTCAAAGTGCGAGCGCCATATGTATATGTGAGTTTGGAAGATTAGTTATTAGTATATGAATGAAAGCCGAAGTAATCGCAGCGGGAAATCTACGAAGTGGAAGATGAAAATAAGCCCAACCAAAAGGGCGATTGCTAATGAATTACACAAACCCGCGAGGCGTAACTTCAAAAGGAGGAGAACGATAATCAAAGGATTTGCTGACCTGTGGCAAATTGATTTGGCTGAAATGCAAATATATGCAGATGAGAATATGGGCTATCGATATATACTATTCGTTATCGATTGCTATTCAAAATATTTATGGGTTGAACCGATAAAAAATAAAACTGGTGTGGAAGTGACAAAAGCTATGGAAAAAGTGCTGAAGCGAGCTGAATATTCTCCAAAAAATATTCAAAGTGATTTAGGCAAAGAATTCTACAATTCACGCTTCGAAAATTTGATGCAGAGATATAAGATCAATCACTATTCAACTTATAGTATAATGAAAGCAGCTATTGTGGAGCGAGTAATTAGAACATTGAAGACTTGGATCTATAGAGAATTCTCCGCCAGAGGTGACTATAAGTGGCTCGACATTCTCGCAAATTTTGCTAACGAGTATAATAATAGAAAACATAGAACAATTGGTATGAAACCTGCTGACGTAACACCTTCAACAATACTTAAAGTATATAGCCACCTGAAAATAGCGCCACCAGCAAAATATAATGTTGGAGATGTTGTCAGAATAAGCAAATTCAAAGGAGTTTTCGAGAAAGGATACTCAGCCAATTTTTCCACAGAATTATTCACCATATCTAAAGTGAATATTACCAATCCGACGACATACAACATCAAAGATGTCAAAGGTCGCCCTATCAAGGGATGCTTTTATGAATTGGAATTGTTGAAAACAGCTGAGCCAAATGCATATCTAGTTGAAAAAGTGTTGAAAACGAAGGGGAATAAGATATTTGTCAAGTGGCTAGGATTTTCTGAAGAGCACAATTCTTGGCTTGATAAATCTGCAATTGTTTGAAGTATTTAATTTTTTTCAATAAATGAGTCTGTTGACATTTTCTATCGTCTATTTCTTTCCTACCCAATTTTCACCCAATAAGAAAAAGTCGCATCAGAATTTAATATATTTTATTATGAAAATTTGCAAATAATATGATGAACACAAACATAAATATATATTCACAACTATATACACCTTTATTTATATTTATAAAAACTTTATTTTCAACTATATACACAATCATCTTTATATACACACATCTTTTACTAATATTTACAATAATTTATTTACATACTTACAACTATATATACATCTTAATTTATATTTACAAAAACTATTTACAATTAGGGCCTTAACTAAAATTTACAAAAAAACTATATACAACTAGGTTTCCTTCCCCAGTAAAACAGCACTCGCGTCGGCATGTCCCCCATAACGAGAAACCTCCGCATCAATTTCGGCTATGCTCTCTTTCTGCATGGCAG
Organism: Chrysomela aeneicollis; assembly: GCA_029955515.1. Taxonomy (NCBI): domain Eukaryota; kingdom Metazoa; phylum Arthropoda; class Insecta; order Coleoptera; family Chrysomelidae; genus Chrysomela; species Chrysomela aeneicollis. The sequence continues at coordinate 26,122,142 of JARUHQ010000005.1, forward strand.
AAATTCGCTGAAGTTCAGCTGCCTGAGCTAAAATCTCAGCCAGCTGAGCTTCAACCTGCGCGTTGTCGTGAAGGGTTCTCGTTTTGCGGTCGCTCATCATTGCCAACCACCGCACCAACTCGTCATTGTATCTCCTTAGTTGGGTAGCAGGCAGTAATGGTCCCGGCGGAATGCTGTTTGACGGGGAAGGCGTTGACGGGGAAGGCGTCGGCGGCGCGGCATCCTCACTCTCCGCCTGTGAAGGCGAAGCCGCACCTCCAGCTGCCGGTGAAGATGGCGGCGACGGCTGCGGCGGCGGCACATCCTCCCCTAGCGGCGAGGGTGACGCAATACCCGCCGGGGATGGTGTCGCAACCTCCGCCTCAGCTGCTGGCGATGGTGGTGGTGGGGATGATGGGGGCGTCGCCGCAACCTCTGCCTCCAGCGCCGGCGATGGTTGTTGGGGAGGTCGCGGGGTGGCATCTCCATGAGGTGGCGCGGCGTCGGCGGAAACAATGATGGTGATGACTTCGTCATCAGGCGGCGGAGTGGCGGCAACTGCAGCCTCATGAACGATGGCATCACCACCATTGTTTTCGCCAACATCCGCGCCCTCAGCAGCAGTAGCACCTTCATCGTCGGAGATGGTGACGATGCTGATGCTTCCAGACTGTTCAATTTCATTGGCATTAGCCACTTCCGGTGCATCACCCACGGCGCCTACTCCACTGGTTCCCTCATCAATGGCGGCGATCGCATCACCGTCCGCATTGGTTCGAGCACTAGCCGGCTTGATCACGTCCACTCTGAGGACGTTGATTGCCGGCTTTCGCTCTTGTTGAGCGGTACGCCGTTCCGCGTACCACTCAGCAATATCACCTCCGCGGTAGGGGTTTGCCTTGCCACTATTATTGAGGAACTTGCGGAGTATCATTGAAGAAGAGGAAGATTTGCCCTTCTTGCTAGGGCCGGCCTTAGAAGGCCCCGCAACCGCCTTCGGGCTAATCTTCCTCTTCTTCGAAGGTGCCTTGGGCGACGCTTTCGAAGACGTCGATGCCCTCGATGATAACGCCCTCTTTCCACCAACACGGCTACCAAAGATCTTTTTCTTTGGTTGCGGTGGTGGTGCAAAATCATCCTCGCTATCATCGAGAAAGATATGTTGAAGGGGGTTAGCAACCTTCCTTTTTGACGAGGACATGCTTTTCCCCCCAACAGATCCCGATGATTTCGCGCCACAAACCTTCATTTTCTTGGTTTGTGGCGCGAAATCATCAGCATTGTCATCTTCGGGCAGGCTTTCAACCAACATTGACGCTTTGTCTGAAAGCGCCATATCCTCCTCACTCTCCGACGATGAAGATGATTCACTCACCCTGCGACAGCTCATCTTAGCCCCCTTGGAAGATGCCCCTTGCGACATCGCCGGCCTCTTCTTACCCCGGGTGCCAGCCGCACCCACGGAATCGTCGCCGCGCATGCTGTCCCACGTGTCAGTGAGAAGAGCTCTAAGATCAATATCATCTTCGGGAACATCAAATGCGTCCATGGAGATGTTCTCGAAAAATGATGAATTGATGCCTGAAAAAATTTCGAGAAAAATATTAGGATGGTGTTACAAGAAAAAGAGTTGAAAATAACATACTTAATTGCTGGAGCTCCTCAGAATTGTCGGGAGCGGCAGAGGATCCAGCGGCGGCGGAGTTGTTGAAGGCCATCTCGTATTCCTATAACAATGAAAACATGTTAAGTCGTGTATTGCATTTTATAGAGAAATTATGAAATTATCGCAAAGAAAAATATTATAAGTTATAGGTTATTATAGCACTTAGCAAAACTCGACTATATCACAATGAGAATGAAGTATGTTATAGAACTCGAAAATTTATATTTCACTATATGCACTCACAAGGAAATACTTACAATTGGTTCAGAAGTAATACTCCAAAAAAATTTGCCGGTGGTGTGGTAGCTCGAGAGGAGGGCAAGCAACGGTGTCTTCTAGACCGGGTCCAAAAAACACTTGAAGATTCTACAACTTGGAAAAAGATTCAATATTAGTATAATGAAAAAAAACAAGAGTAAGAGTTTTCCACTTCGGAAAAATAATTCGACATTGAAGCAATGAGGAAAAACATTCAGAGTTGGAGAAATAGAAATAATCTGATATTATCACAAGGAGAAAAAAAATGTTCAAAAGTCCCAGCTTCTATCACTTTGAAAATGATTCGATATCAATGCAATGAGAAAACATTCAGAGTCAAAGAAATAGAAATAATCTAATGTTATCACAATGAGAAAAATGTACAAGTCCTACATTCACCCCTTAGAATATAATTCGATATCACAAGTACAAAAATATGAAGATGTATACAAATTCACTATACACACTTCAAAGGTAATACTCACAGTTGGTCTAGGAGCGTCTAGTCTGAGTAGCCCAACAGGAAGGCAGCGAACAGAATGAGTTCAAGATGAAAACACTCGAAGATTCTATCACTTGGAAAAAGATTCAATATTAGTATAATGCAAAAAAAACAAGAGTAAGAGTTTTCCACTTTGGAAAAATAATTCGACATTGGAGCAGTGAGGAAAAACATTCAGAGTCGGACAAATAGAAATAATCTAATATTATCACAACGAGAAAAATGTTAAAGTCCCAGCTTCTTTCACTTTGAAAATGATTCGATATTAATGCAATGAGAAAACATTCAGAGTCGAAGAAATAGAAATAATCTAATGTTATCACAATGAGAAAAATATACAAGTCCTACATTCACCACTCAGAATATAACACAAAATCACAAGTACAAAAATTTAGAGATATATACAAATTCACTATACACAACCAAAAGGTAATACTCACAATTGATCTAGCGGCGTCTAGTAGGCAGGTCTAGTCGAAGAGGAAGGCGGGCAGCAGAATTAGTTGAAGATGGTAACGGTTTGCAGATTCTATCACTTGGAAAAAGATTCAATATTAGTATAATGCAAAAAAAACAAGAGTAAGAGTTTTCCGCTTTGAAAAATAATTCGAAATTGGAGCAATGTGGAACAAACATTCAGAGTCGGGCAAATAGAAATAATCTAATATTATCACAACGAGAAAAAAATGTTCAATCCCCAACTTCTTTCACTTTGAAAATGATTCGATATTAATGCAATGAGAAAAATATTCAGAGTCAAAGAAACAGAAATAATCTGATGTTATCACAACGAGAGAAATCTACAAGTCCCAGATTCACCACTTAGAATATAATACAAAATCATAAGTACAAAAATATGGGGATATATACAAATTCACTATACACAATCAAAAGGTAATACTCACAATTGATCTAGCAGCGTCTAGTAGGCAGGTCTAGTCGAAGAGGAAGGCAGGCAGCAGAATGATAAATTCGAGTGGGCGCTTCGCTTTTGTACTCTTTCCTCCCTCCTAGCTGAGAGTGGGAGTGACTGATGGCGGGTGACAGATGATGATGGCGCTACTGATGGCGGATGACAGCTGACACGGAACACCTCAACGACCAACTACGGGCACGGAACACTTCGCGATAGTTTGGTATGGCAAATAATAGCGATTGTGATAGATGGCGCCCCTGTTTCAAGGTCATTAGCCTTAATAGCAGGTGGCGCTACTGATGGCAAGTGGCGCTACTGATGGCGAGTGACGCTACTGATATCGGGTGATAGCTGGCAGATGACAATTGACAGGGCGACTGTCACGGCGGCCATCTTAGTCGGAAAGAGTATTGAAAAGCGGAGGTCATAGCGGTTTCAACTCCTGAGTCGACCACTAGTTTGAGAAGAACTCCTCAATTATTCTTCAGTCAATATGTATCCGAGTGCCTGGGATAACAAGCCAATTATTGCAGTGAGGCCGCTTATCGCGAATGGGGCGATATGCTGCCACAATTGCGGGGACGCCTTCGTGCCAGGAGACCTTAATCCCAGCACGGGAATGTGCCAGCGTTGCTCGTTGGCGAATACGACAAGAACGGGGCCCCCATCTCCTGTACCAGCGCAGTCACCAAGTTCCGGAGCCCGATGCGATAGGTGCTGTAAAAAGCTGAGGAATTCCAACTTTGGAATCTGCCGCCCAACATGCCGGGAATGCAGCATGGGTAGAAGGCTGCACTTCCATAGATGTAGAAGCTGCCGGCAATATCGGAATGATTGCTGGCAAGGGATTTGCAGAGGTTGCAATTTCAGCAAGAAATTCTTTTGCGAGGTGGTGGGCCACTTTTATAGGGGGCCCTCCGAACATTTGGACAAGTGTTGGTGCCTACCCCTCGAAGAGAGACTTCGAAGAAGGGCTAGGGATTTGGAGGTGCCGGCTCCAACATTTAGATACTATAGGGGTGATATTGAAGGAGACTATTGAATTAGTGTATATATATATTTGATTATTTATTTTTCTATTTATAAGTTTTTATTTTGTATATATTTATAGTTCATAAGATTTTATTTAGTATATTTGAAATTTGAGGGTATATATATATATATATATATATATTTATGTAAGAGTGTACAATGAATAAATGAAAAAAACTAAATTATCGATTTTATTTTATATACAAGAGTTTCAAAAATTATATCGCCCAGTATTAAATACAATATTTTCAATATTTTCAATATTTTCACATATAACATTAATATAACTGAGAAAACTATGGTGCTCCCCGGGGGGGGGGGGGGGGGGGGGGTGCTGATCGAATTCCACCTTGACACAAATTTTTTGATACCTCGGCAAGGATTTTGGATTTCATGGGGGGGGGGGGTGCTGATCGAATCCCACCTTGACACAGATCTTAGGGGTGGTGCTCCAAGGGGGGGGCGGAGTTTTGGGGGGGGCGGGGGTGGTGGGGGGGGGGGTGGGCGTAGCCAATTTGAGACCCTCCCACTTGTTGAGGCCCAGCCCTTTGGCTTCTCCCATTGGTCGTTACGCTCGGACCTCATTACACTAGCCCACTTCTTGTTAACGCCCACCACTTTGGTTTCTAATATTCGCCCTACTTCTCAGACATCATTTAAACTCCGTCTAACATGGTTCGCGCGTTGGAGTATCAATGCCCAGTTACATCAAGGCGTTATTGCTGCCGCAGAAAGTGTTTCTATCTATTCGAATACAACGATGTCGTAGATGGGCTTGCATGCAGGAAATGTATGCATTATTGTTATTGCGTGTGCGACTGTGATTCACATAAATATGGGATTTTCACTTCTTTTGTGAGAACAGTTAGGCATCTACGAGAGAAATTGAAACGGTAGACACTTGAGGACCACTTCTTACTTATTAATGGTGTATTCATATCATGACAAACAATTTGTATTATGAAAAAATTTATTGAAATATATAATATAAAAAACGATATATATTTGTTTACTTCACTTTCGGCTTCAACCTTTTAGCCGTGTAAGGCGGCACTCTCGACTTCTTCTTCCTACGTAGCTCCCTTCTTGTGATAACGGGAGATAAAATGATGGTTTCATCAGAGTCTGATCCAGGGTCGAGTTCTGGAATCTCCACAGCCATTATCTCCCGCATTGCTTCATCGGCCCGCCGCTCGTCTAAAAACTCCTGTAGGATCTCATCGGCCCGCCGCTCGTCCAAGTGTCTCTGCACCATTTCGTCGATCTCCACCGGGTTGGTGCGTTGTCTCTCCCGTATGGCGGCCACCATTTGTCTCATGGACATATTTCGATATTGTCCAGACATAATTGAATGCTCACTTGTAGATGCTTCTATAACAATTCAATGACTACTGCTCGACTCAGGAGTTGAAATTGCTATGGTTAAAATTGCTACCTCCTCCGCTTTTCAATGCTCTTTCCGCCTAAGATGGCCGCCGTGACAGCTGCCCTGCCAATTGTCACCTGTCACGTCAGTTATCACCAATCATGTCAACTGTCAATTAGGAAGTGTTCTGTACCCGTAGTTGGTTGTATTTGGGATGCATGAATTTTGACAGAAGTGAAGCGCCATCTACCGTACCAACTATAATTTACCAACTACCATCTCCCATACCGGATGTCACCAATCATACCAACTGTCGCGTCAGACATTCTCTACTTCACCCATAAGGAAATTGGCGTGGAAGGTGTCAGGTAAAATAATCTCGAATGACAATATATATATATTTATTTATTTACATCATTAGTACAATATGTTGGAATATAAATGTTTCATCACCATTTCAGATGTTGAGAGACCCAACTCCATACTGCGTGCGATTGCCTCAAGCTACAATTAACCCTTGCAGATAGCGTATGATTCATACATAGAGCAGCTTCTTTTTCGAATACTGGTACAGGGTTTTGAAGACACATATCATGCTGATATTTTTCAATATTCACAATGTATGGCTTATAGGCCAATTGTTCTACATACTGTTGTAAAATCTCAAACTTTTGATGCCCCTTCACATAAACTATACTAGCGCTCGCAATAGGCTCAAGCACCTCACCCATCAGTTGATCATAGTCGATGAGCCCACTCGAGTATCTTATACCGTGGATGTTTCGTTCCACATAGGTTACTTGCTTTTTTTCACTCCGAGTTAAACTGTTATAGGGCTTAGGTGGTTTCAATATGTAATGATTAGTTTTCTCCCCATCTGTGATAGATATTTCTTTGGGGTGGAATACACTATTATCACCAAGCACGAAACCTTGCATGTCAACAGCGAGTAGTTTCATGGTGGCCGCCTTTCGTACAACTGACTCTAACACACCTTTGCGGTGAAGAATATCAAGAATGGCTGAGGGGTGGGGGGATTATAGCCTACTGCGCAATAATATTACAATAAATGTTTCGAGTATAGAAAAATATTATTACTTCAAAAATGGTAAATATAAACTTCACTACATATATTGCAACAAATAGGAGCAACACCTACCGCAATTGTTTCATGAAGTTTTCGATTACATAACTTCAAAAATGGTAAATATAAACTTTGCTGCGTACATTGCAACAAATAGGAGCAACACCTGCCACAATTGTTTCGTGAAGTGTTCGATTACATAATGTACATAAGAATGACCGAGGGACATTCATAAATTTATTTCGCCCAAGTGCTTTCTCGCTGCATTCGACGTCATCGTATCCTTCATCCGTGAAATTGTCTATGCCTTGCTGCCCAACAGCGTTTTTGGAAGGCTGCAACAAGAAAATATACATTTATAATATGGAAATGATTCCCAAAATCGAGAATATTATCGAATAAAAAATATACTCACAGCTTTCCCCTTTTCTTTATCATGCTCCTGAATTGAAAGTTTCGCAAGCGTCTCGCTGACCTCGGTAGTCATCTCAACTGCTGTTGCCAATATCGCAGCTAGTCACCAACTCGGAGGAATGGAAATATCTTATACCCCTTATAGGGCATGTAGCAAACAATCCTCCCCTCCCCCTACCCCCTCTCCCGGTATAGAGCTCACTGCTGAGGTTCTAATTGCTCCATCAACATTTCAATTAGCGAGTCTAATCTTTTGGACCGTTCATTATCCTCCCCCTGATCATTCTGCGACAAGTCGCTTATTGCCTGATGTAGCCAAATTGAATTTTGCTCTGGACTAAATCGATAAAAATCGATATCATTATGACCCCAAGGAAGAGTTCTGACAGTATTGGGAATAATAAACCGCTTATCGTCGTGATATGAAAGAGCAACTTTGTTTCTCATCTCCGTGAAGATGTCATGCTTATAGCTACGAAAAGTATTCATCTTGCGAAATATCAAACCACCTTTCTCAACGATGTCTTTATAACTATCTAGAGATAGTTCGTTTCTTATAACAGCCCTGGAAACACCTTTCGCTTTTTTCACCTCGCTAGTCGTTGATTTGACGCAATAAGCTTTGGCGCCAGTACCATAAAAACTAATTAAGGGGTTGTTTGGGAATTCATCTTTCATTTTGCCGACGATCGATTCTGTGCGAGGCATGTTGAAGTTATTTTTTACAGGATAATTAGACGTGTCGAAATATTCTATGTTTTCTTTCATAAAATCATAGAAATTTTCGCTATCAATTTTCAAGATGAGGGAATCAGTATCGGTATACAATAATGATGAGGATGTTCCAGGAAAATTTTTCTTGATACAATCATATAAGAAATCATAGATTACAATTTTCGACACATCTAATATGCTGAAGCCCACATAGAGCGGTTTATCATAATGCACGCTAACCCTACCCATGTGAATTGCAACGAAATTTTCATGAAATATCGTGCAAGTCTTATAATTGGGAAGGGTCGTTAATGCATTAGCACCCTTCCGCTTCCCGATACTCTCCCAATGGGTCACAAGTTTGATATCGGTCCTTCTATCGACATTTTCCATAGTTTTACCATACACACAGTTGACCATCTTTTTAAATAATCCATTATCGGCTTTGTTCGTACTTTTATTGCGCATCTCAGTATTGAGGTCTACATATTTCTTCAACCAGCGAGATTGATTGAATTTAAGAACTCTATGTATTCGCGTCAAGATTAAACCATTTCTAATCGCCTGTTTCAAATTTCGATAATGGATTATATAATTTAACTTATTCGATAAATTCGGAATCAGTTTCTTATGAGCGGATTTTGAACCTGGCGGGCTGATGGTTTCCACAAGAAAAGGTAAATCCGAGTGTGCATCATGTAAATTTTCAGGGTAGTGAATATCTACTTCGAGAACATACCCGAACGGATCATCATCTGCAACATTCGAGATATCCAAATTTGAGATTTCAACATCAGTTAACCATGTGAAACCAGATGTAGGTAGTGGTTGCGACATACTATGACCATACAAGTTGGTCGCATCCAAATACATTATAAACGACGATGGATCATCAGGGTTGAAATTTGGGAGGAATTTATTATTAGCTACATGGCTTCTCATACTACACTGGCTGACACCGCCTCTTATTCCCTTCTTAAAGAAATTCACCATGTCGATGTCAGTTAAGAGTTCCAATTCCACTTTTGTGTAGCGCAACATAGCATCCCACGATAGACCAGGGGCTGTATAATATTGACATGGGTCCAACTTGTATGTCTTCAAACTAACCTTCCGAAAATTTTCAAAAACATCGCATAATAACAAAACATCCGATTTCAGATATACGTCTGAATAATCCCCAAGCGTTTTACATTTGAATATCTTCCAAATACGCTCAGCTCTACGATAATCCTCATTCGAAATGTGTTCATTCGATAAATTATCGAAAAAGTCATTTTGAGAAGGTAAACCTTTATGCTCCAATTTATCGATAGATGTAATAAAACTATACGGAAATACGCCTTTTCGCGTCATTAGCTTAAATTGTTCGCGATCTTGAAATGCTCTCGCTGTCTCAACACACTGTTCCGTAGTCAGATTTTCAGCTAGAGAATGCAGCGGATCAGAAAGAAATTTATAGCTATCTAAAAAGCGCAACTTCATGAACATTTTATGATTTTTCCCATCTTTTCCCAAGTACTCATCAACAAAAACATGTTTCGTGAATGAAACATACTTTTCCTTAGTTTGAGCGATACAATCCACCCTCTCTTCATGCTCGAACAATTGTTTGATGAAGAGGTGGCTATCATACCCGCTCATATTATGGAAAAAGATGGGGATGAAGTTAGGTAGCTTGAAATTCAAATTACATTTAGAATGTGCAGCGCCATCTCTCTTTTTACCAGTCAGGTGACAATGGTCTCTAACTTTAACATCTGTGGAATCAAGTGGCTTATCACAAATGTTGCAAATTGTAGCGGTAGCGAAATCAAGCTTCTCTGCAGCACTCAATTTAGCCATAGGAACAACACATTTCAAATGCATATTATATATAGCCTTAACATTATCGACTAAACTGGAGACAAACTTTTTTGCTACACCTTTTCCTCGGAATGAAACAAATTTAGTGAGGGAATCATCGTAGGAGCATTTGATGAGATATGCAAATGAATGCGGCTCGTGAGCGAATGTTTTATTAGTATACGACCCCGTAGGATCTGGTTCACAAGTTTGGATGGGTTTCAGAACAGATTCAAAATCCGCATATATAACGAATGGTACTTTCATCTGTTTCTCAAAACTTTGGAATTTTAAAATATTCCCGGGAGCGCTATTTCCGAATTTATCAACCTTGATTTCTGGAGATGGAACCGTAGTGTATGTATGATTGCAATCATTCAACTTATGACGTAGCAACTTCGACTCATCGGAGAAACATATCAGACACCCATCGCAAAAGAAATTCCTATGCCCTCTGGCATTTAATTGACTTGACACTAATCGCGATAAATTTTTTATCCAGCAATAATGCCCCTTATCGGAATCGTCCGAGATATAAAGTAAGTTTACATGCCTACCCAACCTATTCTTAGCATAATGAAGCGGCCCAATAACCCTATATTTCATTTTTTGATCATCGAATACGCTCTCTAACCCATAAACATTGATGGAGCAATCATTTTGATTTTCGAACTTTGGAATATCACTTACTTTCATAGGAAACTCTATACCAACCAGATTCAATACTGTAGAAAAGTGTGGGTAGGAAGATGTTTCGGTATTCCTTATCCTCGCAGGATACAAAGCTGATGTAACTGCCCAGGCGAAACAATGCTCATCCTGATTAATAATGTTTACCACCGCTTTCTTGTTCGCAATATAGGTGGGCAGCTTTATGTAAGACCCGCCTCTTAATGGACTATATTTATTAATATTTATTTCTAGAAACAAAATCTCTTCTAAAGCCCAACCTGTAATATCAAAGTAAAAAAAAGAAATAAGCAAACTTAGTCGACATCTGATTTTTTCAAACAACTCACCAGAATCACGTTCCTCGAATTCGATAGCTAGATTCGAAAGACAATCCCGAAATGCGTCAACGATATCTTCCAAATCTGGCGATGAAGCAATTATGCGATTCGGAGCCATGAAAGATTTCACATCTCTCACATCTCGGGTTTCAATGACATATCTACCAAAAACTTCCATGTTCACTTTAATCGAGTGATGAATCAGTAGCATATTATCTAATAGAGATATAATTGTAGCTCTATTCTCATTGAAGAACGCATTGTAATCTAAAATGTTCGTTCTACACTCTAACCTATAGCTAATAATGCGGCATTTGAACGCGCTCTCGATCGCATATACGCCATCTCTGTAGTGCATGCACGCATTAGAGCGATGCTCCAAGGTTCTCTTATGAGCACCCATCCTATCTGATGGAACATCTTTAGCGCAGGGCACACATCTTTGCATACTTCTAGATGTCGATGGCGCTGGCGGATTCGAAATATCCAATCGAGCCCTTTTTGCACTAGGCTCGCCCAAATCACTCAAATCACCAACACATGAAATTCTTTGATGGCGGCGTAAATTATCACTACGCGTAAATGTTTGGAAACAAGCACTGCAGGTCAACATGATGATGATGAATAAAAAACGCTTTTATCACTCACGAACAAACAACAAATGCTGATTAATATGTGATTCCCAATAAACTGTGCTCCGCTCTGCGCACCCTTGAATTTATAGAAGTACCGCCTCCCCCACTCTCACCAACGCGATCTTGAACTCTCGCGGGAGAATGGCGCATGCGCACGCAGCAGCAGTGTTCAAGGTCGCACCCCCTCCCATTTCAGGGGTGTGGAAACACAAGGTCACGCTCACAGAAAAAAAGAAAGCCCTCCTCAAGGACGCGCTCCTCTCAAGGCCACACCAACTCCCAAGGGCACCCTCCTCTCAAGGTCGCCAACTCGAGGTCACTCCTCCCAAGATCACATCGGGGTCATTCACCCCAAGGTCACTCCTCTCAAGGTCACTCCTCCCAAGGTCATTCACCCCAAGGTCACTCCTCCCAAGGTCACTCCTCCCGAGGTCATTGACCCCCCTAAGGTCATTGACCCCCCAAGGCCACGTGGGGGGTGTGTGACCTTGGGAGGAGGTCTAGAATCGGCACAAATCATCTACTGACTACTGTGTACACATGTCATCATAGAGGAAAACAGCAATGTACTGTGGAAAATTTACTGAAAAAATCGATTGGCATGGAATCTCCATGGAATTTTATGAAAAATGGAATATGCCAAACTGTATTGGTGCCCTTGATGGAAAGCATATTCAGATACAAAATACAAAACATGCTGGAACAGGATACTTCTCCTACAAGAAGACTTTCAAGCATAGTATTGATCTGGCTATCTGTGATGCATCTCATAAATTCATCTTCATTGATGTAGGCTGTCCAGGATCAAATCATGATGGAAATGTATTCCGTAATTCAATTTTCCATTTCTACCTGCAGTTTTCTAAGATAGGTATATTTGGCCAATTTTTTTCCAGGCAGTTTTCCTGGCGAGTTTATTTCAGAATAACTACTTTTTTATCATAAATATGCCTGAATTCTTCAACTTGTTGAATTAATAGAGCATATCGTCCATGACACAAATAATATTTGATTAAAATTGAAGAAAATTCTAACAAAAACAATAATAATAGATATAGGTTAGAACTTGCCAACGTCAAAATTATTTGTTCCATGTCAATTATTCCTAAATCTTAAGTTTTTTTATAACAGAATGAACTGATCAGCTCTTAAGTCTTAAATGTTAGGTGATAAATCTTAAATGTTAAAAGTTTTTATAAAGTCACCCGATCCTCCAGCAGTGGCCATCATAAACGCACGTAAGAAAACCATACCATTGAGGGCCCCTCTCGCTCTCTTCCGCTGCCCTCTCTCATCAGGCAGGCCCTCTTCTGCCATTGGCCAACCGCCGTCCCGGCTCCCGGCATCTCTCCTCCGGGACCCCGGAGCACTCCGGGAGCACTAGTGGGGGGAGAAATGTCCTGCGTCTAGTTCCTCGACCGTGGACATCGTTTCCACAGTGCACGGTGCTTCCTCTCTGCGGCAAGTCCAGTCGAAACGCGCGTCCGTGCCAGCAGTTTCAGTTGTCTGTCAGCTGTCGTTACATAAATATGCCCGGCAGATCATAGGCGATCCTGCGTCGTCGTAATTTTTTTTTTATTTCTCCCTTGCGCGGGTGGTGAGTGACATGATGATGATGTGGAGGTGCTTGGTGGCAGCCTTCTTCGTGGTGGTTGGTGTCTGGGGCAGGAGCAACAGCCCCTTGATGGACGAGGAGCAGACCAGGCCGAGGAACAAGGCGGCAGGTATTTGAGTTTTTTTATTTTTTTCTTGGGGGAAATTCGGCATGTCGTTCGTTGGAAAGACAACGTGATGTCGGGTTCGTAAAGTGAATTCTAATTGGGTTGAACGAATGGAAGAAAAGTAGTAATAACTCGACTGATGTTGCATTTTTCTATCCCCATTTTCTATCGCCGGGCTTTGATTCAAGTGTTCTATCGCATCTTTCAGTGTATGTCATTTCTGTTTCAATTTTCCACATGTCACGACTGAATTTTTCAATCCTACTTTTATTTTCGGTCGTTTCTATCACAAAATTTCATATATCTGAAGTTTCCTCGGAAGTTCCATTGCAACTTTCATCGCTTCTTGTCGTTTCTATTGCGATTTTCCACTATTTTCGAAGTTGAATGTTCTATTTAAATTTTCTACTGAGGTCTCAATTTCTTGTGTTCTATTGCGACTTTCAGTTTTTTTTTCCACTCCAATTTGTCACATGTCATGAATACATTTTCCAATTCTACTTTTAGTTTTGGTCGTCTGAATTCTATTGCAACTTTCAGCGGTTCATGTCGTTTTATTGCGATTTTCCACAATTCTCAAAGTTGAATGTTGTATGTTCCAATTTCATACAGGTCTCAAATCAAAATGTTATGTTGCAATTGCAAACTTCTATTCCATCATTGATTCTTCAATTTCTTTTTGACGATATTCACGATATAAATTCTTGATTGGATTTTCTCAGTAAAAAGATACTGAAATGAAGTCATCACTCCAAATCGAATTCATCCGAATTTTTCCAATGTATTCTTTAGATAACATCATGTACCTACCTATATGTTTTCTTCTTTAGATGCTATAGGAACTGCATACGATCATATAGTTCTGATACAAATACGAATGCGGAAATCAATAATTTTATTATACAGACACCAAAACCATTCGAATGGCGAAATTTTTCAAGTCTCAAATATCGATATGACTTTTCGTTTTTTCATAAATGCAACTGATCATTAGATTTTTAGGTGGAAACTACCATCAGGTAACATTTTTATTGAAATTGTGAAAATATTATTTGATTGATACAAGCATCGAAATTATCTCATCTACGAAGTCAACAGAATATTCTCGATAAAAATATGATATCGTGATTTGTCCAATCAATTTTGAAATTAAAAAATCATATCTCATGGATTGCTCTATCTGTACCAAGTGCCAGTGAACTTCAATTCATCTCACTTGGGTGTGAAATTCATTTTTTATGACGTAGGACACAGAACTAACATTGATTCTCATGAGTAATAATAATAATAAACGTCCTCTATCTCGAAAACGGTAAATGAAACTAAGTTTCAATCAGACAAAATTTGCCATTTTAGGGAACAATGAAACGATTTGCTATACATCGAAAATTTCACGATATCATTCATATATATTCTACATAGCTACTTGGTGGGGATGAGCGTTTTAAACATTCAGTTTTTCATCATTTTTCGGTAAATTTATTTACCTTGTATTCAGTCGATTATCTTGAATATAGTAGTGGGACCAATAAACGATACTTTGTTTCCATATCTTCAAAGTAATTGATGCAGCTCTTAATATGACTTTAAAAAAAGCTACTAATGAATCTTAATATCGCAAGAGCGATATGGACTGTTTTATCAAGTAAAAATTGCACACTCGGACAATAAATAAATATAGGTGAATAGGTTCTACTTGTGGAGACTAACTACATAGTGATCAATGCAATGGCCTTCACCGACGTGTTTGTTTGTGGGAAAGTTTCTACTTCAATTTCTTTTTCTCGAGGAATTTCACTCAGAATTTCAAATGTTCTACATGAGCATCCCTTGGGACTGCAAAGTTGTTATTTCAATTATAAATTCAACATTGATCGATGCGTATTTTTAATTTGCTGAATATCTATAAACAATCGAAACTTTTTTTTTTTGACCATCAAGATTTATTGAAGGAAGGAAAGAATATGCTCCAATAGACACTTTATTTATTTTTAGTAGAATGCAGAACAAGAATAATAGAATTGTAATAATTGACTCAGATAATCCTTGAAACACCAATGATAATGGTATAATTGAAGGTATCATATTACGTAAACACATTTTCGTTCTGTTTCTATAGACGATTGATTTCCAGGGTTCAATGAAATTTGAATGGTTGGTAGGTACTGGTGAGTAAAATAGAACACGATTTATTCAATAGTATAGGTACAGAGTGAGCCAAGGAGTGAGCAGTTATACACATGAATTCCAATCCAAGTTCACCATTTTAACGATAGAAATAAACAGGAACTGATTATACTTCTACACTACAAAATAGAACACTCTGTATGGCCTGATTCTTCTGAATGAAAAATTTCAATGCCTTCTGAATATACGAGTATGTAACAACCAAGAAATCGCAGATATCTCGGTAATAAACATATTAATTGTTTACATGTTAGAAACGATTCGCAGTCTCTAATTTGTTAATGAATCTCACCGAATAAAATCTACCGGCGTTTTCACAAGTACAATATTTATAATTGGTCACCTTTGACTTCCATTATTAACATGCCCAATTAATATAGATATCGAATTTTATAATAACTACATTCCTGGCCTGGCCATATATTATAATGTAAAGTATGTTTCTCATTATAATTCCATTTTGCAAGAATTATACTTTCTGTACTCCGTCAGTAATAGTTCAGTATAAATAGAACCATATAGTTATTTCCTCACATAAATGATATGAAATTTGTTTGTAAAATACATTGAAAATTGTTTTGATTTGTTTCACAATCATATTATAATTATTATGTATGGTAATCAAATTATTACGATCTTGTCATAAGTCATTGCACATCAGATATATAGATACCTACCTACTTAAAGAGATTGATTCCTTCCGATTATCTTGTAGCTTCAGTACCAAACTGTGCATTCACCAAATTTTTAAAAATGAACAACAAACATTCCTCCGTCACAAAGTTATACCGAGGGTTATAACAATTTGCATGTTGCAGCGAATTTCATCTTTGACGTTTCTTGACCACTACACCCTACGAAATATACGGGGTGATCATTCGATGGCATGCCTTCCATAATAGTAGTATTTTAACTTTTTATCTCAGAATTCCTACATCGTCGTTTTCGGAAGAAGTGATTTGGGTTGGTTTGGTGGAAACTAGATCAAAATAAAGATCAATAGACGCGGAAAAAATTATGAATCTGGGACAGCCTATGCGAGATTCGATATTTTTAAAAGCGATATGACTAAAAAAACACAAGAGAGGTGAAAAAAATCAAGATGATTTGGTATCTATAACATTAGCAAACCGGTCAAAGTGCAACTAATCAGTCCATAATAATATGTACAGGGTGGCTGGAATTCGAGCCTCATCATTGGGATCTCGTACACCGTAAGAGATACATCAGGGTTGGTAATATTATGGAAAAGTTGCGAAACTTGATGCCTAACAAAATGCTGTTTTGATACTTGGAAAATTCTGAATACTTTCGGAGATATCCGAAAAAAATTGAAATTTCATAAAAACGTTTTTATTTTTTTTCGGCGTCATTTGAAGAAATTAATTTATATGGATAAATCTTTATCATGGTCACTTTTTCTTTCCTACAAGAAAGCGTTTACAAATTTGGAATCCGACCATTCGTCTTCGAGAAACCATCATCATCAAGTTATTTTTTTTAAATACGGGCCTGGATTTCTTATTTTATTTTTTGTTACCTTTGGAGAGCCCAAAAACTATGAGCTACAACAAATTTTTATTTTCAAATGTTTCTATGAAATAAAAAGTGACAGTTTCTCTATTTTTTCAAATATTCAATCGGAAACTATTTTTGAACCATTATTATTCATCAGTAATATAACTAAGGAACGCTAATCAGCAACTGGCAAGATTTCAATGAAAACCCTCACCCCTCCACTGCCTAATTATTACGTGCTGAACTTCTGGTAAAATGATATCTATAATACTCGGTCAATTGATAAAAACTATGCCTAAATTGTGGAATGAACAAAATTGAATTCTGAAGTAAATGCTCATATACTCGAGATATAAGAAGGAAATTTGTACAGGGTGATATATTTGATATAAATGTTTCTTCAATCGATTAATATCGCACAAGTCTATATTAGATAACACCGTAACGATAACACCTAATAAATCTCGAAATAACCTAACCAAAAATAGCTACGAAAAAATATGAAAATAATTTATTTTTCTTGTGAAAAATTATACGTGATACTTCATTGTCCACCCTGTGTGACTGTCTTAACTCACTGTAATATCGGCCACTATCCTTGCCCATTCATAAAATTTCGTGTGAAGGTGAAAAGGTGCAAAAACCATTATAGTTCGATGTCCCTTCCCCGTTTATGGTTTTCCTGGAAATTTTTTCGCTCACCATAGCCTACCGGATCGTCAACAGAGACGCTCAGTCTGGGACAGACGAGAGTCGTTCGAAATGTGAGACTTTGACTCGCATTAAAAAATTACAGCTGGCAAAAGTGCAAAAAGCATATGACGGCAGAGTAATTGTTTTTCGAATTATGTAATTTCGAAGGGAAATGAGCGAGTCGGTTGTCGTGTCATTGCCATAATTAAACTTCCATAGGCGTAGAAATAACTTGACTTATGATTATTTATTTTTTATTTTCTCGACTTCTTTTCTTTTATTTAGATTTTTTCTATTTTCATCAACTCATTCCTAGAAATAGGACAAATTGCCATTTTTAACACGTTTTTGATTATTTCCCAACGTTCTGTCAAACAAAAAACAAAGAAAAACCTCCACGAGAACCATGCCGTCCCTGTAACTTTTGAGTCCTTGGAGCTAGAATTTTAAAATTCATATAACATCTTATTTCGCTTCATCTGATATAATGTTGCTCTTCGAGTTACTTCCGGTTTCACCGGATATGACCTTATCTTTCGATTTTCAAATGGAACACCCTGTATGTTTTCACATTTTCTGACTCAAATCATTTCACATACAGCAGAACAATATTCGAGTGAAACTTTCATGAGCGTAAAAAAGTTCATTCAAATAGGATATCAAAATGATGTCAGTGAAATAAGACCTTATATGAACCCACCAAATTTCAAAAGTCTAACTCAAACGACTCAAAAGTTGAAGGGGCGGGCCATATAAAACTTCTATATATTTTAAGTGGAAAACAAGTCACTCCAAAAAAGTCGAAGATTATCTATAATAATATTGAATCTCACCTATATCATCAGTAGACAAACTAAAAAGAAACAGTGCCCAGTCTTTCAAGATGTTGTGGAACAATTCAAAATAATAGTAAATAATTTTGACAAAACTGAATAGAACATAACCTCATCATTTTTTGAATATACCTTTCCGAATTTTTTCCATTTTGACTTTCAAATTGAATAAATCACAGGGTTATCCAGGAATAATATGGTTAATTTCATAATAATATATATCTACAACCTCATTCGAAAATGAATTCATTGAACTTGGTAAATATACCTAACACACCAAAACCAACAGTTGATTTTGTACTCAGCCATCAGCAGAATAATTATTGTGAAATCAAAATAACCCGAGAAAGATGATCAACATTGACTTTGAGGTTCCAAATTTCAACAATACCAAATGAAAAGTCCCAAGTGACTATTTTTGCTAATGCAATATTTTCCATACCCCTATCCATTCCTGTCTTTTTTCTTCAAAGAGTTTGAAAAAAACAGATCTGATGCTGAAAAAAAAAATGAAATGCGTCAAGTTTATTCTTCGTCTTGTTGCAGCTCAATCAATGAAATGGGTCTTCTATTCAAATGAACTTGATGTAGAATCGAAGGTCAAGAACCACGTACCATCGTGATACAGGGACGCACTCAAAAAATCAACTCGTCTGAATGTGCAAAAGGCGAGGCAAAAAAGTCGGGGGTAATTTTAATTCGGGATCCGGTCCTGCTTCGTGAGAATGAGCAGGTGCAAATAATTGTGCGTCCTAATCAACAGGGGACATTTTGAACAAATCATTAATTGATTGTTGGATGTATAGCTTCTGGTTCGTTGCGATAGTATTGAGAATCCAACGAGATAGCTATTCAAACTAAGCAATGATCGAGTCTCTACTGAAAACGTCGAATATATGATGATAAAAATGTGTCTACGTGCCTAATCAGAATCACATCACCTCACGCGCGTGAATTTGTGTAACAAACTTATTAGTAGAGGAGATAGAGTTGCATTTTTTATACCAGATTAATTTCATTTTTAGTAGGTGATATTCAATAGTCAGTCACGTATACGGCCCTCATTACTTTATTTGTACAGGGTATGCAAATTTTGATGTTTGTATAGGCTAACTACACAACTATAGGAGATACGAAAAACTGCGATCGCATTATCGATCTCTTTTTTCGAGAAAAATTCACTAGCGAAACAAAAGTTTGCTATCGTTTATTGTTCTCGAGTTATAAACAAAAGTTCGGTTTTTCGACTTTTAAACAAATGTGAATAATTTTTATATTCTTGAGGCACTTTTTCCTGTATAATCCAATCGAGGAAATTTGAAAAAGAAGTTGCAATCTCGAGATACAGCCTGAAGTTGTAGTTTATCAAATGGGAATCATAGTTGGCTATGGTTTGGTACATACCGGGTGACCATGACATTTTTTACCAAGTTTCACAGGTACTTTCCATGAGATTTAACGAAATGAAAATGCCTGTTTGTTATTTCCAATTTTGGTAAGATTTACATTAAAATTTTCCTAAATCCTAAACCAATATTGCGAATACAGATAATAACAATAATTGATCTAATCTTATAATTTATTGAATCATGTGACTTCCTGTAGAAACCAGAAAAATTAATTGATATACCTACATTATATTTGGCTTCGAGACTGCGAGGCTTCGCGTATTCGAACAATTGATTTTCAAAAAAGTTATCTATCGGAGGTTTTTTATGACAGAGTATACAGATACACTCTATCAATATAATAAACTACCTACCTAAATAACTTTTTTCCACCGATGTAGTTGCCCTCGCTATGGTAGTGCAATGTTGAAGGAAATCCTACATTGTGAAAAAAAAAAAACAAAAGGATCCCGAATTGGATGAAAAGTAAAACTAAATATGTGGAGGTGATGAAATGAACCGAAGGCCATTCAAAAAAAAAAAGAATCAATTCATGTGCAAAGAAAAAAAATGCACGACATTTGTTGTGACCGACGCGCATATTTTTAGAAAATCGAGAGCTATTAAAACACCGAATAAGTATCAAAACACGGCGTATATTTTACGCATCATCAAGTTAGCATGCATTTGTTTTATAATGGGTGTTGTGTCGACCCGAGTGGATGACCTCAATCGAGTGCAGCCTCAAATAGAACGGACGTCGCGACGGCGGAAAATCGGCGGCATTGCCAAGTCTGCACAGTTTTCACTAGATCCACGAAAAGTAGTGTCGCGATTCTCCAGACACAAAGTATCTGCAGAATTTCAAATTTTCGGGTGATTTACTCATAATTGCCGGAGATCAATTTAGGAAAGGTTTATTCTGGATCGCAAATCTAACAGAATGTTTCGCTTTGAGTTTAGCAACGTCGCCTAAGAACTATATTTGTGTAGCGGCAGAGCTGATTGAAACAGACTCAGAAGGACGCACATTTGCGATCAAAAGGAATTTAACTGTCTGGCCATGATAAAAGTGACATTAAGTGATTTCGGAAGGTCGTTATCTCAAAGTGTCTGTAAATACATTTTTCTCGCACATTCAACGAGTATGCTGAAAACAAAGTTCCGATTTTTTTGTTCGCATCCGCCATACTAACCGGACCTGAGTCCACGTGAGCAGGGCGCGATCGGGCCATGTGGGCCGTACCCGATTTTCGCGGGCCCATTTCACGCGACCTGCCTACTTGATAGCCGTTCTCGGCACTTGTTCGAAAAAATGACCAGGCATTAATGAACGTTACAAGCTTCAAAGGCACCGTCTCATTATCATACGAGCGCGACGCTCGACGAGGAAAAATGTCGCGAGGCAGGGCCGGACCCAGCCGGATGGACATCCCAAGAAAATTATAAAACCAATGTATTAACAGCGTCGCTTCGTATTGGAGAGAATTATTGAAATTTTTGAAAAACTGACGGTGGATCGTTACTGCATGTCTGACAATTTTTGCGATTTATATCACGTGACCTCGGGTTTGGAGGGAATTAAACAAAAAGCTGTTTGTGGTGCCAAAAAACGGGTCAAATTGACAGGAATTCGAAAAATTTTATTGAGAAAATGAGTATCTCATGTAGCAATTTTGAACCAAATTGAAGAAACACCATTTTATTCCTCTATACTCTCTACTATTATAAGAAACATCATACAATATTGTTTCATCTGGAAACAACTTCAATAGCCTAAATAACTTGAGTTTGGGTCAAAACTAATCAAATATTTATGGAATAGACATTTTGCAGGACACCCTGTATTTTGACACACATTTTTTATTAAATATTCTCAACCCGTAAATAAAATTTCAACCAACTTATATTGTAATTGAAACCTAATGATGCATTATTTATCCTTGATGCTAAATTTAATATTCTTCGGCACCAGACAACTTTTTAAAAAAAACCGCTAAATCTGAGGTCACGTGGTAAGTCTCAACGGCTTTTTTTAGTTGTTGTCAGACCTGTAGAAACGAACGGCCATTACAGGTTTTCAGGAATTTCAATAACAAATTGTATACCATGTGCTCATACGTAGCCAACTTTAAGACGGACGCTTTATATTGAAATTTGTTTTCAAAGGACCAAACTTCAAGAGGTGATTCGGGTGATTCCTGATGAAGTTTTGTCACGTACTTAAATGACACCCTGGCTCTAGGTAAAGTTTACTAACTCGTATGTCTTCGAAACTTCTGTCTAAAAAAATGATATTTTCGTGATGTTTTGAGATTTTCTGGATCCGTCCCTGCTTGGGCGTACCAATGAATGTTAATATCTGAAGGAGTTCCGTAAAGTAGGCGTTGGAACACTACGGACGACATCAGAATGGGAATATGCGTGATGCGGCATTGTTTCTTTGGACGAGAAAAAAAAGTGGACGGTGCAAAAAATGGGAAAAATACGTATATCGAAACACCTGTTGTTTTGGGCATGAGGCATGATGGCGTGGGCGGGTATATATAAGGGGGCGCACACACATAGGTGTTGATGGAAACATAATCGAACAGTTGGATGTTAGCTGATGATGTAATATAATTAATCGATTAGAATACACAGAGCGTATGGTAAACGGTGTGGATCAATCGAGGATGCGTTGTATTCAATGAACTTACACACCTATCAAAACATTGGTGATCCGTGGATTTATTATTGTTGTAGTGACCTAGGTTTTCGATATGCAAACACACTCAGTTTAGTTATTTCCTCCAAGGCCTTCCTTATTAAATATTTACAGTTTTTGAGTTCAATCAATTCTATCATTCCACATTGTGCTGAGGAATTCACTCTATATCAGAATATTGTCATAGTAAGTATATTCAGAAAATATTATAAAACTCAAAACAAAAACATTTTTGAGTGAATAACGACCTGTTGACCTGTTTGAAAAAATATATAGTTTTTGTACCTGCTCAAAATTGTTCGAAATATATTTAAGAATGACCTAATCATTAAATTTGTTAAAATATGGACGAATCTCAAGCATAAATCTCACCAGAGGGAGAGGGGGGGATCAGAAAATTGTCAAAAACGTCTCACGTGATTGATGAAAGCCAGTCTGATCGAAGTGAACGAGCAGCCTCTTGAATCCATATGATCTTATATTTGATTCTTGTCTAAATAATAATCGAAAGAATGCTCAATTATACAATATGTATATACAAATATTTTGAAGCCAACACGATGTATGTTGAATAAATAATTCTCTAGTTGATACCCTACTCGAGACCTTTGCAATATACGTTCGATAATTATTTTCGATCAATGATGAAAACTACGTGATATTTCTCTAGAAACAGACATTGCAGATTTGAAATCAATTTATAATCAATCATGCATATTCCAATGTTTACTACCAGAATTATTGTCTTCTTAAAACCTAATTATGAGATGATGATGAGGTAGCTTTTTCCATTTCAGTTCTGCTATACGTAAAATTTGCATAGGCTTGGCTCCTACGGGATGTTTAATTTTTTTTCGACGATTGACATTTTCGGAAAAATGAAATACTTCGTCACTGGTGTGATGTGATCTATATGGACAAAAATTTGACTTCACAGAGTACAAATCGACCGAAAATTCGTTGAACGAAAATGGTTTCTCATGGGAAAGTTTCGACCCACTTTTTAACGGTACAACAGCGCCCGATTCGGCCTACTATGGCAAACTTAAAATGAAGAAGCCGCCAAAAAAATCGCTCTGATCGGTCGCCGAATCATGATGGCCAGACGCGATCTAAGTCGGTGCCCAAAATTAACTCGAAAGTGCGTTCTCA
Source organism: Chrysomela aeneicollis (assembly GCA_029955515.1). Classification (NCBI taxonomy): domain Eukaryota; kingdom Metazoa; phylum Arthropoda; class Insecta; order Coleoptera; family Chrysomelidae; genus Chrysomela; species Chrysomela aeneicollis. The sequence continues at coordinate 26,145,762 of JARUHQ010000005.1, forward strand.
GGTACTTTTGTTGTTGGTTAATCTCGATCAAGGTGGATATAGGATGGTGAAACAGCTTCCTATTAACAAGCACTAGAATAAACTGTAGACCTTTGCCTACTTGATTTCATACCGTAGTAATATTTCCTGAAGTTATCAGAGATGGCGACATACCTTGTGTCGGTAAAACAGAAACTGTGCATCTGTCATACTTTTATCAGTTTCATCTGTTCTAGATGAAAAATGATTGAGAAGAGTCAAAGTATCAATATTCATTCAAGATTTATCAAAAATTTATTGTTTTAATGTCGTTTCAAGTCACGTCTGTCAGATGTGAACCACAGAAATACGTGAGCAACAGAAATCTTCTTCGATAATCGATCTCACCGCCATCTTCATTCAAGTCGTGGAAATATTAGTACCTTCTCAAACGGTCTACAAGTTTTTCGCAGAAACAATTGAAGAGCTGTTTCACCATCCTATATCCACCTTGATCTCGATGAATATCACTATCCCAACAAAATACCTATATAGTTAAACAATAAAAGACCTGTTATGATGGTCGATGAGACAGAAAAAAGTATTATTGTTAGAGATATTAAAAGTTTGATTAGGTTTCAAACACCCTATATCCTAATTTGAAAAATAAACCTCTGTTCTCATTTGATCTGCATGGGATGACCGAATTTATGACAACCTGAAAATACAAGACAGAGGTTATCACAAAATCATTGCTATATGTTAATATCAGTTAAATCAAGTAATCTTGATGAGATAACGTGAATTTAATGTTAATGTGGGTACATGATTTTTAAAATCATATAAGGAGTCATCAATTTCAACAAACTAAAAAGGTGAAACATCCATCATCTTACCAATCTTAAACTAGATGATGATTATGAAAGTATCCAACATTTAAATTAATTCGTCATCGAAAAACTTTCAAACCTACAATAATTATCGTGAAAAAATCATCATTTCTCAATGTATTCATAAAAACGATCATCTTCACATGTTTATAGATCACCCTGTAGTTTAGAGTTTGGTAATATTGAGATAACAATAGTGATTCATAATATTGATAAAAAAGTCAGATTCGAAAAAAATTGTAATTAGTAGCGTGACATTGAAAAATTATAATCTACATTAAACAATAGATGAATTTCAAAGTTTTCTTATGTTTTTCGCCAAGAGCTAATGTTGCTGCTGTAGACCTTCAAAGCACAGTTTTGACCTGTCATATTTTTTGTTCATCAGAATCAATCTTTCACATATAGAGGAAAAACTTTAGCACATCAAAAAGTCCCCACTTCACCTAGATTCTAGAAAAAAGTGAATAAGTTAGACAATAATTTCGTGTAATTATCTCGAAAAACACCACTCGCTCGTTCCCCTTTCTCTAAATGCGACTAGTTGGTGTCGAATTCTATATAGGTGGCAATTTGCGTCAGAAAAGATGACTTCCTTTGAATGAGCAAATTTACGCGAGTGCATTAAATTTGCGCCTAATGGCCGATTCCGCGCGAAATATGGCGGCGATATTTTCCAAAAATATGAAAGAAACGTCTCGGCAGAAGACGAACACGCATGCAAAAGTCGACGAAAAGATCTTTCGAGAGCGAGATATTAACGGAAATCTGGACGCATTTCGCTATCGTTGAGGTAAGTTTTAATGACGGCCAACTTATTTGGCATCTAACGATCTGAAAAAGGATGAGAAGGTGGAAATGTCAGGATGATGTTTCTTTTTCAGGTCGAGTCTCAAGCAACCCCTTGAATATCTCAGAAATGACAGATATGATTCCAATAAAATCCAGTTCAACTTTGTTATTTTTGCTGCATTCGATTGCTGGTGTTCCATTTCTTTGAACTCCAATCTGGCGAATTTCAATTTCGAATATTTTCTGTTATCTAGCGAACCAGCATTTTTGGATTTTCTGTCAACATCGTCAATTTCATTGAAATAACTGTATCCTTATGGAAAGAGTACATGTCAGATGAAAAACAGTGTAGGATCTCTATAATTTCGAAAAGTTTCCACTGAGATGATAATATGAAAGAAATCATAGTCACTAGTTGGATGATGAACATAACTGAAAGAGAATTTTGAAAAATATCCCATCAATGAAGAAACCTTGTAAGCATTTGGATAGTGGAATTTAGGATTGCATCTGCGAACACAACAGGCAAGTCGCAAATGTTTGGGTACAATAATAAACAAAGATTGGGCATATCGAGAATCCTGGAAGGTATCTTCATCATAAATCATAACCAGATGGCAATAAAAATGAATTAGATCGAACATGGTTCCCATTGTGTCCTCACGTTTTCCTTGTATAATTGAGAAAGCATCGTGGGAAACTACAGAATCACCACTGATCCTGAATGATTTTAGGGCGAAGTCAATCAAATAAATGAATGGACTCAAGATGCTTTTTTTTCAGAAAAATGTCTGTGCGTTGTTTACGAATCCACGGAAAATAATGCTTCCGTCTGGGGCAACTGAAAACTGCGCAACATTCGTTTACAAATAACCCAATAAACAGAGCATAAATAATTCTTCTAGGCGAGAGATAGCTTATCTTTTCGCTCACCTATTGTTGCGAGATTAAGTACGTAATTTTCAGAAAAATCGTTACCTAATCATCAATAAGTGTTTCTCGATGGGAACCGTTCATGTTTTTTATCTCATTCCGAATGATAATGGCGCCGTTAAAGCTACTTCGACGATAGAAATGTTTCATAATGTAAATAGAATTTGAGAAATGCGCGATAAAACAATATGGCGTTCATCAGGAAGAGCGTATACACCTAAGAATAGAGTGTCACTGAACTGGATTTTGTTTGGTCAATACGGTAGAGAGACTGATAAGAAATAAAGAGAATCACTATCATTATTATCGTGATTTATGCAATAAATATACGAAGAACACTGCTTATAATCCATATCTATATTTCAGTAGAAATATTTTTTATATAGGAATAAATAGTAGGGGGGCTTATAGACATAGTAAATATTGTTTTATTAGTATCAAAAGAGACATTTTTTGACAAATTTTGCGTGCTCGATCTCGTGAACGCAGAATTCGCTAAATGAAACATGCTATTTTTTCTGCAACCAAAACATTTATAGCTATAATTGATAAAATATAAGTAAAATAACTGGGCTGGTGGTCGCAAGTGCGTTAAATCGCTGGCTTACAGAGTTCAAATCCTGCGGCGGCTATTGGACATATTTATTTATTTCTATATTATCGTTTAGCGCGGGAGGAGATAGATGAGCAACCGAACATTCTTGGTATCTAGATTTCAATCCTTCGGACCCCCAACGATAACCAGCCGAGTAGTGCTTCGGATGACACTTAAAAAGCTAAGGTCCCCGTCTTCCTTACTCATCATACAAGTCTCAATGAGACTTCGAGGGTTGCTTTGCAACTAAGTTGGCGGTTAAAAACACACACTTTTCAACTTGCTTTTGAAACTACCCTTGCGGCTCACGCAAGTCTAAAAAAAGTCTAAGACAAAAATAAGAAGAAGAACTATAACCTAACCTCAATTTTTCCTGGTCTTGAAGATTAAAATCAATGATTTCAAGTATTTAGAATTTGATTTCCATTTGAGAGATAATGAATGTTATTGGAAGTACTGGAACTTCATCATTAAATTACTGAATTAACTGAATGAATATAGTTCTTTTAAAAGTGGCCCTAAAAAAAGTCGAGAAAATGTGCTAGTCAATTGCCCCAGGTTTATATGAAGAAACAAGAAAATATTTATTATTTGTAGCTGATGATAAACCAGGTTTCTTCGATTTCCAAGTCTGCAGTATGCAATTGTATCAGTTTCTTGTTGAACATTATGAATAAATACTATGTTGTTTATTCTTATAATGGGTTAGTTTTAATCCTAGGATTTAAAAAACAATTGTATCGCCTAGACACTAAAAGTGTTGCTCATCATTTTATTGGGTCAGTAAGAAAAACGTTCAAGAGCTGAAAAATTGACGATTTTTGAGTCGGTTGCAGAAAAAAAAATGTGATTGATCCATTTCTTTCATTTCTCGAAGACTCACTGTTAATGGGTGGTAGAAATTGGTGAATAAGCTACAATGAATTATTCCTCCCAACTCGACAAATTGATGTTAAATTGTGAAGTGCACGCGAAGTGGATTTATTGTAAAGTTGCTTTAATTTCAATACCACACCGAAGAGAGGTGATGTCATAAATCTGTATATATACGTGCCGGCAAAAGTACGGCTTTTTAATGAACATAAATCCTTGTTATTCCGTTCTTCTTTAATCCAATTTGAGACAATTGATATTTATCGGTAGTCACACAACGATTTTGTTTGTGTCCAATTCGACATTGATTCTGTTTCGGGGTCGCAGAGAATGCCATAAAAATAATGCACAGCCAATCGAGACATTTCGATGAATTTAGTTGAATGGAATTGGAATTGCTTTCTAACCTTTTATCCTAATTACGTTACCAACCCTCAGAAGTTTGACTAGAAACTTGTATACGAGTTTAGTATGTTTAAGATTTTGCATTTTATTCGCGCAGGAATATTTGACATTCATTTAGAATCGAATTCGCAAACATTTTTTATCGAAAAATTATTCGACATTCTACTTTGACAGCGGCTGTCATCTCTTCAAAAAGAGAAATCCATTGATTTTAGATCCATTGATTTTGATTGGTTGAAATGTTTGTATTTCGGCTCCTGATTGGCTATTGGATACCTACATGCTGTGTTTTCGTTTCTGTATTTCGTTTTTTGATTCGCAGGCAGCAGGGTAGTTTAATTAAACAACGACTTACTAGTTGCAATCTGTCATAGTATTTTTCGATTTCCTGGTAAATAAATGAATGCCACTACACCAAATTTTCGTCTGAACCATGATAAACACACACTATTAATATGTATCCTCTTCATTTTCCACAAATTCTGGACAATTTCAACAAGAATTAATCTAATGTAACCTAACCACACAAAATGTGACAACAATCATAATGAATTTAGCTCAGTAGTACCTAGTGCTTAGGTAATCTTGCCTACATCGTACAATGGCATAAATGTATTGTTGGTTGCACAACGAATCTTCTTGTGTCGAACTACAACGCATAATGCTTTGGGAAACTACACTCGCGCTGTGCGCTCATGTAGTTTCCAAGCAACATGATTTGTTTCTCAAAATCGAAGGAATTTTTGTTTCGATAATCATCAATAGACTTGTATTACATGCGATAACATAACGATTTAATTATTCCACTATAGTGAAAAAGAGTTATTTCATCATTTCACTAGTGGATAACCTCCGAATAAAAAATGCGTATAACAACAGAGGCTATTTCGATAATGATTTGCGTTTCATAATAACTTCATTATAGAACCAAAATAGAAAAACTATGTATGCATAGAATACATGACTTGGCACGCAGATTCATTGGGTAGAATATTTCATATTTTCAATTTAATAGTCAACTCCAGAATGTATCAATTCACATCAGTAGTTGAACCATATTGAAAATGTTCAAGTATAAAATCCTTTCAGAGAACATCACTTCAGTACGATCCTGTTATAATAATTGAAGACGATATCTGCGTTTGCTCTTTCATGGCACTTAACATCTGCAAACCGGCAATTACGAATTATTGAAGATTCCTCTCATGTGTTCAAAACACTCGAAACAAACAGACTCTTGTGCAGTTATGATGTCGACTTCTTTTATTTTCTTCTGCGATATGGTGTACCGCAAGGTCGGAGGATAGTGCCTTTATAGTAAATGAATATCCATTCATGAAAGCATCATGAAGGTACTTATATGTAAGATTCGCAACCTTGGTCTGGAGCGACGTTTTATCCTTATATCCTATATATAGGGTGTATCATTAATATTGTGAGGTGGATTTCTTACTAGAAAATGAACTAGTTATCATCAATTTAGGAAAAATCTCCCTTTACATTTTCTTCAAATATGCTAGGTTTGTATGCAATAGTGTTATTTTTTCAATACTTATATTTTATTTCGCCATGTGAAAACAAGCAGTTTTCAACATTCAACATTATACCTATAATTTATAGGAACAGACCAGTTCTGAAACAGTCCAGTAAATCACAATCAAATCTGACACTTTGGAATTTTAAATTGCGGACAGTCTAATTAGCGAAACTGCATCGTTGAATGCGAAATTTTACGAACATGTCAAACTTTCGAAGCGATTCCCCAAACGACTCAATATTATTTGACTCCCATGGCCCCCGGTATATTGGCAGACATAAAAACTGTAAAAAAATTCATAGATTTGCTAAAAACCCATTCTAAGGCGGCTGGAAATCGATTCAGACCAATTTCTAGATATAATTTTAATTGATTGATTCATTAATTGTTTGTTCACTTTCCCGTATTAGCTAGTATTTATGAACCGAACCACCTTGATGTGGGTTTTTTTCTTTTTTGATTTACTGCGCTATAGAGCAGACGTTTCTGTGAATATACTATGGAAATGATGTGATATAAACTATTTATCTGATTTCTTGGTGATCTCAGAGATAACTAAAAATATTCATATATACAGTGTGTCGAATAGTTTTGGTTCAAAACCTTCTGAATCTGAGATGCCTATTATGTGCTAATTGCCAAAGTGATTTCAACTCCCAATATTTCGTTAACAAATCATATTCTACCTCAACTAGGAGGTTCGTGATAATAGTCACGTATGGAATTACGTCAATAGCAGCACATGTTCTAATTGAAAAAGTGTGTGAATTTCATTTCTCGAGTCTTTCGGAAATATTGATCCAAGTTTAAATTATTGTTCTTTTTTACACTGCACGAGTCAATCGAGATTGGGAAAAATACTCATTACTATTATTATTTACAGCGCGATTTACAGTAATCACTTCAAATAATATTCTTTTGCAACATTCACTTCTCTCTTGTTTTTTTTTTGATGAGTCCGAGCGTCATCAAACAGTTGCTTTTTGAAAAAAATTAGTTAACTATAAAGTTATATATCCTTATAAAAATAAATAATAGATCATCAAATCATTTTTATTTCTGCTTGACCCAAGCACTTCTTTATCCCAATTCGATAAATGTTTCGATAAAACACCAAAAATAAAAGTGACCTACAAATAAAAATGTCTATATTAATGGATACATACAGGGTCGAAGATAAAAATGAACTGGTATCTTGAAGATCGTAAAAGTTATTCAGCTTTATTCTGCGTAAAATATGAGCGATTTGAAGTGAAATATTTAAAATCTGACGCACAAGCGTAAACCCCGGTTTACTGTTGAGAGATTTTGATATTTGCGATGCCAGCGATGAAAATGCAATGTTATTGTTTTTATTTGTCAATTTAAATCAAATCACACTTTGAATTGAAATTTACCAATAAAAACATTTAGTTTTTCACTGCTAGTATTACCAAATCAAAAATCGCTCAGAAGTATAAGCTGGGCCTAACTCTTCTGACTGTCATTTGACAGTTCGATTATATCGATCTCTGGATAATAAAACATGCGTATCGAAACAATTAGGTTATTTCGATACTCATTTGCGTTTCATAATGACTTCATTATAGAACCAAAATAGAAAAAAAAAACATCTACCTATCCACTCGATTTGTCTAGCAGTTTATTTCGCGTTCCTTCAACCAAACGCGTTATCTCTCTTGCGGACAACATTCTAACTAAAATTCCAGCCCCACCTGTCTTAATTCGCAGAGTGTGCAGTGTTCTGTCGATCTGTCGACACGACGCAAAATGTCACGACAATTAGGGCTGATCTGAATGTGAACACGATTTTCTACTTTGAAACAGTCGCGACTACAGCACGAAACTATGTTGCTATAGATCCCGGAATGCGGAGAATGTGAATTCGTTGCGTTTCGCAATAATTTGAATCCTGACACAATTGGCTATCGCACACGCAAAAACTCGGGATTCACACACATTCACCAGAATCATTCAAATTATCATCAAATCACAGAATTACTTATTTGCGATGAAATAAGTAAGTACCTATATAGAAATTAATGTTAGCAGTGTTCAGAGAAATCAAAATCCATCCTAAATTAAAATGAAAATTTCACTTTTAACATTTCCGACCAATCAAAAGTCTATAATTCGTGTCCTACTAGTATTGAAATTGTACATCTTAATTAAAGGCACTCACGGTGAATATAATAGAAATAAGACTGAAACAGTCATTATCGTCAAAGTTGTATTATTTTACTGTTTATACACAGCCGTACGGTCAACTAACCATGAGAAACGAGGTCGTACCTTTCCTATCTCTTCAACGCACACACCTCAATAATATTTAGGTGTGAAATTTTCTTACCGATTACCACTCTGTAGAAAATTATTCGTGTTGTCGAAAAAATTTCCAGTAATAATTGAAGCTCTAGTGGTATTATAACTAAAAACATTATCAAATTTTGGTAAACATACTTTCCCACTGAAAAAGGACATTTTGTTATTATTAGTCTATAAATGCACAATCGACCCTTATATGGCGTTTTTTCTTTGATGCATAAACGATCCTGTTATTAGCTATTCAAAACGTGTGCCAACTTTTCTAGACAACATTTTTTCGATTCGAAACAAGGCCACCCGTATAAGTTTGAGCATCGTATTCGCGCTTTGATTTTGAGAAGAAATATCGTACATCAGAATTCTTGAAATTGCTCGAGCTTTTTATAGTAGGTAAACTACTTCTGTATTTGGACAAGTGAAACAATAAACTACACAATGTCTTGCCTATATATGTTCTCATCGAGAGACCTTCTATGGACACAATATATTGCCAAAGAGACGGACTATACGGGGGGATACGAAAATACAGAGATTGGAGCGAAACTTAGTATGCCTTTGCCATGAGTTTGTCAAGTGGAGTAACATGCACCGAGTTATTCTTGGCAAATCCTCATATTTCGATATCTGCGTACAGTTTTTCGATAATCTCAAAAATATTGGGTGATCTCACACACATTTGGATATAGATATCAGTTTGGCAAGCCATCTTGAACACGTTCAATTCTTCTTGATGGACAATTAAAAACTTGGCATCGATTTTACCGGAAAGTGAGAGTGTAACGAGTATGCGTTAGATATCAATGTTGCCACATCGATATCCAGGAATGGTCTTTCTAGCTAGGTCATCCAAGTATTTGACAAAAAAATGCTCGTCATCAGGATATGAAACCAAGAGTTGTCAGGATCATATAAATAATTAAGGAACATCCTGTACATATGCAATGGATTAAAAAAAAATTTGGCTGGCCCCCATCGAGAAGATGCCAACAATTCTAAGTGGTTGTCATCCATGCATTCATTGAATCGATGAAAAGAGAGAAGGGGTAAAAATGGGATGGACTTATCACTGAAAATCTGAGCAATGAATGTCCACGAATTTTTCGAGACACTACGAATGAAAAACAATTCACCTGCTACTATAATAAGCCACCAAAGATACTGGCATTCGTCCGTGTCATGTAGTGATTTTTCGGGCAAATTGACAACACAGCATCTCATCCAGATGGGCCTCAGGATATATTAGTCACTTTATATCTAGCTTGGCTTGTTTTCAATGCCAAACAACAGACGACACACCTCTTTGCGAGGTAGACTATACCAACATCACGTCCAAATGATATGTCTAAACTTAAACGAAAACGAGGAAAGATATCGAAAAATAGATTCGATCAATCATATCAATGACTTTTTTCTGTCGGTGCTATCCTTTCAGTGAAATATTACGAAATTTCGCATCGATATATATGGGCTGCAAAATTTCTAATCGGTAGATAGTCTGCACATTAAATCAGGAAATGCTACTTACTCTCTTCTCTTACCCAACAAGGATATTTATTGCTAAAGTTACATCACTTTGTTCAAAAACGGAGGTCCCAATGAATACTATTGCCATTTCTAAAATAGGTGAGTCTATAATACATGTTTGTTATTCTAAAGATATAATAAATCTTCCCGGCTACTTATACAGGGTGTACATAAATTCGGTCCATACTTTCTCACAAGATTCTGATTTTGATAACAACTTTGTGTTCAAAATCCACTGATATGGGCTATAAAGTTTGTAAATTCCGCAGTTCCTGCAAAATTTCATTAGAAAAAAGAAATTGATAAATGGCTACCAATTGCAAAATGATTGTTCACGACTGGAACTTCCACATCTTTGAATTTCTGCTCCCAAACATACGTTGAAACTTTTTTTTCAGTTCGCAAGTCGGCAGAAATTCGGTCGAAATGTTGAAGAAAACAAATTTTTAAATTGTCGACGTTTCGAAACTTTATTCTTTCATCTTCAGGACGATTTAGGGTAGCTTTCCGAGGGTGAAATATAGTAATTTTCCTAACAAGTGCGGAAAGTGATGCTTTCCCGCACGCGACTGCCGTTAACCCGAACGACGCGAAGCGGAGTTCGGGTAAGCAATCGAGTGCGGGAAAGACACTTTCCGCATGAGTTAGGAACAATACTTTTTCTACAAGCGTAGGAAACAAATTCATTTTTTCAATTATTTATTCATGCAAATGGATACAACTAACAAGAGTAACATTTTCTATCCACTAATTATTCGTAATATTTATTGTAAATGTACAATTTGATGCTAATATCCAAATTTTGCTTTACTTTGAATACACTCTTCAACATTGAATATCTTGCCCATAAAGTGTTAGTTCGGCTTCCATGATTTAGACATTTCTAGAAAATAAGCCAAGAATACTTTCTTCTTTACTTGGTGTTTTCACTTTTTTATTGTTGCACCATTCAATAAAACTCGTGTGTTGCTTCTCATACCTTTGTTTAGATTTCGTTGGCAATAACTCTAAGTTCGCATCTGTAGCTGCTTGCACGATTTCTTGTGGAAGTTCTTCATCAGATGAATAATCCATTGTGGCAATTTCACTGAATCGAAAATTTTATATAAGTAACGCTTTGTCTGTCACTCTGACAATTACAAACAAATTTGTGTATTGATCGGCATGACAGCATCATTTGTTACCTACTCGTTATCAGATCCATCAAAGCCTATATATAGGGTGATTTTCATAACAATACATTTTTATTTATCAATATGTGTTCATTTTTTCAATAAATAGTGCAAAATGATGGATGATTTTGAACAAACTCACTTAGTATTGCAACAAAAAAGCTTGAACTTTCATATTTTGTCACCCACCACTTATATTTTACGAGGATATCATATAAATGTTCTTCCCGCACTAGTGTGGGAAAATGACACTTTCCAAACTGAATTGCGTGCGGGTAGAGGGTGAATCACGCACGCTTGTAGGAAAAATAATTTTGACATTGAATATAAATACATATACACAGGTTCATGAAAGACGTCGACACAGACATGAAGGAATGAAACCTCCTTTTTGTTTTCGGTTTTGCTGCTACGGCCTGCTTTCGCGGCAGATTTACGTCCAATTGATGAATCGCGCGTGGGAGCGACTTTTTCGTACGACAGCGAAAATAATCGATGTTCGAAAAGTGGGTAGCGTCAGAGATGTGGCAAAGTGCACCATAAATAACGCTATTATCATACTATTAAGTCCGACGATTGAGTCCGTTTTATCTTAATTCGATTCGGATTTTCGTTCGCTCGGCGCCACGCATTATTAAACTCCTCTCAATATGTCAGTATTACATATATCGGGCTATAGTGGAGTCAATGGTCTCGTAACAATTTAATAGTGGCTTGTTTTTGCGGTACGCGGTCATAAACCACAGAGCCACAGGAGCAATGAAGCTGTATTCCAAGTTGGGGAGGAAGAGTTCTACATTTTCACTTATATTAACACTAGAGCTTCAATAATCAATGCAGGACATTTTTTCAGCCATACTACAGACCAAGACTACTGTTGAGGTTACGCTAAATAAAATACGCAATACCGACTTGAGTTATCCAAAATGATGATAAGGCACCTGGTGGTAGTTCGAAACATTATTTTTGACTAACTTGATTCCACTAAAGTGGCTAGAAATACATCTTATTACAAGAAACTCGAAGTTGTACTTAGTATCTGAAGATAAATATGAATGTCATTTTACCTATTCTTGAACGTAGTTGTAGTTGCTATGGTAACAATACAAAATATATGCTTTCAATTGCTCGAAGATTGTGGGTTTGTTATTTTACAAGCTTTTATTTAGCTGCACTGTAACTTACAATGTAATATAATCTTTAACTGGGCTGGTGGTCGCAAGTGCGTTGAATCGCTGGCTATAGGGTTAAAATCCTGCGGCGGCTATTGGAAATATTTATTTATTTCTATATTATCGTTTAGCGCGGGAGGAGATAGATGAGCAACCGAACATTCTTGGTACCTAGATTTCAATCCTTCGGACTCCCAACGATATATAACCAGCCGAGTAGTGCTTCGGATGACACTTAAAAAGCTAAGGTCCCCGTCTTCCTTACTCATACAAGTCTCAATGAGACTTCGAGGGTTGCATTGCAAATATAAAGTTGGCGGTTGAAAACACTTTTCAAACACTTTTGAAAGGAAACATCGATTTCTGAAGGACCCTGATTTCTGTGAAAAATCAGCTGCCGAAATCTGCACATGGATATCTTGAATCGTTTGAAAGATATAGGGTGAATGGTCCCAAATCTCTTGATTTCGCCTACTTCGATAAAACGTGTCTAACGTGACATTGCGTGGGTAAATCTCGCTAAGTGAAGCCGCGATTTCAACCAAATTTACAGGTTACTGCAGGTGTCAATACAAAACTATGAATATTTGATTCTGAATGACTTCTGATCGTTTCTAAGAATTTCATGGAGCCATTTTCCAATGAGTTTAGTGCGAATATGTATCGAACATGATTGAAAGAAAATTCTTCAAAAATCTTTCGACAGTATCGCCATCTATTGTTGTACATGAGAACCCCACGTAATGAGCTGAAATTCAATTGTTCCAAATCAAGGATTTGTCTGCCACCAGGTCTTATTTCCATCATTGTAAGAACATTCTTTAGGCACTTATCCAGTGGTGCATTTAATTTATTTTTAAATTCTGGTTTCGAAGTTATAACATAAACTTGTAGTTTCTCTCTCTAGATATTTTTGCATATTCTTTTTGAAAATTGAATCTTCTCTTCAAATATATGAATATTGAAAAATTTCGCGTGCTGTGCTTGAAAATCAAAGCAAAGTAACTTTAGCAACCAACTATCAATGTTAAACAATCATTATTTCTTTATTCAGATGAAATTTGCTTCATAAGTTTGCCTTAGAGTTCGTCTTTTTGAACGAGACTTCGAACTGAAAGAAGATCTTCCTGATATTTTCGATATGCATGAATGCGGATAATATGACATGCTAAAGTGTTATTGGGAATCACATGAAGATGCTCAGGCCGTTAGCAATTTTTACTTTGACTGCTACCCTGAAATACAACAATAATAAGTATGCAGAACAATTATTGAGAAATATATTGTTTTCTTATACTTGGTACCCGAACTAGGATCTAAATATTATTCGATCCAGCGTTACTAAAGTTCAAATTATTATGTGGTTTGGAAGTTTTTATCAGTTTTGTAATGTTGATATCTTCGATGATGATAATAGACCTTGTAATCGACCATTGGACATTCAATCCATCCAACAACGAACCGTAGGTGTCGCATGTAACACCAGTGAGTTGTTACGTTAGACTCGTAAGAGACTCAAAGTCTAGCAGTCGCAGCTGAGTAAAATGTTAGGAAAGGTCATACCTAAATTAAACGGCTACATGCGAGCGCATTGTTAGCCATTGGATAATTATACACAACGAAAAACTACATGACGGCTTCATTTAAAACGTATATAAAGTTAAGTCCATTTCATACATGCTCTCGCATTTGCAAATAATGCTTAATCGCTCACACACACCCCCTAACCCCCCCCCCCCTACACGGGCGCTAATCACATAGTATTATTGAATGTCTTCGAGGTTGTTCATAATGCAGACGCAAACTATCAACTCACTTATGTGAGACAAGTAGTAATGGACGAGCAATTGCTTTCAATTCCTAAAAGAGGTTAAGAGTTCGAAGAAGAGACAATTGAGAATGTGAGACATCAGACTGTATTGATGGCGCCCGTAACGCTTGTCAAATAATGTGTCAATGTGTTTGGCATTGTCGCGAATCGTTTGTTTTGGAACCGTCAACTGGCAAAAATGGTTGAAAATTTTTCGGAAGCAAATTTTTTTTGTACCCGCATCATGAATAATGTCCATTGAATCTTATGATCACTTCTTCTCGTTTTATTTGCTAGGAAAAGTAGGTATTCCCAGAGGTATTCTATACAATTATCTATTCATTACAACAATGCAATTTTACAGAAAAAAGAAGAGGAACCCTAATGTAATCGTGTCACTGATAATAGAGACAGATATATTGTTTTCCATTTACATATATACATCATATTATCACTTTTTATCTCTATTATCAGATTTTCGTGGCATGAAAACCAGATTATGCAACGAGAATTCACCCACTGTCTCATTCTTGACTGTTTAATCATCGTTTTATACCGGTTCCACAAAAATCTGAACTGTTCCCAAGATTTATTTGTAAAATTGGTGTGAGCATATTGAAGCAAAAAAGTAAAATGAAATTCTTCGCATAGGTTCAAATTTCGTAAAGGACCATTTCATGCATTTTTTTTGTATTATAAAGACCAGATACTATTCATGTGAATTTTCGAGGCTATCGAGTAGCACTTATGAATCTCCGCGATCAGTACAAAAATAACTGATCAGTTATCAAGTGTGTTTTCAGGCTTCTTGGAACTGTCTATTGACTAGTATCTCGTATAATTTCATTGACAATTTTCGCATCTCGACTATGACTCGACATTCGCTAGATAAAATGCGTATTTACGCGGTTTGAAAAAATTGTAAAACCAGTTCTCATCATATAGTATAAGAGAGAATTGTACCCATCATGGCTGGGTATAAGCCCACCGTGAAGTGGAAAATGCAGAATAAAAAGAAGACGAAATTATTCATGGACAGCTTTGACTTTATTCACTATGTATGGAGAGATCTACATACAGAAGTAAGGTCGCTGCTGAACATGTAAAACAAGTGGTATGTTGTTTACGCGAATAGAAACACTCACTAGTTTTCAATGTCCGCGGATTTCAGATTATTTTTGTTATCAAACATGCAAACACTTTATATTCATAGCGATTATGTATAGTATGTGAGGTCACCATAATTTTTAACCACATGGTTTCAGGTGGATTTATAAAAGGGTCGAAAGGACCATGCACAGAATTTTTAACTTCGGGTATATCATTTTTCTTGTTTCCTCATTTCTTCAATCAAAAAACCAAATACAAAAAGAAAAATCATCCATAAGAGAAAAGATCACTCAAAGGGAGTACCTACCCTTGGAATTTCTTCGATTTTTTTAATTTGCCATAACTTCCGAACAGATGGGCCGATTTTCAATGTATAATTTTGCTTGTTTTTTCCGTTCAAAAAAACAAAATTCACGAAAAAAAATTCACCAATACTTCCCAACGTAACCGATTTTCATATACCTACTCTGTGCGTGTTCATTTCA
Source organism: Chrysomela aeneicollis (assembly GCA_029955515.1). Classification (NCBI taxonomy): domain Eukaryota; kingdom Metazoa; phylum Arthropoda; class Insecta; order Coleoptera; family Chrysomelidae; genus Chrysomela; species Chrysomela aeneicollis. The sequence goes on from JARUHQ010000005.1 coordinate 26,161,343, forward strand.
GTTTGTCCCCTATAGGTTTCCATAAAAAAATAAATCTCACATACCCACCGACGATATAATATTAAATCTTTTCTGAACTCTGCGACCTAAAATATTGACTCGTTAGTATTTAACAACCCTTTCTTTTTTCTTGTTTCAGAATGCGTTTTTGGAAAACAAATCAGGGAATTGAGGTCCCAATGGATACCGGATCTAGGAGTCCCAATCGGTGTTCTATACTGCATGAGGTGTGAATGTGTACCAGTAAGTATATTTATATACAAAAATTCAATGTCCTTTAGCAAACTTCGATCATATTAACATCGGTCTGTAAGTTGTTGTAGATCACGCATCAGCCTATGAAACAGTTGCCGGTCAAAGACCTCCGTGACCCCTACCTTTTACGCCCCCAACTGTAGAGATTCATTAAGAGAAATCTCTTTCGCAATCGCCATTCAATGACATTCAAATCGAACCATATCGGAGAGAACGTTACCAAACCAAATCGAAACTGTATTTGCACCGGATAGATTTCACTCAATCCAGTATTTTCTGGTCAAATTAGACCAATGTAAAGTTTTTCTCCCAACGTCATATACCACAGAGAAAGACTCTTTAAGAAGAGGAGAGAGAATAGCTATTTGTGTATTTAGAGCGCAAAGTGATAGATAAGCAAGACATTTGGGCTCACACAATATTTTTTCTACAAACACAGTTTCCACACAAGGAAACTCGTTACTTCATTCAATAATTAACACACATTTCATAATATTCTTCAACTAAATCATTCATTTCATTAATTATTCACTATTATATTGAAATTCAATCCAATAACTCTGCTGGCAGTCGAACTGTTAGCTATTGAGGCTACTTGAAAACATGTCCACTCCACACTTATAATACATTATGAACCAAAAAGATGTGGTCAAACTTATTTTTGTTTTATATTCAACGGACTGGTGTTTTTTCATAAATACGACGAGTTTAGGATACTTACTTTGATATCTTCGATTTCAACAATGATGAATGCGAACGCAAATATGCTGTCACTTGATGACATTCCTCGGAAGAAGTCAACTTTGTGTTGAGTTTTGGAAGCGGCAAAGTCTACTTTGTTAACAGTTTGTAGAAAAACGAAATTGTTTTCAAGATACCACTGCTCAGATTGTAATAGACAGATGAATCGCTTCAAGATACGGGATACCTCCTAGTTTTGCATTTTTTAATTTGATCGGCCCGAAATGTACATGAAGCCGGTGGGTGGTGGCCGCCATATTGAGGTGTCATAATCTTCTTCATCATCTTTATTGATGGACCTCGTGGGAAGGTGCTAAGTGGAGATTGTACGATAAGAGAGGCTGCACAGAAATTTCGTCTGTACCAAAGAATCCGGGGCTAGAAGACGAGATGGGGAATCAATGCAGATTGCCACGCCGTATGTGTGAGAGTGACATAAATATAAACCTTGAACAAAAGAGGTCTGCTCTCTTCTTCTTCTTCTTGTTCGACTACACCTTTTATTTTTATGTCTTCCAGATAAGGCCGTTTTGTGTGAAAATATGCGATTGCATTATTCAACAGATTTTGAAATTCTGCGCTTTACTTCGAGCTGGTATGCACCGAGTGTTCACGTCCGCAGAACCAATCTCCCGCTGGCAGTAATAATTGTCGACTATATCGATAAAAATCGAACGATCGGAAAAAACGAAGCAATCGGCAATGTACTAATCATTTAAACTGGTCGGCGACATGAAGGAATATATAATTGGTGCAAGATTGTAATGAAAACGTGATCTAAATGAAGCGAAGTAGAAAACAATGAAAATAAACAGGAATTCGTCCACTTTTTCACCAACTTTGAACCCATCGGAATGCCGCTAGAGCTACGGATGAATATAAATAGAAGCGCAGTGAAATATAGACTTTAAGAATGTATTGGTTCGTTAAGTCATTGGTTCGTTGGCATTCTTCGTTAATTTGAAGGCTTGTCCAGATTTTAGCACAAAAAGTAACCAGTACGCACTCGGAATGCTTCACAGGTCGTGAAACAAGCTAGCACATATCTGATGGTTTCTTCTGATATGAAGAAAAAATCATTCAATACCTACATATCGAAAAATAAAAGCCTGATGTCATCTATCCAGTGTTATTCCATTGATTGTCTTGTTTCGTCCCATTTTCTCAGCTATCTTTTAATATATGGAAGAAGTAGGAACTTTGTCTCATACAGTTTTTTACGTAGAATTCAATTTTTCCTCATACATCAAAAACGGAGCGAGCTATAAAAGTTTTGTTCGCGGTATCTTGACTTTCACGAAAAAGTAGCCAACTTTCGCGAATACCACCAATCTCTATATTTGAAATTGAGCGACATATCCCTTGAAGACCACGAAAATGAGACATACTGTAGAGTTTTACCATATCGAACGTTGTATGTAGGTCTTCATAGTGAAATTTCAACAGTCCCGCGAATTCCCAAAATGGAAATAGGCCGGATATAAAACCGAAATGTACTTTCTCATTGCCATAAAAGCCAGAGATCGCTACCCCAACTCATACAATTCCTACCCAACCCCTTCGCCCGCCTGATGCTGAAATATTAACCAACCCACCCCCTTTCATCCCCCGAGATTACATCGTGAATTTTTCATTTCCAGTTCCAACGGAAACGAAGGATAGTCGCCAGAGTGCAGTGCCGGAATATCAAAAGCGAATGCCCGGAGCCGACTTGCGACGAGCCAGTCTTGCTTCCGGGAAGATGCTGCAAGAGTTGTCCCGAGGACACCAACAGTGAGTTTATATACTTTTTCCTACGACCACGTATGAAAACGTCAATAATCACACTGTTTTGTTATTCGGAAAATAGCTCATATCACCATGGTATTGTTTATTTGAAAGAAAAAAAGCACTAGTGTTGATATGAAAAATATCACAACGGTCGCATGAATTGATATAGAAATAATTAGATGTATTGTGAAGGTACTCACTGTCAATATAAGCGTTCTCAAATCAAATTCATATTATTTATTGAAATTTCTGTCTCGTTTTGAATTATACCGAGAATTCTTTATCTATTAATTTCAATGTGTCTGATACATAACCTCTGAATACACTTTAAAACCGGAACCTATACTCTCTGCTGGAACTATTTCGATGTTGATGACAGAGGGTTAGATCATTCAAAAGAATACGGCTACAGTTTTTTTCGCGGCTTGCTGCTTGCATCAGTTTGATATCACAGTATCACCAAAGAGAAGATTCTTTGGTATCACAAATGTTTGCAAGAAGTCAAGGACGCACTAACTCGTACGCGCTTGCGCACTACGTACTTCTATGGTTATGTATTCCTGGTTGCGTGATTACTGGCGCTAGCAGGCGAATGGTGTCAAGGTTGTTTATGTACGCTAGTGTCAATATCACTAAAATTTGTCCAAACTAAACTAACTCAATTAAACAGTAATTCACATAATGAGGAGTTGTCAGAGAAGTATTCAGATATCATCTTGATAATGGAAATAAACAGTACTTGATATCGAATCAAAACCACCTGAAATTCTAGAGACCGCTCAAGTTACATTTTTGACAAGACCTCCCGCGAAATGAAAGTATTCGGAGTCGTAGGAAAAATAGTGTACAAAACTCGTTGGAAAGTGCATTTCCTTCACTCGTTACGTTTCCGCACTCACCGCTATGCGGCTCGTGCTAAACGACTACTCGTGTGAAATATGTCACTTTCCACACTTGTTGTGTAATAGACTATTTCGCCCACTGGGACTTTTTTGGGGTAAAAATGTGTCTCGAAATGCACCCTCTTCGAGCTTACAGCTAATGAAACATTTACCATTTTTTACGTAAACCATACGTGAACTTATTTCTTGGTGGCAATAACAAATAATCAACCTGCTAAAACTAACAGTAAGTGTCCACATCCACAATAAACCAAAAACTTTGATCCAGATATCGCAGCCCAGTAAATTTTCTTAGTCTCATTTTATGAATATTATTTCAAAATATTGAAGATGCCAAATTTTCATGGCCAACAATGTTTGAATTTAGAGTTTCCTTTTTTAAACATAAAATTTGAGTCATTTAAATTGTGGATCCCCCTCCAACTCTCTCAGAACTGGGTTTATCTAATTTTTGAAGCAGAAAACAAATAGATTGCTTATTTTTAAGAGATTCGATTCGTCACAATTTCGAATGATCGTTTCTTTACGCGATTCACAGTCAAGAATAATGGTTTGAACTACCACCATCTGCCGTATCATCATTTCGCGTAACTGAAGTCGGTATTTTTCATTTTATTTAGCGTAATCATCAAGCCACATTTCGGTGTGAAGTTTTCTTTACCTTAAATTTTTTTGAGGGCACGAATATTTTGAAAATTTTCCCGAGTCAGAGACGAAGACGCTGTTATTAATTGAAGCTCTCGTGGTTCTGAAAATGAAATTTTTTCCTAATTTCCAGTAATTATTGAATCTCTAGTGATATCATAAATAATAAAACTTCGCTGGACCACTACAATTCCATCAGATATATTTGATATGTCGAATTGCCCTGTAGAAATAATGGCGACTGAGATAACTATTAGTTCACACATGCACGTTGAGTAGAATCATAGTAAACATAGCGCTTTTTTTCTGTATGTAGGTCGTTAGGCGCCATTGGCTCGATAGGTAATGGCCTTGCGAATTGCTGTCATTGCACTACGGTGGAAAATGATACGATGCACTAAAATGTCACGCAGACGGCCCTAGACGCTCTATAAAAAAAATGTATCGAGTTACCTACATTTGACATCACCCCAGAAATACTTTGCGACAGTATCAGTATGTGCCAGAGTGATTTATTATCGGTGAAATCTAAACAATATACCTACACGGGCATTTGTCATTCCAGCGCCTCTCAATATTTTCATTTCTGAATTAAAATTAACTTTCGTTCAATCAATTAATTTTCAGAATGTAGGAGTTGCTTTCAGAAAAGATATATATTCGTTTGACAAATCGCAGGTCGTGCTTAAAGGTGTCATAATTCTTGAAGGAAAATATGGTCTTATGACAGTGAATGAAAGTAACAGATAAATGAAAAAGCGTTGTCCATAAATCTGCCTATACTGTTTTCCAACAAGTTGTATGATTTTTTTTCTAAATCACCGAGTAGACGAGTGACTAGTGACAAAAAATGATGAACTGGCATATCTACAAGTACAGAGATTAACCCGTGTAAAGATGATCCACTAGAAAATAATTCTCATAGTTTTTATCTAAGATGCCACAACACGTGATTATTTGAATTAGGTTAACGTAATATTATTCGTTTCTGCATAAACAAACAAAACTCGGTATATATACACATTGAGATTGTTTGAATGGCGCCTGATCTTACAAAACACACTTATATAAATTAGTTTTCAATGAACCTGAAATGTCAAAGAGCAAGGAGATTTGATAACATCAGCGACTTGCGCGTTAATTGCAAAGTGTAAGTGTTGAAAGAAACTTCCTATTTGACAAACGATGAAAAAAGAGTACTTGCCAAGTTATTCATCACGATTTTCGCAGAAACCACTGAAATAGACAGCTAAAATTAACGGAGAGTATCATTCAGTGGCTCGTACCGATTTTTTTTCCTTTTTTCATCATCTGCTTTCGAAACACCCTGTGTACATCACTCATTCATTCCCCATGCATGAGCATCGCCTGGTCCCATATGTCCAATGAAAAAAAAAACGACTCGTTTTGTGGTGGGAGTGATATTCAAAAAAGGCACGTTCAGACGAAAGAAACGTTATGGTGGCGCCATCTGGGACTGGTGGGTGTTCGGTAATATCCTGCGCCCACCTGAGCTCGACTCTCTCATGTTTCACTCGCAAGGCTCTCCTGCGGCCTTATCAGCAATTCGTTTGCCTCGTTATTGCTCGCCGGACGCGCTGGTATAGAGTATTAGGTAACAGGAAGTTGTGTTCCCTAAATCGTGTGACGATGCGGCAACGAGATTGGCCCATGTGTGTCAGTGGAATGTCAGCTTGTCTTACGTTGGCAGTTGATTTTCTTGTTCATTTTACGTTATTGTATGATCAAATTATCGAATACACGAATATAATCCCGGTATCTACCAGAAGTACCAGAATTGGTTATAGGTGACCATGCTGGTCTTGTATACAGCTTTGTGGATGATGACAGTACACTTCATACTGGCAAATTTTGAAATGGATATTTTCAATGTCCATGCTTGGTATTTCCATCAACATTACTCACAGCTTCTCTAGAGGCTGTTTGTCTACACCTTTTCCAATTATTGTGGTTCAAAAAGCGTCAATTTGATTTCAAAAAGTATAAATTTTATTTCAAATTAGTCAATTTAATTTCGAAAAGTATCAAATGTATATTTCAAAAGTATCAATTCAACTTCGAAATGCGTCAATTGTATTTCAAATTAATAAATTTAATTTCAAAATCCATCATTTCAATTTCAAATCTAATCATTTTTAGCTCTATCATCATTTTAACAACCTAACCTTTGCCTATTCTTTTTCAGTTTTGAAATTCAAATGAGGCATTACGAAATACATAATTGATATTTTTGGACATAAAAATGACCATTGTGGAATTTGAAGTGTTTTGAAATTGAATTGACTAATTTGGAATACAATTGACGCATTTCCAAATTGAATTGATAACTTTGAAATACATTTGATGCTTTATTGGAATTAAATTGACCAATTTGAAATACAATTGATACTTTTGAAATCCAAATGGCTATTTGGAATTGACCATTTTTGAACTAAAATTGAAAAAATGTAGATGTTGATTCTGCACTCACGAACTCATTGACTCTTCTAGAATTCATTACCTTTATCTATGGTGATAGAAGAAAAATCCCAGTACCATTCCTAATATTCCACGAATATTTCAGGTTTATTTTGTCTTTTCAGTAAATCCCTCGGTAAATCCTAAAATCTCCATTCGCAAGCTCTTTACACAAACTTCAATATCCAATGTAATGAATGTATATCTGATAATTTCTCAACTCGATATTGAATTGTTAAAAGTAAATTGAGTCCTTGTCATTCTACTATTGGAAATCAATTACCCATATGTGAAATTAACTGCATAGATCACTATTATTGACGTCTAAATTATGTCCCGCATTGTACTCAGGTATAATAAGTCCCGTTCCGGGACAGTGCTGTTTATTAAGTTGTTAGAACTGATATATCGGTGCCAATATAACCGTGATTAAATATTGAGATTGCGAGGTACATTGCACAAAGAATGTCTCATAGATTTTCCACCAAAGAACGGTGCAAACCCTATAAATCGCGCGTTCAAATACCAATCAATTATCTCTTGACGAAAGTACTATGTTAATGAAAATGTTAACTAATATATTTCTGTCGATCTGCATCAGACTAAGGCTGCCTGCCAATGGGGATCATAATTATAGGACTTTTCCGTTCCGGCATCAGTGAATTATCAATTAACCAAATGTGTCGCGTCGAAAAAATCGAATTTGCGGAGGTGTGCCCTTGAAATGTCTCTGAGCTGTCAGACGACTCGAAAAAATAACTGACGCTAGACAGGCTAGACATAGAATATCCTTTATTCCAGAGGCGTACCAAGAGGCAAAACATGCTGCAAAAAACACCGGATAACGTGAGATCAACGTTTTTACTGAATCTTTACGGAGTTCAAACCGTTTATTTCAAAAAGCCAAGCTTAATTCAACTGAATATTGATATTTCTCGTTGAAACTTTGGTTTCTTCCATTTCGAAATAATTATTTAATACAGCGTCGGTGGTATTTGCCCCCCTGAAAATATGTATGGGGCACGCCATTATTTCTGTGACAGGGCGTTAAATATATTGGCCGTAATGTTATATCAGAGATCGGCATTCGAGCAGAGGATTGTCTCAGGCTGAGATCCTCTTTCGTTCCGAGAACGGGAAAAGAATTTTTATCGGCGTCGCTTCTCGCCTTTTTTTGGATCAACCATCTTTGTTTCATCTCCTTTTCGGGTGGGACAACGACAGGCACTTTACACGCTCACGAAGGTAACAGGACATATGTTAATTTCGTTTTCAACGGTTTGGATCGATAAACAACAAAGAATTACCGCGTCTGCCACCTTACCAAGTTGGATGGTCCAGTATCATATTGATTCTTTCATTTCTAAAACATTTACAATTTGGGAAAAAATCTATACAGTAGGTACAAACAACATTAGAGTGGAAACATCCCGATTATAATGGTATATTTACTATATTGTGGTGATGAAAAAATAGAGCTTTCAACACAAATTCTCTACTTATATTGCCTTATATGCCAGTCTAGCTCAATCTCTAAAATAACTCCGAGCAATTTAGTATTTACTGCACAATTGACCCAATTTTTTCGATTCAACCTAACATTCCCATAAATAACATCTGCCTACCACAGCTTGAGAAACTACTTGAGAGTTTCGGATCTTCAATGATTCTAGATCATTATTATATATGATGGAAAGTATGGGTACAAATATGGATCCTTGAGGCACACCGGTATTCGTAGGTTTCAAATCTGATATTATAATTATTACATTTAATCTGCTGCTGTCTATTCGTTACAAGCGATGTTATATAAGTATATATAGCTCAGGATTTAGTTACCTAATAGATATGCAGAACAAATTTACACTAGAAATACCGCGACTCAGAAATTTATGAACAATCTGGGATTAAAAATTCGAATAACAATAAATATTGGGATTGGGTTCATTGCTCGGTTGATTGTATAATTTTGGTGATTGAAATATTCCAAAAAGTAATGTCCATGTGTAATTCGTTCGATAATCGATTCAATGCGCGAAATGTTCTACATTTATAAAACCATTATACCCTCTATAAATAGCAATAGTTGTGTACGCAGACCCCACATGTAGACACTATACGACGCAAGATTAGTATTTTGTCGTACGTCTGAGGCAAAATATTTACGCTGGCGCCACGATATGATACGCAAACGTCACGGGTCTCGTATACAGGGCAATTCCAAATATAGAAGAAAATTCTGAAATTGTTTCCTCCTTCCATGATCTCTTTTTTGTAAATCTCGAAAATTAACGTGTCTTCAGGTTTTTCCAAATATGTTCATGGAAACTCAGGAAAAACAATTGAAATATTATTTTTGATAGTGTAGGTGCTAGATGTCACAAATTTAATAGGTAAGTACCTGTATCGTTTTGGCAGGGAAACATCCTGATGTACATAGGTATGAATAATAACGTATTAGTAGATACTAAAGAAGCTAGCAAAGCCACACACGAATTTCGACTCGGGATAGATCACATAATTTTAGGCTCATTTTAAGCTATTTTATTACCCTATTTTAAAATTTTTTGCTCTTCTCTTTGATAGCCGAACTCAGCTGAGCCATTTTTGAAAAACAATAATTTTGGTGTTTTGAAATTGCCAAATTGTAGAGCTCATTTTAGACTAATTTATTACCCTATTCCCCTTTTTTTTTGCTCCCTCCCTTGATAGAAAAACTTGTGGCTTTGCTAGCTTCGGGCGAACTCAGCAGAGCCATTTTTGAAAATCCACTTTTTTTTGCGACTCAATATAACGATATTCAAGGACTAATTTTAGGCGAATTAATTATCCTAATTTATCTTTTTTGCTCCACGCATTACAGAAAAAAAAACAAGATTTTTCGATTTTCGCCTAGTCGATGATGCTATCATTTCAAATTATAATTTTTTGACGATTTAACTTGTCAAACCGATGATACCCATCGCTGGATCAATAAAATGTTCATGTTGGAATGTTTTATTCGACGTTTTTCAAAAAAAACCAGTGGCTTTGCTGACTTCGGGCGAACTCAGCAGAACATTTTTTTTTAAACATTATTTTTCTAATTTAATTGATTAGCCTAAAATAAGTCTTGATATATCCAAAAATCAAATGACAGAAAAATAATGTCGAAAAATCGAAAAATCATGTTTTTTTCTGTAATGCGTGGAGCAAAAAAATTAAAATAGTGTAATTAATTAGCCTAAAATTAGTTCTTAAATATGGTTACATTGAGTCGCAACAAAAAGTGGATTTTCAAAAATGGCTCTGCTAAGTTCGCCCGAAGCACAACCACAAGTTTTTCTATCAAGGGAGGGAGCAAAAAATGGGAATATGGTAATAAACTAGCCTAATATGAGCTCTACAATTTGGCTATTTCAAAACACCAAAATTATTGTTTTTCAAAAATGGCTCTGCTGAGTTCGGCCGATGCCACAGATTTTTCTATCAAAGAGAAGAGCAAAAAATTTGGGTATAGGGTAATAAAATAGCCTAAAATGAGCTTAAAATTATGTGATCTATCCCGAGTCGAAATTCGTGTGTGGCTTTGCTAGCTTCTTTAGTATGGTAGATTCATAGGTAGGAGCTCCAGTAGGATTAAAAGTTCTAGTTCAGATCTATACCTAACAATAATACATAGGTTGATAGATATGCATAATAGCAAGTAGGTTGCAGCAACTCGGGTTGCAAAATAAGTAGAATAATTCTTGAGTTTTCACTCACCAAGCTACTCCGTTCACCTGGTTCACCACCATTTCCACTTTCAGGCAGTGGAACAGCATCATGCACGATCACTTTATTAATTATCTTATAACCCCTATAAACAATAACTTCACTGATTTAGTAGAATTTTCATGAAATTACCACATTCAATATCGCCCAATTTTCTACTCAACTCATTTGTAAAATGAAAATGGCTGACCAAAACAGAAGACAATCAATTTGAGCAAAAATATCGATAAAGTAGATATCTACGTAAGGTGCCATATTCGAGAAAAATTAGGGGAGGGAGTCTTAGCAATTGATACTGAAGTGAATTTTAACAATTACGGAATGTATACATCATAATAGGCATTATAATATTTGGATCCAAGTACACAATCAAATAAATTCAAACCTGTAAGATTTGGCGGTAACTAAATTATCGTCCGGCGGTCACGTACTTGTTTTGAATACCTGTCAATGATGTACAATAAACGCTAAATTATATTTCCTTGGTTACTGGAAGCAGGAGATCATTGCAAACTAATCCACAATGCGTTTCCATTTATGAAATTATTTATTAATGATGAATAAGATACTGGGAAATATGATCGAAGAACATTGATATACCTATTATCTAGAATCAATAAGGTCTTGATCAAATTCGCACTCACCTGCAGGGATAGGTACCTACCAATTTGTTCTGTAGAAGTAGAATCCCCATCCCAAGCTGTGGAACAGTCACTTTTATCACTTTCAACAACTAGAAGAAAAGCACGATTTTACATTCAACTAGGAATAAATCGCTCAATCAGTGATTATTTATAATAATAACATTCATCAAATGATATGAATTAATCACGAAACACTTATGCGAATAACAGAAACTGACCACTTTATAGAACGAAACATGAACGAAAGAACTAATATCCAGTGTTGCCAACCACGATAACCCAAATTATCCGAAGACTGGTATGAAATTATCCGAAATTATCCGATCCTCCAATGGCGAGTCGAATAATGTTTTGATTATACAACTGACCAATAGATGGCGCCACTTGCAACAATAATCTGATTCAAAATCATTGTTCAACCAGTTATTTGATTGATATTTGTTTTTGCTAATTTTTCGTTGAATAATGAAAGCTCCAAATCAGTGATATCTGCTATAGGGGCTATTCGTTAACTTATTATTCGAAGAGAACGATAGCAGCGCATCTTCCGAATGTCCTTCGAACTAAATCCTTATGTTGGTTCCTGTGTTTTTCTCATAAAACATTGTCATTTATTTCATTTGAGTCCTGTGTTAATACAACCAATGACGGCTAAATGAAAAATCTAGCCAACTTTTGTTGGCTCGGACAAAGTCCGAGCCTACCAGAAATTATCCGAAATTATCCGATAAATTTCAGGATCCGAAAATTATCCGCTGACATTAGAAATTATCCGCAAATCGGATAATTATCCGCAAATCGGCAACACTGCTAATATCATGAAATTGATCAGTTGATAATAATTATTGATATTACGTCTTCCGTTTTCTTAAGTACGTCAAAGAGTGACGGTGACCAAATTTATGTCCGGCGGACACGCAGTACGAGTTGGTACGAGATTTCGTTGTGCCTGGATTTCAGGTTTTCCTTGTATTTGAAATTATCATTTTATTTCTAAATCCCTTACTGTATAATGAGAAAACCCTTGCGAAATAATCCAAATCTCCGTCTGGGTGTGGGAGATAACGGTTATGTCTAGCAAAAGGCTCATAACGTTTGTAACGTTTCGGAATTAAACCGTTTAATTGGTTCATGGTATGCAGAATCATCAAGGAAATGTTGAGTTTTCATTATGGTAAGTTCTTAAATGATTTAGGATGCACACTTTATCGTTGCATATGGTTAAATTGTAGTTGATTCAGGATTCCAACTAAGCGTTCATTGTAATTTTAGTTGTTCTTATCGTGAATAGATTCAATTACTATTAGATGACGTTTATTGAAAAAAGTCCTAAGAAATAACGACGTAGGTATTGATAAATCTACTTTCTGAAAGCGTTCGAAACCACGACTGAAAATGATTTCTAAGTATTGACACAGAGACGGACAGACGCAAGAAGTACGTGAACGTTTAAATCGATGGCAGCATAATCAATGAGAATATGGACGGGTTTGTACCAGATGAATACGATCTTTATACGGAGACCTGGCGCCTATAAGGTGAGATGGTATGGCGAATCATTGGCGGAGGTAAAAAACAACGGCTTGTCCTGGAGTTTTGTCTACTTGTCCAAATGAAAACTGTATATTTTTCATTATCCGTAAATTCGAATAGATCAAGTGGTTAATTTTGCATAAGGAATAAATAAAAGAGTTTTCTAGAGAAACCTTCAATATATGGATTGCGAACCGGTGCAAGGCAGATTGGAACCGACTTTTATTGATATGGTTTTGTACATTTTGCATTTTTCTGATGTAATAACGAGGAGACATTCGTTTCCAAACGCAACTCTTTTCATTGACCGATATCTCTATATGCGAAGCGCCATTCAAGGTCTTCTTTGAAAACCAATTCATACGCCTATGGATTCATGTTGGCATGCAACCGTTCACTGTCATATTATGTGACGCCTGTGGCTGGACAATTGGCGAATTTTCCCAAGAAAAGGTGCATATTTGCATTGCGAATTGCGATTACGTCGCGACTCGCTGCATTGCCATGATTGATGTCTACCTCGGCGAGAATAAACTTCAAATCGTGAATATTTATCGAGATGCTGCCTCTACAGGGTGAAGCGGATCACATTGTTCATTATCTTCGAACAATGTCAACTTGTTGTTCATCGCTTTTTTTTTTTGGTACGCCGCTTATATTCCTTCGGTATTTGGCGCCCACAGCCGCCTAAAGTTCAAGAAAAACCTCGTGTAGACTCCATATATGCATCTCCTTATAACTAACTTTCTATTCGAACAGCCATCGTACCACGCAGATTCTTCTTTCGAATGCATCCACGCCCGCACAATCGCGTGTCCCATTCATGCTGCGCATTTTAATTTTCATTGATAGAAAAAAATTACGTTTCTAATGGCTCTGAGTTGAAAGCAGAGGCGTGCCGTCATCAGAACGCCGATAAAATTGCCGCCTACGCACCTGTTGAATGGAAGAAACAATCGCCAGTCTACGAGACGGCCACAGTGATCCGGGCCAATCACAAAACAAAAAACGACCCTTTTGACCACTGACGCAAATACTTATCCCCTTCATCTTGTTACAGGTCCCGACATGATCCAGGATATCGTCTCACAAAACGTCATGGAGGAGGAGGAAAAGAGCGTCAAACGTGAGTTTTAGACCCCCCATATATACCCTCCCCATTCTAAACGCCCCCTTGTTTCTTTCAGACTTTGCAGCCCTACTGACAGGTAGATCGTCGCTTGACCTCAAGAACGACAGCTTGATGGGTGAGGTCAACAAGAACTACGATGTCGCAACAGGCAGATTCACCTTCCACCGAAAAAATCTCCACTTCTCCTTCTACATCTCCGAAAAGGCAGCCAGGCCTCGCGCTCTTCATTTCATGGACAGCGATGGAAACATCTTGGAGGAGTTCATGCTATCGTATTCCGGAGGCTTGGTGGACAGTGTATACCAAAACGCCACCAGAAAGGTGTGTGGTATCTGGAGAAGACTACCAAAGGATTACCGAAGACTTTTGAAGCAAGACAAAATGTACGTGGTGTTGATCTGGGGCAATAAAGACACCGAATTTGCTCTCAGCGGCAAACTGACTCGCTATGTGGCTCTAGCCAGCGAACAGTACAGCTCTCTCCTAGAGCCTGCACCAGGAACTGATACAATGATGACTGGAGCAGGAGGCACCGCTATTATATCCACATCCTCGTCTGTGTCTCCGTCTATCCACTTGGCGATAGTTTTCAATGGCTTATTCACCAGCTTGGATAGCATAGAGGTCCCCATCAACGTCAAGCTAGTGCTGGACGAGAAGAAACAGGTCATCCTCGAGGAAAACGTGAATGTGTACAAACCAGCCACAGATCTCAACCTGTTGGAGCTAAGTTCCCCTGTTAGCCAAGCCGATCTCCGTTCATTGTCCAGAGGCAGAGTGTTCCTCATAGTTTCCTCGGTGTCCAAACCTGAGGCTCTGAGTCTGAGCGGAAGTGTTATCACCAAAGTAGCCTGCGAGATATTCCAGGCGACGTTGTCCTCGGAAAAAGAAAGCCCGGACGGTTTCCCAGGGTTGGTTTGGATGTACTTGAACAACCAAGGATCCCTCATCTATAACATACAGGTCGATAGCCCGGTTTCGGAGCAATTCCACAGGATCAGTTTGGCTGATGCGTCTGGAAAGAAGAAAGCTGAGGTCTTGACCCCTTACCTTCATAACGGTTGGGCAAACGGTACCGAGGACAGGGAAGTGCACAAAATCTTGGAACCCCTGTACAATGGCAAGCTCGACGTCAAAATTGCAATCGCCAATGAAACCCTTCATGGCCACCTGAAATCGAAGCTGGTGGCAGATGCTAGGGATGCTTCAGCTCCTATCCTTCTGAAGCGCGAAAACTACACTCTGTCTTCCAACGTGGTTGGCATAGCCTGGTTATCCGTGGACAGTGACTGTCAAATCCAATACGATATCTCGTTATCCGGACTAGGGCATGACAGGAAGTTTGAGCTGTACATGGAGATGTACCCCATCATAGCGCCTGGTGCTCCGTTCATCTACAAACATCTCGAAGACTTTGAAGGCAACCAAGTGGAGGGTAGCCCTGTCGAAGCTTTGACCAAGGATGAGCTCGATAGGTTGGATGGGGGAGTTTCCTTCCTCAGGATAAAGGATGCTGCGTCCAAAATTGTTCTGCTGTCAGCAACCATCACCAAAGTGAGTATCTTTGATCGTTCTGAAGCGTTTCGAATTTGTTGTTGGAAATTAACCAAGGTCGGAACTAAAACTGATTATCTCTTTCAGGTGAAGATTCCCAGTTCTTGTAGGCAGCCTCACAACGATAACAACATCCCCACATTGCCCGACACTCCTGTTGACGTGATTCCACAAGAAGATTCCGATTGCTACCTGGACGATAGGTTCTACAAGAAGGACACCTCCTGGATATCCTCCAAGGACGTTTGCCAGATGTGCTTCTGCCAAGATGGGGTCTCCAAGTGCGACTCGATGACTTGCCCGAAACTGGACTGTCCCAACGGCAACCTAACCGCTGTGGTTGGAGAATGCTGCCCGATCTGCAAAGGAAACGAATCGGCGAGGTCAGCTGGCCAAAAGTGTCTCTTTAGCGGGAGAACTTACTCCCTGGGCAGCAAATTTCATCCCTTCCTGATCCCCACTGGCTTCGACGTCTGCACCGAATGCTACTGTGACCCCGAGAAGTCGGAGGTCACTTGCAAGCGACTGGATGACACTGACAAGAGGTGCTGCAGGAACTGCAAGAAGGCAACGGAGACGATTGAAGATGATCCGCCGTACTGGAGGCTGTGGAACAAGCAGAACAAGGAGAGGGTGGTCCATAGACCTCCAGCGGATGTTATGCAAGAAGGTGGCTGTCGGAATTTGAACAACCCGAAGGAGCCTTATGCCAACGGCAGCTCTTATCACCCTTTCATCGGCTATCTTGGAGAATACAAGTGCATTACCTGCAACTGTAATGTAAGTATGCATAGTGGAACTCTTGTGGATGTTTTGTTGGACAAGCAACGTCATGAGAATGTTCGTTTCTCGACATTCTGGTGACGTTTTGCTTGAATAATGTTCTTATCATCACGTTCTTTTGATGTTTCTGGTATGGAACTCTCGTAGATGTTTTGTTGGAGAATCAACGTCATCAGAATGTTCCTTTCTCGACATTCTGGTGACGTTTTGCTCGAACAACGTTATCACCAAGTCCTTGTAGATGTTTTTGATATGGAACTCTTGTAGATGTTTTGTTGGAGAAGCAACGTCATGAGAATGTTTCTTTCTCGACATTCTGGTGACGTTTTGCTTGAACAACGTTGTCACCAAGTCCTTGTAGATGTTTTTGGTATGGAACTCTTGTAGATGTTTTGTTGAAGAAGCAACATCATAAGAATGTTCATTTCTCCACATTCTGGTGACGTTTTGCTTAAATAATGTTCTCATCATCACGTTCTTTTAATGTTTCTGGTGTGAAACTCTTGTGGATGTTTTGTTGGATGAACAACGTCATGAGAATGTTCCTTTCTCTACATTCTGGTGACGTTTTGCTTGAATAATGTTCTCATCATCACGTTCTTTTGATGTTTCTGGTGTGAAACTCTTGTGGATGTTTTGTTGGAGAAGCAACGTCATGAGAATGTTCGTTTCTCGACATTCTGGTGACGTTTTGCTTGAATAATGTTCTCATCATCCGTTCTTTTGATGTTTCTGGTGTAAAACTCTTGTGGATGTTTTGTTGGAGAAGTCACGTCATGAGAATGTTCCTTTCTCGACATTCTGGTGATGTTTTGCTAGAACAACGTTGTCACCAAGTCCTTGTAGATGTTTCTGGTTTGGAACTCTTGTAGATGTTTTGTTGGAGATGCAACGTCATGAGAATGTTCCTTCCTCGACATTCTGGTGACGTTTTGCTTGAATAATGTTCTCATCATCACGTTCTTTTGATGTTTCTGGTGTAAAACTCTTGTGGGTGTTTTGTTGGAGAAGCAACGTCATAAGAATGTTCCTTTCTCGACATTCTGGTGACGTTTTGCTTGAATAATGTTCTCATCATCACGTACTTTTGATGTTTCTGGTGTGAAACTCTTGTGGATGTTTTGTTGGAGAAGCAACGTCATGAGAATGTTCTTTTCTACTCATTCTGGTGACGTTTTGCTAGAACAACGTTGTCACCAAGTCCTTGTAGATGTTTCTGGTATGGAACTCTTGTGGATGTTTTGTTGGAGAAGCAACATCATGATAATTTTCCTTTCTCGACATTCTGGTGACGTTTTGCTTGAATAATGTTCTAATCACCACGTTCTTTTGATGTTTCTGGCGTAAAACTCCTGTGGATGTTTTGTTGGAGAAGCAACATCATAAGAATGTTCGTTTCTCGACATTCTGGTGACGTTTTGCTTGAATAATGTTCTCATCATCACGTACTTTTGATGTTTCTGGTGTGAATTTCTTGTGGATATTTTGTTGGAGAAGCAACGTCATGAGAATGTTCCTTTCTCGACATTCTGGTGACGTTTTGCTTGAATAATGTTCTCATCATCACGTTCTTTTAATGTTTCTGGTGTGAATTTCTTGTGGATGTTTTGTTGGATAAACAACGTCATGAGAATGTTCCTTTCTCGGCATTATGGTGACGTTTTGCTCGAATAACGTTGTCATCACGTTCTTTTGATGTTTCTGGTGAATGTATCATCAATTTTGATTTTTTTCTTTTTCCAGAATGGTAATCAAACTTGCGTGCGGCAGCGTTGCGAATGGAAGCAATGCAAAAAGATGTTTGAGATGCGCAAGCAACGGAGAGCGAAGAAACAGCCGATGAACATGTCTGACTTCTGCTGCAATCTGAGCGAGTGCAAGAAGATGAGGCACAAAAAGAGGGTGGAAGAGAAAGCGGTTGCCTTGCACAAACAGTGAAGCGGGAAAGGATGAGTTGAGAGAGCAATCGTATTCGAGGAACTGCAAGTGGACTTCAAGTCCGAGTTACCCCCTTATACCAAAGAAGACTGAGGCAGTTGAGAAATGAATGTAGAGCTGTCATATTTATTTTAAATTTTAGGTGTGTCGCTCGGCCCTTTGGGTGAGAGGGATTATGAGGGTGGATGGTCACGTAATTTGTTATTTGATTGTCGGAAACGCGATGCGCTTTCCCAATTTGACACCCTGTATAATGTTTATGTTGTATTTGGTTCCACTATCATATGGCTATAAAATTGTTCTGGATAAGTAATGTTTAATTGATAAATAAAAACTGTTATTTCATCAACACACCTATCAGAGATAATTGTTTCAAATATTAATTATCATTGATACGAAAGCGTTTGAACAAATAGATTATTTTTCAATGCGTAAGAAGTATCGATGTAACGATTTCAACATATTTGTTTTCTATATATTCTCCATGGAAAATGCATTATGATTTTATTTGGTGCTTACTGAACTTCTGTATTCATCAGAATAAAATATTTCTTCTTGAATTGAACCTTTCAAAAACATTATTTAACACACTAATATTGCCATTTGAACGTGGGACAAGTCAGACAAAAAGCCCTGTACATACATTGTATATATTTAATTTAAGAGACTAAGCAAATTCAAACGGTCGTGATGTGGTGGATTCGAGATTTTATTTATTTATATTTTTCTAGTTGGCCGTCCGTTTGAATGCGCTTATAAAACAACATACTGTAATTAATTATTATTTATTTGACAAAATTAATTGTTACAATAATCAATATTCCATGGATGTATAGAACAGAGGGTTTCTACGAGATAGAATTCTCAATACTCACAAGTAGTGATGGGAAAAAACAGAAAACGAACAGAACGAGTGTTATCAAAAAATTTAACCTTTTTCAATTTTGTGAAAGCTTTCGATCATCATCATGATTGTTTTCTTGGATGGCACTGTTTTCCATCAGCCAATAATATTTTGAAACCAACATAGGTGATCCATATTTTACAGTAGAGGTGAGTATTATAGGAAAACTGGGGGTAAAACTTGCAGTCTATCTCCACCAAAATTATTTATTAGTCAACAGACTTACATGAAAACGGACATGTTTCGAGGAATTAATTCCTCATCATCAGCTTATGAAAAGAAGAATAAATCTAAAGGAAGAAAAATTACAGTTAAAAATTGGACGCATGTAAAAAATTTAGCCTCAAGACTTAACTGTAATTGTTCTTCCTTTAGATTTATTCTTCTTTTCATAGGCTGATGATGAGGAATTAATTCCTCGAAACATGTTCGTTTTAATGTGAGTCTGTTGACTGATAAATAATTTTGGTGGAGATAGACTGCAAGTTTCACCCCTAGTTTTCCTATAATAATATTTTGTATGTCGACCTCGCCTTGTTCGAGTGTTATATCCATCACTGCTTATTAGAGATGAAGGCTGAAATTTTCGGGAAAAAGTGAAATAATCGTTTGGTTGTATAATATTTATACCGTTTATTTGCGAGTTTTTCACTATTTCCTAGCCAAGAATGATATATGTAGTTGAAATATCCAGCGTATAGCCGCAATCAGACGATTTTTTGTGGTGAATTGCTGAAATTTCCTATTGGAACATTTCATTGAAATTCTTATATCAAAATAAACATAATCAAATTTCACTTGACGAACCGTTTATAATTCGTCTAGTTGTAGTAATTATTTTCCTTGTGGAACATATCATTTGGTGCCATTATAAAAGATGGAGGTACTTAATTAAGGATCCGATTTTTCTGCAACATTCACCAGAATAATGTACGAGAAATGCTATGCAACTATCGCCTATACTCGTAGGAGCATTTATATACAGGGTCGTCGGATGTAACTTGATGGCATTAGTGATAGTTTACGTTAATGGAAAATGTACAAAATGGACAGCTAATTAGGGACGCCCTGTATACCATATCACACTATATTAATCTGGAATCTCCCTATGCAATACTACAGTATTTTGCTAAATTATTACATAGACTAAACTAGTATTTTGTGAGTGCATGTGATCATTGCTTGTGAAGAGAATTTGTAAATATTGAAATTTTCTGTCGAGTCGATCTTATTTTCGGCCTACAAAGTAACTATTGAAAATACCTATACGCTTTGTACATTTTTTTCTAGTTTTAGCTTCTGTAATGTTTAAACAAAAACTTCTATGGATTAACTTATCTTCGTCTAAGTTTAAATGGATAGTGATAATGTGGGCCTCCTGATATTGCATTTGGTAACTTTATAATTTTTGTGTATAAATCAATAGACTTGTAAATATTGATAGCAGTCAGTAACAGTAAAGCTATATATTTAAATCTAAGTGTACCTGCTAGCTAGAAATTATATGCTTCATTAATACAAAAAGTTGTTTCACTCTAACAGTCGATCTCCCTTCAATATAAGGCATCACTCCTGTAATGGAAAACTATATATACCTTATAATAATAATAATTTCACTTTTGTCTCAATCACACCACAAGAATTAAAAGAAGTAATGAATGAAATTGAGAGCAAAAAAAGTTCCGGATATGATGAAGTATCTACAGCTTTATTGAAAAAATGTTTCTCCTCTATTGTTGAACCCTTATGTCATATTATCAATGCATCACTTCAATCTGGAGTTTTTCCTAAAAATTTGAAGTTTGCCATAATCAAGCCCTGCTTGAAGAAAGGCGATGTCGAGTGTTTTGAAAACTATAGGCCCATCAGCCTCCTTAGCTCATTCTCAAAACTATTTGAAATTGTTGTATCTAGACAAGTTGTATATTTCTTCAAAAATCAAAATCTTTTCAGTAATAGCCAACATGGTTTTCTGGGTGGTAAAAGTATTGAAACGGCATTATTCGAACTAACTAATAATATATACAATTCCTTAGACAGCGGAAATGTGGCCTGTGGAATTTTCTTGGACTTGTCCAGGGCATTCGACTGTATAGACTTCTCAATTCTTTTAATTAAATTAGAACATTATGGTATTCGGGGAATTGCTTTGAAATGGTTCAAATCCTATATAGAAGAAAGGAAACATTCAGTGAAAATTAGAGATGAGAGAGGTAACTTTCTGCGGTCGCATGCTATGGATGTGTCCATGGGAGTGCCACAGGGTAGTGTTCTGGGTCCACTGATATTCATAATTTTCTTGAATGATCTTGCATTACTTTCTAATCAAGATAAAACTGTAATCAATTATGCTGATGACAGCACCCTATTTCTCTCCGCACCTGATTTTCCAAGACTTATTTCGAATGCAAACGCCTCAATAACCGAAACAGAGAACTGGTTCTCAAACTCCAGATTAGTGATGAATCCTGATAAAACTAATATAGTATTCTTCAAAACGAATCAAACTTTGCCTACACCTGATAACATCATTCTCAATCAACAAAAAATTATACCATCTAAATATATCAAATCTCTGGGTATTATCATGGACGAAACTCTAAAGTACACGTACCATATGAATCATTTGTGCTCGAAGCTAAGTAGGAGTTGCTATGGCATCAGGGTATTAGTGAAAAATGCAAATATCAGTACAGTCAGAACATTTTATTTCTCAAATTTTTATTCTCATACACGCTATGGCATTATTCTGTGGGGAGGCTGTAGTGAAGCTGATAGGGTATTCAAAATACAAAAAAGAGCAATTCGCATCATAAAAGAACTCCGGTATTTGGATTCATGTAGGAGTCATTTTAAACAATTGGAACTACTTACTATACCGGCACTATATATATTCGAATGCATTAAATTTGTATTTCGTAACAGGCATTACTTTGAAGAATACAAAATACAACACCTACATAACACCAGACATAACAACTATAATTTACCCGCTCACCGACTATCCTGTGTTGAACGAGGTGCATTATATTCCTGCATTAAATTTTATAACCATTTACCTTCATCTCTTAAAGCACTTACAGACTTCAATTCAGTAAAGAAACCACTATTGAAATTACTCTATGATATTGAACCTTATACAACTGATGACTACCTGAATCGCAATACATTATAATGATACTAATATCACCTACATCAATTTCTTTTTTGTGACTGGCTTGTACATTTTAAAATGTAATAAGTGCAATAAATTATTATTATTATTATTATTATTATTATTATTATTATTATTATTATTATTATATAAAAGAAAAATTTCTGCCGTAATAAATGAATATTTCAATTTTTAAGAAAAATTTATGCTCAGAATTGTTTGTCTGAAATAAAACGAAATGGGTGATAAATCGTATCTTATTTTTATTGAACATTGAAAGTTCTGAAGTATACTTCCTAATGAACATCGAATTTCATATTTTTGTGTAGAAGATTTACGCACATTTGACCATTTTTTTTTTCTTGTGAGCAGATAACAGAGTCATAAGTTGAGACCTATGGAAATAATTGCATTGAGTCATAGTCTTACCACAAGGCAGAATAGCATGATATTTACAAATATGAATATTTCGTTTGGAAGTATCATTCATTTGAAATGTTGAAAATAGTTTCAAATCTACGACGAATTTTATCAATATGGTAAGTATCTATTTTTCAGTATCGAGTTCAAAAAATTAAGAGAGTCAACTAGTCAAGAAAATTTTATAAGTTTGTATAAAACAAAATTGGCCATTTAATCTTACATTGATTCATTTTCGAACATACTAGCGACATCTACCATTTTTTAATCGAACTCATATAATCTGTGATTGTGTTCAATGTCAGTAAAATGAGGGTTTTTCTCTACTGATCTTACAGTTGAAGATATATCAAAACAATCAATAGCATTCTGCCTTTATTTCAAATCGCCTCGCTGTTTTGACGTCGACATCTAACGGTAGAAGCGGCAAACTTCCAGATTACAGATTATGTGCGATTCAGACGTTTCAGGCAAAACTAAAAATGTTCAGTTTTTTACCACTAGATAGTGCGATTAACATACTTTTGTTCATCATCAAACACGGATTACAGAAATATTAATTTATTGATACAACAACAATAGTTATCACAGTTTTGAGCTACTTTTTCTTTTGGCATGTTCTATTGCTTCCTTTATAACACTCAGGGTGTATTCAACATTTTCGAGATTGGCATTATACCCCATCAAACCCACTCTGAGAAGCTTTCCACCCCCTGTTTGGCCTAGAAGACCTGAACCGATCTCCATGCTATACCTAAAAAAACGAAGGAGAATTTGAGAAAACTACTTCTCAATCAACGGTACATTTGAAATAACACGGAAATAAATTATGAAAGTGAACACGCGATATTTTTAACAGAGGTGCCAACCTTAAGGGGATGAAGATGCTATACAACTTTTTAAGAACTGTCACAATACTATTTTTCAAAACACTTCTGAATTCAACGAAATAATTTCCTCAAAAAGCCTCATTTGACTAAAAAATCCCATATTCGAGATTCTTTAATAATTGTAATCAAAGCAAAAAAAATAATCATGAATTCGTAGTAGTACTTACTTCTTCATGCAAAAGTCTAAAAATTCCTTGTGATCGAACTCATCTCTCACCATCAAAGACGTGACCGTAATCAATCTATCTTTTTCTTCGTCGACGAAAAATTTCAACCCCAACTCTCTCAACCCCTTCGAGAGTTTCTCGTAGCAAATTTCGTGTCTTCTGATGACGTTTTCTAATCCTTCTTCGGCCAACATGGCCAAACTTTCGCGGAGAGCGCATAGCAAATTTGAGGACACTGTATGATGGTAACTGAAAATTCAACTCCATTGTGGTTTTTCGCTGGATTCCCAAATTCAAGGTTTTTATCGAAAAAACAAAGCAATATATTGTTCCCGGCAATTTTCGAGTCCATAAAGAAACTACTTTTTGAAATTTCGAAGAAATCTGGCGTCTGATTTTAGATTGAAGAATTATTTTGATCTGTGCAAATACTGTTCGACTGATTGATTTCTACAAAATTTTGACGAAACTCTTGATTAAAAAATCTGTATGAGTTTTTCCAATGTATCTATATTACTGGAAAATATATTTTCTCAACTGAAGTGATTATTAGAAGAAAATAAAAAAAAAACTTACATTCTTGAATTATTATCGTAACATTTCCATTGCTGTCCCAAAATCCTCATATCCCAAAAGAAAACTTTGGGAGGTATTTTCCGATCCAAAATTACTTTCCTGTAATAAAATCGAGTGATTATCAATAATCTTATTAAATTAGAAATGGCAACTATTCATAATAGTACAACAATAAAACAGTAACAGGTTCATCTCAATATTCCTTTGATGAGCAACAAAATTTGGGTTTTGGACATTGTGCTCACTGTGCTTTTTGGCTAAAAGACAAAATGGCCAATCCTGGTGGTACACTCAGTATCTTTTGAACAGCAGTGTAAGCAGCATCGACTTTCCATTTATCCATCAAAAATGGAATTGCCCCCACAGTTGCAACTAGATCCACTGCTAGAAGACAGTTATATCTGAAAATATTCAACATTTAACGGTCACATTAGATACTAAAGATACGTTCTGCTACTTTTGACAGATCTCTCCAAGGCCTCCTATCGGTTGAAATACACCAGTGGACGTTTCACCCTGTACAATGAAAAGTAGTTTTGGTTTCACTCGTGACAGAAAAGTTTCGATGACGTCAAATGTGAAGTTATTTCCCAACTCTACTGTCATTTTTGTCACAACTCCACCTTGAAGAAAACAAAATTTTTCTCAGTGCATAGATTAAGGCATTATAATACACTAAAAACTGACCATATCTTTCTGCCATATCTGCAGCTCTTGTTCCCCATAAACCATTTACCCCTACTAAAACTTTGTCTCCTGGCTCTATTAGGTTACACAGAATGGCTTCCATACCGCTATGTCCAGTGGCGCTGGTAGCTAAAGTGAGTTCATTTTTTGTTTGGAAAAGGTATCTGATACCTTCTTTTATCTCATCCATAATCTGAAATGAAAGATTTCGTTCTAAAGGTTCGCCCTTTTCAAAAGTTTTATCGCCCGACACTGGTGATGAGTCTTATCATAACCAATTCCACTATTGCTGGGAATTTCGAGAAAATTCTACTCATAGAATTATTATTATTTTGATATAGGTAATATGAATATTCACCTGAAATGTTTCTTGGTTCATATGCCCCAAAACATTATAGCTCATTGCTTGTAAAACTCTTGGCGGGACATTAGAAGGACCAGGCCCCATTAGAATCCTTTGGGGAATCACCAAGGGCTTTTTCAAAACATTAGGCGGTAAAATTTCCATTTTATTCTTCACTAGATCTCGAAAATAACAGAACTGACCATATTTAGTATCCGATAATTAGCATGAACGAGATCCTGTTATCAATATGTTATCAATAAATTTGTGTTGACCTATATGGATAGGTCAACTTGATAATGTGGTCTTCAAATATATGCATGAACTCACTTTTTTTTTTCCTTTACTTCTTACTTCATCAAAATCTAGTACAACTCTAGCACTATTTTTTTATAGAATCCTTCAAACATATTCACTATTCAGTTGCTAAGATTCCTTCATAGGTGGCTTCAGCTAATGATTGAGATTCCTCGCTTCAGTCCTTGTTAGAGCATGTTTAAAACCTTTGACAATGCTTATATGATTTCTGGATTCTACATATTATCCTTACAAAGAGAAGACTCTAAGAGAAATTGTATCAAATTGCAATTCCTAATTATAATAAAAAATCATATAGGTGACAGCACATGCGAACTTAATGATTCAAATAGAACAACTGAACAACTACTTTGAAGGAAATGAATATTTTTTGGAGCGAATGATGCTTATTATTCACTTCATGCAAATCATGCCATCATAATAGAAGGAAGGACCTGTGAAAATACCCTTTCTATAATACATATTATACCATTTAAACATATCTCGAAGCTTGAAGTAGGCGCTGAAAATATTTGCATCGTTATACTGTCAACAGGTTTCCATGTTTCATTTCAAATTCTTTCGTCTGTCTTTCCATTTGTGTCGTGTGTGGTCGCGCGTGATTTATGTGGTTAGTTGTACTCGTTATGTTATATGAATCTAATTTGATTTATCTTGGAAAATATACTAACGCCGACGGCTGATTTATGTTAGAATGAAGACCAAGATTCTCAACAAAAGACAAGATAGTTGGTGATGCTCAAGGTGATGCTGGTGATTCGAATTGTGTTGTACATGGTAAGAGATGATTTTCTCGAGAAAAGATTGTAAAATAATATTATTTTTGATAGTATACTCAAATACTGAATCTATCAAGAATTTATCTGATATTCTAAAAAAATCGTTGCTTTGCTCAATAAAATGAAGGCACCTGTAATCGCGCGAGTCTTCGACCATTGCACAGAAATCGATGACGCTTGATGGTAACTTATCAGAGATGGCAGCACTGCAATAGTCAGAGAAATCTATTATATCGGTAATATCGGTCGGGTGGTAATTTGTTTGTAAGGAAAAAGTTTCTCAGTGATTCGAATAATCAAATTCATCAGTTATTATATTTGTGATTGTTTTTAAATTCGTGTTTAGTGAAGACTAGAAATCGAATGGCACATCAAGTAATCGAAGTCAGTCAAGCTGTTATGAAAAGAGGAATTCTTCCTGTGAGGACATATTGACATTGCCTATAATTGACGCGTTCGGTAAAAATGTTCCAGAAAAAACTAATCCAGAAATTGTGTGTGGAAATGTGGAATTTCAGTCTCGATTCTCGCAGTTTATTATTATTAGGGTGAGTAGATCCTAACCTCAAATAATGTCATGTCGCGATAGAAAATAACACGTAGCACTATCTGATGGTAACAACTCGAACTTCTCGAAGTGGTATCGTTTTTGTTTTCATATTTTTGATGTTTGTGTCATTGTGACATAGGTGACTTGTCACCAAACAATAACTGAAACGAGAAAAACGATAAGATTTCACATTTATTTCATCAAAACATCTCTCGAAAAACTGCTGGAAGTACACCTTTTACATCAGAAGCGAACATAAACAGAACAGAGGTTAAGTTTTTCTGTGGGTTATCCTCCAGAGAGTTCAGTGGTTAAACCACTTCGAGTGGTTCACGAGTCACCGCTAGGTAGCGTATCGCTTAGCACCTGTAGGTGCTGTGTTAGTGGTTTGGCGGGAAATACGAATTACCGAGCGCCAAATCACTACCTACACTTAACAGAAAATGGCGCAGATTGTCTGCAGTCTCAATTGTATCGGGTACGCCACGTGGTGGTCGGAGGATTCAATGACACACACCTGTTTCGTTCGGTCAGTAAGACAAAAGTGTCGAGTCGTTTTATTTTTCTGTCCTTTGTCACTAAATACAATTTACCATTGTCAACTACCATGTCAAACAGACTTGACATGAAGTGGTTATTGTTCTGTGGTTGACAGTGTCGCCACACACCTATCGCGAGTGTTTAGGTTCAAAGGAGGGTGAATTTTGAGATGTCAAATTAATGTTAAATTCTTAAGACAAAATGGGGCCGATGATGGAAGTGAATCCGACTCAAGGGTGGTAAACTAGAGAAGGATGGTTCATTCAAGCGATTTTTTCGGCCAAAAGACGTGGCTTCCGAAGGCCCGCGATGAAGTAGTCAACGGCCCTGAATTCAAAATTATTAATGCTGAATAGACAGACGTATCTATGCTTTGAAAATCACTAAATGGGCATTAATACATATTGATGGTTATTGGTAACATATGGCTTCAAATATTAGTAATTTTTGTGAACAAAAACTCCTTGATTCACAAAAATTCCTAAATGTCCACCCAGAAAATAATACATGAGATAATTGAACGTTTACAAAACAGGGAATATACCTATTCCATAAATAGATTTTCTCATTAGCTGACTATTTTCTTCATTTATACATTGGACTCTACTATAGATGCAATCCAGGTTGTTTCTTTTATTTGCAGGTTTATATATCCTCATTATAGCTAGTATACAAAATTCCTGAATCTGATTACATGGAACATCATAAAATAATGAGAATATAGGTAATCCTTTTTCATAATACATTTTCATCTACCCATTTTGTAGATCTCTTTCTTAAATTTGGTTGGACAAATCACAGCTCTGATGTATGACTTGCATCAGGATTCACAACATCTGCATGTTCACAACTCATCCACCTTTTCAAAAAAGTATCCCAAACAAAATCAGTTCCTTTGGCAAATGTGTGGTAAATAATACTGGAATCCTCTTGGTTTTTGTCCAAAAATAGCAAATCTGCTACCTGGCATACTGGTTATCCGAGTGATTATCAGATGGTATATGAAATTGAAATGATTTACAATGGAGGTGATGTAATAATTTATTAATATTTATCCACACTACTAAATCTTCTAACTGAGTAATTTGATTATACCTGCAATTATTGAAGAACTCTATTTGAAAAAAACAATTTG
This sequence comes from Chrysomela aeneicollis, assembly GCA_029955515.1. Taxonomy (NCBI): domain Eukaryota; kingdom Metazoa; phylum Arthropoda; class Insecta; order Coleoptera; family Chrysomelidae; genus Chrysomela; species Chrysomela aeneicollis. Next base: position 26,189,934 of record JARUHQ010000005.1, read on the forward strand.
TACAGCCACAATCCACAGTATGAATATCGAAACATAAACTTAAACAAAGCTTGAGGGCCGGCAGCGACGTCACGAAAGCAACATTGCGTCTTATGGCAATGAACCATCCTTCTCTAGTTTACCATCCTTGAATCCGACTAGCCGGATCTATTATTGCGGAATTTCGTGAAAGAAAAAATTTGTTCATGAATTTTCATTTGGATTGACTATATTATGAGTACTTCGGACATATTATTCATCCACTGATGAAAATAGTAAGAGGAATATCTAGTTTCTAAAAAATCTAGGTAGAAGAAAGGTGAAATGTCTAACATTTTCTTTAAAGATCATGATCCGTAATCCGCCAACTGGCATCAGCGCTAGTCACTGTAACCTATCCCAATCTCGAGATCACGGTGGCTGTGAATTACTTCCACCTGTTGATGGATCGATCCTTTTTCTTCTCGACCGCTCTTAAGCCTGTCACCTGCGATGTAGCCAAATTTCGTAATGAGCCTCATATTTCATGAATGGTCATGAATTTTACCATGAAATTTAGAGTCAGGAGTAGAAGAAGGAATCCTTAGTGTACACGTTATTAGTGCACCACTTAAAATGGAACCCCCCTTTAACTTTTTTGTTCTTGAAGATATGAAAAAATGTTGAATAGAAATGTATACAGGGTGTGCCATTTTCTTGAAATGGACACCAACTTTGGTTTTTCAAATGGAACACTATGTAATTTTTTTCGCAATTCAATAGCTTTCTTTTTTGATTTCATTGATATCAACAAGTTGCGTATTTTGATGGAAAATGACTGAACTATTGACAATCAAAGTAGAGACTTTGGAACTCATTGCCTAGGGAGGTGTTCACCTCCATTAAGCTAGCAGAACCACCTTGGATTTTTTGAGTTTTTATTCAGCCATAATTTGAGGCTAATTTAAGGCTAATTTATTACCCTATTGCCGAATTTTTTGCTCTTCGTTTTATACGAAAAATCTTGGGTTCTGCTAGCTTAACGTTAAGCTGGCAAAACCAAACATAAAAGAAATAGTTTATAAAAAATCTTAACACACCATAATTTAAGGCCCATTTGAGGCTCTCATTGTAGCCTATTGGCGAATTTTTTGCTCTTTGTTTTTGGAACAAAAAATCGGACTTTGGTTCAGGTATGCAAGTGTCTGAGCTAAATGAATCGAACATTGGACAATGTTTATGGAAAATCTGAATATACCATAATTTAAGGCTCATTTTGAGCTCTTATTCCAGATCATAGGCGAATTTTTCGCTCTTCGTTTTTTCAAAAAAATCGAGGGTTTTGCTAGGCTTAACCGTGAAGCTATCAAAACCAAACATAAAAGATGAAGTTTATGAAAAATCTAAACACACTAATTCAAGGCCTATTTGAGGCTCTCATTGTAGCCCATTGCCGAAGTTTTTGTTCTTTTCATTTGGGGAAAAAATACTCTAATCTGAAATTATGAATCTGACAGAAATGGAATATGATTTCGCTTGTGTTTATAAAAAATCTTAACACACCATAATTTAAGGCCCATTTGAGGCTCTCATTGTAGCCTATTGGCGAATTTTTTGCTCTTTGTTTTTGGAACAAAAAATCGGACTTTGGTTCAGGTATGCAAGTGTCTGAGCTAAATGAATCGAACATTGGACAATGTTTATGGAAAATCTGAATATACCATAATTTAAGGCTCATTTTGAGCTCTTATTCCAGATCATAGGCGAATTTTTCGCTCTTCGTTTTTTCAAAAAAATCGAGGGTTTTGCTAGGCTTAACCGTGAAGCTATCAAAACCAAACATAAAAGATGAAGTTTATGAAAAATCTAAACACACTAATTCAAGGCCTATTTGAGGCTCTCATTGTAGCCCATCGCCGAAGTTTTTGTTCTTTTCATTTGGGGAAAAAATACTCTAATCTGAAATTATGAATCTGACAGAAATGGAATATGATTTCGCTTGTGATTGGTTGCCACTCACGGGTTGGTATTAAGAGCTCAATCTAGATTTTCGGGCGTTTTCGATGTTTAGAAATACACTCAATGGTAAAAAAAACGTCCAGAATTGATCACAATGTAACTTTTTTAATTCTTGTCCGATTTTGTTGAAATTAGCATCAAATCGTAGATTTATTTATGTTTAGGAATGTTAGCCTGAATTGCAGTTCCCCTAAACCAAGGCCTGTATTTTTGTTCCAAAAACAAAGTGCAAAAAATTCGGCAATAGGCTACAATGAGAGCCTTAAATGGGCCTTAAATTATGGTGTGTTAAGATTTTTCATAAACTATTCTTTTTATGTTTGGTTTTGCTAGCTTAACGGTTAAGCTAGCAAAACCCACGGTTTAAAAAAAAAACGGAGAGTAAGAAAATCGACATTAGGCTAGGATTGGAGCCTTGAATGAGCCTTAAATTATGATGTTATCAGATCCTTCGAAAACTTCTTGTAGTAGAAGTGCTTATGCCATCTTAACGTTAAGCTAGCAGAACCCAAGATTTTTCGTATAAACGATGAGCAAAAAATTTGGCAATAGGGTAATAAATTAGCCTTAAATTAGCCTTAAATTATGGCTGAATAAAAACTCAAAAAATCCAAGGTGGTTCTGCTAGCTTAATGGACGTGAGGTGTTCCCCGAGGCATACCATCATCTCCAGAAATTTAAGAAGAAACTCCTACCCTTTTTCCCTTGGTTGTCACGATGTTCTCTGAACATTACAGGATATCTCTTTTCGTGCGAACCAGCACATAAAAAAAATTATATTGGAGTTGAAATTCGTGTGACTTTGCTTAGCTTTGTCTTATTTGCAACTCCAAATACAACTAAGTTGTGTAGCAAAAGTATCGATAAGTGCGGTCACACTATCCAATTCTTTTAATCTTCGCTTCAGTTTAAGAGATATCTTTCAATTTTGTGCGACTTTTGAATATCCAAACATTTCCCGAGATCGGCGCAAATATTGACAATCGCATTTCCCGCGTTATCTCTTTTGCTCCCGGAAGCAGGGACGCGCCAAGTATTTTCGGCGCCGTCGTGCGAAATAATGATAAGCGCCTCTAATAACCAATGTTATAATATTGAGGTTAAATTACCACCCCTCTCTTCTAGTTGTTTGTTGAATTTTTTCAATAATACTACACTTTTCTGTCAAATCTCTTTATTTGTGACAAAAAAATACACGAGAAATATCAATAGAATATGAAACAACAGTATTTGAGAAAACAAAAATATAATAGCAATTTTGTTTTGGAACAGATAATGATGGAGAGATTTTTCAGTAATTGGACTTTTCTAGCTCTACTTTTTGCAAATTCATCAATAATACTTTCCATTTCGAGTTGCATTAAAATGTCAGACTCTATAGAAATAATTGCAAGATTTTATAATCTAACCGCTCTTTGACCATTCTAGATCTTAAATAATTTTGTATCAACTTCAATTTAGAGAATGACTTCCCGGCTGTAGCTACAGAAACTGGAATGGTTAATAATTTGCGCAATACAATCGTAATGTTTGGAAATGAGTGCGGGTTAGGTTATTTGTTACAGACATCGCGTCCTTGTCGCCATTGTGCATAAATTGTAATTCGTGTGAAATATCTGTTCCATCTATATCTTTCTCGTTTCGATCTTTGTCGGTTAAGGTCTCCTCCAGTTTCTTACAAAAATCAAATTGATTTTGATCGGAATATTTGCCAAATAAATCCTCAACATTCCACGAAAAATTAAAAACATCAGAATGACACGATAATAGTTGAAAATTTTAATTTACGGATGAAAGAGTGATGTCTCTAGCATTCCGAAAAAGCAATTTACTTTGAATTTCATTTCTTGATTTTCAATCGGCTGGTCGTCACCTTCGTTTGCTTTAACACTTTTGTATATCTAAATTTTGCATCAACTTCTAAGCAAGAAGCTATTTTTGGCATCTACTAATAAGTCAATAAAGCCTTTGTCAGATCGATATTGTTTGAGAAATTCATTAAGGCTATTCAAACTTTCGGAAGCCTGGGAAATATTTAATTTTTTTGATTGCAGAATCTTAGTAACAACATCCACTTAATTCATAATCTTGTACCACAAGACTACCATACACACAAACTCATAGTTTTTAATTTTTTTACCTAAGGAAGTAGCTATATGTTTTGTAGCAGTGTCGAAATCATTTCCGGAAAAAATTTCATAAAGAACATCGTAAATTTCGCCCTACTGAAATCTTACTTGCTCAATTATTTTTCAAAATTGCCTCAGATACATAATAGCAAATAAGGCACTCTATACGACTTAGGCGCTTATTGCGACAATAATGAAGAATCAACCGGTTGCCGATCGACAAACTGTGTTGGTGGATAGTACATTTTCACCACTGGTTTGATAATGTTGATTTGTGTAGAAAATTCAAAACGACCGTAGGCGCCTTTTTGGTCTTGGCGCCGTCGTGCGCCGCACGACTTTGCACATATGGACGGCGCGTCCCTGCCCGGAAGTCCTGAAAGGATGCACCGACGATCAGATAGCAAACAATCGAATTCGAGATCGAATTAATATATATCGAAGGGAGGAACTATTTACTTCGCTTCCAGACTTGCCGGAAAGATAACATTGTCGGATCCGGAAAGTTTCAGGTGTTTCCGATAGGAGTTTGTGAAAGAGTGCGCTCCTTCATAAAGTTTTCTTCTTTTCCGACGCGATAACGTCGATTCAATGCAGGCCGAAAAGGAGGAAGTTTCAGATCCCATTAATCTTGGGGGAGGGGAGGGGGGCATGGGAGGTGATCGGGGGAAATCTCTCCAAGAAGGAATATTCGGTCTTGGGAGTGATTTGGAGATGGAAAATGAGGATCTCGAGAATAATGGATAGTTTTTTTATGGAAATGAAATTATTGAAAGTGGTTCAGATTTTACTTTGATCAGTAGGTCCCAATTTCTCTATCCCACATAAAAAACATCGTTTTTGATTTTTTCAGCAACATCGTAATTATTGACATTTCTTTGACCTACAAAATAACAATTTCAAATTGATAATTATTTAACATTTCAGCTCTAGGACGCCATCATCGAGCTGATTTTTTCGAATACAGACCTGGATTTTTTTCCTTATTCTAAAGCTTTCAATCTGTCAAAATTTGTATCGCGGAATTGGTTACCTATCTTTTTATTATATTTGGTGTCGAACTGTGAATTTTTTGTTTACTTTGGTCTTGATAAATATCAATAAAATGATCACTCGTATGTTCCTGGAAAACCAGTTAATTGGCAGTTCTCTCTCTCTCTCTCTCATCTCGCTCTCTCTCTCTCTCTCTCTCTCTCTCTCTCTCTCTCTCCTCTCTCTCTCTCTCTCGCTCTCTCTCTCTCTCTCTCTCTCTCTCTCTCTCTCTCTCTCCTCTCCTCTCTCTCCTCTCTCTCTCTCTCTCTCTCTCTCTCTCTCTCTCTCTCTCTCTCTCTCTCTCCTCTCTCTCTCTCTCTCTCTCCTCGCTCCTCTCCTTCTCTCTCTCTCTCTCTCTCTCTCTCTCTCTCTCTCTCTCTCTCTCTCTCTCTCTCCTCTCTCTCTCTACTCTCCTCCTCTCTCCTCTCTCTCTCTCTCTCTCTCTCTCTCTTTTAGAGACCCATTCAATGATGTGAAAAAATCGAATTTAGCTCTTTTGGTTCTGGAGATATACAGGAAAAAACCAAAAAATCCCAAATTATTTATTTGCCTGTATCTTCTTTATTCGCAGACCATATTGAAAATCTATCCACATTTTAATTTCTTAGTATGAAGTGAACGTCGACGATCCAAAAACTACAACAAAAAATACATGTCCGTATTTAAAAATTCAAAGATGGGGGTGGCCCAAGTCAGATGACACCCTGTATAAATGACTCATGAACATATTCTGATAGCCCACATCAAGTGCCAATAGCAAAATGTTTTTTTGGTTTTTCCTGTTTATCTCCAAAACCAAAAGAGCTAAATTCGATTTTTTCACATCATTAAATAGGCCCCTAAAATACGCAACTTTGCCACAATTTAACCGACACTCTAGCTCTTATCTTTTACGAGATCCCCATGTACAGAAACGAATTCGAATAGCCCGGTATAAATATCGTAACTAAGTGTTGCTTTTTGCGATATTGAATCACATTTTCGTGATTTGGAAAGATATTTTATTTCAACAATAAAAATGAATCTTGTATCCAAAGTGATTCATAATTAATGAGGAATAGATATCTTCCAGAATGCTTGAAGAAGTTAAAAAAGTATTGAAAATAAAATATTTATTCTGGAATACAAACAATACGATTTCTATGAAAGATTAAAAGTTCTTTAGAAATATTCGTATTTGGGAGACTGAAAGCTGTCGAAAAATGCAATGAAAAATCATTCAGGTCCGTGTTTAAAGAAGTCAACTTGATGATGGAGGCCCCGAGCTGAATCGTCAGATCATCAATTTAATAATAGTGACAAGAATTATTTCTTTCATAATAATGATATTTAACACAAACCATATTCTACTTCTCATTATCTCGTTGGGCTTCGTATAATGAAAATCGTTCTGTTTATTCGTCATGAATTTTTCAGTCTCAAATGTAGGTAAGTACCTATATTGAATATGTCGTCCGATTTCGTTATAACTGTTATTAAATTTTAATTCAATGAACAAAAACATTCATCGAATGCGATTATAATGGGCTTAAATTCGTTTTTGATGATATAGGAGCTCATATAAACGAGCAAATAGTTTGAAAATCAATCATTAATTATTTTAACAATGGAATTCGAACAAAACCATCCGAATGTATGATCGGGATTTCACGTACGTATAAAATATAGACATATAGATAGGTATGGGTAATTTACAATCGTATAAAAAATTTATTTCCCAAATTCAGAAAATTAGTGTTTTGATCTTCCATCTCTTGATCTCTTGATCAACCATATCAGATGCTAGCAGAGAAAACACAATTGTTAGCTCATCGAAAATCCAATTTCACATCTCTAAGCTCTTCAGATCATTCTTGAATAGAGGAGAACTAAATTATCTGATTTACCTATTTCCAGAATATATTCGTTTCGTCATGTATTTCCCTCTCGTTACTCGTGTCTCACCCCGTATCACAATTTGATCAATTCATGAAGATACATGCTCTATTTTCGAGAGATCGATTGCTGCTGATTCATTTACGGTGGTAGGTAATAAAATAGAAGACAAATTAACGAAAAGCATGTTCGTCAGTCAGTCTGAAACAAAATAAACGAAAGGCTTCTTCTTAGTTTCTGAGACATTTCTGTATGCAGTTGTGTGTGTTCAACAGTTGAAAAAAACGAAAGCAACAGGATCAAGAATAATTGGGCTACTTGACGGCTATGCTGCATCGCTTTCTCGTCAGAATACTAAATAGCCTAAATGAGCTTGGCTAATCCGAAATCTGAAACTCATACGAACAGACAGTGACGTATTCACATTCTTTATCGTGGGTACTAATATTGAAATCTTCAACGTCACTTAAATAAAATGCATGAAAACAAGACTACAAAAATCTCAGTATAAGAAAAGTAATGTATAAAAAGTGTTAGTGAATAAAAAACTGGAGTCGAAGCAAATGCTCATATTCTCTGGGGGTAGCACACCACCCTCAATTCCTATAAGTGAGCCTCTGCATGCCTCTGCCATCAAATATCACAGTGGAAAAAAGTTGAGTAAAAAATGAAATGTGGTAGATCATCAAGCCCAGCTGTGGTTAGTCGGTCGGTGTCTATTAAAATTTCACTTGTCAGAGAGTCATACCGAAAAACAAGTCTAAACATAAGCCATAATCGCTCAATTTATCTTCTTTTCTATCAGAACTGTCCGAGCTTAGCATATTTAGGACAGGATAGGACCCGTTCAGGAATGAATGCATCATATATTTTCATTAACATCAGGCTTTGAATGATATATGAAGATGAAAGAGTTATTCAACATTCTTCGGAAAAAGTGACCGATGTAGCCAGTCACAACTTGAAAACGGCTTATTTCAGGTGACTAACAGCGTATTCGAAAAAAAAATTCAACCAAAATGTTCGACCAATCAAAAGCCTATATTTTGTATTGTGCAACTACACCTTTTCCAATTGTATTTCAGAAAACATCAAGTTAATTTCAGAAAGCGTCAATTGAATTTCATCAGAATAGTCACTTGTATTTCAGAAAGTATCAATTGTATTTCAGAATTGTGAGTTGAATTTCAGAAAGCGTCAAATGTATTTCAGAATAGCGAGTTTAATTTCAGAAAGCATCTTGTATTTCAGAATAGTCAGTTCAATATCAGGAAGCGTCAAATGTATTTCAGAAAACGTCATTTGTATTTCAGAAACAGAATTCGGGCTCCTACGAAGAAAACGATAAATATTAGAAAATATATGATCCTGTGTAGAAATAGCAGAAATCTGCATGCAAATGCAATTTTTAAGGTAAAATTTGAAATATTTCGAAAACAGTAATACTTGGGTTTAGGACATTATGCATGAAATTTATCAAGAATTTTGCGTAAAATCGAAAAATATAATCATATATATAGGGACCCTGTATTCTATTTCATTTATTCATTCAAAATAACGAAGTGGCGGTATATTTCTGGTGCAATCGGAAGTGCTAAATTTTGCCTATACATTCTCGAGAATATTATGTTTGATATGACCTACTAGCTCAATCTCGTTAGCAACTACATAGTTTCTCAGAGATAAATGGAAAATAAGACCATAAAACATGGGGTATTCACAAAAAATCTCTGTTTTCTGAAATACAAGTGACTATTCTGAAATTCTTTCTTTCTGAAATACAAATGATATTTTCTTAAATTCAAATGACGAATTCTGAAATTCAGTTGACTATTCTGAGATACAATTGAAGCCTTCTGAAATTAAACTCACAATTCTGAAATACAATTGATGTTTTCTGAAATTGAACTCACTATTCTGAAATACAATTGACACTTTCTGAAAGACAAGTGACTATTCTGAAATTAACATGACGCTTTCTGAAATACAACTGAAAAAGGTGTAGAACAATTTTCGGAAATTTTTCTCTCTTCCTTTGGGGAAAGAGCTTAGATCATATATGCGTACGCTAGATACGGTATCTAGGTTATTTCTTTGGTTGGTCCGGGGGTATTCGAAGTACTAAGCCATTGATTGAACATTTTAAAATTTTGAACATACATATGATATCATAGTACTTTCTTGCAGACCCCTCTAATACCAAACAAATACTACATGATGAAGTATTACACTGGAATTTTTTTGACATTTATAGGTTAAATGACATTCATGACAATGATTATGTATCCAGACGGTATCGGATTTGGTGACTAGTGGACCGGTAGCGGCTGACTATGAAAACTGTCAAGTGTTAATGAGAATCAAATTCGTGTACCACGGTTATTGAAATTGTACATCTTGATTAACGGAACTCACGGTAAATATAATAATAGAAATTAATCTCAAACAGTCAATCTCGTCAAAGTTGTATTTTATTTTACTGTTTATACACAGCCGTACGGTCAACTAACCACTATTCTATAAAAAAAATCTATCGATGTGAAACTCTACAACAAATTGCCAAATCACTACAAAAATTTGAATTCTTTCATGTTCAATTAAAATATGATGCTCGAACAATGTTTCTATAGCATTGAATTCCTAAACTGTAATTTTTGAATAACTATACACTGGAATCTCACCACACCACTCCTGCTAACATTCTTTGAATGATTTTTTTATTCAATTAGTAGTAATATGAGTGTTTCTATTTTTTATCATTATATGTATTTCAGTTGAATTACTCTTAGTACCTTCCTACTATGACTTGCTATAAATGTATTTTTTAAAGCATAACATAGTTAAATAAAATATCTCTCTATCTATCTTGTATGCTTGCCTGGCGTTTTTCTAGACCAATGAGAAACGATATCGACCCTTTCCTGTCTCTTCAACGCTGTGACTTCAATAATATTTCGGTTTGAAATTTTCTTACGGAATACCACTTTACCTTCAATTAAAAACTGTAAATTTTTTCTCCAACACGAATATTTTGTAGAATTTTCAAAATATTCGTGTTCCAGTAATAATTGAAGCTCTAGTGGTATTATATAAGTGAAAATACCTATCCAATATCGACGAACATATTACAAAAATATTGCAAGTAATGAAAACACAGAAGAAAAAGTAGGTGATTTCCACCCATTAATAAAAATAAAGTTCGAAAGTTATTGTATGTATTGTATCGATAAGTGAACAATAGTTTCTATTACTTTTGGATTCTATTGGATTTGACATATTTTTTCATGAACAATTTTTTTGGGAATAATTGGAATATGCCCAGTTTGATTATGAAAACCTAAAAACTAGATTAGAGAACATTGAATTCGAGTGCACATTGCAGAATGTGTTTTTTGTATCTTCTGCTTTGGTCTCATTTTCTCCAATCCGGTCCTGAATTGGTAGGTATGTGAAAGAGCAGAAGCCGGCAGAGATTTTTTCGGCTTTTTCCCATTAATATATTATACGTCGGTCACGATTCCATTGCAGATATTCAATTATTTTAATCATTTGTTTTAACAACTGCTTGTAATTTTGACAAATGAATGCGATGACAAATGACTTATGCTTGTGGCATCGGCTCGTTAAGTCGGGTGGAATAAAAGAAATGCGCCAAATAGGTTTTAGAACTCAGATTGAGAATATATTATTGTTCGTTGATGGCTTCGAACATCTGTTAAGATATCGAAAAATTTGTTTTCGATGTGTATCTCCTTTATTGCAATGTTATTGGCTCGTAATTTAGTATGCAAGTTAATGATGCTGTTGTATTGATGCTTTCAAATAAAAATACGTCTCGAAATACTTTCGGTGAGATATTGCTCAAATTGGTCCATATGAAAATAAAGTATCAGCCATTTTTCTCTTGGAAATATTCTAGTTCAGAAGTTGTTGTTTTAGTAAATGATTTATTTTCAATATTTTATTTTCATCTAAATAAATATGCGTGTTTTTCAAATTATTTTGACATTTGACAGATCTACCGATTTATATTCAGGTACCGCAGTTCAGTGAAGTTAGCTCATCTAAAATAATTCAATCATAAAACAGAAATGTCAGTTTTAACTAAAAAGAGTTGAACATCCCGTTTATTCCGTTTATTGTTTTATAAAATCTAAATCATCATAATGGGATATAGCGTAAATTAAATTATTTTTTAATGCTAACAGTTTTTCATAACATATTTCTGATACTTGTTTTTAACTAATTTGGTTTCATGATGATTTTGACGTTATGCATTAGCAACAACCAATAAAAGTTGGATCGACTGAGCAATCTATCAAATATGGTGGACCTTCATGAAAATTAATAGGAATAGTAGGCGAGCAACTGAAAAAAATGGAAGCTAAATTGATATTAATTGACGGGTTGAACGTACGAAATCAACTAACACGAATCTAACATAATAACATGTTGGCGATCAGTAGGCAGATGTCTATAGGGGAACGATACAAGAATGGTTTATGATCCGCACTCATTGATTTATTTCATTGATTTCAACCACTATAATTGGATGACGTTAAATTTTGAAAAACTATATATCTTATAGGCATCAGGCAGATAATATAATAATTCTGGTAATAACTCTGATTGTTAAGGCGGATTTCCACCAAACGGACTCGCTAGCGACTAGTTTCAGTTTCAAAAACAGAAACAAAAAGCTTGTAGTAGTTTCGAATACAAACTAGAATCTCGAATCCCTCCAAACAAAAAATTAGTCTGTCGCGTGTTTTATTTCGAAGATTTCTTCTGTCGTTTCCACTACACGAACAGTTTTTATCATGCCATCAAAGTCTCATACCAATACCAGAAGAAAATAGTGAACTGTTGTAGCAAGCCGTTTCCACATAGCGAACTCTGTTTGCAAAAACAGACACAAAACACCGAAACATTTTGATATTTCCAGGACTTTTTGTTGTTGTCGAAAACACCAACTCGTGACACAAAGTCTTCAAAATGTTTCTTATTTTGACAACAAAAGTTTTTGTTTTGTCGACATCGACACAGTTGCTGTTTTGTTGTGGTTTTGTCCGTTTGGTGGAAATTTCCCTATATACAGGGTGGGTCACGGTCGATGGTACCTTAGACGTTTACGAAGAACGGGACATAGGATCATTCTGAAAATTTGGTTTCTCAAGTAGTTGCTCTTGGTCTATCGATCTGAAATATTTTCAGCAATGCAGCGTTGTCGCTTATACCGGAAAGTAGCAGCATCTTTGTTATTTCAAATGGGTCACCCTGTATTTTATTTCATTTTTAGATTCTTCCTGAAGAGCTGATTTAGTCGATATATCATACTTGGGGTATAGTGCGAAATATTACAGAGATATAGGGTGTGAAAAATCGAGATTTTTCAAATTAAGGAATTTTTTGTATCGGAACTATTCATTTCTGCTCAAAACGGCTTACATGTCCCTATCTTAACTTTTCATTTACTATCTAATGACATTTAATAGAAACAAATAGAGGGTAATGCAAAACTCAAAATTCTGAACCACCCGTATTTGTTTCAATTGAATATCAATCGATAGTTAATGGAAACTTGAGATATGTAAGCCATTTTGAGCAAGAATGGATAGTTTCGGCAAAAAAAATTCCTAAATTTGAAAAATCTCGATTTTTCACACCCTATATATCTGTAATCTTTCTCGCTATACCACAAGTATGATAAATCGACGAAATCAATTCTTCAGTAAGAATTAAAAAATTAACTAAAATACGGGGTGTTCCGTTTGAAATAACAAAGTTGTTGCTACTTTTCGATAGAAGCGGCAACACTGTATCACTGAAAATATTTTAGATCGATAGACCAAGAGCAACTACTTGAGAAATCAAATTTTCAGAATGATCCTATTTCCCGTTCTTCGTAAACGTCTAAGGTACCATCGACCGTGACCCACCCTGTATAGTTTCCGATATAGCGAATCTGCGTTTGACGAAAATGCCCTCTGTTGGCATTAATTCGAAAAATACCGATGAGGGTTTGATTGATAGACAGGATTCTAGGAAATGTCGAATTGATTATGCGTGTGGTAACGCTGGGAGATGACAAGCGTTTGTACGATACTGACTAATGAAGGCCGATTAATTGCAAATGCTCAAACAATCGCAAATCCGCCGTGATATGTAATCCCAGCCCATTTGAAAAATACGGAAGGGCACTTCTGGTCCGTCACAAAATGAATTATGTCGAGCGATTTATTCCCAAAAGGCGAATTTTTTTGATTTTTTGTTGAATCCGAGCACACGTTTCTAAATTGACACACTATAGTAGATAAACTGATGTTTCTAAAAAGGAACTCAATGTATGAACAATGTTCTCAACAGGAGTTACACAAACTGTTCCGGTAAGATACAGGGAGGCCAATATAAGAATGAACTGAATAGGTATCTTGGAGATTGCTAGATTTTCTTCAGCATGAAATATGAGCATTTTAAAGATAGATATACTGAATGAAATTTTCCTTGAACGAGGTCGTGGTGTAAAAAAATTTCGTGATACAAGGTGTATTTTTGTTTCTACCCATCATCATGAGAAAAATCAAAGTTGTGATGTTTTTTCTACCACGAAACTTTAACACTGTCTTTCAAAGCTCAAAAAGTAGCGATGAGGAAGTACACGTTATTTTTTGGTAACTACTAAAGCAGCTCCAGAAATTAATAAGAATGAAAATTGCGAACTTCGATTTTTTGGATATCTCTTGAAGGAACCTGAAAAACATCTAAGATGTTGGAAAAAACAAAACAACTACTTTCCTGGCAAATACCATGCAGAATATTGATTCTACATCTAGATTTATGAGTTACTTATATATGGTGGATTTATGCAGCAGTTTTAAGTCAGAAGTCATAAGTTTTTAGTAATGAATCATAAGTATTAAGAATGTTCAGGCATTTACATTCAATTGGAGTGTTTATGCACATTGTCATAATTAAGTATTTTAGTTGACTGAAAACTCATGACTTATGACTTACAACTGTTTCAAAAATCCACGATTAGTGCAATTCGTAGCTTTTCCATCGCATTTCTAGAAGGAAAGAAAATAGGCAATTTCTGCAAGATCATAATTAAAGGTCCTTATATTGCGCAAATTTTCTTTCGTTAAACAAATTTCTAGCATACTATGCTGTTCATTCTTATTTTGGCCACTCTGTATACAATTCAAACAATTTCAAACGAAATAGAACTTTCCTTAAATATTTTCCATTCATAACTCCCGCAGTTTTGAAAATATTTCAATTACATTTTTTGATGAAATGGTTTTGTGCTATAAATGCTTTATTTGAAAAAAATAACATTTGGCAGTGGCAGTGAAATGAAAATTTCATTTAATTCTGGGTATGCATTTAAACTTGTTTGAATTCGGAAACACCAAACGTTTTCAAGATAATTGCGTTTTTATGAATACAAACAAACACTGACAAGTGATAATAAAAGAGTTGCTCGCAGATAAAGAGAATTTGCAACATAGGATATTCTAAAAAAGTATACATATATCAAGAAAGTTATATTTATGGAACCTTTCGTTTCAATTTGGCAGCATAAAGCGGTACACCCTGTATACTGACGAACTTCCAAGCGTTGCCATTAGAAATTCTGGTATCTCTGGAAATATTTCGCTCATCATTATGTTCCTCTCGACTCAATAGGCGATTGAAGCTAAAAGTGATCGATTTCCAATATCTACCTAAAAAATCCGGATCAGATTAATGCATAAGCGTAGCCGAGGTGCGTGTAAACGAGCACGGCTAATCACAGAATATCGATCGTATCGCTTACGAGATGTCACTTAATCTGATTTGTCATCGCATGATTCGAATAACTTCTATGAATTATAATGAAGTCTATTATAATTCGTATCGAGATAACGAGAGAGCGAGACTGAGAGCGAGACGAACTACTTTTCTTCTGATGATGAGCGCAAAGCACAAAGCCTGATGTTGTTTTGTGGAGGCGCCGCTAAAGCTGCCTTTGTGAAATTGTGATCTGAATCTTCGATGATATCAGCCCAAAGGCTCACACTGGGCGAATACATTTTCCACACACACATGCATCATCATCAAAACTTTTGAAGTTTCGAAATAAAAAAGATAGACTAGTATTCGGTAAGAAAATTTTACACCGAAATATTATTAATGTATGTGCGTTGAAGAGATAGGAAAGGTACGACCTCGTTTCTCATGGTTAGTTGACCGTACGGCTGTGTATAAACAGTAAAATAATACAACTTTGACAAGATTGACTGTTTAAGTCTCATTTTCATTATATTTACCGTGAGTTTCGTTAATCAAGATCAATTTCAATGATCATAGGATACGAATTTAATTCTCATTAAGACTTGACAGTTTTCATAGTCAGCCGCTACCGGTTCACTAGCCACCAAATCCGTATCGGCTATTTTGAAATATTATCGTAAATTTTGTATCAAAAATTATTCAGTTCATCATTATTTCGATACCGTCTGGATACATTGAATAATCATAGCAGAAAACTTTGAATCACTGAGGTAAAGTTGGTAGAAATATATTTACACTGAGTTATTATTATTTCTACTCTACAACACTACTGATTTGTGCATGCTGTAGTATCATATCATGATAACATGAAAAATCTACAAAAAATTTAAATATTTCAACTTTATTGCGATATTTCTTTTCAGCTGCCATTTTATTCGCAGAAATTTTCCGATATTCATATACGCATGAACCACGCTTAATACCATCCTCTTTTTCCAAAAGGAAGAGAGAAAAAAATCCGGAAATCGTTCTAGTTGCTATGGTAACGATACACAATATAGGCTATCGATTGGTCGACAATGTTAGGTGAGAAATTTTTATTGTTACATCCTGTATAATCGAATATCAAAACACTTTGAATCGACCTTGACGATCAAATCAAATAAATAAAAATCCAAAAAGGCTATGAGGTCAAAAGGAATTATTTCAATCGTTGCACAACATGTTAACAACTTTTGTTTGAGTTCTCACCTGAAGACGATTGTAGATACACACAATCGAAACGTCGTGACAAACTCGATTTGAATCTTTCTCATAATTTTAATTCTTTATTCATTCATTTTATTTTAATTTTTAATTCAACTTTTCTTTTTTCAGGCTATTGATTTCTAATTCAACCTTTCTTTTTCAGGCTATTGATTTCTAATTCAATTTTTTCTTATTTTCAGGCTCATCGACTAGTTAAACTCCCATTTAAATCTACATTTTTCGACTTCATATATACTAACACTAATACTAACCTGATTTATTGATACTCGAATCTTCTTGATTCGATAAAATAGTTAATTTTTATTCATCACTTATTTCGTTTTTTCAGCATAACTCATCTTTTCTTTTCTCAGGATTCAAATCTTCATACCTTTAGACAATAGAAGTCCGAAACTTTTCTTCACAACTCGAGACATTGTCAGCCACCTTCAAATGTTAACAACTGATTCTGTACAGGGTGGCTGGAATTCGAGACTCATCATTTGGATCTCGTAAACCGTAAGACTTACAGGGTCGGTTAAATTATAGCAAAGTTGCACAATTTGATGCCTAACAAAATGCCGTTCTGAAATTTGGAATATTCAGAATACTTTCGGAGATATCCGAAAAAAATCGAAATTTCATGAAACCGTTTTTATTTTTTTCTGGCATTTAACACTCTATCATGGCCACATTCTCTACTCCACAAGATTAGGAAACCGACGTTTCGTATTCTAGAAACTTTTTTTCTTAAATACGGACCTGAATTTGTATCCCATCTTTTGTTACCTTTGGATAGCCCAAAAACTATGAGCTATGACAAATCCTGATTTCCAAATGTTTCGATGAGAAAAATGTACATTTTCTGTATAGAAAAGAGTTGAAAATATAGGAACATAACTATTTTTATACATTGTAACATTGTGACCTTTCGATGATAAACATTCATCAAATCAAATTTCCGCATTTCACCAACATAATAATTATAAGTAATGAATATCAGAAATCATGATCAAAATGAGACCATTCATTCAATACGGCCGATAATATGAAACTAGTTTCTAGTAGATTATCTTCGATTTCAGTGTGAAGAAATGACCTTTCCGAAAAGAATCGTGAGTCGATCAAATGCTTCAAAAAGGAATACTTTAAGACATGTTGCGTTAAAATTATATAATTATACAGGGTGGGGGTTCGAACTTACATTGTCTGTAGAAATGAAAATTTGAAGCGTGAGAATGAGGTTGAGATATTTAAATTACATATACAGCGGTTTCCATACATCATTTTTGTATTTATATGAGCTGCTTCTTTGATTTTTTTTTATAAATATGAATTTCTATGGCGACCTCACTTTGTTGAGATGTTTTGAAAGCGCGTCTAGTTGATTTATTCTAGAATAATTTGATCTTATCTTCAATGACAACTCTCACTATACGTCTTTGATTTGGTCAAATGCTAATACAATTCATACAATGTAATTCATATTTTTTTTTGTCCTGTTGTAATCATTTTATTTATTCCAGGGCACGGCAAAATCATATTTCTTCATGGATGGGTCATACCCTTATTATATACACTAACATACCTAATGGTCAGTGTGTTATAATATATTATGACGCAAGTTCCATAAATACAGCTTTATTCACGAGTAAATCAAATCTGAGAACGAGCAGAACGTTGTCAATAATAATTTTATCAATATCGTGAGATATGTTTGCTCTCTAAGGGTTCGAATGAATGCTTTTATGTGGGAGTCTGGCTAGAATATCGAACGATTAATGAAGCCGGTGTAGGAAAATTCGCTACGGAATCTGACCCTTTTTTCGTTTGAATAAGATAAGAAATGTTGAGCGAACAGGTGGAAGACGGGTAGTTGGTTATCTTTCCAGATAAATCTCTTTCTTCGCAGGGTGATAATGATCGTCTGTCAGGTAAACGCATAAACACCAACTCGTAGTTTTACGTCTCAGGTTAGGTTCAGAGGATTGTAAATACCTGGTGCGAGTACTATATCTGAGTAAAGTAGGAAAGGTAGATAGGTAAATAAAAATTCGGTCTGTAGGTAAATAATTTTATTTCTACGAGATTTTGTTGAAAACACCACACTGACGCTGTGAGTTCAACATTTTGGGCGATTACCTTTTTCGCAGATCTAATTAGTGGTGTTTTTGAAGCATTCAACATCTTCTAATTGACTTTAAACGCACCGGATTACGCAAACGAATAACAAAGATTGGATGTTGAACCCCGCTGCTAGACTTCATCAGGATCACTTGCCTAATTAAAATGTACTGTGCAAAAGTTGAGGCTGTATTAAGTTTTGCGTCACACATTTGGTTTAGAATCAAATATGGAGTTTCTCTGCCAAATTGCCAAATTATACGATGCATATAAACGAAAAATGTCGTTGGATGTGAAAATATATCCGACGAAACTTTGTCGTGAGTATTTTCTTCCCGAAATTTAGGAAATGTTCTCATTGTAGTTTATTGTCCATACAGGGTGCGCCTCTTATAATAGAAACCCCTCTTTTGAAGATATGGAAAAATTGAATTGTCTTCCATATTCCCGAAATGGTTTTTCAAGTAGGTAGGTACCTACCTACACTATGTATATTTTGACAACAAGTTGATTATCAAAACATATCTGTAAATCAAAATTTAAGTCATTTCATTCAACGTTTATATTTAGCACTTTTCCATGTATTCAAAAACGTTGTAAGGAGGTTCCATTTTCAGAGTATCAGGGTATTTTTTTCTTAATTCAACAGGAAATTAAATGTCGGAATTCCGAGAAACGAGTTAGAACTATAAAATAAAAAAATATGTGGCATTTCTGCCCATTTGTGGAAAATTTTCCGAAATTGCCGCCATATTAATGGCCACCTTTGTGAATATGGTATTTGAGGTTCAGAAACGATCCCCTGAGAAGTATATCTTTCTTAACTCTGATAATAAAAAATAATTGTATGTTGGAAACATTATTGGTCACGCTGTATAAACATCGCAACAACATCGAATATTTGTGAAATTATGACGTAACTATCAATCTGAAGTGAAAAAAGTAAAATAATAATATTACGATATTTTCGAACAACAGGGTGTTTGTAGGGAAATGTTCCCTCTGTATATTTGTGCGTTAACAAGAAAGCATCGACCACCCAGAGTCGTCACGCCAACCCGATGGGCAAATAACAGCCCGCGTTATAATTTCGAATTAAGGAACATGTAATAAAAGAGTTACTTTCGGGTGGCAGGCAGAAATTTAAATTCAAATAAATTACTCCGGCTACCGTTGAGTCGTATTGCTCCGTCGTGAATTTTCGATGGGCCGTTGGGAGGGACGGACGATCAGCCATTGACGTGCTGAAAAAAATGATTCTGTTTGAAAAAAAATCGATGAAAATTCCAATAATTTGCTCCCCCATATTTCTCAGTTGTCTCAAAATGCCTTCGGAATCCAACCTCATGATCTTTCGAGACCGGCAAGACACTTTGCGTTCAAAATGATATCGTTTTTATTCATCCATTTCAGAACATAACAAAAAAGAAAAGAAAAAAAATTCGTACATATATACATACACACAAGATTTTTTTTTACAAACGCAGTTCCTAGAGAAGTATAATAAATGAAATTTACATTTTTCATGTTTTTCATGTGTTTTGAGAAATCCAACAAGCTTAGGATACTTACTTTGATATCTTTAACATTCAAGCATTTCATATCACCATGTCATGAATCTATTGTCGCGTATAGGTCCTTTCGGTCCTATACTGGGGGTTGTAGTTCAGGGGTTTGAACTCGCTTTTTACAAAAAATACATTTATTCTAACATAATCATCAAATAGATCAACAAGAAATATTTAAGAAGGGGTTAACCTTTACAAACATGTCAGAGTATATTTGCGGTGTAAAGGGGGAAGTAAAAATTCCGAGCGAAAGGGGCGGAGACCAATGTCGAACAAAAAACGCTAAGCGCTGTTGGCATCTCACTCCAACTCGGTGTCGCGTAAAATTCGTAGTAAATTCAGTCTTGCGTCTTGCCTGGTCGCTCGGGATCTGTGGCTCGGGTCTGCGGCCATCGGCCGTTACAATTCTCAGAATAGGTCTCCGGCTTTTCATCAGTATATTTTGAACTTACTGTATTATCTTAAAATGTCTATGAGGATAATTTGATATTATATGGAAAATAAAAAAAAACTTGTCGAAACAGATGAAACCCTTTCGAATACCAAAAACAGTAACACAAAAACGTCTAACGACTAAATTGAAACTTATAAATACACAAATTAGAAAATGTCTCTCGGTCGTGGCAGAAATGGGACTTCGATTGGACAAAAAAGAAAATTTCAGGCAAAAATTGGTGAGCTAAAACGGGTTAGATTTCTCATTACAAAAATAAATCGGGGGCATGTAGGTTCAGGATTGAGACCCTCTGTTCGGTGGCTAAATGTAGAATCAATTTTCAACTCGAGAATTCAGACAGGGCTCGTTATCAATTTGAATCACGATGAAATTGAATGCTTTCTCATTGATGCATCGTATGATGAATATGGACACAGAATAAAAAATGCTGTCTATGGAGAAACTATATTGAACATTTTTATACACTACAAAATATATCGGAATATTCTTCTTCGATAGGTATGAATGAATGACATTTTTCAAGGTATTCAGTATCGTTACTGAACTTGAAACTCGAAAACTCACATGATATATTTGAAAACAAAATTTACAGATAACATCCTATTTGTCTCTTATATTTTGACCCATACCTACAGCTTCAACTATACGAGGTGGAAAAAACATTGAATATAAAAGTTGTAGGGTTTCATCGGTCCTATATTTAGTCACTTCCAAAACGAACGAATGCGAATCGCACTTTTTTTTTTCAAATGGATCACCCCCGGTCATACGTTTATAGCCAGAAGTCCACTTGTTTGTTTTATCTTCTGGTTTCCATGGAATATGGTATCCATGCAAGGATCAAATCAAAATTTCATTGGGAATTTTCATTCAATATTGGAATTGAAATAAGTGAAAAGCAGGTTGAGGAAAAAAAAGTATTTCATTATAGTAGAAAAAAAAACTGTATTTTTTTCAATTTTGCGTTTTTTTCCACCTCGAATATAGTTGAGCCCGAAGGTAGTACAGAAATATCTCATCAATCTCTTATTTCCATATTCCTCTCGTATGTAAAAATCTACTAATTTTGATTCCATCTTATTACGATGAATTTTTTTAATTGTTATTCCTTTATTTGTCCATACCGCGAAGTAACCTGCATACGATGAATGATGAATTGCAGTTTCGAAATTTCGAAAAAAAAAAAGTCGATGGTGACCCTCGAATGACGAAACGTCGTATTAAAAATTTTATACTGCTAAGTTATAGAGCATAAATATTAAAATAAAGCCAATAAAAAATGAAAATCTAAAATTTGTATTTTTTTTAAATATTTCAAAAACCAAAAAAAAATTCAATTATTTCTTTGCGGCTCATTGATGCGCACATCAATACACAACTTTTTCCTAATTCAACCGATCCTGTATCTCTAACCGTTATCGAATTCCCAATGTAAGGCTGCGAATATATCGATTCCAATTATTTCTTATAAAAACATTCGAAAATATTTACGTACCTTATCAATCTCAATATCTTTTTTTCGACTGACAATTTCCTCACAGAAAGTCTTTTACGATGTTTATCGCCAGTTCGATAATTTGAACTCGACATGCTTGATCACAATAATAATACTAGTTCACAAACTAACAATAGTGTCACCATCTGAATGCAATCGCAAACTAACTAGCTTTCTGTTTGTAGTCTGATACATGCATATCTTTGATGTGTACATAGCGCCTGCCGCCGCCGTTCGCAAAAAATGTTTACGTTTTCTTTCACCTAATTAGTCTTATTCGAGAATGTAATGAATAACTTTCGCAACTTCCATTGATATCATCACCTGTGCTAAAATTCTTGGAATAGCTTCAGTGCTATTTTTGGTTTTTATGAATGAAAATACGATTCATTCATAAATTCATAGTATCCATGTAAAAGTGCTTATTTGGTGCGAGGGCGCTCGAATCAGTCATGAAAAATGCTCCGTAATTGAGTCTGCAGAGGTTCAGCAAAAATCATTTTTGAGCTAGTAATTATTGATGGATCGCAATATTTTTTTTTTTCAATAGAGACAATTGTATGATTGAGGCATCTCTCGGAGTACTTTTTCGAAATACGATATATCTTGTGAGATAAAAAATAGTGAATATGGGCGAAATTTCGCAATTTTTTTACTTGTTTTTTTTTTTCAAAAAATCAAAAAAGTACTACGAGAGATGCCTAGATCCAACCTTCCTCAAGCAGAAAGTGAAAAAAAAAATCGATTTTTTTCAGCGAGGTCCGAGTAATATGATTTTTGCCATTCCTTGTTTCACAAAGTTTTACCATGAATCCCAAATAAGGTTAAACCCCTCTTAATTAACTCAATCTTACCTTAAAACGATATTCCTATTACAGGGGCCATCTCCTAACACCTCACACTACATTCTCACTATTTCGAAATTATTAAATTCAAATACATCTTCAACTGTACTCTGTCAGAGCTCAAGAGTGAATTCCCCAAAAACTATATTCTGGCATTCAAAGAAACTTCTTCAAACCAAAGATTATTATGTGTCAGCAGTATCAACTATAACTAGCATTGACCTAGTTTTATCAAGGTATTGTTGATTCCTACTGACCCATAATGCACAGAGAAAATTATAATATTCAAACAATGGTATTTATCGAAACATAATTTGGAATAGGAACTTCTCGATATTCTTTATAAAATGGAATTAGGAAAATATCTATTCACGACACTATCATATCATTATTCATACTTTTCCTCGATATCTCTGGTAGGAGGTTCAAATTTACAATGTTCGCACTTTCTGCTACATAAGGAAATGCCTCAGATAATTCACAGTCACTATTTTCGATATTATAAAAGAAAATATGAGTTTGTTCTATACAATATACCTTTGGTCACAGATTTGAAAACACAGATGAGACAGTCAGACAGAGCGAATGAAATTAGAGAGATTTCAAAAGCACAAAATTTAAAGGACCAGTCATAGATATGCGCAGGCGCTAAAATATTGATCGAGTTTTGTTTACATCGTTTTCATCATTTTGTTGGTTATGTTACAAATGTTTTCGTTTTACACGATTCACGATCCAGTAATTCGGAAGGGTTTATGTTCTTACAATGTATAACATATTTTCCATAAACTATAATTCAAAAGGTAAAGTAATAAAGGTTTCGAGAATTATCACAGCACAGATTAAACAACCTGTGATCATAAGTATACCTTCATTATCTGGAATGTGAATCAGGCACAATAATATGTTTATTGGCAATCATTACTGTGTATATAAATATTGCAAATCATTTTCAATTAAATCGGGGAATATCAAATGACATTGTTTTCCCAGGGACGAAAAATTGTGAGTACTTTTGAGTGATATTATTGACTTCGATCAAACTTCTCCATTTGATGAGAATATCACTAATTTTGCTATACCTATACTGCTAGATCAAATTTCAGGTTGAGGAATTCAGACTCTGATCATTTATTAAGCAATTTACATTCAAAATATTCGAAATTCATCGTAAAATTCATTCAGAATCTATCTTGTTCCTAATACACACTAATTTCTGATGACAACTTGTTAATAATAAATCACTCAGAAGCAGGTAACCATTTATCACAGATCTTTTATATTGCTGTTGAATATGTATTCCTGAAATGGCAACATTGCACATCAGTAGTTCCAGCGGTGACAACGACTATCCGGCAACTACGATGCGCAAAATTTAAAGGTCCGTGGTCAATGAAAACGGATGTCGACACATCAAACAAAATGGGCGGAGTGAGTGTTGTGATATTCGAAGAATTTTCATTTCTTTTCATGAAAAGTTACCTACAAGTGATATTTCCGAGGATATTTCGATTTGGAAACATTTTGTCTAATTCAACCAACTATTTTTTTCTGATTTCTAATGAGAGTATATACAGTTTTCAGATACTTCATCCTAATAATTCAGCGAAAAATAGTTTAATGGTGTCCTCCATAACATTTCTCGTGAATTGGGGCATTTTTTCCTCATCTCTATTTAATAGATCCACCAGTTCCACCACTGAACTGCGGCTCCAGACGTAATTGCGATGTCGTAGCATAACGTGTCATTTTTATCTTGTCTTTCTTTTTTCGCACCCGAAAAAGCATTGGTTGATTGAAAGGAACTGAGTTCATGATTTTCAATTCAGATATCTGAAAGTTATCTGAATGAACTAACTCTATTGCTGGCCGATTTGTGACTTACAACATTTTTTACATCGAGCGATTTGTATTCATTATTTCTTGAAGATGACTTTCCAAATTATTGTTGTAGGGGGTACAAAAACCTATGAAAAAACCCTGTACATTGCGGAGCACCCACCCTATAATAATCGAATTAGGTTCAGGTTAAGGCTTAACTTGAGGTATTTGTAGAGAACGAAGTAGTGTCGATATCAACCCCTGAAATTGAAATCTGATTCTATTATTGAGGGGTCGCCACAAGGTTCATGTTTGAACCTTCAGACCTCCGGATAAAGATAGAATGAATTACTATCGGTGAACTTACCATATTGAGTGCATCTTGTATAGTCATTACCATATAAACAAGACCGGCCCTGACGTCATGCGACTCTGCTACTGGGCCGACTTTATCTTGGGGCTATATAAATTCAAATTGGAATATCAAATTTGAATGGATAGTGAGATTATATAGAAATATTTTACGGTCTGTAAGGAATAGTATGCACATATCGTACTGCTCAAATTGAAAAACACTTCTATGCTACCCTGGAATTATGTGGACAAAATCTATATATAGGGTGAACCGAGTGTCTTGGGATGTTAATGGATTTATCATGTATTATTTTGGCTTTTTTTTTTTATTTTCTGAGAATGAGGTACCTACCCTGAGAGTTCTACAACCCCTATAGAATCAAGGAAGTAAGACTAGATTATGGTCCCATATTTCCGACCTTTTCAGTACGAAACTCAGTATTACTTTGGTATTACTGAATGATTTAAATCGAAACTCGAAATTCGTTGACATATTTTGAACCTAATAAACGTTATTCTGCTTAGATAACAAATGGAAAATATCTATGAGAATATTTATCTATAATTAATTAGTGTATCTACATAATGAATTATTTGTTTGGTGACTCCTTATAGATATCTGGGTCATCATGAAAAGTTAATCACACTTTATACTATTTTCGTTCCTATTTTAATCCAACCGGAAATAAAGTGGACTAAACTGAACTTTTCATACAATTTCCATTCGACCATCAAGAATTTGTCACGCCCTTTTGTTTGTGCTTCTAATTATTATTGTAATCTGATATTTCCTGCTCCGCCAGGCAGTTTCACTGATAAAAATGAAACGGAATATTAACATAACCCCTTTTTTAAACACGGAATATTCGAGAAAGTCACGTATATATTTCCCAATTATTTCTAATGTAACCAACTCTAATGATACAATGTGGAATTCTATTCTCAACGGACTGAATGTTTTCGGCAATGGAAATTTAGAGAATGCATTTTTTTTTGTGAGTAAACTGTTTCTATAACATCGAATTTATGTTGAACCACTCGTCCCATGAAACATTTCTGAATAGCTGGTTTTTAGTTTATTATCACTTTCACTGATGTCCTACCATAAAAAAATTTGCCACGAAAAGGTACCTATACATACCTACTTTGTCAGATATTGATAGGATCTACCGTGTTCGACAAAAAATCTAATATCTTTGTCATGCTTTGGAGTGCTTTCTAGAGTGAGTGCATTTTCCTGGAAAATCAGTAAAAAAGAAAATTACTCCCTCAGAGTTATTCTGCTCTGGTGCTACCCATCAAAATATTATAGACAGGCTAATCTCGGGGCTAATAGTGTAATATTGTTCTCACACGCAAGATTTTCTCCAATCATGCTCCATTTTTTGTCATTTTATTTCTGATTTCAGATAGCTGAAAATGTGATATTTTTATTATATGAGCGTTTTTGAAATACTTTAAATTTTAAATTTATCACGTATTTAATAGAAATGATAACTCAGATTTTTTGATTGATGAAGTCATACAGATCAAATTCCCATCACACCAAAATATTTGATGTACCTAATGCAAAGATAATTTTGTTTGAATATGCGGGAATTTAAAATAGAGTCCTGAATAATATATCATCAGTTTGATATTCTCCAATATTTTCAACCGCTTTATATGATGATGGATTCAATATTACGCTTTATCTGGCAAACTGTCGGACGTCAGATATGAAAACCTGAAGAACTGTAATTGAAAAACCTTGTAGAAATCATCGAGGTGGAACATTCGAAATAATTATTCAATACAGTTTTTTCTGCTTTTTATCGCGTCCATTAGACAAGAAATACCTTACTAACCGATCACCGACGATTTAGAATGAATGATTCAGGATGAATATACCTCGAGCCTGATGGGATGGAATATTAAACAGAGAACATAACGGGTGTCATAATTTTATTTGAGAATGTTTCCTTTTTCAATATCGTGCAAAAAGTCATGTTAAATAAATAGAACAGAACTTTTTTCATCACCGCCACTTCGAAATATGATTGAATTTGGCTAAACTGTCTTGACTTGAGTGGGCGTAGAATGAAAAATTGTTTCATTGAAGACTGGAAATATTTCAACTTCAGAATTCTGAGCTCAAAATACATAATATTCATCCCAAATCAATCGATAGAGGAAATGTGGCTTCTTTAGACACAGTGTTTCGTTTGAATATTAAAAAATTGGTTCGAAACTATTTGACGTATCCGTATCATATTTGGCAGTTAAGTTATTCTTAATAATCTAACCATCCCTTATTATTTCCGATAGTAAGAATAAGGAGAAGACTGACTGAATTATGATGTTAAAATACTATCAAAAGTGCAGATGCGCGCAAATTTCAGGACATACAAAAAATAATGGGATACCGAAACCAATGTTATTGCATTTTTGGAAAAAAACATGTTTTGTTCCTGATTCAAAAACTATACCGTATGTTACCCCTACAGTATATGAGTTAGGCATTAAAGGAATATCTTTGTTGAACTATGGTTGCCATAGATATTGAAAGTGACATTATTAAAGTGCGCTCGAAAATAAGTCAAATAACATGGAACATATTGTATATTATGCATATAAATTACACGTATTTAACAATTTTTCAATTTTTTTTTCATAAACTTTCTCGACCTCTTCGACTGCGGAAGAAGTAATAATAATTCCTGAGGATAATTAACAGCTAAATTTCTTGGATAAAGTATAGAGAGACGGCTATAACTCAAGCTCCGAACCGTATCTCTATAATAGTTTCGCTAATAGTTAAATATCGTCGAAAATTCCAATCGCTTATTAATTAAAGGAAGATTTACATACTTTGCTGCCTTAGAGGCGATAAATCCCCGATGATAAAATCGAGAATGCTCAGCGCAATAATCGCTTATTAATTTTCGGCTATTTTCCTTCTAACTGAAGGCTTTTTTCCAGATGATCAGCTCGACATCACCTCGGGCGATCTGACGATGTTGAAGTTGGAGGAAAATGCAAAATCTAACGGTATCTCAAATAAGCGGAGATGATACAGTTGACTTTGGTTCTTATATTTTTCAAAGAAACAAGAATTTCGAAGCTGCAACATAAGGCGCAAAGTGATATTTTTCGGACGTTACCGGCAATAGCTATTTGTGTATTTAGAGAGCAAAGTGAGAGATTGCCGCTCGAAATAAGAGCGGCAAGACACTTTGCGCTCAATATTTTTTCTACAAACACAGTTCCTAGACAAGAAAACTCGATACATTTCATAATATTCTTCAATTAAATCATCAATTTCATTAATTATTCCTTATTATATTGAAATTGAATCTAATAATCCATATATCTAACAGAAAAGAAGGAAAACTTACTAATAGACTAAAAAAGAATTGCCCTGCCCATGGATTGAACCCGGGTTGGTTATTGAGGCTACTTGAAAACGTATGTCTTTTTTACAGTTATAATACGTAATGAACCAAAAAGATATAGACAAATTTATTTTCGCTTTATATTCAACGGAGAAATGCGATAAGTTTAGGATGCCTACTTTGATATCTTAAGCATTCAAGCATTTCATCGAGCATTCCACGACGGTACCATGTTATGAATCTATCGATTTCTCTGGTAGAAGGTTCAAATTCACAATGTTCGGACTTTCTGCTACATGAGTCTAACATAATTCAGTCAAGAGTAACCATACCATTGAAGTCATCCATTTCGATGCTTGGCGTTACTATCAGCAATAACTTTTCTAGGGAAAATCACGTGAGGTCCATTGCCAAAAGTGCATTCCAAAAACTTGGATTTCTGTTTCGAGCCAAGAGCTTTTTCACTCCCAGTCAGCTGCTTATGATCTATAAGACGCAGATCCGACCTGTCCTGGAATACTGTTCCCATATTTGGAGTGCGTCACCTAAACATATCCTGAAACTATTGGATCCTGTCCAAAAAAGGGCAATTCGTCTCGTCGGTGATGCCTCGCTTACAAACTCGCTCACTTCTCTGGAACACCGTAGAAAAGTTGGCGATTTATCTCTATTTTATAGATATTTTCCATGGGCCTTGCTCTTTTGAAATATCAACAATCGTTCCTACATTAGCAGTCTCTTCGAGATTAACCCGTCAAGTTCAGTCTTCACACCCCTTCGTGGTCATTTTAGAGACCTGCAAAACGTCCCTTTTTAAGGACTCGTTTATCCAACGAACATCGAGACTTTGGAACTCATTGCCTAGGGAGGTGTTCACCGAGGCATACCATCATCTCCAGAAATTTAAGAAGAACACCAACTCCTACCCTTTTTTCTTTTGGTTGTCACGATGTTCTCTGAACATTACAGGATCTCTTTTCGTGAGAACCAGAACATAAAAAATGTTTTAGATAATTCACTGTTAATATTATTTTCCACCATGCAACAGAATGATCAGTTTGTTTTCGACAATGATGGATGTGAGCGCAAATATGCTGTCACTTCGACAATGCTGTCACTCAATGACATTCTTCGGAAAACGTACACTTTCTGTTGAGATTTGAAAGTTTTTGTAGAAAAAATTATTTCGCGGCCGTCATATAGAATTTGAATTTTCTTCAAATATAACAATAAGAAATTATAATGAGAGAAGCATATACTTTATCCAGGATATACAACAACATTAACTGAATTCAATGTTGAATTTCTCGAATTTTCCCCAATTGATTCAATCCGGCTCGAAGAACCAATATTGATTTTAATGGACTTTCGACTGTATTATTTTATGAAAGTATGGTACCTAACGCAATTCGTGAGAGTTCGAATTTCTTACTGGTTTTTCTGCTTTGTCTGGTTTTTGATCGATGAAACATTCGAAATGAATATTTTGGAGTATAGGTGAATCCGACCCACGATTTTTTTACCAGAAAAGTACCCACAAAAAGACCTTAGCTATTGCATAACGATCGATCTTCGTGTCACAATTCCTCAACACGATAATCTCTCTTGCTTGAAACCCTCACGTGTAACACAACCAACCCCTACCCCTACCCCCCCCCAAACCCTTTCCAAAACAAAGACAGTTGGTCGCAAATTGACGTGTCTTTTGTTTTCGCACACACAGGATGCCACGAGGGCTAATCGTCGAGGGATGACGGAAATGGTGATTATTAGCTGCTGCCGCAGGGGAAGCTACCCCCGGAGAAGGGGAGGGGGGTGTGGTGGACCCACCCCCCCTCCTTTGGCAGAGATGGCCTTGGAGGAAACGGTTGGTGCCAAGAGGTGAGTGCCTTTTTGGGGAAGGTGTGGGTGATTTTTCGGTGTAGGTAGTTATTTGAAGAAATTTCTTGAGCCGCTATGTATCATTTGGTTAATACTGAGAAATAGGGCTCTGATTAAAAAAATTCGTGAAAAGACATTCCAGAATAGTTCTTGAATGACGAAATCATGTTAAGAATTATGCATGAGAATAAAGGGGGGTGACACCTTTAAGTAGGACACCCCTGTGATTTAGATTCCATTCGGAATCTTCAGCTAATTATGACATGGATTGTCAGGGTAGCAATGGAAATATAATTGAAATAATTCCTAAATGCCAAAGAAAAATTATGCAGAAACCGAGAGAAAATCCAAATAAAATCTGAATTTCAACGTCACATATTATCTCGAAATCTATAATAGGAAATAATGATGATACATATCAATCAGAAAAATATACTCCATTTCCCGTTAAACACGAAATAACGAACGGCACTGTATAACGTCTTTTGGGGTTTCTTTTAATGCAGAACCGAATGCCTGTATCGATATTTGTTAGAATTAATTAATAAAAAAAATTCCCATATGATGCGTACTTTCTAGCGGTCACTGTATATGCAACCTACAAGAAAAATTAAGTGAGATCATTTTTTTTTGAAGAAAATATATTAAACAATAGATGAAGGGGTCTTCAACATATATACTAGAAGACTCTGTACAGTGAGCATCGAAGCGAATATCGAAGTGGACCAAGTTTTTTTCTGTGCTCAAAACCTCATATACCGTGGTATAAAAAAGTAAAATTAAACAAATTTATTAATGCGTACGAAGGCCACATAATACTCAGAAATATTTTTTCACAACATTCAGTTTTGAACTCGGAATTTAGTAAATTCGCCACTTTAAACTCGTAATGGAATACGACTTTCATTGAATTTTGATTTAAAAATCAGACTTTTATTGAATTCCGACTTTGGACTGAGAAATTCATTAAATTCCAAATTCAACATCGGAGTTCAAAGTTGAATTCAGACTTTGAACTCGGAATTTTGTGAACAAAATATTTCTTAAATATTATGTGGCCCTTCTATGTTCTACGCCTTTGTTGTTTCAACTGATGGAGTTTCTTTAATGTAATCTGGTAATGAATATGCTGTGGAAGAGTAGGATTAATTTCACACATTTACAACAGTTTCACAACATGATATTCAGATTCTAAACTGGACAAATAACGATCTTCATTGATAATTATGTTGTTCATTCATAATTACAAGGATTTTTGAAGAATAGAGGTCCTATATGGATACTTTGACTTCTAGATTGATTGTATAATTTATTTAAAAAAGAAGAGAAATTGGATATCTCCGAGATTATTTCAAACTGATAACAGAAAGAACACAACTTGGATATATCCAGAGTTAGAGGATAAGACCTCGGACCAAAAAAAAGTGATCCATGCTCTTATAAAGTATAGTCTATCGGTTTTCTGTCGTCTCATACGATTTCGCTTATATACATTCAAGACGTCCGATCATCCGTCATCAAAGAAGGTACCACTTACGAAGGAAAAAAGGCCGAATTCGCGCACATCCGAAAAAGAGCAAATTCAATTTGTCACAAGCCGCCAAAATAAATCAGAGAGGCTTTCGTTGGGGCCGCCGCAAGAAGCGGTTCGTCCACTTCAAGGTCACCGAGATGCAGCGGCATCCAGCATCCCATCGATTGCCTGCCTGCCTTTCTTTGGCTAGCTGAATCGCCCCATCATCAGGGAAATTTGAAATTTCAACGAGCCAGATGAACAATTTGACGAATCTGTTTCAGCTGTCTGTTTTTTTCTTGTCGAAACTCACTTTCTCGCGACGGCACATTAGAAAAACCGAAATATAAATTGGAAGTATGCAGGTTGTCCACAGAAGGTGAAATTTGGTGGATCTGGATTTTTTGAAAACTGGCTCTATTTCATGCAAATTCTGGATTCACCGGAAGTGACATCAACTTTCGATTTTTGTATGGGACATCAGGTGTATTTTCAGTTTTTTAGTCTCCATGTGACATTCAGAATACAACCATGTATCTTTTTTGTTACTGTTTGTAACCGTTTTCTATCATTTTCCATTCGAAATGAAATTTTTATTCCTAGCCCGAAGAGCGACCATCATGTTGCCATTTGAAAAAAAAAATGTAATAAATATTTAAAATAGTTATTTATGTATTAAGGGAATTATGAGGGCCTTGCCAGAGCAAGGCAATTGCCAGAGGTTATTAATGCTCTATAATTCCCGTGGTACATAGATAATTTTATTTTTGACCGATTTTCATAACAATATGTCCATATTTAGAACGCAATAAATGTTTAAATTCATAACCTTTCTGGTATATTTGAATTAGGTAGCGTTGATTGTAGCATTGTTGGTTGTTGCTAGGTTGTCGCTATGTTACATGTTTATAAGCAAACTTTCTTTATCAATCAATGTTTTTCCGTTAAAAACGTGTTTATTTCTTACCACAAATCGACGATCTTTTTCTGATATAATGCAGGATATTATAAAAAAAGCGGAAAAAGCAAGACAATCATTACTTCCATCGAAAAGTGAAGCCCTATATCAAAAAGAATACAACTTATATCTGAAGTGGCTGACACAGAGAAATGTTATGTCAAAAGATGCCAACGATACTGTCTTTCTGGCATATTTTCAAGAACTGGTAAAGTATTTTCAGTATTTTCTGGTAGATTTGGTAATAATTGTATTTATTCGTTGCAGTCAGAAACGTTTAGCCCAAATTCGTTATGGACTAAATGGTCAATGCTCAAATCGATGGTGACCATATATGAGAAAAGAGATATCACCAAATTCAACGAACTAGAGGCTTTTTTGAAACGGAAAAGTAAGGGGTATAAGCCGAAAAAGTCTGCTGTCTTATCTCCTAAAGATGTCATCAAATTTCTAAAGGACGCCCCTAATGAAATTCATTTATTGCATAAGGTAATTTTTTTCTCATAATTTTCTTTTTCGTTTGTTTATTTCGTTTTATTTGTTATAGGTTGTTCTAATTATGGGTTATTTTGGAGGATGCAGAACTCAGGAACTTCTAAATATGAGTATAGCAGATATAGAGGACCGAGATACTGTTATGGTAGTGAACGTACCGGAAAGTAAAACTGGTGTATCGAAGAAATTTACAGTTGTGGATGAAAAAGAGTTCTCTGCTTTGCCTTTATTGAGACTTTATATGTCCTTGCGTCCTGAAGGTACAAAACGATTTTTTTTTGAGCTTCCGACAAAATAAATGTACAACTCAGCCAATTGGAAAGAATATGTTTGGCAAAATTCCCAGCAAAATCGCAATGTATTTAGGATTGCCAAACCCACTAACCTATACGGGACATTGCCTTCGTCGCACTTCTGCTACTGCCCTAGCCAATGCAGGAGCATCTATGACAAACTTAAAAAGACACGGAGGTTGGAGAAGTTCCACGGTGGCAGAGGGGTATCTGGAGGACAGTATTGAATTGAGAAATAAAACGGCGCGTATGCTGTCTACTTTGCCATCAGAAGAGGCAGGCACCTCGACTGTATAGTATAAACAGCAACAGCACCACCCATAAAGAAGAAGAAATTGTTTCCAGCGGCGGAAGTAATTTTCTGGGAACATTTGAAAATTGTACATTTATTATTTGTAATGACGTGAATAAGGAAAATATGTCTTAGTTTTCATTACATATAAACGTTTATAAGCATTTCTTGTATCATTTTCACCTGTAAAAGGTAAGAGGGAGTTTTTGAACCTTAATATCCCAAGGGAGTTATGACCCTCATTATAGATATCGTAACTATGACGATATAAGCTTATAATGTCACTGTCAGAAATAAATCAATTTACACATAGCTGAAACATTTTCATCGACAACAGTGAAATTGTAGTTTTGACATTTTAGGACTGAAAGTTATTTGAACGTATATCTTCAATAGCCGTTTAAAATAAAAAGTTGAAGAAAAATGGGATACAAACAGTAACAAATGACACACAGTTTTATTCTTAATGTCATATGGATACGAAAAACTGAAAATATACCATCAGGTGTCCCACTTCAAATCCAAAGTTTATGTCACTTCCGGTGAATCCGGAATTTGCATGACCTGTATTTTCTTATGAATTCGAGTATGTATAGTTCTGAAATTGGTTAGCTAAGAGCTACTCAAATTAATGAAAAAATTTGGTTGAGAGTGGCCCTCGAAGAACGAAACGTCGTATTGAAAATCAAAACACAGCAAATCATAGTAAATTAAAAACAGAGAAAGATGTTTCTTGAACACGTTTTCATATTCCTGAAAATAAAGGCGCCAGCGCAATGAAAAGGAGGTCATTTGGGTTTTCCCCGTATATTTAAAGAACGATTCGTGATATTTCCGGTTTTGAAACATCGAGATGCGAAATGTGGTACGATTTAAAAAATTCGGCCTGTAGAGCATTTAAATCAGCTACAGTCTTCTTTTTTCGTATATTTTAAAATTAAGCTAATAATAAAAAAAATCCTATTTTGGTTGTATAATGAAGTCATTGTGCAACGCAAATGCGTGTCGAAATAGCCTCTATATATTTCGATACGCATTTTTTATTATTCGGAGATTGGTACAATCGAACTGTCAAATGAAAGTCAGAAAGAGTTAGGCCCAGTTCACTTCTGAGCGATTTGGATTTGGTGATATTAGCAGTTAAAAACTCAATGTTTTCATTGGTAAATTCCAATTCGGAGTGTGATTGGATTCAAATTGACCAATGAAAACAATAACAACATTGTATTTTTCACCGCGGGAATCGCAAAAATTAAAATCGCTCAATAGTAAACTATACAGGCTTTAAACTTGTATGTCAATGTCATCATCGTTACCAATCGAAGATGTTTCTGTTATTGATCGATATTGAACTAATTTTTGTCAATAAAAGACTGCAAAATAGAAAAAATTGTACACGTTTTATAAGACACGTTGTCGCACTTGTTTTCTTAGAGCAATGCTTGCTTTCACTCGTCGTATCTTGAATATCGCGAAAACCAAAAAACTTGTTCACTGTTTTCTTGGTAGATCAACAATTTGATGAATCTGTTCCAGCTGTCTGTTTTTTCTGTCAAAACTAATTTTCTCGCGGCAGCACATTAGAAAACCCTCGCATCCTTCGGTCTCTTTGGCATCGAAATAAGCGTGGAGACAGGACATTCAAGTCACAATAACTCGGTGAGGCGTTGGAGTGTGTTCGACATGTGACTAAATAAGCAGTCGAAATATTATAAGGGATGATGTGCGGAAACATGTGATGGTGTCTTATTTTGAAGAAGACCATGAATATATGCAGAACAGCTCAAGTGGGGTGCAAATTTTGCTGCCACTCTTATGAAAATAGGTGTTTTTGGTTCGTTTTTATGCAATGCAAATCAAATATTCTCATAGAAATCAAATAACCTAAAATATTTTCGTTATTGTTTCACCCTGTATTTCACAGAATTTTCTGACCCCTCTCGTGATTCTGTATAAAAAAACTGACAAATACAGCCTATTTTTATTCTAACATGAACATTGAATCTCATGAAAATAAAAAAAAGGTACCAGAAAAATTGGAAAGAGATCAAGAAACAGAATTTCCATAAGGAATATGATGAACTTTTGAAGCACATTGTTGTACAGTGTGTCCCAAATTCGCGGGGTCGGTTGAATCAGGAAAACGTTGGGTATGCATAATGCCCAACAATATGCCGCAAAGAAATAGTTGATTGAAACGTTCATTAGTTTTTGAGATACCTATTGAAATTTTTTTTTTATTTTTATTGGCTTTTGATACAGATAGATAAAAAAAGGAAGACTCTTCCTCCCAACTGATTTTCATGCTCTATATCTTGGCAGTAGAATTTGTAATACGACGTTTACAAATTTCAAACTGTCAATTTATAAAGCTTGAAAAACACCTGCAAGAGTGTTTCTTCCGGTTTTTCATATGTATTGAAATGAAGCCCATAAAAAAATCAGTTTTTTTTTAAATCTCAAAAATTAAAAAATGTTTATTCAGCTCATTCTCTGCGGCATATTGTCGCGCATATGTAAATAGTTCCAAAGACCAAAACCGTTTCATCCAACTTATCATAGCATCAATAACAATAACAACGATAAGCCATTGGCGGGCCCAACACCCTGTAGATACATATTGCGATTCAACTGACGCCGCTGAAAATCTCCGACCATCTCGATATTCCCGATCCCCATTGGGGGGTCGCAACTTTATTGGGCCGTCCCAAAAGATGCGGGTTTCAATCATCAAGATCGCCCCGTTGTCGAGTCGGGAAAAATAAGAAGAAGAAGAAACCGAGTCGAGTGTCGAGAGACGGACGCATCGAATTTCGATTACAGGAAAACTGAACGGCCCATCTTGGAGAATAGAGGAGTTTGGTCCAAGTTGCCAACCTTATTTATTCGTGAAAACCTCTGACTTTTTTGTCGGCAAATTTTTGAGATTTTCGGAAAGATTATGCAATAATTAATAAAAGCCAAACATTATTTAAAGTTCATTCGTTGTTATATAGCTAAAAATAATAAAATTTCATCAGCTGTTAATTTTTAGTTACTTTTACATTCCTCAGGTTAGGCACTGAATCCGATTTATGAGAATAATCTGTTCTATGTGTTCTATGCTTTGAAGCTTGTGCCGTCTTGGAACTATATTTGGTTCTGTGTCACAAAGTATAGGTGTCTGTGTCGTGTCAATCAAATCATGAGTCACGGGAATCATGAGTCACGACATACTTTGTGACACAGAACCAAAGATGGATCAAAGATGTCACAAACTTCAAAGCACAGAACATGCATAATACACATAGAACAGTTTGTTCTCATAAATCAGATTTAGTGCCTAACCTGAGGAATGTAAAAGTAACTAAAAATTAACAGCTGATGAAGTTTTATTTTCAGCTGTATAACAACGGATGGACTTGAAAGAATGATTGGCATTTATTGATTATTGCATGATCTTTCCGAAAATCTGAAAAATTTGCCGAAAAAAGAGTCAGAGGTTTTCACGAATAAATAAGGTTGGCAATTTGGACCGAACTCCTCTAATAGAAGATGGACTGTCTTGGGGGCGTTTGGATGCGATTGTTTTTGCCGGACTTTGGGGGGGGGGGGGGTGACAGAAATGCTAGTTCACTTCTTCAGTCAGGCTTTCACGTTCCGGGGAGTGAGACATTCTCGCTAAATTGGCACCTCGTTGCTGTGATTTTTTCTTGAGAGTTTCGCTTCGATTATTTGGTTATGGCTTCGCGGTTTCTCGAGAGATTTGAGATTTCGTCCAGTTGCTTATTTTGTTCCGAATAAGACAGTTCTATAGAATTTTAACTTATTATTATGTGATTGGCGTGCGTACTAGCACTGACTAAAAGAACGACGTAGGGGAAGAAATCTAATTTTTCAAATAACACGAATAAACCTATATATTAGTACATAACACAATTTAATCAGAGATATAAGAAAAAATGAATAACAAACAAAAAATCATTTTGAATCATCTCTAAGCCTTTTCTGAATAAGTACTTGTACCCGGTATATAAAATAATAGATATCTAATTTTTCTTTTATTATAACCTTAATTTCTATCATTTC
This sequence comes from Chrysomela aeneicollis, assembly GCA_029955515.1. Classification (NCBI taxonomy): domain Eukaryota; kingdom Metazoa; phylum Arthropoda; class Insecta; order Coleoptera; family Chrysomelidae; genus Chrysomela; species Chrysomela aeneicollis. The sequence continues at coordinate 26,227,509 of JARUHQ010000005.1, forward strand.
AATGACATTTTCGATATTTTATACATCCAGAGAAATAATAAACATGTATTCACAAAATAATGTCATATACAGGGTAACCAAGATTGTGAAAACACCTCCACTACTGGAAACCAAGCTTTGTGATACATCTCAAAGATCCTTATGAGAAATCTCTTAGTAAACTCAAAAAGTTGCAATGAGAAAGTCCACATTATTTTTTGATAACTACTGAAGCGACTCCAGAAATAAATTTAAACGAAAACTGTGTAACTTATATTTTTCAACAAGAAAATATAAACAATATTTGGAAAAGCCACTTGAAGGGTATTCGCAAATCTTTTCTCTCTCTTAGTCTTTTAACTAAATCCGTAATTCCTACCGTTGCCAAGATACTTATCTTGACCATCCTGTATTTATGTAAATGTATATAAATTTCAAAGGAAATATGATGTTGTTGAAATTTATTTGACAAATGTAATAATTACCAGCCAAACACCCACATAACCCATGCATAGTTATGTCAGAACGAGCATATTCAGTTAGTTCGTACCAAAACTCAAATCCGCAATCTCGGATACATATTATAGAACTGGTAACGGTTACATAGGGAAAGTTTCAAACAAGCGATTTTATTACCTATATTAGCATAACATTAAAGTATCGAAATCTCCAGATATTTGGATAAAATTTAACATTATACATATTCAGATACTGATGAAGTGTTGGTAGGTCTAGTTGTCATCGAAAATGTACTTGTTTCATCCACCCTGTAGGTACGTCATCGAGAAGATATCTGATGTAACTAACCGCGTTGTATGCTAGAGCATTATGAAAATTAAGTTTGCTTCGTGGGAGAATGAACTATTTTAACACGTTCGCTGCGGTACGGGACAAATACGTCCCGTAGCGAGTTTTCCACGGTGCGGCAATAAAATTCGCAAAACTTTTCTACGGAACGATGCCTCTAGTTTCCGTATTTTTCAAGATAATGAAGTGTAATTTGGACCAATAAGCTTCTTAACGATTGTGCATCATTTTATAGATGAAATAATGTACGGGTCACATTCACCCCGTACCGCCTCATTCAACAGTTTCTTTACGTAGGGCGGTACGGGGTCACAAGACAAGTCCTAACAAGTAAAAAGTGAGGCGTCTATGTCTCGACGGTCAGTTGCATTTCTACTTCAGTGATATAGGGAGCGTGATGTCGAGCAGGGGAGAAAAACTAGTAGCTCTAGCGAGGGCCCAGGCTTTTGAAAGTTCAGAGGAAGAATTTGAGGAAGATTCAGATGACTCAGTAAAAGACAAAGATTATGTTCCAAGTTCAGATGAAGATGAGGAGGATTTAGAGAATGTGGATGCGGATGACTTTGAGATACTAGAAAATGATGAAAATATTGCGAATAACCAACAAACCCAGGCGACAGATGATGAAGAGGATTGGGTAAGAATTCAACAGTCGGACCAAAATTTATTCGAAAAGAAGTGTGAAAAAGATGATGTTTTTACATCCCCAGTATCGACTACCACACCACTCGACTTCTTCAAACTTTTTGTGACAGACGATTTGATTGATCTGATGGTGAAAGAAACCAATAGGTATGCAGATAATTTGAAATCGTGTAACAATATTGAAAAAGCACGAATCAAATTATGGCAACCCGTCGGGAAAGACGAAATATACTGCTATGACTAACGCCTGGATTCTTCATAATGCTAAGTTCACGGAGAAACAACTTTCGATACTCAATTTCAAAGACATGGTATGTAAAGAGTTATTTGAACACGCTCGTGAGTCTGAAATACCAAGACCAAGGACCCCCAAGAGAATACACACTCTAACAGAAGGAGGTCCAGATGCGAAGAAAAGGCGCAAATGTAAAGGGTGCTACCAAATTTTACGACAGACAATGGGGAGCCGAGCCGCAGATAACAAAGTCAAGAAAGTATACACATTTTGTATTGAATGTGATGGCAATCCCGGATACTGTCTACCATGCTTCAACCAAGCCCATGCAGTTCAAGCAGGACAAGCAACATAATCCATTCGTAGTTAGATTTTCAATGTTTTGTTATTTTTGGTTCAATATTGAATTTTGAATTGGATGTTTGAATAAATAGTTATTTTTTCGTTTCAATTTTTTGTGTTTTGAACGTAGGAATACATCTCATGAAGAGTTTTCATCCTCTGAAATTCGAATGTCCACTAAGGCGGTATGGGTCATCAGCGCCCCGTCCTGCGCATGCCTAGTGTCAATTAGTTCATTCTGAAGTATGTTTTATCAATATTTATTTATATTGTTATTCCTTAGTTTTTCCAGAATGAGATTAATCACAGCAGCTGTACGGGACAAATTTGCCCCGTACCGCACAAAATGACTCATGTTGTACGGGACACCATCAACCCCGTAACGTTCCCCACAAAGTTTCAAGAATACTGCGCCGCAGCGAACGTGTTAATGGTTTCGACATTCATCGTTCGACTCTTGTCGAAGCTGATAATAAAGCGAAAAGCGGAAAACGGAAAAGTTTTCCAAACACTCCCGCCCAGGGCTGTATTACAAACATATATCACTTCATTCAGGAACTTTTTAACTGCTTCGAACAAGCTTTGATTTATTCAATTTATATCAGAATAGAAGAGTAACAGATACCGTGCTTTAGTATTTTTATAGGGAATAGTTATTTATTTATAAGTTTCCTGGATTTCATAATTCTTTGAAATAAACATTCTGGGTCCCATCTAGGTCCGCGCTGTAATCATTTATTTCCAACTCTCAAATACTCACGGACTGTGATTAAAAACTTTATCGAATGTTATAATGGCACTAGTGCACTTTTTTAATCTGCAACGTATCAGAATTTTTTGAATTTTGTTAATTGAACGGCTTATTATATACATAATTTCAGGTGATATCGATTCGACATATACACTTTCCAAAAAAATTAAGGCACCACCACGAATCACGCTATGCTATATACACCCGGTATTCGTAGAATAGCAACATTATGAAAATGGTGACTTGTTATTTGAACAAAAACATAACGTCCAAATTGAGCAAGTGGTTTGACAAAAAATTATTAAAATTTTCGTTTATATATTTTGGTGGAGCGTTGATTTCTTGAAAATGTGTATATATTCCCATATTTAGGGGATTGAAAATTTTTTCAATGATTCCCGATGTGACTTACTGAATTTTTTTTGTTTGCATCACGAAAAAAAATCATTTATATTTGACACCATACATCTCTCCATACATACACATACATCTCAAATTTAATACTGAAAAAATCCACTTGAATGAATTTTTATCCTACATGCTTGAAGATACGTCAACTTTGCATCAAAAATAACAGAAATGTTGACCAGTAATTCTCATTTTCTTGAGAAAAACATAATTTTTTGGATGATTCGTGATTGAAAGTTAGTCGCATATTAGAGCTACTGGTATAAAACAGTTTTGTCGAAGTTACGAATTTTTTAATGTTCCAGAAATTTGTAATTATCAAAAAAATGGCAAAAAGTGAAAGTTGCAATAGAACGTTCAAATTCGAGATGAAGGTGTAAAATCGAAAAAGAAACAACTTTTTCCCTTGAAATTTTTTGAAATTCCAATAAATAAGCCTATTTTCAGCGATTACTTTGAAAAAATATTACTTTTGACAGGTAGCGAAAGTCACGTGACCACATCCGAGTAGGTCATTTTTCATATTTTTCAAAACACAACTTAACGCCAAGTCGAATTTCAAAATAAATCATTAATAAAAGTTTTTCCCATATGATGCGGACTTTATGAAGGACACTGTATACGTCTATTCGAACATGAAAGTTATTATTTCAAATTTCACCCATCAACCGATATAACTCAAAATACAGGATATTAAACAATATGATCTGAGAACTTATTTCGAGATCTTTGAACACCTTCACTCAAACATTTATGCCCCTTATTTAGTTCAGTGAAATTTTATAGGGTTTTATGTTGTATAGTTCAACAAGTTAACTTTTCAATTCTTAGGCTCTCGATGTCTTCAGTATATATAAATCAGATCGTGAAAAGCCTGATCTATAGACGTTCAATCGTTTTCCATAGACTTTCCGTTCAATTTCCAGTAGATTTTCGTGTAACTTCGCGGCCGTAAAAATGAATTTGGAGCACCCATTCGGGAAAACTGTCGATAAATTTTCATCGGCTTCTAATAAATTTCCGGCGGAGCGATTTTACACTAACTTGTTCTAACGTGGAATTGATCAATATCCGGTTGGAGTTGATAAATTGAATTGTCGACTACGTACAGGATGTTCATAAACGGATGCTTCGACGTTGACGGAAACTTTCAGGACTATTGGAATTTGATTTATTGTTGGAAAATGCAATCAAGGGTAGCAAAATTTGTATTTTTGGAAGGAAACAGAAGGGAAAAGTCTTTCGCTATATTTGTAAACAAAAAAATATTTTGTCATTTTTGTTATTTTGCGGATCAGATCGCATTTGTTTGTTCTGGAAAATCCAAAAGATATTACCTTTGACACCCTACGACTTTTATATTACATTTACATCAGATATTCAGAAGGGATGTTGAGTGAACCCTAAAGAAGCTACTATTAGGTATTCAAAAGACTGACGATTTGAACAGACGGTTCAGTTGTGCTGACCCATAATCTGACAATTATTTTTGTATATTTAATTACTCTGAATATTTTTTGGAGCACAACAAACAAACCAAAGCGTTGTACACATATGCATCATATGGCAACAGAAAGTATAGGACGGTGCGAGAGAGTAAGAACTTGTGTAAATCGTCAGATTTTTTAATTGCACTGTAATCAACTCACCTTGACTTTATTTGATGCGCTAGACTCTAGAGTATATCCCGAAATACCCGCTTGAGCTCCCCTACTATAGGAAGACATGGTAACTAATATGTTACCTCCCCCACCTTGTTGACTATTCCTTTACCAGTCCAAAGGAAAATATAGTGTATTATTCAACGAGCGCATAAAATCATCTGAGTGGGTAATGGCCATTATGCGCGAGTAGAATACTATGCTTTATCTACAACTATCTTAATTTATTCAGTTTCAGTTTATTAAGTAATGAGGTATATACATGTTGCGATTATATTATTAATCTAAAATTAAATTATATCACATGTCACAATACATGTCACATGGCTGGCTAATTTGGTGCAAATGCCTAAGCCTGGAGGGCTTGTGTTGCATTTCTACCATTTCAGCCAGCCTGTCTCAATTTAACTAGTACCTTCAAATTGATTATCACTGATTTCATTACATATTATCTATATTACATCAATGCTTATACTACTGTTTCTTCACCCGATTTTCTTTGATTTCAAATTTGAAATTGTTGGATGGAGAAGGGGATTATACCGATGATATCATATATATTTAGAATATGCTGATTTTGGGAGATATATAATTTACTTGCAAGTTTGAATTTGTTGAGACTCCTGGCATTCTTAATAGTCTTCAACAAAGCTATTGCTATACTGTACCTGTGACTGTACTACTAAAATGCCTTATGCAACCAACAATATACACTTGTATGTTGTTCTGATAGGTCTGAGCATTCTGTCATTCTTCTCCGTTTTTGCATCCCTACCTAACCTCAGTTTCAGCGTTTCAAGAAAGAAACAACTCATTTTATACGGTTGAGAATAAAAAAAAATGAATTCTCGTTTTTCTTATTTGTGCAAGAGCGATTGAAACCATGAAAACATGAGTCGGGTAAGTCTCTGTTGAATTTGCGTGTATTTCACAAACTCCTATTTGAATTTGACAATACGATGGGATGTCACAATATTACCCCATCGTACTGTCATTATTACTCGATCCATCACAGTAATGTCTGTCATTAACTGTTGAAAAATGGAGTAAGCAATGGATGATTTACTGGAAAGTTGTAGATAAAAGTTGTTATTATCGCGTTTTAGCAACAGAAGAGTACCTTTCAATGCACAACATTGGTGCAAGTATGATTCTCCGAATCTCAGTGTTTGTTTGTTAGGAATCCACTAGTCAAGTTAGTTTGATCAAAACGGAAGCGAATGGAATAATGTAGTTTTTTTTTGGTCCACCCGTTAGGTGGCGTTTGCATTCCGGCAAGTTCCGGAGTTTTATGTAAACCAGATGAGATCATGTGTTTTCATCGGAGCAAAAGGAACTCGGAAAATCCCAATTAGATCTCTCGGATAATGCGAGCAGCCGGAAAATGAAGGCTTTCTTTCAATTCCGCCGTTCGGCCAGATAGTTTCCATGCATTTTAAGTGGGAGTCGGATCGAGGAAAAAGAGATTAGTTTGACTCTTCAGGCGGATCAGATACCATCGCGTTAATTAACTCGAATTTCTGGAATATATATATATAGATAGGCACAATGAAGACACGAGGGTCCGAGGGTGATGGATGAAGCCATTTGGATATTCCTATACTAGAATTGAAGGCTATAAATATTCGCGAATAGAATATTATTATATTATTACAAGTTTTATGAGACGCTATTTGCGACAAAGTTTCTTATAAAATGTGTGTCATATAATTTTTTTTTCCATTTTGCAAGTCTTTTGTTGAAAGAAATTGATTAAAAATCGATAACTAACAGAAACATATTCGATTGGTAACAATGATGACTTTGAAATATTTAAACTCTGATTCAATGTTGTGATTGTTTTTATTAGTTAATTTGAATCAAATCACCTCTGAACTGAAATTTACCAATAAAAACATTGATTTTTCCTTACTCTTCTGACTATCATTTGACAGTTCGATTGTACCAACGTTCGAATAATAAAAAATGCGTATCGAAATAGAGACTATTTCGACACGCATTTGCGTTGCACAATGACTTCATTATACAACCAAAATAGAAAATAGTATATTATGATACAAGTTTTATAAGACGCTATTTTGTCGCACGCGTTGTTTGGAGTACGACGAGCGAAGCGAGGAGTGCTTCAAGTGAACAAGTGCGACAACGTGTCTTACAAAACGTGTGTCATATGCAATTTTTTTTATTCTGAATTCATTTGAAGAAAAAAATGGATTCAATATCGATAAATAACGGAAACATCTTCGATTGGTAACAATGATGACATTGAAATAATCAAAATCTGACGCACAAGCTTAAAGCCCTGTTTACAGTTGAGCGATTTTGATTCTTGCAATACCAGCGTTGAAAAATTCAATGTTGTTATTGTTTTTATTGATCAATTTGAATCAAATTACACTCTGAATTGAAATTCACCAATTAAAACATTGAGTTTTTCACTGCTAATATCACCAAATCCAAAATCGCTCAGAAGTAAGCTGGGCCTAACTCTTCTGACTTTCATTTGACAGTTCAGTTGTACCAATCTCCGAATAATAAAAAATGCGTATCGAAATAGAGGCTATTTCGACACGCATTTGCGTTGCACAATGACTTCATTATACAACCAAAATAGAAAATAGTATATTATGATACAAGTTTTATAAGACGCTATTTTGTCGCACGCGTTGTTTGGAGTACGAAGCGAGGAGTGCTCCAACTGAACAAGTTCGACAACGTGTCTTATAAAACGTGTGTCATATGCAATTTTTTCTATTTTGAATTGATTTGAAGAAAAAAATGGATTTAATATCGATAAATAACAGAAACATCTTGGATTGGTAACAATGATGACATTGAAATAATTAAAATCTGACGCACAAGCGTAAAGCCCAGTTTACAGTTGAGCGATTTTGATTTTTGTAATACCAGCGGTGAAAGATTCAATGTTTTTATTGTTTTTATTCGTCAATTTAAACCAAATTACACTCTGAATTGAAATTTACCAATTAAAACATTGTATTTTTCACTGCTAATATCACCAAATCCAAATCGCTCAGAAGTAAACTGGGCCTAACTCTTCTGACTTTCATTTGACAGTTCGATTGTACCAATCTCCGAATAATGCATAATGACTTCATTATACAACCAAAATAGAAAAAAATATTTTTTCAAAATATAACGCGATGCATGGAGAATAAAAATCTTTCTGGGACTATTATACTCAGGACTAAATCGGGAAGAATTCACCTCACAAAACTAGAAATGATTCTATTATGTGGATCAAAATCCTGATCTATGTACAGAACATTGTAGAGATGACTGTTTGAGTAATTTTCTCCTTTCTAAAATCAAAAAGGTCTATACTGTCTGCTGGTGCTGGAGTGATTGAAATTTCATTTGTTTTTATGTAGAATTTATTGATGCAACAAATACAGGATGTTCCTGACACTGATTTCTTATTTGATAATCGATCAACGGATTCCAAATCGAGATATAGTGTGGCGTTTAGAAATCACACACGCTGTATACGAGTAGATTCGCAGAATAACAGGTATAGGAGTAATAACCCAGACGTTTTTCTAATAGATATTATGATTCTCTCACAATCGAACACAAAGGTGTTCCTTCAATGCGCCTCATATTTTCGAGGATATCGAATATCAAGAGAACTCAAAAAGGGCACCAACTTGTACGAAGATGAAGCGAATCTTATGGTGCATACGAACAGCACCTGGACAGAATAACTCGAACTTGAGCGTGTAATTTACGATATTTTTACAACCAGCTGCTTCAGCGGCCTTTCATCCCACTTTAATCTGCATTAGGCCCATAAGTGGCATGCATTATTTCTGCTTTTATTTTTAGGAAGAGCATTCGGACTGAACATGCTGACATTAAGTGCATTGGAGTAGGTCTAGGTAACAGAGAACTTTCTATAGAATGCGTACTAAATATATTCTTCAAGCATAGAATCAAATATTATTTTTTCCTAGTCTCACTAACAATCATCGAAATAAATTAATTTCATTATATATTTTTTGAATTTTCCTTCCATTGTGTTATTTCTATGTTTTTAGAGATCATCAGTGAATTCAATGCAATTTCTGCATAATAATTTCAAATTACCAGACACTCGAACACTATTTCAAAAAGTAAAATGGTCAATAACTGGATTTCCCATTCATTTCTGAAATCTATACAAGAAAAACGGAAGGTAATGAACTCGTTAACTAATGAAGACAAAACGATTTTCGAAATTGATATCTAACAAAAATATAGTGCCTGGAAGGCTATGCTATTAATTTTACGAAAAAAATTATTATCCATAAAAAGTTCTGAATGGTCATTCCTAAAATACAATCATCAGATCAATCAATTTTTTTCAGTTGTATACGAGGTATGTTAAAAAATATTGAGTTTATCCAACAGATAAGTAAATTTATTTTTGAAAATATCGGCAACTTTTAGCTGTGATCAATTTATTCTTTCAAAATTTGATAACCTTTACGTCTCTTAACCAATATGTTGCATTATTTTGATGATGCGTTAAAATAAATGATATAACATAACAAAAATTAATATAATTTGCAATAATTATCAACTACATATAAATAAATTTTTTCATGTAATTGAATGTTATTCCATATTTGCGAAGTCGTCAGAAAGAAAGGTAATTTCGAGGGTAATTCAATCTTGAGCCAAATTTACATTTTTTGAGAAACCAGTATACGACTGAAAATAATAATATCTGATGATTGTATCTTTGGTTAAAGACCATGCAGAATTTCTTATAAAGAATAACTTTTTTCGTCAAATAATTGATGAAAAAGTTATTCATATGGTGCGAACTTGAGAAGGTACACTGTATAAACAAGTATATTCCTACAAAACATCTATGTGCTTATCATCTCTCGATAATTTTTCCCCAAAACCATCAAGTTGTAGAAGTTTCAGTAAGTCTTCCAAATGAAATGTTGATCATCAAGTAGATCAAGAGCAATATTTTCATGATTGAATTAATGCTCTCATACAGTATCAAACACTGGCTGGTTCACCTTACATAGGACAGACAAGTGAATTTTCGGGCACGAGTGACAAGGAACACGCACCTTGATTCGTCCTTTGTTTTCACTCGCGTTGATTATCGAACTCCGACACGCCAGAGCAAGACAAACACACTCGATCAAAGAGAAATAGTCTGAGGAGAGAGCGACCAAACCAACGTGGCCAGTATTGCCATCTTAGTGGATTTTACACCAAAACTAGTGGTTTCAGTTATCGTTTTGTGACAAAAAATTGCATCTAGTGGCTGGTGGTTATTTTTGTGAATTTTTCATGACACATGTGGAAATCTGGTGATTTCTAAGATTTCTTCCATATTTTATTTCTGCCACAGATTCACTGCTAATTGACAGTTGACGCATGCGCATGACACGGATCACGATTTCGATATATTCGTCAACGTCATGTTGAGCTCTCATGTCTCATGTTTCATGCTGAGCATAGATTTTAGTTTGACATAAATTACATTAGTAGCACCACTAGCACAGCACCCTTTTCGATTAAGCAGAAACATTTACACCGAGTGCGCTCCAGTTTTACCAATAGAACTAGCTATTATGCTATTATCTGGTGTTAATCTAGTGGTTTAAATCGTAGTAAACCACCAGAAAACCACTAGATTTTCAAAAAATTTCGCCTGCGGCGCATTTTTTTCATTTAACCAGGAATTGTGATTTTCTGGTGTTTTCAAAGAAGCCATTTTGAGATTTTTGAGATTTTGAGTTGGCAACACTGAACGTGGCCGCTCTGCGCTTTTGTCCAGCTGACTCGAGCGCTGCTTTTCGATCGCTCCTCCATCTAATTGGACAAATGTTTGTCTAGCCCCAAGAACAACACTAGGTGTATACCTCTAGGCTATCCGCTATCCAGATCCTGCTACGTATATCCTTCCGCGGCAATTAGTCGGTTCCCGATATGCATTGGTGGCTCGGCAAGTCTGCACGATTTTGTCTTGAGCATCAGATTAATTTTTTTTGACTAAAGCTCAATTTATAAACTCCGCTGCCGTAGCTACAGTTGACGTTGCCTTTCCATAATGTATTGAGAAGATATCCGACGGCACCTGCGGAGTTTATGAAGTTGCATATTTTTACACTGTTGGAAATTAGTTGTTACTTTCAACAACTTCTCATATCGTTAAAAATTGTAGTCGAATTCAACAACAATTATCTCTCAATTTCACTTCCAAAATTTTCGATGTAGTTGTTAAATTACTTAGTTATTGAATTCACTACTGATAATGTCAATACAGCAGCAACAAGTTTCCTGTCCAAACAACTTCATATAATCTGTAACACAACAACAAATAATTGGAACTAGAACTTCAATAATTGTTATTAAAACATAGACAGCAGAACATCATCTAGTTGCTAATACATTCATATTAAATCGCGGTTTTGTCGCACTCTGTTGACAAATTAACATCACCTAGTTTTACAATTTGCAACAGTTTGTGCTCGGTTACAAAGATTTTTTAGTTCCGATCTCTTCGGATATATTCGCTACTTTTCGTTTGTCTTCTCAGGAATACCGATTCCTCCCAAGTCCCAACCCAAGTTTGCTCAGTTCTCTGCAGTCTGTTGACTGTTGCCCTTGTAGAGCATTAGAACGAATACATTATAGGTTTTCCTCTCGTGTAGTCAAGATATAAAGAAGGTAAGTACTTACATGGAGTAGATTCATGTGGACTCGTACATAACTTTTATTTACTCATGCCAATATTAATATTATTTTTGTTTTGTTTCAGTTGAGAATATTTTTCCTGATCTAGAGCAACAAATAACTATGTTTCGTCGGAATCTGCAAGCGCAATAATTTCACAAGATTTTTCGAGAATTTTTCTTGGATTCTCTCTGTGATTATTGAAGTTTCGCTGCAAAAAAGTGAGTATAATTATATCAGTTCTATATTCATATTTTTAAATTATTATTATGAAAGTTTTCCTACTTCTCATACATATTTCATATTTTTTTTACTACTAATGAAGATAACTGCAACATCTGGTTGAAACTGTGGAATTGTGATGTGATTATTCATACAATTCTTCATTTCAGGTATTTGTTCGATGGATGGATTTTCACTTTCTTCGCGGATTCTTTCAAGCTACTACTGGCTAATTCCAAAAAAGAGGACAAAAACTGAGTTGAGTTGAAGAGAAATTAATGTACTGGTAAGATTCGTTCTGAAAAATTCATGACAAAATGATTCCGAAATGAAATATTAATATAATTTTAACAAGTTTTTACTCATTATACCACTAGTCTATAGCATCAATTATTATTACTTTTTTTCAATTGAAGCTAGAATGGTATTCGGTAAGAAAATTTTACATCGAAATATTATTGAATTGAAGTCTGTGCGTTGAAGAGATAGAAAAGGTTAGGTTAGGTTAGGTTAGGAAACGACTTTTCATTTTTCATTGGTCTAGATGCCAGTCAAGCATACAAGTTATTAGCTGACCGTACGGCTGTGTATAAACAGTAAAATAAAATACAAATTTGACGAGATTGACTGTTTGAGAGTCATATTTCTATATATTTACCGTGAGTTTCGTTAACCAAGATGTATAATTTCAATAATCGTAGGACACGAATTTGATTTTCATTAACACTTGATAGTTTTTATAGTCAGCCGCTAACGGTCCACTAGCCACCATATCCGTATATTGGCTATTTTGAAATATTATCATACATTGTGAATCAACAATTCAGTTCATCATTATTTACAGATACCGTCTGGATACATTGAATTATCATGGCAGAAAACTCTGAACCACTGAGGTGAAGTTGGTAGAAATATATTTACACTGAGTGCGCGCACCAGTTCCACCAATGGAAAACGCTATCAGTATTTGAAGGTCATTCAACCCAACCAATAAACGTCAAGAAACGTCCAGTGTACTTCCCCAAAGGAAGAGAAAAACATTTTTGGAAATGGTTCTAGTTGTTATGGTAACGATACAAAATATAGACTTTTGATTGGTTGAAAATGTTAGGTGTGAAATTTTCGCATGTAATATAACAAGTGTATTGATGATTATCGAAACACAAATTCCTTCGATTTTGAGAAACAAATCATGTTGCTTGGAAACTACATGAGCGCACAGCGCGATTGTGGTTTCCCAATAACACGAGTTGTATTTGTTCAGATTATTTCATGAATAAAATCAAAGCCAGTTTGATAATTTCCAATTGATTGGTAATATTGATGTTAAACGTACAGTTTGTGGAAATTGTAATTAGTTATTTCGATATTATGCATTGTAGTTCGACACAAGAAGATTCGTTATGCAACCAACAATATATTAATGCCATTGTATGATGTACACTGAAAAAACAATTTATTCATAGTAAACTAAATTAATCAATAGCTAATAAATTATTTATTCGAATATGGCGGAATAAACGTTTATTTTTCAAGAACAAATATTTTATTAAAACTATTCAAATATACGTCATTATTACCAAATTCAAATTTATTCCCAATAAATATATAGGTCTATAGATTTATCAATTGTAAGTAAATCATTATTTATTATAAATAAAGAATATTTATTATTATTATACATTTCATTAGCAATTAATAAAGAAATTTTTTTATTAATATGTTCTGTTTGTTATAAAAAAAATATATTTATTATTAATAAATCAAAAGGGAAGCGAGACGCCCCTTCTGCATGAAATCAGAAATGAATTCAATATAGAAGGAATCGGAATCAATTTACCCTTTATAAACTTACCTTGGTATGTACTTATCAAATCAACAATATTGTTAGCCCTCATAAACTTTTCTAACCCCTGAAATTTGTCCTCCTCCATTTTGGCTTGATCAACTGCGTTATATACTGATATTTCTTTCACAATACAATCACTGATTTTATTTTTATAGAATAAAGATTCAAATCACTTTATCATGTTCTAGCATAAATAGTTTGATTTTGAATTGAATTCATCACACATCATGCATGCCACTTGGCCACTCGACAAACATAACATGAACTATACAAACGACACCACAGGACTAAACTATAATTTCAATGGATATTTATTATTTGAAGACAAATAATATATTTTCCAATGAAACCAATGATTGATTTATAACAAATAACACTGAAAAAGCAGAAAGTAAATATTTATCATCTATTACTATGACTTATTCACTTTGAATAAACTTGTAATTAATAATTGATACATTTCCAGTGATATCACCCAATAAACTATTTTATTAGCAATAAATTCATATTGTTAATAATACACAAATCGACCAAAAACAAACTATCTATTATTTATTGGTTGATGATATTTTCGCGATTATTATTATTAAATAATATTATTTAATACTAAATGAAATTTTTGTTTTCTTCATTAATTGTGAATGAATGGCACCCAAACAAATATTTATCAACTATTACCCCTATATTTTTTCTCAGTGTAGGCATCTATGCACTAGTTACTACTGAGCTAAATTCATTTTGATTGTTGTCAAAATTTGTTGTTAGGTTACATTAGATTAATTCTATTAATGCTGAAATTGTCTAAAATTTGTGGAAAATGAAGTGGATACAAATTGATAGTGTGTGTTTATCATGGTTCAGACGAAAATTTGGTGTAGTGGCATTCATTTATTTACCAGGGAATCGGAAAATACTATAACAGATTGCAACTAGTAAGTCGTTGTTTAATTAAACTACCCTACTGCCTACGAATCAGAAAGCGAAATACAGAAACGAAAACACAGCATGTAGGTATCCAATAGCCAATCAGGAGCCGAAATACAAAATCGAAAACATGGTGTTATTGCTTATCAACACAATCATTTCAACCAATCAAAAACGTGTATTTTAGCATGAATGAAATTTTCAGTAAAATTCTGAGGGTTGGTGAAACAACAAATGAGACAACGTGCAGTGAAATAGTGAAAAATGAACTGAGCTAGCATCAAAACACTATTTCCCCTTCGTTTTCAAATAGTCAAGACCCTGCCACTGTCGTAGGAGATTTACTTTGATAATTAGCGTCCCGGCTTTGGAGTAGAGTTCGATAGTTTCAATAAAAATTTCATTAGGAAGGGTAATTAGAATCGGTTCACGGTGCCGGGAACAAGGTAATAGACTCGTAGAGCCGAGATAGTCGAAGCTGTGCGGGTTGCACTATTGTTTCTGATGCTGTGCCGGATCTAAACTTTGGAGTTTATTACGATGGAGTTTCCGGCGATCAACGCACACTAGCCGAGTCAACATGCCCCCTCATCAAGTTCTTGTGAATTGTATTTAAAAATATGATCGAACATTTCATCAATTTTTCCACAAAGAAATCTCATTATCTAATTATTTTGAATGATGAATAGGTAGATGTCTTCTGAATGGAAATGAAAATTCTCTATTCCAGCTATACAGGGTGGTTCATAGGGAGTTCATACAATAAGGGTAAATAGATGGAGGACACCGAAGTGTTTTCAAATAACCTATATTTCATTGGTCTATCGAATTTTATAACTAAGATACAGCATGATTTGTTGATTTTCAATTTTTTTTTCGTTGATCATAACTCATGAATCACCCTATACATTTTTGTAATATTTGGTACCTATGTTGTTTATCCACAGTGGTGTCTATAAATATAATTAAAAGAAGTCTCATTCCAGGTCCGGCTTTGAAAAAATTAAGAAGTATGTTTCGAGTCGAAACAACAACCTGTATATCAATATTTTTGAATTTCATTCACACATTTTAAAATGGTTGGAAAAATTAGTTAGACTGAATGTATTTGGTGTTTCCGCAAACAAGGTTTGAACTTACTATATTGAGTCACACCTAGATTTTTCGATAAAATGGGTGGCACAAAATTGAAAAACAACATTATTTCCCAAATGGTACTTTTCCAGCTTCAATCCATGAGAAAATCAACTATTTCTCTTTCTGTTCATTTCTGGATCCCAATCTTAGGAATTGTTCAATGAGAGGAACAAATTATTATTACCAAACCACCTTGCATGGGTAAAAAATAATAACATTTGTTTTTTGATGAAAAAAATTAAAATGAGGAAAATGCTCATTTCGAAAAAAGCATAACTTTATGTCCACTCGTTTTTCAATGAGATTGGGATCCAGAAGTTGAAAGAATGAGAAATAGTTGATTATTTCATGGAATAAAGTTGGAGAATTACCATTGTGGAAAGAAAATTAATTTCTTTTAATTTTGTGCCACCTCATTTTATCGAAACATCTAGTAGAAAAGTTGTATGCGGAAACACCGAATATCCAGTCTTACTCACTATTTACTGCTCTATTCAAAATTGTGAATAAAATCTCAAAATATTGATATACAGGATGTTGTTTCGACTCGAAACCTACTTTTTAATACTTTTAAGGCCGTACCTGGAATGAGACTTTTCTTTATTATGTTTATCGATACAACTGTGGACAAAATACATATTACGAATCAAATATTACTGAAATAGGGTGATTCATAAGTTATGATCGTTAGGAAAAATTTGAAAAATCAACGAATCAGCCTGTATCTTGGTTATAAAAAACGATAGACCCATAAAATATGGGTTATTTAAAAGCTCCTCGGTGTCCTCCATCTACCCTTACTGAATACGCATTTCCCAATGAATCACCCTGTATAATATAGGTAGAGTAAATATGATCTTATGGTATCTCCGAAAATGACAACATTATTTTTATTGAGTGTTTTTTCTGTCATCGATAATCGTCGGTCGTTGGAGATTTCATCCCGACGAATGTGTTGCTTCGAGCTGTATCTATAAGAGGCCGTCGATTTATTCGTCGCAGGTCCGCAATCTTCATTCGAATGATTCGAAAGGAAACCCCAGACTGGTCGCAGAACGGATCCGTGATCGGAAAATATTTTCTTTCGAGAGAGAAATAAGCCGATGTAGCGGGAACGTTTTGTATGCGGGAAAGTAAACTGGGGCAAGCCTACCACAAGCCAGGAACTGCGGGCTATTCGTTGGAAATTGGAAATCAGTGCGCAAATATGTGGAAAACCTGCGTTTCGTACTTCTTGGAACGATGATTGCAGCTTCGACAACGTTCACAAACTATCTACAAAGTAGGAAAAGGAAAACAACCAGAATGATGATGGACAACTCTCCACCAGGGCGGTGAGATCAATCATACAAGTTATTACGACCTGAAATAGCCAATAACAAATTCTTCAGGGATTGCGAATAGCCTTTTTTGAACTAGAGACCATTTCTGGTAACAATGGACACATTACACCACCACCAAACTGTTTTTTCTAAGTGATTAAGAAAGCAAGAAAGGAAGCTAACTGCTGTCAGTTTTGACCTCCTGTCCTGACCACAACTTTGCGGATGATAGTACACTTCATGCCACGTTCTTCTCATCATTGAGTGACTATATCATTCAATGAAGCCAGGGGAGGAAGGTGAATGATATACATTGATTATGATAATGATCAATGGATATCTGGCTATAGAATTCTGAAAAAGAGGTCTTTTAATCCAATAAAAAGTGCAATACAACCACATTTAAGCTTTGATTTCCTCATGTTAAGCATTACCATCAGCTTCATGCAGAGCTGGAAATTACTGCTAAAGATACTGAAAATGCGGTGAAGAAATTCTTGAACATAGTTATGTTTGTGGTATAGGTAAGATAACTGCGCTGTAAAGAAAAACAAGAAACATAAAGTTGGCAACGCAGAATGCAAGAGATTTTTGGAATTATCCACTGTGACAACAGGTGTTTAGCCGAGTTATTTATTGAACCAAAGATGTCTAGAATGAAGAAAATTCCTCAATGACCTGAGACATATATTTTTCGGCACGTGGTGTGGTGGTTAAAATGATTAAAAACCAAGAAAATGCAGTTGTGTTTCCAAACTCTACAGCTGATTATTCAATCCACTGAACGATATAAATAGATTATCAAAGTACCATTCAATCTGGAATTTCTTAACTATCAATCTGACTTATCAAGCTGGCACCAAAACGTGCTTTATGGAGAAATTAATTCTCATCAGTAGCGAGTCGGATGGTGGAGTCAAAAACTAAGATTTATTGAGCTATTTTTGGTAAAATATAAGTTCGCTGCCTGCTTTCACAGCCAAATTCAACAAATTACGATTACTGAAACACGGAATGGGAGAGAAAATAAACCTCAAATGATACCGTAACAATGAAGAACAATGCAAGAGCCCAGTTTATCTCGGTATTGAATTCGTAAATAGAAAAACAATTACACCCGTTGCTTGAAAAAAGAAAGAATACTTAACAGAACACAAGCCACACTGTTCACGATATATTTTTTGAGATTAGATTAATTATTTCACAAAAACTTGGAAATAATTATGAGAGCAACTTCTGATGAATGTTTTTTGGACGTTTTCTGCTAGTTGTGCCAAAACAAAACTCCGCATTGACTCGACTCTCTCAGATTTTTACTTGGATCTCCACACGAATTTTCCATGGGCATTACTAAACTGCATCACATAGCGGAAGTTCGTTAGTCAACCACTCGAGTGCGGCTGTCTATGCAGTAGAATCGACCAGAGATTTCCTTATGCGTCCATAGCCAGATTGAAATATTCAGAAAACGTACCTGATTTCTAATTCAGATTAGTCGATGGCATCAGAATAGAGAGTTTGAATTGGAAATTTGTAGCGTGGATCGACTGTTCTTTCCTACTCTCAAATTACTAGCCGATCTACTCGAACTCTGATATGCAGACGTACTACTCACGAAAAGGGATATCCTGTAATGTTCAGAGAACATCGTGAGAACCAAGGGAAAGAAGGTAGGAGTTGGTGTTCTTCGTAAATTTCTGGAGATCGTATGCCTCGGGGAACACCTCCCTAGGCAATGAGTTCCAAAGTCCCGATGTTCGTTGGATGAACGAGTCCTTAAAAAGGGACGTTTTGCAGGTCTCTAAAGTGACCACGAAGGGGTGTGAAGACTGAACTTGACAGGTTAATCTCGAAGAGACTGCCAATGGAGGAACGATTGTTGATATTTCAGAAGAGCATCGCCCATGAAAATATCTATAAAATAGAGATAAATCGCCAACTTTTCTGCGTTGTTCCAGAGAAGTGAGCGAGTTTGTAAGCGAGGCATCACCGACGAGACGAATTGCCCTTTTTTGAACAGAATCCAATAGTTTCAGGTCGGATCTGTGCTTTATAGATCATAAGCAGCTGACTGGGAGTGAAATAGCTCTTGGATCGAAACAGAAATCCAAGTTTTTGGGATGCACTTTTGGCAATGGACCTCACGTGATTTACCCAAGAAAGGTTATTGCTGATAGTGACGCCAAGCATCGAAATGGATGACTTTAATGGTATGGTTACTCCTGACTGAATTATGTTGGGTACAGTGAGATCGGCTTTTCTAAGGAACAGACATACTTGTGTTTTGTTTTCACTGAATTCTACCATCAGACTGTTAGATCCCTTCCATTTTTCCTTTCGAAAATATATCGTATTGATGACAGTTACACTGATAAAGTTATCTTATTTCTCGGGGAGTCAGTTCCGCCACCATATTTATGAGCGATCTCGCTTTCTGGCGACATATTTATAAAGCCTCGGGGAGTGTTTATTTTGAGCCTAATCGTGGGAGTAGTATGAACATTAAATAGTGAGCTTCGATGTGCGAACAAGATATTTCACTCTATCTGAAAGGGCATCAGCTACGGTTGCGCCATCAATCAAATTACAGTTTACGCGAGGTTTCGAGGTTTATAGTCAGTCCTCGGTTACCTTTGATGGATTATTTCGAGAGAGAAAATAGAGCTAGTTTACAAAAATTAAACAAAGTGTCAAATTTTCATTAGTTCAAGCATCAAGTATTTCAGGATTGAAGAATTTATGATGGCCTTACGCACGTACAAATACCTAATATTCACTAGCGAGATTTCTCAAAAACAAAAAATATTCGATTAGAAAATATTTTTGCAACAATGTATTTGGCTACATTTGTAACCTTGTAACCAACAATGTAATGAAATCTAGCAAGTTGAATTTGACCGACCTCTAATCGTTCGATTGATTTTAATTTGGAAGGTGCTGTACATAATTCCGGTGACAATCCAAAATTTAAAAAAAAATGGTGGCTTCAATATGATAGTCGAGTTTTATGATTATGGTCTGATACTATTCGAAATTGGTACTTATGTAGGATTTTGTGGGTTCACAGATTAAGATTTTTTTATCAAAATCTATGAAGATGAAATGGTGAGTTTTGTGATTATGGGCAAATTCATTCAACAATTATTAGGATAGATGATTAAAGTAGGTATACTTAAAGGTACAAAATAAAATAACGATATTAAAAAATAAGAAGGCGAATGAAAATTATTTCGTTGTTTGATCCAGGTTATTCTGTGAGTAATAGATGAGAGTTTTTTTCTTTTTATATGAAACATGAATTTATATAATTTCTAGGTCGACAATTGAAGGAAATATTTCATGTAAACGCTCTTGGCTGTCCCTTGAAAATTTACACGCTTCCAAAAATTAAAAAGCTAAAGATTAAAAGAAACGGCATTTAAGGAGCTTCTTTATTTACGAATAAAAATACTTCCTATGAATAATTTTAAATTTTGTTGTGATTATTTTGTGACGCTAAAAGTTGATACATAAATACGATTTAAATAATAATTTGTGTCAACAAAACGTGACAACAATCACCTACTAGATGTTATCAATTATATTTTTTATTATAGAAGATTCGTTCATGCACGATGTTTTATTTTATTTTTGTACCTACAGAAACAACCTAGGTACCTAAGAGTTTTGCAGTACAATAGATGTTCTTGAATTGAGGAATTTTATTTTGTTGATTATTTCATTCATGCTAAAATACACGTTTTTGATTGGTTGAAATGATTGTGTTGATAAGCAATAAAACCATGTTTTCGATTTTGTATTTCGGCTCCAGATTGGCTATTGGATACCTACATGCTGTGTTTTCGTTTCTGTATTTCGCTTTCTGATTCGTAGGCAGTAGGGTAGTTTAATTAAACAACGACTTACTAGTTGCAATCTGTCATAGAATTTTCCGATTCCCTGGTAAATAAATTAATGCCACTACACCAAATTTTCGTCTGAACCATGATAAACACACACTATTAATATGTAATCACTTCATTTTCCACAAATTATGGATAATTTCAGCAAGAATTAATCTAACGTAACCTAACCACACAAATTGTGACAACATTCAAAATGAATTTAGCTCAGTTGCATAGGTTATCTTGCCTACATCATACAATGGCATAAATGTATTGTTGGTTGCATGACGAATCTTCTTGTGTGGAACTAATACAATGCATAATCAAAATAACTAATTCCATAAACTGTACGTTTAATATTAATTTAAACAATAAATAGGAAATAATCAGAATGGCCTGATTTTATTCATGAAATAATCTGAACAAATACAACTTGTGTTATTGATGATTATCGAAAATTCCTTCGATTTTGAGAAAAAAATCATGTTGCTTGGAAACTACACGAGCGCACAGCGCGAATTTTTGTTTCGATAATCATCAATACACTTGTTGTTTTACATGCGAAAAGCTCTGTAAAAACACGACATTAATTAATGCAGATATATATCTACCTATCAATTTAGTATTTCCGACAACATCGTTTCCGGTCACGGTTACACTTTCCATTCTCATTTTGAACATCGTCCCGACCTTCTATTATTTGTTCTCTAATTTTCTTTTCGCTCTGAGCGACATCGGACCATAATGGTATTTCTTCTCTCCTTATTGATTTCGAAATCCGATTGTGTTCCAAGGAGAATTGAATATCAGATTGGTTTTTTCCATGCACGACTCGGTGATTTCGGGTATGATGGCATATCTATATACGCTACCGTATTTTTTCCTGAAGGACAGATACGTTTCAATCAGTCATCTTGCATCCTTGCGTATACGAATGTTATTAGAAATTTCCCTCTGCCCAAGGGTTCGATAACATTTCTCGTTTCCAGGGTTTCACAAACAAACCGGTAAGGGTTCTTTGTCCACCCTCCCCTCTCACCATTTCGAGATGTAGAGATAGCGGCATGTCGATTTGGTCATACATTTGTCAATCAATCCTAAGATAATAATGGATAGATATAACTGTAATGAGTAACATGAAATGAAAAAAATCGTTAAAAATAGAATCATTTCGAAAACATTTGAGGTATCTATAGGAAATCTTTAAGGAAGTCCATGTCCATGTCCGGCATGTCGATTTGGTCATACATTTGTTAATCAATCCTAAGATAATAATGGATAGATATAACTGTAATGAGTAACATGAAATGAAAAAAATCGTTAAAAATAGAATCATTTCGAAAACATTTGAGGTATCTATAGGAAATCTTTAAGGAAGTCCATGTCCATGTCCGGCATGTCGATTTGGTCATACATTTGTTAATCAATCCTAAGATAATAATGGATAGATATAACTGTAATGAGTAACATGAAATGGAAAAAATCGTTAAAAATAGAATCATTTCGAAAACATTTGAGGTATCTATAGGAAATCTTTAAGGAAGTCCATGTCCATGTCCGGCATGTCGATTTGGTCATACATTTGTTAATCAATCCTAAGATAATAATGGATAGATATAACTGTAATGAGTAACATGAAATGAAAAAAATCGTTAAAAATAGAATCATTTCGAAAACATTTGAGGTATCTATAGGAAATCTTTAAGGAAGTCCATGTCCATGTCCGGCATGTCGATTTGGTCATACATTTGTTAATCAATCCTAAGATAATAATGGATAGATATAACTGTAATGAGTAACATGAAATGAAAAAAATCGTTAAAAATAGAATCATTTCGAAAACATTTGAGGTATCTATAGGAAATCTTTAAGGAAGTCCATGTCCATGTCCGGCATGTCGATTTGGTCATACATTTGTTAATCAATCCTAAGATAATAATGGATAGATATAACTGTAATGAGTAACATGAAATGGAAAAAATCGTTAAAAATAGAATCATTTCGAAAACATTTGAGGTATCTATAGGAAATCTTTAAGGAAGTCCATGTCCATGTCCGGCATGTCGATTTGGTCATACATTTGTTAATCAATCCTAAGATAATAATGGATAGATATAACTGTAATGAGTAACATGAAATGAAAAAAATCGTTAAAAATAGAATCATTTCGAAAACATTTGAGGTATCTATAGGAAATCTTTAAGGAAGTCCATGTCCATGTCCGGCATGTCGATTTGGTCATACATTTGTTAATCAATCCTAAGATAATAATGGATAGATATAACTGTAATGAGTAACATGAAATGAAAAAAATCGTTAAAAATAGAATCATTTCGAAAACATTTGAGGTATCTATAGGAAATCTTTAAGGAAGTCCATGTCCATGTCCGGCATGTCGATTTGGTCATACATTTGTTAATCAATCCTAAGATAATAATGGATAGATATAACTGTAATGAGTAACATGAAATGAAAAAAATCGTTAAAAATAGAATCATTTCGAAAACATTTGAGGTATCTATAGGAAATCTTTAAGGAAGTCCATGTCCATGTCCGGCATGTCGATTTGGTCATACATTTGTTAATCAATCCTAAGATAATAATGGATAGATATAACTGTAATGAGTAACATGAAATGAAAAAAATCGTTAAAAATAGAATCATTTCGAAAACATTTGAGGTATCTATAGGAAATCTTTAAGGAAGTCCATGTCCATGTCCGGCATGTCGATTTGGTCATACATTTGTTAATCAATCCTAAGATAATAATGGATAGATATAACTGTAATGAGTAACATGAAATGAAAAAAATCGTTAAAAATAGAATCATTTCGAAAACATTTGAGGTATCTATAGGAAATCTTTAAGGAAGTCCATGTCCATGTCCGGCATGTCGATTTGGTCATACATTTGTTAATCAATCCTAAGATAATAATGGATAGATATAACTGTAATGAGTAACATGAAATGAAAAAAATCGTTAAAAATAGAATCATTTCGAAAACATTTGAGGTATCTATAGGAAATCTTTAAGGAAGTCCATGTCCATGTCCGGCATGTCGATTTGGTCATACATTTGTTAATCAATCCTAAGATAATAATGGATAGATATAACTGTAATGAGTAACATGAAATGAAAAAAATCGTTAAAAATAGAATCATTTCGAAAACATTTGAGGTATCTATAGGAAATCTTTAAGGAAGTCCATGTCCATGTCCGGCATGTCGATTTGGTCATACATTTGTTAATCAATCCTAAGATAATAATGGATAGATATAACTGTAATGAGTAACATGAAATGAAAAAAATCGTTAAAAATAGAATCATTTCGAAAACATTTGAGGTATCTATAGGAAATCTTTAAGGAAGTCCATGTCCATGTCCGGCATGTCGATTTGGTCATACATTTGTTAATCAATCCTAAGATAATAATGGATAGATATAACTGTAATGAGTAACATGAAATGAAAAAAATCGTTAAAAATAGAATCATTTCGAAAACATTTGAGGTATCTATAGGAAATCTTTAAGGAAGTCCATGTCCATGTCCGGCATGTCGATTTGGTCATACATTTGTTAATCAATCCTCAGATGATAATGGATAGATATAACTGTAATGAGTAACATGAAATGGAAAAAATCGTTAAAAATAGAATCATTTCGAAAACATTTGAGGTATCTATAGGAAATCTTTAAGGAAGTCCATGTCCATGTCCGGCATGTCGATTTGGTCATACATTTGTTAATCAATCCTAAGATAATAATGGATAGATATAACTGTAATGAGTAACATGAAATGAAAAAAATCGTTAAAAATAGAATCATTTCGAAAACATTTGAGGTATCTATAGGAAATCTTTAAGGAAGTCCATGTCCATGTCCGGCATGTCGATTTGGTCATACATTTGTTAATCAATCCTAAGATAATAATGGATAGATATAACTGTAATGAGTAACATGAAATGAAAAAAATCGTTAAAAATAGAATCATTTCGAAAACATTTGAGGTATCTATAGGAAATCTTTAAGGAAGTCCATGTCCATGTCCGGCATGTCGATTTGGTCATACATTTGTTAATCAATCCTAAGATAATAATGGATAGATATAACTGTAATGAGTAACATGAAATGAAAAAAATCGTTAAAAATAGAATCATTTCGAAAACATTTGAGGTATCTATAGGAAATCTTTAAGGAAGTCCATGTCCATGTCCGGCATGTCGATTTGGTCATACATTTGTTAATCAATCCTAAGATAATAATGGATAGATATAACTGTAATGAGTAACATGAAATGAAAAAAATCGTTAAAAATAGAATCATTTCGAAAACATTTGAGGTATCTATAGGAAATCTTTAAGGAAGTCCATGTCCATGTCCGGCATGTCGATTTGGTCATACATTTGTTAATCAATCCTAAGATAATAATGGATAGATATAACTGTAATGAGTAACATGAAATGAAAAAAATCGTTAAAAATAGAATCATTTCGAAAACATTTGAGGTATCTATAGGAAATCTTTAAGGAAGTCCATGTCCATGTCCGGCATGTCGATTTGGTCATACATTTGTTAATCAATCCTAAGATAATAATGGATAGATATAACTGTAATGAGTAACATGAAATGAAAAAAATCGTTAAAAATAGAATCATTTCGAAAACATTTGAGGTATCTATAGGAAATCTTTAAGGAAGTCCATGTCCATGTCCGGCATGTCGATTTGGTCATACATTTGTTAATCAATCCTCAGATGATAATGGATAGATATAACTGTAATGAGTAACATGAAATGGAAAAAATCGTTAAAAATAGAATCATTTCGAAAACATTTGAGGTATCTATAGGAAATCTTTAAGGAAGTCCATGTCCATGTCCGGCATGTCGATTTGGTCATACATTTGTTAATCAATCCTAAGATAATAATGGATAGATATAACTGTAATGAGTAACATGAAATGAAAAAAATCGTTAAAAATAGAATCATTTCGAAAACATTTGAGGTATCTATAGGAAATCTTTAAGGAAGTCCATGTCCATGTCCGGCATGTCGATTTGGTCATACATTTGTTAATCAATCCTAAGATAATAATGGATAGATATAACTGTAATGAGTAACATGAAATGAAAAAAATCGTTAAAAATAGAATCATTTCGAAAACATTTGAGGTATCTATAGGAAATCTTTAAGGAAGTCCATGTCCATGTCCGGCATGTCGATTTGGTCATACATTTGTTAATCAATCCTAAGATAATAATGGATAGATATAACTGTAATGAGTAACATGAAATGAAAAAAATCGTTAAAAATAGAATCATTTCGAAAACATTTGAGGTATCTATAGGAAATCTTTAAGGAAGTCCATGTCCATGTCCGGCATGTCGATTTGGTCATACATTTGTTAATCAATCCTAAGATAATAATGGATAGATATAACTGTAATGAGTAACATGAAATGAAAAAAATCGTTAAAAATAGAATCATTTCGAAAACATTTGAGGTATCTATAGGAAATCTTTAAGGAAGTCCATGTCCATGTCCGGCATGTCGATTTGGTCATACATTTGTCAATCAATCCTCAGATGATAATGGATAGATATAACTGTAATGAGTAACATGAAATGGAAAAAATCGTTAAAAATAGAATCATTTCGAAAACATTTGAGGTATCTATAGGAAATCTTTAAGGAAGTCCATGTCCATGTCCGGCATGTCGATTTGGTCATACATTTGTTAATCAATCCTAAGATAATAATGGATAGATATAACTGTAATGAGTAACATGAAATGAAAAAAATCGTTAAAAATAGAATCATTTCGAAAACATTTGAGGTATCTATAGGAAATCTTTAAGGAAGTCCATGTCCATGTCCGGCATGTCGATTTGGTCATACATTTGTTAATCAATCCTAAGATAATAATGGATAGATATAACTGTAATGAGTAACATGAAATGAAAAAAATCGTTAAAAATAGAATCATTTCGAAAACATTTGAGGTATCTATAGAAAATCTTTAAGGAAGTCCATGTCCATGTCCGGCATGTCGATTTGGTCATACATTTGTTAATCAATCCTAAGATAATAATGGATAGATATAACTGTAATGAGTAACATGAAATGAAAAAAATCGTTAAAAATAGAATCATTTCGAAAACATTTGAGGTATCTATAGGAAATCTTTAAGGAAGTCCATGTCCATGTCCGGCATGTCGATTTGGTCATACATTTGTTAATCAATCCTAAGATAATAATGGATAGATATAACTGTAATGAGTAACATGAAATGAAAAAAATCGTTAAAAATAGAATCATTTCGAAAACATTTGAGGTATCTATAGGAAATCTTTAAGGAAGTCCATGTCCATGTCCGGCATGTCGATTTGGTCATACATTTGTTAATCAATCCTAAGATAATAATGGATAGATATAACTGTAATGAGTAACATGAAATGAAAAAAATCGTTAAAAATAGAATCATTTCGAAAACATTTGAGGTATCTATAGGAAATCTTTAAGGAAGTCCATGTCCATGTCCGGCATGTCGATTTGGTCATACATTTGTTAATCAATCCTAAGATAATAATGGATAGATATAACTGTAATGAGTAACATGAAATGAAAAAAATCGTTAAAAATAGAATCATTTCGAAAACATTTGAGGTATCTATAGGAAATCTTTAAGGAAGTCCATGTCCATGTCCGGCATGTCGATTTGGTCATACATTTGTTAATCAATCCTAAGATAATAATGGATAGATATAACTGTAATGAGTAACATGAAATGAAAAAAATCGTTAAAAATAGAATCATTTCGAAAACATTTGAGGTATCTATAGGAAATCTTTAAGGAAGTCCATGTCCATGTCCGGCATGTCGATTTGGTCATACATTTGTTAATCAATCCTCAGATGATAATGGATAGATATAACTGTAATGAGTAACATGAAATGGAAAAAATCGTTAAAAATAGAATCATTTCGAAAACATTTGAGGTATCTATAGGAAATCTTTAAGGAAGTCCATGTCCATGTCCGGCATGTCGATTTGGTCATACATTTGTTAATCAATCCTAAGATAATAATGGATAGATATAACTGTAATGAGTAACATGAAATGAAAAAAATCGTTAAAAATAGAATCATTTCGAAAACATTTGAGGTATCTATAGGAAATCTTTAAGGAAGTCCATGTCCATGTCCGGCATGTCGATTTGGTCATACATTTGTTAATCAATCCTAAGATAATAATGGATAGATATAACTGTAATGAGTAACATGAAATGAAAAAAATCGTTAAAAATAGAATCATTTCGAAAACATTTGAGGTATCTATAGGAAATCTTTAAGGAAGTCCATGTCCATGTCCGGCATGTCGATTTGGTCATACATTTGTTAATCAATCCTAAGATAATAATGGATAGATATAACTGTAATGAGTAACATGAAATGAAAAAAATCGTTAAAAATAGAATCATTTCGAAAACATTTGAGGTATCTATAGGAAATCTTTAAGGAAGTCCATGTCCATGTCCGGCATGTCGATTTGGTCATACATTTGTTAATCAATCCTAAGATAATAATGGATAGATATAACTGTAATGAGTAACATGAAATGAAAAAAATCGTTAAAAATAGAATCATTTCGAAAACATTTGAGGTATCTATAGGAAATCTTTAAGGAAGTCCATGTCCATGTCCGGCATGTCGATTTGGTCATACATTTGTTAATCAATCCTCAGATGATAATGGATAGATATAACTGTAATGAGTAACATGAAATGGAAAAAATCGTTAAAAATAGAATCATTTCGAAAACATTTGAGGTATCTATAGGAAATCTTTAAGGAAGTCCATGTCCATGTCCGGCATGTCGATTTGGTCATACATTTGTTAATCAATCCTAAGATAATAATGGATAGATATAACTGTAATGAGTAACATGAAATGAAAAAAATCGTTAAAAATAGAATCATTTCGAAAACATTTGAGGTATCTATAGGAAATCTTTAAGGAAGTCCATGTCCATGTCCGGCATGTCGATTTGGTCATACATTTGTTAATCAATCCTAAGATAATAATGGATAGATATAACTGTAATGAGTAACATGAAATGAAAAAAATCGTTAAAAATAGAATCATTTCGAAAACATTTGAGGTATCTATAGGAAATCTTTAAGGAAGTCCATGTCCATGTCCGGCATGTCGATTTGGTCATACATTTGTTAATCAATCCTAAGATAATAATGGATAGATATAACTGTAATGAGTAACATGAAATGAAAAAAATCGTTAAAAATAGAATCATTTCGAAAACATTTGAGGTATCTATAGGAAATCTTTAAGGAAGTCCATGTCCATGTCCGGCATGTCGATTTGGTCATACATTTGTTAATCAATCCTAAGATAATAATGGATAGATATAACTGTAATGAGTAACATGAAATGAAAAAAATCGTTAAAAATAGAATCATTTCGAAAACATTTGAGGTATCTATAGGAAATCTTTAAGGAAGTCCAATATATGAAGGAGCTACAACGTTATTGGACCAAATCGTCCAATTTTTTCATGTTATCATCCATGATGAAAGTCATGCTGAAAAATTGCATAATAATTGAATCATTTTCAACCCTCAACAGTGTTTTCAGCTGGTTTAAGTTATATTCCGTAACATGAAATGAAAAAAATCGTTAAAAATAGAATCATTTCGAAAACATTTGAGGTATCTATAGGAAATCTTTAAGGAAGTCCAATATATGAAGGAGCTACAACGTTATTGGACCAAATCGTCCAATTTTTTCATGTTATCATCCATGATGAAAGTCATGCTGAAAAATTGCATAATAATTGAATCATTTTCAACCCTCAACAGTGTTTTCAGCTGGTTTAAGTTATATTCCGTAACATGAAATGAAAAAAATCGTTAAAAATAGAATCATTTCGAAAACATTTGAGGTATCTATAGGAAATCTTTAAGGAAGTCCAATATATGAAGGAGCTACAACGTTATTGGACCAAATCGTCCAATTTTTTCATGTTATCATCCATGATGAAAGTCATGCTGAAAAATTGCATAATAATTGAATCATTTTCAACCCTCAACAGTGTTTTCAGCTGGTTTAAGTTATATTCCGTAACATGAAATGAAAAAAATCGTTAAAAATAGAATCATTTCGAAAACATTTGAGGTATCTATAGGAAATCTTTAAGGAAGTCCAATATATGAAGGAGCTACAACGTTATTGGACCAAATCGTCCAATTTTTTCATGTTATCATCCATGATGAAAGTCATGCTGAAAAATTGCATAATAATTGAATCATTTTCAACCCTCAACAGTGTTTTCAGCTGGTTTAAGTTATATTCCGTAACATGAAATGAAAAAAATCGTTAAAAATAGAATCATTTCGAAAACATTTGAGGTATCTATAGGAAATCTTTAAGGAAGTCCAATATATGAAGGAGCTACAACGTTATTGGACCAAATCGTCCAATTTTTTCATGTTATCATCCATGATGAAAGTCATGCTGAAAAATTGCATAATAATTGAATCATTTTCAACCCTCAACAGTGTTTTCAGCTGGTTTAAGTTATATTCCGTTTTTTTTTGTTTTTTAGTCGTTCTTGAGTTTTCCTTAGTTGCTTATCTATTGTTTTTCAGTTGGTTTCAGTTGTTCTCCAATTGGTTTTAGTTGCTTATCAATCGGTTCTAGTTGGTTGTCAGTAGTTTTTTAATTATTATCCTGTTGGTTTCAGTTAGTTCTTCGTTGGTTTCCTAGTTTTCTTGCTTTTCAGATGTTTTTAAAATGTTTTTCAGTTGATTTCAGTTGATTTCAGTTTTTCCCACGTTGTTTTTCCAGTTGTTTTTTAGTTTTCAGTTGTTTTCTAGTTGGTTCTAGATGACTTCCACTTGTTTTTCAATTGGTTTTAGTTGTTTTCTGTAAGTTCCTATTTTCAGTTGTTGTTCAGTTGTTTTCAATTGCTTTCAGTTGTTTTCAGTTGTTTTTAGTTATTTTCAGTTGTTTTCTGTTGTTTTCTGTTGTTTTCTGTTGTTTTCTGTTGTTTTCTGTTGTTTTCTGTTGTTTTCTGTTGTTTTCAGTTGTTTTTAGTTATTTTCTGTTGTTTTCTGTTGTTTTCTGTTGTTTTCTGTTGTTTTCTGTTGTTTTCTGTTGTTTTCTGTTGTTTTCTGTTGTTTTCTGTTGTTTTCTGTTGTTTTCTGTTGTTTTCTGTTGTTTTCTGTTGTTTTCTGTTGTTTTCTGTTGTTTTCTGTTTTTTTCTGTTATTTTCTGTTATTTTCTGTTGTTTTCTGTTCTTTTCAGTTCTTTTCAGTTCTTTTCAGTTCTTTTCAGTTCTTTTCAGTTCTTTTCAGTTCTTTTCAGTTCTTTTCAGTTCTTTTCAGTTCTTTTCAGTTCTTTTCAGTTCTTTTCAGTTCTTTTCAGTTCTTTTCAGTTGTTTCAGTTCTTTTCAGTTGATTTCAGTTCTTTTCAGTTGTTTTCAGTTGTTTTCAAATGTTTTTAGTCGTTTTCAGTTTTTTTCAGTTGGTTTTAGTTGTTTTTCTCAAAAAACCAACTGAATAGCAATTCAAAAACAACTAGAAACAACTGAAAACCAATCGCCCTGTGGATACTCTGTTGAATGATAATCGAAAATGAGAAATATTTGCTACTTTCGATTTCTTTTCTTCTGAGAAATATCATGGGAAAAGTAGTCGATTTTATCCAGAAACGGTATCGATCCTCTACTTTCCATAATATTCATTGAGTATAGAATTAAATACCTATCTAAAAATGATTTTATTTGTTAAGGAATTGAAAAATGCCACTATGATTCCAGTTAAAATCAATGAAATCTATAAATAATTAATTAATATATAAATGATGGGTCTGAAAAAATGAATGCAACTATAATGTAGACCTTTCACGTCGTGTAGATATTTCCGTCTATCATTCCACGTCCGTTTAAATGATATATATTATGCAGTTCAAATATATCCGGCGATATAATACTTTTACGGATCCGAGATAACTGCCACATATTTCATCCCGTCATAGTTGGGTATAATTTGTCAGCGGCTGTAAAACGAGGATGAGTAATTGAAAAAGCGTATGGTAGTTCGAATTTTTGCTCTGGGGATGTGAAAGCGTGTCGAAACGTGCAGAAATAATTTGATAATCGAGGAGTGAGGACAATAATCAGATATTTTGCTTGATGGCACTTATAATCGTTGAGAATTATTTCAGTCGGTTTTAGAGTTGATTAACTTCAAATGGCACTGTATTTGAGTACTTCATGCTGTGATTCACCGCTTCCAGATCGTTCGATTAGGATTAAGTGCTTTTTGAATAAAATTATTTTCAACATGTATAACCGCATTCTGAATGATGGTATATATAATTAATGCAAGATTGCTGAGTTTTATATGGACTAGGAGGTACTAAAGTTGCATTTATATGTGCCTCTCTGATGCCCATAAATGGTTTTCTTAGGAGTGATTTTTTATGGGTGTTGTACTAATTCTCGAGTGTTTTTAATAACTTAGGCATCTATTTCAGTTGACATAATATTTTTAGTGCTTCCAGCTGAATCATCGATTATTTTCTGTGTGTGGTCATCGTGGAGTACCAGCAAAATAAAACGTGTTTCTTTATTACTTGGATTGTTGAACCATGACTGATTTATTCTATAACTAACGAATTACTGAAGGTGAAAACAAAATTATAAAACTCAACATAACAATATACCGATCTAAGATATTTCGTTAAATAAGGTAGACGCAAAAACAACCACTTTCCAGGCTAATTCCACGAAGAATATTGAATTATATCTACTCGTAGTCTATGCACCGTTTCACTAAGGAAAGCACCATAGAACTTGATTAATCCTGTATGTGATTATTTTGGTTGCGAGGTGACATATTTTCATTGATCACCCTGTATTTGTACACGCGCGTGCGTTGGTAGCTTAACGAAAAATATATCAAGGGTTAGCGGCTACGTGTATATGATTTTTTTTGTCAGAGCAGTAGACTTGGTCAAAACCAGGCTATAACTTCATTGAAACGAAATCCACGACTCATGATCATATCGAAATAGGGGTACACTGAGAAAAGTCCCAGGAGAAAGATCTTTGCTGAGTTATTTTCACCTGTCGTAGCCAAAATAGTAACACACCTAGTAATGTTGCTTCGCTCTTACAGAAATCTTTTCACATTTTCTTCACTTCACTAAAAGTGTTTTATTGGAACTGCGAAGAATCTCTCTATGACAGAAAAAAAAATTGGACTGCAATTCTATAAAATTATTCCTGCTACCAGAAAAATGTACTTTTCCATGACAGTTAGGTATGTTACTGTTGTAGCAAAGAAGATTCAATCAATATTTCTTTACACGCACAGGTTTATCCTTCTGTGATGGAAATTCCATATTTATTTGTAATATTTTGTAAATTCTGTAGCAATATCATAATATAATGGCAAATGAATATTATTTTTATTATTAATAACCGTAATGTTCTCTGCTATCCTAGCAGAAAATATTTGCATCACGAAATATTTCTCTATAATTACTGTAATGTTCTTTGCTAGCCCAGCAAAAATAAATTGCTGAAAGCGATTCGGACATGCCAAAATCACAGATCGGTTGGTATCGTTTTCATTTTACCGCCAGACTTGCAACAGCTCATCTCGTCGTTCGTCCCGTCCACTATTCCGGTGATTTTCTGTTCTCACGAAGTAACAGTAGGTATTACCGAAATATTCATTAATATTTTTCATTTTTGACCATATTAAATCATTTCAATAACTGTCCTAGATTGAATGACTATACTAAAAAAAAACTAATAATAATTTTCCCAGAAGTAAGCGTATTCTAGATTTTAGAGTAATTTGACTAGACCAATCCTTCTTACATATATATCGTTCCATTTTTATAGAAACAATTGGTTTTGCGTTAGCTTCCTTATATATAGGAATATAATTCTGAACTCTGTGACCTCAAACCCGTTCAGTTACGACTGAGTTAACCGTAGTTTATTAGTTCATTGTAGAAGTTGGTTTATATAAGCTCCTCTAGCCACTCGATTTCCAAACACTCCTGAAAGAAGTGCCTTTAATAAAACTTCTCTAATAAAAGAAGTTATATTGCAGAAATGTTCATCAGTTCACCACTAATAAAATAGGAAGTTTGTTGTACGAGATTTCTCCTGAAACTGTTCGATATCTTTCCAAGTTTTGATCTACTCATTAAAATTACACTGGCGCAGACTGCTTTGAGATGCAATTCAAAGTGTAAAGAGAAACTTCACCGTTTGAAATCGAAGTTAGTCAATGTGAATGAGTTCCATAAAGTCGTTGACAAAAGAATCATACTTGATTTCGAGTTTATTTTCCATAACATCCTGTTCATTAAACATATCCAGATCCGACCTATCCTGGAATACTGTTCCCATATTTGGAGTGCGGCACCTAAACATATCCTGAAACTATTGGATTCTGTCCAAAAAAGAGAAATTCGTCTCGTTTTCATGGGCGATGCTCTTCCGAAATATCAACAATCGTTCCTACATTAGCAGTCTCTTCGAGATTAACCCGTCAAGTTCAGTCTTCACACCCCTTCGTGGTCACTTTAGAGACCTGCAAAACGTCCCTTTTTAAGGACTCGTTCATCCAACGAACATCGAGACTTTGGAACTCATTGCCTAGGGAGGTATTCCCCGAGGCATACCATCATCTCCAGAAATTTAAGAAGAACACCAACTCCTACCTTTTTTCCCTTGGTTCTCACGATGTTCTCTAAACATTACAGGATATCCCTTTTCCTGAGAACCAGAACATAAAAAAATATGTAAGAGAAGCTAAATGGTGCGAGATCAGAAGAGAAGAATATACAGCGAGTCTCACTTCCTGATTTTGAAGGTGTAATGATGAAATTCTCAAGACTGATGAAAATGCTGAAAATGCACCTATACCGGCTCATTGGGGTTGGATTTAGTGAGTTTTATTTCGACTTTCGAGGGTTGCTTCCTAACTGAGTTGGCAGTTGAAAAACTATTCGAAATAGGATCAAAAAATTTTTTATTCGTTATTAGGACCCTCAGCTCACTACCGATACACTTTTTTTCTGAATAAAAATTACATCCTGTGTGAAAGTTCCAGATCAAAGATCGATTATTGAACTGTCAAAAAATGCACTTTTCGCATGAACAGTTTTTTCTACAACCGATTAACAAAGAAGCCTTCGACGCTTTCAAATCTCAAAAAAAAATTGACGTGAAAAAACGCTCGCCTTTACTCATACAGTGTCACACATAAAGTTCGCTATACATATGAAAGTTTTTTTTATCAATAGATATAAAGAAAATTTGACTTCGTAATTGGTTTGTGCTTGAAAAATGAGTAAAATAGAGAATCTTTCCTTTTTTCATGTGCTACTCTAAACCTGTCAAATTTGACATTTTTTTCGGAAATCCTCAAAAAATCAGTTTTTTTTAATTTCGAAATATGCCAGAGAAAAAAGTTGCTCAATTTCCAATTTTATACATTTGTTTCAAATTTGTACTTTCTACTGTCACTTCGACTACTACTAAGTGAACATTTTATTTCGATTTGATCAGTATCTACTATTTTCATCCCGAGATGTTGCATTAGTCTTGTATTGTTTAAAATCACGAAATTTTATATCATGTCTAGTACAAATCGCTAGAACGAAAGTTTTTTGAATAGTAATGAAACTCTTGGTCATTGTTTAGTTCACAGAAAAGTATAATATTTCGGGTTTGATTGTAACTGAATTATTGGCCGAAAAATAATCAAACTGGATAAAAATCTATCAAAAAAAGAAATACAAGTGTAATAAGAATGAAGAGAAATTCGTTTATACGATTACTGACATATTAACGTCCATACATTGAAAATCCACAGCAGTTTAACAATGAAATGAAAAAACTAGATGAACTTTGCAGCAACAAAGACGAATTTCTGGAGATTCATTTTTTTTACTTTCTGGTAACAGGCCAATGTGGGTATATCCTGGGTAAGATATGATATTGAAGTCTCGAAAAATTGAAAAAATGGGAAAAAAGTCGAAGTGACAGTAGAGTCCAAATTTGGAACAAATGTATAAAATACTGATCGAAATTTCCAAAAAAATACTGATTTTTTGAGGATTTTCGAAAAAATGTCAAATTTGACAGGTTTAGAGTAGCACATGAAAAAAAGAAAGATGCTGTATTTTACTAATTTTTCAAGCACAAACTAACTGCGAAGTCAAATTTTCTTTATTTCTATTAATAAAAAAAACTTCCATAAGACGCGAACTTTATGTGTGACGCTGTATATAATATCTATAGGTATATTGATGAAATCCAACTTGAATGATTGAAAAACGTGACAGTGAATTATCGAAAGCACCTCGCACCTCCTCATGTATAACAAAAGGATCAAAAATTTCAACTTTAAACTTTTTATACCAGAGAAATCGAGGAAAATTATGAATTATAATATTATAGATTCATGACATGCCATTAAATGCTTGACTGTTAATGAGTTCAAAGTAAGTATCTTAAAGTTATCGCATCAGTCCTTTTTATATAAAGAAGAAATAATGGTTATTGAAGAAGGTAAATTTCAATTATATCTACTTCATATACTCTATGGTAATCTGAGAAGCACCAGTAATAGTAATAATATAGTATCGAGTTTTCTTGTGTTTGTAAAAAAAATCTTGTGTTTATTTCGAACGAACGAACGAAGTGTCTTGTCGCTACTTTCTTTTTCCAGCAGCAATCTTTGAGCTCTAAAAACATGAATTCAACTACTTTGTTGATTTTGATCGGCATGTAATGGTTCAAACATATCGTGTGATACATCATTGTATTCAGGGAAAATGCCAAAATCTAATATGGCACCCTTCAGAAAAACCAAAGTTGAATGCTGTATCTCTGACATCAAAAACGCCATGGAAAAAATGAGTTTGCTTTTCGCTGGAAAAAATAATAACAAGGAATCATGGAATTGAATGAATCCGGACACCCTCTACACAATAGTGGTCGCAGGTGAAAAACGAACTGTTCTCATATACCGAAAGTGCGTGTTCTCCACTCATTCCCCACGGTATAATTCAGTCCGCCCCCTCCCCTTCCCTAACCCCCCACAACCCCTTTTGTGTTTGCGCACAAATCAAGAGCGCGCGGATGGCTCGTGTTAAAACATTCGTCGATTTACATGTGTCTGAGTGATTGAGATCGATATCTACGTATGTCGAGCTTTTACTCCGGAATTGAATAATTTATCACCTTTATTTCGGGGTCCGATGGAGATCCATTATTATGGGGCATGTGTGTGGAGGGGAGGACAAGGGGTAGAGGTTGAGTGTGGCGGTAGAGAATTAAAATGGATTGCTATGCCTATACAGTGTGTCAAGCATAGTAAAGGAACGGTTCTTATAGAGAGAGCTTTTCAATTATGTAAACTTCAGGGGAGGGTTCGAGATAGTTTTCTTGTTACAGGAGCATGCTATAAGGTGATGTATTCTACACCTTTTCCAGTTGTATTTCAGAAAGCGTCAAGTTAATTTCAGAATAGTCACTTGTATTTCAGAAAGTATCAATTGTATTTCAGAATAGTGAGTTGAATTTCAGAAAGCGTCAAATGTATTTCAGAATAGCGAGTTCGATTTCAGAAAGCATCAATTGTATTTCAGAATTGTGAGTTTAATTTCAGAAAGCGTCAATTGTATTTCAGAAAAGTCAACTGAATTTCAGAATTCGTCATTTGAATTTCAGAATATATCATTTGTATACAGATGATACGAATTCTGAAATTCAATTGACTATTCTGAAATAGATTTGACGCTTTCTGATATTGAACTGACTATTCTGAAATACAATTGATGCTTTCTGAAATTCAACTCACTATTCTGAAATACAATTGATACTTTCTGAAATACAAGTGACTATTCTGAAATTCAATTGACGCTTTCTGAAATAAATTTGATGGTTTCTGAAATACAACTGGAAAATGTGTAGTGCCTACGGCTCGTGGTTCATCATCTTGTCAAACTCGCATGAAATATCAAATTTCCGCACGAGTTTTACACTATACTTTTCCGACGACCTACATGAAAAACATAGGTAGGTATGTCGGATTTTAATTTCGCATGACTGTATTACCTACTTACAAATCATTTTTACTGGATACCAATTCAATTGCCTGAAGAAGCATGTAAGAAAGATGTATCATACAAAGAGAACGAATTTTATTGACCATTTAACAAAAATATTTGGCTACATTTTGGTCTGTATTAATGAAATATTGGAAAAATAATTATTGGTTATATTCGAACAATTGTTCAGTACTAACGGAATACTATTATTTCCTTTAATCAAACCTAAATTGCATACTTCTGGTGGAGTAGAATCTACCATTTAATCGTCGGATGACATTGCAGCAAAGAAAACTGAACAAATAATACGATTCGGTACCTATCTACTTGGTAAATCGCATTGACACTATAATGTTATGAATTCGTTTGTAGATAT
The DNA here is from genome assembly GCA_029955515.1 of Chrysomela aeneicollis. Taxonomy (NCBI): domain Eukaryota; kingdom Metazoa; phylum Arthropoda; class Insecta; order Coleoptera; family Chrysomelidae; genus Chrysomela; species Chrysomela aeneicollis. Next base: position 26,265,916 of record JARUHQ010000005.1, read on the forward strand.
GTCATTGTCACACTAACCTATGAGTAAAAATGAGAGTATAGTCAACTATATAAAGTTAAGATAGGGACATGTGAGCCGTTTTGAGCAAAAATGAATAGTTTCGATCAAAAAAATTCCTATACTCGAAAAATCTCGATTTTTCACACCCTATATCTCTGTAATCTTTCTCGCTATACCCCGAGTATGATAGATCAACGGAATCAGCTCTTCAGGAAGAATCTAAAAATGAAATAAAATACAGGGTGTTCCATTTGAAATAACAAAGTTGTTGCTACTTTTCGATAGAACCGGCAACGCCGCAACGCTGAAAATAATTTAGATCGATAGAAGAAAACCAAGTTTTCAGAATAATCCTACGTCCTTTTCTCTAGAAACGTCTAACCTACCATCGACCGTGAGTGACCCTGTATAGAAGAACATACTACATATTCACTTTTACCATTGAGATGTTTCGATTCTTCATTTATTTTATTATAGGAAATAATTCGATACTTATTTGTCGGGACTGTCTTGAGATTTCCCACAAATGTAATTGATTTTCCTTGATACTATTGAAGCAATCATTTTGATTTTGTTTTTCACCAATAGTGGCTCAAGAATAGGCCAAAGATCTGTAAAATCACGAGATAATCGCTTATGTCTACTTCTTTCATTACGTGACAAAGTTGATCCTTGGAGCCGGATCGACCGATTTCATTTCCCGGATGATCCGTCTTTGATTGCGTTTCACAAAAAGCTGTTTTTTTCTTTACGATCACCGTTCCGAGTGTTGTCCTCTCCTGTCTAATGAAATTGAAAAGGTGCTTAACATCTCTTCTGATATCCGTAAGAAACTTCCGTCTCACGAACTTCCTTCGCTGAAAACCCCAAGCCGAACTCCGGAGTCGAAAAAACAAAAAAAAAACTCGATCGCTATTTTCCCATTTCCCGTTTTATCTTATTACGACTTCCTAACTTCTGGGTCCTCAATAAAATTACGTTTGCCAGACGTAGTAAGTAGTGCAGAGGGCTGCTTTGAAGTTTTTCTTTCCACGCTACTCCAACGAAATACTGAAAAATCCCGAATGGAGCATGGAGCTCGGTGGGAAAGATGTTTCCTTTTTGTCACAAAAATAGGGGTGATTTACATGACGAGCATTGAAATTTAGTCTTTTACTCGGCTTTTTTTTTTTGATCAATTGTTTCTTTTGACAGAATAGTTATTTTTGTATCAAGTGCGCGAAATGCTACTTTGGTGATCGAGAACTGATTTTTCTAAAAATAGTCGAGATCACCAAAGAATTTCGCGCATGAGATGCAAACAAAATTTTTTTCTACAAACGTCAAAGTATGAGCTCCGTTTAAGCTAAACTTGGTTTAGTTGCTAGAGAACCAGTGATTTGATTGGCTACTCCATAGCAACAAAACGAGTTTCATCTTAAACGGAGCTTATACTCGATTATAAAAATGGCCCTAAAAGGATGTATTTAACAGATCTTCTCAGCCTTTAGTTGCGCTACTGAGTTCTGTATGACGTCATTCCAATACATGGCCTCAATAATGCACTTCATCACCTGTTGGGTAAACTTTGACACGACACACTTTATCCGAAAATATCGATTCGTCGAAGCGATTTTTCGTTGCACAATATAGCAATCTAAGATTGTCGAAGGCGTACGAAATTTTATCGTAAAATTTCGAAAACAATTTGGAAGGAATCGGGCACGAAAGAGCGTGAAATTAAGATATCAGATCAATCGGAATTTTAATGGAAACGAATCTAACATTGCCAGCTTATTTCATGTGTGCATTTAACTGTGAAGTAACAGTAATTCTAATGTTGTTACACTCATTAAGGCCTTTGAATTAGATATAGCATAATCAATATGTTTTATAGTTTCTTTAGTTGCGTCACATTTGAACACCTTCCACTATAATTATATTCATTTGTGAGATGGAAGAAAATTCAAATGCACCCTCACGGACACATTAGAACTAGAAGGGTTCATCTCCAGCCTATCCATAACGTTATCCTACCTTCATTAATAGATACGGCTTCTTTTTAGCTGGTACAGTATCGATTGGTATGACCCTGAGTTTGCCAAAGTATCGAAATCCACTCGAAGGTCCTTCATCATTCATTGCTTAACTGGCTTGGCCATACCGATTTTTTGCAAATTCGCAAATAATATGAGCCGTAAGATCGTGTTCGAGGGGTCCTTCGAGCTAGAGTGGCCCTTATTCGCTGCATTTCCAGAACTGCCGTGTCATCATCACTTTCACTTCGTTTCCCCCCTCAACCCATCTTTCCCCATCAAACGCGACCTTCTATCCCTTTCCATAAACATAATGTCACTTTGCCAAGCCAACAGATGGATGCTAACTTGAGTAATTGTCTTGGGTTTTGTGAAATCTCGAAGATTTTAGCTCCTTTCGCCTTTCCCAGTTTATTTTGAACGCAACAAGAAAGGTTCTGATGTAGTGCAGCCATGTTTCGGTGGGCCTCCTTTGTTGGCATCGTTATTATCCTCTTTGACCCCACGTGAGGTGAATGCTCTGATAATCCATGAAGCAAAGATGATGCAAAAGTTACACTTGTAATCTTGGATGATAACTATGTCCAAGAGTGAAAGTATTCCAGTTGCAGGTGATTGGACAAATCAATGATGATGACGGAGTCAATGCTTGAGAACAGGTGGGTATACTTTATTCAGGAAAAAGAATCTCACTGTGTATCATGTTGGTTGGGACTTCAAAGATAGGCCAAGGGAATAAATGATGCGTGACTGATACAATAGCCTCAGCATTTGTCATATCAAGAAATATTCATCAATCTGGCCTGATGACAAATCTGTTTGGCCTCATTCATAAAACAGACATTGAACATTAACGAAATGAAGATGATACAAAAGCCACACTTCCACATGCACCCTCAAGCTCAGTTGGGACTTGGATGGACATCTATTGAGTAACAAATCTGAGTAATCACCAACATCTTGGAGAAAGAATAATTTACTTTGGCACGGAAGATCCGAAAGCTATGGAAACAGGTGGTTGGAACTCTTCCAGAAAACAGATGTATAACGACCCAAAACGATTAATAACTAAGACTCCCAGATTGATTCCAGAATGTTGTCCACGTTATTGACGAAAATGACACAATTTCCTGATTTACTCGAGATCAAAAATGGCCAATGCACAAGAATAATTAAACTTCTTCTTATTCGAAGGTTTATCATGCAATGATTTTTGTAGAATATTACAATTAAGTGTTTCAAGATTATCTTAACTCTAACACTAACTCATCATTTAGGATCCGGATCACTATTTTGGGTGGATATTTTTCAAAGGAATAATTAAGTGATGATTGAAAAAATAAATCCCTACTGTGTCACCGGAAATTTCAAGATCTTGACAATTCTTGACTCAAGACAAGATATAATAGGTATTTCAAGAAAACGTCAAGTCAAGATTTTTTGAAATTTCTTGAATATGTCTCAAGACAAGACAAAAAGTTGTTATCAAGACAAGAATTCTCGACCTCTACGCAGACGTATCTGACAAAATGGCAAAATTGATATTTTTATATGGGCGTATCTGCAAATTTTGCCATTTTTGAAAATAGTACAATCATGTACATCATTCATATCAACACTAGCGTGAAATACATGATCGATATCAGCACGAGACATGATAACGACACAAACGACACAAACGACACAAACGACATAAAATAGCAATTATACAGGGTCACTCACGGTCGATGGTACCTTAGACGTTTACGGAGAACGGGACGTAGGATTATTCTGAAAATTTGGTTTCTTGGGTAATCAGTTTTGTTCTATCGATCTAAAATATTGTCAGCGTTGCGGCGTTGCCGCTTCTATCAAAAAGTAGCAACAACTTTGTTATTTCAAATGGAACACCCTGTATTTCATTTGATTTTTAGATTCTTCCTGAAGAGCTGTTTTCGTCGATCTATCATACTTGGGGTATAGCGAGAAAGATTACAGAGATATAGGGTGTGAAAAATCGAGAATTTTCAACTATAGGAATTTTTTGTGTCGAAACCAATCATTTCTGCTCAAAACGGCTTACATGTCCCTATCTCAACTTTCCATTTACTATCGATTGATATTTAATTGAAACAAATACGGGTGGTTCAAAATTTTGAGTTTTGCATCACCCTCTATTTGTTTCTATTAAATGTCAGTAGATAGTTAATGGAATGTTGAGATAGGGACATGTAAGCCGTTTTGAGCAAGAATGGATAATTTCGGCACAAAAAATTCCTAAATTTGAAAAATCTCGATTTTTCACACCCTATATCTCTATAATCTTTCTCGCTATACCCCAAGTATGATGTATCGACGAAATCAGCTCTTCAGGAAGAATCTAAAAATGAAATAAAATACAGGGTGTTCCATTTGAAATAACAAAGTTGTTGCAACTTTTTTATAGAAGCGGCAACGCCGCAACGCTGAAAATATTTCAGATCGATAGAACAAAACTGATAACCCATTAAACCAAATTTTCAGAATAATCCTACGTCCCGTTCTCCGTAAACGTCTAAGGTACCATCGACCGTGAGTGACCCTGTAGAACCATTCAATTGTCACCCAATTTAGTTTTTCCTCTCTCCCGTAAAGTTTGCAGATTTCAGTTACGCCCATACGTGATAGGGGTGACGAATTATTCGGGGTTGAGAAGCCGTATCAGCCCCAAGCTGTAGCCGCACACCAAAATCGACCATCGAGCAACCTGTGATGGCAACATGCGAATCATAATTTTCCACGGCCACTTGATCTTTCTGCGTTCTCGCATGGGCCGGCCAGTTTCGGCGAGCGGTGAAACAGCTGCGGCGCGACATGTGGACGGGCGGGTACCGCGCAGGTCGGCCGAAGAGCGAGCGCTGTTGCCGGACGTGTGCGGTTTGTCGGGGAGATGGGGAAAAATTTGCGGCCGCTGGATTGCGTGATCGGTTCAGAGGTGAAAGGTGGTGTAGTAGGTTTTCAGCAGCTGATATTCCGTATCTGCACATTATGAAATGATTGTGACATGTTTGCTTTATATAGGCACGAACTGTTAACATCCCATCAAGTTGAATTTATTGTTTACTCGAGGGTTTCCTGCTGGAAAATTTTCTGAGATGATTTAAGTTAGTTATTGATCTTCATAAGCTGAATTTTCCGAGTTTTCCCAGTTACCTCAAATGATTAATCTGAGGGTTGTTCGATTTAACTCAACATGAAAGATGATACTTGGGTAGACGTTTCTTACTCCGAGTGATGTCAATCTTCAGTTTGTACTAAGTTGGCGATGGTTTTCATTTTGCGTGTCTCAGTCCTGACGAGCTTTGTTTGAGTTTCTGCTACGCTACAAAACTGTCTAGAATCGAGATTATTCTGATCCTTATTTAAAGGTCCTGCTGAGGAATCAGTCTCTTCGTAGACCTTATACCTGTGAGCGAAATATTTCAACTGTCCCACTATTTTAAAACTCCTGAGTATTGTCAGTTAGTCTGAAATAGCATTAAGCGGACTCCTTTTATCCTTGACTGCATAAGGAAATCACTCATTTGTATAAATTTCAGAAAATATCAAATGTATTTCAGAAAGCGTCATTTGTATTTCAGAAATAGAATTCGGTTTTCTTCTACGAAGGAGTCGATGAATAATATAAAGTAAATGTTCCTGTGCAGAAATAAAAAAAAATCGTCTTGCAAAAGCAATCTTTAACGTAAAATTTGAAATATTTCGAAAACAGTTTCACTTGGTTATGTGAAGTGGCGGTCGATTTCTGGTGCAATCGGAAGTGCTAAACTTTAACAATACATTCTTGAGAATATTAATTTACTACAAAATATTCTGATTCGGACCACTTTATACATAGTTCATCATGAGAACAACATAGGAACAATGATGTGACTTCAACTCAATCTCGTTAGCTACTACATAATTTCTCAGAGAGAAATGGAAAATGAGACCATTAAACATGGGATGTTCACAATAAACCTCTGTTTTCTGAAATACAAGTGACTATTCTAAAATTCAATTGACGCTTTCTGAAATTAAACTCAAAATTCTGAAATACAATCGATACTTTCTGAAATACAAGTGACTATTCTGAAATTAACTTAACGCTTTCTGAAATACAACTGGGAAAGGTGTAGTGAACCTACATCAAAGTAACACCAAATCGACTCCAATAAAATTTTGGCAGATGTTTCAGAACAAGAATAAATAAACATCCAGCAATAATGAAAACGGTTATCTTCCAAAAAGTTTCCGAAAGTCACGACTGTGTATTCACTTTATCAGCAGATATTTGGTAGAAAACATTTCAGTCTTTATTGTAGAATTCAAGGTAGATACAAGTGGGAGTGATTTTTTGAAAAGGTTCGAGTGCAGTCTCTCAAGTTGCTTGTGTTCTAAATAGTTATTGGATATCAATTCAGATTGCTTTCTGCATTTTCTATCACACACAATGGCAAGTGTCACGTCACAACGTGACACTTGACATTTGACATAGCAGTTATTGCATCTCTTTCGATGCTAGAAGTATTCAAAACATGAAACTGTAAAAAATAATTCTTTATAAGGCGTTCCTTCCTTTGCATTTCCTGTGGAGTTTCAATCTAGGATTTGCAATTCATATTATGGTCTAATTGGTGGAAAGATTCATATTGCTCGGTATTCGTATTCGAGTTCATTTTCCATAAATTCAGGGTGAACACTCGAACCACAAAGATTGGAGCAAGGCATCAGAGCCGATTTCGTTAGATGGCGAGTGACCCAACTAAACCAACGATGAAGTAACTAACCAACACCAAGCCAACCCGCGTGAGTCAGTTCGAATTCCGAGTGCTGGCCTTGACGGCGACTTGGCAACGCCGCCGCTGCTGCCCGTCGTGCTCGCTTCCACAGTGCTCTTCGTGCTCTTCTCTGTGTTGCTTGCCTTGCTACGTCGCGGAGTGCGCCGCAGAATATCTTTCGAAGAAGAGCGTGTGGACGCAAGAAGAACCAACGTAGAGTGCCGTGGACAGTTTCTCGTTTGTTACGCTCGGCGCGCGTTTGTTGTGGTTTTTCCTTTGGTACTTTCCGAAGACGGGGTCCTCCTTCATGTTGCGGGTGTTTCGTTGTGGTTTTTCTTCGACGAGGATACGCATGAATCGTAAGTAGCCGTGGAAATTGGTCTACGAGATCAAAGAGTTTTTTTTTGTACCTTGGTTTCGAGGTGTATTATTTGCGTTTCACGGAAGATTTCGTGTGATAATCTTTACTAATACCACGCGTTTTTGCACCGTTCCGTCCCGTTTCGTTCAGGTTCTTGGTTTACTCTTGTCTATTCGACTATTCGTTAGAACTCCGACGTAGCAGTCAGTATTTTAACCAGAGAATATTCAGAAAAATTATCAAACTGAATATTTCTGTTCTGATAGAACTTCAGTTTACTTCACTAAACGTCATTTTAAATGAGGATTTTATTGTAATGATGTTTTATGAATCCAGCATAACTATATTTTGCTTCGGTTTAACTTGATGTATATATAAAACTTCTCATCCTATATAATATTAAATAGCATCATCTCTTCGTAAATAGTGAAAGAAAAGTTTCCAGAAGGTCGATTGAGAAATATATTTATGGTTGTCTTTCGAAAGTACAAGCAAAAAAGAAACACGAATGACAAAATAATCGAATTTGAAAAATACTTTCCTTTGAAAATTCGCTAATTATAAGTATTGCCTTCATTTTGGAGAACATACGGATTGATGACAAATATATTCCAAATAACTTTTTGCTTGTTCAAACAACCGAATAAACAATTTTAAACATCGAATCACCCTGTATATTGATTAATAATATTACTTTTACGATTACATCCAGATTACTGTCACTGAATAAGAGATTCTGCATGAACTCTTTGAACTATGTAATGTTGATTTATGCCCTCCGGAATTGTGCCAAATACTCGCAGATATCTGGAGAACCAATAATTAAGTTTCCCAAAGAAATGGCTGGAAAGGATCCATTCTAAGCCAAACTTTTGTAAGTCGGGTTCATTCAAATTCTCAACTTTCAGAACCTTTAGACGTTGTATTCGGGGAGGAACATATACCTTCCGACAGAGACCATAGGCGTACTCGAGGGCGTACAAGAACAATTCAAATATTTCCCACAATCCACATAAACATGTATAAAAGGCAACGACGAAGTGTATATTTGCGAGTATAGTAGAATGTTGTCTTAAACAAACTACTTACAGCTTAAATATAATTTCAGTGTATTTCAAATCGTATTCAGCATGACATTTGCATGCATTATTTTTAACAAATAGCCACCCACCCACTCTAAATCTCATCAAAATTTTACCATCATTGAATATTGGTCTTCATTAATTGGCTAGTTCAATTAGAAATGTTTAATACTTATAGAATTCATTGAATGTTTCATTCAATCAACACAACCATCATTTGCTCGATTATTTGTCACCAAATCCCAGATGACAACAGTACTGAATATATAAAAAGTCGGTGGATGGACGTCTTATTACTAATGAATTCACTAAAGCTAAATAATCAGTGCAGCCACATTTTATTATTAACTGTCGTTAAATTAGCACAATCTGGGACTCATTTTGGAAATTCGGAATATGAAATGAAATAGATTTTTTTGACCCACTTCTACATTGATATCTTGTGTTATGAATCTAGGAGTTTTGTGTAATCTTTAGTCGGTTCTGGAGTTGGTTTTTATAAAACTTCACTCACTTAGTTCTCGGGATTCGTTTTCGTTGGTTTTTGAATAGGAGCGTTCTCAAATTTCAGGAAAAAGGGGTCCTTACAGGTATATACTTGGTGGCCAAGATAAGAATGAATTAAATGTCAACAATTTGAGGTTATACTGGAGGAAATATTCTTGAGGCATGATAAAAGGTGTTTCTACTCATAAGATTTCTCGAAAACGAAACGTTCGACATTTTTTGAAGCTCTAAAAGTTGCAATGAGAAAAAACAAACACTTTTTTCTCGCTTGTTTCGATAACTGATACTAGAACAACTTTGGAAAAGGAATAAAAAAAAATTGCGAAATTTGATTTCTTTCAAATAGATAAGTAACTAATATCTAATATCGAAAACGAAAGACGAGAAGCATTACATTATATATTGCGCAACTTTCCTCGATTATCCATGCTGATCATTAATTTCTAGTTTAAATTTTTAGGACTACCTCAAATCTAAATGGTTTTGAGGCTATTCATGATGTTTTTAGCCTCCGCACCACATTTTCTATACCGTTCTCTACTCTTTCAATAGGGTGTGCACCACCTATTTTCTAACCCCAATGAACGCCCATGGCTGCACCGTCTTTTGTTTTCGAGTGTCCCGCCCGCTGGGCACAAGTTGCTCGACGTCTGTGCCGCCTTCTTCGTCTTCTTCTTTTTCTTCGTGAAACTTTAGTAGGCCCGAATTGTGAATTTTAATTTGCACGACGTTGTCAAACAACTACTTACGGGAACTAAAGATGCCATTTAAGAAACAAAAGATTCGAGTGAAGGTTGCGGCTGAAATTAATAATGAAAAAGCCTCGAGAAAAGATCACCATGCTGCGATGATGAGGATGGTAGGGTAGTTGTTCAGTTCTTTGGGAAAGAAACACCTAATGAAATTGATTAGATGAATTTCCTAGTCGAACATTGTTGTGAGTTTACTTTTAGGTTATCCTTTTTATGGAATATATAGGACCTAATTCAATTCAATCAATAACGTCAATGGTACTTTGACACTGTGGTTGTTGTTGAATTATGGTACTTTTCAATCAGAGAAGTAAATATTATTATTATTATATTATTTTAGAACAAGAATTTGTATGCTCCATTATAATGATGCCTATAGTTTTGGACAAAATAGGTGTCAAAGTTGTCCCGTAGTTTGGAACTATTCTTTGACATCATTCAAAGAGTCGCCGACATATAAGAGAACTCAGACTCGATTAGTCACTGCACTTGAGACAAAAACGTCAAAAACTTGAAAAATATATCCTATTGAAAATTTAATTAAACATTAACGACGAACTACATATATGAAAACTGGAAATAAATCCTGATTTATCGATCTTTCAAGGCTCCCATTCCAGCTCATATCAGCGATAGTTCTGAAATTAAGACAGATATTTCAGTTTATATTAAATTAGCCTCGAAGTAGCCTCAAACTCCGCCTCAAATTACAAAAAAAAAAAAAACAGTGATCAATTTTCGATATTCGACTGCTGGCAAATGTTTCGAAAAATCATCTGGGTTATCGTATAGCGTTAAAATATGTACCTACATTATATATGTACGCTCATGTCTGCCTTTAGCATCGTCTTAAAATGCATTAATCTTTATGTGACCAGTTGACCGACCATGTACCATCTTGTTCTTTGGTTTATGACCTGTGTCCGAAATTCGGGGCAATGGTTTGGTATCCATCCCATTTTTTATTTATTATACTCTTATGCATCTCCCGATACTGACCATCACAGTGTATTTATGATGGAGTATAAAATGGTTATCATGAAACAATTTTTTGTCGATGACGAATACTTTTTTTTTAAATCGAATTCCTTCGCGATGAGTTGTGGAAAACGAAGTTTTTCAAAATGAGAAGTTGGAAGTAAAGTTGAGGTCTCTTTTCAGGTCCACAACGGCAAAGTTCAAATATACAGGCCATATTTTTTATGTCATACCACTATTAGCATATCGAAAATGGTAAATGAAGAACGAGACGTCGTATTGAAAATCAAAGCTAAGTACTTCGAAGCAAATTCAAAACAGAGAAGGAAGTTTTTTGAACACATTTCCGTGTTACTCAAAATGAAGACACCCAGCGCACATACCATTTTGGTTTTTTCCGGATATTTCGAAAACATTTTGTGATGTTCCTGATTCGAAAGCATCGTTTCCTTCTTCACTAACAACTTTTTTTCTAATATATAACCAACTTTGTATCATTTGCCGTTTTCGAGTCAATAGTGGTATACTCGATGGTATATTTGACATTAAAAGAAGCAACTATCAATTCTGTTGACCATTTGAAAAATTCGGAAAAATTGCTTTTTCAGTTGATTTGTTCCTGTTGAATCCGTCTTGTTCTGAAATATTATTATTTTCAGAAAACTGATGATACGGCCTAAATTAAGGCAGAGCACATTATCACTCACCCTGTATGTCCATTCGTAACATTCTCAAAGATTATTTTCCGTATCTCCGTTAATCTTGATTGGATTTTTCGGTAACTACGCCGCTGTGATTTCAAATTAGAGGGCGCTTCTGTGGCATATTTTTAGGGGCGGAATAATGACGGTCTACCCTATGCGAAGACCGACTCGCACAATGTTGATATTGCTCGGAAAAATATTTTGACGGGAATATATTTACAGGAAGACGCGTGGAACGTTATGAGAAGTGACATGATGATATTTAAATGGAATATGAGGTTGACCAAAAACGTCAACATGCATCTATTCGTAGTTTTGAAAGGTTGATACACTGAAAAAACAATTTATTCATAGTAAACTAAATTAATCAACAGCTAATAAATTATTTATTCGAATATGGCGGAATAAACGTTTATTTTTCAAGAACAAATAATTTATTTGAACTATTCAAATATACCTCATTATTACCAAATTCAAATTTATTCCCAATAAATATATAAGTCCCGCTATAGATCTATAGATTTATCAATTGTAAGTAAATCATTATTTATTATAAATAAAGAATATTTATTATTATTATACATTTCGTTAGCAATTAATAAAGAAAATTTTTTATTAATATGTTCTGTTTGTTATAAAAAAATCATATTTATTATTAATAAACCAAAAGGGAAGCGAGACGCCCCTTCTGCATGAAATCGAAAATGAATTCAATATAGAAGGAATCGGAATCAATTTACCCTTTATAAACTTACCTTGGTATGTACTTATCAAATCAACAAAATTGATATCCCTCACAAACTTTTCTCAAATATAAAAAATTGATATCCCTCAAAAACTTTTCTAACCCCTGAAATTTGTCCTCCTCCATTTTGGCTTGATTAACTGCGTTATATACTGATATATCTTTCACAGTAAAATCACTGATTCAAATCACTTATATATAATTATAATGAACCTACTGTTATCGTGTTCTAGCATAAATAGTTTGATTTTGAATTGAATTCATCACACATCATGCATGCCACTTGGCCACTCGACAAACATAACATGAACTATACAAACGGCACCACACGACTAAACTATAATTTCAATGGATATTTGTTATTTGAAGAAAAATAATATATTTTCCAATGAAACCAATGATTGATTTATAACAAACTACACTGAAAAAGCAGAAAGTAAATATTTATCATCTGTTACTATGACTTATTCACTTTAAATAAACTTGTAATTAATAATTAATACATTTCCAGTAATATCACCCAACAAACTATCTATTATTTATTAGTTGATGATATTTTGGCGATTATTATTATTAAATAATATTATTTAATACTGAATGAAAAAATTTTTTCTTCATTAATTGTGAATAAATGGCACCCAAACAAATATTTATTACCTATTAGCCCTATTTTTTTTTTCAGTGTAGGTATGTCTAAAATTCGTATCTTGGTTTTATTATTATGGAATTGTTGACAAAAATATTCATTTTTGCAGAAAAAATCACCTCATGCCTGATGAAAGATAATGAGGGTAGACACGTGTTTCATGAAATTTATCCGTTATTTTCTTTAAACACTGTATGATCCCACACTTGATAAAAAATTCAGTAAAACCAGTTTTCCAATTTTTTTGTTTGATAAACATTATTGGCTACTGGCTTCGGATCACCCTGTACCTATACCGATGCCCTTCCCATCTATCTAGTTTCTCTTCGAAATAATTAATAGGCCTGTATGACGTTGTTTTGTAATAAAAGATACGACAACCCATTCATCATCTTCCTATATAAGCCGTAATAAATAAATAAAAATCTTCCTCGAAGAATGTACATTAAACCCATTAGGGATATTAATAGAACCAACGGCGACCGTTTTTCTTCTAATAATGCCACCATCATTACCGACACGAAAAAGAAAATGTCGAGAAAATGCAACAATAAAGTAAATAATTTAAACAGTGGGACGTAAAATGCATCACTCTGAATGACTAGACATGAATTATAGAAGATTGAGTATTGCGAACCAAAGACTATGAGGTCGCTATATAGGCACTAGAAAATCCATTAGACTTTTTTTTCGAAATTGTGTTTATACGGGGTTATTCAAGTGCCTGCATCATATCAATTTAAATTTTAGTTCACAGTCATATAAGCCCTATTTTTGGTTCATCACTATTTATCTCTGACTATCAAAATCAGTGCCCTCTTATTTAAAATGGAATCCCATATTTTTTCACATCCTATCCTACCCGAGATCCTACCTAACCTGCGCTAATACAGTATAAAAAACCGTTGATATTAATATTTATTTTTGCTTTTTAGAACGCGCTTCTGAAATTGCTTATCACAATGAAAACGTGTTCAGGCTAATTTCATGAAGTGAAATTATGTTTTTACAGTTCCATGGAATTGTTGAGTTTAAACCTCAATTTGAACGCATGGGAAACTGGAAATATTATTATTTGTAATTTGCTCGTTAATCCCTTCCACTAATTGTTTCCCATTTTCCGTATAATTTAATGATAGTCGCATTTATTTATCCAGGTCAATGTTTAGGGAAAATAGAAACAATTGATGAAATTAAAAAATATTCGAATTTTTTTTAGAGACTCTTTTGTTCTCGCTCGCCCATTAATGATTCTGATAAACATTTGCCTGAAAACTAACACCATCCCAGATGAATGGAAATTGTCTAAAGTTCGCCCAATATTCAAAAAGGGGGATAAATTTGACATCAGTAACTTCAGACCCATATCAATAATCTGCAACTTTGCTAAAGTTTTCGAAATCCTACTGTACAACAGATTATACTCACATCAAATAACACCGCTTCAACACGGTTTCATGAAAGGTCGATCGACAGTCACCAACCTCTTCGATATCACTCAATTTATTTCTGAGAGTATTGACAGGAAATCGCAAGCTGATGTCGTTTATACAGACTTTTCAAAGGCGTTCGACAGACTGGACCATGGCCTGTTATTATCTAAATTATATAAATATGGCCTTTCTTCCGACCTCATTCAACTCTTCTTATCATATTTCACTAATAGGCGGCAATATGTATTATTCAATGGTTTCAAGTCTGCGGAATATGTAGCTACTTCGGGTGTCCCCCAGGGTAGCAACCTAGGTCCACTTCTTTTCAATACTTTCATTAATGATATAACTGAGGTCATTGATGTCAGCTGCTTGATGTATGCGGACGATCTGAAAATTTTTTGTGATATCAAAGAAATTGAAGATTGTGAACGACTGTCTTTCAATCTGAAACGCGTTGAACAATGGTGTATCCACAATAATCTACCGTTGAATGCTAAAAAATGTAATGTGATGACTTATTCGCTTAAACATCAATGCATTTTATTTCAGTATGAAATAAATGATACACCATTAGAACGACCTGTCCTATTCACTGACCTAGGTGTTACGAATTTCAAAAGATTTTACTGACACAGCCACATCAAAAACTTTGTACTATGCCTACGTCAGATCGAAATTGGAATATGCATCTATGATCTGGAATCCTTCTCATCAATTATATGTAGAGAAAATTGAATCAGTTCAACGACGTTTCCTCAAACTTCTCTCCTACAGGGCTGATAAGGTCTATCCACCAATAGATATACCCAACGCTACATTACTAGTTAGACATGCTATGAACAGCTTGAGCTCACGTCGTGATTGTCACTTCATGATTTTTCTTTTCAAGCTGATTAACAATGTCATAAAAGATTCATACATTCTGCAAAAGTTCAATTTCACTGTGCCTAGACCATCATCTAGAATAGAGAGTACATTTTACCTTCCGACACCACGAACAAATATTCTGAAATATTCGCCTCTTTATAACATGTGTCTTATATGTAACTCAGCAAGTCATCAGCTAGACATATTTCATTGTTCTGTTACTGCGATTAGATCTTTTTACCTCAATTGATTTTATACAGCTGTTATATTGTAAATACTTTGTTGTGTTTGTTGTGCTTATAACCCTGTTCTGTAGTTGGGTGTAACCTGTAGAACAGTGTAATAAATAAATTAAAAAAAAAATAAGACATCATCTGTTGAATATATCAAATTAGAAATATCTGATTAGGATTTGCGTTCTGTTCAGAATAAATAAATGGAAACAAATAATACAAATGCTTATTTTGCCTCGACATCAAAACTGATGTGTAGATCCATTAATAATATATGTTTCAAATAATCATTGTACAGATCTCTCTAGAAGTTGAGGTCAGTAATGTTTTAAATATCTTAATTTTCTTCGTTTACATCATGTTTTGGCTTCCATTCTTCAACATGAATGGTGTCTTCATTTGCTGTGTCTATAGTCCAAATCAAGTCATCGAATTTACTTCATTTTATGATGTTACTATGTATAGCATCTTGTTCTATATAATGGAGATTTTTCTTTGCAACCCTTAAAAAAAATGCTTTGTTTCTCCGTTTATCGTATTGTTTCCTGTCCCCCCTTCGGACGCCACTGTCACCTCATTTCTTTGGAAACTATGCAACAATGGGCGCTTGTTAAATAATATATGGGGTGGTCTATTGTGACTCCGAAACGCTTATTTTCGTCGAAATGGGAAAGATTGTATGAAAGAGATATTTATACAATAGTTGAGGGTTTACTGGCGTGTGGTGCTGGAATTGAGACTTGAGCAAATCCGACTGTGTATTCGCTCAAAGATAGAGAAGAAATATAACGACCTCGAGCCCGGATTGTGATTGTGTTTCTCTTTTCGATGTTGTTTCTTTCTAGCCATCTAAACGTCAGATGAAAAAAAAAACCAGCAGGAGCAAATAAAGGAAGTACCTCATAATATTGGAATAGTTATCCGAAAAATTTAATAAATTCTTGATCTTGAGCAATGATGAAAATCCTCCGACCATTTTCACTTAAACATTATAAACCTTCTACATACACGTCTGGCAAAAGAAAACTCATGGGGAAACCATAAATTGAAGTGAATTCATATGGAGATTTATGGATATCTAAAGAGGAGAGAAACAACGTCGCTCTATCACATCATTTTGAGAAGATTTATTCCGCCATACATGTAAAACTGTAAAGGTGCAGATTTTTTTCTTATGGTATATTCAGATTTTCCATAAATTCATTCAGCTCAGACCTCGGCTCATCAGACACTTGCATACCTGAACCAAAGTCCTATTTTTTGTTCCAAATACAAAGAGCAAAAATTTGGAAATAGGCTACAATGAGACCCTTAAATGGGCCTCAAATTATGGTGTGTCCAGATTTTTCAAGAACTTTATTTTTTATGTTTGGTTTTACTAGCTTAACGGTTAAGCTAGCAAAACCCACGTTTTTTTTAACGGAGAGCAAAAAAATCGGCATTAAGCTAGGATTGGAGCCTCAAATGAGCCTTAAATTATGATGTAATCAGATCCTTCGAAAACTTCTTATAGTAGAAGTGGTTTTGCCAGCTTAAAAAACGTTAAGCTAGCAGAACCCAACATTTTTCGTATAAAACGAAGAGCAAAAAATTCGGCAATAGGGTAATAAATTAGCCATAAATAATGGCTGAATGAAAATCCAAAAAATCCAAGGTGGTTCTGCTAGCTTAATGGAGGTTAGGTACCCCAATAAACCTAGCAGAACCATTTTCGAATTTCAAAATCGTAATAGTGTAGTAATTTATTACTAATTTATTACCAAATTCCCGAATTTATTACCCTTCATTAAGGCAAATAAACAAACGGTTCTGCTAGCTTTATATAAACCTAGCAGAACCACACCTTCAAAAACATTTTTTTTCAAAGTTGACATAGGGCATAATTTGTTACTCTTTTATCACTAATTTATTACCACATTCTCGATTTTTTATTCTTCGTTTCAAGAAAAAGATCATCAATACTGATATTTCGATATCAACCTATAGCATAACCCGAGAGGCAGAACCTAAACCCCAAGTATCCGTGGGTCCTCGAGTTTTCAGTTTTTTTTTCTATCGATATAAAACATTTTCATCGCTGCGGCGTTGCCGCTTCTATCGAAAAGTAGCAACAACTTTGTTATTTCAAATAACACCCACCCCTGTATTTTGTAACATTTTCAGGTTATCCCGAAAGAGCTGATTTCTTCGATCTATTATATTGAGGTCTAACAAGAATGATTACAGATATATAGGGTGTGAAAAATCGATATTTTTCGAATTAGAGAATTTTTTGTGTCGAAACTATTTATTATTGCTCAAAACGGCTTGCATGTCCCTATCTTAACTTTTCATCAACTGTCTACTGATATAAAATTAAAACAAAACAGGTTGGTGCAAAACTCAAAATTCTGAACCACCCTTTGAAACCTTGAACCCTCTTTTTTCCATACTCGACATATATCATAATTTGTTACTCTTATATAACTAATTTATTACCATATTCCCGAATTTTTTACTCTCCATTTCAATGAAATAATCATCAATTCCGATATTTCGATCTCAACCTAAAAGAAATAATACTCCAATCCATAGTTTTTGTCTTAATGAATAGTAATAAATTCACCAATGGGGTAATAAATTCGTAATGAATTATGGACTGAATGAAATTTCTTCACAGGGATACTTGGAGTTTTGGTTCTGCTAGGTTTAGATCGAAATATTGGAATTGATGATTTTTCCCTTGAAATGGAGAGTAAAAAATTTGGTAATATGGTAATAAATTAGTAATAAAAGAGTAACAAATTATGCCCTATGTCAACTTTGAAAAAAAATGTTTTTGAAGGTGTGGTTCTGCTAGGTTTAAATAAAGCTAGCAGAACCGTTGGTTTTTTTGCCTTAATGAAGGGTAATAAATTCGGGAATTTGGTAATAAATTAGTAAAATTTTGAAATTCGAAAATGGTTCTGCTAGGTTTATTGGGGTGCGATAGGTCTGTAGTTGCTAGGGTCTTTTTGCCTTTTTTGGGGACTGGCTGTACTCTTGCATTTTTCCAGTTGGACGGAAATACCCCCAAATTGTAAGAGTGGTCGAACAACTTGGAAAGAACAGGTGTTAGTTCGGGGGCTCATTTCTTGAGAACAATCGGTGGGATTCCGTCAGATCCACAGGCTTTGTTGGTGTGGAGACCCAACAAAATCTTTCTGAGCATTGGCGAAAGACCAAAATGAACGGGATCCGCTTGAAATCAAAAGGAATTTTTTTCTCAATTTTTTTTGAAATTCTGTCATTGATATTAATATGATTGAATCGATTGCGCACGAGCTTCATTATCTACCTGTATATACATATTTTTAGTGGAGATTAATTTATTACTTCACAGAAATGTCGATATGCCAACTAAATAAATAGATTCCCAGCTACGATTTCCATAAATAACAGATTCGATGGAAATTCCGGGGAGAAAAAAATTGCCCATTTCTTGATTAGCATGGTGTACCTACCTGTGAAGGCGAATGAGATCGGGCGATATCATCAAATTTTCGACACATCGATCAGATCCAAACTTGTTCATTTCACGCTCCGGAGAACAAATGCTGATTAAAAAAAATACAAAACCGTATCGCGTCCTAATTTAATTAAGAACCATTGCACCTCGACAAAAAACCGTAACAAGTTAATCGACAAAAAATCCGATGTGAAAAAGAAGAAGAAGAAGAATGCGCGGACACAAAAGAATTTAATTTCAGATCCACTACTCTATTCGTGTAATTATCCTGCAGAATATGGGCTCTAAGATAATACAGCGAAGTTGGATAAGATGCATTGGTTAATATATAGTCCGGGATCTTTGCCATCCAAAATAGTCCTATATAGCAAAAGTGTAACTTCTTATATATAGCTGAGGAAGAAAGCTGATGGGTCAAATAACCCCATCAATTTCCGAGCTGCCTTGTCAGTGGACATCATTGTTTACAAGCTGTTTGTTCATCTATTTCTTCGAAAATTTTGAAGAAAAAGAATTTTGGAAATTGAAGATAATGTTTACCTATAATTCAACTAGGTGTGTATATAATACTTGTTTTAAACCAATACATATAGTATGTGCTATATTTTTATTGAGTAATATCTTTGAAACAAACATTCCAACCACTCGAGCTCCCATACTATAAACTAAGTACCTACCTACCTAATAGGTTCGGTTAAAAAACTGACTTCCAATTAACACAATATATACAGATCGACATATTACTACAAACGTTCGACTTGATGAATAAAACGAGTACGACGTGATGTGGATAGAATAGAGGGTTTAGATCGTGAAGATATGCATTTAGAACTGATTGGGAAAAAAATACCAATTTGCCCTGTATCTCGAAAACTATCAGCCGCGGTTAATTGAAAAGGCATTACACTGTTGGAAATTAGTTGCTAAATCAACAAAAACATATAGTCCCAGTAGATCAACAACCATTTCACGTCTTATTGGTGAATTAACTACAGTAAGTTAATAATTCTACTTCACCTTATAGTTGTCCGCAGTATTCTCTAAAGTTAATTGAGCAATTACAAATTGTTATTTTCACTTTAATTTGTTGTTATAAGCCCTACGTCCTAAAGTAGTACTAGCTACAAAAAATTGTCGATTGTACTAGTCGGAGTATTTTCAACAATATTTTACTGCTAGAATTCGAAGTTCAAATTACTGAAATAACCATATCATGAAACACAGTAAATCTAAAGAACTCTGCGGCATTTGATTCACTACAATGCTGGTCAACCTCTGTATGTGTTTGTCATCCGAGACAACTTCCTATCCTCCTGGAGTGTTGAGGATCTCTCGTTCAGTTGCTGAAACAAAAATTATATTAATATTTCATTTCGGAATGATTTTGTCATGAATTTTTTAGAAAAGCACGACAAATTGCACTATTGAAAAAACAATCCAATTAACTCTTGAAATCACTTGGATTTATTAACTCAATGGTATCATTCAAAATATAATTCAGAACGAATTGAGACACAATTTTTGTTGAATTTTTTAACGATATGAGAAGTTGTTGAAAGTAACAACTAATTTCCAACAGTGTATGAAATTAAAATCACAGTTATAACTTGACAGTTGTATAGATATCTACGTTTTTTTAACGTACTAACTGATTGATGGACGAAAATGAGTATTTTTGTCTCTTTGGAGTAAACTCAGATTCGCTTTGTTGACGTTTGCGTTTTTCCAATACTCGATCTCCACCTGCATTATCGACTTTTTTTTTTTCGGATCCACCACCGAACGTTGATGCATTAGGGTGGGCTAGAAGCCACGTCGAGGATATCCGTTAGCGGTAATGAGGGTGTTTCGTGATCTTTGGTGTCAAATTAGGGTGATTTATTGTCGAACCTGCCCACATTCTATACCTACAGGCGAATTCGATATGATGCATGTTCGTGCCGAACTTATGGAATAAATGTATTTTCCGCAAATCGCTAGGAAATTTTGACATTCCTGTCAAAATTTCTTGAAGAAAAAGTCTGGACTTACTTACTGTGAGGAAATGTCATTTCCGTACAGTTGTTAGTGTTCTACATAAATTATTGAAAACACATTGCTTATAAGGAATTAATTTATATTTTGAAAACATCAAGTCATTGCTGAATACATTTTTAAGATCAATTTGTTATATTTACAGTAATTTGACAGTTAGTACAATTATTGAACATTGGAGGAACACTGTTAGAACTATGAGAAACATTTTGGACAACATGCGGGGTGGTAGGGTTATTTTGTTGAATATTGTGTACTGTGAAAATTTTATTTGCCACCTCAACCTTATTGTTAAGCGATTCTTCGATATATCCTTCAGCAACGTTTGATGACTTCCATCCGCCATGCCTCTTTAAACTAGTTATGTCGGCACCAGAGTTAAACAATATTGTTGCAGAAGACCGACGAAAGCAGTGACCAGTGTATTCTGTCGGATTTACCAAGTTCAAATAAGTAGCAACTACTTTGGGCATTTTTCTAAATTGATGAATTCCTCCAACTGTTCTACAACCCTTTCCGCTTTGATATTTAAAGAAAAATCGGTCACTGTTCATATTTTCTGGTCTTAACGAAACATACTTTCGATAAACATTCAAGTAGATCTGATTAATTACAAATGATCTTGGTTTGTTGGTTTTCGAATCAGATATGCTGATTAAAAGCTTAGATTCTAGGTCTTCTATATCGTGTACAGTCATTCGGACTAACTCATCCATTCTACAGGCCCCAGAAATACCAAATATTACAGCCACCTAAAAAATAAATAAAGGTACAATCTAAATAGAAATTAAAACCTTGTAAATTACCTTAATCATTAAATTTTCTTTATCTGGAGCTTCCTGGATAAATTTTTCAATTTCTTCCTTCGTTAAAATCTTAGATTTCTTTGCCCTATAACCTTGAGCTTGCCGTTTCAATAAAGAACGAAGTTTTGAGTATGTAGATATATCTACATTGTGTTTAATTGCAAGGGTTGACTTCAGCATTGAATAATTGGCCCATAATGTTGAGAATTTCATCTTTAAACAAAGGTCTAGGAAGTATATGCCATTACAACATTTTCGGACAAAGAACTCGTATTTTTACTCATGCGATAATCCATAAAACGTCTGTATGCATTTTCGTACTTTTCTCTTGATTTCTTTGGCAATAATTCTAATGAAGTAGTATTCACTGCCTCAACCAGCTCTGGAGGAGTCCCAGGAATGGAAATTTCATCATCACTTATCATTTTACTTTCGAGAACACCAGCAATTAAATTTATAAGCGTCAAGTTTGACAATTCAACCTCAATACGTTTCCATAGTAGCCCAAGTAATTTTATTAGGAATTTCAAAGCACCATTTATTTGGGAATAAAATTATCGCGTTTTTTTAAAAATCAATCAATATCTGTCGAATTTTAAATGATTTGCGGAAAAATAGTATGTTTACCTCGTAGGAAAAGCCACATTCCTGGACTCTGTGTTGCTAAGTCTCGGCTTAAGCCTCGACTTTGCAATCTTCACAGTCGCCCAGGAATGTTGAGCTTTTCCTACCCGGTAAACAATGTACTATTATCTACAACTATCAAGTAAATCATCCATTGCTTACTCGATTTTTAACAGTTAATGACAGTCATGAATCAAGTAATAATGACAGTAATAATTTCGCATTGTTTGTTGATTATAACTAAATTCAATGAATGAAATGCACAGTTTTATCTGGCAGTTTATCTTATCAACGTGCCTGTAATGTTATAAAAATCTAGTTGGCTCCTCAATCTTCTCTCAGCCTTTCTCCTAAAGTATAGAAAACTGAATTTGACCCAATAAAGCGATCTGGCTCTTACTTCTAACGCGAAAATCAATCATTTGAGTATCAAATGCACTCCTGTTCAAGCTCTCACTTGCATTTCAATGAAAAGAAATGGCTTTTTCACTCTACCCGAGATTCTATATCTTATACCAGTCCTGCCACTTATATGCGAGCAAGACATCAAAATTGAGCATATATAGATTTTCATACTACTATTTCTTATTACTATAATCTCAATTCGACATTATTTCCTAGAGTTTTTCAAGTACCTATTGATTTTATTCAAATTATTCGAACTGAGAAGTTTATATTAATTTTTTTATTTTGCCTACCTAACCTAAGCCTACTTAACCTAAACCTATCCAATCTAAGCCTAAACTTTTTGGGTCACTCATCATTTTCTAATTCAACATGCAACTGTTATAGTTTTCTTGAATCTGTCGTAGAATAGTTATATTATTTGGGTGGATGATTATAAACATGTAGCTAATCAAATCGAAAATCTTCAATTAGGCTCCAAACATAATTTACCTTGGGCAATTTTCGTATATGCTTCGTTTTATACTAAAAAAGTATGTTTTGCTATAGCTGCTAACTGGCAAAACCAATTTTTCAAAGGATCAGAGTTGGTAAATTATGATTT
The DNA here is from genome assembly GCA_029955515.1 of Chrysomela aeneicollis. Lineage (NCBI taxonomy): Eukaryota > Metazoa > Arthropoda > Insecta > Coleoptera > Chrysomelidae > Chrysomela > Chrysomela aeneicollis. Next base: position 26,288,980 of record JARUHQ010000005.1, read on the forward strand.
GAGATCAACAGAGCATTTCCATATACAGAGGTTCAACACTAGGGCTATGGAGAAAACACTCTTCATCGAAGGTTTCAAAGGGTATAATAACTTACCATTAATAGTGAAAACATCACCAAATGTTGTAGTTTTCAAATCTAGATTAAGGCAAACGTACTTGAATATTCAATAATAATAATTGTGGATCAAGGAATTGATTAAATATTCTACAGAGAAATACCGAAATACAATGTTTGAACATAGTCTGATAAAGATTGCTTGGTCGCATTAATTGTCGGAGTTGAAACTAATGTTTCAACAAATTCAATATTTGTGGTTGACATTGTGGGTCTTAACGTAAATTTTGACTACTCTCAAAATTTTCATTAATCTTGTTTTTCAAGAAATGACTTGAAATCTACAGAAAACAGTTTATTTCTTGAAAAATAAAGAAAATTCTGTATGCTAGCTACATTATATTAATATACTTGCATATTTGTGTATAATTGCTCTTGTTCCTCGAAGCAACAATAATTCATACAGAGAACAAGTTATTTTTGTCTTTTCGACCGTCTCTCGTATCTCAATCGACTCATCACAAATCCGAATCTTTTCAACGCTCAGGCCAATTTGGGCGACACAGCTGACGTTTTCGCGACGCTACAAAAACAAACGAGCGACGCGCCTCGGCACGTGCTAGAAAAGGTGCGGATGCGTCGCGAGATGGGAGAGAAAAAAAAAGAGGAGTCTCGTCAGCATCATTAATTTTAACGAATGGATGTTTTCCCGGATGAAATCAACATCTTGAAAGGGGCCCGTCCGGCTGTACGTACCATTGCACCCGCTAAACCTACGAGATCTTTACAAACGATGTGGGTGATGGAGCATTTTCTGGGGGATGGATGGGTTTCTCAGAAAAATGGTCAGACATCAGGGGCGTTTCTCGGTCTATGAATTTTGGGAGGGGCCCGAGAAATTTGGTTTCTCCACGGACATTATAGTACTGAATCTAAAAATCCCGTAAAATGATGTTTGGTACTTGAAAATTATGATTACAACTGACTCTGACATCTTTCCAGTAACTTGGAGAACTGCATTCTTGTTTTCGTTTGGAACCTCACGTATTGAACATCTGTTGTCAACCGCCAAACTGATTGTATTGGTCCGCGCCTTTTATGAGAAGTTCATAAAAAAGCTGAAATATTTCGATATTTGATTTCTGCGAATACTTCACAGCTTCCACAGTGTGTATTTATACCTTATTATCACAGGATATTATATTACTGAACCTCAAACTGGTATTTATAAAATGAACATTTAATTTTTGTCTTAATTGGAGTGAAAATATGCCAAAGGCTTTTTTAATACTCATCTTAACTTTGCTGTGCATAAAAATGATTTAAGCACCCAATCGCGGGGTGACTTTTCAAATTATTTTTCCATAATGTTGCCTAGGGTCCAAAGATTAGGATGCAATTTTGTATAGCTATTTTGTGTATTTAGAGCACAAAGTGATAGATTTACCGCTCGGGAGAGGCAAAGATTTTTTCTACAAACGCAATCCATAGACAAAGAATACTCGATACTTTATTACTTCTACTACTGGTAGATTGTAGGGGGGGGGGGTCGTTAAGGCTGTGCAGCCTCTCAAGCACCTCAACCTATTAGATCTTTTGTGCATAACTCTTAATCTATTCGAGGCCCGGGATTCCGAGACTTCGTGCAAAGTTTATCAGTCTCCTGGGAGCTAGGTTCCTGACATCGGAGGGCTCTAAGAAGGCCCTTTCCTGGAACCTGAGCCTCTTGCAAAAGATTGCTGGGCATTCGCAAAGCAAATGTTCTTCAGTTTCAGCGAAGTAGCGGCAACTATCACTCTCTGTTTTACCCATCTTTTTGAGGTGATACCTCAGAGGGCAGTGTCCAGTGAGGAGTCCCGTTACCAGTTTCAAGTCTTTTTTGTCCAACTGGGGAAGCTGTTTAGCTTTCCTTGGCGAGAGGCTCACTAGCCTTTTCGCTTGTCTTTGTCCTGGCACTTTATTCCAGTGAGATTTTATTTCATCTGCTTCCCAGCGTCGAACCTCTTCTCTCAAGTAGGCCTTGGAAAGTCCATAAATTGTGTATTTGCCCCTTCTTTGGCAAGGCAGTTTGCTTCCTCGTTGCCTTCAACTGCCTTATGACCTGACACCCACATCAAAGTGACCTGGTTGTTCGCTGCCAGTTGTCTTAGGGATTCTTTGCAGTCCCAAGTCAGCTCAGACTCACAAGTGTATGACTTCAGAGCTCTTAGTGCTGCTTGGCTTACTGCTTTAAAGATGGTTGGGGTGTTACCAAGGGGTTTTGAGAGCCTGAAGTTGAGTTATGTTCTCTGTGAAAATTTGGTGGTTGTTCAAATTTGAAACTGCATTTCGAAGTCGTACCTAACTTGCATGATATCTGTCGGTTTAGAAATGGATTCTTGGGAAATATTTTCCAAAATCTTCAAGTATGCAATCCGATTAACTGATTTAAGATTTTTGTCTTGCTCAGTCTGAAGGCACTGATTGCTGCTTCATTCATTACACACAGGTGCAATAGTGGAAGGTTCAGCATTACCTCTAAGGCTGCTTCTCGAACTACCATGGAACAATTGAAATATACCTTTTTCAGTTATTATTCTTGCTTTATATTCAACTGACTGATGATTTTTGAGAAATGCGACAAGTTTATGCTATCTTTAACATTCAAACATTTCATGGCACCCTCATATCATGAATCTATCATAGCATAAATCATACTTTTCCATTAGATGTAAATGTCAAAATGCGGTAGTGCCTCAATTACACCTCAATTCAGTGATTTCGAATGAAAATAAGAAATCTCACGATGTTCTCGACTGTGGAATGGTTGATCCGTCTTCAGGTGCCTAGTAAAAAAAAAACTTAATTTTGCTGACTCATCTAGCTACGCCCGTAAATCTATCGAAACGATTTCTCATGCAAATCCATTCGCTTCTATCTCTCTGCATCTCGCATGGATGAATAGTGAAAACGTTTTGCGGTCGACACCTAAGCGAAATATATTCCCCAGAAGGCGGTGCCTAATATAGGTACAAACAATTGAATATTTGCGGTCACTCTAAACCATTCGCATGTCTGCGCCCTGTCAGACCACACGTGAAAACGGCCAGCGGAGAAAAAATAAATAAACGAAAAAAAAAAGAAGAAGAAGAGAATCGGCCCCTCGAGAATGTCATGCTGGATAGTTGACCATCTGGGTTGTAAAACGCTGATGGCGTTCACTTTCACAGTGTTGCCAAGATAGTGCGTTCATCCAAGAGTGCCTAAAATAAATGCTTCTACACTAACAATAATCTAATGTTGGAAAAATACATTTTTATCTATCAAAGATTATTGCCAGTGAATTATCTACTATGAACGTACTTCTCCTACACAGTAAAAAAAATATATTTGTTAATGTCTATTTAGTTGAAAATAGCAAGAAATTTGTTAATAACCACAAACATTATATCTATATTAGCATAACATTTATCCGAGGAACTTGTTAATGATGAAATTTGTTCTTTTCACTACAACGATTAGTTAAAAAATGTTCGTAACAAAAATTGTTGTGAAAAATACTATGTCTTTTGTTGATTTCTATGAATTTGAGTGAAATAGACAAAACAAATATTTAATCTTCCAAAAAGTAGTTGTCATTTTATCAACGTTTGACGACGATGTGCAAGTCAGAACGAGGTAAGCTCAGTACTTGGTAGTCTTTCGTGTCGTTGAGGTGTGCGGTGTGAGGTGAGCGTGCAAAGTTTTGTCTCATCAGAAAAGAAGCAACACCTCCATCAATTCACTGAACTAATCTCTGGTCGATGATGAAGAATTGCTGCATATTTAATATATATTGAAGGTAAGGTTTAATTGTTTATTTTTGGTTACATATTCATTCAAGAATATATTTGTTCCCATACCAAACCATTTGTTGAATTGACAATATCTTATTGTTGAAATGATATTTCATTATATTATATATATATATATATTGTTGAAATGATATTTCATTATATTATATATATATATATTGTTGAAATGATATTTCATTATATTTAGTAGTAATAAACCAAAATGATTTGTCGAATCACCATCATTGGTTTTACTTTCATCGAAAGAATATTGTTGAAAATACGAAATATATCCGGTGATTTCGCAAAACCGTTTTGTAGTAACTCAAAAAAAACTAGTATGATTTCGCAACTAAGTTTTGTTATTTGTCAACTGAGCTATTGCACAAATTGACAAGATTCATTCGACTACATGTACTTTTGTTAATTTAACTAAATAAGGTTAGTGGATCGAGCTGAGCAACAAGTTGTAGTTAATTTTAACTACCCAGTTTTTACTGTGTAGAGTCCAAAAATTATGAAAATATATTCGAGTGGATAGTCGCAGCAAAAAAGTATATTATACATAAAAAATTCCTTCGAACTCCCTGAAAGCACCTGATGATGATAATGATGCATTAATGTTGGGTATCACTAATGAAAACAGATATGTGATATTCAAGCAGTCATGCAAAGTAAAAACAGATGCATATCTCAAAACCTCAAATTCGAAAAATTTCATTGAGCAAAATTCCTACTTCGAATTCGGAATATCATTTCACTGAATTCAGAGTTAAAAGATTAAATTTCAACACCCTCTTCTCCACATGTACAGTGTGTCCAATTTTTAATACTTTTGCACAATATTTATTCAGTTGTCTTTGCAGATATACAAGGTGAAATTGAAATTTTCCACCTTTCGAACAGCTTCCGTATCTTGACTACTTTTTTAAACCCACCGGAATCATGAAAACGGGAACTTGTATAACTTTTCACGTTTTTATTTTCAAGAAGGTTCAAATCAAGAAAATTTAGCAAAAGCATATTTTTTAAATGGGACATTCAGTATATTCCTCTGTCAATTTCAATGGCGTTAAGTTTAACAACAACCAAGATACGGTAGATGTTCGAAAGGTGAGAAATTTCAAATTCGCTCTCTATGAAAGTTCTGTTTTACAAAAATGTTTATTTCACGAATAAGTAATGTGGAAAACGCAACTCTCTGTCTCAAAAGACAATGTGATCCAAAATTGACAATTTTTCATATTTTCATTTGGAGGAATTTTCTTTATGACGTAATATTACAAGAGAGTGAATGTTTTCTCGTGTTTTTCAGCATAGGAGGTGTTATTTGCTAGAATTTAACCCTTATATTATTCTCATTCGTTATTCTTCACTATATACAGGGCTATTCAAATTCGAGTCTATGCATGGGGATTTCGATAACGGTAAGAGATAGAGGGTTGGTTAAATGGGGGCAAAGTAGCGTATTTCAGAGGTTAATTATATGGATGAAAAAAATCTGACCTAGCTTCTTCAGTTCTGGAGTTATACAGGAAAAAATAAGAATTTCGAAATCCTTCTTTTGCCTATATCTTTTTATTTTATAGAGATTTTTTCAAAATTTTGCCACTTTGCCATAGCAACTTTATGAAGCCTTTCCAAATATCTGAATAAAAATTATATACAGGGTATCGTATAAATTGGGCCACCGTCAACTTTTAATTTTCAAATACGGACCTGTATTTTTTATTGCATTTTTTTGAATGCCAAGAGTCATGTTTCATATTGACGTAGTATTTTCATCTGAATTACAGAGTGTTTTGGAAATATTGAACTATTACCAGTAAAATTTCAACATTTTTTTTTGAAATTTTCCTTTACAACTCCAGAACTGAAGAAGCTAGGTCAGATATTTTTCATCCATATACTTAACCTCTGAAATATGATACTTTGCCCCCATTTAACCAACCCTCTATCCTCTTACCGTTATCGAAATCCCCATGCATAGACTCGAATTTGAATAGCCCTGTATATCTAATAATATCAAAACTTTCAAGAATCTGAATGAGTAAGATCTGGTGACCTTGTGGAACCACCTCTTTCAGGTAGGTAATCCAAAGTTCTGCAAAACATGCCAGACCGAGTAGCATTACATCATCAAAGAAATAGTTAACATTCCGACAATTTTTTTGAAACAATAATTTATTATGTATCAAATTGTGATGCTTTTCGAATATTCTCATCGAATTTGGACAGTTCGTTTAGAAATTTGCATAATTAATTATGATTTAGTCGAATGAATCATATACCAGTTTTTTTTAAGAAATCGTATCGAAATCGTGCAACGCAAATGCGTGTCGAAATAGCCCCTATTTCGATAAGCATTTTTTATTATTCGGAGATTGGTACAATCGAACTGTCAAATGAAAGTCAGAAGAGTTATTAGGCCCAGTTTACTTCTGAGCGACTTGGATTTGGTGATATTAGCAGTGAAAAACTCAATGTTTTAATTGGTAAATTTCAATTCGGAGTATAATTTGATTAAAATTCACCAATAAAAACAATAACAACATTGAATTTTTCACCGCTGGTATTGCAATAATCAAAATCGCTCAACTGTAAAGTGGGCTTTACGCTAGTGCGTCAGATTTTAATTATTTCAATGTAATCATTGTTACCAATCGAAGATGTTTCTGTTATTTATCGATATTAAATGCATTTTTTTCTTCAATTCAAAATAGAAAAAATTGTATATGACACACGTTTTATAAGACACGTTGTCGCACTTGTTCACTTGGTGCACTCCTCGCTTCGCTCGTCGTACTCCAAACAATGCGTGCGACAAAATAGCGTCTTATAAAACTTGTATCATAATATACTATTATAGACTGAAAAATCAAGATTACAGAAAAAGCTCTTCAGCATATTCACGCACAGTATATGAGCCACAATCTCCACTACTCTAGAGCGTGTTTACTGAACTAACCTCGTTAGAGGCTGAAAAGTCAATCCGTATTTCTAGAGATGATCTAAATTCAAGGGTTCGAAGTGATCCTGTCACCCAGGTAATTGATGACCCTTGAAGTACTCCTTTGAATTTGGAAATGTAGCGCTTATATACGGTGACGATCGTTCCAGAATATAAATTATTGTCTCCGCAATCATGGCCAACTTAGGACGGTTAAACAATAGTATATTCCGTACAAGAGCATAGTAATCATGGCCATGGTCGTATTCTTGAGAATGATAATTACGGAATCATCCAAGGAGAACTCCCCAAGTCGGTTTCAATGACAACTGTTTTGTTCTTTCATTTGCGTTGCTTGAAGGGCAGGAATAGAAGAAACATCACGAAACCATACCAAACATTCTTTGACACGCTTCCAGTTGTGATTCAGTGTTTCCGCATGGCAATTAGTTATTCTGTGATAATAACTGAGAATCATTTTTATACAATGAAATAAACGCAAAAATATTGTTTCAAGCAAAATTAGAAGTGTTACTCAGATAATTGAATGAAGTATAATGCTAAAAAGTAAAAATAAACGTGAAAAAAACATGTTTACAAACAAGTCTTCAAACAAATGCACTAAAGAGGAAAAAATGTCTTGTTTGGTCTCTATAGGATATTCTACTGGTAACACATTCAAAAATAAGTGGTCTTGCGAGGCATGCTTTTGAATCCGTTACCAAAACTCAAAGAATAATCTAAATCAAACAATGAATGAAATAATTTTTTTACAAAAAATTCAAAATCTTCGATCCCAAAAACCCACATATACCAATTTTGAATGACCATAATCACAAACATCGTCCGTCATCTTGAGCCGCCATTATTTTTTCTTTTTACTTTAAGAAAAAATTCATAATGCACTATCACCGGAATTACGAAAAAGCTACCAAATCTTAGCCCAATCAGACGTTGGCAAGTGCTTGAAAAATTGATCATAAACTTTGAACAATAATGGCAGAATGACGAACGGATTAATAGTTCATTGTTCTGCGTGGCATTATCCAGGAAAGTAGTTATTTACTCTTAATTGCATTCTTTCATCAACTTATTCGTGTCGGTCAATACTGAGATATTCCATTTCAGTTTGAATATGAAAGCTCGTCATAATCTGGTCGTTCATCATCAGGATCCATGAAACAAACACATTCATCGTTCATCTGGAGATGATTATATTCGATATTTCAGCGTGCTGTTTTGTCATTGACAAATCTTTCAGCGTCCCCAAAGGACATTGGCAACGCGGCGCAGCATCGATCTAGTCGGCCAGAATAATTGACACTAGTTTACTTTATGGGGTTATGTCACGTGGTGTGTGCGTGTGACACTTGCGACCGTCCATCGTAGACAATACCAATTGATGTCTTATTTACATGGATTAATGGACGTATATGTGACTGAGACAATAATAATAATTGACACCAGAGGTCAGTGTGCTGTGGGACCGGAAAACAAATGCACTGCAAACAAAAGCTGTCGATGATGGAAAAGGGGGGCATGGAATTGAATGCGCTTAACACTAAAAATGCCAAACGATTGAATGCGCCTGATGGTTAATATTGATAGTTTATTGGAACTCAATTCCATCAATCAAATAGTTGAAACGTTTCCGCTGAATTGGATAGTCTATATCAATCCACCCTCTGTATATAGGTTGATTAATGAACGAATCCTATTTATAGGAATAGTAATCAAAATTGAAATGTTTGTAATGCAATAGAATGATTGTGTCACCAGGAATGGTAGTGGTCTAAGTACAGAGCCCTGTGGCACTCCATGTTAAATAAAATCTGAGTATTCTATACGGAACGGGACTCAAACCGGTCCAAGCTTTATACTCTCTCTCCGATCTCATCATATCTTATCTTTTACGTATCAGTACTTAATGATCAACGTAAAGACTTTTGACAGGTCGACAAATATCTAACGCAAGACGTGCTTTATCAAGTTCAATTTGGAATACGAATCTACCAGAAACTGAAAAATAGCCTTGTACTTTTGTGAGATTGAAAACAAAACTCCTCGAGGATTTATGAAGCTGTTAAGATAAATGAATATGATAAGTTACAAATTTACTGTATATACAAATAAGAACAAAATTGTGATGAATCAGTGATTGTTCTGAAAATAATTCTATTGAAAATTTCATATATTATTGCTCAAAATAGTCGAGAGACAGATTTGGTGGCTGACTATGAAAACTGCCAAGTGTTGATGAGAATCAAATTCGTGTCCTGACATTTTTGAAATTGTACAGTGGTATTATAATTTGAAAATAGAAAGAATGCCAATGCCTTAACGACGTATATTCATCGAAATATCGATTGCAATCGTATACATGGAAGCTCCAGAAAATCCGAAAAAAACAGGCAAATAAAATCAACACGGCGGAATCCTGTTAAGTGTGGCACATACTCGGCGTTAATTAGGGGGAGAAAAAAAAAAGACCTAAACCGCCATCGAATAGTCATGCACCGTGTGCCTTTGGGTGGCTACCGAATACCGGAGATTTTTCGATTGCGGCCAAAGACATTCTCACATTTTCAATTGACGTTAAGGAATCTCGTGTTCGGATTGGGTTGTATCAATTTGAAGCGAAAAAATTAACGGTGGGGGGTAACCGTACGAGTTTCAAAATGGACCGTTTCCGAGAACTTCCGAATCAGATCCTGTTTCGGTTAAAAAAGTCTCCTCCAATTGAAAATATCAAACACACTTTGAATTTGAATGCACCACGAGCAGAAAGCAACTACTTTCCTGGCAAATAACACCGCAGAATATTCAATTATATATGCTCGTAGTCCATGCAACGATTCACACTGTGAATGCAGATCGCAAATGTTTCTTTCTTCCTAAGACGTGACAAATTCACATCGAGATAGGCACGCCTAACAACCTACAGACCGGTTTCGGGCTAATTGGCCCTCATCAGTGCAGGGTATTTATCCGAGTAGAGACCGTAAGATCACCACTCGAAGCGTTGCCTGTCCCAATGCATTTTCCTCGGGTCTATTTGACCGCACCGAGCCTCGTTCCAACAGACAATTGGAAGTGGCGACATCATGCGGCAGAAGAAAGAAACACTCCAGAAACGAATCTCCCAAGTTACAGAACTTGGAAGTGGCTAAGAGCTCGACTAAGCTAATAAATGAAGAAATGGATTAGCCATAATTGGACAAAAAAATGTTTGATAGAGACAATAGTCTATCCAATTAAAAATATCGAACATAGTTTGAAATGAATGTCTGGTAGACTACGAGCAGAAAACAACTACTTTCCTGGTAAATACCACGCAGAATAATGAATTATATCTGCTCGTAGTCCATGCAACGATTCACACTGTGAATGCAGATCGCAAATGTTTCTTTCTTCATAAGACGTGACAAATTCACATCGTGACAGGCACGTTTGACAACCTACATACCGGTTTCGGTCTTATTGGCCCTCATCAGTGCAGGGTCACCGAGAGAGAGAGACCGTGAGATCTCCACTGGAAGCGGTGCCTCTCCCAATGTATCTCTCTCAATCCTATTTCAGCGCAGTGAATCTCGTACCAAGAAACACTTGGAATTAGCGACACCATGTGGCGGAAGAAATATACACTCCAGAAACAAATCTCCCATATCACAAAACATAGAAGTGGCTGATAGCTCGACTAAAAGCTGATAAATGTAAAATTGAAAGCCATGAATTGAACTTTTTTTCTTCTATGTTTCGTCCAATTCGTATATACAGGGCTATTCAAATTCGAGTCTATGCATGGGGATTTCGATTATGGTAAGAGATAGAGGGTTGGTTAAATGGGGGCAAAGTAGCGTATTTCAGAGGTTAATTATATGGATGAAAAAAAATCTGACCTAGCTTCTTCAGTTCTGGAGTTATACAGGAAAAAATTTTAAAAATGTTGAAATTTTACTGGTAATAGTTCAATATTTCCAAAACACTCTGTAATTCAGATGGAAATACTACGTCAGTATAATACATGACTCTTGGCATTCAAAAAAATGCAAGAAAAAATACAGGTCCGTATTTGAAAATTAATAGTTGAGGGTGGCCCAATCTATACGATACCCTGTTTATAATTTTAATTCAGATATTTGGAAAGGTTACATAAAGTTGCTATGGCAAAGTGGCAAAATTTTGAAAAAATCTTCGTAAAATAAAAAGATATAGGCAAAAGAAGAATTTCGAAATTCTTAATTTTCCCTGTATAACTCCAGAACGGAAAAAGCTAGGTCAGATTTTTTTCCTCCATATAATTAACCTCTGAAATACGCTACTTTGCCCCCATTTAACCAACCCTCTATCCAATAGCCCTGTATAATATCTGGCTATTCAAATTCGTTTCTGTACAAGAGATAAAGTGTCGGTTAAATTGTGGCAAAGTTGCGTATTTCAGAGACCTCACTTGGTTCTGGAGATATACAGGAAAAACCAAAAAATCCCAAATTATTTATTTGCCTGTGTCTTCTTTATTCGCAGACATATTGAAAATCTATCCACATTTTGCTATTGGCACTTGATGTGGGCTATCAGAATATGTTCATGAATCTTTTATATAGGGTGTCATCTGACTTGGGCCACCCCCATCTTTGAATTTTTAAATACGGACCTGTATTTTTTGTTGTAGTTTTTGGATCGTCAAATTGGAAGTGAACGTCGACGAGTTCACATTCATCAACTTCTCTTCAACCGGACCTGAGCAAACAACAAATGCAATAGATTGTGTAGCATTAATTACAGAAAAATTAATCGATTGGGGTATCGAAAGGGGTGCTTTTTCTGATTTTTGCAGAAATAGGGTATGACCCATGACCGAATGGCTATTTGAAAATGAAAATAGACGTTTCCGAGCATTATCTAGAATATATTTACTTTTGGAAAACAGTGTACATTTTGATAACCTTGTGTATTTCTAGATATATTTATGTTTCTGTGTGGCGTCATTATTAGTTGTTACAGGAAGCGCATTGAATAAACATGGGAACACAATTTCTCACTCTAAATTCGGTGAACCTAATCCTAACGTCTTCAACAAATATTTATCAAAGATAAGCTATGAGCATAAAGGCAGGTGCGAAATGGCATTTGTTGTTACAGATAGCGGCCTTTTTTCCCCTCATCCCTTCCGATGGCAGCGTGGCATACTAAAAGAGCCAGCAAGGCCGTACGAGATCATTTTAGGCTCATTTTAGGGTAATTTATCACCCTATTCCCAACGCCGTTGCTTTTGCCCTTCATATATAAAAATCAGTGGCTCTGCCAGCTTTCGCAGAACGCAGTAGAGCTATCATTGATAAACGGAAATTTTACTGTATACTCCGAGACGAGCTCCGAGATATTCCCAAATATTTCGTTCTCCTCTTTCAATATACTCGTCAATATACTATCCGGCCGTATTCGCCACTTTCAGGCTAACCCTATATGCTTCAGGTTTCGACAAAATAACTCGAATTTGCTTCAGTATTTGCGATTTTGAAAATGCATCCTTTTCAAAAATGATTATGAATAATAGTGCCTAGCTTTCTATTTCTAAGTGTCTATCAGCGAGCGAATCTACAAAAGTATAGTAAGTATTTTTTTAATAATGTAGAAAGAAACAACTCACTACTGACTGCTATGTCATTCAGATCTCCTGAAGGAAAATCTTTAATACAAATGATATAAATCTCGCTGAATATTTGTAGGTACACTGGGAGGTTTATAGGATGTTAAAATATTTTGAAAACTGTTAAAATCCACAAACTCCTCTCCTAGTCTGTAAGTATAGCTTCGATATTAAAAAATTCCATCGTTGATGATCAAAATTATGATGAAACATCACCATTCTCGATCACAATTATTCGTTGAACACATATAACTCGAAAGTCTCATACACATATTTCAGATTATGTCGAGGATGTATTCATGAATTATCGTATAATAACCTAGCACAAACTCAATATGATAATGTAGCATTCTATAACCGAGAATCTAACTATTATTTCATGACCAAAAATGCTTTGAGTTCCTCTGTAATACTAAAGAAGCTAGCAAAGCCACACACGAATTTCGACTCGGGATAGATCACATAATTTTAGGCTCATTTTAGGCTATTTTATTACCCTATTCCCAAATTTGATAGAAAAATCTGTGGCTTTGCTAGCTTCGGCCGGACTCAGCATAGCCATTTTTGAAAATCCACTTTTTTTTGCGATTCAATATAACGATATTTAAGGACTAATTTTAGGCTAATTAATTACCCTAATTTAATTTTTTTTGCTCCACGCATTACAGAAAAAAACAAGATTTTTCGACTTTCGCCAAGTCGTTGATGCAATCATTTCAAATTATAAATGTTTGACGATTCAACTTGTCAAACCGATGATACCCATCGCTGGATCAATAAAATGTTCATGTTGGAATGTTTTATTCGACGTTTAAAAAAAAACGGTGGCTTTGCTGGCTTCGGGCGAACTCAGCAGAGCAATTTTTTCAAAAACATTATTTTTCTGTCATTTGATATTTGAATATTCCAAGACTAATTTTAGGCTAATTAATTACCCTAATTTATTTTTTTTTGCTCCACGCATTACAGAAAAAAAACAAGATTTTTCGATTTTCGCCAAGTCGATGATGCAATCATTTCAAATCATAAATTTTTGACGATTCAATTTGTCAAACCGATGATCCGTGTATCAATAAAATGTTCATGTTGGAATGTTTAATTCGACGTTTTTTTTTTTAAAAACCTGTGGCTTTGCTGACTTCGGGCGAACTCAGCAGAGCAATTTTTTCAAAAACATTATTTTTCTGTCATTCGATATTTGGATCTTCCAAGACTAATTTTAGGCTAATTAATTACACAAATTTAATTTTTTTGCTCCACGCATTACAGAAAAAACAAGATTTTTCGATTTCGATCATTTCATTTGAAATAATTGCATCAACGACTTGGCGAAAATCGAAAAATCTTGTATTTTTTTGTAATGCGTGAAGCGCAAAAAAAAATTAAATTAGGGTAATTAATTAGCCTAAAATTAGTCCTTAAATACCGTTATATTGAATCGCAAAAAAAAAGTGGATTTTCAAAAATGGCTTTGCTGAGTTCGCCCGAAGCTAGCAAAGCCACAAGTTTTTCTATTAAGGAAGGGAGCAAAAAAAAATGGGAATAGGGTAATAAATTAGCTTAAAATAAGCTCTACAATTTGGCTATTAATACCAAAATTGTTGTTTTTCAAAAATGGCTCTGCTGAGTTCGGCCGAAGCTAGCAAAGCCACAGTTTTTTCCATCAAAGAGAAAAGCAAAAAATTTGGGAATAGGGTAATAAAATAGCCTAAAATGTCGAAATTCGTGTGTGGCTTTGCTAGCTTCTTTAGTATTCCTCTGTCCCTCAGGTCCTTGGAAACATTGTGTCCCTTAAATTTTCAGTATCATTTCATATAATGTACAATAAATAATAGATGTCACCAATTTGGGAAACACCCAGTACATGAAAAATGGGGTCCCGTTTCGGGCTGTGGATTTCTTCTCGAAAGGGTTGGCTTCGCAAGACACAACGGCCAATAATGCCGGGGAGTGTCTGGCAATTATTATAATGGGTGTTTAGGCCCATTGTGTTCCTAAGTATTTCGACAGGGGGGTAATGAAAAAACGAGCACTCGTTAGGTAATTCTTTTCAATTAGGTGGGCTATACGCATCGTGGGGAAGTGGGCATTAAAAATGGCCGACAAAAGCGAAGGGAGATTTATTTGTTCTTGATTATAATGATCCGGTCGGATTCGAATCGTTTGGTATATGTACGTACCTTTTGATCTCGGAAAATGTCTCTGAGACCACAATGGGGGCATCAGACAGAGACGAATGATGCTGATTGTTATGGGAATATGAGAGTGGGTTAATTTAACACAAATTTTAATTGTGGAGGGGAAGGAGGTCAAATGATGAATTTGGATATTTTGTGTTGAAGTGCTAGTAAACTTTGATACGAAAACGATAGAATTCACCATCTCCTAATCAAGGTATAGAAAAATGCATGATGAATGGAAAATGGCAATTACATAGACTTCAAATAACTGTATATACAGGGTGTGATTCTTTGACACATTTCAAGAAAAAAACTTCCTATAAACGTATGTCCTAAAAGTCTTAACTTTTGAGATATATTGGTTGATAAAATTTTGATAAAAAAATCAGTTTTTAAATAATAACCGAGATAATATTCTAGACATCTTTATAAAATTTGGTACATGTCTTCTATGCATCAAAGTGCATTTTGTGTAGTACGAAATTTTTCATTTTCTACCAGTGGCGTCCATACGGGTTTTGCATTGAATATTTTTGGAGAATAAAATACTAAGCCACTGCTTACTTCCACAATAAAAATTACTTTTAAGATACCCATTCATTATTCAGCAAATTTAATCTCCTGGATTTTCTTTGTCCGACGCATAGTTTTCGCTTAAAAAAATAAAAATCGTTTTACTTCAGAATCTAGTCCTCAAAAATCTGAAACGGCGTGGAAATGTTTGTGCATCGACTGAAAGAAAATTAAGAGATCAGATTTGTTCCAAAATAAATGAGAATCCAAAAAATATGTACCAAGTTTTATAAAGATGTCTAGAATATTATCTCAATTATTAAAAAACTGATTATTTTTCAAAATTTTATCACCCTGTATCTCAAAAGTTGAGACTTTTAGGACATACGTTTATGGGAAGTATTTTTCTTAAAATGTATCAAAGAATCACCCCCTTAAATATTAGCATGTCTTTAAGGAACACCCTGTATAAATAAATGAAAATTTGCGATAGGTGCCTAAAAGTATTTGGATATAAGCAATATATGTATAAAAAATTAACGACCTCGACAATATATCTCCTTACTTAACAACCAATCAGTGGATTCCAAACTATGAAATTTAGCTAATAGGATCGGAATTACAGTGACTATTTCACGCACTTGCCAAATGAACAAATTAGAAGCTCTAGTCAAATTCGGATTATCGATAACACAAACTTGACTCTTGACTCTGATTGGCCTGTCAACTTCGGTGTTTTCAGATTTGTGTATGTGACAGTTAAACGTCAAATATAAATAATCACGCTGATTCAACCAAATTTCAGATTATTACCATCCACTTTGTTTGTGAAATAGTCTAATAAAATTCCACTCGTGATTGGATTCATCTCATAAGTATGTTTTTTATTACCTGAGTTGCTTGAAGCAACTCAAGTAACTCAAGCAACTCAGTTTCGTATGGAATAAATCAACCGACTTATCGCGAAAATTTAATTACTTGTGGTATTACTACTGAAAAGAGTATCCCTAATTTATTTCTTTAGTGTTCACGTTGTTAGTTTTTGATTTTGGTTTCTGTAAATTACTTCAAATTGAAAAGGTGACACGATATATTGTCGTCGATATATTGTCGTCCTGAATATAATTATATACCACTTATTAAAAACCCTTGATAATTTAATTATTATATAATGAAGTGAAGAATTGAGCATCAATCAATAAAAAATAGTGATTGTTAGAATCCATAATATCTCTTGGCGTGACTTTTTTAGTTGATGAACTATAATTTGTCAGAATTTTTGTCTCTTTCACAATAACCCCTATAGATACTTGATGATATTTTAACTCCTCTTACAGTCGGTCCAATTTTTTTGAAAACCTTCATTTTATATTGCATATGAGATGAGATGATTTTCAAAACTGTTGAGACTGATGATTTAACAATAAAATGGACCCTAGTACTGTTTCATATGATATTTCTTCCTTTATTAACACTGGGCTGAATTTTCTCATGTCTTATTGTAACCCAACGAAATTATTCAAATGATTCAAATCCCAATTTAACTCAAAGGCTACTGCTGCATAGTTGAATCGTCCTTAGCTTGCAGTCGAAACGCTAGTTTTTGTGATGAAGCCCGTACATTTTGTTTTTTTTTTTTTGGTGCAGTGGTCTATAATTATTTTGAAACATCGAAACGGCCTTCATCATCATAGCCTACCGACACGATTTCGAGTGTGTTATTTGGAGATGTTTCATTTGATATCTATGTGGTAAATTGATTGTTGATTATAGATTCGGAGACTATTACTAGAAAAATGACATACCTGGGTGGACCCATGGTATCGTTTCGAAGAATTTCGTATTTCTCGAAACCGGTCATTAATTTCACAAAATAGTTATGATTTCTAGGGTGTATTCAACAGGTATATTCACCTTTTCAATTTATCTTTCAAATCATCCACCAAAAATTGAAAAATATCGTAATTATTACGTAACACATCACTATAGGAGGTTAGTAATTTTTAGTCAACAAGAAACAAATACAGAACCATTCTTGACCTGAGAATTTCCAAATGAAAACCTTTATAAAAACGAAAGTATCACAAATGTTTAGTGGATCCGAAAAGATGGAATACTGACCGTTTTGATTTATTCTTCCCAGACTTTATTATAGATACGGTCCTGGATTTGTACTGGAACTCTCAAGTAAAATTCCTGGCTGACTGGAAACATGCTTGTACCGTTTTTGTTCTCCACACCCAAGAATCCGATATATGAACAATGAAATTAAACGCTGAATAATTGATTGAATGGTCTGAATAAAAATTTCCAGAAGGCATTTGGTCGATTGAATTCAAATTCATTCGATAGACTAACACAACAAATAGAGAGAAAATCAATTCAACTGTTGTATAAGAATAATGTATTCAACCTTTCAGGTAGAACATGAAGCCGTATACAGTGTCCTTCATAAAGTCCGCATCATATTGGAAAAAGTTTTATTAATGATTTATTTTGAAATTCGACTTGGGCGTTAAGTTGTGCTTTAAAAAATATGAAAAATGACCTACTCGGATGTGGTCACGTGACTTTCGCGACCTGTCAAAAGTAATATTTTTTCAAAGTAATCGCTGAAAATAGGCTTATTTATTCGAATTTCAAAAAAAAATAGGGGGAAAAGTTGTGTCTTTCTCGATTTTACACCTACATTTTGAACGTTCTATTGCAACTTTAATTTTTTGACATTTTTTTGATAATTACAAAATTTCTGGAACATTAAAAAATTCGTAACTTCGACAAATCTGTTTTATACCAGTAGCTCTAATATGCGACTAACTTTCAATCACGAATCATCCAAAAAAATATGTTTTTCTCAAGAAAATGAGAATTACTGATGCAAAGTTGACGTATCTTCAAGCATGTAGGATAAGAATTCATTTAAGTGGATTTTTTCAGTATTAAAATGATACCAACGTCATTATTCAAAACATCATAGAACTTCTTTACTTTTATCTAACCAAAGTTTACGACTTTTTACGGTACAAATCTCAAATTTGAAAAAATATTACTTTTGACAGGTAGCGAAAGTCACGTGACCACATCCGAGTAGGTCATTTTTCATATTTTTTAAAACACAACTCAACGCCCAAGTCGAATTTCAAAAAAAATCATTAATAAAAGTTTTTCCCATATGATGCGGACTTTATGAAGGACACTGTACATATTTCATTCGGTTCTGTCGAATTACCGTTTCAATAGCGTACGATTTTGATAGAATACCATCTGATGAAATACCAACTATGATGGTTCTTTTTCATAACGTTTCTAACAAATATCATTTTGGTACGAAACGTTTTTGATGGAATATTTTAATTTCATTCTAATTCAAACAAAACAATCTTGCTGGAATATTCCTGAGAAAGAAGACTTCAACATATTCTTTTGGATACTTCCTTATGATCTCGCAGGCTTGAAGCAATTTTAGATTTCAAGAAAAGCCCTCTAGAAGTTTTCTATGAAAAGACCGCTTCGGCCAAGCATGAAAATAAGAAATTGAGTGTTATCAATAATAGTTTTCCCGGAGATACAAAACCATCTCAACGGAAGAAAGAATTTCCTTTCCTCATGTGTTTTTCACAGAGAATCCCGACTACTCTATTTTTATTGAAACCCATTTCCAATCTGTCTTCGAGCACTAGTGGAAACACCAAAATAAAATGGAATTTCTCTGTGGAGTAGAGGTTTCTACCACTAACATTATACGTGTAACGAGTCGATCTGGTCCATAACGATAATGAAAACCAGAAACGTTCGCTTTCACATCGAATAATCCTCGAAATAATCCGGGAGAATGAAAAGGGACATCGAGAGGTATCTTCATCAGGTTGTGGAGGAAATGGAAAAATATATATATATAATGATTTCAAAAACTTCAAGAGAACTTTACTTTTTATTGAATTTCGAAAAGAAAAAAAGTGGACCGTATACACACATAAAAAGAATTACTTGATTTGATTTGATATGCTTTGATTCAAGAGTATGGCTTGTTTATATATACTGGAATAAATGTCTGCTCAATTCAAGACTATTATGTTTCCAACTAAATACACTCATTCCAATATTATAGATTTCTTGAATCGTAAATGAATGGAGTTCTTCGTGAGAATAATACAATATTTCAGATTGAGAACACAATATATTCAAATCAAGACAATCATAATCTCTCAATGACTCGCATTTTTTTTGAACAAAAAGAAACAGATTTTCAGTTTTAGCTATAGATTGTTTTGTATCAAGAATTTTATCATATTAGAGGAATTATAACGATTTCTTGAAATGAGAATCATCCTCAACTTCCGTTCTCTTATTGGGGCTCTCATCAATCACATCATCACTTGCAAACCTTCTTCTTGACAACCTTTCCCCCTATTCGTAGATATTATTTCTGAACTTTTCCACCAGTTTACCTCGCAATAAAGTTGTATTCCTCTGGTTTCAAACTACTGAAAAATATAAAATATATCATTCACAACTCCATGTAGGTACAATGTGAGAGATAATCTGACTCAGCACAATGTATGGTTATTATATTTCTTCAAATCTGGGTTCACATTCTTACTACTGAATTCATTTTCCTTGGATCGAAATTTGGTAAAAAAATTTAAAAATATGTTAGGTATAATATGCAATATCAAAATACCTAAGATGTCTACAAGTTCAAGAAGCTCTTTTCCACTGTTTAATCAGTGTTTGGACAAATTTAAACGTTCATCCGCACATAGGTACCTAACCCCAATTTTCACTCACTATGCCGATCCTGGTTATTCAAGTTTTTCACGAATTATCAGTTTTCGAGATGATATTGCTACGTTAATTGATTGAATACACAATAATACCTATACCCAAGAATGAACGTTGATAAGATATAGGCATGTAACTTACCCCTAAAAGTGGTAATTATATCCTTAGATATCTCCTAAGACCTTAGTTTTTCTTTCATGGTAAGCCAATATTTCTATGCCAATAAAATAGGTTGAATTGGTTGAACAATGATGGATGCACGACAAGAGCACCGAAACAACACACTCACACCGTTTGGCAACATTCTCGGCTCGAAGGGATCGCAATTATATTCAAGAAAATGTTATGGTCAATCCAAAGAAACTTTCTCAGAGATTCACTGATTCAGAGATTAAATGTTGAATGTTATTTTGAAAGAAGACATTCCGTGATATATTTTTCAAGAACTTAATTATTTTTTCTGGATACTTTGAATTTCTTGAATTGAGAACATTTTGTTATACCAAATGAATATTCCAGTGAAATAATTTTCTACAATTGACATATTCAATAAATTCATTTCAAATAAATTATTTCAGAAGAAGAATGCGCTTTTTCAAAACAAGAATTGGACGTTGAACAAATATATCGTTTTCATTGAAGAATTTGTTTTTATGTGTGTATATATTTTTTCAATCGAACTGTCGATACGCATTTTTTATTATTCGGAGATTGCTACAATCAAACTGTCAAATGAAAGTCAGAAGAGTTAGGCCCAGTTTACTTCTGAACGATTTGGATTTGGTGATATTAGCAGTGAAAAATTCAATGTTTTAATTGGTAAATTTCAATTCAGAGTGTAATTTGATTTAAATTGACCAATAAAAACAATAACAACATTGAATTTTTCACTGCTGGTATCGCAAAAATCAAAATCGCTCAACAGTGAACTAGGCTTTGCAACAAAGTAGGTACTATGGTCACGTGGTACAACACACATATATATGGACAAAAATAAAAACGACCAATCAATGGCTTATTACTTTCAACCCCTCAATCGAAATGTCAAATGAAAGTTATAAGAGTTAGGACCTGCTTACTACATACTAAATACTAAATACAAAAACTCCCCTGCTTACAATGCTTTGTCTCTCTACAACAAATTGCCGACTGAGATAAAAAATTCTCAAAGTGACAACATTTTTTGTAATAGAGTTAAATGTTTACTGATTGACAAGTGCTACTATACTTTGCAAGAGTATATGAATGATACTTTCTGATTATTTATTGAATTTTACGTACTTCTTTTATAATTCTGTATGTAGAGCTGTGATGTTGAATTTTTATTATTTCTACTGTGACTGGTGTTTTCATCTGTACATTTTATCTATACTTTTTTTTTAACTTTACTTATATATTTAAATAACTATTTCCTGACCTACCATATGTACCTATTGTACCAAAGTGGTTAATAAATTATTATTATTACTTCTGAGCGATCTTGGATTTGGTGATACTAACAGTGAAAAACTCAATATTTTTATTGCTAAATTTTAATTCAGTGTAATTTGATTCAAATTGACCAATAAAAACAAAAAAATCGCTCAACAGTAAACTGGGATTTACGCTTGTGCATCAGATTTCGAATATTTCAATGTCATCATTACCAATCGTAGATGTTTCTGTTATTTATCGATTTTACATCAATGTTTTTCAATAAAAGACTTTAAATGAATGCAAAATAGAAGAAATTGTATATGCCACACGTTTTATAAAACACGTTGTCGCACTTGTTCCAAATAGCGTCTTATAAAACATGAATCATATATACTATTTTATCATTGATCATTTTTGAAGTACGGACCTTAGAGTACTCAATAGAATCTGATAATGTGATACCATTTTATCGCTAATAACCCTAGTGGTTTATGCGATCTTTGATTAATAAAAAAAGAAACAAAAATAACTCAATAGGTTTTCAATACTTGAAAATATTATTATAGATCAATATTTTACTAATTTTATTCAATAACTATCAATAAAGTGCCATAGAAATTATATTGAATAAAAGTTGATTCTTCGATTTTTGTTTATACCAATTTATACTGTTTTCCAAGCCATCATTCTTCTTTTCTTTTAATTTCCGAAAAAGCATGAAGGATTGCGATGTTGTTTGCGGTGTTTTTTTATAAGACAGCCTGTACATACTGGGTGACTGACTAATGCATGAGCTTAAGATATCGATCACTATAGCAAAAACCTCACCTAGTGAGTGCTTCTTGCTTCGCATAATAAGGAGTGCGTGCCTGTCCCACTTTTTTTTTTTCATTCTCCCCATACTTGACACGCTTCTCGTCAAAATTGCCCTACCCCACATAATCCTCGTCATTCCTGGAAACCACATTCCTATCCAGAAGGGTTGATCGGCGATAATATTATGTCGACGCTGCGTTATATAATATATCCTAAAAGCTTCAACGGTGTTTGCTAAGGACGACAGGTGAATTGATTGGGATGATTTAAGTATAGGATAAACTGGGCTTTTTAATTTGAGAGCAGTGTCTTGACAGGCCGAAATCAGGTGGATGGGGTTCTTTTTCCGTTCCGATACAATCTGGTTAAGTGATGGGTGGAAACGCTCGTCTAAGTGATTAAAAGAGAAGAGGAAGAGAAATGAAAGAACCAACGTATATACATGCATTGGCATAGATTGTAATGTTGGTATGTTCATGAGGTTGAAAGAAAAAATAATCTAATTCAATTAAAAATATTGTTACGATATTTCTACTTGAGTTCGTGAATTTTAAACACTCAGTACAAAACTCAACAATTCATTTCACCAAACACTCGAAATACAACTCAATAAACACTTTGTTAAATCACAACGATATTCGCTTTACAAATATCAATGTTCACAATACTAGCTTTCTTTCTAAACTGAACTATTTCCAAACTTAAACTGACTGTACGCGCCACTGCGCTCTTTTTATATAGACAAAATTCTCATTGTAGCAAATTCTTCAAATACGGTTCATTTTCGAGAATCTGCGACGGTAATGAGTCATCCGCTATTGTCCTCTAATTAGGTACGTCGGCTACCGATGTTATCGCGAGGCCATAAATTATAACCTAGACGCGAGCCGCTGATATTATGACTTCCGGTGTTCTTGGAAGCACAGTTCGTAACAATATCGAACATGATTTGAAATTGAAAACTTGGTGGACCACGAGCAGAGAAAAATTAATTTTCTGGCAAATACCACGCAGAACAGAACATTGAATTATATCTGCTCGTAGTCCATGCAATGATTCAGACTGTGAATGCAGATCGCAAATGTTTCTCTCTTCCTAAGACGTGACGTAGTTCACATCGAGACAGGCACGCTTAACAACCTACAGACCGGTTTCGGGCTTATTGGCCCTCATCAGTACAGGGTAGTTAACCGAGTAGAGACTCTTAGCTCTTCACTCGAAGCAGTGTCTGTTCCAATGCAATCTACGATCGCCTATTTCACAGTGACAACGGCAGTGAGCCGAGTTCCAAGAGACACTTGGAATTAGCGACACCATGCGGCGGAAGAAAAAAAAACACTCAACCAAGCATTCAAATTCAAACTATGTTGGATATCTAAAAAATCCAGAGAATTCCAGAAAATAATTCTGAAAGTTTGTTGAAGTGATTCGCCCGATCATATCGAATTTGACAAATTTTTGATTGTCGCATGTATTGATGATTATCGAAACAAAAATTCCTTCGATTTTGAGAAACAAATCAAAGCAACATGATTTGTTTCGAAAAAGAGAAGGAATTTTCGATAATCATCAATAACACAAGTTGTATTTGTTCAGATTATTTCATGAATAAAATCAAAGCCATTTTGATGATTTCCTATTTATTGTTAATATAAATATTAAATGTACAGTTTATGTAATTAGTTTTTTTGATTATGCATTGTAGTTCGACACAAAAAGATTCGTTATACAACCAACAATACATTTATGCCATTGTATGATGTAGGAAAGATTACCTATGCACTAGGTACTACTGAGCTAAATTCATTATGATTGTTGTCACAATTTGTGTGGTTAGGTTACCTTGGATTAATTCTTGCTGAAATTATCCATAATTTGTGGAAAATGAAGTGGATACATATTAATAGTGTGTGTTTATCATGGTTCAGACGAAAATTTGGTGTAGTGGCATTCATTTATTTACCAGTGAATCGGAAAATACTATGACAGATTGCAACTAGTAAGTCGTTGTTTAATTAAACTACCCTACTGCCTACGAATCAGAAAGCGAAATACAGAAACGAAAACACAGCATGTAGGTATCCAATAGCCAATCAGGAGCCGAAATACAAAATCGAAAACATGGTGTTATTGCAATCATTTCAACCAATCAAAAACGTGTATTTTAGCATGAATGAAATAATCATGTGAACAATATGAGAAACTGAAATTCAGATGAAAATTTGAATAATTCTGTCTGGAAACCAACCATAATGTCAAACCGAGTTACTAATAAATAGCATTATATTCACTGATATTAGCATAACCAGTGTTGAAAGTGGAATATACTGCGAAAAATGAGAATTGTCTGAACGCAGCGAAGAAAAAAGAACGAGTGAGGTGAAACACACGAACGTACAATCAAATATGGGTCGAATGAAACAAGTAGCTATGAAGTACACTATTGAAAAATATCCGCTAGCTAGACAATCAAGCCGAAAATGTCATCATTATACCTTTTCAACCGATATGCGAGCTTTTATTATGATTGGGTAATGAAAAAAGCACGGCCGATTCGCCGTAATAACAAAGCTTCTCTTTCAATTGGGTCACCATTCACCAACAAACAAGGAAGAAGTCGCCGACATATAAACGACATCTCACTTGAAAATGCTCCAAGCATCGCTCGGCTTTTATTACTTTGTTATTTTTCAATTTTATTAACTCGAAAATTGGACCATAAAATCGAGTTTTAGCTGGAAGAAAGGACCGATCCATAAATTTTCTATGGACTCGAATCGCGATATTATTCGACTTGATATTCATTCAATAAGGGCTCCATTCGGAGAAATGAGATGCTGCGGCTGTCGCTAGTCATTCTGATCTGAAACTATTCTTTTGCTGATGTTTTGATGTGAACCGACTATTGGGTTTTCGTTATTTCTGTTATTCATCTTATATTTATTATCCATAATGGGGAATTCTTCTTTGGACGATAATGAAGTAATACTTATCGAATATCTTCAAAACGACGCATTTCAAACTCTTTCCGAAAAAAAATTTCAAATGTTTAAAAAAAAGAGACTTTAATTGGGGATTTGAAATTTAAAGCACTTTGTTCCTATTTCACCATTTGGCAACATCGACTGCATATTTCATAAATAATAAAGGACAACAAATCCATTACGTTGATTAGGTGAATAAAGATAGTAATATTTTGATCAGGTTAGAACACAGAACTTATACTACCAATAAGTTCTGTGGGTTAGGTGCCATTCTGCTTATTTCTGTTCCATGCTTCTCAAAAGATATGCTACTCAGTTTTGGAGGTTATGTTTATGTTTGACTTGTGGATGAACTGGTGTTTTTGTTGGACTGAAATTCATGTTTTGACTGATTATTTTTTTTATATTAGCAGTTTGATTCCTGAATTGTGCATTGACATCAAGTGTACATAATGAAAGTGTTGCCAAATGTGAGTTGTTGTTCTTCTAGCCTACTAGGCGCTGTTGCCAATTTTTGAAGTAGAAACAAAGCGATTTAAAATTTAAAACCCCATATTTGAAAAATTAATTTAGATAGTTTCCGCAAAGAACTCGAAAAATTCATGAATGAAATTCATATTCCATAAGTTCATGCCTACTTGCATTTGCTTTAATTGTCCATGAAAACTTGCGAGCTCCATTTATGTTGCTTTATTATCTCAATCTTGCCTACTGTTTTGAACTGTTACCCCAATTCTACTGTTTCCAAAATTTGAGAATTAAAAACATTTCTGTCGAAGAAATCTTGTCCACATATATGTTTCAATCGATTTCATGAATAAAATTATTTGGTGAATATTATTCCGAATCCAGTGGCGTAGTGAGACTTATTTACCTATATAGTTAATTTTCCATTGAATGAAATATTTTTCAAATTTTATTCCCAGCTGATGCTGAACAAATTTCGATGAAATCAGTAAAGAACCGAGCCACCCTGAATCCAGTGCGGTGAGGTCAGAATTTTGACAAAAGGTCTTGAATTGAATTGATGATGGATTGATTGAACGGATGCTTCTCAAATTTTATTCCCCCATTATATCATATCATAACATCTCGAAACCTCGTAATTCTCGATTTTTGAAACATACCTAATAGTTGGCTCTCGGAAGTAAATTTGTTGAAAAAAATCATAATAATCGGTTAAAAAATATATGTTTTATAGGGGTGCTTCATTTTGAATCGTGCACTCTGTTTGTTTCTGAACGATGATGATATATTTCGATTACTGTAGCCATTTGGCATAAGGTATTTATTTCATCTGCAATAAAATTTATTTTATTCTTCTTCATATTATGTATATATACCTATTTCGAATTTTATCACGGACTTATCACCATTCTGACAGAAATAATTATTGTTAGTTTTATGAACCTGATCATTATTATATATTCTGTCTCCAACTCGATGCGTTTTCGCTCACTAAAACAATATTATGGCCCTCTTCGTGGTAGAAAAAATAATGAGATCTCGAGGAAAGTGGTCCATAATCTCGGTAATAGGCGACCATTTGTTTGCTTCTCTTATTATTTATGGTCGAGGCGAGATATGAATAGATGGGTCTGAGCAGAAAAAAAATAAACAAAGTTTTGTTCTCCGCAGACGAAATATCTTTTGTTGCCCTCAGTTGATGAAATACAGATATTCGTATTTGTTGTATACAGGGTGGCTACGATAACTGAACCGCGCGGGCTGTTACGATTTCTGAATATTTCTTGGGTTGCAAATGGAGTTGGATATTCAACTGTTTCAATGAACATTTCAATTGATTACATCTCTTTGGTGGCTTGACTAGATTCAAATAATCATCAATCAATCCGACACCGACACTGTCCTGAAAACTGACCTAGATTCCAAAATTGATGAGATTTTGCTGTTCAGGTTTATTCAAATCCATCGACACTCTATTTCTCTCCACAGTACATATAAATTACTCAACAAGCTTTCAATTATCTTGGTAAAAGGAACATTGACGAACCCAAACCAATTACTTACTCACTTTGGATTTTCAAAACAGGAATGTTATTCTGAAAAAAATACAGGATTCGGGAATATCGGGTTAGTATGTAAACGAGATCAATCGGAAAATGAACTATCAGATATTGTCGAGGTTGTTCTCGATCATGATCGTCCTAACCGAAATGAAACAACAATGAATATAATTCAAAAAGTGACATTGAGAATTTTTGAAACGTTATGTTTTCAAAAAGTTGAAAACACCAGTCATGACTAGTGAGAATGACTCACCAGTTGAATATGTAGGTCGTTTCGGTCGTGTACAAATTATTACACAGGAAACATTCACATTTATTCCCCAGTCGCCTGAAAAGTATGCCTGAAATTAACCAAGCCGGCTCACATTTTCATCATCTAGCACGTAAACTTGTCAACGGATGCATAACATCGTGGATGGTTGTTTACGATAAAAAAAGGCGTCTCGATTAACAAACGCCGTTCCATGCGTCGTTGTTTTTTTTTTCTCGAGGAATAGGAAATAAATAAATTTAGGTGTTGGGGTGGCATAAGGTTTATTGTTTCTCGTATTATGTTATGTATGTTTGGGTTTGAGAGATTTTATTACTGGCAGTAAATGAGGAATGAGGTATGCGAACAAGCACGTCGGTTTCATGATTTAGAAGCTCTATGTGGAGTGAGATGAATGAAACGTACCGGGTGGCCACAAAAATCCGTGCCTTGCCAAGGACATCCTGTACGCCAAATCTGAAATCGCCCCGTTTCCCAATTCAGATAGCAACAACATAGATCTTGATGTGAAGGTGGTCTGAGGGAAACTATATTACTTTTTTGCATTTAAGTATCTTTTTATTGAAAGAACTATCATTGTATCGTGATGAGATGATGAAAGAAAAAAAAGTAGGTGTATTATTGTGCAGAGTCGTAAAATTCCGGGTGTATAATATGCATGGCAAACGAGCGTGAAAAAGGATGTCAAATTTGTCTGTGGAACGTCTCCGTGTACCTGAGAGATTTTATCATGATGACGGTCCCATGTCTGGTCCCATGTCGGTGAATATACGCACGTTTTCTCACGAAGTTTTACTCTTATATACGCGTGACCTCCATTTGTCAAGTCACATAAGTTGTGACAGAAGTTCGTGTTATTGCTCCCCAGAGGAAACGAAACTACCAAAATTTCGAAACATCATGTTCCTTATAAAAATTTCTATGTACTTATACCTATCGCTTCGCAGTCTCTAGATCGGAGCATAAGCGTCGAGAGACATTTCATTTTTGTTGCGAATCATGAGAAATATATTAGCTGATGATGTTTTCTCATATACGAAACGTCCGACTTGAGGAAATAACGTCAGAAATGGCTGTACAAACCAAAAATCCGAATAATCAATTCTCTTCAAACTGAAAACGAATATCAATTTTCTCTACGGGCTATGTTGATATTGTGTTTTCCTTCGTCTAACATTATTTTTATCTATATAGGGTGATCGAATTATACGATATCGACTTATGTTAACTTCTTCAAATGAAACAGAATCAGAATTGATACACAATGGTTTTCAGATATCCTATACTATTCAATATAGATCTCGACTTTTCAGCACTAAATAATTGTGAATTTGATGAAAAAATTGTTATTTCATGTTTCAATAATATAAATTGTTATTTTCATTGGACTAAACTTTGAATTTATGTGGGGAATAATTTCTCCAATAAATCATTCTCGTTTAATGTAGATATAGATGTTACTTTACGAAACAATACAAAATAAAAAAATCAGAATATGCTTAACGAGGACAAGTCTTATCACCTAGTATTCGAAATTTTTTCTGTAGTTATGTTACAAAAACTTCTCGCCTCAAAATCAACGAACCCTCCTATATACTCGTCTGTGAAGTATATCCCAATGAAAAAGGGACATCCTGTGAACGAACTTGGAGCAATGAACTATGAAATTATGCATGCAGAATTTTTAAACCTGGGACTGTGAATGTTAAAGGCTAGAATATACCAAAAGGAATTATGATGGTTTTATCGGTATTTTCCGTATACCTACTCAACAATAAGAATGAGAATAGAAAATAACGATCATCCTGTACGAACAGACCTCTGAATAAACATCGTAATATCTTGCTGGAACACCATCAGAGCCTGGGTGCGGTTATAGACGTTAGAGTATTTTTTGAACGTCAAATTGAATGCATTAGAATTGTAACACTCTGTAGGATACCAAGCGCGAACAATGCCGCCGATGACTTTTTATTTTGGCCATGTTTTCTTCATTTCCCCCGTACCAGACACCTTAAACGGCATATAAAACCATCATGCTTGAGATTTATGTCGGATTTAGCCCCAACACATTCAGTAGGTGTTTGTCCTTATGGCGTCGTATATCACAAGTGCGTGATGAATTTCAATTGAAACGAGATAACGTTATTTATAATGTGGATGGAACGAGATGATGAGGAAACGTGCGCAGCGGGTGTATGCATGTTTCGGGGAAGATAGGTGTTTCCTACATGGGGTGGAAAGTGCTTCTTTATTGCTAGGAATAATGAGGTTGTCCTGTACAGTTGAATTTATATACTTTGAACATTTTTCAAGATGATTTGTTAAGCTACCAAAACCAAATGTATCCCCAACTAGAGGATGTCAGTATAGTCATTTTTCTCCTCTATTTGCTGATGATCTGTATATAGAATCGCTCGTGGTGAAATAATAGTCCAAAATACTTACTAGTAGTAGTTTTCTATCAATAAATGCAAGGTTGCAATTGATACCTCTGATGGACTCAGTTTGTTTTTCTTTCAAATTTTTTGGAGGAAATATGAATTTACATCACCAAAATCGATCATGGTACCTATGGAGAAAGTTAAATTCAAATTATAATATATCATTAACCAAATGATATGAAAAATATATTGAATATCAATATTTTCAAACGTCATACGAAAAATCTACTACTTACTACAGTCCTATCGTTTGTAGTTTCCCAGATTTCGAAAAAGGAGATAAATGTCAAATTCCTAAAATGGTATGTTACTGACATTTTGGAAAATTGAATTTGGTGAAAGCAATAAGTTTTCAGGGTATAGACTGATTAATTTGACCTTCTACACAGATTTTCTTTTTCCTACGACCCTGCGTATGAAAACGTCATATAGCAAACTGTTTTGTTATTTGAAAAGTAGATCATATCACCATGGCGTTGTTATTTAAAAGAAAAAAGCACACGTGTTGAAATGAAAAATATCACACGCTCGCCTGAATTGATAGAAATAATTAGATATTTTAGTTGGTACTCACTGTCAATATAAAAGCGTTCTCAAATCAAATTCTTATTTATTGAAAGGTTCTCGAGAAGAGGCTTTGGAGGTTGGATTTTTCGGTGGTGTTGAGAGAAATCGATAAGATATCCAGGAGATTCCAAGCAATCGCAATAAAAATTCAGAAAATTGGATCATAATATAGTGTGAGGAAAGGTACTCGTCACATATAATTGTATATTTTAGGCCAAAGGAGTTCCAAAAGCCTCACATTGTTGAGGAGGTGAAACAAAATGGGGGAGGACACCGGGGGGCTAATGGACCCGGGAGGAACAAATCCTAACTTAAAAATGTCAAATTTCGGTGAAAAGCCTCCAGGATCAATTTCCTACACCCAAAGGCCTAGAATTACAGCAGAATACACATCAAGAAACATAGGTCCTTATAAGGTTATGGTTCAAAGTAGCAACGATAAAAACGTGGGTAACATGCACCCTGTGGAATTCGGTAAGCTGTTGCATGAGAATCGTTTTCAAGGGATTAAACAAATTGAAAAAAAAGGAAAAAATAGAGTTGGGGTTACATTTACTACACTCACCCACGCCAATGAATTTAACAAAAATGAAAAAATTAAGGAATTAGGATTTGAGACTTTTATTCCTCTATCTTTGACGACAGTCAGGGGGGTGGTAAGAGGTCTAGGTACAAAAATCTCGGAAGAGGAAGTTCTTAGAATAGCAAACATTGAAAAAACTGGTTTCATCAAAATATTGGAAGTCAGGAGGCTTTCTGGTAGAATATTAGATAGATCTACTAATGAATCCACATATGGTCCAACAGGAACCTTCATTTTCACCTTTGAAGGCAAGTCTTTCCCAAAATTCGTTTCTGTGTACAACAACAAGCTAGAAGTCAAAACCTACATTAAACCAGTCCTTTTATGTTCTAATTGTCATAGGTTCAACCATTCAAAAAATCTGTGTAGAGGAAGAGAGAGATGTGAAAAATGCGGAAAAAATGATCATATCAAGGACAGATGCACCATTCAAAATGATATCTGTCTATACTGTAAGGGCAACCACTTGATTTCAGATAGAAAAGAAACGAAAAACTCATGTCCAGAATACATCAGACAGACTAAAATTAATGAATTAATGAGCTTTGACAACTTATCATACTATGAAGCTGCTAAATTGATTCCCAATCATTCAGAGAGTAACAATTCCTTCTTAAGGGATAACAACAACTTCCCTCCCCTAAAAAATATTGGAGATCAGCAAGATCAAATAATAAACCCAAGCGGAAGAAGAACCCAAATCCCAAAAGACAACAACAGCCCCAAAAGCCAATATAAAACAGCCCTCATCTCAAAAAAAAGAAAAATAGACATTTTTCAAGCAGGTCACAATATCAATAAGGAAGCAACGGAAGCTTGCCTATTCCCCCAACCTACTCGTTCCCCAATTTCACCTCTCCTGTCAATTCAACAATCTCCTATCCAACAGGCCAACAAGGTGCAGGAGATGGTACTGGACACTCCAGAGCCTAATATGGAAGACTACTTGAAGAACGAAAATATTTCTAACGAAGTCCTATTTAGGCTATCTCATGCAATAACTGAAATTCTAATTAAAAGAGGCCTCTTCACAGAAGATGGCAGCGCTACCTACTCTCCAGGTGAACAATCAAAAACGTTGAAGTCCCCTGGCGGGGAGCGGGGGGAAAGCTGGGAGGGATCCGACATGGAGTCCTTCTAGGGTCCCTTTAGTACTACAGCAAGAGAAAATATTGAATAAAAAAAAAAAAAAAAATAATAATAATAAAAAAAAAAAAAAAAAAAAAAATAATAAAAAAAAAGATAAATAAATAACAATTACGACATACAACGCATAAAAAAAAAAAAAAAAAAATATATATAATAATAATAAAAAAAAAAAAAATTATGTCATTCAACTCAAAAAAAAAAAAAAAAAAAAAAAAAAAAAAAAAAAAAAAAAAAAAAAAAAAAAAAAAAAAAAAAAAAAAAAACAAAATAACAGACCTCAACAGAAAAAACAAAAACCGGTTAATGTAAGAATATGACAGGTAATCTAAAAATTCTTCAGTGGAATATCAGAAGCGTCAATGCTAATGGACCAAACTTGAACCTATTAATCCAAGAGGAGGACCCAGATGTCATTATCCTTCAAGAAACCTTCTTGAAGTCTCACGCAAGATTTTACATTAAAAATTATATCACCTACAGAAACGACGTAGATGAAGGTAGGCATGGGATTGCCACATTAGTCAAAAAGTCAATTAAATCTAAAGAATATTGTTTGAATATTTCACATGAACCTAATAGAGTCCAAATTTTAGGAGTTCGCATTATGGATCTGGTGATAATCAATTTATACAATCCACCCAATAATAGACTGAACTGTAGATTCATGAAAGAGATACTGAATAGCTCCGTAGATTGCAAAACCCTAATAGGAGGGGATTTCAATTCTAAGAACAGGTTGTGGGGTTCGACCAATAATGACCACAATGGAGAACTAATACTCAACGCAATGAATGATTCTTACATGATGTGCATAAACGATGGGTCACCAACCCGCCTGGGACTCCCAGGGCAAAATATTAGCATTCCAGATTTAACATTCTGTTCCACAGATATTGCTTTGGACTGCTCTTGGTCTACTCTCAAGGACAGTGGCAACAGTGATCATTTTCCCATACTAATCACGGTAAACAACCAACGGATAGATTTTCATAAGCTCAACTTAGAGAATAGACGAGCGTATAATTTTAAAAAAACAAACTGGGAACAA
The DNA here is from genome assembly GCA_029955515.1 of Chrysomela aeneicollis. NCBI lineage: Eukaryota > Metazoa > Arthropoda > Insecta > Coleoptera > Chrysomelidae > Chrysomela > Chrysomela aeneicollis. Next base: position 26,322,231 of record JARUHQ010000005.1, read on the forward strand.
TACAAAATAACCTCTGACACATTATTAGCTTTGGAGGAGCAAGTGGACTATAACACAATCATAAAAGTCATAGAACAGGCATCAGAGGAGGTCATCCCCAAATATAAACCAAAAAATCCCCAAAAACCAACTCAAAACAAATCTCCAACAGTATGGTGGGATGAGGACTGTTCAGTGGCCATCTTAGACAGAAGAAGAGCTATTACGACATACAAAAATGAGGTAACAATTAGTAACTACCTAAAAATGAAGAAAACTGTAGCCGAAACAAAGAAAATACTAAGGTTAAAAAAAAAAGACAGCTTTTTAAAATTTTGCGAATCGCTGAGCAGAGATTCAAATATTACAGAAGTATGGAACAAGATTAAGATTTTTAAATACAACAAAACAACGGAAACAACCTCTCTCTCCTTCGTGAAAGATAATTTGGACAACTTCCTAGCTCAAATCACATCCCCAAGAGTTCCCCTTCAAATTGAAGTTCCGGAATTGAAACAACACAAGTGCCCTCAATTCTCATATACAGAACTAAATTTAGTAATCCAATCAAAAATAAATAATAACTCTGCCCCCGGTCCTGACAAAATCACTTATAATCAAATTACACATTTGTCAGAAGATTTTCATCAGACAATTCTAAAAACATTCAATGATATTCTACTAGGCCAAACGTTAGTTCCATCTGAATGGAAAAAGCAAATAATCTGCCCAATCCCCAAACAGGGCAAAGATAGAAATAACACTTCAAATTACAGATTCATTGCATTATCCTCTTGTTTTTGTAAAATATTTGAGACTCTTATAAAAAACAGAATAGAATATAAATTAGAAAACGCAAATTGGTTCCATCCTCTCCAATCTGGCTTCCGAAAAGGAAGAGGAATTAATGAAAACCTAGTCTGGCTTACAACGAAAATATTCTACTCATTCACAAAAAATGAAACGGTCATGGCTACATTCCTTGACATATCGGCAGCATATGATAATGTGGTGATACCTTTGCTACTAAGTAAGCTAGCCAAGCTCAAGATTGAATCGAACTTAATTGAATCAATTAAACAATTGTACACTTCAAGACAGGTTATAATCAAAGACAGCAAATCTGGCAGTACCTCAGAGGAGGGTCTTGTGGTGACAGGCGTCCCACAAGGCTCATCACTTAGTCCATTACTCTTTAATATATATGTAAACTCCATCAAAAATGTAGTACATGAAGATGTAGAGATATTGATATATGCGGATGATGTAGCTTTGGTATGTTCAGGAAGGGACATTTCAGAAATGGGGAAAAAACTAAATTATTCTTTGGACAATCTATCAGAATGGACAAAAATTCATGGGCTCTCAATTTCATCGGAAAAATCGGCCACGGTTATTTTTCAGAAGAGAAAAGGTTACAAGAACACTCCGGTTATTAAATATAACAACGAAATAATACCGATAAAAAATTCCTACAAATACTTAGGGGTAACTTTTGACCACAATATGAAACTCTCTTCACACATAAATAACATATGCGCTAAAGCCCAAAAAGGAATTGATATCATGAAAACTCTCACCAGGGTGTGGTGGGGAGCTGATCCCAAAATCCTCAGCATGATATACAAAGGTCTAGTTAGGTCCCAGCTTGATTTCGGTATGTACCTAATATTCAATAGTTCTAAACAAAATTTACAGAAACTTGATAAAATTCAATATCAAGGCCTCAGGCTCATTCTAGGCGCAATGAAAAGCACCCCTATTCCCTCTTTACTGGCTGAAAATGCGGAGTGGCCACTACGTCATCGACGCACCTGGTTGGCCTGCAAATTTATTCTCAAAAACCTTGCTATTGATGATAATCCCATAGTGTCCCTGCTCATAAATCTATACTCAGTCCTCTGTGACAAACAAGATTCCTTGGAAGATATACCAATAATAGAAGGTCTGGACAGGACTCTTCCCTACATAGAGGTGATCCATAAGCAAGAAAATCTACCTTGCTTTACATTTGATTACAGCACCCAAATCAGGGAAATAAAATGGTTCAAACTGGGCGTGAGAAAAGAAAATGAAGACAATAGCATTGACTTTAGAAGAATAATTGGAGAATCATGGGCAGACAAAACTCTCATCTACACAGATGGATCAGCAGGCAATTCCAGAGTGGGATTTGGAGTTCACATACCATCTCTTAAAAAGAACATTTCAGCAAGGATAGAGGATGACACCCCAATAAGCACAGCAGAAATGTTAGGATTAGCGTCAGCAGCATCCAAAATAAAGGACCTTCGAATTCCTAACTCGTTAATTTTAACGGATTCAATGAGTGCCCTACAAAAACTCGCAAGGGGGGGAGTAAACTCCTCTGCAGATTATCACTCCCTCATGACAAGGAAATTAATAGAAGACGGAGCTCAACAAGGCTTTCAAACCAAATTCAGCTGGATTCCCAGCCACACAAATATTATGGGAAATAATAGAGCGGATCTTCTGGCTAAGAAAGGTGCCAGTAAGATAAGTGTGGATATCAAGAAACTAGATTATAGAGACATTTTACCTAGAGTCAGAAAAAAAATTATGGCCAATTGGGATGAAGAATGGTCCGAAACATGTGTAATGAAAGGAAAAAAATTATATAATCTATTAAGGAAATTTCCCAAAAAACCATGGTTCTACAGAGAGACAGTCAACAGAAACGCCTCCTCAACTATGTGCAGGCTCAGATCTGGCCATTGCCTCACTCCTGATCACCTACATAGGCTTGGAATTAAAGACTCCCCCTTATGCCATTGTGGCGCTTATGGAAACTTGCAACACATTCTGCTTGAATGTCCTGCATACAGAAATAATTCCAATATTCTGTATAGGAAATTCTTAGAAATCAAAAACATACAAACAGCGTTATCTCTAGACGACCTGCTTAGGAATCCTAATGCCTACACAGCACTAATCATTTCTTCATATCTCAAATCGATTAATATGAAATTATAGATCCAAAAATACAACAGGGAGGAGGTGATGGTACCACGACCAGACGCATCCAGGTGCAATCTCCTTCCTAAATAAAAGAAGAAATCCCGAGGTACCTGGGTAAATAACCTAGTAGGTTGAGCCCACAACAAAGAAGGAAGGAAGGAAGGTTATTTATTGAAATTTCTGTCTTGTTTCGAATTATACCGAGAATTCTATCTATTATTATCAATATGTCAATGATACATAACCTCTGAATTTACTTTGATAAAAATTAGGGACAGTGACTGGAACTATTTCTATTCATGTGTCTGATGATGTTGATGACAGCGGGTGAGATCATTCAAAAGAGTACGGCTACAGTTTTATGCGCGGCTTGCATCAGTTGCAGTTGCATCATATCACAGTATCACAGATGTTTGCACTATTTACATTTGACAAGGAGTCAAGGACGCACTAACTCGTACGCGCTTGCGCACTACGTACTTCTGTGGTTCTGTATTCCTGGTTGCGTGATTACTGTTTATATAATTCGATTTAATGACTCTAATATTCACTTTTTAGCCGAGAAGAAGACATGAAATAGCAAGATTTCATGGAAATTAACAAATTATATACTTCAAAGTCGATTTTTAAAACGATAATTCATCAAATCTCTGCTGTGATAGCAATATCTTCTCTGTAACCATATTGCTATTTAAAAACAGAATATACCCGAATATCACAGATGTTCGCACTATTTACATTTGACAAGGAGTCAAGGACGCACTAACTCGTACGGGCTTACGCACTACGTACTTCTGTGGGTTTGTATTCCTGATTGCGTGATTACTGGCGCGGTTATGGTGTCAAATATCAATAAAATTGTTTATCCAATCAAAACTTATTCAATCAATCAGTAATTTACATAATAAGGAGAAGTATTCAAATATCATCTTGAATATGAAAATAAACAGTATTTGATATCGAATAAAACCACCTGAAATTATAGAGACCGCTCAAGTTACATTTTTGACAAGACCTCCCGCGAAATGAAAGTATTCGGAGTCGTAGGAAAAATAGTGTACAAAACTCGTTGGAAAGTGCATTTCATTCACTCGTTACGTTTCCGCACTCACCGAAACGCGGCTCGTGCTAAACCACTACTCGTGTGAAATATGTCACTTTCCACACTTGTGGTGTAAAATACTATATTAATGCTATTGATTTTCTCATGATTGATGATTACAATCCCAAAAAAGTCCAAGAAATAATTACTATATTCCCCCACAAAAAATGACTATCAAACGAAACCTTCTTATTTTCTCGTGAATTGCACAGCTTTCAAGTTTTTAAACATTCAAGTTGTTCGCCTAGATTACTGCATGTTATACTTGTTGTTCAGACGCCTTCTGCAAACTCTCCGAGAGCGTAGCAACCCATTATGTAACTCCTCCCTATTGTGTAAATCTGTAAACGCTTCCAAAGACCTATCAATTTCATCACAAAACCAATTTCCTTCACTCGTTAATTCAATATTAAATCATTCCATCAGAACACAACAAAGACCCAATTTGAATGTTCTAATATGCTATGGACGGATCAATTTTCTTCTAGATTAACTCGCTCTAATCCAAATCCAATATCGTATTTACCTCGGTATTTATCCATGCATCGAAGATGCTATCGAAATAAATGGCTTTCTGTATCGCCCGTATGTCTCTGTAATATATTCAAGTGACAACTTCGAAATGGCTGGTACGTTCAATAGGGCAGATCAACTAGTTCCATTATATTCAAATTTCCCAGAAATGCAAATAACATTTGGGACGTGATACAGAACGATTGGAACTCAACTATTTTAGACGTGTAAGACCCACGATAAGTGGGTATGAGTTTTGTTCGCTTTCCAAATATTTCACCATCATGAGAATTTTCAAATCATGTTGGCTGAAGCCTGGTTCATGCTTATACGAATTTCGCAAAATTCATGCGAATCGGAAAATTATAAATATTACATTGATATTCCTACTCTATAACAATATTGATTACCAAGTTCAAAAATTTCAAATTTATTGCGATATTTCTTTTCAGTGGCCTTTTCATTCGCAGAAATTTTCCGATAATCGTATAAGCATGAACCAGGCTTCACACATATGGAAATAAAATTTGAAAAAAATGAAATTTCTGAAGATAAATTGCGGTTCGTTTCTGTATGTCCGAGTGTATGTCTGACAACTGAAAAAGAATTATATCACGTGACCTAATATTTGGCGGAAATTCGAAACTGTTGTATATTAGTGCGCTAGAGTTGCATTCTAATTTTCCTAACTTTTCTTAATACAGAGTGTCAAAAAAGAAGTGAGAGATGTCGAAAAAAAAAACCTTGTTCCTATTGAATAAATGTCTAATGCCGAAAAGTAACCACTACACAATACATTGAAAGAGAAATAGTATTTCTTATCCAATAAACAATATCAATCACATAAACAAGACCAACACTTTCCTGTCAAGTACCACGCAGAACAGAACATTGAATTATATCTGCTCGTACTCCATGCAACGATTCACACTGTGAATGCAAATCGCAAATATTTCTCTTCTCTAAAACTTGACAAAGTTCACATGGATACAGGCACAACCTACAGACTGGTTTCGGGCTTATTAGAACTCATCAGTGCAGGGTAGTTAACCTGTCCCAATGCAATCTCCGCTAGCCTAGCGTGAGCCGCGTTGGACGAAGTATCGAAATTGATTGGATGAGACTCATTATCTATGAGTCTCATCCAATCAAAAATATCAAACACAGTTTGAATATGAGCAGATAGAATTCAATGTTCTGCATGGTATTTGCCAGGAAAGTAGTCCCCATCATTATTTTAAATTCAAACTGTGTTTGATATTTATATGCAACCGAAAAAGCTGAATATTCTCAGCTTTTTTCATCGCGAATTGAGAAACGCGAAGTGAAGGTTATGTTTCATTAGTGATTTCATCTATTGAATGGAAAATATACCCGTTCTTCAAATATTAGGATGGATTATTCTTCTCCAGTAAAAAAGAAGACTTTTCTTCTTTGAATTTTAATACTTTGTCCAATTCATGGCTCTTTCATTTTACACAAAACACACCCCAAACACTTTAAACAATTTTTTCGGCAACCGTCCGGAAAGTACGTACTTTTTAGACGATTTTTTTTTAGAAAGTGGCATTTTTCCGGCCTAGTCCGGGAAGTACGTACTTCCCGGACTAGGCCGGGAAGAATCACATCGTTGTTGTCATTGTAAATATGAAAATCTTGGTAGTATGGTTTTGATAAATGCAGTTGATCATTACCATAGCAGCAAAATAACGACTGACAGCTATCTGACATAAAATTAGCTAACATTCAAAAATTATCAGATGAAAACAATCAATGTGAAACGGAAACTTTACCTTCTTGTTCTGACTTCAACAAAAGGCACTTAAATATACCAAGCATTTCAAACAAATTGAATCCATTCAATATTAACAATTTTTCTAATTTTAATATAAATATTAATATAAATAAGAATTGAAATGTTCGAAATTTTGTTCTAATAAAGGAATGCGTTCCTTTGATTTGTTATTCTACACGGTTGCCGAAAAAATTATGTACGCAACACGCCCGAAAACAGTCTTTTTGGACTCGCAGACTTCCAGGACTCGCTACGCTCGTCCTAGAATTTTGTCCACTCATCCAAAAAAACAGTATTTTCCGGACTTGTTACGTAAATTACTATTGTTTCCTTATCTCGCAGGTAAATGTGGCAACGACCCCACCCTTCCCCCCACCACCACCACCAGCAGCAGCAACAATGCCTCGACAGCGGAGGAGGGGGCGGCACGCCCACCACAGACCACGCCCACCACCACTGTGCGCATCATCACATTGGCGCTTCTACAGCCGGACGCCGCCTCTCAGTGAACGCGCGTCGCTGCACCGCCCCGCCCACCTCGCACGCCCACGCCCAGCCGCAGCTGCACTTCCCGCCGCCACCCACCTCCAAGATGGCCGATGAGGCGGTGGCGGGGCCGTCCAGTCGGCCAGACCCGCCCTGGCCGCCGGCCGACTATTCCTACGCCTACTATGAGCCCGGCCCGCCCATCAGGCACACTGACGTGCCCAGCAAGTATCCGGGGGCGTATCGGGAGGGGTCGTACAGGGCGAGGCACACTTATCTCACGAGGTGAGTAATGTGGTTTTTGAATGAGCATAGATGAATTTGTATTGTGGATTTTTTGAAAAGCATAAAATTGCTTTTGTTTTTTTTTTTTCATTATACAATGAGGACCAATTGTAACCTCGATTGTAACGGATTAATTAGTTTTCCACGTTTAAAAAATGGGGAGGTAACTATCACCACAGATTAGAAAACCTTACAGATGAGACACTCCGCCCATTTTGTTTGATGTTCCGACATCCGTTTTCATTGGCCTCGGACCTTTAAATTCGGCGCATTGCAGTTGCCGGATTGTCGTTGTCACCGCTGGAACTACTGATGTGCAATGTTGCCATTTTAATGCATAATATACAACAATATAAAAGGTTACCTACTTCTGAGTGATTTATTATGAATATGTTGTCATCAGAGATTAGTTTCTATCAGGAATAAGATGGATTCCTCGATGTATTCTGAATGAAGTTTCATATGAACTTCGAATATTTCGAATTTTAGCCCATTCATTGTCACCAGGAAAAATGAAATTCAATTATCTGACGATGTAATCTATAAACAAATACACAAAATATTACACAAATTTTATGGTACATATAGTATTCTGAATTTGAAAAGCAAATTAGGAATATATTTGAGAAAAAAATTAATACAAAGCGAATTTATATATTGTTTGGTGAGGTAGGTATAAGTTTGATGAAAAATACCTCGAACTTTGAGTAAGAATACAAAAAGTGTTACTTTCATCTTGAAACTTGAAATGTGATATAGCATAAAATGTTAATATTCTCATGGAAATGGAAAATTTTGATTAAAGTCAATTATAGGTATCTCAATATAGGTTTCGAAAACAATGTAATGATATATTCTCCAATTTATTTGAAAATTATTTGCAATCATTATACACACAGTAATGTTTGCCACTGGGAGGTGCACCTTCTCTCTTTGATTCACTCATTTTTAATTCAACACTTGTTTCTTGTATAAACCACAAATCTACAGTCAGGAACAGATCACTTTTCAAAACACACATACTACACAAAGTCTCTGATCTAAAACTAACATGCTTTCAATTTTCATTGTTACTTTCATTTGAAAGAGTAAGGTACCAGAAATGAGTACCTACCTTGGGATTACTATAGCAAACAGGTCAATAATCTTAAATTATAATATATCCTAAAATCTAAAGCTAATAAACTTTGAAATAAATATATATTGTAGGTACCTAGGTAACAGGTTGTTCATCTTTGCTCGTGATGTGATTATCCTCAAAACCTTTATTACATTTCCTATTGAATTATGGTTTATGGAAAATAAAATATGTTGCACATTGTGAGAACATCCTAAATATTGGATCGTGAATCGTGTGAAACGAAAACATTTGTAACATAACCAACAAAATGATGACAACGATGTATTCGATGTAAACAAAACACGCGATCAATAATTCAGCGCCTGCGCAAATCTATGACTGGTCCTTTAAATTAAGCGCTTTCGACATCTCACTCTAATTTTATTCGCTCTGTCTGACTGTCTCATCTGTAAGGTTCTCTAATCTGTGCTATCACGTTGAGGAGAGTGAAGAAGAAGGGATTTTTTTTTCATAAACATAAATAGACGTTATTAACTATTCAGTGATATATGTATTTGAAATAAAATCAGCTTTCTGACTGAGAAACTGTTTCCATAGATAAATCTGATTTTTTGCTTCATACATACAAAGTAACTTGATACACTATAAAATAAATATTCAACAGACGTGTTTCAGGGGTCTTCTTAAAAATTGCTAATAATGTAGAAAATTAATTTTCATGTTTTTAGTTCAGTGAATTATTGGTTGTTGATGTACAGGGTGGGCAAATTTAGATGTTATAGTGGATACAAAAAAATTGAGATCGCATCCTTGATCTCTTTTTTCAAGACAAATTCACTGGCGAAAACAAAAATTTGCTATCGTCCTTTTTTTTGAGTTATAAACAAAAGTTAGATTATTCGACTTTCAGAGACATGTGTATATCATGGTTGTTTGTAAAGTTACGATGTATAACTTTCACATACTTGAGGCAGTTTTTCCTGTAATTGATGGCGTCAAATTTTGATAAAAAGTTGCAATTTCGAGTTATGACCCAAAGTTGTATTTTTTCAAAAGGGAATCTATGGTTTGGTTGAAACGCACTTTTTCACCGTTTTCAACAATTTAATCGTTAAAATGAAGATTGAAAGCTATCCGACACAATATGATACATGGTTAGATATGGAAAAAACAAACCTGTTAGAACCAAACCATAGCCAACTATGATTGCCATTTGAAAAACCAAAATTTTAGGACAAAACTCGAAACTGTACCTTTTTTTAATTTTCTTTACGCCAATGGATTATACATACAGATAAAAGTGCCTCAAGAATGTAAGAGTTATCATCTCGTAATTTTCCGGTGAAACCGGAAGTGACCGAAAAATGAAAAATATGCGAAAACTTTCCTCTTCACGTGCCATTCACCTATACCAAATCTCATTTTGATACCAGGTATATTGATAACCACTAAAATGTTTGCATAGTCAAACTCAACGCGGTATAAATTAGTATGTTACACAACAAGTGTGGAAAGTGACATATTTCACACGAGTAGTCGTTTAGCACGAGTCGCGTAGCGGTGAGTGCGGAAACGTAACGAGTGAAGGAAATGCTCTTTCCAACGAGTTTTGTACACTATTTTTCCTACGACTTCGAATTCTTTCATTTCGCGGGAGATCTTGTCAAAAATGTAACTTGAGCGGTCTCTATAATTTCAGGTGGTTTTGATTCGATATCAAGTACTGTTTATTTTCATATTCAAGATGATATTTGAATACTTCTCCGACAATTCCTTATTATGTGAATTACTGATTGATTGGGTTAGTTTAGTTTGGACAAATTTTATTGATATTGACACCAGCGTGCATAAACAACCTTGACACCATACACCTGCTAGCGCCAATAATCACGCAACCAGAAATACAGAACCATAGAAGTATGTAGTTCGCAAGCGCGTATACGAGTTACTCGAGTTAGTGCGTCCTTTTGACTCTTTGCAAACATCTGTGATACCAAAGAATTTTCTCTTTGGTGATACTGTGATATCAAACTTATGCAAGCAGCAAGCCGCGCATAAAACTGTAGCCGTACTCTTTTGAATGATCTCACCCGCTGTCATCAACAACGCAATAGTTCCAGCAAAGAGTATAGATTCCAGTTTTAAAGTGAATTCAGAGGTTATGTATCAAACAAATTAATAAATGAAGAGTTCTCGGTATAATTCAAAACGAGACAGAAATTTCAATAGATAATATCAATTTGATTTGAGAACGCTTTTATATTGACAGTGAGTACCTTCACAATATACCTAATTATTTCTATATCAATTCAGGCGACCGTTGTGATATTTTTCATATCAACACTAGTGTTTTTTTCTTTCAAATAAACAATACCATGGTGATATGAGCTACTTTCTGAATAACAAAACAGTGTGATAATTGACGTTTTCATACGTGGTCGTAGGAAAACAAAAACATATCCTCAACATCGTGTCAAACAGACAATTCCTCAGGTACGGCACCGAGGAGAACATCTACGAGGAGATAAGCGAGCTGGCGAGGGCGCGCCGCCTGCAGCAGCAGCAGCACGCCCATCACGCCCACGCCCACCAGGCGTCCATCATGTCGCTGAGCCAAAGCCTCGTTGAGGAGGAGGTGCGACGCGTGCAGAGCGGCCACAGACGCGTCTTGGGCGAACTCAACCTCTCGGTGGAGGCGATGCTGATGCCCTCCTCGGGGGAGGGGGACGGTGGTGGGGATGATGATGATTCCGACGTCGAGGTGGGTGAATGAATTACCGCGTCGGTGTTGTGATCTACTCAGAGTTTGAATGATTTTTTCGAGGACTTTTTCGAGGTGCGGATTTTTTTGAGAATTTTCTGATAAATATTCCTTTTTTTTAATTGATGCTCTAGAGTGGTATTCGGTAAAAAAAATTCCAGTTAAAATTACGCTCAATAAAATTCAAAATACTTACCTTAATCACGCCAAATAATCATGCAAGCTGCAAGAAACTCGAAGTAATACTTGATATCTGCGAATTGTATATTAAATAACAAGTGTGAAAAGTGACATTTTTCACACGAGTAGTCGTTTAGCACGAGCCGCGTAGCGGTGAGTGCGGAAACGTAACGAGTGAAGGAAATGCACTTTCCAACGAGTTTTGTACACTATTTTTCCTACGACTCCGAATACTTTCATTTCGCGGGAGGTCTTGTAAAAAATGTAACTTGAGCGGTCTCTAGAATTTCAGGTGGTTTTGATTCAATATCAAATACTGTTTATTTCCATATTCAAGATATTTGAATACTTCTCCGACAATTCCTCATTATGTAAATTACTGATTGATTGAATTAGTTTTGTTTGGACAAACAATTTCATTGATATTTGACACCATCACTGCGCCAGTAATCACTCAACCAGGAATACAGAACCACAGAAGTACGTAGTGCGCAAGCGCGTACGAGTTAGTGCGTCCTTGACTCCTTGCAAACATCTGTGATACCAAAGAATTTTCTCTTTGGTGATACTGTGATATCAAACTTATGCAAGCAGCAAGCCGCGCATAAAACTGTAGCCGTACTCTTTTGAATGATCTCACCCGCTGTCATCAACAACGCAATAGTTCCAGCAAAGAGTATAGATTCCAGTTTTAAAGTGAATTCAGAGGTTATGTATCAAACAAATTAATAAATGAAGAGTTCTCGGTATAATTCAAAACGAGACAGAAATTTCAATAGATAATATCAATTTGATTTGAGAACGCTTTTATATTGACAGTGAGTACCTTCACAATATACCTAATTATTTCTATATCAATTCAGGCGACCGTTGTGATATTTTTCATATCAACACTAGTGTTTTTTTCTTTCAAATAAACAATACCATGGTGATATGAGCTACTTTCTGAATAACAAAACAGTGTGATAATTGACGTTTTCATACGGGGTCGTAAGAAAATGTAATTCAACCTATAAATGTCGAAAAAATTTTACTTATAATCTCCCTAGAACTTGAATGATTTCCGAGATTTTTATCCAGGTGCGGACTTTTCAAAAAGTTATCTAACTAGCCGCCTGTAAAAAGATTCGCAACCGAGAAAAAAAATCTACGGGGAATAATTCAAGCTGTAGGGAGATTTGGTACGAAGATTTAATACCAAAATTTAATCATTCTCTTCATGCCTGTGCCTGCACATTCGATTTCTTTCGATAATGTATTGCCCGAGTTACCTTCTTCTTCAGGAAATCAGCCATCTTCAAAAAATATGCTGGCTTCCGCTATAAATTTACATAATGCATCAAATTGTACATTTACAATAAATATTACGAATAATTAGTGGATAGAAAATGTTACTCTTGTTAGTTGTTTCCATTTGCATCATGAATAAATAATTGAAAAAATGAATTTGTTTCCTACGCTTGTAGAAATAGTAATTTACGTAACAAGTCCGGAAAATACTGTTTTTTTGGATGAGTGGACAAAATTCTAGGACGAGCGTAGCGAGTCCTGGAAGTTCAAAAAAATTGTTTTCGGGCGTGTTGCGTACACAATTTTTTTGGCAACCGTGTAGAATAACAAATCAAAGAAACACATTTCTTTATTAGAACAAAATTTCGAACATTTCAATTATTCTTATTTATATTAATATTTATATTAAAATTAGAACAATTGTTAATATTGAATGGATTCAATTTGTTTGAAATGCTTGGTATATTTAAGTGCCTTTTGTTGAAGTCAGAACAAGAAGGTAAAGTTTTCGTTTCACATTGATTGTTTTCATCTGATAATTTTTGAATGTTTGCTAATTTTATGTCAGATAGCTGTCAGTCGTTATTTTGCTGCTATGGTAATGATCAACTGCATTTATCAAAACCATACTACCAAGATTTTCATATTTACAATGACAACAACGATGTGATTCTTCCCGGCCTAGTCCGGGAAGTACGTACTTCCCGGACTAGGCCGGAAAAATGCCACTTTCTCAAAAAAAAATCGTCTGGAAAGTACGTACTTTCCGGACGGTTGCCGAAAAAAGTATTGTTCCTAACTCAAGCGGAAAGTGTCTTTCCGCACTTGTTAGGAAAATTACTATTACAGAAACGCCTTCTTTCTTGAGGCGATAATGGCCAATGACCTCAGTAGTAGACGCCACAAAAAAAAAGTTCATCGATAGCATCGACAGCTGCCATCCATCAACTCTAACCGAAATAAAAAATCACCCCCACCCCACCCCCCGACCTCCTTCTTGCAGAACGACGACCAGCTGGCCGACCTCCTCACAGTGGGCCCCACCGATGACCTCCTCAGCCCCGTGGCACTTGGGGGAGCCGACTTGGACAGCGGCTTCAGCGGCAGCTCGAGCGGCGCCAGCTACCGCAGCGCCGGCGGCAGCTTGAGGAAGGGCGCCTCGAGGTGTTCGACGCCTGCCGAGGGAGGGGCGGCGGCGGCGACGGCGGGGGCGGCAAGCGGCAGGGGGTTCTGGGGCAGGAAGGCGTGGAGGAAGATTGCCGCCTTTCCGAGCAACATCAGTCTCAACAAGACCAAAGGTGGGTGATTTTTTTTTGTGGGTTTTCTGGGGGGGAAATTGGTGGGTCTGGCAATGTTGTCGATATTATTTTTCGGGTTTTCTGGGGATTTTGAGGAAGATAATGCAGAACCATTTTCGTTCTGAATGGAAACCTAGTAGGCTGGAAGTATATAATAATTGTCTGTTTACTCAAGTCACAAACGACTGCCAAGTTGATGGAGTCGTTTGATGCTGTAACTATCATAATTTGACATAAAGTGTGAAAATCATCCATTCTCAAAGTGGTCAATGAGATTTTAATTCTTGATGGCATTCTTTTAACAAAGAACTTGTTATAATCAAGCAAATTGCCATCAACAATCTTTTCCCACTAGAATTCATTATGAAGATTTATTTCAAATTTTACACTAAATTTAGACTATCTTTTAATGTCATTTCTACTCGAATTTCAAATACCAATTCAATTTACAGATCTACACATTTTTATGGTCATTATTCATATTCATTAGCAAAACTTTTCAAAAATTACAATATTAACATTTCTTTCAAGACCTCTTCAAATTTGAAACATTGTTTAGTCAATTCCAAGGATAAAATTCCATCTATTAAAAAATCAGGTGTATACATACTCAAATGTCATGATTGCAATTCATCTTATATTGGACAAACTGGTAGAAGTTTAGAAATTCGTTATTCTGAACACAAAAGATTAATACATAAATTCATTAACTCTGAAAATTCAATTACCCCATCTTCCTGTGCTAACCATATTATTGATTCCAATCATTCTTTCAATATTAAGTCAGATTTTGAAATTTTACATATTCGTAACAAAGGCCACAGATTGAACATTTTAGAGATTTTGGAGATTCAAAAATGCATTAACAATCCACAGGTGATTTGTCTCAATGACCAAACCAATTTCGATAGGAACCAAATTTTTCGTACATTATATGTTTCATAATCTTTAACCATATTTATAAAAAAAAATTTAACCTCAAATTATCTTCTTTTAATTTGATTTCATGATTTTATTAACTCATTCAGCCTCCAACGAACTCATTCAGAATTTCTACAATTGTTTTCCTTGATTGTCCAACCTAACCGATTTATAATACTTCTTTATCTTTATTCACAATTGTTTCCATCTATGAATTAAAATTTGTTGTTTTTCCATCGTAAACATTTATACTGTCAACTTCAATTGTCCATGCCAATTTCAATTGCAATTTCAAATGTCATTTGCCAAGTTGATTTCCTATTTTTCTGTTTCCGCCTTTCTCATACTCAGACATTTTGTTTCACTCAACTCAACATGTTGTCCAAAAATTTTTCCAACTTATTGGATTTCAAGTTTGAAATGGGTATTGTCCCTTATAAACTTCCTTTACATGATTCAATTTGAATTTTAATCATGTTTATTCTCCTTTTATAAGTTTATCAATAATGGTATGTATTATTGAAATTTCGTCCTAATCACCATATTATATAACACCTTTCTAGGATTTTTATAGTCTGATGATGGCTATGTTAGCCGAAACCGGTTACTTATTTCTTTGGTTTTATTAATATATGTGTGGTCGACCGACTTAGAGTTTTTCCCTTTCTTATAATTTGACATATTTTCTCTCAAATAGGTCCAATACTAGTTTTTAGGGTCAATAATAACGCATTCAAAGGAGGAGAAAAAAATATTGGAATTACTCACGTATTTTGGCCTACTGAGCAAGAATCCGAAGTCAAAACGCTTGTTTCTCATGATTATTTGACATCGCAAATTTTTGATTGAAACACCACACACGCTTATATCAAATTGTTTTCGACACTTTTTATCGGAAGAAAGTAATATTTTTCAAAAAATGTACCGTTCTTCGAAACGCTAACTTTTCGAAGGGTTTCGTTAATGTTTTGAAGAATCTTGATTTTTTCAAATAATAGTATTTTTTTCTGCTAAACATTATTGAAGACAAGTGAATATAAGTGTTTGTGGTGTTTAAGTTGATAAATTGACTAAATTTTGTGCGCTTTCGATAGAAGAAATGTGAAATGTCAAATCTTGTTAAAAGTGTAATTCCGAAACAAAAGAAAAAAATTCACTCAGCTTTCTTAATTGGGTGTGAAATATGTGTAGATCAATAAATATACAACGACGTTATTTATTCAAATTGGTTGCTCAATTTTGAACACGTTTTTTCTACTTTGTGTTTGTGACATTGTAAATTTTTCACAGCAACATCACTGACACTGACGATGTTTTTATCTGTTTCCTGATTTTCTGATCAATGAATCAATGATATCCAACAATTCTGTGCTTGGAACAGCAGCTTCGCTGTTCTTAAAAAATCGCGTAATTGAATGAATGAACATGAATGAATGAATGAATGAATGAATGAATGAATGAATGAATGAATGAATGAATGAATGAATGAATGAATGAATGAATGAATGAATGAATGAATGAATGAATGAATGAATATTTTATTCACATTAAGGTAGGTACGTTTACAATAATTTACAATATAAAAAAGAATAAAATATTAGATTCCCACAGGAGGGTAACCCTGTGCGTGGGTTGAGTAGAGTACAATTGAAAAAAAAATTGAACTAATTACTATTAATAGAATTGAAAAAGTTGAAGGTCTAAAGGAGGCGGAGCCTGTGCATAGACTTCATCTACCTTTTCATTCAAAATGTAAATCGGTCTGATTCTCTAAGGAAGTGGTTATCTCAACAACTGTCATTTGGGTGGGTTGTTATTTGAATCACTTACCGAATTTTCAATTCTCTAACGTCAAAATGGAAAAAAATTTAACAACTTGTCGTTGGTTTACCACTGATAAAGTGACTAATTTATCCACCAGATTTTACTGGTGGAAATGAAAAAATAATTCATCATAAAGGTGATATATATTTGAAGAGGCAGTTATGAAGGAAATTTGTTACAGTTATCAGGATTTGAGTCGCTCATGAAATAATTATATGGTAGGATAATCGATATTATTGAGAACCTATGCCTTTCTACTGAAAAAAATATCATAAAAATATCTACATATATATGCTCAAGAAACAGATAGCATCCAATTATATAGAGCCTCATGAAATTATACAAACCATCAAGAATATTAATGTTAATGATGTCTATGATAGAACCAATGATGTTCAACATGGTAGAATGTATTGCTACTGAAAAATTTGATAGCTAGCTGAATCAATGAGCAATGATCCTGTGTAATAATATGCATTCCAGGATATATTTATACCTTCCTCACTGAGTTCATTAACAAAACATATAATTATTACTCCTGCAATTATTCACGAAAAACTTGGCAGTTCCGGACACAGAAGACCAAAAAGTAAAATGTGTGCCGATATTTTCTATGTGCTAATCCAAAAAATGAGGTTAGATTGATGTTGAAATTGCAGAAAAACAGCAAACTATAATAAAAAAGAAGAGGAGTTACTAACTTTTCCGCATTTATTTACCACTGAGTGGAAATGTAATAAATTAGCAACCTTGATAAATTTCGTATTTGAAGAAAATCTAAAGAGGTTAAAAAAGTAGTTGTTAACAACGTTACTAATTTATCCACTGTGTTAACCACTTTTTAAAGAATCGGACCGAATAAGAAATGGCTAAAGGTAATGAGATCATCTTTATGCCTCTGCTGTCGAAGTTGAAAAAAAAACTTTTTTTCTTCATTTGGGATCATATTGAAAATTCCGAAATGTTGTACAATTTTGAAAAACATCCTGTAGCAATTTTGTGGAAAAAACCTCATGTATTGAAAAAGTACGAGATTATAGCTGAAGGACTGAGCTAGCGAACAGTATAAACAAAATTCGAATTATTCAAAGCGGAAAAAAGTTATTCAAATTTCAACAGGGGCAAAATTTTGGGATGCGAAGAAATCATTGTTGCGCTGTTTAGTTCACGGTTATCACCAGGAAGTGACGTCATACGGTATACAATATATCTTCGGAAGCCTATAGCTTCAGTTGCTGGAAAAATATTCACCCCTTTTTTTTTTCGTCTACTCATCTATTCTCGACGGACAAAGAACTCCCATTTGGACGCGATCTCCTCATCCCTGATTGGCCATCGGGGTTTGTCTTTTTCCTCGAGCACTTGCCCCATTAGTCGCGAAAGTTGCGCAAAGTGGCTTTGGAAATATTGCGATAGTGGACGCGACAGGGAGTGCGTTATTAGCCGAAGAAGGGTTGTTTTTTTTTTTTTTTTCGCTCCCTCCATGTGCGGGGAGGCACTCAGAAGCACGAGTGCTATACGGGAAGGCCAATGAGCCGCTCTTTCCCATCCAAACAATTCCTCTCGACACGGGAATTGCTTTGAAGAATAATAAGCGAGATGCGGCGCTTTCGCTTTTCTTGTTTTTTGAAAGGGAAACTTACATGATTGGGTTCATTTATACATATAGCTGGGTGAAAATCTTATTTTTTAGGTGGAAGTTGAGCAAGTTTTGATGTTTGTGTAGGCTAAAGCTCAATTTATAAACTCCACTGCCGTAGCTACAATTGACGTTGCCGTTCCAAAATGTATTGAGAAGATATCCGACGTCATCTGCGTCAGCTGTGGAGTTTATGAACAAATGTTTATTTTTAGCATATTCCATCAACGAACAGTAACTGCAGCGTCAACTGTAGCTACGGCAGCGGAGTTTATAAATTGAGCTTTACTCGGTAACGATACAAAAAAAATGGAGGTCGCATCGTTGTTCTCTTTTTTACAGAAAAATTCACTACGAAACAAAAACTTTCTATCGTTTTTAGTTCTGAAGTTGAAAATTAAGGTTCGATTTTTCAACTTTTAGATGAATGATGTGAAAATCATGGTTGTTTGTAAAGTTAAGAGATATAGTATATTACACAACAAGTGTGGAAAGTGACATATTTCACACGAGTAGTCGTTTAGCACGAGCCGCGTAGCGGTGAGTGCGGAAACGTAACGAGTGAAAGAAATGCACTTTCCAACGATTTTTGTACACTATTTTTCCTACGACTCCGAATACTTTCATTTCGCGGGAAGTCTTGTCAAAAATGTAACTTGAGCGGTCTCTAGAATTTCAGGTGGTTTTGATTCGATATCAAGTACTGTTTATTTCCATTATCAAGATGATATTCGAATACTTCTCCGACTGATTGATTGAATTAGTTTTGTTTGGACAAACAATTTTATTGATATCTGAAACCATACGTCTGCTAGCGCCAGTAATCACGCAACCAGGAATACAGAACCACAAAAGTACGTAGTGCGCAAGCGCGTACGAGGTAGTGCGTCCTTGACTCCTTGAGAAATATAAATAGTGCAATATGCAACTGATGCAAGCCGCGCATAAAACTGTAGCCGTACTATTTTGAATGATCTCACCCGCTGTCATCAACATCATCAGAAATGAATAGAAATTGTTCCAGTCACTGTCCCTAATTTTTATCAAAGTGAATTCTGAGGTTATGTATCATTGGCACATTGATATTAATAGATACTTGAAGAATTCTCGGTATAATTCGAAACGAGACAGAAATTTCAATAAATGAGAATTTGATTCGAGAACGCTTTCATATTTAGAGTGAGTACCAACTAATATACCTAACTATTTTTATCAATTCAGGCGAGCGTGTGATATTTTTCATTTCAACACGTGTGCTTTCTTTCAAATAACAATGACATGGTGATATGAGCTGCTTTTTAAATAACAAAACAGTGTGCTATGTGACGTTTTCATACGAGGTCGTACGAAAATAACTTACATTCTTATGGCGTCGAAAATCATTGAAAAAAATTCAATTTCGAGATGGCTTGAAGTTGTATTATTCATAATGCGAATGCTAATATAATTGAATTATTCATTATAATATTTCGTTTTTCGAGCATGCATGCCAATTTTTTCAATATTAATCTGAAATAATTTTAAAACATCAATAAAACAGAAGTTTCAAAAGGAAAGTGAGTATTAGATATATTTGATTAGAGAATTCAATTTCCTTAAATAATATGCAAAGATATACAGGATGATTCATATAACAAAAATTACAACTTCGAAACCAGTTGTTTCAAACAAAAAACAAGATTTTTCTCAAAAAAGGGCCTGAAGAATTTTTTACAGAAATAATCATAAATAAATGATTTTTGGGGGTGGGCGAGAGGGTGTCTGGTTTTCGGCATCACTAATTTCTCACAAAAATCGACCTCGTAACTAGTTTTTGTCTAATTCCTTCAGAAATTGGTGTTTCCTATCAAAAGTAACAAGTGTCCAATTCGAACCACGGACATTGATTGAAAAGTTTTCATGTCGACTTTAACTTGTCGTATTACGCTCTAACTAAAACATTTTCTACAACTTCCAGTTGCATCTCCGTGTCTTCTAGATGAATAAAACAACAAGCTCTATTATGTGGGATAAAAAATATCATTTCACGCGATCAGCACATCCAAAGAGACAGGTGCACATTCCGAATGCATCGAGTAAATATTTCGAAGAGATAAACAAATAAGATGCGACGCAATAGGAAAATAAATATAGGAATACGTTATACCTACTCCAAACGATATACAAGTTGTTACAAATTCGATTATATTCATGGGGATCTTGAAAACCGTAAAGGATACAACAAAATCTAGATGGAGGAGGCAATTTAGGCAAAGTTGCGTAAACAGAAGCCCAACAAAATGTCGGCAAGAAATCGAAAAAATTCCAACTTCCTATGTTGGAAGATATACTGGAAGAACTGGTCACTATCGGAATCTTTTTTTTTTACACCAATTTGTTCATGTTCAAGTTTTATATCGGCCAAATCATTCATATCATTGAGAAATGCCCTGTCTGCATAAATATTCGAGGTGATGCTTTTCAATCAATCACTCTTCTTTAAATCATTATAAGATTCAGTATCAGCACTTGGCCAGCAGATTTATACAAGATGCATATGATAAGAAAAAACAGTGGCGTTTAGCCAAGTGAATTTGATACGATGTCCTGTGAAGATGCGAATTTACTGGTTATCGCGATTCTGTTAGAACTTGTGAAAATTTGAAGGAAACTATATGAGAATTCATGAAATTTTGGAAGGAATTGTAAGAATTCGGTTTATAGAATTTTACTCGTTGGGATGCAAGCAAATTACATCAGCAGCATTTTGACTAAACTGTATATTTATCACAGACCACTATCAATACCATCTCATTTCCCTCTTCCTTAGAAGACTTTTTTGGGATCTGGGATTGTTATGATAAAATCAAGCATTATGCATCAAAAAATGATACTAATTAACTATATTATAATCTATTGATTTTCATTTTCATTTAGTTCCTTGGAAAAGCTTTCAGTATAAAGTACGGTGTACAATATTTTGAAACTACTATACCTAAATCAGTTCCTCATATAAATTGTCTTGACGAATTACCCTCCTGACTTGTTTCATAACAATTAAATCGTTGATGTTTCGACGAATTACGTGTTTAAAGTTATTACTAGTCGTCTTCATCAAAAGGAGGATTTCTGAAACGCTTTTCCTTAATCCGACCGCTATAATTCACTTTCCTGCCTCCCTGATGCAAGCAATTCCAGATCCTGGATACATTATGGCGAAAATACAGCCGAGTAAATAAGTTGCCGTCTGAAATTAATTCCAATCGATCAATATCGCAAATTCCACTCGGGGTTTGTTAGTTTCTGTGATGAATCGACAAACAAAGTAATTAACGTTTGTATTTTCAAAGATTCAGGAAAAAGGCCCACAGCGGTAGTCATCTTATTTACCTATTTTGTTGTTATTTCGAATGTCTGCAAGCATGAATTCGTTGGAGTTTGGCAAAGCAGGAAAGATAAACGGAATGCCAAATAAAAGTTTATGGAATATTGACAAACTGGGTTGGTTTGAAGGTTTCTCTTGCTGATAACAAATTTATTTTGAACGGTAAACTTCTCGTATTTATTTCCATGAAAACGTCAGTTCTGTTAACAGAAACATTCTGTGTTATCGTTGCTAAATGTTGGCGACAGATTTTTTTATGAACTCTCCAGCCTTCTCTACTTCTCATAATAGACACAAATTGTGCATCCATTATGTTTTATAATTTTTTTGCGAGGAAATGATCGAATGCTTTTTGCACTCGGTATTTCCCGTGTTAAACCAGGCACTCTAGTATCGAAATTGAAATATTCAATTATGGATTCTACAATGTTTCTCGCTACTCTGGACACGCTAACCTAATTTGGCTTTTTAATTGACTGACACGGAAGTTACATCTGGTATATATGGTCCCTGGACGTTTGGCATATTCCCTTCCATACAGCGTATAAATATCCACGTGTCCATCCTGTGTCCAGGGAAATTAAAGAACTTCATCAGTTTCCAGAGAAAAATTAAATGAAAATGTGGATTTACATTTGGAAACATAACTACGTTATATTTCCATTCACTATCATCCATCTTGACCACATGCGGGTGATATATTTGAGTTAATCGGGTTTGTTGATATCCGTCTTTCAGTCTCTGCTAGAGTAGATTGTGAACCGTCGCTTCATCTTGAAACAGGAAGTTTGCGCCAAACACGACTCATAGGCTAGCACCGATCGTTTTGAATCACGTTGGAAATTTTTAAACTTATAGTCGGCAATTCTATTACCGAATATGGCCTTTTGAGTGCACATAAATTCCAATGAGTAATGTTCCAATTCAATAAGATGTTTTCGGTGTAAGATTCTGGTTGCTTGGGTATATCAAAAACTTTGTCCAACAACACAACAAAATGAGTTTGTAGTGGTTTTCATGGTAGTGCCACAATGAGAACAATGAAAAAGCTGATGAACCAGCCAAAACATGTCTAGTTAGAGGCAACGAACTTGCTTTGCCAATTTCTCAGACCAGAACCCTTTTGTGTCAAATTGAAAAAAGAGTTTCGACTTGGGAAACAGATCATATGAAATTTCACTGGAATAAAGTGCTTATGCAAGCATTTGCTCAACTTTCTAACACTCTCCAACGTCAGGATCTTAGCTTCCAGAAAGCTGATGAACTCTGTACCAAGTATCGGGGTCAAGCACATGATGAGATCCAATAGATCTAGGTGCTTGTGAAGCTGCATATAGCCTTTCAAAACCTTCCCTATAATCTAATCCAGACTTTCTAGGCAGAAAATGCTCATCAACTCCATCTATTGGTCCAAAACCCGTACTCGGGGTTAAAAAAAAAATGATATCTGAGGGAACTGGTCAAGAGAAAATAAAAATAATGCATTTTATGCAGATGTAGCCACTCTCACGTACCACCGGAAAAAATCATTAATGAAAATGATGACTGAAATATGTTTGTCAACCACCTACCAGATAAGAGAAGATGTACCTCGGAAAATATCAGTAAATTTCGAAGATACATAATATTGTTTTCTCTAATTGGATTGTGTGCAACTACTCTTTAAGAACTATAAGCTTTGGTCTTCGGTTCATTCTCTCGACTTGATATTTGTATACTCATAAACAACATGCAATCATGATACATTCGTTCTTTCTTGGGTTGTTTGAGCTGGTTTGCTGGTTATATCCCTAGTGAGCAGACAGTGGTAGCGATAAGACATTTCACGATGGTTCAATCACAATAAAAAGATAAATTATTGTGTTGAATGAAATATACCACAATATATTTCGAGATTCAATAGACTATGCGTTTTTTGATGGTCTGTAATTAGCTTAACCAAATGATGATGATGAAGTCACTCAGTTAAATAATTATTTTGAAGAACATTGGGATTATACTGTTGAAGGTTTTCCAAGTATGTTATCACGTGGAATTATAAATTCCGGATACTTTCCATCGCCAAGAAGAGCCAAACGTATGGAATGGATGATGTATTATCAGTATAAACATATATTTGTCATTTGCATCGGGTGCTGTAATATTATATTACACAACAAGTGTGGAAAGTGACATGTTACACACGAGTAGTCGTTTAGCACGAGCCGCGTAGCGGTGAGTGCGGAAACATAACGAGTGAAGAAAATGCGCTTTTTAACGAGTTTGGTACACTATTTTTCCTACGACTCCGAATACTTTCATTTCACGGGAGGTCTTGTCAAAAATGTAACTTGAGCGGTCTCTAGAATTTCAGGTAGTTTTGATTCAATATCAAGTACTGTTTATTTCCATATTCAAGATGATATTTGAATACTTCTCCGACAATTCCTTATTATGTGAATTACTGATTGATTGAGTTAGTTTAGTTTGGACAAATTTTATTGATATTGATACCAGCGTACATAAACAACCTTGACACCATTCACCTGCTAGCGCCAGTAATCACGCAACCAGGAATACATAACCATAGAAGTACGTAGTGCGCAAGCGCGTACGAGTTAGTGCGTCCTTGACTTCTTGCAAACATTTGTGATACCAAAGAATCTTCTCTTTGGTGATACTGTGATATCAAACTGATGCGAAAAGCAAGCCGCACATGAAACTGTAGCCGTACTTTTTTGAATGATTTAACCCTCTGTCATCAACATCGAAATAGTTCCAGCAAAGAGTATAGGTTCCAGTT
The DNA here is from genome assembly GCA_029955515.1 of Chrysomela aeneicollis. Classification (NCBI taxonomy): domain Eukaryota; kingdom Metazoa; phylum Arthropoda; class Insecta; order Coleoptera; family Chrysomelidae; genus Chrysomela; species Chrysomela aeneicollis. The sequence goes on from JARUHQ010000005.1 coordinate 26,346,510, forward strand.
TTAAAGTGAATTCAGAGGTTATGTATCAGACACATTGAAATAAATAGATAAAGAGTTCTCGGTATAATTCAAAACGATACAGAAATTTCAATAAATAATATGAATTATATTTCAGGAATATAACGATAAAATTGTTACTAGAAACTAGGTGAAAAGTTGTCGAACATGTGAGTGATCTGTTGCAAGAGTTATCGGTGTAAAAAATTGAGATGTGTTAAGGATTATAAGACGTTATTATGTCGCACGCGTTGTTTGGAGTACGACAAGAAAAGCGAGGAGTTCTCCAAGGGAACAAGTGCGACAAAGTGTCTTACAGAACGTTTGTCATTCACAATTTTTCCTATCTTGCATTGATTCGAAAGTATTTTATTGAAAGAAATTGATTAATTATCGATAAATAACAGAAACGTCTTCGAATGGTAACAATTATGACATTGAAATATTTGAAATCTGACGCACAAGCGTAAAGCCCAGTTTACTGTTGAGCGATTTTGATTTTTGCGATATCAGCAGTGAAAAATACAATGTTGTTATTGTTTTTATTGGTCAATTTTAATCAAATAACACTATGAATTGAAATTTACCAATAAAAACTTTGAGTTTTTCACTGCTAATATCATCAAATCCAAATCGCTCAGAAGCAAGCTGGGCCTAACTCTTCTGACTTTCATTTGACAGTTCGATTGTACCAACCTCCGAATAATAAAAAACGCGTATCGAAATAGAGGCTATTTCGACATGTGTTTGCGTTGCACAATGACTTCATTATACAACCAAAATAAAAATATATTTTTATTTTTGATAGTTGCACGCTCCTGGTAAATCCTTTCATCGCATCACAGCCTCCACTGCTAAATTCTAATAAAACGGCGTGCCGTCGCAATAATTATGATTTGCCCGACGTTTCCTATCGCGTTTCGAATTCCATAGCTAAATATTTCGCTATGGGATGATATTACTTGAATAGATCCACTATCTTCAACCTAGGCCTGCCATTTTTATTCTCGAGCTTTCGTTCTATGGGAATCGAAGAAGGGAAGAAAACCGGTTGGATTCTTTCAGAACACCGCTATCTCTATATAATGACGTGAATAGTATACTACGAGTGAGTGAGCGAACTACACTTTACTATTAATTTCAATTTATCTGCAGCTGTCATTTCTTCATCCACAGGAGATTTCAAACATTTGAAGCCGTATTTCTAATATTAGGTGGTTGAAATAATCACAAATATTTTCGTTGTATTAGCCTGCAAGTTCGCCAGACTCGAATACTCGATGAATTTGGGGTATTTCGAGGTTATTCTCACAGGATTATTTCGAGAATCACCACTGAAAGATTTTGTAATAGTATTCACAGTTATTCAAATTGAGTAGGTTGAATCGGTTAAATTAGCAAACTATTAGCATTTCTTCCGCTGATTACATTGGTGAAAACAGAGAAATAGTTGAGAATCAAGTTTTCGAGATTCATACCTTTTTAATCACCCTTAAGAGGGGGTTAACCTTATTTGGGATTGATGGTAAAACTTTGTGAAACAAGGAATGGCAAAAATCATATTACTCGGACCTCGCTGAAAAAAATCGAATTTTTTTTTCACTTTCTGCTTGAGGAAGGTTGGATCTAGGCATCTCTCGTAGTACTTTTTTGATTTTTTGAAAAAAAACTAGTAAAAAAGTTGCGAAATTTCTCCCATATTCACTATTTTTTATCTCACAAGATATATCGTATTTCGAAAAAGTACTCCGAGAGATGCCTCAATCATACAATTGTCTCTATTGAAAAAAAAAATTATCGCGATCCATCAATAATTACTAGCTCAAAAATGATTTTTGCTGAACCCCTGCAGACTCAATTACGGAGCATTTTTCATGACTGATTCGAGCGCCCTCGCACCAAATAAGCACTTTTACATGGATACTATGAATTTATGAATGAATCGTATTTTCATTCATAAAAACCAAAAATAGCACTGAAGCTATTCCAATAATTTTAGCACATGTGATGATATCAATGGAAGTTGCGAAAAGGATTCATTGCATTCTCGAATAAGACTAATTAGGTGAAAGAAAACGTAAACATTTTTTGCGAACGGCGGCGGCAGGCGCTATGTGCACATCAAAGGACCGTTGATTGTTTTCTATGCAACAAAGATGTTAACTTCAAGATCTCAAAAAATAAAAAAAAACTTTCAGAATGTATAAATTTTTTTTTCCTCTTCTTTTTTTATCTCCTTTGGATTGAATAAGTTTTGTTGATCCATCGTCATCTAGTGTATTTAATATAAATATAGTCTCGAATTTTATTTTATTTTTCTCAGGGTTAAGTTGAAAAACAGCTCTTGCTGACACTTCGCCTTTCATCATTTTTGTATCTTTTTATTTGTAAGATTTATTGCCTTGAATTATTGTATATTTTCCCCAAATGATGAATAAAGCCGCTTTATTATTATTATTATTATTATTATTATTATATGCATGTATCATAGTTTGCGATTGCATTCAGATGGTGACACTATTGTTAGTTTGTGAACTAGTATTATTAGTGTGATCAAGCATGTCGAGTTCAAATTATCGAACAGGCGATAAACATCGTAAAAGACTTTCTGTGAGGAAATTGTCAGTCGAAAAAAAGATATTGAGATTGATAAGGTACGTAAATATTTTCGAATGTTTTTATAAGAAATAATTGGAATCGATGTACAGGGTGTCCCATATTCGAAGCCCTACATTGGGAATTCGATAACGGTTAGAGATACAGGATCGGTTGAATCAAGAAAAAGTTGTGTATTCATGTGCGCAACAATGAGCCGCAAAGAAATACAAATTTTAGATTTTAGATTTTAATTTTTTATTGGCTTTATTTTAATAGATACGAAAAGAGCAGACATTTTCTTGAAACTGTATTTCATGCTCTATAACTTAGCAGTATAGAATTTTTAATACGACGTTTCGTCATTCGAGGGTCGCCATCGACTTTTTTTTTTTCGAAATTTCATGCAGGTTATTTCGCGGTATGGACAAATAAAGGAATAAAAATTAAAAAAATTCATCGTAATGATAGATTTTGGCAAGATAAGATGGAATCAAAATTAGTAGATTTTTACATGAAATATTTGCTGCCTGAAATAGTTGACCAGTAGATACGAGAGTAATATGGAAATAAGAGATATTTCTGTACTACCTTCGGGCTGTTTCATCGGTACTATCTTTTGGCACATCCAAAACAAACAAATGCGAATCGCAAAATTGAAAAAAATACAGTTTTTTTCAACCAGAATGAAATACTTTTTTTTTTTCCTCAAGCCGCTTTCCACTTATTTCAATTCCAATATTGAATGAAAATTTCCAATGAAATTTTGATTTGATCCTTTCCTTGCATATGGATACAATATACCATGGAAACCAGAAGATAAAACAAACAAGTGGACTTCTGACTATAAACCTATGACCGGGGGTGATCCATTTGAAAAAAAAAATTGCGATTCGCATTTGTTCGTTTTGGAAGTGATAAAATATAGGACCGATGAAACCCTACAACTTTTATATTCAATGTTTTTTCCACCTCGTATACTTGATGCTGTAGGTAAGGGTCAAAATATAAGAGACAAATAGGATGTTATTTGTAAATTTTGTTTTCAAATATATCATGTGAGTTTTCGAGTTTTCAAGTTCAGTAAAGATATATACTGAATACCTTGAAAAATGTAATTCATTCATACCTATCGAAGAAGAATATTTCGATATATTTTGTTGTGTATAAAAATGTTCAGTATAGTTTCTCCATAAGCAGCATTTTTTATTCTGTGTCCATATTCATCATACGATGCATCAATGAGAAAGCATTCAATTTCATCGTGATTCAAATTGATAACGAGCCCTGTCTGAATTCTCAATCCTGAACCTACATGCCCCCGATTTATTTTTGGAATGAGAAATCTAACCCGTTTTAGCTCACCAATTTTTGCTTGAAATTTTCTCTTTTGTCCAATCGAAAGTCCCATTTCTCCCACGACCGAGAGACATTTTCTAATTTGTGTATTTATAAGTTTCAATTTAGCTCGTGTAGACGTTTTTGTGTTACTGTTTTTGATATTCGAAAGGGTTTCATCTGTTTCGACAAGTTTTTTTATATTTCCCATATCATATCAAATTATCCTCATAGACACAGTAAGTTCAAAATATACTGATGAGTGATGAAAAGCCGGAGGCCTATTCTGAGAATTGTAACGGCCGGCCGACGGCCGCAGACCCGAGCCATCCCGAGCCACAGATTCCGAGCGACCACTCGACCAGGGCAAGACTATTTACTACGAATTTACGCGACACTGAGTTGGAGTGAGACGCCAACAGCGCTTAGCGTTTTTTGTTCGACATTGGTCTCCGCCCCTTTCGCTCGAGATTTTTACTTCCCCCTTTACACCGCAAATATACTCTGACATGTTTGTAAAGGTTAACCCCTTCTTAAAATTAGGCATTTTTATTATAACATACTCGATGTGCAACTATTTTGGAGACTTTGACAATTGAAAGTTAAGAAACTGAAACAACTGGCTCAATTTGTCATAAAAAACGAAACAAGATGACAAATCTAATACTGAGATGCTCGAAAGTGCCACCCATTTTTTTAGAAATCGGGCATTTTGATTTTCACCTCGATTTCTACAATTCTTGAAACTATAGTAAAATCAACTAGTTTTCTTTCAATATCCCGAAAATATAGTTGCATATCGGCCTAGTTTATGTTAAAGACAAATAATTGAGTAACAGAAAAATGTGCATAGAAATGTCGAATTAAACAAACTAATAAAAATGTTGTTCCAATAATTACATGTAACCCATGAAAACCATTCGGATCAGCGGAAAAATGCTGATTGGAATGATTGGTTGCTAAATTAACCGAAGTCGTAGTTCCAAAAACTATTGTTTTGAAATAAAAGTTGAAATCTTATTCTTTTTTCTGAGAAGAAATGTCAATACGCTCCATCAGATAATTCTCATTTGCGTGGTAGGTACTTAACATTAGCCAGCAAATGGTGTGCCAGATTCGGCACACTATTTGCTCTATCGATATTTACACTGAGTGATATACGATCTCGGAAATGCGATTTAATCGAAAATTCATTATTAAATCAACCTCAATAGCACATGTGCGTTTCTACCCTATATCTCGCCTATAAATATTCATTAACTAATAACACCTTCACGTCCATAATGTAATATGGGCTGTTACCGATACTGCTGGTTCAGAGAAAAACGATCGAGATGTATAGGGCAGCCATTAATTCTGTTAAAATTCACTCGGGAACCTTGTTTGTGTGAGTGGTTTCAGTGGCGAATCCAGATAGGGTGGAAGGGGAGCATTTCAACCCTTGCCAGAGTAACTGGTTGTCACTTTTGAGATTTAGAAAACTTACGAAAATGCTGAAGGGACAATAACATTATGTTTTATTGATGCCATCGTGGTGAATATTCAACAAAAATTAGTTGAACCCAGGGTGGTAATTGCTCTGTTCTGGAGATACAGGATGTTCAAAGTACTCAGTAAAAAAAATCCTAGGCGTAATGTCAATCAAATGGATTTCAGAGCAAAGTCCGACAAAATCAACACTTGAATATCAAAGTTTTGCCCTTTTTATTATCCATTTCACAATTCAGTGTTCAGTAGTGTCAATTCTGATCTCAATAGTGCGAAATGTGAAGTTGAAATGTAATATTTTCATAATTATCATATCACGATGGAATTGAGGCGGTGTATGAATCATCAAATTTGGTTTCAATAATCATTCGTTGAGTATCGCATTCTGAAAACATTAGATTTGATATAAGTTAATAAAAAAATAGTATACGCAAAGAAAAAAAACGGTAGAAATTACCAGAATCGAAGTGATTTTCACTGGTTTATATAGTTGATATATTGACAGTAATTCTTTCCAGCGAACACTACTATTGAGTCCAAGTAAATTAAGTCAACTTACTGATCACGTAATATAATAGTCAACATTACTAGGAACACGGTTTAATTGTTACCATTCGTAGATCATTGGTGTGTACTTTGAGGAATAGTAAATTAGACAATACTGAAAGAGTACCGCTTCCTTGTATCATCAAATATTGTATTCAACCTATGAGCACTAGTAGTTTTAATTTTTTATTCAGTGAATTGAACTTTATATGATAGATTGAAATGTACATTGAGGAATAGTAAATTAGACAATACTGGAAGAGTACTTCTTCCTTGTATCAAATATTGTTATTAATCTATAAGCCCTGGCAGTTTTTGTTTTTTATTCAGTGAAATAAACTATATAATAGATTGGAATGGACCTACTACATGACAAAAAGTGACAATTCGAAATTACATATTTATTACCGGATGTGCAATACTCTACATCGATTTATGATCCTTAGAACAAGAGGCAAACATTTTTCTTGAGCTTCCAATTTCGAAGGCTTTTTAATAAGTTTTCCATTATTTTCAATAGAAAATATAGTGGTTACAGCCATAGCGCAGCTTTACTGATGTTATACAGTTGATCCGGAGTAGATTTTTATAGGAAAGTTTCGATGTCTCTATTGGTACTCTTCGAAATCGTACTGAATCTGGAATAAACAATTATTTAGTTCGTAGGTATTATTATAGAATGAAAAAGTCGTTTTTCATACCAAAGTGTATCCCAGGTTATGTTTATGCGAGCAGAAAATGTCTTCGATGCTTTCATCTTTCGTAACCATAACCCTTCCTTGAAAATGTATTAGGTATTCCATCTTTGTGTCACCATTATATCCATGAATCCAGAGAATTTCTCAACAATCTTCTAGACAGAAGTATTAGTGATTCTATAAAAAATAAATCAACCTATACATAACAATCACAATTTACTCTAAAATCGCTATAATTACCTCTCTTTTCACTTTTCTGATTTTTCTTCTTGGCTAGTCCTATAGTTTAATCACCCTCATCCTCTTATTGCAATAATAATCATAAAGAATCCCTCTAGAAATCATTTTGTATTCAACACATTCATACCCTGAATCATTGCGTTATCCTCAAATGTTCATTGGGATCCTTGAATGAAGCAAATACCACTGAACAACAGAAACAACTCATCTTCACCTTTATTATGATGGCACACTAGCTGCAAAAAAGAGATACTGTCTCGAACAGAATCAACGAATAACTGAGGAAAAAAGTCTACCCATACCAACACTATTCAGGGAAAAAACAACTATTTGATTATTTCTGAATACATTGTTAAGAACTGCTGACAGTAATTTTCAATATACTCTTTGACAGATTGTACCAGAGTTTCCAAGTTGAAATCACAATAAGGAATAGTGAATACATCACCTGCGATTTCTTGTTAGTAGATTACTTCGAGGTATAGTACTATCTACTTTAACTGGAATGTCATCTTCAGACTGGTATATATTCCTAATGGTATATTGAAGGAAACTTTTTTCGCAGTTGGGATTACTAGGATTGCTGTTAATAAGTATCAGAAAATTATCACTAGCCGGAAAAGTGATTCATCAGATGGATATTCTTAGCGTGTATGTAAGCACGTGAATGGTGTGTTTGATCTTAAAAGCTTAGAACTTTTGCCAATAGGTGGCAATGACTTCCTTCCTACCATACTTGATTTCAATATTGGGCATGATATATTGATACAGATCGGTAGCAATTCAAGCAAATGGCGATATATCTTATTGCTTACGCTAGATCCGGTATCCAGGTTACTTGTTTTGTAGATTCCGGGAAGTTGAAAGTACTAAGCCATTGATTGGTCGTTTTCATTTTTGTCCATACATGTGTTGTACCACGTGATCATGTAGTACCTACTTTCTTGCAGACCCCTCTTGACCTAAAAATTACTACAGGATGCAGGATCTAGCGTAAGCAATAAGATCTATGCAAATGGCCAAGGCCCTAGTGCCACTGATAAGGATTAGTGAGATAAAACAGTTTGTCATCATCCAAATTGTTCCAAGATTCATCTGGGTCTAGTTTATAAATTAAATTTCAATAATCCAACCTAGTAAAAAATACCGGAGGTGGTGAAGAAAAGCACTGATTCGCATGAATACGCACTCATTATATGATGTGTAAACGCACACCACTGTGGTGTGAAATGGCACTTTCTGATATGCATAAATAACACCACTAAAGTATCAAATCTGCTAAATTCAGCACTAAAACTAGTGTTACCCACAACTGGGTTTGATTATTGAAAACACCCATGGGAAAGGTAACCTAACACCTAGAGTGGTAAATAATATGCCGGTGTTTACTGACGCTAAAACACGGGACACCAGATGGTGTTAGCTGGTGTATTTTTTTTTTCACTGTGTACTCTCATTCGAGATTTATTTGGTACCGAATACTACAAAAGGGAATTTGCTGTAAAGTATTGAACCAAAATGATTCTGGAATCGCCCTATAGTTTATAGGAATTGCCCGTTTAACTTCGGAATCGTTTAACCTAGAAACTGTCTAGACTGCCAAAGCCCCACTTGAAGAGAATATATCCGTTGCCTGTGATAGAGTGATACTGTGAGAGGAAAAAATTAATGTTTGAGTTTCCCGTCAAATCCACCGTGAAGTTTGGGGTTATAGATGCGAGCAAACTGAATTTTAATGTTACGAAATCACAAACAATGCCAGCTAAATGTATTCATATCGCTATCTTATTCGAACCCTCAGCATCAGAATTACCAACAAACAACCAATTATTTGGAAGTTGTGCCCTTAGTTTTCATTCACAGAAAGTATCTTCGGGCTATTTCAATTGTGAAATTTGGAGGCTTTTAGTATAATCAACCACCAAAGTATAAGAAAGTCGCTAACAGTAGAACTTGAAGTTTTTCAAGGTGGTTGTTATTTCCAGGTGATAAAAACAATGTCGGTAGACAGGAAGTTCATAGCCACCCATGGTCTGTAATTAGGCAGTTTTTCCCGACGTCTTTGTCGATTTGAACTTTTTAAAGTACACCCGAACCCGCTTCAAATCGTTTTTAAATTTTCTTAGACACGCGAGGTTGGCTCACGAAAAAATTATTCCTCCAGATGACAAAATATTTTTGTGAATTTGCTATATTTGAGAAATCAGAAGAATGTCATCAGGTATTCAGTGAACTCGAAGTGATATTTTATAGATCATCTTCAAAATGTTTTCATTCACATTCTTATGTATTTAACTTCTTCTTGATTTTTTCTCACAGAGCCTTGAAAGTTAATGATGAAAAGTTGAGTAGACCTGTTCAATGATCTGTGAAAAAAGTTTTAAGCAAGTGAAAAATCTCTATTCAAAAAATATCCCCTGATGGTCGTCATTTGCTCTTTTAGATATAACTACGAGTATAATTATTTTTACAATGGTCAAAGTATTGAAGTGAAAAATAAAATGCGATAATCCCGTTTATGGTGGTTTTAATTTTGGAATTCAATTCAATTGCACATAATGCCACAATCGTAATAAAATTCGTTTGAAACCATTTAATAGCCGTTTTTAACTTTTATTCTGGGGAATCGACAAACTAGGCGTTATATTTCACTGCTACTTTGGACGGTCACAAAATTTTTAATGGCATTCCTCCACCACACCAGAAATGCAATTACTTTTCAGATTCAATCGAAAAATTTCCTTTGTGAGTATTTTACTCGAAGGTAGTATCCATTTTATAAATGAATTATTCAGCAAAGGCTAAAATAAAGAACATAATTAATCAGAAAACAATGGTTCATTTCATTTAACTACATGAGATATTCAAAATATTCTCCAAGCTTTATATGATTATATATTCACTTTTTTATTTATGGTCAAAATCATTATATATGCAGCTGTTAGATTCACAATTTGATGATTATATCAGATTGAACAATTGAAATTTCAACTAATTCCTATTTCCTTTCCCAATATCCTTCTACTTCTTTTTCACAAATTGATGAAATCTCGTTTTTTGTTCTAATTTTACGAGTTCAGATTGAAAATGATGTCAGAAAGTGACAAATTGGGTATCATTGTGTCAAAAATATACCGGGTGTCCCACTTAGATTATGAAGGCTACGGTCATTTATCAGTGAAACCTGATGAAGTTATGGAAAACAATTGAATATGTGATGGAAAGACTGCAGAAACAATAAAGGGGTGAGCCACTTTCGAGAAACGCCCTGTATTTTGCATACCTAAATTATGTGCGTGGCACGTCAAAAATTGATTGGAGTGGAGTTTTCATCTCGTTATGATTTTTCCCTTTGTGCGGAAAATGCGGTCCATATAGGCTGATGCCGACGGAATCGCGTTTTCATTAGCCCGAATGAATTCGTTCGGCAAAGAACTCTGCGAGATTTTCCGGGATTAGCGAAAAATTCCCGAACCAGCTTCATCAACGTTATTAATGTACGGTCGGAACTCTTTTTGGCTCCGGATCGAAGACCGGATTCAACGGTCCATCGTGCGTTGGTGTTGACTTTTTTTTTCAATTCATCCGCTATTAGTCTTTTCACAGAGAGAAAATCGGTTCACATCATCATATATTATGGTTGAGCGAGTTTTCAATGTTCAGATATCCACACTGGAAAATCATTTGTAACTTTCGTCATTTTATTTTGACTTATTTTAAAATATGTCAAGAGAATTCTCGAAGCATCTTTTTTGATAACTACCTATGGAAATAATCATTTGAACATTAAACTGATCTCATTGATTTCATATAACATGTTTCGAATAACTTGTACTAGTTGTACTCTATAATATTGAATGATTTTTTTCTTATTATTTTAGTCAATTAATTGTGTATATAAATAGTTCTGTCTGTATTACAATTTTGTTGAATTTCAAGTCGTTGAAGCTAGATCCATTCCGGGATTCTTAATTGGTATAGAAAATTTAGAATTGTCTATAGTTTCCATTTACTCTCATAGAAAAAAATCAATAATTAATTTTTGTTTCTTAGTTTCATGCCATATGCTCACAAGCAAAACCAAAGGAGGGGAATCATTAATACTACAGAAGCTAGCAAAGCCACACACGAATTTCGACTCGGGATAGATCACATAATTTTAGGCTCATTTTAGGCTATTTTATTACCCTATTCCCAAATTTTTTGCTCTTCTCTTTGATAGAAAAATCTGTGGCTTTGCTAGCTTCGGCCGAACTCAGCAGAGCCATTTTTGAATATCCACTTTTTTTGCGACTCAATATAACGATATTTAAGGACTAATTTTAGGCTAATTAATAACCCTAATTTAATTTTTTTTGCTCCACGCATTACAGAAAAAAACAAGATTTTTCGATTTCCGCCAAGTCGTTGATGCAATCATTTCAAATCATAAATTTCTGACGATTCAACTTGTCAAACCGATGATACCCATCGCTGGATCAATAAAATGTTCATGTTGGAATGTTTTATTTGACGTTTAAAAAAAAAGTGGCTTTGCTGGCTTCGGGCGAACTCAGCAGAGCAATTTTTTCAAAAACTTGATATTTGGATATTTCAAGACTAATTTTAGGCTAATTAATTAAATTGCCGAAGTCAGCAAAGCCACAGGTTTTTTTTAAAAAACGTCGAATAAAACATTCCAACATGAACATTTTATTGATCCAGCGATGGGTATCATCAGTTTGACAAGTTAAATCATCAAAAAATTATAATTTGAAATAATTGCATGATCGACTTGGAGAAAATCGAAATATCTTGTTTTTTTCTGTAATGAGTGGAGAAAAAATAATGAAATGAGGGTAATTAATTAGCCTAAAATAAGTCTTGAAATTTCCAAATATCAAATGACAGAAAAATAATGTTTTTGAATTGCTCTGCTGAGTTCGCCCGAAGTCAGCAAAGCCACAGGTTTTTTTTAAAAAACGTCAAATAAAACATTCCAACATGAACATTTTATTGATCCAGCGATGGGTATCATCGGTTTCACAAGTTGAATCGTTAAAAAAATTATAATTTGAGATGATTATATCATCGACTTGGCGAAAATCTAAAATCTTGTTTTTTTCTGTAATGCGTGGAGCAAAAAAAATTAAATTAGGGTGATTAATTAGCTTAAAATTAGTCCTAAAATATCGTTATATTGAATCGCAAAAAATAGTGGATTATCAAAAATGGCTCTGTTGAGTTCGCCCGAAGCTAGCAAAGGCACAAGTTTTTCTATCAAGGGAGGGAGCAAAAAAATGGGAATAGGGTAATAAATTAGCCTAAAATGAGCTCTACAATTTGGCTATTTCAAAACAACAAAATTATTGTTTTTCAAAAATGGCTCTGCTGAGTTCGGCCGAAGCTAGCAAAGCCACAGATTTTTCTATCAAAGAGAAGAGCAAAAAATTTGGGAATAGGGTAATAAAATAGCCTAAAATGAGCCTAAAATTATGTTATCTATCCCGAGTCGAAATTCGTGTGTGGCTTTGCTAGCTTCTTTAGTATGAATCATTAGGCACTTTCTATAGGGGCAGGATCTCCGGCAGATATTGTACCGCTAAAAATAATTGATCTCATGATGGAAAACAACATGATGATTATGATTTTTCGAAATTGATGTCATTTCGGTAGTCACTTGACATTTGTCGAAATGAATTTTGAGGTTTCCCGATATGCAGAAACGATCCCACATGCATGAAGTATTTCTCTAACACTGATGATAGAAAATGCAGAAATTTCCGCGCGAGTTGTACACTATACTTTTCCGACGACCTACATGGATAACATGGGTATGTCAGATTTTAATTTCGCATTACTGTATTACCTACTTACAAATCATTTTTACAGGATACCAATCCAATTGCCTGAAGAAGCATATAAAAAAGATGTATCACACAAAGAGAAAAAATTTTATTGAACATTTAACAAAAATATTTGGGTACATTTTGGTCTGTATTTATGAAATATTGGAAAAATAATTATTGGTTGAATTCGAATAATTGTTCAGTACTAACGGAATACTATTGTTTTCAAACCTAAATTGCATACTTCTGGTGGAGTAGAAACTACCATTTCATCGTTGGATGACATTGCAGCAAAGAAAACTGAACAAATTATACGATTCGGTACCTATCTACTTGGTGAATCACATTGACACAATAATGTTATGAATTCGTTTGTGGATATGTCATTGTCACAGCTACCAATGAGTAAAAATCACTGTTTAGTTAACTATATTAGGTAATCGCACCAATCGCATAACGTGGAGATGAATATTTCATTTGGTACTATAGTTTACAGTGCGAAATGGTATGTATTTCAGGTGGGTCGTCGGAAAAAATATTTTCCTATTATGTTAAATAAATTGCGGCCGACACTGTACATCGAGAATTTTGAGAAAAACATTAGTTAGTTATATCTTCTAATTCATGTTTGGTAGCTGTAAATGTGTGTTAACATTTCGTGCAGACATATCAGGGACACCCTGTGCATATTATAAAAAATCGATTTTTTTTTTATATGACACGCCGCTAACAAGATATTCTGCGTCCGCAGCAAGAGAAGAAAAAAGAGCGCCATCTCGATAAAGGAGCAATTCTCACGAACGAACGAGAGTTGGTTCGGTCTCGCAGCATCTCTTGGACGATTAAGATAATGGGGCTCCGCACTCTGTTCCTTCGGACAGTGTTCATAAACAAAACAGCAGCAGATTGTAGCTCTAGCTATAGCGGTCATGGCGCTGCACTGGTAGGTGCTAAATCCCGGCGAAAATCCCTTCTTTATGGCACGAAGAGCGCGAAATTGGCACGAAAGTTATTTTGATGTTTGTTCAATAGTTATGGAAATCATCCATTCTCTATTATACTGTGTGGTCGACTGACTTTGAGTTTTTCATTTGATTGAATTGATGTTTGTTCGTTCAAAATCACAGAAAAAGCATATACATATATATAATAGCAACTATATGGATGACACCTATTCTTCTCTTTACGCGAAAGTGAAGCCAGTTTTGGAAAAACAAAAGACTGTCTGGCTTGCTAAAGATGAATTGTGCGCATGCGCGGGTTTTGACGAGTTGAAATCCACTGACATTTTGAGAATTTCATAGGTTAGGTATATTTGTTAACTCAAATTATGTAAAAGAGCGTTAATATAGTTATTAATGTGCTTACTTATTGTTTACAGAAGTGATTAGTGAGTGATAACAGTGATTGATCTAAAATTGGCCCACGAATCTTGTTCCGATGACTTTATCGTCACAGTTTTCCATGCAAATCGCAAGTTTTGTAGAACACATCCATTTCTGCATCTATCATCAACTATTATCCAAAATCGTCCAAAAATTCATTGATAAATGAAAATTTGAAAAATATATGTCATGATAAAATAAAAAACTTCGAACTGAAGGTTACGTCACACATTTGATTGATTTTTAATAATTATCATACGTGTGTCGTTCACTAGAAAGCTACTCTCCTCCATAATGAGAACGAATGTCGATTCTTAATTCAAACTTGCGCATGCGCATATATCCACGATTAGTCCCGCATACTGTCATTTGTTTTATTTCTCGGCTTCAGCTCTGGTATCCTTGTTACCTATATAGTTATTATTAGATATATGAAAAATCCTCTCCTAACCTGTATCCCTAATTTTCATAAAAGTCATATTCACCATTGACATTCTGAGGTTTGCTGAATATCTGGTGTTGAATCTTAGAATGTCTCCAAAAATAGCAAAAATAAAAAAAATCGATTCGCCGATGAAGAATTGATGTGAAATAAACACAAAATAACACTGGGAAAAAAAGAAAAGTACCTCAGAATGGTGAAACTATAAATTATGCACCAAAACAATATGAAAATTCGAAACCAGACTTGCAAAAACAATCAAGTAGCCTATTCGATTCGAGCAAGGCTGAAATACTACACTACAATTAATACTACAATGAGTATCTTCCAGAGTGTTAGTTATTCAATGACAATTATTTTTCAATTTTCGTTAATTTGATTCACCTTACATAAAAATCTAAATATAATTTATATAACAGCTGAAGTGGTCATGATAAGAAACACATGGAAAACTTTTCCTATATTCAGATATAAATCTCTAGGTCCACTAAAAATCAGCTCAACTGAAGTTGAAGATATTTTTATGTCCATTTCATTAGAATGTACCCAAAAATAAACCATTGTATTTTATTCAAGAGAATATTCTCTATACTTTAAGAGTTATCATAAAGTCATCTAAAATGTTGGCGAATTCCATGTTCAGTTTCTCCAGAATCGGTACCTATTAATTCGTCTGCCATTATATTTACAACGTATTTCCCTTCCTATCAAATTTTCCTTTGAGCTATGGAATAATTTGTAAAGGATTGCAACCACCTAACACACCCCACAAAAAAATATACGCTAGGTATACTTACTCCAATGTTCGAACAAAAGCACAGCACCAACGAGATGCAGGCTGAGAGAACAACGACGGTAATTATCGTCAAAGAAAAAGTCCTACTAATCAAGGGATGCAATTTTGTTGGGAATTGAGTGAACGAGGGTTGCACGTCGCTTCTACGCAGATTATAATTCATTATGGGCGGATCTCCTAGATTGGGTGCAATGTGTCATGCTGCCATGTGGAAATAGCTGCAGTGACAGCAGCGGCTCTGATGTCAGACCGCAAGAAAACACGAAGGGGCGGAAAAATCGAGGATTTCGTATTGGTAATCGCGTAGTAAAAAACCAAATATCTAATAATAACTATACCGTGTCTTCATTTCAAAACTTCCCACCCCTAGTACTTCTTTTAGCAGGGAGAATTTGCCGTAGGCAAAAAACACGTCAATTTAGATATCGAGGGGGAAGTTTAAACTTAAACTTCCCCCAAAGTTTAAACTTAAACTTCCCCCTCGATATATAAATTGACGTGTTTTTTGCCCACGGCAAATTCTCCCTGCTAAAAGAAGTACTAGGGGTGGGAAGTTTTGAAATGAAGACACGGTATGTATAGGTAACATGGATACCAGAGCTGAAGCCGAGAAATAAAACAAATGACAGTCTGCGGGACCAATCGCGAATATGCGCATGCGCAAGTTTGAATTAAGAATCGACATTCGTTTTCATTATGGAGGACAGTAGCTTTCTAGTGAGCGACAAACGTATGATAATTATTAAAAATCAATCAAATGTGTCACGTAACCTTCAATTCAATGTTTTTATTTCATCATGACATATATTTTTCAAATTTTCATTCATTGATGGATTGTTGGACGATATTGAATAATAGTTGATGATAAATGCAGAAATGGATGTGATCTACAAAGCGATACTTGCGATTTGCTGAGAAACCTGTGACGATAAAGTCATCGGAACAAGATTCGTGGGCTAATTTTTGATCAATCACTGTTATCACTCACTAATCACTTCTGTAAACAATCAGTAAGTACATTAATAACTATATTAACGCCCTTTTACATAATTTGAGTCAACAAACATACCTAACCTATGAAATTCTGAAAACGTCAGTGGATTTCAACTCGTCAAAACCCGCGCAAGCGCACAATTCATCATTAGCAAGCCAGACAGTCTTTTGTTTTTCCAAAACTGGCTTCATTTTCGCGTGAAGAGAAGAATAGGTGTTATCCATATAGTTGTTATTATATATATGAGTGAGCGACAAACGTATGATAATTATTGAAAATCAATCAAATGTGTCACGTAACCTTCAATTCGATGTTTTTATTTTATCATAACATATATTTTTCAAATATTCATTTATCGATGGATTGTTGGACGATTTCAGATAATAGTTGATGCTAGATGCAGAAATGAAAAGCGATACTTGCGATTTGCATAGAAACCTGTGACGATAAAGTCATCGGAACAAGATTCGTGGGCTAATTTTTGTTCAATCACTGTTATCACTCACTAATCACTTCTGTAAACAATCAGTAAGTACATTAATAACTATATTAACGCTCTTTCACATAATTCGAGTCAACAAATATACCTAACCTATGAGATTCCAAAAACGTCAGTGAATTTCAACTCATCAAAACCCGCGCATAGCAAGCCAGACAGTCTTTTGTTTTTCCAAAACTGGCTTCACTTTCGCGTGAAGAGAAGAATAGGTGTTATCCATATAGTTGTTATTATATATATGCAAAAAACGTTTTATTTTTTTTATAACGAGGAAATCACTGAAAAACTTCTACCTTTTTTTTTTCTCTGATATAAATGAAGCTTCTTACGATAACATAGGTATGTCACTTTCTGGTCAAATTAACATCAAGGACGGTAAGGATGGTAACCTGGAGTTATTTTTCCATTCTAGAGATTTATTTTGCTTCTACAATGTGATGCTTGTTTTTTTTATAGTTTTTTTTAGCTGTACCGCAAATTATTCTGGACCATACAGGGCCTTGTTTGCTCCATCTCGGGCTAAATTATCAGACTTTTCGTGGCCCTTCTAACTTGTCAGTGGTTTTATCTACAGAAGATTTTATTTCGTTATGTCATGCAGTTGAATTATAATTGAAATTTACCTATTTCAGTAAATTTAGTTTAGGATACTTGCTTTGATATTTTTAACATTCAAGCATTTTATGGCAACATTTCATGAATCTATCATAGCATAATTCATACTTTTCCTCGATTTCTCTGGTAGGAGGTTCAAATTCACAATGTTTGCTATTTATAAGAGAATATAATTTTGTTTTGAGAGCGCCAAAGACTACTTTGTCAACCGGTTGCAGAAAAATACTATTTTCTATTCACCATTTCAAATCTAACAAGACCCCACGAAAAATAACCAATGGTCTGCTCCTATGAAAATATGAATTCTTCGTTCGCAACTTGTTCAAACAGTAGTAAGCCATTAGAAACGAATAAATAATGACCCGCAAAAACGTTCGCCTCGAATATTTTCAGCTCGGAATTAATTTTTGAGTTGAATGTGACCGTAGATCATCCCTTTGAACAAGTTTCCCCGCCAAGAATTCGAAGCATCGGTGTCATTGAATAAAGCGTGGGCTGGCCATAAATAAAGGTTTATGTATTAATTTTCGAGGGCAAGCTGATCATCGAATTACCAGGCCTCAAGTCATGCCCCGAGACTGTGTGACTCTTTCGTGTCTGACAACTTGTAATACGAAGCCTTTTATTGTTATTTCTGGTATTCTGGTTACGTGATGGTCCCTGTTTATTCTCCACTGACGCGCTCACATGCAGAGGCCTTGGCGATTGACTTTTTTTTCTGCCTGTTTCATGGTTGTCTAGTTGCAGTTTTTTTCCACTGCCCGAATCATCGATAAATACGGATATTTTTCTCGGTTTCAAAAAACACGTCGAGTAATGCTATACCCTCTGAGGTTTACTTCGATTTGGAGGAATATCATGAACATGCACAACCTTTGTCGTTCTTTATTATGAGTACATTTTGTGTTAGATATATTTTTATTTCGTCAACGGAAGGCATCAACACCAATCTTATGCACACATCCACTGACCTGACCAATACTCATAGCGACTAACGAATAGTATGAAGCTATATATCGCCATGCTCCTGCATGGTATCAATATACAACAATAACCTCAGCAATGGAAGCGATCCCTGTACATACACTATGGTACATATCAATACATTGGGACTCACCCTCATAGACAATGATGCTAAATATTGGATACACAATACAAATACGGCGTGATACATTCTCAATTTCTCAATCATAATTCAGAATCATCAATAGTACAGGTAGCACAACGAATGTACAAAAAACGTTTCACATTTGTTGCGACAAATTGGTTTTACAATATTCATTAATTCATTTATTTCTGACAGTGACATTATAAGCTTATATCGTCATAGTTACGATATCTATAATGAGGGTCATAACTCCCTTGGGATATTAAGGTTCAAAAACTCCCTCTTACCTTTTACAGGTGAAAATGATACAAGAAATGCTTATAAACGTTTATATGTAATGAAAACTAAGACATATTTTCCTTATTTACTTCATTACAAATAATAAATGTACAATTTTCAAATGTTCCCTGAAAATTACTTCCGCCGCTGGAAACAATTTCCTCTTTTTTATGGGTGGTGCTGTTGCTGTTCACTACAGTCGAGGTG
This sequence comes from Chrysomela aeneicollis, assembly GCA_029955515.1. Taxonomy (NCBI): domain Eukaryota; kingdom Metazoa; phylum Arthropoda; class Insecta; order Coleoptera; family Chrysomelidae; genus Chrysomela; species Chrysomela aeneicollis. The sequence goes on from JARUHQ010000005.1 coordinate 26,365,565, forward strand.
CCTGCCTCTTCTGATGGCAAAGTAGACAGTATACGCGCCGTTTTATTTCTCAATGCAATACTGTCCTCCAGATACCCCTCTGCCACCGTGGAACTTCTCCAACCTCCGTGTCTTTTTAAGTTTGTCATAGTTGCTCCTGCATTGGCTAGGGCAGTAGCAGAAGTGCGACGAAGGCAATGTCCCGTATAGGTTAGTGGGTTTGGCAATCCTAAATACATTGCAATTTTGCTGGGAATTTTGCCAAACATATTCTTTCCAATTGGCTGAGTTGTACATTTATTTTGTCGGAAGCTCAAAAAAAATCGTTTTGTACCTTCAGGACGCAAGGACATATAAAGTCTCAATAAAGGCAAAGCAGATAACTCTTTTTCATCCACAACTGTAAATTTCTTCGATACACCAGTTTTACTTTCCGGTACGTTCACTACCATAACAGTATCCCGGTCCTCTATATCTGCTATACTCATATTTAGAAGTTCCTGAGTTCTGCATCCTCCAAAATAACCCATAATTAGAACAACCTATAACAAATGAAACGAAATAAACAAACGAAAAAGAAAATTATGAGAAAAAAATTACCTTATGCAATAAATGAATTTCATTAGGGGCGTCCTTTAGAAATTTGATGACATCTTTAGGAGATAAGACAGCAGACTTTTTCGGCTTATACCCCTTACTTTTCCGTTTCAAAAAAGCCTCTAGTTCGTTGAACTTGGTGATATCTCTTTTCTCATATATGGTCACCATCGATTTGAGCATTGACCATTTAGTCCATAACGAATTTGGGCCAAACGTTTCTGACTGCAACGAATAAATACAATTATTACCAAATCTACCAGAAAATACTGAAAATACTTTACCAGTTCTTGAAAATATGCCAGAAAGACAGTTTCGTTGGCATCTTTAGACATAACATTTCTCTGTGTCAGCCACTTCAGATATAAGTTGTATTCTTTTTGATATAGCGCTTCACTTTTCGATGGAAGTAATGATTGTCTTGCTTTTTCCGCTTTTTTTATAATATCCTCCATTATATCAGAAAAAGATCGTCGATTTGTGGTAAATTGCTGTCCCTCGGGCCAGTGGCCCTCGGGACGCAAACTTTGCCATCGGTAATTAAGGCCCTCATAATTCCCTTAATACATAAATAACTATTATATCTCTCAATCCATATTATCACTGCGTTCATTGAAGTTATAACGCTACGAATTATTCATTTATTTAGGCCTAGTTATCAATTTCTGCTTATTCTAAGGAATCTGATTTATATTGATGAAAATTTGAAGTGATTCCTACCTGGTAAAGTGACCCCCTTTATTCTAGCACTAAAGACACACCACCCGAGGCCACTTTCCCAAGTTTCAAGGGTCATGATGGTGTGGCTATGGCACAATGGCAGGTGTTTGGTTGATGGATACCACTTTTCGTGGCCATCATTATACAACATCCATTAGTATATCTGTTTCGAACCCATATAAAAGATAGTTTATTACCTGACGTAGTAAAAAATAATTGATAATTATCAGTCACCGTCACATAAGAGGTCTTATATATCACATCTACTGTTCTTTTTTATTATTATTATTATTTTAATGGGGCTAAATGATAATGATGGCTGGTGGTCGCTAGTTGAGAACACTCCGTCATTTAGATAAAATAGGGATTTGGGACTTGGATTGCGGGCTGTTTTATTTTTAGGATTCGCTACATTGACACCGAAGTTCCAAGAAAAGAATGTCAGTGGTTACGCCACTGTGTCTGGATGATGAGACAAATTAATTGTAACTATATATTCGGTGGCATTTGGACACAATTCAAAGGAAAAAGTTGTTCAAAGGAATATAGAATCGCAGACATCTGTAACTCTTCAGACCACCTATCGACAAAAATAAAAGAGCAATTTTCGAGTGTTTATTTTGGCGTGACGACCGGTATCCGTTACATCATTCCAATCTTTATACGGTGCGTTCAGAAAATTACCCAAAGAATAATGACAGAATAAAAACATAAAAAATCATTCACATTTTCTCTAGTTAAAACACTCCCAAGTTCCCTTATATTAGAGCTGTGTATGAATAACCCTATCGATTCAACCTCAGATATCAACGTCCCAAAGCAAATATTTGATTATTTTTCACACATAAGTAAATTAAAGAAAACAATTTCTACAAATCCTCCTTCGTGTGCAGATGGAAAACATTATCCCGGAGTTGAGAAAGAGGCGAGGAAGAATCCAGTTATAAAACCGATTTAGCAATTTCCCCAATTTTCCCTCGCAGATGATAAATAAAATTCAACCGTTTCCTTCACTCTTCTCTGAAAATTCCATTAATTTATTATTTTATTATGGCATATCCCCAAGCCATTTCGCGGTAGGTGGTATAAGAAGAATAACACAAAAACCCGCAAAGTTCTTCGGCACAATTTCACACAGAGAATTATAAGAAAATTGCGTTCTAATTTGCATTAAAAGACAAAAAGTCGTGTAATGAGAGATTTGATGAGCCACCGCAAATTCTTGGTTGGTGAGATGAAAACTGCACAGCCGATGACTTTGATGACAATAACTCGACTTTGTATACGGTCGATGAGGTCAGGATGAGAAGTTTCATTGATGCAGTCTCGATCTTGTATTTTACTATCGAAATTGATTGTCACCTACTTGCAGACGTCTAAATGATTTGAAATTTTTTACATATAATATTCAAACTCACTTCTTGGTTCACCTTGCTAAAAATACTTGTTTTATTTTTCAATGAATGAATCAAAAAGTCTGTGTGATGTCAAATAAACCATTTGTTTTGGCACCATTGTTGAGTTGTGGCATGTTTTTAGAAATTTCTATTATATATTTCCAGTATAGTAATGGACTAAACCAAGACGCTGTCAAATCAAATTCAAGATGGATACCTTGAGGCATACAAACCGTTTGAGTGCATTAGAACTCTAGCTATTTGAATCTTGTCATTTTAATTTGAAATAAGTTTTAACTCCAGAACGAATATAAACATTAATTTGTGAATATTCTGTGTTCAGACTATATTGTGATTTGTGAATTTTCTCATAAAATTGAAGATAGATCTACAAAAGCATGCCACAACATACTTGTTGTGTTGTTAAGTGTGGGAGTTGAGGAAATCGTGATGATGCGAAGCTTTTCAATATACCTAGTGTACTACATTTTGCACACAAAACAGAATTGAATGAACTCTCAAAAATCCCAAGAGAAAGATGGTTGAAAGCAATCAAAAGGGAAGATCTCAGAAGTTAAACTAAAGTATGCCAAAGTATGTGCTAAACATGTTTTGAAAGGTAAAAAGTAACATAACTTTTCATGAAGGTATTTGTTGCGAAATTTGGTTTCAAATTTTAGGAAAATCAGCTGGTTTTACTGATCCACCAGAGTGAAAGGATCGATGCCTTGAATTACTCTGATTTTTTCCTTATACCGTAATGCAATGTCTTTATCTTCAGTCTCTAACGATAACAGATAATCACTTTTATTATCACAAGCCATTGTATTCACTTTTGAAACCTTCAAAAAGGAAATTCAAACTATAAACACAAAAAAACATGTAATCAAATAGACACTCCGTATATGCCTCAAGGCATCCATTTTTGATCACGTGTTCTGGATTGGCTTATTCAGAAAAAAAGAAGCAAACACTAAAATAGGTCTACTTTTTTGCTTCTAACCTAACATAACTTTATGCATGGTCTATTTGGTGTTTCCAATGATGTGTGTGGTTTATTGAGTTATGTATTCATTTGTTGTACAATCAATCATAAGCCACAGTCTCCAAAGTCTTTACTTCATCCATCTGATGATTTTCACGATATTGCAGCACGTACAGGGTGATTGTTTATATTTTACTCAATAGCTATCTCAGTTAATATTGGTCCTACAAAAACGTATTTTTTCAATGAGACACCCTGTATTTTATTTACCCAATCGGTAAAACTCTTTTTTCTGATTCCAAATATATAAACTTTTTTATCTTTATCAGTTTTCGGAAAATATAAATTTTTCGTACAGAGATCTAAGGCTGCGTTGGCTTATATCAAAGTAGCCATGGATAATAAAACAAATTTAATTTTATTGTTTGACATTGACATTTCTTTGCATTCATAGTTTGGGAGTTGTTATAGAAAAAATGATATATTCTGAGGTAGAAAAAGTTGGTATTGTGTCAGTTTTTAAAAAGTGATCAAAACCATCGTTTGTCGCGTCGTGAATATAGACGATTATACTCTAACAGAAGATTTCCTAGTGAGAAAACATTTGTTAACTTTTATAAACGTTTACGAAATACTGGTTCATTGAAACGAAAACCCAGGATTATTCAAGGAAATGAAAAACTTTTTCTACCTCAGAATATATCATTTTTGCTATAACAACTCCCAAACTATGAATAAAAAGAAATGTCAATGTCAAACAATAAAATTAAATTTGTTTCATTATCCATGGCTATACTCTGATATAAACCAATCGCAGCATTGTCGTCTGGCGTTTTACAGCTGCCTTAGATCTGTACGAAAAATCTATATTTTCCGAAAACCGATAAAGATAATAAAGTTTATATATTTGGAATCAGAAAAAAGAGTTTTACCGATTGGGTAAATAAAATAAAGGGTGTCTTATTAAAAAAATACCAGTTGTTGTAAAATTTTTAGGTTAACAATGCTTATTTGCATTCCATTTGAACGTTTTTGTAGGACCAATATTATTGAGTAAAATATAACCAATCACTCTGTACATTATCGGTATTCATTCAGGAGATAAAATAAAGCCGTTTTCGATTATATATTTGACACCGTGATGCAGTCGTAGTGTCCCCAAAAAGGAATTCAAGAAAATTCCTAGAGTTGCCAACATGAATGTTCTGCTAATATATATTTCCACGATGGAAACGATTATCCGAATAAATTAAATCCACACCGTATTTACATCGCTGTTTGCGTCCCATTGGATCTTTTAACGACTATTGCTTTGCCATTGCGACCGTATGAAGATCCGCCATTATACTTCTTCCTCGGCATTACGCCAAGAAAAAACGCCATCTTGTGTGGCCACTGGGTAGTAAATTTCCGATGACTTTTTCCTATCGACGAATTTGCATAAATATGGCGAATGACTTCACTCACGCAGTGTTGCCACAGGTGGTACAATCGTACCAGATTTGGTACATTTTGCATGAAAAAGTACGTTGGTACTACATTTCAAAATAATGCCCCAATCTGGTACAAAATACGATGACTGCTCAAAACTTATAAATACCATAATAAAAAACCGCATCATGAAGTTTTATGATGTGATCCTGTGACCTGTGTTCACAGAACTAGTTTTCTGACTTGTGTTGTGACTATGTATTGCGTGCCCATCATTCGTCAATTCAGTAAATGTCAATAATGTCAATTCAATTGTCAACTTCATTATTTGTTATTGTTTGGATTTTGGAATGTTTTGATTATTAATCAGTAAAATCCAATATATTATTATTAGATCATTGGTAAAATCCAATCAAAACAAATTGATGGTAAAACTTCGTTTATCGCACTCCTATGAGTTCGGAAAAAATTGTTGGTGGAACTTACGTATTTTGACTTCATGATCACGAATCTGAAGTCAAAATGCGGCGGTCTCAAGTATTTTCGTAGATACGGCCTCATTTTGTCTTAAAAATGCACCATTTGACGTCAAATTTCTGCTATTATAGGAATACACAAAATTCACCCTTCTTTGAACCAAAACACTATACATGCATATATTTACTTGTTTCCAACACTTCTCACAGAAATAACTATTGTTTTTCAATATATATATATATATATATATATATACGTTTTTTAATTCATAATGATATCATTAACAGTTTCATTTATTTCTATTATATTGGTTCATAGTTCAATATTGGATATTTTTTCACAAAACAAAAAACTACAAGATCGGCAATTCTTTCAAAATTCCCGCTTTTTCAAGTTCTGGTACATTTGGGCTAAATCTGGTACAATTCTGCCGTAATGTTGGTACCCAATAATTTCACGCTGTGGCAACACGAATGACGAAGTTAGAACGATATTACCGGGTGGCTACCGTGAGGGCTAGGTATAACATCAAAACAAAGTATGATATATATATTTTTTAATATACACCATCCAACAGAAATCCATTTACAGGTTGGGAAAGTAACAGGTACAAAAAAAATAATTTTGATCAATGAAGATAGATAATTAAAACTCTCCCGCATAGGTTAGGAAAACCTGCCTTCTCCTGTCATTTCTCCCGCCAAATAGCTGCTTTGAAGCAAAGAAAGAAGAAAGTCCCATCTATTTAATGGTTATTGTTGATCTCCATTTATCTTTCTACAGAGTGGTCTTTCATTTCTATATGCCTGGGAACAACACTGAACATTGGACTCAAAACCGTAACAACGAATCGGGATGCAATATTCCCAGGTTAGGTATACAGGGTAGCCCGTCGAGAACAAACCAGAAGACTGATGCCAGGAAAATGCATTGTCAAAAACAACTTTTGACGCATAACTTCGACCCCAAGTCATGTATATTGATTGTTGATTTTCCATACCTTGGCATGCGAAAAGGAAAACTTACCTTATACAGGGTGTCCGTTTTTCGATCTCCACATCTTCAACGTTTCCGCAAATTATATTTTGAACCTTGACCGTACCATTTTTGTACGATAACAACTACATTATAATGTCTCAGCACTGTTCTGGTTGATAACCGCACTACTTATATAAAACTTTTTTTTGTCGTATGCCTCTCGAACAAACTAAGGAAGAAGTTAATAAACGTCTGCCTTATCTACGATCGCAATTTGCTGGCTTCGTTTGAAATTATGAGCCGATTCCTCTCATGAATTTCACGATAATTTCACTCGAGAAAATGAGGAAAATACAAGTTCAGCGAACTGACAAAGAACTGGCCATGAGCTGTTCGTTGAACGAAGTTCGTTGTTGGTCTTTTGCATATTATGGATGTCTTTATGCTGCCGCTAATATATATCATGCAGTGGCTCATCATGGCACAAGTGTATATTATTATACCGTGTGAACAAAAAGAAACAACATTTATAAAGGGCTTCTCAGTCACATGTTAAATTTCCGTATACGATGCATTTCGTTTCTTCTGAACAGAACTGTACAATTATTGGTACTCAGCTGTTTGAGTTGGGGTTACCGCTAATTCCAACTGACAAGTGGTGAGCTTGATTCGATGAAACTTTTTATTTCGCCAAAGTGCTTTCGAAGGAGAAATATATAATACACTTCGAATTTTGTTCAATCATTTCCTTTTTTTTTTTCGAACAATGCGATTTATCATTGACTTGAGATGAAGTTTATCATCTATTCCTATGAGGCTTTCGATTTATGGAAGTCAGCATCAGTGGCGTACTCTATTTTGGTGAAGTCGCCATTCGGACATTACGAATGTAATAACTGATGTAGGTAGTAAGAATAATTCTTATTGAAATAGCATTCCAAAAGGACGCAACAAATTGGTGATTTTTCAAAAATAATTTCATCAACGTATGCTCGTCTAGAAACATCCTAGCCCCTATCAGATGTACTCAGTTCAGAAAGAAATGCATTTTTCAAAATTAGCAAAACATAACTTTCGAACTCGCTTTCGAATTATGTATATTTCTTAGCAAAATTTGGATGAAATTTCTCAAGATATTCGTTGGAGCTCATCAAACAATGTGAAGATCAGAAAAATTTCACTATAATCGATTCTTAACAATTTTAAAATTGAAAATATCGTATATCGAGAATTGATTGAAAAATTCATTTGTTTTTATAGGATGACTTCAGCGATTGGAAAAACCATTGAACATTTGTATGTATGAATAAATTGAATCTACTTAAATAATTTTGACAATATTTACTTCTTTGATCTAGTGTGGAAATAAATTGGTCTCAAAGAACAAAATAAACTTTCTAATAAGTGATATATCAGAGGTGAGGTTAGAACAACGCAATTGCCTTTTACGAATCAAAAGTATCTGATTGTTAACTCACGAGATTTTCAGATGAACATAATGGAAAAATCTCCATTCTACTATGTTTGACATCTCGTGTATGATTGACAACCGGTGCAAGACAGCCTGTTTCGGCTAATAAATAAATATTGTGTATTATTAGAGTATTGTAATACGCCACTGTCGGGCATATTAAAATCATTATTGTTCGTAATAATAATGTACCGAGAAGAGTGAGAGAGATAAGAAAGGTTATTGGGATGCGGGATCGACCGTCTGGGTTAAATGTCATCCAGTCATGATTCTATAAACACCATCGACCTGAAAGAGAGATTTATCAGTTTTGTTCCGATGATTAACGAGCCGTGCTCGTATTTGCTCGGCATTAATGTTGAGGTATACCATACGCAATTTATAAACTTTAATTCGAGGGATCCGTGCTGGTATCCATATACCCCACGATTATGGTGAATAATTATAACGAATCAGGTTTGCGTGATTTCGAGTTCTGCAGGGCTCAATTAAATGTTATGGTAATGGTGGATTAAATACTTATTCTCACAGGACGGTTTGCATTGTTACCGGTTTCGGGAGCTCATCTAATCCCATCATCAGACAACAAAGCCACCACAAAAATATTTCATTCATGAATTGTGTGTGACTTTAACAAAATAATAATGCTTAATTAGAGGAGAGAGAGATCACTATACTCACTAGAGTTTATTTGAACAGGGATTTCGCTTGATCTTAGCAGAATAGCCTCAGTAATGGAAATCATTCCTGTATACATTAACTATAGTATATATAACAATAATTGGGACCCACCCAATGATGAAAAACATGGGATATACAATACTTCTTATCTAGCCTAGCTTCTTCAGTTCTGGAGTTCTACTGGAAAAATCGAAAATTCTTTTGCCTATATATTTTTATTTTACGAAGATTTTTTTAAAATTTCGCCACTTTGCCATAGCAACTTTTTGTAGTCTTTCCAAATATCTGAATGAAAATTATATACAGGGTATCGTATAAATTGGGCCACCCTCAATTTTCAAATACACAGGCCTGTATTTTTTATTGCATTTTTTTCAATGCCAAGAGTCATGTTTCATATTGACGTAGTATTTCATCTGAATCTGAGTGTTTTGGAAATATTGAACTATTACCAGTAAAATTTCAACATTTTTTTCAATTCTTCATGTATAACTCCAGAACTGCAGAAACTAGGTCAGATTTTTTTCATCCATATAATTAACCTCTGAAATACGCTATTTTGCCCCCATTTAACCAACCCTCTATCTCTTACCGTTATCGAAATCCCCATGCATAGACTCGAATTTGAATAGCCCTGTATATTCTTGTATAAAGGTGGCCTATGTCTCATCAATACCTAAGCCAGACTGACTTTTTTATTATTCTTGATCCTATATGATTAAACCGTTATCGTTATGACTAGAAAACTGCGTGATACATTCAGAAATCAAAGGGCAGAATCATCAATAGTACAGGTAGCCCAACGAACGCACAAAAATCATTTTGAAATATACACATTGAACTTTAGGACCCCGTCTCATAACTTTTGACATGATCATTTTTCACCAAAACAAATGTTGGGGAATATTAGCATCGAAGAGCGTTTCTTCTCAATTTATGCGATACTGGAAAATATAACTTTTTCACCACCTTCGATATTTTATAATTTTTCCTACCTATACAAGGACATCCATCATTTCAAACTGGGCCGAACTATTTTCATTGTTATTGAGTTTGACAATAAAATTAAAATACTGGCACGGAATTTCAGGAAATGTCATTCTTGGTTTCTACTTGAATAATGGGATGTGAAGAATTTTTATTCACACCGTAAATCGAAAATCACGCAATCTCGAAGCGTTCCAGTGACGTAGCAAAGCTACGTATATAGACCTAACGATTTTTTTTAACCGTTAATTCAGATCACCTAACATTATGGTTTCATAATAATTGTTAATCTTAATGTCCAGAAGGTCGAATACCTCTATAACCATCCAATTAATTACCCGTTAATTCCTCCAAAACAATCGAATCCGTAATAAATCAACAGGTCGGTAATGAACCAATTAGTAACCTTGAAACTGATGTTCGATTCGGCTTGTAGGTATAATACGAAAGTATTCAGGAAGCATCAAACCCGAAGGCCTCACTTTATCTCGTCGAAATCATTATAGGCATTGACCGAAGTCCAGATACGCGAAGAATTTCGTCAATAAAATGCCGGTAAATATCAGAGCCGAAATAGTTCGTCGATAGTTTCGATAGGTGTTAAGCAGCCCACCCAAGCAGATGCTGTCCAGCATCGAGTCCGATTCGATAGATATATACAGGGTGATTTGGAAACACACACTCCACGGATCTTTAGTAGAAATCAATCATAAAAAAGGTTATATTTGAATCGGAACAATCATATAGAGAATCTATGCAGTAAATTGTGATGTGCGGTAAAATTTGGTCTGGTGGTCACCAGAGAAATGTACTGTTCTGAATTACTAACCTTATTCTATTATGCAAATGGACTAAATTTACACCAGCTAACACCGTGTGATGTCCGTCTGTTTTAGTGTTAGTAAACACCGGCATATTATTCACCGCTGTAGGTGTTATGTGACCTTTGCCATAGGTGTTTTTGATAATCAAACTCAGTTGTGAGTAACACTAGTGTTAGTGCTGAATTTAGCAGATTTGATACTTTGGTGGTGTTATTTATGCATTTCAGAAAGTGCCATTTCTTGATGCTGAATCCTACCTCAACGAAATTCTCTTTGGTGCGTTTAAACACTGAGCAGGTACATGCGAATACTTTTCTGGTGTGAAGAAACACCATATAATGAGTGTATTCATGCGAATCAGTGCTGTTATTCACAACCTTCGGTGTTTTTTACTGTTTTTCACTAGGTTGGATCATTGAATTATAATTTATATAATGATTAATTAGACTCGGAAGAATCCAGGGATCAATGGCACTAGGGCCTAGGCCAATTGATTCAATTGATACCGATCTACATCAAAATCGTCCAATATATTATGCCCAATATTGAAATCAAGTATGGTAGGAAGGACGTCAGTGCCACTTATTGGCAAAAGTTCTAAGGTTCTAAGGTCGCATGAAATTCACACCATTCACAATATTTCTATTTAATTTGTATCAAATCTGGTGTATTCAGAATGCAACACTTAACGAATGATTATTGACACCAAATTTGATGATTCATACACCGCCTCGATTCCATCGTGATATGACACGGTGTAACTTGGTGTTTTTTATGCGTTAACGTGAATGATAGCACCATTGAGAATATTATATTTCAATAACCATTTGGTGTTTCTTATGATTTTATGTTCCAAAATCGCTCTACTTCACCACATCCGTGTCATTGTCCACTACTAAGATCGGAATTAACACCACTTAACACTCAATTGTGAAATGTAAAATAAAAAGGACACAACTTTGATATTCAGGTGTTGTATTCGTCGGATTTTGCTCTGAAATCCATTTGATTGAAATTGTACCCAAGTTTTTTTACTAATGTGTACACAGTTTTCCTGTGAAAAATGCATGTCTACTTTTCGAAGTATACGAGATTCCTGCAGAGAATTGTCAAGGCCAATAAATTACTCACTGTATTCGGAATCTATAATATATTTCGAATCAATAAAATTTCTTATGAATCATCCTGATCATTACGAAGTCCACTTTAAATTCCATCAATAAGAACGGTGCACCATCTACAGTTTGAGAATATATAAAAAATGTTTTACGAGAAAACTTTTACTTCGATATTCATAAATAAGTAGACCAATAACCAAATTTGGGAACGTCTTGGCCGTCTTGGCTATACAATGTTGGATGATATCGACATCCGAGTATTATTATCCTGGCTTTGTTGAATCGCCCTGTATTTATGATACTAATTTGTAGAGTTTGAGAACACCGAGAGGCAAAAATTAATGACCGCAGCGACCAATAAAATGATAGTACGTGGGCGTGACTTTGGTTTATGGTGTCTTTTGAAATGTTGTGATTACCGACTATGATAAATATCATAAATTTTAACGGGGATGCACTCGAGCACTAGATAAGATAGTCCGGGAAGTCTGATTTATTTCGAGGACCAATATAAAAAAATGTTGTCGATAAGTCAAGAAAAACGTCATTTATCATCAGATATAGTGTCGCTATTATATGCACAGCCTGCTATATAAGTCAAAAATGTAGTGCATGTGAAAATATATAGAAAAACAAAAATATTTATAACTGTGATAAATGGGATTGAATCGAGTCTGCTGAGAAACGAAAAAAAAAAACAACGAAACATTCTAAACAGCCTAGAACTTTTATGCATCCTATACCGGGTGTAACCGTATCTCCGTTAGTTTCAGAGGTAATTTATTGAAATTTGGGACATGCTATGAACATAATAAGTGTCACTTTTTAACCTACAAATGTTTTTTTTTTTTTTTTCCAGTTTCGCCGGAAGTGATACCAACTTTCGATTTTTGAATGGAACACACTGTATATTATAACATCTTTGAAATCCGCATAAATTTCTGGATCCAATGATACCACATAAGTGACATTTCAAACGTCAAAATTTTTTAAAATTCAATTTTTAGTTTTCCTTTTAGGTGTGCCATGATGGATCCGATTTAATCCAATTGATCCGTCTAATGCTATAGAAAAATCTAAATCCCGTCAAAAATACTGAATTGCGTTTTTTATGAGCAAATAAAGTTCATCATAGACGATTTTGCGGTATAACTCTTTTTTTTCAAATTGAACCATATTGGTACCGTGGTACCATTCATTAGTACTATACCAATAAGGAATTTATTCATAGCTGGTAATAAAATGTGCGATAAATACAGTGGAAATTACAACAAAAAGAAAATAAGAATATAAAATTATTGAAAATTTTGACGTTTAAAATGTCACTTATTTGATATCATTGGATTCAGAAATTTTTGCAGATTTCAGAAATGCAATAATATACAGAGTGTTCCATTCAAAAATCGAAAGTTGGTATCACTTCCGGCGAAACCGGAAGTGAAAAACAAATCATTTGTAGGTTAAAAAGTGGCGCTTATTATGTTCATAGCATGTCCCAAATTTCAATGAATTACCTTTGAAACTAACGGAGATACGGGGGGTGTACCATGATCCTGTTACACCCAGTATATACGAATAACCACAAAGTAACCAAACAAAATTATTTGAAAAGTTGGATAAACACGTAACGCACGTGTAGACAGAAATAAAATTCTTCACTATTTTTTTTTTCTGAATAAAAACGATATTGGATAAGGAAAAGAACGCTTATAGAGCCTGCATAGTTTCTAATGATATCGATTAATTGATATCGATGGTTAAAAAAGGACGCATATATACTAAACTCGATGTATTCAAACAAATGTGATCTGTGTGAACAAATAAACTCGTGACAAACGATATTTACATTCACTAATAAAGGCGATATACCCTTCTGCATGCTAAATTCGGAATGTCAAATCAATAGATTTTTGTTAACTTTGAGGGGAATCTGCCGGAGCTTGCTGCAGTTGGTATCGATAGCAAACGTGGATAACCCGAGGCGACTCCCGGACTATTTCATAAATAAAATAAGATACCCGCAATCACGTAGCCTTATCTCGTACACATACGATTCCGTGCCAAGTGGCTTTATATGTTGTTATTATGAGAACGAAAATGACTAACGCAATTCTTGGTCTGTCCGCGGTGATACCAAACACACCGCAGACTCGTTCAGAATGTTAATTGATGACTAAAAAGAAAAGAGGACAGACATAAAGGTTCGATTATAGAAAGTGCCTGTGGATCATGTGGAAAAAAATTGCGCAATCCCGCTTTGTTTCTACTTAATGCATTGTTATGTATAGACGGATTTGACAGCTGTGAGAGATGATATGAGGCGATAATCCATCAGATAAATCTAGAACCTTGAGTGGATACTTGTTGAGTAGGTATAGGTACATGGAAAAAAATAATTTCTCCTCAGGAAAAGTCAAATCTCTGAGAATTGAGGTTCAAGAATCTTCTTGGGAAGCCGATCAATAGATTCATCCAGATACGCTAACTCGCAAATTTTCAGATCTTGGTGACATGAGAATCACCCCAAACCACAATTGTTTTTCTCCACCGAATTTTCTTATTATCCATAATTGGTAACTTTATTTCTCTTCAGATTATTTTATTCTTTAAATCCTCAATTCTCGTCTGTTATTTTTTTTTCTAATCTTCACTTTCGGTAGCCAAGCCATTCATACACATCAAACTTAATAACCATAAATTACATTTCAATTTTCAATATTTCATCTAATAACAGTCCAGTTCCCATACTTTTTCATCGAAATAACATAAAAATTCAATAGGGCCCAATTATATCACCATTATAAACGTTAAAGCTATATCCGTAGTGGAGTTGTTCAACTCTGGTGAGCTCGCGCTTTATCTTGATGCATAATTAATAAACACACTATGGGAAGGAACAAGGCCATTCTGCCGCTACGAAGTTATAACATCCACAGGAGGATCATTATCCAAATTTTATATGCAAATGTTGATGTACTCGGTAATCATCTTTTCCGAGATGATAATTGTATACTAGCAAGCGCTTCAGACGGTTTGCAGACAGTAAATAAGGATATGATTGTGAGCAACACCTTGTAGCACATTCAATTCACGAAGAAAATGAAAGCTCTAATAAGAATAATAATTATTGTTGAGTGCCGGTAACGATTATGCCAAAAGTAATATAGGCGCACCATTTCAGGTTATCTTCTGTAGGTACGTAAATGCCTTATTCTGAATTTGCTCAGTCATCTAGAGTTTTAACCAAGAGATGAAAAATATTTCAAGCTAATTGTAATTCTTCCTGAAATTATGTAGGTAATTGTTAACTGTGTTTGCAAAATATGGTTCGACAACCTTTTGGACCAACAGAACATCATATTATTACAAAACTACGTCTCCGGTTAATATAGGTTAGAGTTCACGTTCACAAAAGTAGTTTCATATTTTACAATAGTCGCTTAGACCCGAGTCTAACTTATATTTATGGTATGTACTAGGACCAGTAGCGTCCACTTTCACTGGCATTTCCAGAAACGGTCGATCAGAATGAAGAAGACGATTGAACAATGACGAATCTGAATGGGATTGGCCACTTGATATGCCACACCCACAACGTGTGTCACACCCACATTACTAAATCACGCCTTCGAATTCAGGGTCAAGTTGACAATTGGAATCATACTTTTCTTGAATTTTCTAATAGAATGATTGATAATTTTGCCAAACCCACAATATGAGCCACACCCACAATATGAGCCACACCCACAATATAAGCCACACCCACATCACTAAGTCACGCCTTCCTATATTCAGAGTCAGCACTCAGAACTGTTTATTTTCAGTTAATAACAAATCATCATTTTCTGGAGTTTCAATGAATATAGTTAGGTGTTATTTGAGGAAGTTTGAGAAGTGATTCAATGAAAAATATTCTAAGATGCTAATATGGGATGATTGAAGAATCAATGTGTTCGCTTGGTATATTCTCAATATTTAAAAAATCAAGTAGGTACCTATATTTACTACAACAATACTCATCTTGAACGCCATTGGATGAAGCACATCCTTCTCTATAGAACTGTTCTTTCCATATATACGTATTTGCGATGTTTTCGAATACACAGTAGCAGGTAGCTCTAACAATAAACTTTCTTTTCTATACGGAATGTTTGCGTCGAGCGTCGCTATATGAAAACTCGCTTATAACATACAGAACACAATATCCAGAAAGAAAAGAAATTATTATTGGTCGTATGTCATAATATTTGGACCGGGTGGAGATAGGTAAAAAACAATGTTATTCTGAATTCATTGAAACACTATTTACTTATATCCCTGCTAATACTCCCTCGGTTTTTGAGCCATCTCAATATGTCCTTTTTTTCATGCCTTTTTCCTCTTTGTCTGTTATGACTGTGTTGAAGTGTTTTCCGATGCAACCTGTTTGAATATCCTCAAGTTATTTCAAAACGCAAATTTTGTAACGGATAACGAAAACATTACTATTCTACTTTAACTTGCAGGGAGCAATGATTGTTTGAAAAATTATAGATTCTCTACTGCAGCGATCAGATTGCGCTATTTCTATACGTTTTCTCTGGATATCCTGCCAAGTATTTACTTCCGATTTCCAGAGAAACAAGCAACGCCAACTAAATAGAACTGTACAATAGCCAATTCGAACTGTTTCAGAATTGAGAGAGCTCGTCAAGAATAAATATTTTATCGTTCGAACTGATGGGGCGTAGGTACACGATTTTTTTCATTTCCTGGGGAGTACAGACAGGAAATATGCAGATTAAACGCAAAATGGCGAGTGTGAATGGTATTTCGTCGCAGGACTGGCTCTTTCAGTTTCCTGGCTGATTGTACTGATAATGCATCCACATACGAAAAATGATACCTAATGCAGTGATTGAATTTTAGAGATAGAGCAATCATTGTTGTTTGCATCAGCAACAACTATATGTAACGTGATATTACAATCTCGATGTTTCAAGCATCGCCCATCTATATTCCGAAAAGGCAAACAGAAATTAGTTTCCATACATTCCATATGCAGTAAGAGAATATATTAACTTAGTGCTCCAAAGTTGAAGTGTTTGCCTCTATGTAGTGGCTATAGGTTATTTCCCGCGAGAATTTTAGTAGCATAAGTAGAGTTTGGAAGTCACAGCGTCCACTTTGAAACAAAACAGTACATTGTGCAAAACAAAAGAGGAAAAGCGTATTCGCACAGTCTGTGAAAATTTCTGCGGTCGTAAAAATAGAAGATGAAGTAATTTCTCATATTTCCAGTTTCCACAGAGTGCACTTAGAGTATATACGAGTGTGTAAATGTGAATATGATTATTCTACAAATATACATATATAGGTATATCTTCCAGCGGAAACACATTGTATGGCATTACTCCGCTCCTAATTGAAGATAAAACAGAGCTAATTGAATATGAATATGCTATAAATACGAGAGAATACAATACTGTTTTGTCCAATCTAACACTCAATATGCAATGATCAAAATTTTGTTTCCTCTTTCCAACTTATTGTTCCGCCAATTTTTTTACGGCTGACACAAATGTTAGCAGAGGACCTTTGGAGGCAATGGCCTGTATATAAATCAGGGTTCTCCAGTTTCAAAAATGTAGCAACGTATTATATCATCTTTTCGACACGCACCAAAGATCCCAAACACTAAAATTGCTTTTGGTAGTAGATATTGTTCATCTGGAGTTTCACATAAAAATTTTGTTACTAGTTCTGCTGTCAGAACTTTGGATTTTTTTGGAATATATCCTACAGCTTGACGCTTCAGAAGAGCAATAGTTTTTGGATATTTGTTGATGTCATTATCTTTAATATCCAAACAACTATTTATCATTTAGAATCGACTCCATAGTGTGGAAGATTTCATGTATAGATTTAGATTTTTCCACAAAATAAACTAGAAGAATATCGGCACTAACAGTTTTGATTTTGTTCAGATTTCGCCATTCTGTAAAAAGTTGATATATATCGGGGATTTCGGGATTTTCTTCTGAGTTCATTTTGTTGGCATAAATTTGATTGACAGAGAATAAACATTGCTGACAATACAGTGTTTGGCATGTATGATTTGTTTCCATGGTTATTAAATAAAGTGATTTCAAAGAAGTATGATGAAAACATTATTAATGCTACACTGTACAAGCTATCAATCAGAATACCAACACTGTGTTTGTGAGATTAATAAGCCCAACTTCAGTCCAGACGTACCCACACATAAACTGACTGATAAATCTTTGTATGAGGTCCAGGTAGAGAGGCTCATATTTTTGTTTTTAATTCGCAAGCTTGCCGCACCGCCCTAATGGAAAGTAGATTGGATAATGCGGAATAAATATCGATAATAAATTGTTCCAATTTCTTATTTCTGACGATGTTATTACGGCTGCAGCCATAAACAACCAGCGGTTGGATTTGTCGATACAATTATGGATTGAAACAGCTTGGGATACAGGTTGCTGTAGAAGTAATTTTCACACACTGATAAGTATGCAGACGTTATTTATGGATATTCCATCATGAACAATTCAACAAATTTTTTGTCAAATAATTCTAAAAAAAAATCAGAAAATAATACTTATTATAAATAGGTAGGCATGAAGAATTGAGTTACTGGTAGTGTGGATAATTTCTTATGTATATAGTTTCTACAAAAGCATGAAACAACGAGCAAGTCAACCCTTAGAAGACCTAAACAAAGAAAATGGACACGAATGCTGTTCAATTGTTTCTCAGTTGAAAGGCAATAAAAATACGATATTATTATGTATCGACTGCATGGTCTGCGTTTCTCGACTGCGATTAATATCACCGATATAAAGTTAATTTCTTCCATTGATGTATAATGACCCCTAATTGAGATGTCATGTTGTAAAAGTGTCGCTGTCACTATAGGAATGGCGATAAAGAAGAAGGCTAATCCCGAGAGGAAATACTTCTTTCTTCTACGGAGCGACGATTTCGATGAATTTCAATTTTTCGGGGTTCAGAAATCGAGCGATATAAATTGCCCTGCATCTGATACGAGACAGGAGAATGAGGATTACACTTTGCTGGCCTTGTTGGCAGTGTTTTCTTCTGACTAGTTTTTTTTCTACCAGGGTGAAGTCTTCACTCGCAATAATGGCAATAATTGGAGATCATGGTACAAGTGGAAAATTGGAAACAAGTCGTATAATTATTATTGTGTCTTCCAGAGGTTAGCAACATTTTTTTTGTGGATAAAGGATCCAAGATAAATTAAATAGTTTTGTGTTCATTATTGTATTTCAAAGCCACCTTAGTCATTTCTTATCATTCAACAAAATAATCGTATTTTCTTATTTTCTTTCAACTGTAATTTTGATTGTATTCATCGAACATTTTATCACCGCTGGTATGAATAAATTCCTCATAAATAGTACTAATAAATGGTACAACGGTACCAATATGGTTCCATTTGAAAAAATTTTAGTTTTACCTCAAAAACGATTACGATGAACTTCATTTGCTCATAAAAAACGCAATTTAGTATTTTCGACCGGATTTCGATTTTTCTAGCATTAGACGGGTCAATTGGAATAAATCGGAACCATCATGGCACACTTAAATGGAAAACTAAAAATTAAATTATAAAAAATGTTGACGTTTGAAATGTCGCTTGTGTCAAAAAGTGCCGCTTATTATATTCATGGCATATCCCAAATTTCAATCAATTACCTCCAAAACTAACGGATATAAGGGGGGTGTACCATGATCCTGTTACACCCGGTATAGGTACTTAATAGAGGTGTTCTTCTATTATCTGAATATACCTAAGTTTTCATCGCACTTGGTAATAATATCGATAATGTCCTTCGCGATAATATTCTTTTCCCGCCAATGAAGTAATGCACTTTCCCTAGGGGTGCTAAATCATTCTGATAAGATCTCTTGAAGTTCATTGTGTGATTTATCTTAATGCACGGAGTCATATCTTCGCCATGACTCATTGAGATTTGCACAAACTTCCATTCGATTTCCAGAAAGCGTGAAAAATTGCTCGCGTTAAACACGGAAAACGGATATGACGGTTTCTTGAATGAAAAACAACAGCAAAACGCGGAGGGTGGAGAATTCGGTGCAGAGCATTACTTTTCAGTGCTAGATGTAGAATGAACCATCAGAAGATGTGAAAAAAGCACATATTCCAATCCTTGCATCATAATATCATTCGCATAATGATTTCATGTTTCCGAAGAATATTCACTTGTAATCTCCCTAGCATCAGCAGAATTATTACCGATAATATTTTTCAAGGTCACGAATGTTTTTGTTGTTGATAGAAAATTATCCCGTGTCGAAGACGAGGGAAATTTTCTATCATCAAAAACATGAGGGAAACCGAGAAAAAAATTATAGATAATTAATTCTGCTGCGTGGGAGATTCGGTAAGAAAATATCATAAATTGGATAGTTGCTTTTAATATGATGAGAAGATGAACCTAATACGACCTATTCTGCGTAGATACTGTAGATAGTAACTGATGTTTATTACTAATATTTCAGGAACATTCAAAACAGTAATCCGTTTTCAATCATAACATCCATAATATCACATGAATAAAATCAAAGCAATTTTGATGATTTCCTATTTTAAACGTACATTATGCCATTGTATGATGTAGGCAAGATTGCCTATGCACTAGCTACCACTGAGCTAAAAGGTCTGTTCGCTGTGTCTCCATTAACTACACTATTGTACAGAATAGTAGATTGTGTAACACTGATACCGTTCGGTGATTTTCCGTGTACACTTACACTATGTTCGTTGTTAAAATGTTGTAGCACGAAAAAACCAGTTGTTACAATCGATTTGGAGGAGGTGTGATAAGTGTAGTGCAAAATGGATATTGGATAATATGAGGTTAGATGTATATAATGATATATTTTGAAAACTTCTTCGACAAAGTACGTAATGGTTATATTTGTTACCCGGGAATCTTTTGTCCCCATTTATGAAAGCATCAAAAGAATTTACATCAATACCATTGATTGATCCTCGTCAGGTGAACTTGTCAACAATTCATCGTCCTAATTCGCAATGATATTCTCTATTATTTCATCATCACTGTGCATTTTGATACAACAAATAAATACAAAATAATTATAAGCATAACCTCCAATTAAAAATCCTAGGATTAGCATAAAGCAGAATAAAAGCACCGAACAGATGTTGAACTAATTGCACTCCACTTCACTACACTCATCTACAACGACCAGTGGGTGTAAGAAAATGTAGTGTACAATATAAATTTCATGCATACACAGCGAACAGACCTAAATTCATTTTGATTGTTGTCACAATTTGTGTGGTTAGGTTACATTAGATTAATTCTTGCTGAAATTGTCCAGAATTTGTGGAAAATGAAGTGGATACATATTAATAGTGTGTGTTTATCATGGTTCAGACGAAAATTTGGTGTAGTGGCATTCATTTATTTACCAGGGAATCGGAAAATACAATGACAGATTGCAACTATAGTGTTTAATTAAACTACTCTACTGCCTACGAATCAGAAAGCGAAATACAGAAACGAAAACACAGCATGTAGGTATCCAATAGCCAATCAGGAGCCGAAATACAAAATCGAAAACATGGTGTTATTGCTTATCAACACAATCATTTCAACCAATCAAAAACGTGTATTTTAGCATGAATGAAACAATCGGGAGTAATTACACAAGTGCTTGAAAATTACCGATAATTTTCCATGAAAGCATTTTGTCTAAAATCTGCATGAGTTTTTTTTCATATTTTTTATATGAAAATAACCGAATGCAGTTTTTTTTACTGACAACATGCTCGAATGGAAAATTATCAGGTTTATTTTGATGCACGAGTGTAATTCGGTATAGAATATTTCCGGAGTTTAAAATTCACTATTTATGCCTGTCAAGATGACAAATGTACATTTTAACAATCGTTACTATAGATACACAGACCAAGCGGGTATTTTTCGATACCTACCGGGTATTTACCAGCCCGAAAATGTCCCGCCGGGAATTTATCGCTGTAATTGATCGAAAATGTCCCGCTCCATATGAGATTTTTAACATGCGATGGAAATACTCATTATAATTTTCAAGATTACCTATTTCAACGTCTGTAGTCGAAATATGTATGTAGAAAATTTATAAGAGTGGTTGGGAATCACTTTTGTGCATGAAAATATTCCGAGAAGTTATTAAATATCCTACAAGGATAGAAAATTGCCTGCCCCCTGATTTTAATTTCCAGTCAGTGTGTTTCCTAAAAATTCTGATCAACATTTTGTTTGAGTTGAAATAAGCAATAAATCAATGTTATTAAAGTAACTCACTTTGTATAGTTAAATATTGAAAAATATTTTTTTTTCAGGTGAGCATCCATGTATGTCATTGTGAAATGGTTCTTTAAATTGGTGAGCATCTCATTATTGTAGTTCAACTTCTATGAAGGTGGCAAACAAAATGGTAAGAAATGTAGCGAGAACAGATCCGTTCCAAAATGTCATTGCTTTGATAAATCTCAGTTCCCTAACACGAGAGCGGGATTCCACGCTAATTGTCAGTGATGCCTCTTTGGAAAAAGAAATAGACCGAATTATATTTTCAACAAGAAAAAATTTAGAGGAGTCAATTCATTGATAAAACACCGTCTAGCACGAAAATTATTTATAGGAATTGATATTTGGTGTAACAAGAAAAAACCATAAATTTCTTCGTCATGTCTTCAAATTTATTCGGTTGTCATAGAAATGGTGGATATAAAACATTTTGATTGGTTAGGAAAAAGAGCTGCAGGATTTTCACTTATAAAACCATTGGAGCTCAATTATTACTAGACATTTTTTCGAGAACACGAATATTTTGAAACCTCTCCCGATTCGAAGACGAGAGAGAATTTTGTGAAAAATATGCGAGTTCGATAAAGAATTTTCTTTATTTAATTGAATCTAGAGTGGCATTCGGTAGCAAAATTTCATACCAAGACTCCTGTTGAGATTACGCTAAATAAAATACAAAATACCGACCTTAGTTACGCAAAATAATAATAAGGAGCTTTTGGCAGTTTTAACCATTATTCTTGACTAACTTTATTCTAGACTAACTTAATTCTACTGAAAGTTGTTAGAAATATACATTCTTACAAGAAACTCGAAGTGGTACTTATAATATCTGTTGAATGTAAATGTCATTAAACCTATAAACGTTGAAAACTTTCCAGTGGAATACCATGCCCCTTCCCCTAAGGAAAAGAAAAAAAATTCTGGAAATTGTTCTAGTTGCTTTGGTGACGATACAAAATGACTTTTGATTGGTCGAAAATGTTAGATGTGAAATTTTTTCGAATATTTCCATCGCCTTTTAAAAATTAAATATGAAGCGGGACATTTTCGATCAATTACAGCGATAAATTTCCAGCGGGACATTTTCGGGCTGATAAATACCCGGTAGGTATCGAAAAATACTCGCTCGGTCCGTGTATCTATAGTAACGATTGTTAAAATGTACATTTGTCATCTTGACAGGCATAAATAGTGAATTTTAAACTCCGGAAATATCCTACCGAATTACACTCGTGATGCATCAAAATAAACCTGATAATTTTCCATTCAAGCATGTTAATAAAAAAACTGCATTCGGTTATTTTCATATTTTGCTAAAAGAGCCCTCCTCCTTCGGAGTCAGGCTCTTTCGACAAAATATGAAAATAAACTCATGCAGCTTTTAGACAACATGCTTTCATGAAAATTTATCGGTAATTTTGAAGCACTTGTGTAATTACTCCCAAAAATTATCTATTTCTAAACTGGAATCAATCTCTTTGGTCAATCATTTTTATACTGATGTTGTTAGTACACATTGAATTTCTTCATCTCTTTACTTCACGAGAGCAGGAAAAGTAGTGGAACACCGTGCAAGCCAGTAGAAAAATATTGAGTGATGAAATAGTTGTTTTACCTTTTGAAAGATTGGAAGTTATTGGGTAGTGAGTCACACTACCTCGTCGTTCGATGATAAATAAAATAATTCTGATAGAGAGAAGTTCGGCAGGTGCCGAGCCTGATAATTTGCACATTCGCCGCCTCTGCATATCCGATCTTTCGTTAACAAGGGTCACATGCATTATTTATTTTGACAATGCTCTTCGTTACACGGTTCACGCCCATTGTCGCCTAATTCTCATTTTGCATTATGCCGTTTATTTATGTATCCGACTAAAACAAACCATCAAGCCGGCGGCGCCTTCTCATTTGCAGCTCGTGACATAAACAGAAATACAACGGGAAAATTCCTCACGACATAATACAATGCAATACAAAAGGAAATCGCCACGAGATGTTTTCCACTAAATAGACGACAGACACAAAAACGAAATGAGAAAAACAATCCGGAATTAAATTGAGTTGGCAGATGCGGTGCGCGTCTGCACAGAACTCAGCTCATATTTATATTCAGTTTAAATAGGGTATATCTTCATTACTGCATTGTTTCTAACCCCTCAGAGGGCGCTGCAATATCTAACTCGAACAAGAGTTCATGGGAACTAAAATCATTTTTTCTATTTTGGCCTCTATGTCGATACGCATTTTTTATTATTCTGAGATTGGTACAATCGAACTGTCAAATGGAAATCAGAAAAGTTAGGCCCAGCTTACTTCTGAGGGATTTGGATTTGGTGATATTAGCAGAAAAAAACTCAATGTTTTAATTGGTAAATTTCAATTCAGAGTGTTATTTGATTTAAATTGACCAATATAAACAATAACAACATTGAATTTTTCACCGCTGGTATCGCAAAAATCAAAATCGCTCAACTGTAAACTGGGCTTCACGCTTGTGCGTCAGATTTTAAATATTTCAATGTCATCGTTGTTACCAATCGAAGATGTTTCTGTTCTTTTTCGATATTTGATCAATTTCAATCGATAAAATACTTCAAACTAATGAAAAAAAGAAAAAATTGTTTATGACACACGTTTTATAAGACACACATAAATAGCGTCTTATAAAACTTGTATCTTTTCAAATGGGGCACTCATATTCAATAACATACTCGAATGCATCATCCAAATTATCATGCACAACTCCTTGTTATTTCTAAATTTGGTTGCATGGTATTTTCCAAGTTGGAAAAAAATTGTAATTGTTCAATATTCTAGAAAAAATTCCAAATCCAACAACTTGTATTTTTTGGGACCTTGTATATTTTCAATGATTTTGGAACGTATATAATCTAAAAATATAGGTAGGTTATATTATGTATTCGTGAGACACTTTGCAAATATTGAAGTACCTACGTGATGGATAGCAAATGAATAATTCCCTATGAGAAATTTACATATTTATTATAAGTCGTAACGAAATCCGCATCCATATAAAATTATGCGAATTTTTCTTTCGAGTTCAGACTGTGTCGAGATATGCAATAAACAGGGCAAGATTTCCCAACTTTTGGGCTATCAGATACATCACAGTTCCTCACAACTGCGATATTATGCGAGTTTTCGTTCTATCTTGAAAGGGCACAGAAACGTTGAATAAAGATATGATTTACATTCCTAAAATTGAGCGATATATTTGAAAATTCAAGAAGTGAAAAGGTATTCAAATTATTAAGATGACTTCCGGTGTTTGCATTAACTCCTGAAACATTTTTGCTTCATTGATTTACGAGCTTCATTTATTTCATTTACCCAAGTTGGGTAACTTGAATACCGGGTGTCAACGAATTCATCAGACAAACCTTAATTGTGTAAAATGGCAATGTCTTTGATATACAATTTCTACTTATCGTATTTTATAACTTAGGGAAACGTTCAGAGGAATATACAGTATGTCCTAAATTATCTCAGAAACTGGGAGATATAGAGAGAAAGTTGAGTGAGAGTTTCAGAATACTGGAATACTGTTCCCATATTTGGAGTGCGGCACCTAAACATATCCTGAAACTATTGGATTCTGTCCAAAAAAGAGCAATTCGTCTTGTCGGTGATGCCTCGCTAACAAACTCGCTCAATTCTCTGGAACACCGTAGAAAAGTTGGCGATTTATCTCTATTCTATAGATATTTTCATGGGCGATGCTCTTCTGAAATATCTCCTCCATTGGCAGTCTTTTCGAGATTAGCCCGCCAAGTTCAGTCTTCACACCCCTTCGTGGTCACTTCAGAGACCTGCAGAACGTCCCTTTCCAAAAGACTCGTTCATCCAACGAACATAGAGACTTTGGAACTCATTGCCTAGGGAGGTGATCCCCGAGGCATACCATCTCCAGAAATTTAAGAAAAACACGAACTCCTACCTTCTTCCCCTTGGTTCTCACGATGTTTCCTGAACATTGCAGGATATCCCTTTTCGTGAGAACCAGAACATAAAAAAAATTGCTATTCTAACTTGACACACCCTGTATTCTTTTCAAGCAAATCAACATCAATTATTATCAAATTACCAGTCTATGTCGATTTTCAGTAATGAAATAAAAATGTTCATGATTCAATAAGTGAGCGATTTTTAATATCTCCTTGTTATTGAAACAAGAAGTGTCGTCATCGACAGGCCATTGTTTCAATGAACTTGAATGAAACCAATTTCCATTCAGCGACTTTTTCTGTTTATAGCTATTATGCAAAACAACTTTTTCCGAGAAAAGTTATCGCAATATATTCCGCATAAGTCGTTGTTAATATTTACAAGATAGGCAACGTTCATTCTTTGGTTTATTTATGATAGGAATTTACCGCCTCTCCTAATGGATGGGGAAATAAACGTTTATGTCCAGGTATTAATTTGATGGTCTATAATACTAATATACTTTATGGGAAACATGCCGCAATAGAGTATAGGAACCTATATAGAATGCAGATGCATTTTTTTATCCCGTTTGCCATCATAATAAAATATTCTTTACATCAATCAGACTATTTTTCATAACTGCCTCAATGACAGTAGATCGGGAAGTTTTTCATTCATTCTGAATGATATACACAATTTGAGAATACTTTTTTTCGTTGAACATTGATAAAATTGAATCTAACTATAAGATATATAACACCCAATGGGTCAATTTTCAATTCACAAACATAATTGTCTTTTTTTTATGTTCTGGTTCTCACGAAAAGAGATATCCTGTAATGTTCAGAGAACATCGTGAGAACCAAGGGAAATAAGGTAGGAGTTGGTGTTCTTCTTAAATTCCTGGAGATGGTATACCTCGGGGAACACCTCCCTAGGCAATGAGTTCCAAAGTCTCGATGTTCGTTGGATGAACGAGTCCTTAAAAAGGGACGTTTTGCAGGTCTCTAAAGTGACCACGAAGGGGTGTGAAGACTGAACTTGACGGGTTAATCTCGAAGAGATTGCTAATGTAGGAACGATTGTTGATATTTCAGAAGAGCATCGCCCATGAAAATATCTATAAAATAGAGATATATCGCCAAATTTTCTAAGGTGTTCCAGAGAAGTGAGCGAGTTTGTAAGCGAGGCATCACCGACGAGACGAATTGCCCTTTTTTGGACAGAATCCAATAGTTTCAGGATATGTTTAGGTGCCGCACTCCAAATATGGGAACAGTATTTCAGGACAGGTCGGATCTGTGCCTTATAGATCATAAGCAGCTGACTGGGAGTGAAAAAGCTCTCGGCTCGAAACAGAAATCCAAGTTTTTGGGATGCACTTTTGGCAATGGACCTCACGTGATTTCCCCGAGAAAGGTTATTGCTGATAGTAACGCCAAGCATCGAAATGGATGACTTCAATGATATATGGTAGTAGAGGTTATACAGCGGCAGAGCCGGAGCAGGTGCAGGCGCAGGAGCAGGCGCATGTGCAGGCGCATTAGCAGGAGTAGGAGCAGTCGCTGTATTACCTCTACTGATATTCCAAAGTTTCAATATCAAAAATTCCTTAAGAGTGGGCAATGGGACGCGCAGAATACCGAATGCAGCACTCCCGCTCTTGACTTCTCATTTGAAAACCAATCAATATTTTCATGATTTTTTGATCCCATCATGTAGATAAAGGATCAAGCTAGGGAGGATACTATCTCTTTTTTCGAAATTTCGAAAAGAAAAGATATAAAAATATATCTGAACATAGCAAATTTTTAGCCAATTTGGCGAATCAAAAAAAAATATTTCTACATCAAATAATCAATTTTGAGATAGCATCCTCCCTCGGTCGAACCTTCATCTTTCTACACAAAAAAAATCAGATCAAAATATGGATTAGTATCGTCACAGGAAGTCAAGAGCCGAGGCTCTACAACGTCAGAAATACGCACGATTTATCCGATGATATTTGCGCCCCCTGGTGAAACTCAACGAAGTAGATTATAAACACGATACAATCGATAGTACGGGTGATATTATGAAATTAGAATAGGAAATAGAAATTTATATGAATCAGTTTGCTAGGTTTGCTAATAAATATGGTATATTATATGTATAAAATAATTATACATTGCGTGGAAAATAAAAATATTCTGAATTGTTCACAATGAAAAAATTCTCATACATAATGAGGAATAGGTATGTATGATATTCAAATAAGAATATTTATATATACACCCAGAAGGTATACAATATGAATGAATAGAAACCTATCGACAAAGGTCGCTTCTATTTACCGGGGATCGATTTAGGATTTATCATTGCGATGATTTGAATGTTGAACAGATCTCAATACGTAAAAGTAGAGAGGGAACAGTATAAATATGAAACCGTGTTGTATTTAACATTGTATAACTGAATGATAATTTGCAATCGGGTATTGACACTATATATACAGGATGCTACCTAATGGCATTTTAATATAGGAATTCTTAAATCTATTCAAAAAAATATATACAGTATGGTGGAAATGTATGGAATAAATTCATTATCTCTAACGCATATGAATTTTAAGGGAAATCCTGAGACAGGTCGATTTTCATTTTCAAATTGACATCTCTTGATATACATACGGAGTTTGTGACGTCATCCGCGAAGTTGTGGTGACGTCATCGATTATTTTTTAAATAGGAAGACACCCTGTTCAATTTTTTTTCTGGAAGGTGTTTCCATTGTCTATCTGACCATATACTAATATTAAGACAATAAAGTGATACAGGGTGAGAAAAAATTATTTTATATTTACAAGCTAATAATTATGCTATCAATGTACACAGTTACCTAAATAGGTCGGAGAGGGTAAATCGAATGGCCAACTAGATCTCCTGATTCAACTCCTCTCGATTTTTTCCTCAGAGGTTATTTTAAGAGAAAAGTTTATGTAAGAAGCCGGAAAGATCAGATAATTTGAAAGAACGAATACGAGTGAATATTTCACAAATATATTCAGAAACGATAGCAAAGTTCGAGAATGATTTGTTCTCTGTCTATCACATTGTATTCTTGCAGAACGTCACGAATTTGATTATTTATTGTAACGATTTCCGTTGTAAATATTAAATAAAATAATTTTTTCTCACCCTGTATTACTTTATTTTCCTAATATTAGTATACCGTCAGATAGATAATGAATATACCTTCCGAAAAAAAAATGGACGGGGTATGTTCTAATTTAAAAAATAATCGATGACGTCACCACAACTACGCGGATGACGTCACATACTCCGTATGTATATCAAGAGATGTCAATTTGAAAATAAAAATCGACCTGTCTCGGGATTTTCCTTAAAATTCATAAACGTTAGAGATAATGAATTTATTCCATACATTTCCACCATACTGTATGTAATATCCTAAAGGTCTAAATTTTGAAGTAGAGGGTGCTGAAGAAGTGAGCAATAACGAATAGCACCCTTTCTCTATAGACTTGTCATAAAGTAAAGTAATCAATATTTTCATGACTTATTGACTTCATCAAGTAGATAAGTGATCCAGCTAATGGAAATACTATTTTATTTTCAAAAATATGAAATACAAAAGGTATACAAATATTCCTGAACATATCGAATTTGGCGAATAATAATAAAAAAAAACACTTTTCAAATAGTATCGGACCTAGTTTGAATCCCCATCTTCCTACAGAAAAAAAATCACATCGAAATATGGACTGGTGTTTTCACAAGAAGTCCAGAGCGCGAATTGTCCGATGATATTTGCGCCCTCTGGTGATACTCCAAAATATGAAGATGAAAAAACGAGTCAGTCAACACAATATCATAGATTGGAACCATAATAAGTATTATGAAATTATTGGTGCAACTAATGATGAATTTGCGGATTTGCATAGGAAAAGCTTGAAATTTTGAAATTCAAAGGTGTAATGAGATCTAAAAATCCAAATGGAGAAGAAAATGATATTGTATTCTCATGTGGAATGTATATGATTCTGAAAATGGTACATATATTGGGACCAACGGGAGATGAATATCCAAAATACAAAATATGTAGTGAAAGCAGTCCTCAAAAATCAAAGGAATAAAAAGTAGAAGAATGAAGACCTTAGGAAAATATAGTCATTATTCATTATTATTCGTAAATAAATAATATTCATAATAACCTGTATTTGAATGTCTTTGATAATAACCGAGAATATAACTTATCAACGTTATTGAAAGTAGCTCTCAATCTCCCAATCACTCCGTATGGCTATTTTAATGTTATACCTCGTAATTTATATGACTCTTGAAAAGCTTTTCATATAAATAGATACAGAATTATCCAAATTTTGTAACAGTTGCGAAGCATCATGATTTTTTTCAAATCAACAAAATAAGATTGATTTTTTCTATTCATATTGATTTTTCATAATTTTTCAAATATGGAAATAATGCACAAATCAATTACTTATATTTTCATTATTCGATTCAAAACGTCGCAACCCTGATTTTTCATAATGTTTATAGAATACAAATATTCATCATAGGTACCTACCTACTGGT
The DNA here is from genome assembly GCA_029955515.1 of Chrysomela aeneicollis. Taxonomy (NCBI): domain Eukaryota; kingdom Metazoa; phylum Arthropoda; class Insecta; order Coleoptera; family Chrysomelidae; genus Chrysomela; species Chrysomela aeneicollis. The sequence goes on from JARUHQ010000005.1 coordinate 26,396,129, forward strand.
GAATATACCGTCGATTATCAGATAAAATGTTCGATCCTCGTTCCGCACACATGCAGGCGAATGTATCGCATCTACTCTCACTCATTGTTTGGGACTGTGTGGAGTCACAGGTTTTTTCAAACATGCAAAATGCTTATTAAAAATAAATTGTTGAATATCCTTTGTAGCATTTAAATGACGACAAATGGTTTGAAAATATAAACAATTGAAGGGGTGTCAGTAATACATTGAACGTGTATTTTTTGAAAACTCGTTAACATGGATTTTCCAAATTGCTCGTTTCAACCATAATAATTTCCGTAAACTTCGGTAATACCAGAAATGGAATATTATTGAATTCCCGAAATCTAAACAATGTCATTTTTGAAATCCAACCTAAAGAAGTCAGAAAAATATTTTCAGAATGTCAATTTTCAGAAATTGAAAATAAAATCACGAATTTCATAAGTTCATTTTTAATGGGTACCTCCTTTTGAACTTTTTGAAAAAATGATGGTAGGGGATACTGCCCAACTAGACATAGTTCCAAATAGGTATAGACGCCATTTTTCTACTTTCGTCGAATATTTCGGAGAGATTTGTTTGTTCCACGGAAGCATAATAGTTGTACTCTGAATGTTTACCGAGTGGCATCTGTCAGTTTTACGAAAAAATTCGATATTCAGTGAGTGATATAAGACAATGCTTGATTCTTTAAAATTTTATATCGCAACTTACGTGTTTTTTTCTTTTCAATTAACATTTGTCTGATTTTTTAATTACAATGCAATTTCCATTATATTATACCATGAAACTTTCATGATAAATCGGATAAGTATACCACAAACATTTAGTATACACAATGTTTTATGAAGTTATACAGATTTCACATGATGGCATACCTAACCGAAGGAGAATTATCTAACCTATACGATGCCAGAATTGGACTGGAAGAAGGCATAATATGCCATCATGAGGCAGCAATGTGTTCAACTATTATTTTGTCAACATAAAAAAATGAATGGAGTTATTTAATACCAACTCATTAAATAGGTGGATACTTTATTCATACCAATAATGTATATTTACCTCTCATTTGATATACTGATGAAAGCTCGACTACACATTATGAACACAAAGACCAGTTGGCTGACTGTGTGAGGAGAGAGCCGAGCGCCGAGCGCGCGATAATGTAGTATTGTCTCATTAAATAAGTACATGTAGATATCTGCTACATGAAAAATTTTCATTCAGGAAACTTATTTCATCTATTGGCTCAATTTTGTTCGCAGCATGTATACAAAAATTTTCATAAATAAAATTTTTTCTCGATTACTGAAAATTGTCATTCCGAAAATAACAAGTTGACTACAGTTCTAGAAATTGATGAACATGAATTTTTCACCAATATTGTATATGGCAAGAAGCGCTATCATGTATACTTCAATTTGAAAAAAAAATCAGTCCGATCGCTCAATTATTTCCAGAAATATAACGGTAGGAACGATAAAAAACGTGTTCTACAGAAAAATCGTACTTTTTGTGTTTTTTCAGAATAAAAAAGTTCTTGGCCTAGAGAAAATGTCGTAAAAAGTGATTTGGTATACACAATCATCAAGTTGAAGATCCGCAGCAAGTCTGATTTGAATCTACGCCAGTTTTGTTTTCTCGAAAACTGAGAGACAGCATCCCAGTATTACTCGCATATTAGATTATCGAGCAATGCGAATAAAAACGTCAGTCGCGATATCACCCGTACTAGATGAGAAGATCGTTCGTTGAACAAGGATAACCGTTGATTTATGACGATTTGGTAACCGCCCACTGCCGTTTCCTCCAAACCCCCCCTGTCCCGGATTTGGACAAAGTGTCTGGCCTTTCCCAGCCTTAATCGTCGAATCAATTATTTTTTCAACTTTTCAAACCGCCATAATTTCCGAACGGGTCGACCGTTTTATTTTCGTTTGATGCCAGTTGTCTCAAGGATTGTTTGCAGTCCCGAGTCAGCTTAGGCTCAGATCTTTCAGTGCTACTTGATTATCTGAATCTGAAACTCATCTCTATAGCATGTACTTCTTGAAAGATGGTTGGGGGTGTTACCAAGGGGTTTCGAGAGCCTGAACAAAACAATGTCTCGATGTATAGGGAACTCATATCCCGGCGACTCAATTCGATAAAAATGTCAGGAACGCGGAAAACGTTTCACACATTGAATGAAGTCATGTCGAAAATCGTTCAGTCGGCTCCATTCAAAGGAAATCAAGACACACTTTCATCGTTCCAATCGGAACGGCTCGCATTAATTTATACTCGTCGTAGCGCGCCCCTATCAGTTGAAACTTGTTAGAGTCTCTCTGTGACCGTCGCAATTTTCCGTCGGGAACCCCCTCCCCCCCACACAGCTTTCCCGGGTTTCCCGTAACCGAGCAAATTACGATCATTGTTCCCGATGTCGACCTTTTATGTGTGCATGCCGCTGTTCGGCATCCAGCGAAGAAAGACCAAGTCGAATTGAATGTGTCTTTTGGCGGGTGTTAGCCTGAAACTGTGGCGCTTTCCAGGCGCTTTCCAGGAGTGTCTCTCGAAGATGTGGATTCGTAACGGCAAACATGCTTCAATTGTTGAATCAGGTGTGGTTATTGGAAACGGGAAAGTAACAAGGCAGCACAGGGTTTGAATTTTTACCCACCTTAGTTCAATGTGTCGTGTATTATCTGAATAATAAAACAATATAGTGTGGCTGAAAATTATATTAGCGTACATTCGGCAAGTTCAACATAAGCCATTTTGTACAATACCCCGAGATATCTCAATTGTCAACCTTGTTCTCAATCCCCAGATACCAACCTAAATACAAATGTCAAATTATAAACAATACCAACTTAAATACTACTTACTATATGACACATGTCGTTTTAAAGTGGCAATAAGTAGTAGTGGCATGTGATAACAGGTTCTCGCTGGTACTTCGAGTGATCTTCACAAAAAAATCAAGGACTACCAATAAGAACTATACCAGAGAGTACCAAGGACTGCCAAAAGCTACCAGTGTAGTGTACATCTAACTTGTCCACCTTTATACCGTCTCTTGGTATAAGCAGACTGATGACTTTATACCAACCAAATACCTTTAGTCATGTTGTTGTAAACGGAATTGTTGGTCAGGTACTCAGCTTGGTTTGGTACCGAAAATTGTTGCGTACCAGACTAAAATAGTTAGGTGATCAAGATGGTGTCAACACCTTCAGGCGTTCTGAACTAACAGTGCCCTAGTATACAATTGGGCCATATTGATTTCTTCTGAGTTTGTTAATTTGATTTAGAATACAATTCACACAATTCTCATCTTCGCACCGAAGTGACTCGCTTCTTCTTACGTGATGATGACGCTTCATTCCAACGATGGTTAAGGTGATTCATCACCTCGCTACAGGTTTCCATCTCAATACGGGGTGTTCTTAGAAAACTGTCGCTAACAATATATATATATATTTCAGATTGGTATTTGACAATGGATGTTTTTTCGCCAGTTAGTAGAATTACAAAACTGTTTCACTGACCCCAACCCAACTAGTTCAGTGGTACTGAGTAATCATAAAATTACTTATGAGATCTCTTACATCCTGAAGATTTAACAAAAAATGAAAAAAAAAAAAATTCATGTGAACTCTCAATTCGAAGGTTGTGCTTGTTTTTTATGAATCAATTTCTCCCATCGTGGATACGTTTTTGCTATCTTGAGAATTACATCGTTTTCCAAATTTAAACGATTTCTTTCTTTACTTTTTATTTGGGCCATCGATGAGAATGTCAATAACTCGAACAAGTACAAAGTTGCAAATGGATTCAATGCCTCTTTTGTCAATTCTGGATATTCTGTATCACAGTAAATCCGAATTCCGAATAACTGTCGTCATAAAGACGTTTTTTCTTTATTTTAGTTTGAACACTACCGCTAGAAGTTGACGGGTCTGTTGGTCTTTTTGGAAATTTATCCATTTTCAATAGTTACAAATCAATTATAAAAATGAATAAACATGTTGGTTTGAATATTTGCCACAAAATAAAAAAACAACGGGTAGGGGGGTCGTAAAATATTTCTTCATACTAAGGACCCCTTTAGTGTGATAAAGAAGGTTGAAAAACACTGCTTTAGTCTAACGCTATCATCAAAAATCAGTTTCTTCAAGTAGTAAAGTTCAATCAAATCCATCAATGACAGAATGTCAACTGAAATCTGCTGTGCTACAATGCGCGTTTTTTTTTCGCTTCCCCCCGTCTGCTGCCTATTTTCGTGATGTGAGCAGACGCCGCCGCCGCCTTTGCAGCGTCGCGACGCTCTCGATCGTCTCACGGGGTAGTGCGTTCCATTGTTTGCGTTCAATTATTCCGCGGACGTGTGTTTTGACAAGGGCGTAGAGAGAGCGAGGAACACAAACAGAGAGGGTTGGGGGGGGGGCGGGTTCTTGTGGGGGTTGGTTGGTACTCCTTTTGGGGCGCTCGAGGGAGAATGGAGTCCTCGAGACGCTATGGGGATGAAGAGGGTTGGCCGAATGTGCACTTGGAGTGGTCGGTTTTCGTCTTGGTGTCTACCAGGGTTACTCACGATTGTCGATTGTTATTTCTGAAAAGTTGGGGTTTAGTTGACAGATGAAAACATCAAACTCTGGAAGTTTACTTTACCATAAGAAACTCAAAGGCTAGAAATCAACAGGAAGTGTGGTGGAGGTTTCAACAGAAAAATCAATTCAATAAAGTATTCAAATGAAACTAATAAATATTTTCAAATACAAGCTCTTGAATTTTCGATTTTGGTTATTCGATGAATAATTCAAAAGCTTGCCGTAGATGGAAAAAAGATAATCTTGCGTGGATCTGTAACGCACAGAATAAGCAAAATCAAACAATGAAATTGATTTTTCTTTTTTACTACATTTGTATAAAAGCTTGTTGTTGAAATAGTATATTACACAAGTGTGGAAAGTGACATATTTCACACGAGTAGTCGTTTAGCACGAGTCGCGTAGCGGTGAGTGCGGAAACGTAACGAGTGAAGGAAATGCACTTTCCAACGAGTTTTGTACACTATTTTTCCTACGACTCCGAATACTTTTATTTTGCGGGAGGTCTTGTAAAAAATGTAACTTGAGCGGTCTCTAGAATTTCTGGTGGTTTTGATTCAATATCAAGTACTGTTTATTTCCATATTCAAGATTACATTTGAATACTTCTCCGACAATTCCTCATTATGTGGATTACTGATTGATTGAGTTAGTTAAGTTTGGAAAAAATTTATTTATATTGACACCAGCGTACATAAACAACCTTGACACCATTCGCCTGCTAGCGCCAGTAATCACGCAACCAGGAATACAGAAGCATGGAAGTATGTAGTTCGCAAGCGCGTAAGAGTTACTCGAGTTAGTGCGTCCTTGACTCTTTGCAAACATCTGTGATAAGAAAGAATCTTCTCTTTGGTGATAGTGTGATATCAAAGTGATGCAAGCAGCAAGCCGCGCATAAAACTGTAGCCGTACTCTTTTGAATGATCTAACCCGCTATGTATCAGACACATTGAAATTAATAGATAAAGAGTTCTCGGTATAATTCAAAACGAGACAGAAATTTCAATAAATAATATGAATTTGATTTGATAACGCTTATATTGACATTGAGTACTTTCACAATATACCTAATTATTTCTATCAATTCAGGCAACCGTTGTGATATTTTTCATATCAACACTAGTGCTTTTTTTCTTTCAAATAAACAATACCATGGTGATATGAGCCACACTGAATAACATAACAGTGTGATTATTGACGTTTTCATACGTGGTCGTAGGAAAATATTTTTTACGTCTTAATCTGTCTTAGTACATACTTCCAATTCTGAGTCGAATTTGCCTATAATCACAAAACTCACCATTTGGAAGCCGTCATATCATTTCCATACATTTTGACTAGAAATTCTTCCCATATACCTATTTTCACTAGGATCAGACCATCACAAAACATGTTCGTTATATTGGAGCTCCCATCTTGAATTTATAAATTTTGAAAAAAAAAACATGACCTCTGACCCCACATTCTGAATCGAATCGGATCATGCATATTCACAAATCTCGTCCGTCATCTAGGAGCTACTATTTTGAATTCATGAATTGTAACAAAATATTAATCTCCGACCTTGACCGAGTAAGATACCGATGTTAAATCGAATTGGATCATAAACACGAAGTGCGTCCGCCATATTGGAACCGCCATATTGTTTTGTTTCCTTGACAAAAATGTCATAATGCATTGTCACTGGAATTATGTACACTTTCCAAATTGTTAATGGTTTAAATTCAATGCAACATAATGTTTCATTGTTAGGTTAGTTCGGTAGTTAGTCATAAGTGAAGCTTATAGCTTGAAAAATAGGACGGTCATACTATCGAAATGGAAAGATTCACCTAACAACAAATTTTTTGTTAAATTATTTAAAATTGATACACCTGTCATTAGAGTAAATATTGTCTCAAACTGGAAGGAAATCCCAGTTACAGATTTTTTTCTTTCGAAGTCTACCATGCATAATTTCTGGTGTCCATCATTGATTTTACGCACAGTATACGTATTCATCGCAATCCCAACATTCTGATTTTGATTCATAAGAGGGGTTCTTTTTTTCAATACCACTCAATAGTTAATTCTTTTTGATATTATAGGCCACTGATTTCTGATTCATGATCTTTCTATTAGCTTTTGTCGACGCCAACATGAAATGTATTTGCTGGGAGCAAACGAAATAATTTAAAACAAATATCTATAGTTGTTTGTCAAGGTCCCTGGATGGATACGAGTACGCTCAGAGATTGCAATCGGAAATTTGTTTGGTGTTTTAGTCAAATAGAATGCATTATATGATGCTAGTGGTTTTATTGACTCAAAGACAACACATTGAATGGTCAGTGATAATTGGACAATCAATCCCTCGACGAACGATTCGAAATTTTCCATTCCCGCGTATTTTGATTGACTTGATTTTCGATGTATGACAATGAACCAACAATAATCAAATTTAGAGCGTATCGTATTGCATTATGAAGATGAATTTGCCCGTGTTTCTTTCCACTCGAAAAATCATGTCGGCGTTGTGTTCCGAAATGATGAATGGTCAAGTGAGCGCCATCCATTGTTATGACAAGTGAAAATTAGTCTCCCACAGAGCGTTCGTGGTTTTACAGCCCGGACTCTCCAAACGCACGCCACGGGGGTTGCAGAGATATACGGCTCCTCCAAACGCACGGGACAAGGGTGCAAGGGGTTGAATGGTGATGGAGATCGTTGGTAATGCGAGATCCTTCTTTAACGCACCGACACAATACGGGGTGGGATATATCAATGGATCCTGATCGAGAAAATAGCCGCGAGAATGCATTGATCTGGCTGAACAATCATTCCTAAGAAACAGCCATCAACTTCTATAAATCATTTTCAGAAACCATCTATTTCCTAAATGATATAAGGTCTAACAGCACAACGTCTGTGAAGTCAAAATAAAAAACCATGAATAAGTCGAAAAATTTGAATAAAAAAGGGTCTCATCCCAATTGAAGATATCAAAAACGGTTTGAATTTGACCACGAGTAGAAAACAACTACTTTCCTGGCAAACACCACGCATGACATTGGATTATATCTGCTCGTAGTCGATGCAACGATTCACAACTGAGATGCAGATCCCAAATATTTCTTTCTAAAACGTGACAGTTCACATCGAGACAGGCACGCTTATTACCTACAGACCGGTTTCGAGCTTATTAGCCCTTATCAGTGCAGGGTAGGTAACCGAGTAGAGACCCTAAAATCTCCACTTGAAGCGGTGCCTGTCCCAATGCATTTCCGCTCGCCTATTGCACCCCAGTGAACCGCGTACCAAGAGATACTTGGAATTAGCGACACCATACGGTGGAAGAAAGAAACATTCCAGAAACAAAGTTCCCATATCATGGGATTGGCTGATAACAATAAATGTTGAATGAGGAAGCCATGGAATTGAAAAATTGAAAGAAAAAGAGAGTCTATCTCGATATGAACTTTGTCACGTCTCATTAGAAAAAAAGAAACATTTGCGATCTGCATCCACAGTGTGTATCGTTTGCATGGACTACGAGCAGATATAATTAATTCAATGTTCTGCGTGGTATTTGTCTAACAGTCTAACAGACATTAGAATTCAAACTGTATTTGATATTACCTATTACCTATGGCTGTCCATCTGACCCTATAATTCTCTGTCTATCTTGCAGACTATTCCCAGCTTTATGGTTTGCTGCGATTTCTGACCTCTCTTGACATCTGGCACCCTTTTTTCGATCTTCATGAATCCCTTTGATGACTACTTCTTAGTGTCTCTCACTCGTATGTCCCTCTACTTCTCTAGCTTTCTCTATCCTTGGCTGATTATCTCTTTAGCCCGCTGGTTTTCTGGCTAGCTGTATTTCTTTTTGGCTCTTATGGTCCCTGTGGCTGGATTCTCTGACCCTTTTAGGCTGCCTGACTGTCTGACGTATATGAGGAAATTCGTGCTAAAGGGAGATCTGAAGCTTCCTGCGAAATAACGTGTTGCTTTCTCGTCAAACCCTAGGAGATACTTTTATCGAGGATTTTCCACTTCCCCAAAAAATATAATTCATCCCAAACGACGTGACGAAAAGATCACGTATTTGTAGTCCAGGGGATTATTTTAAATACAATACGGACTTTGAAATATCTGTTTATCTGATACTCTTTGTAATTATGCCAACAATACCTATTTCAGTATTTCAGTATTACACTACAGAACTTTTTATTTTCATCACAATTTATGCTGTTTTCATAGTTTTCATTATTACCTTTTTTACTTTTTGAAATTACCCCAAATTATGTATGCCCAGAGGCTTCTACATGAACTGTTCAAGAATAATAGCTCTATATCCTCTAATATTTAAGATCCCCCGAAACTTTTTCATGTAGACTCCTAACACAACTTTCCTGTTTACCATAATTGGTTCCAATTTTGTAAATTTCAACGAAAATTCCTGTATAGACAGGATTTTCCAAATAAGACACTTTTGATAGGCAACACCAATATCTTCAAAAGTATACGTATTTTTTTTTTCATTTTTATCATATTCAATGACAGAAAATAAAATGTATAAATTTCAGCTGTGATATAACATGTATGTTAATAAAACGAAATTCCCTAATCAGCTAATGCATGGTCCCGGGATTATTATAACCACATTCAATGGTGAACTAGTGTGCATTATTTAAAGTTAAACAAAAAATTTAATAATAATAGAATGATTCATTTCGAATACAGCTTGTTATCAATAATATTTTCCTCATGATGTTAGTAATATAACGCTTTGACTTTTTTCTCAAACATGGCATAATTGTGACCTAGCTTTATTTAATCAGGAAGCCAATTATTATTCTTACATTCGGCAGTGCTTTATTGTTCTGTTTTCTTGTATCATGGTTATTTATGCTATGTCTATGCAGAATTTTTTCAATGCATTTTTGTAATGTATCTTAGCTTCAAGATCATCTTTTACAAAAAAAATTAAAATCACCAATGAAATTATCGGAAAAAAGTGCCTTAGATTTACAGAAACAAAAAATAATCATAAATAAAAATGTTACAGGGGTCAGTTGAAATGCACAAAATTCATAACCGACCTTTAATTTCTCATAAAAATCTAGCTCGAAACAGCAAGTATGAAGACTTTTGGGAGAATATTCCATATGATTTTTTTTCACCAGACAGATTTTTCTAATGAGTCACTCAAAAAGCAATCGTTTATGAGTAGTTCTTCTTTATATTTTGACAACATCCAATTTTTGTTTTTTGTTGCTAATATACGCGAAGAACCCGCTTGTATATCGAGAAATGTGCCTGGCATGATTTCGACTTCCGGCTTTGGGTTTCATTGAAATAAATAAATTCCAGGCACGATAAAAATCCGCTGTTAATTTTGGTCCAACTAATTCGAAGAGAAGCTGCTGCGAGCGAGACGCGGAACACGATGCGGCGGAGAAATAAAAAAAATTACGCCGCCACCAAAACATTGCCCGTGATTTATCTTGCCGTGTTTCTTCCGACGGAAAACTCGAGAGTGCCCTTTTTCTCTTCGAAACAATATCGAATAGAGCGTGAGCACCATTCATCAAGAGAAACTGGCATCAGCCGCACATTTCAACAAGTAAAGTTGCAAATGCTGATTTTATTTGTACTTCAATTATTTTTGGATTTATGAAGTTTTTGAGGTATGTCAGCGAGTCTCGTAAAAAAATTTCTACACTCATATAGAATATTATATAACAAATGTGGAAAGTGACATATTTCACACGAGTAGTTTCAACGTAACGAGTGAAGGAAATGCACTTTCCAACGAGTTTTGTACACTATTTTTCCTACGACTCCGGATACTTTCATTTCGCGGGGATCTTGTCAAAAATGTAACTTGAGCGGTCTCTAGAATTTCAGGTGGTTTTGATTCAATATCGAGTACTGTTTATTTCCATATTCAAAATGATATTTGAATACTTCTCCGACAATTCCTCATTATGTGAATTACTGATTGTTTGAGTTGGTTTAGTTTGGACAAATTTTATTGATATTGACACCAGCGTACATAAACAACCTTGACACCATACGCCTGCTAGCGCCAGTAATCACGCAACCAGGAATACAGAACCATAGAAGTATGTAGTTCGCAAGCGCGTACGAGTTACTCGAGTTAGTGCGTCCTTGACTCTTTGCAAACATCTGTGATACCAAAGAATCTTCTCGTTGTTGATACTGTGATATAAAACTGATGCAAACAGCCAGCCGCGCATAAAAGTGTAACCGTACTCTTTTGAATGATCTAATCCTCTGGCATCAACATCGAAATAGTTACAGCAAAGAGTATAGGTTCCAGTTTTAAAGTGAATTCAGAAGTTATGTATCAGACACATTGAAATTGATAGATAAAGAATTCTCGGTATGATTCGAAACGAGACAGAAATTTCAATAAATAAAATGAATTTGATTTGAGAACGCTTATATTGACAGTGAGTACCTTCACAATATACCTAATTATTTCTATCAATTCATGCGACCGTTGTGATTTTTCTCATATCAACACACTAGTGCTTTTTTTCTTTCAAATAAACAATACCATGGTGATATGAGCTACTTTCCGAATAACAAAACAGTGTGATTATTGACGTTTTCATACGTGGTCGTAGGAAAAAGTATTAATACATCTGATGACAACTGACAAGTTGACGTCAAATTGATTGCATAGTTGGGAACTACATACTGGATTGTCCAAATGCCAAATAATGGGAACCTTGATGATCAAAATAGCGCTTTGTACATTTCGAATTTTAACACAATAATAATTTTAATATCTAAATCACCACTTTTCTTCTAGTTGAATCGAGCAACGGAATCATTGGATCTGGAATTTATTTATTTAATTTTCGAATTTCTGCTGCAATTAAACTCGTTGGCTAGAAAAAAGTTTGTACAAAGTATAAAAACAGAAATATCGCAATGTAGATGCGCTTTGAAATATTCTCCGGTGAATATTTCAGGTCCGGACTATTCCGGAGTTAGTATATGGTGAATTTTAATGAGGCGGTCGAAATACCAGGTGGAAATGGGAAATGTCAAAATTATAAATCACATGTTCGCTTCTTTACATTTTCATAGTGTCTGCGACGGGTTTTGTGTGTCGTACCATTGTATAAAATATTGCTTGCGGGGTGGTAACAATGAATTATAATTGTGATGCCTACTAAGAATTTCCATTTTCAGTGACACAAACACACAAACATTGGTTTCGTGTCGAGGGTATAAGTTAAATGTCACGGCGAATGTCCTATGAAGATAAAATCTCGATGTACGATTTTTGTGATGATTGTGGTTAAAAATCAGGTAGGTAGTGGATGGAATAAATAATTGTTTAGTACGACATTTCATAGCCAAGTGGCAAGTTTTGAAAATCGGTGTTGAAAAAATTTTGAATTTCTATATTATGATATTAGTTTTTTTAAGACGCTATTTTGTCGCACGCGTTGTTTGGAGTACGACGAGCGAATCGAGGAGTGCTCCAAGTGAGTCTTATAAATTTTATATCATATACAAGTTTTTCTATTTTGCATTTATTGAAAAAAAAAATGATTCAAAATCGATGAATAACAGAAACATCTTCGATTGGTAACAATGATGACATTGAAATATTTAAAATCTGACGCACAAGCGTAAAGCCCAGTTTACAGTTGAGCGATTGCAATACCAGCGGTGAAAAATTCAATGTTGTTATCGTTTTTATTGATGTCAATTTATATCAACTCGCACTCTGAATTGAAATTTACCAATAAAAACATTGAGTTATTCACTGCTAGCATGACCAAATCCAAATCGTTCAGAAGTAACCTGGGCCTAACTCTTCTGACATTCATTTGACAGTTCGATTGTACCAACATCCGAATAAAAAAATGCGTATCAAAATAGAGGCTATTTCGATACGCATTTGTGTTTCATAATGACTTCATTATAGAACCAAAATAGAAAAAATACATTTCTGACAAAGGAAATCGTTCGTGAAGCAAACAGTGATTTCATAATGATATTTTGTAAACATTTTCAAGCTAAATATGTCGGGGAACATGTGAATTTGTCATGTGTTCAGCTGCTTCATAAGAGCTCAGTGATATATCTCCAAGACATTTCAATATCGATACTGTTTATTATTCATAAAAGCTCTTGTATCTGAACAATTTCAATTTGAAATTTTTTATCAATACGAAGAATCTAGATAATTAATAAAAAAGGTCGTTCTGAACAACTTTTCGCTAAAATATTTTTCAATAATATTTAATATTCCGAGTGTGCTTTGATACATAATTTTTTTTTAATTTTTCGACAAACATTAAAAGTCAAACAGCACTGTACAACTTTTTTCGGTATGATAGATAAACGATTGACCACATCGATATTTATCAAAAATTATCGATAAATGAATTCCCACTGTCATATTCTAACAATTTACGTAACACCCTCCAAACTGAAAAAATCTCCATGGAGATATCCCAAAGCTATAATAGACTGTAATTTCCAAAAATTCAGATATTTCTTGATTCCTCTATCAATCCAAATTTCTAATAAATTTCTAGAATTCAAATTTCTGTCATTTTTGGAAACCTCCAATTCTTCATATCCTGCATTGTTAACCCAATCAACCTAAACTGCATTATACTATAAACAAACAGGTGTACCAATATCCCTCCTCGATATCTCTGAAATTAGAGGTTGGTACGCCCCTGAGCCTCTTTCTCACCATCATATACTTATGGGCCTTAATGGCGGGTCGCTTCGATCCCCTGCGGCTACTTGGTCCCACAATCACCGAAATTAAATCAAATTACCTTCGATTAGAAATGAAATTTGTTAGAAATTTGAGGCGACGCCTTGTGGAGTCTCGACTGGAGACTTGTGTAAATAATATTTAATTTCATTGGTGTATCATAGACTAAGCATCATTGTTGATGCCACCGAAAATTAATATGCATCGCTTCAGATCGTTGAGAAGTTTTTTTAGATTACAGTGGCAGTGACAAAAAATGTCATCCACATACAACATCTTGGGGTTGTTTGGAAGTCATTTATTTTTTATTTATTTCGAATGTGATATTTTTATTCATTATTCGGTTTAGTTTTTGAAATATTCATTAATGAAATTAAACAAACCAGCTACTTGAGAAAGTTAAAATGGTAATTGTGCACTTATCATGCGATTAATGTTTGATAAAAATCTTTGTTGGTACTTTTACTATTTTGACATGAATTGACGCGAATTTCATAATATTTTCGTAAACATACCTCTTGTTTTCGAGATAATCGATGCCAAAGTTCGAAATTCCACTTTTTTTGTATGGCAAGTTTTGAGCAAGATTTGTATATTCTCAGATCCCAGGACTAACATGCATTTTAACCATGGTTAATTATGACTTTCGTCTAAGAAAACCACCATAAATATATTATTTTTCTGTATATATGTTTCGTATTATTTCACCAACTAGGCTAAATAAACAACGGCCATTTTGAAAACCTCTGTGCGAATCTTGAGCGAATAAAGGTGGATTCATAGCTGCCTTATAGCAATATGAGTCAGTGACATATGTTTTCTCTCTTCAATACATGTCAAAAATAAAGATAGATATCAGTTAAAGAAGGTGAAATTTCGAACTTTGGCATCGATTATCTCGAAAAATATAGATATGTTCAAGATAATATTATGAAATTCGTGTTTTTCAGGTCAAAATACGTAAGTACCCAAAAAAAATCATCAAATTATTCATCGCATGATAAGTGCACAATTACTCTTAAAATCTTCCACAGTTGGGATCCTAAGTAATTTCAAGAATAAAAGTGTCAGAAAACGAAGAATTTCTTTGATGTCAATTTTAATCTGACTGAAAACTGACATAATATTCCTTCATTGGCATCCTGAATTCAAGTTTCGTATAGGTGTGAAAGTAATATAAACTTTGGTAATATGGTAGAAAATAATTACTCCGATGTGGTTTTGCTAAATTTATTCATCATTTATAGTCATCAGTAGCAAGAATATAAGCAGAACACGCAGAGTTCAATAAAAATCACTCCGAATGAATAGGAAAATGTTTGCAAAAGAGTAGAAAATTATCAGAGGAAGTTTAGAGAAATCATTAAAGGATTCCAAAAATGTTTGGTATAGCTGAAAATATTTTGGAATGATCAGACCCGTTCTCCAGATATTCATAATGCAAAATTTATGCTGCAATGGCACTGCGCAAACTCTGATAAAGGACAAATATAAGTGAATCCATCTCTCGAAGGATCAAGTGTTGGATTCCAAAGAGATCCCGCCAAAAAGAAGTCATTTTGCATAAAAGGAAGACAAAACACTATCTACGCCTATGGCGATTTGAAGTGCTGCCATTATTTTTTGTTTTTTGACGTGAATTAATCGACGTTTAAAACGGTTTCGCCTCTGAATGTCTGGGAATAAAGGCCGGTAACAAATTAGTAGAAAAAAATTGATGTTTAGATAAGGTTACAAGTGATAATTTCAACGCCCTTGTGTTTCGAGGTATGTTGCGATTACAATCTTTTCACAGGTAAAAAGCATACTGCCAGTGATTTATGACCTTAATCAATTCAAATATAATTGTTTCAGACATTTTTTTCCTGTTGTACGAAACAGATTCGTGGCGGATAAAAAAAAGTCAGTTTAGGGGGAATTTTGGATTTGATTTTGGTATAATCTCAAAACGGTGGCTTCTATGAAAAATTATATATCTGTTCTTGTAGATTTTTTTTAAATTTTATTTGGTTAAACTTAATCGTAAATTATTGCTTTAACTTTATCCTAAAAAGTCGTTGTTACAAAAAGAAAGAAGTTCTGGTGATGTGAAATCTTGAAGTTATAAATATTAATTCTCAGACATCTCAGAATACAGAAATATTGGAATTAAAAAACCCCTTTTTATTTTCAGGTAAGACTGATGAACAAGGAAAAGTCTTATACGAGGTCAAAAGTCGAAAAGTAAAATGGTACCACAGAAGTCCACCTGGTAAGTCATATGCTAGAAGTAGTGTGATTCTCAATTTTAATTTGCTGTGGCTTAACCTACATTTCCTAAATTTCATATATCTCCCAAAATATTCTCCTTATTTCTATTTATTCACAGTGTCGTTTGTTTAGTAATTCAGCAAATAGATCTCCTGGTATAAAAAAACTTATTCCGACTTTTATCTGAATTCATGAATTCTCACCTTTATAAATTAATGCCTACTCCTCGTACATCCAACAAAATATCGGGTGCTCCTCGTACATTCAACAAAATATTGGGTGCTCCTCGTACATTCAACAAAACATTGGGTGCTCCTCGTACAAGCAAAATTGTAGATTCCTTTAGCTCGTTACAGATCGCTTGGGAATGTAGAGCGTCATCAGTGGATTATAGGTTTCTGTAAACATGTCTGCATGTTCTCGTTTCAGCTAGTTTTTCTATTCGCCACTAGATGGCGGATTGTATGGCATTCTGAATTCATTCTATTTGTGTATACATGGTGGCGTTGATTTGGAAGCCGAGATTTCTTTAGAGGTTGTGTGTGCTCTAGTGGCCTACAGAGGGAGCCTTATTAATAAATCACTTTGTTTTTCATTTATCTTTTTTGAATTGATGATTGAGCTAAGTATTAGTGAGTCAAATGATTCAGTTTCTGTATTTTAAAAGTCCATGTTCATATTTACAAACAAACAATGCCAGTGTTGATTACAGTCATTGTGTTGAAATCCTTCAGAATAATCATTCGTGAAATTGTATTATGTGTCAAAGCAGAAACATAAACAAATTATATGAAAATAATCCAGGAACTGAGTGAAATGAAGCTGCCAATAACTCTCATTTGCATTCACCATCGATGAAAATTTTGATTGAATGCAAATGAAGGTATGGAGATGAAAAAACTGTTTCATTTGTTTATGTTCCGGAGTCATCAATGAATTTACGAATTTGTTTACTCGGATCTCGATAATTAACACAATATGTGAACAAAATGAAGTACCTTTGTGTCACAATGTATTTTCGTGAAACTATTTCTGTGCGATATTTTAGGCCACAAACTGATTTGGTCATTAATTATAAATATGGAATCCGGTTTACTTTGGCAGATATTACCGTGATTTCGAGAAAAGAGAAATGAGGTGGATTCGGTAAATTGACGGGATTTGCGTTCGTTCGAGTCCTACATTTGTTGGCGGGAATTGAAAAATCCTCGGTGTTTATTTTTCTTAGGACTTGGGATGGAGGGTAATGGACTAATAAATCACCACTTGGTGACCCGAGTACCTATGTTATTTATTATTGGAGTGGGTACTCCAGCTTTATTTATAGGCTACTCATTTTTACACTGTGGAACAGAATAAATATAACTCAGTTTGTAGTGGATAGTGTGTCCAATTTTTCAATTTCATTGGTACACAGAGAGGATTGTTATGCATAAAAATATGGCAGATTTTCATTGACATGTAGGTGGTGACATATTTTAAGTTCCTACGATTTTGGTGTAATGGTAAATTTCATTTTGCATATACATTTCGGGGTATATTGATTTTTCTGTGAGGAAGGAGTGGATTTCTAGATAGCAAATCAAATGTCGGAATCAATAAAGTAGTCTATACTGAGGCCGAATCGACATTATCTTCAAGCTTGAATCAGCTGTAAACCTAACTTGCCATGTGTTTGTTTTCCAAAGGTGTTATTTGTCAAGCTCAAGTGCCTTGAGTCTGAGAGCAGCACATGGGCGTGTCAAAAGGTATAAAATCGATTCATAAAATCGACGATTAACATATATCATAAAATTAAACAAACCTATTTATATTTATTCAGATTCTTGGGCTGCTTTGTTTCCTAATATGATTTCATACGAAAATCTACCCCTCTTTATTGTGATAAAACCGCACGGCGTGTCTTTGAAAATCTGAAATGAGGTGATCATATTGATGGTTATTCATATATCAGTCCAGTGATATACAGGTTTCACACCTAAATACCCTTGATGCAAAGGGAGTACAAGAATACAGAAATATTCTAATCTTTTTGGAAATGACGTCGCTTTGATGCATTTAATGAAACACCCAGTATATTCTCTTTATTCGTATTTTATTTCTTGATTTCAATTCGTTCTTGTTTTGATATCGATTGAGTTTCGAGAAAAATGACAGATGCAGTCTTTCGAACAATATAGTGTATTTTATGTTCATATGAAATTTGCATCAAGTAACCTGAAATAAAAGATATCTTTGAATACTTTTACGTACGCCCCTGATGGGGCAATGCTTTATCGGAAGGTAGCCCACAAAAAATGATGACCCACATCCTCTTCATTTCTGCCCCTATAAAGGCACACACCTTTTCCTGTTTCAACTGTTTCGGTTTTATAAAGTTAAGTGGGAAGGAACATTAGAAGTTGTTAGAAGCTTCATCAACCATGAAATCCCGATATTCTAAAAATATTAAAGTGGTAGTTAACAAATACCAACCACCCCTACAAAATTCAGATTATGCAAGCCCACGTCATTCGACTGTCGCTATTGGTAAGCATGACGTCTCAGAATGTGTACAACAAAATTGAAGTCAAATATATTATTTTCAAAAATGTAAGATTGTCCTCTCAAAAATGTTATCAGCGATAGATTTTTATGATATCATCAATAATAATATCATTTTTAAGATGAAACTGTGATTGGCTGTTATTTATTTAAAAATTACATGCAAACTCAACTAAAAATAACCTGCATACGTCCAATCATCAGAAATATCACATCGGGTTGCGTTATGGTTGCCATAAGTGTTGTTCCTGGCTGCACGATTGTGCACTTTGACGCCCTTTTTCAACTAAGTGCGCCCTGCGGCACCACTTTCCTTATTTCCTTCAAAAAGTGCACCTTTTCATTTTTATTGAAATTTGCTACAATGGTTTCCAAATATTGCTTAAAATCTGTTGAATGCAATGATCTATTAATAATATTGGTTGAATGTCATTGATGAGAACTGAGAAGTGGAAGAAATTCAAAAAAAATCGATTGTCGGATGTCACTGATGTCAGCTTGAACAGAACTTAAACACGGTTTTAGTTCTGTGGCTTGATGACCATTTCAACTCGTATAAGATTTTTTTATCTCTATTCTTCAAGACTCCAAGGATTCTACCAAATTCTACATTGATCTTGTTTATATAAGGACTCACTAGAATGGCGTAATAAAATGTGAAATTTTACCCGAAATTTCTTACAAACGATAAATTCTGAAAAAGATCGATATTTGTTTCAATATGCTCTCGAATATGATTGTGTAAATCCAGTTTCTTGTTGAGTTCTGTTTGAATTTGCTTTATGTTGCATGATTATTGAAATACAGTGAATCAGTATACATTTTTAGCAAATCATAAATCATACCTATTTCTATGATTGACAAAATAAATTAATAAAATAATATCCTTCCTCAAGCAGTCTGTCATCTGTCATCAAGGATGATAAACTATCTGTCATTTGTCATTACTGTCATCACTGTAAATTTCCCTGCGCATGCGTGGAAAGTTCCTGAAATAGTACTATAAATCTATTACAAAAAATTTGCACTATTGGCATCTGAATTGCACTTTTCAACTGACAAATTACGCACGAAAAAAAACGATCCTGGAACAACACTGGTTGCCATTCAACTTTTGAATGTCACTGGATTAATATGTGCGATATGTGCTCTAGACATGCATCTCATGATATTCTGACTCACCAGATACAATAAACCTACTTTTAAATTTCTGTTATCACGTCGTCAAGAAACTCCTATTTTCCATGCACTTCTCTGTGGAAATGTTCTTGCATGCTTGCTCTATTTTACGGTAATATAATTCTTAATGGAAAGTTGAGAAAAGACAAAAGCAGAAAAAACATTGAACCTCTACATAGTGGTTGCAACCTCTGATTCTCAAAGCTGTGACCAAAATAAAAAAAGCCTAATTCTATTTGAAAATTTAGAGGTTCCCTCTCAATCACCCTGTATTGAATTGTGGGATTCCAACACTCCTTTCGCATACAGATTGAGATCGATTCATGGAACGCTGAAATGGGATAGTACCATAAATCACTAGAATAATTGATTTTCAGTTATTCATCCATTTATTGTTTAACCTTTATGAGCCAATCCGTGCATAGTGACTATGTAATGGATGTCTAATAAAGTAGAAATTACGTGTTAGTATATTATGTTTCACGAACATGTTTTGATAAACCAACAAGTTTCCAGAAAAGAGCATGTAGTTTAGTTATAGGTACCTAACAGTCTTTTTAAAATCGCAAAAATCGTGAAAAGTCTGATTGACAACTCTACACATTTATCATAAAGGATGAAATTTTAAATTTTTAAATCACACATTGTTATTATAATTTTCATACATATTGAAAACAAAGTAATCATTGGATATTTCCGATAATTTCCGAACCCGACTCCTCCTATCATTATCTTCAGCCATCACGAGCTTCGTAGGATTTTTTATAACCTTTCCTGTAAATTATGATATCACCCAAGGGTCCATATTAAAACCCTTGAAATGTTGACTATAACTTTACTTGTCAATATCAAATAAACAAGGTACCAGTACCAACTTTCATATTTGACCACTGTTTATTCACCCTGTATATTACGCCTGGTCGTGTAAGGAAGATGCGACCCAATGCAAATTTATCGGATAAGATCGGGATTGAAGACGGGCCCCAAGGAGTTTTCTCGTTAGCATACACAAAACGAAGAACGCGAATTGTCACGATCAAGAATCCATGACATCCTCTATAAAAAGTCTTCTTTGCCACGGCAACGCCAGAAAGCGATCCGGCCGAAGAAATTGACGAACGTTCAATAGGATGTACAGAATCAAGGAGTCAATAATCCACCAGTGTGGATTGTAGATTGCTTTGCAATAAAATTTTGATACGATTGGTGCAGGCCAAGAACGTGGAACTACTTACTGCTTTTAATTTCCAATCTATACCTACATTACACGTTGGACATAGTTGGAATGTTGGAAATTTTCGCATGTAATACAACAAGTGTATTGATGATTATCGAAACAAAAATTACTTCGATTTGTTTCGAAAAAGAGAAGGAATTTTCGATAATCATCAATAACACAAGTTGTATTTGTTCAGATTATTTCATGAATAAAATCAAAGCCATTTTGTTGATTTTCTATTTTAAATATTTATATTTACAGTTTATGGAATTAGTTATTTTGATTATGATATATTAGTTCGACACAAGAAGATTCGTTATGCTACCAACAATACATTTATGCCATTGTATGATGTAGGCAAGATTACCTATGCACTAGGTACTACTGAGCTAAATTCATTATGATTGTTGTCACAATTTGTGTGGTTAGGTTACATTAGATTAATTCTATTGATGCTGAAATTGTCTAGAATTTGTGGAAAATGAAGTGGATACATATTAATAGTGTGTGTTTATCATGGTTCAGACGAAAATTTGGTGTAGTGGCATTCATTTATTTACCAGGAAATCTGAAAATACTATGACAGATTGCAACTAGCAAGTCGTTGTTTAATTAAACTACCCTACTGCCTACGAATCAGAAAGCGAAATACATAAACGAAAACACAGCATGTAGGTATCCAATAGCCAATCAGGAGCCGAAATACAAAATCGAAAACATGGTGTTATTGCTTATCAATACAATCATTTCAACCAATCAAAAACGTGTATTTTAGCATGAATGAAATAATCGCATGTAATACAACAAGTGTATTGATGATTATCAAAACACTAATTCCTTCGATTTTGAGAAACAAATCATGTTGCTTGGTTTCCCAAAGCAACATGATTTGTTTCGAAACAGAGAAGGAATTTTCGATAATCATCAATGACACGAGTTGTATTTGTTCAGATTATTTCATGAATAAAATCAAGCCATTCTGATGATTTTTCTATTTATTGTTTAAATCAATATTAAACGTACAGACCGTACAGTTTATGGAATTAGTTATTTTGATTATGCATTGTAGAAGATTCGTTATGCAACCAACAATACAACAATGCCATTGTATGATGTAGGCAAGATTACCTATGCACTAGGTACTACTGAGCTAAATTCATTTTGATTGTTGTCATAATTTGTGTGGTTAGGTTACATTAGATTAATTATTGCTGAAACTATCCATAATTTGTGGAAAATGAAGTGGATACATATTAATAGTGTGTGTTTATCATGGTTCAGACGAAAATTTGGTGTAGTGGCATTCATTTATTTACCAGGGAATCGGAAAATACTATGACAGATTGCAACTAGTAAGTAGTTGTTTAATTAAACTACCCTACTGCCTACGAATCAGAATGCGAAATACAGAAACGAAAACACAGCATGTAGGTATCCAATAGCCAATCAGGAGCCGAAATAGAAAATCGAAAACATGGTGTTATCGTTTATCAACACAATCATTTCAAACAATCAAAAACGTGTATTTTAGCATCAATGAAATAATCGACAATATCATTTGCCTTTTGGTAGATAATTTATTCACTGGCCTAGTTGACCAACTCCCGACTCCGAACTCTGTGTTTCCATCGAAGTTTAGTGAACCGACTATTCGAAACAGTTCAAGGCCGCTGAAATTGTTTCAGGTTCACTTTTACTTCGACTGTTTGGTTCTGTTATAATACCTGTTCGTGGGCTTTTTTCTTCCTCACGAAATACGAACTCGTTCTCTTTAGCGGTTTCAGTTGTTTTGTTTTCGTTGGTGACTTGTTTTGTATTTTTATTTCGCCGATGTGTTCGAAAATGTGTCATGATGGTGTTGAGGAAGGAGAGTAGTATTTTTACCTACAATTCGAAATAACTCATTGCTTGTGTACCTCCAATAACTGTTGGGCCACTATCAACTTGCGAGCCATTATTAACTTTGTTAGGAAATCAACATTAGGTATAATCAAATGAACTCGAATCAATAGAATAGAAATATTTCATAATAAACTACTTCTTTTATATTTATCTTTTTTTTCCATTTTTTTAATCACTACTTTGAAAAACAGAATTTCTGAAAATTGTTAGAGATGCCCAATTATTCTCACTACATCTTCATAAAGTCTTTATGATTTGGCTGGAATATTTTGATTCCATCCGTTAGAATTATTATTTTTTTCAACCAGTAATTTTACGACAAAACTGACTTGAAAAAATTGCGAGAACTTAGGACTGGCAATTTTGTGTCAATCAGTTTTTTGATTTTAAGTTGAAGAAGCCGTTCTGTTATGTTTTCATTTCTCATTCCTTAAAATAATTTTTATAATCTTATTGGGCAAATGCTTTCATGAATAGTTCATCTTTTGCTATTCATTCGCTGTCTGTAATTCATAAGAAGCTATATAGAAGAATCTCTTCTGCAATCCATCTGGTTCATTTATATTCCATTTTTATTATATCTTGTTTATTTCATGAAACGAGCTCAAATTTAACATTGAACTCTTTAGTTATGGAAATCATTTTGATTGAACTCTTTGATATATTTTCCTTTAATCATCATCACTCAGGCGAATTTCAAATAATTTTTACAGCATATTCGTTGTAATAATCGTCTGCATTTCGCTATTTCATGATATATTATAAGCCAATTTCTGATGCTGCATTTTCTAGAGAAGCTATTTTTCCCAATTTGCTAGGGGGCGTCAATTAATTACGTGAGGCTTTTTTGGTAATTTTTCGACTCTTCCTTCCCTCCTGGTGAGCTGTCGAGAGATTGAGATAAAACTTCCTTTTTTCAAAATATGTATTTTTCAGTGTAGATGCATTGAATTTCCTCTAATAAGTAATTTGCTCAATATTATTATTCGACTAGTTGAGACTGGTATTTCCATATTTTAGAGGAGGAATGTTTTACTTGATTTGACCCAATTTTCTCGAAATGTTCCTCTGTTTCTTGAGGGAAAAACTAACGTCATTAATGGACGCTTCCTCACGATTTGATTCTTGTATCTGTTTATCGCTGTCATAATGACGTGTGAAACAAAAAAAAACACCTCGATTTTGTGCGTATTAATGAAAAATCCGCTTTCGAGTATCCTGAAATGATATTCGGAGTTGACATCAAGAAATGGTAAATCTTCGTTTTCGGCACTCCACTGAGCTGAGAAAAAATTGTTGGTGGTACCTACTAACGTATTTTGACCTGATCACGAAAATGATGTTGAAATTCGGCCGTCTCAGGTATTTTCAGAGATATTTGCCTATTTTGTTTCGGTACACCATATGACATCTCAAAATTCTGCTATTGAAAACACAAAATTCGTACTCTTTTCTACTAAATCACTACACACATTTACATTCTTTGTTTTCAACAATTATTAGCAGAAAAAACTAATATTTTTCAAAAAATTCACCCTTCTTCAAAATGTAAACCAATACGATGTTTTGCGCGAAATAGTATATTACACAACAAGTGTGGAAAGTGACATATTTCACACGAGTAGTCGAGTGAAGGAAATGCACTTTCCAACGAGTTTTGTACACTATTTTTCCTACGACTCCGAATACTTTCATTTCGCGGGAGGTCTTGTCAAAAATATAACTTGAGCGGTCTCTAGAATTTCAGCTGTTTATTTCCATATTCAAGATGATATTTGAATACTTCACCGACAATTCCTCATTATGTGAATTACTGATTGATTGAGTCAGTTTAGTTTGGACAAATTCTATTGATATTGACACCAGCGTACATAAACAAACTTGACACCATACACTTGCTAGCGCCAGTAATCACGCAACCAGGAATACAGAACTATAGAAGTACGTAGTGCGCAAGCGCGTACGAGTAAGTGCGTCATTGACTCCTTGCAAACATCTGTGATACCAAAGAAACTTCTCTTTGGTGATATCAAACTGATGCAAGCAGCAAGCCGCACATAAAACTGTAGCCGTACTCTTTTGAATGATCTAACCCTCTGTCATCAACATCGAAATAGTTCTAGGAAAGAGTATAGGTTCCGGTTTTAAAGTGGATTCAGAGGTTATGTATCAGACACATTGAAATTAATAGATAAAGAGTTCTCGGTATAATTCAAAACGAGACAGAAATTTCCGGAAATTTCAATAAATAATATGAATTTGATTTGAGAACGCTTATATATTGACAGTGAGTACCTTCACAATATACCTAATTATTTCTATATCAATTCAGGCGACCGTTGTGATATATTTCATATTAACACTAGTGCTTTTTTTCTTTCAAATAAACAATACCATGGTGATATGAGCTACTTTCTGAATAACAAAACAGTGTGATTATTGACGTCTTCATAGGTGGTCGTAGGAAAAACAATTAATGTAAGCGTGTGTGGTGTTTTTTTCAAAAGAAGGACGATTTTTGTGTTTTCAATAACAGAAATTTGAGATGTCAAATGGTGTATTTTGAAACTTAATAGGCCCAATATCTCCGAAAGGACTTAAGACCGCCGCGTTTTGCTTCCAGATTCGTATTCAGGAGATCACAATAATTTTTTCTCAACTCATAGGAGTGCAGTGAACGAAGAATCACCCATCAATAAATTGCGTTCTTCTGACCATCCCCGTATACGAACGGTCTCGCACCGTGCACCCATCCACCGGGCCACATTCTCTTTCTATACCACCGCGTCCTCGCCATGGCACAAGAAGGGCTGTCATCGTCAGCAGGCCCAAACGGCATGGGGAATGCATACTCACGATCGCAAGTCGCAGAGCTCGAGAGAGTTTGAATAGCCGCAATCTCGCCGCATCCATTCAATCTGCCTGCCGTGGCCACATGCACAGTTGTTGCCTGTAGATCGTTCCAAAAACTGCCATGGACATCACTGTTTCTCGGGAATTATTTGTCGGTGTTTCGGGAAGTGGACTTTTGCTTTCGGCTGGTGAGTGCCGTTTGGTCGATACTCGATGAAAAGTGGAGTTAATACATGCCTCTATCGATGTGGAGTTGAAAATGTTGGGAAAGTGTCGTCGAAATCTTGAGTGAAGGATTTGAATGGAAAGGGGCATGAACTTTTGAATCTGAGGGGGCACCAAAACTTTGGAACTAGGAGAAAATACCAAATAAGTGGCTGTGATAATATGCTCGTAGAGTTGAAAATGCCTAACATGGAAACTGCTAGAGTCGCCAGAGATGGCATTGTTCTCATCAAATGTGAGTAAAAGTGTCATAATCAATTGTACTCTGTGGTTCGTGCGATTAAAGATATCATTATTTCAGTTGAAATTTCGAAAAAGTAAATTTAGGGGTGATTCTATTTGAAAACAATCATATAGCGCCAGAACACTTTTTCTGAAACTCCATAATAAGCAAGTTGTATAAGCTTCATAGTTGATTTTTTTAATCAATATTTATTTATTACTTTTTTACTAATTCACGGATATTTCTCATATTTGTCCCTTGCCTCACACGCGAAAGATCTTTATTTTTTCTGCATAATAAACAATTGAAGAATATTCGAGAAAAGGTTTTATCTTGTCCCGAGGTCCTATCTATCACGATAAAATGAGTTGTTTTCGATAAAAAAACGACTCCTCTTTTGCACAAAATTTTCGGACCCCCTGTATATTATCGAGATTTCTTATTTATTCCGAATTAAATTATTGTTATTCGTATAATTGGGGTTGGAAAATTCTGGCTCACTGACTCCGAACCGAACTGGCAAATTATCTATTTTCACTGAAGCATTGCCCCATGCTGTGTTATTAGAATCCCAATTCAAGTTGTTATTTTTTTCATTTTCGTTTCACTGCCATGCTTGGCGAGTTTTTAGTTTAATTAGCTATGTACATATGGCGCGGATCTAGAAGCGTTTCTGTTGGTTCATTTATTTTCGGAAATAACGCTCGGATAACAGCGCGAATACAGGGCGTTGTTGAAGTGTAGGGCACTGAAATACGAATGATCTAATCGCGAAAAAAATTTGAACTTGGAGATTGGAAATGTATAAATATACTAACTTACTTGCTATTTATTTTATTATAAACCAGGTGGATACTTATTTATTGCAGTTTTACATACATAACGTCAACATAAAGCTCCATCAAACTATTTTTGTGCTTTCGAGATTTTCACTGTATAGGTAAACTTTGTAAAAATCTCCAGATAATACTTATCTTTATCTCGGCATAAAAATGAGTATTTATACTATTCATGGAAATTGGCAGCAGTTGAATCATTGAATTGGGTTTCGAAATGTTCCCTTTAATAACGTGAATTCCCACTCTTTGTAGCTTTCTAGGAATTTCATAATATTTCCAACAATTCCTTATAACCTCTGTGAAAGCCGACTCATTCATAAATCTATTTTGATCGTTGTTTATTTTTGTTCAGGAAATTAAATTTCCGATAAAGCGTAGTGTTTGGTCTCATTAAAGGCGATTTACTTTTATTCGGAGATCAGGCTCGAACAACGTTTGAATTATTCATTGCATAATTTCAAGGTCTGGAACGTTTTATTCGTAACATATACGAAATTGGCAACAAAACATTTTTGTGATCGAAAACCGATCTTTTTGATGTTTCGTGAAGAATTTATCTTAGTATTTTCATATAGGATGAAGTTTTCCTTATAGTTTCCTCTCATTCTATTCAAATTAGTTCCTATGAGACTCACCGATGAGGGGGTCTCATTGAAAAGCTCTTGTTATTCCCACGATTTCTTTGTTTTTTGTGGTTTGTATTCCATACCAGCACCAGTGACTGATGCATATCTAATACGTTTGAATATATTGTTGAAACCGGAAATAAAATGACCGAATTAAAACCGTATACTATATACAGCGTGAGCCTCGACATGATGGTTTCTCTAAACTGTGATGCAGATACAGCCGATATTTTTCTAGAAATAAATGATATTATAATAATAGGTACTCATTGACCGGTTCGAGTAATTTTGAACTCTCGACTCGAGGATTACACTGGAGTGGCAGAAAGTTATGTCTTGCTTGCTCGGCCGAACATATGTTTAGGTCTGTCTCCATAGCCCAGCCATGGGCGTATTTTTCGGGTGAATAAACTTTTTTTCTACACATATGAAGAAATGGTTCGACCGGGGAAGTTTTCAAAATCAATAATTTTTTTGGAGTTCTGTGTAGAATCGATATGGTTCTAGAGTCCCTGACTGAAATTTTGAATAGTTTCAGCAAATTATAGATTTAATTAAAAAAAATTTGGGCGCCAACTTCACGCAGCGCCTTTTGTTTTTTTCTTTCGAAAAATGAGTTCTGATTATTTTTTGTAGTGCATTTGGAAGAGTTCTGGAGTTCTTGATTGATTTCGAAAATAGTTCTGGTGAATTGAGAAATTTATTGAAAAAAATAGTTTCTGCGAAAAACTGGAAAAGAAATTCTGATATAAGAGTTCTGAGTAGCGCTTATCGAGTTCTACAAAATATAGCTCAACTGTATTTTCATGAGAAAGTGATACTTTTCCGATACCGAAAACAAAAAAAATTGAATAGTTCTGAGATTAGTTTTGAGTAGCGCTCGACGAAGTCAATGAAAATTTCAAGAGATCATAGAGATGTAAAATGAAACTACACTGTTTATTCCTAAAACAAGGATGACCCTCAAAAATGAGAACCCTGTGTGGATTATTAGAGAAACAAGTTGTTCGATACGAACGTTTTTTTTTGTGGTTTGCAATCTTAATCTTGTATACTTTTCAGAACCATACTCAGATACTCCTGAATAATGAGAGATCATAATATAAATCATATCGTTGATGCGCTACTGATGACTGTTGCTTGTACCATTTTCTCCGCTAACAGTCTGGGTAGGTATACAGTTCTTCTAAAAATAGCATTCTCATCGAGAAGGCACAATACTCACAATGGTTCACAATGGGATTTAGATTTGGTTGTCCAGGTGGCCGAAATTGAAGGGTTTTCGTTTTACTAGAAATTTCTTTTCTACCTATACCCATAGTATTTCATTTTGAAATCTTGTATATACACGATGGATAGAGCAAAATAAATATATGACGAACCGCTTTCAACCATTTGAACTATCGAACCCTGGACCCTTGATCACCCTGTATATACATTGAATTAAATCGCCCACATTGTTCATTCTTCCTCTCTCGACAATACCACGGTTTTTACGACCTTACTAGTAATTAGTTAACAATAAATCTCTGCTGACATCTCAGTGGAGAACAACAAATAATCGTGCAACCAAACTACCTATTTTGTACTTGAACAGAGCACCGATCAGTTCAGTAGTAAAACTGATCCAAGGCAAGGACTCGCTGACTGAAACGTGAAAACTTTGCGAAAATACGGCAAAGTATCAAATGGGACGAAAAAGGTCGAATAGTAGATACAAATGAAATAACTGTTATGTCAAAATGTTGGAGGTCGGTGTAGTCATTCAGGAAGTGGAAATTCACTGTGTTAAAAAAATGTTCCAGAAAAAAAACACAATAGTAAGAGCTTCGCATGAAACCGACATGAAACTGTAGCATTCAAATTGAATCCAAAATCAAAACTTATTGTCTTTGAAGTATGAAGTATTATTGAAATTTAGTTGTTTCAGTAAATACTATTATTGCTTTATATTCAACAGACTGATGTTTTTTTAAGACATTGTTTTCAACAATATACCTATGGGAAAGGCGAGCGTTATTACAATTTTTTCGCACATGAGCGCAAAAAAGCTGTCACTTAATGACATTCCTCGGAAAAAAAAAATTGTTGAGATTTCAAAGCATCAAAAACTACTTTATGAACTGGTTGTAGGAAACGATTTTTTCCCTTTACTATTAGGCTTAGCTTTGGTTAAATGGGGGGAAATTGAAGATGTAACAAAATTACAGCAATAAAATCGATATTTGATTTTTCGTTTTTGAACTACCTTGAAAAAACTGTTTTCCTACGACCATGTATGAAAACGTCAATAATCACACTGTTTTGTTTTTCAGAAAGTAGCTCATATCACCATGGTATTGTTTATTTGAAAGAAAAAAAGCACTAGTGTTGATATGAAAAATATCACAACGGTCGCATGAATTGATAGAAATAATTAGGTATATTGTGAAGGTACTCACTGTCAATATAAGCGTTCTCAAATCAAATTCATATTATTTATTGAAATTTCTGTCTCGTTTTGAATTATACCGAGAATTCTTTATCTATTAATTTCTACATAACCTCTGAATTCACTTTAAAACTGGAACCTATAATCTTTGCTGGAACTATTTCGATGTTGATGACAGAGAGTTAGATCATTCAAAAGAGTACGGCTATAGTCTTATGCGAGGCTTGCTGCTTCAGCATCAGTTTGATATCACAGTATCACCAACGAGAAGATTCTTTGGTATCACAGATGTTTGCAAAGAGTCAAGGGCGCACAACTCGTACGCGTTTGCGAACTACATACTTCTATGGTTCTGTATTCCTGGTTGCGTGATTACTGGCGCTAGCAGGCGTATGGTGTCAAGGTTGTTTATGTACGCTGTGTCAATATCAATAAAATTTGTCCAAACTAAACTAACTCAATCAATCAGTAATTCACATAATGAGGAATTGTCGGAGAAGTATTCAAATATCATCTTGAATATGAAAATAAACAGTACTTGATATCGAATCAAAACCACCTGAAATCATAGAGACCGCTCAAGTTACATTTTTGACAAGACTTACCGCGAAATGAAAGTATTCGGAGTCGTAGGAAAAATAGTGTACAAAACTCGTTGGAAAGTGCATTTCCTTCACTCGTTACGTTTCCGCACTCACCGCTACGCGGCTCGTGCTAAACGACTACTCGTGTGAAATATATCACTTTCCACACTTGTTGTGTAATATACTATTTCCCTCTTTTCAATTTTATTTTTTCTTGCGTTGATTATAAAGTTGGGACATATTGGCAACTATGTAAAATTTAGTTCCTATATTGCCTGCTTTGAACGAAACTAATAAAACGATGAATTCAAAGAAATCTCTTCAAACTCGTGAGAGTCAGTTTTCCAAATCGAGCTAACGGCCTGGCTGGCACCTGCTTTACCCTTGTTTTGATTATTCCGAATTTCGAAGCCCCATTTTCGATGAGTCCCAAAGGAAGCCGCAAGTTGGTCCAGCCTCCATAATTTACCGAAGGAACAATGGACCGAACTCAATCCGACGAGAAACAAAAAATAAAACATAATGAAGGTGGGACAATAGACGAGTGAACTAGATTAGGGCTGCAGGTAGACTGGACCAAAACAAAAGATGTGTGTGTGTGTGAGGAGATTTTCAGCGTTTTCGATCGGAGATTGCCAACTGGTCCGGTTGTGGTTGGCGTATCAGAGTAAACTCACCTGATGAGCTGTTGATAATTTGGGTCTTCTTGTATCAATAATTACCTTGTGTTTGTTGAACCCACACGTGTCTAGATTTTGTCTGAACTGCAATTTCAGTTTTTTTTCTGGTATTTCTTCATTAGGCCATCTTATCGGTGATTAGTCAACGCAGTATGGCAGTCGTTTATTTACGTTTCTGTTGCGTAGCAGCTGTCGTAAACGTATATCTAATTAGAGGATACCGCACATATTTAGCTGGGAATTCACTTTTGTACAATGTTTGATTCTCGTTTAACGACCTCTCAACGGAATTCGTCTAAAACGAGAATCCATAGAACATGCTACAGAAATTCAACGACACTCTTGATACACAAAATATTATTGGAATAGATTTGCCCAGTATCATAACGTAATGCAACTCCTTGTAAATCTGCGAGCAATTTGGGAAGCATTTTCCACTTTTCGCATGAATTTCAATTAGAGTTTCATGAATGGCTAAATCCATCATACGCTGACGTCATGAAAATGCAATGTATACCTCGATTCTATAAATAATTTCCTGTTCACGTGAACATTGACCACAGCAAATTGTTGCTTTGAATCATTCGTATTGTACGTGTTCGAATATTCCATAGAATACAATCGAGAAATTAGAATATTTCAGCATATAACAGGCACGGAACCACCAAAAAATCGAGCACAAAATAAATACTGGAGATGGTGACTTGAATTATTAAAATTCATATGTCAAATGAATAAAAGCACCAGAGACTTTTATGTGAGATACAATCTTGTTTCTTGGGGATGCTGGTAGGAACAGAATTTAATCGGAAGATTACAAATACACACTCTCGAATCCAATTTTCAGCAGCTTCTTCGAGGCGGAAAAAGGAAGGAACATATCTAGTAAATTACGCAAAATATGTGGTACTATTCTGTGATGAAAAGTTTAGGTACAGTTTGTCATTAGTTTAGAAGAGGATCAGAAGTTGTACATCTGTGTCAATGTCAAGACGATCTCATATTAGTGGATAATACAACAATATAAAATCGTTCTATTATAACAGTTTTCTTTGTGGAATAAATGTAGCTTGTTTGTTATATTGAATATGGGATCAGACTGTATTTTGGAAACGTAAGTAGAATAATCAACAAATTGAGCGCCTTTGTGAATCTCATCATTTTGTCTGCCATCGCAATGCTAAGAGTGCCAGCGAAATTTAGGTCAATGGCCGATCCGAGCCGTTTATTTGAGTTTATTATGAATGAACCTATTTCGTAACGCAAGTAGATCTCCTTATATTTGCTCATGAATTGCACCACTTGATAACAATAATTCTCAAGGTATAAGCCACAACCAAAGCTCAAGGATTATTTAAAGAAATATATATTCAACACTTTTTTTAAACGAATTGAAAAGTATGAGAATTATCCTTCCCTGAAAATATGTGAACGTGAATTTTCGATAATAAAATGATAAATTAGGTACATTGTGTTAGTCGCTCTGTATAGCATGGTGGATGTCAGTATTAGATATTCACCCGCATTTAGGTTAATTATGTTGGTAATTGATGAGAACCAGAACAATTGATGATAATTTCGACCCTAATAACATATCGAGCCATGCGTGTGATATAATAATCCGAAATTTCCAGAACATGTTGAGTATCGATTGAAAGTAGAAATCTGATAAGATTTGGATTGAAAGACATATCTGTAAAAAAAAATGCTGATGCACGAAATTATAGTTTCACTGAAAAATATCTATAATCAGATATTCGACGATTATTCATTTGACAATAGTATATTACAAAACAAGTGTGGAAAGTGGCATATTTCACACGAGTAGTGGTTTAGCACGAGCCGCGTTTCGGTGAGTGCAGAAACGTAACGAGTGAAGCAAATGCACTTTCCAACGTGTTTCGTACACTATTTTTCCTACGACTCCGAATACTTTTATTTCGCGGGAGGTCTTGTCAAAAATGTAACTTAAGCGGTCTCTAGAATTTCAGGTGGTTTTGATTCAATATCAAGTACTGTTTATTTCCATATTCAAGATGATATTTGAATACTTCTCCGACAATTCCTCATTATGTGAATTACTGATTGATTGAGTTAGTTTAGTTTGGACAAATTTTATTGATATTGACACCAGCGTACATAAACAACCTTGATACCATTCGCCTGCTAGCGCCAGTAATCACGCAACCAAGAATACAGAACCATAGAAGTATGTAGTTCGCAAGCGCGTACGAGTTAGTTCGTCCTTGACTCTTTGCAAACATCTGTGATACCAAAGAATCTTCTCTTTGGTGATACTGTGATATCAAACTGATGCAAGCCGCGCATAAGACTGTAGCCGTACTCTTTTGAATGATCTAACCCTCTGTCATCAACATCGAAATAGTTCCAGCAAAGAGTATGGGTTCCAGTTTTAAAGTGAATTCAGAGGTTATGTATCAGACACATTGAAATTAATAGATAAAGAGTTCTCGGTATAATTCAAAACGAGACAGAAACTTCAATAAATAATATGAATTTGATTTGAGAACGCTTATATATTGACAGTGAGTACCTTCACAATATACCTAATTATTTCTATATCAATTTAGGCGACCGTTGTGATATTTTTCATATCAACACTAGTGCTTTTTTCTTTCAAATGAACAATACCATGGTGATATGAGCTACTTTCTGAACAACAAAACAGTGTGATTATTGACGTTTTCATACGGGGTCGTTAGGAAAAATATAACTCGTATGAGTCCTTTCTTTAAAGAAACACCCGACGAACGAGCATGACTAGGCTATCCGATATCTCGAAACAGCTCTATAAACCAGATATTTGAGCACCGATTATGTCCATTGCAGCTGACACGACGTTTCGAATTCTATAGGCCGTGAGGGTTATCTCTCCTCCGACGTGCCTTCTCGATTCCCATTGCTTCAACCCAACTTGTCTTTCGATATATACCGTGTGGTCACTCTGAATCGTACAGTGACCGATCATGCACACGAATGGAATAGTACAGGATGTCCCATTTTCGATGTCCTTACGGGATATCTCGCTTATTTTCAAAGATAGAGATTTGAGGTATTCGTGAACGTTTTGGCTACTTTTTTTGTGAAATTGATGATACCGCAAACAAAATTTTCGTAGCCCGCTTCGTTTCTGAGATACAGGGCGAAATTGAAAATATTGCATTTTGGGACTCCCCTGTATCCCAACTTTCTTTCAACGTATGGAAAAAGTATAAAGTGAGTTCAATATATATTTTTACTTAGAATCCAGTGGCGTAGTCAGATTTTTTAAATGAGCTGTCATTATTGAGATATGTTAAGTTGTTTTTTTAAATGGAGCACCTTGTAAATTTTTCAATATTGGAAACATAATTGCTTTGCAAGAATAAATTTCACTCATGTTATATTTTCAGTATCAGCCCTTCTTAAGAAAATGTTCTGTTTTTATAGCTTACATCTGAATACAGGTTATTGATTGTAATATATTTTTGAAAAGCGCGAAGCATTTATATTTCAAATATTCGAAGATATTTGTGTTCCATTTAAAAAACATAACTTTGTGTTATATCTCAGTCAGAAATCTGACGACGTCACTAGATTTTATATAACAATATACATAGGAGTCACTTTATACTTTTGCCGTGAACTGAAAGATTTCAATTTCGCCCTGTATCTCAGAAAGAAAGCAGGCTAGGAAAATTTTGTTTGCGGTATCGTGAGTTTCATACAAAAATGGCAAACTTTTACGAAGATCGCAAATCTCTATCTTTGAAAAAATGCGAGATATCCCGTAAGAAAATCGAAAATGTGACAGTCTGTACATCATCCTGTGATTGTGCACCTTAATAATTGCAATTTATTTCTGATTTTCAGGCGGAATCTTTGACCATCAATTTTTATGGCCACCCAGTATTTTTTTGTTCATGTAGGGAACTTAATCTTGGACTCGCACCTATTTTTTGTGTTTGGGTTTGGGAATATGATCCCGGTATAGTTCGCATGACAAAAAGTCACGTATTGCGCTGAAACAAAATTGTGTGATACAAACTTCATTCATAAATCATCATCCTCTACACGTGGTTGATTCTACAGGCTGGGAATTAATTTTAGGAATTATTATTGGTTCGTTCTTGAATATAATATGAATGCGAACCGACTTGAGACTTGAATCAATTTCGTCAAAACAAGGAGCACATTCTAGGGGAGTGAAATTTCCTGTTTTTGCACTTTATGTGTGTATCGAGACAAAAATTATCTTATGGATTTCCAATTGGCATTAAAGAAATATTCGTTATGAAAATATGAACTTAAATGATCGAATTCGTTGAAAAGTCTCCAAAACACCTCTCAAGATTTAAATATACATACATTGTTATTTTTGATACAATGAAGCCTTAATTCTTGAGTATAACATTATTAACAACCTGAATCATGATATCTAGGTGGTCAAGAAATATTTCATCTTCAGTCTATCATTTTTTTGAAATTTAATCCATTCTCTACTGATGATGAAGCGAATGAAAATAATAATTTAAAACTTAAAATGATTGGCATTCAAATTTACCATTAGGTTTTACCAGACGAGATGAATATTTATACAAAAACACATATATAACGTAGATTGTTAACTCAGTATATATTTTCAATTCAACAAAGATCTTTCTCATTATCAACATTCACGCCTTTGAATCCTTGTATGACATATAAGTATTTATGTTTTTTTTTCAAAATTTATTCTTTTATTGATTGATGAAGGCTGTTATTGCAACCTAATGATCTATATTATATTTATTATGTTTTTCGAGCTTTAATCGATGAACATTTTGATTAATAACATATTATATTTGTTTCAGGTAAGTTTTTGTCCACATCCTTTAAAATATCGTGGTGAGTACATTTTTGAAATACAGTATGTAGTAACATTTCATATTTCAACTTTTTGCGACCATATG
The DNA here is from genome assembly GCA_029955515.1 of Chrysomela aeneicollis. NCBI lineage: Eukaryota > Metazoa > Arthropoda > Insecta > Coleoptera > Chrysomelidae > Chrysomela > Chrysomela aeneicollis. Next base: position 26,432,004 of record JARUHQ010000005.1, read on the forward strand.
TTTTCCATTCAACGCGATTTTTCAATATACGAATCCCTTAAATTGAATAGGTACCTAGTACCTAGATCGCGATGTGAATATAGGCCAAACCCCCCGATTTGTAATCGAAGGCAAAAAAAATAGCTCTAATTAAATTACTCCAGCTCCATATTTTCCACAATTTTTTTTTCTACTGGAACGTGAGTGCTTTTTACCTCGCGAATTCCAAATTGAGAACTACCCTGATGCTGCCAGCGTAAAGTCCCCATTAAATTAAATATCGACGTGAAATCGATATCGGAATTAAATTGTAAAACAAATGCCTCCCTTACAGAGAGAATTGATGGCTTGATCCAATTTCCCAGGGCCTCGCTTCGAAATCTCGAGCACCCCCTGTTTGCTAGTATATCTCGGTTTACACGTATACAGGGTGAAAAACAAAATTGCGTGATTATAGAAAAAAATAATTTTTGTGATATTTCATCAAGAAAGAAATACTTTTCTGGCAAATAAAACATTCTGTATCATATTCGAGACGAAATTTGTTTAATGAACAAATCTATTAAAATGTTACTATCACACCTTGTACCTTTAAATCATATCACGTCTTCTTTGCTTAATGACAGTTCAACGACCTGCCAAAAATCAACCAGCCTTACGTCTAGACTAAGTAACGAAATTATAGTAGTATAGAACGTGCTTGACTTCGCCTAACTCAAGAATCGAATTGAAATTATTATTAGATATTATTAGTCTATGAAGAAAAACGAACCATCAGGATGATAGTCATAAGTAGAAAAAGATGAAATTGATTCGGTCCGATTCTTTAAAAAGTGGTTAACACAGTGGATACATTAGTGACGTTGTTAACAACTACTTTTTTTACCACTTTAGATTTTCCACTATTCATATGTGGTACTCTTCAAATACGAAATTTATCAAGGTTGCTAATTTCTTACATTTCCACTCAGTGGTAAATATATTATTGTAGTTTGCTGTTTTTCTGCAATTTCAACATCAATCTAACCTCATTTTTTGGATTCGATGTAGTATTAGCACATAGAAAATATCGGCACACAGATTACTTTTTGGTCTTCTGTGTCCGGGACTGCCAAGTTTTTCGTGAATAATTGCATGAATAATAATTATATGTTTTGTCAATGAACCTAGTGAGGTAGGTATAAATGTATCCCGGAATGCATATTATTACACATCAGGATCATTGCTCATTGATTCAGCTAGGTATCTAATTTTTCAGTAGCAATACATTCTACCATGTTGAACATCATTAACATTAATATTCTTGGTTTGTATAATTTCATAAGGCTCTATTTAATTGGATGCTATCTGTTTCTTGAGCATATTTATGTAGATATTTTTATGATATTTTTTTCAGTAGGAAGGTATAGGTTCTCAATAATATCGATTATCCTACCATATAATTATTTCCTGAGCGACTCAAATCCTGAAAACTGTAACAAATTTCCTTCATAACTGCCTCTTCAAATATGTATCACCTTTATGATGAATTATTATTTCATTTCCACCAGTAAAATCTGGTGGATAAATTAGTCACTTTATCAGTGGTAAACCAACGACAGGCTGTTAATTTTTTTTCCATTTTGACGTTAGAGAATTGAAAATTCGGAAAGTGATTCAAATAACAACTGACCTTCCTATTTGCCACCCAAATGACAGTTGTTGATATAACCACTTTCTTAGAGAATCAGACCGATTATCTTTCGAACTACGTTTTTAAATTTCAGTAAGAATCTGAGACAAGCAGAAACAAAGTCAAAATTAAAAAAAAACTGATAACAAAGTTTTTTCATCATACACGGCATTGTAAAGTGAACTGCGACAATTGAAATAACTAATTTTAGATTTCAGAAAAGAGACCCAAGCGGTTTCCTGCTGTAATTTAAAATGTTGGTGGATGTACCTTCTTGAAACATCAGTCAATTAAATCGATTTTTTTCTAGATAACGGTTCAGTTTATCGATGTCAAACAATTCGATGTTTCCAAACTAAACTAAACTCGTCCAATGTCAACTGTCAAAAAGTTTGAGACTCATATGTGATTTGGGTTAGACCAACTCTGTTTTCGTAGTGTACTTCGATCAACATCAAACTGGGTACTTTCTTCATTTGACCAAAATTTCATTTGAATAGCATCGACCGATAAGAATCCATCACCTCAATCAGTGAATATCCGAGAAAGGGGCTGTAAGAGAGAAATGGTGCGTTATTCTTTCGCCAGTTGAAAGATGCGTATTTTTTGTCTTATCGTATTTTGATATTATAATAATTCTGGATAAATTCTTCTACATTCGTCATTAAAATTGTCTTCAGGTAGATACCTCTTTTCCAATTATAGATAATGATCGAGAATATTATAATGGTTGGCGAGCCATGCCATATAGGCGAGTGCCCTGTATATTGTTGTCTTATGGGGTTCAAGGTACGAATGAGTCACTATATTTAAGAGGTGCAGATGTTTCTATTTTAGTGTGGGCAAGGCTGTGGCTGTGATCTCTGTTTTGTTAAGATATCTTTATGGTTTTGACATATCTCAATGCATCACTATAGTGTCCACTGCCAATGCTGCTATAGTCAAGGTGAAATAATATAATTATTCACAGTAATCACAGTAGTTATTAAAACAATTTTAGCGTCCATAAACAGCGATGATTCGTTTCATCATATATAGTTCGAGGTTAAAAAATATGGATGGAAATCATATTATTTGAATCCAATTATCAATCAAAAATGAAGTGGAGTTGACTATTTGTTCTATACTGTTGCAATTCAATTTTCCTTGGTGAAAATTAAATTCTGAAAGACGATGAACGTTCTGAGTTGAATTTTTTGTATCTCATGAAATATTAATGAGGTAAATATACTTGGCAGTGGTATCATCTGAAAGTCATCCTTCTCAATTAATCTAGCAATGTTTATTGTTTGCATAATCAATTAGTTTTTGTTTCGCATATCGAGATTAAATTGATGTGACATGAAATGAGTGTATGTATATGTAGGTACATACTTCATTAACATATTATTTATATCATCAACTTTGGGAGAATCTTTCAGTAAAAATCGCTGAAAGCATGTCACAAACGAGATATAACTGATGAAGCAAAATTTCTATTAACTATTTTCAAAAAGCAAACGTAGAGATTGACTCGAGGATTGACCAAATTAAAATTATGCTCATTTCGAATGGTTGGCAAAATTCCAGCACCAGTGATTTTGATGAATATATTATGTATATAGACCTAGGATTCATCCCATGTTTTGGCTTCTACACCTGTTACAAATCATCTGGATTGATTTTAATAATATACATGTTCCGTATGCTGAATGTTGAATGTCACGATCATTTTAGTACTATTTTTTAGGTTGGTAACCTATAATAGATAGCTATATATCAAAGTGGAAGAAGAGTGTGGTCTAATAAAACAGCACAAACTGTTCCGACAAGTGTAGGTGAAACATAAAAATATGTAACACTGTATGTCAATCGAAATTGTTGGACAAGTTTTTTATGCATAATAATCCTCTCAGTGAACGTTCAAATTCAGGTATTGAAAACAAAAAAATACTGAAGGAAATATTTTGGTATAGAATTTAGTCTCCTCAGTAGACTGATACCTGAATATTTTACTGGCATGAACGTAGAAATTATTTAAAAAAAATAAGTTGCTATCGCTATTTCGGAAACACCATATGTGTGTTTTTATGGAATATACTGCTGCATCAATATATCCTGGAAAATTGGAATTAGGGTCTCAGTCAATTTGGTCGTGGATGATATTAAGCCGGATGTGGATAGTTGAACTAGTTTTGAGACCTCGTTTGGAGCTGAACTTCCATCAAAATGATATTAGTATATCTCGGAGTCGGATGTAAAGCAATTCATTGTTTTGGGTCGTGTTGTAATCGCCAAGAGGAGCCAAAGCCAAAATATACTATTTGGGTATATAGGGTGGCCATTGGTTACTCTCGAAAATTCAACTACAGCTCTCATTCTATTCAATTTATTTTTACGGAAGTTTAATTTTCGATCGAATGTCCCAATATCGCACAAATTGAGTGGAGACATCAAACCACAAGAATAGATAAAAAAAAAACAAATATTTATTCCGGCAACTAAGTTGCCATTATCTTCAGTGGATGCATTATTGAAAACTTCTGAACTCCAGACTTGAGAAGTTCTTGGTTTCCGTTGAAGCTTTCTAATTATGTTACCTCATTTGCCAAATGAGATGAAATATTTTGTTGAATGATAAATTGTTCTGAGGAATGCTCAAACACTGAACATATTTATGACCCTCTAAAAATATATAAAACTCGAATTTTTCGCATCATGTACGAATGATGCATGACCGGTAAATTCCAAATATTTAGATTTGATCTCGTAGGAATTATATTATTTTGACAAGCGAAGTAGATATTTCTTTAAATTATTTTCATTACCGCTATTTATTTTCTATGTGAATATTTCGTCCATCTGATCTGATTGTTATTTTTACGTTATTTTTGATTAAACTCCCGAATATAAACAAATGACTCAGTGCTCGGGATTTTTGGCTGAAGCCTATTGTGTTCACAGCTGATAGACTTTTTTGTTCTGCCACTACAAAATGCCTCCTGACAAACGAAAACTCTGATTAGTTTAATGGTCATATATTATAAACATTATTGTTTGGTAACAACTTCAATCAGAAAGCGTCATGAATTGATACTGAATTGTGATTGTGTGTATAACAAACATAGAGTGGGAGACGTCCAGCATATTTCTGAATTCATTTATGCTGTTTGATAAAAATAAAACTTCTGGAAGAATTTCAGTGATATCTGAAGTATGACTTCTTTTTTTGTGTACAATTATTATCGTATATAGCGATATCCATAATAATACTTATGACTCAATAATTATTCGAGATTATCAGTCGGGATAAGTACAGAATCCTGAATTTATTATTGAATCAAAATTGATACTGAAGAAATATGAAAGACATAATGACAACATATTTTTGAATTAGCTCTATTTATGTCAAACTGACGTTTTCTGAAAGATCAGCAAATGCATAGCGCATTCACCAAATATGATGTGTTTCTAAAGCCTCCCTCCAAAACTTCATCCACTAAACAGAACTTCTCTCACAAGGAAGCGACTTTATTCCAAAGTATGCAGTTTGATAAAAATAAAACTTCTGAAAGAATTTCAGTGACATCTGAAGTATGACTTCTTTTTTTTGTGTACAATTATTATCGTATATAGCGATATCCATAATAATACTTATGACTCAATAATTATTCGAGATTATCAGTCGGGATAAGTACAGAATCCTGAATTTATTATTGAATCAAAATTGATACTGAAAAAATATGAAATACATAATGATAACATATTTTTGAATAAGCTCTATTTATGTCAAACTGACGTTTTCTGAAAAATCAGCAAATGCATAGCGCCTTCGCCAAATATGATGTGTTTCTAACTACTCCCCTCCAAAACTCCATCCACTAAACAGAACTTCTCTCACAAGGAAGCGACTTTATTCCACAGCTATCAATTTTTTCCACATGTCTTGATAGAAATATTCTCCTTGAAGGTTTACGTTTAATTTAAAACACCATATATGTATGTATAATTTCTGTAATGGCTCTCATATTTAATGTTAGCTGTCTCTAATAGTCATTTAGTACTTTTTCCGAATTAATTACCCGATGGCGTAATGATATTTCAGTACCAATATTACAGAAGTGAAGTAAGCGTGATAATAATTAGCAGAAGATTTTACGTAACAGCAGTAATTGTCGGTAACAAAGTCACCTTGCTTTATGTGCTCAGATTATGCTGAATATAGGTATAGCTAAGACGGAACAGGCGCCTGAAGACCGAGTCTCTATAATATAATAATACACAGAATTTCGGGTTCAGATCAACTGCACATCATTCATTAGTATTGCCAACTGATGGAATATAATATTATTCAGTTTCGAACAACAGGTTGCTTGAATGTTACTGATTTTGAATGGGATAATTGACATTGAACAATGGGTATTTAAAAAAAACATGCCGTTTCAATTGGGTTTTCTCACTAACAATTCTTTACAACTGAAAGCAAGACAAAGCAATAAGCAATTCTTGTTTCTTCATCTATCGTTTCATCTTCAAAATGAGCCTGAGATTTTGAAAATCGGTTGACGAGGAGAAAAGTTATGACTGCAAAACTAAAAAGGTAATTTTTTGAGATCACCCTGATAATGATAAGAAGACAATTCGTGAATTGTCTTGAGATAATGAGATCATCTTCATTCCTCTGATGTCAAAGTTGGAAAAAAATTGTTTTTCTTCATTTGGGATCCTTTTGAAAATTCCGAAATTTTGCAGTTTCAGGTAACATCCTGTAGCGATTTTATGTGAAGAACCTTATATGTTTTGGAGAAAAACGAGATTATAGCTGACGGACAGGGCTAGTTGAGAGTGTTAACAGAATTTGAATTGTTTGAAGCAGAAAAATTTCACGACTTTTACAGCTGATATTTTGAAAACTATGAGATATTCTAGATTTGGAAAAATTATCTTGAATGAGATGTCGTTTTTTTCGAGAGAAAGTTTTTCCGCTCTCTTTCTGGATTTCAATTTTCAAAAATATGTATTTTCTTTACATTTCACGGAGTACGGAGGCATTGAAGAAATATCAGCACTCTAAAATCTTTGTTCCAGGGGGTATAACATCAAAAAATATTTTAAAAAAAGCAAATGTTCAACCCTAGCATACTTGTACCAGAAATAAACTTCATATCAAATAATGATCATCATTCAAATTTAGTTTTACTGACATTCTTTAATGCCTCAATAGAATGTAAAAGAAGTATTATTCTTGGAATTGAGAAAAAGAGTACTTTCGGAATATGTTGTCGTATACAGGGGGTTTGGTAAAAAAAATACCACAGCCCCTTTGCATGAAATGATGAAATAATGTGGAAAAACATTCTCTCGTCATCTCATTTGAGTTAATCTTTCCAAATGTCGAATATTTCATTTCGCTTTCAAGATATCAGTTGTACCTATAGCTACAACTATACGTGGTGAAAAAAATACCGGTTCCACCGGTGAGTACTATCTTTTGGCACTATCAAAACTAACAAATGCGAATCGCAAAATTAAAAAAATTACAAATTTTTTTTTTCAAATAGAACACCCCTCTATAATGAACGACTTTTTTCTTTTTTTTTATAACTTTATATATAGTATAGTAATGTTTCCTCATGCTGTTTTCCACTTATTCAATATTGAATAAAAATTACCAGTTAAGTTTTATATATTTCTTGGATACAATATACCATGGAAACCAGACAATAAAACGAACAAGTGAACTTCTGACACTCAAAATTATAAGAAGAAAATACATCAGATGAAAAAAAAATATTCCGTTAGTCTAAATATTGCTTATCTTGGTTCATTATTGTGAAAAACGGCTTGAGGGAACATATTTTGTTATTTTTTCAAATTTGCGATTCGCATTTGTTTGGAAAAGCTGAAAGATATTTGTTTAGGCACGGTTTGAATGTACGGGAATCTACTACCCAGGCATGACAACGCTGTACCAGCTGTCGCCCATTGAATAGTATTTGTTTTTTGTATTGTGTAAAAAATTTTGATTTTAATGCGGTCGCCTGTGGCCATATCAATCTAGCGAGTATTCTATCTTTGTATCTCGACTAACGAGACAATTATATTGTTAATTGTCGATATCGAATTATTTTATTATGTCAAACGTTTCAATAAAGAAATACAGTCCACTAGATATATCATTTTAGCATCATTAAGAGATAAAACGGGGCTAGTAAACCCCACAACAAAACAATATTACCGGTGAGACCTTACAACTTTTACATTTAAAATTTTATTTTTATTTTCACCACGTATTATTGTTGAAGCTGTAGGAAGGCGTCAAAAAATAACAGGACCACCTCTACATACTTTTGAGAAACGTACCAGTGGTGACGTCCCCCCCCCCCCCCCTCCCATGTCAAAAAATCTCTCTGAGAGATGCGTGCAGTTGTGGCGGCCCTCAAAGTTCGCGATGCCGCGCTGTTTGTCCTGCTGTTCGGCCTGCTGCACTCTCGACCTGCTCGAGCTCTAGCAGGACGGGACACCGACGACAGTCGAACGGTCGACAGCAGTGGCGATTGGCGGTATATCGCAGCAGGAGTGTCGTTTGACACACACGAAACGTGCGAAAAACGAAAAAAAGTGCGCCAGCAGCAAAGTGGTCTGTTTGTTGCAGCAGGAAGCGGGTATTTGAGGATTTCGGTTGTGGCTTTTTGACTTTTGCTGATACAGAGTGATTCGTTTTCGGGTGCTGTATTATTATAGGTGTGCTTTTGGAAAGGGGAAGACACTTTTTTAAGTGTGTTTTGTTGGTGTATTTATGCAATCGTTTTTCTTGAGGAAACCTAGTCCTGCAGTTCGTAAGTATTATTTGTTTTCAAGCCATAATATCAGGAAATATAAAAAATATATATACGTCTAGGTAAACAACAATCACATAGTCAATTCAATTATTCAATTTCAGAAGAATCAAATTATTCAACGATAGAAAAATATAATACGCGTGTAAGAAAAAACGCAAAAAAACGAAAAATAACTTCTCGTTCAAGCATACTGAAATAATGTTTATAAACAAACTTTTCGGTTTCCTTCATAAATACTTCAACATATTCATAAGCTATTAATTATTCTCAGTATAAAAGTGTATATTATGTTTGGATTACAATTGATCAATGATTTTCAACACAGTTGATTTTGAATTCATTCTGACTTTGAAAATTTCACCAGACCCCGTTAATATCAACTGTGGAAATTATTGTTGACGAGATCTTTCTTATTTTCACTTATTATACCACTTGTAATTCCACTAGAGCTTCAATTATTATTGGAATTTCTTTCGAGAACAACAATAGATATTTTGAAAATGCTCTAAAAAATTCATGTTCGAGAAAAAATTGTCTGATTTTAATTGAGTCGTATTCGGTGAAAAAATTTCGCACCGAAATGTAGCGTGTTATCTGAGAGATAATTTTAAATACATAAAATACGAAATACCGACTTTAGTTACGCAAAATAATATAAAAATAAGGCAGCTGGTGGTAGTTCTAATCATTATTCTTTACCTCGTTGTTGACTAACTTTTATCCACTAAAGGTGGTAGAAATATATTTCCTTGCAAGGAACTCGAAGTGGTACTCAATATCTGCGAAGTTGAATGTGATTCTCATTTAACCTATAAATGTAAAAAAATCTCCAATATAATTTCATGCTCCTTAGCCCAAGCCCCAAGGAGGAGAGAAAAGATTCCATTTATTTTTGTAGTTGTTATGCTGTAACAAAGCAAAATATAAACTAGTAAATTTCAAATGTAGGTAGTTAAGTATTCAATGTCAACGTCACATCGAATAATATGTTACTTCTAAGATCACCCAGTACCTATAAAGTCGGATTAGAGGACTCCAGTGAATCATTTTATGGTAGGTAGAACGCCCACTCTCAAAAAAACGCTGTTAGCATTCTAATTTTGTTCGAGTAATCACCTACAGCTTTATATACTGTGCCGAGTTTTTTCCTTCCAATAAAGTTTTTCTTAAAAAATATGACTATTTCTTGCTGCCTTTCCATGTTCGTCATTATGAGTTCGAGTGGGCGACGGTTTGTGGGTGTTTTTCCTTTTTTTTTTTTTGTTCAAAAGTTTGTTATGTCCCCTTACGGACTTGTCAGTTCTTTCTGAACTCGGAGGAGAATGGAATGTGACCTTTAGTGAAATATATCGAAGGCAAATGAAGGACTCATCCTCGGACCCATCTGATTGTCTCGTGTTATTCCGATTGCTATTTTCAAAAGATAACAGTGTTGAATCAGTACTCCAATCATAATATTATGAAACCCATCATTCAGATAAGTTATAGATATAGGAGAAAACTGTGCCAAATGATGATCTATCCATAGGATAAACATCAGTTATTCCATGATGAAGGTCTTGTCAACGCCTCCTCATTGAACAGGCTATTTCAACAAGTTCACACCTAAAGTGATTGAAAAAGCACGTAATGTTTGAAATTAGTTCGCAGAATTGTTCACAGGGCGAGTAAAAAGAATAGCTGGAGCCGGCCAATTTCATTGTTTTTTGAGTGTCATGTTATATAACTGCCATTATTTTTCTAGAAATATCAAATTGAGTTGGTTGAAATTGGTTCTTCATCATACTTTATCAGATTTCTACCATAGAGGGATTAGGAAATATCGAGGGAAATATATATGATGTTCGTTACCTTTTTGTTTTTCGAAAAGAATTTGAACCTGTCAAAATATAAGACTGACTAATCCAACATTTGGGTATTTTTTCCATTCGTTCTAGCTTTGCAGCGTGTAACCAAATAAGTCTGCCAACGCCTCTTTCTCTATACTCCAGCCTTTATCAAAGAAGTGATAGATACATAACAGAAAAATATACGTGGGAACATTGGTTGAATTCGTAATAAATCTATCGTCAGCTACCTCTTATCATTTGAATGGTTGCCCACACGGAGCTTTCACTTCCATAATTTGTTTAGACTTTAGAGGCTTCATACCAGATGATGTGCTCGAATAAAAAGTTTCCTAACGTGCTAATTTTTGAATATGTTTTAATATCCAGCTTATAGGCTCGAAGGATCATGAACAGACTTCATTAAATATAATTTACCGTAGGTATACTTGATGAATATTCGCAATCTTGTACCTTTAAGAAGCTGGTCGAGAAAAAGTTTTCGGTGTTGAAACCTTGGTTGAAACCTTGGGTGAAACCTTGGTTGAAACCTTGGGTGAAACCTTGGTTGAAACCTTGGTTGAAACGTACTAGTACATATGTGTATAAGTTCGTGTATATCAATAGTGAGTACTGTTATGCTCATAGTCATTTAACATCACCCGTTCACATTTATTTGTAATAGTTAACATGAAACAAAAATTATACAAACGCTTGAAAAAATTATTATTATAGATATATTATTGAAGTAACATGATTATCTAAATATTTTTACTATGATCAATTTTTGCTGTAGAAACGATGTCTAAACGAAATTTATAATATGTTTATTGGTTTAATTCAAAGGTTTTGCCTTGGAAATCGAAAATCTGGTGTTGATAGTAGTTATCAAAAATAACCTCGACTATATATACTATAAAGTACCTACGTCAATATTATCATATAATGTAGATAGGTATGTGATCATAATATACAGATTCTGATAGCCAATAACAGCTGCTCAAACTAGAGTCAGTTATTTTTTAAACTTGACCCAATATTCAATGATGCTTATTGGTCGAGTGTTTGGTGGTGGAATTATTTTTCTGGATTAAAATTCAACATCGCTTTGGTGGATTGAAGTTTATGACAACAGGTGGGAGTTGAACTGGAACATTTTAATGCATTAAATGCCAGTAAACTATAAAAAATATTTTGGTATGGTAACACGGCTGAAGAATATTATGACAGAGATATGATTTGAGAAAATTATTAAATCTACTCATTGATTAGACCATTCAAGTATCAACTATTTTGATCGGTCTTTTTATTGTTATTATGTTCAGCCCATTCGTAATGTTTTTGAGTGCAGTAAATTGGTGTATGACCATGCAGGAAAATTAATAAATAGGCATTTCCTGCATGACTTATTGTTTTGTTGACAATACGGGCGTAGACAACAAAGTGGTGCTTATGCTTTGTAGAAAATTTCTGAACCGCTTACAGAGAATTCATTATTACATGAAAAAATTACACCAAAGTTTTCTTACTTCGGTTTCGACCTATAATAATTGTTTTAAAAATAGGACATAATTGTTAAAAAAAATCCAGTAAGTAGTCGGTGTCAGTTTCATTCACCAGGTCTGCTTTTTTGTGTGCTGAATTCGAACATGGGAGTGATACAACAAAATGTCCTACTACGTTTTAAGGTATTGGCAAGAAAAGGTGAAATATAAATAAAATGTTCATGAATTTTTTAAAGTAGACTATATTTTCTACAATTTGAACAAAATATTTTAATGTATGCAACTACATACGAAACCTACACTCAGCCTGTATAAGTGTATGACTAAGATAGATATGTAATTAATTATATGCTTTGATTATATTAAATGGTAATCGGTTTAAAATTGCATAATAACTCTCATATGTCGTTGAAGTTTCCAAGGCAAACATCGTTCGCATATTAAAAATGGATTCGACTGTTGATTCATATAAGTAACCATTTTTACGCTCGATTAGATAATTGACTAAACAATCGGTGACTTGTTGAACAAAATCATGACGTGTGTATCATGAATTACAAATTAGTATGTTTAAACAATTTATTCACAAAGGAGTCTCATCTGCTGAATTTACGTAAATATATTTATAATCATGAATAGCTATTTGTAGGAAAGGAAAATTAACATGATGGTGACCGATTATTATTTTTTCTGACATATCTAAAAATAATTTGAATCTCAATGTTCTTTCAAAACAAATCGCACGACACCTGGTTTTTCTATTCGAATACTGAAGATTCATACTAGATTTATAGATGACGTAAGTATGTCAACCGAGATGTCAACAATGTCAACAGGTGTCTCCAGTGAATGAAAAATTCCCGAAAAAAACTGCGTCAATCTCCCCTCAATTAAGAATTGAATAAGTAGTTATTTTTTTCTCACAACTCAGAATATTCGTCTGTTGTTCCAATCAGTAATATCTGCAATTCTGACTAATTTAGTACCTGAAATACTTAACAAAAACTCGATTTTCTGTACATCGTGCCAAGAGCTCGCAAACATACGCTGAGGTTGCTGGATTTTATCCAATTCTTCTGCTTGGATTTCCTCCACCAACGAAACAAACTGGCCATTTTTATTGTCTGGCTCAAGATCTACCGAGCTTCTCTCTATCAAAATTATTTTTTCATAGAACGGCAAAAATGTGAAACTCACCTCCAAACTTCGAAGATAAATTGAAATACGTGTTTTCTTTCTAAATATCGCCACGAACATTTTAGGATTTCATCTCTTGCATTCAAAAAATAAAAAAATTTGAACTAAAGTTATTCCATTTAGACTCATTATTCAGTTTACGTAGGCAGAAAGGAGTTTGAAATCGCTATCAAACTTCCCGAAATCCACTTAATTCAGTAGGAGTGAAAATAATCAAAGTTTTATTGTATTTTCATTGGGTGCAAACTTTATTATGTTCCCCAAATCACTTTACAGTTTGCATATTCGTGGGAAGCAATACTCGGAATATGTACAATCAGAAAATCCTCTGAAAAATCTTAATTTTTTTTTTACACTACTCAACAGATATACATCCAATTATAGAGTAGGATTAATAGGAACAAAAAATTTTCAAAATATAAGAACTAAAATAAACAGTACATAAAATGTGATATAATGAGGAATGTTATGGAAGAATCAGTTTCTTTATGGATGAATAGAATATGTCTAGCTGATGCGATAGATGTTCGTCGTGTATCGTGCACATGGTATATAAAGGGGAGAATTTCATCAGATTCAAGCGTGGTATGGGTAGATGAAATGAAATATTTTGTCTGCTTGTAATCCTAGGAATATGAAAATCAATCATATGGAGAATACTTGCACAATCAGTATATCCGTGAAGTATTTTCCATAGAAATATCTGCTGTGCAATCATTCTGCGATTTTCTAATGATCTGATATCAAACCTCTGAATGAGTTCATTATGGGGATATCCAATGTATGGGTGAACCCCATCTTCTTTGAAAGCAAGAAATTTCAGAAATCTCCTCTGCAACACTCGGTAAGAGAGTGGCAGATTTTTGAGATCTTCGGTCTTTTCTCCGGGTCCTTTCAAAGAGGAGAGTGGTCTGTCACTTGGATGTCATCTTGGACAGTAACAGATAAAGTAGTGTGAGTATTGGTACTGACAGGTGAAGTTCAATAATTATGCCCTTCTTGGAACCAACTAATCGAGTGATGAGAGAGCGAAACGACAGTGGAATGAATCATAATTCTTCCCTAAGAACTTACAGTAAAAGTCTCGTATAGAGTACATTCACATCACGACGGAATGTCAAGTATGCGCGCCATCTTGTGAGCCGTAACGGCCCGCGTGATTTAGATACTCGGTCGTGGGCGCAGTCCTTTGTTTTGTAATGATAATTAGGTCTGAAACGACTATAACTATATGTCAGTTGCTGCAATTGCTGCAAACTCGACAAACAAACGTTACAATTTGTGCGAATATGTGTGAATTTTTTGTTTGGGTTTCTCATTTGTTGTGCTGCCAAAAGCATTATTAATTCTCGTTTTCATGTCTTCACAGCAGGAGTCGTTGAAAGACCATCATAAACGATATTTTCAGTATAGTAATACCACAAGTGATTGAATTTTCGCAATGAGTCTGTTGACTTTCCATACGAAACTGAGTTGCTTGAAAATACCACGAGTCCGCAGAACGAGTGGTGTTTTCTTCAAGCCACTCAGTTGACTTATGCAATGAAGTTCAGACTTATGAGATGAATCCATTCACCAGTGGAATTTTATTAGACTATTTCACAAGCACAGTGAATGGTTGAAATTGATTAATTCGATGAAATCTATCCCAAATCTGCTCATTTGGAAATGCATGCACAACGTGATTATATTTATTTGACGTTTAACTGTCACATACACAAATCTGAAATCAATTTAACAAACTTGACAGGAGAGGTGGATAGATAGACTCAAGGTGGATATAGGATGGTGAAACAGCTTCCTATTAACAAGCACTAGAATAAACTGTAGACCTTTGTCTACTAGATTTCATACCGTAGTAATATTTCCTGAAATTAACAGAGATGGCGACATACCTTGTGTCGGTAAAACAGAAACTGTGCTTTTGTCATCTTTTTATCAGTTTCATCTGTTCTAGATGAAAAATGACTCAGAACTCAAAATATCAATATTCATTCCAGATTTACAGAAAATATATTGTTTAATGTCGTTTTCAAGTTACGTCTGTCAGATGCGAACCACAGAAATACGTAAAGAACAGAAATTTTCTTCAATAATCGATCTTACCGCCATCTTCATTTAAGTAGCTGAAATATTACTACCTTTTCAAACGGTCTACAAGTTTTTCGTAGAAACAATTGAAGAGCTGTTTCAAATCTCTTGATTTCGCCTACTTTGATAAAATGTGTCTAACTTTTGACATTGCGTAGGTTAGGTTAGGTTAGGTTAGGTTAGTTTTTCGTAGAAACAATTGAAGAGCTGTTTCAAATCTCTTGATTTCGCCTACTTTGATAAAATGTGTCTAACTTTTGACATTGCGTAGGTTAATCTCGCTTAGTGAAGCTGCGATTTCAACCAAATTTACAGATTACTGCAGGTGAATATTTGATTCTGAATGCTTTCTAATCGTTTCTAACAATTCCATGGAGCCATTTTCCAATGAGTTTGATGCGAATATGTATCTAACTTGATTGAGAGAAAATTCTTCAAATATCTTTCGACAGTATCGCCATCTATTGTTGTACATAGAACCCCACGTAATGAGCTGAAATTCAATTGTCTCAAATCAAGGATTTTTCTGCTGAAACAGTCGAAGAGTAGCGCCACCAGGTCTTATTTCCATCATTTTGACAGGCCTATCAGAGGCAAGAGTCAAGTTTGTGTTATCAGAAACTTGACTAAAGCTCCTTTGGTTCATTTGGCAATGAAATAGTCATAATTCCTACATGAAACAATATACTTATAGGCATCACTTATTGATTGAAACTTTGCTAATAGCATATAAGTTTACAATCTTATATCTACCTAAATCAGATTAGGTATATTTCGTATGCATAGGTTCCATTTTCCATTCGAATCCGTCTGCAGCAAAGAGAACGCATTCATACAATCCGATTTGTTGTTCACACAGTGTTCGCACATGTATCATATCAGACAGAGGAAGCCAAGCGTTAATGTTTCCTGGTAAAAGTCGAGTTATATTAGCCGACGTCCTGTTCATCCATGAGAGATTCCCGTCAAAGGAACTCGGCATCTTTGAAGGACTATTTCAAACTCGGAATTCGTCTTAACAAATAGCCCACACGTCATCAACTTCGATTTCGAATAACATTTCATGCTGACAGAGAAATAACACTGTCACATTTACTGACCAATGTGAATAATCAGATTTTTATTGTGAAAATTCACCATCTCAACGAAATACTAACTGACAGGTGTCAGTGTTCATAACCGAGTTCATGACTGTTGCAAATGCGGGGTATATCGTATTATTCGTTCTTGTAGGGAAAGACTTGGTTATTTGCAATATTTCACGATGAAGTGGAAAATTCCTAGTACGGCATGTTTTATGAGGAATTCGGAATTTTCACGAAGTACGAAGGAATTTATCTGGCAATAAATATCCGACAATAAACTTGAAGTAGACATTTTCTGCGTAGAGGCGCCTAAAGAGAGCTATAAAAATTCGCGACGAACAAATGTGACCATTTCTATTTAATCGTGTTTTGTTCGAAAACATAAATAAATGATAGATTACAGCGACTTTATATAAATTTCCTACACTTGTTTTGAATACGAGTCATATAAAATATACGACCTCATAGTTGAAGTGATCCAACAACATACCTACTTTGCGAAATATAATGCAATAATAATACTGATTAATGCCTTGACACATACAAAGTGTACAATGTCCCACATAATGTGACTTTCCTAGCCTGTCAAAATGGTTGCATGATGGACCTCAACTTCACTTAATGTGTCTCATCAAAAATTTGACGCAGTATTCTTATTCCCTCCAAAGACACATGGGTATCAACTTAATTGACATTTTTTGATATCATAGAGATTGTATGTATAGATACGAGGGGAAACCGCGCTCAAAATTGTATACACCAAATTTCAATTTTGCGAGGAATTCCAAAGAATTCCAGGGAATTCAAAGGAACTCCAGGGAATTCCAAATGTTCGTACATTAGAATTCCAGAATTAGAATCCAAGGAATTCCAAAGAATTCCAAGGAATTCCAAAGAATTACAAGAAATTCCAAAGAATTCGAAGGAATTCCAATGGATTCAAAGGAATTTCAAGGAATTCCAGGGAACTCCAAAGAATTATAAGGAATTCCAACTGTTCGTACATCAGGATTCCAGAATTAGAATCCGAGGAATCCCAAAGAATTCCAAGAATTTCCAAGGAATTCCAGGGAATTCCAAGGAATACCATATGTTTGTACACCAGAAATCCACCGCAGTTTACCCCTCGTATAGATATTAGCAAATACATGGCAAAATCATTGGAATAGAAACAACATTTACATGTAAAGATTGTTTAAATCTGAACTGTTTCAATCGATTATTGAAGAGATGAGAACTTTTGACAGGTAGCGAATATCACGTGACCATGTCCAACTAGACCTTATTATTTCTAATTATTTCTCATCCAAAGTCTGGTGAATGGAAATGTGCCAATGTCCTGCGTAATGTGAAATTGAAATATTGATGATGATGATATGGCGTGTCAAGACAGTAAATGTCAGTTTTGAATTGATTATTTGCCCGAGTACGAAGCAAGCCGAGCAATCGGAGCAATAGAAATGGTCAGTCGTAAAATTAGGTTCATTACATTCAGTGTTGCCAGAGGTAGCACATTTGTACCACATGTGGTACAATTGCTCCCTTAAAAGTACCACCGTACTTTTGTGATATGAGGCCCATAAGTGGTGCATTTGGAAATTTTGGAATCCGAGCTTCAAAACATGGGTATTGACCTCGTATTAACAGTGTCAGTTGTCACGCGACATTTGTCATTAGACACGAATTCATTGGTTAGTGGTCTTGGCATTGGTGACAGTTGAAATAACCCATCACTGTCTACTGTCATTGATTGTAGAATAATTTTCTTTGTTCTTAGTTTATTGTGTTTAATTCTTAAAATTCTTTTTTCATCCAATCAAATCACTTATCATGCGATTTGTATTTTGGGGAAAATTTTTGTTACTTACGCATTTTGACCTGAAAAACACGGATTTTCTTAATATTATCGTGAACATATTTCTTTTTATATATATATGTTTTGTTTCGTGTTTTGTTTTTTCCAAAGATATTTTTTTACGTTTTGTTTGTTCCAAAAAATTTCTTTTTTATTCAAATATATTTTAATAAAATTATTATATCCAATGATTATTATTCAAATTTCCCGCATATATTTGGTGGTGACACATTTGATGCAGAATGTGGTACATTTTTCCTACGCAGTTGGTACTATTTGAAACTATCGTCTGGCAACACTGATTCCATTGTTAGTTCGAATTCTCGAAACTAAGACGAGAAATATTGAAGGCAATATCATTTTACAGCTCCGGTGTGTATATATGTATCGTGTATTGACCTTTACACTTTAACTGGAACTCAGTATTACCTCGTCATGTTTCATGTGTTATAATTAACTGAATAAATATGTTGACTCTTTCAATTAAAACCAATTCACAGAAGCCATAAAAACCTCATATTGATACCTACATATACATAATAATAATAAGATAATAATATAATAGATACGAAAGCATTGTTATCATCGGTGTTACCTCTCATTGATAAAATAATTTGAAAAGGAAAAATAATTCACATTTTCTTCGAGTACATAATATAATAGCGAAAAGATATTGATGATATTATTATTAAACACAAACATTTCTTACTATTTCCTTTAATGAAGTTGGATGCAAATCACAATACGAGCACCTTTAGTGCTTAGGTGTAGCATCCAATTTCTATTTTGATTTCAACATATAATTAATAATTAATTTGTAGATTTATAAAACGGATCATAATCGTACATATGACTATTTGTATTGAATATGTATTTAATCTGTCAATCTGTATTTAATCTGTTAAGTCGAATTGAATAAATTGAATTGAAATTGAAATTGAAATTGAAAAAAAAAAAAAAAAAAAAAAAAAAAAAAAAAAAAAAAAAAAAAAAAAAAAAAAAAAAAAAAAAAAATGTTACCTAGTAACGGCACACTCGCATATACACCTTGTACATTGTTTAAAGTAGTAGGTGTGTGAAATCTTGATATTTTAGTTCCCGAAAAACTAAAAGAAAAAATCTAAAATCTATTTGTCGGCTCATACAACCTTCAACTGATCAACACGAAGCATTCTTTAATTAGAACAGTTATCACTCCGCGATAAAAGCAGACATCCATTCATCATCATAACAACGATAATGACTTTATCGCCAATTGATACCAAGAACTGAGAAGTGCATCAGGAAGTTATTGTTTTCGCTACGCAGAAAAGATTTTGCGACCAATTGCAGTGAAAATTTCCCACTCGTGATGATATGAATTTACCCCCTTTCGTAGTACCTATTTCACAGATTGCTGTGCTGATCCGGTTAGATATTTTCTTTTGGCAATGGCAAATAGGTATACATATACCATTTTTACTACGACGAATTTTTCATCCTCCTCCATATTTGGGTATTTTGAGAAATTCTGATTCACTTCAGTGAGATTTATTATCGGAATTAACGTAATGTACTTCTTTGTAAACTCTCAGTTGACCTTATTTTTATTTACGACGGTTTGTGTCTCGAGATCGAACAAAGCGTTTCTGGGCATATGCTCAAAATATATTTTTATTTTGAGGTGAAAAATATAATCTCTGGAAATATTGATGTCCGTTTTTATATTCGGGGTTACGATGTTTCGAAAATCAGGAAACAAAATTTAGATCGATGAAAATCTCGATGTATTATTATGATTTCGACCTCGATTTCGACATTAGGATCTATTTTTGTGGCAATGTCAAAGTCAATGTAAAGTATTATTCCGAAGTCTACTTAATATAGATCAAAGCATTCCGGTGGTTTTACGTACCAAGCTACCATTTCGAACAAAAAGTAACTATTTCAGTTTGCAAAATAAATATTAGGTACATTTATTTACTCGGTGAATATACAGATTCCTTATGTCATATCAAGCACCATTGGAAATTTTGAAAACAGAAAAAAAAAATTGTATGAACCCATTTCCGTAACGCAAATAAAAGTAAACGATTTCAGATTTAGAAACATAGTTTCGTTTTCCTCTAGAATACAGGAAACTTTTGTCTAATTTTAACAATTTCGAGATACTTTCTTGTTCTTAATGTCATATTAGGAAATAGAATGTCCTACTTATTATAGTCTCATTGATTTTTACAGATGCCACAACATTTAATTTTTATTAGTCTGTTTGAAATATCTAATTTAAGTATTAGAATGACATCTGAATCTTATTTTCCTTGGCAATTTCATGACATCATGTTCCAGGAAGTGAATATAAATATGTTCATGGAATGGAGGCTCGAATAGAGGTCATGAATATCATATCACCATCATATCCAGTACAATTTTATTATTTATCCTTTGATCACTTTGGCAATAACGTTTCTGAAAGTGGTTGGAAATAATTCCTCAACTACTAGGTAGAAATGATGCACTAAAGTCTTCGTCGATGATTCTCGACACGTCGTCTAATTGAGCGTGGGTATCCAGAAATTATTTTCCTGATGATAATCAATCGACTCCATCGATATCCGAGACGCAATTCCCCCGAGCAAATGATAAAAAATTTGAGATTAGCACGTTTACTATTACCAATATAGTTCAGTTTCGTCCTTCAGCATTCTCCTTGGACTCATCTGCATTTCGAGGACAATCAGTTGAAGCGATTGCATCGCGTGTTCAATACGAACTAAAGTTGGGAATGGAATCGTTCCAGGTCAGTTCACTGTCTATATTATCCTCTGATAATAATTATTAGTATGATGAGTTCAATTTCGTAAGTCTGCCCTTGAATACCAAGGCCTGGACCTATGAGTCTTATTGTCCCTTAATCAGAACTGATCTTTTTCAAATGTGAGAATGTCTGATTGTGGCATTAAGATTGTAGCATTATTTCTGCAAGACCTTGGATGCTATCAAATTGAAGCTTGAAATCTCGGTTTTGTATCTTCAAGACTGTAGCAGCAGCGTTCGTAATGACAATATACCTTATACTGGCTGCGTTTTTGGTTTTCTTAAGACCTTCTGGAAACACGGATCTTCTTTATCTTGAGTCGGAATATCCTGGGAGGGTATTTCCAAAGATTAGTGGTTGTATTTCCACTTGATAATTATGTGAGGTTAGAGTAGGCGCCAGCTGTCACTTCTTCTGTTTCGAATCGAATGTCGGGAACCGATCACATTTGCACATTTGGTTATATTCTCGGTGGGCCATAAGCCTTATGTCGCGATGCGAGGTCAGCACGTCGTTGTCAATCATGGTGCTCGTGCCAACTGCCACTTTTATGTGAATCCTGTTCCGTGGTCCAGCGTACGGTATTAAAATATGTACTTAAAGGGTATTTGAAATTCGCGCGCGGAAACCGTTTGTTATAGGATTGTTTTTTTTATATAAGCTGTAAGCACGAAGATACTATTGGCGCCGACCTGCCTGCTCATTAAAAGGATTATATTCTGGAACCGTTTATTTCCATACACGACCCTCTACCCAACACACCCTGTCTCCTGTCTCGGCTCAATCTTCTTCTAGATTCATCTCCAGGTTTACTTCACCTCAACATTATCCTCAATAGGACACCACTAACGACTCTACTACGCCAATAAGACGGATATTTTCTGCATGTTGAGCTTTCCTGCAGGCAACTTCCCCTCCTGCAGTGTCGTAAGCGTGCACGTCTAGACTGGTAGGCGCCTGCAAGAATTTTTTGGCTTTTCGATTGGTAAAGATACGAGATTGTTCACGTTCTTTGTCGGTCGAATTCTTGGTGCATGACCAAATTGCAAATCGAATACCACAGCAATCGTTCCGAAATAAACCGGATCGTACAATATATAGACTGATCGGCTCTATATCAAATTATCGAGTATATGTTAGGGTGCTGCGGTACAGGATGTTTCACAAAAATAAGTCAAGCATTACTTACTATCATCGCCGTAATCTCACTATTTTCTAGGTTCCAGTCGTTGCAGTGAATCATAGATTGATAACCCTATTGTTTCTTCCTAGTATATCTCGTAGTATACTGAGTGGTTTTGTTTGGGTCGCCAACACCATTCTTTCAGGATGAGGAAATATTATGCGTTAGGATGGATATTGTATTGTCATTTTGGTAATTTTGCACTTATCATGCGATCTATATTTTGATCAAAATTTTTGTTGGTACTTACGTATTTTGACCTGACAAACACGAATTTCGTAATATTATCGTGAACATATCTCTAGTTTTCGAGATAATCGATGCCAAAGTTCGAAATTTCTTCTTTTCGGCATGTATTGAAGAGAGAGAACACTTATCACTGACTCGTGTTGCTATAAGGCAGCTATGAATCCACCTTTATTCGCTCAAGATTCGCACTGAGGTTTTCAAAATGGCCGTTGTTTATGTAGCCTAGTTTAAGAAATATTAAGAAGAATAAGGAAAAATTACATATTCATGATGTTTTTCTTACACAAAAATCATAATTAACCATGGCAAATGCATGTAATATGTCTTGGGATCTAAGAAGGCACAATACTTGCCCAAAAGTTGCCATACAAAGAAGGTGAAATTTCGAACTTTGGTGTCGATTATCTCGAAAACTAGAGATATGTTCACGATGATATTATGAAATTCGTGTTTTTCAGGTCAAAATACGTAGGTACCAACAAAAATTTTCATCAAAATATAGATCGCATGATAAGTGCAAAATTACCGTCATTTTTTTTCTGTTATGATGATGACTAAAGCCCATCGATCATCATTACCTCACCTTTGAAGCTATGGTGGTGAAGCTTTGCTATAACCGAATTCGTTGATCAACGCAATTGAAACCACTATTTTTGTTTGGATATTTTACTTGGAGAAATGAGAAGATTTCATCTTTTGTACTTCATTATAATAAGCTTTTATTTAGCTTCACTCGTATTTTAACTTTGTATTTGATAATTATACAAAAATATAATAAAATAATCTTACAAGTTAAATTTCAACCACTTCTGATCGTCCGAAAGATTTGAATTTCGGCAGGTTAGGTGCATAATTCCGGTGACAGTGCATTATAAAAATTTTCAAAATGACGGCTCCAATATGGCGGACGAGATTTGTTATTATGGTCCGATTCGATTCAAAATTGGTATCTGGGGGTTTTAAGGGTTGGACATTATGATCATCTTATCAAAATTGAAGAAATCAAAATGGCGGCATCAAATTGACGGATTAGTTTCGTGATTTAGGATTTTTTTTATAATTTTCTTGTCCGATCCCATATACAACAAAATGGTGAGATATGTGATGGAATATATGAATTCCAGATGAGCCACGCATCAGGTCCGGCGTGTGGGAGGAGCCGACAGCGTGCGAGCACCGCGTGACGACGGCGGCGACGGTGACGGCGCTCGCCACCCCCACCCGCCCCTCCCGCCCCCTTCACCAAGCCGCCTCGCAGAGGAGCTCGGAGGACAGCTGGTGCTCCGGATCGGACCCGGAGCTGTCTTCGGATGAGGAGAGCGACCGGAGCGCCGCCTCCAGTAACAGGTATGGGGGGTGATGATTAATGAAAAGCGGAAATTTTTTTTTTATTATTTTTTTTGTGACCTCAAACTGCCACTTGTACTCCACAGACATATTACAATTTCCTTAGTATTTCACTAGGTATACATAATATATTGTCCGAAACAATTGTGTTGGTATACAACGCCCTGTATATGTTCAATATTCTAGGGGGCTAAGTTTTACGGAAATATTTGGGGTCATATCAAACTTGGAGTGAAATAATATAATTTTCTTGAAACTTGAGAACACTGTAGTTCAAAAGTTGGGATATACTATGTTCACATGCATTTTCTTCTCAAAATAATAATTTATTATTATTTTTTACTTATTGATAGCTCAATTTATAGATTAAAGAAATAGTTAGACTTAAAAACTTTTTATAGCCAGGTGCGATCAATACAATCTAGAAAATATACCTAAGAATAACTAACCTCCTCAAATTTCATCATGATATAAAGAAAACCCTGTATAGGCTGAACTTCGCCATTTCTTATACGATTTCAAAAAATAAAAGACAAAATGAATGGTTTTAAAAATACTATGAACTGGTATCAATGCGACATTTTCTCAACCACAACCGGAGCCTATCGAATTATCAACTGTTTTTTAACTAAAGTGGCATATTGCATCTTCGAGACTCTCCAGAAGCGGCATTTTCCAAGGTAATTTTGTGCTAAATCATTGATAATATTTTTTTAAAAGTCCACAATATTCGGATGAATATACTTTATATTTCAAATGAACCCATAATCAAAAATCCAGTGATGTAAAGTCAGGGGAGCTGGCAGGCCACTGAATCGGTTCTTGCAAGTTCCAATCCATCAACATTTTCATTTATCCAATTAACAATCAATCAAAATGCCAACATAATGTTATCGCCGAATTTAGAAAAGACATAGCATTCGTATTCGAATCAGTAAATTATTTCCATTGACTCATTCAGATATTTTTGTTTACCAAATGTACTATCAACGTCAAAATATTTGTTTTCAAATACTGTTCAGGTTCACAAGGAAATATGGAATTCTGATTGTAGATAAAACAAACACAAAAGTCGATTTAATTTTTCCGTTTCGCTCATAATTAAACGTGAAGTTCCAATTAGCAGCAATTAATCAAACGTAATGAACCAATTATAAAAATTAACGATCTTTTTGTAGTTAACGACAGGAGTCACTTTACAGACAGCGGATAAAACATAACTCGTTCAACTCCGCTTATTTCTTGAATTCGATACAAATTTCACATTTATTAGGAATTTTTAAAATAAATACCCACTGTATTTGTATGGGCTTAGATGAAAAAGTTCACAAATACCTCGATGTGGTTAGCTGAAACCTGATTATTTAATAATTGTTGCGCACTTATCTATCTTATCATACTTTCCCCAGAACTTAACTCACCCTTTTAAGCAAACTAGAAGCAAAAAATATATAAATAGCAAACTTCTAAAAATCACCTGATGGTCACCATCAGAAACATGAAAATAAAATAATTGATAAAAAACAGATTTTCTTTTATTATTTTGACTTCCTGTATCTTGAAAACGAATATATCAGAACATATGATAATGAAAACATTACCTCCTTCAATGTGGATTTGACATTTAGAAACACCATCCATACTTAGATTATATTTTGAGAAATAGAGGAGTACAGTCATTCGTCTGGATCTCTTCCAAAGTATTCGTCTTAATTTATATTTACCTCCTCTCATTCCAACGCATCTAGAAAGTCCCAATGAGTTATTCATTTCAGTGGGCTAAATATTTCAAATCACTCGATCATTTCGCATCGCATGTTTTCTTAACGAAAAAATAGATTATTTTCTCAGAAATTACAATGTCAACTGTCTTACGGCTTACGGTTCCTCTGCAAAACAAAAAGTACCTACTCAATAGTTGAATGGATATTTAGGAATTTTTCTTCAGATGAATTCTCATCAAGATAAGTTTAAAAAAATGATTTTCACCTTAGTTTTTCCTCAAAAAACTCAAGAGTAACCGTGTTAAGAAACACACTGTTTGTTGGGCTGTCTTATAAGCTATAAATAACTTAACAACTGGCTTACGGTTCCTCTGCAAAACAAAAAGTACCTACTCAATAGTTGAATGGATATTTAGGAATTTTTCTTCAGATGAATTCTCATCAAGATAAGTTTAAAAAAATGATTTTCACCTTAGTTTTTCCTCAAAAAACTCAAGAGTAACCGTGTTAAGAAACACCCTGTTTGTTGGGCTGTCTTATAAGCTATAAATAACTTCGCGCCTTGTTTTATCCGATTTCGAGAAATTGAGAAAACAAAATAAATGATTTGGAAAACACTATCAACTGAAATTTATTATCAACAACAACCGAAAACAAGAAGAATCATGCAACATCATTCAACTTGATGAAACTTGAAATTTACATTGATAATAGTAAGCGTGATCAGGCAAATACTTAACCCAACTTAAGAAGTTCAATGGAATTTCTAGATGAAGTTGAAGTTAAATTAAGTGATTTTGCATGAATCCGCCATAAAGAATCACAACTTTTTACGAATATAATGGCATATTTATTAATGCCCTGTATAAGATTCAGCATTTTTCCTCAATCCAATCCTCAATCCAACGATATAATATCACAAGTTGATAATTTACCAGTTATCAGATTTTTTTCTGTGGTCAATCGATCAAATTATTCTGAGATTGGTCAGAATATATTTCGATTGGGCATTGGATATTATCAAGATCCTTTTATATTTTAAGTTTGGTTAGGATATATTTTGATTAATTTTTGTTTTCGAGGATTCTACTTTTTATAAACTTCATGGAAACACAAAAAACTCAATATTGAATCATTCTGACCCCCTCTTCTTCCAGAAGCAATGGCCAGCTGCGCAGCACGCTGAACAAGGCGCGCACCCTGTGCGACAAATGGCGCGGCAGCGGCGGCATGGGCGGCGGCGGTGGCGGGGGCGGCGGGGGCAGCCCCCAGAACCGCCTCCCCATGGACAGCGCCCTGCCCGGCGATGTTTCCCCCCAGGGCCACGGTAGGCTGTCGAGGTGGTTCTCGATGCGCAGGGGCAACAACCACCAGTATGACATCGAGAACGCTGACGCGCAGAGGTCGCCACAGAACTCCAACAAGATGCCCCAGCTACCCGAGGTGAGATTGGCTGGTGCAATATGGAATTTCAGATGATTTGGATGTCTATTGATGATTTTCAGTATATTTTAAGCTCCTTATATTGAGCTCTTATTTTAATATATTTTAAGATTTGAGATATAATATTTCATCAAGACTCTTGTATATTTTGTGTTCGGCTATGATATATCTTGATTGGGCATTTTAGATTATCAAGGCCCTTGTATATTTTGGGATTGGGCATTCGTGATTATCAAGGCTCTTGTATATTTTAAGATTGGTAAGGATATATTTTGATGAGGTATCTGAGATTATCAAGACTCTTGACTCTTGTATATTTTGAGATTGGTCATTTATGATTATCAAAGCTCTTGTATATTTTAAGATTGATGAGAATATATTTTGATTATTTTGTTTCCGGGGATATCAAGATCTACGGTATCAATCAGGATACTTCGATATATTTCAGCATATTGTTTAATGAGATTTTGGACATTTGTGAGATTAACAAAACTTGTGTAGGTATATTTTAAGGTTGGTCAAGATATATTTTGATTGGGCATTTGACATTATCAAGGTTATTGTATATTATTTCAAGATTGGTAAGGATATATTAAAATCATTTTGTTTCTGGGGATATCTATGGTATCAATCAGGATACTTCAAGATATTCAAATATCCTGAGATTTTGGGCATTTGAGATTAACAACACTTGTATATTTTAAGATTGTTCAGAACTTGTGATTATTTTGGTTCCGGAGATTTCGAGATTTGATAAGGATACTTTGACATAATTTCAAGATATCGTAAAATGTTGGGACATTTGAGAGTATCAAAATATTTATATGTTTTCAGATTGGTTAAGGTATATTTTGATTTGAATCAATATCAGAGGATTCGAAGATATATGATATTGATACTATTGTATATCAGGATGCTGTGAAATAATCTGTAGAAATTGGAGTTTTTTATACAATACTACTTTTTCGCGTCAATTTTACTATTTCTAGATATTTTGGGTTGATTTGGAATAAATTTATGTTTCTCCTAAACATTTCGCGATATTTTTCAAATTTAAGGACTAGATTCTAATATTATGAAATATTGGATTTATTTATCTAATCATTCAGGGATAAAACAGGATTATTTGGAACACTATTTCAATTTATAAAAATCAGTGAATTTAACAAAATACTCATGGATAATTATACTTAAAAACATCATTATTGATATTTATAAGTAGAAAAATATGCGGGTCAACTGATTAGATTATTTTCAAATTCAAGGTGGAGGAAGAAACTGGATTTCACTTTTCCAGCTGCAACTCCTCCCAAAGGAGGCAACTACCCCCCAGTTTACCGCAACCCCCTCCGAATCTGACCCCTCTACAGTTGAAGAGGAGGATGATCGTAGCCGCAATTGTACATAGTGAAAATTCTTATATAGCTACACTCCAAAGGCTAGTGAATGTAAGTTCATTCAGTACTTTTTCTGGCATAGTAAATAATAGACTGTGGTATCATTGGTAGATTCGATTTGCTTCATCTGGGAACGGTTTTTTTTAGGATTATAAAAAACCTTTGGAAGAGAGCAACCCCCCGGTCTTGAGTAGTTCCAAGATCCAGACTTTGTTCCACCGACTTCCAGAGATACTCCAGTGCCATACACTTTTTCGCATAGCTTTAGCCGAATGCGTTCGAAATTGGGATCGTGACGAAAGGATAGGTGACGTATTTGTCGCTTCCTTTTCCAAGGCCATCGTCTTGGACATCTACAGTGGTTTTATCAACAATTTTTCCGTTGCTATGGACTTAGCAAAGATGGAAGCCAAACGAAAATCTGCCCTCGCAGATTTCCTTAAGGTAATAGAGAAACATCAGATTTTCAATTATTCAACCCACATTTATGATCTGCCTAAAAACGATATGATTTAATTTTTTTAGGTGAAGCAGATCACGTCACATGATCGGTTATCATTTTTCGGACTCATGGTAAAACCAGTGCAGAGGTTTCCTCAATTCATCCTATTTCTTCAGGTGAGTACCATCATTTATAATTATCACCAACTTCTGAATGAAACTATTGCCACATCGGAAACACAAATAATGTTTCAGTCTTACCTGAAATAGCATTTAAATTCAATACTATCCGGCTCGAAGGACCAGATATTTCATTGATTCGAAAGGCATACAATGAATATATCTGTAACAAATAATAAATCAGACACTTCCTGAATGTTCCCGATAATTTTTAGAAATTCCTTTGGATTCCACGAGGAAGATTAAAAAAATATCCACATTTTCAGGACCTGCTGAAGTACACACCTCACGGCCATCACGACAGAATGTCTCTCCAACTCGCCCTCACCCAGTTGGAATCCCTTGCGGAGATGTTGAATGAGAGGAAGAGAGAGGCTGAGCAGTACCAAGCTTTCAAGGAGATGCTGAGGAACATCAGCGGCAAATTTTCAGTGCGGCCTCTTTCAGACAGCAACAGATATTTGTTGAGGGAAGATAACGTCACACAATTGGTGAGTGAAATATACTTTTTTTTTGTATTCAAGTATTTAGAATGATTTTGCAAACTCCATAATAATTACCAACGAAGAACTTTCAAAATTCGTTGAAATACCTGAAGAGATAGAAAATTTTGGAAATATATAAGTGAATTCAATGTCGAAATAAAAATTATCTTCTCTAAGAAATTAAAATCAAGTGGATTCTTGTGATTTTTTTTGTAATTCTGTTTTAAAAAAAACCTATGTAATACAGAAAGGTTCATACACTCTCTCATACCAGTAACCAGTAGGAATACTATCTGATTGTTCATGCTATTCCATCATAGACATTATAATTGCAGGAAGAGAATATATTTCAAGATAGAACAATTAATTTCATTAATATTATTAATAAACTGATATCCATCCCAATATTTCTGACTATGATTTCATTATAGGATGCATGAATAAAGAAAGGCCAAGTTAATTACATATTATTTCAAGCCGAGAAATTTAGAGGTTGTCACTTTGAGTTTGTTACTCACACACTTCGTCACTTGCTTTTATCTAAAAAAGCAATAAAATAAAATAAAAAAACGCGAATTAAAAAATCTAAATAGATTATAGCAAATTTCGTTTGTCTATTTCTTAAATCTTGATGAACGAACATTGTTAGTGAGGTATGTTTTATTATAATTGATTTCAAAAATTCCAGAAGCCAACAAATGTCTCTGTTTCCTTCAATTACGGCTGAATCTACAAATATTTATCGAAGAAACCTCTTATATCTCAAAAAACAATAAAATGAAATGAAATAGAATAATCATAAAATATGCGCGATTGAAAAAAAAACTAAACAGATATAGAGAAATAATTCTACTTTGAAGCATTTTTCATTAAAATATCGTTAATTTCGTTTGTGTATTGTCTTTTTTACATCTTGATGAATATAAAGTAAGTCATTTTTAATAATAATTAATTACAGACATTCCAGAAACCAAAAAATGTGTTTGCTTCCTTTTAAAAAAATCAATTACATCTATTGATTCATGATTTTTTTGTTGAATAAAGAAACATTTCCCCATGAAACCGTATCTTGCATTATCAAAGTTGTGATTTATAACCTCCCTACCGATCATTTTTTTCAAGGTCACGAATGTTTTTGTAAAAAAAATCCCGAAAAATTTGTCATCAACAAATACATGAGTGATAGTATAACTATAGATAGTAACTAAGGTTTATAACTAAAATTTCAGGAACGTTAAAATCAGTATTTAATCCGTTTTCAATCATAATATCTGATATCACATGTCTACCCAGATTTTATTCTTTTTGACTTTTATCAACAGATATAAGGCGCGTCATTTTTTACAGAAAAAATATCACTTATTGATAACAAAATTATAATAATCAACTTATAATTGGCGTTTTTATTCATGCGAACATGAAATAACACTCGTGGTGTAAACAACCTGCAGATTTCTCCAAAGTGAGTTTTAGGGCAATCAGTAAACTATCATAACTCCACCGAACGCCCTCAATAACCATCTAAAAAATACCCCCGACACCCTCGCAGGAATTCAGCCAGACCGGCCTCATCACCAAAGCCAAGAGCCGCCGCCTACTCCTCCTCAACGACCTGGTGGTGTGCGTCAGCGTCTCCTCCAAGTCCTCCGACGACTTTGGCGGCAGCGGCGGCGAGCGGCTCAGCCTCAAGTGGACGCACCCCGTCGCCGACGTCGAGGTGCTGGAGGCAGGCACGTCGCCGACGCTCAGCCGCCTCCTGACGTCCGCCCAACCGAGAGGCGGCGGCAGCGTCAAGTCGAATGGGTCGTTTGAGGGTACGCCGCCGCAGGATGCGAACAATTTGTGCGTCGAGATGGGCCAACTCATGCACGACTATGAGGTGGTCAGCAGGATTAATGAGCTGGCTGGGCAGCTCAAGGGGCGGTATCAGGTACGAGTTTTTTTTTTCTAATAGATGAGAGCTGATACTTGGTGAAAATCTTCAATGAAACACTAAACTGATTTGGAACACTACAAGATTTTCACCAATTGTCACCAATAATCAATTACCACATTAGTTCAGTGTTGAATTGTTATTTATGTAACATTGCAGATGTCGCTGGCCGGCATTATCTAATCCAATGTAAGCAAGAAATCTCTCTGTCCTTCGGTAACAATCATGAAACATAACTTTTACATTATCAATTGCCATCAGCCGAGAGGAGATCTATTAGCCAAGTTTTTCATACCAACCAAAACACTGATCAAAGTTACAGAACATCAACATATTTCGGACAAACTACTGAAAAAGTAGCTTCATTTTGGCATAAATAAGACAAAGATTGCTTGTAGAACAAATAATACGTTAAAAAGGTTAATCGAAAATAATGTGGCTAGAATTCTGGGACCTGGTAGATCAGCAGTAGAAGCATTCTATAGAATACACATAAAATACAGCAACCTGACAAGACACATGACAGAAAATGACATATACAAAAAAGTCAGACTCGTATACGAGTCTACCAGTTTTTTCAGACAGCAACCGGACGAAAACTGAAACCACACCCCCTTTGACAGTCTGTAGCGAAACCCCAACCACATCCTTATCCTACCCCTCACCTTCTCACCACCTCACATTCTGTCCACCACAATATCCACATGCAATAAAGAGTTTTTCAAATATTTTCCTTTGGCTGTTCACTTTCGCAATATCCAATCAGCATTTGGTCACAAAAATCTAGCGCATGCGCCTTAAAAATTCATCTAAATGAAAATGATTATTGAAGTTACTTTTTCCTGAATTAAAGCAATATGCTCACATTTAAAAATGAATTAAACATGTATTTTTGAACAATTGTCATTAATGAGAGTGTGAAAACGTAGTTGATGGTTTACCAAAGATAAGCATAGGTAGGATACATAGGCTAGTAAAAAAAAATAAATTCCATTGCAAATGTTAAGTGGCAAAGCACTGATTGATGACATTTCTCATGAGATTTCATGTTAATTTTTATAGCTTTTCATTATTCTTGAATATCTTTGTAATATATATGTAATTATATTTGACCACCCGGAAAACACGTCAATAACCTTTTATCTAAACCTATCGGGATATACCATTGAAGTATAAACAAAGTGGTACCAAATTATTAACATTAACATAACTCCCATGGTTTACATTCCGAAAGTAAATACTTATCATAATGGGTTTCATAATATAGTTTGTCCATTAAGTGAATATGTGCCACATTGATATCTAATTTCAATGAATATTTATAATCGTTTTAGTAACTCAGGAGTCATAACCTAAAAACTATCAAAACTAATTCAAACTGAGATTAAAAACTGTGGTATTCCATAATCATATGTTTTTGGTAGCGTTTCATATGATTCACCATTGATTTCATAGATTATAATACATATTCATAGCAGATTAAACGAAAAATATGGAATACAAATACATATGATAATGAAAAACTCGTATATTTGCGATAGTTGCCAAGCGATACGCTACCTAGCGGTGACTCGTAAAAACACTCGAAGTAGGATAATCAATATTTCTGTGGGATTACTCATAGACAAATTTCACAAATACGAAAATCAGATACCATTTCGAGAAGTCCGAATAGTTACCATGAGATGCGCTACTTGTTATTTTACCATACCAAGATACCAATAATAGAATCAACAAATTTTCTTTTTAGATATACTAAGATGGCAACTTTTGTATGGTATATACCTAATATAAATAGAGAATCCCACCTTGATTCCTAACCTAACCTAACCTAACCAAACACCGTCTTCTCTGTCCTAGGACATCAACGTGGAGAACTCGCGCAAGATCCTGCTGCAGATCCAGAGCTCGATCCAGCAGAAGGACGAGGAGATGGCGTGGGTCGACTCGTGCTGCCTCCAGCTGATGGTCAAGACCAAGGGCAAGGAGGAGACGTACACCTTTCAGACGGACAAGCCGGCCGTCAAGCGGGAATGGGTGACAGAGCTGAGGTTGGCCCAGCTCGCCCTCCATCCCGACAACTCGCCCGCCTGGGAGGTGCCCGAGCAGGAGCAGAGGCCCTCCACCAAGATGCCGTTGTTTGTCAAGGCGCAGCCGGTGTACGCGTCACAGCATCAAACCGAGGTTAGTTGTTGTGGATCTTTTTTTCTTTTTTTTTTTCTTTTTTTTTTCCCTTTTTTTTTTCTTTTTTTTTTCCTTTTTTTTTTCTTTTTCTTTTCTTTTTTTTCTTTCTTTATTTTTTTTTCTTTTTTCTTTCTTTTTTTTTACCTTTTTCTCTTTTCTTTTTTCTTTATTTTTTCTTTTTTTTCTTTTTTTTTTCCTTTTTCTTTTTTTCTTTTTTCTCTTTTCTTTTTTTTTTTCTTTTTTTCTTTTTTTTTTTATTTTTCTTTTTTCTTTTTTCTTTTTTCTTTTTTCTTTTTTCTTTTTTCTTTTTTCTTTTTTCTTTTTTCTTTTTTCTTTTTTCTTTTTTCTTTTTTCTTTTTTCTTTTTTCTTTTTTCTTTTTTCTTTTTTCTTTTTTCTTTTTTCTTTTTTCTTTTTTCTTTTTTCTTTTTTCTTTTTTCTTTTTTCTTTTTTCTTTTTTCTTTTTTCTTTTTTCTTTTTTCTTTTTTCTTTTTTCTTTTTTCTTTTTTCTTTTTTCTTTTTTCTTTTTTCTTTTTTCTTTTTTCTTTTTTCTTTTTTTCTTTTTTTTTTCTTACCACAATCCTAGAGGGGGAGAGAAAGAGAGATAAATCATTTATTTAGCTAAGAGCTAACATACAAAAGAGAAATAATTTAACACATCATAAAACTGATTATAAAAAGTTTAGAGTAAAAAAGCAAATAAAGGTTTGAATCTTACAAATTTAAAGAAACAATCACTACAAAACAAGATAAATACATAATATAAAATAAAATAAATAAAAAAAATGCTGTTTCAATCTATTATATACCCATTAAACCTATCGACCGGATTTATCCCAGAAACTATTGGTCCCACAGTTTTAGGAAAAAAACTTACTAACTCTTATGTAAAGCAGTCAAGAACGATTTCATCATCTCCTTGACAGTTTTGCCAATTATTTTGTATTCATAGCCTTCTTGATATTTAAAAAATATGCATTTATAACGCTCGTAATCTTATAAACACATTTTTATTCATAACTTTTGTTTAAAAAACACTAAAGACTTCCGGTTTGCGGTATTCTTTTCTAAATTTATTTCAGAATCTGACACTTTATTAAAAAATATGTCATTGCATTTGAAATTTCTAAGAAATCATCAATAATTGGTAAAAAATTACGAAAAGCGACATCTGGTGGTTTGTTGAGGAATTTGCCAAAATATTTAAAATCGTATTCTTATTCTACCTTGAATAACCTATCAAACGATCGGATAAGGCAAACCGATTTTTGTATACCGTTTTTCTTTTGTTTTTGTTGTCGTTGTTTGAAGAGTTAGAACAAAAAGTGTTTTACAAGAGTTATAGGTATTGATTAGGAGATGCAGAATACTTAAAAAATACCTACGTTTGTATTTGTTTTTTTAAACAAAAAGGAGTTTTTAAATTTTCAATCTGTATTATGCCACCTAGCGGTCATTTTAGGAACTTAAAAATATTTTGGTTGAATTTTTCTTGACTACTTTACACAAGATAGTTTTTTTCCTAAAACTGTGGGACCAATAGTTTCTGAGATAAATCCGGTCGATAGGCTTAATGGGACACCCGGTATACAGGGTGGCTCACGACTTGCTCGACGGAGATTTATGGCGAAACGATGTCCCAAAAAGTTGTGGCATATCAAAGTTGTGTTTTTTCTTATGGAACACCCTGTATTTTATTGCATTTTCAGTTTCTCCTTAGATAGCTGAGACAACAGAGTTGGAAAAGATGCTCGTATACTTCACCATTCCCTTCTGAATACAATTCGACTCTTTTTCTTGAGTTCTGAATAGCTTGATCGGTGGATACAATTTCAAGAATCGAATCTTAGAAGAAACATTTTTCAATATTGTACCCATCGATGATATTGTTGAGCTGAGAAGAACTGGTAAAATTGTGACTAGAATTAATGGTGGAGTATATTCAAGCATCATATCATTTCTAACTTAAAACCTTACTTTTTAAGTAAATAAGCATGACAGAAATGTGAACGTTTTAAGATCCTCTAACTGCCAAAATTCAATTTATTTAATTTTTTTCGTGAGGGATTTGGCATTGGGAAACCCGTTTGCCACAGAAATTTCAATTTGTTTAACAAAATCGTTGGAGTTTTTTCCGATTGTGTTCAAAAAATGATAAAAACCAGATCGAGATTGCTTGTAAAAAGGTGCCATAAGAACGTCTAATTTTTTGGTTTTCGCTCAAAAAATTAAAACGAAAATTACAAATTCAGAATTCAGTTCCGCTCATTCGAATTTCGTATCTTCACGGCATGAGTGCTTTTGTCTTTATCATTGCTATATTCCGGTTCAAGGATTTTCTTAAATACTGTTGATGTCTCTGGTCAGCTCATCACTTCTTCTGTTGTCTCAGGTGCGCTGTGGATGTTACTATACGGTGACCCAGCCGAAGACTGCGCGCAGGCGCCCGAGGGTCCAGAACTTCCTGTGGCTGTGCACGACAGATGGCGCCAGCAGCCACGTCTCCGTCCTCTCGCAGCATCCCCAACAGGCAGGCGTTCTCAAGGATCTCACCTCGTTCTCTATGGTGGAGACCCAAATCACTGCCATGGAGTTCGTGAAAGGTGAGCTAGACTTTGAAGACAGTCAAGTGAAAACCAAAAATCGGTCAACGCGGCTAAATAAGTTTTCACTTTCAACGCAAATGAGGAAATCTCCTTCGAATGGATTCTCATGAAATTATTGTTTAAATAACTTACTAGTATTATTATTTTGTTTTCTAGAATAACTACTGAAATTATCCAAATAATTTCAATTTTCGAAATACAGCGATTTATAATTTTTTTCGACGAAAAACTATGACGTACTACCTAGATTTGGTGACAGTTGGTGAGCCGATACTGCATTTTTTTATTTTCTATTTTCAATTCGAATTTGATCGCGCGAGTAAAATATGTATCCGATGAATTTTCACAAACTATAACGTGGAATAAAAATCTGAATTTATAAAACAAATATTGAAAATATTAAAAAATAAATACTTTGTTTTTAATATCAATTGTAAGAAAGGAGATAAATATTTATGTATTAATTGATTGTCACACAGAAATGAAACACTGATTTCCGATCAACAATTCTACAAAGCAGTACATAGACCTTTATGATTGGTTCAGCCAGGAAGATGTATAATTGGAACGTACGTTCACCTTGCTCTGATCAAATTCACTGTAGTGTTATAACAAACACTAGACAGAATTATATAATCTCTATTCACTATAGTGCCATGAAGAACAGTAGATAAAATATTACAAATAATATTTATTCGTATATCGGATCGTATATGATTCATATACGATCCGATACTATGCTGTTATTGTTTATTAACGCTAACTCAACTGGACCCGAAACACAACACCAAACTCTTCGCCACTCTTCGCCAAACGCCGCTCTCCCTGAGAAGAATTATACTTCCTACTCTAGATTCAATACATGACTGACTGCTCGTTTGTAAACCACTTTCTTCTTAGAAAAAGAAACTCATCATCTCTTATCGAACCAAACAATAAGCTTTGTCACTACTGTCATCAGTGGAATGAATCAACGAATTAACGTGACTGTATATGGTGTGATTCTTACAAAATTTTTATACATTTAACATTCGGTGGGTCATTATGACACATACTCTTGAAATATGAGACTTAATTTAATAAAAATATCTTTGGACTGCTTTAATATGCAAGAAAAATAAAAAAAATAAAATTATTTCCACACAACTTTATTTGAAGAAATATGGAGAAACTCGCAAACAATAGATTGAATTGTTAAGAACAAATCAAAACATATTAAGCTATCAATAGAAAAATACTAGAGCAGGAAGATATCTTCCAGATAAAAAACTCAGATAATTATTCTGGCGGTTCACAAAAACATAATTCTACGAGCATTATTTATAAACGTGCCTGCAAATGAATTTTCTACATTTCGCACAAGCATGTGAGGCCTTCTCGTATGGACATAAAGCACATATTTTTCTTTTTGGAGAGTTTGTTATCGACATTTGTTGGCTCCTCCAGTGGCGCACAACCATATGAAGTGGTGATGAGGGGTCAAAATGACCCTACATTACTTTCTTGGCTAATATCTGTTAGCACAAAAAATATTACAGCACTGACACAATCTCCATTGATATTCAGGAAGCTACTAAGATGCACTGATCAATACCATCAACCGATTTGATTTAGCGTGAAATTCGAAATCTCAACTCGCTAGACGCTGCGCGCCGTAATAGCATTTTCGCCCCTCTCGCAAAAACCCCTCGACTTGGCTGACAGCCGTCTTCTGCGCAGGCTCACCGACTCCGTGCCCCAACCTGGCAACGGACACCGTCTGGATGGGCACCGATCGGCGCCGCCTCCACCTCTATGCCGCCGACGAGCCGGAGCGGCAGGAGGAGATCGCGTCTACCACCGTCGGCGACGTCGTCGTCCAGATCAAGGCCCACTGCGACAACGTGTTCGTGGCCTTGGCGAACGGCACGCTGTGCGTCTTCAGGAAGAATCCCATCGATGGATCGTGGCTGGTCCAGGACCCGCAGGTATTTTGTGATGATGGAATTTTCGTAATTGTTATTTATAAATTTTATTCATTTGCTAGTTCTATATTTTCCTGTTAATGTCTGTTCATTGTCGACCTAAATGAACACCTAGTAGACGGTATGATATTGTCTGTTCACTGGAAAAAATGGCAAGTGAAAGTATTGGCATATCAAATTCACGATAGTTGATACAATTTGAACCACTTGCGTTGAGTTGTATATTTGCTCCACTTAATTTCATACCAACTGAAGAAAGCTGGGTAAATATTTCGTAAACCTCACTACAACAAATTGAAAATATGGGACCAAGGTATTTTGGCCTTGTGTTCATGAATTTGAAGTCAAAACTTGGCTCTCTCAAGTGCTTTTGGAGATATGAGCTCATTTTGTTTCGGTAATAAACCATTTAACACAATTTGTCATCTCAAATTTCTGCTATCGAAAAATAATCATTTTTTATACTTAAACTTCTCACACACACTTACAGTTACTTTAAACAATTTTTAGCAGAAAAAAATCGCCCTTCAAAACATTAACAAAACCGATCAAAAACCGAGCCTGCCGGGAGCTGAACCAAGGTGGATATAGGATGGTGAAACAGCTTCGTATTAACAAGCACTAGAATAAACTGTAGACCTTTGCCTACTTGATTTCATACCGTAGTAATATTTCCTGAAATTAACAGAGATGGCGACATACCTTGTGTCGGTAAAACAGAAACTGTGCATCTTTAATCTTTTTATCAGTTTCATCTGTTCTAAAATATTTTTTTTCGCTAAAAGACGTTGTAAACAAGTAAATGTAACGTGTGTGGTGTTTTAGTCGAAAGATGGACGAATTTTGTGTTATTAATAGCAGGACTTTTGAGATGTCAAACAAGCGTTTAGACTTCGGATTCTTGTTCAGGAGACCAGAATACGTGAGCACCTCTAAATTTTTTCTGTTCTCGATGGAATGCGGTATTATTGATCCTCAGAACTGGTATTGGACCGATTTGAGTCAAAATTTGTCAGATCAGGATAGATGCATAATATCTGCTGAAGTTGAAAAAAAATAAGAATTCAAGTTGAACCTGAAAATGGGTCGCTGACAGAAAAAAACCGAACCAAATGTTCATAGAACAACTTCTATAAAGTGACAGACGTTTGGGACTCGACTATAAAGTATACATTTCTATTCGATCTGATTGTAGATCTTGACCCTCGGCCCGGACGCCGTCACCTGCCTGCTGCCCATCAACCTGGGCGTGTACGCGGCCTGCGGCAAGAAGGTGTGGGTGTTGAACGCCGTCACCGCCGAGGTTCAGAAGAGCTTCGCCGTCCAGCACGAGCAGTTCGGCAACGTCAGCCTGATGGCGCACAGCGGCATCGGCCTGTGGATATCGCAGAAGAACTCGAGCACCATCTGCCTGTACCACACCGAGACGTTCAAGCACCTGCAGGACATCAACATCGCGTCCATCGTCATGAGGATCAACGGGAACGCGGGTGAGGAAGGTTCTTCGGAGATTTCCTTAGGGAAAGCTGCTGATTGTACCTGTTATTATTGTTATTGACATAATTCAACATGACAACTTTTTCCTATCATGATGATTACATACAATATAATCTGCGTCTAAAAAATGAATGAATCATTTGAAGGAATAATCGGTGATTCGTATCATCATCAGCTCTAAGATTATCTACAGTTGGAATCGATGGAATCGCTATAGAAGCATCAGATTCAGATGGAACATTATCATCCACCATTTTTTTGTTAATCATCACTAATCCAACAAGTACATCTGGATTAGTTTTTATCTTAACTGGTATTTTTGATGATCCACTGGAATCAGAAGGAAGCAGTTGATCAATATGAATGATCTATTTTCTTCCCTTTATCAATTATACATACATAACCTCACCAACTTTTGCTGAATTAAAATCTTGTTTCTATTTCGTATCTTTGTTAGCGTAGACTTGTGTGCTAGTACAGTGCGATTATCATACGATACTTTTTCTTCTACTAAATCTCCTTGTATATTATATACCGGGTGTAACAGGATCATGGTACACCCCCGTATCTCCGTTAGTTTCAGAGGTAATTTATTGAAATTTGGGACATGCTATGAACATAATAAGCGTCACTTTTTGACCTACAAATGATTTTTTTCCACTTCCGGTTTCGCCAGAAGTGATACCAACTCTCCTGTATATTATAACATTTTTGAAATCTGCATAATTTTCTGGATCCAATGATACCACATAAGTGACATTTCAAACGTCAAGATTTTTTGAAATTCAATTTTTAGTTTTCCATTTAGGTGTGCCATGATGGTTCCGATTTATTCCAATTGATCCGTCTAATGCTAGAAAAATCTAAATCCCGTCAAAAATACTAAATTGCGTTTTTTATGAGCAAATAAAGTTCATCGTAGTTGATTTTGCGGTAAAACTATTTTTTTTTCAAATGGAACCATATTGGTACCGTGGTACCATTCCTTAGTACTACCAATAAGGAATTTATTCATAGCTGGTAATAAAATGTGTGATAAATACAATGGCAATTATAACTAAAAGAAAATAAGAAAATAAAATTATTGAAAATTTTGACGTTTAAAATGTCACTTATTTGATATCATCGGATTCAGAAAATTCTGCAGATTTCAGAAATGCAATAATATACAGAGTTTACCATTCAAAAATCGAAAGTTGGTATCACTTCCGGCGAAACCGGATGTGAAAAACAAATCATTTGTAGGTCAAAAAGTGCCGCTTATTATGTTCATAGCATGTCCCAAATTTCAATGAATGACCTTCGAAACTAACGGAGATACGGGGAGTGTACCATGATCCTGTTACACCCGGTATGATCGTCATAATAGAAAAAAGTTTTGGCAAAATTGTATTCAATGAAGGTAGGAATTCAGTGGATAAATTAATATCTATTAATTGATATGATTCAACTCGACAACAATTATGTCGTTTTACTGCCAACGTCGCCTTCCAAAAACGCCTCTATCACTCAGCGAGTCCAGCAGTTCTTGCTGCCAAAATGACAACTGACAAAGGAATCTCATCTTTTGCAGGATCGCGCGACTCGATGAACAACAACCGCCCTGCGGTGCACGTGACCGCCCTTTTGGCCTGCAAGGGCCTCCTGTGGGTGGGCACAAACGTGGGCAGGGCGCTGACCATACCGCTGCCCCGGCTCGAGGGCGTGCCCATCATCAGCGGGCGCGTCAACATCTCCCACCACGCCCACTTCGGGCCGATCTCCTTCCTGATTGCGCTGCAGCCGAAGGGCGGCTGCGCGCAGTCGTCGCAGCAACGGGCGGAAGCGGCTGTGGAGAAGGGGGCGGAGCCGCCCAAGGAGGCGGAGGGCGGCCAGGCGGACGAGGGGGCGGACACCAGGCCCAAGATGGAGAAGCAGCTGTCGGAGGGGGCGATGCAGAGTGTCAGCGCCAAGCTAAAGTACCTGGCGAGCAGTCCGGTGGTGTTGAGGAAGAGGCGGAGCAGGGAGAACGAGCTGGCGAGGATGTCGAAGACGTTACCGAGAGGTGAGCAGTGGCGGATCATGACATTATATGAAATTAAAAAAATGAATATAAAATTCTGCTGTCAACATTAAAAAAAAAGAGAAAACAAAACAAAACATTTCATAAAAAATAAATAAAAAATGCTATCACACAAAAGACTTCAAATATGAGCTGAAAAATGAAGATAAAATTCTGCTCTGTCAACAATAACAAAAAGAGAGAAAAGAAAACAAAATATTTCATAAAAAAATAAATAAAAAATGCTATCACACAAAAGACTCTAAATATGAACTTTTCTGGACTTTCTTTTTGCAAAGTCATCTATCACATCATCAAAGTTCAGTTTTTCCATGACTTCTCTTTCGATAAAAAGAACTGAAAGGGATTTCAAATTTTCTTGAGATAAACTATTCCGCTGATAATTTTTTATTCGTTTGAGAACGGAAAATGATCTTTTCCTACGACCACCTATGAAAACGTCAATAATCACACTGTTTTGTTATTCAGAAAGTAGCTCATATCACCATGGTATTGTTTATTTGAAAGAAAAAAAGCACTAGTGTTGATATGAAATATATCACAACGATCGCCTGAATTGATATAGAAATAATTAGGTATATTGTGAAGGTACTCACTGTCAATATAAGCGTTCTCAAATCAAATTCATACTATGTTATGAAATTTCTGTCTCGTTTTGAATTATACCGAGAACTCTTTATCTATTAATTTCAATGTGTCTGATACATAACCTCTGAATTCACTTTAAAACTGGAACCCATACTCTTTGCTGGAACTATTTCGATGTTGATGACAGAGGGTTAGATCATTCAAAAGAGTACGGCTAGAGTTTTATGCGCGGCTTGCTGCTTTATCACATTATAACCAACGAGAAGATTATTTGGTATCACAGATGTTTGCAAAGACTCAAGGACACACTAACTCGAGTAACTCGTACGCGCTTGCGAACTACATACTTCTATTGGTTCTGTATTCCTGGTTGCGTGATTACTGGCGCTAGCAGGTGATGGTGTCAAGGTTGTTTATGTACGCTGGTGTCAATATCAATAAAATTTGTCCAAACTAAACTAACTCAATCAATCAGTAATTCACATAATGAGGAATTGTCGGAGAAGTATTCAAATATCATCTTGAATATGGAAATAAACAGTACTTGATATTGAATCAAAACCACCTGAAATTCTAGAGACCGCTCAAGTTACATTTTTGACAAGACCTCCCGCGAAATGAAAGTATTCGGAGTCGTAGGAAAAATAGTGTACAAAACTCGTTGGAAAGTGCATTTCCTTCACTCGTTACGTTTCCGCACTCACCGCTACGCGGCTCGTGCTAAACGACTACTCGTGTGAAATATATCACTTTCCACACTTGTTGTGTAATATACTATTCTCCACTTGCGTTACAAATGGGTATGATTAAAAATATTTTCAAAATGGTTTCAACATTAGGAAAAGTTGAAGATAGACCGTCTATGATTAATTTGTACATATCTTCGCATCTCCGACGCGACACCAAGGTATTGTTTTATTCGGGTTCACAGTCAACGTTAACAGAGTCACGCAATCTCTTATTGAAAGCGCCAACTAGCGGCGAGTCATAACAAGCGCAAACTTTTCACTACAGCCAATGCAGACAGTAGCAGTGCAGTCAGGATAGGTCGTTGGCTAGTTCACTAGTTGTCCCCGTTTTTATTGTTTTATTGGAGTTCAATTAGAAGGAGCGATGGTTTCATTCCATGAATACTCAGTATGGAAAAATTTACTATGTTTTGCCCTGTTTGGCGCCCCCCACCTGAAAAAATACGAGGCGCGCGCCTCGTGCGCCTCACCTATGATCCGCCACTGGAGGTGAGCCGTCGGAGAATTATTAATTTGTCCTTTTTGTAAAAAAAACACAATATTGAATCAATGACGCAACTGACTGCCACCTGGTCGCATTTTTGTTAAGTTCACACAGTCTTTAGTGAGAGATTATGAAGAGCCGCTTGATTTTTAGGTCTGGGCGCCGGCGGCTCGATCTTCTCCACCTGCAGCTCGTCCTCGCAGAGCTCCAGCGGCGACACGAGCAACGTGTACGGCCTCTACAGCGAGTTGATGTACGTGCGCGACTATGAGCGCGACGACAACGTGCTCACCGACCCGGTGTACGAATCGTTGCGCCGCAGTGATCCCGAAATTGCTGCCCTGCCCAACAAGGTGAGTACCACTGGTGCTAAGCTAGGTGATACGCTACCTAGCGGTGACTCGTGAAAACACTCAAAGTAGGATAATCTATATTTCTGTGGGATAACCACTGAACTCTCTAGGGGATAACTCACATACAAACCTAACCTCTACTCTGTTTACGTTCGGTTCTGACATAGATCTTAGTGCTTATACGCTAGATCCGGCATCCTGTAGTAATTTTTAGGTCAAGAGGGGTCTTTAAGAATT
Organism: Chrysomela aeneicollis; assembly: GCA_029955515.1. NCBI lineage: Eukaryota > Metazoa > Arthropoda > Insecta > Coleoptera > Chrysomelidae > Chrysomela > Chrysomela aeneicollis. The sequence continues at coordinate 26,475,936 of JARUHQ010000005.1, forward strand.
TAGGATACCGGTTCTAGCGTAAGGGGTTCTGATGTGAGAGCAGTTTTTCGACAGTTCTTTTGGTGAAATCCATGTGAAATCTTATCGTTTTTTCGTTTCAAAACAAAAACGATATCTTTTCGAGCAGTTCGAGTTGTCATCAATCTGACAAAAGAGAATTCAATTATTTCCATAGCTTCTTTGACCATCTATGTCCTGATTAGCTGAAAGAATTCCCATAAAATCTGAATTTTATCGTCAGTTATCTCGAAATCTATTAGAGATATGTGTATATATTTGTAATCAGAATAAAAAATATACCATATGCAATGGTCCAAAATATAAAGAGTGTTCCATTTGTAAAAATATATTTGGTACCCATAGCTGTTTTTTTCAGATTTTCAACTATTCATTCACGTAATATATAAAAACTACATAAAAAATTACATGAGATCATATTGCTACGATATTTATATTTGGGATTGTGAATTCAAACACTCAGTACAATATTAAACAATTTAATCCACTAAACACTCGAAATACAATTCAATAAACCATTTTGATATTCGCTATATAAAACTTTATGTTAACAATACTGGCTTTTTTCTAAACTAAACTGAAACTGACACTGCGGTCCTTTATATAGGTGAAAAACATTTATTCTAGTAAAATCACCCATTCTCCAGAAATAACAGAAAATCACTAGAACTACAGCAATTAATCATCCGCTAATTATAAAGGAACATCGGCGACCGATGTTATCGCGTGGCCATAAATCAAAGCCAGTCGCGCGCCGCCGAGATAATGATTTCCGGTATTCTCGGAACACAGCACGGTCCCGTAACAATATTTTGGCAAAAAAAGTTAACAATAGTTAAAGAAGTTAAGAAGGGGGGGGGGTTTAAAATATACGTGAAGACCATGTACAACCTTATTACTGTGCGCGTCAATAATAATAATATAACTTTATTCAGAAATCAGTTGAAAGAAACAATACAAATATAAAAAACGTGGTGATCTTTTTTCCGTGTGTTATATGTATGGGTGGGTAAAATATAACTCTTCTTTTTATAGTAGGTGATGTTGATTTCGTAGTGAAAGAGTTGTCGAATATCGAGAATATTTCCTTCAGAAAACAGTTTATCTGTTTCGATAGCATAAATTTGAGAAATCTATTTTGTAGCATCTCAAGTGGATGAAGATGTGTTCTATAGGCTCCTCCCCAACAAGCTATTCCATAGCGTAAGTGGCTTTCTACAAGTGCGTGGTACAAAGTTTTCAGATGGTATGGGCTCAATATATTTTTCAAGAATTTGAATTTATACAGGATGTAACGCAGCTTGTTGCATATATAATTTATATGTGCATCCCATTTTAGATGACAATCTATAATCACACCAAGGTACTTCACTTTTTTGTCAGGAAAAATTATTTGTTGATTACCCACGTTTAATTGTGAAAATGATGGTTTGTTTGAACTAATACAACTAAATGGAAGGTATGTTAATCATCTAATCTTTTTTATGTTCGAAGGTGAGCACCCTCGACCGCCGTTTGCGCATGAAAGCTTCCCGCCCACGCTCCCTCGACCTCTCCAACTGGTCGGTCGACTCGAGGTCATCCTCGCTGTGCACCTCTTCGGGCTCGGAGGAGAGTATGGCTTTGCGCTTGCACCCCGGCAGGAGTGTCTCGCGGAGCGTCTCGAGCGCCGCCGATGCCGACGCGGCCAAGGCGCCGCCCAAGGCCAAGGGCGGCGGCGGTGGGGGCGGCAGTGGTGGGGGGGACTGCGGCAGGCGCACCGTCATCACGCTGATGGGCGGCAGGGGGTACGCCAATGACAGGCGGGCGGTGGGCGGTCAGCAGGGGGCGAACTGTAACGACGCCCACATCGTGATATGGGAACTGAAATTGTGATCTGGTCAGAGGAGGAGGAGGGGGTTTTTGTGGGGGGGAAGCGCTGCGGGGTCGTTGAGGGGGGGGGACTCGTAATCTGCTGCCTGGCCAACTGAGGATGCCGACATCTTGTTGATATCCTGAAAATTTTTCGGTAGATTTGAAATATGAGCGAGTTTGTTGGTCAGGTTGCGGACTATTGGTTTCAAACTGTTTTATGTGTTCTGTGGAACTACTTTGTAGCGTTTTTCCGGTCTAGTTGAAAAATAATTGTGTATTTTAGATAGCATCTTATATAAATGTCAATATTTTTATGGCCTCTAATTTATATATGAATCTTTTATTCTTTCTTATTTTTAATTTATTCTGTTGTCAAACTACCCCATTTTTAATTTATTTTTAATATGTCGTCACAAAAACACTGGACTACCCCTATTAGAGTATATTTGTATTATATTTTATATTCGTGTCCCTGTTATTTTTTTAAATAGTTGCATGTTTAACTATAACGAATTTATTATTGTTCACTGTGTTATATCAGAGCATCTATTGAAATAAAGTTTAAAATCTCTACAAGTCTTATTATTTAATTTTATCCATTGCGATCTATCATCAACAAGAATACTGGAAAGGTTTCAGTTTTGCCTTCCAAATTTGCGTTCCTTCAATTTCCAGAAAGAATTTATCAAACACACATATAAATTCTTGGTTACTCTTGAAATTAATTTTTGATTATAACGTGGGTAACTAAATTCTCAATAAGATTTTAATTGAAATCCAGAAATTACCGGAAAAATACCGTTCCTCACTTCTGCTATCCTGATACCAAATTCTCGATTTCGCTTTTAAAATGAGATTTTTATTAAACGCCAGAAATTACCGAAAAAATACCGTTCCTCACTTCTGCTATCCTGATACCAAATTCTCGATTTCGCCTTTAAAATGAGATTTTTATTAAAAGTCAGAAATTACCGGAAAAATACCCTTCCTCACTTCTGCTATCCTGATACCAAATTCTCGATTTCGCCTTCAAAATGAGATTTTTATTACAACTCCAGAAATTACCGGAAAAATACCCTTCCTCACTTCTGCTATCCTGATACCAAATTCTCGATTTCGCCTTCAAAATGAGATTTTTATTAAACGCCAGAAATTACCGGAAAAATACCCTTCCTCACTTCTGCTATCCTGATACCAAATTCTTGATTTCGCCTTCAAAATCAGATTTTTATTAAGCCAGAAATTACCGGAAAAATACCCTTCCTCACTTCTGCTATCCTGATACCAAATTCTCGATTTCGCCTTTAAAATGAGATTTTTATTAAAAGTCAGAAATTACCGGAAAAATACCCTTCCTCTCTTCTGCTATCCTGATACCAAATTCTCGATTTCGCCTTCAAAATGAGATTTTTATTACAACTCCAGAAATTACCGGAAAAATACCCTTCCTCACTTCTGCTATCCTGATACCAAATTCTCGATTTCGCCTTCAAAATGAGATTTTTATTAAACGCCAGAAATTACCGGAAAAATACCCTTCCTCACTTCTGCTATCCTGATACCAAATTCTTGATTTCGCCTTCAAAATCAGATTTTTATTAAGCCAGAAATTACCGGAAAAATACCCTTCCTCACTTCTGCTATCCTGATACCAAATTCTCGATTTCGCCTTTAAAATGAGATTTTTATTAAAAGTCAGAAATTACCGGAAAAATACCCTTCCTCTCTTCTGCTATCCTGATACCAAATTCTCGATTTCGCCTTTAAAATGAGATTTTTATTAAACGCCTGAAATTACCGGAAAAATACCCATCCTCTCTTCTGCTATCCTGATACCAAATTCTCGATTTCGCCTTCAAAATCAGATTTTTATTAAGCCAGAAATTACCGGAAAAATACCCTTCCTCACTTCTGCTATCCTGATACCAAATTCTCGATTTCGCCTTTAAAATGAGATTTTTATTAAAAGTCAGAAATTACCGGAAAAATACCCTTCCTCACTTCTGCTATCCTGATACCAAATTCTCGATTTCGCCTTTAAAATGAGATTTTTATTAAAAGTCAGAAATTACCGGAAAAATACCCTTCCTCTCTTCTGCTATCCTGATACCAAATTCTCGATTTCGCCTTTTAAACGCCAGAAATTACCGGGAAAATACCCTTCCTCACTTCTTCTATCCCCTGATACTCTTTATCATTAATCGCGAGAAATTATGGAAAAACACTTCTTCATTTCTGCTCTCCTAATACTAGATCAGGCTCATTGAATTGGATTTTCTTGATGGGCGAGTTCAGATTGAAACTCATATTTTTTTAAATAAAACACAATAAGTTATTCAAAATTATTTTATTACATAAGCATACAAACGTGTAAACTTGTAATTGAGTTATAAAAAATCTGCAAATTTACAATAATGTACAATCTCCTCAAGCACATCCACTCGACACAGTGCGCGACAGTACAAATCCCTAACAACTAGAAATCAAAGGACAATGACTAGATGAGTTACAGGTTGCAACGACAGAATCCTTGTCGCATTCAGCGATACTTCGTCACTGGGGCGACTCCCTCCGAAGGGACCTCAGCCCTTTGGTGAGGAGGGCGCCCCGCGAAAAACAGCAAACACAAACGCCTTTCGGGCCACAAAAATCGACACAGAGCCGCGCGCGGCGGCGCGTCAGCGTCGTTCAGGCTGATGATGCCAGGTTCCAAAAGAGGGTGGAAAGCCCCCCGCCCCCCAGTGGGAGAGGGGGGATCGGCTCCTCGATAGCCGTCCGCCCGTTCAAGACTCCACGCTCACTGCGGGCATCGACTGACCAAAGTGGTCCTTTGGTCCGTCAGGAGGAGGATTCTTTATGTCCTCGATGATCTGGAAGAAAAAAAAGGGGGGGGGGTTAAAAAATGAGTGATTTTATTGAACAATTTGACGACTTCCAAAAGGAGGAACTAGCGATATTTATTGTCCTTTAGTACTCGCAGTGCCATCATGGAAATATGGCTTTCAAGATATTTGACAAATTGTGAATTTCAGAGTTCTTCGATTTATTAGGTTCGGGAAGGGTTAGGTTGTTTGGTTAGGTTTGGTTGGGTTAGGTTAGGTTAGGTTAGGTTAGGTTAGGTTAGGTTAGGTTAGGTTAGGTTAGGTTAGGTTAGGTTAGGTTAGGTTCGATCTGATTGCGAGTTCTCAACAAGAAAAAACATGCTGCTGAGTTTTCTATTTTGTAGAATTCTAACTTTTCAAGCCACAGACTTATCACAAGAAAGAGGATTTTTCTTTAAATCTACTTTTGTCTGAATAGATTCTGTAGTAAGGTTTGTTTCCATGAATTCAGATCCGAAAATGTATCAAGAGATTCAAATTTTATGATCAAATGTCAACTTGAATTCAAATTGCTTCACTCAATGTAACCGATTTTTTCTATCGGGATTCTTCTTTAAAATATTATTTTTTGAAGATAGGCAGTTTTCTTTGAACCTGAACATTTTCCTTTGAATTCAGATCAGTCGCTTAAAAAAATATTTTACAATTCAGCTCAACCTCAAAATCCAGTTTTTTGTTTATCAAAATCACCTAATGTTATTCGAATGTGTGCAATTTTTCTGTTTCTCTAGAGCTCAAACTTTTTCCTTCCAACTCGAATATACATATTTTTATTCAAACTGAGACCAAAGATCTTAGTCCATGGATGCTCAGATATCATGTACTTTTTCCATTTTTTTGACTGCCCTTGCAATTATGGCGGCCAGCGTTTAGCTCCAAGTCTACCCGAGTGGTCCGCGTTCCAATAAGTCTGTGCATCCCTGTCTTAGACCAACTAATGCACTAATTGAGGTGTGCAATTTATCTGAATCCAAAGAACAACTCAACTCTCCCAACCCTCAGGATAAAAAAAAAACACTCACCGATATGAGTCGATCGAATCCGTAGAGGAGCCCCTCCTCCTGGTTGCCCTGCACCCACGGCGTCCGGTGGTCAACGGTCTTGCCCTCGGCCAGCCGGTTGGTCTTGGCAAAATCGATCAACCAAGCGCCCACTTTGGAGTCGTCGTAGACGATGAACAAACTGCTGCCGACCACCTCGCGGCACTTGAAGTACTCGGAGTTCTCGATTTTGCTCCTGACGTCGCACAGCCTGGCCACCAGCCTCTGGCGCACGTCTTCTCTGCCACCGAGGAACCTGAAAGACATTAACGTGATATGTGTTCCTGAGAAATTATGGGAAATTGTAGGCAGTCGAGGAGATTGCCGATAGAAGTTGAAACTCAAAACGTAGTCAAAGCCCTACCAGAAAACGCTTAACGCAGATATGGAATTTTCCACTTCAATAATATAAAAATGTTTAACCCAAATACTGATTCCAATAAAATATTCGAACTTCACACATTAGTATGTTTCATGTTTCATGCATCGTTACTGGGCTTAGGCACTTAGCATATAAATTTTACAACCTAAGAGACGTCCTAACTAAGAAATCGTTGTTACTTGTATATAATTCCCTGGTTGAATCGGTTATTAGATACTGCATCACAATATGGGGTGGCATGTTTGAAAATGTACTAAACAGCGTTCAAGTGATGCAGAACACAATCATAAAAATCATTTACAAAAAATCTAAACTGTCTGATACACAAAATCTCTATGTTGAAAGTAATCTACTTAATGTAAGGAGCCGATACGCCACGAACTGTCTTTTCTGGATGTATACTAATAAGTCCTCATTTTACATGACTAAAAGTAATAACACCAGGAGTATGCAAAATCTTCACATTTATGTTCCAATGTTTAGAAAGGGGCATACGCAAAGAACAATTTTTTATTTTGGACCTAAACTGTATAATGTTCTACCTCTGTCATTGAAAAACCATACTCATTTCAAAAAATATAAAGAATCAATAAAACAGTTCGTAATTGAAAACAATGTGTTAATTATGACTATTCTACAAAATAATACATACTAAGGAAAGTGAATAATAAAGTATGTTGCATGTGAATGTAAGGATAATCTTATTTCAACGAACATATACCAGCTTTTTCTGAAAATTCTCCGATACTCTATTTGTTGTCGACAAAATACCTTGAAATGTGTAATATGCCGCCACGAGATGAAATAAGGTACAATTCAAGCCATAAGCGCTTGGGTACCTTCTTTCAGTCTTTTGGTGGCAAAATATAAAATTTGATAGCGTCAGTATACTGTACATACTCTTTGAATAAAGTTGAATAAAGTTTAAAGTATGTCACTGACGCGAGTCCATAAGTTTCCATTTCTGATGTTTCCATTTCTGATGTTTCAACGCAAATACTGATACTAATATTGGAAATATTCGAAAATAAGTGATTTGTTTTTGTTATTCATTTTTCTACATAAAAATATTATGCAAATTCGCCGATGCATGTCGCTGAAGCGAGAGAGAGAATATATGTAACTATTGTATTTTACATCAAGTTCGTATGGGTTATCTATTGATGAATGAAGGGGATTTTTTCACACCGTGATTGTCAACACATTCTATCACGGCTGCCGACCAATAGCAAACTAACAATTTCCATTCTTCACGGGCTGGAATCGAAAACTATCGAGCTAACATTATTTCCAAGTAGGCTAATGTGCCCCGACCCCGCATTCCGCATTCACGAATGTGACGTTCAAAATGTCATAAATTTGGTAGCTTATTTGTAAACTATATAAGCAAAATGGATATTACCGATTTGGGATGTTTCAAAATGTATCATTTTTCAGTCGTGGAGAAAGTATAGTCTTCTACTCGCGTTATTTGATGGCTATTATTCTCTCGGATGATTCCGAAGCTCGCAAATATCTCATTTCGAAATTTAAAAATTCTATGCTCGTTAAATAATATATTAATATATTGTGAACAAACACAGGTGAAATGAGAGACAATATAAGTTAAATGAACGCAAAAATTTGCTAGAAACTAAATTCTGAGCAATATGTTAATTATGAAGTTTTTTAATGTACTATAATTATTTAATTTGATTTGACTAGGTAGTTTATTGTACAACTTCACTCCATTATAGATCAGGATGTTTTATTGAGACTGACTTGTGAATTGATGAGACTAGAATGTTCTTTGAATTTTGGTTTGCATAACTCCCTCAACTTCGCTCCACAGAGGCATCTAATAGCCTGTTTCTTTGGTATAAAACCTACTGACTCAATTGGTTGTTACAGACTACCCAAAAAAATATGCCATGGTGTAGATGGGACTCCACAAGCGCCTAATAAAAGGATTTTGTGGTAGAAAATCTTCGTTAGTTCGAAACTATCCTCAAAATGTAACAAACAAGCGCCATTTTAGAATTCAAGTTCCTTCAAATTTAAGCCTATAAGTTTTGTCGCTACCAAAAATCGCACGCGGCTAATTTCATTTTCACTTATAATACCACTAAAGCTTCAATTATCACTGAACTTTTTTAAATTGAAGCTAGAGTGGTTTTCGGTAAAAAAATGTCACACCGAAATATTATTTTGAAGTATGTGCGTTGAAGAGATAGGGAAGGATCGACCTCATTTCTCATTGGTCTAGACCCCAGGTAAGCATAACAGTGGTTAGTTGACCATACGGCTGTGTATAAACAGTAAAATAAAATACAACTTTGACGAGATTGACTGTTCAAGTTTGATTCCTATTATATTTACCGTGAGTTTCGTTAATCAATATGTACAATGACAATCATCGCAGGACTCGAATTTGATTCTCATCAACACTTGACAGTTTTCATAGTCAGCCGCACCGGTCCACTGGCCACCAAATCCGTATTTTGAAATATTATCGAAAATAATGAATCAACAATTCAGTTCATCATTATTTACCGATACCGTCTGGATACATTGAATTATCATGGCAGAAAACTCTGAACCCCGAGGTAAAGTTGGTAGAAATATATTTACACGGAGTGCGCGCTTCAGTTCCACCAATGGAAAACGCCATCAGTATTTGAAGGTAGGTAAATGTGAATTGCAAAAATTTTCCAGCGTAATACCAAGCTCCTTCCCTAAAGGAAGAGAGAAAAATTCCCGGAAATCGTTCTAGTTGCTAAAGTAACGATACAAAATATAGGCTTCCGATTGGTCGGCAATGTTAGATGTGAAATTCTCCCCTCAAAACCCAAAAGAAACTCACCTATCGAGGGTGTTGGACACCTCCTCGCTGGACTTGACAGTCTTGAGGTCGGTCACCGGCGCCGAACCTCTGCACTTCATCGCCTCGATGCGGAAGCCGAGCCTGCACGAGGAGGACTGCTGCTCGCGGAACTGCATGTAGCGCAGCTTGGTGACCGCCTTGCAGCGGTGCTCCTCCTGCGTAGGGGATCGAGGGTCGATCGCAATCATCTTCTGGTAGAGGTCGTGGCGAGCGCTCGACTTTCGCACCTCGGACTCCAGGAAGGTGCGAGTGCCCATTTTGATGTCGACCACGAAGGGGTCCTGGAATTTAAGTTGGGCGTCAGCACGATGAAGACATGGATTTATGCGACTTCCGAGGACATTTGGCAGGTGTTAGGAAGTATAAATAACTCCCAAACATTTCGAAGAAACCAGAGGACTACAAACTATATGTGAAAACTACTAATTCCAAATACAAGGCTTTAAAACGTTTTCAAATAGTTCTAATGACGTCTAGAGATGTCAAATAATCTCCAGATGATTTCAGATGACCTACTGTACACTGAAAATATTTTGAAATCTTCTGCAGTGTTGGAAAATGGGGTGAAAATTTACTAGTCTTTGAAACTGTTTGAAGTCTTTCAATGTATCTGAAGGTGGACTGAAGGATACCTAAAAACATCTAGAGACTCCATCGAAATCATTTCCAAATGATTGGAATATTTTCTCAGGATGTCATTCAATGGCTTTGAAAAACTGCTGAAAACTCTCGATGACTTTTGGCAACTTGCAGTCCACTTCTAAATACCGAATCTGGACATTTGAAACAAATCTCAAATGATCTGAAAGTTGTCTAATGGATACCTTAGAACTCCTAGAGAATCCATAATTTCCATCCATATTATTAAAAATATTTCAAAGAGTCAGGATGCTAATGAAATGTTCCTTAAACGATTCCAAATAGTTCAAAGATTTCCGAGGACATCTAGAGGATTTCAGGAAGTATTAATAACTCCCAAACATTTTGAACAAACCAGAGGACTTCAAAACATATTTGAGAACTCCTAATCAACCACCATTCCACTACCGAATACAAGGCTTTAAAACGTTTTCAAATAGTTCTAATGACGTCTAGAGATGTCAAATAATCTCCAGATGATTCCAGATGACCTACTGTACACTGAAAATATTTTGAAATCTTCTGCAGTGTTGGAAAATGGGGTGATAACTTACTAGTCTTTGAAACTGTTTGAAGTCTTTGAAATTGTTTGAAGTCTTTTGATGTATCTGAAGGTGGACTGAAGGATACCTAAAAACATCTAAAGACTCCATTATAATCATTTCCAAATGATTGGAATATTTTCCCAGGATGTCATTCAATGGCTTTGAAAGACTGCTGGAAACTCTCGATGACTTTTGGCAACTTGCAGTCCACTTCCAAATACAGAATCTAGACATTTGGAACAAATCTCAAATGATCTGAAAGTTGTCTAATGGATACCTTAGAACTACTAGAGAATCCATTGAAATATTATTATTATTATTATAAGAAATATTTCAAAGACTCAGGATGCTAATGAAATGTGAAATGTTCTTCAAACGATTCCAAATAGTTCAAAGATTTCCGATGTCCTACAATGCTTTAAGACTTTTAAAAATCGAAAATGTTTTGAAGTATTCTAGTATCTAGAAGTGGACTGAAGGACGCCTAATAACATCTAGAGCCTACATTTAAAAGCTTCAATGACTTCAAAAGACTGCTGACTTCAACTTTCAATTCACCTCCGAATACTTCCAAACATTTTCAATAATTCTCAATGGTGTGTATAGATTTAAATTGATTTTTTCAAATTGTTTCAAGTGATTTTCAGACGTTTTCGAAGGAATTCAATAATCCCGATGATAAATTTAGGCCTTGAATGACTTGGAATGGTCCTAAAAAAATCTAATGAATTACAGCGACCACTTTCATTTCCAAGAGAATTTGAGGAATTCAAATTTCCCTACTTCTAACTACTTCATTTTGACTTTCTAGATTGGTTCTGAATGGTTTCAGGAGTTTATGTTGCATTCTGCAAGTTATTTTGAATGAGACTCCCGAAGACATCCAGGAAGTCCACACTTCAAAATACATTCAACAACAAATAATCACCTGGAATCCGTGCAGCAGGTCTTGCAGCTCGATGAACTTTTCCCCTTGGTACTCCACCTCCCGGAAGTACTTGGGGATGATGTCGCAGAGGTCCGGATCCCCCGACACCTCCTCGTAGACTATCCTCTCGGTGTCGTCGGAATTCGGAGATCTCTTTTTCCAAACGGTGCCAGGGCCGGCAGGGGCCAAACTGTCGGGGTGGCCGCTCAGCTGAAACCAGTTGCCGATGCGGGATTTCAGCAGGATGTCGCTGGCAGGAGCGCTCAGATCCAGGGCGTTCTGGAAGGAAAAAATAACCGGGTTAGAACGCAGAAGACCACGGAGAAATCAGGATGTTTTCCTGTCAGCAAAATGTTATACTATGTACGTGTCTTTTTGTTTGGTGTACCGAACGCAGTACTGAAATCATTATGAGGGTGTTTCAAAGTAATTCACCTTTTGGCGAATGAAGCATTCTTGTTTTTGATACAGATGACGAACTCTGTGAGAGGTCGTAAGTCTGAAATCTATTAGATTTTTTCTTAAATCGTACATATTGCTTTTACAATTTTTGCTTCTATCAATCACATTATAGATTCCATAAAATGGCATTAATTGTATACACGTCGATATAAATGATGTATTAGCATAAATACCCATAATTTTAAAAATAACAACATTAAATGTTATAAAATGAGCGTAATTAAACAAATTAGGGAAAACTTGATGGAAACACGAAACAAATTGATCCTGTTCATACATATAATTTTTGTAGGAATAACCTTTAACAGTTCATCAAAGGATATTAAATATAGGTAATTTTTATGAAATTGAGTTGATAAAAGATATACATAATCAACAATGACATCTCAAAGTCATTCTAATTAAGTAACTAACCTATGTCATAACTGACCTACAAAACTGATAGCAAAATTTGGTAATCAAGATTGTGAAAACTAATTTGATGTTAACACTACGTCACATCGTACAGCCTCGTATAATGAATAAATATATGATGTTTCATTATAATAATGTTAAGGAATTAATGATTTTAATGAAAACGTGTCATAATAACATCATTTCATTTGAGAAGGTATTTGAGTTATGAAACAGTGCTGCACAAATCTCTAACATGATGTTCTGAATAGTTGAACTGTTGAACAGTTGTGAAAATATTTGAATTGAAAGAGAGTAACTTTGAACACAAACAGACATCAGCTCACCTGTTTCCAGAAAATATAAAAACTTGCATAGATATTTTCAATAATTCTGACGACTTTGAACATTTTACAGCCATCATCAGTGTCACTTTTTTCATATCGTTTGCGATAGCAGTAATTGATGAATACATTTTCCAAGTGCATTGTTTGTATCAAATTCGTTTTTCACTCAAAAAAAATCAGATTTAACCTCAAATAAAGAACAAGGTTCTTCAGACTTGACGAAAAAAATAAATTCGTGGACTAATGTCACTGTTACGATTCCCACCGTTCAACTGATCGAATTATAGTGAGAGATCACTCACTGTTCAGTGTTCACTGCCTCTTAACCCAAACAATAATGATAGTGGCGAGGCACATTTTTTAAAAAAGAAACGATAATTTTCTCTTCACGGATTCACACCGTGCATCAGCCGTGATAATCACATGATAGATATCTTGCAGAAAATTTGGATGTATGTTTTATCAAAACAATACAATGACAACCACGTGAAAGAATTTCGTGCTGAAGAAATAATATGTGAATGTAATCAATTAATTTAATCAACTTCAACTCTCAACTTTCACAGCGAATTACAAGAAGTGTCCTTGATATAATCATTATTTCTCGTTCACGAATAATGATTGAGACGTTTCAACAATTTCCAGTACATTAATGGTAATATAGAAATCATTTTTCATGCCAGACACGACACGACTGATAAATCATATTTTTCATTTCAATAACCATGTCAAAGGACTAATTATTATTCGTGACTACATTATTTGTATCACGCGGTAATCAACTTGGATTTGTCAACAGCATTTTGACGTCAAACGGATTGTTGAAAAAATTTCAATGATTCACAATTTCATTGAATACTTCAATCAAAGGGTAATAGTGTAATGGAAAAACGTGATACACATAATATAAGAAAAAACTATCGAACAGGAAATAACAATTGTTTGACGCAGAGTTGAACTAAAAAACAGCCATAATTACCATTTCAATAGATGAGAAAAACACTGTTATATCGAATAGTTATTTTGAAACATCAACATCCGTGTTTATGAATTATACATCCGTTTTCATTCATTTTTTTGAGAGAGAATGCATGTGTGCTCGTTTCATTAGATAGGTACTTTTATCCAACTCCTGTGATTCATGTCAAAATACTGTAGAAAATTTAGACTTTTACTTACTGAGTACATGCACGTCAGAATTTCAAAATAAATGTCAGATGGTTGACATATAAGTCCAAATCACACAAAATGTAGATTACTCACGTAAAAACTATGACATAATATATGTTATGTGTACCTACATAAGCTCACAGAGCTTTAATTTGTAACTCAGAATGTTGTGATGTTTGTCAGAATATTGTGATCCATGTTAGAATATTGTAATATATATGTCAGAACATTGTGATGTATGTCAGAATGTTGTGATGTATGTCAGAATGTTGTGATGTATGTCAGAATGTTGTGACGTATATCAGAAAGTTGTGACGTATATCAGAAAGTTGTGATGTATGTCAGAATGTGGTGATGTTTGTCAGAATTTTTTGATTAATATCAGAAATCTGTGATATAAGTCGTGTGAAACTTCTCACCGATTTTCAATATAAAGGAAAAATTTCTTACATAGATCATAGTATAGAGAGTGTTTCTGATATCTTTTACACTTACGATGGCCAGAAATTTGAGCAGAGACATTTCCTCGTCGCTTTTCGAGCCGATCGCCATCTTGGACCCGTTGATGCCATGCTTTTCTGCTGCTTTGAGGTTAGACTTAATCCGCCATCTTCGGAAAGCGTTGTGGGGGGAGGGGGAACGCACAGTTTTGCCGGGTCTCTTCCATAGATCGGCGACCTCGACGTCTTTGTCGCCCGACTGAAAAAAAAAGATAGCGGATTGAGTACGGAAAAATTGCACTGGATAACTCTTGGAAACCTTCGAAATAAAAGAAAATTCGTACTTGGTTCTGATGAAGGATGTAATAGGGGTAGCATGTTTTACCCCTTTGAAAGAGCACAAAAAAATTAAAAAATACTCTTTTTCATTTCAAATTTTATTTTTGAAAATGTGTAACTTTCCGAAGAAACACCCTATAAAACGAGATAATGAAAATCCAAATTGAAAAAGCAATTATCAGAAAACTTAAATAAATACATATTATCGTCTTATCTAATTAAAATTTCAAACAGTTTGATTGACTGCTAGAATACGAACAAAAAATTACTTTCCTGGCAGATACCACGCAGAACATTGAATTATATCTACTCGTCATCCATGCAACTATTCATACAATGAATGGGACGATAATGTCTTTCTTTTCATTTTTCTTATAAATGACGTTATAAAAAACCTGTGAAATATTTATTCGATTTCTTTCAGATTTTGTATAAGAAATTATGAAGTACGCAAACCCTCGAATTGGAAAACGAAAACATAAGAATTCGAGGTGCGTTCGGTTGAATCAATGTTCAATGGAATGCGAAAAAATCAGAGACATCTAATTGAATAAATAGCTAATTTATTCAATTTCCACAATTAGCGTCAGTTAATTAATATATTAAGTTCGTATCGGAATGTAGAAAAGTGTTCGCGTATATATTCTCATCCGTTGTAGTTCGATGACGTTCTCTGCATTTATTTTCCCAATACAGAGCGGATACAAACTTCTTTCCTAATAAGCTTCTTGGACGTCATTACATCGTACTCAACGAACGAATTATACATCAGGACGATTATATTTGGCGGTGGACATTTGCGTAAGCCGTGGCCCTGTTAGGCCTTTTTTTACTGAATGCGTAAACAGCGACTTTCGATTGAATTTATAAGTCACCATCAGTGTTATCACCAACATTACCTACATTCTGGTAAAACCAGCGTTTTTGTCAAGATTTTGTACCTACCAAATTTCGTTCAATTTAATCGAGGATTTTTGAAAATAAAAATCAAACTTCAGAACTGTTCTTTAAACAACTCGATAAAAACACCAGTTATCGAAATGATCAATTTACTATATTATGTTATCACCGATACCGAAATATAATTGGAAATTCCAAATAAATCATTCATATCATATTAAGTGACCCTCTTCCTGGACTTCGTACCTAAAAGATCCAACTATTTTGAATACTATTTGTTTACATAATGTCTGTGCCAGTTTTCCATCAGACTGCATATACCGAGAGTATAATATATACAAAGTCAATATTAGATTATTGGGTGCTAAATAGTTTCGTGCGTAAAACGGAATATTTCCAAAATATCTTGACAACCTTCATAATTGTCTTAATGAATGCACTTTCGTACATTATCTCGAGATTCTATTTTGAAAATAAGCATATCGATATTATATATCAACTCATCAGTATTTAGCAAAGACGTCACATGTCAGAGGAAAATTTTGCATTGGCTCACTCAACCATAAAGATCGATAAACCAATAATTCATTAATGTTATCAGTGACAATGTTTTATACACGAAGTTGTCGAAGTCGCGCTTTTTTATCTATTATGGCTGTTCGTTAAATTCCAAATAGGCCAAGGCATTGTTGTATCGGGCTATCGAATCGGAGGCGTGCGTCAATGAAAACAAAACAGACCGAAGGTGTGCCCTAAATAATAACAATAAAATTATGCAATCCGGGCGTTGCAACCTTGAACGAATCCATTCATCAAATTCACAATAATTATAGTCGATCTTGAAATCGAAAAGAGTTAATTAACTCCCTCTGAATAGTAATAAGGTATTCAGTAAGTCAATGCACTTGAAGAGTTTTAAAAATTGTACCTTTATTATGGAAGAAAGTACAAATATTTTTAGTTGACTGAACTATATTTTTTTAAACACCCATGAAAGCCTTAAAAAATATTGATTTGAATATTTGAGTGACACTTTGTTTTGCGTTTTCGTATCAGAGTCACATTTGAACCGGATGAAACATGAAACAGTTTTTGACACACAAAAGAATTGATATGTGATTCATTATCACAAATTTATTTGATATTTTATGCAAATACTTATAGCTTCAAAGTATAATACATCACAAATTTCCATACAGAATGTGCATATTTGAAGATTTTTGAACAACTTCATGAAAATTGCGCATAATCAATTTTTACAATTTTACAACATTGCTATAACACAACTATTATTTTAGTACCTAGTACTGAGATGAATGAAAAAAAAAAAGGAAATTTCTCGAAAAACTTGGTGTTATATTTTTCATGATGGATTAGTAGATACATAATATATTTATTTGCCAAAATCAATATTGAATCACGAAATCATGAATCATGAAGAATTGTAAAATTCAAGTGAATATATAAAGCATAAGAAAAAAATATAAAAATTTATGTAGATCTTTATAGAGATCAAATTTCTGAGGAAAACTTCAAGAACTTTTTGTAGAGTTTATAATAATCAATCAATTTATTTTGTCATTTGGTTAGGTTTATATTTTTTCCTATATGAATGGTCAAAGAACATTTCCAGAAAATGTTTTCTTTAAGAAGTTCAATAATATGTGTTTCAGTGACTTCAAAATAAATTTTTAACCATTGAATTCCCAATAATAAATTAAAAATTTTCAGCTCTCACCGAAAAACTCCGGCATTTGAAACATGTGAACTCATTCATGAATCCAGTGTAAGTATCCTTTCCTTTAGTGGCCACCAAATTAACAACAGCAGGCACCATCGCGTATTGGTTCACACACATCTTACACTAAGCGCCACAAAAAATAAAAAAACTTGTCACAGGATTAAAAAAACGCCACTTCCCAGCTAATATGTCGTTTTTGTAATGTCCATACGATGCCTTTGAAAAAGAAATAAGAAGTTGCTCATCCACACTCACTGGAAGTCTGTTCGTGACTGATTTCACTCGTTTCGGTTACGGTGTAGATATCCAGCGCGTTTGCGTCACCCGCAGAACGTCGTTTCCGCGGCCAGCCTCGATGGCGAAGGTGTCCACGAGTGGAAGGAAATTCGGGAACAAGAAGGGAATTAGGGTCATGGGAATGTGCACGAAGATCCGGTGGACACCATCTCCATAGAGGTCAATAAAATGTAGGGAATCATTTGCTTCGATTAACAAAGACGGTTAAGAATTACTTTGCTGCCAACATCGTCGGAGATGGCGTCCTCCAGACCTGGTGCAGGTGGACACCATCTCCGTGGAAGTGTCTCGATATTTCTCAAAATAATGGTAGGTTAACAATTATATCTTGGATTTAGTTTGTTCTCACCTGTTCATCAGTAAATATCATAATTTATACCGGCAAAATTATCCTTATTGACTAGTCACAAAATAACGATAACTACACAAACTGCAATACTGACTTGGTATACCTACCTTCAGAGATTGGTAGGTATCTGGAGAAAAAAAAAAGAGTACCTATGCTGAAATCAATCCAAGTCCCACACACAGTTTAACTAATCAGGTGAGAGATATTGTTTATCTTATCTCAAAAGCACATCATTCACATCCGCCATTAGAAATAAACCGTCTAATCTGAAACGTTTAGAAAAATATGCAAGCAGAGACATAAGTAAATAAATCCTGGGATAAGCACTCTGAATGTAATTAATAAAGTATCACTCTTCACAGCTAGAAGATCTTTGAATTGAGCATCTGTAGGTTTACTTCATTTTGTTTATGGATCTTGTTCTTCAACCATTTCAAATTTTATCTAAGTTACATCCATAAATTCACACACTTCTTTTATTCGAATCAACACTGAGAGGCTAAGAGAATAAATTAAAGTTGATTATGGGATCATAAATTTTATCAGAAAATAATTTAATTTTATGCACAGTAATTTACGCGACAATCATAAACGATATTTGAAGTTAATATCGTGCCTTTAATAAAAACCAACACTGTGTTCAACGCAATTTATTGTTGAAGGTGATGTCTGAGAGTTAACAACACATATTATTATAGTCTGTGGGAAAATATTTTAGATATACTGAATGATTTTCGTTTGTACTTGCCTATGATTCTTTATTTTATAGAAGTACAGTTTCATATCCTTTTGTGTTATCCCAGAATATCAGCATCACAAAATCGGATCAAACGTCAATAATTTTAACAACCTGTCTACAGAATCTCAATTCCAATCGTGCAAGACGTGAATTACACAGTCGTGTTTGCCGATAATAAGTTTGGATTTTTGTACTACAAACTACATACTTAACGTGTAAAGGTATTTCAAAATGTCCTATTCCTTGTTCAAATCGATTCACAGTGCTCTGTAATGAGTAATGATCATCGTTATGTGGTTTGTGGTTTATATATATTTCTCTCCAATAATGCTGATTATAGAATTGAAAGATCGTAATTATAGCATTTTTAGGTCATTATAATGTCGGGTTTTATACATTATTATACTGATGTGCGTGTTTATAATAATGTCAGAAAACAGGGTTTTTATCAAAAAGCAGGACAGTGTTGTGAATAAAACAGATTCAGTAGAATAACATGATACTATTTTTGACATTCGATTGAATTATTGTAAACTTTGTTCAAAGATTCGCTCTGAACATTCAAGAAAATATTATGCGAAGTTTACTAATACCTAAAAAAACTAATATTCCAGTTTCCAAATATATTAGGTGTACATTATCACAAGAGATTCCAATAATTATTGTTGAAATAATTACAGAAAAATTTCGTGAAATATAAAAAATTAGGAAACTGGTATCAATTAAGACCTCTTCTGTTTAGGAATTGTACCATCTTACAATACCTACATCGACTTTAATTTCCCAAATGCGATTATCCAATTTGGAAAATCACCCTGCAAATGACAAAAATAATTAGGGATATCGCATGGTATCAATGAGTGACGTCAAAGGCGCTAATAGCTGAAAATTTTAGTAAAAGCCTGTCAATACACAATGTTTAACCTTAAAGGAGAACACACAATCTACAGTGGCAGGAACTTCCGTTTCTCAAATGGAATACTTTTAACACTATTACATCATCATATCATTAATTAGTATATTATCTTCTTTCAGTTGCTGATTCTCATGAAGCTTTTTCTTAAGAATCTGTAAAAGACTCAATTTGGTCAACAAATGTTGTTTACAAGAAAAAATTCGTGTTTTCTTACATACATTTTTTTTTTATATTTACGAGACAGGTCGAAATATTTGCCCCAGATAATCAATTTCTTTCCCAAGCAATTTTAAGAAAAAATATTGTTACATTATTATTGGAAGCGTGTAAATTCTCAAAAAAAGGTCACGAACTTTAGCATCACCCTGTTTATCAAATTCTCTAATTATGAAAGACTTTCCATTATTTTTGATTATTGTGTTGGATGATTTTCAATTTATAAAAAAATCGAGTCAATATTTGTTTGTTGTTGTTGTTTCTAGTCTCTCATCAATCAGTCACCTCGTTTAACATATTTATGAATTCTAATTAGTTAATATTACATGGACAATTAAGTATAATTTACTTGAACATCGTTGATACATAAAGTGTCTCAGAACCCTTTTGGTACACTTCATCTCCCTGCAGAGGAATTTGGTTATAATAAAGGTCACAAAAAGGGTTGATTTTGTAAATGAAGATAAATATGCTTTGAAATATTTGGGACGCTTTCACCATTTTCTGACATAAAACATCCAGAAAAACGTCAGCATTAAAAATATCTAACGCTACATATTATTTTCAAGTGGAACAAACAGAATTTAAATTGTAATATTGAGGCCGTGCAAATGTGATGTTTTCGTATAGTCAAACTAATTCTGAATCATCCAGTGAAATAGTTTACACGAATGTCAAACAAACCTCAGAAATATTTATTGCTTTTCCCCACATACTAATGGCGAACTGTCGATTGCGATAACACATTTGGGGCGAGGAAATGTGAGTTATTTTGAAACAGAAGGAAAGTTTTTTTCGCTTATATCTTACCGAATTTAACCGTGTATATAGAAGAAGTAATAACAAATCGATATTGATGTATGGCCGAGCTCTTTGCGTGTCGCATTCAAAAATATAGAACATTGTTTAAATTTAAATGCCTGATGCTAGACCACGAGCAGAAAACAACTACTTTTCTGGCAAATACCAGGTAGAATATTGAATTATATATCTTCCTAAGACGCTTGACAACATTCATATCGAGACAGGCACGCTTGACAACCTACAGACCGGTTTCGGGCTTTTTGGCCCTCATCAGGCATTCAAATTCAAACTTATTTGATATTTTCAATAAAGGAGTTCGCTCCAAGAAGCCAACCTTATTTATGCGTGAAAACCTCTGACTCTTTTTTCGGCAAATTTTTCAGATTTTCGGAAAGATCATGCAATAATCAATAAATGCCTATCATTCTTTCAAGTCCATTCGTTGTTATACAGCTGAAAATAATAAAACTTCATCAGCTGTTAATTTTTAGTTACTTTTACACTTAGTTTACATTCCTCGGGTTAGGTACTAAATCTGATTTATGAGAATAATCTGTTCTATGTGTACTATGCATGTTCTATGCTTTGAAGTTTGTGACATATTTGATATATCTATGGTTCTGTGTCACAAAGTATGTCGTGACTCGTGATTTCCGTGACTCATGCTTTGATTGACACGACACAGACATCTAAACTTTGTGACACAGAACCAAATATAGATCCAAGACGGCACAAGCTTCAAAGCATATAATACACATAGAACAGATTATTCTCATAAATCAGATTTAGTGCCTATAACCTGAGGAATGTGTAACTAAAAATTAACAGCTGATGAAATTTTATTATTTTAAGCTATATAACAACGAATGGACTCTGAATAATGTTTGGCTTTTATTAATTATTGCATGATCTTTCCGAAAATCTCAAAAATTTGACGAAAAAAAAGTCAGAGGTTTTCACGAATAAATAAGGTTGGCAACTTGGACCGAACTCACTTTATTCTTTTAATCAACTAGCGACATTGTGTGATATTTTTCAGAACGAAATGAATCAAAGATAAAATAAATTCCGTGAACAATTATTAGAACGAGTGAAGTTTTACTCATTTTTTATGTAGGTAGGTAGTTCATCGTTTTGAGAGCATAACGAATGCACGAAACAAAGAAGCGTTTGTGCGAAGGAAAAAATGAAATTGAAAAGTATGTTCGGAGAAGAATGCGGGTTATATCTGGTGGTTCCGCGTCCGGTTCCACTTTTCACTTTATCGTCGATGATTGGAGGTCATCATGCTGATTCTGGTACGAGCCATGATGAATATTTCCAATGGCTCCAAGTCTTTAAACTGGAAAATTTATTATCTGTAATACTATACTATAATGTAGCACCAATGAAACTGGATATGGAAACTTAGCTGCCGAAATACGTATTTGGTTATCAAATATTCTGTAGTTTTTGGTCATATATTTATTTGTTGTATCTAACCATGACTCTGGAGATGAGAAAAAAACCGAGAGATTATTCAAAAGTATAAAATATTTGTCGTGGATATAAATAAAGGGAACTTTATGTTTAGTTTGCTTTATCTTCACATTAAAACGATTGCTATATTGAAATGCTAAAAATAGGTCGATACCAAAAATATATCGGTGCACTATTGGATTGATCGAATCTGATGGAATTCAATCTGGATCTTATCACGCTAGACGCAAATGGTTTGTAACAATCCATCGAATTACAACAGACTGAAATTTTAGTACTAAACTTGATGGCGTTATAACGGGCACTGATAATCAATATATTTTTATTGAAAATTCGCTGCATGTTCAGAACATTTATATCTAGATATCAGGTTATATTTATCAACAGGACCAGGGACATATTTTATTCAATTCTCAACTGGTCTGTCAAGATATTTTCATCGATTATGTATCTTTTCCTTATAATGCAAAATGGAATATGTTCTTAGATAGACACATCGAACTTTTTGAATTTTCCAGAATAATCATATTAAATGAAATATGCATTATGGTTTTGATCTGATTCATATGCAACATGATGAAGCCTTCCTAATAGTAGGCAGTGATATTGAAGTCGTTTCAACTTTTTTTTCCACCATTTACCACTCAGAATGAATCATGAAACGTGGGTAGTAAAAAGAACATCATTTATCTCCCAAGTATATCCGCAAACATAACGTCAACACAGTCATATTTTTTAGAATTCCTCAAGAAACAGCGAACAATCTATTATAGCATGAATCATTAACATTATAAGAAAACAATTTTCGATATCGTTATTTCATAACGGTTATACGTAGGTATTTTAGCTGTCAGCAGCATAAGACTTACGCAAATGATTTTTTTTTCAATATAAAGAAAAAATCAATGGCACAAAGTGTTTGCATCAGTGACTCACGATGCATGCATTCGTAAATCGATTTCGAATTCATTTGGGCGATTTATGCTATTTATAGATTGAGCATTGTTTTAAGGCAAACATTTGAAATTCAAATTGTTCACGATATCGTAACGAGAATGTAAATCTATAATCAAAACATATTTTCACTATTTTTATGATAAAATATGAAGTGGTTTCCGATTTAATATTCAATTTATCGTTCAGAAATGTTTGCTTGGTGTTGGTGCACCTTCACGAAGCCGTAGCTCCCCTCAGGCGGGCCTCAAACTCAAAAACAAAATGAGCAGTGGAATAGACAATATACCCTATAAAATTTTGAAGAGATGTGTCGAATACATATCCCCTGTTCTATGCCACTTGTTCAATGCTTTCCTACAATCTGGGATTTTTCCTGATCAGATGAAATTGGCAATAGTGATACCCCTGTATAAAAAGGTGAACAAAATGACTTGACTAATTATAGACCTATTAGCCTGCTATCAGCCTTCTCTAAATTATTCGAAGTAATTATCTCAATGAGGATGATGAACTTTTTCTCGGCATATAATGTGTTGAATGATTTTCAACATGGTTTTCTCAAAGGTAGAAACACAGAAACTGCATTGTTTGATTTTGTAGATCAAGTTCATAAGCTAATGGAAATAGACTCTTGTGCTTGCGGTGTTTTATTAGATCTTAGTAAAGCTTTTGACTGTGTTGATCACTCTATTTTACTCCATAAACTCAACAATTACGGAATCAGGGGGAAAGCTCATGAACTCTTGAAATCATATTTGAGCAACCGAAAACAAAAAGTCTGCATCAAACAAAAAACTGAGGTATTTCTATCAGAGTTCACGGATATTAAAAGAGGGGTACCACAAGGGAGTGTGCTTGGTCCCTTACTTTTCTTAGTATATATAAATGATCTTCCTGAAGTTTTCAATGATTCAAATACTGCTGTTGTTAGCTATGCAGACGATTCAAATCTGATTCTACCAGTTGGTGATCATATACACTTAGAAAACACTATCTCAAAAACAATTTCGATGGTATCTGATTATTGCAATGTGAATAACCTCCTTCTGAATACTGCAAAAACAAATTGCATCGTTTTCAAAACTAGCTACAAAAACATTAACATTCCAGAGTATGTACATGTGAGAAACGATGAAAAATTGTATTTCTCCACACATACAAAAGTATTAGGCATATATATTGATGACAAACTGAACTATGAATTTCATATTGATTTTCTTGCAAAAAAACTAGCCTCGAAATGTTTTGCTATAAGAGTTTTAAAAAAATACTTGAATTTAGAGGCACTCAAAACTGCATACTATGGGACAGTTTATCCTTTTATGAAGTATGGGATATTAATTTGGGGTGGGAGTTCACTATTGGAACGTATATTCATCATGCAGAAGCGAATTATGAAAACCATGTTGAATATGAACTATACAGAATCTTGTCGTGGTTTTTTAAAGGTCATCAAATGCTTACTGTATATGCCATTTATATATATGTTTGTGTAATTTTTGCATATGACAATAAATCTAAATTTGAAACTGACACATACCAACATGAATACTTCACAAGAAATAAATCGGATTTCGTTTTCCCAAAGCATAGATTGAAAAACACAGAGAAAGGACCACACTATGCTGCCATTAAATTTTACAACCATATACCCTCGATAATCAGAGAAGACTGTTCTAGGAATAGATTCAAAAAAGTTGTTTTTGATCTATTATGTGACATTGAACCATATTCTTTAGAGGAATTTTTAGGAAAATAACTGAGTGATTGTCATCAATGTACTTTATCATTTTAATTTTTATTTTTTGTTATATACATGTTTTTATCTATACACTTATTAATGTTTTGATTGTGATATTTTATCAGATTTAGCTTTTTCAGTTTATCTTAGATTTAAGACGTAATTTGTTATGACCTGAGTTTTTCAACTGTTACAAATTGAAAGCTTCAATAAATTATCTATCTATATATCTATCTATCTATGAGTCATTTTTCGAACCATGTTTATTCGAACTTTTTCCATCTTTTTGATCGTTTATGCCGTTGGTGAAGTTTGGCAGACTAATTATGGGACACCCTGTATAAGTGAATACCTGATCATGAATAATTCTCGTTCATGAACATATTATTATTCATTCGAAATATGACGTTATTTGATAATATTATGCTAATTGAGACTCCGAATTCAAATTATTGACGACTTTTATGCGAAAATGTTATGGCGTGGTTGGTACTAAACACTGAAAAATATATTTAAATAATACCAACATGTCTGTCTTTGGTAAATTCATGTGATTTCCAGCAATACTTTTATACAAGCAATATATAGAGGGTTCTTCGAACACATCGCTCCTTATTTTGGCATAGATCTTATTGCTTACGCTAGATCCGGTATCCAGGTTATTTGTTTTGTAGGTTTGGGGAGGGGGGAGGTGATTGAAAGTACTAACACAGTACTAAGCCATTGATTGGTCGTTTTTATTTTTGTCCATACATATGTGTTGTCCCACGTGACCATAGTACCTACTTTCTTGCAGACCCCTCTATAGACGAAAAAATTACTACAGGATGCCGGATCTAGAGTAAGCAATAAGATCTATGTATTTTGGGATCTCGAAATCCCTAAGGATACGACGAAATTCAAGGCTATATCAATATTTGAGAAACAAGAATGCCATTCTGTATATCACAATGAAGAAGTGCTTTCACTTTTGGTGATTATCCATCAATAATAAAGCAAAAAAATAATTGATTATAATAATTCGAAACTTCACTTTATTCAGATACTTCAACAAGAATAAGAATAATTATCGTGGATTTTATTTCACTTCAAGATGAACATAAAATACCGCCCTAATTTGAACTTCTTGGTATATATAAGCATCAGTCATAGGATATGGTCACAGATTAACCAACTATAGCGGTTAATATGTGAATATTCATGGTGTTAGTAATGTTCAAAGAAAACCACTATTTTTTCGAAAACCGATTCGTGATAACTTTCCTGGAAGCAACCATGAGAATTTTAAATATATTTCTTTGAATTAAAAAATAAAGCATGAAAACTGATAATTCATTGATAATTTGGTAGTCATGTAAAACGATTTACGAAGAAAAAACTGGACAAGCCTGAGGTGATCCGATACTAAAACTAAACATTTGAGGCAAATTATACTTTTTTCGATCGCAGTAAGGATGAAACGGAAGTGTTTTAGGAAGTAGCGAAATCGCGCGATCTTATTGAAAGTGCCCTCGCATAGGTATTTGTTTTGCCAATTTTATTTCACTAGATATGCGTTGATACGCTTTGAATGCCGAATGACAACCGACTGCGAAATTCATTAAGACACATTCGCACGTACAGAAAACAAGATGGCGAAGAATTTCAATGCGCAGATATTTTAAGAACCAGGAAATACATCATTGTACCTGCTTCGTACTGAATTTCTCAATGAGTAATTGGCTGAAAAAAAATGCAACCCATTTTCAGGTATATATCGATAACCTGATGAATATTGCAAACATTGACCAAAAAGGAATGACTTACAAAAAATGCGAAAATAATGCTCATGAGGATTAGTAGTGAACAGAAATGGTTTTCGCAGAAATAGCAGAGCGTGAAAAACTGTTTATAAATTGTTTTCTCCTTTTCACTAAAACAATAAAAAAACAAAAATAAACAGGCAATCAAATAAAATCAATATTAGTTATACCTAATAAACTATATCAACTGGTTATTGATAGGTACTTAATATTCCAGTATTGTTTGTTAAAATTATTATAATCGGAGTAATTTGGCTGTTTTCAATATGAGAAAAAAATGTTCAAGTAATTGCATATTTCTGTAAGTTAGGCAAAAACAAATCAATTACATTATTATGATTTACTTTTTTCCAATACAGGAAACAACAAATACACTTGAGTCACTACTTGGAAGTAAATGTTTGAGATTCAGGTGCACTTACAGCAGCGGTGTGAATAAAAAAAACAAAGAACAGAAATTTCGTGAAACCTTGGGTATTACTATTCTCCTCAGTTAGGGAATTAATGCTCCAACTTTTGAATAGACGATAATAAATCATCAATGATAAATTCTGTTGGGAATAAAAAAATGCATGACGAGCGAGTTTGACAAAAAATTGATCAATTAGACAAAATTCCGAATTAGTCATTGGCAAAACTCAATCGATGAACTACTAGTTACATACTACAAATTACCTTGACCAGGTAGTAGTACCATGTTAAAAACTGGGTTTTCTCTCCACCATAATTCAGAATAAAACTTATGCTATCTCTACATCGTCGGAAGCATGCGAACGTAATTCCAATTCTAATGATAGACATTTCTATCGCAATTGATAGGGAATTTCTCGTCAACATTTCTTTTGCCCGTTTTAAGCTCAATTTATAAACTCCTCTGCCGTAGCTACAGTTACGCTGCAGTTACTGTTCGTAGATGGAATGTGTTAAAAATGAACACATGTTCATAAACTACGCAGCTAACGCAGGTGCCGTCGGATATCTCATCAATACATTTTGGAACTGCAGCATCAACTGTAGCTACGACAGCGGAGTTTATAAATTGAGCTTTAGGATTCTTTCTTGACGCACTCCCAGACGAGTGATACGTGACATATTGCCACGTGTCTGTATCACTACTAGCTAGAAATCAATCAAAAATGGATCTTCTAGAATCCAGATTGGATGTTATCAACGTAACAACTGTCATGTAACCAGTTGGAGAATCACGTATTGTATATATACCGAATAAGCCGATAGACAACAAAATTTCAGTGACCAGCTAAGATAGAAATTATTCGTCAGTGCCAAATGAACACATCACAAAATAACCTGATGAAAACAATACATCTTTATACTTTGGAAATGGGAAATGGATTTTTCAACTTAGGAATTTTTTGTGTAGTAATTTAATTTCGGCACTATTTGGACACCCACAAGATGAAAAATATGAAAATGAAGTTAGAATTCGTTCGGAATTAATTTAGGGAAATATATGTTACAGAATGATATAAAAAATCCATGAACGTTATCATTGATTTGGAAGCGTTGAAAGTACCTACGTTTTGTTTGAAATACCCTATAGTTCACATAACTTTGGTTCATGCTAGTGTTGTCATATAGTGAATTAGTAATCTCTATACATGCATTCATGTCAAAATCAGGTGAACAAGAAAACCGAACAATGCACTTAATCGTTTTTCTCAGCCATTGACGTCAACGAACATGTTTATTATAGATGCAAATTTTAACAATAATTGTACAAGTATTGTTACAAAATTCCTTTTCGTGTTCGACAGCAAATTTTTTTTTCAATTATCGTTGAATAGTCGATAAATTTAAAAATTACATGGAGTCGATTTCAATCATTTTTCAATAAATTTCAGCCTGGTGCCACACTAACAATTCTGATAGTGTTTAAAGATTTATTTGTTATTATTAGTTAATTACGCGTGTTTTACCTGTCAAGCAAGTTGGAAATCGAGACTTTTACAGGATTCGGCAACTACTATAGTTGCTATAATACAGATAACAAACAAAACTACTGATACGAAATCAAGCTTTTTGAAAACTGATTTATATATATTTTTTCACTATGAAGTTCCCAAACGATGGCCCAACTTTTTTTTGATGCCAATTTCCAATAGGGGAGAGTGGTGAATACAGGGACGATTTTTTTCTCTTTCACCTGATTAATTCATTTTTTGATCTGGAGATTTTAAACTTGGGCACAATATTCGAGTTAGTATTGTTCATCGATTTCTAGAGTTATTTATGATGTTTGTAGGGACATTGAAAAAATATGAGCAATACAGTACAGGAAAGGAAATATTTATTGAAAACAATTATTGCCAACATCTAATGAAACTAATACCTACAAATACAAAGTGAAACCTTTGAACATTATATGCAGCCTCTGGAAAATATTTCAAAACTCACGATTTTGAATGGATACATACCTTGAGCACTACATGGACTGCAACCACAACAAATATTGAGATATTTATCGCATTAATAGGGAAGATACACTAAAATTTCATCGGATAACATAGCATGCACTGTCGGGTGATTTACTGTTATGAGATGGTATCATCTGGTAACGAAACAAACTCTAGTTTGAAACGATGGAAGTTCATTCAAGATCATTAATTGGTATTTATATTCCAGCTAATCTCAAATGAATGGCGCATATGGTGTATGTCCCACTATACAGGGCCACTCACGGTCGATGGTACTTTAGACGTATACGGAAAACGGGACGTAGGATTATTCTGAAAATTTGGTGTATTGGGTAATCAGTTTTGTTCTATCGATCTAAAATACTTTCAGCGTTGCGGCATTGCCGCTTCTATCAAAAAGTAGCAACAACTTTGTTATTTCAAACGGAACACCCTGTATTTTATTTCATTTTTAGATTCTTCCTGAAGAGCTTATTTCGTCGATCTATCATACTTGGGGTATAGCGAGAAAGATTACAGAGATATAGGGTGTGAAAAATCGAGATTTTTCAACTTTAGGAATTTTTTGTGTCGAAACCATTCATTTTTGCTCAGAATGGCTTGCATGTCCCTATCTCAACTTTCCATTTACTATCGATTGATATTTAATTGAAACAAATACGGGTGGTTCAAAATTTTTTGAGTTTTGCATCACCCTCTATTTGTTTCTATTAAATGTCAGTAGATAGTAAATGAAAAGTTAAGATAGGGACATGTAAGCCGTTTTGAGCAGAAATTATTAGTTTCGACACAAAAAATTCCTAAAATTGAAAAATCTAGATTTTTCACACCCAATATCTCTGTAATCTTTCGCGCTATATCCCAAGTATAATATATCGACGAAATCAGCTCTTCAGGAAGAATCTAAAAATGAAATAAAATACATGATGTTCCTTTTGAAATAACAAAGTTGATGCTACTTTTTGATAGAAGCGGCAACGCCGAAAGTATTTTAGATCGATAGAACAAAACTGATTACCCAATAAACCAAATTTTCAGAATAATCCTACGTCCCGTTCTCCAGAAACGTCTAAGGTACCATCGACCGTGAGTGACCCTGTATACCATGTCCCACTATATCCCCTATTTCTCATGTTCACACACAAGCATTACTTTTTCTATTTTATACAAAACTGTGGCAATATCTCATTAATATGAATATAACCCGTCAATTACAGTCGACCTGTATTATAATACTTTCTGATATAGGTATATCATTATTTTTCAGGAAGGGAGCAGATATAGTTATGCATTTTAATGGTCGAATAAAAACGACGTGCTTCTTTATCGAGAATTTCATTCGCTGAACGAAAACACATTGTATACGTTTCAGAGAAAACTGCAAACATCCAAAATACTGATTTCCAAGAAGTAATGCGTCGTGTCGATAGAAATTCCTGTGACGTACAATAAGGTACTTCGAAGTTGAATAGCATCAACATAATATAATCGACACACATTCGAATATCAATAAGGGACCTCACCTGGTGGCGATAGAATTTCGTTGCCTTCCAAGCATGAATTATCGATTATTTATTGCCGCTTATATAACTCGATTTTATTGCGACTCGATCGTCTTTTGGATAGATTCGATCATTTGAATGCGAACACTAAAAGTTTTTACGGGTGGTCCATTCCGTAACGTCCGTATTCGCAATAGGTACTTGTTTATATTTGAAGTCCACTTTGGCGATTCTCATTTTGGCTTTAGCGGTTATTTATTTGCGAGTCCTAATATCCTATACATGCATGAAATTACGTCATTATAAATGTTGTTAACATGGTAGAAGCTTAGAAGTATCCAAGTGGTTTGTTTTCTTAGAAGAAAAAATCTTGCATGTACAAGATCACCGACTGCAGATTCCTGCACGGATTATTTTCCTCTGTTCACTCTCCATAATTAGTACGCAACCGAACATTACATACGAAGTCTTCGATGAATTAAATGCATAATTCATCAGCCAGATTTCTATTTGAGCGGGGGCACTTTGATTAGTCCAAAACGAACGCACGTTATCTCAATTCCTCAAACATAGGACTTCACTGAAGACAAGTCAAATATGGGTATTCACTAGACTAGAGAACAACTATTCGCGAAAATCAGGAAGTGGGTGGCCTCTGGTGTCGAATTCTCGAAGCCTTCCGAGGGTGATAAACGAAGCAATTCAGCATTGCATTTGCTAGGCTTTCGCATTATTTTCAATGAATTTGAATTATTGTGGATAGTTTTCGGACTTTTTTCGTGCTTATCAGCTGGTTACTGATATTATTGAAACATGCAGCCAATTCACATGGTCGTGAAGACGAAATCGAGAAAGATTTGTTCAGTACCTCAGCGTTCTTCCTACCGTACAGACATCGTTCCCTTGGCACAAAATCCAAAATTTCAACTTCACCACTGTGTAAAAAATAGAATATCATGTTGAAAATAGAAAAACTTATTACCACGAACATTTACGTTTGTAATAAGCACTTCCTAGAAGTAGATTTCTGAAGTAAATGCCAAATTGAAGGTAGGTATGGTATGTCTCTTTTCAGGTAGAAGGTAGAATCAAACAAATAATATCTGGTGTTGTGTTGTCTATTTTATTGTTCGTGATGAAAACCTTGATTTCACTTCAGGGCCATCAAGAAGGAGAGTTAAACCAAGAGATAGGCTCAAAAAGAATGCAATTACTTCAATGAACATCTCAAAGTCATCACATGGAAACTTTAACAGTGCACAATGTAGGCTTGATGAAATCAAATTTTTATTTAAAATGAATAAGCCATGAATTGGATAAGTATTAATTGAGAGAAATGAATTTGAATGACTGGTAGACCATAAGATCTCTAACTTCCTTGGTACATACCAGAGATTATCTATCTATGTATCTATACAAAATACTTATTATTATGGACTATAAGTACATTGTGAATTCGAAAATAATAACTTGTGTTGCCTATTTAAAATATCTCAATATGAGCAGATGCACCACTACACTTACTTTTCTCAGAAAATAAAGTTAATTGATACATTTTTTGTTTTTATTTTTTGGGTTAGAATAAAATTACAGCTTAATACAGATATATTCACACTTCCACTGCCAACTTCTCCATACAATCATTTTAATTTCATATGAGGGCTGCCTTAGAGCTGAAGTTTGAGAACAGTAGTTTATTTATGTGTGTTCCATATCTATCCCACAAAGTATGATGTGACCAGCTTTGAACAATGCTTCTCGTTCTTTTAATGGTTTCTTCTTATTTCTGATATACTTTAGATACTCATCCCAATATTGGGCATTCTGGAAATATAACAATATAAAGATAAATCATTGAAATACAAATACCTTAGTGGCCCCATTGATTTTGCAGAGGTGGTTTGAAAAGCCTATAAAAACATAATAAATCCATAAACCTCATATAAAATACCTGTTTCGTGTTCTATAAATAATAACCAAACGATAGCACCCTTACAAATATTTTGGATTCGTTAATTCTTTCCTAAAATGTGAATCAAAAGTTGACAAATTATTATTGAAAACATAACGAAATGTTTGTTTATCACCTTCATGTCAAGTTTTTGACATTTCTGCAGCGCCATCTATTGGTTCGTGATTTTCGCGAATTAGAACAAATTTTGAAGGCAGCTGCGGGTAGAGTTTAATTTAAATGGAACATCCTGCATTTTTTCATTCCCGTATTCCCATGTGATGATTTATGGCAAATAATATTCAAGGATATAGCACATTTTTAGAATTTCCTCTCAAACATTGGTTTGAGTCTTGATATAGTTCAACTCGTTGAATTATAGAAGAAAACTGACGTTTTCGTGGAAATGGAATACACATTCGCTCATAAACGATTTATTATATTACCACCAACAAATTTTGCCTGGGTATTAATAATTACTCGAATTTTTTTGTGAAATATGAGAGGAACCATCAAATAAAGCCACAGAACAAAATTCGAATCTCTTCACTTCGTGTTCAGCAAAAAAAGTTATTCGCAGAATTGCCTTCCTCCTTATCATATCGTGCTATTGACAGCTGTTCAGAGCATTCCTTGATCGTATATTGTAATATCTCTTTCACCAGATGGCATTTCCAAATTGATATTCTTGGTAGGCGTATATCCCCACGCATGCGATAAAACATTTTGTTATTTTTTTTCGAACAGATATTATACGATTATTTATAAACCCAGCTGTAGTATAGACTTTTTCAGCTCAAAAAGCATTTGTGTGAATTGATGCGAACTCTAGGTATTTTAATGAAATTTTTCAGATTTTTTGCGCATAACTTCCGGACACTCTGTTTAGTAGGAACCTTGTACGTCTTTTCGCCAGTGATCAGTGAGATATGAGTATACAGGGTGTGTAATTCGAACAAACAAAGTCAGTATTCCTTGTTTCGTGTTGATAGACATGAACATCGATATTTATTTTCGTCTCGATAATTCATCTGAAAATATTTTCAGGCTCCAGCGTGATCGACCGTTGCTATGAATGAACCTTTGATTGCCATGTACGATGTACGAACTCAGGACTATTTTTGAGTTTGTATACTCATCAATTTTAATTTATCATCAGATACAAGCAATGGCTTGTAAGTGAACGGCACAAATATAGCCACCATTGACGTCTACACTGACAATAATTATAAACAAATCGTCTTTTGTTTTTGTTCTTTCGCAATTCGGTCCCATTTTCAACAACGTAATGAACACAGTTTTACGCAAATCCAGATTTTTTCAATTATATATGAAGAACTACAAATCTAATTTAGTATGGAGATTATTATGGACATTTTAGAAAGATGGAAAAATAAATAAAAATATGGATGATCAATTTGGTCAAAAGTTATGGGCCATAATTATTGTGTTGCCCCTTGGCTATAGGGGAAATGATAATACGAAATTTTAAACAAATCAACACTTAATGAACCATTGTTTTTGGCCTCGTTTGTGGACACTCTGGATAGATCCTAGTCCAAATTTCAATCTACTCAATCTTCAGCGTGCCGATTTCTATGAAAATCTGTGTGATTGTTTCTAGTATGAGAATTGACAATTTTGAAGTGGACTGCCAAGTTTTCATGCCAAATGGAAAATATCTCCCTGTATAATAGAGATGGGCGAATGTGTCGATATATATATCGATAATGCTGAGTAAAATTTCGAATCATGTATGAAATGCAAGCTACGAACAATGAAGAATGTTTGTTTTACCGCATTCACGTATCGTGTATCTTGTGTCTTGTATAACAATACAGAAAAATGCCAAGGCCTACAGAATTAATTGCAACATCTAACACCCACCGGCCCATCACTGAACAGTCGATTGTTATTTTGATGAGAAAGAATCTCGAATAGAATCACCAACCACCAATGACGTCAATGCGACCATACGAATACTGATTACCCCGTTCGTGTAATAAACAGCGTCGGAACCATTTTTTTCAACCGGGTTCTTTATTGAGTAAAGAAAAAAAAATCTCTATTTTCTGGCGAATGAGAAATATATTTCGATATTTTCGATTTCTTCAGGTTTTCCTAATTGCCACTGCCTAAAATTTCTGTAAATAATTATAATTAATACAACAGTGTACCATGGAATTTGCATATTGAATAAAAAATCTCAATCAAGTACAGCTGATTTCTGAATATTAATGAAATGAACAAGATACTATCAAATTCATATTATGTCATCTATTTTCCAAGTATGGAATTTTTTTTTGGGGCTATTAGTATAATGAATTGAATCAAGTATATACAGGGTGTTTCATAATAAATGCGCAGGACTTCAGGATATGATAGCTCTTTCAAGAATATGAAAAAAAGTTCCTATTGACTTTCCCTCTAAAATGCACTATTTTCGACATACAGGGTGTTGAATTAAAAAAAAATAAATCGTTTTTTGCGAAATATTTCTGGAACCGTTTATCGCACAGAAAACAGATTTTGTAGGCATTTTCTACTCATAATAAGCTATGTTTTGGGCTGATTTGATATTTTTTTAAATTCATAATTGGTGAAGATTTTGAAGAGGTTGTGGGTGTTATTTCCTCCAACTTTTACGCCACTGGAAAAAGTACAATTTTGAGCCACCTATTTAAACCGCCAATGTTTTCTACACAAAAAAGGTACTTCTGTTCATAAGCTCTAAAGTTGACCGTTTTCAAGAAAAATCAACTTTTATGTTGAAAAACATGGTCAATTTTTTTGAATAATTTTTTTCATAATTATACAAAATTTATTTAAACGTTAGAACAAATAACAAAACCAAACGTTAACTTCATATTTGCAAAATAAAAAAAAACAAATCATACTTAGTTAAATTAAGTGTTGGAAATGTCCGCCTATAAATTT
The DNA here is from genome assembly GCA_029955515.1 of Chrysomela aeneicollis. Classification (NCBI taxonomy): domain Eukaryota; kingdom Metazoa; phylum Arthropoda; class Insecta; order Coleoptera; family Chrysomelidae; genus Chrysomela; species Chrysomela aeneicollis. Next base: position 26,511,004 of record JARUHQ010000005.1, read on the forward strand.
AAAAAAATAACAAATCAGCCCAAAACATAGCTTATTATGAGTAGAAAATGCCTACAAAATCTGTTTTCTGTGCGATAAACGGTTCCAGAAATATTCGCAAAAACGATTTTTTTTTAATTCAACACCCTGTATGTCGAAAATGGTGCATTTTAGAGGGTAAGTCGATAGGAACTTTTTTTCATATTCTTGAAAGAGCTATCATATCCTGAAGTCCTGCGCATTTATTATGAAACACCCTGTATAAATACTCGTATAACAAGCAACTTTGGATCACTCTGAAGAAACTAACAACTAACTAGTTTTCAGAAAGAAATACCTGAAAAACACTTCTTCCACTTCTTGCTTATCTGCATGTTCTCATAAGATTTATTATTTTGTGATTGTAGTACCAAATAAATCAATCAACAGTATTGTTACTATTACTGACATCTGTATTTCCACAAATTGCCTATTACACCCTTTGTCCTTTTCATCAAATGTCTCATTCATCTTTCAATTGGGAAAGAACAGAAGGTAAAAGAAAATGAGTTTTTGAGTATTTTAATTCCTATGACCGGTAAAAGAAAATGAGTTTTTGAGTATTTTAATTCCTATGACCCATACCTACCTCTCAATATCTAAAAGTTAATATGAATATCTGCTTCTCCCCCCCCCCCCCTTCAACTTGCGTGCCTATGGAATAGGCGGCATATTGTAGTCAAATTCCTATAAATCACGTCTTCAATATTTTGTAACGAGTATGCAAAGTTTGTTTTCCTACAAAAATGGCAACATATGTACATGGTGAATCAATTTGAAGTAACATTACATTCTAATATCAGCAATTTTATACTGAATAAATCCGGATTCAATGAATTTCAAATAAATAATAACGATATTTAGGTTGGATCATGGCTGACTGATCGTTTTCATTACTTCGTTAAGTAAAATAGTAAAGGATGAGTTGGTAGATGTGTTTTTCCTATATATAAAGAAAATGTTGAATACTAATAAATCCTGTTTTTATAATAATATTCTCACAGCAAGCATGAAATAATCGTAAACTGTAATTATTGAGGCTTTGTTGAATTTTAATAATCCACGAATACGTTTATTTCAAGATAACCTCGAATTAGATGGTAATAAACTAATTTTGAGCTATTAATTGTTATTGAGATAACCTTAGTACTATTACTATATTTATTATTTAGTAAACAATTTTAACACGATCATACTCTTCGAATCTATGTATAAAACAAACTCGATAGAGGTGACTGGTTTCAGATACTAAAATTATATTTAACTCTGATGAAAATGCAGCCTACAGATGAACTCACATACCCTGTAATTAAGGCAACAGTAATATTTGACATTGACATGCGACAATTAAGATTGACATTGACAAGGAACATCCACAGAGGTGTCATTTCAAAATCAAGAAAATCAATTTGAATTCAAACATTTTCAGGTTCTGCAAACGGTGTAGAAAGTGAATAGACAATTATTATAGATAGACACAAAGCTATACCATTGCGGTACTTTTGTATCGCATTGGGTACTATTTTTTTAACCTACTACGAAAATATTTCGGTACTATTCAATAATAATAAACTTTTGGGTACAAAGAATCGCGATGCATTTACTAAGAGCGTTGCGGCAGCACTGATTATACATTGACTACATGTATCAAAATTTTAGTCGCTATAATATAATCAAATCATTATCTGATTTGGATATAAAAAAAGGTGCTTTTTGTTGCTTGCCGACACCGCTATTCGTTGTGGCAACAGCCAGAGACCAAACGCTATTCCGTTTCTCTGTAATGAATAATTTCTGTTGGGAAATCGGAGGTCACGATTGACGTCAATCGGGGGGGACAAAGGGGGGCTCGCTCTGAGGTTTTAAAAAGTGCGCGCCACTCTCTCGGCGCCAAACGATCGCAAAATTGGAAGAAACGATCATCGTTTTCACTATAGTGATGTTCGATCTCAGTTTCCTCATTTAATCATTGATGCATACAAATTATCTTTTTTCTTACAATAAACATTATTCAAATGATAACCAACTCTTCAACGACAAGTAAAGTAAAAATGTTGTTTTTTAGCAAAAACTTGGGGAAATGTTATAAAATTCTAAGTACCTGCGCTGTATTTTTGTCATTATCAGAAAGCATAGGAGTTGAGAATTGATTTAGAAAAGAAATATACAGGCTGTCCATATTTCGAGTGCCACTATGAGGATCTCGCTTATCTTAACAGATACGAATTTGGTTAAATTGGGGCAAAGTTGCGCATTTCAGTGCTGAATAATTATCTGAAGAGAAATTTGAAATATCTATGATAGTTTTGAAAATATCGCCAAAAAACGAAAATTTCTGATTTTCATTTTTAATTTTTTGATAGTAAACCAATGATGCTAGACATTTCTAACTAAAACATTGTTCAGACACTTTTTCATGGAGAATTCGAATATGGCATCGTATTCTTGATAATTTTCAAGATGACGGAGAAACACCTGTCAACTTCATTTTTTCTTATGGACGCCATTTTGGATTTTAACAATTTTGAATTCCTTTTTTGTTTCTCTTTATAGCGATGTCTCACACATGGTGTTCCAATATCACATTTTTGCCATAAATCAAATTTTTCACTTTTTGTGAAGAGTGCTTTGGAAAAAACAAACTATTCTTCTGTCGCGAACAATATTTTGACAGTTTAATTTGTCTGTTTGGTGGCGAGTTGCCAGTTGAATCAGACCATATGACAGTATTTATGATCTCCGGGATGAAGCGTTTGAGAAATATGAACTGCCCAAGGCCGATATTTGTGTTTTTTAAGAGTTCTCCAAACAACTTGATGTGATGGCAAATTGAGCTGGGCTGCAACTTCTCTTGTGTAGACCGATGGATTGTCCTGCACCTGATGATTCAATATTTAATCATTTATATTTTGGTATTTGTAATCATGTAAAATTTTTACCGCTTGCAAAATTCCCTGCTCATATTCATTGGGCATATCACCATATCCTCGTCTAGGTTTTCGAAATGAACCATATTGGCCCAAGTTTCTGTGCAGCAAAAAAAAATACCTCAAGCTAGGTTGTTGCCGCTCTGGATAACGCTGAAAATACGCTGCCGCAGCCATGTGGGCATTTCGATGTGAGGTATAGTAAATTTTAATCATTTCTCTTTGTTCTTCACTTGAGAAATGCATTTTTGCGATGAAACTAGCACAAACGTAAATGACACGACTCGAGATAGATCAAACTGTCAAAATATTGTTCGCGACAGAAGAATAGTTTGTTTTTTCCAAAGCACTCTTCACAAAAAGTGAAAAATTTGATTTATGGCAAAAATGTGATATTGGAACACCATGTGTGAGACATCGCTATGAAGAGAAACAAGAAAGGAATTCAAAAATGTTAAAATCCAAAATGGCGTCCATAAGAAAAAATGAAGTTGACAGGTGTTTCTCCGCCATCTTGAAAATTATCAAGAATACGATGCCATATTCGAATTCTCCATGAAAAAGTGTCTGAACAATGTTTTAGTTAGAAATGTCTAGCATCATTGGTTTCCTATCAAAAAATTAAAAATTAAAATCAGAAATTTTCGTTTTTTGGCGATATTTTCAAAACTATCATAGATATTTCAAATTTCTCTTCAGATAATTATTCAGCACTGAAATGCGCAACTTTGCCCCAATTTAACCAAATTCGTATCTGTTAAGATAAGCGAGATCCCCATAGTGGCACTCGAAATATGGACAACCTGTATACTTGGTTGCATGACAAAACGCAGAAGGGCTTGTGAAGTAGAAGAAGGTCGCGCATAAAGGTGTCGAAATCCTTAGGAATATAATGTACTAATGACAGTAAAAGAAAGTAACAAATTAATGAAAAAGCGTTGTATAATTTGTTGTGTCGCATATTTCAATATTATTCAAACCATGCGCCAGACTTTGTCCGGAATTCTCAGAAAAACTACATGATTCTTCGAAATGATGGACATTCTTGATAAGCCAATGATTACAACAATTTGTTTTTGTTCTCATGCATTGACCGTTTTGATTTGGCACTGATGGATATATGGAAATTCACAACTTCAAAATTGATTCTATTAAAAATAGTTTCAGTGAAAAATGGAAACATTTTGAACAATAAAGCCAGCACATCGGAAGGTTATTCACCTTTTTTAAGATCCATGCATAGGTTGAAGAAAAAGTGTAGAGTACCTGGATTGTTATCGAGGTTATGAATTGGTTAAGACGTGGATGTGGAGAGTCTATATTTCATTTTAGTGGTAATCTGTCCAATTTTTGGTTGTTTCATTTGTATCGAAAGACGTACGTTTCCATGCTCCATATACACACCCTGTACATATATCTATCCCATGATGGCGGGCGCGGGCACATTCGATGTAGCTCGAAGACCTTCTTGATTGACGTCAAACGTTCTGTGTCAACGGTCGGCAGAATAATCAATAATAAATAAACAATGCATGAATCATTATACGATACATATTCAAAGGAAATAAATCGTACAATATTTTTTGCCAGTGATTCAAGTGGATTGTGTTGTCTGCTCATGTTTTATGGATGAGCCCCCACATTTATAGGTTTTTATTATACGAACTGCTTTCATTCAATTTCGCTTTTATTCAGTTCATCATAATGCCATGTCCTAGATGCACTTCCATAGAGTATTATTATGAAGTATGTAAATTGTACTTTGTATCGTAGTCGTCTGTGATTATAATTACTTGTCGATATAAATTATTATAAATAAATTGTATTTAAATTCAACGAAATAATTGACTGCACCGAATTAAAAAATTTTAAAGGTTTGTATTTCCTATACGTCCATAAAATATAAAACCATCAATAATCGATAAATATTCGATAACTTAAGCAGTAGCATAAACAATAAGCATGCATTATATTTATGAACTACTGTGACATCTATTGATAGGAGTTTGAACTGTAGTTTCGAGGAAATCACAACTCACTTTCTTTTTTGAATAATTTTTGAAATCTTCCTCACTTAAAGATGAACCAGAACTTCCTCTATTGAAAAGAAATACCATTCTGTCAATTTATAAATCACTAATCAGTGTTTTATAACATGCCTCTCGACTAAAATTGACAGTTGAGAGGCAAATTAATTTCATGTATAGAGAGACGACAGTTTCACATTAGAATTTAAAAATTTAATCAATCAAATATCACACAATATCAGTAACAAAAAAGGCATCGAGTTATAATAAAATTTTCTTAGAGGTTACAAATCACAATGTCACTAAAGTCAAATACATAAAAGAAAAAATCCTACCTACTAAAATGATTCAAATACATATATAAAAAAAATCAACAATACAAATCTAAACACACCTTCATCAATCCAGCAAAACCTTAGAATGTTTGATGCTTTATTGACATAATTGAAGGTTAATTGAAGCAGTTGATTCAAACATCAAAATAAAACTACATATAATATCTTCCATTAATTTCTTCAAAACCCACAAAAAAAAACAGGAAACCAGTAGCAAAAAACGACAATAAAGCTCAATTTATAAACTCCGCTGCCGTAGCTACAGTTGACGCTGCAGTTACTGTACGTAGATGGACTATGCTTTTGCTACGCAGTTGCCTTTGGATATCCCCTCAATACATTTTGGAACAGCAGCGTCAACTGTAGCTATGGCAGCGGAGTTTATAAATTGAGCATAAGGCCTGCTCAGATCCAGATGGTTCAACAAAGTATCAGACTAGGAACAATCAGCCTCGAAATCTCAACGCATCGTCAGCAGCACGGTCTCATCATTATCCAGATACCCGCGCCGCCTATTAGCGCCAGTCACCCTGTCGCACCCCCTACGGCAAAGCCCACCCTTGACGGCGAAATACACCGCCAAAGACACCGACAATACGGCAATCAAAAACACCAGCACGCTATGGATGCTGTCCAGCCGGCGCTCGAGCAGCCTCGTCCGTAGGACCGTCTCCCCCACCTGCTGGATGATGTCCCTGGACCTCACCACGTCGTCTGCCTCGCTGCAGGTCAGCGGTTCGCTCAGAACCACCTCGGAGTCGGCCAGAAAGTGTCTGATGACAGTCAACTCGGCGCAGGCCCAGCTGTTGCCGGTCAGGTCCAGGCTGGCCAGAGCAGGAAAGCGCCTCCTGGCGGCGAGAGCGTCAAACGCGCTCAGCGAGTTACCGCTCAGGTTCAGCGACTTCAAGCTCGTCAGGCCCTTCCAACTCTCCACGGAGACTTGCGACAAGCGATTGTGGTCGAGTCTGAGCACCCTCAGAGCGGCCAGATAGTCAAACACCCCTTGTGGGAGCAATCCGAGCCTGTTGTAGCTAAGATCGAGGGTTTCCAGCTCTGCCTGCGCCATAAACGACAACCTCTTGAGGTGCTCGATGCTGTTGTGGGACAAGTTGAGTTCCTTGAGGCTCTTCAGCGTGACGAAGATGAGACCGTCATCCGGCACGTCGGCCAAGGCGTTGCCGCTCAGGTCGAGCTTGCGGAGGTTCTGCAGGCCTTCAAAAGACCCCTCGTGGAGCGCGCTGATGTTGTTGTCCCCCAGGTCGAGTTCCTGCAGACAGAACAGGCCGAGGAAGGCGCCATTCTCGACTGCGGTCGCTCCTTGGCCGTGCAGGCCCAGCTTGAGGATGTGGTCGGAGTCGAAGCTGACGAAGAAGTTCTTCGGGAGGGTTTCGGCGCCCAACGAGGTGATTTCGACTACGTTGCCCCGGTAGGTGGGGTGACGGGGGTCGAAGCTGGAATTGGTGCCTTGGTATTCCAAGGGTGTGTGGAATATCCTGGTGGGTCCGGGTTTGAGGTCGCATTGCGTGAGCTCGTTCAGGGCTTGGGTGGCTGTCAGGTGGAGGATGAACAAAAGAGGGTGGAGAAATTTCATCTGAAAATCGATGGTGCTGGTCAGGTTAGCATGGTTTTGGTAGGTACAGGTTCTAGTAGCTTTTTTGATGACATCATTTTCAATTCTAAAACCCCGATCAATGAAGCTGAGAGTTCTCTTTTAGGCATTAGAAATGAAAAATATAGAATTGGTTTACTTCTGGTATGCCACTATAATTATGTCTAATAACCTATTTCTGATGTTCCTCTATATTCTGAGGGCATTGGGAATACCCTGTGTAGTGTTATGGTTGGATGCCTCATTTCATTCAGCTTGTCATGTGGCCATCACTTGGCATCCAGATGGCTGAACTCGTAGGACTTTTTATGACGTCACAATTTCGTTCTTCTCGACTGTATCGATTTAATACTCCGATTACTTAGATTAGTTGGGATGAAATGAATGGAAAGTTAATTGGAAAACTAATTTTAGATTCAATGTTATTGTGCGATCCTGAATTCATTGAATTGATATCTAAATGAGAATGTATTTTATGCTGCTAGGAATTGTGTATTTATTTTAGAATATGTTCCTCATATAATTTATATCAGAAATGAACAATTTATTTCCAGATGTGGTTTTATTACTTTATATTTTAAACCAGTCTTTTCAGTTACACTATAATAATTGATGTGATCATCGCAAGAACATATTTTAAAAAGAGTTTCTTAGTGGAAAAAGTTTAGCCTTTCTGAAAATTGGGCCTACATAATAACGAAATTTCATATCCCAATGATTCCTGAAAGGATGTCCTAAAACACCCAGTATAATGTTCTTGATGACTCAATTTGTTGTTCAATTTGATATGAATTTTGGAAATTATATTGAAATTTTTTGATAAGAAAGATTTGAACATGTTTTCAGCATATGTTGATATTGCATATTGAGATGCAACTATCCAAAACAAAATTATGCAGCACTCAGTGTCATACTCAAGATGCATTAAAATAATCACTTTGATAATGAATAATTAATCAATTCTTTGTTTAATCCAAGGTGAAATCAACATGCATGAACAGAGCTTCAGAATTACTACATTTCAATGTTGTCTCTGGGAGTTGTGTCTATTTTGTTTTCTACATTTTCTGTTGAAAATGACTAACTGCTCAAGTCACGCCACCAAAAAAGCTACTTCATGACTGTAGATAAATTACAAGTACATAAATAAATGAATATAATTCTGGGTTACTACATACCTTCAAATAATTCACTTCTGTCTCACTGGTTCCTATCATGAAATCAAATATTCCACATTCCACTACAAAAACAATGATGGCTGCCAACAAGTGATAAACATTATCAGCAAATGGATATTGTCCGAAATAAACAATCAGTGAAATAGAATTCAGCCATTTGTTATGGTTTTTGTGCAAGCATGTTGAGGATTATCGTTTTTGTTGATTTTTTTGTGTCCGACCGAAGTATAGCATGGAAAAAAATCATTTGAAATTTGAACAATTCAGGTTGGTTATCATGACAGATATATGATGAAATAATAATAACAACAAATAACTTGAAATTCAAATGAATGATACACAGTGGAGCAAAAAAAAAACGAAAAAAAACGCACTCTTCTGGCACATTATATTCTGGTGTTTTGTGACCACCAATACTGGTAGAAACATTCCATGATGATTTAATTTCCCTTTTTCAAAAAAAAAATATTTTTTTTTAATATACTTATAATAGATTTGAAGTATGCCTTCTCTGGTGGGCCCGGGTTCAAATCCCGCAGCGGCTATTGAAGATATTTAATTATTTTTATAGTATTGTCACTAATCTGTGGTATTGTTTAGCAGGAGGAGATAGATGACCAAACGAACATTTAAAAAGTAAGGAAGACAACGAGGGTTGCTTTGAAACTGAGTTGGCGGTTAAAAAAACACTTTCAAATCACTGTTCTCCTTTCTGTCATTATTATATGCACATGTTTGAATTCAGCATACAACCATTCTGAATGGAAAGTGTGGAGATGATTGGGGAAGATTAGATGTGCTAGCAGATAGGTACCAGCAAAAGATAATTTATTACCTGCAGAGATTATAATTTTTGTTACCTTATTATTTTGGCAGTATTATAGCAGAAGTATTTATTCAAAAATATGCCAAATAAAGGCCAAATGTAAAACTGAGAACACATACAATTTTTAACTACTCACCATGGAAATAAAACAATTGAACAAATTAGTTTTCTTCACTGCATTGCTCAATCCTGTAGTGTTATCCTATAATAGAAAAATTGAAAAAAGTTCAAATTCTCTACCAAAGAGATATTGGTTAATTTGTCAAATAATGAATGGAAATGTGTTGATAATTGAAATTTTGGTTTGTGATTTCATTCAAGTATCAAAAATGGTGAATTAAAAAAAATTAGATAGTTATGCGAATAAACATTATCATGAAGGTAATTATCTTAGACCAGTGTATGGTTCGTAAATTCTAAATACATGAGGAACAAGTATATAATGAATTGTTTTTCCAGAGTTATTATCATTTCTACGACCAACGACTTACCTGTGCCAGAGATGCCAAGGAGCTGCTATAAAATGATGAAGAATAATACCGAGGCGGAAAATTCGTGGAATTTTCCGACATTTTCAGATCAACTCAACAAATTCTAAAATTCAATACATTTTTTCAAACGACCATACATACACCACAAATAACACATAACAAAATAAAAAAATATGCGTTCACTCAAATTGTCATGTGTCAAGTCTGACGCTGACTGTGTTCTGTGGTAATAATGTATTGAAATGGTATTGAATGTAGATGTTAAGGGTGTTCGCGACGCGACCAATCTGCAATCAACGGTTGAATAAGGTTTTGGTGGTTTAGTTCAATCCCTGACTAAGGGATGGCATCACTTGCGAGTATATTTGCGATAATACACTGAGAGTACTGAGACTTATTACTTCTATAACACACATTACACATTACAATAGGAGTTGTCCACTGGGTTGCTCAACCACCAATCTTCGTCAAAAATATCCATGTTTTTGATGTTGTTCTTTAGAGCTTCTGTCATAGAGGAGGGTTATCTTCTGTGACGATAGTCAAGGACGATATCTTTTGAACAAAGTCAGCTAAATGGAAAAAATCTAGTCTTCCGTGCACTATAATGTCTGCCCAATCAGCGAAAATCACCTACAGTGATCTTCCAATAAAAATTAATACCACTCAAGCAGCGCCGCTTCCTAAACAATATTTTCGTATTTCTATCTCTGTTTTGGACCTAACCTAGGATATTGGCAAAGATATTGGGTGATATTCTCTGATATAGTGAATGTTGGATGAAATAATATGTGAAGTGGCCAATATCTATCTATATCATAGAAGGATAACAAAAATGTTAGAGAAAACACTCGAGAATTCAGTTCACTACCAAATACACTAAAATTTTGGACTTACCTCGAAAAGTTGTAGGCACACAGCTCTTTTTGAGGAATTTCAGTATCAAAATGGTAAGCACAAATGCCACAATATTCAGAAATCTCTAGACATTCTAAAGCTAGAATGAATCAATTTATATTACCTACCACAAAGATTCTTCATGCAAACTGTAGGTACCTATTAGTATATTTTCTTGCCCATCATGCTTTTCAAAATTGAAGTCACTGGCGAATTCATGAAATCCTATCACTTTTTATTGATTAGTTTTAGTTTTAGCGCAAAGTCGTGGCGTGGATGCATTTTCGCGGAAATGAAAAAGTATAAAAGAAACAAGAAATATTTTGAAGGAATGTGACATTTACATGACTGACATGTGCACCCCAACCTACAACATATGTGAAAAATCGAAAAATGGCATAAAATGCGTTATTCACTTGTTATACCACTCAAGCAGCGCCCTCAAACAATCATACACTGAACTTGGCCATTGAACAGACATTATAGTGCACGGAAGACTAGATTTTTTCCATTTAGCTGACTTTGCTTTTGAATATCCTCCATGGCATGACAACTAGCATTACACCAGATTGGCAGATTCCTTATAACCTTATAAAAGTCTACTGAATTTATTGTTTCGAGCCCTCCAAGCCTACACCAACCTCCACATCTCCCGTGTCGTGTCGACACCACTGGTCGACATTGTTGACACACAGTTCTATAGCGACATCTAATAGTTATTGTACAACTAGAACCTTATTTTGTCCTCATATTTGAACCGAACTAAATTTAAAGGTGCCATGTTGGAACAACGAACAACTCACGGAACAAGGAAAATAGTGAAAACCATAGATCTTATAACGCTAGATCCTGCATCCTGTAGTATTTTTTTGTTATAGAGGGGTTTACAAGAAAGTAGGTAACTACTAATAGCATAGCTAATAGGTACTATGATCACGTGATATGTATGGACAAAAATAAAAACGACCAATCAATGGCTTAGTACTTGCCCCCCCGGACCTACAAATAACCTGGATACCGGATCTAGCGTAAGCAAATGAGATCCATGGTGAAAACCATCATTTTCACCTTTCACCGGAGGCGGAGAATTTAAAATTTTACTTACATTCATGATATTTTTTTAATTTTTGAGCCTGCTGAGTGCTGACATGAATATGAAATTATGGAAAGAATTATGTGCGGAGAGTGTGATGCTTCATTTACCATGAAGAAAAATCTATATTTTCATGTGAGAAACATACACAATAGGGATCCTCTAGCTGCTCTCGCTAATAAAGAGCAAAATAGAGTCAAGGATGAATAAAGTGCCAAGACTGTGATGCTTCATTTGCATCGAAAAAAAGTCTATATTTACATATAAGAAAAATACACTGTAAGGATCCTCCAGTCCATAAAAAAGAAAAAGAAAAGAGCGTAGAGTTACTGTTTCAAAGGCAGAAAAATCTCGCCATTCCAGGATTGAATGCCCCATTGGAAATTGTCATGAATATTCCAAGACTTATGCAAATTTGAGAGAACATGTTAAACATGAACATGAAATTGATCTTCACTGTGAAGAATATGAGTTCAAATCACTTTCAGGCATTTTCCCTATTTCATATTGCATGATGATCAATCTGTTATAAAATTGTTAGCATTTCAGCAATGGAAAGACAAAATTGAAGAACAGGGTTTATCATTCTATGTTCGCCAATCTGCATTTAAAAACAAAAAAAAATGGTGACCGGAGAAGATTTTATGACTTTCATTGTTCCTATTCCTACAAAAGAGGTTATGGCTTGAGGCGTTTAAAAAAAATTGGCACAAATGAAATTAGGAAAGTTTGCCCATCAATGTTGGGAGTCCTGATTAAAAACCAATGACAGGGACCTGTTTTTGTGAAGTTTTGGAGGACACACACTCGAAGTTGGACGTATGGTTTTGAACAAGAAAACAAGGTCCAAAATTGCAGGTATTTGAACACACATCTCTCCAGCTCAAACTTGAACTTGTATTCCTCTAGGTAAAATAATGAATGGTGAAACTTGTAATGAAATTCTAAATTAATTTTGAGGTGCTGATTCATCAAAGGAAGAACAACACCACATTCAACTTTTGGAAAGGAAATATATATACAATATTGTAAGAGATTTCAAACTGAATAAAAAGGCTGATGCTGTTGATGAAGATGTAGAATTTAAAGTTGAAAGAATAAAGGATCAGGATTATACTTCAACATTATACTACAACATTCAGATGAGGAATATATAATACAGACTATTGTGCCAGATCCACGTTCAAATTGTGATACTGTGGAGGAAGAAATTATACTTGGAATTGTTGAATCATGTGAATCAAAACAGCCACAACCTACTCAGACACAGCAGGATATTAAAAAAAAAGTTGAATTGATTATAAACCTCTGTGAAATAGTGTCACTAACAGATGAAGAATGTGGGTCTATTTCATACTATTTTGACAAGATTGTAGGAACATTAATGAACAAAAGTAAGATTTTTCATTCAAAATTTGCCTTGAAATTAATGGATATGTAGAAAAGAAGCACGTGCAACTTCCATCTAATGAAAATTAAATAAATCAGATCAATTTAGAAAGGGCACCATTACAAATATGTTTATTTATTATAACAGTATTTTGGAAATAAAAAAATGTTGGTCAAAGATGGTGAAAATTTTGTTCAAATTCATTTTTTGGGTTGTGAATCCAATGAGGACAAGTTGGGCATACAAAAAAGAAGGATTCTTATTTATTTCTGTAAGAAGGCTGATAAAGGAGTGTACCTAAAAGTCAAAATTAAAAAAAACTGTTTTTGAATGTATCCCTGTACAGATTTTGGAAATGACTTTTTCTTTATTTTCCTCAACAAGGATTATTAGTATCGAAAAATTGTCTTTTCAAGATTGTTCCAAATCAATATTGCCTTTTTGAGTTGGCCTTTTATTAGTGGAAATGATAAATTTATGACATATTAGGTTTTTGAAAGGCAGAAAAACACTACTGCATAAAAAAATTCTCAAATATAAAACATTATCAAAAGGTCACATATAAAAATATAAAATCAATATTAATCAAGATACGATACACTTATCTAACCTTATCGTTATCCCTCAACATATCTAAAACGTAGCACATCCTATTGAATTCCTCGTCGGTGATCTGGGATCGGCTGTTGCCGAAAAGCTGCCGATGTTTCACCAAATTCTGCAGCTTCTCGTCCAAATGGATGGACTTGAGAATGATTTTCGCCTTCTGGCTGTTGGCAGACAAGGCCCACATGATCACCACCACGATATTTTTTTCTTCATCGCTACCGGAAGTCAGTTTGGTTTGCAGAATGTTCAGAAAATCGGCTGAAAGGAACGCAACCAAAAAACGTCAAAAAATTGGAATGAACCCTGCAACCTTAGCAATCTCGCAACTCTGACCGGGTAAACAGTAAAATGAAGGCTTCCAAAGTATAACAGAACTTCGCTAATTTATAAAGGAATAGACAAGTGAAAGAAGTGGTATTAAAAACATAGACTGGTATGTTCCATATTTTTCATGGTGCCAACATGACTCATCAAACCTTCTTTTTTCTACCATAAGACTCTATCATTCGGGCATCGCATTCCAAGAAGGGGGAAAAAATTGGAGGTAGGTACTCACGTATTTTGTCCTTCTACACAAGAATCTGAAGTCGAAAACGCTTGTTTCGGAAATACACCATTTGACATCTCAAATTTCTGCCAATAACTAAAACACCACACACACTTTCATTCAACACTTCAACGGAAAAAATATAAAATTATATCGTTCTCAGAAACGTTGATGCTTGGTTTTTGATTTGGTTTTGAAGGGTGCGAATTTTTTCGAATGTAATTGTTGAAAACAAGTAAATGTAAGCGTGTGGTGGTTTAGTTGAAAGAAAGAATAATTTTTGTGTGCTTTCTTTAGTGGGTATGAAATTACGCGCTCTTTTTAGCACAGAAAAGCTACTGTTCCAAACATAGAATTCGATATCATTGATCAGAGAATCAGGAATCAGAAAAAACATCGTTAGTCAGTGATGTGACTGTGAAAAATGTGTAATGTCACAAAGTAGAAAGAACGTGTTCAAAATTTAGATACTAAAAAGTGGAAGTATTGGCAATTGGCATATCGAATGTACAATAGTTGATACAATGTTAATCACTTACGTTGGAATGTATATTTTTTGCTCTATGCATGATTCATACCCAGTGAAGAAAGAACACAAAAATTAGTCCTTCTTTCAACTAAAACACCACATACACTTACATTTACTTATTTTCGATAATATTTAGTAGAAAAACTAGTATGATTGAAAAAATTCGCTCTTCGAAACATTTAACAAAACCCAAAACCCATCGAGAACCGAGCATGACGGGAGATGAAGTTTCAAGATCAAAGTTTCGTGTTTTCGAAGAACATTACATTTTAAGAAAAATATTTAATTTCCTCGCTGAAAAAGTGTTGAATACAAGTGGTCTAGGTGAATGAAGGACGAATTTTGTGTTTTTCGTAGCATAAATTTAAAATTTCAAATGGTGTATTTACGAAACAAGTGTTTCTACTTCTGATTCTAGTTCAGGGTGATTTATGCTTACGATAGATCTGGCATCACGTACTATTTGTTTCATACTCATATGAATTTCGCGATCAATGGTTTAGTACTTTCAATTGCCCCGGACCTTCAAGCTTCGTACCCACAGAATTTTTATATTCTCCTTGCCTCTTGGAATGCGTTATTTTTGTTCCTAAAAACTGGTATCGGACCTATTTGAGTGAAAATATGTATAAAATTAAAAATATCCCAGATTATGATATGTTTTGAATTGCGAATAAAAAAAAGAAGAAGATAACTTTAACCTAAAATTGAGTCGCTGACAGTGAAAAAACTGAAACAAATGAGCATTGAACGACGTCTATAAATTAGCAACCCCAACTTGGCAGACGTTTGGGACTTGGGTGAACAAACAATCATAGTTCCAGCAAAAGTGGATATAGATATGGTGAAACGACTCTTCAATTATTTTTTGTCAAAACCTGTAGACTGGTTTAGCGAAGATCATCAATTGTGAAATTTAATATTCATCTTTCGGAATCAGCAGACGTGGCGCCATCCATATGAAGTCGTGGAAGTATTACTAGGGTTTGAAACTATGATTAAAATTCAACAAAATCAAGTAGGCATAAGGCTACAAATTTTTCAAGTGCCAACATATCTATATCCACCTTGGACCCCACCCACCAACTCACCGCAACCCAACAGCCTGGCCTTGTTCGGCTGGTGGAACGCGACGTTGCGCAGCACCGCGAGGGCGGCTCGCCGGTTGGGCGGCCGCCCGCCCGATGTCAGGGCGGCCAGTAGGTCGAGCGCGTCCGGCGCCTTGGCGACGCCCGCCTGGCCCTCGGGGTGCGTCGTGAACGTCTGCAGCAGCGCCAGCCACAGCAGCTCGACGTCCTCCCACGGCCGCTGGCGCTTCGTGGTGATCGGGTGGAGGCGCGACAGGCTTTGGAGGAGGTTGCTCTGCGGATGTCATCTGTCAGTTTTGTGCTCGCGAACGGGGTGCAGTGCGGAAATAAGACCTCTTGTGGTCCCATTCTTTGATTGTTGAATTTATATTGTCAACTGGAGCCTCAATAAAATTATTACCGACTAATGGTGGATTTATGCAGCAATTTTAAGTCATAAGTTTTAAGTCGTAAGTTTTTAGTAATAAGATTTAAGACATAAAGGAAAAAACACCATTTATGCAGGAATTATTAAGGACTGTCATGTCTTAAGGGTAACTTCTCCCATTGGTCAATTTTTGTGGTTGTGTCAGTGGTCACTTTACAATTTCAGTCATCAATATACATTTTTTCTTTTTATAATCTGATAATTCTGATATAAGTTTGAATAAACAACACAATCACAGACAATAACCTATAAAAAACCGTCACAGATTTGAAAACTTCGAACGCATGCGCAAATATGATTAGTTTTAAGTTTTAAGCCATAAGAGATATAAGTTGGCCAACATTCTTATGACTCAAAACTTATGACTTGCAACTTAAAACTTATGTCAAGTGTCTGAATGGTAACATTGAAAACCAATGATTGAACTTCTTACGACTTATGACTAAAAACTTACGACTTAAATCTTATGATTTAAAATCGCTGCATAAATCCAGCATATTTCACGCACTTTGACGCACTTACCAAATAAACCAATTGGGAGCTCTAGTCAAATTCGGATTATCGATAGCACAAATTTGCCTCTTGACTCTGATCGGCCTGTCAAGTTCGGTGTTTTCAAATTTGTGTATGTGACAGTTAAACGTCAAATAAGAATAATCGCGCTGATCCTACCTGATTTTCAGATTTTTACCATTCACCTTGTTTGTTGCCATGACTCGACTGAGTTGCTTGAAGAAAACACAAGCAACTCAGTTTCGTATGGAATAATTAATAGACTTATCGCTAAAATTCAATCACTTGTGGTATTTCTCCTGAAAATTTTATACCTAACATTTTCGACCAATCAAAAGCCTATATTTTGTATCGTTACTATCGCAACTAGAACAATTGCCGGAGATATTTCTCTCTGCCTTAGGGGAATAAGGAGCATGGTATTTACACTAGACATTTTTTAAAGTTTATAGGTTAAATAATATTCACCTTTGACTTCAGATACTAAGTACCACTTTAAGTTTCTTGTAAGAAAGTATATTTCTACCAACTTTAGTGTAATAAAGTTAGTCAAGAATAATGGTTAGGTTAATTAAGGTATCTTCATCTCCGAGGAAGTCAGCTGTTGAAGGTTTCTATATACAGAGAGTTTCTTGAAATGATTTATGGACTAAACTTACTTTCAATAACAATACTCGGCACTCCAGAGACGAGCAGGCATTCTGCAGGATATTGAGGGAGATCTCCAAAACCTTGAGGTCGTGGCTCCTACTTATTTGCTCCATTTGTTTGCTGACCAAGGATATGATAGTGTGCAACAAGGACACGGCGCCGGGAGATTTACGCGGTCCAGAGCCTGCCACTGGACTAGTCAGGGGTAGGGTTTGACAAGCTGAAAATATTTCATTGGTTTATCCGTATTCTATTTTTCCTGCAGCCAAAATTATTGATACCTAATTCATAATTTTTAGTGAAATAACCACCATTCGCGAAAATCACGGAGTGGGCGGCCTCTGGTGGCAAATTTTCTAAGCCTTCCGAGGGTGATCAACAAAGCAATTTAGCATTGTATAGCATAGGCTTTCGTATTATTTTTAAATTGAATTGTTTTGAATAGTTTTCGGACTTGTTTCGTGCTTATCAGCTAGTTACTAATATTATTGAAACATGCAGCAACTTCAAAAGGTCGTAAAGACGAAATCGACAAAGATTTCGTTCCTCCTACCGTACAGACATCGTTCCTTTGGCACAAAATCCTGAATTTCCTTTCAGGATTGTGTGAAAAATGGATGATCACGTTGAAAATAGGAAAACTTATTACCACAAACATTTACGTTTGTAGTAAGCACTTCATATAGAACTGGATTTCTCAAGTGAATGCGAAGGTATGTCTTTCAGGTTAAATCAAACAAATAAGATCTGGTTTAACTGTAAATGTGTCTCTTGTTGTTTGTAATGAAAACCTTGATTTTACTTTAGGACCATCAAGGAGAATTAAACCAAGAGATAGGCTCTAAAAGAATGCAATTCCTTCAATAAACATCTGGAAGTCATCACATGCAAACTTCAAGAGTGAGGGCAATGTGGGCTGAATGAAATCAAATCTTTATTCGAAATGAATAAACTGTGAATTGAATGAAGTAGCAATTGAAATAAATGAATTTGAATGACTGGTAGACCACAAGGTTTCAAACTTTTTAAGTTATTCTTGGAACATACCTACTCATCTATATATTATATAATTATTTTTATTATATGAATCATCATTTTATTGTTAACATGAAAATAATAACTTGTGTTGCCTATTTAAGATAGGTAGGTATCTCAATGTACTTACTTCTCTCAGAGAATAAAGTTAATTGACTACAATTCTTCGTTTTTATTTTGCTAATCATTTATTTTTGGGTCAGGATAAAATTATTACAGGTTTACAGATAAATTCTCACTTCCACTTCCACTTTCATGGAACTATTTTAATTTCATATTAGAGCTACCTACCCTAGAGCTGAAGTTTGTGAACAGTAGTTTATTTATATTGTGTTCGAGTATGTGTTTGACATCTATCCCACAAAGTATGTGACCAGCTTTGAATAATGCTTTTCGCTATTTTAAGGGTTTCTTCTTATCTCCAATATACTCTAGATACTTATTTCAATCTTGGCCATTCTTGAAATAAAGAGAAATCATTGAAATACAAATACCTTAGTGGCCCCACTGATTTTGCAGAGGTGGTTTGAAAAGCCTATAAAAACCTAATAAATCCACGAAACTCACATAAAATACCTGTTTTGAATTCTATAAACGATAATCTATCAATAGCGCCCCTTTTGGATACTCAGGATTATTTATTTCTTCCCTAAAATTCGAATTGAAAATTGACATATTACAATTGAAAACATATACCAAATGAAAAAAAAATGGATTAGCCATAAATTGGAAAAAAATTTTGAGAGAAAAATAGTCTATCCAATTAAAAATATCAAACATAGTTTGAAATGAATGTCTGGTAGACTACGAGCAGAAAACAACTACTTTCCTGGTAAATACCACGCAGAACATTGAATTATATCTGTTCGTAGTCCATGCAACGATTCACACTGTGAATGCAGATCGCAAATGTTTCTTTCTTCCTAAGACGTGACAAATTCACATCGAGACAGGCACGCCTAACAACCTACAGACCGGTTTCGGGCTTATTGGCCCTCATCAGTGCAGGGTAGTTATCCGAGTAGAGACCGTAAGATCTCAACTCGAAGCGTTGCCTGTCCCAATGCATTTTTGTCGCGTCTATTTGACCGCACCGAGCCGCGTTCCAACAGATAATTGAAAGTGGCGACATCATGCGGCAGAAGAAAGAAACACTCCAGAACCGAATCTCCCAAGTTTTACAGAACTTGGAAGTGGCTGAGAGCTCGACTAAGCTCAATAAATGAAAAAATGGATTAGCCATAAATTGGAAAACATTTTTGAGAGAAAAATAGTCTATCCAATTAAAACTACGAACAGATATAATTCAATGTTCTGCGTGGTATTTACCAGGAAAGTAGTTGTTTTCTGCTCGTAGTCTACCAGACATTCATTTCAAACTATGTTTGATATTTTTAATTGGATAGACTATTTTTCTCTCAAAAATATACCAAATGTTTGTTGATCACCCTCATGTCAAATTTTTGACATTTCTCGAGCGCCATCTGTTGGTTCGTGATTTTCGCGAATTGTGGCTCCCGACTAACCTAACCTAACCTCAACCAATTAGACAAAAAAATCGAACTCACCCATCCCGCACCCGGTGGTGAACGTGCACACCATCTTCAACGCGTTCACCAGCCCTCCGTGCCTTGCCACCACCCACCCCCACAGCTTGTGCACCACGTCCGCTAATCCGCCGGCGGCCGCCTCCGCCTTGGCGCTAGCGTCGCCCAGCATGAGATTGTTGAGCAGCGCGATCGACTCGTCGAGGGCAGCCAGCTGCGGGCCGAGCCGCCCACGCCTGCCCGCCGCAGCGCGTGCGCACTCGCCCGCCGGTTCGAGGCTGAGCCGCACGTGGCGCTCGCGCAGCTGGCGCAGTACTAAGGGCAGCAGGCCGCGCTCCAAGGCGAGGCGCTTCGCTTGGGCGGAGATGGCCAGGAGGGCGGTGAGGGCGGATGCGACGAGGGGTCTTTGGCGGTCGAGGGCGGCCACCTTGCATTGGAACATGATTTTTATGGTGGATTCATGAACACTTATAAGCATTTCTTACTCAAAAATTGAGATAAAATAGAGGATTATGTCACGAAAATACTGAATATTCAAGACTGACCTAAAAATATCCCATGTTCTCCAATAGATTAAGGAAGGAACTGGGTTGAACTGAAGTTTTTCATTGTACATTTATAGGTACTATTTCGATTTATCTGTTTTGTTCTGTCTAATGTTTTTTCAATAAGATTCAAATAAATTCCAGAAACCGAAACTCAATACAAACACATATCACTATAAATCCAAATCAGCAACAATCAAATCGTTTCTATTTTCAAGATTTTCCATAAATCACAGTAATTTTGAAAATTGCGGGAGACAAAAGTGTCATTTTCGATCAAAACACATGCCAAAATCCTATTTTCATTTATACCCATGTTATTAATTCTTTAGGTGTAAAATAATAAGACTCAAACGTTTTTATAGCATTAACAATGCTTTTCCCAAATTCCATCTGTCTTAGGTGATAAGTCTTAGATCTTAAATTCAGATTTTCATTCCGAGTTGAAGTTTATGAAAATTCATCGAATACGTATTTTTTATTTACCTCGTGCTATCAAATGTTACTTAGAAAAACATTCCCAGAAATGTAGTTACCGTTCCTCCACCATTCTGATGACGTACTAATTACAAGAGCCTTGACAGAGATGGATAGCTATTTTCATCATTGTCTTGACGCACGCTAGCACTTTGGCGCCTGTACACAGTTGCCGGAAGTATCGATATGTCTAAATAGTTGGAGATTCTGCATTAACATCTTGGTATTGCTATGATATCCAATGTATCATTTGTTCAATAATTCGACTTGAAACTGAATTAAATTTTGAAATTTCATCCCGGTGCCCAAGGGAATTTTGATTATGGCCAGGTAAAAAATAAATTTGATAATAGCAATTTTTCTTTGAAGTTGATTATGCTAGTCAAATATTCCATGTTTTGAAAAATATTTCGATTCATCCAAGAAATTATTGACTTCAATCTGGCAACAGTGCAAGCAACAGCTACTTCTTCTTATTTTTTCAGTCCGTGGGCTAAACCGAATTAAGTTCAGAAACTTATAACCAACAAATATCCCCAAATGTCACTAAATCTGATTAGTACGTCATAGTGTTCCACCATAAAAATTTTATATCGCTGTAATTTGAGAATTAACATCATTAGGATGATTCCAACAGTAATTCTAGACAGCAAAAACATATATTTCCCGCAAATCGCTAGGAAATTTTAACATTCCTGTCAAAATTTCTTGAAGAAAAAGTCAGGACTTCCTTACTGTGAGGAAATGTCATTTCCTTACTGTAAGGAAATTATATTTCCGTACAGTTGTTGGTGTTCTACATAAATGATTGAAAACACATTGCTTATAAGGAATTAATTTATATTTTGAAAACATCAAGTCATTGCTGAATACATTTTTAAGATCAATTTGTTATATTTACAGTAATTTGACAGTTAGTACAATTATTGAACATTGGAGGAACACTGTTAGAACTATGAGAAACATTTTGGACAACATGCGGGGAGGTAGGGTTATTTTGTTGAATATTTTGTACTGTGAAAATTTTATTTGCCACCTCAACCTTATTGTTAAGCGATTCTTCAATATATCCTTCAGCATCGTTTGATGACTTCCATCCGCCATGCCTCTTTAAACTAGTTATGTCGGCACCAGAGTCAACCAATATTGTTGCAGAAGACCGACGAAAGCAGTGACCAGTGTATTCTGTCGGATTTACCAAGTTCAAATAACTATTTTGGGCATTTTTCTAAATTGATGAATTCCTACCACTTGTCTACAACCCTTTCCGCTTTGATATTTAAAGAAAAATCGGTCACTGTTCATATTTTCTGGTCTTAACGAAACATACTTTCGATAAACATTCAAGTAGATCTGATTAATTACAAATGATCTTGGTTTGTTGGTTTTCGAATCAGGTATGCTGATTAAAAGCTTAGATTCTAGGTCTTCTATATCGTGTACAGTCATTCGGACTAACTCATCCATTCTACAGGCCCCAGAAATACCAAATATTACAGCCACCTAAAAAATAAATGAAGGTACAATCTAAATAGAAATTAAAACCTTGTAAATTACCTTAATCATTAAATTTTCTTTATCTGGAGCTTCCTGGATAAATTTTTCAATTTCTTCCTTCGTTAAAATCTTAGATTTCTTTGCCCTATAACCTTGAGCTTGCCGTTTAGTTTTGAGTATGTAGATATGTCTACATTGTGTTTAATTGCAAGGGTTGACTTCAGCATTGAATAATTGGCCCATAATGTTGAAGATTTCATCTTTAAACAAAGGTCTAGGAAGTATGCCATTACAACATTTTCTGAGAAAGAACTCGTATTTTTACTCATGCGATAATCCATAAAACGTCTGTATGCATTTTCGTACTTTTCTCTTGATTTCTTTGGCAATAATTCTAATGAAGCAGTATTCACTGCCTCAACCAGCTCTGGAGGAGTCCCAGGAATGGAAATTTCATCATCACTTATCATTTTACTTTCGAGAACACCAGCAATTAAATTTATAAGCGTCAAGTTTGACAATTCAACCTCAATACGTTTCCCTAGTAGCCCAAGTAATTTTATTAGGAATGTCAAAGCACCATTTATTTGGGAATAAAATTATCGCGTTTTTTTCAAAATCCATCAAATCTGTCGAATTTTAAACGATTTGCGGAAAAATAGTATGTTTACCTCGTAGGAAAAGCCACATTCCTGGACTCTGTGTTGCTAAGTCTCGGCTTGCGCCTCGACTTAGCAATCTTCACAGTCGCCCAGGAATGTTAAGCTTTTCCTACCCGGTAAACAACGTACTATTGTTATTCAAACAATAATTCAGTTCGAAGGAAACTTCCCCATTGTTTTAAAAAAAAGTCACATTACCTCGCAGACTTCGTAGAGCCGCAGCAAGATGCCGCAAATGGCCGCGCCCGACGCCACAGCGTCGCCGTCGCCGTACTCGACGACCCTGACCTCCGTTTCGCTGCCCTCGGCCCTCTTCGGGAACGCCCCCTCGAAGTAGGCGTCCTCCAGCACGCTGAAGGTGTGCTTCTCTAGCGCCCTCGCTCTGCTTTGCGACGTTGCCGGTGCGATGTTTTCTTTGGCATCGGAAATGATTGCCGTCGTGGACGTTCTGCCGGTGTCCAGCATGTTTTGCAGCGATTCACGCTCGGTGAGTGCTCCCTCGGAGGAAGTTTTTGTTTCGAACACCCGGTAGTTCTCGATGCGCAGCAGGCACGTGAGGGTTGTCAGCGCGGAATTTTGTAGGGCTGGATTAAATTTTATTACATTTTCGAATTCTGCAGAAAACTATTTTTGTTGATAGTACTCATTTTCATATTGGTTTTTAAGAAAATGGGTTACCTTTTATTAAAATTCCCTTCAATGTTTCAAATTTGTTCCCACAGTATTTAACGTACTGTCCGGAAAAAAGTGGACAACATTTCAAATACCTTTTTTAATTATATTGAATCGATTTTATTACAACTGAAAGTAAGAGTCTTATCTAATTGAAATATCAAACATAAAAATCATCAATCTTCAATATACCATGAATAATTCCAGATATGCATAATATGTTATGCAAATTAACATACATAAGGAAAACTAAATATAAACACAATCTAAATTATAAGAATATTAATTTCTCATGTATTCGCGATAGAAAATAACACGTAGCACCATCTCATGGTAACAACTCGAACTTCTCGAAGTGGTATCGTTTTTGTTTTGTTTTCATATTTTTGATAATATTCGTGTCATTGTGACATAGATGTCGTTGCCACCAAACAATAACTGAAACGAGCAAAACGATAAGATTTCACATGTATTTCACCAGAACATCACTCGAAAAACTGCTGGAAGTACACCTTTCACATCAGAAGTGATCAGAACAGAGGTTAAGTTTGTCTGTGGGTTATCCTTCAGAGAGTTCAGTGGTTATCCCACTACGAGTAGTTCACGAGTCACCGCTAGGTAGCGTATCGCTTAGTACCTATCGCGAATTGTATACATAATAACAATCATTATGAGACAATGAATAATTAATACCATTTCATGATAATAAATCTTACCATGTGATCCCAAACAATTTATGGATTCGCAAATCGTTTCGAAAAAGGGCTCGTTTCCCAGTTCGAAGAGGGTTCCTGCATAGATCGAGATGATTTCGACAGATCTATCGGTCAGATTTCCTTCCGATTCCCCACAGAATTCGACCAAGGTGGATATCAGGTTGAATATCTCGCTCCAAAGCTTATTTCTGAGGTACAACAGCTGAGGCAGATCTACATCTGAAATGCCAAACAACTGAACAGTTTTGTCTTTTTGGAAACTCGAACTGTAAGCTCAACACTCTGTATGAACTATATTTTCAGCAGAATTGAACGGAAACTAGATATTAATATGAGATAAAATATGTGAACTGAAAATATGTAACAACAAATAAAATAATTGTTCATGCTTTATTACTTTATAACAAAGAACAAATGATTCGTTCCCTATCAATATTTCAATCAGGGTTTTAATGATAATGAAGCTCAACAGAGGATATAAAATAAAAATTACGGAAAACTAATTCAGTTTTGAGTATCAATAACAACATGAATTTCATTGTGAAATTTCTCAGTGTTATGTGCTTTACAAGCGTGAGTTTGAAACAAACAATGATAATCCAATTTTCCAGACTTTTTATAAAATAAAACAACTATTGCATGATTTACACTTATCAAATATTCATATTAGAATTTCAAAAAACTTGATTTCATTCAAGATAATACAATTTTTTGTGAGAGTGTGTTTTTAAATATTTTTTTCAGTTTATGCATGCTAGCCCTGTTCATATCGATAGAATAGAAATGTGTGACCCAAACAAAGATTATCCGATTAAGTGGGCCAAAAAACTAAAAGAAGAAAACGGCATGCAAATATTAGAGGAAGGCAGTCTATCAACTACAGTCGAAATGGGCGACAACATTTTGGTATGATGAATATAAAATCGTTGATCAGAATTTTGGGCGAGACTTGACTGTTTCAGAATGATATAAAAATTTTCTCGTGGGAAAACGATAAATGGAAGTTTCTGATAAGCAAAAAAGACGACTTTTGCAAAATCATCAAAGATTTCGTTGGTGATTTTGCCACCGAACTGGAGAAAGCAGCTGGATTGGCGACTTCTTGTCCATATGCCAAAGTAAGTGCAAACAATACTATTTTATTTTCTCGATTTACCTTTTGTATGGAATTTCACGTCTCTAATAAATGTTCACGTTCTTTATTGTAGGGCCTGTACAGCGTCAAAAATGTTGTATTGGACTTCACCAAATTCAAATACAAGAATTTTCCCGACGGCAAGGTGAAGTTAGTGTCAGAATTCAATGATAAAGGTACAGGTGAACAACTTGGTTGTATTGAGGCAGAGTTCTCTTTGAAACGAACGTAAAATCGTTCATACTGTTCCTATGCAACAAACACATACTAATAATAAATACTGTGAGATTATAGAAATTAATAAATGACTAAAATTATATCCTGGAAAACTATTTTGGAAACTGCCCTTCCTCCCAGTTTGAATATTTCAGATTAATTTCTGTACTTACTGTAGATTTTCGGATTCAACAGCGAAAATAGAAGATTCAGGCAATCCCTGGTGTGCAGAATTGTTCCTACACAAACAGGGTTGGTACTGGCTAGCCTAATCAGCACAGAACAAACCATTGTGTTCATTTCTAATATGTCACAGTATAAGGATAGTTCTCTAGTATTGGATGTACTCATTGAAGGGTTGCATAAAGTCCTAGAAATGAAATGAGAATCAAGTTTTTGACTGTGGCGTCAGGATCATAATGCTCATCAATCAGCGATAATTTGACACCAATGTATCACAAATGTATCAGATATATTTCAAAGATGCATTATATCCGTTTCAGAGATGTATCAGATATATATCACATCACACGAATATCATCCTAACCTTGAGTTCTATAACTAATGACCATTGAACTTACCTGAATAGTAACTTGACTAATCCAAGATCTTGAAGTTTCTCGCTGACTCTGTCAGGTTCCAAGTTCAACAAATTCAGCAAAAAATTCGCAAGTGCCTTCAGCAGACCTGGAGTTGTAACCATTGTGGAAGTTTCGTAGTTTGCATTGGATGAATCCCAAGATTTTTCCGATGACGAGCAATACTTGGCGAAATTATTTCCTGAAAAAGAGGAATTGGGCTGAATAAAAGGAAATTGGGATTTGAGCCGTACTCACTCTCCGAATTTTTCGTTTGTCTCGAACTTTCTGGGGTATTGAGAGTGAACAAACTGTTTATGATCGTTTCCGAGCTCGCGTATAAATCAAAGCTCTCTACCATGTTGAGGATGCTCATGGAACAGCTCTGAAATTTGACGTAATGAAAGCCCATTTTTGGCTGAAGAAGTTTTCGATTGGATACTCTACTTTTTTGAGAGCGTGCAGTGACGTCCCAACATTTTTATCGGCATGAAGCGGCGCTGAGTGTCCCACTAAGTTTGCTAGCAGCTGGGCGGCATTTTCCCTCACAATGCTAGCTTCGTCGTGGTCGACTAGCATGGTCAAGGCTAGCTGCCAGATGGACGAGTTTCCCACCGCGACCCCTGAAAATGAAAATTTTGAACCTACACGGGGTGCCAGATTCATTCCGGAGACCCACCGTTGACAATTTCCACAGCAGCTCTCGGAGACACGGCTAGTCCGCAGAACAACTGAAGCGCCCCGGCTCTCAGAATGACGTCTCTGCTTGGCCACAGGGCCACGAAACTCAGCAGGGGGTTGGGGTCTTCTGTGTCGTCGAAAAAACTGGTTTCCCATCCCTGGAAATATAAGTTTCGTGTGCCGGTTTTCTACCAACATTCTTGTTAGGTCATTCATTTATCTTTAAACAATTTTGTTAACTTGTCTTCAAGCTCAAATATACCTACTCATAAATCATTCTATCATACTAAATATGCAAATATAACTTGGTTATGTTAGGTTAGGTTGGATCTTGTACATACTAAAAGAATTTTTTCTATTTTGGTTGTATAATGAAGTCATTGTCCAACGCAAATGCGTGTCGAAATAGCCTCTATTTCGATACGCATTTTTTATTATTCGGAGATTGGTACAATCAGTTAGGCACAGTTTACTTCCGAGCTACTTGGATTTGGTGATATTAGCAGTGAAAAACTCAATGTTTTAATTGGTAAATTTCAATTCAGAGTGTAATTTGATTTAAATTGACCAATAAAAACAATAATTTCATTGAATTTTTCACCGCTGGTATTGCAATCAAAATCGCTCAACTGTAAACTGGGCTTTACGCTTGTGCGTCAAATTTTAATTATTTTAATGTCATCATTGTTACCAATCGAAGATGTTTCTATTATTTATCGATACTGAATCCATTTTTTTCTTCGAATCAATTCAAAATAGAAAAAATTGCATATGACACACGTTTTATAAGACACGTTGTCGCACTTGTTCACTTGGAGCACTGCTCGCTTCGCTCGTCGTACTCCAAACAACGCGTGCGACAAAATAGCGTCTTATAAAACTTGTATCATAATATACTATTATTCAACAATATTATAATGAATATTATCTATTCTATTCTATTTTCTTTTGATGACAGTAAATTTTGAAATTTCACTAAAAAATAGATATAATAGGAATAAAGTTTATGCTTGGTTATTTCTCTAAATTATTCAATTGATAAAAAACAGTTTGTATAAATGGGAAACTGTTTTTCTTTTAATAAGAAAACTCTATTTCTATTTCTAATTTATATCAAGTCTATACCAAATTTGAATTCGCAAGGAAATTTTAAATCATTCGTCGATGACATAACACCTCTTTATTACGGAAAATCTATACAATAAATATAATGACAAATAAACAAATAAACCTCTTGAAATTAGAAAATTTTGCATAAATTACACAGCAAATTATTTTTTCCAGGTTCAACCATAGATCAGAAAAACTATTTCGGATTGGTATTCTATACAAATTGAGGTCTTTTGTACCACTTAAATAGTTGAAAATTACGTATTTTAATCTTATATATTTACTCGAAACTGCTATATTAGATATCAATTTGGAGTACCAAAATCTGTGTTGAAATATGAAATATCTTTAAATAAAACCATAAATTGTATTCACAAACTACCATTTCTGGAGTCAACATCGAAACTAAATAAATCAAGGGATTTATTAAATATAGACTCTTCACATATTTTCATCAATCTTACAAAAACTAAATCTTCAAATGATTCTTCAACATTTCTGAATTCGCAATCAACCGGCATTTCGTTTAATTTTTGAATAAAAAAAAACTACATCTTCAAGAATATGACAATTTATCGTAAATCTTCAAGAACAGTTTGATAGATAAAAAAATTGACGCCTAAATGAGAGTAAAAAGGTATCTTAGGTTGGCATTACCTTAACTTTTTCGATTTGTAATTCTGCCAAGAGGTGGTTAAGCACCAACAAGGCATGTCTGGTTACGCTCAAACCCATCACGGATACGGAAGCGACTGAACCTTTTCCGGAATGAAACGCGCTCACCAGCTCGCATAACCTCGAAATCATCTGGCTGAGCAGATTTCTGGATTCGGTATTTTTTTTGGCATCGCTCCAACCCAGAGTGGCTGTTAGATTGGCCAAACAGGAGAGGAGGGCGTCGAAATAAGCTGAAGGAGAAGCTCCGGTATCATGCAAGAAGGACAATTATTGGAAAATTGTCGCTCACCTAGATTGTAGAAATGTTGGGTGTCACTGAATTTCAGATTCTCCGCAATCGTTTTGATGACGTGAGTCCACGGTTTTCCTGCAGTGGATCTAGGTTGGTAGCTGTCGATGAATCGTTGAGATTTTTTCACGTAAATCGTTATCAAGTTCAGGATTTCCTGGGCTATGATCTTACTCTCTTCGTCTGCTGTGTTATTGTCAATGCTGAGTAAATCCAATAAGGACTGATTATTGTCCTTCAGGAACAACGTTATCCAATTGTCAGGCTCTGGAATATCATATTTTCAGATTCGAAATGATCTGTCACGTTGCTAAAGCTCAACCTCACCAGTAGTTGGATAAATAGTGGTAAGTACGGATAAAAATTGAATGACTTTCTTCAACAATAAGGCATCTTCTTCACACGAAGGCAAAACCTTCAAAAATCTTGCGAAAGATTTCTCCCAAGGTAGGGAAAGGAAGGAATGAGCATCCTGTACGTTTTCAAAGTGCATCACATGTTTGTACAAGTGGGCGTATCTGAAATTTTATCTAAATTTATCAACGAAATAAATTACTTTGCAGGTCATGAAAAGCTAAAATTTCGAAGTACGATCCTGAAAATTTCGCGCAAAAAATTATGTTTTGTTGTTGATAATATGGCGATTTGGCTGCGACATCTGGTGGTCTAATTTGAATTGAATTGAATGAAAACACAACAACAATTATGAAAATAATTTTATTGAACATTTGTACCATTGACTTCAGCGCTCTCATTAATCTTCACGTTTGTTTGAGGTTATACTGACGTCATAATATATGTCAAACTTCATCTTATGCAACACAGTTGTCATTTTTTTGCTTTCTATTCGTCAGAACCAAGGTGGATATAGGATGGTGAAACAGCTCTTCAATTGTTTCTGCGAAAAACTTGTGGGTAGACCGTTTGAGAAGGTACTAATATTTCCACGACTTGAAAGAAGATGGCAGTAAGATCGATTATCGAAGAAGATTTCTGTTGCTTACGTATTTCTGTGGTTCACATCTGACAGACGTGACTTGAAACGACATTAAAACAATATATTTTCGATAAATCTGGAATGAATATTGATATTTTGACTCTTCTCAATCATTTTTTATCTAGAACAGAGGAAACTGATAAAAGTATGACAGATGCACAGTTTCTGTTTTACCGACACAAGGTATGTTGCCATCTCTGATAACTTCGGGAAATATTACTACGGTATGAAATCAAGTAGGCAAAGGTCTACAGTTTATTCTAGTGCTTGTTAATAGGAAGCTGTTTCACCATCCTATATACACCTTGGTCAGAACTCTCGGAATCACTTTGACAACAATGATAAATTTTTTTGGGAACGCTAAATGACACTTCAGCTGTGACATCAATCAACTTTGTTATAAATTGTTTATATTCTAAAACTTACAGAGTCAAGTGATCGATGGAATCGATAACCATATCATGTGATGTCCCATTTTGGATATCATTCAAATAATGTTCCACACAAAATTCGATGCAAGACGCTTTGATCGCTCTCAAATCGTTCTCGCCCAATTTCAGTATGTCCACGAAATCAAACATGGAGTGATTGTTGTAGCTCATCTCCTCGTGCTGTATCAGAGCCTCGAATCCACCGAAAACTGCTGCGTTCCACTGGATTTGTATCGAACTCAGACACCACCTGTCGGAAACTATTCTATCTGGAAACAATGCATTGAGCTTTGGTCGATACTTGTGGGACCACAAAATCAGATACCTTTCAGACTCTCCTTGCTGTACTCACTGACAGACCAATGCGTAGCACATGCAAAGGGCAACGACATTTTGTCTGCCACTATTTGCGGTAGCGAAAAACTCGCCATGGAAGGGTTGCCAACGACGAAATCTTTGAATACCAGAATGAATAACAGGGTTGCAGCGTCTTGCATCATCCTATCCTCGGTGAAAAACAAGAAGAGGCCTGAAAATGCCGGTATTGTAACTGTCCAAGGACATTAAACTACGCACATGCGCGGATTGGCATCGTCACTAGGGGACCTGAACGATTCGTCTGTCATAAGAGCCCGTGTATATTGCTCGTTTTCACAGCGATTTTCCTTCATCTTTGTGACACTTTCCCCTTGTTTCAATGGATTTATAGTGCCAAATTTTTTTGTCCAGAATTGATGGAAATCGAATCAACTGTTGGATGCGTGTTGACACCTGTTTTTCGATTTATTAGAAATATTCGAGGTGAGTGAAGGTCTCAAAAAAATAACTCCTTGGAAAATGTCACTTCAAACTTTTTTATCATTATAAAGGACCAAAATTTTGCCACACATATTCTCAAATCGAAACAACGAAGTACCTCATCACGAAAAAACATTCCAAACTCGTTTAGCATTAGTTCAATTTATGGTCTTCCATAGTCATTTGGAGTTCTGAAATTAATATTAACAATCAACAGGAATAAGTTACAAATACCGAAGTGAAATAAGGCTTTGAAAACCGATGAAATTTCCCGGATTCTGATGGCAAACAAACCGTAAAGACTCCGCTACAGTTTCAGAGAAAAATGTTCGAAGCTCCAATATCCTCGAACCCAAATGGGGCAACAAACAAAAACAACTTCGCACCTCTCAAGACACAATAAAACACATCGACGTTCAGGCTCAGTTCCTCTCTCGCGGTGCCGTTATGGAAACAAATATTTTTCAGTATCGAAACGATTGGAATCACCGCATCGGGATAGTTGGTGAAATCATTGTCAACGAGGGCGCTCTTTAGGAGGTCTACCATCAGATCCAGTCCTCCCGCATCCAGGAAAATCGGATGCAACAAGGGATCTTCCATCATGACGCCGATCTGATTCAGAGCCGATCTCCTGATCACCGGCTCGACGCTGGTTGAGGTTAGGACTTCCAACACCTGACGCAAGCTACTAGGCTGAAAAACATCGTGGGGAAATTTGTTTTCTTGTTTGTCAAAGCATGATTAAGATTAGGAGAGCACCCTGAGAAAATTATCAATATAGGGAAATCCCACTGAAATATAACCAATAACTGGAACGCTAATACGCGCGGGGAACTTATGCCAACTATGCGAACTGAGATTTCAGATTATGCGCCGACGCAGTAAAAGTAAAGGTACGAAATTCATGTCTTTGATCACTACAACTGTATACATTTGATGACGTACGTCTGTGATAAGATGAACTGAATCAGACGCGGCTTGGCACTTTTTGTTTCGTGTTAATTCTCACTGGTCAAGTGGTAAATGATCATTCGCCAAATCCAAATCAAAGAGAAGTTGTTCCATATCGTCAATTTGCCCTGTTTGATAGTTTGAAAACATTTTCATAAATAAAAAAGGTTGAAGGTGCATTGCTGCAATGCAATAACTGCAGTTCTAATTCTAGTTTAAACTTTTTTTGGTGAGTTGAGATTGATACTTATACTTGAGCTGTATTATTTTATCTTAAAATCACCCATTCTCAGTTTAACTAAGAATAGACATTGCTCATGAATGAAAGCTAGGTATTGGTAGATATCCAAATATCGAGACTTTGAGCTATGGAAATGTGATTTGTGAAGAAAATATCATCATTGATAACATCATATAACTTCATATAAGTTCCCAGGCTGAATCTTGGTCCTCAAAAGTCTCTGTCAACTATCCAGTGAACAACAGAATTCAAATTGTTCAAAGCAGAGAAAAGTTATTCAGATTTCAACAGGGGCACAGTGCTGTGTAGTTTAGAATAAATACATGCATTATAATATAATGTGCTTTATTCTGTATGGAAATTATTTTTTACTTACCATATTGTGTCACAGGAACTAAAATTATTATTACAAAGATTGGTTGATCACAAACTTGTTTACTGTAGGACAAGGATTATAGAATAGAATTTATTCTTCACTGAAGAATTTTACATACACATAAAACGATACATACATAGAAACTTGGAATAGTTAAAGAACGTTAAGAAATATACAATCAAGACAATAAATCCAAAAAAATACAAACATTTGATTGATTAAAAATATGAAAAAATCCTACCACCAGTTTCGATAATTCTGCTACTTTAGATAATTCTTTATGTAATGTTTCTTCAGAGATGTTAATGTTGATAATTGGTCCCAAAGCACAGTCCAGGTGGTCTGTGTACCAAAGGCTAGACCGGACCTGGTTACAGTAATAGTGCGCATGCTCCCGGCCTGATTTATTTTCAGTCTGAAGAGATTCAAAAGGGTCTATGCTTGAGAAGTTCCTTTGGCATTCCAGTTAATTGTTATATTTCAGTGGGAAATCCAAGAATCCGCAAAATTTGAGAAAATTCCATGAATAGAATAGAATTTATCAATCTCAAAATATCCAAATAATGTCAAATAAAAACAAATCAAAATTAATATAACGAGACTAAAATGAATTATAGGAGAACATTTATAAATTCGAAGCATAGCATGATGACTGTATACTAAACTTACCAGGTTGGCAACATATCGGAACCGAGGAGTACAGTCTGAATACAGTCACTCCAAGTCGTTGAACTTATATTTATATTTTAATGAACAAATAGTAATCAAAAAAGCGCGAAACTATGAGATTTATTTCTGAAAAGTTTAGTTTTTAAATTTGGCAAAATCGACATAAACCATCACGAATTGGCGTTTCAACAATTTTCTCACAAAAAGTTCCTATAAAACCTCCAGAACCAAAATCAGAGATAGACAGAAAGAGAGTTGAAAATTAGATTGAGTCTTTACCTGATAAAAGTGTTCGGTTCTCCGCGTCTTATTAACATCCACCACTTTCTTCAGCCTACACACGGCAGACAAGGATCTATCGCAAAGAGTGTTGAATCTGGGCAACATTTCCCTCGACTTGTCCTGTGAGGAAATCAGCCAAGATATTCTCGAGAAAGCTTCTTCTCGCAAGTACGCCTCTTCGGTGAATAAAAATTGTATGTTGCATTTGAGCATGGATATTGTTGGTATGCAAGACTCTCGAGAAGTATCGGGATCCATGAGGCTGATAATCGTTTTGCCCAAATTCGAGTCTTTTGTGGCATGGCAAGCTATGATCGGCAAAGATGGTAACAGGGCTTGGATGATTTTGTCCCAAATCGTTTCGCAAACCAAAATTTTAGCCTTGAGAAGGTGGATTAGGATACTTTCTGCATATTTTTGTACCTGAAATATTTTGAAGCGTGGTTCATTCAAAAGCAATGTGTGTACATTCACATTTAGATTACCTCTTTGTTTTCACAGGTCATCCCAAAAGCAGCTATTTCCACTAGAATTTTTGAGGAAAGTAGGAACATAATTTGGGAACCAGCCACGCCACTGGAAGACATATTCAATTTTGGTCCTATATTTGAAATTACGACTCTCTGGCAAAGTCTATACATTTCTTCTTTGATTTCCATAATGTTATGTGATAAAAGTGATTGTACAAGTTCTGTGAAAGATGAAATAAGAAATATAATCAAACAAGAATGGTTTTTGAAGTCATATGATGAAAGTTATTTTAACAAGACTATCAAAAAATCTATTATATTGATGAAAAATTGTTTGCCGTTTATATGGAGGAAGCTTCAATAATATTATCAACTTTGATCAATGAAATGAATTATTGGTTTTACCATGTGACACCCGAATTAATAATAAACTGAAGAGCTAGACAATTTGTATTTTGAGTGAATGATAAGTACCTTCTACTGCAGCTTTTTTTGTAGATTCATTCAATGCCTGTGAAAATTTATCAGAACAAAGTTCCACAAACAATTTCAAATAATCGAAATCTTTGTGAAACTCTATGCTTGGTAAGGATTCTACTGCTAGGCGCAGATTTTCGGAAGAACTCAAGCTTTTGTACTCTTTGAGCAATTTTATAGTGGAAGTCATTCCTTTGCAGATTAATTTAACATCTCTATATTTTACCAAATGGTCATTACTGTCGTCTGTACTGCAATGCTGTAAAATCGAATTTTAATAACTATATAAATCCAGTAATTGACATTCCAACAATTACCTGAACATAATTCAGAATCGTATTGTGAACGTTCTGATAAAGCCTGTTGAAAGTAACATCTATCAAACAGTTGGAAAGAGCTGTTTTGAGATTCCTTGGTAATATTGAATGAGCAATTTCCAGTGGCACTAGTTTTAAAAGTAATTTAGCACAATTATGTAGCAAATAAATAAACACCACCCTGTACTTTATGTTACTATCACAAGTAATGGACTCCAACCTTAAAATAAATAAGGTTCAAAGAGTCATAAGAGAATATAATAATATTTTTCACCTGAAATGATCTAATGCCTTTCCATATTTTAGAAATATTTCAGTAAAATCTTTTTTAAGTACACACAATGTTTTTTCATTTTGTTTTTGATTCCATATTCTATCTCCTAAGCAGAGCCCCATCAAATCTATTAACTTATCCAGTAAAATTAAAGACATATTAATAGAAACCTGAAAAAAATTGTTGTTTTTTGTTTATACTGAAAAACCATTATTTGCTTAGAATCACCTGGTATGAATATTTTGAAAATTATTTCATTACCTGATTGGATTTGATTTTTTTATCATTAATAATTTCTGGCTTGACACACAAAAACTTGAAAATACTATCAACAGTCAGGAAGCAGAATTTTGGTGTAGAGAGCTGTTTTTTTCTTAGTATTTCAATATCCTCTGGTGTCTCAAATTTTTCGCCATTTTCAGAAGAGACTTCCTGGTCATCAGAACCTCTATTTACACTAAGCATACAAAAATCATTTTGTATATTTGAATTCAATGTACTCTGAAAAATTAAAATTTTGCATATGATTCAACTAGGGAAGTTAATTTAATGAATTGAAACACTTTTTTATTAAGCTTTATTTTGAACCTCAGGGAAATATCTGAAGTTTGCTCATGTTTGAAAAAGTGTTCAACCTCTTCTAATTTGGAATAAATGTCATGTACACTAGTGGGAGAGTTATCCAATTGATTATTAAATAAATGCATAAAACTTATTAGGTGATGTTTAAAATGTTACCTACACCTTTTTTGGAATTCTTCATTGATACATCATTGCAATGATGAATTCTAATCCATAAAGCATCAGTAAGGTCACATAGACATTTCAAAACAGCATTTGTAATTCGAGTAGAACCACAAGACATCAAACTAAAAAACTCCTACAAATCACCAATCATATATAACATCCATAAATATAACACAATATTCAATAATTGCCTTACCAAGATTATGGTAGGTCTCTGCAAGAATATTTCAGCAGGAAAATCGTGTATTAAAACATTTGCAAAGAATTCACAGGCATGTAATAATGCCACAGGTTGTGGGGGCTTGATGAGAGAATTTTCTACAGAATATAACACATGTCTGTCAGGCTCAATAAGAGGTTGCCACTGGAGATAGAGATTTGGCAAATTATAGGCATTAATGGAGTCATCACTGTCTTGAATTCTGTAGGTGGAAGGTTCCTCTAGAGACAAGCTATCAGAATGTTTGCTGAACCCTCCTTGTTGCTCAACTGATTTGGCTTCTTGTACATAACCTTCTATAGGAGTAGCAGTTGTACCAAAAGTGGGTGTTATTCCATTATTAGTACTGGAAGTTCTATAGCTGAGAGGTATGTCACATTCTAAAGGTGGAACTGTTGCTTCTGTACTTTGATCTATCAGCCTTGAGATTTCATCTAGCAATGGCAGAAACTTTGGTTCAATATAGGTTTTAATTTGTTGAACCTCTTTTATTATTGACTCTTTTCCTATGTGGTTCATGAGTATGTTTCCAGTTTGGGACTGCAAATTGAGATATAGTGCTTGTACATACACTTGGGCATCCTTACCTTGAATATTCTTTTGAGTAATGCAAAAACATGCTCTTCCAGAGTACAAGGTTCAAATAGGAACCATTTGAATAGCTTTGTAATAAGTTCTTTGGTTCTAGCCAGGTCATTATCAAAGCAAACTCCATTTTCAAGCTTAGATATGATATTAAGAAGGGCCCTTTCACGAATCTCTTGTAGTTTGTGACCTGAAATGTTTATTCAAGAATAAAAGTGATTTTTGAAATGAAAACAAGAACTTACCGAGTTTTTCGATGTGGGTAGATGATATATACTGATCCCCCATGCTAAAATTTGAGGGTTTCTTTCATGATAAGATAATAAATCATCATTTCTTTGGGAACTTTTGAACTGCAAACTTTCGAAGATGTAAACAAATCCCCAAACCAAGGAGCATGCGTCAAACAGATGTCAATGTCGTTTTCAAATTCATAATCTGGATCCACGGTAAATAAAAATAGAAATTTAAATGCATGATTTATTCCGATTCTACAAGCTAGGATTTTGGATTAGGAATATTTTGTGATCCTCAATCCCTCAATTTCCAGAGAACCACAACCCAGGAAAATATGTGGCAAAAGAAAAACAATTTGTATAAGTCTTCTGGAGTTTTCACGTCGAATACTTCAACATTTTTCACATTTTCAATAGTCTCTTTCAAAATATTCCACGTTTCAACAAACATTTTTGTGTATTTTATAAGTAGGAAAATAGAGGAAAATCATCAAAATTTTGAATAACATGTCAAGAGATTGGCAGCACTTTTATTTTATGTCATGTACGGTCAAACGTCAGTTTACAGAACACTTATTTCTATGTTTGGTTTTGTCACCTGTCACTGACCAAGGAGAAAATCCTGAGAAAATCTATGGGTAATTTTAAATTTTAATTCGATCGCTAACTTAGAGGTGCCGCCACTCATGTCTAAGCCACTCTACAAGTGGATTATATTTGAAATCCTGTTTGTGGATCCTGTCAGGAAAGGTGATAATTAGGAATGAAACTCTCAATTATT
Source organism: Chrysomela aeneicollis (assembly GCA_029955515.1). NCBI lineage: Eukaryota > Metazoa > Arthropoda > Insecta > Coleoptera > Chrysomelidae > Chrysomela > Chrysomela aeneicollis. The sequence goes on from JARUHQ010000005.1 coordinate 26,548,852, forward strand.
CACAATGTTTTTTATTAACAGATAAAAACAATATTTTATGGAAATAAAATATATATTTACAAATTTATTACAAAGCTAATTGGAGAATAGATTGTTTATAATAATAAAGTTCCAGATATCTAAGGCACTATTTCAATATTTTCCTGTAAATGGCCCGTTTATGTTCGAATAGTACTTTATCCACCAAACATATATCCCAATAAGTGTCATTGTTATATTACATTCAAAGTTGTCCCTTTTCAATTTTCAAAATAATACCTTTCCATATCACTAAAGTGGTTAACTATAAAATTAATATCAGAATGCTGCCTTTTTGCATTATGTATTCACAAATTCGACCATGGGGGAACAACAGCTAAAAATGTATAGGTACCAAAATATATTTCTCTAAAAAAGTATTTACAGATATCTACAGTGAGAGATAAATTCTGTACATACAATTTGCTCTTTTTTCCACACAAACCAGGTGTGAATCAAGAAGGAATCAATGGTCAGTATATGTATCACATCGATTTATTCAAAAACACTGTTTTCCAGAACTGAGAATGGCTTGATCAAATGAAAATGATAATAACATAAACGCTAAGAGAAGAATAAATAAAATAATCTTGGAATAAAATAATTTTCCCTGTAGAGAAAATTAAACATGCATTTCAAATAGGTCAAAGTTCTATAAAACACTTTGTATACTCTTATAACCTCAATAACTCTGCTTTAGGTAAACTGGCAGTCGAGAATATCAATGAGTAAAATATATAAAAACTATGGATATCATATAAATGCAGGTTATCTGGGAAGACTATCAAAATTCGAACATGTCTAAAGCACAGGTACCGGGTGATCAATCATTTGAATCCAGCGTATGAAACATCAAAACTTCAGAATTGAAAGTCAATTCCAATAACGATTTCCATTATAATCATCCACAATTTAGATTTCAATTTAGTACATTGTAACGACTCCTTTATTATGAATGCTTGCAGAAAAACACAATTTGCGTAATTGATGAATATCCAAAAAATAATTTATCGACGATCACCCTGTACTTTTGAAACCATGTTACAACTTCCGTCGTGTCCTGGACTACATCTTTGGTTGCAAAAATCGAGCTCGTAAGCTAAGATTCTCCCTGAATCACGAAATTTCATCATCAGAATTGTACTTGTTGTAGTTCTAAACCCTTCGAAGACGAGGAATTAAGACTAAGTCAGTCTTTGATAAACAATATTTTGTGCCTAACCACAGCCAATTGACGAAATCAAACGAAACAAGTCACTGCAAATGACCAACTCTCGCATATGCTCACGAAGCACAAACTATTTAGACCGGCTAAATACCCATCGCAGCCAATGGGATGTCTTCTTCAGTAGACCTGTAAAGTAAATCAACAAATTGGCATAATATAACATATCAAAGAATTCATTTTTTTCTGTAGTTTCCAGATCAACACCATAATGGGGAACAATTCACAAATTGTTTGAAGCTTCTTGAAAACTATTCATTTGAAACTAAACATTCAGACCGATGATACCAAAAATAATATTAGAAACGTGAAATGTGTACCTGGGGAGAATCAGTATCAAATGTTGAATCTGATCAGTCTATAATAAGAAATAATCTGAGTTATGATTAACTAACTTCAAATTTGAAAAAATACAATTTGATGTCATTCACAACTCATGAGAATATTCAATATATGTTTAAAAACCCTTTTGATTACTCATCTGAAATTCTATTTGAATATTATAAAATGTTATCTTCGCCATTATACCATTTTGTTCCTTTACACTTATTTTTCCACAACTTTGATGCAACTGCATGTCAATTATACTTATAGGCAAAAACATTTACAAATTGCTATCTTCTTTTAAGAAAATTAGTTTTTTTGGATTCAAAAATAAAATTAAATGTTGGTTGATTGGGAATTCAGAAATTTTAGATAATTATTCAAATAGGAAATAATATTCATGATAGATTGTTCTAATTGCTTTTGTGTATACAATAGATGACAAATATGTATTCTTATAATTCAGTTTGTTATTTATTTTTCCCTTTATGTATAAATTTGCGTATATTATGCAAATTTTAGGATGATTTATGTGTAGGTATATTGAAACTTGGTAATTTTTACTATGCAATTCACCATAGCATGGACTAGTTTTCCTTAAAAAGGTCAATTGTATTTCCAAATGGTCATTTGGATTCCAAATAGATTCACTTGTATTTTAAATCAGTCAATTTAATTTCAAAAAGCATCAAATGTATCTCAAAATTATTAATTCAATTTCAAAATGTGTCAATTGTATTTAAAATTAGTCATTTTAATCTATGAAACATCAATTGTATTTGTAAAAACTAACAATTTCATTTCAAAAAAGTCATTTGAATTTCCAAAAATATCAAATGTATCATTTGAATCTCAAAACTGAAAAGTCACAGGCAAAGGTTAGATGAGTTGGTTTTAGGTGATATTTTCATTCACCCTGTTATTGGAACACTTCGGGTTCCTGTAATATATCACATATTAGATTTTAGAGGAGGGGCAAACATCTCTTTAAATATGTTGTACGTCTTGAATTTTTAAGTACTTAAATACTTGTAATTATTTTAAATACCTGTTAATTATTTTTTTAGTCTTTTAAGTACGTTTTCATTATCTCCATTACCTTTCAAATACTTTTTAAATCCTTTAAGTACTTTTTCATTATTTTAAATATTTTTTAAGTGCTTTAATTACATCTCCAGTACATGAAATACATTTTTGAATCCTTCAAATATATCAGATGCACGTTGAAATATCAGATGTCGGTTAGGATTTTTACCCGTCCGCGTCCCGACGGCTTGTGATGATTCTTCCATGACTGATAATTTTTTTTTTACTTTTCAGGTCACGCGAGAAAAAACGTGTTTTTTGTACTATAGTTGTTTCCTTCTGAAGAATAATCATAAAAATCATTATTATATTATTATACCAGTATTATTGCTGATTGTTAATACTTTCTGTCATTTTAAATTTTGAAAGGCATAGGAAAGCCTCTGAAAATATGTTTACTGCTACCCTGTTGCCAGATCTAGTGTTACTAAACCAACTTTGAAATTTCAAAACAAACACCATATTATTACATTATAATATTGGATTTTCGGATTATACAAAATATTCTGAATATATTTGCCTCGGCTATAGCATATCTCTCTCTGTTATCGACATGAATTAATTTTCAATTTTCGACAGCTAATACATCATTAAAAAATGTAAAATTTTTCCTCGAATTTTTCTGGTCAGTAGATACCTACTGAAATCCTATAAATTTTGACGCATATTGCATTATTAAATAAACTTGATGAAGTCGATTTTTTTAAAACGGAACACCATGATATGCTATACCAAATATTCTCAGAATCTTGAATTATTCAGCTACTTATTCATAATAAGGAAAAATCAATATTGATTTATATTCCAGGAGGTCTTTTGATTCCTTAATAAATATCATTAAATAGTTCTTAAGTTGTTGAAATAGATTTGAATACTTGTTAATTCCTCTATTTATTATCAAATACTGCTGTATTACCACTATTACCCTTAAATGTTTCGAAAATCTACTCATGACTTCTAAATATTCTCAACTCTTTCAAGTATATTAAATACTTTCTAATTATTTTAAGTAATCACAAATAGCTTTTAAATAGCTTAATTACAAGAGTATTTTAAATATAGTGTACGCTTTTTTGAGGAGTTGTTTGCCCCTCGATTTTAGAGGACTGATTTTGGAATAAAAATCAGATTTTGGAATAAAAATGATTAGATTTGAAATTGAAATGATCAATTTTGAAATTGTAATAAAATTGTTGGAAATTAAATTGATCAACTTGAAATACAACAATTGACGCATTTTGAAATTGAATTGATAATTTTGATATACATTTGATACTTTTTGAAATTGAATTGACTGATTTAAAATACAAGTGACGCATTTTGGAATTGAAGATTGATAATTTTGAAATACATTTTATACTTGTTGAAATCAAATTGACGCTTTTTGAAGTACAACAACCACTTACATTCAGAGGCCCCCAAACAGCCCTTACTACTGCAACATGAGTATCTCCAAGTTCCTGTGCAAAATAGTGTCCTTGACCGAATTGAACACCACCTTGATGTTCTCGGTGTCCACCGCGGTGGTGTAGTGGTGGTAGAGCGGCTTCTTGTGGTCCCTCTTCACGCCGGTGAAGAGCGCCAGGATGAAGGCCTGCACCTCCGAGGTGGAGTGCGAGTTGCCCTTGAACTGGGGAAAGTACCAGCGGATGTCCGTCTCGGCGTTTGCCACCTTGCGCACCAGCAGGTCGTACTTGTTGAGGAAGAGGATGATGGAGACGCCGCCGAAGATGACGTTGTTCACGATGGTGTCGAAGATGTCCCGCGACTCTTCCAGTCTGTTGGTTTTCCTGTCCTCGGCCAGGACCTGGACAAAGATTGGGAGATGTACCTAATGCTGTACCAGCATTTGTGGCCCACCAAAAAAAAAATCTTGTGGGAATTTCTAACATATTAATTACAATTTATTACAACAAAACTCGATTTTTTTACAGGCGGGGTTTTCTGAAAAATGGGGCGTGGTGCAATATTAGACTAATGCTACACCACACCTTCACCTCGAAAAAAATATGAGCATTTCATTATCAACAGGAATTCTTACAAATTAATTACAAACGATTCTCTCTATAAAACAATTAGTAGAAATGTATCAATGTTAAAAATAAAATATTGTTTTGAATCAGTTGCTCTAAAGTGATTGATTGGTTATTTGTCAAAAAAAATCCAAAAAGTTATAATCAATATTTTGCAATTTACGGAATTACCAATTAATGTCGGAGTACCACGAGGAAGTGTCTTGGGTCCTTTGTTTTTATTATGGATCTAAACGACTTACATTGAATTGTGATTCCACCAACTTTTACGAAGATAACACACCATTGGCAACATTGGCAATCAACGCATTTTATGAAATGAAAAATTAGAAATAAAGAAGAACATTAAGTACCAGACCCCAGTAAACCTAGCAGAACCATTTTCGAATTTCAAAATCGTAATAGTGTAGTAATTAATTACTAATTTATTACCACATTCCCGAATTTATTACCCTTCATTAAGGCAAAAAAACCAACGGTTCTGCTAGCTTTATATAAACCTAGCAGAACCACACCTTCAAAAACATTTTTTTTCAATGTTGACATAGGGCATAATTTGTTACTCTTTTATTACTAATTTATTACTATATTCCCGAATTTTTTACTTTCCATTTCAAGGAATAAATCATCCATTCCAATATTTCGATCGAAACCTAGCAGAACCAAAACTCCAAGTATCTGTGTATAGAAATTTCATTCATTCCATAATTTATTACTAATTTATTACCCCATTGGTGAATTTATTACTCTTCATTAAGACAAAAACTATGGATTGGAGTTTTGTTTCTTCTAGGTTGAGATCGAAATATCGGAATTGATGATTGTTTCATTGAAATGGAGAGTAAAAAATTCGAGAATATGGTAATAAATTAGTAATATAAGAGTAACAGATTATTATATATGGGTGGTTCAGAATTTTGAGTTTTGCACCACTCTGTCAGTTTTGTTCTATCGATCTAAAACACTTTCAGCGTTGCGGCGTTGCCGCTTCTATCAAAGAGTAACAACAACTTTGTTATTTCAAATGGAACACCCTGTATTTTATTTCATTTTTAGATTCTCCCTGAAGAGCTGATTTCGTCGATCTATCATACTTGGGGTATAGAGCGAAAGATTACAGATATATAGGGTGTGAAAAATCGAGATTTTTCAACTTTAGGAATTTTTTGTGTTGAAACTAATCATTTCTGCTCAAAACGGCTCACATGTCCATATCTTGACTTTTCATTTACTATCTACTGACATTTAATATAAACAAATAGAGGGTGATGCAAAACTCATAATTTTGAACCACCCGTATTTGTTTGAATTAAATATCAATAATAAATTAGTAATAAATAAGTAATAAATTACTACACTATTACGATTTTGAAATTCGAAAATGGTGCTGCTAGGTTTATTGGGGTAAGTACCAGGGCATAGTGATAGATGATTAATGAATCTTGAAAACATATCCAAATTTTGAAAAGTAAGAGAAATCAATGAAATCATCCCTATCTATGTAAACCAGAATAACTGTCCAACCCACCCTGAATCACTTGGAGAATTCCTATGACAGAATATATAAATTAATTTTCTAACAAAATTTTAATAAGTTTAAGTTTATTAATACATTCTCAAAAGGAAATAGTCACAGTATATTCATTTTATTTTGAGTGTGAAAAAATATAGTGCGATAGTCTATAACTAGTTCTGCTTATTTTGTATCGCTCAATAACCATATGAAATTGAAATTTTGGGTTTGGGAAATATTCCTTCCTCAAAACTAGTTTAACTAGCGAATTTTATTCGGGCATTGCTATTGATCAAAACATATACACTATACAGGGTTATTTCTTAGCAATCCATATTTTCCTCTTTCTGTAATTTTTTATGAGGGAATTCCCAATATTGACATTTCTTTTTTCCCATGAAGCTTATACGAATTTTTTTTATTTTGTGCGATCAAATTTAACTTCACAAACAATTTTAAAAACTAGTTTTGGCTCCTCCACCATTCAGATGACGCAGCAAGTGAAAAACCGCGTTCACACAGAAACAAATTGCTATTCAGCGAGCACACAACGCTGCCATGTTTCTAGTTTTAGAAAATAAAACATCATCCTCCTTGATGGTTGTCTAAAGTTCAACTAACAATTTTGTCATGAAATAATTGATTGAAAAGTGAGAAAGACATAGACATATGACATCTAAATAGCTAGTTGACATAGAACTAAAAATAATGACAAAGGAAAATATTGTTATAGCTAAATAAAATAATCTTAGAAATAACATAATTCAAGATGGAAGAAAAAATAATTTAATGTGATGGTAGAAGATTCAGTAAATTAAAAACAATGAAATTAAGAGTGAAAAGGAATAACTTGAAACTTCAAGAGATGTGAAAAAAGAAGAAGAAAATCAAAGGTTACGAATATCAATATTTTCATTGCTCTTAGCAATGTTGTATTCAGGCAAAATTGAACAAAATGAAATAATGTTGAAAAATTGTTAACTATGAAAATTTTAGGGTCCGAAAAATATGATTTCGTTTTCAGTTATTGTCTGATGATGGCTGTTTAGCCGAAACTAGTTACATTAATTATTTTCCTTCATATTATATTGTGTGGTCTACCAACTTTGAGTTTTCTTTTTTCGATTTGAAATCATCAATACCTGGTCAAACTCCGACGAGGAGACCAGAAACAAAATGGAGGTGACTGAGTCAAAGCACCGGAACCACTTCTGCCGCTGCGACCTTTGACCGCCAACGTCGACAAAGAGGAACGGGATGCTGTTGATGGGGATGACAAACTCCGTGATCCCTTTGGTGGCCTTGCGGCAGTGGAGGATGTCTTTGTTGGTGGGTGTGTAATCGGGCTTTGATATCCTGTCCAGGTTGTTGAGGAAATATTCCACCGAATCGCTCTGGAAAAATAAATCCGATGGTTTTTTGAGGGGGTTGGGAATAAAAGAAGAATACAATCATTCGTTTATTAGTTCTGAATCAACAATTCAACTCACTTTGGAAATCGGCAGTAATTACCAAATCTTGTATCGATCTTGTAGTCTTGTGTTTTTTTTCATTAATTTTGAAGTATCAAAATTCCGGATATACCAAATTCTACTCATACCAAAGATTTGCTTAATTCTTGTGGCCACCCTGTATATGACTGACAATAAAAAGATTCATTCCTTTATGAACTTAAGAGCTATTTTATTCCAGAATAAGAAATTCACATTGTATCCGAATTGTAGTAGGTACTCAAAACAACAATGAAATTATGAAAAAATTTGTGCACCTATTTTTTGGTCCACCCAGAGAGAGTAGAAAGTATAATAAGTTTCTCACACCTTTTCAAGATTACCCGAATAGAACTATTCAACTATTCACTACAGGTGCTTACCTATTACCTACCTTTTTACAAGTATCTTCTATTTATCCTAATCTTTATTACTTACTTTTATGGTCTTACCTAATAAATTACTGTCTAATCATAAATAATCTGGTGGAAATTTTGTTTTTATGAGTGAATCATCTGTTTGATATTTGTACATTACATTCCATTATGATAATCTCTTCAAAATATTTCCCAGGTGCTAATACTCAAAATTACAAGTTCAAAATATCAGATTTGCATATCATGTAATGAATTCCATGGATTCTATGATAAGAAAAATTGCAGGCGCCTTCGCCCTAAATTACTGCAAAATTCAAATAGATAACAAAAAATTCTTTGTCATGCAGTAAATGATCAGAGAATATTTGAAAACTAATAATTAACAGGAAAAGGATGCAAAGAGTCATAAAGGATAATGTTCAACTTATTTCAAAAGACAATTTTATTCAATTATCATCCATAGTAAAATTCTAATTGAATTATTTCCTAGATTTCAGTGATGAGAAAAAACGGAATTCAGTGCGTACCAACTTGAGATACACTAAACAAACACACATTTCGAATTAGTAAATAACTTTGGTATAATTAAAACAGTAGATAAAAAAGGTGATTCATCTCTGTACTCGATTGAAAATTCAAAATTATCTCCCATGATAGAGTAGCTGGCGATTTACGATCTCTCGAAAATGATCCGAGAATATCTTGGAAAACACGTTGGGTGCAATATTTCGGCAATAAATTACTCAGGTAGGTAGTTCGGATAATAAAAATACTAAAACTTCTTGGGTACGTATAACCGGCTGGATTCGTAGAACCCTTTTTTTGAAAACTGCGATTCGTCGATCCTCTCCAGACCGAGGTCAATAACCCACCAAAGTGTTAATGACAAGGATATACAATTTGAATTTTGTCATGCTTCAATTATTATTAGCGATCAGAATACGATAAGTAAATGATATATGGAGTTGCGTCATTCATATAATATTTTGAATTTATGGAATGTATTTATTTTCTCGCAATTTCATGAATATCTAAGAGAATATCTATTTCGGGTACTGCCTTGTTTATTATCGAATATAATTTTCCTGTAATTTTGTTGCTTCCTGTGAAGTTTCATGTAAACGTACTATTTTACGGAAATTAGTATATAAATATGTTATGAGTCACTAATGGATTCATCATTATTAAAATAAATAATGATTGTGACTTGGAATTTATTGGTTCTCCGTTTTAAAATGAAGTTTCTCAATATGTAGAGGTATTATATCTGAATGAGCATGGTATAAAGGGCATTGAGAAGATTCTGCAAAGTTCCTTTTGATAAATGAAGTATTTCATAGATATCCCAGACTTGAACTTATTTTTTGCTTTGTCAAACTAGATAATATTATTTGCTCTTGTTTTCGAGATTTCCGGCCAGATTTATTGGTGTCCCATTTGAGAAAAATCCCGATAGAAATCGGGAAAACTGCATTGTACCTCACACTACTACTGAGGAACTCAATAAAGTCTCAACATATTTGTTTGTTCTTGTTGATGTTCAATGAAACTACAACTCATTTTCAGCTAGCAAAACATGTGATTTTGTTAAAAATGTGGATACCTTGGAAATAGGACAACAATGACGATATGTTCAAACAATCTAATGGATTACTCAGTGTATGTAATAATGAAATACCTATAGTCTGTAAAAATCTCTGCCATCATTTTATCACGCGTTTATGAAGCAATGTTAGCAAATACCCGAGCAAATACCTTTATAGACACTCATCAGAACGTTCATCCCACATGATAGATAATATTATCTCTACTATCAAATTCAAATCCAATGAAGTGAATAGAAGACAGTTATTATTAATTTTACTTTTCATAGTAACTTATACCAACATATAGAATATAATCATTAAAATTGGTAGCTTCCAAATAATAGTTTAACTCGAGGTTTAACCCAGATTTAACTGAATGGAAAAGTCAAATAAAATCCATGAATGTTGAATCAGTTAACTAATAATTATTACTGAACCAATATGATATCATTTTCAAAGGGTTATAGTATAGTATGGCTTGATAACATTACATTATAATATAGTAATTGCTCTAGACTAGAGGATAAGTAATTATATTAAAACTCATCCATACAAATTTCACACAAGAAAGGTTCATATTTGAAATTCCATATAAAATAAGCTATAAGCTATACTTATGAATATTTCAGTAAGCTGTATATTTCAGAATTATATTGGCTATTATGACTAATCTATGAAACTTTAATAGCTTTTTTATCACCAGGAATATTGAAATGTTTATACAAAGATTTTATTATTTATTGATAGCCATATGCACAGTTTGATGTTTCCAATTTAGCAATTAATAATAATGTTATGTATGCATTTATCAGTGAAAATCTCATTGCATAAGAGAACCAGTTACTCAAATTATTATTCTAAATTCTATACAGAAATGAAACAGTACATAAATTGTGCTGAATTGAGACATCCTGTGTCCAATTAAGAAGCTAATTTTCAGATATGTGGGTGACATAGAAATATGACTAACTAATACTCCATGCATTCAGATTTTGATATCTCATTTCATTACTACTTGCTTATTGAGATTTGAAATTACTTTTTTCAAAGACTCTTATTTCTTCACTAATAAACCAGTGTCTGCTTGAATAGTACTGTTGGAATCATTTAATAAAATGTCAATTAGGGTTCAGGGTCATATGAAATTGTAGGATTAGAAAATTGAAGAACTGAGTCCTCATAACACTATGACAACTACAGTAGTAATATATTATTAGATCATTGACTACTACTACTTAACATACATGAGGTACTGCATCCTGGAAAAATCAATCAATTCTTCAATGTTTATGAGGACAAAAGTTTCTAATAAATGTTGCAAATTGCATGCCCATACTGAAGAGATATTATATAGTATTTTTTTTGGGTACTGACCAGTTGAAACTCTCGCCTCCTTTCAAAGGCCCTTTTAATGCCCGAGTCCTTCCACAACCTGCTGAGCAGTGGTGTAAACTGGCTAAATGTCCTGGAATCGAGCACCAAACTGTTGTCAAACAGGAGCAACTCCCTACCCCATTCCCCATTGTTATTGTCACCCCAAGGAATGCCCAATTTGTCTCTCGCGTCTGCCAACACCCGCATGCCCTTCACTAGATTCTGATAAATCACTTGTTGGTACTCTTTGATAAGGTGACTTTCGAACTTTATCCCGTGAATTATCCTCATCTGCTTGAGGAAAGTGGATTTTCCGCTCTCGCCCGCTCCCAGTAAGAGCACCTTCACTTGTCTCTTCATCGCCTGTTTGTCTTTCTCGATCATTTTGTCGATTTCCTGGCTTTTGTGTCGCTGCTCTATCTCCTCGGGGCTGAATTTGAAATGCAAACAACACGGGCAGGACCACATTAAAGTGGACATTTTCAATAAAATATCATCAAAGTTCACAACTACGGCTACATACTTCCAAAAGTAATAATGCTACAAGTACAAGACAAGACATAGACAAGACTGGACAGTACAAACCGTAAAAGATTACTGACGTAAGACGTACGACGTTGAAAATCGGGTTGTCACTGTCACTCTAAAATATCACGGAACCAAAAATGTACAGGACAAATACGGTTTGCATCTAAAGCCGTATTCACACACAGAAGAAAGAGAATCGACACCGAAGGTATACAGGGTGGTTAAATTTAAAAAACGACGTATTTTTTTTTGGATATATAATATCGTTATATGAATATATACTTATTGAAATATCTATATGAAGAATCATACAAAATATGTGAAATACTTAGATTCGTGATGAAAATAGCATTCAGAAATAATTGATGATCTCATGAAAAGGTTATACAATTGTATACAGGGTGTTCCAAAAAAAGATGGCCCCGTTGCTAGATAGGTATAAAACCATTGCATCAGGACAATGGTTGTAACACTGCAAAATAATAAGCAGTGGAGGTTGAGGGAGAGAGAGAGAGAAATATACTTTAGTTATAGTTATAAAATATCAATAAAAACAATGAAACATCCTGATACCAAAGTTATCAATTAAATGAAGAATCACAAGAAAGAGAATTAAAACAAATTCGACTGAAAATATTATAAGACAGTATTGATTTTTTTCTGTAGTCACGTATCTCGAATACGGATGCCCAACTTATTTTGCAATGTTCTACCTAATCTAGCAACACATTCCTAATGTACTTGTTTGAAGAACGACAAACAATTTTTCAATGATTCTACAAATTTTATTCGATTCAACTGCGAACATTAATCTACCTAATTTATTTTTCTTAATTTTGACATAGGATAACGCTGAATTAAAATGATCCTATATTATGGGCTCATTGAAACTTATCTAAACAGATTTACTATATATTATTGTAACCGATGTTGAAGAGCAATAGATTCCTCTATCAGAGAATAAAATGTTATTCGTCGTATCAATCACAAATTCATGTGATTTATGAATTCATAAACAGTTCACCTACATCGCCGAAACACAGTCATGCATGAATACCACACATTACTTTGTACCCTCTAATTTGGACGAAAGCATAGGGCGTTCATGAATCAATAAATAGCGTAGATCACAGATCGAGATTCGTGCAAAGACCAATTTCGTTGAAACATAATTTCAACAATTTATTATTGTCTATAAATCCGTTGAAAAATTGCTAAAATGGTCACTTTTCTTCTACCATGTCTGATACTTACGCGGAAGATTTCTTCGTCGTCAACCGATGGATTTTGAGATGTGCTGGTATTTGGAGACCAACAATTGAAAACAAAAGGATACAAATTTTCTATACGACTTACGCAACGGCAACATTTTTGTTCGTCAATATTTTTTTCACTGGTACGGAGTTCTTGAGTTTGATTTCCACTTTCAGCAACGAGTATGATTTCATAAAGAATATCAGCTTCCTATTGACTCACTTCATGGGAGCAGTGAAGGTGAGTGCGAAAATCAACCATTCGTAGAAAATAAAAATCCCATGGAAATTTCTTCCCAGGTGGTTTTCTTCTATTTCCAAGGCAGCAAGCTGAAAAAAATCATGTCGACTTTGGAAAGCCCGCAACTGCGGTACGGAAGCTGTCCCGAAAAAGGCTTCTTTCCTAGCGCAACCTCTGAAAGCTTCAAAAAGACTGGCATAAAGTACACCATGCTGTTTTTTATTTTGGCTCACGCCACTCTGATTTCTTCTTACGTGCCACCACTCATAGCAGCAATTCTGCACGAAGAAGGAAACCTGGAAAAACCTTTACCGGAACGGTTGCCCTACTACAGCTGGATGCCCTTTGGATTGAATACTGCTAGACTGTACATCATAGCTTTGGGCTATCAGGCTATTCCCATGTTTTCCTACGCCTATAGGTGAGTCAATTAGGGCCACTCTGAGCAGATAATAATGAGAAGATCTGAATTCTGACTGATAAATATATGGACCTTTCACACTGATGGATCGATACTTTTTCAGTGGAGCTAGAAGTGATAATGATGATTTTCATGTTCCCTCAGTATCGTAGGTATGGACACTCTCTTCATGAACATCATGAATTGCATCGTTATGAATTTGGAAATAATCCAAGGCGCATTCCGTACTGTTCGCGAGAGAGCATCAGAAAATATCATCGCACCACTACTAACACCAGATGAATTATACAACTCAGAAGAATTGGACACAGCTATGAATGGTGAGATGAAGAAGATTTGCAGGCATCTTCGAATTATTTATGAGTAAGTTCAGGGTTCAGTCATAGAAATCATATTATATATATAGACTCTTCAGTTGAGCGAAAACTATTGTGAAATATGTAAATTATGGTATTTTAGGATGTGCGAGAAATTGGAAAATGTCTACAAATTTTTGACACTAGCGCAGATTCTAGCCACACTGTTCATTCTCTGCTCCTGTCTTTACTTGGTTTCGACGGTAAAGAAAAAAAATTCTGCGCGGTTCCACATTTATTTCTTACTTTTTTCAGACACCTGAAAGTAGTAAACAATTGGCCGAAATAGTTTATATGGTTGCCATGGGGTTCCAGCTCATATTGTATTGTTGGTTTGGAAACGAAGTTACCCTGAAGGTATATACACCTGCTCACACCATCAAGAGCTTGATACATCATTAGATTATATATATGCTTATATATAATCTAAATTTCAGGCTGATAGAATACCATTTTATATTTGGGAATGTGACTGGATTTCCGCAGACGCACAATTCAAAAAATCTATGATTTTCACGATGGTTAGAGCAAAAAGACCTTTATATCTCACTGCTGGAAAATTTGTCCCACTGACCTTATCAACTTTTATAGCAGTATGTATGGTTCGCAAATTCCTATCAAAATATAATGTCCATATTGAAAAGGGGTAAATGAGTAACTCCTCAGCTCATTTAATTAGGACTAAAAGTTCTACGTATGATATGACATTATAAATCGAAATATGTGCGCTCAGTATTTTTTTTTCAGATAATAAAAGCATCCTATTCAGCTTACGCGGTGATAAAAAATACAAGCCGCTCAATTTAAATACGATAAAGGAAGAATAACATATTTTTCTTGACATGGTTATCTACTTGTTTCATGATGCTGACATAGCTGAAAACTTGAAATAAATGCGCAAAAAAGTATATTGGTGATTTTTTTTCAAAATATTGTTTCCTTATTACGACCTAAATACCTCGCTATTAACATGATTGATCTATGCGGTTATTTTTTTAAACAGGAATGCATCATGACTGACGTTTCTTGTGATTTTTTGAATGTTTTCTTCTTTTTCCTTCTTGTTTCACTATTATTTCTTGTGGTAGGAGAAGATCGCACACCAGTGACATGACTATCAGCACTAGCTTCTCTTTTTTTTAGTTTAGTTTTTCGATGTTCTATAGAAGTTGAAGCGTCACTCATTGCAATTATTGTTGATTTGTTGTTCTCCGTCTCTACATTTTTATTTTCATTCAGCCGTTTGGTCTTTTCTATAGCTTCTTTTATGGATTCCAGGGTTGGTTTCCGAGGTGGGAATGGCTAGGAATCCAAATATAAAATTGTTTTAATACTGAGTAATTGTTAAAATGTTTAAATAAAGATATTTTAATCGACACTTACTGGTGGGGACTTATTATTTCGCTCCGTCGGAATATTCTTCAGAAGTGTATGCAATGCTTTCAATTCTTGCAACTTTCTACTGTTGGAAATTATAGACGATATTTCCGAGTTCTCTGGCACCACCTGATGAAGAATTGAGAAAAATGTATAATAGTATTTTTGAGGCTTAGTTGCGAATATTTTGATACTTTCTTCATTTGATACTGCAGTCATTTTTCCAGTGAGCGAAGGGCATATTTCGGAGTTACGCTGAAAATCGATAGTCTTTTGAGGTTCATTCAGAATCTGCGAGGAATGAGGTATATATTAAAATGTAGTTTCAGAAATTCTTATAGTTTCAATAACTTACATTGGCATTTTCATGTACGAAACCGGGAGACGATATATTTGAACTTGTCTGAAAAATAATTTTATTTTACTGTAATTTTCAGAGCTTCTCATTCACTTTAAATATAAATTTATACTTTTGGTTTTAGCTTTTTCGTAAGTAATCTGGTGGTGATCGCGCATAGTTTATTGTTATCGTTATCCTTAGTAAAAATCAATGGCATTTTAAACTGATAATTTAAGATAGATTTCGTCTGACATTTGAAAAATTTAGCGGACTTTCATTTTGCGGTATAATTTAGGCTTAACCGAATTGGGTTTGTGCAGTGAACTCTGTTCTATGAAATTGTATTTTTATTTTTGTTCTATGTCGGAACATTGCATGTCCAGTTCACAGAATTGATGTCAAAAGTCAACAAGAATGTTTATTTTAAAAAATCGAAAAGTACTTGATATTTTTGATAAGCCGCTAAGCTACATATGTAAAATGAGCAAGTGGAAAGCCGAAAAAAAGAAATATCTATCAATGTCTACCAAACAAAAGAAAGAATTGAATAAGGGGAATAATTACAAAACCCTGGCAGATATATCAACTTGGAAAGAGATAGCAGGAAATAAACAACTTGGGAAGAAAATTGATATATTACCAGATTGTACAATTGATAACTCGATGAACTCCAAACTTGCAGAAAAAATATCCTATATAGTTGGTGATATCACACAATTGGAGGTAATATATACTGATTCTAATTGGAATAATCCTGAAATCTAGTTTTTCTAGATTGATGCAATAGTCAATGCTGCAAATAATAATCTCTTGGGAGGAGGTGGAGTAGATGGTGCCATTCATAGGGCTGCAGGACCTCAACTTAAAGAAGAATGTCGAACATTAAATGGTTGTAAAACTGGTGAAGCTAAAATTACTGGTGGTTACAAGTTACCAGCAAAATGTTGGATTACAGCAACATGTTTTTTCTTATTGAACATTTGATTACTTTTCAGATGTTATCCATACTGTTGGTCCCATTGGAGAGAAACCAGATCTTCTGAAAAGCTGTTACATTAATAGCTTGAAGATAATGCAAGAAAATAAACTGCGAACTATAGCTTTCCCTTGCATTTCAACAGGTGTTTATCATTATCCTAATGAAGCTGCTGCTCATATTGCTGCTAGCACAGTTAGAAAACACTTGGAAGCCCATGTAGATACTATTGACAGAGTTATCTTTTGCTTATTTTTGGATGTGGATGTGAAAATTTATGAAGCATTATTACAATCTTATTTTCCTCTGGAATAAGGTCTAACATTATATTCACTTCTTTCAAGGGTTCCATAATTTTATAATCATGGTATGATTTTTAAACTGAAATACATAATTACTATCCAACTAGCTTACATGCCACACATAGTTTGTATGGCCACATATGGATAAGAAATACATTTTTTTATTGTTACTTGAAGAGCTTCTATATTTGTGTAAATTATGTATATACTGGGATTAAAGAATTTTCTCGATTGAAATCTGACATTGTTTTTATATTAGTATTGGATTTTCCCCTGTGATATATGTATTTATGGTATCGCCAGATGTAGTGTGACAATTATAAGATTTTTATTACTTTTTGATGTATTCATTTCCGGGATTTCCCTAACAAAATTTAAATATTATTTTCTGGTAGGTTCCTTATTGTACTCTGTGGTTGTTAAAAGTCTCGAAGTGATAGTTCAGTGGATAGTTCACATGACACGGATTCAAATTTGTCAAACGCCAAAAGATCACATGTGATTGAGATGCTTCATGTGATCTTCGTTGAAAAAACTAAACTGGTATATATTAATTGGTTCAATTTTTTTTAAATTGTTTGGTGAAATTTAGAAATAAACATTATCAATTTCAAAAACCAAATATATGTAATAAAACCACTGAACTCAAACAAAGTTCAGTGAATAAAACACAGAACACGGACTTCTTGCGCATGTCATGCCATGCGTTGATCTTGAAAGGTTAATTTTTAAAAGGAGTGGGGATAATAAAAGCGTCAAAATTGTCATCGAAAGGCCACGAACCTCGATTCAGTCGATTCTGTATACCGTCTTCAATTTTGGTGAAAATTTTGCTAAATTAAGTGAAAAAGGTGAAAAACTGATGAACATTTGATAAGCAGTAATCTGAGTGATATATACGAATGGCATCTGAAGAAGAAGTAGAGGAACCTTTCGCCGGTAAGTTTGTTTTGTGATTCGAATAGGTGCTAACGTAAGCCGACTTTAAAACCCGTGTTTATGTTCAAAAAAGCTAAATTGATTACCTATTACTTTATCAGGATGATTGATCAAATAGTTTTCAAATGATTCTTGTTGATTCAACAACTGGTTTGTGAAGGAGTATGCTGAAATTCTTATAATTATAAATTCATTATCAGATACATTAGTTTTGCGGGGGGGTGGGGTGGAATAGATTTTCATTATTTTTGTGACAGCGCGCGGGCATATCCTGACCCTTAACAAAATGGAGGACATCAAACAAAGAGATTGGCAGATTGCAAATTATATAATTCTTCAGCAAATGTTAATGGGGCATTTGGGGTTAGAAATTTCGTAATTTCCCTCCAAAATTTTGTTATGATTCTGCTGACCACTGTCCACATGGCCGACACGCGAGTTGCAAGAACTTTTTATTTTCAGGTGAGGAGGATGCTCCTGAAGAACCTGGAGATCAAGTAGAAAATGAACCTGACTCTGAAGATGCTGTTCTCAAACCAGGGGTATTAAAATAAAAATGAATTACACTTACTACCCTCATGTCCTAGAAAATACCTACCTATAAAAACATTAGCAATTGCCACTGTCCAGATGAATCCAAATGTTTCCATTAATTATCATTTTTGAAACAATTTTGCACATCAACAGTTTCATTTAAAGTGACAAATTATTCTATCTATATCTATTTACCTTATAATCCCAATGTTTCCTTTGATTGAAATACATCTCATTTAAATAATCATAAGATTTAAGAAAATTGGTACCTACATGTATTTAGCTGTTTATATAATTAATAATTATGCTGCAAATACTTCTGCAAAAAGTCTAATATCACAAACTGATTTTCCCCAGTTATAACAACCAGGGGAATATTTCTGGAAAGGTTATTCACCTACTTATGATTCAATTATACCTCTAGGTATTCTCAGAATTTGAAAGTCAATATATTTTTTACAATGTAGTGGTAGGACCTTTTTGAAATTGATATTTTTCGCAAAATATATGCTTTTTCTAATATTTACTGATTATTTTCAAATCAGTTATAAAATGTGCTCTCTCATCAGGTGATTTTTCCTCCTGTGGTATTGGAAACACTTGATTTTGTTATAGGTAGTTTCTTATGTTGATTGTTCAAAATAATGAATAAATAATTTATATTTCTGTACATGATCTTGATTATCTGTAAATGAAAAAAATATTTAGGAGGAAGATGATGATTATGAGCCAGAAGATTCAAGGAAGAAAAAAAAAGGAAAGAAAAGGAAGGCAAGAGGTGAAGAAAAGAAAGGCAAAAAGAAAAAGAAGAAACGCAAGAATGACAGTGCAGATGTGAGTATAGAAAAAGTTTTCCACTTTTCCAGACTGAGAAGTTTTAAAACTCTTTTACTTCCAATGGAGTATGTCTGTTCCATGAATACAAACATCATAGTTTCCACTTTGTTTGTAAATGACTTTTCAATGTATTTTTGCAGGAAAGTGATTTTGGTGAGGAGAACAATGGAGGGGATGATTCTGATTATGGAAGCCCCAGCAAAAAGGGTAGAAAGAAAGGCTCCACTAAACATTCTTCCACCCCCTCCACCCCTGCACCTGAATCTAGCAGTGGGTCAGGAGGAGGTAAGCTTCAGACTTCTTCATTAAATTATTTTTATCTGCTCGAATTTTTCAGGCATGCCAACCATTGAGGAAGTTTGCTCCACTTTTGGTCTGACTGATGTGGACCTTGAATATTCAGAATCTGACTTTCAAAACCTGACCAGCTATAAGCTTTTCCAACAACATGTCAGACCATTGCTAGCCAAAGAAAACCCAAAAGTAAGAATTTATTCAAACATAATACATAATCTTGTGATAACATGTCATGTTATGATACAATGTTATTCAAGGTCCCTATGTCCAAACTGATGATGCTGGTAGCTGCAAAATGGCGCGAATTTTCCAACATCAATCCTAATCTCCAATCTGATACAAATGCACCTTCTGCACCTGCTTCAGTGACATCAGAAGAGGGCTATTCCAAATCTAACAGGTCAAGGGCTTCCAAAGAGACTACCAAGATTGTTGAAGTGAGTAAACAATGAAAAATTCAAATAATATGGCCAATGATCCTAAATTATTTTTTTTCTGACGTTAATGAGTGACACATTTTCAGGCTGACTCTGAGCAGTATGATGATGAAGAAGAAGAAGACGAGGAAGAAGATAAATCCAAAAAGAGGAAGAGGGGGAGGAAGCCCAAGAAGGCCTCAAAAGTTCCTACACTGAAGATCAAATTGGGAAAAAGAAAGCGTGGTAGCTCGGTAAGGAATGACATAAACCTGATGTCTGTCTTGAAATGAGTGCTCAAATTTTATAGTAGCGATATTGAAAATTTTGAAATATCGATTTTCGCTCTATCATCGAAAATTATGGTTTCTATGAAAAATCCTTATTTCATCGGTAAATTCTATGTAAATTCGCTCCCCCTTGTGGAAATTTGGAAATACACTCTGGATTTTACATACAGTGTTATGATGAAGTTCTAAACAGAATTTATAACTACCTAATTGAATGATTTTTGAAAAACTGTTTGTACAGGGTGTCTCAAATTCGCTGGCCAACATGGGGAACTCGGAAATGATTGGAGATAAGGATCGTTTAAAGCATTTGTTGAAAAGTTTTTTAGTTTTCGAGATATTTGAAAAACACATTTTATTTTATTTGAATTCTTACGCTACAAAAAAAGGAAGACACTTTCTCATAGCTGTTTTTTATGCTTTATTACTTGGCAGTATAGAATTTGTAATACGATGTTTCGTTATTCGAGGGCCGCTTTCAAATTTTTTTTTTCGTAATGCCAACCCGGATTTTTCTTTTAATTTTTTACTCGTCTGGGGCGAACCTGAATACGTTGATATACAGGGTCACTCACGGTCGATGGTACCTTAGACGTTTACGGAGAACGGGACGTAGGATTATTCTGAAAATTTGGTTTATTGGGTAATCAGTTTCGTTCTATCGATCTGAAATACTTTCGGCGTTGCTGCTTCTATCAAAAAGTAGCAATAACTTTGTTATTTCAAATGGAACACCTTGTATTTTATTTCATTTTTAGATTCTTCCTGAAGAGCTGATTTCGTCGATCTATCATACTTGGGGTATAGCGCGAAATATTACAGAGATATAGGGTGTGAAAAATCGAGATTTTTAGGAATTTTTTGTGTCGAAAGTCGAAACTAATCATATCTGCTCGAAACGGCTTACATGTCCCTATCTCAACTTTCCATTTACTATCGATTGATATTTAATTGAAACAAATAGAGGGTGATGCAAAACTCACAATTTTGAACCACCCGTATTTGTTTCAATTAAATGTCAGTAGATAGTAAATGAAAAGTTGAGATAGGGACATGTAAGCCGTTTTGAGCAAGAATGGATAGTTTCGACACAAAAAAATCCTAAAGTTGAAAAATCTCAATTTTTCACACCCTATATCTCTGTAATCTTTCTCGCTATACCCCAAGTATGGTAGATCGACGAAATTAGCTCTTCAGGAAGAATCTAAAAATGAAATAAAATACAGGGTGTTCCATTTGAAATAACAAAGTTGTTGCTACTTTTTGATAGAAGCGGCAACGCCGCAACGCTGAAAGTATTTTAAATCGATAGAACAAAACTGATTACCCAATAAACCAAATTTTCAGAATAAAATAAAATAAATAAATTCTTTATTCCAGTAAGACCAGCGGTATTGGAAAAGTCAATGGATACCGTATGTGTAAAGTCATATTAAAATATTTGTATAAACATAAGCGATAATAATACAAAACATGGACATGAAACACTATAACAATAGTCAGCTGACTTTAAAAACCTTAACTTATTGTCTAAAATTATAAAACTCAGGGACACTATAAAAACTGTATTCCAACAAGAAGATCTTGAGATTTTTTTTGAAACAATTAATATCTTGTTCGTCTTTTAAATATTGGGGCAGTTTGTTGTAGAGTTGTATACCAGCATATGATGGAGATTTTTCATAAAATGATGTTCTATGAATTGGAATGCGTAGCAGATTACCATGTCTGGTATGATAATTATGATTGTCAGAATTCCTAGAAAAATTATTTAATTTGAGCTTCAAACGTATCACACATTTGTAAATGTATATACAAGGCAGTGTCAAAATCTTATGTTCTTTAAAGTATGGTTTACAAGATATTCTCCCATGAAGTCCAAAAATTAATCTCAAAGTTTTTTTTTGTAAAATAAATAACCTGTTACACGACGGCGAATTTCCCCAGACTATTATGTTGTATGTTATGTGTGAATATATCAGAGCATAATACATATTCAAGAGTTGATGTTGATTAAATGTATTTTTGAGTTGAAATATCGCATAATAACTACTGTTTACTTTTTTACATATATTATCAATACAACTTTGAAAATTAAGTGAACTATCCAGATTATAATAATTAATATAATCCTACGTCCCGTTCTTCGTAAACGTCTAAGGTACCATCGACCGTGAGTGACCCTGTATAGTTGACATATAAAATAGAAAAAACCATTTTGATATCAAACAATCAATTTCCAAATAGTATCCTTCATTTATACACAAAAGAAATCGAACCAAACTCGTAGCGGATGACATTGACATTTTCCTATGCGCAGGACGAAGAGGGTGAGGCGAGCGCCGGCAACTCGGACCGCGACTCGGACGCCGAGTTCGAGCAGATGCTGCAGGAGTCGGAGGAGCCGAAGGCGGGCGGCGACGGCGCCGACGGCGTGCGCTCGGAGGGCGGCTCCGAGGAGGCGGCAGCGGCGGGGGCGGCGACGCAGCCGAAGCGCAAAGCCAAGACCAAGTTCGGCAGCAAGACGAAGCGCAAGCGCAAGGTGAAGGGCGGCAAGGCCGGCGACGAGGAGAACTACGAGCACCAGGACTACTGCGAGGTGTGCCAGCAGGGCGGCGAGATTATTCTGTGCGACACGTGTCCTCGGTGAGATAGATTTATGTTTATTTAAGGCATTTTTTTTGCGACGAAACAGTTTCAAAGACCGTTTTAAAACAGTTTATACCTCTACGTCATCATCTTATGAGCCGGAAAAATTCTACGTTTCAAAACGTCACGTGTCATAGTTATTTAACCTCAAATGACAGTCCCACATATTGAAACATTATTGAAACGGTCCAGAAGACGCTTTCAAAATGTTTTGAACCAGAATGAAGTGTGACGTCACAAATGGTTCAAGAAAATAGAGTGTTTCAAAACTGTTTCAAATAGTTTCAAAACAGTTTCTCGCAAAAAAATGCCTTTATCTCTATAGCTATTATGTTATGTTACATATCATTAACCAATTCATTTAGGTATTCGGTCTGATTCTCTAAGGAAGTGGTTATCTCAACATCTGTCATTTGGGTGGCAAATAGAAAGGTCAGTTGTTATTTGAATCACTCCGAATTTTCAATTCTCTAACGTCAAAATGGAAAAAATCAACAACTTGTTGGTTTACCACTGATAAAGTGACTAATTTATCCACCAGATTTAACTGGTGGAAATGAAATAATAATTCATCATAAAGGTGATATATATTTGAAGAGGCAGTTATGAAGGAAATTTGTTACAGTTGTCAGGATTTGAGTCGCTCAGGAAATAATTATATGGTAGGATAATCGATATTATTGAGAACCTATTCCTTCCTACTGAAAAAATATCATAAAAATATCTCAAGAAACAGATAGCATCCAATTATATAGAGCCTCATGAAATTATACAAACCATCAAGAATATTAATGTTAATGATGTCACTGATAGAACCAATGATGTTCAACATGGTAGAATGTATTGCTACTGAAAAATTTGATAGCTAGCTGAATCAATGAGCAATGATCCTGTGTAATAATATGCATTCCAGGATATATTTATACCTTCCTCACTGAGTTCATTAACAAAACATATAATTATTACTCCTGCAATTATTCATGAAAAACTTGGCAGTCCCGGACACAGAAGACCAGAAAGTAACCTGTGTGCCGATATTTTCTATGTGCTAATCCAAAAAATGAGGTTAGATTGACGTTGAAATTGCAGAAAAACAGCAAACTATAATAAAAAAGAAGAGGAGTTACTAACTTTTCCGCATTTATTTACCACTGAGTGGAAATGTAAGAAATTAGCAACCTTGATAAATTTCGTATTTGAAGAATACCACATATGAATAGTGGAAAATCTAAAGTGGTTAAAAAAGAAGTTGTTAACAA
The DNA here is from genome assembly GCA_029955515.1 of Chrysomela aeneicollis. Classification (NCBI taxonomy): domain Eukaryota; kingdom Metazoa; phylum Arthropoda; class Insecta; order Coleoptera; family Chrysomelidae; genus Chrysomela; species Chrysomela aeneicollis. The sequence continues at coordinate 26,572,893 of JARUHQ010000005.1, forward strand.
CGTTACTAATTTATCCACTGTGTTAACCACTTTTTAAAGAATCGGACCGATTATTAACTCTTTCACTGCGGTAACCAACTTGCATGTACAGGAGGACATGTGCGGGAGGAATTCATCAACTTTAAAGAAACAGTGCACCATTAGTATGTTATGGATTTTTTTCTTAAATTCGAATCTTTATAACAAAAGTCGATTGCGTTCCGACTTTTGCCTAAAAGAAGATCCGATTTTCAGGATCTTCACTTTTTAGCTTAGAACCACCGTCATTATTACAAATTATTGCGTAGAAATGTTTTATTCAATCTTTCCGCGATAGGCGAAAGCTGTCATGTGAACGCGCCGTAAAGCTTGATGCTGATGTATCTATATGTATCTTACGGTTGTTTGTTCATTGTTTATCAAAAACTTTTGTCTCAATTCATTCATATTTCTATACCTCTTTGACGAAATTGTGGTTGTGTTGATTCACAACTTTGGTATATGGATGTCTTGGGGATAGAATAATTGTATGTTTTGTGCCCTCAACCAATTTGTGGACAAATTGGTCCTTCTCCCCAACAAAAAGAAATCATTATTCATTTCTGGCGACAAAGCTCGAAGTACTAAATTTCTTCACCAAAACAGTCATATTATGAATGCTTTATCTAAATTCTTTCAGCCTCTTTCAATTCTTCCACTTTGAACTCTCCTTTCATTCTGCCACCTTTTTTCGGTGTTTTTGAATTCTTGATGAACCTCAAACACCAAGCAGCTGTTCTGATCAAACTCAACCATTTCGAGAACTTCTGTATATCTGGTAAAACATTTTCTTTGGGCCAATATTCTTCGGTTAATTTCAAAAAATGAGTTCCATTGAGTCATTCCTTTGAGATGTCCATTTCTTACAAACTATCATGACCTTTCTTGTAGGTGAAGTTCCAGATCTTGTAGCTTCATCTGCTGGATTCAATTTAGAGGGATAAATGAAGAGGGAATTTTTTTTGTATTGAGTTAATAATTCCATCAAATTTGCAAAGCGCTGCCGACTTGCGCCATCTTCAGTGCTTCCTGAAAGTAAATACTCTGATTGTGAAAGATTCTTAGTTAGACTTTGATAAATTTGTATGTTATGACTGTTATGAAATTTGAATTTTTTGAAGGTTTGGTGAGTACTTGAAAGTCAGGTAACAGGAAGTATTACAATCTTTTGAAGACATCTTAAATGTAGTTTATATATTTTTTTATATAATTTTTGAATTTAATTCCAACAAAACACATTAGAATTGAATTCAAAAATTATACAGGGTCACTCACGGTCGATGGTACCTTAGACGTTTACGGAGAACGGGACGTAGGATTATTCTGAAAATTTGGTTTATTGGGTATTCTGTTTTGTTCTATCGATTTAAAATACTTTGAGCGTTGCGGCGTTGCCGCTTCTATCAAAAAGTAACAACAACTTTGTTATTTCAAATGGAACACCCTGTATTTTATTTCATCTTTAGATTCTTCCTGAAGAGCTGATTTTGTCGATATATCATACTTGTGGTATAGCGCGAAACATTACAGAGATATAGGGTGTGAAACATCGAGATTTTTCAAATTTTGGGAATTTTTTGTGCCGAAACTAAACATTCTTGCTCAAAACGGCTTACATGTCCCTATCTCAACTTTCCATTTACTATCGATTGATATTTAATTGAAACAAATACGGGTGGTTCAAAATTTTGAGTTTTGCATCACCCTCTATTTGTTTCTATTGAATGTCAGTAGATAGTAAATGAAAAGTTGAGATAGGGACATGTGAGCCGTTTTGAGCAGATATGATTAGTTTCGACTTTCGACACAAAAAATTCCTAAAAATCTCGATTTTTCACACCCTATATCTCTGTAATATTTCGCGCTATACCCCAAGTATGATAGATCGACGAAATCAGCTCTTCAGGAAGAATCTAAAAATGAAATAAAATACAGGGTGTTCCATTTGAAATAACAAAGTTGTTGCTACTTTTTGATAGAAGCGGCAACGCCGAAAGTATTTTAGATCGATATAACAAAACTGATTACCCAATAAACCAAATTTTCACAATATTCCTACGTCCCGTTCTCCGTAAACGTCTAAGGTACCATCGACCGTGAGTGTCCCTGTATAAACTGCATTTAAGATGTCTTCAAAAGATTGTAATACTTCCTCTCACCTGACTTGTAAGTACTCACCAAACCTTTAAAAAATCCTATCAAATTCTAATTAAGAATCTTTCACAATCAGAGTATTTACTTTCAGGAAGCACTGAAGATGACGCAAGTCGGAAGCGCTTTTCAAATTCAATGAAATTATACACTCAATACAAAAAAATTCCCTCTTCATTTATTCCACGAAAGTGTATTCAGCTTCCCACATCAATTCCCATCTCCAACATTCGCGACCTCTCGGAATTTCTCCTCGTGAATTCGTTCATGTCGATTTCCATTTCCTTTCGTGAACAAAGTGGTTATCGACTGAACGAAGATAACCCCCCTTGTAGCGCATACCACCTGGTGTGCCTGGAGCCGGAGCTGGAGGAGACGCCCGAGGGCAAGTGGAGCTGCCCGCACTGCGAGAACGAGGGCCCCGCCGAGCAGGATGACGACGAGCACCAGGAGTTCTGCCGCGTGTGCAAGGACGGCGGCGAGCTGCTCTGCTGCGACTCCTGCACCTCCGCCTACCACACGCACTGCCTCAATCCGCCGCTGACGGAGGTGCCCGACGGCGACTGGAAGTGCCCCAGGTGCGGGTGCCCGCCCCTCGTCGGAAAGGTAGGCAGACATTTTTTGAAAAGATGTTTTCATACAAATATTGGACTGCAATCACTCGAAGTATGAATAGTAAACACCTATTTCAAAAAAAAAAAACCGCTCCTGTTATGCCAAAACTCCTTTCCTAGTTTTCTTGATTTGTTGGCTTGTTCCTGATTTTTTTATTGGTATTTGATTCTCCATTCGGCTTTGTTGGCCGTCGGCCGTACTGTTTGGTAACATTAGAACTGTTTCAGGATTTCGGATGTTGGTTGTTGGAAACAATAAATAAAGTCACTTTTCGGGAACTATCAGTTTTTTTATATAGGAGAGAGAGATTAAATAAAATAATAATTATAAAAATCCGTTGCTACCTATACCGGGTGTGTCACAGTGGATGGAACATTAGAAGTATCTGGAGAACAGAAAGACAGATCATTACGAAAATTTATGGGCGTCGATAATCAAACTTGCTCTATCCGTCTAAAATATTTTCATCAATACAGTGTTGCCGCTTCTATCGAAAAGTAGCAACAACTTTGTTATTTCAAATAGAACACCCTGTATTTCATTCCATTTTTAGATTCTTCTTGAAGAGCTCATTTCGTCGATATATCATACTAGGGGAATTGCGAGGAAGATTACAGAGATATAGGGTGTGAAAAATCGATATTTTTCAACTTTAGGAATTTTTTGTGTCGAAACTAATCATTTCTGCTCAAAACGGCTTACATGTCCCTATCTTAACTTTTCATTTACTATCTACTGACATTCAATAGAAACAAATAGAGGGTGATGCAAAACTCAAAATTCTGAACCACCCGTATTTGTTTCAATTGAATATCAATCGATAGTAAATGGAAAGTTGAGATAGGGACATGTAAGCCGTTTTGAGCAAGAATGTATAGTTTCGGCACAAAAAATTCCTAAATTTGAAAAATCTCGATTTTTCACACCCTATATCTCTGTAATCGTTCGATAAAGACCCCAAGTATGATAGATCGACGAAATCAGCTCTTCAGGAAGAATCTAAAAATGAAATAAAATACAGGGTGTTCCGTTTGAAATAACAAAGTTGTTGCTACTTTTTGATAGAAGCGGCAACGCCGCAACGCTGGAAGTATTTTAGATCGATAGAAAAAAACTGATTACCCACGAAACCAAATTTTCATAATAATCCTAAGTCCTGTTCTCCTGAAACGTTTAACCTACCATCGACCGTGAGTCACCCTGTATATCACGTGACCTCAGATTTGGCCGGCATTCGAAAAAGTTGTCTGGTGGAAAAAAATATTAATATAATGATAAGGTTTTGATTACAACTATTAGTTGATTTCAACTATATTTACGGGTTGAGAATATTGAATAAGCTCATCTGCATCAATATACAGGGCATGACTACTACCTAGTGACAAGACTATATCATGTTTTCATAATTTATTCCATGAATATTTGATTAGTTTTGATTCTAATTCAGTTAATCAAATATGTTTCCAAGAGTAATGATAATGTATGATGTATATTAGTGAGGGTAGGGTTGGTGTATTTTCAATCTGGTTTAAAGTACATGGGGTCATCTGAAATGAAATTTTGCGATATTTTGTCGATTTGACTTATTTTTTGGCACCACAGTCAACTTTTTCAAAATTCCTGCCAAATCTAAGGTCACGTAATATAAGTCGCAACGGATTTTTCAGTTGTCAGACTTTCAGAAACGAACCGCCATTAGAGTTTTTCAGAAACAATTTTTTTCTCATAGTAGCCAATTGTATGACGGACGCTGTACATATTATATTTCACAAAGGAGAAGTCAGTAGAGTAGGTTTGTTTTCAGTCACAAACGTGTAAATTTGGTTCAAAAATGTTTGTAGTTGAAATATAGTGGTAAAATATCATTTATAGTTTAGAAGAAATTATGTGATGTCCAAATAAACGCCGCTCTAAAACCCCCCAATCAGCGAGACATTCAAACAACAGATCATCATTACTGCTTCATGTGACGTCACAATTCCTCTGATTGGCATATTCCTGTGTTGCCAGTTTCATTATTTTCCAGAACTTCTGCGGAAATGTTTTTCAATTTCATCCCGTGAATAAAACAAGTTGTTTCAGCATTTGTCATGTTGAAATGGAGGCTTCCTGTTTTATAGCTGTTTATTTAGTTGATCTTGAGTGCTATATCATTACCTATTCGGCCTTGTCTTATTGTTAAGAAATATGAGTAACGCTTGGCAACGTTAAGAAACATTATTCTCTGACGCGCTCGGTGATAGTTCAGAACTTGTTACGTCACATCTCGGGACGCCACAGTGTTCGAAAATAAATTTTTATTTGTGAATTTATTTGGCAAAAATTACAACGAAAAAAAGTTATCATTAATGTCAACATTTTAGACTTTAGAGGTTGTGGTATTAGTGGAAATTATTGATTTCGTCTTGTGATTCGTAATATCATCTATCAATAAAATGCTGTTTCAATATATTAGTGAATATGAGAATGTTTCCTGTTGCTGTAATCAATTCAGGTAAATTGTTATATTCAACCATTCCGTCACCCTATACGTATACAGGCTGTCCATATTTCGAGTGCCACTATGGGGATCTCGCTTATCTTAACAGATGCGAATTTGGTTAAATTGGGGCAAAGTTGCGCATTTCAGTGCTGAATAATTATCTGAAGAGAAATTTGAAATATCTATGATAGTTTTGAAAATATCGCCAAAAAACGAAAATTTCTGATTTTCATTTTTAATTTTTTGATAGTAAACCAGTGATGCTAGACATTTCTAACTAGAACATTGTTTAGACACTTTTTCATGGAGAATTCGAATATGGCATCGTATTCTTGATAATTTTCAAGATGGCGGAGAAACACCTGTCAACTTCATTTTTTCTTATGGACGCCATTTTGGATTTTAACATTTTTGAATTCCTTTCTTGTTTCTCTTCATAGCGATGTCTCACACATGGTGTTCCAATATCACATTTTTGCCACAAATCAAATTTTTCACTTTTTGTGAAGAGTGCTTTGGAAAAAACAAACTATTCTTCTGTCGTGAACAATATTTTGACAGTTTGATCTATCTCGAGTCGTGTCATTTACGTTTGTGCTAGTTTCATCGCAAAAATGCATTTCTCAAGTGAAGAACAAAGAGAAATGATTAAAATTTACTATACCTCACATCGAAATGCCCACATGGCTGCGGCAGCGTATTTTCAGCGTTATCCAGAGCGGCAACAACCTAGCTTGAGGTATTTTTCTTTGCTGCACAGAAACTTGGGCCAATAATTGCAAGCGGTAAAAATTTTACATGATTACAAATACCAAAATATTAATGATTAAATATTGAATCATCAGGTGCAGGACAATCCATCGGTCTCCACAAGAGAAGTTGCAGCCCAGCTCAATTTGCCATCACATCAAGTTGTTTGGAGAACTCTTAAAAAACACAAATATCGGCCTTGAGCAGTTCATATTTCTCAAACGCTTCATCCCGGAGATCATGAACGACGGGTAGCTTTCTGCATGTTTGTAAATAATCAGATCCATGAAAATCCAAATTTCCTAAATACTGTCATATGGTCTGATTCAACTGGCAACTCGCCACCAAACAGACAAATCAAACTGTCAAAATATTGTTCACGACAGAAGAATAGTTTGTTTTTTCCAAAGCACTCTTCACAAAAAGTGAAAAATTTGATTTGTGGCAAAAATGTGATATTGTAACACCATGTGTGAGACATCGCTATAAAGAGAAACAAGAAAGGAATTCAAAAATGTTAAAATCCAAAATGGCGTCCATAAGAAAAAATGAAGTTGACAGGTGTTTCTCCGCCATCTTGAAAATTATCAAGAATACGATGCCATATTCGAATTCTCCATGAAAAAGTGTCTGAACAATGTTTTAGTTAGAAATGTCTAGCATCATTGGTTTACTATCAAAAAATTAAAATCAGAAATTTTCGTTTTTTTGCGATATTTTCAAAACTATCATAGATATTTCAAATTTCTCTTCAGATAATTATTCAGTACTGAAATGCGCAACTTTGCCCCAATTTAACCAAATTCGTATCTGTTAAGATAAGCGAGATCCCCATAGTGGCACTCGAAATATGGACAGCCTGTATGTTTTTTAATTTCCATTGATGATGTTCGATATATTTGTACGTGTTTTTTTTTGTCTGGAAATCGAACATTCTCACTCAAATAAATCAGAAACAAATCAGTTGAAATCTTGTAGTATACAAAAACCAATGTGCGAAATTGAATGTATTCCTTGACTGGGGGAGCCAACTGAAAGTCCTTTGACACTTAGGCGGCAAAAATCCTGACGTGGAAGTGGGTGGACGACCCCATCAAGAAGAACAGCGCCGGCGAGGAGATGGCGCGCACCAGGCACCGCGAGTTCTTCGTCAAGTGGCACGAGCGCTCCTACTGGCACTGCAGCTGGATCACCGAGCTGCAGCTTGACGTCTACCACCCGCTCATGTTCCGTGCCTACACCAGGAAGTACGACATGGAGGAGCCGCCTAAGCTGGAGGAGCCCATGGACGAGGCCGACACCAGGTTGGCTAGGTGAGAAATTGATTAGTGATTTTTTTTGGTGCTAACTTTAACAGTTTCGGGTGCTTTCCGTAATCAAACAGGTCGTTTCTGGGATGAAACCTTAAAAAGTAAGTTTGTCTTTGTCCGGAAGTATTTTTTTTTCAGGGATATGACGTCCTTTTATTGTGGATGTATAATAATAATAATAGTAATGAGGTGAGTTAAGAAATCACTTATAACAATAACAATATTTTTCAGAAGAAATTTCTGAAAAACTCTTATGACGGTTTGTTTCTGAATGTCTGATAACTAAAAAAATCCCTTTCGACTTATATCACGTGACTACAGATTTGGCGAAAAATGGATCAAATTGACAAGATATCAAAACATTTTATTGAGAAAATATGTTTGGAATTCCCATGTGCCAATTTTGAACCAGATTGAAGAAAATACCATTAGTTTTGGTCAGAACTAATTAAATATTTGTGGAATAGACATTTTGCGGGAGATTCATCATAAAAACATGGTTTAGTCTTGTCCGAGGTCTTATCACACTGTATTTTGACACATGAGCCTATTCAATATTATCAACCCGTAAATGAAATTCGAAGCAATTAATAGTCGTGATTTAATAAGACATTTTTCATCCTATCTAAATTTGATATTTTTCGGCATCACTTTTTTTTGAGATTCCCGCTAAATCTCAGGTCACGTGATGTAAGTTCCAACAAATTTTTCAGTTGTTTGATATGCAAAAACGAACCGCCATTTTAGAGTTTTTCAGAAATTTCAACAATAATTTTTTTCCCACTTAATGGCGAATGCTGTAAATATAATTTTATGAATAAACGGAAAAATTCCTCACGAAGTGAAACTTTTAAATACTCATAAACAACACGAAATTATTGGGAAGATAACAATCTTTATAAGCTTAGAATGCTCACATAATATTCGAAATAACGAAAATACTACAAGAAAAACAAACCAATTATGTATTGGTTACATAAGTATTCTTCTTTTTTAGTTCCAATCATAGCATTTTTATTTTTTAAAGTTGCAATCTTGACGACAAAGACAACACTAGGGCAGACATATTTTTTGTCTCTCAACGATAGCTGAACTTGTCAATTTAATTCACAATATTCACATATTTATTATGTTGTAATTTCTTCAAGAACCACATCAACATTTTTTCCTGTTATATTTATATCATTTCTAGTAGATTTATTTTTATTGAATCCATTTTTCAATGTTATATTTCTGTTATATCTCATTTCATACCAATGATTCATGAAATTCATACAATTTTTATTGTTGAAAATATTAATCATTAAACGATAAACAAACTATAGAATTTTCAACATTTTTTTATAAATATCAGAGGGAATTCTGTATCAGCCCCATTTCCAACCATAAGTCATTCGCACTAGAACCCACCATTAAAATTCCCGCCTCCCCCCCTTCAGATTCCTCAAGATGGGCGGCACCTCCAACGACGAGGAGCTCGAAGAGAAGTACTACCGGTACGGCGTGAAGCCGGAGTGGCTGGTCGTCCATCGCGTCATCAACCACCGCACGATGCGCGACGGTCGCACCCTCTACCTGGTGAAGTGGCGCGAGCTCACCTACGACCACTCGACGTGGGAGGACGAATCCGATGACATTCCCGGCCTCAAGCAGGCCGTCGAGTTCTACCTGGACCTGAGGGCGGCGTGCACCGGTGGCGGTGGGTCCAAGTCCAAGAAGGGCAAGGGGAGGAGGTCCAAGGCGAAGGAGATCATGGACGAGGACGATCGCACGCCGTGAGTTGTTTCCGCGTTTCAAATAGATTCCACCGCCCGGTGCAATTCAACTGCCACCGGCTTTTTTAGATGGCTGATTTCAAAAGTTGAATTATTGACAACAACAAATTTTTCCGCAAATCGCTAGGAAATTTTGACATTCCTGTCAAAATTTCTTGAAGAAAAAGTCAGGACTTCCTTACTGTAAGGAAATGTCATTTCCTTACTGTAAGGAAATGATATTTCCGTACAGTTGTTGGTGTTCTACATAAATGATTGAAAATACATTGCTTATAAGGAATTAATTTATATTTTGAAAACATCAAGTCATTGCTGAATACATTTTTAAGATCAATTCGTTATATTTACAGTAATTTGACAGTTAGTACAATTATTCAATATTGGAGGAACACTGTTAGAACTATGAGAAACATTTTGGACAACATGCGTGGTGGTAGGGTTATTTTGTTGAATATTTTGTACTGTGAAAATTTTATTTGCCACCTCAACCTTATTGTTAAGCAATTCTTCGATATATCCTTCAGCAACGTTTGATGACTTCCATCCGCCATGCCTCTTTAAACAAGTTATGTCGGCACCAGTCAACCAATATTGTTGCAGAAGACCGACGAAAGCATCAGTGACCAGTGTATTCTGTCGGATTTACCAAGTTCAAATAAGTAGCAACTATTTTGGGCATTTTTCTAAATTGATGAATTCCTACCACTTGTCTACAACCCTTTCCGCTTTGATATTTAAAGAAAAATCGGTCACTGTTAATATTTTCTGGTCTTAACGAAACATACTTTCGATAAACATTCAAGTAGATCTGATTAATTACAAATGATCTTGGTTTGTTGGTTTTCGAATCAGGTATGCTGATTAAAAGCTTAGATTCTAGGTCTTCTATATCGTGTACAGTCATTCGGACTAACTCATCCATTCTACAGGCCCCAGAAATACCAAATATTACAGCCACCTAAAAAATAAATGAAGGTACAATCTAAATAGAAATTAAAACCTTGTAAATTACCTTAATCATTAAATTTTCTTTATCTGGAGCTTCCTGGATAAATTTTTCAATTTCTTCCTTCGTTAAAATCTTAGATTTCTTTGCCCTATAACCTTGAGCTTGCCGTTTCAATAAAGAACGAAGTTTTGAGTATGTAGATATATCTACATTGTGTTTAATTGCAAGGGTTGACTTCAGCATTGAATAATTGGCCCATAATGTTGAAGATTTCATCTTTAAACAAAGGTCTAGGAAGTATGCCATTACAACATTTTCTGAGAAAGAACTCGTATTTTTACTCATGCGATAATCCATAAAACGTCTGTATGCATTTTCCTACTTTTCTCTTGATTTCTTTGGCAATAATTCTAATGAAGCAGTATTCACTTATCATTTTACTTTCGAGAACACCAGCAATTAAATTTATAAGCATCAAGTTTGACAATTCAACCTCAATACGTTTCCATAGTAGCACAAGTAATTTTATTAGGAATTTCAAAGCACCATTTATTTGGGAATAAAATTATCGCGTTTTTTTTAAATCAATCAATATCTGTCGAATTTTAAACGATTTGCGGAAAAATAGTATGTTTACCTCGTAGGAAAAGCCACATTCCTGGACTCTGTGTTGCTAAGTCTCGGCTTGCGCCTCGACTTAGCAATCTTCACAGTCGCCCAGGAATGTTAAGCTTTTCCTACCCGGTGAACAATGTACTATAATTGCAACCAGAAGGTTGGAGGTTCAAATCGTCCGTTCGGAAAGGGAATATTTAAAATATTCACGCATAGTAAAATGCAAGCTTTTCAAACTATTCACAATTTCTGGTAGTCATAACGTTCATAACTATTGATTTCCTATAATTTTTTTGCAAGGATGTTTATAAATTTGTTAAATTTACATCGATTTTTTCTGATAAAACCCAAGTCGGCTCTATTGCTGACTTCTTTATTATGGAAGATACGAGGTTGGTTAAAATAGTGAACTAGTTGTTTTTTTCCGCTGATGAACAAGTTGCCGACAAAAAAACAATTGAACATCACATTTTCGATTTATTCGAAAAAATATACGAGTTTTCAATAGGTATGTTTTTATTTCAATCGATCATCAACTCCTATCGGAACATAAAAGATCCCAGAACCACGAATAACGGAGTTGCGCTCATTTTAGAGAATAAATATTGCAACTGACATGGATTATTTTGTTCAAATCAATTTCATGAGACTTGTTGAAAACCTAGAATGTGCATAACTCCGTTATTTGTGTTATTTGTTATTTGTATTTTTAACAAAAATGTCCATTTATTTTTGAAAATATCAGTAACTTATCACTTTATTAATTGAAAATTGAATAACCTTTAAGTCTCTCAACCTTTATGTTGCATTATTTCGATAGTGCATTAAAATAAACAATACATAACAAAATAATTTATTTTACAATAATCAACTACCTGAAAAAACATTTTTTTTTCGTGTAATTGGATGTAATTGCATATTAGAAAGTAGTTTTTAGTGCTGATCAACTGTTTTCTACAACAATTTTCGATGCTATCAAAAATTAATGTAATTTACTCTTGAGCCAAATTCATATATTTATATATATATTTATGACTAAACATAAATTATGAAGAATGAAGTTTTCCATATGGTGCAAACTTGAGCAGACAAGATTCCTGACAATCTGATGAAAATATGTCAGTATGAACTAAGGGTGTGCAAAACAATATTCAGGGTCTGACATAAAATTGGGAAAAAAGTTTGTTGTTGAAATTTGTGAAAAACTCTAATGATGGTTTGTTTCTGCATGTCTAAAGACTGAAAAATCTGTTGCGACTTATTTCACGAGACCTTGAATTTGGAAGAAAATTGCTGTTGCCAATTATGAACCAGTTTGAAGAAAAAATTGAAAAAATGACATTTTGTTTTATTCGGAAATAGCTTCAATAACTCAAATCATATAAGTTTGGGTCAAAACAATATTTATGGAATGACATTTTGCGGGATTTTAGTTATGTAAACACGATTTAGTCCACACTAGTAGTAATCATGCCCATGATCTTATTCAGTATTCTCAACCTGTGAAAGAAAATATAAACCAATGAATATTTGTAATTGAAACTTGATAATGCATTATTTATTCTTGCTAAATTTGATATTTTTTGGCACCACAACTTTTTTTTTTCAATTTCTGCCAAATATGGGGCCACGTTATATACTTTTTAACGGATTTTTCCATTGTTAGACATGCAGAAGCGAACCGCCATTAGAAATTTTCAAAAATTTCAACAATTCTTTTCTATATGTAACCAACTTTATGGCGGGAGCTGTGAATGTCAATGTGAATGTGTCAGAATGAGTAAAACTTTATTTAAATTTTATTGACTTTATTTTTACTTTCACTGTTAATATTTCTCATCTGACTCTTACTTCGATCATCGTGCGCTTTTCTTGCACCTTCTTATCAGATAAACAAATATAAAATTTTTGAAAGAGAAAAATAGTCTATCCAATTAAAAATATCAAACATAGTTTGAAATGAATGTCTGATAGACTACGAGCAGAAAACAACTACTTTCCTGGTAAATACCACGCAGAACATTGAATTATATCTGTTCGTAGTCCATGCAACGATTCACACTGTGAATGCAGATCGCAAATGTTTCTTTCTTCCTAAGACGTGACAAATTCACATCGGGACAGGCACGCCTAACAACCTACAGACCGGTTTCGGGCTTATTGGCCCTCATCAGTGCAGGGTAGTTATTCACAGTGTGAATCGTTGCATGGACTACTAGCAGATATAATTCAATGTTCTGCGTGATATTTATTTACCAAGAAAGTAGTTGTTTTCTGCTCGTAGTTTTTTGTCCAATTATGGCTAATCCATTTCTTCAAATATATAATTCTAAACGATTGCCGCCCCAGTCGCAGATACACCCCGCCGCCCGAGAAACCTCTCACCGACCTGAAGAAGAAGATGGACAAGCAGCCGTCGTACCTGGACGAGTCGGGCATGCTGCACGAATACCAGCTGGAGGGTCTCAACTGGCTGCGCTACTCGTGGGCCAACGGCATCGACACCATCCTCGCCGACGAGATGGGCCTCGGCAAGACCATCCAGACCATCGTCTTTCTGTACTCGCTCTACAAGGAGGGCCACTGCAAGGGGCCCTTCCTCATCAGCGTGCCGCTCTCGACCATCATCAACTGGGAGAGGGAGTTTGAGACGTGGGCGCCAGATTTCTATTGCATCACCTATGTCGGTGAGTCGCGCGAAAAAAACATGATTTTTTTATTAAAATAATCGCACCCCGAAATTTTGCCCCTGTTTAAATTTGAATAACATTTTTCTTCTTCCTTCAGCTTCAATCTCGTACTTCTTCGATAAATAATTTTCCTAAAAATTGCTACAGGATGTTTTTTGGAACTGTGGAAAATTTCGAAATTTTCAAACAGATCCCAAATGAAGAAAAACAGTTTTTTTTTCAACTTTAACAGCAGAGGCATGAAGATTATCTCATCACCTCTGGCCATTTCCAAAATTGTCTTCTTATCACTTTTCTTTACAATTTTTTGGTTTTGCAGTCCTAACTCTTTTCCTCTTCAACCGATTTTCAAAATATTAGGCTCATTTTGAAGCTGAAACCTCATATGAGAAGATTTGAAGATCAGAATTACCTCAAGATGAACATTCAGAATCGAGGGTTTCTTTCAGTAGTCAAAAATTGTGCGATAGAAAACCGAATTGAAACGCCATGTTCTAGAAAAAAAATCAGCTAAAAAAATGCATGGACCGTAACCAACATAACAAAAATCATAGTGAGTGATTGACAAGACAGGTTGGAAAATTACGTTCTCGTGAGAATAAAGACCAGGACAGAAAAAACTATTCGTAGGTCTTTCTTTTCTGAAGATATAAAAATATTCAAAATGAAAAAAAATTCTGAATACAACAAAATTTCAGGGTAACCTTCTCACCTCATATACAAAGTCTTCCATCATGTTTTGGATTTTTTCAAAGAATTCAATTTTTTAGACATTAAAAAAAATGTTATACGTACGCCTAAGAAACAAATTTTTCTCTTTGATCAACTTTTTCCGCTGAACACAGCTATGGGTACCGCTTATCTCGATTCTGAAAAATAACTTTTTTTCGCCCTGTACATGAAACTATGATACTTGGAGAACTCGAGTTTGAGAGATTCTTAGTAGTTTTGTACTAAACTCACAAAAATTATATGTAAAAAAATCACAAAAATCTCCGATCCCGATGTGGGGATCAGGTGAAATATGTTTACCGATACATCTAACCGTTTGACCAGCAAAAATTTTACCTGCAAAAAAAATGTTGGGGGGCGAGGGGGTAAAAATTTTTTTTCAGTATTTTTGGTGGTGATATTTTCGTTTCGATCAAACAACGTTTTGGAAAATTTTCTTTTTTAATCGGGATTTCGAGGGGGATTTAGATCTTTAATATTTATTTTTAGTCCATTTTAATCTTCATGTCTGTTCATCTAACGTTTCAGCTTCAAAATGATCCTGAGATTTTGAAAATCTGTTGAAGAGGAAAGAAGTTATGACTACAAAATTGATTTTTTGAAATCACTCTGTAAATAAGAGTGATAAGGAGTCAATTTTGGAGATGGCCAAAGGTAATGAGATAATCTTCATGCCTCTGCTGTTGAAGTTGAAAAAAACTGTTTTTCTTCATTTGGAATCCTTTTGAAAATTTCGAAATTTTGCACAGTTCCAAAAAACATCCTGTAGCAATCTTATGGAAATAACCTCATGTATTATCATGTATTATAGATGAAGGACTGAGCTGGCAAACAGTGCAAACAAAATTCAAATTGTTCAAAGAAGAAAAAAGTTATTCCAATTTCAATATTCAAATTCCAATAATTGCGTAGTTTATTTTGGGTAATGATTGATATTTTTTTACAATCAATTAAAAAAGTAGCCTTTCAAATCTCAACAAAAAGTTGACGTTATCCGAGTAATGTCATCAAGTGACGTTATTTGCGCTCACATCCATCATTGTTGAAAATAAAATCATAATAATAGTGGCATTGAATTATCTATATCTAACACACTTCCTGATGTAGCAGAAACTGGGAATATTGTAAATTTGAACCTCCTGTCAGAGAAATCGAGGAAAAGTATGAATTGAGATATGATAGATTCATGACATGGTGCTATGAAATGCTTGAATGCTAAAGATATCAAAGTAAGTATCTCAAACTTGTATTCCTCAAAAAACACCAGTCCGTTAAATATAAAGCAAAAATAATTTTGACTGTATCTTTTTGTTTCTAAATGTATTAAAACTGTGGGATAGACATAAGTTTTCAAGTAGCCTCAATAGCCAACAGGTTCAAAGCGCGACTTCTCAAAGCCGCCAGTCCGGGTTTGATCCCTGGGCAGGGCAATTCTTTTTTAATCCATGAGTCAGTTTCCCTTCTTTTCTGTTAGATGTATGAATTATTGGATTGAATTTCGATATAATAGTGAACTATTGATGATTTAGATGTAGAATATTATGAAATGTAAGTTAATTGTATAAAATACCGAGTTTTCTTGTCTAGGAACTGCGTTTGTAGAAAAAAACTTGTGTGTATTTCAAAAGCAAAATTTCTTGCCGCTCTCGTAAGATCATCAAAAAGTAACGCCGTTCCTAGACTCGATACTTTTTTACTACTACTACTACTGGTGCTTCTCAAACTACCATAGAATATGAAGTATTATTGAAATTTACTTTTTTCAGTAAATATTATTTTTGCTTTATATTGAGTACACTGATATTTTTTGAGAAATGCGACAATTTTAGGATTCATATTTAGATATCTTCAACATTCAAGCATTTCATGTCATGAATATATTATATCCTAATTCATAATCTTCTATTTCTCTTATAGAAGGTTCAAATTAAAAATTTTTGCTCTTTCTGCTACATAGGGAGGTGCCTTAGATGATTCACAATCACTATTATGAATCATGCAAGAAAATGTTGTTCGTTTTCAACAATATATTATATTTTTATAATATCTTGAATTTTTTTCAAGAGTGCAGCTTTATTTGCAGTTTGTATCAGAATAATTTTTATATTGACTATATTTTGTTGAATAAATACATGTTATTTCTCATTTGATATTTTCATTTTATTCATTTAAAAAAAACACTCGAAAAAATTCATTGATTAAAGTCAGGGAAATTTCGTCTCTCACATTGGTGGTTCCTTCCAGGTGACAAAGATTGCAGAGCCATCATCCGCGAGAACGAACTGAGCTTCGAGGAGGGCGCCGTTCGAGGGGCGCGGGCGTCAAAAATCAGGAGCAATCAAATCAAGTTCAACGTCCTCCTCACCAGCTACGAGCTGGTCTCGATCGATTCCGCCTGTCTAGGCTCCATCGAGTGGTCAGTGCTCGTCGTAGACGAGGCCCACAGGCTGAAGAGCAACCAGTCAAAAGTAAGATGGGAGGCAATCCAAAGGACGTCGTGACGATCGATATTTTCAAATCGTTATTCAATTTCCCCCTCGTTTCCAGTTCTTCAAATGCCTGAACAGCTACAACATCGCCTACAAGCTCCTGCTGACCGGCACGCCGCTGCAAAACAACCTCGAGGAGCTGTTCCACCTGCTCAACTTCCTCGACAACCAAAAGTTCACCGAGCTGGCGCTCTTCCAAGCCGAGTTCGCCGATATCTCCAAGGAGGACCAGGTGAAGAAGCTGCACGAGATGCTGGGGCCGCACATGCTGCGCCGTCTCAAGGCCGACGTGCTCAAGAGCATGCCCTCCAAGTCGGAGTTCATCGTTCGCGTGGAACTCTCGCCGATGCAGAAGAAGTACTACAAGTACATCCTGACGAGGAACTTTGAGGCGTTGAATCCCAAGGGGGGCGGCCAGCAGGTGTCTCTGCTCAACATCATGATGGACCTGAAGAAGTGCTGCAACCATCCGTACTTGTTTCCTGCTGCCGCTGAGGAGGCGCCGCTGGGGCCTCATGGCAATTGGGACGTGGGGCATCTTACGAGGGCGGCAGGAAAGCTGGTGCTGCTGTCGAAGATGCTGAAGATTCTCAAGGAGCAGGGCCATCGGGTGTTGATCTTCTCGCAGATGACCAAGATGTTGGATATTCTGGAGGACTTTCTGGACGGGGAGGGATACAAGTACGAGCGTATCGATGGTGCGATCACGGGAGGGCAGCGGCAAGAGGCTATCGATAGGTACTGTGTTATTCTCGATATATAATTTTTCAATTGACTTGACCGTTACTAGATGAAAATCCATAGTTATTGTAAACAAACGAAAAACGATAAGATTTTCACGATAAATATATTTATATATGTCAAGCACATTGTGTACTTATACCTGATGAAGCTACAGTGTTAGCGAAACATGTTGTGAAAAACATATATAAATATATTTATCGTGGAAATCTTATCGTTTTTCGTTTGTTTACAATCTCGATATATAAATTGAAGAAATTTGTCAGATAGGTTTTTTAATTAACCAGAATATATGACATACAATTCAGATATTGGTGATTATATAGTTATTGGGCTCCCCCTTGTATAGATATACTGTTTGGCGGAACTTACATGTTTTGACCTCCTAAACTTGATATTCTAATGAAATTTTTGGCGCTCTTAACTAGTCTTATTGATACGACATCGAAAATACAAGAAAAAAGGGGCCTTAAATACTATTCTGAAATTCAATTGAAGCTTTTGAAATTAACTTGATGCCTTCTGAAATGCAACTGGAAAAGGTTCAGAATATAAAATGAATGTAATCTTGAGACCGTTTTCATTGAGTTGAAAGATACCGGTTTGAAGGTTAAATTGTCCAAATGTTAATTTTTCCAAAATGAAATGAACTATCTCGGTCATACAATAACAAAATTTGGTGTGAAGAAAAACAAAGATGAAATAATTGCTATAATAGATGCATCAATTCCTGAAGATGAGACGCAAATTCAAAGTTTCACAGGAATGGTGAAATATCATGGAATATTTTTCCCAGATTTGACTTATATAATGAATCAAAATATAAAATATACGATTCAGATATTTAATTTACAATAGCTATAGTTTTTTTTAGAGCGCAAAGTGATAGATTATCACTCGAAAAAGACAGTTATCGCGCGACGCCTAGCGGAGCGGTAAGACACTTTGGGCTCGAAATACACACAATATTTTTTCTACAAAATCCTAGACAAGAAAAATATACATCCAAATCATCAATTACATCAATTATTCATTATTATATTAAATTTCAATTCAATAATTCATACACCAGGAAGGAAGAAAAAAAAAGGAATTGTTATGTCCAGGGATCGAACCCCGGCTAGAGGTTTGAAAAGTCGCGCTTTGAACTCGTTGGCTATTGAGGCTACTTGAAAACTTATGTCTATCCCACAGTTACAATATGTTATGAACCAAAAAGATATAACCAACGTAGGTGATCCATATCTTACAGTGGAGGTGAGTATTATAGGAAAACTGGGTGTAAAACTTGCGACACTCAAATGTTTCAAATAATTTTTGGATTTTCTTGTTAAATACTTTTCACCATTGGTAAGTCTTGAGGCTAAATTTTTTACATGTGTCCAATTATTAACTGTAATTTTTCTTCCTTTAGATTTATTCTTTTCATAAGCTGATGATGAGGAATTAATTCCTCGAAACATGTCCGTTTTAATGTAAGTCTGTTGACTAATAAATAATTTTGGTGGAGATAGACTGCAAGTTTTACCCCCAGTTTTCCTACAAAAAGATATAGTCAAACTTATTTTCTGCTTTATATTCAATGGACAATTTTGAGAAATACGACAAGTTTAGAATACTTTGATATCTTTAGCATTCAAGCATTTCATGACACCATGTCATGAATCGATCATAGTTTTCCTTCCTTTGGTAGGAGGTTCAAATTTACAATGTTCGCACTTTCTGCAACATAACACTATTATTTTCCACATTCAACAAAATGATGAGTTCGTTTTCAACAATGCTGTCACTTAATGACATTATTTCCGCGCACGAGCGGCAATGCTGTCACTTGATGACATTCCTCGGAAAATGTCAACTTTGTGTTGAAATTTGAAAACGTCAAAAGCTACGTTGTCAACCGCTCGCAGTGAATCCACAGATTAGAGAACCTTACAGATGATACAGTCAGACAGAGCGAATAAAATTAGAGTGAGATGTCGAAAGCGCTAAATTTAAAGGGACAGTCATAGATTTGCGCAGGCGCTAAAATATTGATCGCGTGTTTTGTTTACATTGAATACATCGTTGTCATCATTTTGTTGGTTATGTTACAAATGTTTTCGTTTCACACGATTCACGATCCAATATTTAGGATGTTCTCACAATGTGCAACATATTTTATTTTCCATAAACCATAATTCAATAGGAAATGTAATAAAGGTTTTGAGGATAATCACATCACGAGCAAAGATGAACAACCTGTTACCTAGGTACCTACAATATATATTTATTTCAAAGTTTATTAGCTTTAGATTATAGGATATATTATAATTTAAGATTATTGACCTGTTTGCTATAGTAATCCCAAGGTAGGTACTCATTTCTGGTACCTTACTCTTTCAAATGAAAGTAACAATGAAAATTGAATGCATGTTAGTTTTAGATCAGAGACTTTGTGTAGTATGTGTGTTTTGAAAAGTGATCTGTTCCTGACTGTAGATTTGTGGTTTATACAAGAAACAAGTGTTGAATTAAAAATGAGTGAATCAAAGAGAGAAGGTGCACCTCCCAGTGGCAAACATTACTGTGTGTATGAAGATTGCAAATCATTTTCAAATAAATTGGAGAATATATAATTACATTGTTTTCGATACCTATTATTGACTTTAATCAAAATTTTCAATTTCCATGAGAATATTACCATTTTATGCTATATCACATTTCAAGTTTCAAGATGAAAGTAACACTTTTTGTATTCTTACCCAAAGTTCGAGGTATTTTTCATAAAACATATACCTACCTCACCAAACAACATATAAATTCGCTTTGTATTAATTTTTTTCTCAAATATATCTTCCTGATTTGCTTTTCAAATTCAGAATACTCTATGTACCATAAAAGATGTGTCATATTTTGTGTATTTGTTTATACATTACATCGTCAGATAATTGAATTTCATTTTTCCTGGTGACAATGAATGGGCTAAAATTCGAAATATTCGAATTTCATATGAAACTTCATTCAGAATACATCGAGGAATCCATCTTATTCCTGATAGAAACTAATCTCTGATGACAACATATTCATAATAAATCACTCAGAAGTAGGTAACCTTTTATATTGTTGTAAATTATGCATTAAAATGGCAACATTTCACATCAGTAGTTCTAGCGGTGACAACGACAATCCGGCAACTGCAATGCGCCGAATTTAAAGGTCCGAGGTCAATGAAAACGGATGTCGGTACATCAAACATAATGGGCGGAGTGTCTCATCTGTAAGGTTTTCTAATCTGTGGTGAAACTAACATATGTCGAATTCACCGACAGGTTCAACGCCCCCGGGGCCGCCCAGTTCGTCTTCCTGCTGTCGACCCGAGCGGGCGGTTTGGGCATCAACCTCGCCACCGCCGACACCGTCATCATCTACGACTCGGACTGGAATCCGCACAACGACATCCAGGCGTTCTCGCGCGCCCACAGGATAGGGCAGGCCAACAAGGTGATGATCTACCGGTTTGTGACGAGGAGCAGTGTGGAGGAGCGCGTCACACAGGTGGCCAAGCGGAAGATGATGCTGACGCACCTGGTGGTGCGACCGGGGATGGGCGGCAAGGGGGCCAATTTCACCAAGCAGGAGCTCGATGATATTCTCAGGTTCGGCACGGAGGATTTGTTCAAGGAGAGCGACGGTGAGTATTTTTGTTTCTAGGTGGATATCCAGATGGTATAAAACAAATTTATTCTTTGAAACATATCATGTTGTTCATTTCGTGGGCATACAAGAAAATTCCACTCAGTCCACTTCCAGGAGAAAATTGGATGTTTGCACTTTCGAGTTTGCAGTGAAACCAAAAATCTCAGGGCGCTCTATTGGGGTTCTTGAGGCTGGTTTCGGGAAAATGATGGACACAGATATTTTTCGTAGTTTATAATATACTTCCACCGTGCAAGACTCAGATATTTAAAACCTACAACTATCGAATGTCCAGCTTATAGCTTTTGAAATACTTTGATACTTAGCGTAAATATAACAAGTACAAGAAACATTGACTATTGACTGAGAAAACTTTACACATTCCAATATACATACCTATCGAATGACCAGGCCCAAAAACAATGAGTTATCGTTTTCATAAATTGCCGAAGGTTCGTTCTATATAATCGTAAGTGTGTCAATCGCTTTCCGAAATAGTTTTCAGAAAGAGTCAAGACCCGTACCTAGGAAACATATCTTTTTGCGAATGTTTTGCCACTTTACGTTTTTGTATCTCTGTACACAAAAAACATACCGGATGACCCTCACAATACTTGGCGTAATTATTATAATAATTTCAGCGGACAAGGGTTGCTATACTGGGTGTTTTGTCACAAGTTCAAATAAGTGCACTGCATCTTAGAGAAAACCAATCAACTCTTCAAAAAAAAGATTCATCAGAAGATGCTGTCAATATGAAAGCAAGAAGAAGGATGATATCGTGAAATTGTGCAGAAATTGTAAAATTCCTATTTCCTTCCGCATGGTAAAAATATTTGCTGACTGATGAAAACACTGGATTTGGCACAGAATTGTTCAATATTATGATTCATTGGAGAATCAGGAAACAAAAAAACATCGTCAAGTCAGTAGTGTCATTGATGTGGATATGAAAAATGTGTCACAAAGTAGAAAGAACGTGATGAAAATTGAGAATTTAAAATGCGAGTCAAGTAAAAGTATTTGCATATTAAAAGTACGATAGTTAATGCAATTTTAATCACTTATGTTGGGTTGTATATTATTTGCTCCACGAATATTTCATACCCACTAAAGAAAGGTAGATAAATCTTCATTAACCGCACTCCAAGGAGTTGGTATTTTGGCCCCTGTACACGAGTATGAAGTCAAAACGCGACACTCTCGAGTACTGTCGAATATATGGGCTCATTTTGTTTCGGAAATACACCATTTGACACGATTTGACATCTCAAATTTCAGCCATCGAAAACACAAAAATTAGTCATTTTTTCAACTAAAACATCACCACTCACACATTTACTTGTTTTCAAAAAAAATTAGCAGAAAAAAATATATATTTAAAAAAATCGCCCTCCAAAACATTGACAAAACCCATCGAGAACCGAGCTAGACGGGAGCTGAACATTAACTTTGTGCCATATTATCGAAGTCTTGTGTTCTGTTAACGTTTCAAAGAACAATAATTTTGTTGAAAAAAATTGTTTTTGCTAAAAAGTATTGAAAACAAGTGAATGTAAGCGTGTGGTATTTTATTCAAAAAATGGACGAATTTTGTGTTCTTGATAGCAGAAATTTGAGATGGCAAATAGTGTGTTTATGAAACAAGCGTTTCGACTCCGGATTCTTGTTCAGGAGGCCAAAATATGCGAGTACCTCCATAATTTGTTTTCTTCTTATTGTAAACAAACGAAAAACGATAAGATTTTCACGATAAAAATATTTATATATATTTTTCACAACATGTTTCGCTAACACTGTAGCTTCATCAGGTATAAGTACACTAAACTAACTACTACGATAACAACCATATTTATACCTAATTACACAGTTATAACAATATTTGTACCTGTAGGGATTAAAGAATGTTTATCCTCTTTTTATTGCGGTAAATAACAAAAAATAAAATGACTATCTAATTAAGCTATTTCTAGGAAAACAAGTTCAACAAAGGAGAATTATTCAAATCTAATTGGTCATTAAGCAAAAGATTTGAATTCTTGAGTCTATTAATTTCGAGTGTTTCTAAATAGTTAAGTTTCACTCCTTTGTTTTCAACATGTAATAGGAGTCAAAGGAGGAAACATGTTGTGAAAAATATATATAAATATATTTATCGTGAAAATCTTATCGTTTTTCGTTTATTTACAATAACTATGGATTTTCATCAAGTAACGGCCAAGTCAATTGAAAAAATGTTTTCTTCTTGTTGGAATGCTGTATTGTTTTTTCTAAAAACTGGTATTGAACCTATTTGAGTAAAAATATGTGAGAAATTAAAAATATGTCGGATTAGGATAGACACATAATATGTGCTGAAGGCTGAAGTTACAAAGAAGAACACACCTTCAACTTGAAATTGGATTGCCGACAGAGAAAAAACTGAAGCAAATAAGCACCGAACGACTTATATAAAGTAGCGACATCACATCTCTGCAAACGTTTGGGTCTTGAGTGAAGTTGTTGCTATTCATCGTCGACTTTCAGGCAAAGAGGACGAGGCCATCCACTACGACGACAAGGCCGTGCGGGAGCTGCTGGACCGCAGCAAAGAGGGCATCGAGCAGAAGGAGAGCTGGGCCAACGAGTACCTCAGCTCGTTCAAGGTCGCCAGCTACGTGACCAAGGAGGAGGAGGCGGAGGAAGAGGTCAACACGGAGATCATCAAGCAGGAGGCCGAGAACACTGATCCCGCCTACTGGATCAAGTTGCTGAGGCACCACTATGAGCAGCAGCAAGAGGATATCGCGAGGACGCTCGGTGAGGTTTACAACAAATTGGCGTCTTCTCTAGAAGAACGATCCATTATATACGCAGAGATATAAATGTTTCAAAACGAAATATCGAAATCTTGTGAAAAGCTACAAAAACAACAATCGAATCTTAAACTCAAATAATATTGTACAAGAAAGTTGGAAGATAATAAAAGAAAATACAGGAAATCACAACAAGAGTTCTAAAACACTCCCTGATTTCCAGGGAATTCATCCAACGAATAATGATGATAAAGCAAATTATATCAACAACTACTTCTTAGGGTCAACTCAGAACTGTCCATTACCAGACTATGACATGAAAATTGACAAATAGTTTCTACCTTACGCCAACGATACCGGAGGAAATCAAAACTGTATTAATGAAAACAACTCGTAAAACTACTACAGGGGTAGATGATATCAATGGTTTAATTCTGAAATCGGTTTCAGAATGTATTGCTGAACCACTATCATTTCTTGTAAATGAATCATTTCTATCAGGTACTTTTCCAGAAATAAAAGAGTCCAGAGGCGTACCAATCTTCAAAAATAAAGGATCTTCTTCCGATTCTGATGTGTTCAGAATCAAATTGCAAAAATGTTTGAGGATTAACAAACTATTTGGAGCAGTTCAAATTGCTCCCTTCATTTCAAAATGGTTTCAGAAAACAAAAATCCACTATCTCAGCTGTTTCTGATTGTTTAGAATTCATTTATAGGGCCTTAAATGATAAAAAGTACATTAGGACTTTTTTTTATGACCTGAGCCGTGCTTTCGACACGATTGATCGAAACCTGCTACTGCAGAAATTAGAAGGAATGGGAGTACAAAGAAAGCCCCACGAATGGGCAAAGTCGTATCTCACAAATCGGACAAAAACCGTTATATGCGATGGCGTAAAATCAAACCCTGGAAAATCAGATATAGGAGTACCCCAAGGTTCCATCTTGGGGCCACTATTTTTCATAATTTTTGTGATGTAAACACATTCTGCACTATTCCTGATAAAATAATACTATATGCCGATGACACGAATATTTTAATGTCGAGTGATGAAACTGAAAGTCTAGTTAAGCGTAGTAACGAAGCATCCAGACAGTTAAAAGAGTACTGTGATCAAAATGGACTTATGACGAATGTTTCAAAAACATATTTTATGAGATTTCTACCTAAAATGAAATCACCAGACTATAATCTATATTCAAATTTAGATGGTAAATCCATACAGAGCACTGATTCTTTAAAATTTCTGGGACTCACTCTTGATCCAAAACTCATATGGGAAACACATATAAACACGATAATATCAAAACTTAGTACCACTTGTTACGTTATAAAAAACATCAGAGAAACAGTTACCTTTGATGTACTAAGACTACTTTATTTTGGACTAGTGCAATCAGTACTTCAATACGAATTATTACTTTGGTGTGCTTCACCACATCTAGAAAAAACATTTATAGCACAAAAAAAAAGTGATGAGAGCAATGTATAATATTTCTTCATCATCTTCTTGTCGACAATTATTCATAGAATCTAAAATATTAACCCTGCCAAGCCTTTATTGTTTTCAAGTGATACTATACATAAAAAATAATGAACATAAATTCCTGAAGAATAAAGACATACACTCGTATTATACACGTTCGGAATCAAATCTACACCAACCTTACTCTAGACTAGCAGTCGTAGGTCAGAACTCACCAAATCACAACGGAATAAAATATTATAATAAAATAACGAACATTCTTAAAGATACTACAGAAATGTTATTTAGAAACAAATTGAAAATATTTTTTATTGAAAACGCATTTTTATAGCACCATGTTTATACATTTTATACTGAATGTGTAATCTTGATTGATGTTAATAAATTGTATTGTATTGTAAAATATGGTGTTTTTCCCGCGCCGCGCCGGTTGGGCGCCAATTCGAATGTACGAACTCCCAATTTTTTTTTCCAGGCAAGGGCAAGCGCGTTCGGAAGCAGGTCAACTACAACGACGGCGGCATGACGACCGACACGAGAGAGGACACCACCTGGCAGGAGAACCTGTCCGACTACCACTCGGACTTCTCGGCCGGCTCGGACGAGGACAAAGAGGACGATGACTTCGACGAGAAGAACGACACGGACTTGAACAAGCGCAGCCGCCGTAAGATGGAGCGCAAGGAGGAGAAGGACCGGCCTTTGCCGCCGCTGCTGGCGCGTGTCGGCGGCAACATTGAGGTTAGTCAATCAATCTATGAAAAAATATACTTTATAGCCATGAAATATGTGAACACATTTCCTTTTGGCGGTTTAATAAGTCAAGAAGTCCCGAAATCATTATTTCTACTGATTGAATTATCCAATTAAAACAATATTAGTCCTATTTCTACAAAAGACATCACAATATAGAAAATGTAATGAATATGTTGAGTATTGAGGATTACACTTTATGATATAGAGAACAATATTGTAGCATTGCCACCATATATATAATAACTATATGGATAATAACTAATTCTTCTCTTCACGCGAAAGTGAAGCCAGTTTTGGAAAAACAAAAGACTGTCTGCCTTGCTAATGATCAATTGTGCGCATGCGCGGGTTTTGACGAGTTGAGATCCACTGACGTTTTCAGAATTTCATAGGTTAGGTATATTTGTTAACCCAAATTATGTAAAAGAGCGTAAATATAATTATTAATGTACTTACTGATTGTTTACAGAAGTGATTAGTGAGTGATAACAGTGATTGCTCTAAAATTGGCCCTAGCATCTAGCATCAACTATTATCCAAAATCGTCCAACAATCCTTCGGTAAATGAATATTTGACAATATATGTCATGATAAAATAAAAACATAATCAAATTGAAGGTTACCTGGCACATTTGATTGATTTTTAATAATTGTGATATGTATGTCGATTCTTGATTCAAACTTGCGCATGCGCATATTCGCGATTTGTCCCGCAGACTGTCATTTGTTTTATTTTTCGGCTTCACCTCTGGTATCCATGTTACCTATATAGTTATTATTAGATATATGATTGCCACTAGGTGGTTATCAAGAAAGCAAGAAACTCCTGTATTTCATAGATATGTAAGTTTTGACAATCTTTACAGTCACTGATGACTTTGAATATCTTCAGGTCATCGGCATAAAGTATCTTAGAACAGTTTATGTTCTTTGCGAGATCATCAATGAATAGTAGAAACAGGAGTGGTCCTAGATTTGATCCTTGAGGCACTCCGGAACTAAGGGTGTATAGAGGTGACTTATAGCTTTCGTATTCTACAAATTGTTTCCTATCAAATAAATAATTGGAGAATAGTTCTATCAAGTTTTCGGAGAAGCCGAATGAAGATAATCGATGAAGAAGTATATAAAAATCAGTTGGGTCAAAAGCTTTCTGCAAATCAGTATAAATGACATTTTTCAACAAAGCCATGCTGATCATCTGAGATAATGTTTTTAACAGAGCTATAGATGATTCTTCACAAAATAATTTCAGTTTGGAAAAATTACACAATACTGAAATCGGTCTATAGTTCTCAATCATAGTAACATCACCCTTTTTCAAAATGGGACAAACTCGTGTTATTTTCCATAAGTTTGGAAAATTGCCCGTTTTTTAAATCAAATTGAATATGTGAAGCAAAGGAGTTAGTAATGGGTTGATACAATCTTTCACTAGAAAACTGGGTATTTGATCTGGAACTACAATAAGTTTGTTTTTTAATTTCTTTGCTGCTTCCTTCACGTCTTTCTCATTAACAATTTCGATATTAATATTTGGCCAATTGTTGTAAATGGTATCAAGTCCATTACAAAGGTTCACATAAATGCTCTTAAAGTAGTTTGAAAACGCATCAACTATTTCTTGAGGTTTCGTGTAAATATTACGGCTATTTTTCAGGACTCCTGGAATTGCCTTTTTTATTTTGGATGAAGCTCCAAAATGCTGTTGGATCTTCATTTATTTTATTCTCAGTATCATTCACGTAGTGTTTATAGGCATTGTCTATTAGTATTTTTACTTGCGATCTCAATGAATTGAATTTATCGCGATAGGAAGTTTTGTATTTTTTATAGTTTTTATGGGCTCGTTCATTCTCATGTATACTTTTTATTATAAGCGGTGTAAACCAGGGCGGGTATCTACGGTTACGATTGGATTTTAATTGAACAGTTTCATTGAGAATTCCGTGTAATGTTAAGGCGATCAATTATAGATGTCGCCCACTCCTTGATTTTTCACATTCAGTTTAATTAATATACGTCTCGTTGCGATTCGAGAGTGTGGATAATCAACCGAAGTGTTTCCCATCAGGTGTTGGGCTTCAACGCTCGCCAGCGCAAGGCCTTCCTCAACGCCATCATGCGGTACGGCATGCCGCCGCAGGACGCCTTCAACTCGCAGTGGCTGGTGCGCGATCTGCGCGGCAAGTCGGAGAAGATCTTCAAGGCGTACGTGTCGCTGTTTATGCGCCACCTGTGCGAGCCGGGCGCCGACAATGCCGACACCTTCGCCGACGGTGTGCCCAGGGAGGGGCTCAGCCGGCAGCACGTGCTCACCAGGATCGGGGTGATGTCGCTCATCAGGAAGAAGGTTGGTATTTTATTGTTTCAATGTCTTGGCTGTTATGGTGGTTTACGAGAATACTAATAGAGTATTTCAGAGTAATTAGACCTGCTGGACCAGAACAAACATCAATTCAATTCAAAATGTACTTTATTGTCGAAGAATAAAAATTCTTATTGACAAAGCATGTCTAAACAATTTAAAAAATTAAGGTAAAGTGGACAACACAAGTAAAAAGAAACTCAAATGTAACAGGACATTGAATTCTACAGAACAGTTAGAAAATTGATATGAGTGAATAAATAATAATAACAATTAAATAAAGGTTCAGGCACTCAAAATCTGTCTTCAAAATATTCTTCCAAGCTATAATATGCTTTTGGAAGTAAAAGTTTTTTCACACATTTTCGAAATACTTTTGAGTCTGTCATACTTTTTATTTCAGATGGTAGATGATTAAATATCTTCCGACTCTCAAAGATTATGGAGTTTTTCGTTAATGATGAAATTGGTTTTGGCAGAGGTATATTGGCATTTTGCCGGGTGTTACATATCTTTTCGGAAGGAAAATTGTTTTTTCTTTTAAGAATAAGACATACTGTTTCTAAAATGAAGATGCAATGGATTGTTAGTAATTTATTTTTGATGAAAAGTGGTCTACAGTGTTCCATACGCCTAGCTCTTAATATATGTTTCACCGCCCTTTTTTGTAGAATAAATACCGATTGCATCAACTGTTTGCTACAGAAGCCCCCAAAGGCTATACCATATCTCAAATGGGTTTCAACTAATGAAAAATACGATGTTTTTCCTGCTACTATTCCTAACTCATTGGTTATGACCCTGACAGCATAACATCCTGATGCAAGTTTTTTGTTGAGATATTGTACATCTTCATCAAACTTTAAGGTTTGATCAATCCATAATCCCAAGAATTTGGTGCACGTCTTATTTTCGATTGTATAATTCTGAAGACTTAGTTTTCCAGAAGCAAATTTGAACGATATCAAGTTAGTTTTATTCACATTGAAGCAAAGAGAATTGGAATCACACCAAGATTTGATATTTGTGCAGAGCTAAATTCAGTGATTCTTGTAAGCCTTTATTCATATAACAACGAATCTTGACCCTTCCTTGTATCTATATATTAGAAACAGTATGCCTAATTCACAGTAAGATCTGCACAAATAAAAAACTCCATTATATATAATGGCATTAAAATGTTCAATCACTTACCTAACGAAATTAAAACGATTATGGATAAAAAAAAATCAAAGTTTCTGTGAGAAATGTTTTACTCGGCAGATCATTCTACTCGTTGGACGAATTTTATTCCGTGAAATTTTAGATTTTTTTGTTGTTGGCGTTTTAAATCGACTGATACGTAACGGTATTCACTTTGTATGTGATTCTATTTTACTTCTATTTTATTTATACCTTTATACCATAAATAACACCTCAAATTTTAATAAACTGACGTCTAGTAACTAACATTACTATTGTTTGAAATTTATTTTATGTAATTGTTTTTTGTATATATTTATAGACTTTTATTTATATGAATAATTTGACGTGTAGTAACCTGCTCTACAAATTTCATGTTATGAATGACACGGTAAATTTAATATATTTTTGAATATGTAACAAGGTATGTATGAAAAATATGCATATATTCTATTGTTATTGATGTTAGTGTTTTACTGTTCTGTTTTTCACTTTGTCAACAGGGATTATCATTCTTCAGACAATAAAGTAATTTTTGATTTGATTTTTTTTGATTTGATATTGACCTTATTTGGCGCCATGTTTGGTCCTTCGGTCACATATGCTTACGCTAGATACGGTATCCAGGTTATTCGTTTGGTATAGGTCCAGGGGGATTTAACGTACTGCCATTGATTGATCGTTTTAAAATTTTGACCATACATATGTATATGTTGTACCACGTGATATCATTGTACTTTTTACAGACCCCTCCAATACCAAACAAATACTACATGATGCCGGATCTATAGCGTAAGCCTTTATGATCTAAGGTGTGGTCCAACAAGGTCACGTGTTCTAAAATGCTCTATTGATAATGGGGAATTGATAACTACATCAACTGAGGAGGTGTTTTCTTATTGTTCCGTGTCTGAAATTCAGAGTAAAGAAAGGGTTATGTGTTCAAATATGCCTTATGTGCATGCGTTGAATTCATAATGGTTTATTCTTAGTTGAGAAGATGAAAAATTACCATCTTCTTGGTTGTTCATTATTTATTTGATTTATAGATGAAAGTTTATGGACGATGGAATTTTCCTGTATTAATCTTTCTTAATTCTTGGTTTTTAATTTATTTCTTCGTTTAGTTGAGTTTTTAAATTCACCATTACAAATTGAAACATTCAGTCCCCTGGTGAAGACCTCAGGAAAACATTTTACCGACATTTTCTTGTATTTCTCAATGCGTTCTTAATAAATCGAAAGACCAATGATTTCTTTTACAAATAGTAATTTGTGTTTGAAAAAGACAGCGGTGAGACACTTTGCGTCCGAAAAACACACAATATTTTTTTCTACAAACGCAGTTCCTAGACAAGAAAACTCGATACTCTATTAGTACTACTACTGGTGCTCCTCAAACTACCATAGACTATGTTGAATAATAACAGTAAATATTATTTTTGCTTTCTTGAGGAATGTAAGAACTTTAGGATACTTACTTCTGATATCCATAACATTCAAGCATAAATTTATCATATCATAATGATTACTTTTTCTCGATTTTTCTGGTAGGAGGATCAAATCTACATTTTTTAATATTTCTACTTCATGAGGAGGTGCCTTAGATGAGTCACTATTTTCAATCATGCAAGGAAAATTAGTTCGTTTTCAAGAAAACACCTATGAAAGAAGTGAACTTTTTTCAATTTTTCTACTCACGAGCGCAAATGCTGTCACCTAATGACATTTCTCGGAAAACGTCAATTTTATGTTGATATTTGGAAGCTTCAAAGGCTTCTTTATTAACCTATTGTAGAAAAATATGTTTTCCTACGAGCGTGCGCTAAACAGCATTTTTCTATATAAATATTTGCTTTCTCCACATCGCACTTTTTCTCACTGTTGATCAAGCCGTATCATAGCCATCCATTAAATGATCTGACCGGATCTGTTGTGTCTTTATGAAAATTGCGATCTGGTAAAATCAAATTATAACTAAATGTAAAATCTTCGAAAATAACGAAGTTGGTACTCATTTCTTATAACAGCGATATTCATTTGTTTCATCTGGTATAACGTTCTAGAGGTTCAGTACAAACCCTAAAACTTATGCATCTGAAGTTTTTATTTCTATCCCAATGATGAACCCTGTAGAAGCTGTTTAAATATACAGAATGACCCTGTACAAGTTGAACAATTAGCAAAACAACTATTCATAAAACTGCTCCCCTAATAAAGGTCCAGGAGTTCGAGCACATCAACGGCGAGTACAGCATGCCGGAGGTGATCAAGAAGACTGTCACGGAGCCGGCCAAGACCGCCGCCGACCTCGACACGCCCAAGAGCAGCACGAGCGCCACGCCTGCCACCAGCGCCGCCCCCAGCCCCGCCCCCACCACAGTCGAGGCGGCTACCGCCTCCTCCTCCGACAAGGACAAGGACTCGGTGAAGAGCGAGGACACGGCCAAGGAGAAGTCCGAGGGCGAGGAAGCGAAGGAGGAGAAGGAGGGCGTGGCTTCGGCGTCGAAGGAGGAGGGGGAAGGGGAGGGGAAGACGGACACGCCCTCCGAGCCGGCAAAGGTGGAGGGCGTGACCGAGGGTGAGAAGGACGAGGGGAAGGACGAGAAGGAGTCGGCGGAGGGCAAAGCGGAGGAGGTGGTGGTGCCCAAGGAGGAGGTGAAGGAAGATGTGGAGGCCAAGGTAGAGGGGAAGAAAGATGTGGAGGTGAAGAAGGAGGAGGAAGAGGAGGAGGGGAAGGAGGAGAAAGTCAAAGCGGAGAAGAAGGACGAAGAGGATGTGTCGGTGGTCGAAGGGGATGACAAAGAAAAGGTGAGAGATTGTTTTCTTTTCTTGATTATTGACCAACTAATATGGGTTGTGTTAGGTTAGGTGGAAAATCCATATTTTTTTAACAAATGAAGAACTTTGAGATGGAATAGCGTTTCTAAAAGTGAATGTTAGCATTGATATCTCAAATATTAGGTGCCTTCATCTTTAGTGTGTGTTTTGATGTCTATTCCACAAACTGGACATTTGGAAATGCCAGGCCAGCATGAAGTTATAATATTGTAGTTGTTTTCTATACTTTCAGACCAATATATTTTATTTTTTGTGATCTCATTCATGCTTATAATTGAATTTCCCACCAAACGTTGCTTCAATCATTCAATAATAAAATCAAGCTAAGATAAACTCCCATCGAGTTTATCCAACATTTTTATGGTTATCAGTATTTTTAAAATTTACGATATCATTATGAACTTTTGATCAAAGGTTTATGGTATCCAACTAGATAAAAATATTTCAACTGGCAGTTTTTATTGATTTACAGAGGGCTTTCGAAACAGTGGATCGAGATATACTGATAAGAAAGTTACAGAGTGTAGGAATTGTGGGAATGGCTTTAAAATGGTGCGTAGATTACCTAAGGAATAGAAAACAGAAATTGAAACTGAACGGCATCATATCTGATGAAACAAACTGTGATAGAGGTGTACCACAAGGAAGTGTATTGGGTCCACTTTTTTTTATTATTTACATAAATGACATTGTAGATGTCAGAGGTCAGTGTACTATTCATATATTTGCTGATGATACACTTATATACTTCTCATCCAAAGACTCTGTCTTTTGTTCGAACTGTCAATGACACATTGAAAAATATAAATAAATGGTGCTCTAGTAATCTACTGAAAGTGAACTCAAATAAAACAAAATATATGTTTATTGGAAATAGTTCTATTCATTCACAATTCATCAATAAAAACTATACAATACAAATTGATGGGGATACAATAAAGATGGTAGAGAAATTCAAATATCTAGGTGTTATCATAGACCGACAGTTAAAATTCAAAGAACATGCGAACTATATAATTAAAATTATAGCATACAAGCTTAATTATTTATTTAGATGTTCCTACGGTTTATCAAAATGGACTAAAGAAGTAATATTCAACACTATCATTCTGCCATACTTCAACTACTGTTCTACAGTACTGTTCTTGTTGAATCAAAATGAAATCTCCAGATCGCAAAAATGCAAAATAGAGCGATGAGAATACTATTGTCTTGCTCTAAGTATACTCCTATCTTGGATATGCAACAAACATTACAGTAGTTACCAGTAAAAGAATGTTTTTTATATAATGCCATGATATTTGTACACAAAATTACAGGATTATTGCCTTCTTACTTACAACAAAAGCTTCATTACAACGTGCATAACTACCCAACTAGAAATAGAAACAATTTCTATGTTAGTTCTGTTTCTAAAAGTGCAACGCGAATCTCAGTATTCTTCAAATGCCTTATTCATTATAATGAATTACCAAATGACATTAAATGTGCTGATTCTATAAATATATTCAAATCTAGGTTAAAAAGGTACTTAATGATTTGATGTTACTTCCAGCAGCGACAATGATCAATTGATAACTATCATCAAAGTTAAAACTAGTTGACTTTTTGGTAATACAGGGGTTTTTTCTTGTATATTTTGCTTGTTTGTTATTATTTTTTTTTAAGTGATTTTAACAGTGTAAATTCGACTAGTAAAATATCTTGCTATACATATGCTGCTAGATATGCCACTTTTTATTTCTATTTTATTTTGTTTGATATTATTATTGTAATGTGTTTTATCTAGAAAATTGTACTTGTGCTGTATTAATTGTAAACTGTCATGTAATTAGTGTTCAGCTAAATAAACGATAAACAATCTATTTCAACATGAACAAATCTTGAGAAATGTACCAAAGCATATGAAAACAGAGATACGCATATCTTTTAAGAAATGCCTAGAGAATTCAATAGTTTAATGCACAGATGGAGCATAATTCAAAATGCTCTCCTAATCTCATTAAGAAGGTCTATAGATATTAAGATAGATAGATAATGTATTTATCGTTGATATTTTTACACAAGGTAGTAAAAAAACTACACAAGTCCTGTAGAATATGAAATATTTGAAAGTGGGGATAAGGATTAAGTCACTTACATTCTAAAAATTATTTCATGAATTAAAAAGCATCAGCACTCAGTTAATTCAATAATCTTGATCTAAACTCATTGAAATCGATTCGACTTGTCCGCGTATCCGCAGAAGGAAAAGAAGGAAGCCGACGCGCTGGAGGCGAAGCGGCGCTTCATGTTCAACATCGCCGATGGCGGCTTCACCGAGTTGCACACGCTGTGGCTGAACGAGGAGAAGGCCGCCTCCCCCGGCAGGGACTACGAGATCTGGCATCGGCGGCACGACTATTGGCTGCTCGCCGGCATCGTCACCCACGGCTATGGCAGGTGGCAGGATATCCAGGCTGATGCCAGGTTCGCCATCATCAACGAGCCGTTCAAGATGGACGTCGGCAAGGGGAACTTCTTGGAGATCAAGAACAAGTTCCTCGCCAGGCGGTTCAAGGTAGGAGCGCTATCCAACTTGAATGAAATTCGTTTTATCTCATCCTCGCTTAAACAATTTTTCCCCTGACATTGATTTTGAACATAACCAAAACAGAAAATGTGGAATTTTTGGGAATGTTATTTGATTTAGATTTGTAATTTCAAACTCACTGTTCGAATTTATCGAATATGATAGATTCTAAATGTTTTCAAATCAGAAATTTGAGGAAAAAACTGTGTATAAATCACATTCGTTTACTTTATTTTAGAGCAGAGATAATTAACCCTAACAAGATGTGCTCGTCTTATGGAAGATTTGGAAATATAGTCACGTGATTGATTTTCGTTTCAATGTATTATCACAGATGGCGTTTAATGCATGAATCTCCATTTTTGTTGATGTGAAGTAAGCGTTTCACAGCTAATTCGAATTACGAACTTTCACGAACTTAGATTGCAGTACTCGAGTTGATTTATTCACTTCACATTTTACTCATTTTTCATTTTCTTATAAAGAAAAGAGGAGTTTTGTTTGATAACAGAGTTTTCATTGATATGGTGAGGAAATAGGTATGAATCTTCATCAACTATTCATCCTGGTCTACACAAAATTAACACGTAAGACAGGTGTAGATAATCTTGTGAAAAAATTGTCTCAACATGAACTCTGCATTGGAGATTCGCCATTGAAGCAGATTCAAATGAAATAACTACTGAAAATTGCTGACATCAACTTCAGGAACTTGTTGGTGTGGTGCCATATGATCATAATTTCAGTTTCCACTTTAGTATACAAATAATATAGAATACCTACATCAAAGATAAATTTGAAAAAAAACATGAGCAATGTAATAATATTAAGTTATTATGACTTTAACTGTTTTGGGATTATTTTTATACCATCTAACAATACATTGGAAGTGGTAATTATTTAATAATGATGACTAGTTGAAGATACATTGGCTGATATCATACTGATGGTCTACAAAATGTTCTCATAGGTGCTTCAGATATTCAATCTATTCCTGAGCAATGGATTCCTATAATAATCATCCTCAGTGAAATGATATTCACAAACTAGCCCTTTGTGCAGTTCTACTCAACTCGAATCTATTGGCTCAACATCTCCTGTAAAAGAAAAAGAATAATCAGGTATATCACTCAGAACATAGTAAATAGTGTAAAATAGGTAGTGTTTGACGTACCTGAATAATTAACGATCCATTTTTTTGTTCGAAGCAAATCTTTGATTGGGAAACAAAATCCTCATTTCGGCGACGTGTTCTTTCACAGTTCAGGTAGGTACTCACATTTCCTGATCATGACATTGCCACTGTCACTGTATTTCTCAATAGTAAATTGATTAGGTATGCAACTGGGGTATTTTATATTGTTCAATAGTACTTTGATAAAGATATGGATGAAATTCTGATGTAAAACCACAATATTTACCAGAACTGCTGGGAACAAATACACCGTACGAATAAAAATCAATGAAACAAAGTTCAATACAAAAGACAAAGACAAACCGATGAAGAAAAAGACAGAAAAATCTGACCTTGAACATAGCAGCCAGATATGGCAGCTGAAAAAGCTATGTTTACTCTTTGGAATCAACGGCACTAGTTCCATCTTGTGGCTGATTCCAAAACCATGAAAAATATATTGCCAAATTATAGCATTGACGTGCACATCTTGTTAGTGGTTTACTTATCTCTGTTTTAGAGAAAACAATTTAGATTTATGGAATTTTTTTTGTCTCAGAAAAGAATTCTGAAGTGTATTTCAAACATCTCATTCGTATACTCCTGTCCACCTGTTTTTTATCGAATGTGAGATCCATTTAACCTACTTATGTACGTCTTTTGCAGCTCCTCGAGCAGGCGCTCGTGATCGAAGAGCAGCTACGTCGCGCAGCCTACCTGAACCTCACCCAGGACCCCAACCACCCGGCGATGTCGCTGAACGCAAGGTTCGCCGAGGTCGAGTGCCTGGCCGAGTCTCACCAGCACCTCAGCAAAGAGTCCCTAGCGGGCAACAAGCCGGCCAATGCGGTCCTTCATAAGGTGCGCACATGGCCTCGACACGGTTAATTCCTGCGAACCCACTAGAAATCGTAACGCCGTAAATTGTCGGAAGCCAACATGGAATTCATGTTCACATGTTTTTCCCCATAGAGGTTGTCACATCGTAACATTTGAAAGTGATGATAATCATCCTATGACCACATTTTTTTTAGGGTCCCAAATATATATATATCCTTCTGTTGGTACTTATATGAATCAGATTAGTGTATTGTTACGTTATTTCTACCTGGGTTCGTTAATTTAAACACTCTGTACAAAACTGAACAATTTATTCCACTAATCACTCGAAATACAATTCAATAAGGGTGGCTTTATAAAAACTTTTAACATTTAAGATTCATCACCTAACGTTTAAGACTTAAGAGCTGATAAGTTGATTGTGTTATAAAAAAACTTAAGATTTAGGAATATTTGATACGGAACAAATAATTTTGACGTTGGCTAGTTCTAACCTATATCTATTATTATTGTTTTTGTTTGAATTTTCTTTAATTTCATTTCAATATTATTTGTGTCATGGACAATGCTCTATTAATTCAACAAGTTGAAGAATTCAGACATATTTATGATAAACAAAAAGTAGTTATTCTAAATTAAACTCGCCAGGAAAACAATTGGCCAAATATATCTTAGAAAACTGAAGGTAGCATCGGAAAATTGAATTACGGAATACAATGAAGATGAATTTATGAGATGCATCACAGATAGCCATCAATACTATGCTTGAAAGTCTTCATCCTGTTCCAGCATGTTTTTTATTTTGTATCTGAATATGCTTTCCATCAAGGGCACCAATACAGTTTGGCATATTCCATTTTTCATAACATTCCATTGAGATTCCATGCCAATCGATTTTTTCGAAAATATAACCCAAAATTCATATATCGCGGGAAACAGGATGTCACTTTTCGTTGCTCGAACATGCGCATCTCCTATTTTCATTTATGATCATTTATCATCCATTTCTTAAGTTGGAAGTTGGTCATCTTCTTAAGTCTTAGGTGTAAACTCATAAGTCTTAACCCATTTATGCCCAGAACTATTTATTTCTTCTAATCTTTACAAATCTCACATATTATGGTTAAATGGCATTCAATTGAAGAAGTAACTATCGAAAAACGAATTTCAGTGAGGAAATTTAGTGTTTTGATATGGGTCGTTTTTGACCCACTTGGGCAAATAAGTATCCTATATGCAATGCACACATAAAAACAAGCAGAACTTTGTGTTTTGCATGTCTATAAAATTGAAAACTTTCAGATGAAAACAAACAAATAAAATATCATCCAAACACTTTTATTTTCTATGAAAATCTAAAAAACATTTATCATGTAGCGCAACTTCACACCGGTCACAAGCTTTAGTGGTTTTGTTTTTACAATGAGCACATCTTCGTCTTGTCTGTCCACTCAAAATAAGATGTTGCCCATGCCTCCGAGCTGCTGGACTAACAAGAATAGGCTTTGGGCCGGTTGATAAGGGAGGTTTTCCATACTTTTGCAGTATAGATAATACAATAGATCTTCGGAATTCCAGATTATCAATTTTTTTTCCAAATTTCCGAGCCAGTATCCATGCATTATTTATGGACACATCAAACATCCAGAATAAAATGGGAATGTACCACTTCTTGCCTCGAAATCCTATGCGATAGTTTGCAACATTGTTGTCCATTTGGTCCACACCACCCATAAACCTGTTGTAACAATGTATCACGTTTGGCTGAGGTATTTCAACTTTCTTTTTCTCTTTTGCTGAATATCTAACAGCTTGACGGATCGGTACTACGCCATATTCATTCGACAGCATTGTGACAACATTGTTGTCTTTCCAACGGACACAAACAATATTCTCATCTTTGTCAACGGCATTGTCAAATACACCCCTAGCCCTTTTTTTCATTAGTGAAGAATTTTGAAGGGGGCATTTATCGGTACGGTTTTCTCGCACTGTACCCGTTGCGGCAAAACCCATTTCTCCCAATTTGCTGATAAGAGTGGCACTTGTGAAGAAATTATCAAAAAATAATGAAAATTCCAAATCAGGAAAATGACTCTGCAATAATTTGGCAAAATTTGTTACCACAGATTCACCAAGTCCAAGTTTTTCGCCAGTCTGTTGAGAATTTCGTCCTTGGTATACATCGAAATTGACACAATATCCTGATGGAGTTGCCAAAACCCATGCTTTGTAGCCGAAACGGATTGGCTTTCCTCTAATGAATTGTTTACACCCGTTCCGGCCAAAATACGGGATCATGGATTCGTCGATAGACATACAAGAACTTACAGGAGCATATTTGATAAAATTTTGGTTCATTTTTTCAATCAAAGGACGTAACTTAGCCATTTTGTCATTCTGTGCTAAGTTGTTATTATCGGCTGCATGTAAAAATCTAAATATTTCTTCAAATCGATTTCTTCTAATAGAATTATAAACCAAAACATTTCTGGTGTCATCTCGTCCTTCCCAAAACATGCGACGTCTGGGAACGGGAACGTAACCACTTACATAAAGGATTGCAATAAAAACAAGCATCTCGTCGTTGCCGATTTCCAATGTACAATTTTTGCTGCCTGCATATAGGACGCTATTTTTTACAAGAAATTCCAATATTTCCGGATTCAAGAAAAGCTCTATAAATTCCAGAGGCTCAGATGTATCGCCTAATGTCAACACAGGTAAAAGTTCGATATTTTTTTGTTTTGTTTTATTTCCATTCAAGTCCCCTTTGACCCATTGTCGATTTTTTCGTGACTTTTTCTGCCTTCCTTCAGGTTCTCTTACGTTACTGTCTTCATCACTGTTACCATTTTCTTCTTCTATATTGGTTTCCGCTTGCGCTTGAAGCTGCATTGAATTTAGTCTGTTAGGGTCATTACAGTCTTCATCCCCTGAGTCTTCATTACTGTCAAATCCATGATCATCTGGAGGAGTTATATAGATTGTATCTGGAACAGGATCACCTTCGGAAAGTTGTTCTATTTCATCTAACAACTCAGCCGTCGTCAGTGGTTTCTTCCTAAAATAGGAAAATGTATATCACATATCTGCCCAACGGGTCAATAACGACCCAAGCAATTTTTTATGCATTTATTTTTCAAACGAACAAACCTAACCACAAAACAAATATTACTTCGTACAATGTGAAACGAGTATAATAAATAATTTGAAAAACAATAAAATCGATACTCAAATAAGCAACTTACCAGTACGATTTGTTATCCATGTCACACTGCACTATTTTGTCGACTAAACTTATGACGAATACCAAAAAACCTAACCCTCAGCACGTTCTGCAATATTATACTTAAGATGTTTATTATTTTGTCTACTGAATGCAAAAGTAGGCAATACCTTAAACATGCACGTGTATAACTGATAACCTAATTTAAGGACTGGGTCGTTTTCGACCCGTTGGGCATAAATGGGTTAAATGGTTTTATAACACAATCAATGATATTTCCATGATTCATCTGTCATAAGTGATAAGTATTAAATGTAAGGTGATAAATCTTAAGCCTTAAAGTTTTTTATAAAGTGGCCCTAACACTTGGTTAAATCACTTCGATATTCGCTATACAAATCTCACAATACTAGCATTCTCAACTAAACTGTTTCTAAACTAAAACTGACTGTCCGCGACACTGTGGTCATTTATATAGCTACAAAACGTTCATTCTAGCAGAATCATTCATACTCAAGAAATTACAGGAACTTCTAAGAATTACCAGCAATAAATCATCCGCTAACTATAGATGTACGTCGGCGACTAATGTTATCGTGAAGCTATAAATCGCAGCGTGTCGCGCGCCGCCAAAATAATGATTTCCGGTATTCTCGGAACACAGCACAGTCCGTAACATTATCAATAGCTATTCATTCAATCTTCGTCATGTAATGCAGTGCCTCATTTGAATATAAGTGGTTTATAAATAACACGTCTTTTTGGAGATTGCGGTCAAATCAAATTTTGTTTGATGGTGCATTAAATGGCATATTTGAAACATGACCAAGTTTATTTGGTTGGTATAAAGTCATTAGTCTGCTTACCAAGAGACGGTATAAACGTGGCCATTAGTATACTGGGGGATTCTGTTGTTGCTAACCCCAGTAACTGAATCAGATGTTGGCTTCAAACAACTACTGTGGCAAGGATTGTATGTTATTCATCTAGTTTGTTATATATATGATTGACAG
Source organism: Chrysomela aeneicollis (assembly GCA_029955515.1). Classification (NCBI taxonomy): domain Eukaryota; kingdom Metazoa; phylum Arthropoda; class Insecta; order Coleoptera; family Chrysomelidae; genus Chrysomela; species Chrysomela aeneicollis. The sequence continues at coordinate 26,614,148 of JARUHQ010000005.1, forward strand.
TGAATCCATAGCGGAGATCTAACTCGAACGTTTTGTCTTCGCAGGTGCTGAACCAGCTTGAGGAGCTGCTGTCTGACATGAAATCGGACGTTTCGAGATTGCCCGCCACCTTGGCTAGGATTCCGCCTGTGGCGCAGCGACTGCAGATGTCCGAGAGGAGCATCCTGTCCAGATTGGCGGCTACTTCTTCCTCGAGCAGTCAATCGACAGGTGAGTTTTTCTTTTTGTTTGGGTTTTAGGAAGCGGGCTGAAGCAGTAGGCTATACTTGACTGTTCTATAGACATAATAATGATACTTAATATTCTTTGTGACATGCAGTAAAATGTATAGAATTCGTCAAAAATTGTACTTGACTAAAATATGGAACTAAGACTAAGCAACAAAGGATTGGAAAATAACCATTTATAACTCTTCCAAATAATAAAATCGATTGAACATAAAATGTATAGAATTCGTCAAAAATTGTACTTGTCTAAAATATGGAACTAAGACTAAGCAACAAAGGATTGGAAAATAACCATTTATAACTCTTCCAAATAATAAAATCGATTGAACATAAAATGTATAGAATTCGTCAAAAATTGTACTTGACTAAAATATGGAACTAAGACTAAGCAACAAAGGATTGGAAAATAACCATTTATAACTCTTCCAAACAATAAAATCGATTTTATTTGTTACCTATTTCAAATCTATCATTTTTTTGCATTATAATCTGTCAAAGTAAACAATTTCGAGACGAGCTCAACTTCTTCTTTAGAATTCCTAGCGAATTATACTTCAAATAGAAAGTACACCTGTATCATCTGATATACGAGGAAAATGGATCCAGGTGATTAACAATGCTATCATCGAAAATATCTGCTAAATCAGCAACTTCATTGACATTAGTCACCATTTTGTTCCAGCAAGGTCACGTGTTCTAAAAAGTTCTATTCCGTGACTTAGCAGTGACAAAAAGAGTTTCTTTCGGTTTGGACTTGTGTTTAATGTTTTATTTTTTTTTCACTTATCATATTTCTTGCAAATGTATTTATTTATTATCTCTGACTACTTGCCACTTGATTCACAACTTGTCCAAGTTCACACAGATGGCAGCAGTAGTCGCCTTTGGCGATGCTGTGTTCGAACAGTTCAAATCATGACTTTATATTTTCAGCACAAGTGATGAGCCAGTTCCCGCCAGGTTTTAATGCAGGAAACCTTCCAGGCTTCGCTGCGGCCAATTTCGGCAACTTCAGGCCACAATACTCGGTTCCAGGGCAGCCGCCGACAGGTTTTCCATCATAATAGAAATGTGAGTTGTCTTGCACCGGAATTGGAGTTGGTTTATAATTCCTTTTTTTTCAGAATTAGGTATTTATTTGCGGTTTGGTGTCTTCAAAGTCTCACTACTTATATTTGCTCATTGGTACCCACCCGGCTGCAACTCTGGCGTTTTAGTCCAATTTTAACAATATCGATGTGAGATAATGTGTCCAGTCTGTGGAAATTGAGGTGTCAACTGCTCGAAGATACAATGTTTTCCAGATTTTTTGTTTTTGCTTTTCGAGAATTTTACTGTAGGTCTTAGGTTGTCTTCAAAAATCTTGTATTTCGTCGCCAAGTTTTATTTATTTTCTTGACATTAATGTGATTATTTTATTTTTACATTCATGAAGATACTTGAAGAACATGTAGTTAAATAGCAATAGAACTATTTAGGAATTTGTTATATTGAATCCCGTGAGGTGGTTGAATTTTTAAATTGGATGTTTCGCACGGTGGACATTCCCATACAATAAATCGAAAACACAGCTGGTTGTTGCATTCTTCCGTTTCCTCTCCCTTGTTTCAACTAAATTAGCCCTGAATATTTTTTCAAAAACATTTATTCATAAATAGAAATAATTTTTACAATAAATTCTGGAAATTTACACGCCTCAATAATCAACAGTTATAAAACTCTGAGCTCATCTACAAAGACAGTAACAAATCGTTGAAGGGAGTGTCCGGCAGGTCCTTGACCTTCTCGAAGTTATCTACGAACATCTTCCGTTGGCCGTCATTGGACAAATTGGCGTAAAAGTCTGCGCCCGCTATGCACAACATTTCTCTGTCCTCGTACTCGTATCTGCCCACGCGGGTTTGGACGTAAGCAAAGTACGCCCGCAGCCAGCTGTTGGTGCTGGCGCTGATGAAGAAGCACGTGAGGCACCAGGTGGCCATGCCTATGGAGAAGGACTGCGTGAAGTTGGGCAGGCTAAACACCACCCAATCTTGCAAGAGAGCGAGTTGGTTTTGTTGAATGGCGCTCTCAAACACCTGCAATAACTGGTTTTAGGACGTCCTAAACATGGTTATTGAATCACACTTTTACCACAGATTAGAAAACCTTACAGATGAGACACTCCGCCCATTTTTTTTGATGTACCGACATCCGTTTTCATTGACCTCGGACCTTTAAATTTTGCGCATTGCAGTTGCCTGATAGTCGTTGTCAAATATAAAAAATCTGTGATAGAAGGTTACCTACTTCTGAGTGCTTTATTATGAACAACTCCTCATCAGAAATTAGTAGAAATTCACGATGAAATTCGAATACTTTAAATGTAGCTCTCGATGTAGCCCATTTTTTGTCATCAGGAAAAATAAAACACGATTCAATTACCTCTAATAAATTATCAGAATCTAAATTACTCAACTTCGATTATGATATAGCAGTCTAGGTATAGCAAGAATGGTGAAATTCCCATCAAATGAAAAAGTTTGGTCAAAGTCAATTATATTCAATATAAGTACTCACAGTTTTTCGTTCTTTCAAATGTAATTTGATATTCTCCGATTTATTAGAAGATGATTTGCAATCTTTATATTTATGTACACAATATAATGATTGCCAATAAACATACTATTGTACCTGATTCACAGATAATGAAGGTATATACCTATGATCACAGGTTGTTTTATCTGTGCTGTGATAATCCTCGAAATCCTTATCACTTTAGTTTATGGAAAATATATTATACATTGTAAACCCATCCGAAATAGTGGATCGTGAATCGTGTAAAACGAAAACATTTGTAACATAACCAACAAAATGATGACAACGATGTAAACAATACCCGATCAATATTTTGGCGCCTGCGCATATCTATGACTAGACCTTTAAATTTTGCGCTTTCGACATATCTCTCTAATTTTATACGCTCTGTCTGACTGTCTCATCTGTAAGGTTTTCTAATTTGTGCTTTTACCTTGAACACCACTTTGCTGAGTAGCTTGGGGTGGGGTTGCTGCGAAGACAGAAATTCTCCGATAACTTTGGTCAGGATGTCTGCCGGGGAAAAGAAATCGTTCAGTATGTCTGGTAGCACTGAACACAATACTTCCACTTCGCTGGCATAGCCTCTCTTGATGCGATCAAAGATGGCCGAAATTTTCTCTATGGTTTGCACCAGATGGTCCGGACTAGTTGGGGTTTTGGCCGGATTTTGCGAATTTTGAAGATGATGGGCGCAATCTAGGATGAAATTCGATCAACTGAAATCATTTCGTTGAAAATTATACATCACCTGTATACATATAGGTTATAAGTAATTGAGTTCCCAGTAACGCAGTTATGGGGTTGTCAGTCCTCATTTTTTCCAAGGCAAGCTTCAAGAAGTGTTTGGCATAGTTTTCCAACATCATGGATTTTTTGGTTATTAACAGCCTCTCGAGGTTCTACAGCAAATTTTGATTACTTGAGATGAAATCAATGAAAAATTCGCGAATACCTTCATCAAACGATTATGTAAATTTCTATTACAATTTTCTTGAAGCAGAGTAAACGCAGTACTCAAAGTATTGGGTATGAAGTTTTGTTCCATGTGGATTTCCTCTATATTTTCTATCAAATAGAACGCTAATGACCAAACTAGGTTTGAATGTTCCTGGGATTTCTTCAAAACACTTGAAGAGAAAACGGTGTTACACATTCATAATGTACATAGTATGTCTTGGGACTATGAGAAAAATTAGATTTAGATACAGATACTACTAGATAAATACCTATTTGTAGTGTTGAGATTAAGTTGAACATATTCAATTAAGCATGGTAGAATGAGTTGCATTTCTTCTGAAATCGATCCAATTATGATGTTATTCAATTTAGAACCTTCCAAGATATATAACGCTCCATACAAACAGGCAATTTTCGATGTCAAATAAGGACTCTTGAAGAATTGCATCAACATTTTCTTGACTTGCTCGTAAATTTCCAAATCCTAAAATATAAACCATCAGAAAATAAGCCCCAACCGACCAGAACTCTTACTGGCGTTAAAACAGCCACAGCTTTGCATATCCCTATGATTAAATATTGATGCAAGAATTCATCTTCTGCGTGGTGCAATTTCGACAACTCCAGAAATACTTCCATCATCCAAGAAAACTGCGATTTGTCCATGAAAAGGTCAGAAATCATGACTGTCGATCTAACAGCTTCATGGAGAATACGAATATGAGTATTGGACTGAAACAAATTCATCAGGGCCCATTATTTATTTATCCACCTACAACGAAATGAAAACTACCTGCGGTTTCATTAGTTGTGTGTAATAATCTATAAGGAATTGCAAGCACGAGTTGATATCCAAACCGCTGTCTTTCAGCATTTTCCTCCTCATCCGACATATTTCACTAACGGCGGAATTTTCCTCACATTCCCTGAAATCCCCAGTGGCAATCATAAAATACTGTACAGATATCTGTCCGTATGTGAACGTGTCGCAAATTTTCTCAAAGTTACGGTTTTCGAAAACGTTGGAAACAATGGAATGGTTATCGACGTCCGAGGAATTGTAGCTGAGTTGAATGCTGTCTTGAATGTTCTTCAATTTGGATACCCTGAAACATCAAACAAATCTTAATAACCAGCCAGAGACATCAGTAGAAGAGTCACTAGGTCTATCTCCAGTTGACTATCCCCTGTGACGTTGCCATGAATCCAAGTGAAACAGTGAATTTTTCGAATATGAGGACAAAATTACCCTAGGTTGTCGTTACTTATGGAAAAATTCCTGGAAATGTGCCTCAATTTGGACACATTCGGGTTTCCCGGTACCGGATCTTTAAGAGTTTCCAGCAACAGGGCCGTGATGGCTTTGATAGCCAAAGACGAAGCTTGTAAGACATCGTTGAGATCGAGAGCGTCCAACTCGTCCAGAGGTGCGCAAAGAACGCTCAAAAGGCACATCCACGTTTCCTCGAACTGTTGTCTGGATGTCCAACCCAGTAAAGAAATTCTGGAATAAATGAAGTTTATACTTATAGGTTATCTTTTAATTTTTTTTTCACTTCAGTTTCTCATTTTTCAAAATTAGCAAAAATATGATAGTAATTCATTTGGATGGGTATCATTCAGTTATGAAAGTAACTTCACCAAAAAATCTCGCCTTGCTATAAAAACACAAAATTTACTCTTGAACGAATTTTACGAAATGTAAGGAATAATTGATGACAGTTCTCAATAATTTTTGTAATAATTCAGTGCTTGATATTTTTATATAGTGAATGTTTTTTTCTTTCAATTTTAATTAAAAAAATCGATCTTTGTTAAATTTCAGAACTCCACATTTATCAATGATTTCCAGCAAAGATCTCCTTGAAAAATGTCATCCAAATGTTACTTATTTTGTTGATTTCAAAAATGCGTTCTTTTGAAAAAACTGAATATCACTCAGTGTAGGGTTAAGTCAAGACGAGCCTAGTTTCGAAAAATCACAAATGAAGATTTTTTCCATTCATTGATCCTTATATCCATGATTTTACCAGACAAAATTAAAAATCGATTTTCTCATAAAAAAACACTGAAGATTTGCATGTTGGAATAAGTAGTTCAATAGTTGTAGATCATTGTCATTCGTAAGGATTTTTCAGTGGGATGGTTTGGCTGACTGCAATATCAATCACGACCGTGTGGTCTCTAAACATGTGTTTCAATATCATTCCGTAGAATTACTACAAAAAGTTCAAAGTAATATCATAATTTTATAAAAACACATCCACATCCCGTCAGTTACGGAAGCATAATACGTCAGATACCAAATCATATTTATTTATTTTTATGACAATACACTCGCGTACTTTCCACCATGTCCACCGAATCAATCGATCGAGCCACCGACTCAGTTACCTGCAAACATACTCCTCGAGAATGTCGACCTCCTGCAGCAGCTCGACAGGCAGCGAGGGCACCCGCGTCCCAAACGTGCCGCCCACCCTCTCGGGCAGCCACCCCGTGCGCCACCCGCGCTCCGGCACCGACACGTACGAGTTGACGAGCGGCGCCCTGCACAGACCGACCGTCAGGCGGCGCGTCACGGCGCCGGGCGGGCCCGAGCGCCGCCCAATCAGCCAGCACGAGAGCGCGTACGCCTGGTGGGCGGCCCGAGCCGAGGGGGAGTCAGAGAGGGCGTAGAGGGGGACGACAGGCAGCGGCGATTGGCGGTCGACCAGCCTGGAAGAGGAGGGGGGGGGGGTTATTGGCGGCTGTGATCCGGCTCGAAGGATCAATGTTTCGATGCTCAGTGTGTTATGCGATGTTGAAGTTGTGAGTGAACTGTTTATAGGTTTTATTGATTTTCAAATACGAAACTTATCAAGGAATAACATTACAGTATGCTTTGACCTAGCTATAGATAAAAAATTCTTGTTCTCTGTTCATCAACTAACCATATGATAGCTCGCATTTCAACGTTCTATCTTATCTTATGTCGATGACTTAATATCTTACTTTATACATTACACCACTTCATAACCCAAATCTCGCTCACAATTTTGGTTCTTCGAGTCGGATATTAAGCTTTCAAAGATTTTATCGCATCGAAGGAGTCGAGTACCTGTACAGACTGTTGATGCTCGAGCACAGCCAGGTCACGTGCTCCTCTGCGCCCAGCAGAACTGCCACCTGGGCGTCCCCCATGATGCGCTCGCTGGCGGTCACGAACGAGTCCACCAGGTGCACCTCGACCTCTCCGACGACAGAGAGGTGCGTCAGGTACTCGAGGCACGCGACTCCGACCTCCATGAGCTCGCGCCAGCTGTCTTCGGCGAGCCGGTGGGGATTTTTGGGGGCGTGGATGCGGTCCAGGAAAGCCGGTACGCAGACGGCTACGCTGCGCAGGAGGGCGGAGAATTCGCGGTCCTCGAAGAGGGCGGACAGTTCTTCGTTGTGGGTCAGCTCGGCTGGGGATGGTTGTCTGCCCTCCGGGTGGTACACCTGTCGAGAAATTAAAAATTAAAGATGAGTTATGCTGAAACGAAAAACGTGTTTTTCCAGTATTTTCAGACTACAATTTCACCATGTCATATTCAAGAAAACGTGACTTCCCCTATACAAAACCGAACTTTTCGTCACTACCACGAACTCAATCTACAACCCACCTGGTGCGGGCGCGGCATCCTCCCCGCCAACCTGGCGACGTCCCCCACCACCAAATCAACGCTGGCCCTCACCAGGTCAGACTGCCCCGCCCGCAGGCAGTGCCCGAGGCACGCCCTGTCGAAGGCGCCGCCCATAATCTCCTCGTACTCGAGCCGCCCGAGCAGGCGGGCCGCCTCCGCGCCCACGCCCAACTTCCCGCCCACCTGCGCCACGTACCACGCCCGGTCGACGCGCATTCGCCGCACGCTGTCGGCGTCGACGCCGCGACGCTGCGAGGGCGGCGCTACAGCAGCGGAGCGGTGGAGGCGGTGCGAGAGTTTGGTCAGAAGGCTCGCGAGGGTTTCGTGCCTGTGAGCAGTCCAAAAATTACCACATCAAAGATTTCAAAATATGTTCGGATAAAATGCGGTGAAATAAGCAATAAAAAAACTCGATCGACATGGAGTGTAGGACACTGTGTAACCATTTGAAATACCTGAATAGTTGAAATTCTCACTTTTTGAATAGTTTCAAACTGACAAAGGACTGCAAGATCCTGTTCAGGTTTTCTTCGCATAGTTGGCCATTCACATCATGCTCGGACATCGTGAGTAATAATTCAATTTTTCTGCTGGCCATATTTGCCACCATACGTGATATGACAGCTTGATGACACTTCAGTAGATCGGGTATCAACAAGTTCAAAACTGCCCCAATTTGAGATGGGTGGCAATTTTCTATGCATTTCAGTAACTTCACCTTGAATACGGACTAAAAAACATATTAATAGGGAGTGAAAAGTCGAGATATATGTATTTTGTTACAGAATTCTGTGTTTTCGTGTTTGTCATTAAACTATCTATGAAAATCTTGCTAGTGGAAGAGTTTCTATGTATGGAAGAAATGAATTCGGACACAGGCGGCTCCACTGATGATTCCACCAATAACGTGGAACAGTTTTTTAAAAACCAAGTTATATTTTCGATGTCTGCCATGTTCTCATTCTAGAACGATCAATAAGGTTATTGCATTTTTCAGTTATAAAAATGTCTTACCAAATAATCACAGAAAGATATCGCACTTCCAACTCTCATTATTTTTGAATTGAGAGAATGTTGATTGTCATTTTTGAGAACTGTGGTCCAAAAACTGTTATCATTGAAATTCAAAAAAGTCAATAAACTGCACCACTCTGATGTCAAAATGGGGTAAAAAGCAGATAGGCTGACGAAATTGTTGTTGATATCATTCAAATTTATCACGTTGTTTTCATCCAATGGAATGTCTTTGTTGGTAAAACTGCCTGCTGCATTTGTCAATCTACAGTGGCTACCTGAAAATTATTTTGTTGAGCATGGTACAAAAAATATATTTTTCTAGTGAAACTTACCAGATTGGAATATATATAAGCAATGCAAAAGAAACCCACAGAGCTGCTCGAAAATAAAAGTTTCCTTTTCATCTTGAACAACTTTCAGACACATTTTCGACGTGACCGAAACAACCCTGAACAGGAATCGTATAAAAACTAGTTCGGCAGGTATCATTCGAAAAGTGTCTGCGTTATTATTCACATTGAGAGGATCGGCTTTGGTAGGGACGTTTTCGAAAATACTAGTGGGTGAAAATTCGGATTTCAGCTTGTTGATTTTCGATAGAAGCAATTCTTCCCTCAGAGATGTGATGATAAGAAGCAGTATCAGGATTTTCGACAGCCAATTGTTGTACGTTTTTAATTCGGTTTCCTACAAACAGAGTCAACTTCTCAAGTACAAAACAAAAAGCTCGCATCACATCTCTACTAACCAAAGGCGGAAAATCTTGGAAAAACATGATGATGATCGCGTCGAAAGGCTTGAAAACGTCCGGGTGCAAGGCCAAAATGAACCTCCGCATTGAAGCCAAAGCCTCTGAATGCTCTAATTGCAGTTTATTCTGCTTGAGCAACGGCAAAATCACCCCAAACACCCTCTTGGACCATTCGAGCCATTTATCGGTGTTGTCCGTACAGTATTTGCTGTCCTCCAAAATCATCGTTATCAAATCCAACACTTGCCTGTTGTCGCAAAGTCTTAGCAGCATCGAGAGCACAACTTCTCGAGTTGTTTCTAACTCCTTGAAAATAATGTATTAATAATAAATCATTTTCAAAAGGCAACAAAGGCAATGTTGTATTCAACAATGATTTATTGCCTACTTTGCTTTCTGAAAACGCCTGCATTATAGAAATATGATCGGGATAATTTTTGATTCTGGGTTCGAAATTATTTGACCTGATAATTCTTTTTTCACCTTGACGTCGCTGGTGTTGGATTTATTCCTGGTGAGGAAAATGTCCTCCACAATCGGTTCCAGAGCGGGAATGCAATGCGTCAGTGAAGGTTGACCACTGGCCATCAAGCCGTCGCAGAGGTTGATGATTTTTGGCACCCCGATTATGCACTTCGAGTGGTGCTTGCTGTAAGATAGCTGGACCAGGAACTGGAATATCTTCCTGATCAGATGCTCTGCCGACCTACAGAAAATTCGAGGGCAGAACTCGAGTTACACTGAAGATTTATATGTTGGTAACGATTGATTGTTTTGGTTTGAAATAGGGAAAGTTTTTTTCTATAAATAGTTTTGCATAGAATCTCTTCTGCAAGTGTTATTATGACTTCAAAACTCACATTATTTGCCCTTCTTCTATGTACTCGAACTGTTTCAAAACGAATCCAATGAAAACTTGTTCCGAATCTAACAAACAATAGTTCACTCTGAGCTGTACAAGTTGACATAACAATTGCAGAACTTGGCACTGCAATTTGACGTCACTTGTAATAGTGTATTGCTGAAAAACACAATCATTTAGTGACAGAGGATTATTCATCGATAAAAATAGTCACCTTCAAAGACTTTATGACCATCGGCTCGAAAATCCTGATGTAGCTGGCCAAGACTTTATCGGAACTCCTCGACAACACTACCGGCCTCGGTTTGACGTCTTTCCGATGCAGGTACCCCATCACGGTACTGTCATCATCCAAATCGTGTCTGCCCGCATTGGTCAAGGCCTCGGTATACTTGGAGATCAAATTGTAGGGTTTTTGGAAGACGTTGTTGTAGAAGCCGCCCTCCCAATCCTACCATAAAAACATTCGGTGTATTTCACTCAAAAAGTACCGATCGAGAGTTGAGACGGTCCACTTACCTCCTCTCGGTTGACTTTTGTGGTGAATTCGTTGACGTTGGCCGTCAAGTTGGTGCTGAAGAGGCACTTCAACAGCTGCTGGACGCACCCCACGGTGGTGGCGGCTTCGACGGTGAAAGTGGATCGGAAGTAGACAAGGATGTCTTCGGCGATTTTCTCGAATTCCTTGAAGGAACCCACCTCCATGAGAACGGACAGGGAATGGAGGGTCGTGGTGAGGAGTTCGAGGAATTTTTTGGAGGATTCCGAATCCAAGGACATCTGGAAAAGATTAATCTCAAGTTGATTTTTGACGAATTGTTTTGATACTGTTATGCCGAAGTCGAAAAGGCAAGATCGCTAATTTTTTAAAGAGATACCACAAAATCCAGAACATTTTTCAATTTGTTTGGAAGAAGATGGACAATTCAATATTTTTTTAGAAATTTCAATTTTGTTAGGTATTCAAACTATCTTATATATATGTATTTCAGACGATGTAAATTCACATTTACAGTTGTACAAAAAATATTGTTTGTATTTCGTGTATAAAATTCGTGTTTTCGAGAGGCACATTCGGGAGAAAAATTAACACTCTCTGGTGCCATTGAAAAAACACTCATTTTACGCACTCAATGCAAAAATAACTATATATGCCGAGATGTGACGTAACAATTTCTAAACTATCACCGAGCGCGTAGAACTCAGTATACAAACTCATGTCGATCAAGATTCACTGAATAAACAGCTATCAAACACAAAAGCCTTCATTTCAATATGATACATGATGTAACAATTTGTTTTATGCCTATCAGAGGACTTGTGACGTCAGAAAAAGCGACCATGACGCTGTAGTTTGATTGTCTCAATGAATTGTCTCAATGAAGCACATAAAATTTACGCGTTTATATTCTCCCCTATTGCTGCCTTTTGTGGCAATGTTACCAATCTTTGAATTATTATTACAAGTGTTGAAAATCGAGTTACTCGTCAAGAGTTGGATGAATCAAAGGAGTCACAACCCTCAAAAAGATGGATCATAATAACGGTTTTTATAAAACGTATTCGGAATTGTCACGACCACTGAACTCAAACAAGAAATGGAACGATAATGCAATTCAGCAGTTTTACGCTAAATTGAATTCGCGCATACCATATAGCAAAATTGAATGTGGATCATGCGCAGAAACCTTTTGCACAGGACCGGCACTACCAAAGATGACAAAGCTTTTTAAACAACAGATAATTCAACAAGAACACAAAAACACAATATGAAGCCGAAAACAGCTTGTTGTAAATCGAAATGGACAAGATTCGAGAACAAAGAGCAAGCAACTACAATGTGAACAAAACTTATAGCACCTTATAGGCTGACGAGTAGGCTGACGCCAACTCTTAGTTCTGTGGCTGAAATATATAATTTCAGACATACGTTCACATAACACATCAAAAACGTAATCTCAGACATGCCCAGCTAACCCTGGCACATACTGCGCATGTGCTCGATTCAAGGTTTATGATTCGCCTGTTGGCCGTAAATAATCCTCGCGCATCCTGCTATATTGTCGTTCCATTTCTTGTTTGAGTTCAGTGGTCACGACACGTTTGGAGAAGCTGGAAATTATTGGTGGATTTTAAAGAGAAACAACCAAAACAAATATCACTTTCCGTTTCATTCGAAAATCGATCGTACCGACATCTACATGCAATACATGATAAAACGAGTTCAGTTTATTATAATTTTTTACTTTTATTTTATTATTTTTAATAGTAATTTTGCTAAAACTGAAAACGACGAAAAATAAGTTTTCATTAATTATTGAATCATCGCTAATATATTTGACAGTGCCGCCACCTCCGAGCGTTTCATCAACCACCACCGACCTTGTAATTGGAAAAAGCCGCCTTCACCGCCTCGTAAATTCTCATATAATGCGGCGCATGCGCAAAACTCCCCAACGCACTCTTGCCCTCCCTCCTCTCCTCCCTGCCCTCCATCTTGGCACCGCCCAAAACCTTCTTGTCGAGATCGCTCTTGCGACGCTTGAGGGGCGACAGCGCGCTCGGCGCCGGCAGGTGCGGCAACACCGCCTTCGTCTGGGGCGGCGCCGGCGTCGCGTCCGTCAGGACGTGGTGGAAGACGCTCAGCATGCGGATCGAGTGGGTGAGGTAGCATTCGGATATTTCTTGGAGGGCGGGGTTGGCGAACATGCTCCAGGGGGAGGGGTCGTTTTCAGCATCTGTGGGTTTCAGTTGCGAGAGGGAGTGTCCTGGAGAAAAACGAATTTTTCTTTGGGGCATTTGCAGTAATTTACAGAAAAATTATATTTCGAAATTTTGGATTCTCATGTAACTCGAGTTAAATGAAAAAATGAAAAAATGGATTAGCCATAAATTGGACAACAAAAAATTTGTTTTAAGAGAAAAATAGTCTATCCAATTAAAAATATCGAACATGGTTTGAAATGAATGTCTGGTAGACTACGAGCAGAAAACAACTACTTTCCTAGTAAATACCACGCAGAACATTGAATTATATCTGCTCGTAGTCCATGCAACGATTCACACTGTGAATGCAGATCGCAAATGTTTCTTTCTTCCTAAGACGTGACAAATTCACATTGAGACAGGCACGCCTAACAACCTACAGACCGGTTTCGGGCTTATTGGCCCTCATCAGTGCAGGGTAGTTATCCGAGTGGAGACCGTAAGATCTCCACTCGAAGCGTTGCCTGTCCCAATGCATTTTTGTCGCGTCTATTTGACCGCACCGAGCCACGTTCCAACAGACAATTGGAAGTGGCGACATCATGCGACATCATGTTTCACCTCCACTGTAAGAAATTGATCACCTACGTTGGTTATGTTTGATATTTTTAATTGGATAGACTATTTTTCTCTTTCAAAAAAATAACTCAAGTTATTTATGGAAAACGTTGAAATAATCTACAGAATTCAAACAATCAGAAGAAGAGGGAAACCATGTGACGTCAGTGCGCAAACGATGCTGATTGGTTGTACGTATCATGTCCTGAGCACCTGACATCATTGCCAGATAGAAAATTGAAGAAATAAAATTCAACATTCCTAAAATCATACCTAAAAAAACAGAGGTATATATAATAAATATAAATATAAGACTGAAATCGGTTCATTGAAATTCCATTTCGTTTTCCTCTGTAAATAATTGGTAGATATATTAGGTGTTATTTGTTCAAGAAGCATTCATTTTCTCCAAGAGTGCAAAATATAGAGTGTGATAAACTATCAACTTGGCAACTGTGTATACTTTTCATCTGTCAGTTTTCATACATGGCTGCCACATCACAACTTTCTGTGAATGATAATTTCAAAATTCAAGCTTGATAAATTGTTATGAAATGCCCTCCATTACGTCATGTGAAATTATAAAGACCATATTATTGTTTTTTCATTACCTGCATAGAGATTGATTGTCAAATTGAGAATATCTATGTGTGTCTGTAGTCCATAAACGTGTACAGTACTTGTCATTAAACTGAGACAGAACTTTAATAAATCTGGGATTGTGATATCGTCACAATTCGGAGTGGTATCGGTGCCCCAACTTTTTTTATAAACTGTGCAGGGGTATTTTTGTGAAAGCAACGATAGAGTTTCTATGCAGCCAGTCTGAAATAGAAGTCAACTAATTTTTTCGGAACATGACATAATAAATACAACATTGCATCATTCAAGTAGCTTTTGATGTTGTCCTTTTATCAGACTACAGAGATGAATGGACTTCAACAAAAGCATGAAATGTTACAATTCTTCTCAAAAACTACTTTATTCATTATCCTGTTCAATATACTTGCCAAAAGATACTTTGAAGTAGATGTTAGGAGAATATTTTGTAACCTCATTATGATTTTAGATAGAGAAAATTCTATCCTATCACATGTTCTTTCTGAAATTCGATTCAGAGGAGAAGGCATTTGTTCCACAAAGTGCTTTTTATTTATACTTGTCTCAATTTCAGTATCCTGGAGACATTCTATGAGGATGCTTGTGTCCAAAATAGCTTTAGAAGTTGAAATCTTTTCATTGATGAAATATTCCTCATGGTACAGTTGAGAGATAATCCTTAAACAATTTCACATGTTGAAATTTATAATCTCCCAACACAATACTTGATTGATAATTATTCATCTATGAGAGTTTGGAGAAATATTTGAAAACAAATCAAATCAAAGGTACTTTTATAAAATCTGGTACTATACTTACTCAACAAAGGCTGTAGCAGCAGACATCCTTACTCTTTGATCCTTATCATCCAAAAGTACCAATAAAACATTCCAAAGCACTTTATCTTGAAAGTGACTCGTTTCCATTATAAACTGTAAGCTGATGTAGTCTATTTTAGATACCAAATTGCACAACTCACACTGGAAAATAATTCAGTTCATGATTGGGAACACTGGGGAGAGGCACATATTAAATTACCTTGACCAACCAATATGGATTCTGAGCCAGCACTGGCAGAGAATCCAACAATGGAATTATTTCACTATTCTGCTGTGATTCTATCAGATACTTCAAGGAAGTGTCCAAGCTCACCAATGTTTGTCTTATGCAAGTTGAGGATTCATCATTGAGACCCTATGTGGAAAAAAATCACTATTGAAACAACCCATCAAATATATCCAGAAAATTAAGTTACCTCTATAAAAATTGTAACTATTTCTTCAATCTGCAACACTCCAACTTGTTCTGTATCCCCATTTGTCTTTATCCAAGAGTCATAATCACCTTGACATAATCTTGATACACTTTTCAAAAAAATACCAGCCATAGTCCTCACAGCACCCCTCAATTGGGGGTCTGGATGGTTTTTGAATAGAAATACATCAGAAACAAACTGACTACATATTTGTCTACTTGTTATTTTTGGACAAACAAAGTTTTTGTCCAGATGTATGAAAATGCCTAAAGGGTATAATTTGAATATTGTTGTTAGACAAGATAAAGCTAAAAACTTCACAGAAACTCTTATTGTTTTGTCAGAGAGGTAAATACCAGGTGTTCCACTGAGGAGAAAAAGTTTGGATATTTTTCGAATACAGTGAATAAGAGGTTTCTCATCCAATATATAACCAATATCAATGTCCTGAAAAAAATATATCACTAGTTCTCCATTAAATTTTGTTCAACACTTACTAGCAATTCTTCCTCCAAGTTAAGAATTTGTCCATCAACTGTATTGCTTTTTCCTGAAGAATTGTCACTGAGACTCAATAAATCTAATGTATTTTCTAAGCTATGAGTATTCAGTTTACTGAAAAAAGACTCTTTGTTTGTTTCATCAATCTTTCCATAGTCACAAATATTAAAACTTTTTTCTGTCTCTGGATTAAATGAATGTAGTCTCTCTAAGGAATGAGATTTTTCTTTGGATTTTCCAAAATTTATATTCATCACAGATAGTTTGGATTCATCTATCCACTTTTCTATGTCAGAATGAATT
Source organism: Chrysomela aeneicollis (assembly GCA_029955515.1). Classification (NCBI taxonomy): domain Eukaryota; kingdom Metazoa; phylum Arthropoda; class Insecta; order Coleoptera; family Chrysomelidae; genus Chrysomela; species Chrysomela aeneicollis. Next base: position 26,630,190 of record JARUHQ010000005.1, read on the forward strand.
GTTTCTGTTAGTTCTGATTCTGAGAATACATTATCTTCAGTTGTCACATTTGTTGCAATACTAATTTGACCTAGAATATAATTTAAATGTTAGGAATGGCAGAACAATGAGAGCTGTATTTCATAAATAATATAGGATTGGAATCATGATTTTTGTATACCTACTTGGAGACCTGAAATTCAGTTTATTTGATGGTCCTGAAGAAAAAACTCTGTGATCTCCAATCCCATTTTCACTCAGCAACACCTGTTTGAGATCATCCACTGAACTCAATAGCAAAATATTAAGAGTTTCAAGACACACATTGATGACATTATGATCTTTATGATCCAAAAATAATACACAGAGTTCAAAAATCTGCAGCAGCTTTTCTAGAAGATTATCTTTAGATTTATCATTCCATTCACTGTGAGTCTTGGACAGATTTGGAAGCAAACTTTTGATGCAAGACATCACACCTAAGATGACTGAACTTGAGATATTGATTGGTATCAACAAATCTACAACAAATTGATACTTTAAAATGTGTTATAGGTATGAGTTATGGTTATTTACCTAGAAGGTAGTTGAAGCAATACATAGTGAAAACATTTGGCTTTCTGCAATGCTCACAAATATTAAAAATACAACTGGTATTTGTTCTTCTGATAACAGCTGATTCATTTGTGATGTTGTTCAAGAAAGCCTTGAGGAGTACCTTCAAACAGAAAATTTAAATTTGCCAGATTTTTCAGCTATTCACATGAATGTTACTTTTATTTCATTTTCCATTGTAAAACACCCAAGTACTGCCATGATTTTTGGTAATGCAGCAGCTAGAGTTTCATGTATAGATTCCTCAGTTCTCTCTGCTATTTTAACTATATTTGGAAACACATTAACAGCAAAAGGTTTGCCTTTGTGAGGTCTGATATGATGTGCAAGTTCAGAAAAAAGCCAAAGAGCTACCCTGAGGGAACGTGCAGCACCATTTCTCTTTATTTCTTTGTGTAGCTCTATTTGAATTTTTCCTATATGTCCATCAGCAGCCTTGAAACAATATTGGTTTATTAGTGAATTAAATCAATATGAGGAAGGAAAATACTTGCCCTGATTATCCTGTTCAAACATTCTTCACTAGTCATACGAATATCTGCATCTTGGTCATCACAAAGTAAAAGGAATACTTCAATACAGCTACTCAAACATGTGTAGAAATTATTTGGAATTCTGGTATTTGTGTTAGAAATCGCTTCTGTTATGAAATAGCAGTATTGGATCTTTTCTTTTTTCCTGTAGAAATAGAGTTTTGAATAGTCCTATGAAATAGAAAGGTAGTATATAGTTTGTATACTTTGAAATTTCCAAAGGCTGTTGATTGGATTTCGATAGGTTTTTTAAAGCTTCCAGAGATTTTTGCATCTTTTCCTGAGTAGCCATGATGGTTTCAGTGAATTTTTATCAATGTTTTATATTGGAACCATTACATTTTTATATTTTTGCTGTAGAATCGCCTGTGGATAAATATTTTTCCAAAAACATAAATATAACCATAAATATTCGACTGTCAGTGTCATCTTCTTATTTCTATTCTCCTATTTCGGCTTCGGGTTCGGCCCAAAGAGGTCTCTGTCCCGTGAATCCGGATCCCATGAAACTCGTGAATCATTTTTTAACTTTTTTTTCCAAATGCCGAACACCAAACAAGATTTCTTCAGTGCAGAGACGATATATGTTCTTTCTTTTCGATTCAGATAGTGGCTCAGTCGACCTATCACAGTTTGTTCGTAGAACCTATATATACTATTTGGTTTGATGCTTGGCGAGCAGAGAATGGAGTTCGCAGGATCTCTACCATCTCTTTTCTGTTGAGTACCCTGCACTGATGAGGGCCAATAAACCCGAAAACCGGTCTGTAGGTTGTCAAGCGTGCCTGTCTCGTTGCATGGACTACGAGATATAATTCAAAGTTCTGCGTGGTATTTGCCAGGAAAGTTGTTGTTTTCTGCTCGTGGTCAACCAGTCATTCAGACTGTTTCGATTTTTAATTGGGCAAGACGAGATTTGTCCTTTCCATTTAGATTGTTCATTTGTTTTTCAATTTATTTTGAACCTATCTCGAGTGAATGAATTATTATTGATGATATCGCTTATATTGAAACATTCGCTATTATAATGTCGTAAATAAATGAAAAAACATTCAATATGTGGGTGGAAGGAAAAATCATGTATTACACACGGGAGTATATTACATCCTATGCGGTAGTAAAAGTGTCACTTTTATCCCTTTTATAGTAATACAGGTAGTTATTACCGAAATTGATTTGAGTTGGACATTCTTCAGAATATCTGAATTGAGAAAACTAAGAATTAAGTAATTTCAACTGTTTACTATATCAAACTCTTCGGCCGAAACAGAATGCCCCGCGGTGCAAAAATAAAATCCGAACATGAAAAAGAAAAAAATTTATAATCTTCAATTAATACAATAGGTTTCATACAATAATACACAGTCAAAAAATATCCTCGATAACATAATAAAAAACAAGCATTCAAATAATAAATATCACTTTGTCGGCTCGGCCGACGTTGGCGCGTCATCACGCGAAAACTTTCCCTTCGACGTGCCGCCTCAGCAGCACGATGGAATTGTACAGCTTGATCGCAGGCCCCACTTTGAGCCTCAGCAACGTGAGCACGTCCTTTTGGCTGAGCGAGAGGAACGCCTCGCCGTCGATTTTTTCTTTGCGGAAGACGTCGCTGTCTTTGCCGCAACTCGGCAGTCGCGACACGAAGTTCACCACTTCGCGGTTCGACCAATATCGGGGATCAGCCTCGTTCCTTATGTACTGAAACGAACAACGATTTTTTCATCGAAAACACGATACTTTTCAACATTGCATAGCATACAAACATGGTACAAACAGCGTACATAAACTACGTTGGTACAAACAAATTTATTCGGATCCTCGGTTACACATTTCTCATTATTTGAAATCGATTTTGTTTGAAGAACAGTCAACAATCACTCTGAGTATGAATTTATTTACAAAGAAAATATGCATCATCACTTTGGTGATGACTGGTAATCTACCTAGTACTGTGTAGATTGATGTTACTTTGCCGGTTTTATACAGGGTCACTCACGGTCGATGGTACCTTAGACGTTTACGGAGAACGGGACGTAGGATTATTCTGAAAATTTGTTTTATTGGGTAATCACTTTTGTCGTTGATTGATGTATCTTTTGTTCTATCGATCTAAAATACTTTCAGCGTTGCGGCGTAGCCGCTTCTATCAAAAAGTAGCAACAACTTTGTTATTTTAAATAGAACACCCTGTATTTCATTTCATTTTTAGATTCTTCCTGAAGAGCTAATTTCGTCGATCTACCATACTTGGGGTATAGCGAGAAAGATTACAGAGATATAGGGTGTGAAAAATTGAGATTTTTCAACTTTAGGATTTTTTTGTGTCGAAACTATCCATTCTTGCTCAAAACGGCTTACATGTCCCTATCTTAACAACAACATTCAATAGAAACAAATAGAGGGTGATGCAAAACTCAAAATTTTGAACCACCCGTATTTGTTTCAATTAAATATCAATCGATAGTAAATGGAAAGTTGAGATAGGGACATGTAAGCCGTTTTGAGCAAGAATGGATAGTTTCGGCACAAAAAATTCCTAAAGTTGAAAAATCTCGATTTTTCACACCCTATATCTCTGTAATATTTCTCGCTATACCCCAAGTATGATAGATTGACGAAATCAGCTCTTCAGGAAGAATCCAAAAATGAAATGAAATACAGGGTGTTCCATTTGAAATACCAAAGTTGTAGCTACTTTTTGATAGAAGCGGCAACGCCGCAACGCTGAAATTATTTTAGATCGATAGAACAAAACTGATTACCCAATAAACCAAATTTTCAGAATAATCCTACGTCCCGTTCTCCGTAAACGTCTACATCGACCGTGAGTGACCCTGTAAGATATGACTTTAGACCAACCATCCTAATGAAGCTATGTCAATAGTGATCTGATTCTTCAAACAAATCTGAAAATTAATTTCCACTATTAGGTCTTTATACATGTTGAAGTGATTATAAGCCGAAACGTTTTATAAACATAGATTCGGTAATCCACAGGGATCCATACTTAGACCTTCCGTTGTTTATTACATATAAATATATTATAAATAAATGAGTCACCTTCTGTTAAACCAGAGTCATTCATCACTATTTGTGCAGTTTCTGTTTAGTGGTACAGATCCAAACATTTTATCAAGGTTATGAATGCTTTATAAAAAAAATTCTGGGACGCCAAAGATGAATAGCTGAGGCAAAATCATCCTCATGTTCATGTTTCTACTGTTTTTGATTTTTCATATCAACTCAATCAAGGATTTTATTATGTATCAAGTGAAATTATAAATTCTTGGAAAAATGTTCTCATGGAAAATGATTTAAAAAATGTGGCGATTTTTTTTTGTATAATCAGGTCATCACCAGGTAGAACAACATTCTGTATATTGAAAACCAGTAACTCGATGAAAGAATGAAAAAATACATAGGTATAAAATAGTTTTGAAAATATCGCAAAGAAGGAAAATTTCTGATTTTCGATTTTAATTTTTCAATATGAACCAATCATATCAGACATATCTTTTCACCAAGTTCTAATTCTCCGAATGTCTCACAATAAAAAATCAACATTTTTTGTTTCATTTTGCGATATTTTTGAAACTATTGAAGGTATTCCAAATTTCTTCCGGATCATTATTCAGCAACAAAATGCGCAATGGCACTCGAATAATGGACAGTCTGTGTTGATTCATGGGCTCTATATGATCGATATAAGATGCAAATCGACATTGATCGACAGCAGCCATCAGACAAGTAGTAAAATGAGTTCCTGGCGTGGTGAAACTGAATTCACAGAGCTGTCACCGTTTTTCAACATCAACAGAACCCAAAAAAAAACACCTGTCCGAACACCCAAAACAAAAAAATAACTCACCTTCCGCAGGAACTCCGAGTGCCTCGGCCACGACTCCCGCTCGACCGGCAGCACCTTCGACTCGTCGATGAAGGAGACCGCGTGACGTGTCGGCGCGTCCATCAGCGCCGCGGCGGCCCTCGCCCCGCCCCCGCGCTTCTTGTACTTGCGCTTCGGCTTCTTCTCCGGCGGCTCTTCCTCCGCCTCCTCCTCCTCCTCGTCCTCCCCGTCCTCCTCCTTGATTACCGCATCGGCGGGCTCCGGCTTCGCCGTCTCCAGGCGGGGGTGTTTTGGGGGACGGCCCAGCTTGGGCTTGCTGGAACGGAGAAAATCAGTGGAATCGGCTGCGCAAGTGTGGGAAGTGACATTTTTCGCACGGCCAGGGAAGCTGCATTGAAAACGTACGGCTTGGATCCTGCATGGTACTACACCCTACCTGGTTATACGTCGGATTTTATGTTGAAATTCACGAAATGTGAATTACGAATTTTTGAGGATCGATTGCACTTTCCAACGACTTTTGTACACTGTTTTTTCTACGACCTCAATAGTAATTTTTCTTCAGGCAGCCTGCATGTTACTACACCCTTACTGGTTATACATCGGATTGTATGTTAGAATTCACGAAATGTGAATTACAAATTTTCAAAGATCGAGTGCACTTTCCAACGAGTTTTGTGCACTGTTTTTTCTACGACCTCAATAGTAATTTTTCTCCAGGCAGCCTGCATGGTACTACACCCTTCCTGGTTATACATCGGAATGTATGTTGGAATTCACGAATTGTGAATTACAAATTTTCAAAGATCGAGTGCACTTTCCAACGACTTTTGTGCACTGTTTTTTCTACGACCTCAATAGCTATTTTTCTCCAAATAGTTAACAAAGTGGCCTTTGACGTTTTCGAATCACAACACAAAGTTTTCCGAGGAATTTCATTTCGTGAGAGCATTTGCGCACGAGAGCGGGGATATTGAAAAAACGCTAGCACCTCTAGCATAAGTAGCTACTTTTATTGGTGAAAACGAAATTTTCATTCGCTTGCTTGATGGAAAATTATGATGAATTATCTAACACACCTTCTGATATAGTAGAAAGTGCGAAGGAAAACGTATTCTTTTCTCTTACATTTTACATTCCTTGGGCTCTCTGGACACGGGCACCACGGCCGCCGGGCTTTTGTCGGGACTCAACAACCTGTCAGGCACTATCTTCTCCAAGTCGATGTTTTCGTCTGAGTACGGGCAGTCCTTCTGCGTGGAATGGGTGGCAAACTTGGGGCCTTGTATGTGACCCTGACCGCGGCAGCCCACTGTGGGGCATTCAAGGAAGTCGTACACGTCGTCGGGAGCTGGAGATTTCATTGAAAAAGCCAAGAATCAGTCTAATGAACAACGATATTTTCCGAAAATATTGATTGAGATATTATGGTTCTTTTACTGCGCATGAATGTAGAACTTTTTAGAATTGTTTTGATGGACTTAAAAAGAGTAAAAAAGTGCGTGATGACAATGAATGAATGAATCCGATCGTCGCACACACAAGCATGTGAAAAAAAAAAAGAACCAATTCCTCAACATGATTTGAATACAACTCACTGAGTGGCGGCTCGATCGGATGCCCCGTCTTCTGGCACCACCCCATCGGGTGGACGTCGGCGTTGTCGTCGTCGACCCAGTAGCTGTAGCGGTCGGGCCAGCCGTCGAAGTGGATGCGCACCTGGTGCTCCTTGACGTCGTCGACGGTGGCGACGCGGATGAGGTGCGGCACGCGTCGGTCGACGCACTCGAGACGCATCGAGCGCTTGAAGCCGCAAGCGGGCCGCTGCTTGAACGCGCGCACCGGCGCCGCGACGGCCTTGCGCTCCTTCAGGTACGTCTCCCACGAGAACGACTCGGGGTTGGGGTAGTCTGGAAACGAATTTTTTTTTTTTGAGGAAATAAAAAAAAATCGGATTTTTTTTTCGAATATGAAAACAATGAACTTTAAAATCCCTTATTTTCGTTATTTTTCTTCTCGAACTTGTACGTTGAGGCACAGTTTTTCACATATTGAAGGTTAAATATCAGATTTTGAATCTATTTTTCTTGAAATATGGCCACAAAATATTTCAAGTCTGGCAAGAGCCCGTATTCTCCAAACGGCTATAGAAAATATAACATTCAATTTACGATGTCTTATATTTGATTTTATCTATTTTTTTACTGTTAGGTTTAGTCTCCCAAATTTTGCTATTATTATTTCTGTGTTTGTAAGAGAATCATCGAATAAATTAGTTTTTTTTAATGGGACGCAAGTTTTAATTTGTTCTCTCTAATGTGCCATAAAACAAGAATTTTATACACGAAATACAAAAACATTTTTTGTACAACTGTACATCGTTTGAAATACATTTTATTTAAAAGATAATTTAAATGATAACATTGAGATTTCTAACAAAATATTGAATTGATTATCTTCTTTCAAATAAATTGAAATATCGGATAAAATTGTGGAATCAACAACATGGATAAACTTCGTGAATTTATGTTGGAAGTAATTGTTCAAACTCTACTATATCAATTATTATTCCAATAAATGAAATTGTTTACGATGAATAATCAATCAACAATTGACTTTGTTAAGAATGAATCCTTCAAATAGTAATATTTCATGTTTGTTTTGTTTATTTTAGCATCAATAGAAATGCAGAAATGTCAAATTTGTTTGACAGTTGTACAGAAAATATATTTTTTCACAGATTAACTCTAAATTATGAATGATTTGATGAGGACTCGCACCATAATGAAGCGCCGAAATTCCGATCTTCAAATTCAAGTTTCATATAACAGTCATAGAAATAGTTACCAAATAGAATCACATTTCAGTTTATCTTAACGAAAAAATTATAATCGTTGATTTAGAATATAACCTGAATTGAAATGTATGTTGAATAAAAATGTATTCAACATAATGAGTATAAATTTGGCATACTATTTTGACGTACTAAAAGTTGCAATTTTACTTTTATTTTTATTATTTTATTTTTATAGTCTATTGGATGAACAACAACCAAAAGTGAATCATTTTTAATCAATAATTAATTTTTTTAATTTCATTTGAAATTATCCATAATATTAATCATTACTCTGAACAATATTTATAATGTCTTCAAATAAATTAAACATTTTGAAAGTGAGGAATGATTTGTGAGCAATTGAAATGAGGATCGTTGAATTGATACACCATCACCAAAATTTACTGTTTCCAGATATTCCTGACGATATATTTCTCAATAATTAAAATTATAATTCGATATTTCATTGTTTTGGCGATTTAGCAAAAATACCTTGTTGTTTTTTAACATGATCAGTACAACAATTTTATTATTCAAAGATGACATTGCCACTAGGCTAATGAAAATTCTCACTAGAGGTGCAAATTCCAGGAAAAAAGTATGTCTCGGCCGGGATATTTGAAGCTCTGTTCCAAAATACTGGTATGAGTAGGTCTCGGAAAAAATGTATTAGATATATCGAAAAATGTATCCATAATATATTTTCTGAGATATCGAAATATCGATGAATACCGATAAATAATAAAAATATATCAATAAATGAGGTGAAATATTGCAATTAAATTTTCTGAAAATGTATCTTTCCAGGTGGACCTCATAAACCTTACCATTTGGAGGGGTTAGATTATGTCCATACTGGTCGCACCACCCCACCGGATGGATGTAGGGGGAAGTGGGATCAGCCCAATAGTCGTAAATGTCATCCCAACTGTCGAAATGCACGAGGATCCTGTTATCCATCATATCCCTAACGCTAGCGACGCACACCAGAGATGTGTTCTTCCTGTCAACCGCCTCCAGCTTCATCCCGACTCTGAACCCATTGGGACATATCGCCTGAATAAAATCCAACATTTAGCAATTTCCAAAACGAAAAAATATCGCTTTTTTTACCTGTCCAGCTCGGTTGGCGAACAAATGTTTTGGGGCGGCAGTGCCCTTGGTGGCCTTCAAATAGGATGTCCAGCTGAAATTATCCACCTTGTATCCGGAGGGTGGTTGCAGAACGTGCCCGTATTTTTCGCACCAGCCCATGGGGAAGATGTCCATGCTGTCGGCGTTGCACCAGAAGTCGTAATTGTCTGGATAACCATCGAAATGCAACCGTATTCTGTATCCGACAACCTGTTAAAATTAAAATAATTACGCGAATTTGCATAATAGTAATTTACGTAACAAGTCCGGAAAATACTGTTTTTTTGGATGAGTGGACAAAATTCTAGGACGAGCGTAGCGAGTCCTGGAAGTCCAAAAAAACTGTTTTCGGGCGTGTTGCGTACACAATTTTTTCGGCAACCGTGTAGAATAACAAATCAAAGAAACACATTTCTTTATTAGAACAAAATTTCGAACATTTCAATTCTTATTTATATTAATATTTATATTAAAATTAGAAAAATTGTTAATATTGAATGGATTCAATTTGTTTGAAATGCTTGGTATATTTAAGTGCCTTTTGTTGAAGTCAGAACAAGAAGGTAAAGTTTCCGTTTCACATTGATTGTTTTCATCTGATAATTTTTGAATGTTAGCTAATTTTATGTCAGATAGCTGTCAGTCGTTATTTTGCTGCTATGGTAATGATCAACTGCATTTATCAAATTCATACTACCAAGATTTTTTCATATTTACAATGACAACAACGATGTGATTCTTCCCGGCCTAGTCCGGGAAGTACGTACTTCCCGGACTAGGCCGGAAAAATGCCACTTTCTCAAAAAAAAATGTCTGGAAAGTACGTACTTTCCGGACGGTTGCCGAAAAACGTGTTTTTTTTCAAAAAATGTCAATCATTTGGACATATGTTTACACATTTATGATTCTTCCACATTTCGTTTCATAGATGAACTATAGTAGATATATAATGTCACAAAAAATTTTTTCCTATTTTAGAAATACAAGATAACCTGAAAAATTACAAAAGGTACATTTGGCACTGCATGTTTTACTTTACAACTCAATCTCTTAGATAAGTAGAAAATATTTCTAAAATAATAATCATACACATACAATACATCAATAATTCTAATATACAACTTTATATTTATCTAGCATTTCCTTGAAATCATTAAACTTAAATAGAGGCATTATCAAAACATGACTGAATAAAAACAATACAATTAATTATATTGCATCAGAAATATCATAACATAAATGTGATAACTTATCTAAAATAGTACCTTCAATAAGAATACCTAATATACAGAAATATGGAAATTTTCAAATGCAAATATTCTATATACGAAAATTCCCCAAGATTATTTCCAAGCTTCTCAATAGAAAAATATATCATATTGACACTGGGGATGAACCGGCAAAGTATTCAACACCCTGTCTATAATCTATTTATGAATGTTCTTACCTCAGCCACTGTAAGGACGCAAAAGTAGGAAGGGTGTTGTGGATCGACCCCTTCCAGTTTCATTCCAGGCTTGAACCCATTACGGGTGTATGGGAATGGATCCTTGAAGAGTTTCACTGGAGCTGGTTTTGCCTTAACATGCTCCAAGTATTTCGACCAGGAGAAGCCTTTCTTTTTGCAAGCCCACGGGTAGGAGAGTTTGTCTTGTGAAATATTTTCGATGCTCTCTTCATCACTTATATCTTCTTCTTTTTCAATCTTGACCTGATCTGGCTCCACCTGTTTTGGGCAAGGGCTTGCTTAATTTTCTTGCAGTTTTCGAAATTCTGTTTATTATTTGTTGTATGTATTAGGGGTTTCAGAATAAAATAGTTTTAAGAAATTGGATACTCAAGTAATGACAATTTATTCCCATTATATTTTTTCAAAACGTTTTTGGGATCATCATGTACTATATGAAGCTATATTTTGGCACATACTTTATATCTTTTGCATTTGGTTGTTCAATATTGATGCAGTACCAATAAGGTAGTTTACTAGTGGAATTTCAGTTATACTCAGTATAATATAAGAACTTATTTCGGACTTGATGGTAGAATAATTGGTAGACTCATTATAATTACATTTTGGATAGACAACTTGAGATAAAACAAAGAATTTCATTTTATGATGATGGCTGACAATCCAAATCTCATTTTCAATTCAACTATCAAAGAGCTTCTCGAAAATTCAACAATTGAATTTCAAGAAAAATATTAAGCTCAATACATGTACAGGGTGATTCATTCATTTTTCACATTTTGGTAAAAAATCAAAAATTAAAAATAAGATCAAGGTGAAAATTTCGACGAAATTCTATCTATTATACGGGGTGTAGAAAAGTTAGAAACGAAAAAACAACTTTTGAAACAAGTATCCTAATAGTTTCAGGGCATGGATATTTTTGTAACCAATGAACATGACTATTATTTAAAGAATTATATACACACATCTTGTATGAATGAGTTAAATATTTTGATTCAAATATATCACATGATAGATACCTATTTCTATTGGGGAATTATGTTATCATACTTTCAAAACATATCAATCAATCATTCAAGAAATATTTCAACTAATCCATATAAGGTCAATTGTCAAGTAACCTATTCACTGTCCAAGTTGAATCAACAATATTCATAAGGTCACACCCAAATAAATTCATACTGAATTACCTTTGATTTTTTCTTCTTTTTCTTCATCTTTTCAGCCTTCTCTTTCTTGATTTTCAACTGGTTGGAGGCCCGACAGTCATAGCTGCAAAATTTTGGGCTAATGAAGTCAGATGGCAATCCATAGCAGCCACATTCCAAACATCTTACTTCTTCCTGGGTATCATTCTTAAATTTTTCCTTCACCTTTGATATTCTTTTTTGGATAATAGTATTGTATTCATCATTTGTGATGTATTCGAACAAATTGAACTCATTCATTCTAAACTTCAAATTGGAACCTCTCAGAGTACCTATGCCATCTTCCCATTTGAGCACCTTTTGGAGATCACATTCTTCAGTCTTTAGTATAGGTTTTTCTTCTACTAGTTCGATTTCTACTTCACTAGTGAGATTTTTCTTGGGTTCTTCCACAGTCATAGGAAATTTAGTGAGGTCAAAAGAGGATTTTGGCAAAGAATCAGTGCCAAAACTGCTAGTGGAACTGACTTCAACCTCATCAAATTCTTTACGGTATGCAAAATTAGATTTCCTCCTGCTGACTTTCTCTGATTTTGTGGGGACAGGTATAGTTATGATAACACTTTCTGTTTTGCTGGTGCCTGGTTTAGTAAGAACAATCTCCTTGTTTTCTGGAATAGCATTCAAATTGTTGCTAACAACACAATTTTGCAATTTCTCAACTTTGCGTTCTGTGAAACCATAGTTCTTTTTCAAAATTGATACCCCATGTTTGGGAAATTTGGGCAACTCTTTGCCAGGCCTAGATGCTATCACAGATGATCTTACCTCATTGTGTGAACTCAATGAGTCCTCAGTTATGCTTAGTTCATATGTCTTATTAGCAATATCGCTCTTATCTGGGCTATCCAAATCAATGATTTCATCACACACTATGTGTTCACTATTATTGCTGTCCACATCCATACTATTTTCATTAGAACGATTATCACACATCATGGTAATATTCGAGCTTTCATTTTGTAGCCGCCCATCAGTTATTTGGAATTTACTGTATACTTTGTGTTTAGTGAGTACTTGCTCAGTACAAGGCACTGGCATTGGTAATATAGATAGTTTGGATACAATGCTGTTCGTTGTGATGGTGGTGGGCATTTGTTGGTTGGTAGTTTTTTTGGGTATTGGAGCTATTATAATCTTTTTCAATTTTTGCTGGGGACTTTGCGCTTGTAAAAGAGTATTATTGTTCACTATAGGTAACTCATGAAGTTTGGGTATATTATTTGCATTGATCTGGATAGTATTCACATTTGTAGATTCAGTATTATTATTAGATGATTTTAATGTGAAAACTCCTGAAAATTTTGAAGTGTTGGTAATGGTGCCTGGAACCACAGTTAACAAATTTCCTTGTGGTTTTTGTAAGACTAGAGGTGGTGGTTTTCCTGTTGCAAAAATAACATTTTGATTTGTTGATGCACTAGCAGTTGTGTTTATAGCATTAGTATTGGTTCTGTTCAAGCTAGGTGTTTGGCTTGCAATTTGAAATTTTGGAACTTTGTTACTATTTATAGCTGGAAAACTTTTGGAAGAATTTTTGAAATATACTAGTGGTACTACTCTAGGTGATTTTAATACAGCTGGAGTATTTGTAGTTGGTGGTGAAATCGTTCTGGTAAGTGATGGTTCTTCATATTTAGATATGGTTACATCAGAGGAAGTATTTTCCAAAATTAGTTTGCTGTTCTTTGTATTTATAGTTATGCTGGAATTTTCCGACTCCTCTCGAGTTATTGTAAACCCAGTCGAAGTAATTGAAGACATTTCTGCAAAACTATAAGAAAATTAAATTAGAATTTTTTATATAGTATTCTGGTGAAGTACCTATTTACAATAAATATATTCAACCCTACAAAGAAAAAATAACACAGCAAGATAAAATATTGCAAATAAACTATAACATATTGGCTTAGCATAATTTGTCAATAAAAATAAAGATTTGTTGCTAAGTAGGTATGATACGTAAAAGTCCTTGCTCGACGGTTGTGATTGACCAATATAGGTACACCTCGAAAAACTTTTTATTCCAATCATAAAATAAATGCAATATGTAGCTCACAACCAATCGACAAATCTATGAATAATAATAAATCTGAACAATACATACCTTCGAAAAATGCCCTCAACCACTACGAATTAAAAAAACTTAAATTTTCTGACAGAATAAAAGTATTCATCTGATTTCCACAGAATATTCCTGATATTGATGCTGCGCGTGCGCTGATCACGAGAGGGGAGTCGATTTCCCTGAAGTTAAACCAAGTTAAACTTCCCGCGCTTACGTTTCCAAATAAATTTCCGTTTTGTAACTCACGAAATATCCTAACAAAATCCAAATTTAACCTGAATAACCTCTTGTAATTCACAATAACGCGCAATATTCATCTCTATCACGAGCCATAATGATAAATCTTCAAAATTATAAAGTGATAGGTATTTGAATGAACCTCGATCATCCCAAAACACGTTCCTAGAATGGCAGGTATGTAAGGTACCTACTTCCTGTACGAATAAAAGTTTCAACTCTGCCCAAAACTCAATGGTCTGGAAACTGAGTGAAAACGATTCCATATTAGTCAAAAAAAAATCCTAATTCGGAATCAAAATGATTGAACCATCTCAAAATAAGGGCTTCGATCATGAGATTGATAATAATCGGAAGATGGCAGAGCAAATATATTATAAAATGGAAGCCACTGCGCTTTCTTGTAGGTGGTCCGATGCAGAGGTGTGAATCGGCACGTCGACATTTAGAACCTTATTTTTGATTGGGTTTACATCGAGAATAATTATTTATTCTCAATAATGCATTGATAAATATATATTTAATATATCCATTTAGGTATGGTATAAAGTCTGAATCCTATAATTATTTATAAAATTCACATTTACCCACATACCTATATTTTCACAAAATACCTAGGTATAGGTTACTATTATTATTCCTTCCAAGATATCGATCAATATAATAACAAAAATGGGTAGGTACCTATATATATAGGTATAGTATATAGGCACATAATTCTTAAACAGTTCAGTGAGTATAAAGTAGGTATATATAGGTTGATATAGGTAGAGATAAGTAATAAAACCCATTTATACTTACTACCAAATTAATTTTAATATTTCTCAGGTAGGTACCTACCTCCTCGACTTTATAAGTATTTGAAGTTTATATGAATAATGGTGTATAATCTTGGACGCACGTAGGACGCACTATATAAGTACCTATACCTATTACCTACCACAGAGCAGAGGGTCTGTATAGGTTCAAGACTTTGTAGTATAATATTACAGAGTACAGTAATTAATAATAAGAAATATGATATAATGATAATGAGAAGAAAATTAACAAATAAAGTAAATGAAAACATTGAAAACAGAATAGATATCTCGGTGTTGCCAAAATAATAACACCAGATCATCTGTGAAAATAGCATGTGACCAACTTTGCTGTGGAGGGCTTCAAATCAGAGCGACCAAAAAGAAAAAAATACTCAAAACCAGATTTACTTCCTGAATTCATCTCAATGCTTTCAGATCTGAGAGAAAGAACCATCGTTGACTTCTTTCTGTTAGGCGACCATTTCAACTTTCAACTTTTGCCATTCGGCAACACTGAAGACAAACCATGCGCATGAGCGCATGCGCATTTTTGAGTTGTAACCCAAGAAAACAGCTGGTTGCTATCATATCATGAAGTCGCAGTCGCAAACACGTCGCAAACATCGCAAACATAAATCATAAACAATCATAAATTAATAGTTAATAAAATACAACAGCTAGTGATTGGTGATTCGTTATTTCAATTAATTGTGGTGAATGTACCGATTATCCCGATATGTACATTTATTATGTTATGAACGTTTGGAGACTTTGAACATTTGAGATAATTATTTTACATTGAAAATCTCCATTCCTCAAGAGGTAATCATTATTAACATTGATGGACTCGATAGAATAGCATAATATTATGTTGATTAATATTTGTAGCAACATGGGAGGGGTGGTTACCTCAGGACGAAACAACGACGATCTGATAGACAATTTGCTTGAAGCTGATTACATAAAATCCTCACTGATTGAAAGAGTTTTCAGAGCTGTAGACAGAGCTGAATATTTCCTGGGTGATGCTCGGGGCAATGCCTACAAGGACCTAGCTTGGAAATGCGGAAATTTACACTTGTCAGCACCATGTATTTACAGTGAAGTCATGGAAGGCCTTTCTTTAGAGCCAGGATTGTCCTTCTTGAACCTTGGCTCAGGCACTGGATACCTCAGCACCATGGTTGGCCTGGTTCTTGGCAGCTATGGTATTAATCATGGGGTTGAGTATCATCATGATGTCATCCAGTATGCCAACAATAAACTTGAAGAATTCAAGAAGTACTCTGGAGCCATTGATGAGTTTGACTATTGTGAGCCAAAGTTCATACAAGGTAATTGTTTGTGCCTTACCAGTGATTATAATGCTCGATATGACAGAGTTTACTGTGGGGCTGCTTGTCCCCCACAGTATGAGAGCTACATGAAAAATTTGCTGAAAGTTGGGGGTATACTAGTGATGCCACAGAATGATCATCTGGTACAGATTCAGAGAACTTCTAAAACAAATTGGACCACAAAATCACTGTTGCCAGTTTCTTTTGCCACTTTGATTCAGCCTTCAGAGGGAATACAAGAATTGGTCCAATTGAGTAATGAAAATGTAACTTTTGCCTTCTAACATAATTTATTATTCCATTTGTAGTTGAAGTAGAACCTTCTTCCCTACAAGAGTTGTGTAGATCGTCTATAAGAAATATTTTACGCAAAATTGTGGAGAAGGAACACCCACCTGTAAAAAGATCTATTCCAGTGAATAAGGTTCCAAAGAAAAAGAGGGCACTAAGAAGATTGGTAGTTCCTTTATTTGATTCTGAAGATAGCTCAGATGATGATAGGCAAGTTAGAATTGGTGGGGTGAGTATCAAATTCTTATTCATTAACTTTTGTGCATTTTCCATAATATTCATAATCTAATTTGCTGCATAACAACTGTAAATATCAAGAGAAATCCGAATTTATCTAGAGAACTTTCACATAATTATACTGTATCAATGTTTTCATTGAATAAACAATATTTGTTTTCCAATGGATAACAGTTTAGTCTATAATATTTATTTGTCATCACTAAATACATTATTATTTTTGATTCAAGGTTTATGATCATAAACCCAAAATAGTTACCTTGTGAAGCAAAATCTGATGTTCTTGATAAGCTTTAATTTAACTATTTAGCAACATTTGAATTCTTCAGCAAAATATAACTCTTTTATTCACCCAATCAAAATTTGAAATACCCACTTATTTAAAATTTATTTGGAAACATTTTCCAATTTTTATACCTATATAAAATGACAAAATATATAATATATTATAATTAACATATTGAAAAAGTGGAAGAACTTTTATTGCTGAATTTCTAGGTTAGAAACAGAGATGCAGGTAGAGCCACCTTCAGAGAAGAAAGTGATGGGCTTTTGAATTTTGTCCTTGGAACATTTCGAGAAGGACGACATCTTTTTGCCGGTAGTGCTTACTATCGAAAATATAAACGAGTTTCTCTTATCAATTCCGTGTGAATTTTTTAGGCCACAATAATCATAACAGAGACATAGAAACTACAACAGAGGGAGATCAATCCAGTGAAGATAATATGATGGAGACTGATACTAATGAATCTACAGAAGAAAGTGAAAAGAAGTCTCAGGTGGAAACCAAAATTGAAACTCAAGCTGTCATAGAACATGTTCCAAGCACAAGTCAAAATGCTCAAAATGTGAACAATATACAGGTTAGTCATGCAAAATGGTGGTTGATATGGTAGGTAAGTGTTAAGTTTCTGAGATTAGGAGGATTGTGATTTCACAGGATTTTTTTTCAAGTTGGAATTGGTTCATAAAATTTGTGATAAATTATATGGTAAACCTGCAGCAAAGGGAACTCGCACCGATTTCGATGAAATTTTCACAGAAGCTTCCTAACATGAATATAAAACCATACAAATGAAAATTTTTCCGCGGAAACACTCCAAACTATTTCTTTTTTGGAAAAGTTTAGAAAATTTTATCACTTTTCAGTCCTATGAATGTGCTTGATTCATGTACTTACATTTTCAGTGGGGGATATGTTAGTTATACCAAAACGTTAAAATCGAGTCTCAAAAAACAATTTCTATAAAAATATTACCAGTAAAAGCTTCAAAATGAATTATTTTCGAATTTTTATTCATTATATTCCATATTCCAAGTATCAGATGATGTGCAATGTCAAATGTCACGGTACTCACGTCATGACATATAGGGGACAACGCTGCCAAGTTTTGAAAAATTCACAGATTCTACAATTTTTTGATTGTTTTCCGATTTTTAAATGTAATGTTCCTTCTTTAAAATAGCAACGGAAATAGTTATCTGCCCTCAATTGATAGGTTAGTTTGTTGAGGCCAGGTAATGTAAGGTTTAATTCAATTAATATAGCGTGATTGCGCCTTTCAAATTTCCCCCTCAGCAGACATTTCTTTTTTCTCAACAAATTTTCCTTTTTCAAAAATTTACTGAAAATAGAGATCTAGGCCGTCACTGATAGGTTATACGTTCAGGTTAGTAGTCTCATAAACACGAGTTGCACTCATCAGGAAATGAGCGCATAGGTTTTTTTAAACGTGGCAACGTTGCTTTCTCCATTTGTGACTTGACAGTTGATATTGGGAATTGATATTTTTGCATATATCTGCTTGAATAAAAATGCGAAAATAACAGTTTTTGAAGTTTTTCATCGTGAAATTTCCTGTAAAATCCATTTCAGGACACAATATTAATGTTTTGGTATAACTTACATATTCCCCACTGACAATGTAACTGAAATTTCAAGCACATTCTTAGGACTGAAAAGTGATAAAATTTTCTAAACTTTTCCAGAAAAGAAATAGTTTGAAGTGTTTCTGCAGAAAAATTTTCATTTGTATCGTTTTATATTCATGTTAGGAAGCTTCTGTGAAAATTTCATCGAAATCGGTGCGAGTTCCCTTTGCTGCAGGTTTTCCAATTATATAAAGAGTGTTACAGAGGAAAGAAAATAAAAAAAAACATAAATATAGATGAGAGATGTGCATATTTTGTGATAAACTTGGCATTGCTAAAATATCAAAGTATGAGTAGTATTTCATTAGATCTTGTATGGAAGATTTTTCTTAATGATTATTCCACAAGCATCATGAAGAACAACAGAATTGATCTAGAAAATGTCTCACATCAATTTTGATTTGTACCTACCTGGTTTTATAGGAACAAGCTGTCGAGTCTCTGATCCAAGAACCCCCAGTTGCTCAACTCAACAGGGAGGAATTAACGGAAGCCCTAGAGCTCCACGATGTGTTTTTCGGGGTGCTAGACTGCCTCAGAAGAGAGAGAGGGGAGGGGGAAGTACCCCTCGAGGAAAACGTGGATCCAGAAGAAAATATCGGCCAGATGGAATTGGCCAGTGGAGGACCGAGCACAGGGGATGGTCAGGGTGGCACACAAAAGAAAAAGAGAGAAAAGTTTGATAGTGGATTGGGAGATGAAATTGTGGAAAATCACAGTGAAACTTCTGAAGGTAATTTTCACTCATAATTTTCTGATGCTTGAAATGTTCATGCAGTGTTTGAGATACCCACAAAAAGGAATAAAATTCAAACATATTCCTAGTCACCACGTGAAGTATGAACATTTTCTTGGGATATAAACAATTATTTGGTTTTTCAAATGTTACTATAGAAATTTTCTTCTGATTGAATATATCAGAAGATTTTATGCATGAGGCATAAGTCCTAATGTACTGCATGATGAAATTACAAAAATTATTTGGTGGATGGTGGAAATAAAACAGGAAGACATAAAAATATGAAACCTACTTTTTCTTTTAATTGCTTTTTTCTGGACAAATCAGGGTATCAAGAGTAAAATTGATCAAAACAATGGTTTACATGCCTGATTTGATAAATTATTCCATAATTTTCCAATGGTTCTTAGGGACATTTAATTTTTTTTTTGAATTGGAACATTGCTGTCATCAACATTCCATTGTTGTATTATTCCATTTGTAATGAACATTCCTTATCAGGGAAATCTTAATCAGATTTTATCGTTTCCCAAGAAGTTTTTGGATAGAGATTCAGATAATGGTCCGATTGATTCAAAATCCTTTTAGGGTTATTGGGGATTATGATTTTGTCAAAATTTATCAAGTCAAAATGGCGGTTCCAAAATGGCGGACGAGTTTTGTAAGTATAGGGGTTTTGTGGTCGCAGATGAGACATTATCAGTCAAAATTCATTAAACTGAAATGGCATTTTGGATTTTACTGGAAGCAGAAGAGACAGATAATTCGGTGAAATTATGAGTAATTATTAGGTAATAACAAAAATAATTGTACATTTGTTTATTTTCTATTCCACATTCAAATAACTTGACTTACTTATACCTCTTTGAAAGAGCATTTTTATTTTATCAATGATTTGTAGATTGTGTAAAGATGAACCATAATCACTAAACATTTGCATCCCTACAAAATCTTATTTCATAGGTTGGGAGAGTTGAAATATATATTATGAATTCATATCAATTGATAACTGAAGCTAGATAAAGTTTTTTAGTCACCAGAAATTCATTTTTGAAGAGTGAAATATTATTACCCAATAATTTTGAATTTAGAGATTTGAAAAATCAGTATTTCATGTAAAGGTGGATTTATGCTGCACAAATTTACACTTCAACTTTAACTTACATTCAAACTACAACTCGAACTAAGATGTTGATTTTATGCACAGAAATTGAAACTAACATGTTTCTGGTGTAGATGTAACTTTTTGAGGTTACTGCACATTTTTTATTCACAAATGAAACCCATCATTATAGAAACAATAGGGTCATAAACCTCTGAAGCTTTAGCAGAATTGATGGTCGTTTTCCGATACCTTACTAAACTACTACCGATATGCCATCAAAATTTAATCGGAATATTCTTTTACGCTCGAGAAAATCGAAATCAAAAATAATTATTTGACAGCACCATATTTCTGCTGACGTCACCTGGTAGAACTGGATGGTTTCGTAAAAATATCGAAAATAATAGGGAAGAAGAATTTTTTGACATAAGCGATGGCAGATAAGTAGGATGACAATATGTCAATGTTTAATTCAAATTTTTTTCGATAACGAAACTAATTCAAAATATTCAAAAGGGCGCATTATTTGATTGTTTATCATATATAATAACGCAAGTCAGGTATTTTATATGAGTTCATAATATTTCTATAGGATTTTCAATACCACCACAGCGAAAACAATGATATGATTGAACTCAAAGACACTATAAAATAGAGAAATGAAAATGAAGAATTGATTCAATCAATAACTTTATTGTCTGGGAAAAGTAGGTAAGTGTAGTGGTGCATCTGATAATATATTAAATAAACAACACAAGTTGATATTATAATTACATATTCACAATATAATGTAAAGAAGAAATCTCATATATAAACTCACATCATAGGTAGAGTACATACTAAGAATAACTGAGGATTTAGGAAAATACATTCATTATTTACAGGAGTGCATGACAATAAAGATTTGGTTTATTAGCTTTTCCTATTACTAAAATACTTTGTGCTCACACTTCACAGGTTCTCATGATGTTCATGTACAATGATTCAAAGAATAAGGATAAGAATTTTAGATCAAAATTATCTTCACAGCAATTACTTGAAGATTTAGCTGATGATATTTGTTTTCCTACTGCAAAACACCAAGTTTGTCTCATACCACTTGGAGTACAAATATGTGTTTCGAGAATCCACATTTGTGTTGCTACATGAAGCACAAGTACTTAAACTTTCTAAAAAAAGTGGTCAGTGTAGAGTATAATGAACGCTGAACAATGAAATAAAACTCAATAGTAACTTACCTTTAATCATCCGAATATATTTTCGCAGGCGAAGAATTAAAATCGCCCAGTAATTTTTTACCGCCATCTGTCAAAGATGGCAGAGATTGTCAATTCTTCTTCCACTTCGATTAATGGAACAGAACCTAAACCAACCTACCAGGTGACGTCACATTTTTAGAAAAGGATGGAGAATTTTTGATTTTTGAATTCCGATTTTGGAAAAACCCTTAAAAATAAAAATTTCAAAAAAATATCGACGTATTCTCTGGAGACCCGGGTTTCACATATATAATTTGTGAAAAATAGTGTACAACCCTATTGTATCAAATTGTTACAATAAGAGTAGGTACCAAATCAAACACCATCAAAAGAGAAGAAATAACGATGTTGAAAAGGGAGGGTTATGTTTTGTCTATCGACGTGAGAAAGGCGGGCAAAATTTTCGAACGCACCCAATGGAAGTCCAAACCTCGCCCACCTGAAAACCGCTTGCCTTGTAGACGTCATCTCCAGCTCGGACGACGACCGCCGCCGCGAGAAGCGTTCGAGGCGCGCCCCTAACGCGGACCCGCCCAGCAGCGCCCTCAAGTGGCGGCGCACCGAAGCGAACGCAGCGCGCAGGCGCCGCTCGGGCGACAGCGACAGCGAGACGGGTCGCGAGGGGGAGGGGGAAGGGGAAGGGCAGCCGCCCCGGGCGGACGGTGCGATGCGCATGTACCGCAGCCCGTGCACTGCGCACGTCAGGGCCAAGATAGGGGAGCTGCCGCTGCCGCCCATCCTCAAAAAGTACCTCAACTTTTACAGGGAGTTTTAGGGGGCAGGTGATGCGAGGATGTGGTGTGTTGTGGCTCGACTGAAGATTTAACGGTTGGATACTCACTAAGGAAATGTTAGTTTGTATATATGAAAAATAAATTGAAACGTCGCGAGCTCAATTTTTTTCTCATATCATCATTTTCCTCCGATTAAGAGGTTTCAACCTCTTTCTATTTTTCGATTTAAATTGCTTCTCCTCTTTTAGGTTTCAATTTCAAACAATTCATAGAATATTGAAGCGAATTACGTTTTCCAGAGTAGTACTGGAATCTCCGCTATATTATTTGATATGCCTTTTAGGTCAGAAATTTGGTTCTGCTAGCCAAACGAAATGACGTAGCAAAGATTAATACACAATCCGGAAATAATGTTTGAATAATTGAAGTTTTTTATCAGGCTACTACTATTCTAGTCTGTCGCCGAATGATTAACACTTGGTTTTATTTAGTGAAACCATAAGATAAACGATAGCTATTTGTATTACTAGGGAGGAAAGTGCCACTTTTCCTCCCGCAGGATGTAGTTTACTGCACGACGCGAAGCGGACGGCAGTAAACATCCAAGGGAGGAAAAGGCACTTTACTCCCATGTAATACATATGATTTTTCCTCCTACCCACTAAATAAACCTTTTTCTACAAGCGCAGCTCTTAGAAAAAAAATGATCAATCACTCAATAGCAATCCGAAATGTATAAGCTATCTAAATGTCCAATAATTCAAATCACTAACAAGAAAAAAGTAAAATAACGTTCTTGAAAAAAAAAAGTTGCAATTGCCAGGAGCTGAACCCGGGACCTTCGGAATTCTGAACTCAAAAAACGTATATCTAAGATTCCTGAAGTTGAAATTTGTATTGAAGAACTACGTTGAAGTAACATTAATGTATGATTTTTACCAAAAAACAGGATATACAGGATGTTCTAGAAATTATTGAAACAATATTAATATAATGAATTCACAAGTTTCATCGTTTGCAACTTACTTGAAATGAGGGGGAGGAAAAATTTGAGTTTCCTCCCTGATTTGAGGAAGGAAAGTGTGTACTTTCTATAGGGGTAGGAGGAAAAAACTAATGATTGCTTTTCTCTATTCATTATACTTGGAAAGCATCGCGGATTTTACCATTATTTCAATTGAGCTAACAGAACCAAGCTGTAAATTGTCAGGTTGATTTTCATCAGTTGCTTAATGTTTAAATGGAAAATTAATGAAAATTCTGATGTTTATATAAATATTCAGAAACGCTTCAGATATATAGGTGTTTAACTGTTGAGTAATAAAAAAGCATGAGTCCATACACCACATTCTCGGTCGCATTTGCCATATGGTTTTGGTGAAATCCGTCAAAAGTGTTTGTTCACAAAATGATTTTAGTGTTTGTTCTTATAATTATTTCAATCGAACTAGTGAAGGTTTGATCAAAAAATACAAGAAATTGAATACGTTTTCCTTATTAATATTTTTTCAGGAATATTTCATTGGGCTATATTTTTCACTGGTTTCAACAAATACTATATTATGATCTATAGGAGCAGGGCAGAAACTAACATTACATATTGCAGATGAGCAAAAATTGAATAGCAATTTTTTGTTCACTTAATAATCATATAACATATAGGATCGAATTAAAATTTTATACTGAACCCAATGTGCAAGAACTTGAACAAAATTGATTGTGGTTAATGTAAAATATGTGATATTAATACTGATGGATTTTTCATGTTGAATATTGATTTATGTATATTAATTAGGATTTATTTTCATATATTATGGAGATGATTTATGTGTAGAATACTATGTAGAATAATTTTTTGGGATGAATACATTTTAATGGTAATCAAAATAGGTTTTTAATTCCTCAGCCCTGTCTGCACCACACAGTCTAGAATTATTAACTCTGATGAGTCAGTAGGTACTGTTTTTGGTATTGGTAAAAGTGAAACACTCCATGTGAACTATATCACAGATACATCTGAATTTCTATATAAATTATTTACATATTGATTTCATTACTAAGTATCAATTTTTTCTTCCCAGGGCCTTGGTCCTCGCACTTGTTCCCAATGGTCAATATCTAAATCTTTTACTTTTTCATATTCTGTTTCTAGAGTCACTTCTCCTGCTTTTTTCATTTCTATTCCATGTTTCTCCATTTCTTCTGGTCGTACTGCTGATACTCTAGAAAATTGGTAGCGAAGTTTTGTGAATTCTTTGAGCCCAAAAGATCCACCTACTACGAGAATTGCAAAGGGAAGTCCAAATCTCACGAATCTTCTTTTGAAGAACCGCTTTGCAGTTTGAGAAAATTCCACCATAACTACAAAAATGAAGTTCTAATTATGAGTTCATCTTTATCCATTCATCTACGGAGTAGGGACAGTTCAGGATTTTCAGGAATGGAAAAAAGAAAAAAGCTAGGTTAGAGTTCTTTTGTTGATAAATGATTATGACAAACGTCACACCTCAATGATAGATGTCATGGTTAATTCGTAAAAAAGTGGCGACCATATAACGTTTTAGTTAGTAGGACATTCAGAAGATGCGCTACTATCGTTCTTTCATTCAATAGTTTCGCCATCCCTTAGTCAGTGATTGAACTAAAACCAGGGTGACTACTGCTCGACCAGGTCGGTCATATATTGCAAGTAAACATCATTTCTGAATTTTTTCCCGTTTTTTTGGCGTTTGGGTGTACATTTCGAAATTCAAAAAGTCATCGGTAAAACCTGTTGGAAAACTGAATTTCGAATACCATTTCTAGTATGACCTGTGACTCAAATAAGTACAGTATTATTTTTCTTACAGGTATAACAATAAACCCAATATATTTATTACCTACGTTGAATTTCGAAGATTACGAAGATTGGAATGAAGAATAAGATGTTTGAGGGAGGGAGAAATCGGAATTGGTCATGATTTTCAAGGTAATCTAAGAAGATATTCCATATTTATTTTCATTCATAAATAAATGTACATACTTTATTATTTTTTCGGAAGCATATTTTCAAAATGATCTCGTTAAATT
Source organism: Chrysomela aeneicollis (assembly GCA_029955515.1). Lineage (NCBI taxonomy): Eukaryota > Metazoa > Arthropoda > Insecta > Coleoptera > Chrysomelidae > Chrysomela > Chrysomela aeneicollis. The sequence continues at coordinate 26,655,627 of JARUHQ010000005.1, forward strand.
AGTTCGGTATTTTGTTTATATGTAAATTATGTCTTGGCCAATATGGCTTTCAAATGAATTTAAATGATAAAAAGGTGTTCAAGGCTGCGCATGGTAATTTTCCATTTTAACTTCAGCGAAATTGTTTTTTGATAAACCAGGCAGATCAAAAATCAAATTTCAATAAGTAGGCAATAAAAATTATATGAGTGATATATCCTCCTCCTACGTCAAAGAGACTATAATAACTACCTTGTATGAAAGTTTATGTACCTACGCCGTGCCGCCTGTATAATCATTATGTCATTGAAAATTCGCGGCCTTGCGTAACTCATTCTGCGGTGATAAGAAAACCGCTCCATTTCGAGCATCATAATAAATTCAGGTCCCGCCATACAAAACAGAACACCTCTCACATGAAACCAGTAAAAGTTGTTTCGCAGCCTCCGATCTTGTTGTATTGGTACGACGTGCGCCAAATACGAAAAATATAAGCCACAATAAGTCAAGAAATTGTTGAGAAAAAGACACACTCACAGTGGATTTAACATAAGTGCCTTTATATGTTGTTGTGTACCAAAATTCACCTCATTATCTGTTCATAAAAAGAAGTTGATAATTTTGAAAGAAAAAACTTAGTTTCATATTTTTTCTCCATATTGTTACGTTATTTCCACTTGGGTTGGTGAATTTTAAACACTCAGTACAAAACTGAACAATTTACTTCACTAAACACACTTGATACAACTCAATAAACACTTAGTTAAATCACAACGATATTCGCTTTACAAATCTCAATGTTCACTGTACTAGCTTTCTTTCTAATCTCTACTCTTTCCAAACTATAACTAACTTGTCCGCGAAACCGCGGTTCCTATATAGGTAAAAACATCATTGTCCAGAAAGAATAGGAATGAACTGGAAGTATTTTTCATATTCGACGGCAATGAATCATCCGCTAATTATAGCGGTGCGTCTGCGACCGATACCTCCGCTGTGAGTCACGCGTCGAGCGGATGCTTTCCGGCCTTCTCGGAAATGCCAGCGGTTCGTAACAATATTATGAGAGCAATGATTTATTATCAAACTTCGTCATGTAGAATTTGTCAGCACTAAAGCCCTATACTTAAATTTGACCAACCCTGTGTCTTTACTGGTTTACGATCGAAAATCCCAATGGTGAGAGTATGGTAAAAATCAGATCCATCCTGATTAGTTACGATTTCAAACACTTTTTTGAATACCTCCAATGAGAAGAATATCGGATTAATATTTTCATTGACGGAAATGTGCGATAATATTGAAATTTTCTATCCCAATTTTCTCAAACGAAGACACACGAAGATTTAAATCTGAGCGGATAAAGCAACGCCGTTTAAATCGTTTATTTTTTGGCATTTATTTGTTGTTTTGTAGTGACAGTTGACTCTCAGTTTCCAATATGGTGAAGTGCAATTAGAAATTATGCAACATGTATTTTCTGCTCCTAATTCGATGATAATAATACAGTAATATTACCTAATCCTGATGAAATATTCTTGAATGTAGGTATCTATTTAAAAGTCAAGATTAATTATCAACAAAATTTATAATACGCTGATGCTCTAACGACACAAAATCTCAGAGAATGTAAAAGAGAGAAATAATAATATTTATCATTATTCAATAAATTGAGATATCCAGATGAATGCTTGCTTAGAAACCTCACGAGTCGTAGATATTACTTATACTAATTTCGATTTTTCCACATGAAAATGAATGGATGCTAATAATAAGGAAACGCATTTAATATAGAAAGCTGAGATGCTGATTTGTATAACCACATATTCCATATGTGTGTGCTGCAGATTATGAACCAATATTTGCATAATATCAATAATAACGCTCCTTACATTATTTGAACGATTACTTCATTGAAAATTTGCCGTTAGGCTGAAGCTCCTGGAATTATTTCAAACAACAAACAAAGAGATTATGAAATTCTCTCTGGTATTTTGTATCAATAACTAATTTAGCTATATTATTAAATGGCCCAATAAAATCGAAATTTAATTTCATATCGAAAGCGATTTCACTGTTTATGATCAGATTTTTAGTATTATGGAACAAATTGCCAATTGCTATTCAGTATCTCAATCAATTGAAAAATAATGGATGGTGCACTGGTCTTAGCGAGTTATTAGTTTTATCGATATCCTTAAATGTCTTCTGGAATGATGTCGTCCGATATTCATATTCTATTCAGGAATTCAGAATTACCATCATAGTAACTTGTTCCACTCAATTCTCTGCCGGCTTCGTCTTGCTCTTTGTTTTGTTCTCAACATGACCAACATTGATTGGTGTGATTTTGATCAAACCACGATTCGATAATCATGACCCATATTATCGATTATCGGTATACGATCAATTTCATGATTATAACTCTTATTGGGCAACACCCGCGGTAAAATGATAGCAAAACATTTCGTGTGGCTAATAATTGTAGGTGGCCCGAAAATTCTCAAGGGTGATTAATGGACTCCATCAGCCGACGCCCGAAAAATCAACGTGTCAATTGATTTATTGTGATTAGCAGAATCGACCTCGCGCGTTCTCTATGGTCATTTTTTATTGTTCAAATAATTTATACACGAAACGGAATTGGGTAATAGGTAATTGTTGTTGCACATTTGTAGGTGGCCAGCTGTATTTCGATCACGACACCTACGGGGCTGAAAATTGAGGTAGAACCGAGAAAAAAAAACGAAAGTTTCTGGTGACACAAAAAAGTCATTTATGCAACAAGTAATAATATAATGATAAAAATAATGTTTATTCGAGTAAAAAAAAAACAGTTAGTATAGTAATGACTAGGGGTGGGCAATATTATCGATGTTATCGATATCATACATATTATCGATATTATCAAAATTATCGAAATTATCGATATCATCGATAATTTTTTCAACTGATTTACCAATGTCACTGATAAATCCATGTTTTTTCAATCCTTCACAAGCTATTGAGACCAAAAATTGGAATAATTTCTTGTATTGTGTACGTGGAAATGTAAAAACTATTAATACAGGATTCATAAAATCAGGCATGGGCGATAACGATCTGGAAATATCGATTATCGATAATAAGAAATTATCTACATATATTATCGGTTTATCGATAATATCGGAATTATCGAAATTATCGAAATTCTCGATAACTCAATAAATTATTTCTTGAGAAATTATCGATATTATCGATATTATAAAAATTATCGATATTATTTATAACTTTTTCAACTGATTTACCAATGTCACTGATAAATCCATGTTTTTTCAATCTTTCACAAGCTATTGAGACCAAAAATTGGAATAATTTCTTGTATTGTGTACGTGGAAATGTAAAAACTATTGATACAGGATTCATAAAATCAGGCATGGGCGATAACGATCTGGGAATATCGTCTATATTATCGGTTTATCGATGATATCGGAATTACCGAAATTATCGATAAATTATTTCTTAAAAAATTATCGATATTATCGATATATAGATTCGCCCACCCCTAGTAATGACTAATACAGGGTAATACTTTTGAAAAGATACCTCAGGCTTTGTTAGTAGGACCGTAAACATTTGAAAAATTGCATGAAATCGAAGTAGTTCTTTCACAAGGTATACAAAAAAGTGTATCGATTGACACTGAAAATCTTAATTTTTCCAAATTGAATCTCCATTTTTTCTTATCATCCAAATGGACCTTAGTTCTAATAGGTCATTATCATAAAAAGCACAAGATGGCTCCTGATGAGTGTTACCTATAATCAAAAACTTCGTCTACAACAAATGAAAATATAACCCAAAAACCTTGAGTTTTATTGGTGTTTCCACTCAAGATGGCAACTTAGTTGCTAAAATACCAACGTATTTGGTTCTTCTCAATTATTTCGTGATTTCTGGGTTATATTTTCATTTGTTGTATATTCTTAAGCCAGAGTCTCCAAATCTTTATACATTATAAAAGCTTCATCAATCTTTCAGTGATTTTTAGCAAAAAAAGTGAGGTTTTCACAAGAACATGATTGTGTGCTATTCAAAATAACAAAGATGACGTAGATGACGTAGATAAGCCGAAATTGTGACAATAACGAAAAAAATTTAGTTGGATTCTCGATATTGGCTTTACAATTATTTTCCACAATTATGATACTTTTATTTCTTTTTAGGATATGTAAATATTCAGATCACGTTAAGTCATAAAAATATACCCTGTATATACAAAATAATATCACGGTTCATTGAACTGAGACGGTTGTGCTTCAAGAAAATCGTACAATATGGAATTTATAGGGTGGGACCTAGATCTTGACTCATTGATTGATTATCATTACGATCCATAAAAATACTTCAGAACTATTCACTAAATTCCTTATGGTTTGTAACCTACATGTTTAATAAGATTTGAATTTTTCAATATTATAGGATATGGCTGGTCTAACTTATTTGTCGAAACGATTATCTACAGGGTGTCCCCTCTCAATTGGAAAAAACTTCTGGGGCATATTGAGGAACCATAGACAAGCAGTTTGAGATAAGAGACTGATGTCCGGAAGTGCATGGTTTTCAAAATACAGGGTGTCAAAGTTTTTTTCAAAAAACTTTTTTTTATTAATATTTCAAAGACACGTTAACCGATTTTCTTGAAATTTGCTAGTGATGTAAGCTTTAATAAGACGCTCAGTTAGCACTAATTAAATGTTAATTATGACTTCCAGTGGCGCCCCGGGGGACAGTGTCACGAATAAAAATGACAAAAAATGTACGCTGCTGACTTTTTTTAGAAAGCTCAGTTAAAAATACAACTTTTTTGTCACTTGATATTTTTTCGTATCTCTCCGTTTTCGAGAAAATTTTTTTATTAAAAATTTTATTGAAAGGTTCATTATTATTATTTATCGCGAACAATCCAGGCGTGTTTGCTCGGGTGCGCGAATCCTGGCTCGACAGGTGCAGAAAATGCATCGAAATGCATGGTGGACACTTTGAGCTTTTGCTCCACTAATTAATAATAAATAATTTGTAAAAAAGCCTCCTTGTTTTTCTTTCTAATAATAATGAACCTTTCAATAAAGGTTTTAATAAAAAATTTTTCTCGAAAACGGAGAGAGATACGAAAAAATATCAAGTGACAAAAAAGTTGTATTTTTAACTGAGCTTTCTAAAAAATATATAAAAATTTTTTTAAAAAGTCAGCAGCGTACATTTTTTGTCATTTTTATTCGTGACACTGTCCCCCGGGGCGCCACTGGAAGTCATAATTAACATTTAATTAGTGCTAACTGAGCGTCTTATTAAAGCTTACATCACTAGCAAATTTCAAGAAAATCGGTTAACGTGTCTTTGAAATATTAATAAAAAAAAGTTTTTTGAAAAAAACTTTGACACCCTGTATTTTGAAAACCATGCACTTCCGGACATCAGTCTCTTATCTCAAACTGCTTGTCTATGGTTCCTCAATATGCCCCAGAAGTTTTTTCCAATTGAGAGGGGACACCCTGTATATCTGAAATGAGCGATATGTTCTTTGAATCCGGCTCCAATGTCTCTACGTGTTTGACCAATATTTATGATACAGTCACTAAACGATATATTTCATAATTCCCGACTTATTATAAATGAAGACTATTTTTGGTTCTTGCTACAGTAAGTCAAGCTACCAACCACTCAAATGATTGATGGGATACATTCTTGACTTAATCTGAAACCATTAGTTTGTACTTAAGATATTTCAGGTGATAAGATTGTGACACAATTATTCTTCACTGCTTTTTCAGCAGTACAAATCAATCTTTGAATTATTCATTGAATTATTTTATATCCTCGCATTTCTGTTCATTGTGATTTTTTAATGCATCACTTCTCTTATCGATTAAACCCACGAGTCATGTGTCGCAATTTGCACCCCCATTCAAATTCGAATTTGCACCCGTAATCAACGGTTCTTAACCCCAAAATTGGCGCACCCCCGAAAACAGCCGACCACCTCCGAGGCGACCGCGACTCCACCAGAAACAATCGGCGATCGGCAAGTACACTTTCTTAACAACCTCGCGTGTCTTTCGTTTGTTTCTTCAGAAGTTCTGCGATAGCTCGCGAGAGAGTGAGCGAAGGTATAGCACCGTAGTGGGCCGTGGTCTAGTGGCATTTTGGTTGTCCGCGATGTGTCAACGACGTATTAGACATCCAGGTGGTTTTTAGCGCTATATAGGGCGCCCCGTGTGAAAAGTGCTCGGAAATGTCCGGATATGGAGTTGACTTAGTTCATGAGGATCTCTTTCGAAATTGTAAGTGAAAACTTCGAGGTGATCGGTATCAGGTGTTGCATGAATGTTATTTGGAAATCGAAATGAATCGCGCGACGAAAAAATCGTGTCGAACCAAATGCAAGAGCTGCTTTTTGTTTTTTTTTTGTGCAGAGCGCGTAATTCGCAATCGAACATTGCGAGTTCTTGTAGACATCAAATGGAATGCGGGTGTTTTAGTAAGAGGTTGAGTACAATCTCTTTTAAATCACTGTTATAACATTAGCAAGCAAAAAAATTGAATCTATTAGAATCAATTATAACCTTGAAATACTCTTGGGAAAAATGGAGCTATGGGACCAATTTTTTAAACTGCGAAGAAATGGGCTCGGGATTTTCCGCCCCCATTACATATAACAATATAACGATTAATGGTATGAAAATAATCTTTTCATGGGAAAAGTTGTAATAAAATTGAGTCTGAATGATTGATTTCTATGAACATACATGCGATTTGGTATTGTGATAAGTTGATCTTCGTTGAGATAAATACTCCATTATCGATTGCATAAACCTTTTTATTGATTATCAGATATGTTCAAGGTGTTCGCATCTAATTTCAACTGATTCCACGGTAAGATTAAGCAGAATTTGTACAACCCATCTCAAAGGTCGTTTGCCCATCATGCATTTCTTGACGGAAGATCAAACAAATGTGTTTGTTCCTGTGATGAGGCTTGCTTCAGATAAGTTGGGTCAATGGATTTCGCGTCAAAACAACATAACGGATTCTTAGAATATGATGCTCACACTATACTATATAGGTATTTACAATATTGATCGCAGTTTTTTATAATGACTGTTTCATTAAGACAGTTGAAGTTTTGAAGGATTTACGGTACTTATGCTATGGTTGAATTCTTCATTGGTAGGTTTATCATCAAAACATATAAGACGAAAATAATTGTTATGTTTGAATTGTTGACCAGTTTATTCGTAGGTTCATTTTTATAGTCGATTATCAACCGTTTCAGAAATGGGATATATCAGAATATGCTGTTGTGCTGTTGATACAGTGATGAATGGAATTTGTGACATAATTTTTAAACGGAGATATCGATAGGTAGTGAGACCGAAAACCTACATAATACCTTTATTGACCACGTTATTTCGACAATGAAAATAAAGCAGCAAGTCTCGGTATTTTGATCATAGCTCTATAATGATAACATCTATCTATACAGGGCGTACCAAATCATCGCCGATTTGGTAGTTGAATGCAACAAGAAATCAAAGTTGATTTATCTGGATAAGTTAGAATAAAACTCTTCAACCAATTCTCAAACTCAAAACAAACTAGTACCAGTAATATGTACCTGATTTATGTATTGAATCGGATGGCACAAGAAGGTTATGCTAACGTGGTTGTTATTGTCGCGTTGAATTATTAATTCCTAACAATCCTAAAAATACATAACTATATGTTATAATAAATATATCATTATATTCAAATGGGACACCTATTAGTATATCTTATCACATATTATTAGACTCTTTTTTCTTTCCATTGTTCGTCCAATTCATGGCTTTTCAATTTACAAGAAGTATACAATAATTCATATTTACTCGTATATTTCATTCTCCTATATATATTCACGACTGAATCCACAAAATTTATCACCTTTAGATCAAGTTTTGAAAAGTGAAAGCGATTTCATATGCGACTGTGATGGAAAAATTGTGGTACAAACTATACAGGTTTCTCAGCTTTGCAGACAACGTAGACAAAAAATTATTATTTATAGGTAGTGCTTCGAAAACTATTTTTGAGTGATTTGTTGCGATTTCTGAAGCAAATATAATGATGTTTCGATGAAACAACTTGTATTTACTTCATAAATTTTTTTCACAGAACATTTCTGTTTGAGATCCTGATAATCAAACGACTAAACTAGTATTCATCATGCACAAGCTAATACTAATTTAATTTATTTTCTGCTCGATGAATATTTATGCACCAATGCTGTAGGTGGCGGATATTATTTCATCATATTGTTTCCGTTATCCTTTACGTTATGATATATCTTGCTGAATATTATTTTTCACGTGAAATGAAGAATGCTACGGAATACGTTATGATATTACGTCGACCTTTTATAACAATTTGAGATATCGTTTTACGCATCGAAATGTTTGCGATTCGTGAAACGAAATAGTCAGATGCTAGATTGCACTTTCAAGGTTGTATTATTACCGAGTGCGCCTTTTAGTGATGCAACCTGATCTTGAATCTCAAATTTCAGAGTGTACGTCCGTTCTAGAAGTCAAGTCATCGTCCGAAACAATAAACAACTGTATTCTTGAGAAAAGCTAAATTATATTCCGGGTAGATGAAAACTGAAAAATACAGTGATGCCAACACCCAAAGTTAAAAGTTAATAGGCCTAAAAGTTGACGGGTAATCAATTTAAACATGTTTTCCTACGACCACGTATGAAAACGTCAATAATCACACTGTTTTGTTATTCAGAAAGTAGCTCATATCACCATGGTATTGTTTATTTGAAAGAAAAAAAGCACTAGTGTTGATATGAAAAATATCACAACGGTCGCCTGAATTGATATAGAAATAATTAGGTATATTGTGAAGGTACTCACTGTCAATATAAGCCTTCTAAAATCAAATTCATATTATTTATTGAAATTTCTGTCTCGTTTTGAATTATACTGAGAACTCTTTATCTATTAATTTCAATGTGTCTGATACATAACCTCTGAATTCACTTTAAAACTGGAACCTATACTCTTTGCTGAAACTATTTCGATGTTGATGACAGAGGGTTAGATCATTCAAAAGAGTACGGCTACAGTTTTATGCGCGGCTTGCTGCTTGCATCAGTTTGATATCACAGTATCACCAACGAGAAGATTCTTTGATATCACAGATGTTTGCAAAGAGTCAAGGACGCACTAACTCGAGTAACTCGTACGCGCCTGCACACTACATACTTCTATGGTTCTGTATTCCTGGTTGCGTGATTACTGGCGCTAGCAGGCGAATGGTGTCAAGGTTGTTTATGTACGCTGGTGTCAATATAAATAAATTTTTTCCAAACTTAACTAACTCAATCAATCAGTAATTCACATAATAAGGAATTGTCGGAGAAGTATTCAAATATCATCTTGAATATGATGGAAATAAACAGTACTTGATATTGAATCAAAACCACCTGAAATTCTAGAGACCGCTCAAGTTACATTTTTGACAAGACCTCCCGCGAAATGAAAGTATTCGGAGTCGTAGGAAAAATAGTGTACGAAACACGTTGGAAAGTGCATTTCCTTCACTCGTTACGTTTCCGCACTCACCGCTACGCGGCTCGTGCTAAACGACTACTCCTGTGAAATATGTCACTTTCCACACTTGTTGTATAATATACTATTTGAATTTTTTAATGTTTACTTCCACGCATGTCTCAATTTTCGATGTTGATATTTGTGCCGGTGACTGTAAAAGTTGCTTCGCTTCTTTTGGTGCCGCTACCGTCAGCAATTTAAAATATAAAAATTAATATTAACGAAATATATTCAAGCTGACATACATTACTCAGTAATGATGTAATTCACCTTCATTATTGGAATATTAGATTCTTCATATTCTCTCGATTTAAGGTTTGGTTGCTTCTTGACATCATTCGAAAGTGGTTCTTTTACACTAAGTATGAACCAGAACCGAGAGCAGGGAATAACCCTCGCTATTTTGCAAAATAAATGATGGTGAAGTAGGGGTTTTTGAGAATAATGCATATTTTTCAATTGGCTTTTCGACAGCAAAGCCAGATCATCATTATAGGGTTAGAGATTGGTCAGGTACATTTTGTGGGTTTACTAAAAATATTCCTTCGGTATGGCCTCGTCGATTTTTTTGTTTTGTTTGTTTTCTGGTAGAAGAATAAGGGAATGTTTTCCGTGTGATCTCGACCCCACCTAGCAGAATAACTCAGCCGATATCTGTGAACATCTGGGTTCGATCCACATTAGTACGCCTTCCTGATCTCTTAAATTTTATCGTTGCAATAAAAGTGATGGATGCCGTGACAATCGTTCGATTGTTTTCCATTTCTGTTCCATTACGAAGAAACCATCTGGCCGCGATGTGATTGTTCTTCAAAGTCGCTCTTCGGCGAGGTTACTTTATGTTCTTCGATGATTGATTGATTGAACGCCCGCTCTAATAGTTTTTTTCGATTTCATTATCGCCGGTATATGATTTTTTATGCGACTTTTATGTCATTTTCTTCATTATTTTAAGTTATATTATTTCTTTTTATGAATTGATTTGCCCATCAGCAATTTTTATGACGATTAGAACCCAAATAAAAATTCAATTAACTTTATTGCTTGACTACAGAGCGATTGATTTTCTTCAGATTTGGCTACAAATCTATGTTAGCTGATTCTGCGTTGTACTCTCATTGAGAGAGCGTGTAGGTATTCCATTTGCATCTATTATATCTATATACAATGATACAGTTATGAGATTTGATGATGGAAAACAATAAAACATGTAGGTTAACAGTTGACTATCTTCTCTTGGACGAATCCAATCATAATATATTGATTTTATATACTGAATTCACTTTGAAATTCATCTAAACGATTAGATGTTTCGAATATGTATAATTGCTTTATTGTTGTGTCATAACCAATTACCGTGATAGATTGTATTTTAGTAAGATGATGCGTGTAGCCTAAAGCGGAATGGCGAATATTCGGCTTTTTTGGCCTCTAATCGATTCTTTCATTTCTATAACCTATTTGACCTCCACACTTTGTATATATGTCATTTATTTTCTTCATAATCGTCTTTCTAAGATAATAGACACACTTACCATTTATATTTGAACAAGTTATTGTCTTTAAATTTATTATTACTCAATCAAGCAAAATCATTACGTGAAATGTTAACATTGTTCACTTGTTTACTTACGCGATTCACTGGATCATAATTGATTCTAATAAACGAATCCCCGAAATGTATTAGATTTCATGCTATCTTTATAACCTTCGTATTGTGATTATTGGCGAAACTTTTCAGAATTGCACCGAAATTCATTTCATTCATACCCTGCCAGATTTATCGAGAAAATTGCGTCTATGTTGAAATTTTTCTATCTGTATTATTGCACATAACTCATTCAAAGATTTAGCATCTTTTATTCATGTATATTACGTAAATTTTAAATTAGGTACCTATACTACATTTGGTATATATAGGAATTTTCGACGAGGAATTTTAAAACTTCTTGTTTTAGACAGGTTTGAGTTATACTTGAGGTGTTAAATTTTCTCGCCTACCACACGAGCCTAAATAAGTGATAATATAATGTAGAAAATATCAGTCGAAGATGTCAATATCGCAGTTTCACTGCTAGGAAAACTTCCATTGACTGAAGAATGTCCATAATTGTAGTTCTTCCTGTTTTGTAAAACGATGGAGAGGAAGTATTATTTTAAAAATGCAACTAATGATATAATTTTTCATCCTACGTACTCTCAGCACGGTCGCATACCAGCAAATAAACAAAGCTTATTAGGGCCAAAAGTATAACCATCAAGTGAGTATATGAATGGACATTATGTTAATGACGTCTCTAGACGCAATTTCCTGGTTTTATGGTCGTTTTACAATTTTTATAGACGAATTGACTCATGACTATTACATTGAAATAGGCTTATCAAGTGAGGTCTGTACAGGGTGATAAAATTTTAATGATGCTGATGCAGTTTATTTTTTTACTTATAATCTATTTCGCTAAAGCTACTGTTGAAATTGATTTGTTATAGTTTTATTTTTTGCGTCAGAACCATTTTTCAAATGGAAATTATTATATAACTATCCTCTTGATCGATTTGATGCATTGTGGGAATGTGATGGACTGGACCTCTTATTTTTTTATGCTCAGTTGTGAAATTCCTTTGCTTAATAATCGATTATCTATCAATTTCGCTCCGCTGTGTGTTTGTCAGTGTTTTCGCATCCTTTCAACTCAGACATAATAGACTATTTGATGAATAATAGTGTAACTGTTGAAATCTTTGATCATTATTGATTATATTGAACTTACATAACAGTACATTCATTATAACAATTCATAAACTTTCGTCCAATTTGGATATCGCTTTGTACATCCTTTAATGACTGTATTTTGTATAGGTATACATACAAATTGTATAATAGATCAATCAAATCAGAAAAACTTTTCTAATTGAGACAGTGATTTTTATCAGCAGGAATCATATATATGAATTCAACTCTGAAATACCATCCCATACCATTGTGACCTTCAAAACCGCATACAACATTGAAAATGAGGAGAATCTATCTTCAATTGTTCATTTTAAATTACTAATTTGAAGGTGAAAATATTCAAATGAAGCTGGCCAAATTCCTTCTCCAGTGTTACACACTGAAATGAACGGCTAGAAAATATCCTGTCTTAATTGATAATAAAAAGATTACAATAATTTGGTTTCCAACAACCTATAAACTTTCCAATATTTTATCGACCGTGACCGGTTCAGGTCTATTTTTTACATCGTTATCTAATAAGAACGAAAAATTCCCATCATTGATGTGATTTTTGCGAAATTCCGTTCCCTGATTTTCTCTTTCAATTGGAATCATCAGAAGATGAGAGCGAGCCATGACCAAAAACATTGTTTGTGTTTATACTGATTGGGAATTTGATGCTCTGTCATGGGAATGAATTGAATTGTGAAAAATGAGATTCATTGATTTTTCAGAGTCGAAATAACAATCTAATCATTCGAACACTGCGGTGTGCTTTTTTATGCAACCTGTATCGTATATTCCTGTCATATTCATAGATTTCCATCATGGATATGATCGTAATAGAGCCAATTATATTCTTTCTTTTCAATAAAAATGTATGAACGAGAAAATATACTATCTCGATAGTCACGAATAATAGATAATTGTGTTATCGAGAGATTTATTGGTTTTTCATCTTGATGGGTAAAGTCATAGATGATGTTGAAAAAATGAGAGAAATCCTCACTGACCGTCACGTACTTTCCAATTTATTCAAATGGAAATAAATATCTGCGCTTGACCTTCGGGATCTTCAGCAAAATATAATAATATGTAAAATACATGGCATGCTTCGATTGAATCTTACTCAATTAGGATGACGGTTTCAGAGATGTCGAAACCTTGGTTAGCCCTCGATGTATTTTCCCATCAACTGCGATGCAGAGATTACTGTGTGACCTGTGAGCATAAATTATAATCATTATTCTTCTCATCTGTCAAAATTTATTCACTTATAGACACTCCTTTCTTTCGCCACTGATGATTTCAATTTGACTCCGACAGTATACATGTTTACTTCTTCTGAAATAATTCCCTCAACATGAGATTTCCAAAGGAGAAGGATGTGAGGTCGATAACGCCTCAAATTTTTATTCGCGATTAGGATGCTCCCAATCCCATTCTGAACATTTTGTAAGTTCGGGACACCCACATAAATGCATCGAAACAGTTGCATAAGCCACAAATCATCCCGTATCAGCCTACGCCGAAGAAGAAGAAAGTTTGAGCAAGAGTCGGTTTGGTCGGGTGATGATATTACGTTTGGTTACGTTGGATTACGTGAATAATGCGCGAAATTGATGTCTTCAAAATCTACTTAAAGGTCGATTAAATCGTATCAATAATAGTCGAGCTTTTTCGAGAAATTATTCGACTAGCATAATATCGTGATGCTACGTGTTAAATCATCTACTCACAACTGCAACAAGATAATCCGACGGAGTAGGAACAGTTTTTTTCGTGAAGATATTCGGAAATATTTGGAGGAATATACCTACTAAATCTTGTATGCTCTACTAGATGAATTAATCACCATTGATGAAACACTACGAAGCATTTTGAAAAATTTGATTACTCTAAATTATTCTCCGCATCATCAGAATGATATGTATAAGTTGCACCTCTTTTGAAAAGTAGCATATACAATCTACAAAAGTTTGATTTCATTTGTGAAATAAGTTAGTTTTCGCTAACACTATCTTAAAAATAAACGTGTTAGTATTTTGATGCAATGTAAAACTTGAAAAAAAAAATTTGGAACGTCTAATTTTTCTTGACCATACCTGGATACAGTAACATCTTCATCTTCAAATTCCTTTTGCTTTTCTTCCTTTTCATGCATCATATTAATCCAATTTTGCTGAACTCAATTTCTATTTCAAAACTATTGTTTATATGTATACTTATATACATTTCATATAAATTTATAGACCCAACTCCATTTAATTCATCTGCAGACAAATATGGATGATGAATAGATTCCATCTATGGAAAAGCAATAGTCAGTCAATCACCACTAGAAATTTTATACTGGTCCTATAGGTGAATTTGATTAATTTATCGCGTTCATCTCTCGAGAATGATGATAGCCATCTTTATAACACTCTCTGTAGAGTGTGCTATTGTATCTTTCGTTTGGATCTTACGAAAGAGTCGGAGATTCTTGAATCTCAAAGGAGCGAGTTGTATAAATTTCCCACGAAAAATGGCATGACAAAAGAACAACGTTCGGCATGCGATGCCGCCTTTTTATTACCTCCATAACAATCGATATTCTTTTAATTTATGTATATGAAACACATATTACCGATTACACGTATATAAACTATTTTTTTTATAGGGAAGGATTTCAGTGTAGGTATACCTACCACATTTGCTAGGTATGAGAGATATTTGTTGTGGAGTCTAATTTACAAGATCTCTGAACGATATTGATGGCATTATGCAATAATTCTTGAAAGGTCGGGTTTGGATGTTGAAAAAGGACCTAAACGTTTAGAGCGCGAATGCTATGATTACATAATCATCATCGAGCTATAATCATGCATTTTGTTACGGCTACTTAGCTCTTTCATTAAAACTTAATACACAAATTGACCGTGATAGTTGAATTGCACAACTCTCGGAAATTGAAGAATTATTATATCCAGATTCACATCTCATTTTACCTGAATTTTCCTTTTTGGAATATCAATACTCATATTTCCTTCGGCAGATTTCCTTCCTATATTTTCACTTATCCAGAAACCCACGATGAACATTGCTGCTCCTGAAAAGCAAATATGCAAAGTATAGAAATAATAATTATACATTATACTTGACTCCGAATACATAACAAACTTATCAATAAATAAAAATGTATAGGATAGTTAACCCCAAGTCAAGCTTATAGCAATTCAAATATTGTTTTGCCAACATTTTTCGAACCACTTTGTCTAACATAATATATCACAGATATAACTTTGATTATTATAGTTCGCAAGGCTGCGCATTTGGGTGCGGATATTTTTCTAGCACACCGTGTATATGACGAGGTGAGATTAAAATATGCTTTCAAGGCAACTCTGCACACGCCCCAACAAAGACTTACTATCGTTTGTGAAACCCCAAAATAATTTCCATGATTTTTTCTAATAACCCCTCCTGTATTTCATATCGAAAATTTTTGCATGTTCAAACGAAAAGGTGGGTCGCCGTTTGCCATATTCTATACTGTCGTGTAATTCAACACTTTTACTCCCGTCCTGCATTATTCATTTTTTTTAGCCGTACACACAGGATGTCTACTATAGTGTGGGCAGCGAGTGGTTATAGGTATGCGAGAAACGGAAGAAACCTTTTCAAGTGCTCCCTGAGGCTGTTGTTATTGTTCTCGGATCATGACAAGCATTTTTGAATTGCCTTGTTTTTCCTGTCGGCGCGGCGTTTGCGATTCCTCGATAGCTGTCGATAATTTTTTTTCGTATGATTCGTGATGGATTGATGAAAGGTTGATTGAATGCTGCATTACAGCAATGCCATTTCGTCGTGGAATGAAAACATTTTAACATAATTGTGCCGTTATTCTGGAGATATAATAATATTATGAATAACAACTTCTAACATGGACACGGTCTACTTATTGCAAACTTGGAAATGCTTGGTCGGAATAAAATTACGTGACTAAATGGCCTATCAAATTTTAGCGAACATATTTCGCAACCATACAATGAAGCTAACGAGACTGTTAAATCTAGTTACAAGACTGATAACGAAGTCGAGAGCTACTTACGGCCAAAAAAAATGTTTTTCTACTAGTTGACATCGAAAATAGATATCAGATTGAATTAAATTAGAAACAAACAATAAAACTGTCCATATAAGTTGGTTAGTGCAACTTTTTTTTTGCAGAATTATGGCTGGTACTTATACGTAATGAACAGATCACAGATAATGGTTTCTGTTTTCTAATGCGTTAGTTTTTTCACATTATCTAACGTTTAAAACAGGAATATTTGGGATTACGCATTTGAAGCCACTTTCAACTTTTAACCATGATTATGTATACATATAGAATTGATTGGAAAATAATAATGTTGATAAATCTCTTCACGTTGATAAATGGGACATCCGGTATAAAAATCATGGAAAAACTCATGGTCATGCATACATTGTCGCCTGTTAAAACAAGTGTTTCCATTAACACTCCAGTATAGTATCCTTCAAGCATGATATAGGTAGGTACTCGAGAACTTATAACAGTTAAGTAATCGGACTTGAAGATCAACAGTCGTAGTAATAAAAATACCCACATTCTTCATTAATGCACGAAACCATTGCCATCTCCATTCGTATAATGACTCATCATAACTAAATGAGTTATAATATGGTGGTTGAGTCGATATTTTTTTATATATGTACGAAAATAGCATATTTTGTCGCAATCAATTTCTATAAAGTCAATACTTTTCAATATGAGCGACGATGCCGCAGCACTAAAAATATTTTTTTCTATCTTGGTTGTATAATGAAGTCGGAAGAGTTCTGAGCGATTTTGGATTTGGTGACATTAGCGTTAAAAAACTCAATGTTTTCATTGGTAAATTTTTATCCAGAGTGTAATTTGATTCAAATTGCCTAATAAAAACAATAACAACATTGAATTTTTCACCGCTGGTATTGCAAAAATCAAAATCGCTCAACTGTAAGTAAACTGGGCTTTACACTTGTGCGTCAGATTTTAATTATTTCAATGTCATCATTGTTTCCAATCGAAGATGTTTCTGTTATTTATCGATATTAAATCAATTTTTTTCTTCAAATCAATTCAAAATAAAAAAAATTGCATATGACACACGTTTTATAAGACACGTTGTAGCACTTGTTCACTTGGAGCACTCCTCATCGCTTTGCTCGTCGTACTCCAAACAACGCGTGCGACAAAATAGCGTCTTATAAAACTTGTATCATAATATACTATAGATCGATATAGAGTAGAATATTAATTACTGATGAAGGAACCAAATTTCCAGATTTTAAAAAGCGAGATAAAAAATGCTTTCAATTCCGAGGTATTGAATGTTTTGGTTTCATTCAACAGCTTTGATGTATTGTCAATTTGATACATGAATTTTCATACCTATAGAGACCGTATTGGTCAATATTAGTTCTGAATACAGGGTGACTGTTAAAAACGCCCCAACCAAAGGAAGTCTGTATAATTATTTTTTCTTCCACCTTTAATGTCGTCAATTTTTTTCTTTCAAATGTAGGAGTTCGTTTTGATCTCACCAAACCACATCGTTACGTTTAATTACGTATTCGACAGGTATTATAATTATTAGCTGGATATTTTAGTTTCTACCAAGGTCACCTGGTATCTTCTTACTAGACAGCACAAATTCCTAACCTATCCCAATGAAAACGATGGCTCGACATCTATTTTTATATAAAAAAAACGAATACCTATCTCTTCAATAAACTCTTCTACGATTCGTCGTAATCAATAACTATCGAAAACAATTGCTGCATTATGTAATTTTGGTGAAGAAGCGGAACCAATCGAATTTTATTGGAACGAAGAAGTCCACTCTGATTATATCCTTGAACTTTAAAACCGCGCCATCACGGTCAAACGGTGATTATGGCAATAATTATTTCCAATCAGGATCCGAATGAGCGGGCAGACATAGATATAATACAGGGTGCCACATCGACAACTGTCATTAATTGTTAAATTGATTTTTCTCGTCAAAAAAGTGGATTGAAAAAAATATTTGTGTTTTAAACTTTGCAGTTCAATGACCTATTATAATGCGTTATTCATGTTTTTTATTTTATTTCAAACCTCTAATATTCATTCAGTGCATGAATACCATTTTCTGATGACCAATTTCTTTTTCGAATGGCACGTTCGAAAGGAAAAATTGTACGTATTGAACTGATGAGAAGAAACCTCATTCCTTGGTGGAATTAGATTTTTGTTATTTCCAGAAAATTCAGGACTCTTGCCTGATCCAAAATAGTATGTATTGTTATGATATCGATCGATATTGTTCGATAAAAAAATTTCGTTCAAACGTAGCCCTTTTCAATGTTAGATATAACTATCGCTTTGCTATACATCAAGTACAGGCTCTGTTGAGAATTTGTGAGCTCAAACAGATACTTTTGAGCAAAATCATAAACTCACAAAATCTCGGAATATGCATAATAATATTAATTCATTATACAAACATACTGTTAATCTACAGTATGTTACAGCTAGTAAGGAACAACGAAACGACAGTGAGGAAATGAATTATTTCAACTAAAACAAAACAGAATTTCAGATTCCATCAGGGTCGCAGCGAATGATCGAACTTATTGAAGAATGTGGACAGATGATTTATGTGTTTATTACATTAATATTCATCGAAATGTTCTGAAATATTTGGTCAGAATACAGACCATAAAAGTTATTGGCCTTCGATTTGATGTTTAAAATTAATTATTTCGAGTTTAACTTGAATTGAAAGTATTTACAACCATCTGATCGTTATTGTAATTAACCATTGATCGTTTTCATCTTTGATTTCATCAATGTTTCCCACCACTCAACAAAATGGAAAAAAATGGATTTGAAATCGATTTGCACAAACAGAAATGTTGTGATTTGTCAATTTTCTCGAATACCACATCCTACATTCATTCATGTAATCTGACAGTTATAATTCATCCATACGTCAAGGTTCAGCTGTAGAATTGAAGAACACTTGGTATTCAATGTTTTTCAGAAACTGATGAGAATCAGGAAAGAATGTCAATTTTTTGGATTAATTAAAAATTAGATGTGCTCTCCATGTAAGACATAAAATCGTGTAACCGAACAATGATCCGATAACTATACCGTTTTTATCTCTATAATCGTAAAACCGCTTCATCTCCTTGGAAACAATTGACTTTCAATTATTTTACAGCAACAAATACGATACCGTATCTTCTTGCTCGTGGAAATCCAACAAGTGGAATACAATGGGAACCTGTCGCGTTGTTGCTTTATTTTTTACAACTCCAACTGTAAACGTGTTGACGTGAATTATTTCACTTTCATTGAAAAGGAAAGTGTGCCCGAACCCAAGTGTATCAGCATTTTAAAAATTCAAATGGCGTTCGATTCAAAATCTAGATATATATAAGCTATGCGCATCATGATGTATACTTGTGTCTTGGGTTGTGTTCATGCTTCTCTGTGTCTTTACGTTTTCACAAACACGATATTCAGCTCGAGGAGAATTATACTGAGTGTTCGCAAATCGCTGCCCAAAATTAAATGGGTTGTAGAGCACGAAGCACATATGTTTTTATAATCAATCAAGATAACCCTTTTATTCACATCTTATTGACAAAGTTTTGTGCAAAATGAATGACATATTTCACAAAAACATTGATGTTTATAATATACCTACCTACCTACCTATAGTTGAAAAACAATATGTTTATAGACTGAGATTATCTTGATTGAGAGTCAATGTTGTTGACACTGGCAGGAAAATGGTTATTACATGATTGTATAATTCAGCAGATTTATAATTTATCGATTTTTTTTTAAATTGGAAGTAATGTAATGATGGATAACCTCAGGCATTGGTTTGTTATTTTGGCAGGATTGGTTCTTTTGGTAACGGCACGGTTAAATGAAAAATAATTGTTTACGATAGTGTTATTTGAAGCAATCAATTCAAGAATCATTCCTACTGCAATCAAATGGACAACTAATTCAATTAATACACTTGTTCTTGCTTCATGAAATGGTACATTTCATCTAATTATTTGTAATTAAAAGTACTGAGTCGGATATTAAATAATTATGTAACAATTAAGTGCTCTATACAAGAGAATAATTGTTCGGATTTAAAAGATCACTCCCCTTGTGTATGATACGAAATGGAAAATAAATTCGTTTATATGGGTTTCGGTACTGAGTGGATGAATAAGGTCATTAATTGAGTTGATTCACATTCTCCAACGAGACTTGAACGCGTTCACCTTCCAGATACAATAAATATGAGCACTCTGTGAACACAATGAAAACATAAACCCATATTCTCACCAAGTAACTGACCACTTTGCCTATTCGAGTTTTTTTACGAAGTAAAGAGATCCATCAAAAGACATGGTTCACGTCATGAAAACGCTCAGTTTGATCAATTTAACTTCAAGATAAATCCATCTACCAAATTTTAACTAGGTAAATAAAATATCACCCCGAATAGGAAAGTGTGAAGAATAGCCTTCGACATATTAGATTCCAATATCTATGGTGGAACATGTCAAGGCGAAACTTTTTCTAAATATTTCAGATGCTTCTGTTCGTATTCTTGGCTGACTTTCACTCTTCTAGACTTGTCTATACGTTTTAACAGCCTCATCAGGACGGAAAGTTACATCATTGTTGGATAGTGTAATGGCACAGAAACAAATGAAAATGTAACAGATTATTTGATTATTGAGTGATTATAACGTTATTTTTATTTACAATGCTATTGGAATTATTTAAACATGGAAATTGAAGATATAAAATATAATTCGTAACATTGAAACAGTAAAATAACAAAACTACATTTCGGAGAAACGTGAACAATCATAACGTCCATCCAAAATAGTATTTCAACAAAACAATTTCATTAAAACATGATAATCTCGAATGATTTCAAAACGTTGTTCGTCAAATACTGTATTTGTATTAAGTACTCTGCCTTATAGGATTTTTTCGTAATATTGATAAATCTCATATTATTTCCTGTTTTGTGAACAAAAATATTTTTGTTTCAGCGGCCTAGACATGGCTTGCTACAACAAAATGGAAAGAACTTTTTTACAAGGTGAGTTTATTGATTTGTTACAATCAAACCCAAAACTTTTTCTTGTTAGATTTTTAAAACTGATGAGACATTTATTTCAACTACGCGGTTACTAACACAACCGTGCAGCGTGCATATAATCATGGTTATCCTTCACTTAAGCACACGTTTTATAACGAAACAAAAAAAAACGAGATCCCATCATTGCATCTCCGCGATCAATTTTTTTAACCTGATTCAATCGAGAACAATATATGGTGGCGCATCAGTTAGGTATGGGTATATTATTAAATTCGTGATCTGAACGACCTTCCGATGATATGATCACTGATTTTTTTCCCATAAAATCCATGAAACAAGTTTTTATTTTCAATGAGAATTTCTGATGTCTCTGCTGAAGACACTTATGTCATCGCTATACGTAACAATAATTTGGAATCTGTAACAACAAAAGTCACAAAATTTGGTGTTGCCATAAGGATTTAATGTTGCATTTTGGAGAAACTTCAACCGTTTCGGTCGAGGATTTCTTGAAATACTTAATGTCCCGGTATATTAATAATGCATCAGCAATTATCACCTGATTGGGTGAAACTTATCAACATTTTTAACACATTCCTTCACGCAGGTAGAACCATCGACTGTGTAATTTTTTCGCGAATTCACATAACAGTCCTTTCGTTCATTTACCTACTTGTCCGTGGCCAATGAGATAATTATTGTTGTACATTTTTTAACTAATAATTTCAGAGCTAGCGCAAATAATTGTCAATAATGGTCATGCCTACTTGATGTGGCTATATTACGAAGGTTGATTTGATCACGAACGCATAATAGAGATAAAAGTAAAGTTCAATTGATTTCAATTTGATTCTGTGATCAATATCTTTCTTGATTTGAAGGTGGTACATATTATCTACTGAATTACTTCTTAATTTTATACCAAATTTAGTCTACTCAAATATAAATAGGAATTTGAATTATGTATCGAAATGTGTGGAAATACATACTCGATATATGTGAATTCATTGTATTATCAGGAAGTATATATCGGCATATGTTTTGGATCTGGATTTTTTTATAAATCTTGGTACTATTTTTTACTTGTTTAAGGTGTAATCCATAATGACGTAATACAAAATATCAAAATATTTTCAATAATACCATAATATTGATAACATTTTCGAAATATCCTATATGAATCACCAATTGATTCATTATATATTGTATATTATGTACGTATTTCAGTTGCAGGAGTAGAAAAACTATTGTCCAGTCAACACACCTATTGAGTAAAAAAGTTCCGTATCACGTAATAAATACCACGTGAAATACATCTATTATACGAATCCATGTAATTGAAATTAATATGGCGTATAGACAATAAATCAAGGTTAAATGCAATAACGATACGTATATAAAGTTTTGAATACGTTTTTTTTTTGTTACAATAAGAGAGAGGAACAGTTACAGAATATAATGAAGGACCGAATTACAAGCATGGTTGAAAAGCACAAAATTACCCAACTTTTTCCTGTCAATCACGTTTCTCGCTCTTACTTTTTCCAAATCCCAATGATGCGACTCAAATTTGAAACGAATCATAGGTATCAAAAACTCAACGATTATCTTCGAGTAGGTATTTGAAGTTGTTGATCCAATAACAATGTAATACTCATCAGAAGATTATTGGGATTTGGGTCAGTGGTTTTAGAACTTGTTAATATAATATTGTCATGAGAAAACGAAATATTTGGGTAGAACGTGAATTCATTAAAATTTAAATCGTTGACAACATAATATTGTATAGGTGACATTGAGAGTATTATTAACATATTGAATTATATGTATGTAAAGATAAAAATAAGAGAATTTCGTTTGCCTAATCCTGGTAAATAATTCTAAGCTGATGTTTATTTAACGCTACTGACATTTGAAAAAATTGAAAGGTGTTAATTCCGATTGTTTTTTTATATTATGTAAGTCACTGCGATATGTGCAATGCGAGCTTTTCAGTTCTCACGATTGTATCAGAGATAATGGATCTGGAAAATCATACGGTATGTGGATGTTGATAACCTAACAGGCATGATCAATCGAGAAAAATGATTATATAGTAATAACGATGAACTTACTGTTTGAGGGGTCAGGCGATCAATGAAATTGAAAATCATTAAAAATACTAGATATTTCAGTTGAAACACATCTGTGTATAGGACAGTATAATTATGTCACTTGCATTACAGTCTAACCACAGTGTGTAACCTTGAATGTTACGAAATGTACTTATTTATTTTTATTTAAAAATTTGAACAAACTAAAAATGTTTTACAGTTATCTTGCATGCATATTATGTAACACACAAATATATTGATTTCACTTTCACCCAAGCAGCCTCATGAATCGTGAATAAAATCGTTTTCTTACTATTTCCAATACCTGAGGGGTGATACTAGTCACATATCCTCATAAAAAGAGATCTGAGGGATTGAAATCAGGAGGACGTGCTGGCAGAATGGTTATAGAGAATAGAAAGTGATTATATCTTTTTAGTCCTAGTTGACAAAAAAATTAACTAAATGAACTACTATACATGCACATCAGAAACTGAAATGACTCTACCTATCATTTGAGATAAAATTCAAGTTGCATTATGTATAGGTAAAACTATAGAAAAATACGCAACATGCCGTGGCAGTTTGAATGATGCGGTCAAAATAATTTATATTCTGCACCCACATACAGGGTGAGGCACATACGCAGGTTAAATGCCTTGAAGTAATATTTTGAAAATCTACAATCCCTGTATATAGACGTTGGAAACAACAGAGAGTTGGATATAGGGTATCTTACTGTGTTCTCCTAGCTATAGCAGCAACGAAAGTATTCTGAATTATTAGACATTTTTCTTTACATTTTTTCAACACTTAATATTGAAGACAAAGTATTATCAACTGTTAATACTACAAAAGTATCGGTCGTTTACACGGAATCCATGTTTCCAAATTGAATAAAAACCATCGCGGTTCGATATTCTTCATGATGTTTCGTCTTGCTTTCTTCCGGAGAAATTAGAAATCTAATAAGCGAATTTGAAATTTACGATAATGTTTTCATAAATTTGGATGCGGATGTATAATTTTCATCCAATAATAATTGCAAGTGAGTACGTTCGGATTTATTTTTTCCTGCATCCACATACCAGACCATTGTTTGATTTGCAGACTAGATATATCAATGAGAAACTGTAGCTTTTCAAGCATATCAAAGAACACCGGTAGGTACCTGCAAATCGAAATAATTTGCAACAGTGAAATTTCTGAACGAAAAAACATGTTCATTTTCTTTGGTAGTTTTTCGTAGGTAGGTAACTTCTACTAATAGTACTAATGCTAAATCTCAGTATCCTGGTTTATGTTAATCATTAAATCAATTAAGTAATCTGGTCAATATCAATGGGATAAAAATTGTTGATTGCACAGTTCAATTAACAGAATCGTAATGCAATTTGTTCGATTTACTCAAGACAGTAATTCATCAACCAATCGCCTCTGAAACAACTTTTACATCCTAAAATTATTATAACTATTACCTACTTCTACAATATGTTTCCTAATAGAACGATCAATATTCATTAAATTTGACTTTTATTAGATTCAAGTATACACAGGGTGTACGATCTCAATATTGACTATGACAGTTTTCAAAGATTTGTTGATTTTGAACATAATGTGAAGTATAAGATTCCCTTAGCGAAACATTTTCGAATGGGATATTCATGATTCAATGACTATCGACTACACTGATGTAAATGTAAGTCATATATCGACTTTCTTCTCGATAACGACAAAGCTATCTTCAATTTTATAGCCTATCTTCGGTTTTATCGGTTTCATCGATGTTATAGCTTCCTCAATAATTCATCACGAGACAATTTTTTGTTCTTCGCCTATACTGGATTATAATATAGAACTTCCCCCGTTTCTTTTGACACTTGAATCCTGTACACAATTTAAATTTCATCAATTAAATTTGTCATTTATTGATATTTTGTGGCTACATCCCTTAGGAATATTTTTGAGGAATATTTATCATGTTAGTTTGATTTGTTGTACGAAATACGATACAGTTGGTAACTGAGATATATAATTATTCCATTTAGATTTTTAAATTGATATTGGTAAATTCGCTCGAGACTAACTTTTTCGTTCTAGAAAATAACTCGAGTGTAACTAGAGTCTTGCAGTGCAATCGAGTCGGTAAAGTGTATAAATTGTAGGAGTCAATTTATCAAATATTAGATTGCTGTAGACTAGCCATTACCTACCTATATGATTTTTCCTTACGCAACACACCTGGAAGTGCTATGCGATTATCATTATTGCTTTTACAGTCTCAGTCAGATGAAATTGTCGAATAAATCTCTGTATACAAAATGACAGAGAATAATGGAAATCGAATTTCCAAAGAATCGATAATTGACCTGATCGACCATGAAACATTCGAAGAAGTCATATCAGATGGTATTACGAACCGTATCTCGAAAAAAATTTGAACTGAAAGATAACAGCCTTACGGATCAACTTGATATATTCTGCGATTTTTTTGTTGAATAATTTGCTATAACTTGTTGAAAATGCCTACTACTTATTGATTGTAACCTTGGGGTAATTACTTATTGAATGTACCATAGATCTTACTGCTTACGCTAGATCCGGCATCCTGTAGTACTTTTTAGATCAAGAGGGGTCTGCAAGAAAATAGGTACTACATGATCACGTGGTACAACACATGTATGGACAAAAATGAAAACAACTAATCAATGGCCTAGTACTTTCAACCCCCCCGAACCTACTAAACAAATAACCTGGATACCGGATCTAACGTAAGCAATAAGATCTATGGAATGTACCCATACTATTCGTTCAATCTGGCTTCTATACTTTTTGAAAGAGCCTATCACTACTACTTATTGAAATACTACTCGATTTATGTGACGAATACTTTTCGAAATTGCCTGCAATTTGTTGAATTTGCTCTGTGTTGAAAATGTCTAATATAACTTGTTGAACGTTCCTACTTCTTGTTGAATGTGCCTACTTCTTGTTGAATGTGCCTACTTCTTGTTGAATGGGTCACATTCGGAAAAGTTTTGTCTGTGACCGTAAACTTTTTGTTAATAGCTACAGCATTTTTGGCGCCGTCTGTACGACGACCTTGAACATTTCGCAAATTTTATCTCCGCTATTATAATTAAGGGTGACTTTATAAAAACTTTTAACATTTAAGATTTATCACCTAACATTTAAGACTTACGAGCTGATCAGTTCATTCTGTTGTAAAAAAACTTAAGATTTAGGAATATTTGACATGGAACAAATAATTTTGACGTTGGCAAGTTCTAACCTATATCTATTATTATTGTTTTTGTTAGAATTTTCTTCAATTTTAATCAAATATTATTTGTGTCATGGACGATATGCTCTATTAATTCAACAAGTTGAAGAATTTAGGCATATTTATGATAAAAAAGTAGTTATTCTGAAATAAACTCGCCAGGAAAACTGCCTGGAAAAAAATTGGCCAAATATACCTATCTTAGAAAACTGCAGGTAGAAATGGAAAATTGAATTACGGAATACATTTCCATCATGATTTGATCCTGGACACCCTACATCAATGAAGATGAATTTATGAAATGCATCACAGATAGCCAGATCAATACTATGCTTGAAAGTCTTCTTTTAGGAGAAGTATCCTGTTCCAGCATGTTTTGTATTTTGTATCTGAATATGCTTTCCATCAAGGGCACCAATACAGTTTGGCATATTCCATTTTTCATAAAATTCCATGGAGATTCCATGCCAATCGATTTTTTCAGTAAATTTTCCACAGTACATCGCTGTTTTCCTCTATGATGACATGTGTACATAGTAGTCAGTCCAACATAAGCAATTTGCTGCATAAGAGCATCCCTCTGATCTGATAAATAGCTATAATTTGGAGTTATAATTGTTGACATCGATTTCAAAATAAAAAACTGTTCAATATCCATATTATCAATCATGTTCAAATGAAAATGGAGTTGGAATGGGTATTCCTTTTCCTATGTATGGGTTTAACTTTGTATTTTCAATCCCGACCTTTCTTTCTCTTGCATCTCAAGTAAACACCAAGCCCAAAAATCATGAGCAAACTACATGAAGTAAATGATGCCCATGGTCTTATCACTATTTAAAAAAAAATGATTAATGCAACCAAATATCCAAATAATATTCGAAAATATAACCCAAAATTCATATATCGCGGGAAACAGGATGTCACTTTTCGTTGCTTGAACATGCGCATCTCCTATTTTCATTTATGATCATTTATCATCCATTTCTTAAGTTGGAAGTTGGTCATCTTCTTAAGTCTTAGGTGTAAACTCATAAGTCTTAAATGGTTTTATAACACAATCAATGATATTTCCATGATTCATCTGTCATAAGTGATAAGTATTAAATGTAAGGTGATAAATCTTAGGTCTTAAAGTTTTTTATAAAGTGGCCCTAATTAGGGTTTTGAGGCCGAATGTCGAAAGACATGATCGGTACCTTCATAAAGACTAGTGCCGCGTTTTGTTGAAAAGGTGATATGCATTCGAAAGATGTAGATCAGTCTGATGATAACAAGTAAAGGTCGCAAATGATCGAGGTAAAGTTCTTTGGGCATTTTTCAACCACGGCGAATTGCCGACGAATTTTCATTGTCAAACACATTCGAAATCAAGCGACGATGAATCCTAATCAAGATGTTTATCACCATAGTGCGACATCAATAATTATTGTGTTTCAGAATCCTAAGGCATATTTGAATTAATTGAATACGTTTCAATTATTATTATTATTATTATTAATTAGACGTGACATGGCATTCGACTGGAACTCGTGTGAATATAACGAGATAAGATCTATGTGACATGTGAAAGTATTATTAGCAGTACCTACCAGGATGATAAAAACGAGAAAGATTTTGATTGATGCACACGAGATTTATTTTATGCAATTCGCATGTTTCATAATAATTTAGCTTGAACATGAAAAGTAGGTACCTACATATTTTTGAAGTTTTGCTTTGATGCTTCATATTCTTTGTTTCTTCTAAGAGAGCATTTTCCATATGGATTATCCGAAGCAATTGATTAAAAAACAACAGTATTTTTCATCGACCATTTATTGAGTTGCAGAATTTGATTGAGGGTTATGATAAAAGTAATTCCATTCAAAACAGTTGAATGACTTTCGAACGGCCTTCTCTTGTTTCACAACATTTGAAAGTATCATGATATGGTATCATGAGCTCTTGTTTAGGTAACTGGAATGCTTTAAAATCCATTTTTATTAAAATTATTAACCCAATTGACTGCATATAGCCATATGAACATTGACATTTTTCTAATTATTCTGAATTTCCATAATATTTTTGGTGGCAATATGAATCCAATCAAAATCATACATTTTCAGTACCTAACTATATTGAAATATTCATTCAACCATTTATCAGAGTGGATAACCAACCCATTCGAGTAGGGGTGAACAAAACTGGACCGTTGATTGATATATACGTTCCATCTAAAAAAAACTTATCTTCCTCTCTTCACCAAAGAACATGTATTGCTAGTAACTCTAGCATGTCATGTCACTCCAATTCATTTCTTTCTAAGGTCTCGATTCTGATTTCTTCAAGTAATCTAATTGGAAAACTCTTTGATTTTTATGAATACAAGGAACACGAACAAATTAATACATAATTACATGAAGTCAGACTTAGTTCGTTATGAGATAATGCAATAGGTACTTAGGCAATGTAAGAAAATATAATCACGAATCATTCCAACTGCGGTAAGTTAGATTTTGCAAAAACAATTAATTACAATATTATCATGATAACTCCATCTCAACAAGATAATTAACAACGTGCGTGGGAGCACATCTTCATTAGTATAAACAAATTCATCATTTAATTTCACAATTTGTACTTTTCATAATTTGGCGATGATTCCAAACCAAATAATACTCGGACAGAGATGAATAGTTTTGGTGTAGTATAGCTACGTGTTTTCGGAACGTAATAATTATTATAATTATCACTGTCTTTAGGATATTGCTTCTGATGATTTTCTTTCCGCTGTATTGTCCCGGGAAATTATCGATACTTGATTGCATAAGGAAAACAATGATATTATTGTTCTCTAGTCGAAAGTTCTAATGATATGCTCTCCATTGCAGTTTCTTTATTCTTTCTGGATCAGCCTCGATATATATTTTCATCGTTTCTTCTAATCCACAGTCTCATACTTCGCAGGAATGAAATTATCCAATAATTGAATGCATTTTTTTTTCAACTGTCATAACTAATTTCATAGTGTAATAGAATTATTTTCTCACGCATAAATTATCAGTGACCTGGGTCAGTTTTGGAGAAATCTATATATAACTATGTAACCAAATAGTGAAGTGATGATTTTTGCATTGTTTCATTAGTAGGTACTATTGAAATTGATGGGATGGTTATGTTGAAATTTCACGTTCACCAAATTTATGATGATATAAGAGAATCTCTTTCGAATTTTGTAACCTCTGTGGTACGTCATAATTTTTCAAATGCTGTATAGGATTGATGTTCGATGATTCCAAGAAAAATACATTATGTAGTAACCGTTTTTTCTATTGGTAATCCTTCAAGAGTCATTCAAGTCAAGAATAAATAATCAGCATACCTACCACCTGATTGTTAGAACATTATTTGTCCGTTTCCTTGGTAGATAACTATTGAAATTGATGGGATGATTTTTCGTTTGCGTTTGTGATCGTTCTAAGACGTTGAGCAACTGGTATATCCAGTACCGCTAGATGTATATCATTTCTTCCTCGTTACATTTCATTATCACTGAAAAAGTTAATTGCCTGAAACGAATCTCCGTATGAATAATAATAACACGCCGGGCACCGTTGTTTTTGCCTTTTCGGTCCACAGATTGGAAGAAAAACATCAACAATAAGGAGCTCTGATCGGAGTCATCCTACTTTGACTTGCATATATTCATACGTTTTGCAAAATGATTCTGCGAGATTATGGCTACAAGTTTTCGTAGTATAATCTATACAGAGTCGATTCCTCTCAACGCAACTTTCGAAGGGTTGCAATTAAAAATCGAAATTTGATGATCTATCTTTCAAGTTAAACACCTTCATTATCTATATGACATTGCAAGCGGTTTCTAGATCATGTTCTAAAACTAATGAGCTGATATATTGGATCGCTTCGTCCATCTTTGCAATTAGGAGGCAATAAAAAATACCGATTGAATCAGGACGAGGTAACATCTGAGATTCACGAGATATGATGAAATTTCTGAAGATCGAGATGAGATATTTTATGATATATGGTTCATCAGTAATGGTTTTATATTCAAAATGAGTAATTGAGATTTGCATTTAATGAATGAATGAATTTTGAAATTATATTTGCGTTTGAAGTGTCCATACGGTATATATACCTAGCCAGTTTGTTGACTATTATGGAGGTGTTTCAAAACATTAGAATTTTTACGTTCGTAATTATGCCTGAATTGCTTCACTTTCTTTAATTTGCTCATTAAAGATGAATTAAGTTGTAATAGTTATCAACAACTCAGGAGCTGCTAATGAAATATTTTCATGGGATCAATATTTGAATAATATATAGATTCCAATAATATTTATTTATATGCCAAGGCTTGTCTGGTCATATTGGTGCTATAAAAATGTATGTTTGAATACCTCGATTTCATTATCAACTGTTTAACTTCCTAGTCACTTTGCATAACTGCTCTTGGACCAACACAGAGATGATTAGTACTCATTATTTCCACAAATTTCTGAATTTTCAAGGATGTCAGGTCAAAAATGTTGGTAATTATTATTCAGGTGTCATCGAAGACATCATAAATCATTATGTCCAATGTGGAAAAACGATGCATATTGGTCATTTTATACATATTTTTTGTTGAAAAGAGTTCAAGAAGGTTTTCTTTGTTTCAATAATCTCCAGACTCTATATCCACTAAATTTCGAATTCGTCAGCCATCATCAACCACACCTAGTTTTGTATGTCATCAAAACTCATCATGATTATGTCATCATATTTGTATGAAACATTCCAGCCTAGGAAGGTTCATTCAAAGAAACGGTATATTCATCTTTATTAATTTCAGGTCTGCTGTGGATGTACCTGCTAGGATTCGGTTTCATGGCCCTATCACTTGAACCTGGAGTGAGTATCACATTCTTCAGAATCATATCAAGCAATTCAATATACATTTATATATATACAATTCCGGTACCGCAGGTTCGAGGCTAATATCATCCAATTGCGACATGTTCTCTGCATTATACCGTACCCTCAAATTATAGAGTGTCAGAGTGATGATGGCGTATACCGTCGATCTAGGGTCGGGCTAGGCTGTTTGTCATTCCAGACGCTCAAAAATCCTTGAATGTGCGAAAAAACGAGTATTATGACCAATGAGTTTGTCATGCTAGAACATGAACATTGACCTTTCGATTTTGTGGGTGGGAAAGAATGCGATAGTGATAGAAAATAGAATGGCAATTCCTTTAACCGCGAGGAATTTTTCGATGTCAATCGCATCCTGGATGATGCATTTACGGAGTGGCCAAAAATTATGAGCCACAAAACCTTCGAAAGGGTTTGTTGTTGGTTTCCTGCTTTCAAAAAGCAATAATTTATTTCTTCTCATCTATTCATCTATTGTGTTCCTATATAACACCATCAGCAGCTTATCACAAAACGAATCAAGATGGTATCATGACGACAGTGTAGTTTTTTTTCGAGTGAACGTGAGAATTATTCGAATGGATACATTGTTGCAAAATACAAATAATACCCACTTACGTGCGTTGATACGAGTTGTTTCTCAGATCACTCTTACTGGACGATATTATTACTCTCTTGTTTCATTTTCAATGTGCATCATAGCTATTACATAGTGTTGGTCTACTGGAAAGAATAATTTCAATTTCTAGATGACTAGATTATTCTAATCGAAATATATACAAGGTATTCAATAAATATTCATGGAGATAAAATTAGACGCCACTACATTCGACGTAAAAATTTGTCCAAGAACCCATATCTTGTTTATATAGGTTAAGAAATTCTCTATAGATACTGGATGTTCTTAAAAAGTGAGAATTTTTGATTTCAGCCTGCATCAAGGAGGGCTATGAAAGTTCTGTTTGTGGTACCTATCTTTCGTTTTATAATATAAAATCAGGGCAGTAACGTCGTGGAAACCGTATCTGTCTATCTCCAAAGACAACTGATGAGATATCTCCGAAAGTTGTCGGAAATTGGACACACTGTACATTAGGATTGTCGATTATCATGAATTTCTAATGAATGTGACTAACAAATCATTGCTAATCACCATAATATGAATACAACCATCCAATCCATAAAAGGATAATCCTCCTTATACATGTACAGGTATATACATAATATATGTTTTTTCTGCTTCTCCCACTATCGGGCGCGTGATTTTACTGGAAAAAGCAGGTATTTAGAATATCGGCTGTTACTGTGAATAAGCATTAAAAATGTAACGAGAGATCGAAGATCATTGAACATCAAATCATAATCACGCAAAATCTCGTTAATCTGTAACTGTTGCGGTTAGTATTAATATTGACACTTATCATTGGAAAGTACGACAATATAATAATTATGCAACACCCGATATACATAACGATCCGTATCCAGTGATAACTTGTCAAAAGGAAATAATATTTTAGCACTGCGGTCAAACGTTTTTTTCTCTCGCTATCACTTTCAATTCCGTAGGTAAACAATGATAATAATTGTTGCGTTCGCTGTTCTTTCACTTCAAGTACTAGCTGAATAGTCGACGAAAAAGTTTTTTCATTCATGAACAACCGCTACGTTATTAGGTAACTCTATATATATACATATAATTTGGCGAATTTTGAGTTACCGAGGTTATGTCAAATAATATGGTCCTTCGAGCCGGATATATCAAAGAATACCTAAACTATTGTTGTAAGTGGAGTAAAATCACAGAAGATGAAGTATTTTGATGTCGAGTTAGCTCGTTGCTATATGGTGATGATCAAACGCATTTTCTTCGAATTTCCACTACATTAAATTCACGTAGCCTGCTGTGATGTTGATGACTGCATCATTTAGTTCCTAAGTATACTGTTGTTTAACCTTCTGCTACGATTGAAAGATCATTACCATACCCCGTCGAATTCATTCAATTTTAATGAGTACTTTTCGGTTGTCTGAATGAAAGTACGCCAGCTCAATAACCGTATCAGATATTATCACGATTTCGTTATAAAATGTAGTGCCATTAAACTGTTATATAACCTAAAAAAGTTTCAGACAGAACATTATGTCCGAAAAGTTAGCCAGTAACGTAGCCTCATAATATACAATATTGAATATTTCGACAAGGAGGAAGCCCAATTGAAATGACTCGATTGGGGTCAGCTAGGGTGATCGAGGTGGCGCCGATAGTTTTTGCCACGCTGAGGCCTTGTATGGTTGAAATAGGCCGTTTTTCACAACTCACGGACTGTCCGTGAGTACGCCACTAAGTACCTAATGCATAATGGACTTGGCATAACTCTTATAGAATGTCAGTCACGAAGTCATCTAGATTCTAATCTCGCTACGTGGACAATTCGGCTCCTTATAGACGGCTGTCGGCGATATATTGTGATAACATCTTCTTGAAATAACCTATTAATTTACATCGCTCTCGAAGATTGACTGGTTGCTCTCTGCTGTTCGGTGTACAATGTACAAGGAAAGCTTACCCAAATCTAGATGGGCGGATAAGTGTGTTATTCGTTCACAAAGAGAGGCGTTACCATTAAAAGTCATGTTTGGGTTGAATTGATGTGAATCGGAATTGGGAAATGATCAGATTCGGGGGCAGTGAAATGAGAAAACAGTCTCTAGAAAGGATAAGGACAAATTTGTTTTACAACTTACATCAACCTTCAACATCAACCAGTGTCAAACATTTCTGCATAATAATTATACGTACTATTCAATTTTGTTGAGCAAAAACAGGATACTTTTCACTCGCAAACACTGCAAACAAACCGAAATAATCTACTTGGATATGTGAGAGTAGAAATTAACGATAAAAAAGTGTGTTCCAAAATTTATAGTTCACTTTAAATAACGAATAAATCAAGGCCTCGATCGCTTCTGAATACATTTTTCTTTCAATAATAAATTCCATAGGAAAGGAAGTTTCACATTATAAACCAAAGGAACATTATTTTTGAAACGAATACATGAGACCATTACAGGGTGGAACGATATGATGATGAATCATCTAATAGTTCTGTTGGTGTGTAAACCTAAATCTATGCGGATGTATTTTGTATATACATATAGTTGTTACCCAAGCTATCGCCTAATTTTTTCCCATGATTTTGTTGTCGGTCTTCTTTGGTTAGCCGCTATTGTTCGGTAATAATTGGGCAACTAACATGGAAAATGGGTCGCGGAATCGTTCAATCAAAAATGAGTTCACGAATTCTAGATGAGTTTGTGAAATGAAACGATGCAATCGAATGTAATCAAAAGGATTGTATTATATGAGACGTGATTTGAACGAGTAATGAAAATGCATTTTTGGTAATGAAATCTCTTGTGGAACCGTCAAGGAATGATGTGATTCTGGATTTTAACCGAGTAATATTTTGCGTTATTGTTTATGTATTCCGCTGAATTAACAAATAGGTCAAAGCAACAGAAGCATTGACTTGGTCTTTTGTTTCATGCTATAACTGTTTAATTCATAATTTCAATGATAATTATTGAGAAACTCGTTGTTTGCCACTTAATCAACAAAATCATACACCTCTGAAGGATATATGGAACAGCAGATATTATAGTTATTTCTCAGAAAAAAATAAACGAATTGAAGGATTATCTGAAATACCCTTATAAAGAGTATTTTTAGAAAAATAACTGAATAGAGGTGTGAAGGCTATATACACGACTTGATAGTGAATTGGTTGGTCCAACAAGAAACCTAGTTAATTAAACGAATCAAAAGAATCCAACGATTAGATATTTATGTTATTGTTTCAGTTTTTGGACTTCGACAATCTGCCAGACACAAATTTCACGTGTGTGGGCAAGGTCATAGGTGGCTATTACGCAGACCTGGAGACGAACTGTCAAATGTTTCACGTTTGCACAATTGGCCAATTGGACGAGCCCATGGACATCCGATTTTTGTGTCTGAACGGAACAGTTTTTGATCAGGTAAACAATTCCTAAGTTGATCGATTACATATACTATGAATGTTTAAACCGAAACATCTTCTATTTTTTATCACGCTTTTCCATACCTAGATTGGTAAATGTCTTTAATTCTTACTTTCCATTAGCTCAAACGAGTGTTTAATCTATGCTTACACAATTCTCACGATTTCAATTTGTGCATGCACTCTGTATATGTTTCCGTATGTTTATACAGGGTCACTCACGGTCGATGGTACCTTAGACGTTTACGGAGATCTATCATACTTGGGGTATAGCGCGAAATATTACAGAGATATAGGGTGTGAAAAATCGAGATTTTTCAATTTTAGGAATTTTTTGTGTCGAAACTAATCATTTCTGCTCAAAACGGCTTACATGTCCCTATCTTAACTTTTCATTTACTATCTACTGACATTCAATAGAAACAAATAGAGGGTGATGCAAAACTCAAAATTTTGAACCACCCGTATTTGTTTCAATTAAATATCAATCGATAGTAAATGGAAAGTTGAGATAGGGACATGTAAGCCGTTTTGAGCAAGAATGGATAGTTCCGGCACAAAAAATTCCTAAATTTGAAAAATCTCGATTTTTCACACCCCATATCTCTGTAATCTTTCTCGCTATACCCCAAGTATGATAGATCGACAAAATCAGCTCTTCAGGAAGAATCTAAAAATGAAATAAAATACAGGGTGTTTCATTTGAAATAACAAAGTTGTTGCTACTTTTTGATAAAAGCGGCAACGCTAAAAGTATTTTAGATTGATAGAACAAAACTGATTACCCAATAAACCAAATTTTCAGAATAATCCTACGTCCCGTTCCATCGACCCAGGTACCATCGACCGTGAGTGACCCTGTATACGATGATCAATCAAGAGCACTTTTTGCTATTCCATATAAGCACATCTTCCGTATAATCTATTTGATACATCCTTAATTGAGAATCAATCCGCAATTAAATAGAAATAATGAAGAAAGTGTTTTGTTTTTTATAGGAAACTAGAGTCTGTGAAAGGATAGACGAAGTGGACTGTACAAAATCTGAACAATTTTATAGTTTAAATTTAGAGTTATATGGAAATAGTCAACTATCTAATTTAGAAGGTGAGTTATGCAATTTTTCTCAACGAATTTAATAATGTGCCCACTTGAATTGAAAAAAGCGCGATACTTCAATTGAATTAGAATGCTTGAATTAGAGTCCCTATTATACTAATTTTCACTTATGATATAGACTCGACAATATGTTGTTGGAAACATTGAAAAAAATTTCGAGTTCTAGTGAAGTTTTTGTTATTCAATAACTAATTCAACAATGTGAATTATAAAGTGACAAAAATATTGCAGTATTATCCAGATTTTTTTTTGATAGCTATTTGTGTATTAAGTGCACAAAGTGATACATTTCTGATCGTAAAATACAAATATCGCTGCTTCTTAGAATATCATAGGATATGAAGTGTAATTGAAATTAACCTCAGCCGCAGTAAATATTATTTTTGCTTTATATCCAACTGATGTTTTTTGAGAAATGTGACAAGTTTAGGACACTTATACTTTGATATATTTATTGGCTATTGGCCTGTTCACGCTCAACCTGATTTTTCTATAGGTGTTTCTGTTCATAGCACCATGTAAACAGAGATAGTCATAGAGGAAACAAGTTTAGTGGGTTGAGCATGCAGAAACGAACAGGCCTTATATATATGTCATATTATGATTCATACTTTTCCTCGACTTCTCTGGTAGGATGTTCAAATTTACAATATCAAAGGCTACTTTGTTAACCAGACGTAGAAAATAATATATTGTTTATTTATTTATTTATTTCGGAAACCCAACAGAAATTACAACTAATTTCCAATAAAAGGGTTACACTAAACTACATGCTAATGGTAACATCGCAATTAGAAGAAATAAAATACAATCATTGAGATATCAATAGTAATAAACTAATAGTAAAAACTAACTAACAGTATTAACTAACAGTATTAACAAGAGACTCATGTCTAAGCTCAGTTAAACAATTTTTCCGCACACATGGTAAGGATAAGTGAAATATATCTACTTCCAGAAAATCGTCATTGTATGTTTTTAATAGTCTATCTATTGGAGAATTCAAACAATAGTTATGTAGCTGCTCATATGAATAAGACCATCATTCAAATTGTTGAAAACTTTATAGAGAAATACTATACATAGGCCATTTTTCTGCGATTTGAGAGACCATCCATTTTGTAGAAAGCATTGTTCACGATGGTTCCGTTTCTCATAAATACTATAGAATATACATCAAGTTTGATCAGATTTTTTGTGTGTTACGAATTGTTTTAGAATCCCACTATCATTCACCATCGAATCATTCGAGTCATTTGAAAATGAACGTTACCACTCCTCCTCCTTCGTAAAATGACTGTTCGAAACATAAAAACCAGTTTGGCATTCCAGAAAATCCTGAGACTGAACAGCCCCTAATAATAAAATCCACGCCCCCCTCGTCGACCACGCCCACCGAAGCCCCGCCCCACCCCGCCCCCTACGACGGCGGTCGGCAACAGCAGCGCCTCCCCTCCCACCACTTCCCCATCGTCGACGCCAACACCTCCCCCGACATCCGGTTCAACCCCGAGGAGATCAACGTCAGCCTGAACGCGGACGCACCCCCCAACTTCAGGGCCAACCCCCACCACCACGGGGCGGAGCCGCGAGGGGGTGGCGGGGCCAGCACGCAGAGGGGGTATCGGGGCGGGGAGTTTGGGGGGTACGAGAGGGTGACGCCGCGCGAGGTGAATTTCGGGTTCGAGCTGGAAGGTGGGAAGGAGGAGGAGGGGGAGGAGGAGGATGGGGAGGAGGGGGAGGAGTATGGGACGGAGGAGACGCAGAGGGACAACTACCATCTGCAGACGCAGTATAAGCCTAGTCAACAGTATGCAGGTTAGATTTTTTGATGCACTTTTTCTTGACGAATCGAGGGTTTAACGCAAAAGCGATAAGAATATTATGAGAAACTAACTACGTCTGTTTTTTTTAGTATTTCCTATCATGACATTGATATAATAACACACTTCCACAAGGAATTAACGCACCACCAAAAAATTTACCAAAACTTTGAAATAATGCTTTGTCCAAACCACTTGTTTGACGGTTTTTTCAATAACAAGTCAAACTTTCCACAATGTTGTTAAACTAAGTGTATTCCGATAAAATCTCTTTTTTTTTTGTTGGTGAGTTAATTTTACTTCAATTTTATATATCGTTCTCAAAATTCCTGGAAATCCACAGATTTTAAAAAAAATTACGGAGCCCATCAGTTATAACCGTATTCAAGACCTTGTTTACAAAAACATATAGGTATATACCTAGGTGGTAAGTATACATTATTGATTATTTTCATGAATTCGTTTTGTTTTATTAATTTTTATTTTTTTACTATGGGTTAAAATTAGGGTTCGTAATTATCCAGATAATTATTTTTTTTGATAATTATCAGATAATTATCTGATAATTACCTGATAATTATCCATACTGACAGACAACTTATTTTCTTTATATTTTTACTTACAAATTATTTTTTCAGTTCAAATATGTTGTGTATAAAAATAAGAAAGGCATTTATATCAACTTTTTT
This sequence comes from Chrysomela aeneicollis, assembly GCA_029955515.1. Taxonomy (NCBI): domain Eukaryota; kingdom Metazoa; phylum Arthropoda; class Insecta; order Coleoptera; family Chrysomelidae; genus Chrysomela; species Chrysomela aeneicollis. Next base: position 26,695,095 of record JARUHQ010000005.1, read on the forward strand.
ATTATTTGAAACTACAAAAATAAAAATAAATGAATAAAACTAGATATGTACGAAGGCGTAGAGCGGACATGCGATATTTTTTTTCTTAATTTCGAGTTGTAACTCGAAATTAGCTTAATTTCGAGTTGTAACTCGAAATTAGTACTAATTTCGTGTTACAACTCGATATTAGTACTAATTTCGTGTTACAACTCGAAATTAGTGCTAATTTCGATTTATTACTCTTAAGATAATTTCGACTTGTAACACGAAATTAAGAAAAAATATATCGCATGTCCGCTCTACGCCTTCGTAGATATGAAATAAAAAAATAAATCAATTCAAAATTTCTTTTTCTTAGTAATATAAAATAAAAATAATAATATGTTAAACAAAATAATATTCCAAACTTCTTGAACAAAAAACAAAATAAAAACCTAATAGTATCACATTCTAACCAAGTTAAGGAAATTATTCATTATTTTATATCAGTCTTTGTTTGAATCTTTAATTCTCAGCATTTTTGTATATTATTGTTAAATTTGTTTGTTTTGACACCAATTTTGAGGTTATTTGTGTTCGGTGAGTTCGGTCGGATACGAGGGTGCGTTCCGAACTTACGCTCAAGTGCACTGGAGTGCGAAAGGGCAGTCCAGTGGAAAACGCTAATAATACAAAGTAAAACTAGAGTTAATGTGGATTTTCATAATTATCAAGATATTTATCAAGGTATATTGATAATTATCAATGATAATTATCACTCCGAACCCTGGTTAAAATAGTTCTTATATCAGTCTTATATCAATAAAAAAATCCGTAGTGCTTCCATCCTCTTCTGTTATATACAACCTCGAAGGCATCCCTTATTCCCCTGATCTTCCCCTTAATTTTCTAGCACCGCAACACGACTCTTCATCCCACCACTTCCCTTCAAGCACGTACCGCAGCAGCGACTTCTCCTCATCCACCACCACGGCCAAGGTTTCCAACTTCCACCAGCACAATCCGGCGAAGTCAACAATCGCCACGAGCACCAGCACCACCGTGCGCAACCCCCACATCAGCGGGGGGTCCCCCCAGAGACTCCAACTGCCGCTGCCCCCCCAACTGCCCACGCTGACCTTCAGCACACCGGCGCCCTTCTCGCTCCAACGGAGGATCGAGCAGAAGAGGTGAGAAACCCTCATATATTTTTCTATTTTTTCATTTTTTTCTATTTTTTTTATTTTTTTTTATTTTTTTTTCTATATTTTTTATGTTTTTTTGTTTATTTATTTTTTTCTTTATTTGTTATTTTTTGTCTTTTTTTCTTTTCTTTTTCCTTTTTTCTTTTTTTCTTTTTCTTTTTCTTTTTCATTTTTCATTTTTCATTTTTCATTTTTCATTTTTCATTTTTCATTTTTCATTTTTCATTTTTCATTTTTCTTTTTTCATTTTTCATTTTTCATTTTTCATTTTTCATTTTTCATTTTTCATTTTTCATTTTTCATTTTTCATTTTTCATTTTTCATTTTTCATTTTTCATTTTTCATTTTTCATTTTTCATTTTTCATTTTTCATTTTTCATTTTTCATTTTTCATTTTTCATTCTTCATTCTTCATTCTTCATTCTTCATTCTTCATTCTTCATTCTTCATTCTTCATTCTTCATTCTTCATTCTTCATTCTTCATTCTTCATTCTTCATTCTTCATTCTTCATTCTTCATTCTTCATTCTTCATTCTTCATTCTTCATTCTTCATTCTTCATTCTTCATTCTTCATTCTTCATTCTTCATTTTTCATTTTTCATTTTTCATTTTTCTTTTTTCATTTTTCATTTTTCATTTTTCATTTTTCATTTTTCATTTTTCATTTTTCATTTTTCATTTTTCATTTTTCATTTTTCATTTTTCATTTTTCATTTTTCTTTTTTCTTTTTTCTTTTTTTTCTCTTTTCTTTTTTCTTTTTTCTTTTTCTTTTTTTTTCTTTTCAAGAAAATACAAAACAGGGCAATACGACTCATTTTAAAGTGTAATTATTATACACCTATTAGATCCATGTTGAGTGTTTTAAATATGTTGTTTGTCAAACAAAGAATTATGTTTAATGTATATGTATTCGTATTTAAATTGAAACATTATCTTCTTCCTGAATATATCTGTGATAAATTGAAAATGTTCAAAGATATTCATAATTACGATACAAGAAATCGTTCTGACTTCATCTTAAAAAATAGATGTAACACTACCCAAATGTTGAACTCCGTATTATATAAAGGTTTGATTGAGTTCAATAAACTCCCTGTGATAATGAAACATTGTGATAATTTCAACCAGTTCAGAAGGCTCTTGAGAGAATTTGTAGTGAATAAATGTTAAATGTTTATTTAATTTTTTAATATGGCTCATATTTTTATTCGTTTTTATCTATATAACTCCTTATATTTATCAATGTTTTTTTGTTGCTGTAACCATACATTCTCTATTGAGAAAAAATGCCACTTGTATTTTTTTCATGTATATAGCACTGATGCTAAATAAAGATTATTATTATTATAATTGTAGAAAAACAGAAAGATTGGATGATTTAATTTTATATATATTTAAGTCGACATGTTTCGCTAGCTACTTCAGGTATTAATTAGTACACTGAACTACCTACTACAAATGTAACCATATTTATACAAGTTCTGATTTCAATCCAATTCTGGTCAAACAAACTCAACAATGGTGAATCAATCATTGAGTTTATGCCAATAGTGAATTTCTTGTTTTTATGAATTTTCTTGATATATTCATAAACAGTGGGGTCACTTCCAGGTACACCAAGGACCACTTGCCGCCCCCGAGAATCGTCATCAGCGCGAGCGCCAGCGTCAGCGACGCCAGCGGCAGAAGGCTGAACTACTCGCTGGGCACCATCGACACATCTCCGCTGATGAGACGCCCCCCCACCACCTACGACGAGTACAAGGACGACGACGTCATCTTGGACCCATTCTACCTCGACGTCCAGAAACTGAGATCGCGAAGACGGAGTAGGAGGAGGAGGAGCGCAGAGGAAGACAAACCAGGTCGTTACGACATCATCAAAAACGACGAGGATGCGGTGCGAGTCTTGAAGTTCCTCTTCGACTGGTACAGGAACGAAAAGACCGACCCTTCGAGGCTGACAACCCCCTTGACCACGCAGAGCATAACTGCCATCAACGACGAGCTGTCGCCCAAAGAGGAGGTGGATAACGACAGCATCGGCTTCGAGCTGAAGGCTAGCGATGTGTTCGACAAGCGGAGCAAGTATAGTTTGGTGGATGTAAGTGGAGTCACCAGGGGACACGAAGAAGTGAAGAAGGTCAACAATGTCCAGAAGCACATAACCTTCAAGGATGACGGGGACGAGTTATTCGGACACGAGGAAGACTACATCAATGATAATTATGAGCCAGCAGCTTACGACCACAAGTACGGAGAGTTTGGGTTCGGGTACAACGAAGACAAGGATTTTGACAAGGAGCGTCTCCATGAGTTCCCTAGGCTTGATGAGGAGGCGAAGAATTTCTCGCTCGCCGACGACTACGTCGACGATAATATCGAACCCATCTACTATCGAGACCACATTGATGAACACGAAGATTACCCTGAGAATGACACGAACCAACTAGAACGATTTGGTAGCAAGGAAAGCACCACTGATATCTCACAGTTATTGTCGAGTACTGTCGAAGCTTCTGAGGAACCTGAAACCACAGCGGACTCCACCGAATATTCAGCCAGTTCGTCAACAATGTCGGCTGAGACAGCTCAAGCCACGGAGAAGTCGACCACCACCACCTTCAGGAGTAGAAGCAACAGAAGAAGAGGTAGGAGAAGGAATATAACCGAGTCGAGGGATAAGGACGAGCTTAAAACACACAACGAGAAACTTATAGAGAAGCCTTACAGAGCAAAAGATGATTATGATTATCTCAGAACTGTCCACGTTCACACGTCTAGTCCAAAAGTGATAGCAAGCGACTCAAAAACACTAGTAGATACTACAGAGGAAAGTTATCAGACCACGGGAAATATGGTTGAAGTAACAGAATCCCCTGTTAATTCAACAAGAATATCAACAGTCTCTTCTACAGAAGTCTCTGATTCTGATCATGTGGTTTCCAATGAAGATATTTTTTTAATAACAACCTCCAGTACCACAGAATCATTCAGGAGTAGTAAGAGGAGGAGAGGAAAACAAAAGTACCAAGATGAAACGAATCAAAAGAAGTCTCATAGGAGGAGAAAACCACCGAAACCTCCAGAAGCAAGCTTTGAAGATGCAATTCCAGTTGGTGGATCAGACAATATTTCCTCTGCCATTGAGAATGCCAGCTCGAACGCTGGTCTCATCTCTGAAGTATCAACCGCTGAAAATAATCAAAGTTCTATAGATTCTTCCATTGTAGAAGTGGTGGAAGCAACCACCAAATCGCATTTGGTCAAGAGTCGTAGGGGTAGAATGAAGTTCCTGAGTATCCCAGCAGATGACGTTTCAGATTCGGTTCAATCTACCAGAGCACCTTCAGCAACTTCGAGGCAAGAAGAAGTACTGGGTACGCCGAATCTAACCTCGACTGAACCTTCATACAATTCGAACGATTCGGTGGCAAACGAGAGTTTTCCCCAAGCAACTTCCACCACTATAGTCGAAAACAATACCTACGCCTATTCAAAATTGTTGGAAGAAGTTTATGCTACGGCTTTCGTACCAACCACCGATTCCGTGCATATAACGAAGAAGAAGCAGCTGAAAGAGAACCTGTTGAACTCGGAATTTCCTACGACAGAGTCTAGTCTGGAACTCAACACGAGGAGAGGAACCGACACCACCGAAGATTATACACAGAGTACTGGAACAATGCTGGGCGACATTTGGACGACTGATGGTTTGTTTACTATCGATGAAGATATTGGGTTATCAACCATTAAAAGTTCTCTTGAGTCTGATTCGTTTGTTACCGAAGGAAAGGAGGTTTTTCAGACCACCTTACCACCAACAACCCTGGAAACGACGACGAATGTTAACAAAGATCATATCCTCTCGAGAGGAATGAGATTGGTCAGCGTAGTGGTTGAAGGAATGCCAACCAAAGCTGTTACAACAGAAACTGACACAACCACAGTTCGAGATGGTGATGAACTTGGTACTGAGACTTTTCCCTTGACAGAACCATCGTATCAGTTTTCATATGGTAAGCAGCCATATACAGAAAAAATCACCACAGCAGAAATGCCAACCAAAAGTGATCCAATAGCAACTGACACAACCACAGTTCGAGGTGTTGATGAATTCGGTACTGAGACGTTCTCAGTGACAGAACCATCGTATCAATTTTCATATGGTAAGCAGTCATATACAGAAAAAATCACCACCGAAGGATATCTCGCTCAAATTAATACTTCAATTGCTAATACCGAACCAACTGTGGATTCAACAGAACCACATGTTGCTTCTGCAAATTCGCCCTTTGATTGGACCGATCCACCAGTTGTACCAACAGAAGCACCTGTTACTCAGACAAAACCATCCGTTACCACCACCCAATCAACGGCGAATCCCACAAAACCGCCTGCTGCTCATAAAAAACAACCTGTTGCTACCACAGATTCACCGGTTGCTACCACAGATTCACCGGTTGCTATTACAGATTCACCGGTTGCTAGAACAAAAGCACCCGTTGCTACCACAGATTCAGATGTTGCTACCACAGATTCACATGTTGCTACTACAAAACTACCTGTTGCTGCCACAAAACTACCTGTTGCTGCCACAAAACTATCTGTTGCTACTACAGAACCACCTGTTGCTGTCACAGAACCACCTGTTGTCACTACAGAACCACATGTTGCTCTAACAGATTCACCTGTGGCTCCTACAGAACCACCCCTGCCGACCAGCAGACCTCAGAGGAGGAGGGGCGGTGGGCACAGATTTCGCGGGCGACAGTTCGCCGCTAGGGGGCCGCCGACGGAGTACCCGGTGGGGGAGAGCGCGAACCCCACTCAGGCCCAGAGGGCGCTGGGGACTACCCCGCTGTCGCGGGTGGCGATGACGGGTCCTAAGCGCTTCTTCAATTGTTTTGGCAAGGAGGTGGACAGGTTTTATCCCGACAGCAGGGACTGTCGGCTGTTTCACTACTGCACGAGCGGCTACAATGAGAATCAGCTGCTCGACATGAGGTTCGTGTGCGATTTTAACACGTTCTTCGATGACGAGAAGATGATTTGCACAAAGGCCAAGCCGAGGAGGTGTTAGTAGTAAATATTTTTGTTGTTGGATTCGGAAGGGCGGAGCGTGATCTTTACTGCTGGAATTTTGTATTTTTCTAAAACGTACTGGAAGACGAGACGGTTTTTTATGTATTTATATTGCATATACCTTGTTATGAAATACTCATAGATTAATATATTAAGTTAATAAACAATGAGAACTCGAATATTTAGATTTTCATTTCGCACTTGAGTTGGCCGGAAGAATTCTATAGTGAAAGAGAATCTAATAACTATTTTTCTTCATAAACATTTCCTGTTAAATTTTTGTCATATCAGATATAGATGAAAATAATAACGTAATAAAGATTTCTTGTGATATACTTTGTAACTTATGAGAAGATCTTACGATATACCTACGTTAAACAATAACCATCTAGTCTATGACTACCCTGTACCTTCATGCGTTTTTTTTATTTTTCGACTGCACGAAAGGAAAACCCTTAATATTGGTAGAGGAACATCGAACAAACCAGTACTTAGAATTATATTGGACAGGAAATGAGAATTGGAATTTGAACGTTAAGCATCACTGCATCAGGAAAAACCTCTATAGGAAGTGAGTTCCATAATTTCGCCGTGCGATAATAGTAATTTACGTAACAAGTCCGGAAAATACTGTTTTTTTGGATGAGTGGACAAAATTCTAGGACGAGCGTAGCAAGTCCTGGAAGTCCAAAAAAACTGTTTTCGGGCGTGTTGCGTACACAATTTTTTCGGCAACCGTGTAGAATAACAAATCAAAGAAACACATTTCTTTATTAGAACAAAATTTCGAACATTTCAATTCTTATTTATATTAATATTTATATTAAAATTAGAACAATTGTTAATATTGAATGGATTCAATTTGTTTGAAATGCTTGGTATATTTAAGTGCCTTTTGTTGAAGTCAGAACAAGAAGGTAAAGTTTCCGTTTCACATTGATTGTTTTCATCTGATAAATCAACTCCTCCATAGAAAACACCATTTGACGATGACGTGAGTCATTTTGACATCGATAAAAAAGGGACCCTGAACATCACGAAAATCTTGTTAGTAACTTGCGATCTTCGGATATAAAGAAGTGTTCGAACGAATATTCGACATGTGTCGAAACCATCAGAGAAGAAAATATCGAAATTTCGACACCGAACCAAAACATTTTCAAAAATTGTATTTTTAATAACTGCTCCTTTAAATAGTTATTTCAATAAAGTTAATTATAATTACTGTTCATTTATATATTGTCGTTGATTTATCTTGCCAAAAAACACTCGAACTTTTTTTTATTGGATAAATTTCTTTACTAACTCAAAAATTTTCCATTTGTAATTTCACTCGAAAATCTGACATTAGACAAAATTGCTCGACCTACGGTCTCGCAATTTTTTCATGTCAGTTTTTCTCGTAAAATTACTGATTGGCAAATTTTATTCGTTAGAAAGAGAAATTTATCCGATAAAAAAAAAGCTCTTGTGTTTTTACTGTTGATAATTTTTGAATGTTAGCTAATTTTATGTCAGATAGCTGTCAGTCGTTATTTTGCTGCTATGGTAATGATCAACTGCATTTATCAAAACCATACTACCAAGATTTTTTCATATTTACAATGACAGCAACGATGTGATTCTTCCCGGCCTAGTCCGGGAAGTACGTACTTCCCGGACTAGGCCGGAAAAATGCCACTTTCTCAAAAAAAAATCGTCTGGAAAGTACGTACTTTCCGGACGGTTGCCGAAAAAATATTTTTCTATACTCTATATAGTTCGGCTGTTTTATGGTTACTTTAAATGTATGATCAATATGGCCTATCCCTAAATTTTGTCCAATATGACCAGGCAATGATTCGCAATGAACGAGAAGTGAAAAAAAAATCAAATTATAGATCTGAAGGACTTCATTGAAGGTATATATATTCATCATTGTATAATTTTGCTTTTGATTTATTCACTTAGTTTTTGTAATGACTGTTATATATAATCAAATATTGCGTGTACTTGTCTGGATAGTCCTGGTAACTTAGGCCATTCAAATCGAAGAGAAGAAGAAGAAGTGTCTATTCGCGAAAATCACGAACCAATAGATGGCGCTGCAGAAATGTCAAAAACTTGACATGAAGGTGATAAACAAGCATTTCGTTATGTTTTCAATAATAATTTGTCAACTTTTGATTCACATTTTAGGAAAGAATTAACGAATCCAAAATATTTGAAAGGGTGCTATCGTTTGGTTATTATTTATAGAACACAAAACAGGTATTTTATATGAGGTTTATGGATTTATTATGTTTTTATAGGCTTTTCAAACCACCTCTGCAAAATCAATGGGGCCACTTGAGATTTGTATTTCAATGATTTATCTTTATATTGTTATATTTCCAGAATGCCCAATATTGGGATGAGTATCTAAAGTATATCAGAAATAAGAAGAAACCATTAAATGAACGAGAAGCATTGTTCAAAGCTGGTCACATCATACTTTGTGGGATAGATATGGAACACATATAAATAAACTACTGTTCTCAAACTTCAGCTCTAAGGCAGCCCTCATATGAAATTAAAATGATTGTATGGAGAAGTTAGCAGTGGAAGTGTGAATATATCTGTATTAAGCTGTAATTTTATTCTAACCCAAAAAATAGATGATTACAGACAGAAATAAAAACAAAAAATGTATCAATTAACTTTATTTTCTGAGAAAAGTAAGTGTAGTGGTGCATCTGCTCATATTGAGATATCTTAAATAGGCAACACAAGTTATTATTTTCGAATTCATAATGTACTTATATATAGTCCATAATAATAAGTATTTTGTATAGATACATAATCTCTGGTATGTACCAAGGAAGTTAAAGATCTTATGGTCTACCAGTCATTCAAATTCATTTCTCTCAATTAATACTTATCCAATTCATGGCTTATTCATTTTAAATAAAAATTTTATTTCATCAAGCCTACATTGTGCACTGTTAAAGTTTCCATGTGATGACTTTGAGATGTTCATTGAAGTAATTGCATTCTTTTTGAGCCTATCTCTTGGTTTAACTCTCCTTCTTGATGGTCCTGAAGTGAAATCAAGGTTTTCATCATGAACAATAAAATAGATAACACAACACCAGATATTATTTGTTTGATTCTAGCTGAAAAGAGACATAATACCATACCTACCTTCAATTTGGCATTTACTTCAGAAATCTACTTCTAGGAAGTGCTTATTACAAACGTAAATGTTTGTGGTAATAAGTTTTTCTATTTTCAACATAATATTCTATTTTTTACACAATCGTGAAGTTGAAATTTTGGATTTTGTGCCAAGGGAACGATGTCTGTACGGTAGGAAGTACGCTGAGGTACTGAACAAATCTTTCTCGATTTCGTCTTTACGACCATGTGAACTGGCTGCATGTTTCAATAATATCAGTAACCAGCTGATAAGCACGAAAAAAGTCCGAAAACTATTCACAATAATTCAAATTCATTGAAAATAATGCGAAAGCCTAGCAAATGCAATGCTAAATTGCTTCATTTATCACCCTCGTTGTGCTTCGAAAATTTGACACCAGAGGCCACCCACTTCGTGATTTTCGCGAATCAGAATTCTTTTCATTTCTATTTCTCAGAGTCGTTGCTTTCATAAAGTATTGTAAAATAAGACTGTTGAACTTGAGTTCACCCTGTAAGCAGATTATTACTTCAAGTTTTCTTTCCCCTGAAGCATATTCACGTGTCACTGGAGTATCTAACCGTCGTCTGGTAGATCTAACGGTTATTATGTTCGACCACCAACCACGAGATGGTGCCACACTATTTATTTCAATAAGTACAATATTTGAGACAAACGTAAATACGTTATTCTGAATCTATTAGGTGGTTATTCTGGATATATTCACTTTGTTCTAATGATGTAGAAACAAATGTCTGCGATAGATCATTCTTGTTCTGACTTGTTTTTTATATACCTATTAGGAAACTGTGATCATACTAATCTTATGTTATATAGGTAGAACAATAATAATTATTATGGAAGTTGTGGTAGGTACTTATCTAGCTGGGAATCTCAAATTAATTTAAAATTAAATCATGGAGTAATTATCAAGGCTGAAATTCACAGATGAACCTCAAAAAAATTTGACAGCTGCTCAACTGTTCCAGGAATTCTATACTTCGTACGCTTCTCGCTTCATGCTTATCTCTCGTGATTCGTGATAGTTCAAAATGCAGGTCGTTTTCAAGTATCAAGTATTTGAATAGCTAATTGTTTTGAGAAGCAAAATTTGTGTTTACAAAAGTACATACATATGTGGTGAGTTTTTGTAGTTTTATCATCATATACCTAGACTAGTATTGAAGAAAGTGAAGTATTATTATCAGTACAACCACAGAGAACCACAACACAGTAATGATTATAGTTATTATTAGTACTGTATATGTGATACTCTAAGGTGATACTTGGTGATACCTTTGACTACTACCTATTTCATATCTTCAGCGTGAATGAGTTGCATGCTTTCATGCTTATTTTTCTTAACTCTTGAGACCTTCATTTTGACCTTGAACAAAACCTGATATAGGTAGATCATATTTTTGTTGTGAACTTGAATATTGAGTTTCTCTCTGACAAATTTTTCAAGTTAAAACATGCCAGTTGCCAACAGCATTTGACCATATCAGCTAACTAAGAAAAACTTAGAATTTCAATTTTTTTCTTGATAATAATATATGAGTGGACTACGCGACAAAGGTATGCAACCAGCAATATTGGTCTGTATGTAAAAACTTCAATCTCGACTTCAATTCATCTAGCGATATTAGCAAACAATTGACGATCAATGACATATTCCAAAAAGAACGACGGTCGCCATTTTCAATCATTTTAACTCAGTGGTTTACTGGTTTGTTTTAGAATGTTGAGAGTTGGGTCTTCAAATTTCAAGAGAATTAATAATGAATAATTGAGTTCATCAAGATTGTTTGGTGCCACCGAGATGTCCAACCTCTAGTTGATTCGAAATAAACGTTATGTGGTGAGTTTTTTCTGTGCTGTTGATACTCAATCTACTCAGTCATAACGTCAATTCCACTTCTCCATTTTGGAGTGGGTACTCGCCGATATGAAATATGTATGACCATTGATAATTGACTGAAAGTTTGCTCATTGAATTCGGAATATTTTTAATGGAAGATTTACTTTAGTACCCACCTATTGATTTCTCTTAAAATTTTGATTAATATTATTTTATTACGGTTCCCCTGAATAATATAGTGAAGCTGATTTGAACACAAGATGGCGCAGGATTTTTCAAGTATTCTAAAATTCATCTTTGATCCATTCGAGGATACATTCATCTCTATGAAATGAAAAAATGAACAGGTTCTGAATGTTTTCAGTTCCAATTGATAATTTTGTAGAAATGCGAAAATAATTTTTCGAAAACTGGATAAGCAGTTGGGAAGGTGCATGCGCCAGAATTCCTTTTTGCATTCCTTGAAAAAATGGCAAACTCCATACTATTGGAAAAATGCGAGTTCGTTTTGTTCAATGATTGTTTATGCAGGAAATTTAGTTTTACTTACAAAGTTTAGATATGTGTTTGATTATGAGTACCACTGATTCGATATGCTAATTTTATTTTCCTTCGATTTTTAATGTGCTATTCGGAAGTGTTGCTATTTATAGGTAAATACTTACTCAACTCAAAATCATATTTTAATCTTACAGAGTTTTATTTATTCAGTCTCTTGATGCCTATAGAAAAATGAGAACACACAATGTTTGTTCTGTGTGGCATTCGCCAGGAAAGTATTTGTTTTATGCACGTCATCTACATTTGTAAACATTTCAGATGTAGTTTTTTTCGTGATTTGTCACTCACGGTCGATGGTACCTTTTAGACGTTTACGGAGAACGGGACGAAGGATTATTCTGAAAATTTGGTTTATTGGGTAATCAGTTTTGTTCTATCGATCTAAAATACTTTCAGCGTTGCGGCGTTGCCGCTTCTATCAAAAAGTAGCAACAACTTTGTTATTTCAAATGCAACACATTTTATTTCATTTTTAGATTCTTCCTGAAATTTAGGAATTTTTTGTGCCAAAACTATCCATTATTGCTCAAAACGGCTTACATGTCCCTATCTCAACTTTCCATTTCCTATCGATTGATATTTAATTGAAACAAATACGGGTGGTTCAAAATTTCGAGTTTTGCATCACCCTCTATTTTTTTTTTAGCAAATTTATTCAGTTTCTTAATAATACATTTCTCTATGTTTTACATTCGATTTTATATAAAAGAAGTATAGGCAGGCAACAATCACTCTGAGTAACTAAATACTTGTTTTGTGATTGTAGCCCCCCAACTACTTTATAAAATGTATTTTTATTTTATCAATCGCAAGCAGAGAGAAAGAAATATCTATGACTGAATGAGACATTATTTTTTTTGTTATATTTTCATAATGTGTTGTATCAGAGTATAATGATGATGATACAATTACAATTTCATTTTCAGCAGCGGAAAAGGTTGGAATTCACTTTATTTCTATGATAGGATATCTAGAATATCTGGATGATTTATCAGATAAGATTTAATTAGTATTTTGTATTTTTTATATATCTTTATTTGTTTCAATTCAGTGGGTGAATGGTTATAGTCTTGTTGCATAATAGAAAAAGGAATTTTTGGTGACAGATTTTTTGAAGACTTCAGTTCTCACTTTCAAGTTAGTTGCGGATCTGTTTCCAGTATATGTTACCGGTGTTTTTTGTTGGTCGTTGAAGAGACGAAGTAAACACTGGTTAGCATACATTGCTTGTGTATTAAGGATTTTTGTTTCTTTATATAATAAGTCTGTGGGAAACATCCTGACTTTCTTGAAAATCACTTTCAAAAGCATATTTTGTGCTGTTTGCAAAATACTCAATGTTGTTCTATATGTTCCCCCCCAGGCTGTTATGCAGCATCTTATTATAGATTCTACAAGAGAATTATAAAGCAACGTTAAATGTTTTTTCGATAGTATTTCCCGCAGTTCATAAAATTTATGCATTAATATTCTTATTCGTTTTGCTACATATGTTATATGTTCTGTTCATTTTAAATGTTGGTCTACTATAACTCCAAGATACTTTATGAATTTGGTTTTTTCTAATTGATTACATTTACAGTTATTGGGTTGGGAACAGTAGCCATTGTGTAATTTCAAATGCTCTAAGTTGTTGGGTTGGTCTACTATAGCAGGAGAAAAAGTAATATATTTAGTTTTTTTAATATTAAGGGTTAGTAAGTTACTATTGAGCCACATATAAAGTTTGCGAAGGCCTGTTTCTGCATTTTGTTTAACCTGTTTCCAACTTTTTTCTGAAAATATCAGAGCTGTGTCGTCAGCATAGCAGACAAGATGACCATTGAAATTGTTGATTTTAGTGATACTATTCATATATATCAAGAATAAGATCGGTCCCATCACAGTTCCCTGTGGTACTCCTGTTTTTACGATATTGTTTGAGCTGAAAGTGTTTCCGATTTTTACCTTCTGTGGTCTATCTGTTAAATAATTTTTCATGAGTTCTAGTGCAACACCTCTTATGCCATAGTTGCTTAGTTTATTCATCAAGATGTTGTGTTCAACTGTGTCGAAGGCCTTAGCAAGATCCAAAAAAACTGCAATGCATTTTGATGAATTATCCAAGGCCCTCGTGGTAGTTCTTAATAAGTCAATTAGGGCATTTTCTGTGTTTGATTTTTTTATGAAGCCAAATTGCCTGTCTGTTATAACGTTATGTTTGTTTCTATTAAATGTCAGTAGATAGTAAATGAAAAGTTAAGATAGGGACATGTAAGCCGTTTTGAGCAGAAATGATTAGTTTAGGCACAAAAAATTCCTAAAGTTGAAAAATCTCGATTTTTCACACCCAATATCTCTGTAATCTTTCGCGCTATACCCCAAGTATGATAGATCGACGAAATCAGCTCTTAAGGAAGAATCTAAAAATGAAATAAAATACAGGGTGTTCTATTTGAAATAACAACGTATTTGAAATAACAACGCCGCAACGATGAAAGCATTTTAGATCGATAGAACAAAACTGATTACCCAATAAACCAAATTTTCAGAATAATCCTACGTCCCGTTCTCAGTAAACGTCTAAGGTACCATCGACCGTGAGTAACCCTGTATCAAGGTGAGTGTTTCTCGACTCACCCCGTACGTATTTCGTCCCAGCACACCCTTCGACCGATATCGGCTTCCCGTTAGTGTTACACACAGATCTGCTAGGAATTTCCTCGGCAAGTGCTGATGCGGAATTCGAGGCAATTATCCCTTTCAGCGGATCAGCTGTATTAGCCTTAAGGAATGCAATTACCGAGTGTCTATTCTACTCTTTAACTTCCCGCCCCCTCCCCCTACGTGCGCCCCTCCTCAACCCTTTCCCTAGGATGATGGCGAGATAGATGATGAAAGTCTTTTTCGATTCTTCCGAGCTGCTAGAAGGAGGTCGAATTCTCGAATGCGATATACTTTCGCATTTTGGGTGTTTCTGAGAGTCTCGGTGTTGAATTGACTCTTCCCAGAATAGAAAGTTATCATGGCGGATTTTGACATTTGACAGATTTAGGAAAAAATCTAGGGAAAAATTTGACACTTGACAGTTGACGAAATAAGTGTTCCATGTCAAAATTGAATTGAAATGGAGACAAATCCAAATAACAGAATATCGATATAGATATTTCTTGGAATTAAAAGGCACAAAGAAAATGGAAATTTTTCTGGAATTTGGATTTTTTCACATTTTGATTCAATTTTGACATGGAACACTTATTTTGTCAACTGTCAAGTGTCAAACTTTTCCCTAGATTTTTCCATAAATCTGTCAAATGTCAAAATCCGCCATGATAACTTTCTTTTCTGGGAAGGGTCAATTCTGCACCAAAGCAGAGTGGAGACTTCAACTAGAACGAATTTGCTAGAAGGAAAATCTAGATATACAGGGCTATTCAAATTCGAGTCTATGCATGGGGATTTCGATAACTATATGATAGAGGGTTGGTTAAATGGGGGCAATGTAGCCTATTTAAGAGGTTAATTATATAGATGAAAAAAAATCTTACCTTCTTCTTCAGTTCTGGAGTTATACAGTTATCTTTTGCCTATATCTTTTTATTTTACGAAGATTTTTTTTTTAATTTTACCACTTTGCCATAGCAACTTTTTGTAGCCTTTCCAAATATCTGAATAAAAATTATATACAGGGTATCGTATAAATTGGGCCACCCTCAACTTTTAATTTTCATGTTTCATATTGACGTAGTATTTTTATCTGAATTACAGAGTGTTTTGGAAATATTGAACTATTTCCAGTAAAATTTCAACATTTAAAAAAAAATCCAGTGTAACTCCAGAATTGAAGAAGCTAGGTCAGATTTATTTCCTCCATATAATTAACCTCTGAAATACGCTACTTTGCCCCCATTTAACCAACCCTCTATCTCTTACCGTTATCGAAATTCCCATGCATAGACTCGATTTTGAATAGCCCTGTATATACTATAATTTATCAAGGCCCCTTCAGGATCTCATATCCTATAGCCGAATTTCCGCTTCTTTTTTTTCGATTGTTTGTTTTGCTACCAATATTCAAGGCCGTTTTGAAGCTCGTAGCCTTGTCTAGTGAAAAATCCAATTTTTGTATCAAGTGCAATTTTTTTTATTTCAAAAATCGTAGCAGAGCGCTCGTTTCGACTATTAGCTCATCATCAGTGCGTACTTGTAAGTAAGTAGGATCTTATATGAAAAAATTCAAACAAATTATCAATGCAGATAAAGAGAAAAAGTTTGAAAACATTTTCCATAAAAATATATTGTACATTAACATTTATTGCTAGTCTACCTTTTTTCACATTAAAAAGAATTAAATATTAAAATATATATTTTTTTAAATTCAGTATTTTCTAATTTGAAGTTTCTATAATTATAATAATTAATAACTATCCTTCTCACATTATTATAATCCATAGATATAGGGGAGGAGGGGTCTAGTTGTCTCAAGTACTCGTTGTCACAATGCTTCAAACTCCATCTAGCACTAACTTTTTCAATTATCTGCGTGCACTACATCGAACCTCTGATTTTCAAATGCTATTATAGGAAACATCAATGCATTTGTGATTGTTTTGAAGAAGTGAAAGGAATTCACGTGAAAAAGTATGTTGTAAGTAAATTTTCACATTGATTTGAATCATCATTCATCATGTTGAATAAGGATTTTTGAATTATTCTGACATCGAAACTATATCTACAGCAATGTGATATTTCGATATATATACGTATTTCTAAGTTAGGCATATTATTTTTCGTGATTTAGAAATATTAGTTGCGGGATGAACATAGGTACACGTTGTCACATTATTTTTGGTGCTATTTGTCTCATGTGACAACTATAACCATCACATTCGATTTTTATATAGTTAGAACTATTGAATAGGTATGCGAACTGGCCGGTCAATCAGAAGCGTAACGGAAGATTTTGATATAATTTATCGAACCTTAACTCGATATTACGAAACACTACGTTATTGAAAAGAAGTCATATCCAATTAAAAATATAAAATACAGTTTTAATTTGTATGACTGGTAGACTACGAATATAACTACCTACTTTCCTGGCAAATACCACTCAGAACATTGAAATATATAAACCCTTTTTCATGGACCGAATGAGAAATGGATACAGCGAGTGCAAATTATGGGCACATAACCCGGAGTGAAATTTTTTTGTTATCTACCATTGTGTCAAGTGACACTCAGAGGACGATTAATTAACGGAATTCATCGCCAATTCAATTTCACTTCAAATTCCGATTACTTTGTTAGTTTTAATATCATGAGACAAATCACCCCGAGTACTGTGACAATCAGCCCACTTGACGGGGCAAGTCGTCACAGGTACATCAATATACAGAAAAATTCATAACATTAGTATTTGGAGATATTTTGAATTTATTTTGAAGGAAAATGTGACATTATGTTGCCTTTCATGATTAAATATCTCATATCAATCTGAAGTTGATGTAACTCACTTTTTATGGGGTTTAATTGGAAATTGTGACAACTAGACCCCCTCTCCCCTACTCAGTAATTTGAAATTTAATTTATTTGTTCTATTTTCGATAATTCCTCCTCTATCCAACAAGATAAATTTCCAACCACCTTAATTTTCATCTATCTACGAAAAAGAAAACTAAATCACTTTTCCCGAGACATTATACCTGATGGCTATATTCTCGAACCTGAAACACCCTGTATGTAGCGGAAAGTGGCCAACTGTCGCACGACTATACCCATTAATTCCGATGAAAAGTGTACGTTTTTCCATGCTCCATGAAGAAATAGCTACGCTTCCTTTTGCTCAATGTTTCACCAATCTTTTGTCGCTCTCACGGCGCAGATGCAAAACTTTCCCCACTTTTACGAATTCATTTCTGAAACTTTCCTACCTCGTAACTTTCCGCGAAAATTAATATAGTTTTCTAGATTTTTCCGATCAGACAACAATGTTGTTATCTTCGGATTCTATACGAATTGAACGATTGTGAGAAAATGTCGCGTTCCCTTTCCGTTTCTCATTTTCAAGGATAATTTCGTGGCTGAAAATTAACCGGATTTAGAATTTGAAAGCAATCGATTGTGACAGAACGAAAGTGGTTGGTATATTATGATCCGTATAATGCGTGATCAAATATCGCATCAAAGTAATACTTCAAGAACTGCAATAAGTGAGGGATACTCTATTGATTTTTAAAGGGGGCTGCGCATCAGGACGTCATTCATACAAGTTCCCAATGATTATGGAACAGTGTTGCCGACTGTATCTAAATTTTCAATGAAACAAAATCAGATCCGAGTGAAGTTTAGTAGTTATTGAATAGAATATATAACAAAAGTTCTTCATGAATTATTGATAGATACTTGTGAGCTAGCAATTTTTGTGAACTGCTTCAATTTATATAATGAGTATACTGAGTGTTCAAAGAATAGCTGCTACCTACTGAATATCTGTGCGTTTTGAATATACTTTCACATGGTAAATATGGTATCATTTTAAAGTTTTCAACTTTCCAGATTCTATCTGTACTACATAGTTTTGTGAATTTTGAACTATATAGAGATCGAATATTCAAGTTTAACAAGGGGCATTTGATAATTATGAACATCAGGCCCACAGTTTATTGCTAAGCGATTTTGGCTTTGGCGATACTGGCGCTGAAAAATGTGCTGTTGTTATTGGTCAGTTTGAATAGTAGCCAATCTCATATGTTTTATTTCAAGGTCACAGCATCGCTAACGCGAAATCGCCTATAGGAATAAACTGGGCTTCAGAACAATAAACTACGACGGCGTGTTGGTGCCACATGAAAACATTTTATTTTAAGAATTCTCAGGATTTTGAGATTTTATTCTCGAAATTTTGAGAAATTAATATCAAAATTTTGTGAATATAATCTCAAAATTTTGAGAAGTGAATCTCGAAATTTTGAGAATTAAATCTCAACATTTTGAAATTAAATGCTCAAAATTTTGAGATATAATTCTCTAAATTTTGAGAAAAATAATTCGAAATTTCGAGTCATATATATATATTGAATTCACTTTTGAAGAATATAATCTCTGAGATGAGTTAAAACAGAATAAATAATAATAAACTTATTATCAATGAGATCTTATGATTATTATGAAGAAAAATATATTTTATCTTTGACAAGCATATATATTGCTTTTCTTTTACCAAAGAAAAGCCATCAGAAATACTGTTATTTATATATTTAGTGTATCTTATTTCTATTGCATTTAAACAGATATGAGATTCAGAGCTGCTTTTTCTGGCAGATTACTTTTGGCGGATTTTTTCAAGGCTTTTGGCGCTCCGTTCCGGTGGTGCCTTCTTCATCTTCTTCTCCTCTTCAATTTGATTGGCCTTAGTTACTAGGACTATGTGGCTTTTTGTTTTAGGTTATCTGTTCTCTCTTGACTTTTTTTTTGTAAAAATTCTGAAATTATCGAAATTTTGAGATTTACTTGTCAAAATTATATTCACAAAATTTCGAGAATAAAATCTCAAAATCCTGAGAATTTTTAAAATAAAACGTTTTCGTGTGGCACCAAAACACGCCGTCGTAATAAACTGCCGCTATAAAGAGTTACTTTCACAAGTCCACGAATTGTTCTCATACAAATTAATTTGTAAGTTTGTAGGTACGCGTTCGAAATCCATTTCAAAGGAAAATTGATTCAGAAATTCGCTTTATGCTAAATAAATGTCATCATTCAATGTAACTTCAACTGCAATATTTCTGGAAGAACCGATTTGGCAACGCCGCTAGATAGCCCGAATGTCTCTAAAAGTTTTTCACGAGAAAGCGCTTCCTTCTTTACACGAACTTTCCACCAACTTATGAAACTATCGAAAAACAACGTGCAGTGACATTTCGGTGGATTCAGAGTGCGCGAATTTCGAGAAATCTCCGCGATATTCCAGGTTTGTCGAGTTTGAGATTTGTTTGATGCATGGCTAGTCGAAGGTTTTTTCCGTGTTTATATACAGACACTTCTTAGGTTAGGTTATGTTCCGGGGATGACGTGCGGCGGAAGCTGGAAGGGATGGAGGTTCGGAAAAGTGCTGGAGTGTATTCGTAGGAAGTGTATTTTATTGAGGGTTGACAGGTGGCTTCTTGTTGCTTGATGGAAAGTTGATAATGTTTGTCCGCTTTCCGCCACAGCGACTTAGTTGATCATGAATATTGATTTTGGCACCGGTTTCTTTCGAATACTTTGTTGAAATCGAAGAATATGATTGAGAACACATAAATGCGCAACTTTTTTTATGTCATTTGAAACTAGTGGAGTTGGTCAACAGAAGATGAATTGAAAAACAGTATGTCCTATACTGGGTGGCATATAACGAATACGAATCAGAAGGCATAACTGCTAAAAAGAACTCTTTTCAAAAAACTAAAACACGTAAATTTTTTCTGTGAGAGGAACAACTTTTGACGCAAAAAATTAAGCACCTCCTAAATTTGTTCAAATATGGAAATGAGGGTTAAATGATACCTACGTTATTGAAACTGATTGATTTCAGGATTGATTCTACATATACATTATTTGTACATTATTTTTTAAAAATAATTTACTCATAGATTCTTGAATTCGAGTTTGAATTGAACCGAATTATTTTCTCTATCGTACGAGATATAGAGAGTTTGTAAAAATTTTGGTATTCCCATCTCAAAAAAATTCAAAATCTTCAGGACAAAATCACGAAATGCTCTAGCTGTCTTTGAAGGAAGCAATTTTTCATATAGATAGATTGTGGTGGTCCTGATTTTATGAATTTTTTAATCTTCGTGCTCGCAGGGACTAAATTAATAAAAAAATATTTTTTACGTGTCAAATTTCTTTCTCAATGTCAACTATTGCTGACCTTTGAAATGGAGTTTTTGGCAGTGAACAATCATTTTCTTATTCCAGCTGAAGTTACCGTGTGTAACAAATTCGAAACTCAATGAAATTTGGTACATTGTTATCAATGACAAGAGGCTTTTTTGAATTTTTCAATTCGCGAAAATCAAGAACCAACAGGTGGCGCTCGAGAAATGTCAAAAACCTGACATCATCGACAAACATTTGGTATATGTTTTCAATGGTAATATGTAAATTTTCAATTCGAATTTTAGGGAAGAAATAAATAATCCTGAGTATCCAAAAGGGGCGCTATTGATAGATTATCGTTTATAGAATTCAAAACCGGTATTTTATGTGAGTTCCGTGGATTCATTATGTTTTATAGGCTTTTCAAACCACCTCTGCAAAATCAATGGGGCCACTAAGGTATTTGTATTTCATTGATTTCTCTTTATTTCAAGAATGGCCAAGATTGAAATAAGTATCTAGAGTATATTGGAGATAAGAAGAAATCCTTAAAATAGCGAAAAGCATTATTCAAAGCTGGTCACATACTTTGTGGGATAGATGTCAAACACATACTTGAACACAATATAAATAAACTCCTGTTTACAAACTTCAGCTCTAGGGTAGCTCTAATATGAAATTAAAATGGGAAAATTAGCAGTGGAAGTGTGAATTTATCTGTAAACCTGTAATAATTTTATCCTAATCCAAAAATAGATGATTAGCAAAATAAAAACAAAGAAAATTATAATCAATTAATTTTATTCTCTGAGAGAAGTAAGTATAGGGGTGTTTATATTGAGATACCTACCTATCTTAAATAGGCAACACAAGTTATTATTTTCATGTTAACAATAACATGATAATTCATATAATATAAATAATATCAAAGAATAACTAAAAGTTTGAGACCTTGTGGTCTACCAGTCATTTATTTCAATTGATACTTCATTCAATTCACAGCTTATTCATTTTGAATAAAGATTTGATTTCATTCAGCCTACATTGCCATCACTCTTGAAGTTTGCATGTGATGACTTGACAGATGTTTATTGAAGGAATTGCATTTTTTTGAGCCTATCTTTTGGTTTAATTCTCCTTGATGGTCCTAAAGTAAAATCAAGGTTTTCACTACAAACAACAAGAGACACATTTACAGTTAAACCAGATCTTATTTGTTTGATTTAACCTGAAAGACATACCTTCGCATTCACTTGAGAAATCCAGTTCTATAGGAAGTGCTTACTACAAATGTAAATGTTTGTGGTGATAAGTTTTCCTATTTTCAACACAATCCTGAAAGGAAATTCAGGATTTTGTGCCAAAGGAACGATGTCTGTACGGTAGGAGGAACGCTGAAATACTGAACAAATCTTTGTCGATTTCGTCTTTACGACCTTTTGAACTTGCTGCATGTTTCAATAATATTATTAACTAGCTGATAAGCACGAAACAAGTCCGAAAACTATTCTAAACAATTCAATTTCATTAAAAATAATACGAAAGCTTATGCTATACAATGCTAAATTGCTTTGTTTATCACCCTCGGAAGGCTTAGAAAATTTGACACCAGAGGCCGCCCACCCCGTGATTTTCGCGAATAGTTCCAGAGGTGTTGCTAAGGGTTACCTGACTTACATTCATATTACGATAAAAATCATTGTACGTCACTGTTTTTGTCGAAGTTTTATATTTTGAACTTTGATCAGATTGAAAGATTGGAGATAAAACTTTCTATTGGTAATCATAAATTTATCTTTTATCTTGCTTTGTTTTCAATAAAAAATATAATTTATTCGTTGCACATCGAGAAAATCTACTGACACTTTGGACATTCTGAAAGTTTTTCCAAACTAATGGTGGATTTAAGTCATAAGATTTAAGTTGTAAGTTTTTAGTCACAAGTCGTAAGAAGTTCAATCATTGGTTTTCAATGTTACCATTCATACACTTGACGTAAGTGTTAAGTTGCAAGTCATAAGTTTTAAGTCATAAGAGTGTTGGCCAGCTTTCATCTCTTATGGCTTAAAACTTAAAACTGATCATATTTGGGCATGCGTTCGAAGTTTTCAATTCTGTGACGGTTTTTATAGGTTATTGTATGTGATTGTGTTGTCTATTCAAACTTATATCAGAATCATTAGATTATAAAAAGAAAAAATGGATATTGATGACTGAAATTGTATAGTGACCACTGACACAACCACAGAAATTGACTAATGGGGGAAGTTACCCTTAAGACATGACAGTCCTTAATAATTCCTGCATAAATGGTCTTTTTTCCTTTATGTCTTAAATCTTATTACTAAAAACTTACGACTTGAAACTTATGACTTAAAATTGCTGCATGAATCCACCATAAAATGGAGGTTTTATTGTTTTTTGTCCTAAAATACGCTCTTTTCGATTCAATTACACCCAGAATTTCACTCGGTCACCCTGCTGTTGATTTGAAAATTAGGAACACCCTATATATTCGAGCCTAGGACGGTCGCTACGATACTCTGCGTCAGATTTTCCGCGAAGTTTCCCAATCACCACCAAGCAAGGAGTAGCGACTTTTTGTTCTTCTTTTCTCCTGCGCGGAAGCGCTTATTTACCTTGGTTCTGGGTCCCGCAGGAAACGTCGGTAATTCTATTTACTTTTTAGACTCATCAATTCGCGAAAAGGAATTTATTCGAGTCTGGGGAAGTTGGCGGGTAGTGGGGATGGGGGGGGGATGAGAAATCGTAATTACTTTCGAATTACCGCCGTGTCATTCTGTTCAATCGACGTCTCGCTGCATCGGCGTCGACAAGGAATATTCTTTGCGAGTAATGGCGCGGAAAGAAAATTTGTTTGTCATCGATAGTAACTCTGCGCCCTTCTGGATCGACGAAGAATTCCTCTGATGCCGAGCGGAATATTTCCATTCTGCTTGCTTGCTTCACACAATAATTATTGTGAGCATCTTAATGAACCTGAAAAAATGTCGTCCGCTTGGATGCTCCTATTCATTGATAATCCATCAAACAATGATTTTCCTGTAAATAGCATGTAATATCCAGTATTTTGAGCCGTCTGGGACTCTAAATTCAAAGAACAGTTGTGTGCATAAAGAAGTCGTACAACAGTTATAGGCTATTTTGAGTCAGGCTTGTCAATCCTAATTAAACTTCTCATCGACTTTGACAAGTAGTGTCAAAATTAAAACTATTTTTGTCCCAAAAGTTCCAAATGTATTACTTTTCAATGAAATCTGGAACATCATAGGCAGGTTCACATCATACAAACCTTGTACGACTTGTTTATGCACACAACTGTACAAAAAGCATTTATTATAAACATAAACCATAAACTTAATTCGATGTTGCACTGAATCAATTTTTTTTTGTTGAACTGCCAAACTTTGCTTTGATATACATCGATGATGATTTTTTTCGTACGATTCTCGACCAATCGGAACGTTCAATTGAATGAAAGTTACCTACTTGTATTATTTCGGATATACATCGATATACTTCGAGTAGCTCCACTAATCTGAAATTTAGAAATATTCGTACTTTCATAGTAACCAGTTCATATTGTTATATACAAACGAAGCGCGCCCTGAAATTTTTAAGTTTTGTCATCAAATGAGTCGATTCGGTGCTTTATCATAAAAAAGAGCTTTTATTTCGAACAGGTTTAAGAAGTGCTAGACGAATGTGTTCGAACTACTGTTCTAAAAAAATAATCGCATGTAATACAATTCGTACTTCAAAATATTGCAGAATTACAAATCGTACTTATGGTATTTCTACTGATAGTACTATAGTTGTCTTTAGTTTGTGATTGGAATTTTATGAGTGAAACTTTCGAATGATATTCAAAAATTCAATAAAATCTAATACTATCTCCTATATAAGTACCTATTTTTTTATGACATCACGTACTAACACTCCGCTTGAAGGGATGAAGTTTGGAAATAGTATATTATGATACAAGTTTTATAAGACGCTATTTTGTCGCACGCGAACAAGTGCGACAACGTGTCTTATAAAACATATGTCATATGCAATTTTCTCTATTTTGAATTGATTTGAAGAAAAACATTGATTTAATACCGATAAACAACAGAAACATATTCGATTGGTGACAATAATGACATTGAAATAATTAAAATCTGACGCACAAGCGTAAAGCCCAGTTTACAGTTGAGCGATTTTGATTATTGCAATACCAGCGGTGAAAAATTCAATGTTGTTATTGTTTTTATTGATCAATTTAAATCAAATTACACTCTGAATTGAAATTTACCAATTAAAACATTGAGTTTTTCACTGCTAATATCACCAAATCCAAGTCGCTCGGAAGTAAACTATAGGCTTAACTCTTCTGACTTTCATTTGACAGTTCGATTGTATCAATCTCCGAAAAAAAAAAAAAAAAAGATATCGAAATAGAGGCTATTTCGACACGCATTCGCGTTGCACAATGACTTCATTATACCACCAAAATAGAAAAATAATTTTTGCGTTAAAAAATATATACTCCCCAAAGAAGTTGTTTTCAGATTTTTTTACAATAATTCATTGTAGCAGTTAGCCTTCTGTTTACGTCTTCAACAAAAAACAGGATAGGTACATTAATTTATTCCATCAAAGGTGACTTGGCGAACGGACATAAATACGTTTTTTTTCCTTCGCTCGCGTATTATAATTCCTCATTTAATTCTGGCGGCGTTCGGGATTTGGCACGGCCTACCACGTGACCGGGAAACTTTTCCATCCCGGGATTTCGCCGGCCCGCAATCGACTTTCCTCTCTCGGCAGCAGCACCAAAAAAAAAAAACTTGAGCAAAAGTTGTTCGGAGTTTCTATAAAGCTCGGGGAGTCGTAAACGTGGAGAGACTCCAAGGATTACATGAAAAGGAGTTCGTTTCGCGTCCCCGGTTAACGTGTTTAACAGGTGTCGGCCTGTACAGGGTGGACGACATTTACTTTTCGGTTTTTTAGTTTTCAGTTTTTTTAGTTTTCAGTTTTCAAGTGAGGTGTTCGTACTCAGCCGTCTAAGTATAAAATGATTTTGGCACGGTTTGAAATATTTATTTATGCAACAAATGTATTGGACGAGACATGATCACAAAACCCTGCAGTCTTCAATCTCCTTCGTGGTCACTTTAGAGACCTGCAGAACGACCCTTTCCAAAGACTCGTTCATCCAACGCACATCGAGACTTTGGAACTCATTCCCTAGGGAGGTGTTCCCCGAGGCATACCATCATCCCCAGAAATTTAAGAACACCAACTCCTACCTTATTTCCCTGAACATTACAGGATATCCCTTTTCGTGAGAATCATAACATAAGAAAAAGAATGACCGATGTGTGCAACAAAAACTTGGTTGAACTACACCTTTTCCAGTTGTATTTCAGAAAGCGTCAATTGAATTTCAGAATAGTCACTTGTATTTCAGAAAGTATCAATTGTATTTCAGAATAGTGAGTTGAATTTCAGAAAGCGTCAATAATTGTATTTCAGAAAAGTCAATTGTATTTCAGAATTCGTCACTTGAATTTCAGAATGTATCATTTGTATATAAATAACGAATTCTGAAATTCAATTGACTATTCTGAAATACATTTGACGCTTTCTGATATTGAACTGACTATTCTGGAATACAATTGATACTTTCTGAAATACAAGTGACTATTCTGAAATTCAACTGACGCTTTCTGAAATAAACTTGATGGTTTCTGAAAAACAACTGGAAAAGGTGTAGTGCAAAAAAGAGTTTAATAAATATTAAATGAAAGCCATGAAATTAAAAATAATCTAATCTAATTGAAAATATCAAATATAGTTTGAATTTCAATGCCTGGTAGTTTCTGGAGTGTTTCATCCTTCCGCCGCATGGTGTCGCTAATTCCAAGTGCCTCTTGGTACGCGGCTTATTGCGATGAAATATGCAATGCGGAGATTGCATTGGAAAAGGCACCGCTTCAAGTGAGGATCTCAGAATCTCTACTCAGTTGACTACCCTGCACTGATGAGGGCCAATGAGCTAGAAAAGTAGTTGCTTTCTGCTCGTGCTCTACCAGGCATTCAAATTCAAATTATGTCTGATATTTTTGATTGGAATAGAGTATTTTTTCTTTAAATTTTTCGTCCAAATCACGGCCTTTCAGTTTACAAAGACTCCATAACTAAATTGGAATAAAATTTATTCGGTAGGTATATTAAATTCCTTATACTTTCTGGGTGTCAAAAATGTCATCACCAGATGAAAACATTTCGTAATATTCATCGTAATACTTTGTCTGATTTCAGCCACGTTTTCTCAGTAATGCGGTATTTCTTAGTATTCGATACTCACTTGTTCACTGTCGGGATATCAAACTCCCACTGTTTCCTAAAAGTTTCGAAACAACTTCCGAAGTTTACATAATGAGGTATCGATTTTCTCTTGCCTTACTTATTTAGCGAAAAGTATCTATACCTACTCTGCGTTTTATTTTATTTTGATGTTATAGAAAATTAAATTGGATACAAAGTGTCCCAGATGTAAATGCAGTATTAGTTTATCAGTAATGGTATACAAGTGCTTTCAAATATACCCTAATGTAGTAATTAGGAAGGCCAACTAACATCATCAAATTAAATTTCATCGAAATATGTTTTGTTATAATGGTAGGGCTATGTAGAAAATGTGATTCATAGAAGGAACAAATTAATTTGTGATATAGTAATTTACGTAAAAAGTCCGGAAAATACTGTTTTTTTGGATGAGTGGCGTGTTGCGTACACAATTTTTTCGGCAACCGTGTAGAATAACAAATCAAAGAAACACATTTCTTTATTGGAACAAAATTTCGAACATTTCAATTCTTATTTATATTAATATTTATATTAATATTAGAACAATTGTTAATATTGAATGGATTCAATTTGTTTGAAATGCTTGGTATATTTAAGTGCCTTTTGTTGAAGTCAGAACAAGAAGGTAAAGTTTCCGTTTCACATTGATTGTTTTCATCTGATAATTTTTGAATGTTAGCTAATTTTATGTCAGATAGCTGTCAGTCGTTATTTTGCTGCTATGGTAATGATCAACTGCATTTATCAAAACCATACTACCAAGATTTTCATATTTACAATGACAACAACGATGTGATTCTTCCCGGCCTAGTCCGGGAAGTACGTACTTCCCGGACTAGGCCAGAAAAATGCCACTTTCTCAAAAAAAATCGTCTGGAAAGTACGTACTTTCCGGACGGTTGCCGAAAAACGTATATTTTGGCATAATTTTCAATCAAAATGTAGAAACAGTAAAGCATCAACTCGTATTTTGTACAAATATTATCTTGTTATATTCCATTTATATGATGAATTATCTATGTTGAGGTAGAATACGGTTTCGATGGAATAATATGTTTTTACTTGAAATAAAATTAATTCACGTTCGAAATTGATTGTTTTTATTTTTTTCCAGTAGTGGACATTAGTGATGATGGCGGGAAAACACAAAAAACACCATAGACATTATATAGAACATTTGCTGGACATGGAACCTGGGCCGTCTCGGCGAAAAGGCGTTCGTGAAAAGGTTAGTGGTTGTTTTTTTTATGCATTCATGTTTTTTTTTTTCGAGGAAACGACTATTCCACTACGAACCGATTTCTTCGTATCATAATAGTTGAATGGTTGATACTGACGATAGTCTCCATTCTCTGAATTCAATTTAAATTCGAACGAAATCTATCTAAATATTGATTTTTTTCTATTATATCATTCATCGATCTCGAAAATAATTTGTCACTACTAGATTTGAACATGGCAATGTCGTTATTAGACATGTAGTTTCCTTCTAGAAAAACTCCACATGAAATTCTAGAAAAATCAAATGACTTCCTCATAACTGAAAGTATGCAACACAAATAACAGTAGGAGATTTCTTCCCACTCTCTATTTTAGCAGAAGGGGAACAGGAAAGGAAAGCTTTTTCGGGCACTGTCGGTGGCATGCGTTAGTTCTTCTATTCGTGCATAGATGGCAACATTTGTTCAGATTTGAATTTTATTCATTATTCGGGTTCATCACCGTTTTTATTATTTCATTCTGTTCTTGAGATAATGAAACGTCAATCGATGGGATTCTGCTTGGGATACTATAATGCTTGAAATAATTTCAGAGACGATAGGAACTTGATATTTTATACATGTGTTGAGTGAGCTGTCAATGTCAATGCTTTCATTCAAATACCCATGCTAAAGAAAATAATTTCCTAGATGTGAATTGTCTAAATTAAATCATAAATTAATATATGTAGGTACTATATTAATTTTTAATTTCTGTATTTTTCATTTGTTGATTATACCGGTTGCGTAGAGGACATTGGACACTACGTTTTGAAAATATTTACCAATATACAGGGTGCTGCTCTACACGGGTGTAGAGTATCCAAGTTGAATTTTCTCTTACCTGTACTTTATTGCATTTTTGAATCCTGCATAGTGAATAATATTGATTTCAAGATTTCATAAAACTAATTCTTACTGATTTTGAAATTACGAAGTTTTGATAAAAAATCAATATCGGCAAAATTTGAAGATTTGGAACAAATATTCTTGAACAGGTAATCTTATTTATTGATGTATTCAGTAATAACACATAACCTACAGAGTGTTTAATATATTATACACTTTCCAAAAACATTAAAGAATTACAAAAAAAAAACAGCATGCTGTAATTGCTACACACCCGGTATTAGTGAAAAAGATTTATATCGGAATACAGCATTGTGGAAAGAATTATTTGTCAAAAAAAACTTCCAAACGGGGCATGTGGTTTGGAGATATAATTATTCTAAACTTTTGGTTAATATTTTGGTGGCGCGTTGATTTCTTGGGAAAGTGTAATTTACTCTTACCACTATCAGATAGATATAACTAGTTTTTTTTTGTTTCAATTAAAATATGAAAAGAAAGGTTTTGAACGAACTCTCCAATATCTCACTTTCAATATTAAGAAAGGTTGCTTTAAAATTTTATCGTCATATTCGGTGATGAGTATTATGAAATATAAAGGAAGGATTTGATGAGTCAATAGAAATTGGGAAATAAATGATACAATATAATAAATGAAAAGTTAATGTATCTTTGGTGATGTTTTCAATGGGATTTAATCGGTTTTCGAGTTTGAAATCTTCGTTTTGGAATAGGGTCAAATACATATCTAGCAGGACACCACGTGACCGTTCTTGATATCGAAGAAGGTATCCAGGACGCTGGTTATCTATGGGTATAACTTTCGCCTCTGCCGATATAATGGCCAACAGGAATGTCGTTCGGAAGTGCCTGTGCCAGTTATTACCGTACCCCTAATGCCGACTAGAGGATATTTATGCGGATCTAAGGTGGCCGCGGAGACAATCTTTCCAGCCCCCCTCTTACCCCCTTTCCGCCCCTCTTGCCGCCCTTCCCATTGTTTACGGCGTCGAAAGATTTATGGGTATTTCCTGGGACGACTCCTAACCTGCTGATTAACGAGCGCCATCTAGCGGCAATTATCGCATTATTTCAATACTCGAATTCCAGTCATTCGATAACATCTTCTTCACTATAGGGAAAGGCGGGAAGTGGGGCTGGTAGGATAACGGTTATACTTTTGGGACGCTGGCAGAAAATTAGTTTATGACAATAATGATTTTGATAGTGAATGGTCGAATTTCAAGAATCTAAAAGTTTCAGTCTGGTCTTCGTATTTTTCATTTTTCTGTTTTCCGTTTCATTATATTGAATGGGACTTGTAGCCACTTGGTCTGACCATAAAGTTATTATTGTATCCCTTCTATTGTGGTGGAATTCAATCTTAACCCAAAATGAAAAACGCAGAATTTCAAAGGTATACAAATATAATATCCTCAACTAAGTCATTTCAGTCAAAAACAAGTCTTATTCATTTATAATTATTCTTGTTACACATCCATTCATATCTAATAAATTATCTCAATCACGCTCTTATAAACTAAGAATAAGGGGGCGTCAATTAGTAAGTGAGACGTTTTTGGAGTTTTTCCGACCCCTCCTCCCCATCTGGTGAGATTTAGATCAACCCCAACTCCCATTCCCCAATCTCACGTGAGATTTTTCAAAATATTCGTTTTTTTGTGTGAATGCGTTCGATTTATTCTAAACGAAAAAAAAAACAATGATTTGCTGAATTTATTTTGTTTGATTTGTTCAGATTAGTATATATTGATAGTTTTTTGAGGGAAAAATTACCTATACGTGATATTCTCCCTAAAGTAAGATTAGATGAGATTTTGCTTGACCACCCCCCCTCCCTTAAACGACTCACGTTATTAAATGACGCCCCCTGATAATAATTCGATTTCTGCAATCCTATATTTCTTTCGATATTTAATTGTGTCATATATTTTGTATTGCCTTCAACTGCAAGATTTTTCATAATGTGAGTATTTTCGTAGAATGACAAATATTCTGCTGGTCCCTTCTCTTTTATCTACATGGGAAATTATCTATCTCTCTTCCATCTTCATCAACAGATGTTTGTTTATATATATTATTATTGTTTTGTATTGTAGGTGATGTAGAATTTTTTGTAATCATGTTTCCCACTCTAAAATATTGATGTACGTATTTGTTGAAGTAGTTAATAAGGCCCCTTCTTTTTGGTTGGTTGTCGTCTTCCAGATTGTTTATGGATGGTTGAAGAACATCAGGTTGTGGAGCGCTTTCTTCTTGATCTTCAACTACAACAATATAAGTTGTGTTATAATCTGAATTCGAGCAGGGATTTAGGGCCGTTTTTATAAATGATTAGGAGCTCTGAACTTGGTTTAGTTACTAGAGAACCAGTGATTTGATTGGCTATTCAATAGCAACCGAACGAGGTTTCTAAATCTATGATTTGAATATACGTAGAGGCTGAGGAAAATTTAGAAATTTGTGTGATTAAACATTCAAGAAGAGTTTCAAGAATGAACAACATGAAAATATGTTGTACAAAGCATTATTCGGTGAAATTTAGTTACTTTTCCATGTTCTCTAGTTGATGACTTTCCGTGTTCTCAATTCAACTATTATATACAGTATGGTGGAAATGTATGGAATAAATTCATTTTCTCTAAGGCATATGAATATTTAGGAAAACCCTGAGACAGGTCGATTTTTATTTTCAAATTGACATCTCTTGATATACATACGGAGTTTGTGACGTCATCCGCGTAGTTGTGGTGACGTCATCGATTATTTTTTTAAATAGGAAGACACCTTGTTAAATTTTTTTTCTGGAAAGTATATTCATTGTCTATCTGACCGTATACTAATATGAGGAGTTTAAAGTAATATAGGGCGAGAAAAAGTTAATAATTATTTTATATTTACAACGGAAACCGTTATAATAAATAATCAAATTTGTGACCTTCTGCAAAAATACAATGTGATAGACAGAAAACAAATCATTCTTGAACTTTGCTATCGTTTCTGAATATATTTGTGAAATATTCACTCGTATTCGTTCTTTCAAATTATCTGATCTTTCCGGCTTCCTACATAAACTTTGCTCTACAGATAACCTCAGAGGAAAAAATCGAGAGGAGTTGAATCAGGAGATCTAGTTGGCCATTCGATTGTCCCTCTCCAACCTATTTAGGTAATTGCGTACATTGATAGCATAATGATGTTGTAAATATAAAATAATGTTTTCACACTCTGTATCACTTTATTGTCCTGATATTAGTATATGGTCAGATAGGCAATGAATATACCTTCCAGAACAAAAAATAAACAGGGTGTCTTCCTATTTAAAAAAATAATCGATGACGTCACCACAACTACGCGGATGACGTCACAAACTCCGTATGTATATCAAGAGATGTCAATTTGAAAATAAAAATCGACCTGTTTCCGGTTTTTTCTTAAAATTGATATGCGTTAGAGATAATGAATTTATTCCGAACATTTCCATCATACTGTATATCACAAAGCAGTATAAATTTGATTTTTTCTGATGTATGTATTTTTTTAATCCAAGAAATGGATTCACTATCTTCCAACTATTTATCGAATGAATTTTCATGTTCTTACCTTCATTTTTATTATTCTTCATGCATCGATAAATATAAAAGATAAAAGCTGCTATCACAGTGACGAACAACAATATGAAATAAAAATAATAGTCACGTAACAGATTCACGTAAAAATTCCCCCCAGTTGAGACGGAGTTGTCTGAAACAGAATTATTTTCCAGAATAAGTTGAAAATGAATAAAAAGTTTGAAGAAATGTTTCCCCCATTGCAAAATAATCAGTGCGCATCAACTGGCCATTATGACACCGAAAACTAAGGAGTTTTTTCATGGAAGAAATAAAAAGACTTATTTTCTTATATATCGAGAGATCTTTCTATATATCCTCAACTCCCACATATCATACTCCTATCTTCCTTCTTCCCCATAAAATTTTGATAGGTAAAGTACTGAGTATATGACAAAATGTTCGATTTAATGTCTCATTTTCGGTGCCTCACCCTGTATATGCAACATGTGTACCTATTTATTCGATGAAAGAAACATTTCTACCAATTCTACCCACATTGTTAATTCATTTATACATGGTGATTTCCAGATGTCATACTGTCCGGATGAAAATTACATCTGTGCGAAAAAAAATTACCTACCTTTCATTTGCCATCGATTAGTTGTCGCCATAATTCCACTACTCGAGTGCTTTTCGTATGGTTTTTCGTTTTTCCTGCGAGAATGAAAGGAAGAATGAATGAGTTGATGAATGAGTTGTGTTTTGTGGAGTTTATTTTGCAAATCTATGTTGATATAATGACGTGTTATTATTATTGCTGCAATTGTTACTTATAGTTGAAATTATTGGCAGTCCTTATTATTTTCTGCAAAAATCACTTTCCTTGAAACTGCTGAATAAATCTACCGTATGTGTTAAATAATTTGGTTGAGAATGTAATGAAATGATATTTCTAATTTGAACCATCAACTAGGTAGTCCACCAATCACAAAATATCAAATTCATTTACCGAATTATATTTCTCTCTCTCGATTGTTGTTTATTCGCGTGCTTCCTGACAATCCTGACACTTATCACACTCACACTTTCTTTCATCTGAGCTGCGCTCTGCGCATCTCAGCAGAGTTCAAGCTACCCTGTGTCCGATGTTATACCTACGACGTAAGACGACGTGACTGAACTTGTTGTGACAAGTACGCGGAATGAGACACGTTTTACTGAGAATTAGTCGCTTCGTCTTCCAAATTCGTATCTGTGTTCATTTGGAGTAGAATGTAGGTTAATATGACCCTTCAAATTAGAAGATGATATTTTCGAAATGATGCAACAAAATCATCATGTTTATGAAGAAAAGTTTCGGACTTCCATTGTCTAAAGGTATGAAGATTTGAATCCTGAGAAAAGAAAAGATGAGTTATGCTGAAAAAACGAAATAAGTGATGAATAAAAATTAACTATTTTATCGAATCAAGAATATTCGAGTATCAATAAATCAGGTTAGTATTAGTGTTAGTATATATGAAGTCGAAAAATGTAGATTTAAATGGGAGTTTAACTAGTCGATGAGCCTGAAAATAAGAAAAAATTGAATTAGAAATCGATAGCCTGAAAAAGAAAGGTTGAATTAGAAATCAATAGCCTGAAAAAAGAAAAGTTGAATAGCCTGAAAAAAGAAAAAATAATAACGCTTTCAGTCAACCAAGCGTCGAGATCCGCAACACATGGAAACCGCTGATTAGCCGAATCAACCGGTTACGGCTCACTGAACCGGAAAATCCCGCCATAGCTGACCTATAAATACCCCCGTATCCCAGGACTTTGTTAGTTCTCACCTGAAGACGATTGTAGATACACACAATCGAAACGTCGTGACAAACTCGATTTGAATCTTTCTCATAATTTTAATTCTTTATTCATTCATTTTATTTTAATTTTTAATTCAACTTTTCTTTTTTCAGGCTATTCAACTTTTCTTTTTTCAGGCTATTGATTTCTAATTCAATTTTTTCTTATTTTCAGGCTCATCGACTAGTTAAACTCCCATTTAAATCTACATTTTTCGACTTCATATATACTAACACTAATACTAACCTGATTTATTGATACTCGAATCTTCTTGATTCGATAAAATAGTTAATTTTTATTCATCACTTATTTCGTTTTTTCAGCATAACTCATCTTTTCTTTTCTCAGGATTCAAATCTTCATACCTTTAGACAATGGAAGTCCGAAACTTTTCTTCACAACTCGAGACATTGTCAGCCACCTTCAAACAAAAACATCATGTTTATATTAGTTTGAAAGTTGATATCAATGTTTCGTGTTCGGTTCGGTCTTCCATTATATGTACAGGGTGTCCCAAATTTCGCGGGCCAACATGGGGATCTCGGTTACGGTTAGAGTTACAGGTTCGGTTGAATTAGGAAAAAGTTGTGTATTTATATGCGCAACAATATGCCGCGAAAAAACATTTGAAACATTTTTTGGTTTTTGAGATATTTCAAAAAAAACGAATTTTAAATATTTTATTTGTACTTTTTATTGGTTTAATTTAAATAGATACCAAAAAAGGAAGACACTTTCTCACAGCTGTTGTTATGCTCTTTAACTTGGCAGTATAGAATTTGTAATACGACGTTTTGTAACTAGAGGGCTGCCATCAACTTTTTTTTTCTTAATGCGGAGCTGGATATTTCTTTCCATTTTTTCACTTGCCTGGTGAATCTAAATACGTTGATATATACCTCAATTGCAGTTTTGAAGTTTCGACTCATAAAATCATCAATGAAGACAGCAACAACAAAATTTTATTTTGTTGTTGATGCTGTCTTCATTGATGATAGATTTTGTGAGTCGAAACTTCGGAACTTCAATTGAAGTATATATCAACGTATTCAGATCCACCAGAAGAGTAAAAAAATGTAAAGGCAGCCCTCTAGTTACAAAACGTCGTATTACAAATTCTATACTGCCAAGTTATAGAGCATGGAAAACAGCTGAGAGAAAGTGTCTTAATTTTTTGGTATCTATTTAAATAGAGCCAAATAAATATTTAAAATCTAAAAATCTGTTTTTTTGAAATATCTCAAAAACCAAGAAACTTCTCGAATATGTTTTCGCGACATATTGTTGCGCATATAAATACACAACTTTTTCCTAATTTAACCGACCCCGTATCTCTGACCATTCCCGAGTTCCCCATGTTGGCCCGCGAATTTGGGACACCCTGTACACGGTGATCGTTTATAATGTCCCCTCCTCTCAACTTTGTTATTTTTCACATTAAACAAAAATCATAAATCAGGAGGTTGTACAAGATGATGCAAGGGCAAGGATGATGCAAGCTATCTGCTGAATATATTTTAATTTATACAGGACGTTTCAGAAATACGTGACAAGTGAAAGTTATAATTTTTCAAAGGGAACACCTTGTATATTGACAATTTTTTTGAATTCTCAAACACTTCTGAACATTTTTTGTACAACATGTCCTATACCTAAATGTAATAGTTTTTTAAATATTCGCATTTCCACTAAACGGTTACATTCGAAAAAAAAAAGAAACAAGTTCCCGTCGTCACTACGTCAGTAATAAAGTTTTTTTTGTGACCGCCTATAATAATTCACCGCCGCTTACTGGAAATGCGAATATTTCGAAAACTATTAGATATAGGTATAGCACATATACAAAAAATGTCCAGAATTGTTTAAGAATTGTAGAAAATTAAAAATTCTATTTGAAAAAACGTGACTTTGACCTGTAACGAACTTCTGAAACGTCCTGTATAAATAACAATATATTCTGCAAATATAGCTTGCATCATCTTGTACAACTTTTTCATTTATAATTTTTGTCTAATGTGGAAAATAGCAAAGTTGAGTGGGGGGGGGGGGGCATTATAAATGATCACTGTGTACAAAGAAATGAAAATCTAAATCCCTAATAAGAGGTTGAGTTAATGAGTGGAATAATACGGACCACGTGAAAATTTTCTATGCTAACGGTGGTGATAGTTCATTCGACTTATTAGCGGTTTTCATACATTTCGAATCTCTTATGCTGGGTTTATAGATTCAACTAAACTAAAAATTAAATTAACAACTAAGAATTAAGAATGTTGAATATACGAGAACGTCTATGAGGGTTTATACATTTACATCTGTCAATTATATTAATAATTGAGAATTACGAAGTTGGTCAACTTTAAACTTAACAACTAAGAATTAAGAAATGTTGTGGACAGAACGCGCAAAACGATTAGAATCATTGGAATGCCATCAGTTGTCATTGTTTCTAATAGTGTTTATGGTTTTCAGGTTCAGGAGTTTTTAGTTTTTTCGGGTTTTTTGCTCATTTGATTAATATAATATCATTCAATTCAACACTTTGAAATGACATTGAGCTTTCAATCATGTAACATTCAACATCTGATTCTTATTTATTAATTGCATTGTATAAACATCTTTCCAATTGTTAATTAATTATTAATTGTTAATTCTTAGTTATTAGTTTAGTTGAATCTATAAACCCAGCATTATAATTCGAAATACCACCAATAAAAACATCTCTACATATAATTTTGTATTGATAACTAACTGAATTCAACTTTTAGTTGATTTGGTTTCATTTCATGATACAAGCTGAGCTTAGGTGACCTCAGATTGCTCGGAATTACATTTTCGTTTATACAAAATGAGTAAATGTACCAGCAATATCGATCAGAATAAATCTATCTAAACGTATCTATATCGTTTATGCATGGTTTCTGATCGAAATTCTTTCCTATGCTAACTTCAAAAACTTATATAGGCAAGAATTATATATTACTATGATGGTCCGTATTTTTGATGTAGGTAAATAATAAGTTGGTTTTAAATTAGACGAAAATTGCCTATTTTAGTGAACAATGAAACGATGTTTTCAAATCGGAAATATCCTCGGAAATATCACATATTCCTACTTCCTACTATAATTTCATGGATTGTATGTGAAAATGTCAACTTTTTCATCATCATCGAAAAATCCTATTTTCAGATTAGAAATCCTAATTTAAGATTATTTTATTGATGTAGACGTCAAAAAAATGGTTCCATTGGTTCCTGATTTATTTAACAGATAAATAATGAAATAGAAAATTTAAATTTTGAGCTCACCTTTTCAAGTTTATTCTTTAGCTGCAGAAGTAGGTATAGGTGATTATCGTTTTTGCCTCGATTTTTTGTACTCCTGTCACTCTTGTCATTGTTGTCACTCCTGTCATTGTTGTCACTCCTGTCATTGTTGTCACTTCTGTTGATAGGTAGTTCAATATTTCGTGTCAACGTCTTTTTCATGATCTTTTATCATCACACTGATTATACATTGAAACAATTGGGGAATATGGAAATGTATTACTTTTAATCCTTCACATTCTTGTGCTTATTGGTCATTTGAATTGATAAAATCCCATTCAACTTTCCTCCAGGATAAAGGAGTTTTTTGTGTAGAATCTCAGAAATATATGTTCTTGAACGTGGTCAACAACGTTCTTGAATAACCCAGTTTATCTTGCATCACTTCACGGTAACTTTATTTTCAGCACCCTACTAATCACTTAAAAACACATGAACGTTTTCGACTGTGATATAATTATAGCAATGTATATCCGTGCGTGGTTTGCACTTGCAAACATTTACGATAAGGACTTAATCTTTCGTTATTCGTATAATTCATATCAGTGTTTGTGCTCTAATATTGTTTCATCATAAATTTATATGCATAGAATTTTTCATCTTATTTCATTACCAATAATTCGCAAAATTGAATATATATATATATATATATATGTTTGTGTTATTACTTTCCCAATTTCAACTCCAATAATGAGAAAGTGCATATATCGCTAGGCAGCCCATTATGCATTATTCTCGGAATAATGTTAATAACGGTTTTGTCCAATTGTAAAAATCGTAACTTGGAAGGTAATAGTACATATTGATAGGTAAACTATTCAATATCAAATAAGTTAATTAATAGTTTGGGTAGGTCCAAAAAACAAAAAAATAATATCTATAGTGGGTTA
Organism: Chrysomela aeneicollis; assembly: GCA_029955515.1. NCBI lineage: Eukaryota > Metazoa > Arthropoda > Insecta > Coleoptera > Chrysomelidae > Chrysomela > Chrysomela aeneicollis. The sequence continues at coordinate 26,733,895 of JARUHQ010000005.1, forward strand.
ATACTCCCAATCTGTTGGTAGATGAATGGGTTTTCTGCTTGCAATGAAATTTTGGCACAATAGGAGGAGGTGATGGATACAATTCCAGACGCATCTTAGGTGCAGCCTCACCCCTATACGAAGTACCTGGGTAAATAACCGAGCAAGGTTGAGCTCATATAACTCAAAAGTAACCATCTATCTCCACCAAAATTATTTATTAGTCAACAGACTTACATTAAAACGGACATGTTTCGAAGAATTAATTCCTCATCATCAGCTTATGAAAATAGTAAATGTAAAGAAAGAAAAATTACAGTTAATAATTGGACACATTCAAAAAATTTATCCCCAATACTTACCAATGGTGAAAAGTATTTAACAAGAAAATTCAAAAATTATTTGAAACATTTGAGTGGTCGCATTAAGTGCGGACCACTAGTGTTAGGGAATTGTGAAAATTAACATGATGAAATTAGCAATTTATATGAATCAAAAACTTGGGTCAGGGAACCATCTTAAAATTCTTAACCATTCAAAGGATGACATAAAAGTGAAAGTAATCTCACAATGAACATCACAGAATAGTAAAAATATTGAAAAGTGACAACATTTTCAGAATTTCCTAACACTAGTGGTCCGCACTTAGTGCGACACTCAAATGTTTCAAATAATTTTTTGGATTTTCTTGTTAAATACTTTTCACCATTGGTGAGTCTTGGGGATAAATTTTTTACATGTCTCCATTTATTAACTGTAATTTTTCTTCCTTTACATTTATTCTTTTCATAAGCTGATGATGAGAAATTATGAGAAATGAAACATGTCCGTTTTAATGTGAGTCTGTTGACTAATAAATAATTTTGGTGGAGATGGGATTGTGAATTTTATGAAATAATCATTTATTTGCACGAATTTAGCATCACAACCTTGACATATTGATAAGATAAGAAACAGTGCATTATCAGTACCTATGCTGATGCAACTGTCTGTACCGGTATTCTAATTGAAAACCAAATATTTTCCTTTGAAAAATGACAACTCACATGTGTATAAATTTATTTCGATACCAGGAAAAGCGTTCATTATATAGGTAGGTCCCTAATTCCCTTCTAGTTATTCGATCCGTATCATGTAATCCTCAAGTCAACCTAACCTAACCTGGCACCTTTTGATGATCCTCCTACACAAACGTTCAATAAACAGGGCATCAAATCTCTGCCGTCTCGGCGTCCCTGCAAACGAATCTCCGAAATTTAATTAATGACGTCAGATCGAGGAATGCTTTGACCGCTCCTATGCTCGAAAATGCCCATTGGATTTCGGACTTCGAAAATTCGTTTGTCTAAGCAATCGAGTAGTTCAATTATACCGGATGCCGGTGAAATGCCTCGATTCGAACAGCCCCTTCTACGCTCGGAGGTGGTTTCGATCAACGAGGTACAGTGGTGGCCAGAAAAAACGGAACGACCTAATCAAATGTCAATGAAAGTGTCGATTAATTGTCGGAAAAGTGTGGTGTGAACCTTTTGTGGCGCAAATCCATTGATAGATCACGAGTTATGTGAAAATGAAAAAAAAATAAATAGAAAAAATCAGGAAATCCAAGTTTTTAATTCAACTCTATTACTCAATGACCAGGTGGATTCATAAATCTTTCGAGAGCGGCAAGACAATTTCCGTTCGAAATACACATTTCTACAACCGCAGTGCCTATACAAGAAAACTCGATACTTTATCACTATAGAGTATGAAGTATAATCGAAATTCACCTATTTCAGCTACTGCTTCATATTCAATGAAGTGGTGGTTTTTGAAAAATGCGACAAGTTTAGGATACTAACTTTGATTTCTTTAGATTGTAGATTGTAGGGGGGGGTCGTTAAGGCTGTGCAGCCTCTCAAGCACTGCGACCTATTGGATCTTTTGTGCATAACCCTTAATCTATTCGAGACCCGGGATTCCGAGGCTTCTTGCGAAGTTTATCAGTTTCCTGGGAGCTAGGTTCCTGATATCGGAGGGCTCTAAAAAGGCCCCTTCTAGGAACTTGCAGAAGAGTGCTGGGCATTCACAAAGCAAATGTTCTGCAGTGTCAGAGAAGTTCTCGCAGTAGCGGCAACTATCACTCTCTGTTTCACTCATCTTCTTGAGGTGATACCTCAGAGGGCAGTGTCCAGTGAGGAGTCCCGTTACCAGTTTCAAGTCTTTTTTGTATACAACTCGAGAAGCTGTTTAGCTTTCCTTGGCGAAAGGCTCTCTAGCTCACTTTTAGCTTGTCTTTGTCCTGGCACTTTATTCCAGTGAGATTTCATTTCATCCGCTTCCCAGCATCGGAACTCTTCTCTCAGGTGGGCTTTGGAAAGTCCCCAGTAGGGTTCTGGGCCGAGAATTTGTGTATTTGGCAAGGCAGTCTGCTTCCTCGTTGCCTTATGACCTGATATCTTTAACATTCAAATATATTTTATTTCTGACAGTGACATTATAAGCTTATATCGTCATAGTTACGATATCTATAATGAGGGTCATAATTCCCTTGGGATATTAAGGTTCAAAAACTCCCTTTTACCTTTTACAGGTGAAAATGATACAAGAAATGCTTATAAAAGTTTATATGTAATGAAAACTAAGACATATTTTCCTAATTCACGTCATTACAAATAATAAATGTACAATTTTCAAATGTTCCCTGAAAATTACTTCCGCCGCTGGAAACAATTTCTTCTTTTTTATGGGTGGTGCTGTTGCTGTTCACTACAGTCGAGGTGCCTGCCTCTTCTGATGGCAAAGTAGACAGCATATACGCGCCGTTTTATTTCTCAATTCAATACTGTCCTCCAGATACCCCTCTGCCACCGTGGAACTTCTCCAACCTCCGTGTCTTTTTAAGTTTGTCATAGTTGCTCCTGCATTGGCTAGGGCAGTAGCAGAAGTGCGACGAAGGCAATGTCCCGTATAGGTTAGTGGGTTTGGCAATCCTAAATACATTGCGATTTTGCTGGGAATTTTGCCAAACATATTCTTTCCAATTGGCTGAGTTGTACATTTATTTTGTCGGAAGCTCAAAAAAAAATCGTTTTGTACCTTCAGGACGCAAGGACATATAAAGTCTCAATAAAGGCAAAGCAGAGAACTCTTCTTCATCCACAACTGTAAATTTCTTCGATACACCAGTTTTACTTTCCGGTACGTTCACTACCATAACAGTATCCCGGACCCCTATATCTGCTATACTCATATTTAGAAGTTCCTGAGTTCTGCATCCTCCAAAATAACCCATAATTAGAACAACCTATAACAAATAAAACGAAATAAACAAACGAAAAAGAAAATTATGAGAACAAAATTACCTTATGCAATAAATGAATTTCATTAGGGGCGTCCTTTAGAAATTTGATGACATCTTTAGGAGATAAGACAGCAGACTTTTTCGGCTTATACCCCTTACTTTTCCGTTTCAAAAAAGCCTCTAGTTCGTTGAACTTGGTGATATCTCTTTTCTCATATATGGTCACCATCGACGATTTGAGCATTGACCATTTAGTCCATAACGAATTTGGGCTAAACGTTTCTGACTGCAACGAATAAATACAATTATTACCAAATCTACCAGAAAATACTGAAAATACTTTACCAGTTCTTGAAAATATGCCAGAAAGACAGTTTCGTTGGCATCTTTTGACATAACATTTCTCTGTGTCAGCCACTTCAGATATAAGTTGTATTTATTTTTGATATAGGGCTTCACTTTTCGATGGAAGTAATGATTGTCTTGCTTTTTCCGCTTTTTTATAATATCCTCCATTATATCAGAAAAAGATCGTCGATTTGTGGTAAAAAATAAACACGTTTTTAACGGAAAAACATTGATTGATAAAGAAAGTTTGCTTATAAACATGTAACATAGCGACAACCTAGCAACAACCAACAATGCTACAATCAACGCTACCTAATTCAAATATACCAGAAAGGTTATGAATTTAAACATTTATTGCGTTCTAAATATGGACATATTGTTATGAAAATCGGTCAAAAATAAAATTATTTATGTACCACGGGAATTATAGAGCCTTAATAACCTCTGGCAATTGCTGTCCCTCGGGCCAGAGGACCTCGGGACGCAAACTTTGCCATCGGTAATTAAGGCCCTCATAATTCCCTTAATACATAAATAACTATTATGGCACTATGTCATGAATCCATATTATAATATAATGCAATCTTTTCTTCGATTTCTCTGGTAAAAGGTTCAAAGTTATAATTTTTGCTCTTTCTGCTACATGAGGAGGTTCTTCACATAATTCACCGTCACTATTTTCAATCGTTCAAGATAATACTAGTTTGTTTTCAACAATACACTTATGGTAGAGGCGAGCGTTTTTTCAATATTTCTGCTCATGAGCGCAAATGCTGTCACTCAATGACATTCCTCAGAAAACGTCAATTTTGTGTTTAGATTTGAAAGCGTTAAAGGCTTCTTTGTTAACCGGTTGTAGAAAAAATATATTGTTTGAGAAAATCTAATCGTTCTACCATGACCATAGACCATGACCATAGATTTTCACATCAAGAAACGACCAAGTCAATTGAAAAAAAAAAAAGAAAAATGGTATTTCCAGTCGCGGACAAACGTTTTTCTCGTAGTGATTGGCTCACGTACTCTGGTCGTCTCCAGAGGCTATGAATCGGTTCCGCAAATTGGTAGAGGCTGCGCCTCTTTCACTTTGCACTCGCTAAGGAGGAGATCATTTTCCGGATTTATGGCAGACGAAAGGGGATTTATGGGCCGTTTCCAGTATCACGGGAGAGTTGCGATGGGGCCATGTCTCTTTGCCAGGTGACAACCCGATTGCCTGGCACACCTGACTCGGATTTTTATTGTTCCCGTGCGTCATTACACCATATCGACTTTGCACAATCGGAATGTTTCATCTTCAACAAAGTATTTTTGCCAATCAGTCATTTCATGAGACCGGATTGAAAAAGGAGAGAATGGTACCAATAAATTAAAGGAAAACATATTTTCCTACGACCCCGTATGAAAACGTCATGAAGCACACTGTTTTGTGATTTAGAAAGTGGCTCATATCATCATGGTATTGTTTATAGTGTTGATATGAAAAATATCACAACGGTCACCTGAATTGATAGAAATAATTAGGTATATTGTGAAGGTACTCGCTGTCAATATATAAGCGTTCTCAAATCAAATTCATATTATTTATTGAAATTCTTGTCTCGTTTCGAATTATACCGAGAATTCTTTATCTATCAATTTCAATGTGTCTGATACATAACCTCTGAATTCACTTTAAAACTGGATGCTATACTCTTTGCTGGAACTATTTCGATGTTGATGACAGCGGGTGAGATCATTCAAAAGAGTACGGCTACAGTTTTATGCGCGGCTTGCATCTGTTCATATCACAGAAGTTTGCACTATTTATATTTTGACAAGGAGTCAAGGACGCACTAACTCGTACGCGCTTGCGCACTACGTACTTCTGTGGTTCTGTATTCCTGGTTTCGTGATTACTGGCGCCCGCAGGCGTGTGGTGTCAAATATCAATAATATTGTTTGTCCAAACAAAACTTACTAAACCAATCAGTAATTCACATATATGGAATTATCGAAACAGTTTTCAAATAAGTATCATCTCTAATATGGAAATAAACAGTAAGTACTTAATATCGAATCGAAACCACTTGAAAATATACAGTGTCCTTCATAAAGTCCGCATCATATGGGAAAAACTTTTATTAATGATTTATTTCGGAATTCGACTTGGGCATTAAGTTGTGTTTTAAAAAATATGAAAAATGACCTACTCGGATGTGGTGACGTGACTTTGATTTTGTAATTATCAAAAAAATGGCAAAAAGTGAAAGTTGCAATAGAACGTTCAAATTTGAGATGTAGGTGTAAAATCGAAAAAGAATCAACTTTTTCCCTTGAAATTTTTTGAAATTCCAATAAATAAGCCTATTTTCAGCGATTACTTTGAAAAAATATTACTTTTGACAGTTCGCGAAAGTCACGTGACCACATCCGAGTAGGTAATTTTTCATATTTTTCAAAGCACAACTTAACGCCCAAGTCGAATTTCAAAATAAATCATTAATAAAAGTTTTTCCCATATATGATGCGGACTTTATGAAGGACACTGGCTGTACAAATCTCGTTGGGAAGTGTATTTCTTTCACTCGTTACGTTAAACTACTACTCGTGTAACTTTTTACACTTGTTGTGTAATATACAATATACTATATCGTCTTAACCAATTGAAAATATCAAACACGGCTTGAAAGACTGATGGTAGACTACGAGCAGAAAACAACAAATTTCCTGGCAGATACCACGCAGACTTTTCAATTTGCAAGAAAATAGTTATTTTTGGTTTCTAAAAGAGCAAGAACTCTACAAGATTTTTCGTTTACATAATATTTTTTCTTTTGACGGTACGATAAAAATCCTATTATAGGTTTGTTCGGATATTGATGAGAGGCTGCTTTTTGCCTTGAAAATTCTCTCTATGACTTGAGAACTGTTCGCCGACAGAGTTTGAACACTCATTGATGTTGAAGTTTGGAAAGGGAAAACGAATAGGTATAGGACGTAGTCCTTTCAACTTTCTGATTTCTCATGATTACGCCATCGAAGACTTGAGAAACTTCTTGGGATTAACGGTGATCAAATGATGTCTCTTATAAAGTGCATTCACAGGATGCTGCTCAAAAACAGACTGTATATAATTTTTTTTTTCATATTTCTTTCGTCTTATAATTCAAGTATCCACCACTGCCTTTCATCAGTTATAACCAAAATAAATTGGAGAAAGGAAAATGCTGGACAAACATTTTTGGATCCTCATGAACCTTATATATATATAGGAAACAATTCATCGTGAAGATGAGTTGTTCGATTCAATAATTCCGAATGGAGAATTCTCTTCCAGGGGGTTTTGATACCCCTAAAATGACTTTTTGAAATACATTTCATCCACTATATCCTCATCGATTATGCCCCCACATGTCACTATGACGCTACAGTCCAGCATTATCTATCGGTCATCGATGTATTTATCAAAGAAGTAGGTTTCCCTGGTGAATTTTCCTTTTTCGTTTTGCGAACAGGTCCGGATTGGTACATATTATGACGTACCTACTAATAAAACGTTGGATTATTCAGTGAATTCCACAAACACAATTATCTATTTGTTAATATGTAAACAAGTGCGGAAAGTTATACTTTAGGTCTCAGGATATGACTTGGAGATTCAAAAAATGATTCATCATTGCTGATTAAGCGTTCTAAGTATTCCTGTTGATAATTTTTTTATATTCCGAGATGATTTCAGTAGGCACAACATTTATTTTCTCCAAATATAAAATAGATAGGTATATTAAATAAATGTATTTACCTGATTATTCGAACTTTTCGAAATTTCACCATTTTCCGAATTCGGAGATCCGAAAACATGATGCAAGTCAGTTCCTGTTTGTCCCTTCGGGACCCTTGATTCTGAGGGGTTGGTCGAGTCGGGGGACGAGGGTGGGATTGAGATATCGCTCCCTTGTACTCTTATACGTGTTTTCCATGTCTCCGAAAGGCATTTCCATTTCCAAGGACGGACGACGGTCACCTATGGTGGCTGGCATCACGTGTTATATTCGCACGTTCGAAGGATAATGGTCTATTTCCCAAGGGGCGGTCATCTCTTTTTCCCTTGTCTCCCTTTTTGCATGTTTGAGTGAAGAGTCGGTAATAGTTGTTGCGAACTGTAAACATTTTTTCCATCCAAATACACGGTTATTTGTAAGATTTGCATCTATAGCTTAGGTAATAATTTAGGTATACTTTACCAAAAATACTCATCGGAATATTTTCTAATTTAATTCATTTTTGAGATACAGGATTTCGAGGTGTCAAAGTTGAAGCAAACTGGATATTTTATTAATTACTCAAATGTCTATTGGGTAATTCTCTCTTAAACTTGATGCGTTTCAGCTAAGAACAAGGAGCTTCTTATGATATTTCCAGATTTGTTAACTTCCTTGTGCTATGAAATCAACGCTGTAACTATACCTAAGTGAAATTACTGATATTACCTATAATCTATTTTTTCGAAAATAATATCATTATTTAACCGAGACAGTATAGGTACTAATGAATTTGAAGCAATTTAGAAGCTGTTTGGACAGTCGGAGGCCAAACAATAGATAAAATGCATCAAAATATTCGATAGAGCTGTTGATTTCAACTACAAAGGGGTGAATTTAAGGTGTAGCAACCCTGATGATGATCCTTTCATTCGGAAGTTGTGTGTTAGCTGACCCCAGCATCAATGGGTAGGTATATATGTTTGGGCTGTTCTCGTCCTGCTGATATGGGCAACTTTCGAAAACTTTCCGAAACTTCCAACTCACAAGTTGGTGTGTTTGAATTTGCGCCTGAATTCACGCGGAATACGGGCCGGCCTTCTTGAGACGTCAGCGAATAGTCGGGGTATTTTCTTAGCAACCCTTTCTTCGAAGCGAAACCTGAAAAATTGCAAATAGGTACATTAGGAAACGGCTGATGAAATTTGAACTCAATACCCATTTTTCATATCCAATGATGCATGAAAAAATGAAAATCATTAGAATATCCATTGAAAAGTGAATGTTTGAAGTTAAGTTTTAATAAAGTGTAATGAAATGTAGACTTTCTAGAATAACTAATTCCAATAATTCTCACTTCAATTTGGTCAAACGAATCATAACCGTTCTAATGAAATTGGGACCAGAAACTAAGGAATATGAATACCGACGTAGAAGAAGAGCTTAAACCGCAAGAATTGAAGACAAGACCAGTTCAAAGTATAAACTCTAAGTCTTAGTGTTCACCACTAACAGTCTTTGACTCGAAAAAACTCATGAGCTTAATGTGTTGATCATTATAGCTATTTATGTACCAAGTGCGTTATATAGATCCTAACGCCCGATGGCCGTTAGGATCTAGTAACGCTCGTGGTGCATACAAGATTTTATTTTTCACGAAAAAATTATCTTAAACGACGTTGTTTACTTCATAAATTTTTTCTCATAGTATTTACTGCGTTCTGGTCGGCAACTGAGCACAAGTGAGCTTCTATGCAATTGCCATGGAAACATTGAAGAGGTTGCTAAGGGTTGTTTATTTAATAAAACGACGCTGCATTTTTGTAAGAATTGACAAGCTTGTTAGTGGAGGAAACTAAAAACTGTTGTGTTCATAATAATTATGGAGATCCCACAGAATGTGACGCTCAAAGCTGAAAAAGCGTTAGGAAATTGAACTACAGAAAAAAACATTTAGCGGGCGTTATGATTCATAATGCCCTCCATAACGCCCCGGGCGTTATGGGTCTGTTCAAGGTGGATATAGGATGGTGAAACAGCTCTTCAATTGTTTCTGCGAAAAACTTGTAGACCGTTTGAGAAGGTACTAATATTTCCACGACTTGAATGAAGATGGCGGTAAGATCGATTATCGAAGAAGATTTCTGTTGCTTACGTATTTCTGTGGTTTGCATCTGACAGACGTGACTTGAAACGACATTAAAACAATATATTTTCGATAAATCTGGATCGAATATTGATATTTTGACTCTTCTCAATCATTTTTCATCTAGAACAGATGAAACTGGTAAAAAGATTACAGATGCAGAGTTTCTGTTTTACCGACACAAGGTATGTCGCCATCTTTGATAACTTCAGGAAATATTACTACGGTATGAAATCAAGTAGGCAAAGGTCTACAGTTTATTCTAGTGCTTGTTGATAGGAAGCTGTTTCACCATCCTATATCCACCTTGGGTCTGTTAATAGCAACCGTTGCCAAGGTATTATAAAGCAGTAACGATCAAGTGAAAAATAAAATATCTAATCAATATAACTCCAATCGCGAATCCACCAAAATTGCTAATAAAAATCAGCATTCACCATTACAGGAAAAACGAACTGTGTTTAACATTTTTGTCTTGAAGCGTTTCCTTTAGAGATCTATTTCGTTTTCGGTGTCTCATTCTGTATATTGAGAGGGAAGACAAAAATAATCACTGCAATATTTTTTGATGGGTTTTGTCAGAATATGTTCGTTTAATCCTGAGATCGGTCTCACCTAACCTAACCTATCTACCAGATGGTTTACTTGATGTTACCGCGAAAGTTTGTTCATCGGATCTTAGCGATGTAATTTACTAAATTAGAACTCACACGTTCGTCTTCGCACTCTCCTCAATACTTCACCTACGATTTTATTGCACAATTAGGGGAGTTTATGGTCCCTACCTTATCCAGTGGCGTGCATTTAATTATCTTTATAACAAAACCACAGATGGTAGTTTAAACTTCGGTATTGAGATGCAGGAATGATTTATTTTCCATGAAATATACAAAAAAAAATTGTGGGACATCCAAAATTTGTTTTCACTCATTTAACGGAGCATTTGTTGATGTTTGTAGGCAAAGAGTATTGTATTCAGCTCTCCCTGAATTAATTTCATTATAGCTCTAAAGTCCGTGTCTCATGGTCAAACTATTTTTTCAAACTATGGAAGTGTGATGTCATCAATGACGTTACATCAAACAGCAGCTGAAATTAGAACATGATCTAAATATTTTACCTGTTTGATGAAAAACTAGAGGGTTAGAGTTTTTTGTTGACACTGAAAATCGAAACGTCAGAATACTAATAGAGTTTTGGACTGTTGGAAATGTCTGCTGCTTGAAATTTGACCGAGGAGCAAGTAACGTTCCTAATAGATCTCCATAGAAGCAATAAATAACTTTTGTATAACATCAGACAAAAAGATTACCACAAGAGTGATAAGATGCCAGATGCATTGAATGATAGTGCTAGTAATTCTCACGGCCAAATAACTGGTAGGTGTTCTGAATCACTCGTCATCTCTTCAATTGATAATAAGTATACCTACATATATATTCCATATAATCAGGAGTTGAGGCATTGTTCAATGTTTTGCAAACACAGTTCAATAGGGAACCGAGGTAGTTTCGTTTCTACTTCACTAATCTCTGAAGGGACGCGCAACTTACCATGAAATAGATGTTTAGAGATTTTTGTGTATTATTTCTATTCATATATGTATAATATTGTTGAAAAAGCGAGATTCCATCTTGAATGTTTATTTCTCTTCCGTTATGATCAATCAATTTTTGAACTGTTTGAGAAAACTTCTTCAAATCGTGTGAACAGGATTTCTGCACATTTCAAACATTTGAATCAAATAAACAGAAATGACGTCACGTCAAACAGATTTGATCAATGCGAGATTCCATCTTGAATGTATATTTCTCTTCCGTTATGATCAATCAATATTTGAAATGTTTGAACAAACTTCTTCAAATCGTGTGAACAGGATTTCTGCACATTTCAAACATTCTGAATCAAATAGACAGAAATGACGTCACGTCAAACAGATTTGATCAATGCGAGATTCCATCTTGAATGTATATTTCTCTTCCGTTATGATCAATCAATTTTTGAACTGTTTGAGCAAATTTCTTCATATCGTGTGAACAGGATTTCTGCACATTTCAAACATTCTGAATCAAATAGACAGAAATGACGTCACGTCAAACAGATTTGATCAAATAGTTTGACCGTGAGACATGGACACTTAATAAACCATGTATGGAAATCACGTGGTTATTCTGATGTGAACCTATACTATACAAATAAATATTCGAATATAATCAGACCCCTATGACCCCGCTGCTGACTTGCGCTTTTCGTCCATATACGGGAAAACCGTTTTCACGGCTTGTATATTTTCTGTTTAATGTGTGTTTCGTAAGAGTCGTAAACGAGAACTAGAGACACTTTAGGGCACCCGATGATGACCGGACCGTATCAATGGATTTATCTAGTACCTATACCCTAAAGCGTATTGGATGTATACGATATTGGCAGAAGGGCCAAGGTTTTCGGACTGAAAATTGTAGCACTACATTTTGCGCCCAAGTGGAAAAATACTCCCTCCGACTGAAAAATTATTAACATCGAAATTTTCCAAAATAAACTGAAAGTGGAAGAGCAAATCTTTCGGTGCTTCATCGCAATATTTGAACTTCGCCCTTATTTTCAATTCACAATACTACAATCTTCATATAATAACCTCGAAATGTATATGAAAATAGAGAATATTATTTCGAAAGATTACATTTAATTAATTCCAGTCACGACTCTGCGGCCTCCGAAACCACGCAGAGTCGAGCTGGAGAGAAACCAGTGACCACACCTCACCCCGTGAGGTGAGTGATCACTGGGACCGAATATCTTGTGTATAATTAAAATAAATGTTCAATCACATATACAGTGTGACCCATTTTTACTGGAAACACCCCCCTAAAATTTGAAGTTGCTAACAGATTTTAATAATTTTTTTTTTGAAATGTAAAGTACTAAAAGGTCTTGGGACAAAATTTGAAATGTTTATTCCAATTTTCAGGGCATACTACGATATTTTTGCTTAGTCGAAAATCGAGATTTTTTATTAGCGATTTTTTTATTGAAAAAAAACACTACACCACTGGATTCAGAGTGCCTCTAAACAGGTGTGACCAAAATTTCATGAAAAAATTAGTTACGTTAATTTAATTTTTTCCTTCATTATTAGTTGAAGTGTGTGAATGTAATTCCGTTATTTTCATTAAAAAAATTTACCCTGTTTTTTTTCATCTGGTGGCACTTTATTGTTGAAATTATAAAAAAATATTCTCATGGCTATATCTGTTGATATAGGGTGTTTTTTGTGACTGTTAGCTGCATGTGTGAGTTTTCGAATTTTTGAGTTCTCATAACTTTGTTATTAACGAATATTTTTTGATGAAATTTTGGTCACACCTGTTTAGAGGCACTCTGAAACCAGTGGCGTAGTGATTTTTTCATTAAAAAAATCGCTAAAAAAAAATCTCCATTTTTGACTAAGAAAAAATATCATAGTATGCCCTGAAAATTGGAATAAACATTTCAAATTCTGTCCCAAAGTAGACCTTCTAGTACTTGATATTTCAAACAAAAATTATTAAGATCTGTTTAAGGGGGGTGTTTCCATTAAAAATGGGTCAAACTGTACTAAAAATGGCCATCACCATCTGATATAATTTACATTGATTGAAATCTTTCAGGTTTTTTGAAAAGAAACGTATCAGTTTCAAATATTCAATATGAATGAATTTTTGTCAAAAACAATAAAAATTGGAAAACAATTGATCTGAAAAATAAATGTTTTTTTTATTAATTATTGAACTATGGAATAACGATCATCAGATCTTTTTCTTACATTGTACAATATTTGGATTCCCTTCGCAAATATTAGAACTCGATTAGCCTTCTACGAGAAATATAATTCTGGTAAACGCAATATATTGTTTTCATAAAACGTTATATTGGACAGAAATATTAATTTGAGCTTTAGAACCTTTCCAACTCGAAGTCATACTGATTGACTTATTTCCATCGATCACCATGTAGGTCGTCTTTCAAAAACCCAAACATAATAAACCCCCCATTATACGCGTCTATTCCACATCCAGCTAAGTGAATCGGACAGAAAAAGCACCGATAAACAACGCAGAACCGACATTATTATGTAGTTATTATAATAATAAATCTTCCTTAGCGCGCTTAAAAAACGGAAAGAATGCGTTGCACAAAACATCTGACCTTCCCGAGAATGGTATCCCACTTTGCTATATCGTTCCATCCCCCTTCGGATTCTCCCCGGGAATTGCTATAAATCTTGCAGAGATTTTCGAGCAGAAAGAGTTTTCAGTAGTCTGTTTATTGAATCTGATAAAATGTTTTTTTTTGAGCGTTCGTTCAATGTTTTTGAAAAACCCGGTATTTCCAGTGCATGGTGACATGAAATGACATGGAATTTTAAAATAAACTATGTTTTTTTTAAATATTCGAGATCCACATAAACAATTGTGATATCAAAACTTTTGGTACACTGCACTTGTCATTTATATGGCAAGCTTCAAAATAATGTTTTTTTTTTGAGAAAACAGACCAGTCAAACCTAGATCATTAAAATTAATTTTAATCTTTGAAATTTTCAAAACTTGGCATGTTGATTTCTGATGCAGTATCTTTGACATCTGACATTGCATTTAACTCGATACTTGAAGTAACCCTTTTTTTATTTCAGGATTTGATATTAATATTTGGGTCTGACTATTTAAAAATTGTAGGAGTGAATTTTCAAATTATAGCGGAAGTGTCAAATTTTAAAGAAAAGTAATATTTTTCTGAACTATAGTAAGTTTTATATAGTTTTGCAAAGTGCGAAGCATTTATGTTTCAAATATAGAAGAATATACAGGGCGTTCCATTTTAAAAACATTAAATTGGGTTATATTTATTTCGAAAAAATGACTACGCTACTGGATACCTACTGGAGAGGGAGTTCCAAAATGCAATATTTTCAAATCCGCTCCGCAAAGATCCATTTTCAACAATCATCGTTTCACAAAAAAAATGGGGCAGTAATGTGAAAACCGCAACTGTATCTCCAATAAAGACAACTGAGATATCGTACAAAAGCATCGAAAATTGGACACAGTGTACTATGGCCAATTTTGTTTTTACGCCAATTTTCGATATTGTTTATATAGTGTCATGGCGACAGGATGTTTAAGCACTGCAATTATTGACAATTTTGTTCCTTTTATGGGGAAATCTTATGAGGAAATAATAAATATTATCATAATCGGTTTGATTCCACTGAATTTTTTTTTTATTTTCGAGCTCGATCCGTTCTTTTCTCAGCCTCAACAAAAACTCTACTGTTCGCTGACCTTTTCCCAAATTCTTGATATTCTCGACCAACCCCCGTACAACCCTGGAGATTCATGGCACTAATTCTGGCGACGTTTTAATTTTCATTTCTGAGAGGGCCGCACCGTTTTCTTGGCGGAATCTCGCCATGATTGTTAATTAATTAATAAGTCTGGAGAGCGGGTTGATTCCCCCGCGAGGGGGCAGAGGGGCGGCTCGGGGGGTGGTCTGCTGCCGCCCCACGACTTCTTTACGGGGTGCTTGGGCCGCGATTCGCTCGGATTATTAGGAGTTAGGAGACTGCCGGTTTTGTAAATATGTCCGAGGAACTGGGAAGAGTTATAGCGGGGTGAAGGGAGAGATGTTGTGTTTCTCTCTGGATTTAAAAGGCGATTAAGGTGATTTGCGAACGGAGTTTTGCATTTTACGATGAACGTGCCACCACTTTGGAATCTGCTTTTCGCACCCCCTTGTTACTTACAATGTACCAGCTTCTTGATTTTTGAGTATTCTCAATCTAAAGGAAAATTCAATGCTCAAAAAATTATTCATGATCGATTATAGGTATTTGAATTTTGAAATAGTAAAGTACAGAATAAGCAATCATGTATCTGATGGAAAATACTGATATTATAGCAACATATTGAACCAGACTGAAGCTCTTCTGAGATACTTAAGAGTCCTGTTGACTTTTTATCGTTGAAATATAATCATAATATACCTACCATACTAGAGCTTCAATTATGACTGGAATTTTTTTCGAGAACACGAAATTCATAAAAAAAATACCAACTTATAAGTCACCTAAAATAATGATAAGGTAGCTGGTGGTGTAGTTCAAACTTTATTCTACAATAATAGTAAGTAGAAATATATTTTCTTCCAAGGAACTCGAAGAGGTACTCAGTATCTGAAGTGAAATGTAAATGTCATTTGACCTATAAACGTCAATAAATTTCCACTTATAATACCACTAGAACCTCAAGTATTACTAGTCTTTGACTCGGGAAAATGGTGTACACTCAGTATAAATACATTTCTACCAACTTTACCTCAGTGGTTCAGAATTTCCTGTCATGATTTTTCAATGTATCCAGACGGTATCGGTAAATAATGATGAACTGAATTGTTGATTCACAATTTACGATAGTATTTCAGAATAGCCGATACGGATTTGGTGGCAAGTGCCGATTAATGAAATTGTACATTTCGTCTCATTTAATACTTACACAGTCAATCTCGTTAAAGTTGTATTTTATTTTACTGTTTATACACATCCGTACGGTCAACTAACCAATTGTATGCTTGCCTGGCGTCTAGACCAATGAGAAACGAGGTCGAACCTTTATTATCACCGGATATTTTTTCGACAACACCAATATTTTGATAATTTTTCCGTGTCGAAGACGAGTCCAGTTAAGGTTATGATAAATAAAATACAAAATACCGGGTAGTTCAAACTATTATTCTTGACTTGATTTATTCTACCAAAGTTGGTAGAAATCTTGGTAGAAATATATTTTCTTACCATACACTCGAAGTTGAATGTGCATGTCATTTTACCAATAAACGTCAAAAAAAACTTAGAGTGTAATTTCATGCTTCTCACCCCAAGAAGGAGAAAAAGTTCCACAAATATAGGCTTCTGATTGGTCAAAAATGTTAGGTGTGAAAGTTTCATTACAAGCTGATGTTTCCCATAAAATATAGAGAATCATGAAATCACTATCGTACAGCAATATTTGCCAAATATTCCACGTCGTCCATAGTGCTGTACTATCAGAATTATTTTGATGTTAGACCTAATCCAAATTTACCACTCCACTGCATTTTCGAAATATTTGGGTGTAGTGCACCAACATTCCTCTGAACGAACCGACGGTCGGCTAATTTTGGAACACTTGTAGTTGGATTTGAGCAATCGGTTGGTTCATTTGGTGTCTCCATGTGCAATTTCAAGGGAAATTTAACTCGGGGGAGTCGATAGAAAAGCGAAAAATCGAGAATCGATTCCGATAGAGCGAACGAACGCATATACGAATCGCCGGCAGAGAAAAGTTTCGATTGAATGAAAAGAAAGGAGCATGAAGTATGTGTTAAATGTAGCGTAAAATAATGACGAATAGGGCCTGTCTGTTGCTTATAACGGCTAATACGAACGCGTTTATTAATTTCATGGAACTTCCGGAGAACTCCGGAGTTCGAAGGCTGGCTTCATTAATAACGTTCTCACCTCTCCCGCTTCATAAACAGACTATACTGTGAATAACTGGAACTGATGATGCTCCTTTCCGTCTAATAGTTTTTCTGACAGTCTTTCCCCGTCTTTTGCGAACCTTTTGCAAGCCACACACACCGAGTGATTTTGTCACGCTCCACTCTACCCTTATCATGGCCCCTGAAACATAATAATATATAGGATGATGGTAACCAATCGAGGTTTACAATGGTTTGGGTGGTTAACAAAAACGCACAGTGGATCTTGTACCATATATCTATTCAGTGATATTCTGTAGAAATAAACTGTGATAACGAGTGTCAATAAACTTTTTCGCATCCACCTATTGCAATTCCAACTGCCCGATAAGAAAAGTAAAAAAAAATCAACTTTCAAGTTTTCTTCGCAACATTGTAGTTGACGTACAAAATCTTTGAATTATACGTTCCATTCAATTCATCAATAATCACTATGGTGATTGCAAATTCAGCACGGTGAGATGAATCAGAGAAATCAAATAAAATATCCAGAAAATTTGAACATTGTTCTTTCTACTTTCAACTATTGGCGAATGTGCTATTTTCCTAAGAAATATTAGGGGACGTATTCTTTGCGAATAAATTCTATTTTTTATAGTTGATCAGAATTCGATAACCAGAAAAATAAATGATTATTATTGTTTATATTTTAGGAAGTAGCTTATTTAAAAATATTAACAAATCAAAGAATGTTATTTTTTTTATGTCCATACATTAATATGAAATATGTATTGGATTATACAGGGCTATTCAAAATCGAGTCTATGCATGGGGATTTCGATAACGTTAAGAGATAGAGGGTTAGTTAAATGGGGGCAAAGTAGCATTTTTCAGCGGTTAACCATATGGATGAAAAAAATCTGACATAGCTTCAGTTCTGGAGTTATACAGGAAAAATTAAAAAAATGTTGAAATTTTACTGGTAATAGTTCAATATTTCCATACACTCTGTAATTCAGATAAAAATACTATGTCAATATGAAACATGACTCTTGCCATTCGAAAAAATGCAATAAAAAATACAGGTTCGTATTTGAAAATTAAAAGTTGAGGGTGGCCCAATTTATACGATACCCTGTATATAATTTTAATTCAGATATTTCGAAAGGCTACAAAAAGTTGCTATGGCAAAGTGGCAAAATTTTGAAAAAATCTCTGTTAGATAAAAAGATATAGGCAAAAGAAGACTTTCGAAATTTTCGATTTTTCCTGTATAACCCCAGAACTGAAGAAGCTAGGTCAGATTTTTTTCATCCTTATTAGTAACCTCTGAAATACGCAACTTTTCCCCCGTTTAACCAACCCTCTATCTCTTACCGTTATCGAAATCCCCATGCATAGACTCGAATTTGAATAGCCCTGTATATAATATTCGAAAAAATATAAAGATTGTGAAATGAACAATTGTTCGAAGTTTTGTCCATGAGATATTGAATAGTTTCTATATCAAAGAGATGAATGAGGTTGGGGTGATTTAGAATCGTCTCTGGATATTTTTTGAGTGTTCAAAAGCGAAGAATTGCTTTCAAATATAAAAAAATATGAACTTTGAATACTTAATGAATTTTTATACTTAGGAATATAGTCAGCGATATTTATATCGGGACTTTGACGAATGACTGAAGAAATTGAATGGAATAAAAAAGAATTACTTTGTGGTGAACAATAGTTTAAATTCTGTCGTGACCCATTTTTATTAAGGACGATTTGATTTTATAATCCCTGATTTTTCCCCTACTATGCCTTTCTTGAGATAATTGACCTCTCGACATAAAAAAATCCAATTTATTTTACGGCGAACCAAATGTTTTTCCTAATGCATGACAGTACATAAAATCACAATAGACTCTTCGAGGCCAATCTACCAAAATATACTATAGACACGCATACACCCCCTAGAATTTTTCAACAAACTTTGATTGCATATCTCATATATTTGGCAGTGTATACAAACACGACCGCTCAATACATTTCTTCTCCATTGATATTAAATATGTGCTTGAGATTAAAATATAGGGTATATTGATGAGAACTAATAACGATTTGTGCACTCGAAAATAAAACACTTTCAACGAATACGCGAAGTAGAAGGTAAAATTCTTGCAAATAATTGATGATTTTATGTTATTCAAGTTGATACACGCATTCATACAAAAATCTGAATATACAATGGTGAAATACTATCACATTATTCATACCTATTTCTAAGTTCAAAACTCTGATATTTATTATGAGATTTATGGTTTTTCCTTCATCTTATAAATTATACAATTGAATATTTATAAGGCATACCTACCCATTTTGAAAGTTGCAAAGATCGAGTTATATTCCCAATTTTAGATCATTAATGGATATTCATTCACTAGTCGATATTCCATATTATTTTAATCAGCAAATGAATACGAAATGTTCCTGGATTATTAACGATGACATCAAATATTTCCAGTATAATAATTTCCCTACTTTCTAGTGACTATAAATACATTCTTGTGCCTCTCTTCAACATCCCTAGAAGGTCCTAAAGAACCTACTGGTCGTATTTCGAGATGCTCCCACTGGCATATATTCTCTTCGTCATCGTCCAAATAAGGCGTGACGAACTTTCCTCCATTGTTTCCGATTTAATCGAGTTAGATGTTTTTTTTTCTTTTGCGACGTTTAATTTCATTGCCGAAGACGAGTGGAAATAAGAAAATGCATGGCAGCGATCCGGGATTTGGAGGGGGGGGGAGGAGGTCCAGTCTCTTTCCGGCATCGGAATTTACTTCGTTACGCCATTCCGAAAGCGACTTTGTGCAAGTAGCTTAGCATAATTGGTGTTTTTGTAGGGCTTTCTAAATGAGGGCATTGGATAGGTAATTATCTAGGGGTGCTGTAAAACGTCTTCCATCTCATCGGAACGAAAGTACGTTTGGTTTAGTATCGATAAAAAAGTTCATTTTCCAACTGTTTATTTATCAACTTTTATTTCTTTTTCGATAAAAAATACATCTATAAAAGTCGCGTTCCGATATTTCTAGATTTACTGATTCAGGTTCAGTCAACTACTACCAGTATAATTCAGTAATTTTAGAACGATCTGAAGCATTGAACAGTACTACACCTTTTCCAGTTGTATTTCAGAAACCTTCAAGTTTATTTCATAAAGCGTCAATTGAATTTCAGAATAGTCGCTTGTATTTCAGAAAGTATCAATTGTATTTCAGAATAGTGAGTTGAATTTCAGAATTCGTTATTTGTATACAAATGATATATTCTGAAATTCAAATGACGAATTCTGAAATTCAGTTGACTTTTCTGAAATACAATTGACGCTTTCTGAAATTAAACTCACAATTCTGAAATACAATTGATGCTTTCTGAAATCGAACTCGCTATTCTGAAATACATGTGACGCCTTCTGAAATTCAACTCACTATTCTGAAATACAATTGATACTTTCTGAAATACAAGTGATTATTCTGAAATTCAATTGACGCTTGCTGAAATACAACTGGAAAAGGTGTGGTTGGGAATTTCGGAACTCGAACATAGGAATGGTCAGAAAACATTCAGATTTAAACTAGAACTAACCCTAAACAAATGACACCATGAAGATATGCTACTAAAAAACTCATGTATTGAGTAGAACGGGAAAAATATTCGAACGGGATTGTTATTTGGGTAATCTTAGCTATACGCTATAAAACGATTTTGAGTCATCTGAAGCCTCATTTTTTTCTTGTGCACCTGAGCTATAAGGTCAGTCTTTTTCAGTTATATTTCAGAAAGTGTCCTGTTGATTTCAGAATAGTCAATTAAATAAATAAATGAATAAATGGTGATATAAGACAAGTCAGAGGCACAAAAGACATAGAAACAACTTTCAACAAGAAACATCTTCAGTTTCCTTTTGAACGTATTAACATTAGTATCTGTAGCAAAGCACCGTGTCTAGTGAAGTTATCGTGGTTATTACAATTCTTAGAAAATTTACTAATATTTTTTTTCACATAAAGAACATAGTGGTATATATAGATCGAGTAGAATGTCATCATACTATTTTGTTGGGTGTATACTGTACGGCCTACATGCTTCGAAAGGTTTCAGGTTGAAAATTAGTCTTACGATCTGTACTTCAGAAAGTATCAATTGTATTTCAGAATAGTGAGTTCAATTTCAGAAAGCGTCAGATGTATTTCAGAATAGTCAATTGGATGTCAGAATACTATTGATAGTTTCTGAATTACAATTGACTGTTCTGAAATTTAATTGACGCTTCCTGAAATTAACTTGGTGGTTTCTGAAATATAACTGGAAAAATGATTTATTTGATACGATAGTCGAAAATTAAGCAAGCTGAAATCAAATGAGGATCTACTAGTGTGTTGAAATATTTCCAATTCATGAGTGACACGGTGATCAAAGTATCTGCTGTGAAACGTTTTCATGTTGCGACTGAAAACTCTTTCCAAATAAACTGCTGACGCAGTATTCGTGCCACAAACTCCCATACCAGTAACAACACACATTGTTCGATAATAATTAAATATGAATCTGCATCAGTTCCGTTTTCGTCGATCCTTCAAGTTTTGAGATTGTCAGCTGTTTCGAACGGCTCCTCATCTCTGCACAACCAACTAATTATTTCGACTGACCCTAAAAGCGTATGCGTTCGTTGAGCATGTACGGAAAGTTAAACATAGTCCGATACAAATAATAATTGTGGCCGACGATTACTAGTATAGTATCGGACGGTTTTACTTCGAATCTATCAAGTTGATTTATTTTTAATTGAACTTGTCCGAAACACGTACTACCAAACTATTGGAAAACGCGGCCACAGTTATAAGTTTGATGAAATTTTCACACTCTAGATGGAAATGTGTCTTGCACACCGTATCACGATAATATATCAAAACTTATTCAAATGTGTATTAACAAAAGATACTTGTCAAATACTTTGAGATTCCTTTATAATTTTGAGATGGCTACAGATGATTAATTAGAGTAGTTTGATTAATGTGTGCACGATAAAAATATTGTTTTGTCAGAAACTCAGAGCATCTTTTCAGTTTTTGTGCAGCTAAGACATTGAAGAACTATGATTTCAATGGTCTGTTTTCAATTCCAAACAGAAAAATATCAACTTTTTGAAACATTTCTATGAAATTGACATACCAATACATTTCTGTTTGTAATACTATTGATAATATTTCAACTTTAACAATGATATGTTGATTACTAACAAAACGGGACTATAGGAGTTTCTTGAGATCCTAATCCTACAAATATGGATAATTAACATTCGAATATTATCCACAATTTTTCAGATCAAGTAGGGGCTTGTTAACCATGAAAAAACAGTATTCATCATTATTCAGAACGTTTCAATTCAATCTTGAAGCAGACAATAATTGTAATGGCTTTTATCGAATTCTTCACGAAATCGTTTACCGTTAATGATTCCGAGAAAATATCTGATGAACACGGAAACAATCAATTTAGCCTCGTCTATCCATGTTGTCGAATGTTGGGAATGCAAACATATCTGCAATCATTTTTCCTCGTACCTATAATTGTAATTTGATATAACTGTATTATCTGATAGTTCTTGACTAAATACCTATAATATTTATATTTAAAAGCAGGTATTTTTTAACTACGAGATTCTACATACAAATTCATCCCAGCATTTTGTGTAATGTATTTTTTCATTACTATAACTGAATATGAAAAATAAGGGTTTTCAATAAATACGTGAATTTTCACATGGGACTGGAGCATATCATTTTTATTGTTGATATATACATTCTCATAATGGAGTGGCGATCAAATGATAATTCCTATTATCTATAAAGCGACTAGTACTGATGGAGATCTTGTGAATATCTTATGAGCGGCAAATGAAGGGGTATAATTTTCTCATCATCATGAGTAATGATGGGCGATTATAATTTTCTATTGGATCATCGCCTGACAGCTTAATATCATGGCTATTATTGTGGATACGTGAACATGATCCTCTGGACATAGATGACCGTCAATTTGCATTATTGAAAAGCGCTGATCGACCCATCAGTTGAATGATGACGAAATTCTAGTGTTGATTCCGTACTCGGATCGAATGTTCTAGTTGATTGACTTTCCGTTATCGAGCTCTCAAGAAACGCCTCAAGTATTCGAGAACATTTTGATATTTGAACATTCGAAGTATTTTCTTTGCAAGGCTAAAACCAGCCACTTGAGTTGGTGGGTAAATTTTTCCATTATATATTGTTGGAGCTAGGGGGCATTTTTTCCGTAATTGTGGTTTTGAAATATAATTCCGGTTTGTAATTGTTATGGTAATTCGCTTTTCATTATCCTGGCAATTTTCCGTTGCCTCGCGAAAAGGGGTAGCTGCGTGCATCCCCTAATGTATTCTAATAGGCCATAATTGCCGTCGTGAAGACGTATTCATTCTCCCCTTCATCTTTTGCTCTCCTTATGATTCTATATATTCTTTATGAAGCTATTGAACTCTGGTAAGATCTGGTATATTCTCGAATGAAATTAAAAAAAAATCAATTTTTTTGTCAAGAGTTCTACGTTTTGAGGAGAACCAAAAACATTTCTTTGAAATTCATTTCGTACCCTATGAATCCGTGAGTGGAAACAATAAGTCGAACGTTTTTTGTGTGCCAAGAGATAATAGATGGAATGTATAATAAGAACACGAAGTTGGCATAATATTTTGTCTATCTAGCATGAAAATCTCAAATCATTGCTATCATAATATAATGTTTACAAGTTTCGTGGCAAAATTCATTCCCGAAGCTCATTTCAAACCACCATCAGAAATAATAAATCAACTTCGTCTACTTAATCCATATTATTTTCGACCTAATTATACTTATCATTATGAATCAGGTAAGGACGGTAAGAATGGTTTATTGATTGTTGAAAGCTGAAACAATTGAATCACCTATAATGACTTGGGCCTTTTTGTTTCTCTATACAACCGATTCGAAGGGTCAAGAATCGATGAAAATAAGAATGCTTCATGCTTACCCTTGACCACATCAATTCACCAGATATTAGTTTCAGTAGCCTATAGTCTGGCCCTTTCATTCAAATATTAATATATGTTTGGATGAGTTCGCGAGATGCTATTGATTTTGTGATGGAGAAGCGTATTATTTACTTCCTTTTTTCATCATTTCACTGTCGTACTGCGGTTATACTGAATTGCAAAATTTTTTCTTTCAATACGTTATCAGGAATCCTGAAATATCCCTGAGGGGGGCATGTGAATAAACGTTCGAATTTGATTGATTCGATTATGTTTTGACAAGCTGTGTTATTTCTATATTTGTAGATTATTGATGTTTCATTATTGTTTCAGGTGAGTTGAATCTTCCAGTAAATAGTTACAACGAGCTTGAAAGGTACGTTTCTCTTCGTATGAATAGTTATTAAAACATAAAATAAGAGCGTTATGAGATCGATTTTTATCCAGGCAAATCTTTTAATATCGGTTACTTCATTTCTCAAGATATAAAACAGAAATTTGTGAAATATAAAGCTTCGGGCTTTTAATAATTTGATACTCACCATGAAATATTTCAAGGATTTACGTTTATCGCGGGAGAGTTTAGATAATTTCAAAAAAACTTCAGTCAATTCTGGGACTAGGACAGAGAAAGTTCAATGTTCAAAAGTAGGAGTTATGGCATTGTCGGGTACGAAACTTGAGATTGTTTCGCAAAGTTGCGCACTGGTACTCAACTATTGAACTACTGAAACTGTGTCAATGTTACTCCTTCGGATTAAAATCGAAAGTATTTGTAATTGGCATTATAGCAGAAAGTTGAGAATTATTATTACCGATCAAAACTATAGAATGTCCCATCTACTCTCTTATTTTAATTTTCTTTCTTTTCATTCAGATAATAGCAAAAACATGCTCATTGACTCTCAGATTATTGTGATCGTAACTAGTTCGCTAGAAAAAAACACGTCTATTAATTTTTTTTGTGGTTTTTTATTCATAACAAAAAGTATTTCTTCAATAGTCTTGAAGGGGTGAAAGTTCAACCCAATCGATTTCCGAACCGCTCACAACACTTTTTGAGAGAGATCTTGTGAAAAGGCAATTGTTATGTTTATAGATTTTTCAAAATTTATTGAATAATTAGAACAATATAGTTTCAGATATTCAAGTTTCAGAAAATAGACGATACACCTAAAGATTTGAACAAGAGTTGATTGTATGCTTTATTTTATAAACTAATTATATTTTCGGCATCCTTAACCCCATATAGGGAATTAACCATGCTTTAGAATTATGTGATGATAGGTACCTACTTCATGTGTAATATTATTGGAATAATTTTTCCTTTCGTATTAACGAATTTGATTCAAGTGAAATCCCCACTATGTATAATAAGAGGCTTACATATATCAAAATAGCAGCAGATTGGAGTTTTTATGTAATGAAGATATACTAGTAGATGCAGAATTACGAATCTATATGTTTCATTCACGAAAAATTATGGAACTTGGTCAATCAGTGCACAAGTCGAATTGACTAACACTGGACCAACTGACCGTTTATCAGTGAATAGTTATCAACATTCAGCAAACATTCATGAATAATTTTTTTTCGGCAACCGTCCGGAAAGTACGTACTTTCCAGACGATTTTTTTTGAGAAAGTGGCATTTTTCCGGCCTAGTCCGGGAAGTACGTACTTTCCAGACGATTTTTTTTTGAGAAAGTGGCATTTTTCTGGCCTACTCCGGGAAGTACGTACTTCCCGGACTAGGCCGGAAAGAATCACATCGTTGTTGTCATTGTAAATATGAAAATCTTGGTAGTATGGTTTTGATAAATGCAGTTGATCATTACCATAGCAGCAAAATAACGACTGACAGCTATCTGACATAAAATTAGCTAACATTCAAAAATTATCAGATGAAAACAATCAATGTGAAACGGAAACTTTACCTTCTTGTTCTGACTTCAACAAAAGGCACTTAAATATACCAAGCATTTCAAACAAATTGAATCCATTCAATATTATTAATTGTTCTAATTTTAATATAAATATTAATATAAATAAGAATTGAAATGTTCGAAATTTTGTTCTAATAAAGAAATGTATTTCTTTGATTTGTTATTCTACACGGTTGCCGAAAAAATTGTGTACGCAACACGCCCGAAAACAGTTTTTTTGGACTCGCAAACTTCCAGGACTCGCTACGCTCGTCCTAGAATTTTGTCCACTCATCCAAAAAAAAAACAGTATTTTCCGGACTTGTTACGTAAATTACTATTTCTTGAAAATTTAAATATGAAATTTCAATATTTTTTTTTTTTTTTTTTTTTTCAAGTACTTTATTCATATATAATGCCTAATAACAATTTATGTACATTCAAGAAATTAAAGAAATTCGAATTAGTGCATTACATTGAACAAAAATCATCCAAAGCAGCAAATTTGCTGGTCTCGGAAACAGTATTTAAACAAAAAAAAAACTTACAAAATCCATCTACAATTTTCACCTTAATTTGCAAAAAATAATTTTTCACCTTGATTTACATACCTAAATAGATATAAAAATATAAAAATAAAAAATAAGATCTCTAACGTATTTTCAGTCTAGAGAACGAAAAGTACATTATATATATTTATATATTTTTTTTTTTGCTCAAAGTTTATTTGTGTATAAATTTTGAATTCTACTTTTAAATAAATTTATGTTTGCACTGTCAGTTATGATTTTTGGTAAGGAGTTATAGGTTTCCATGCTCTGTGTTATGGGGTTTTTGAGGCCTATATTTGTTCTTACTGGCTCTAAGAAGATGTTTTCTCGTGTACGTGTATTATAATTGTGTTGTTGATTCACGAAGTTGAAAGGTGTATTACATTTAAGATTTTCGTTGATTATATTGTATATATATTTACTTTGTTCAATTTGTAATATGGTAGCAATAGGTAAGATATTAGTTTGATCGTATATTGTTTGTGCTGATGTATTATACTGAAATTTGAATAAGATCTTTACGACTCTATTTTGTAATGTTTCAATTTTTTTGAACATAGTTATTCCACTTGTTCCCCATAATGGTATTAAGTATCTGAATATGGACAGAAAATATGCATTGTAAATTTGATATAAGCCAGATGTTCTTATGTAATCTCTACATCGGTAAATGGCTCCAACCATGGGTGATATTTTGTTTTCTATGTGTTTGATGTGTTCACTCCAATTCAGCTTCTCGTCTAATATAAGTCCAAGGTATTTTGCTTTTCGAACCCTGTCAATTACCTCTCCTCCTATTTCTATTTTGATATTTTGTGTAGTTTTATTTTTTTGTGTAAAAATCATATATGTTGTTTTACTTATATTAAGTTGCAGTCTATTTTTTATTAGCCATGCATGATATTGTTCTAAATCTTTGTTAACCGTTATTTGTAACTGTGTTATGTCTCTGCCTTTATATACCAAAACAGTATCATCAGCAAACTTGAAATACCTACCTAGAAGTTCAGCAGTTCTCAATGATAAGACATGTAAGGTATATAAAAGAGGTCCCAATACTGAACCCTGTGGTACTCCCGATTTTGTATCCTCAGTTTGACTAGATGTCCTATTTACCACTGTGAACTGTTGCCTGTTTAGGAGATATGTTTTTATGAGAGAGTGGACTCTTCCTCTTATTCCCATGTTTTCTAATTTTTTTAGTAAAATAGTGTGGTCCACTACATCAAAAGCTTTCCGTAAATCAACAAAGACTGTTACTACATAATTTTTATCATCCAGGGCAGAGGAGATGTAATTGACAAAGTCCATTGTGGCGCTCATAGTATTGCTATGTTCCTGAAATCCATACTGATATTTATCAAATTCAACGAAATTAGTAATATACTTAACTATACGTTTTTTTATGATTACTTCTATAATTTTTGATATGGTACATATCACAGAAATGGGTCTATAGTTATCAGTTTTATTTTTTGGCCCATTTTTATGAATTGGTTTAACTTTGCTGATCTTAAGGATATCTGGAAAAATACCTTGCATAAGAGTTTCATTTATTAGCTTAACAATAATAGGTATAAGGTACTCTTTGAGTGTTAATAGATCTTTGGTGTTTACATTATCATAGCCAGGTGCAGAATTTGTATTCAGTTCATGTAATGTCTTTTCAACTTCTTGTGCATTCGTTTTTGTGAGATACATTGAGTTATTACTATAGATTTCCTCGAAATCAGCAAGAGTTTCTGTTTGTGTATTCATATCATCTATAATTGTTTGTCCAATATTAACAAAATATTTGTTGAACTGTTCAGCAATATCTTCTTCAGTGTCCAAGATGTGGCCTTCTACCTCAATATTAGTTATCTGTGAATCTTTTTTATTGTTGCCTTTTATTAGACTATTAATGAGTTTCCATTGTTTTTTGGAATTTGTACCAGTTTCATTCCATTTTTTTTCAAAATAATTTTGTTTTAATTGTTTACGTTTTTTTTCAACAAGGTTTTTTTGTTTTTTGAGTTGTCTTTCTATATTCGAGTTGAGAGGGTTTTTAATTTTTTCTAGGTATAATTCATCTCGTTTTTTCATGATATTGAGAAATTCTGTCGTAATCCAGTCTTTATTCTCTTTATGTTTCAGTTTATATTTAAATGTTGATTCTTCTTTACATACTTGTATTGCTGAAATTAGTTCTTCATAGCTATTTATATTGAATTTAATGGCTAATTCTTGGAATTTTTTTTTAAATATTTTCTGATTCAATACGGTGTGTTCATGCAGTATTTTTTTATTTTTTTGGTGAGTTTTGTTTTCGTTTAAGATTTTGATATGGATAATTTTATGATCAGTTATTAGTTGACCAACATTGATATCACATTGAGTATCTCTGTTTGTTAGTATATGATCTAAGATTGATATTGAGTTTGAAGTTACTCTTGTAGCAGAATCATCATTAATGACATTACATATTTGATATCCATTAATTAATATAGTGTTCTTGTAAGTATCAACTTCCAGAGAATTATTTTTGAGGAGGTCTATATTTAGATCTCCAATCAATACTGTTTTTGATTTGTTATTATTCAATATTTCATCAAGTTCTGGTAAGAATTCATTAAATGTGTGTCGAGGTGGTCTGTATAGACCAATTATCCTTAGGTTATTATCTAGGAGTTTAACACTTACAAGATTATATTCCTTTCCCTTTGTAGTATCAATTACAGTATAATTCAAAGATTTCTTAAGATAAATTGAACAACCTCCACCACGAGAGTCTCGACATGAGTGAAAACCATCATAATCCTCTATCACAAATAAGTTACTTTCATTTTCATAGTACCATGTTTCTGTAATCACAAGAATATCACATTTTGATTGATTAACATAACAGCATATGTCATCATGTTTGTTCCTGGCACTTTGGGCATTTAGGTACAGAATTCTCAATCCTACATCTTGTGAATTTAACAGTTTTTTAGGTCTTCTTCACTGATGATTTTCAATACTTTACTATCCTCATCCTTTCTTATATAAATGTTTCCTTGGGAGTACCAAACATACTTATAGTTATGCTCTATTTTGAATTTTCTAGCTAGCATAAAGATGAGTTGATTATGTTTTGTTAGGTCATGATTGACATATATTTCTGCATCACTGTTGGAGATGCCTAGGTTTGATAGAGTGAGTTTAACTTCCTTTTTTGCTTTCAGAAAGCACTCTTTATCCTGTTTGTATTGTCTCATTCATATAACCACATGATGATATTAATAACTATACAATAATATTAGAAATATCTTGTGCGAAAAAATGGGAGAACAAAAATGTACGAAGACACGAAATACTCATATTCATAGCACAAAAAAAAACCTCTGGAATTTATTTGACTCGGGGAGACATGCCATCAACAACAAAATGTGACAGCTAGTAAGTGGCAAAGTCCTCTGTCCTGATTCGCCTTATTCTCGCACCTGTCCGCGATGGGTCAACCCGCTTTTTTTTTCCGAGGCGTCGTCGCGACGCGCCGCTCCCGGCCCGCCCCCGACGCCGTCATTGGCGTCGGCGATGCCGCCCCAGCCACACGCCGACGCCGTGGGGGTGGATGCCTACGTCGACGCCGCCTACGCGTCTCGACGGCCAACATTTTTGCGCTATATTTAACAATCATCATCGCATCACACATGTGCTTGGGCACGCACTTGTCGAACACCCCGTAGATGTGGATTTTCCGCCGTCGGTACACTTTCCCGACGGGTTAATCGACCCTCCGGCAAAGTTTTCGCCAACTTTTTCGACGGCATTAAAATTTGTTGGGAAAGTTTCGGCGAGTCGGTCGGGGCCAGATGAAAATGTTCGAGAGAAGAGGTGGAATCCGCCCGAGTTTCGGAGTTGTTGATGATGGTCGACTCGACGATGATTCCGTTTCATTTTCGTGATGACGAGGTTGGTTGCGGAGAATTCATATCGCGGGTATGCATCAGGCGGAAATGAGTTTTTCGGGAAAAAAATGCGGGGATGATGAGAAACCTCTGGAAAACGAGACATGTCGACTGATGGGTGATTTTAGAGAATTTCAAATTAACTTGCGTTGTGAGAATTTTGTCTTGACGTGAAATGAGTTGATTCGTCCACTATCAATAATCTATTGGATATATCCATAAGTTATGACTGTTGAACCATTCAGAATATTCGTTTTTCATTGTTTTCCGTATTTTCGAAATCGTTACATTAGTACTCTGTACTTTTGCAGCCTATACAATGTATAAAATATGTCGTCGTTGAATTCACAAACGGGCATAAGTATATCGGAAAAAGGTGTAATTTTGCGCGGTAGCTGATTTAATTTTTCTCAATGTGATGGCGTATAAATCAATTCATGATCGTTCAGAAAATCGACCTATTTTTCTCCTGGTAGTGACATGAAAAACTAGTAAACCTTAAGAAAATGTTCAAATCCGAGTACGCCACTTAGTTAATTCAACGAAGATGATGTGTTGAAACTGATATTTTTTTATTCTGTGAAAATTTTTGACCACCTGCGGAAAGGGAGTGATATTTGAAAGACTAATTCGAACTGTCTTTCTGAATATCCCTACCCAAAACGTACTAAACCGATTATAACTCGACCATGAATAGTCTTTCACCTTTCAATTTTTGGAGGATGCTCATAACATATTACACCATAATGAAATACATTCACCAAAACTCGAATACTCCTTCACCATTTAGTCGAACACGAATAATTCCAATAACGTGAATAATTATTATAATATTAACATCAATTCGCGATTGCAAAATTGCATTGCTGAAGTTTGCATTAGATTTTCAATAGTTTCCGAACTGATCACTTTGAATGGGAGTCATTTGATGTGGTATAACATTTAAATTCTTTACAATTTTTATGTTGCATACTCTTTTTCAAATCACAAACTGAAAAGTTCAGTCCCTATCTAATTCCTAAACATTTTTGTCGAATTTATTGATGAAGAATAGAATAACCCCGAAATCTCTTATCTCTTTGAGAGCCATTTTTTTAAAGCAGGAAATGAAATTTTCATCTATTGATAATTTTGCTGAAATCATCGTTGGTATTGTATTGAAAATACTAATTCCGCATTTGTGCTGTTTTTTTTCAATATATCGTATATTGAATTTCAGTTTAGTTAGATAGTACCTATACAACAAACCTACTACACCTTTTCCAGTTGTATTCCAGAAACCATCAAGTTTATTTCAGAAAGCGTCAGTTGAATTTCAGAATAGTCACTTGTATTTCAGAAAGTATCAATTGTATTCCAGAATAGTCAGTTCAATATCAGAAAGCGTCAAATGTATTTCAGAATAGTCAATTGAATTTCAGAATTCGTATCATCTGTATACAAATTATATATTCTGAAATTCAAATGACGAATTCTGAAATTCTGTTGACCTTTCTGAAATACAATTGACGCTTTCTGAAATTAAACTCACAATTCTGAAATACATTTGACGCTTTGTGAAATTAAACTCACAATTCTGAAATACATTTGACGCTTTCTGAAATTGAACTCACCATTCTGAAATACAATTGATACTTTCTGAAATACAAGTGACTATTCTGAAATAAATTTGACGCTTTCTTAAATACAACTGGAAAAGGTGTAGTTTTAGATTCTTTTATGAAAATGTTATTATTGTACCGTGTACCTATATAGCTTTTCAATAAAAGCGTTTATTATTATTGGTTTCCTAGAAATAATTCATGAATTTAAGAGCATACTGTAACTTTATATGAATGAATTATGTGGAAGAGCTCTACTGTTTCTGAGAGATTGAAACCAATTCGAATTTTTATATCCTAGAAACTTTGGCGTTTCCAAAGAAATATCTTACATCCTGATGAATACAGAATTACCAAGATTATTATTTTTTCAAACCAGGGTTGTCATTGAAGTTTCAATTATTCTCGATGATTTCTTATCATCAACAATGAACAGATTCTCTTTCTGTGTGTATATTATTTATTATTTCCATTTTGAGAATCCCTCTCTTGTCCTGTTTTTCACATAAGTGAATTTACACCATCTATTTAGACAAAGTATTTCCAACAGTTGATGTTGGTGTGCGGCCGGACACAAAGCATATTTTCGCCAGCATCACCACCGAATCCGCATCACTGTTCGTTTCGGCTGTTTGTTTTTGCTCTGGTTCTTATCAGCTTCCTCGTCCACGCGGCCAACTTTTCGCAAACAGATCGTCGAAACCGATTTCGTGGCCGCAAAGAGCGGCCATTTGCGGAGGCACGTTTTGCTACCAAACAAAATCAAACGGCACATCGCGATAATGTTTTTTCCGATAGGATAGACAAACTTATCAACTGGGTAATTATTACGAGAATATCTTTGAGATTAATAATTATACACAGTGAACAAAAAGTCATACCTGCTAACATTGCCCACTATACCCTGAGGTATAGTGGGCGATGATAATTTAGCAGAAATAACGTTTTGTGAATTTTTTGGTGCTGAATCCTACTTCAAAAAAAATTTTTGTCGATGTGGTTAGAAATGGAACGGCCCTTCAACTTTTTTGTTTCTGAAGATATGAAAAAAATGGTGAGAAGATAATTGCGACGAAATAACTTAAATTTCGATTTACAGAGGTTTTTTGATAGACAGGGTCCATTATTTTCATTTCACTACATAACATAATGTGGATAGAAATTAGGAAAGGACCACAGTAGATATAATTTGATGTTCTGCGTGGCATTAGTCAGGAAAGTGGTTGTTTTCTGCTCGTTGCCTACGACTTTCAAATAAACTACGCAACACTAATTACGTCGCACCCCGAAATTTTGCCCCTGTTAAGATTTGAATAACTTTTTTCTTCTTCGAACAATTTGAATTCTGTTTGCACTATTCGCTAGGTCAGTCCTTCAGCTATAATCTCGTACTTCTTCGATACATAAGGTTATTTCCATAAAATTGCTACAGGATGTTTTTTTGGAACTGCAAAATTTCGAAATTTTCAAAAGGATCCCAAATGGAGAAAAACAGTTTTTTTTCAACTTTAACAGCAGAGGCATGAAGATTATCTCATTACCTATGGCCATTTCCAAAATTGTCTTCTTATCACTTTTCTTTACAGAGTGATCTCAAAAAATCATTTTTTTGGTTTTGCAGTCATAACTTTTTTCTTCTTCAACCGATTTTCAAAATCTCAGGATCATTTTGAAGCTGAAACGTTAGATGAACAGACATGAAGATTAGAATTGACTAAAAATAAATATTGAAGATCAAGGGTTTCTGCAAGGGTGACCCAAATCTAAATCCCCCTCGAAATCCCGATTAAAAACGAAAAATATCCAAAACGTTGTTTGATCGAAACGAAAATATCACCACCAAAAATGCTGATAAAAAAATTTTTACCTCCTCCCCCCCGAAATTTTTTTTGCGGGTAAAATTTTTGCTGGTCAAACGGTTAGATATATCGGTAAACATATTTCGCCCCCCTTGCCCCCTTGGGGTACTTTGGGTACGAATGAAGGGGAAGGAGATTTTTGTGATTATTTTACATATAATTTTCGTGAGTTTCGTACAAAACTACTAAGAATCGCCCAAACTCGGGTACTCCAATTATCATAGTTTGATGTACAGGGCGAAAAAAAGTTATTTTTCAGAATCGAGACAAGCGGTACCCATAGCTGTGTTCAGCGGAAAAAGTTGATCAAAGAGATAAAAAAATTTGTTTCATAGGCGTATGCATAACATTTTCTTTGAAAAAAATCCAAAACATTATGGAAGAATTTGTATAGGGGGTGAGAAGGTCACCCTGAAATTTTGTTGTATTCAGATTTTTTTTTATTTTGAATTTCATATCTTCAGAAAAGAAAGACCTACGAATAGTTTTTTCTGTCCTGGTCTTTATTTAAACGAGAACGTAATTTTCAACCTGTCTTGTCAGTCACTCATTATGATTCTTGTTACGTTGGTTACGGACCATGCATTTTCTTGGGCTGATTTTTTTTCTAGAACATGGCGTTTCATTTCGGTTTTCTCAAGCACAAATTTTGACTACTGAAAGAAAAAAAAAACTGGATGTGTCCAGAATGGAAGATCCTTCCGAAAACAAGTTGATTTTCATTTAATTCTCCTTCCAGTCGGGATTTACAGAGTGTTTCAGATTTGGGTCACCTTTGAGGAAACCCTCGATTCTGAATGTTCATCTTGAGTTAATTCTGATCTTCAAATCTTCTCATATGAGGTTTCAGCTTCAAAATGAGCCTGAGATTTTGAAAATCGGTTGAAGAGGAAAAAAGTTATGACTGCAAAACCAAAAAATTGATTTTTTGAGATCACTCTGTAAAGAAAAGTGATAAGAAGACAATTTTGGAAATGGCCAAAGGTAATGACATAATCTTCATGCCTATGCTGTTAAAGTTGGAAAAAAAACTGTTTTTCTTCATTTGGGATCCTTTTGAAAATTTCGAAATTTTGCACAGTTCCAAAAAACATCCTGTAGCAATTTTATGGAAATAACCTTATGTATCGAAGAAGTGCAAGATCAATGCTGAAGGACTGAGCTAGCGAACAGTGCAAACAGAATTCAAATTGTTCAAAGAAGAAAAAAGTTATTAAAATTTAAACAGGGGCAAAATTTCGGGGTGCGACGTAATTAGTGTTGCGTAGTTTATCTCAGAATTCTCAGATGTTTATAGGTGTATTGTTATGACTGAGTTTTTTTATGTTATTGATAGAGATCCATGAAGCGTTATTTTGGTTAACTATGATCGTCAATACCCAGTCAATTTTCAACTTATCGATATCAATGAAATTCTGAAAGAAAGTTCTATCGATCAGTCTAAATATATCTACATATTTTTCCATTTGAAAAACTAAAGTTGATGTCCATATCTGGAAAGTTGAAGGCCCTGAATATAAAAAAACATCTGTAAATCGAAATTCAACTTTTCTAGTCGACATTTTTTCAAAAAAAAGTTGAAGGGGATTCAATTTTAAGAAGCGAAAAACACCATTGTATTCAGGCTGATAATTAGTGCTTCTCTTGACCTTCCCTGATGAATATTATAATCAACTAAATTCAGAAGAAGCTATTGTTAAATATATCCAGGTAAGTATCTGTAGGATTATATCTAACAATATATGTGAATCTTTTCGATTCCAACTAAGAAAAAACTGTTCAAAGATTTTATTTTTAAATTTTTTTAAAATATTGTTCTGCAAAATCACAATCTCGATCCATAGTTAATTATATATTTTGTATTATTCGATGCCCTGTATTTGAATTAGTCATAGTTTCAGTTTTGATACATTTAAAAGATTGATAAGTATTGTCAAATAAAAATTAAATCTTTGAACAGTTTTTTCTTAGTTGGAATCGAAAAGATTCACATATTTTGTTAGATATAATCCTACAGATACTTACCTGGATATATTTAACAGCTATAATGGCATCTCTCTTAAAGATTTTCAATCGGTGTAATTTGAAAATTCTCCTAAAAGTCCTAACAGTTTCAAGATACAATGGTGATTCCAGGAAAAGTGAGACCAATTTGGATTTTTGAGGAAAGAAATGTCTTTCAATTCCTTGAAAAAAAAAAAGGTGTATTGGTAATGACTCGAAGGTTCTGATCACGAAGCAGCAGGAATTTCTTATTACCTATTTGACGTCTTGATATGGTCTATCATCATCACGACTGGCAGGCATTCTCAACATTTTCATAAATCCTCAGAATTTCATAATTCTTCACCTCGATAATCACATCAGAAGTCACGGCATGGCTCCCATAAAAAGTGAGATGCATTGTATTTTTTCTCTAGTTGGGTGCTTTTACCCCTCTTCAAGGGTTAGTTACAGTTTCACAAAATATCTTTTCTTACGAATTTGTTCCACTTGAGGTTCCCACCCATCAGTCTAATCGTATACATGAATGGTCGTACATGGTTCAATTGATTAACAGAAGACAATATCATCGCCTCAACTCGTTGATGCATCTATTCATCTTCGTTCCGCGTTTGCGACTACGTCGTTCCAAAACTTTGCCATTATGTGTTCCGAACAATTGAAAATCGCGATCGCCGATGCGGAAAAGTCTAGATTGACGAACGATGTAACCGTTTGTCTCCATTGTCACATACTAATGCGTCCACTTCGATCATTCTTTCGTTGGAAAGTATATTCCCGTCCGGCGGATGTTTCAATGTCAATACTACAATCTGTATCGAATCGTTTGGCCTGCAATGTTAAATTACTGTGCTTATGATGATGGAAAATGTCAGAGGATTCAGTTGTTAGCTCTAATACAGTCGCTTCGGTGACAAATGTGCGGCAGTTGTTGTTTCAACATGTAACACTCTAGTTTCTGACTGTATCAACTGCAGAAAATGTGTTAATAATTTTTTTTTTCGCAATGAATAGTATCGTCAGGGATACAAGAAAACCTTTATCGTCCAAACAGGTACAATTCCATTCACAGTACAACACACAAAGTGAATTGTGTTTAGATTCAGTTCAGATAATTATGACAAAAAGTCTACTATTGCGAATATAATGAATGAAAAGGAAATAAATGATCTGCTTCAGCAGAACAAGAAGAAAAATGTGTTGGAATGGAAGTTTATAGATATAGTTCAATGAAAATTTAAATATTATTAAGCAGCGATAATCTCTTCAACCAGTTTTCTTGAAATCTATGATGTTTTGATGAAATATATCAGTGAAGCTACAAAAATCATTAAATATTTTACACATGTTGTACATTGGTGATTTTATCATAACATTTTGTTCTTGATATATAAAGATAAAAACATGTCTTCTTCCGGTTATTTAGTTGTGGTATTGCCAAGTTAGTTTTCGAAAGCATTGTGATAATTGATGAGTTTGTTTATATATAAAAAGG
The DNA here is from genome assembly GCA_029955515.1 of Chrysomela aeneicollis. Classification (NCBI taxonomy): domain Eukaryota; kingdom Metazoa; phylum Arthropoda; class Insecta; order Coleoptera; family Chrysomelidae; genus Chrysomela; species Chrysomela aeneicollis. The sequence continues at coordinate 26,771,353 of JARUHQ010000005.1, forward strand.
CTACAATAACGCGTTCTACGATCATACAAAGAAAAAAGTGGAATCTTGATGAAAGGATATCATTATAAATTCCTTGCTCTAGATAAATCCCATCAAGCTTAAATGCTCTTGAATTGGATGAGCCCATTCTCTATAGAATTGGGAGTTGAAAAATTGAAAATATTCTTCTGTTTGGAATTTTACTCCGAAAGTAATTGATTTATATCCATTATTTTACATAACAAACATTTCATGTTTCAATTTATTCAGTGAATTCACCGTTAGAATGTTATCTTCGGAATTCACCATAAAGAAATTGCCATCAGTTTCAAATGCAATACACGATGATTATTTTTCAACCCGTTCCTCTTTCTCATCAAACTCCTGAATTTATCGAGCATTCCTTCCTGTTCTGCAAAACCATGATGCACATGACCATATTACTCGATTCAAAATTTCTAGATTCCCAATATGACGCCACTGGGAAATCTCTTGGCGTATAAATAAAAATGTCGGAAAAAATAAAACGGGCGCCAGATATATAAAATATCCGGTCAGGAAATTCTGTAGGAAATGCGGTTTACATATCTATCTCTCTGCTCTCTCTCTTTTGCCGTGTCCCAAGAGTGCCGGTCGTTCGGCGATTTTACGCCCTCTTCAACCCTTATTTCAGCCCTCGCAAAAAGGAGTCGGACTGAAAATGCTGGCTGATTTGGAAGCGGACCACACGAGAACTAGTTGAGTATTCAAATCATAAGGCAAAGCTTGGAAAACAGCTTTCAGGCACTGGAAGTCGAGTTTTTCGGTTGAATTTTGGGCTGGTTGAGAAGTTAAACTAAATGTACTCGACAGGACTAAATTATTTCGAATTTTCATTTTGAACTAAGTATAAGAGCGTCGAGGGGACATTTTTTGCTAACATTGCGTTGAGTTTTATGGTATTTTGTTTTCTTTACATGAATTCCCAAAGTGATACTCATCATTATTGATTAACTATTTTTTCAACATTACCAATATTGCTTAGTATTTTGAAGTAAGCCAGAATGGATGAAATATGAAGGAAACAGCGTTGAGTCTGGAGGTAATGCTGGTCATTCTATATTGTTTAATCAACATAACTACACACGAAAAATATTTACTTCAATCAAATCGATCTGTTTCAATTTGAGAATATGATATGTTCATACATACATATGAATTCAATTGAAGAAATTCATAATGTGAACGGAATATTCTGCAACCAAGCTCATCGACTGCTCGCAATTGGATAATAGGAATAATGTATTCCTTCAATACAATGATAAAGTGATTCCGAGAATGTGGTGATTTCAAGTGAAACCGTGTGATTGGGTTGATATTAATTTATATTAATTCAATGAACTCATCATTAGGTATCAAATGTTTATCTGTTTTCTTCGGAAAATAGAAGAATTACTACAAAACTCCACTCCTATATATCAGCTCAGATACGAGCAAGAAGTGTCTACATCAGGTGGTAACATTACAAAAGAACTAATGGAAAGATGCCATACATTGTTAGAAACAATATCGTTTTCATTCTGAAACCATTTAGTGAGTTCTTTCAACATATGAATTAGTCAACCAAACAAATTGATCTTCTCGAATATTACTATGTAAAATCAAGTTAATATCTTGACAAAACATTATATTTTAGAAATCATATTAATTGAATACTTTCACATCGAGACAAGTTTTTCAGATTACGTAGACTTATACTCGTTAATGATGAAGAAAAATATTATCTTTTTCTTGAATGAACATTTTTTTATGATGGAAATTCTCGTGATAACTTTGCTGGGCGTGTTTATCAACTGGGATGTTCGATTCCGTCAAAATGAAACTCCTAGCTGACGTGTGCTTGATGCGGTTATAACGAGCTGGAGACCCAGCTTATGCGATAGGATATCGCAAAAATCGAGGAATTTTCGAAGCCCTTCTCCACCGTCATATCCGTTGATTACACAAGACGATACAAATAATCCCCATTCAGTAATTCAGTCCGCGAGGCCGACGGGTATAGGGGCGAATTTCGTTATGAGGACGTGTTGTTTTCTGGTCACGATCCCAGCTGTCGCCACAGATTAGCCTCGCCAGGAGACGTGTTAATGCTCTTCGTCGTCCCTCCACCTTGTATGTGTGTATTATAAGCCGGCACGGAATGTCATCAGGCTAATGTATTTGATATCTTGCTGTTGCTGCTCTACGGCTATAAGGCCATTCGCGGTTGTATCTATCCCCGAATATATAAAAGATCCCGGCATTAGTTGCTCCCTTTTCTGAGATGTGCTTTACGATCATCAGGAAAAAGATCATCTATAAAAACGTCCATATGGTGTCCAGGATAAATACGTCATCTTTTTTTGATAATTCCCTATATACCTACTTTGATTTAATTGGATTCAAAAATATATCTAAAAGAACGTACTCATAATCTAAATTGTTTTTTCTATTTTGGTTCCATAATGAAGTCATTATGAAACGCAAATGCGTATCGAAATAGCCTCTGAATACGCATTTTTTATTATTTGGAGGTTAGTACAATCGAACTGTTAAATGACAGTCAGAAGAGTTAGGCCCAATTGACTCCTAAGAGATTTTGATATGTCGTGCTACTAGCAGTGAAAAACTCAATGTTTTTATTGATAAGTTTCAATTGATAATGTTATTTGATTTGAATTGCCAATAAAAATAATAAAAACATTGTATTTTTCACCGCTGATGGTTTCGCAATAATCAAAATCGCTCAACAGTAAACTGGGCTTTACGATTGTGCGTCAGATTTCAAATATTTCAATGTCATCATTGTTACCAATCGAATATGTTCCTGTTATTCATCGATATTAAATCCATTTTTGTTTCAATAAAAGACTTCGAATTATTGCAAAATAGAAAAAAACCGTATATGACACACGTTTTATAAGACACGTTGTCGCACTTGTTCCCTTGGAGCACTCCTCGATTCGCTCGTCGTTCTCCAAACAACGCGTGTGACAAAATAGCGTCTTATAAAACTTGTATCATAATATACTATTTTCTATTTTGGTTGTATAATGAAGTCATTGTGCAACGCAAATGCGTGTCGAAATAGCCTCTATTTCGATATCTTTTTTTTTTATTTTTCGGAGATTGGTACAATCGAACTGTCAAATCTGTCAAATGAAAGTCGGAAGAGTCAGGCCCAGTTTACTTCTGAGCGATTTGGATTTCGTGATATTAGCAGTGAAAAACTCAATGTTTTTATTGGTAAATATTAATTCAAAGTACAACGCCGAATTCAATTTCTGCTCATCCAAAGATGGAGATATTTCAAGATCCTTGAGGAAGTTTGAAGTTGCCGGAGTTTATTTTTGATCCAGCCGAAGAGTAAGCATATACTTCTTACCTGATGAGGTTATATACCCAACTAATTAGCGACTCAGCAACCAAAACGGAGTTGGGTGGATGTGGTTATTACTTTCTCCTGAAAACTTGATGAAGACAACTTTTCCATGATGGAAAAGATGGGGTGGTCTAAGAAGTGGTACAGAACTAATCAGAAATGGAAGCACAGACAAAATACTGTATTATTATAAAGTTCAGTGCTCTATATTCCTTCTGTAAAGTCAACTGGGATTTTTCAAATTGTCTGCTCTCTTTTACTTGAAGCTAGGGAGCCAGCTATGTTTTGGCATTTGAAGTTTCATAATGGTATCGCGATATATAAGTATGCATAGGATTTTTTGTGCGTATAAAATTTCGAAAACAAAAATAATAGCTCCTCTCGAGTACGTTCTCATCCATAATAGCGCTCAATTTTTTAGAATTTTTGATGGCCCTCGATTAGACCGAGAGTCTTGATTTCATTGCCTCGTTTGGTTGCTACGTTTGTGTTTAATGAAAACTCTAGCATGTTTCGGAACCCCTATTTTCGTATAAGTTGGTGGATTTCAAACTGTGCTGGCCAAAATCCGCCGAGCATAGAGTAGGTATTAATTAACGAAAACATCGATGATGCTCGAGCCGAATCAACGTTCGCCTGTGTGATTCTTCGAGTCGTTCTTTTTGCCATTGGCTGTTCAGTTTGAGTGGGCATGCAAAAATAAAGCAACGAGAAAAATTATAAACAAATCTCCGAGTATTGATTCGCCGTGTTCAAAAATCGACACAATAATAAAATATGAATCCTCCCCCATTTTTTTAATCATCGATTTTAATACCGAGGAAATATATAAAAATCTCAGCAAGTATTTGAGTCTGCCTGTTGAAAAAAGTATACACTAATTCCATCATTATATTAATATCGATATTGGAGTAAACTGATGAAATTTCATAGGAATGTTAATGATTTCGCTTTTTCGATACATGTTTCTGAATTGAAGCAACTTGCAACTTCACTAACTAAAGAACCTTTTTGGCTTCTTAGCCAAATGATTGAAATGCTAGAATGGATGTTGCAGTATGCGATATTGTCTTTGAAAACTTTGTCGCATAATTTAGTGAAAATTAAGTTACTGATTAAGATAATCTTGATTCATTCTATAAATTTACGCGTATTCCAGCAATGATAACTTTCGATTAGATTCATTCCGCATCAGAAAATCTCTCACCTGAATGGACAAATCTATAACGGGTTCAATCAAAACAGTACCATCCATCTTTTTGCATCATAAAAAATAACAACAATCTCCAGAAAGTTTCGGTGAGTGTAAACAGCCCTTCGGTTCGATTCATGGGAAAGCGATCGTGAAGCCAAAAATCACTCGAGCAGCCGTAAAAATAAGGCAATAACGTTTATTGTTATCGGACGTCCGGTTAACAGATAACGCCCTCTACCGACGTTATTCCAATACGGACGACGTCTCGGACATAATTTTTATCTGTTGGGGCCTCTTATCTCGACAAATGAATTTTCCGAAACGGGGGGTGAAATTAGATGAGGAAATGCGAGGGATGTTATCGGGTCCTGTTGTAGAAAAACGTAAATCATGGAGAATATCTTCTTCCCTATTCCTAACCGAAGATGTTTTGGTTTATGAGAAGTCTATCGCAGATTTTTTGATAAATACTATTACATTTACTGTTGTGTCCGCGTTTTCTAGTTCTGGTTGGGTAAATAATCTTTCATTTTATCGAAAGAGTATTTGATTGGCTAATTTCAGTTATATGAAGTTTCTGGTTTGAGTGATCCTGATTTAAGCTAAATCTCGGTGGAATGGATCATAAACTTAATTCCAAGTTTCATTCAATTCCTTTCAAGATCTGGTTAGTTATAAAAATTTAATAATGTGAATATTTTGCTTGCCATGCAGATGCTAGAGTTTTGAGTCCTAGTTCTGTCGTCTGGGTTTGAGGCGTCGTGACGTTCGAGACGCCACAGAGATTAACCGACGCTCTATAATATCCCCCGAAAGGGAACAATTCCCGATATAATGCGGACGATAAAAACGGTCTACCTGCCAATATCGGGGATTAATGAACAATATTGTAGCAATAAGAGCATTGTTCAAGGATATATCTATGCCTCGATCAAGGATTTAATGGTCATTGTTTTTTCTTGCGAAACCAGACCATAATGGCGTATTGTTCGTCGACTCTTTGTGATATTTATTGACCGTATCGAAGATTATTATTTCGTATATTGGACGGGATTCAGATGAATTAATTCAATCTGCCGTTATGGGCAGCCGGAAGTTCCTTGAAGAAAACTTGGATGGTGGAAAAATATTACCTACATGTCCGGGATTTTTTTTTTAAATTTTTTCATTGTACGAAACAAAAATCTGTAATGTTCGTGAAACATCATTGAAGTCAGTCGGATAATGATAAAGATGTTAAATTCTCGTGTTTTTCCGCTTTATAGTTATAAAAAATTTGACAAGTATATATAGATTGAAGCATCAATATTTTTTCTTCATTCACACGATAGTCTTTTTCCTCTTTTAGAGATATTTGAATCATTACTGTCTTCAATATATTATGATTTAATATGGCAGCATCAGCCTGTCAAAGTCGTGTTTGATATTTTTCAGCGCAATATCATAGCGGTACGGACTTTTTGGCATCAAAGGAAATAATTCGTCAACCCTTCAGCTTATATGCTCTCTAGAGTCTAGATGAAGCTTAATTAGATCAAGAGTGTACGGCTACGAGAGAAACGAGGTTGGCCATGCCGACTAATTATCCTCGAAGAAAAGAAGCGAAACGGCTTAATTCGCTGTCGGACGTATGTACGGATTGCTGCAAAAGACATGTCGTCCATGGCAGGGTTGAAACCATGTTGATCCCGCACCACTTTGGTTGAATCAAACGTTCGTTCACAACAGTTACTTCAATAGATAATAACTAATGTAATATTTGTATCAAACATTTACTTTAGAATATAAAATCAATGAAAGATTCTTGGCAGATTATGGCAGGGCCGTAGCCAGCAGTACGCCGGAAAAATATTTGCCTGCCCTAGAATAATCGGTATATAGAAAAAAGAAGATGAATACAAAACTCACACACTTCCTGATCTTATATAAAATTGGAGAGATATCAGAGGAAGTGAATTGAAATGATCAACATTTCAAAAGAATATTTTCTTGAAACTCTATAGATATAATTCTCAATGAAATGAATCAAATATCACAAATAATGATGACTACTGATTGCAGTTTCCTGTGCAGATGATGAAGGATGATTAGATTTGTCTAAAATTCAGTATTTCAAAACTTTAGGTATAAAACTTCCATCATCAGAGGAAGTAATTGTGGTGAATACATTTATTCAGAACCAGATGGAAGGAAATCTTGAAAATTGCATTTTTGATGAAGTTTTTAAACATAGAGAAGCAATCCAGAATACCTACTTGCATCACAGGACCTTTGGATGCAGTACATTGACGTGTGAATCGAGTTTTTCTGTTTTGACAACGCCTGTCTATGTGCCAACAAAGAATGGCCAATTTAATTCTTCTTGCGTTTGAAAGACGTCGCACCAAAGCACTAGACAGGAATATTTTTCTGCGACTGCAACTATTTTGACTTTTTCTAGATTGTAGAGTTTGCTTTTATTATAGGGTTTTTTGTTTTTATTTTATCTAGAATTTGCTTCTTGTTGAATCATTTTATCAGAATTTATTTGTGATATTTGTTCACCAAACATTAATTTTTGATATGAGAAAATTTTTAGCCTGCCCAGAATTATTTTTGGCCTACCCTAAACATTCACTCTGGCTACGGCCCTGGATTATGGAAGTATATTAACTGTTTTATCAATAAAAATATATTGATGGGACTAAAATATAAATATCGAAAAGCAGAATGGAAATTCTACTGGAAATCTCTCGACAATATAGAGAACGTTGCCAAGTTCTACCTATATATCTATCCTGATCGACCTAATCCAATCTAACTTTACATTGACCTTTTCCAGAATATCGCTCTTAACCGGGATTCGTCTCGTGCAGTCAAAAAATAAAAAAACATTAAATTTTTTCAAAATTTTGCATTTCATTCGATCCATGAAATATTTCACACACAATCTTTTGTAGAAACATTTATGTCAGTCTTTATATGTTCCTGTTTGTGAGACTTTGTAAAGATTTGAGTTTTTCACCGACTGAGCGCGATATGTATTTTGAAGGACACTGTACATACGTACGTTGTTCGCATATAACAAACTCGATTAAGCTTGTCCGCTTTCGGAAATCTGGCAAAACCTCGACGGATTCGCACAAGTGAACATCTCAAAGTGCAGACCGGGCCACTGGCCCAGGCAGATCAAACATTCGTCTAGCTTTTAATGTGCGAGAGTCGGTATGCTCGGACTTTTGCCATATACGGTTTGCCCTCTCGAGGAGCTTTAATTATAATTATATCGCTGGCCGGACTCGGGATGGATGGATTTTGTAGTTGGAGAGTTGTGCGAAGTGAAAAATTGCATTCAAATGCTGGTATTTCATTTGAGCTCCATGATATGGCTGTATGGAGGAAAATGAGTAGAAACTTGTTTGCTCACATCAATGAGATATATTTTATATACAAATTCTACCTTCATAACCATGACAAGTTTATTCTTCAATTTATCGTCAGAATTTCATGCACCAACCTTTTTCTTGTCAATTGCCATGACATTCAAAACCATCATTTCTCAAAAGTCACTCCTCGAGTTGAGATGTATTCTCATAACAAAGAAAATGAGGATGTCCTTCGAACGAATTCTTATGAAATTATTGTTTTGATAACTACACCTTTTCCAGTTGTATTTCAGAAACCATCAAGTTTATTTCAGAAAGCGTCAATTGAATTTCAGAATAGTCATTTGTATTTCAGAAAGTATCAATTGTATTTCAGAATAGTGAGTTGAATTTCTGAAAGCATCAAGTCTATTTCAGAATTGTGAGTTTAATTTCAGAAAGCGTCAAATGTATTTCAGAATAGTCAATTGACTTTCAGAATTCGTATCATCTGTATGCAAATGATATATTCTGAAATTCAAATGACGAATTCTGAAATACATTTGACGCTTTCTGAAATTCAACTCACTATTCTGAAATACAATTGATACTTTCTGAAATACAAGATGGTGGAGAATGGTGGAGAAACCGATACTATATTTCTGGGATTTTTTTTAACATACGACAAAATTAAAGAATACGTGTTCGATGAATGTTCACGTGGAATAAAGATCTGAATTTTGAAAACTTCCTCATTACCGGTTACCTACTTTCGTCTCGGAAGTCCACTTGCATCAGCCATCGATTTCCTTTTGGATAGGCGTCAAGAATAGCCCTTCGAAACAAATAATCCCTACCATTCGAATCGTATAAGTCACGATAATCGGAAACAGAAAAGTCATCCATAAAAAGTAGCAGTGGCAGCAGCAGCAGCAGCAGCAGCAAAGTTTCCCTCTTCTTATTTGCGATTCAGCCGCAAACTTATCCGCCGGGGCATTTCAATAAACCATTCGTCTGCGTCCCCATTCATCATACATCGAGGGCGAATCCTGGAATCGAAAAATCAAAACAAATATGCAGACACTTTCTGCATCGCGCCCCTTTCCGTATTATTGAATTGGAAGGAAGTCGAGGGGTCGTGCTAATGCCGGAAGTGGCCTCTGATCCGGGTCCGTTCGGGATTCGGATGACCGATGTGTCGTCTCTTCGAATCCGCCCGATCCCTGGATAAACATTTTTCCCGGCCAAACAAATAATTTTTCGAGCTGTGCGTTTTATTTGGCAAATATTTTCACTCGGACGGAAGTCACATCGCAAATTGATGATTGGACGTGTGATGGAATGAACCACCATACATTCAGTTCAAGTTAGTACTCAATTCAGTTCATTCTGGGTTGCAACTATAAATTAAAAGTTTTTATACAAAATTTATCACAAAAAACATAATGTTTTGGAAACTATTCTATAGTAACTGATTTGGTAGATGATGGATAATATTGGATATCTGACCGTATTTTTCAATTGGGACTACTTTTCTTGATAAATATCGTTGATATTGTGAAAAAACTTTTTTCTCGAGCAAAATTTACATTTATCAATGAACCTCGTATACGAATACATAAGATGATGATATTTGATTTTGGGTTTCGGGCCATGTGGAACTCTTTGTCAGGAATAAAACCTTTTTATATGAGAACACCCTTCATCCACTAAATGTAGTCCAGAATTACATACTGAAAGTTATGTTCAAAAGAGGTAAGCTCTTTTCAACCAGTTTATTATATAATGAAAACATTTTGAATGTCAGACATCTTCATTTCATAACAATTTCAACATTCTACTACAAAAATAGTCAAGGTCTACAACAAATATCTCATTCTTATAACACACGAGCAAAACATAATGAACAAATAGCAATTCCAATGTTCAAAAAAGACTCTTCGCAGAGATTTGTGAATTATTTGGCACCAAAAGTTTTTAATATACTGCCTCTATAAATAAGAACATCTTGCACTGTGGAACTTTTCAATGTAAAAAATATATTTGTACAAACTACAATAAGTTTGAAGCTTTGTGAAAGTCATTTGTAAACTTAAAAGATACTAAACATTTTTTTTGAAGTTAATTATTTATGTTACCGATTATCACTTAGAATGTATTATAATTGTAAATAAAAAAAAAACACTTATAACCAGATACTAGTTAACCGATACTTGCACATACAAGTGTGTGTTACACACTTAGGTGCAAAATAAAAAATCAGATGCAACTTAGATAAAACAAAAAAAAAAGGTGGTGACATTTTTAAATGGTGCTGACTCACTTGGATACACTGTACGTGGTGTCCCACTCAAAGGTGACCCCCATTTATTCTCATAATTCTCAACATATTTTCGTCATTCAAAAACTTTTCTAGAATAATTTTTCACGAAATTTTTGAATCTGAGCTAACTTTTTTCTTAAATCAACAAAATACAGGGCGGCTCAAGAAATTTTTATTCATGTTCTGTGGTTGTTTCCTATTTTTCATTCGATAATAATATGAACAATATATTTTTTTGAATTCAGATTTTCGCGGGCTCCATCGAATTATGGATAGAAATATAGATCATCTCATCTGTTTTTCTGAGCCACCATGTGATTTGTTTATGTAAGGAAAAAGTGAGATCAGATTAAAAAAATTCGCGAAAAATTATTCCAGTTTTTGAATGACCAAAATATGTTGAGAATTACGAGGATAAAGGGGAGGTGACATCCTGTATAGTTAGAGATAGAGGGTCGATTAAATTCAGATAAAGTTTTGGGTTTATATGCGCAACAATATTCCGCAAATAAATAGTTGGAAAGTTTTTTGGTTTTTGAAAATTTTTTATCGAATTTATTTGAATAGACACGAGAAAAACTTTCTCGCAGCTATTTTTCATGCTCTATAATAACTTTACGGTATAGAATATGTGTAATATGATGTAACGTCATTCGAGGGCTGCCATTTTTTATTTTTTCGAAAGTTCGAAACTGCAATCAATGCAACGTATTTAGGTTCGTCATGCGAGTTGAAAAATGAAAATAAATATCCAGGTCCGTAGTATGCAAAAAGCTTGAATTCTTTAACAGGGTATAATGACAGTCTACTTCTCCATCCAGCTTATGCTTTTCCATTATAACGGCCGAAAGTGCCTCTTCCGGTATTATATTCGTTATGTTTCTCGAGAGATTTCTACTTGGGAGTTCATAAAGAAGGTGGCGATTATTACAGGAAAAAATCTCGTTAAAAAAACCCCTCGAGCTGTGTTGTTCTTTGAATCGCCCGTTTGCTTCCCTCGACCCCACGGCTTTCGAAGGACCTTTGAGTTTTTTTTTTAGGTGTCGATGCTAACTTTTCATTGTCTTCGCCCCCCAACTTGATCATAATGCAGCAATCAACACCCGCTTGAAATTTATGAGATTCAACGATGGCTCAGATTGGATACGAGAAATAATAAAAAATAACAAAAGGATTATATTGTATAATAAAATTTGAATATATCATGTGATAGCTCAACCAACAGATGGATGGGTTGGCGTGGTTTTCTTGAATAACCCCCAAGATCTCCAGACCTTAATCCATTAGATTTTTTCTGTTGTGCCTTCGTCTTGGATACGGCCATGCGACGACATGCGACTGAGCTTGACTTTAAGGTTAAAAGATTCACACTAAAAAACAATGCATTATTTTTCTGTGCTAGGTAATGAATTCATTCCTAGCATTCATAAAATCTAGCTTTCCAATAACTGATAAATATACACCTTGCTTTTGATCAACTACACCGTGAATGGTATAGCATTCACAATTCTATTTGACAACTGACAGATTATTTCCTAGTTTTCTTGATACAACGTCGTTTGAAAATGGCAAGATTTGGTCAAGAATCTAGGAAATATCTGAAAAATTTATGTAGATAATGTTATTCTGAAAAGTACAGTAAATAACAATAAGGCAATGTGTAGTAGTTTTTGAAAAATATATATTAAGAACTTATTGAAACTACGTCAAATCAATAGATTTGACTACTCATGAATATGAAGAGATCCTATGGTATTTTTCTTTTTCAAACTGAAAAGTCTTCATTAAGTAGTTATGTATATGTATCTGCTTAAAACTAATTCGATTATTTTTTTATTGAAAAATACATTTCAAATCTTATTGTTTGCCATGACGATACAAATTTCATACAATTAACATTAATCATGCATTTATCGATGAAATATATCTTATGTATTTGCCCCCAAAAATAAATATATTTTCGAATCAATTCACCACGTATTGTGAAAGGAATTCTCTGACTGTCAATAATACCAAACCTATTTTCATGCACTTTTTTAACAGAAATGAAATATCTGAAAGTATACCTACCAGAATTTGTGTAAATTAAATTGAAGTTTCTTTTCCAAAATGTAGTTTTCAGCTACAATATGATCAACCAGTGTTTTCGCGTAGCCTTCAATCTCCGCTAATTTCATTTTCCCACCCCCTACCCCCGCGAACCCAATCAACACTCGAGCACAAGATTGCAATTTTCTTTTTTTAACGACCCCTCCCCCACCTGCTCTCCTGCTTCACCTGCCGCAAGCTCGAAGGGCCACTTTGAATGACAAACGCAAGTGGCTTTTTAAAATTCCACCCCTCTGTATACCGCGCGCGAAAGAGCACATTCACACGACGGGGCAGGTTATTAGCAGAAAAGAAAATGAGAAAATAAAAAAAAAACGGATGAAGCGTTGAACGCGGATGATCCGGGGGGAAAACGCGTTAATAGCAAAATAAGAAACAACTGTTATATTATCTTGATGGTTGCGTGAGAATGTCTGCATTAGAAACTGCTTTTAACAACATGTAAATATATAATGAACAAATTATTCAATAATATAAGGGAACATGAAGAACTAAGAGCAGAATAGTGATGAAGAAAAAAACAAATGCAATATGCTCAAGTAAGGAATTGAGGAAATTCCATTAGCTTTCAAGAATAGCACTGTTAGGGAAACGAATTATTGATCCTTGAGGTAAACCAGAGTCTTTGTCATATTGCACAGATTTCTAATGTAATTTTCAAAATCATTTTTTTTTTGTAAAAATACATGTCTATTCGAAATGATGCTTCAAAGTGAACGTGGTCCATATAATAGTTATTCAGTTTTCGGAAACTCATATAAACCATATTTATTCGGCGCGAATTCGCAAACATAACGGCACACCGTAAAACGTCTCACTTGCGGATCATCAAGGGTTTTCGAGGGGCCCATAAAATTTTGAGCACCAATAAAATGATTCGTCCGCCTTACGCCTTATGTATCTATCTGCACGTCAAGCGAGAGATTTGTCTCCATCTAGATTTAATAGACATCGATAATATGTTTCAGTTGTGCTTAATGAAGCGACTACTGCGGTTTGCATTCAGAGTAAATTGAGAGGAAATGATATTTCAGTACATGGAAACATCAGATCCGCATGCAAAGGTTGGTTGAATCATCAAGTAACTGAAGATTCTTCAGTAAAATAAATCATTTGCCAGTAGCTTTGTTGGATTGATGATGTTGAAAATATTTTACTGATGATGTATTTTATGAATGTGAAGAAACTGTGCGACCCCTTAAATACCGAAACACTATTATGGAATCTGAATTTTACAACCTATTTCAATCTTTATTTTCTTGACAAAAGAACGTATTTTTATATCTACAACGAAAATATAACCCCTGAAAAATCTACGTTTTCCAAACGATTTCTATCATTATCATTTCAGAAAAAAGATCATCTGTACGAAAGCGTCTAGTAAGTGGTGAAATAAAAATAATGGAATTATTTTTTACAAAGCATTGAAAAAATTTTTGGACATATTTTGAAAAAATTCATTCAACTTTTTCTCAATATATTGGAATTTTTTTCAATGTATTAAAAAACTTTTCAATAATTTGGATAATCTTTCGATATATTCACCTATTTCCTAATATATTCAATAACCTGAGAAAAATATTTATATTAAAATTTCAATGCTATAGATATGTCAAAATTGAAAAATATTTCTCGTAGAATTTGTTGCCGATTTTGGAATTTACCCAATTGAAGGATGCTGATTTCAGCAGTGTAGAGTAGAAATTGCGCTGAAAAATCATCAATGTTCAGCAATATTTGACATATACGGTGTTATGTTCCTGAAATGTATGTTATAACTGTTAAAAATGGGTATATTACGATACCATTTTGAAATTCCCCACCTGAATCTCTTATAATATTTTGAAATTCTTCACATGAAGATAATCATTGCATGATGTTCTGAAAAATAGTGGAAAAAATGCATAAAAATCATTCAATCAAAAACAATTAATTTTTATGAATTCGTGCAAAATTACTTTTTTATTGAACTTCTTGTATGAACATTTATAAACTGAAATTCTGAAATATTATTGATATATTCAGCAATTTCATGACACTATAAATCATTCTCAACATAATAATATCTTGTTTCATACTTTCCTACTTTTTTTTTCATCATTCAAAAAAAGGAGAAGAATTTCGGAATATCCTGACGAATCATATTTTTGGTCAAATGAATTGTGAATAACGCTCCTAATACCATAAGTCATCGTAGTGACCGTTGAAATGATTTTTCTTCGGCGCTTTTTGCTTATGATGTTTGCCACATTGAAGCAATATAAAAAAATTAATGAAAGCATCCATGCAATACAAGAATTCATGAAATTCCTGTACTAGAGAGCATAGTGTAGGTGCAACCCCATCAGGGGGTGGCTGTCCCCATTTTCGAGATAATACCCTACTCGGGACGGCCGCCGTGGGGGCTCACACACCCCCATCCCCCCCCCCAATTATCGTGCTTGGGGTCTGCTCCGGAACATCCGATTTGACTTTGAAATTGCCTGTTTATGCATCGAGTAATCTACTGAATATTTTGCCGGGCGACGCCTTATCATAATACGTCCTCTGCATCAACGAAAATAGCATGCGCCCCAATGAGGTATTTGTATGAAAATTTTATGTTGTTTTAATGGCGCGCCATGTGGATTATCTGCGCCCTAATGAGCCGTTAAGGTATCGCCTGGAGCCGCCCAGATATTGGCGGAGGAGTCACACTCGAAACGCGGTCGGTCCTTAATGTGTAGAGGGGGAAATTCTGCTCTGAAAAGTAGGAAAACTGTCATTTTCTTCTCGGAGGAAAATCATGACAAAAGGTCCCACTTTTAAGAGGCTGTAAAATATTTTTTTCGAGCTGAAAGGTCGAATAAAAAATTATTGTAGTGTTTTATGCTGTCCAGTCAGAATGTCAACTTCCCTTCTTTTTGTATACATCCTGTATATCATCAAATATTTGAAGATACTTCTTTTTTCCGATTTGGAAAATATGCCACACTTGTCCTTTATTTCCATAACTTTAGCGCTAATTGGTGTAATTTTGATTGAAATTGTAAATTTTCGAAAACATCAAGATACCCGCATTCATTATTTTGTCTTCATAAATTGTCATGGTTTCGTACGAATTATCAAATGTCATACCTGAATATATTGTTCCCTGACGTTGTTGGCAATAAACAAAAATGAGATTTTTTTAAATATTCAATGATGTACTGTACCATTCAAGAAAATGTAAGTTGTATCAATAATTTTGACAATTGACAAATTGTAAAATTTTTGACTGGACAATATAAAACTCAACGAAAACAGTATTTTTTTTATTCGACCTTGAAGCTCAGCCTTTTAAAAGTGGGACAAATTAAAATGAAGGCAGTGTACTTCGTTTCGAAAATACACCATTTGCCATCTAAAATTTTCGCCCTCCTTATATAACAAAAACACCACTTACACTCACATTTACTTTTTCCAAAATTGTTTACCGGACAAACCGAATATTATTCATAAAATTGTTTGAAAGGTTAAACTAATAAAAGACTTTTGATTTTTTAACCTAACCATAGCCAACCTGATTGTTCGGTTTCCGTCGGGCTCGATTCTTAGAGGGTTTTCTTTACGTTTGGAAGAAAGGTGATTTTTTTCGAATAATAATTTTTTCTGCTAAACATTGATTGAAAACGAGAAAATTTGAGTGTGCGGTATTATAACTGAAAGAAGGACGAATTTTGTATTTTCAATAGCTGAAATTTGAAGAATTAAATCATGTGAAATGATGTATTTCCGAAAAAATTTATGAATAACTCCGAAAATATTTGAGTCCGTCTTGTTTCGAATTCAGATTCGAATTCAGCATACCTAAATACGTGAGTTCAGCCAATTTTGAAAACGATTCGACATTACCACCCAACGGAAAAATCACCCACATGAATACACCATCATATGCGAGAACGTCCTAGATATGATCCAGTTAAATCTGCAGTATTTATCGAATTTCACCCCATTTTGTTTTGCGGTATTCGAACACGTTTCAGATCTACGATTCACGACTAGACTTTTGTCTATCCTGGTTCGCATAAATACCCGGTTTCCCGCAACGAAAAGCGCCTTGACGAGGAAAATGGGGATTCACCAGAGAAATAGAGAGAATATGCCGATGCCTGGCGATTCTCTTTATACCACAATGGATTACCGGTAGTTGTTCGGATCCAAATATTCTATTCAATTCGAATAACAAAGTGAGGTTGTTCAAAAGAGCCTTTTTGTTTTCTCGCTCTTCTTCTGCTTTTCTTCGAAAGTTTGAGTTATTATTGCATTAAAATTCCCATAACAATGAGAGGATAAAGTTCAAACAAGACAAACTCTATATAGTTCCTTTCACGTAAAAGTGCGAACCCAACTAAACGATTTCCATGTAAACTTTGTCGATGACCATCATGCAACTAGTTCCGACAAGGCCTTAATAGTGACCGGAACTTTTCCGACAAAAGTCCGACCGATGTAGTTTGACGAAAATGACATGTTATCGAAGTGTATACAAACAAGAACCCGCTTCGCCGCAGGGTCAGCATCACGAAAAGTGACGTTCAGGCTGAAACCTAATTTGCCTGAAGCGAACTCGGCCCTTTGATATACGCATAATATTGTGCACTTTGCGAGTAATTTGCTACCACATGTCGAAAACAATGAAGTCCTGGCGAATCGACGTTTCGATCGCATCGTTTGTTTGCATCAGTTGACCAACGCGGCGTTTTCGAATAAATCATTGTTTTCGAAAATCGGTGCAAAATTGCTAAAGTTCGAAACTAATTCGTAACAACGTCGCTCGGAAGGGCACAGGTGTATCATCGGTCGGGCTTTAATGTCCGTTATTATCGTAAGAAGTTTAGGCAAGTTGCTTAGATACATGACGCGTTTGGCCCTCGATTGCTTATATTTTATATTGGACAATCTCACGATGTGTGCCAGATAGATGAGAGCAGTGCCGAATTGAGGCATATTTTGTCTCAAGAAGAAGAATATTCATCTAGCTGAAACAAATTTACATTTGATCCAATAGTTACATAATGGGCTTGTACTGCATATGCAAGATGATTTACTCCTCTATGAGAAATGTTCCACATGTTCTATATTTTATTGAAAAAAAAATCGACACCCTTTGAAAATGACAGACACTGTTGTTTGTTACATGTGAAGAAATATATTCATCCAGATAAAAAAACTATTTCATGAAAATGACAACTGCGCAAATGTCGCTTCAGTCTGAAATCTGACATAATTTAATTAGAGATAGTTAAATCAATAATTTTCGGAATTTAATAAATTCCAATAAATTCTTCCTGTCATGATGTTTAGCCTCTTGTTTGATTATATCAGCCACGTCGTATTTTGCTGTTAGATTTACAATCTATTGAATGAGTTAATTTCATTTTAGAAACAGACATTTGACTTGGTATATGTGAAAAGCCAGTGGCACTTACTAAACTAACTATAGTACCAACTATATCTACATCATTGCCGACTTTCATTGTTCTATTAGATACTAGATGAAATTATTTTTGTTAATTAGCGGGAAAGTTATCAACCATATTAAGTGTATAATAATTAATCTTATTCAGATGCCAGTTTTTCATTTTTTATTGAAGTATTTCGTTGTTTTTTGAAATATATAAATAGATCGTTCTAGATTCTAGAATCTAATAATAAAATAGAGTCTATAATAATTGAAAAACCATGCATTTATATATCAAATTACATAGTGTATCAATAAAAAATCAATGAATTCTTGTGAGATCGAGTTCAAATGAGAAAACGAAGACATCCAAAAATGTTTAAAGAAGTCGTGAACAACTATAAGTGAAATTACCCATAGGCACAGCAGTTCCCAAACACCCTCTATATTCCCCTCATCATGTCATCACCGTAAGACTGTCACATGGCTCTCGCCGCGAACGGATTTCATCCCCCGTGGTCGGCCGCCCCCTATTTTATAATTACCGCCACCCCTTTTGTGTATCGGCGGCGTTTCCTCGGAACTTCTTCCTCCTCCTCCTCCTCCGTCGACTTCTTGGTGGCGGTGGTGCGGATAGTGGAAAACAAAAGAACACCGGGCCGCGTCTCGGACACAATGCTCCTTCCGACGCATTGTCTGAGATGTGCGGAAAAGGGCAGTAAGGGGGGAGTAAGAGTCAAGGTTCCAGGAGGAATTGTTGGTAATGTGATGCGTGTCGGTGAAATTCCAGAGTTGAATGTAACGCTGAATCCTGTCAATTGTTCAAGTGTGGAAAGTGACATTTTTCGCACGAGTAGTCGTTTGGCACGAGCCGCTAGCGAAACTCACTTTTCAACGAGTTCCCTACACTATTTTCCTTGATTTCAGTGATACTTTCAGTTAAACATGAGCGGCCTCTATCATAATTTCAGTTGGTTTCGATTCGATATTACTGTCGATTTACATATTTTAGGCGATAATTAATTTTTTTTTCGACAAATTCATATGTAAATTACTGAATTTTCTTATAGTTTGCACAAACAATTTCATTGATATTTGATACCACATGCCTATGCAAATGTCATGAATACGAAAGTTGTTTCAAATGTCACCTTCCATCCGTTGTTGACAGTAGGTAATCACGCAACCAGGAATACAGCAGTACGCATATTGACATTGAAGTTTGAAAGTGGCTGACAATGTCTCGAATTGTGAAGTGGAGTTTTGGACTTCCATTGTCTAAAGGTTATGGAGATTTGAATCCTTAGAAAAGATGAGTTATGCTGAAAACGGAAAATATTATGAAAATTATTCGAACAAGTTGAAATGAGAACTAGATTGTTGATTAATATATTGCTAACATGAAATGATTAGCCAGTTATCCAGATATTATATATGGTTGAAGACAAATTTGGATTTGATTTGATTAGTCAAGAGCCTAAAAAAAAGATATAGTCAAGTGAAAAAGAAGAAATGAAGATAAAATAAAGAGATAAAATAAATTTTAAACCGAATTTGCCACGAAGTTCTGATTGTGTGTATTCAGGTGAAAGTATAGAAGACGAAGTAGAATTTTCTGAAACATATTCGTGTTCGAGTAAAAAATCTGTTCTCATTAAATTGAGGCTAGAGTGGTATTTGTCATAAAAATTTGACACCGAAATTTGGTTTTTTATCTTAGAGATAATTTTGGACCAAGACTTGAAGCTGCCAGACCTGAAAACACCAAGAAGGGTGGTTCACTATGAAAAAACTCTTGCCAGACCATCAATTCCATTTCACACTTGAACCTCACATTTTCAATATTTCATCTTTGACAGCAGTTGTTTGTGAATATCTCCATTCATTCCGCCAGATTTGCCACGCATTCACCCTGTCCGGATGACGAACGGCGTCCGACATTTCGTTGTGGTCAAGAATCTCGTAAGATTTTCGAGGAAAGGAATGCCCTAGAGTCATGCGGGGCACTTGAAATTCTTAGCTGGAACCGAGATAGTTGAACGGATTGTCCAGTTTCTGCGAGAAATTGAGCGTAAATGATAAACATACTCTGTCGCAGCAGATATAATGGCCTTCCGATGTGATGAGATGGAATTCTCGTATTGTATAACTCTTAGTTGAAAATTACAAAAAGTAATTTCGAAAATTGATTCAGAGATTTTTTTTCGTTTGGATGATGTAATTTCAAAAGACTAGCGATTCAGATGAGGAGTCAAAGACAGATGAAGAATGCATGAGAAAGAAAGGGAAGCAATTCTAAAAGTACCAGGAAATAGGTAACCCGTCTCAATTGATTGTCGAGCTGAAATTAGAATTGACCATAAGAAAAATTGGGAGCAGCATAATTGATGGATCTGGAGCTTGCATTATAGATAGCAAAACTAGAAGCAAACGCTGATGGTAGAACTAGGATAACTCTAGATTGTGCCAGGAGACATTCTAGTCTTCGAGAATTGTTTTATAAGGTCCTGATGAATTGAGTACCAACTGGTGAAAGGATGAGATGTGGTTCGAAGGACCAATGTTCCTGTCTTTTGTGCTTATAGTCACTTACGTAAAGAATATTGAAATACTCAGTGAATAGATTATAAATAAAATCATCATTGAATTTTTTACTAGCAGTGTTACGAATTCATAAAAATTGGAGATTGGCTCCATGATGTTGGTGATAACAAAATATGTCTCTTCCTTTCTCACAACGAGGGATTTCAAGATGAATAGAGTTGCTCTATAATTCCCAGAAAGAGCCAATTAGTACTGTTTCATCTGACCAGGCCCCATAACTATAAATAATTATAATTTCCACCCAGATCCTCAAAACTGCACCATGGAGTATCCATTATTTCTGAAAGGGTAATGGAAGGAAAAGGCAAGCTGTGTCGTTCTGAATGTTTGATGGAATCTAAACTTTCTAGTAGCTCTGTCACACGACATTCACGAACACTTAAATTAGTGCCCGAATATGGACCACTGACAGGTGCTCTATCTTTGATAACGTGTCCGAAAAGACAGCGTCGAAAATATCATCTAGTTTGGCGAACTTTTGGGCCTATGTGAAATTTTAATCGGACTTTCGACAACAACATTTCGTATAGCGGAATTCGAAGTCAACAGTAACTACCAATTTATCGGTCGTCATGATAAACACTGCTATGCTACTAAATTTTGAATGTGAATATCGAATCCATCATACATTTTGTTTTAAATTTTTGTATTAAGGTGTAGGTGTACAAAAATGCCATATTAGGCAGATGATCAAATAATGTTCCAGATGTTTCATCTAAAAATAGACTTACCATCGTTACATTTATTTCTCACGGATTTCGCTCACTGTTGATAGCAGAATTCCCAAGTTTCAGTTCAAGAAAATGTTGAAATGTCAATTTCACAATTGAAAATGTGGGGTTGTCCAAATTCATAGAAGCGACTCTAGAAAATTCCACGTCCCTGGTGCATTGAAGGCCTTCACAACTTACAAAAATAATTAGCCCTAACGAGAACCGATCTCCGCTTACTAATTTTCATTAAGCGCCTTCCTTACCCTCAGCCGGTGAAAAGACGGACTCGAAATGAAAAATTGTCGAGACAATGAAACACTGTGTAGAACACCTCCAATTAGGCGTGTCGGAAAAATAAAAAGTCGCGGATAACTTTTCCCTCTCCGGCAGAACGAAGAATAATTATGGACGTCAAGTGGTTGGCGAAAAAACAAATGAAAACATAAAACAAATGATGCTTAACGTTCAGCGGTGGGATTGATAATTCTTTCGAGCGACCAGAATATTTCCACGTTGTATTATTCGTAACGCAATCGCAGCCGTGAAATCGTAATGGCCAATATCCGTAATTTATGCAGTTTTTCTGTTTTCATTGGAAGCTGAACGTTGAACGGTTGATTTATTTCGATGTTTCCGGAGGAGGATCGGACGGTTTGGAAGCTTTTTTTACGTTTCAGTGGGTTCTGAGACGTCAGACTGTACATGGAAGAAAGTCCTCGGAAGATAATTTCGAGGGGATGCGATTAATTTATGAATTCAGATCATGGAGATACTCGGATAGTTATGTTTGAAGGTGGCTGACAATGTCTCGAGTTGTGAAGAAAAGTTTCGGACTTCCATTGTCTAAAGGTATGAAGATTTGAATCCTGAGAAAAGAAAAGATGAGTTATGCTGAAAAAACGAAATAAGTGATGAATAAAAATTAACTATTTTATCGAATCAAGAAGATTCGAGTATCAATAAATCAGAGTTTGTCACGACGTTTCGATTGTGTGTATCTACAATCGTCTTCAGGTGAGAACTGAAACAGGATTCAAATCTTCATACCTTTAGACAATGGAAGTCCGAAACTTTTCTTCACATTCACTCGGATAGTTAATTTTGTTGTCAGAGTAATTCAAAAATATAACATTTGGGCACTTTTCTCACATAACGAATTTTGTTTTGTTGATTTCCTACGTCACTTTGTTTTAATGTGGAAAACGACACTTGTTCGCCATGAGCTGTATTCACAAATTTAGAGGTTTCATTAGGAAAAGTATGTTAAATACTCAATCTAGGATCATTTTATGAACATATAACCAATGAAGTTAATTCTGTTTGTCAAAACATTCAACACAGTTTCGTGTCGCTGCTTTCAATGAAGTTATAATAATCTCAATAATAAGTGAAAAATTTCAAAAAAAATTAACCGATCCTGACGCGGTTTCTGCTGTCGCATACCGGTCTAGAGACCCGAAAAGGCCCCCAGAAGAGATCTGGGGACTTGCCCACCGAACCGCGACGTGGAAAGAGAGCTGTGCACCTGTAAAGTTTCGCGGTCAGGAGCAAGGAACGGTACGGAAATGGCGCAATCCGAAATGAATCTGTCTGTT
Organism: Chrysomela aeneicollis; assembly: GCA_029955515.1. Taxonomy (NCBI): domain Eukaryota; kingdom Metazoa; phylum Arthropoda; class Insecta; order Coleoptera; family Chrysomelidae; genus Chrysomela; species Chrysomela aeneicollis. The sequence goes on from JARUHQ010000005.1 coordinate 26,794,037, forward strand.
CCAGATGTTCCCGCACTTGCGGAACTGTTCAACTCCGTGTTCATGTGTGTCTCTGCCCTCCCAGCGTAGCCAGATATTTTCCAGACGGCTGCCGGACACCATTTTCTCGTTATTGAGATACGGGGTGTTGGGATATTTTTTTTGCTGAAGATGTTATCAACCACAACAGATTTGGTGGTGATGGAAATGATGCGATCACATATCTCTCTCAATGTAATGGATTGTTTCCAGTGTTTTCCTATACAGAATATGCAGACGATGTCTAGCTTCCTTATAGGTGTTCTTCGAGTCTACTCTGATGCTGAGGTTGATCAATAACTTGGACTTATTTGGTTAAAATTCTCGAGGACTATCTCGGATTCATGCAATCTTGGAAGTCTCCACCATCATGTACTCTTCAGTACTTCTTCCACTTTCTTTTAAGATGCGCCCAACACTTTGATGGGTGCTTGGCTATCTGACATGATTACTTTATCCTTGAGAAATGCTTAGAAATGTGCTCTAGGGATAGTTGGTAGTATTTGGTATGATGCCCTAAGAATCATGTTGTTACTTCCCAGTCAGTCGACATTTTCTACTAACTTTAGCTTTTTTGGTGGTGTGATATTTCCTCCAAAGCCACTTCAAGAGTCCATCTCATTCAAGAATTGAAGAGACAGATTGAGAAGAAAGAATTTCCTAAATCATCATCATAAAAAAGTTTAGTTTCAACATCTTTTTTGGGCATATCTTCAGGCTGTCGGTGGTTTTCAACTATCATCCTGCATTTTCATCCTCAAATAACCAAAGAACCGACCCACTTTTCGAGTTTTTCCACCATGTCTGCATCCTCCGTAGGGTCGCGAACCCCACCCCACCCACCCTAACCCAATATAAACTGTAAAACGGCCGGTCCGACCGCCTCATCACCCCCTCCCAAATATATGTAGATTCGGTAGATTCGGCATCGGCGTCGAGAGAGAGAATTTTGAATAGGCGAAAATTCGATTTGGAGACTTCTTCATTCGGCCCTCTCGGCCGCGCCTTGTTATCCTCGCACAAAGGATACATAGTTCGGCGGACTTTTGCATGTGAACCTAATATTTGCGGCTCCAATGGAGTCTGAGGCACAATCAGGCACGTCTGCATCGCACACACACACACACACACCGGAAGAGGCCAAAGCCGGTGTCGATCGTACGTGTGGCGGAGGTTCCAATCAAGCTAGCCGCGGTCTGCTTCCAAATCAGAAGTGGGATAATGAAGATTCAGGTGTGGGATAGTCTTGCTATGCAACTTTATACATTGTAAACGGTTTCTTTTTCCGAAACTATCCATCAAATCTTTACCCATAATGAACGAAACCCTCGAGAAAATACCTGCTACCATTGACCATTTGAGGTCGGTTATAATTAATTCGCATAGCTTATCATAGAAAAACTCAGTGAGAATTGTAGTCCCAATCAAGCTAGCCGCGGTCTCCTTCCAAATCAGAAGTGGTATAATGAAGATTCAGGTGTGGGATAGTCTTGCCATGCAACTTTCTATACATTGTGAACGGTTTCTTTTTCCGAAACTATCCATCAAATCTTTACCCATAATGAACGAAACCCTCGAGAAAATACCTGCTACCATTGACCATTTGAGGTCGGTTATAATTAATTCGCATAGCTTATCATAGAAAAACTCAGTGAGAATTGTAGTCCCAATCAAGCTAGCCGCGGTCTCCTTCCAAATCAGAAGTGGTATAATGAAGATTCAGGTGTGGGATAGTCTTGCCATGCAACTTTCTATACATTGTGAACGGTTTCTTTTTCCGAAACTATCCATCAAATCTTTACCCATAATGAACGAAACCCTCGAGAAAATACCTGCTACCATTGACCATTTGAGGTCGGTTATAATTAATTCGCATAGCTTATCATAGAAAAACTCAGTGAGAATTGTAGTCCCAATCAAGCTAGCCGCGGTCTCCTTCCAAATCAGAAGTGGGATAATGAAGATTCAGGTGTGGGATAGTCTTGCTATGCAACTTTCTATACATTGTGAACGGTTTCTTTTTCCGAAACTATCCATCAAATCTTTACCCATAATGAACGAAACCCTCGAGAAAATACCTGCTACCATTGACCATTTGAGGTCGGTTATAATTAATTCGCATAGCTTATCATAGAAAAACTCAGTGAGAATTGTAGTCCCAATCAAGCTAGCCGCGGTCTCCTTCCAAATCAGAAGTGGTATAATGAAGATTCAGGTGTGGGATAGTCTTGCCATGCAACTTTCTATACATTGTGAACGGTTTCTTTTTCCGAAACTATCCATCAAATCTTTACCCATAATGAACGAAACCCTCGAGAAAATACCTGCTACCATTGACCATTTGAGGTCGGTTATAATTAATTCGCATAGCTTATCATAGAAAAACTCAGTGAGAATTGTAGTCCCAATCAAGCTAGCCGCGGTCTCCTTCCAAATCAGAAGTGGTATAATGAAGATTCAGGTGTGGGATAGTCTTGCCATGCAACTTTCTATACATTGTGAACGGTTTCTTTTTCCGAAACTATCCATCAAATCTTTACCCATAATGAACGAAACCCTCGAGAAAATACCTGCTACCATTGACCATTTGAGGTCGGTTATAATTAATTCGCATAGCTTATCATAGAAAAACTCAGTGAGAATTGTAGTCCCAATCAAGCTAGCCGCGGTCTCCTTCCAAATCAGAAGTGGGATAATGAAGATTCAGGTGTGGGATAGTCTTGCTATGCAACTTTCTATACATTGTGAACGGTTTCTTTTTCCGAAACTATCCATCAAATCTTTACCCATAATGAACGAAACCCTCGAGAAAATACCTGCTACCATTGACCATTTGAGGTCGGTTATAATTAATTCGCATAGCTTATCATAGAAAAACTCAGTGAGAATTGTAGTCCCAATCAAGCTAGCCGCGGTCTCCTTCCAAATCAGAAGTGGTATAATGAAGATTCAGGTGTGGGATAGTCTTGCCATGCAACTTTCTATACATTGTGAACGGTTTCTTTTTCCGAAACTATCCATCAAATCTTTACCCATAATGAACGAAACCCTCGAGAAAATACCTGCTACCATTGACCATTTGAGGTCGGTTATAATTAATTCGCATAGCTTATCATAGAAAAACTCAGTGAGAATTGTAGTCCCAATCAAGCTAGCCGCGGTCTCCTTCCAAATCAGAAGTGGTATAATGAAGATTCAGGTGTGGGATAGTCTTGCCATGCAACTTTCTATACATTGTGAACGGTTTCTTTTTCCGAAACTATCCATCAAATCTTTACCCATAATGAACGAAACCCTCGAGAAAATACCTGCTACCATTGACCATTTGAGGTCGGTTATAATTAATTCGCATAGCTTATCATAGAAAAACTCAGTGAGAATTGTAGTCCCAATCAAGCTAGCCGCGGTCTCCTTCCAAATCAGAAGTGGTATAATGAAGATTCAGGTGTGGGATAGTCTTGCCATGCAACTTTCTATACATTGTGAACGGTTTCTTTTTCCGAAACTATCCATCAAATCTTTACCCATAATGAACGAAACCCTCGAGAAAATACCTGCTACCATTGACCATTTGAGGTCGGTTATAATTAATTCGCATAGCTTATCATAGAAAAACTCAGTGAGAATTGTAGTCCCAATCAAGCTAGCCGCGGTCTCCTTCCAAATCAGAAGTGGGATAATGAAGATTCAGGTGTGGGATAGTCTTGCTATGCAACTTTATACATTGTAAACGGTTTCTTTTTCCGAAACTATCCATCAAATCTTTACCCATAATGAACAAAACCCTCGAGAAAATACCTGCTACCATTGACCATTTGAGGTCAGTTATAATTAATTCGCATAGCTTATCATAGAAAAACTCAGTGAGAATTGTAGTCCCAATCAAGCTAGCCGCGGTCTCCTTCCAAATCAGAAGTGGGATAATGAAGATTCAGGTGTGGGATAGTCTTGCTATGCAACTTTATACATTGTAAACGGTTTCTTTTTCCGAAACTATCCATCAAATCTTTACCCATAATGAACGAAACCCTCGAGAAAATACCTGCTACCATTGACCATTTGAGGTCGGTTATAATTAATTCGCATAGCTTATCATAGAAAAACTCAGTGAGAATTGTAGTCCCAATCAAGCTAGCCGCGGTCTCCTTCCAAATCAGAAGTGGTATAATGAAGATTCAGGTGTGGGATAGTCTTGCCATGCAACTTTCTATACATTGTGAACGGTTTCTTTTTCCGAAACTATCCATCAAATCTTTACCCATAATGAACGAAACCCTCGAGAAAATACCTGCTACCATTGACCATTTGAGGTCGGTTATAATTAATTCGCATAGCTTATCATAGAAAAACTCAGTGAGAATTGTAGTCCCAATCAAGCTAGCCGCGGTCTCCTTCCAAATCAGAAGTGGTATAATGAAGATTCAGGTGTGGGATAGTCTTGCCATGCAACTTTCTATACATTGTGAACGGTTTCTTTTTCCGAAACTATCCATCAAATCTTTACCCATAATGAACGAAACCCTCGAGAAAATACCTGCTACCATTGACCATTTGAGGTCGGTTATAATTAATTCGCATAGCTTATCATAGAAAAACTCAGTGAGAATTGTAGTCCCAATCAAGCTAGCCGCGGTCTCCTTCCAAATCAGAAGTGGTATAATGAAGATTCAGGTGTGGGATAGTCTTGCCATGCAACTTTCTATACATTGTGAACGGTTTCTTTTTCCGAAACTATCCATCAAATCTTTACCCATAATGAACGAAACCCTCGAGAAAATACCTGCTACCATTGACCATTTGAGGTCGGTTATAATTAATTCGCATAGCTTATCATAGAAAAACTCAGTGAGAATTGTAGTCCCAATCAAGCTAGCCGCGGTCTCCTTCCAAATCAGAAGTGGGATAATGAAGATTCAGGTGTGGGATAGTCTTGCTATGCAACTTTCTATACATTGTGAACGGTTTCTTTTTCCGAAACTATCCATCAAATCTTTACCCATAATGAACGAAACCCTCGAGAAAATACCTGCTACCATTGACCATTTGAGGTCGGTTATAATTAATTCGCATAGCTTATCATAGAAAAACTCAGTGAGAATTGTAGTCCCAATCAAGCTAGCCGCGGTCTCCTTCCAAATCAGAAGTGGTATAATGAAGATTCAGGTGTGGGATAGTCTTGCCATGCAACTTTCTATACATTGTGAACGGTTTCTTTTTCCGAAACTATCCATCAAATCTTTACCCATAATGAACGAAACCCTCGAGAAAATACCTGCTACCATTGACCATTTGAGGTCGGTTATAATTAATTCGCATAGCTTATCATAGAAAAACTCAGTGAGAATTGTAGTCCCAATCAAGCTAGCCGCGGTCTCCTTCCAAATCAGAAGTGGTATAATGAAGATTCAGGTGTGGGATAGTCTTGCCATGCAACTTTCTATACATTGTGAACGGTTTCTTTTTCCGAAACTATCCATCAAATCTTTACCCATAATGAACGAAACCCTCGAGAAAATACCTGCTACCATTGACCATTTGAGGTCGGTTATAATTAATTCGCATAGCTTATCATAGAAAAACTCAGTGAGAATTGTAGTCCCAATCAAGCTAGCCGCGGTCTCCTTCCAAATCAGAAGTGGTATAATGAAGATTCAGGTGTGGGATAGTCTTGCCATGCAACTTTCTATACATTGTGAACGGTTTCTTTTTCCGAAACTATCCATCAAATCTTTACCCATAATGAACGAAACCCTCGAGAAAATACCTGCTACCATTGACCATTTGAGGTCGGTTATAATTAATTCGCATAGCTTATCATAGAAAAACTCAGTGAGAATTGTAGTCCCAATCAAGCTAGCCGCGGTCTCCTTCCAAATCAGAAGTGGGATAATGAAGATTCAGGTGTGGGATAGTCTTGCTATGCAACTTTATACATTGTAAACGGTTTCTTTTTCCGAAACTATCCATCAAATCTTTACCCATAATGAACAAAACCCTCGAGAAAATACCTGCTACCATTGACCATTTGAGGTCAGTTATAATTAATTCGCATAGCTTATCATAGAAAAACTCAGTGAGAATTGTAGTCCCAATCAAGCTAGCCGCGGTCTCCTTCCAAATCAGAAGTGGGATAATGAAGATTCAGGTGTGGGATAGTCTTGCTATGCAACTTTATACATTGTAAACGGTTTCTTTTTCCGAAACTATCCATCAAATCTTTACCCATAATGAACGAAACCCTCGAGAAAATACCTGCTACCATTGACCATTTGAGGTCGGTTATAATTAATTCGCATAGCTTATCATAGAAAAACTCAGTGAGAATTGTAGTCCCAATCAAGCTAGCCGCGGTCTCCTTCCAAATCAGAAGTGGGATAATGAAGATTCAGGTGTGGGATAGTCTTGCTATGCAACTTTATACATTGTAAACGGTTTCTTTTTCCGAAACTATCCATCAAATCTTTACCCATAATGAACGAAACCCTCGAGAAAATACCTGCTACCATTGACCATTTGAGTTCGGTTATAATTAATTCGCATAGCTTATCATAGAAAAACTCAGTGAGAATTGTAGTCCTTAGAGATTCACGAGTGAGCTTCTCCTTGAGAAATTTCCCTGTTTCGCGCGAAAACAAAAACCAGAATATCCAATTAGAAGACAATCGCGGTTGTCGAATGAGCGGATGTCGACAAAAGTATCACGGTGGCTCGTTCTCGGCAACGGCTCGGTCCAAGTTGCTTCAAATCGCACGTCACCGGAGCGGCAGCCATTATGCCCGCCAAAAGTGAAACGTAACCGGAACAATAGTCATTGTCGCGACGGCAACAGAGTGTCGAGTGGTGTAAAGTAGAATTCGAGGTGCGAAATAATTAGCAGAGTGACAATACATCTACTGCGACGTAACGGCAAGCAAGGTTGGTAGTTGGATTTATTGAGATACATTTTCGTGAATGCTCGATTCTTGCACGCCAATGATTCAAAAATGTTTTCATGTACTGCAACGCACTAAAATTTCATTTTTTAAAAATAGTATTAGTATTTCGACAATTAAAAAAAAAGAGTTTATCAAGAGAACAAACAAAAAGGAGTCAAAGTTCAAATTCACTATCAAAATAACAAATTTATATTCTAGCTGAATACATAACGAATCTTTTATAACTAAAATAAGCAAGTTCTGTAACTAGTTGAATAACATATTATTCGATAATCAACATTCCTTCGAAAATCTGTTACTATTGTGACATCAGCAAACTGGTACTGTTTCAAATGTTCTGTCGTAAGATTGTGTTTTCGATAAATCAAAATATTTTTATAAATTCACAAGCACTCAACCATATCCACTAGCCACTTTTGCAATTTGGATGCTATAAGTTAACTCGTCCTAATAGTGGAACTACCTATTATTTTGTCACAACGTAAGCTGTCAAAAAGTTACTATAAAAATATTCTGGAAATGAGGAAAATATGCATAATAATTAAGTTTTGAATGCAGTATGAAAAGACCGACTAAAATTGATTAAAATATATGCATTTGCGAATATGATGCAAATATAAAAATGCGAATAAAAAAATGATTATACTAGAAATATTACAAAATCCACGTATTATACCACTAGCGGCTAAATCATTGAACATCGTGTTCTCGAAAAAATTTCCGGAATTTCCGTAGAGGTAAGAAAATTTTGGACCAAGACTCCAGTCAAGATTACGCTAAATAAAATTCAAAATACCGACCTCAGTTACGCAAAATAATGAAAAGGTAGCTGCTGGTAATTCAAACCAATATTGTTGACTTACTTTATTCCACTAAAGTTGGTAGAAATACACTTTTTTACAAGAAACTCGAAGTGGTACTTATTATATCTGAAGTTATATGTGGATTTAATTCAACCTATAAATGTCAAAAAATATCCACTAGCATACGCCTTCCCCAAAGGAAGAAAGAATAATTTCCGGAAATTCTTCTAGTTACTATGGTAAAGATACAAAATATAGTCTTTTAATTGTTAAATGTTAGGTGTGAAAATTGACTCAACCCTTCAATTTCTTCATACACTTTCCGGACATCTTGTATGTGAATGAAAATTTGTAAATGCGAATATACAAAAAATGCATATTATTTGCAGTGCCCCATTTTTTCCGTTTCGAATATAGTTATTAAGAATTCATAATCACAAAATTTCAGAAGACGTAATTTTAAACTAATACTCTCCCCAATAGTTTCCGCACTGTTCTATTTTTTGTAGTACTCTCTTCAAAGGTGTGATCCGCAGCTCCTCTGAAATCTCCATCGTAATAACAGTAATTTTGACATAGCCGCCGCCTAGGCACAAAAGAGCAATGTGACCGCCGTATAGTTTTGGGCGCTCAGCTCCCGAGGCTGCTGCTACTCTCTCTTCTTCGTCGAGTCGCTCCACAATGGCACTCCTCCAGAGCTAATTATAAAAATTTGACAAGGACACAGTGGCTAACGATAATTGATGACGACGGGGTCGGTTCTTTCTAGTGGGCCTCGGGGCAGGAGGAGAGAGAGAGATATATAGATGAGGGAGAGATTGGGAGAGACTTCTCTAGCGCTTGCCACAATTAAGCACCGAATCGCGTCATGCAACTATTAACAAAGCCGAAATTAGTCGACGAGATGAATTAAGTACGGCGGAGAAGCGTCTGCCGAAGTAGTCGCATCGGTTGGGATGATGGTTTCTGTACGAGAGGATCGAAATCCACCGAGGAATTTCGTGTTGAGGCAGCCGAAACTGGCGGCACTATAGAATGCCACCAGATTGAGATTGATTTGCTGAGCTTTTTCGAGGTCACGGTGTTCCAGCAAATTTTGTTGACATTTGCATTTACTGCTCTTATAATAGGACAAGTGCATAACGATTATCTTGCAAGAAAGCAGCGTGTTGTCTAAAAATTTAACGAGTTTGTGTTCATATTTTAGCGAAGGAACTATTATGTTCATATTTTGATGAAGGAACTCATATTATGTTCATATTTTGATGAAGGAACTCATATTATGTTCATATTTTGATGAAGGAACTCATATTATGTTCATATTTTGACGAATGAACTCATATTATGTTCATATTTTGACGAAGGAACTCATATTATGTTCATATTTTAACAAATGAGCTTATATTATGTTCATATTTTGGCGAATGAACTCATATTATGTTCATATTTTAACAAATGAGCTCATATTATGTCCATATTTTGACAAATGGACGCATATTATGTTCATATTTTGGCGAATGAACTCATATTATATTCATATTTTGACGAAGGAACTCATATTATGTCCATATTTTGACGAATGGACTCATATTATGTTCATATTTTGGCGAATGAACTCATATTATGTTCATATTTTGACGAAGGAACTCATATTATGTCCATATTTTGACGAATGGACTCATATTATGTTCATATTTTGGCGAATGAACTCATATTATCATATTTTGACGAAGGAACTCGTTATGTTCATATTTTGACAAATGAGCTCATATTATGTCCATATTTTGACGAATGGACTCATATTATGTTCATATTTTGGCGAATGATCCCAAATTCCTAGGATAGTTCAATTCATTTAAATATAAAGGAATATTGATTTTATTTTCTCAATAAAATATCGTTGTACTGAAAAATCCTTCAAATGAATTTGTGCTACACACTCGTTCAAACAATTATTATTTTCAGCACACATGATCTTTTGAGAGCGGCAAGACACTTTGCGATCGAAATACACACATGAATTTTTCTACAAACGTAGTTCCTAGACAATAAAACTTGATACTTTAATATTACTACTACTGGTACTTCTCAAACTACCATTTACCTTTTCAGTAAATACAATTGCATAGAGAACTCACCAAAACGCCTGGTTTCTTAACTTTTTGAAATATATCTGTGAATTTATTGTTTGTGGTGTCTATATGATGGTTTCGTAGTGTAATTACCGCAGAATTGTTTTGATGAGTGCAGACATTTTTGTACATGATAGAAATATTGAAATTCATTTCTCAAAAATAATTTTCTTTGTTGTCGACTGATACTACTTTTTCTGTTAGACGTATATAAGTCTAGGTCTATAGATACGTATCCTCTTGAATATACATTCCTCCTCTATCCTTACACTGCTCCATGATAATTTTTTCTTGTTCAAAATAGTGCTGGGAGGCCTCATATGTGCTTCACTAACAGTTTCACTGGTCCCAAATATTTTTTTTCAATAAAGATTTGACCTCGGGAAAGAGATAACAGTCACATGATGGTGCCAGGCCAGACAAATAGTCCAACACTGTGATGTTATACATAGCGAGAACCTACTCTTTCAAAAATTTTTATAAAATATAATTTCCTATAACGATTTTTTCTAGTTTTATTTATTTATTTATTTATTATCATACACGGGTTATCCCCTTTTCAGATATGAAATACAATACAAATACATACTCATACTAAGTATACACAAAAATGAATAATTTTAGTAGTACTACAGTAATAAATGGAAACTTATTCTACTAATCTTTTTACACTGGCTTTAAATGAATTTGATGTTTGTCCAGTAAATTCTAAACCTCTAATACAATATTCATTACCTAATCTAACAAAACGTGACAAGGTACTATAATAACCATAGTTTGTGCGATGGTAGGGAACTTGGAATAAATCAGAGTTGCGAATAGGTCTGTTTGGAACTTTAAAATTAATCAAATGGAGCAATGGAGGACAATCTATCTCCCCTGATAGTATTTTATAGAGAGTAATCAAGTCAGATCTTTTTCTACTACTTTCCAAGCTGGTAATATTCAAATTTTGCATAACTTGCATATAATCGTATTCACCATGTTGCAGATTCATTTTAAATGCTATACACCTCAGAAATTTTCTATGCACTCTTTCTAGTTGATCGATATGAGTTTGATAATATGGTGACCACACTGGTGAGGCGTATTGAATAACCGAATACACTAATGATAGATATAACGTTCTAAAAGCCATAACAGACAGTGTTTTAGTATTTCTAGAAATGAAACCTAATAATTGAAAAGATTTACTGACTACGGAGTTAATATGATTTGTAAAATTTAATTGATGATCAAATATGACTCCTAAATCGCGAATTTCAAAAACCCGTTTAAGGTTGTTTTCAATTTGATAATCGAATTGGATAGGATTATTGGACCTAGAAAATGAAATACAATAGCACTTGTCAACATTTAATGACATTCCATTATTTTGAGACCAATTGATCAATGTGTTCAAATCGGATTGAAGGTTTTCACAGTCTTTGTCGGAGTTTATTGGCAAATAAATTTTGAGGTCATCAGCAAAGAGAAGGTACTTACAGAAGCGAAAGTTAAGAGCTATGTCATTAATGAAAATATTGAATATTGAAGAAGTTTTGTATAAGATATCGTGACAATTCGTTGCTCCATTGAAACACTTTATTTTAGCCACTCCTCGTACTCTTTATTGAGGATTTAAGCTATTATATGCAGTTTTAAATGCCGATTCATGGTCTATATAGATATAGTTTGCCAATACCCATCGACTGATGTCGCTTGTCAAACACCAGAGGGGGTTCCAAATAACGCTGCTATAGGTACGCTTATTTGACGTGCTGCGGTGATTTGATGCCTCCACATCTCCTATCCTGGGGCTGTTAATGACTATTGAAGCGGTTACACATACGACTCTTTGGTGTATGTGAACGCGCATTATTTGGCATTGCGTATGCCACGTCGGAAGGATCCTTGAGAGGTCCTCGAGATCTTCAGGCTATGTGGCGTTAGCGAATGGCATAACGTCAGATATCGGAGATTTTATTTCCGTAATGGTGATGGTTACCAAAATAGACACAATACATGGTACTCGTAAAAAATATGCATACAGGGAGGACTAAAAGTAATGGATAAATAACTAATTTTCGACGTTGAAGGAAAACACTGAAAAACGTTGATTCAGGTTCTTGAATTAACAGTGTGACATTATTACCACATTTTATCAAAGAAATTGAGGAATGAACAAAATTCTGGAAAATAAATGTTGTTGAAAATTAAGCATCACTTGACCACCCACTTCATTTAAGGAAATTGGGTAGATAGCTAATCATCACGTTGAAGGGGGTGAAGGAGAGGGTAATTTTTCATGTGACAAAGTGTCTTTTCATAAATATAAATCGACGTGTTTCAGGTTTCTTCTTGAAAGCTAATATCGTAGAAAATAAATTCATCTGTTACTTTATAAACATCAGCCGTCATGAAGTTGGCTACATAATATGTGAAAATAATGGGTTGTTGAAATTTATGGCGGTTCTTTTTTGCATGTCTGAACTATTAAATCCTTTACGATCTTACATCACGTGACCTCAGATTTTGCTGGAATTCTGAAAGTTGTCTGTGGTGCCGTAAAATGGGTCAAATGGAAAAGATATTCAAAAATGTTATAGAAAAAATGTGTTTGGAATCCAACCAGGACCCCATGTTTTTGAAGAGAAATATTAGGGTCAATTTAGTCAGCTTTGTCTTCGTCTCAGTCTCAGTCTTTGTCCTAATTTTAGTCTTTAAGCCAAGTTGAATCCATGCATTTACATAAAAGCATTTATACAACAATTTTTGTCTTAGTCTCAAGTCTTCGTCCTAAAAACGTGACCTTGAGAGTTCCTAATTTTCATCTTTATGTTTAGGACTAAGACCACGGAGTCAGTGCGCATGCTCCCCATTTCAGAGTAACCACAGAAATATAATGTGTTAACCGTCTGTGACGATTTTTGGCAAATTTGAGAATGTATAGAATAGTGCAAAGAACATTCATTCATCAAAAAATACACACCGGTCGTTATTAATGTTAGATTATCCATACATGTGTTCACTTTTTCAAGTAATGAATATTTGTTTATATTGATGTCATTGTCTTAATTCCTCAGTATCTTGAGTTGTATCTTATTATTCCTTATTCCTTAAGACAAAGACTGAAGACTGGGATTGAGACTGAGACTTAAGATAAAGACAAGGATGACTAAATAGACCCTTACACATTCTTGTCTTATATGGAAATGCCTTTAAAAAACCTGAATAAGATACATCAGTTTGGCTCAAGACTAATCAAATATTTATGGAATAAGTCTTGTCATCACTAGGTGTAGTCATACCCAATGCACATGATTCACAACCCGTAAATGAGATTTAAATCAACTAATATTCGTGATTAAAACTTAAAATGCCTTATTTATCCTTGCTGAATCTGATAATTTTTGGCACCACATATTTTTTTTTATTTTCGCCAAATCTGAGGTCACGAGATATAATTCCAACGGATTTTTCAGTTGTCAGATATGCATAAACGAATCACCATTGAAGTTTTTTCAGAAATTTCAACAATAAATTGGTTTTCTATAGGTATGTAGCCAACTTTATGGCAAACGCTGTATATGTTTTAGGGTAGTCTTTGCTGACGTAGTTAAGGTGAAAACTAGAAAATATTGGGGATTGCAGCAAAGAAGAAGTGCTACTATCTGAAGTTTATCTAAGCTTTCGTTCTTCCATCTTCATGAAACTCTCTCCATACCATAATTGGAAGCACATTCCCATGCAAACTAATGAAATATCCTTCCCACTCCCATACCGAACTAATTCCCGTCTGAGAGCAGCAAAGCCCATTCGCAACTCCATCACAAGTACATACACAGTTTAGAGTCCGTCCCCAGCCCATCTTGCCTTCGAAGTTGATCCTTTTACGCTCCCATTAGGACCCGAAGACCTCGTGTCCACCTTGTCCACGTCGTACGGGCCATATTTACCGATGGTTTGGGGCCGCCGAGCGGTCCTTTTGCAAACAGAGAGGGATATCGCACGTGTCTAGACCTGTGGGGATCTTGCTTTCTCCTGCAGATCATGGGTAGGCGAACAGAGGGGAGGAGGAAATATCATCCAATGGCGCGGTGATTGTGGATTTTTTTCTGGTGTCTTCGTAATAGCTGGTACACAGTAAAAAAACTTGGGTGTAATTACAATCAAATGGATTTCAGAGCAAACTCCGACGAATACAACACCTGAATATCAAAGTTGTATCATTTTTATTATACATTTCACAATTCGCGATAGAAAATAACACGTAGCACTATCTCATGGTAACAATTCGAACTTCTCGAAGTGGTATCGTTTTTGTTTTGTTTTCATATTTTTGATATTTGTGTCATTGACATAGGTGTCTTTGCCACCAAACAATTACTGAAACGAGAAAAGCGATAAGATTTCACATGTATTTCACCAAAACTTCTCTCGAAAAACTGCTGGAAGTACACCTTTCACATCAGAAGCGAACATAAACAGAACAGAGGTTAAGTTTGTCTGTGGGTTATCCTCCAGAGAGTTCAGTGGTTATACCACTTCGAGTGGTTCACGAGTCACCGCTAGGTAGCGTATCGCTTAGCACCTATCGCGAATTGAGTGTTAAGTGGTGTTAATTCCGATCTCAGTAGTGAAAAATGACAGGAATGTGGTGAAGTAGAATGATTCTGAAATATAATATTCTCAATGGTGCTATTATTCACGTTAACGCATAAAAAACACCTATTATATGAAATTAACACCAAGTTACACCGTGTAATATCACGATAGAATCGTGGTGGTGCATCTAATTTGGTGGCAATAATCATTCGTTAAGTATCGCATCCTGAAAACACCCGATTTGATATAAATTAATCAAAATATTGTATGTAGGCATCTGAATGGTGTGAATTTCATGCGCTCATCTGTTCGATCTTAAAACCTTAGAACTTTTGCCACTAGGTGGCACTGACGTCCTTATTACCGTACCTGAATTCAATATTGGGCATAAAATATCAGATGATTTTGATATAAATCAGTATCAATTGGCCTAGGCCTCACTGCCACTGTATATGGCATTCAGTTTTTTGCCCACTGAAGAAAGGTGGGTGAAGAAAAGGTGGTACCAATGTATTTTGGCCTCTTGTACACGAATATGAAGTCAAAACGTGGTACTTTTAAGTAAGTATTTTCTAAGTTATGAGCTCCTTTTATTTCGGAAATACACCATTTGACACGATTTGACATTTCAAATATATGCTATCGAAAACACAAAATTTAGTCATTCTTTTAACTAAAACATCACACACACTTATTCTTTTCAAAATGTTTTAGCAGTGTTAAAAAAATATCGCTCTTCAAAACATTAACGAAACCCATCGACGAGAGCTGTGTCACTGTTAAGTTGACAGATCATAGTTTCATGTTTTGTTAACGTTTTGAAGAACGATGAATTTTTCGAAAAATGTATTTTTTTTTTCGCAAAAATTTATCGAAAACAAGTAAATGTGAACGTGTGTGGCGTTTTATTCAAAAGAAGGACGAATTTTGTGTTTTCAATTTGGGAAGCAAGGGACTTCGGATTCTTGTTCACGAGGCTATAATACTCTTTATTTCAACTCTTTGGAATGCGGTGAACGAAGATTATGTCAGGTGAGGATAGGTAAAATTTTCTTCTCATTTCTATCATTCGCACTACATATGACATACACCTATTATATTCTGAAAAGAAAAGAACATATAACTGCAACCTAAAATTGTGTTGCTGATATAGAAAAAACCTTAAAGAAATGAGAATCGGACGACTTCTATAAAGTCATTTTGGCAGACGTTTGAGAGTGAACAGACAATAATAATAGTTGCACCTTACTAGATTCCTATTTAAAACGACAATGGTTCTACTCTTTATCTCACGTTGAAAGCGGTCTGCTAAGTCTCCGGAAATGAATAATTCGCACGAAACACTCTGATGAGCTTCTTCTTGGCTAAATGTCAAATTAGTATATTCGTTATCGCCGCCACTGGCTCGGATCGTGGTGTTTGCACACACACGTTGTGTCCGATGACAAATTGCCAGTCGAAGGTGGTCGATTGATGAACGGGCGCCGCGGCGTTTAGCACAGTGGTGGCCGGCCGACGGGGCTAATGACGGTGTCCCCCCCCTTTCGTTCCCCCCTTTTGCGCCCTTATTGCGCCTTTGATCTGGCACCGCCGACGCGTCCGAGGAGCGTCAGAGGTCGTGGCGACCCGATTGAAATACGTTGATTGAGGGGCGGGTGCATAAAGAGGTCCCTTTTGCTGGACTTTCGCCTTCCTCCCTGTCGGTGTTCTTGGTAGGTGGATTTTGTGCCAGGCGGAATCAGAACGGAACTGGGAATGTTCAGAAGTAGCCCAGTTCTATAGGTTTCCTTACGCTTATTCTGCTAATTGGTTATATGAATGAGTCTACAACGAGAGTCCATAGATATCATAACCTTAGATATGACAACATATCTTAATGAACTAAATTCCAACTTGCCCCCAACATGAGAAATTAACAAGCTGTAGTATTTATAAATACGATATGAATGTAATAGACCGAAAAACGTTGATTCATTTTATCAAAGTAGACTACACGCTACAAACTTCTATAGCCAGCATCTCCACTGGTTATGAAGATAGACTATTCATATAGTCGATAAAAGCGACAAATCATTCAGGAGAATACCATTTTTGAAGACTACGGATATTATGCTCATGCATATTGTATATTCGCATAATATATTATCCCAGCTATAAAATTAGCAGAATAAGGCTGCTGGTATATATTTGATAGGGTGTCTTACAACTGTTCTCAACGATTAAAGCAGTTCCTCCAGTCCTATGAATTTCAAAAAGTTGAGGATATCGGATGAATTCGAGTTCAGTAGATCTCTCTCTTCTATTTGGTGTCGTAATCTAGGATTTCCATGCTTCTTCACTTATCCAAGTTTTATGAGGTGCCTTTCAAACAACAGTACCATGTTAGAATCCCCTTTAGTGTTCTGCTAATGCAGTCTTCTAATCTCTTCTGGTTGCGAAGTTTCCCATTAGTATCCTCTTTCTGCCAAAATCCTCGAGATTCTATCCACTATTGGAATATTCTTTTCTGTATTTCTTTTTCAAGTTCATAGTGTATTCAGTGAAGGATTAAATCGGCTGTGTGTATGAGTCAATATCATTAATAAAAACAGATTTGTATTATATGCAAATTATATTTTCTTATATAAATTGTAGCAGAGCGCTCTCGACTGTTAAGTCATCATCAGTGCGTACGTGAAACTAAGTATGATTTTGTAGAACGAAAAAATATCAATCGTAGATAGGGAAGAAAAAGTGTGACAACGCATGTAATAAAAATCTGGATATTTTTGAATCAAAAAAAAGTTTCTGAGGGCCGGTTTATCAATGCAGGGTTAGGTTAATATAACCCAAGGTTAACAGCTAACTCTGGGATAAAATGTTTATTCACTTCGAGGTGGGGTTAAATGCTGTCAAAATCAAACGGGGAATTAGCCCTAGGATAAAGTTAACCCCGGGTCAGCTAACCCCGCGGGATAACCCTCCATTGATAAACCGGCCCTCAGTGGGCACTCCCAAACAATCTTGTAGATGATTACATGGGATTTCATGGTATTAATGGCTGCTTGGCTGTCTGACATCATGACAAACTTTTGTGGATGAAAATTTCTTTCCATATTGACCTGTACACATTATCCGATGGCGTAGATTTTCGCTTGCAAAATTCTCGAGAATTTTCCTTCATATTCAGGCCCATACACTCCTATTCCAGTATATTTTGTTTGCCAGACCCATCTGTGCACCATTTAATGGCACTTCTTTTGAGTCTCGCGATGGTATCTTTATCCCATTTGCCCATGCTACTTAGCTTCGTGTTGAATTCTCATTTCTATAATAGGTACTTCACCCAGTAAATTGGTATTCAACCAATTCATCTCGAACAATATCGGCATCAGTGAAATTGAGGCGGGATCCATTTTTCACCTCGTCTCAAGAAGCCCTCTTGTATCACCACATCTGACAGTACAAGATAATCAAACATTAATTTCCCCGATAAAAAAACCCCGAGGAGTGGAAGAAAGGAAGCGGCGGTGGCACACAGGGGGTGGCCGAATGAAGAAGTGGCGAAATAAAAAGATCCACCACCAGCGCGTCTTTGTCTTCGGTGTTTGTATTCAGAAAGTCCTCCGACATAAATCTGGCGGTAAGTGATCGGTTAACGCGGACCCCAGTCCGGGGATTTTTCCGGCCCTCGGGCCACGACCCAATCTCTCTGCCAGATTTATTATTGTAATCGGCCGAGTAACAAGTAAGAAGGCGCAACGAGAAAAAATACGGTCGGAAGGGAGCAAGACGCTCTAGCGTCGCGACGCCGGACAGGATTCGGAAGGGACGGATTAGGCGAGAGGATAATTTACTGGTTCACGACTAGGTGAGCCAGAAAAACCTTCGAATGAACACGGGAAAATGCGATAAATTTCGTCTGTGGATACAAAAAGTCTTTTCTCGATTTAATTTTTTTTACTTGTATATTTTCTAGATGTCGAAGCTAAATCGCTAATCGCTTACATTACCGACTATCTAATTTCCATATTAAAATTACTGTCACCTGAATTCTCACCCTCTACAGTCGAATCGTATTTTGTTTTATTCTTAGACAACTGATGGACTCTCCTTGCTACTAGATAAAAATAATATACTCTCTCGCATCACAGGATATATATACAAATGATTACTTTAATTGCTAAGCTATAACATTTCACACCCTAGTTGAATAATATAACGATTATAATAAAACTATTCTTTATTCCATTGAGATGTCGTAACAATTACCAATATCGCTTGTAAAGCTGATTAACCGTCAAAAGATTAATGTTTCATCTGCAATCCTGGACAGTAATGATTGAACCTTTGCATCTGAATCTTTCTTGCTCGTTATTTTTACTTTGAAACTCCATATTGGAATAATTTCGCATCGAGGAGCAATTCGATCAACATCCCCTATCGGCTCTGATGATTTCGACAAATACCGAAATATATCACCATCAGGGCAATCCAACTCTTTCGATTACACATACTCAGGAAAGAAAGATCAGACGTAAGATGCCGCCACTAGCAGGTATTTGGTATTTTCTCGATCCCTTGATAAGATGCCGGCTCGCATAGCATCCGAAATTAAATTATAAGATCGGGTTAGTGGCATAGATAGATTACGACAAGTATAGAGCAAGATCCTGCTCAGAATTGAAGAAATATATTCATCACATTTTATCTATTACTGTGAGAAATGCTTCTGAAAAAAATTCCTAAAAAATTCTTTTCGTTCGTCAAATTAACAACCTTCTTTGATGTCACTATTTTTCCACAGAAATTTCTCTGTCAAAACTACACTGCATTCTCAATATTGGATATTAGATTATTCCATCTTGATGGGATTTATCCCACTTATCACTAGAACCATGCATATAGATTCTATTATGGTACATTTTTATCGTCAAATATCGAACCTAATTTTCAAGAACTGAACAATTTATGGTACCTATATCCTTCAAGTCATATTTGAATTTCCAAAATTCTGATTAATATTGAGGATCCACAAAATAAAGGAAACAATCCAGAAAACTCGCATATAGTTCTGGAAACTGATTGACCATCAGTGAAACTACTCTTCAAAATCTACGTATCGGTATTAACATCTCAAGACTCATTCTAGTTTTGCGAGGATTTCGATTTTAATGTCAACTCCTTTCAGATCAAACATGACGAAAGTTTTGCTGTCGCCTCGGCAGACGGAGAGGTAGAGGGGGTGGGGGAGAGGGTCAGGGTAGGAATGAGTGGGGGTAGTTTGTAAGTTGGGCATATAGAATGTCTCTATCTGTAGACGTCGCTGGTAATAGATTGGGAAACAGGAAGACACAGTCACGTAAAGAGTTGGCGATGAAATGTATCTGGAGACAGTGACGTGCGCTAATGAATGTTTTCCTGATGCGGAATTGTTCTTCTTGGTCTTGCATTACTCAGATTTCCCTTCTGAAAATCGAAATTTATCAAGATCTTCTGCCTCTTTCATTACCACATACGGAATATTGCGATTTATCGATGATATACCTCTACATAAGATATTCAAGATAAACTTAGCTGCTACTCATATGGCGACATTTCAATAAATTAGTTACATAAAAATGTTTTTCTATTTTGGTTGTATAATGAAGTCATTGTGCAACACAAAGGCGTGTCGAAATAGCCTCTATTTCGATACGCATTTTTTATTATTTGAAGATTGGTACAATCGAACTGTCAAATGAATGTCAGAAGAGTTAGGCCCAGTTTACTCATGAGCGATTTGGATTTGTTGATATTAGCAGTGAAAAACTCAATGTTTTAATTGGTAAATTTCAATTCAGAGTGTAATTTGATTTGAATTGATCAATGAAAACAATAACAACATTGATTTTTTCACCGCTGGTATTGCAATAATCAAAATCGCTCAACGTAAACTGGGCTTTACGCTTGTGCGTCAGATTTTAATTATTTCAATGTCATCATTGTTACCAATCGAAGATGTTTCTGTTATTTATCGATATTGAATCCATTTTTTTTCTTCAAATCAATTCAAAATAGAAAAAATTGTATATGACACACGTTTTATAAGACACGTTGTCGCACTTGTTCACTTGGAGCACTCCTCGCTTCGCTCGTCGTACTCCAAACAACGCGTGCGACAAAATAGCGTCTTATAAAACTTGTATCATAATATACTATTTTCTATTTTGGTTGTATAATGAAGTCATTGTGCAACACAAAGGCGTGTCGAAATAGCCTCTATTTCGATACGCATTTTTTATTATTTGACGATTGGTACAATCGAACTGTCAAATGAATGTCAGAAGAGTTGGGCCCAGTTTACTTCTGAGCGATTTGGATTTGGTGATATTAGCAGTGGAAAACTCAATGTTTTAATTGGTAAATTTCAATTCCGAGTGTAATTTGATTTAAATTGACCAATAAAAACAATAACAACATTGAATTTTTCACCGCTGGTATCGCAAAAATCAAAATCGCTCAACAGTGAACTAGGCTTTGCAACAAAGTAGGTACTATGGTCACGTGGTACAACACATATATATGGACAAAAATAAAAACGACCAATCAATGGCTCATTACTTTCAACCCCTCGGAGGAAGCATATTGGAAAAAGGGGTGATCAGTTCAAATATATCTTGTGTTGCTCATGTTTCCACGCCAATGTTTAAGTCACTTTGTGCTATTTCACGTATTCATCTCGACATGCTCGCAGGAAGAAAATAGGAAGAAATAGAGCAAGCACAAAGAGTACGGAAACTTCTTGCAGCGGTGTTTTCGTAGTGATATTAATTGTCTTTCTATATAGACTTCCTTCTTGAATTTGAATTATACGCCCCCTGGCAGTTGTTTCCGCGTGTCTCGAGTAATTAAAAGAAGACTTATATGTGTTTGTCGAGTGTGAATTTCGAGGATGATGATAGAGTTTTTGTGTTTCTGGAATGAAGAGTGACTGAGAACGTTTATTCTTGTGTAATTAACGATAATTAATCTTTTGTGGTTCTACGACAGGAGCTAAACAACCCTATCAATTACGTGACATCAAAAGTATTGTAAATTACAATTCTCCATCCCCATCAAAAGTAGATGCTTTTTCCTGCATGTACCATTCATCTGTCGCAAATTGATGGAAAACACTTGTCGTTCTTCAGTATAATATTGGAGCAGGACAACATCCAATATCTTCCAACTAATAAGGTAAACATTTGCTTATAATCATCTTCAATTTGTCCTAGTCCAATAAACAACTGCCAACTGCCGAAACTCATCCGAAAGTCCCACTAGAAACAACGGAAAGTTGTGTTTTCTTTTATTATATCCAGTTGTCCGATATGTCGCAACAGAAGAGGCTACTAACGAGTGGCCCATTTATTTCTGGACCAACTAATGAAATTATAGGGTAGGCAGAAGGGGGAGGTCAAAGTGCCGATATTTCACCGACACCGTGATAAAGAATGAGTAGCTATGGATACATACAGCGCTAATTAGAATATTCAAGGAAAATGCTCGAACACACTGATTTTTATTTTTGAATCGACATTCGAACATTCAATTGAATTCAAATAAGAGGTGGCAATCTCTAATTCCAAAATTCAAATGAGATATCTTGAATAATATATTTTTGTCGAAATAAGTGACAAATAATGGGGACATTGATCAAAAAATTCAAGTAAATTTTGAATCGAATTGACCGTTCAAAATGGAATAAATAAAATATTCGATAAATCAGTAGTGAATGTATATTCGAATAGAACTAGGAAAATAAGAGTTTGAAAAAAATTTATTTATTCATTTGGGCATACAAACGGGACGAACCCAACACAGTATTCACAGTAAGATGTTACAAACATGGTAAATAATAGGTACTAATCTAAGAAATTCAGTGGGGTGAGTGGGCTATACATGACATGAATAATCTGAATGAAAAAGAGGTTCGAAAAGAAATATGATTTCAGTTTGTTTGAAAAAGTGGTGAATGAATTATCTACTAAAAATATCTATGTCGATGAAGTTTGATATGAAATTGTACGATGATGAGGGGAGTTCATATAACAATTCGTGTTTGCCATTGTTGTTTGAAATAATTGTCCTTTACGTATGGGGTATTGCGGTACGATAAAGTGGATGGAATTATTTATAAGCACATAGTCCATCATATTAATCTACAATATTTAGTGACTTAGACACAACTTCTCTCTTGAAATTTCTAAAATTCCAATCGAAGTAGGAAAAAGAAAGTAGGAAAAGCATAATCGAAATAGGAAAAAGGACTATAATATCTCGATAGTGGAAGATCACAACCCCGAACTATCAATGCCGCATCATTCGGCTCTGATAGGAATAACTAGATTGGAAGGAACTATATGCCTTCCGCGAGCCTGGAGAGAAATAAAGAAGAATTGCTCTCGTAAATCAGGCTACCCTTGACTGCCTCTACGTTGCCAACCAGTGACGTATTATGGGAGGGGACACAACTGATGAAGATTAAGAAATCACAGTTTTTTTTTCATGGAAATATTGCGAAACTGTTTTCTGTAGTTATCAAATCTATATAAAAATGTAAAATTTCAGAACGTCAATCATCACCAAGTATTCCATCGAAATGGAAATCGTAGACACTTTATCAAAACTGTATTGTATGAAAACCGCATTTCATCGCAAAAGTGAAGCATCATTTCTGTATGGTAATCTAGCAGAACCGAATTCCATCGCAATATCAACTAATCCTGGATATACCTACGCTACTGACATCCAAAGAATTGTTTGTTGTTTGTGCGTGTGCCAGCTGTAGTGACATCTCTCGTGATCATGATGCCTTTCCTGTTATCGGGACGAGGATAATAATATGATCGTAGATTTCGGCTGCCTCCGTTTGATGTATCGCCAAAAGGGCAGACGATTTGTTGCGAGGACATAAAAACGGCCGTTTACGCGATTACGTTTAATTCGTTTTTATTGTTTCTGCTCGATTTCCTAATCTCGGCCAATTAATCAGTCCAGAGGGCCTGCGAGGAAAAGAAAAGTTCAGTCTCTATCAGATGATGATAATGATTGTGAATTAATACATTGAAGAAAAAATACGTGCAGTTGTGCATGAGATACAATACATGTGCCCCTAACTAACGATGCAAATCCACTCTCAATGGACAGACAGTAGAGAAGAAGAAGAAATCGACAATGACCAGCAGCTAATGTCTCACCTTGTTCCACTTGGTCTCAGTTCGTCACACCTAGTCCAGCTAATTTTTTTTGCCGATGCCTTACTTACCTTGTACGAGTTATGCATCCAAAATAACTCTAAATGACGTTATCCAGATATTGAATAACGTCAATGTGTTTCTGGTTCACAATAGTATATTAAGTATGGAGAACGGTAAGGGTTTTATACCGATCGAAGACAATTGTTAGGAGGAGGAGCGGAGCGACGACTCCAATTATTATTGTCTGAGATCGGTTACCCTTAACGTTCGACATGCTTATAACGTTTTTTGCACGATTGATACCATTATAAATTATAAAATTAAACATTTTCGTCATATTGAATAGTTTCATTCATTTTATCAAGATAGATACTTTGGTTGTTATGTAGTAACTAAGGTGCATAACAACAATGGAGAATTGAGTTTTTATTAAGTTGTCAATAATTTTAAGTACAATTTTGATTATTATAAATTAAAATATGAGCGAAAGTAAATTTGAAGAAATTGAACGGGCTTGGGAAGAAGGGTGTTCCGCAACTATTCCCGAAAAATCTAAAATCCGTTATCAAATTACCTACCAAAGTTTTAAAAAATGGTGCGAAGTCAAGAATTTAAGAATCGATGAAAAGACTCTATTGGCATATTTCGTATAAAAGACATATGCAGTTGAAAGCTTCTGGAAGCCTCTGGGCAGAATATTCAATGATTAAATCCACCGTTTTTCTTTATGATGGCATTGATATTTCCAAGTTTTCAACTTTGATCGCGTATTTGAAGAAAAAAAATGTTGGCTATAGGCCTAAGAAAGCGAGCATTTTAACACGGGAGCAATTTGAAAAATTTCTGATGGAAGCACCGGATGAAGAATTTCTAATTCACAAGGTAATGTAAGCTAGTTTAGGTAAAAGAAATACTATAATGAAGATTTTTTCATAATTTGTAGGTTGCAATGATATTGGGAATATCTGATGACATCCAACAAACCGATGGTTTAATGATTGTAAAATTACCCAATACAAAAACGAACATCCAGTGTAATTTTACAGTCGTTAATAAACCAGACGATAAAATTCCATATTTAGAAATTCTGCAAAAGTATATAAAACTTCGTCCATTACAAGTAAAATCAAATCATTTGTTCTTGAGATACGCCAAAGGAAAATGTTGTGCTCAAGTAATAGAGAAAGGGACAATCGGGGCTGGCCTTCTAGAATTGCCAAATTCTTAAATTTGCCTAATCCCGAGAACAGGAGGACATCAGCAACGATTTTGGCTAATGAAGGTGTTGATGTCCTCGGATTAAAGTGGCAGAAAGCTATGTAGAAGATTCTCTTCAAAATAAAATAGATTTTGCCGAAAAAATATTGTGCAATACTAGTAATACTACTAATGTATGCGATTCTGCAGAGGTTTCTGGTTAGAAGTGAAACCACAGCCCAAACAAGTGGGATTTCATTAAATAATTTAACAAATTGTACCATAAGTTTCAAAATTAATAAATAATTCGTTAGTTTTCTTTATTCTTTCAAAAAATAAATTAAAATTAAGAGATTTTTTAACTCGACGGTAAGTGAATTACTTACCGTCGAGTTGGAGTAATTACCGTCTAGTTGGATTACTTACCGTCGAGTTGCTACTAAATGTCACCTACTGACGTAAAATCTGTCACGGTAAACAGTCAAAAATGATCAATCGCGCAAAAAATCAATTTTTTGCAAGTTTATTTTACATCCTCATCATTTTTGGATAGCTGATAGTAACCTCGGCATCGGAACCGCTCTTGAGAAGACTATCCCTTATCTCGCCTCCAGAATCCGTCTGGTCCATGCCGGCATTAGGGTGTCGTTATCACGGTTTCGGTCACGTGTCGGCCCGTGAGAACACCCCGCCTACCCCCTTCGACCCTTCCGCCTCTTCTCTTCTCGTTATTCCATGCAAATCAGCAGTCAATTCAGCTTGTCGGCCCTTCCGGTCAAGTTGGCGGAACAGATGGCGTCCGATAGGGCCGGTTAGGGCCGAGAATCAAACGACGAGGTGCTGTCCACCATATTAATTGAATTTGATTATCTTTCGAGAGGTCCGGCCCGTGCATTGTGGGAGCAGGTGGGGGATCAGCAGTGGGATCAGCAGTGGGATCGCGAAAAAAAATTTGTATGACGGACTGTGCGCGTATTTCAAAGTGCATGTATACTAAGTATCGATAAGGCTTTCGATAAACTTGATCACGTTTTCCTCCTCAATAAACTGCATAACTTTCAGCTATCACTCGATTTGCTAGATTTTTTAGCTTCATATTTAGTCCGCCGAACTCAGTTTGTTGATTGTAGTGGACATAAATCTATAGAATTTTCACCAACTTCTGGAGTGCCTCAGGGATCCGTTTTGGGACCGTTATTCTTCAATATCTTCATCAATGATATAACATCCAACATCGATGCTGAGTATCTAATATATGCAGATGATCTAAAGATATTCTCTAGAATCACCGACCATAATGATTGCCTTTCCCTTCAAGAAGATCTGACGAAAATCAATGACTGGTGTACATGCAATGGCCTCTTGTTGAATGTTGAGATATGCAATGTGGTATCATTTTCCCTGAAACATACCATTACACATTTCAATTATAAAATTGATAACGCTGACTTGCCGCGAACATCCAAAATACGCGACCTTGGCGTTACATTTGACCAGAAATTATCATTCACAGATCATATTTCGAAAATCACGAAGGATTCGTTCAAGGCACTAGGATTCGTCATTCGAAATTCCTCCTCCTTCAGAGACATCAACACATATAAACTGCTTTTCTTTTCATACGTCAGATCTAAGCTAGAATATGCGTCTGTAGTTTGGTCTCCCTATCATACCAATCACATAGAAGCATTGGAACGAGTACAGAGGAGATTTTTGAAATTTCTTGCTTTCAAAGAAGATGGGGTTTACCCATACATTGGATATCCCCATAATGAACTCATTCAGAGGTTTGATATCAGATCATTAGAAAATCGCAGAATGATTGCACAGCAGATATTTCTATGGAAAATACTTCACGGATATACTGATTGTGCAAGTATTCTCCATATGATTGATTTTCATATTCCTAGGATTACAAGCAGACAAAATATTTCATTCCATCTACCCATACCACGCTTGAATCTGATGAAATTCTTCCCTTTATATACTATGTGCACGATACACGACGAACATCTATCGCATCAGCTAGACATATTCTCCTGCAATGTGACATCCATAAAAAAACTGATTCTTCTATAACATTCCTCATTATATCACATTTTATGTACTGTTTATTTTAGTTCTTATATTTTGAAAATTTATTGTTCCTATTAATCCTACTCTATAATTGGATGTATATCTGTTGAGTAGTGTAAATAAAAAAAAAAAAAATCAATCTTAATAAGATTCATGAATTCTCACATGTTCGTATGGCAGGCTGAACGGTAACCGATATCTACTTTTCTCCTTGTTGCTTCTCGGGTGTTGAGCTGTTAATGAGTACTTTAATAAACTCACTCTTCAGACAAAAGTAGTACATGATATTGTATACGATACACACGATGGTGGGGCGGGAAAGGGAAGAATTTTCGCCCACTTTACGCACCAATTTACGGTAAGGTTAGGTTATATGAGAAGTTGCGAAGGTAAATTAGTAAGCAACGAAATATTTTGGCTATGAACTTACAACTTTGCGAACATTAATTAGGGTCTATTAAAACAACGGGGTTATATTGTATTCCTACATTCTGAAATTCATTAAATTCACATTCGGGCGTTCAATACACGGATATATAATGTTGGTGCGGTTGAGAAGGTATCTCAAGATTGTTGCTTTGTCAGGGTCTACAAACAGAGATAAATCAAATTTCGACATAATTTCGTAGTTTATTGAGCTGGTTACACCTTTCATTCAATCATGCAAAGGCAGCACTGGACTCTGTGTAGATTCAAATTCATTCTTCTGAATTAGATTTCCTACTATTCCAGAAAATTGTTTTTAGAATGGATCTGGCTTTTTTAAAACTGTAAATGAGGTCAGAATCCGATGAATCAGTGCGATCTTGTTTTCTTAAAAGTTGGTTTTTGAAAATAAGTGAATTTTTTTTTATTTTTAGTGACAATAATAATTGGCAATTCGATGTTTTAACAATCATCTCCAGAAGGCCGGATGATGGATGATCATTTAGATCACTTTGTGTCGTCGTAACTGAATTATCGTGATTATTCTCCCAAAGAACTGGCAAGTAGCAGAATAATGTTCCCTTGTTATGAATCAATTTTGTCTAATATTGAAAATGCCACGAAAGGACACGATGAGATTCGAATCCCCTTCGAGCGATTTCCTCTCTCATATCCGACAGGAAAAATGCGCTCGTCCAATAACACGAATTGATATTCCGTATCCGGTCTCTCCGAATATAATAAATCGAGGCGAATTTCGGATTCACCTCACCGACGGTCGCCAATTGTCGAGGTAACTAATTTTCAATTTGAATCTTTCTGTTCCCTTATCGTGTCCGCAGACAGTCTGTCGCTGCTGCTGCTGCTGCTGCTTCTTCTTCTTCTTCTTCCCTCCTCGACTCGACACTCGACCTTACATTATTCATGAAAACTGCACATTTATATCTCGTAAAGATCTAGCAGGAAGGACACAGTCATCAATCACGGACAGGCGGGTGCATAGTGGAGTTTGCAGGTTATGTGTGGAGTATCAGCAGGAAGCGTTTGTCGAGAGAATTGATGTATAAGCGGCAGAACAGTCTTCAGATACTGAGATTCTATTTTTGTGGAAAATAATCCTCACTATACATTTAAAGAAAAAATTGGTTACAATAACTATCATATTATATTGATATAATGCTTATTAATGTTTGTTACCTTAGAATAAATTATTTGTTCACATCTTCACGAATCACAGTCTTATTCATGATCAACCTATAATTATTTCATATTGATATTTCTTCATCAACAGTTAATGATAATGAATCAATATTTTTATCATCCATTGAACAACACCTAGTTTATCATATTATAAAACCACTGTTATTTCATACTGAGAAAATTAATGTGTTACCTATCTTTTTTCATTATATATGTAATTTCTTCGGGGTTTGGGGAATTGAAGTATCGTACGAATATTTTGATTCCTCTTTATTGCCACTTTGCAATACAACTCGTAGAACAAGACTGGTTTCCATTCTAAATAACGAACTGTATATGCGCTATACAAAAAAAGCCATAAAAAGGTTCATACACAAAAACCCGTAAAAACTAAGTTTACTATCGACGAGCCATCCTCGCACTGATTAACATGTTGCCATTTCATCAACAAATTATAATAGTGAATATATCACAATATATATCAAATATTCTTCATTGATATTGATTAAACGTTTATTCTGCTGAAATGAATGAATGGATGGAATGGGTTGTTTTCAAGGAACGAACTGTTTGGTTACAATTATTCGACTATATAATTTCATTGAATGTTTCTTATATTTTTATGTAAAGTTTTCGGAAGATAGTCAAATGCATGTTTTGACAACTGAGTTGCAATATTCAGTAGACCCATAATAGTTATTTGCACACATATCTACCTATGCCTATTAAAAATACCATATTATATTCCTATAAAAAATATGGAGAAGCTCCTCAACTACAAAAGAAGCAATTATATAATGAGAAAAGATTTATTTAATTTTTCAACTAATTTTATCATTTTCGAATCCTATAAATCCAATTTCAAGCCCGATTATTCGCAGGAATTAGTGAAAAATTATCACTGAACTGATATTGTCGATTTTATAGATTTCATAAGTATTTTATGAAGTAGACTCTTGGCATAAATAAATAAATGATCTCAACAACTTGAATCATAATATATTGAGTATATGATAAAAAAGAAGAAGAATGAGCACCCGATGAGAAGAATTGGTCCAAACGTTCGGAAGTTATGGCGATTCGAAGAATTGGACAAAAATAAAATTGATTCAACGGTTTTGGAATCTCCGATAACACAACTGAATTCTATGATGAAAAATAATAAAAATCAGCACCTGATGATGGAAAAAATCGGTCCATCCATTTCCATTGTGATTTTTCTTTCGACATGCCAATGAGCAAATAAATAAGGGCACATTTTTCCTCCTCCCCGCCCCTGGTACCCATTTCGCCATCACGATCGGCGGATCCGAAAGAGAGAGATAGAGAGCCGAAAGCAGAAAGATTCACGCCGGCAAAGTACATTATCTTGTAGTCTCAGTCGGCTAATTACGGGCCATGATACCGCATTAGGCCGCGGGCTGGCTGCTTGGTTGGATGATAACCGGTGGCGGTCCGATCCGCACCAAGGCCTGCTTGGATCGTCGGAGGAGATGTTGGGCCCGAGGCGAGGATCCCATCTGATCCTTTTCCACGGAAAAGAAGAAGCAGAACTCGGTAGGGGGCTCGTTTTTCACGTCCTTGTGAGGCTCAAGTTTGCTGGGTTCAATTATGCCACCTCGAGTATTCAGAAATTCACTTTGGACTTGTTCATTTTCCATATCGATCGGGATTTCTTATATGCCCAGGGCTTTCGTTTTCTTTCTCTTTAATATTACTTTCAGCAGATTCAATGTCATTGTGATCATTTATCATTATATTCATTCTTGTAGCCACGTACTTTAGTCTTCTCCTTCAGTATCCACATTATCTTCATCAACTTCAGCATTAAAATGAATATATAGTATGATCCCACATGATATGTCAACGAATTTTATTGAGTTCAGCAACTTTTTAGTCTTCTCTTTCTTCAGTATCAACATTCACTTCAGCAACTTGAACAACTCCTTAAACATTTCTCATCATATTTATTCTTGAAGCCACGTTCTTCAGTCTTCTCCTTCAATAATTCACTAACTTCATCAACTCCAGCATTCTGATGAATATATACCATGATCTCACATGATATGTCAATGAATTTTATTGATTTCATCTCTATCAATTTTGTAGTCACATATTTTATTCTTCTACTTCCTCAGATGTAACATTCACTTCAGCAGCTTGAGAATTTATCATTATAACATTCATTATTATAGCCACTATTCACATCATCTTCTCCTTCATTATCCACATTATCATCAACTGCAGCATTCATATAATCATCTTTATCGATTCCATCAACAACATCTTCATCATCCTCATAGTCACATACTTTATGTTAATGTCAAGAACATTATCGTTGTTCAGTTGCAAGGAATGACGTTGACTATCAAAGAAGAATCGAATGATATTGAAGAATATAACAATGTACATGTGTATTATCTGCATGCATTCCCGTATGAACGCCACTGGTATCTCTGTAGATAGATATCATAAGCTCTTCCGCTTGCAACCGCATCAGTTCTCTAAGATTTTCGAGGGAAATTATTAAATTATGCCATGGAAATAAAGAATTTGGATAACGCTTCGTTGATCTTTCCTTCTCTCGCTAGTCCTCCCTCTGCCACAAGATCCCGCAAGAATTTCCTTACCGGAAAATATCCATCTCAATAAGAATATAAATATTAGGGTTACAAAATAACAATCAGAATTGATTGCAAACGGAGATTTGGAGTTTGTTCAATCCATAGATGATTTCTCGAAACCACCAATTTTCATCTGGAATCTCTCATAATTTCTCCATCAATGGAAGATACCTCGGTTTATTCTCTCTCCCGAAAACTTGACAGATCCCGGATCTAGAAAGGATTTCCAGATCTCTTGACGGAAACTATTTCCAAGTCATGGTATATAGTAGGAGCGTACGAAAATCCATACGAATAGACGGCTTTGGTTTGCTATCTTTCACGCAAACTTTGGTGCTGGATGGAAAGTAAATGAAGCAGACTACCTGATTATGATTGTGTTTGCCTCGAAAAACCACGTGAGGAGAGAAATGAGACTTCCCATTTGATTGAATTACATTCTGGAGTGAGGATGCGATATCATCCATATGTGATAGTTGTTTCCACAGTAAGGGATACTGAAATACATTTGTATTCGCAATGAAATTATAACATCGTGGTGACTCTGGAAATATTTGTCTGAATCACTAGGTAATTAGGAACAGCTCCCAAGCCAATTCCATCCTCCAAATTGAAATATCCAATCCTACGCTTTCCATCTTCCACCAAAGATCTTCAAAGTCAACTAGAATTGCCAAACAAGTCAAATTGGTAAGCTCGAGACAAAAACTTTTGATGTTCTAACCGAACCCAAAAGGGGAGTCGAGTACCGCTTCTGGAAGGGGCTAGCCCCAATTGCCCATGCTGTCTGAGCAGATCGCTTTGGAAGGACTCACAACCTTGAGGGATGTAATTAAACCCCTTCCTTATGGTAATTTTCTTTGTAATTTCTTATGGATATGTAGAGAATTTGAAGAAGTATAGAAAATCTCCTTAACTGAAATCTTTCTATTCACCGCCATATCGGAAATGATTAGACTCCTATAATACGTGTAAGCTCGAGAAAGTTTTGTATTAATGTGGTAATAAAAGCCAGTGACGTACAGTTAGCACAACGAACGCACAAAAATCGTCTTACAAAAGACTAGACAATATTTCATTGAATTGAAATGAAATACTTTTGCACATAATACGAATTCTCTCTTCGATCCTGATTCAACATTTATGACACACAAAATGGAAGGGTCACCATCACTTTGAGACAATATCATATCAACGGACGAAACCCCCTTGGCGCCTTAGCGGATAAGCTAGTGAAGTGGGGAGCATCCCCTCAATGATCCTGCTACGTCTTCCTCCTGCTGCCTCTCTTGCAGTGGCCCGTCAATGATAATCATAATGGCATTAGACGAATGAGTCCGTCGTGGTTAATCGTCGCAGACTCACTAATTACCGGGATAGACGAGAGAGGGCGGCCTGAATAGAGCGGCAGACAGAAGATGGGAGGCTTCTCATCGAATTAGGAAATATTCGGGGAGACTTGTATTTTATATCGAAAATATGAACTGTGGTAGGTGTGAAGGCACCCTAGAACTCCTAAGACATGGAACATAATGAGATTAAGATACATCCAGAGAATAATCTATATTTCGAGTTACATTCAAAAATCTTGTTTGCTCATGTTCATTCAAGCGAAATTTTGAAAATCGATTTTGAGTGGATTATAATGACACCTCCCTTACTGATTGAGTTATTGATCAATAAATAACATATTCACTCATTCTCACTCAATTCTCTTCGTTTACAGATTATAATAAGAACAAATCTATGAAATTTATAGGCATGATGACACTGAAATTATATATTTATCTGATGGATTATAAAAATCCTACTTATCTTTTATATATTGACCGATAGGTAGTGATAGCATTTTTGGTGAAATTAAACTACAAAATACGGCGATCCGTAATTGTAGGTTAAACATCAATCAAAGCAAATTACGACACTTCTATTTTTGTTTCTTTTGAACTTCGAACCAAGAAGAGATTCTTGGTTTATCTGGATGAACGTTTATTGAGTATCTTATGGTTCCAATAGATCATTCACCTAGATTTATGTCATAAATACCAAAATTTCAGCCATATAGCAAGAATTCAAAAGGAAGATAGCTCAAATGTCCGCAAATAAATTATTGAGCGCACACCAAGAGATGACAATAATTAAAATTGACCTCACAAATCATTGAATTTAACATGAATTCAGTACCTAATCCAACAAGATCATTATGGATACACGACTCTAGAATCTATTATATAGACTGTCAAACCGATCTTCACAGAAATGAATTGGGGAGTTCAGGTTTTTACTGATGCCTATAAGCTCCAAACTTACAAGAAAAAAGGTTTTTTTTTCTCGTGTAGTTGAAAGACAAAAAAAATATAGCTGTTGGTTTTTGAAGTATGCAAGACTAAACCACTTTTTTTGCATTGTTTTCTTGTGTGGAACGTTACAAGAATCAGTGAATTGTTGTATTGGCAGGTTTACTGTTAAGAAATATAGAAATGATGACATTAATTTTAAATAAATATATATAATTATAATTGTAATTTTTTCAACCAAACCTTTATTTTCTGTAGATATACGATATGTTTGGAAAAAATTTAAGATTTTGATGAATTCGTTAAAATTCATCAAATCATAGTTTGTGCTTTATGCAGTAGCGTATACATGCAATTTGTCGTCCGATATGCCGTAACGTCATTAACCCCCTGTCACCCCCTTCCCTCCTTTTCGGTCCGACAGATTGCCGACCGGACAAGACATTAGCAACCCTAATTGCTTTATACGCTGGGCCTGGAGGTCCTTTTTGTCTTCAAGGTAAAGGGTCGAGCGTCGTGTTGACAGCGGTTCAACCACTTACGACTCTGGTCAGGGCGCGTCCAAAGATTCTTTAATAACTCAGCAAGACACGCCCCAACGATGAATACGGCGGCCAAAGGACCATCAAAGATGCATGCACTAGGATATTCCGGTTGTTAATTAGGAGGAGAACAGCTTACTTTCAACAAGCACTATAGAAAACTGTAGGCTTTTGCCTACTCTTGACTTCATACCGTAGTAATATTTTCAGAAGTTACCAGAAAACCGAAACTGTGCATTTGTCATCTCTTCATCAGTATCACCTTTTTTGTGGAAGAAAAAAGACTGAGAACAATCAAATTATCAATAATTATTCCGGATTTAAGGAAATTATTTTGTTTTGATGTCGTATCTCTTCACGTCTGTCAGTTGCGAACCACTAAAATGAAGAATTATTTCTTGATAATCAATCTTAACGCAATTTGCATGCAAGTCGTAGAAATATTAGTAAGCTTCACAAATGGTCAACAGGTTTATCGCAGAAACAATTGAAGATCTTTTTCACCATTAAACACGAACTTTATACACGTTATTTTTATACTCAATGAACAACTGTGAATGTGAAATTACATCGTCTGAAATATATAATAATATAGAAGATAGTTTGAATAACAAAATTGAGATTTTTAACAAAACATTGAATTGTCCATCTTCTTCCAAACAAATTAAAATATCTGCTAAAATTGTGGAATCAACTTCTCAATAAATATCTAACGTTTCTGATAAGCAGCAATATAAGCAACCTTCACTATCGATTATTATTCCAATGAACGAAATTGTTTTATGATGAATAATCAATTAATAATTGACTTTGTTGAGAATCAATCCGTCAAAAAGTAATATTTCATGTTTATTTTGTGAATTATTTCGACAGTGGTTCGATATTTTCGATTGGATAAGTATTTTTTTTTCAGATTTGGTACTTCGTCCAATTGATAGCTATAATACTTCATTGTTCATCTTTTGACAGGATTTCTATATGTTGAATTCGAATTCAACGTAGGTCATTTTTTTACCAATGTCAATGACAATATTTCAATAATCGTAGCTGAACCGACAGGTTTTGACCCAGATCGAAACTTATTTCAATATTACTTTGAAAGTTGAATAATTGGATATGCGAATAGGGATAGACAGACGGCCGTGCAAAACAAAAGATTTCCTCGAGGAATCGATTTATCAGATTTGACTTTTGTTACCTCTTTCCAGATGCTCCTATATCAATCTTCCGGAGATGGATATTCCCGGAATATTATCCCCACGAATCTTTCGAGTCGGTACGGTATACATTATTATTATACGGTTTCCGAATATTGTACGCAAAAAATTAAGTGGGGAATCCACTGCAGTACTTTAAATGCCCACCAGTCAGATTTTAAATTTTCACAAAATTCAATCTGTAGGCAAAGATGTCTTCTACAAAGATCATATACGAAGTTCCGACATCACCTATACTGAATAGTTATACGTTAATATGATTCCTAGGATATTATGGGGCATAGAACGGGATCAAGAAGATATTGGAAAAGTACACTTTGTAAATCCAGATCAGAACACCATAATCCCAGAATCTGTCTACATAAAATTTATCCGCCGATGAAAGACGACTTTTACGACACCCTCCACACGTTAGTCATGGACGTTCGAGTTGTAAATAATCCGTGGAAAATAACGACTGCGAATTTATGACGGATCGACATCGGACTGAACAGAAAATGCATCTATTTCAATGGAAATGGGCGAGGTTAACCCATATATAAACTTTTCCGAGGGTCATAACATCCCTGGACAAATAAATATATGGGAATAACAGGGACGATGTAGTATTTTGGGGAATGTGCACAGTGGGGAACAGAAAATGATAACAAAATCGATAAATACATATTGATGGTTGATGAAAAACCAATAGTTTTGTAGATGTAATGTAATTGCAAGATTAGTTCACTTGGTGAATTGACAGAAATGAATACCTAATAGGTTTTTTTACTACGAGACTACATTGAATTGGAAAATTAGTAGTTTATTTTTTAAATAATTATAAATAGTGTGAGAGTTTCATCTAATTTTTGGGATGTTCGATGTTCATTTCAAGATGTGAGCAATACATATTCCATGACAGGTTGAAAATAATTAGATCTAGAAGCAATACATACACACAAGTCTAGCAAGTGATTGAAAAATGTAAGTTTAGGATGATACAAGCTCATTGTGAATTCTAATCTTCCATATCTTCAAGATTTCACCAGATTTCATTACCCAGTTTTTTCCCCCTAGAAGTCACGACTTCTCTCAGGTGACTTTTTTCCAAGCGTATTTTCTTCAATTTAACAATTTTGCGCTTACTCAAAGACCTATCCTCTTTAAGGGGCATTTGCAGGCCACGATGGTCGTTTGTCGAAAATCTCGGACGTCGTTGGCCGTATTTGCTTTGGCTCGCTAATTACACAATCTTGAAGAAGGGTGCGGGCCTAGTGAGGCAAAGAGGGTGAGGAGAGAAAGGGCTTAATATGGAAAATTTTCGAGGCGGAAGCAACGGTCGGCCGACTTCGTTAAGCGATACCACTCGGTGGCAATATTCGACTTAATTACGATTTTTTAATTTCGGCATCGAGTGGCAGAGATGAAAGCAGATGAACGAAAGCTGGTCGGGGTGGTTGTCCATTTCGGGAGGCTGTACCGAAATTTCCTCATTTTTTCCATTCGAATCAGCTTCATGGATGCAATTCACTTGTGGGCTGGTTCGACCCATAAACGTTGGCCTCTCGAATGGTGGCTTGGAATTCCACATTGTTGACTTTCGTTCAGAGATATCGCTCTCGAAACATCTGTTTTAATCCGTGAGACTGAGATACTTCTTTCTAAACGACTTGAATTTTTATCTGAGCATGCCACGTGTTTTCATCCAGGTCTGGACAGTCTGGTCAACAAGTATTCTAATAATTTGACACATAGAAGTGTTTATTTCTGACAGTGACATTATAAGCTTATATCGTCATAGTTACGATATCTATAATGAGGGTCATAACTCCCTTGGGATATTAAGGTTCAAAAACTCCCTCTTACCTTTTACAGGTGAAAATGATACAAGAAATGCTTATAAAAGTTTATATGTAATGAAAACTAAGACATATTTTCCTTATTCACGTCATTACAAATAATAAATGTACAATTTTCAAATGTTCCCTGAAAATTACTTCCGCCGCTGGAAACAATTTCTTCTTTTTTATATACCCCTCTGCCACCGTGGAACTTCTCCAACCTCCGTGTCTTTTTAAGTTTGTCATAATTGCTCCTGCATTGGCTAGGGCAGTAGCAGAAGTGCGACGAAGGCAATGTCCCGTATAGGTTAGTGGGTTTGGCAATCCTAAATACATTGCGATTTTGCTGGGAATTTTGCCAAACATATTCTTTCCAATTGGCTGAGTTGTACATTTATTTTGTCGGAAACTCAAAAAAAATCGTTTTGTACCTTCAAGACGCAAGGACATATAAAGTCTCAATAAAGGCAAAGCAGAGAACTCTTTTTCATACACAACTGTAAATTTCTTCGATACACCAGTTTTACTTTCCGGTACGTTCACTACCATAACAGTATCCTGGTCCTCTATATCTGCTATACTCATATTTAGAAGTTCCTGAGTTCTGCATCCTCCAAAATAACCCATAATTAGAACAACCTATAACAAATAAAACGAAATAAACAAACGAAAAAGAAAATTATGAGAAAAAATTACCTTATGCAATAAATGAATTTCCTTAGGGGCGTCCTTTAGAAATTTGATGACATCTTTAGGAGATAAGACAGCAGACATTTTCGGCTTATACCCCTTACTTTTCCGTTTCAAAAAAGCCTCTAGTTCGTTGAACTTGGTGATATCTCTTTTCTCATATATGGTCACCATCGATTTGAGCATTGACCATTTAGTCCATAACGAATTTGGGCTAAACGTTTCTGACTGCAACGAATAAATACAATTATTACCAAATCTACCAGAAAATACTGAAAATACTTTACCAGTTCTTGAAAATATGCCAGATAGACAGTTTCGTTGGCATCTTTTGACATAACATTTCTCTGTGTCAGCCACTTCAGATGTAAGTTGTATTCTTTCTGATATAGGGCTTCACTTTTCGATGGAAGTAATGATTGTCTTGCTTTTTCCGCTTTTTTTATAATATCCTCCATTATATCAGAAAAAATCGTCGATTTGTGGTAAAAAATAAACACGTTTTTAACGGAAAAACATCATTGATTGATAAAGAAAGTTTGCTTATAAACATGTAACATAGCGACAACCTAGCAACAACCAACAATGCTACAATCAACGCTACCTAATTCAAATATACCAGAAAGGTTATGAATTTAAACATTTATTGCGTTCTAAATATGGACATATTGTTATGAAAATCGGTCAAAAATAAAATTATGAATTTAAACATTTATTGCGTTCTAAATATGGACATATTGTTATGAAAATCGGTCAAAAATAAAATTATCTATGTACCACGGGAATTATAGAGCCTTAATAACCTCTGGCAATTGCTGTCCCTCGGGCCAGAGGCCCTCGGGACGCAAACTTTGCCATCGGTAATTAAGGCCCTCATAATTCCCTTAATACATAAATAACTATTATTCCCTGATCACTCAGAATTTCAGTGTTTGAGAGAATTCAAACTCATCAGACTTTCAAGGTTGTCATCTATCGTTTTCTTCCAGATGAGATCTCATAACGTTACTAGTTACAAATATTTAATTCGTTAGTGATGATCCTAGTTGTTATACTTGCTCGCATCTGGTATTCGAAAGAACTCCTTCATTCAATTCCTGATAAGAAACATGACGGGGGTACCTAAGAAGGCGCATATTAACGCAGCATCAGTATATCTCGAGGTGATCTTCGAAATTTCACCGCATTCAATTACATGGTACGTGCGATGATTTAATCACCATAAGTAGGTAGGTATTTCTAGGAATGCGAGTAGAGTTTATTTGTTTTGTTGCAGCGCTAGTTTGAGCTAACGCAAACGGATTATCCTGATGAATCTCGAGATTCGTCTTGAAAGTGCATCAAATATTAGACGATTTCAATTTACTCTTGAATGTTCCAGTTTCGTTTCGTTCTAAGATATCTTTAAATGTAGAAACGGTTTATGTCAACTTCTTGGTGAGACCTCAAAGGGCAGTGTCCTAGCTCTGGTTGGGTAGCTTTCTAGATCTATTTTGTAAGTAGTTACTAAACATTTCATCTAGTTTTCGACCATTTGACCAGATATTGTTTTCCAGTAGTAGTTGGATTTTTGTTTAGATCTCTACCTTCCTCTTCTACCGTAGCTCTTTAATACGCATAAGAAGTATATTTAAGCCTGATGAAAGATAAAGCTTGAGTTATGAGAGTCCACATATTCGAATTTGCAAGAACCTGTATGAAGGTTGCATGTGTTTGGATAAAAATCATGATTATAATGGAACAAGAAACGAATTACGTGGTCTTCCATTTACGCACATTTTTTGAAGAGTCCCAAAGCACCATGAAGTTGCAAACTCTTGAAGATTCAACGTACATATTGAACTGAAATTATCAATCCACTTCTCCTTATAAAAATTGTCATTGAATAACATCACATCGTGCCCAATAGAATTCAGTATATTAAAAAGAGGAGAGTATCTTTGCTCTGCGATGACGCAGCGAAACTTTTTGTGAGAAAAAAAAAAGTGAGTAAGGTCGGTCTGGGCGTGTATGAAACGAAAGAGTGGAAAAGGAAGGGTTGACTATCCGCTGCGTCCTGCGCTCTCTGCAGGACACTGCGAGAATCTCGCAGGATAGACTGGAAAAGCGACATCATACGGCACACCGTTTTCGCTCGCTTGCAAGAACAGTTGACGACGATCCACCATCGCAGTATTTACGTCAGGAAAAGTTTGGAAAATCGATAGCGGCGAGAAAAGTTTGGTCTCGAGGATGAGCGGAGTTGTTTGGGTTAGGGGGTTCGGATGTATACTGGGTCAGATTATGTCACAATTTGGGACGAGATTGTCTCATTTCGAACATTGGGAATAAAACTGGGTTTAAAATTCTATTAGCGTCACCATATCATATGTCACCAAACCATATATGGCCATAATAGTAATTTACGTAACAAGTCCGGAAAATACTGTTTTTTTGGATGAGTGGACAAAATTCTAGGACGAGCGTAGCGAGTCCTGGAAGCCTGCGAGTCCAAAAAAACTGTTTTCGGGCGTGTTGCGTACACAATTTTTTCGGCAACCGTGTAGAATAACAAATCAAAGAAACACATTTCTTTATTAGAATAAAATTTCGAACATTTCAATTCTTATTTATATTAATATTCATATTAAAATTAGAACAATTGTTAATATTGAATGGATTCAATTTGTTTGAAATGCTTGGTATATTTAAGTGCCTTTTGTTGAAGTCAGAACAAGAAGGTAAAGTTTCCGTTTCACATTGATTGTTTTCATCTGATAATTTTTG
The DNA here is from genome assembly GCA_029955515.1 of Chrysomela aeneicollis. Taxonomy (NCBI): domain Eukaryota; kingdom Metazoa; phylum Arthropoda; class Insecta; order Coleoptera; family Chrysomelidae; genus Chrysomela; species Chrysomela aeneicollis. The sequence goes on from JARUHQ010000005.1 coordinate 26,834,567, forward strand.
AATGTTAGCTAATTTTATGTCAGATAGCTGTCAGTCGTTATTTTGCTGCTATGGTAATGATCAACTGCATTTATCAAAACCATACTACCGAGATTTTCATATTTACAATGACAACAACGATGTGATTCTTCCCGGCCTAGTCCGGGAAGTACGTACTTCCTGGACTAGGCCGGAAAGATGCCACTTTCTCAAAAAAAAATCGTCTGGAAAGTACGAATTCTCCGGACGGTTGCCGAAAAAGAAATTATTCAATCGTATGAACCTAACCTTCAATGAAAAAAAAAACTTGAGTTAACTGTACAACTTTCGATACATCTATATGTTGACGCAGTCGTGAATATTATATCTTTATATTCAAAAATCATTTTTCAAAGAAATTGTTAATGCTGCTGTTTCTTTCATGTCGTTAATATTGTCTCAATTCAGTTTTCACTTGATCAAAAGTGAAGTAACATACTAATTCTACCGGCAGGTTTTCAAGTCAAGTTATTTCCATAAGAAAAGAAAAATAATCCCCTTCAATGATTTGTTCTTTCAATATTTTAATGAAAGCTGATAGTTATAGGTTGACATTATAAAAAAAAATAACACCGAAGATTTATCACTTAAGATTTGAGACTTATCACATAAGACAAATGGAATTTGGAAAACGCATTTTTGTTATTGTGAAAACATTCAAGACTTAACAATCAAGATTGAAGAAGATGACCTATTTCCATCTTGAGAAATGGGCGTAAAATGAAATAAGATACAATTTGGTTGCTGCCGATTTGGATTTATAGTGGATTTATGTTTGTGCAAAGGGTATTATTATACTCTAACCAGTTTTATCATGAATTCGACAATTAGGTGAATCTAATTTGAAAGAAAAAACGAATCAGATAATTGAAAATAGGACCTTTACACAGGTAAAGGAAACCACTATTCCAGTTCCTTTTTACAATATAATCTACTTTTATGTCTCAATTCTTGAATGATGAATGTTGAATGCTAAGAAGGTTTTATAAATCCACCCTTCCGCATTCTGAGTCTTTAATTTGTTCGAGAAGTATCTTATTATCAAGTTTTCAATAGAGTTATTGTATTTGAATTTTCAAAGTCAACATGACCAAATGGCAATCAACGAATGCAAATCGACATATCCGGTCATTTTCCTGGAATATTTCAAATTTCAAACCTTGGAAGCAGTGTATTTTGTGATGGAGTCGTCGAGAATAACTCCATGGTGCGCTGACCGAGGAAGCCAAATCTGCGGCAACGGCAAATTCGATTCTTTGAACCCTTCTCCGTCCAACAAAAACCCTTTCATCGCGCAAGAATGATGGCGGCACCAGAGGCTTGGCCGCCTTTCCACCCCCCTGGCACATCACACCACACACACGTTCGACGGTCCCGGAATGCGATTAGCGAAAGGCAAAAGCAAAGTAAAAGCCGCGCTACCGCAGATAATGAAGAAGAAGCCCCCGCTTTCTGGTCCCCTCGACGATGATGGCTGCGTTTCCGTTCTAATCCTCTTAATAGATTCAACCCGGACCGGGCATCAGAAGCACCAGCATACGGACTTGGACGTCAACCCTTGAGGGTTCAGCGTTTTCAAACGCGAGGCCTAGTCAATCAGAAGGGTACCACATTGATTGGGTATGCGTTCCTCTGCTCGAAAAGGATAACGGAAGATGAACTTTGAGTTCCCACTCAAGGGAGAATCGAGTCAACAACTAATTTGACTGAAAAGGAAACATAGGTTAGGTTAGGTTATAGGCATTTTTCTTTTTGTAGTGGTATAATCGACTGATATTGTTTTAGAAACTTTGTGTAATAATTTTTAATGTTTGAGGTGCACCAAATTTATGAAACGAAAATACAATAAATATATACTTGATAGGTAGAGAACTGTATTCGGGAAAATATTGAATTTTCATATTATTCCACAGTTATATTTGAATTATCATTAGATTATTTTATTTTTGATGATGAACTATTTAGATCTCCCCGAGACACTACATGAGAAAATATGCCTTATCTCCATCATACCGCATCAAGGATGGAACTGGAGCTCATTTTTTCGAATTCAGAATATCCTCAAATACATCAACACAACCATAATGAAACATATTTCACGAACATTTCAAGAAAGTTATGTATTCAGACACAATGGAATTGTGACATCCAGAGAGTTACATCCCACTTTATTCATATTAAATTTAAAAAATCAGGCTCTCTATTCTCTCTCATTCCATCGAAAGGTGTCGACTACCTATATTTTTCCATGAAAGAGGAAAAATCATGCAGTGAAGGGTAATTTCCTGGGATAGGAGAATTGCGAATTACTCCAGAAAGTCGAATTAAAAATCGAATGCTCAGGAAGTTCAGATCATCTATTCTTGAAAGTCTTCATTGAAAGCTGCCATGATCCAATTAATAAGACTGGAGTAGTTTGAAAGAATTTGATGGATGCTAACTATATCTCCAATAACGTCATCATTAGTTGAGTAATTCAGTATGAATAATAGTAGCTGAAAATTCGAGAAATGTCTCACTGTATCAATTTATTCCATACTTCAAAAGTATCTACTAGCCCAATCTAAATCACTACTTCGAATCGTTTTTTTATTCTCAGAGCCTTGTGAATTAATAAAAATGTTGAAATTTCGCACCATCAAAATAAATTCTTGATAAAACTCTAAATACTTAAAAGTGACAATCAATCACACGCGAAATTATATGCTCTCTTTGCCTTGATATATACGTATTTATTTATTTTCCATATCTGTCAGAAACATAGTTTTTAATTCCCAACAACTTTTCACAATAACAATTTTCGATGTTGTGAAACATAAAGTTAGTTACATTACTCTTGAGGTTAAATTTATATTTCTTGATATACCTCTTATAAGATCGATAGTTGATATCACATCTCTTTGCGTCTTGGGTTAGAGACTATGCAGAACTTTTTATGAGGAATAATTTTTTTTTGTAAAATGAATAATAAAAAAGTTTCTCATATGAAGCTAACTTAAACAGACTCACTGTAAATTGGAATTCTTTTGGTATTTTGGTATTCGGAATAATGAAAAACACTTTCGTCACAATGTTCTCTGGAACATAATAATATCATATCATAAGGCTGGTCCACTCTCTTGTATACATCTTTTCCAATTTTAGTTCAAAAATGGTCAATTGTATCTCCAAATAGTCATTTGGTTTTTCAAAAGTATCAATTGTATTTCAAATTAGTCAATTCAATTTCAAAAAGCATCAGATGTATTAGAAAATTATCAATTCAATTTCAAAAACTAACACTTCAGATTCAAACATGGTCATTTGTTTTTCCAAAAATATCAAATGTATTTCGTAATGTATCATTTGAATTTCAAAACTGAAAAAGCACAGGCAAAGGTTAGATGAGTGCTCGGATGAGTGTTATAGGGGTGATATTTTCATCCACTCTGTTATTGGAACGCTACTGGTTCCTTTCATACATTACATATTAGAATGTAGTAGACTGATTTTGAAATAAAAATGATAAGATTTGGAATTAAAATGATGGATTTTGAAATTGAAATGGAATTTTTAGAAATTGAATTGATTAATTTGGAATACATTTGACGCATTTTGAAGTTGAATTGATAATTTTGAAATACATTTGATACTTTTTGAAATTGAATTGACGCTTTTTGAACTACAATTGTAGTTTCCTCGATTTTCCACCCGTGATGCATGATCCCTGGAATGACCGCATAAATATGCATGCCCGTCACCCATTCCGACGCGAAAAACATCATAAAACATCACGTACCCCGAACGCAAGACGAACTCCCACCCACCCCCCCTGCCCCCCATTCGCTCGATCCCCTAGGATTTCCAAAAAAGAAAACCGAAAACCGTCGTCCGGCCTCTCCTCCTCCTCCCCTCCTCCCGCTGCCGCCGCCTCCACCTTTTGCCCGCCCCTCCCCCGCAGCTGAATCGATAGCCGGAGGCGGGCGGTCCACCTCTTCTGCTCTTCTTCTTCTCTTTTCTCGCCGCCGTCGTCGTGGATACAAAGCGTCGCCGGCTGTGGACGCGTCTCGACCACCTCCACGTCGCGTTTGTGCTCGGCTGACTTCGGGCAGCTTCGGGGGCGACGGCGGCGGCGGCGCATCTGCACCGGGTCGCGCCTCCTCTGGGAAGGCGTCCACCGGCATCGCACCAGGTCGCTCGATCGGCGCTACGGGGGAGGGTTTCTTCTTCTGGGGCGGATGCGGTGAGTTCTTTCTGGTGGTAAAGATGGAAGGCGGTTGGTTTTCGGGGGTTTTTGTTGGATATTATGGCGCAGCAATCGGGCGATATCTGCCGACAATCGATTGAAGAAATAAAAAAAATGTCATTCGGAACAGTTACAAGATGAGATATGATACTATTTGGCAATTTTTTTCTGACCACTTGCGAATTTTAATGAAAATAAAAAAAAAATTATAGTTCAATGGTCTAAATAATATACATGCACATATCGATTATTCTTGTTGGTATAATATTTCGAAATTTCTATACCGAAGCAAATGCCAGTTATTATGATTTCCGAAAATGCTACAAATTTTTTTGGTAAATTTAAGAATAAAAACAAGAGTTTATCGGCTACGCACGCTGGTGCCAGGTATAGCTAAAATAACATGTAACTTTGACGATACATTCATAGTTGAGATGATATTATGAGTAATAGTGAAATAAGATGGTTGTAATATCGTATTTTTTCTTTTGAAACTCATTTTTATATTGACAGAAAAACAGTTAAAGTGTTCCCTATTCATGTCATTTAGCTTTCACTATCTCCAGTTTTCTTTAATTGCAATGAAATCACTTCGAGAATCCTATAAATTTTAAAATACTCGCAAATTAAATTTCACGTAAATGACTAAAGATAATTTCAAAATGGTCTCTTTCCAGCAATCAATATCGGCTCTTCTTATTGACACAGCGTATATATACACTGAGGAGAAAAGGCACACCAGTTGTAATGGTGGAACATTATGAAGCTATACATATACCTAAGAAATACCTACTAATAAGAGAGTGACGGCATAATATCATTACCAAAATGTTTGAACACAATAAGGCATGTTATTCCCGTTCAATCATGATGGTATTAATAAGGATTATACGTATCGAATGTAAATTCAACTCAAACTAACCTTACCTCAACTCCAAACTTTTAGAATAATTCCTATATCTTTTTCCTTTCGCAATATCCTCTTACTGGCTTGCACGATAATCCTCCATGAACAAGTTTTCCTCTTGTGCAGTTGAAACATGAAAAAAATCTTACATACATTTTTATCAGTGTATATATCAGATGATTTAGTTCTCATTCATCATTTGGCTATGGACTCGAAACCTTTTTCCCCGAGTTACGAGTCACTTTTACAACGATATGATTTGAAGAATAAAATAATGTCTTCTAAAGTCGCATAATGGACGAAAAAATTTCACAATGGGCGTGTCTAAGCCGTCGAGTAGCTGGAAGTTGAGAATCGAAAGTTAGTTAGGTATCTGGGAGTTGATGTCAGTTTGGGAAAGTTTTTTGGAAAGTTCGGCACCGCCTCTCGCAAGTTAGTTTTGGGAATTCGGGAGTACACAATCGTTCTCTGTACTCCGGCAACTCTGGTTACGTGCGGGAGTTGGTGAGGTTGGTGGAAATTTCGCATTTTCGAAAATGATCCGCGACAAGCTTGGTTTTTGACGACTGATGTGATTGTGAGTTATATCGAAGAATAGTGAGCAGAGTTAGGCTTTGACAAGGTTAGTGTCTTTATAAGATTAGTGTCGGGGTAGATTTTTCATTCGATTAACACTGTTTCCTCCCGATTATTATAAATCAATCAAGTTGATGAATGTGCTGCTATAAATACACCCCTTATTAATTTATAATTTGGAGAGCAATCAGCTAATGAACGCGCTTCCATGCTGGACGGATACCGCAAAGAGAGTCGAAAAACCAGCTTCACTTCAGTTGAGAGTTTTCAGTTGATCTTGGAAGTTGTTGATGATGATGATACCAACAACGACATAAGAATCAGGTTACATCTCCGCATCGAATTATCTTCTTCTTTGCAAACATTCAACTGTTTTCATCGATTCTGGTATATTATTTTTCAGCGCGCGAGCTAATAATAGTCTAGCATCTAGATGGTAGAAATAAGCATACTAACCAAGCAAAGCACCTCCAGACGCGAAATTATGTGGTGCATAGCGCCAATATCGGTGATAGCCGGTACCAGTTGAATTAGACCCTTCCTTAATTATCCCCAACAAACAGTAGCGAGAATGAATTGATCATAGACAGCAATGAATACCGAAAATTCAGCATTATATGTTCCGAGATATATTCGAAGGAAACGTGCTATAAGCTCATAAAATCTCTGCAACTCACTCGGTGACACTTATTCAACCATGATACATTTGAATGTTATCGTCAAATTATATTGTATTTTTGATACAAGTTGCGTGAATTATGTTCAGAAAATAAGCGAAAGGTGGATAGGATGAAGTTAAGAATCATTTTTGGACTCCCCTTCCTTATTGTAAATTGTGGTAGTGAGTATACTCCACATGATCTCATTGTATTTTTCTGCATATATGAAGTTTCAAAAAGTCGTTCCATTTTCATTTCGATGGATATGATGAGAAACCGAATAAAAACATCTAATGAACTAGAGTCTGAAATATGAATGACACTACGAATTTGTTATATTAAGATATATATGAAAATCATCAAATAAGTAGTTACGTATCATTTCGATTTCTTTTGATGAACCGTGCCCAATTATATACCGATGGAGTATTTTTGTATTCGACTCAATTTTTCAAGAATAATAATCAACTGAAATTTATTGATCGCAATCTCTGTTTACCATATGAATTTCATCTGTGAGAAGTTGATAAATAATCATTTTGGTAAGGTTCAAAAAATGTTGATTCAACTTCAGTCTGACCAGACATACTGTTCCAATTATTTGGAATTATTTCTTCATCTAAGATCGGCCCTGCAAATACGCCTCTGTTTCCTGGAAAACAAAGATGAACATCATGGGGAAGCGGGGGGGGGGGCGTTGTCTTAACACGAGTTGCCGGTGAAGTGTGTAATTAATCCTAAAACGCAGGTAATTTATGCCAGGAATGTTCTTCGCAGCCGTCGTCGTACTAATTTACGGCACGTCAACACACATACACACTACTCTGATGCAGCTTAAACCGACCGACGGACGGAATCGGAACTAACTCGGCTGCCTGTTTTTAGACACTTCCCTCCGACACCTGTCGCTGGAACTTGATTGGTTTCCTTGATGCAGGTTGATTGCCATGTTGACTTCGTCACCGCGCATTTATTAGTTGGGGTAATCTCTACTTTCGTTTATAAATTCAACAAATCATTCGCGTTCCTCTCGTCACCTGTAGTTTAAGATTCCGGATTCTTGGATTAAGCCCATGCCACCAAAACGGCCGGATTTTGCCCTCATCGACCACAAGATATCCGAAAGTGTTCACACCACACCCTGATGGCACTCCTCATAACAATAACATGGCTGCATGCATTAGGTTTCAAGAGATAAAATTATCTCGAATAGGCGTTTTAGATAATAGCTTTAGCTACTAAAGACTGTTGAACATGTCCCTAAAGCTACACTAGCATTTACGGCACACTCCAAAAAAACTAGTCCATAATTTTGTACACATTTATTACAAATTTGCGTCCAAACAAAAAATTTTTTACAGTTCCCGTTTTACAGAAAAAGGGCGTGGGCTATCTTTTGATTCAAGCTGCACCACACACCATCATTCACGTATCGAAAATCCCAAAACGTCGTTCGCCAAGGGGTTTTAAATACCCCCAAACATCGAATAATCCCTATAATATATGTCAATACGTAGACGGTCACATAATTATTCAAAAAACATCTAACACAATCGAAAAAACAATCGAAGTTACTTAATTCCCACTTTCAGATTTCTGATGTTTGTGATCAGAAAAACCCAAACCTACTTGAAAATTCAAAATATAAGCTAGTGGGCCACTGTAATGAATTCAAAACTCAATAAAAAACAGTTTATGTCACATTTTTCAGGAATAATCTGTTTCTAAAATTTATTACAACCTCCCACTTGCAGATTTCTGATCTTTGTCATCAGAAAAACCCAAACCCACTCGAAAATTCAAAATATAAGCTTGTGGGCCACTTCAATAAATTTGAAACTCAATAAAAAACCGTTCATATCATATTATTCAGGAATATTCTGTTTCCAAAATTTATTACAACGTCCCACTTTGCAGACTTCTGATTCTGGTTATCAGAATAACTCAATAACAATATAAATGAGTATATAGTATACAAGCTTGTGGAACAATAATAAATTCATAACTCAAAAAGCAAAATATTTCGTTCATTATTTCAATTCAGAAAATTCTAATCAATTAACGCGCGACAGTATTCGAATATTTTTCCTTATAATTTCGGAGATGTTTTATTGAACATTCCATTTGGAATTAATAATCCCCCAACAGTAAGTAACTTTAAGACAACAAATATTTTTACTGGTTCAAAGAAATTTCCTCGGAAATTTCCGTCACCGAGTCTACGTCATGACACATGCATGTAATTGGAGTTTCGAGATGTTTGAGGGTGTTCAACTCCTTTGGATCCATCATAATTTGACTTCGATTGTTTTTTTAGATGTGTAAGATGTTTTTTGAATAATTATGTGACCGTCTACGTATTGACATATATTATAGGGATTATTCGATGTTTGGGGGTATTTAAAACCCCTTGGCGAACGACGTTTTGGGATTTAGATACGTGAATGATCTGTAATAAAAGTGTAAAAAATTCTGGCAATCGGTTCATCATTATATATTTGCATATTTTTAAAAATACAGAGTGTGTGGTGCACCTTGAATCAAAAGATAGCCCACGTCCTTTTTCTGGAAAACTGGAACTGTAAAAAAATTTTTGTTTGGACGCAAATTTGTAATAAATGTGTACAAAATTATGGACTAGTTTTTTTTGGAGTGTGCCGTAAATGCTGGTGTAGCTTTAGGGACATCTGTTGAACGGTTTCAGCAACCTTTTTGGTCTCGCGTCTATCAAACTTCACTCATTCCTTGCTTTCTGAGAATGCAAAAAACTGCGGTTCCGAAATCATTGAAGAAACAATATATTATTTCGTCATCATTCGTTCTTTCCATAGTTTATCCAACTTAAAGTACCGTTCAGCTCACGTTCACTGGTGGTATTTTTGAGCAAGTTACCAACTTCCAGGGGCTTCGAAATCATAAAAGTTTGGCGAGTATTTCATAGGAGTAATACTGAACCACGGCGAAATATTAATTAGTGCAAAATAAAAACAAAAGGCAACCATAATGGATAGCAAGCCAGCCAGCGTTCTCAATGCACGATGCACAAGAGAGAAATGTTATGGATTATGGAAAACTTTCCAGACTGCAAGATAGGGAAAACCTTATAACAGCTAGGCAGAGTATATCGCGCGGGCAGAGAGAGAGAGAGAGAGAGTGAGATAGTTTGGAGTTTCGCTTCAGAAAGTTTCTAGTTTTAGGTGTAACGTAGTTTGAGGCTGTCCTTTTGAAATCCTCCACATCTAGCTGTGCAGATCGCTCATTTATGATCAGTATGCAGTTTAGTTTTGGAAAAAAAAATGTTGACGAGCAAAGAACGTATTCGAGTACTTCATTTCATTGGCAACCAACCGACTTACCGAGCTGTTGTATTGATTAATGATCCTGGAACTGAAGTTCATTCATCAAGACTCCGCTCCAAGTCACACCATCTAAGGCAAAAACCGAAACGAGCGAGGCGACTTGATTCGCACTGTCGCAAATCGAGTTAGCCGCTGTTTTTACCTAACCCATTCGCCGAAAGTGCATTTAATTGTTGTTCGAATATCGAATTATGTGAGGACGGGGCGAACAAAATGAATGGTCGGCTGGCAAGAGATATCTCGTTAGCTCCCTCTACGCTATTTACCGGGATACAAGGAACTAATTTGTATCAATTACCGGTGAATGAGGCGCTCACAAGACGCCAAAAGACGAAGAGGAAGTGTTTTTCCATCGCGGTGTCGCTGAGCGTCAAATGCAACCCTCGGGGTAAGTAGATTTTCGTCATTTTCATGTTGGAAATTGTCGGTCATGGTTTGACATTACTACACAGTTCAGTAAGTAGAAAGAGGAGTGGAGATTCAGCAAAGTGGAAGAGTGAAAAGTATACTTTTGTTCAGTTCAACTAGTTGTTTAGAATGCCTGAATGACTATCATTTTCCAGGTTCAACTTGAAGTTTATAGTTTTATTACTTTTCACCAATTTTCCAAATCATTTCACATGAAAAAACAATAACAACCAGTCAGGTTTGCAGCGATAGTCCATGGGTTGTTTTTCACATAAAAAAAACAATAACAACCAGTCAGGATTGCAGCCATAGCCATTTTTCTTGTCTATCTTTGGTATCCTGATCACCAACTGTGGCTGTTCTGGTTGGTAACTTTGACATTATTTGAATTTCGATGGTGTTTTGTATACGACATTTCATGAACATCTAGTAGAATCTTCCGATAGGTATCAAAATAATACTAGGGCAGTGATGAAAATATGTCGTATTTCATATTGACGACTTTACTAGATTAGCCCTATGGCGCGTGTTTCCTGTCGTATATGAGATTTTCCGAAGGAAAAGGTAATCTGCAGAGAAATACATGACTCGTAAACAGAATTTATTACTCTGAAGGGCGGTTGCATCGATTCATTCAATCAGGAGATATCCAGCGATATCAGGATTTTCATTTGAACTATGATAATGTTATGTTCATTGAAATGACAGCTGACTTGATGTATTCAACTCGATCTTCCTCCAAATTGAATTATTTTCATTTTGGTCCTTCGAGCCGGACTTTGATTGACATTGCTTTGTATAGTAGGCGTCGATTCGCCGCGTGTCATTATTTCTTTGCAGAAGCGATATTGTAAAATCGCAGGCTTAGACGGAATATTCTCGAGATCGCTACATAATTGCTCTCTACCATCATATAATAACGGCTGGTTGAATCCCAGCGGTGATGGTGGTGGTCCTCAGCCGCTTATAATCTACATATGGATTTCTCATTTAGCGCTGAGATACTTAATCCTAATGCCGTCTCAGTGGAGGTGCGAGAAGGGTAGGCAATATTGAGACGCAGGGGATGAGGTTGAAATGTTGCTATATACGGCAAATCGACCTTTTTTCAGCATTCATCATGAACTGATTCATATTTTTATGAATCTTTTGAAATTTTTTGATTTTTATACAGTTTTTCTGAAGAAACAAACAAACAAAGTAGGCTAAAGAATACTGTTTTATTTTCAAAAAATTCTAAATACATAACCGATCTCAATTTTCAATTTACATATGTACATCAGAGTTCGTTCGGGATTTTGATACTTCCACTGTCTCTTAACTCCTATGTGGATTTGAGAAGAAAGAAGGTGAAGATTGAGCTTGCTGCTATCAATGGTTTTTCATCGATGGGTCTTTTTCTTGTTTCTATCAGTTCTGCTATTCATAGGGCACTGCTGCCTAACAGTAACGGATACATTTTATGAAATTGTTGACGTGAAAGGGTTGAAAATTACTTGAGTGAATTTAAAATAACTTTAGGGAAGCTCCTATATAGATATATTTGAAGCATTTCACTTCAATTGTGAAATTGATTTGTTGCAAATCAGTGAATTCTTATCGTTAAATTTTTTAGGAATAACTATGATTTTCCACATCCTGGAAAGTAGAACTTGATTCAATCTATCCAAAATCGTCCCAAGTGTTTTCTTCGTGGATCTGACTGCTTGTGTCGAATCCCATGGAGGTGCTGTCCTTGTCACACTAGCCCACAACCGATCGGAACGCTGGTTTCCCAGACAAAATTTGTTGCGACTAGGACGTCCCAGTTCCCTCAATCAAAGCCACCCGTTAACAATAAGTTATCTTTCTGCGATGTTCAGCAATTCAATTTGCTAGCTGCAATCTACATTTCACCGCGTTCTAACATTCGATTCGATGGGGAATTACTGGGGAATTGAGTCAGTGGGTCAGATTGATATTGGTTTTTATGGGTGAGGGTAGGCGTAGGCGGAAGAGTAGTTTCGAATTGAATCGATAGCACTGGGGTGCCTAAATGAGAAATCGAACTAGTTGAAATATAAGTGACAACAGACAAGCCATAACAGTGGTTGATGATGTCTGAAATGTGATCGAATGACTATCAATGCCATGTTCCAGCACAAGGATCTTTTTTGGGACCCACATTGTTGCTGACCTCTTCTACACCTCATAACGCGTTTTCATCTAGAGCCTCTTTATCATCTTTCCAATGAAGCTAGAGGTGCAAACCGGAGACAAGTCGATATACTATTATGGAAGATCTAGCCGAAATTTTGAAATGGGGATTTGTTGAAGTCATCGAATTTGGTTTTCTCTAAAGCCTATATTAGTTTCAGACAAGGTTTACTTCTTTTATTTTTATACTCATTTCAGTTTGATAATTTTCTAGTTATTCTCGATTGATGACAGCTCAACATTCATTTCTCTTTCAGTTCTGATGAAAACAAATGATTGACAGGAATACTTATGCATATGTATCTGACATACGATTCAATATTCTCTGGTTAAATTACCTCTTCCATTACGAAACCAACAATTTCAAGTAATCGCCGTTTAATGCGTTATAAATCATGTATGCGCAGACACCACTATTGACATATTAACTTTCTTGTGAGCCATCCATTATGCATAGCTCGAGAACATATTACGAATCATTGAATATTAGATGGCAGCAAAAGCTGCTACGAGCGAGCTACAATTTGATGTAACTAACTGCCATTAGGGTTGAAAGCGTCTTCAACTATTTCGACATTTTGGACTGCTATACATCGATTTTTCGAGGGCTTCCACTTCGTTTGAGTGCTTCCAAATATATTTTCGGAATATATGACAGTTTTCCTATTCTAGGCACTTCCTTACACTGTATAATATTGAACAAAGGGAAGGTCATCAGATGATGTTTTTCCCTATCTTGAAACGTGACTTCATAGTTCAGAATACTCATCATGAAATATTCACAAATTAATGAAACTTTGGGGATGGACCTCAATAAATTGATTGATATCGAATAAAATACCTCAAAAATTATTGTGTAAAGTCTGTTGAAGACGTGGAATGATTTTCATTCCCAATAGAATTCCTCAAAAAACGTCTTTTAATAACAGTCGCGCGCTGAAAATCTCGATTCAAAACATTTCCAATTACTCTAATAACCCGAATCAAACTAAACCCTTTCGTTGCTCCTACCCCTTTATACCCCCTCAGCCCCCCTCGTAATTTGTGACATCTGCGATCCGCGGTGGCTCCAATTCTATCGCTGTTTTTCAATGTTGCCAGATGGGCGATGAAGAAAGATTTTCATCCCAAGAAGTGTTTCTCAGGATAATGATATTCATCGACTTTTTTAGACCAAAAATTGTGTAATTTTCAGAAATTTTTAGTTTGTAGTTTTACATCTTTCTCATCTCTTACCATCTTGGAACCATATTCGGGTTAGGTATTTGAAAAAGAAAGTTTGGAAGGTAGAAATATTCGAATCTAGGTTTTGATATTTCTCATACCTTATATGAAGCTGATGTTGATTCTAATGAATATTGATCGGTCAGTTTCTCACTTTGGGTTGAATATTCTTTCTGATGATTTTTGTATCGTCAATTTGGCAACCGTGTTGCCATCGCTACCGCCTTCTCCATCAGAATGGAAATACGGCCCTTTTATCCTTTATCGCATAATGAAGAAGGTGAAGTAGAGAATGAGTTCGGAATCCCGATCGAGAGAGTCAGCCTTTTGCCTCCTCCTTTCTGTCCGCTTTGATGAATTTTATGCGTCTCGCACTATGCCTTTCGATCCTGCCTAGCTGCTCTCCATCTCTGATGATCTTCGATGAAATGGATTTAGATCGGGAGATAAAACGAAAATTTATTTTCGAGCTTCAATTACGATGGTTTTCACTTGCCACGTGGGTAATACGTGGGTAATAGGCTGTCAAATACGCCACAAACTCCAATGCCATATTAATGCAATGTTCACAGTGAAAATTTCAAATCCTGAGAACTAGATGAATTCGAGGATCTCATTGTTGCTGCCATATATATTTGTTCAGCTGAAATAAAATTGAGTCTATATACAGAATGTTCGCATATACACATCATCAGTTTCACTGCTGTTATCATTGATGGTATTTTTATACATACAAATATACGTAGACATTGTGTACATTGAACCGAATTAGAAATGAATTGTAAATCGATAATATGGTGAATTCATCAATCCAATATTTTATGAATTACATTGGAATTGGGTGTCCCTCTCCACTATTTTACGTTCAGTCTAGTGAATACAAACTTTAAATTCCCAATGACGCAGTAGTGGGTATCCCAAAATCGATTCTATATACCAAATTCCAAACATTTCACCCTGTCTATTCCTGCTGCGCCTCCTCCTTATTCGACATACTATTAGCCCTACGTGGAGTAGATAGACCGGATTTTAATGACATCTGGGAAAATTAAACCACATAAACATCATGCGTTCCTTGCTTATTGTGCCCTTCCAGATCCTATCTTATCTCTCAGCCTATCCCATTATCGTCATTAGTCCTGGAATTACGTTTCGGGAAGCTGGATAGCAAGAGGGGGCTCCACTGATATAGATCGGATTGACCATTCGCTGAGAGTTCACGAAAACAAAGAGATCGTCGGTGAAAACCAAAAAATCTTCTTTTTTTTACAGAAGTACTCGTGCGAAGGATAAACCAATTTAAACACTTTGTATATTGAGAAATTGCATCTCCATGATCGCATAAACAATGTCAATTGAAGAAGATATTAAATGTTTTCAAATAATAACCTTAGTGGTTTATGCGATGTTCGATAAATCAATAATAATTAAAAAAAATTGAGTAGTACAAAAAATACTATACTTGATACATGAAGTGATGAAATAGTATATTATGATATAAGTTTAATGAGACACTATTTTGTTGAACGCGTTGTGGGAAAAAGTGCGACAACGTGTCTTATAAAACGTGTGTCATATGCAATTTTTCATATTTCGCATTAATTTGAAGTCTTTCATTGAAAGAAATTGATTTAATATCGATGAATAACAGAAACATCTTCGATTGGTAACAATGATGACATTTAAATATTTGAAATCTGACGCTAGTATCACTAAATCTAAAATCGCTCAGAAGTAAGCTGCACCTAACTATTCTGACTTCAATTTGACAGATCGTTTGTACCAACCTCCGAATAATAAAGAAGTGCGAATCGAAACGAGGCTATTTTGATACGCATTTGAGTTTCATAATGATTTCATTATATAACCAAAATAGAAAAATTAGTTTTCACATTTATACCTGCATTCACGTTATAATTTCGTTGAATTTATCTGTCAACACAATGGTATGCTATATATTAGGAACCATGCTGAAATCTTTTTGCTAAAACAAAGCAAATTATCAACAGAAATATTGTCACAAAACACATTGAAGAAAATTTCGGATGATGGGGGGTTTTCATTCAGATTCACATAACCACGATATTTGTCCGACGCAGCCCAACTTCCCTACATCATCTTGCATAGTTCTCGGACCGCACATATTCCCCATTCTCCACCCCCTCCTCCCCCTTTTCCATATTTAATCATACCTTGCCTGTTGGCAAGTCGGCTTGCATGCTCTGGTTGTCGGCCTCAGACAAACTCTCCCGGTAAACAACAAGGAGCTGTGATGTGGTCTGCGGCTGGCTTCATAACCTTCCTTTCAGTCAGTCCGTCATTCGACTATACCCCCAAACTCCCCATTTTCCGCCCCCCAAAGCAGCGTACTCGGTCCTCGAGGGGTATCTGATGCTGAATTTGATGTTTACCTTTCACTATCAGTCGGTGGGTTTTTACCAGGTGATGGTTGTTTGGAATGGTGTGTCAGTGCATGTTTTTGATGGTTGCTGGGGAGTTTGGTCTGAGAAACTCGAATGAGTTATATCCTATCTAGTCAGTGAGTTAAGGAGACCGTAATCATTACCCTCGTTCTTCATTATTTCAAATATTTTTATATAGATGAAAGACTACCAATGTCAAAAATTATCTTAAGAAAACAATCAATAAATAGGTAAGTGATCGATGAATAACTTGTGAGAACCTCATGAGCATGGTTTCGTTGATCCAAGCACTATAATTGGGTGACTGAAATATGTGAATGAAGGGTCGGAATTCGTTCGTACACGTCCTTAGTCATCGCTTGACAAGTATGCGATGTTCCCAAATTCTTGTGACTTGAACATGTGGGAACAATTTTGGAATTGGTATTCCTGATGTAAGAAATGCTGAGAAGAAGTAAGCAAACGATCACATCATACTGTTCCACTGACTATCTTGATGTTGCTTCACATGGGGCAGTGCAGCCTCAGCACATATAAAAAAACTTGAGAAACTGCAAAAACGGATTCTGAAGATGATATACCAAAAGGAAAAAACTTACTCGTCAGACCTCTTCTATGAGAAGACTAAAGTCCTAGACATCAGACTTCTACATTTCAAAACTATTTGCATACATGTCTTCAAAAATAAAAAAATAATAACTCCCCTTGACCACTCATACAATAGAGGAATAGAGAAAATAAATACAAAACACCATATTGCTCGAAAGCCATTGGACAAAAAAGTCTGATCTACCTTGCACCTCGCTTTTACAATTTCATTCCCGAACACTTGAGAGAGTGTAAAACGATATATTCCTTTAAAAAACTATTAAAACTCTTTCTGAACACTACAAGTCGTAGAGTAATTCATAATTTAATCGACATGAAATGATTTCATGGGCGAGTAGTCTAATGTCAAAATTCTAATTTAATTTTTTTTAGTAGTTAGTATCTTTTTGATATTTGACTATTATCGTCAAATTCCACAAGTTGTAAACACAATTTTAAATTAGATGTGTATCGGTTTGTTACTGGTTCATTTTATTATTTTATTGGATAAATTTCTTGTCTTTGTTTAATTCCTTTTTTTTTACAATTTATTAGCAAATATATCTTCATCGTAATTCGAATTGTAAAGAACTATAGGGAAATAATTGTAAATATTCTTATCCTACGGACAGTCTTTGACTTTGTAGGACTTTGAATTTATTCACAAATATATACCTATATGGTTACATGAAGACATTCAGTTCTGATCGTATCATGTTGTCACATTGTCTGTCTGTAATTTTTATAATTTTATTATTTTCCGTGAAAATTATATATATATATATATATACATCTTCTCGAATTATTTTATTTTTACCCAATATTCGATCTAACGAAAAATATGCACCGATGGTGTCGGTAATATTTCGAGGGAAGCCTTAAGAAGCAAACGTAAACTGTCTTTATTCCCTTTTGATCGCGAATCATTTCGAGTTTATGAAAAACAATAAAGTTGACATCTGTCGCGTGATTGCCTACATAAAACTGAAATGATATTTCACTCTTCGAGGATGGGAACTTGCTTCTCTGTCGCTACAAAATATATTGTAAATTAGACTATACCGTCAAATTCACATCAAATTTGCTTCAATCAATTCGTAGATTTTCAAATCATATTGAAGTAAAATATTGTGGATACATTTTTTGTTAAATGAAAATGTAGTTTCTACTACCGGGTATATTTGGTGAAGCGTTGCTTTGTGGTAGAGTTGAAAATTCAACGGTGTAGAGTAATAGTTCTGTGGCGAAAGAGCAATAAGGGAAGGTAAATCGCGAGGCACGAGCAATTTCAGGATAATGAATGTAACTGAGCCTTGTAATTAGGAAGTCGAAGATGACAGCTTGTGCACGTTTGCTTGCTACAGCGACGTGAACGATTATAAACGCGTTTAGTAGTCAAGATGAGATCAGCACATGCTTTTTCATCATTCAATTCCAAATTCGAATGTGTCTCACGACAACTTATCTTTCTTTGTATACGCTTTCAATTGTTACGAGCTTTTTTGGTGACTCAGTTGATGTATTCAAACAATCCTTGAATTGATTATTTTTATCGACAGAAGAAGGTTAACCAAAAACTTTAGCATTATTAGTCAGATCAACGATAATGATAGAGTATCGTTTGGATTATGGAATCGTTCCAAAAACTTTCTCCCTTGGGGTGATTATAAGGCTCTGACTACGAAATAATTGATCGTGACAACATCCTCGTTGTATGTTTGTGACAATATCTATTAAAGGCCGATCGTTACCCAAGACGGAAATAACCCCTCATAAATATCCTCTGATAACGATTTCCCCCTGAACGAAAATGTTCCGACCATCGAAAATTACCGGTGCACCGAATCGTTTCTCTTTCATAATTCATTTGACTCTTTACCTCGTTCGTATACATAAATGAATGCGTACTTTTAATCATCAGCAGTCGGCTTCATTAGCCGATTCATTATGAAATATTACGATTTCTTAGCTCCCTTCTGATGATTGAGTATACCACCGTAGTTTTAAAGGCAGGGGGTATTTAGCGTTTTCCATAATTGAAGAGACAATTGCTCTTTCGTTCAGAAGACATCAATCGAACGAATCGATCATGCAGTCGAAGGTTGTTGAAATATTTTCTTCATTTGCCACTTATATGGAAAATCAAATTGTATTTCAAAAATATAGTTTATTACTTTGCAATTTTCAATTTTCCCGTGTTTTTATCAACTCGTTTGTAAGTAGAATCTGTCATAAAATATATTGACTTTTTGTTTCACATAACCATGAAAGCGTGGCTTAGATTTTCGAATCTGTTTCCTACTTTGTGTGTGAAGATAAAAGAAATGTCCATTTCTGTACTAAAGATACGAATGTTTTTGAGGTTTGTTCCATCCTTCGGTCGCAGTTTGATCAATAATTTCTCCATGCTGATAGTCTGGCATATACATTTTTCTGCTGACCTGAATCATTATAGACGAGAATCCGACTCCTCCTAGCTATCCAACAAGAAAGTTAATAGCGTAATGTTGATTTAATGAATCCAGTTCCAGCGTAGTTAAAACTTATTAAAACTATCCGTTTCACTCGCTATGTGCAATTAAGGTCCTAAATAAATACGTTGCGAACATTATCCTGTATATATACAGGTATATATTAGGTACCTAGGTATATAGATACGGATAAGGATAAGGCATTACCATGCATCGACATTAACATGCATACTTCAAAAGTCTTTATAATTCTTGATGGTAATTACTATGTTTTTGTCGTTTTTTATAGCTACCAATGGGCTATATATATTTATGTCAATATTAGTTTGAATATAACTATAGAAGAGCTTTGAACAAATCTTGAATCAACAGAAAAAAGTGTAGGAAGTTTCAAATGAATTAAAAATTATGATAGAATTTAAAAAAAAAAATAGTATCAATTGACTTATATAGTGAGAGCCGTTTCGTTTCCTAATAGTCCTGATTCAATGTCTACACCTTTTCCAGTTGTATTTCAGAAAGCGTCAAATGTATTTCAGAATAGCAAGTTCCATTTCAGAAAGCATCAATTGTATTTCAGAATTGTGAGTTTAATTTCTGAAAGCGTCATTTGTATTTCAGGAAAAAAAAAATGAATTTCAGAATTCATCATTTGAATTTCAGAATATATCATTTGTATACAAATGACGAATTCTGAAATTCAATTGACTATTCTGAAATACATTTGACGCTTTCTGAAATTCAACTCACTATTCTGAAATACAATTGATACTTTCTGAAATACAAGTGACTATTCTGAAATTCAATTGACGCTTTTTGAAATAAACTTGATGGTTTCTGAAATTCAACTGGAAAATGTGTAGAACGCTTTTTGAATATTTCGCTGAATCTCCCCTACAAACCTCTTGAGCCACTTTCCTTACTGAATATGTCAGGCGGAGGCAAAACGCCTCCGCGTACATAAAGACACAATGTTATTAGGTCTAATTACAAATCAATACCTTTCAGCGGTTATACTTACTTACCTCTATTCATGAAGGAGAGACGGACCAAATCAGACGTTCCACTTTCAGCGGCGTATTCGGTAATTTTGTTATACCAGAAAGTGAAAAAGTTTAATTTTTATTCATCATAAAGTAAATCAACAAAACATCGATTTTCGTCTATGTTTCTACAAAATACAGTTTCGTTGATTTACTATTTCTATTAAATATCATTTCTATGAGTTACTCGTCAGATTGTGTTTTTACAAATTAAATTCCAACGTTTCTCGTGATGTCCCTTTCCATAGCTGATAGATCACAATTTTTGTTCATTTAATTGATTGGAAGATGTCACGGCTCCATTTTCACTAAACATTTCATGTATACGTTATTCTTCTTCATCGCATGATATGAGACCCATCATGCAGACAGTGTTGATGTTCGTTTGGGCTCAAATTTCCTGATGAGTACGTCCCTGCTTGGCCCGATTAATATTCGAGTAATTAATTTTCCAATGTCCGCTTGATTTTGGTTTGCGTGTATACCTCACACAGATAGGCGGGCGGTTTTTATTGCTTGCGATGAAAGGGCTCTTTTGTTCAATAAGAGTCAATTGATCAGCCAGAATCTATTAATTATAGAAATGGGCGGTACCTACCTTAAGACATAATAATTGTTCGACAATTATACAATCGTGGAAATGGAGGAGATATTGGAATATTGATGATTTTTCAACCTCCAAGTATCAAGTGATAGTCGCAACTCTTTGGAACATCTGATTATGACGAGCTCTATAGGTGAATGAAAATCAACTCATCATTACGTACTTTTTTTTACATTCAATCGTGTTCTCTAGTCCCTGCTCAATTCGAATCGTTTTCTAGGAAATCCTCTGCACCATTTCCATGTCAATGATTGTTGCACATAATTTCATGTTTCGTGTTCGTTTGCAATGCTGCTGTTGTAGATTGATGCATGCTTCATCGTTTCTATTACATTCACGTTTCATAAACTCGGCAGGTTTCAATTTCACATGAATGGAAATGCTGCAGTTGTTGATTGGAAATGAAATATGCATTGGTTTTGTTGTTTGCGAAATAGTATATTACACAACAAGTGTGGAAAGTGACATATTTCACACGAGTAGTCGTTTAGCACGAGCCGCGTAGCGGTGAGTGCGGAAACGTAACGAGTGAAGGAAATGCACTTTCCAACGAGTTGTGTACAAAATTTTTCCTACGACTCCGAATACTTTCAATTCGCGGCAGGTCTTGTCAAGAATGTAACTTGAGTGGTGGTTTTGATTCAATATCAAGTACTGTTTATTTCCATATTCAAGATGATATTTGAATACTTCTCTGACAATTCCTTATTATGTGAATTACTGATTGATTGAGTTAGTTTAGTTTGGACAAATTTTATTGATATTGACACCAGCGTACATAAACAACCTTGACACCATTCGCCTGCTAGCGCCAGTAATCACGCAATTAGGAATACAGAACCATAGAAGTATGTAGTTCGCAAGCGCGTACGAGTTAGTGCGTCCTTGACTCTTTGCAAACATCTGTGATACCAAAGAATCTTCTTATTGGTGATACTGTGATATCAAAATGATGCAAGTCGCACATAAAACTGTAGCCGTACTCTTTTGAATGATCTCACCCGCTGTCATCAACATCGAAATAGTTCCAGCAAAGATTATAGATTCCAGTTTTAAAGTGAATTCAGAGGTTATGTATCAGACACATTGAAATTGATAGATAAAGAATTCTCGGTATAATTCGAAACGAGACAAGAATTTCAATAAATAATATGAATTTGATTTGAGAACGCTTATATATTGACAGTGAGTATACCTTCACAATATACCTAATTATTTCTATATCAATTAAGGCGACCGTTGTGATATTTTTCATATCAACACTAGTGCTTTTTTTCTTTCAAATAAACAATACCATGATGATATGAGCTACTTTCTGAATAACAAAACAGTATGATTATTGACGTATTGATACATTAAAACTATCTATTGACATCGAACATATGCTTACTGAATGGTGATGATGAACTGATGATTCGTTGAGAGTTGAAAAAGAATCCGATAATATGTACTTGTCTGCAAGATTCTCCATCAAGAAAAAAATATGATCATCACAAAATTTCTATTTAATAATTCTATTGAAATTCAATATCCACGCCGTGGATTTCATCAATAATTTTAACCGTTTTGACTCGGAAATAAATCTCAATTTCATCGTTTACCTAATTATTTCATTATTTACTGTTCCCCAATAAATCCGAGTCACAAAATACAATTACGGCTTGAATTTTTCAAAGTCATTTGAAATATTGATGGATGAAGCAGCGTTGACAAAAAAATATGGCACGACTTTCAGCTGTCGTCGGTCACACAACCTAGACGAAAAAATTCGAGGAAACCTCACTAATCGTTGGTGGAAAAAGGTGCGTGCATATTTCATGGAGCGGAAAACGATGTGAACGTGTTATTGTGTAATTTTCCTATAGAAAATACAGAGTATAGGGAAACTTTATCTTTAAGGAAGCGGAATTACTATTATTTCGACACGGGGCTCACATGCCGCCAAGGCACGAAGGAATATTATTTCGACATCAAGTAGGCCCCTTTTGAGATGACATGCTGAGGAGGGTAACGCATACGTGTATGGGGAAATTGATTTTTTTGGAAATTGTTCCTCGCAGTGGGTTTACCGTGATGTTGAACGCATTATTTGCACGAAATTATGATGGCGATATTCAATTTTCATATGAAGAGCTTCGCGTAGGATCTACGTTTCCAAAGTTGGTGACTTTCACTTTTATGACAGTTTCTACGACAAAGTTGTACTCTGTGTAGGTCATAGAACTTCCAGTTAGTCCGAAGTTAGAACAATATGAACTCTCAACTTGGAAATTTTCTTCAGTTCTGAACTTCTTGAGAAGTCAATGCCATGGTAAAAATGCGGCGTGCGAAAGTGTCCAGAAAGAAAATAAATATCGTAAATAATATAAGTTTGATGATTTCAACTTCACAGGCGACTTTCTCAACCCCCCAACCTCGAAATTTAACTTTTTAATAGCACTTTTTGAACAAAACTTCCAAACTTTGACCTAGATTTTTCCAAAGTTTCGATCCATGTGGCGTACCTGAAACTATTCGCAAAAAGAAAACAAAACTTTCCAGACTGAAATATACTGGGTCCTCTTGCGCGATCTCAACGTTCGTGACAGTATCATATTATATCGTTGAAACGAATCCCAACCAGTCAGTGATAATTAGCAGTAATAGAAATGAGAGATAGGACGACACGATTAACTGAAAGCCGTAATAAATTTGATATGGCTGCAATGCCGCAGCAGCGACAGCGTGACTAGTTGACTAGGCCGTAAACTCCCCATATAATGGACAGCAGGTTGGGTCATTAAATTTCCCACATCTTAGAATCCATCCTGACTTCAAATCGGATTTCAACAATAAAATATTGAAAGTTCGTAGTCGTGACAACAAAATTCACGTCTTTGTCCAATCGAAATCAAAAGAAAATATTAAATGACAAAGTAGATAATGCCACACAGAAAATCAGCCATCAGAAAAGTGTTGAAAAGTGGTGAAGACCGGCTATTTTTCATTTTGTGATATTCCTTTTAATTCCATTTCACCAATCAGCTCATGGAGCTTATTCACTTTTTCATCATACTCGATGACAATAAGTTTAGAAGTAATGAAGAAGCTGCAAAATACCATCACAAAGATCTCAATTTTCAGGAAGAAGAGATACAAATGTCAGTATACTCTGAAACCTACTCATCAACTGAGTATCCCACAATCTACCTTATTGTAGGAACTCTACTATAGGAAACAAAAAATTTATCACAGCATCCGAAGCAGCTCAAGAATTGGTAGATCGTCTACTGCGTTGCTTTTTGCGTTTTCTGTCAGACGAGAAAATCCGCGATTTTATGACTGATTTATATACTTCTTGGTCGAGTGAGATGCAGGTGTGAGTTATAACTCGGTTGGCGCGGAAGAAAATATGAAATATGCCGAGGCGTCGGTGGCGTCGCTTTATGTCTTTGATTTATTAGCGGTGAGGGGGGAACTGAAAATACTGTGGCTCACCTGAAAAAGGCGCTGCCGACTGCGATTTCGCAACTAGTTGAATTCAACACCGAAATACAAAAACATGATTTTTGGTATGAACTGAACCGATTCTGTATCAAAGATACAAGTTTCGAAATTATCGTCAAAATGGCAATATTCATATGGGCTGACTCAAAAAACATTATTCTAAATCTTTTTCATTCACTACGGCATTCATAAACATCTTGATATTTGAATTTTTCGATTATTTATATTTCCCTATATGTTCACTCTTCATTCACCGTTTATAATTTCATTTATGCTTTCGTCGAGATGATTCATATTTTTTTTCATATCCTATTCGATTAACATGGAATTATCCGTTGAGAGTTAAACGATTCGGAAACTCTATTATTTCGCTAGCGTACAATTTGTTCTAGTGAATCCCGACACCGTCTCATTACATGCCACTATTTTATTCAACGGTTAAATGGAATCTTTATGAGGCAAATGACAGGTACACGGTATAACGGCGAATAAAGTACGAGCGGTTTTTGCGCTATAAATCTGGTGCTTTCCAAAAATAAAACTGTAGTTACTTCGAGTGGCGGGGTTTGTTTGATAGATTCAAGGCACGGAATAGCCGTAATGTTTTTCTATTTATTTGCAAATTTTAACTAGCGATTTGAGGAGAATTGCATTTAGATTATCTGAACATGAAGGTGTTTTCTATAGGAACTGTAATAATTGGTAACTACCTAGTTTTACGCAATCGAATTTCGACGAACAGAATAGCAATATTTGAAGGAAAATGAATGCTTAGGAACTGTTTCTTTTTTCTCACAAGACACTGAGAAATATTCATACAAGTCAGAATGCAAGTAGAACAAAATTGTCATAAACCAGGGTGTAATGTGTCTTGACGAATTCAAACTGAAAAATCACCTACTACTAGGATAATTCCTGATTGAGATGAGGGAGTAATTTCTTATTTACCGTGTCGATCTTTCAATTTATCAAGTAGAAATACATTTCACGACTTTCCCCCTACTTACTCGTACTAAGAGAAATTCCGTCCCCTCTATCCGACGAATTTAATATTTGTTTCAAAGGATGTGGAAACTTCCTTGCCTTGGATTACACACCGAAAAACCTTATTTTCTCCACTTTCATCAATTTTCATCTGTAAATATTGAGTTAATCCGAGACGTGCTCGTCTAAAAGAGGCGCAGGGGGGAGTGTCAAGCGTTTTGCTACTCGTCATACTCCTTCATCGCGAAGTACTTATTAAAACAAACCTGGTGCTGATGCTTGTCTCATCCCGCATATACACGTTCTCGTAATTAAGACTCGTTCCTCTTTCGACTTGATGGAATAAGGGGGGAAATGGATCAAAATCATACAACGAACACATCATCGACACAAGAGTGGTTTGCAAGAAATATTGCTTTCGAGTTAATAATAGAGAATTCTGCTTATTATATAGATAAATAACCAATACGATAGGTGAGCGAATTCGTTCAAACATGTCAGAATTAATTTTGTATAGATTATGGAAACATCAACAAGTGTCAAATGAATGTATTCAAGTGATCCCCTATCGATTTTTTCTTGATTTTGCTTTCACATTATTAATTTCTGAGTAATGATTTTTCCTAGTACCAAATTCTAGTTCAAGAATAGAATATTCGTCCCAACTCACCCCCATCAGTCCTGGAAAATTCGTGCTAACAAAACGGAAGTGGGGTGGAGTGGGAAAGGAAGTACATCGAGATATTACTCTGTTATAACATGTCTTCTTGCAATTTTCCTCGGGATCCGACCATCATTCGCATATATCTCGACACTGCTGGTATTTCGGAGGTAAACATGAAGATGAGAGATCGGCAAGGCGCTCGTGTTTGTTGTAGATAAATCCAGGAAGTGTCGAGGAACGAGTTTGGATTTCGCAAAAATAATGTGAGAGTGTTGGAAATCCTCAACTTCCGTTATTGGGAAACTGGAGGAGGGGCTATACAAATTTTCCAATTCTCTGCTATAGAAAGCACATCAGTTGCTGCTGCCAATGATGGAACATATTTTTTCTACAACCAGTTACCAAAGAAGCCTTTGACGCTTTCATATTTCAACACATTAGGGACGAAAAATTCATTGATGGACGGTATTTGCTCTCGTGAGCAAAAATATTGAAAAAACGCTCGCCACTATATACCATTATTACCATTGGTATATTCTTGAAAACGAACTTATATTCCCTTGTATGATTGATAAAATAGTGATCACTGTCTATTATCTAAAGCACCTTCTCATGTAGCAGAAAGAGCAACAATTGTAAATTTGAACCTTATACCTGAGAAATCGATGCTTAGCGTTACTATCAGAAATAACCTTTCTTGGGAAAATCACGTCAGGTCCATTGCCAAAAGTGCATCCTAAAAACTTGGATTTCTGTTTCGAGCCAAGAGCTATTTCACTCCCAGTCAGATGCTTATATGATCTATAAGACACAGATCCGAGCTGTTCTGAAATACTGTTCCCATATTTGGAGTGCGGCACCTAAACATATCCTGAAACTATTGGATTCTGTCCAAAAAAGCGCAATTCGTCTCGTCGGTGATGCCTCGCTTACAAACTCGCTCACTTCTCTGGAACATCGTAGAAAAGTTGGCGATTTATCGCTATTTTATAGATATTTTTATGGGCAATGCTCTTCTGAAATATCAACAATAGTTCCTCCATTAGCAGTCTCTTCGAGTTCAGTCTTCATTCCCCTTCGTGGTCACTTTAGAGAACTGCAGAATAGCCCTTTCCAAAGACTCGTTCATCCAACAAACATCGAGACTTTGGAACTAATTGCCTAGGGAGATTGTTCTCCGAGAGTTACGATTTCCAGAAATTTAAGAAGAACACCAACTCCTACCTTCTTTCCCTTGGTTCTAAAGATGTTCTGTGAAGATTACAGGATATCCCTTTCCGTGAGAACCGGAATATAGAGTGCTACACACGATGATGAACTAAGTTTTCACGTATCTCCCAAGAAAACAGCAAACATAAAAATAACAAAAAAGGTATTGATATAATAAGGGCTTATATTTCATCTTGGATGTAGATAGAGTCTAGTGGGGTCGAGAATATATATATATATATATATATATATATATATATATATATATATATATATATATATAAATCCTTTATTTAGTCCATTCGGCTAATACATTTTCAGGTCATTGCAATGGTTACAATGAGATCAAAAAATAAATAAAAAATTCATGCACATTATACATATAGACATATTTGTACACACACAAATATATACGTCACTAACATTTTAAAAAAGTATTTGACAAATACTTTAAACAGTCAAATTAAAATTAAAACACCAAATTAAATGAGGAAGCGGCCACTAGTTTTTTTTTTTCATTGATTCAGAAAATATGATTTCAACTTCGTTTTGAAGGATGTTAAAGATCTCTTCTGGCAGATTGTTGAAGCTATCAAGTCCCTTGAAAAAAACAGAATTTTGGGTATGCGTTAATGTAACTTGTTGTATATGAAAATCAGTTCTGGATCTTGTATTGTATCCATGGATTTGATCATTGTACATAACTTTTTCTTGTAAATATGTTGGGGAAATTTTATGTCTTATTTTGAAAATCAAGATCAATGTTTGATAGAGCAAAAAATAATTAATTGGTAACCGTTCTAGTTGTGTCAACATATCACTCATTGGTGTTAATCTTCTACAATTTAAAATTATGCGCATAGCTCTATTTTGAAGTTTCTGTAAACGAGCTGAATCATTTTGTTTCAGTAGATACAGAATTGTAGAACAGTAAGTAAAATGAGGAAGCACCAATGAATTGTACAATATAAATTTTGTCCACCTTGTCAAATATGGGGCACAACGCGATAAATAATGTATTTTGAATGTTATCGTCTTTATAATAGAATTGGCATGCTCTTTGAACTGTAATCCCCTATCCACATGAACCCCAAGATATTTAAATTGGTTGACCCGTTCCACATTATCAACTTAATTGATATCGGTGGAATACCACCGATTCAGAGAATAATATCCACTTTCCGCTGTCAAATCGCGGAGTTTTTCTGCTCGCACATCATCAACGATATCTTCTTTCTAAAGGCGACACACAACACCGAACAACTCAACTCCCATCGAAGCGGTCCAGCAATTATCGGCCGAGTTGGTACACAAATCACGCTGCTGAAGGAGTCTCGCTCTCGCCATTCATTCGGTCTTTTGTGAGGACTGAGGAGGAGGCCCCTACACCCGGGGCGATTATCCGAGGTGGAGGAGGAGGATCTGCCGTCGTCGAGAGATGTCCTCGTACGCGCCAATTATCGAGCCATTACGAGAGAATTTTCAGGGAGCTGCATGCATGCATGCATGCCTTTTCAGTGATGGTTTCAATAATGGAGATGAATGCGGGGTTTTCACAGTGAGAACCGATTCAGTCGATTCGCATACAGTGCTCCTCAATTACGTTTTATGAATTCGTTAGCAATATTTTGGAAAAATACTCGGATCACTGCTAGAGTTCAATGAATTCTTGAAGAGGAAACTTTAGACTCATCGCATGACATCACTTCCCAAAAAATTCACGCACAACCAAAAAAAATTTCTACACCCGGTATTTGTAAAAAAGAGATTTCTGTCGGAATACAGTTAGTATACCAACATCGTGGAAAGAATGACCTGTTATTAAAAAAAAACGTTCAAACTGGACGAGTGGTTTTGACAAAGAAAATCTTAAACTTTCTGTTATATTTTGGTGGTGCGTTGATTTCTTGGGGAAGTGTAAGTAATAAAGAAATTGCGATTTTTTTGTCATCAATGTACTACAATGAACTTATTCAACATTTTCATCTGTTTTTTTTTGAGTAAATGATCTTTCTTTCTTGAAAATTTCATAATATATTCATCTCAACAGAAAGACGATTCAATAATTATGAAAAAAAATCATGATCACCAAAAATATTGTTTTTAACACCGTATACATATTTTGTTACTATTTTAGATAAATTAGGTATATTCTTCTGATTCCAAATACATATGAATATTTCATGTTATCTCTGTAATAGAATTCTAGATATCTGACATTGAAATTCAGATTTTATCCGACTTCTCTCTCGGGTTAGGAAAAATAAAAGAAATTGTTGTCGAATATTTCGAAATATTGTGCTTCTGCATGATTTTCCATATTTCTTCAGCAGAAATTGTTTTATGTTCTTCGAAATAAAACTTCAAGTTTGTCATCGTCAGATATCAGGATATATATTAAAGATTACATGATATAGGTATGTATTTATATTTGAAATCAGAAATACCTGTATACATTATCCAATAGTAACAAAAAGGGTGTTCTATTCAAACAAATAATCTTGGTGCCCATAACTTTTTTCTAGATCTTCAACTGTTTTTTGTTCACATAATTGAAATCTACAAGAAAATTTGCACAATAAGATGATTTTTTGAAAAAAAAAATATAGGTGAGAAAGTTGTGAGGGGGGGTTGAAAATATACGTGGAAATTCCTGCATATACTTCCGGTTCAACCGGAAATACCCTCAACTTCCTATCTTGAAATTGGATGACTCGTGTTGTTTGCTGCTGATATAGTTTTTTCCTCAATAACGCATTCATGTATGCATGAGCTGAAAATAGAAAATCGTATAGCAGAGCATACCTAACTCCTCAGAACTTTTCATCGCCTGCGTTTCTGGTATTAATTTTTCAATGATCCTCTTAACTCCAGCGTACCTAATTCAGTTAATAGTTCACCCTTTTCCTCGGCAAGATTTATCGGGAATAATGGAGTAGCAGCAATTTGTATCGCTCTTAGCAAATTGAGGTGGAGCAGATATATATACACGAGAACGTGGAGCCGTTTTCGTGATCTGGAGTAAGTCCGGGTCCTGTACAATGGCTTATTTGAACTGTTCATCGAAATCCTCGAGGGCTTTATATTGTGCCTTCGAATCAATTTCGCTGAAAATATTGCAACCTTTAACACGACTCTTGCAAATCACTCGAAAAGCGGAGTTTCGATGCCAATTGAAAGTGAATTCTGATCGGTTTCGGAATGAATACAATACAGACATTCCTTGTAGGGATTTGTTATTGAATTAGAGTTTCAAACTTGGATTATTATCTCACGAAAATTAGAATACCCAGAGTGTCTGGATCAGATAAATAATCGGTGTTCATTAATATACATTCCAGTATGTAAATGCCCATATCTCATATGGAATGGACTTTTGAATAACGAACAAATTCAATACAAGACATAAGTTTATCCAACGATGATGTATTGAAGAATGAAGAAACAGTCTCTGGCCGTTGGAATATTTAGATTAATTCAGCTGATTTCACCAGAAACATAATAAACAAAAAGTGAACAAGATATCAACATATCCTTTAAATTTTCGAAACTCGATATGATTTTTTCCGAAGTGATGATGTCTTCAACATCTTGTGATGGAGAATCAAATACAGACCCCATATATGATTTCTGATGTAACGTCCCAACTCCATTTTACGGCACTTCCGATCTCTCATTTGGAAAACAAGGTGCCGCCGTATATCGGTCCCAACAGGGCCGTAGCATAATGTCAGCCCTTGATGCCGTCATCAAGTATATTGCTGTTCTCTCGCTCAGACCGCAGATCTAGTCATCTAGCCGGCGGATAGCGCCCTCTGGCGGTTAATCCCTCTACTAACCGTGCCCTCGGATTTTAATTAGAACTGAGGTTTGACGGTCTATGCGATATCCAGAATTGGAATCATCCGACGTTACTGTGAATTTTAAGATATTCCAAAGATATTCACTGATGAATTCATCGCACAATATCAGAAATAACACTAGAACCAGTAGTGCATGTGTTCAATACCGATATTTGAGGATGAATAATTTATTAGGGAAGATAATAGTACATTGTTAACCGGGTAGGAAAAGCTTAACATTCCTGGGCGACTGTGAAGATTGCTAAGTCGAGGCGCAAGCCGAGACTTAGCAACACAGAGTCCAGGAATGTGGCTTTTCCTACGAGGTAAACCTACTATTTTTCCGCAAATCGTTTAAAATTCGACAGATATTGATTGATTTAAAAAAAAACGCGATAATTTCATTCCCAAATAAATGGTGCTTAGAAATTCCTAATAAAATTACTTGGGCTACTATGGAAACGTATTGAGGTTGAATTGTAAAACTTGACGCTTATAAATTTAATTGCTGGTGTTCTCGAAAGTAAAATGATAAGTGATGATGAAATTTCCATTCCTGGGACTCCTCCAGAGCTGGTTGAGGCAGTGAATACTGCTTCATTAGAATTATTGCCAAAGAAATCAAGAGAAAAGTACGAAAATGCATACAGACGTTTTATGGATTATCGCATGAGTAAAAATACGAGTTCTTTCTCAGAAAATGTTGTAATGGCATACTTCCTAGACCTTTGTTTAAAGATGAAATCTTCAACATTATGGGCCAATTATTCAATGCTGAAGTCAACCCTTGCAATTAAACACAATGTAGATATATCTACATACTCAAAACTTCGTTCTTTATTCAAACGGCAAGCTCAAGGTTATAGGGCAAAGAAATCTAAGATTTTAACGAAGGAAGAAATTGAAAAATTTATCCAGGAAGCTCCAGTTAAAGAAAATTTAATGATTAAGGTAATTTACAAGGTTTTAATCTCTATTTAGATTGTACCTTTTTTTATTTTTCAGGTGGCTGTAATATTTGGTATTTCTGG
Source organism: Chrysomela aeneicollis (assembly GCA_029955515.1). Lineage (NCBI taxonomy): Eukaryota > Metazoa > Arthropoda > Insecta > Coleoptera > Chrysomelidae > Chrysomela > Chrysomela aeneicollis. Next base: position 26,866,484 of record JARUHQ010000005.1, read on the forward strand.
GGCCTGTAGAATGGATGAGTTAGTCCGAATGACTGTACACGATATAGAAGACCTAGAATCTAAGCTTTTAATCAGCATACCTGATTCGAAAACCAACAAACCAATATCATTTGTAATTAATCAGATCTACTTGAATGTTTATCGAAAGTATGTTTCGTTAAGACCAGAAAATATGAGCAGTGACCGATTTTTCTTTAAATATCAAAGCGGAAAGGGTTGTAGACAAGTGGTAGGAATTCATCAATTTAGAAAAATGCCCAAAATAGTTGCTACTTATTTGAACTTGGTAAATCCGACAGAATACACTGGTCACTGCTTTCGTCGGTCTTCTGCAACAATATTGTTTAACTCTGGTGCCGACATAACTAGTTTAAAGAGGCATGGCGGATGGAAGTCATCAAACGTTGCTGAAGGATTTATCGAAGAATCGCTTAACAATGAGGTTGAGGTGGCAAATAAAATTTTCACAGTACAAAATATTCAACAAAATAACCCTACCACCCCGCATGTTGTCCAAAATGTTTCTCATAGTTCTAACAGTGTTCCTCCAATGTTCAATAATTGTGCTAACTGTCAAATTACTGTAAATATAACAAATTGATCTTAAAAATGTATTCAGCAATGACTTGATGTTTTCAAAATATGAATTAATTCCTTATAAGCAATGTGTTTTCAATCATTTATGTAGAACACTAACAACTGTACGGAAATATCATTTCCTTACAGTAAGGAAATGACATTTTCTCACAGTAAGGAAGTCCTGACTTTTTCTTCAAGAAATTTTGACAGGAATGTCAAAATTTCCTAGCGATTTGCGGAAAATACATATACTTGGCTTGAAAAACCATTTCTCAATGAAAATTCCAATAATCTCACACGAATTGATTCAATCGCCTTCGTTCGATTACCCTGTGGGGGCTTTAATTTCTTCTTCAGACGCCATCGAGTTTTTACAAGTGCATTAATATTTAAAGAGCACCTTCATTGATTACAGATGAATCGTCTTCGAGCAGATGCAAATCATTTCACCCGAAATCCATCCGGAATTTAAAAAATCTGTCTCCGATATCGAAGGGGTGGCTCACCCTCCACGGAATTATGATTCGTGGAAGGTCTGTTTTTCTTTCGCAGCGACGAATTCCCGAACAAAAAGCAATGTCTTGGATGTGGCAAAAGACCTCTAACTTGCCATCAAATATTTAAGGATTCCCTAGGGAAGACGGTCAAATGGTTACACTATTGATACTGGCCATCCCATCGTGCGTGGATGGAATTTCTGTAAGTCCGCTCTCAGCAGCTCACTGAAAAATTCAGTGGAGAGGATTGAATCAGAGTACAGATAAATTATTTAGAAACTCGGTGATTTTTCTCGAAATGTTTCAAGTTGACGAAATTTTCTCCACCTGCAAGTACTGTCATTTTTGATATGATCTGATTATACGAACGAGTGGATATAATTCAATATATTGCGTGTCATTAAACAGGAAAGTAGTTGTTTTTCTGCTCGTGGTCTACCTTTCCAAACATCTCAGTTGTTTTTTTGATAAATTGGTTGAAATGTTGAGCTCCATCATTTTGTGATGAGATTATGTTCAATAGAATTTTGCGAAATACTCGAATACGTTTCGCAGTTTCAGGAAAAGTATGGCCTCAAGGTAATAGTTTCGTCATTACTAGTGGAAAGTTGTTGGTAATATTGTAATATGAGAAATATCAGTGTATTGCCTAACTATTGCAATCATCAAAAATTTAAAGACTTCATTACTGCTTGACTATATAAGAGGAAGGATTCCTGATATGAAATCTAAACACAACATAAACGAGATATCAATTTCATATATATGTTCATCCTTCAAATGATGATGTTTCAAATATTTTTTGTTTCAGTAAGATAACCGCTCGGAATTAAGCCCCGATGCGAAGTGCGTAGCATTATCATCAAAATAAACTCTCCTCATCCCAAACTTTCCTACCGAAAATTCCTCTCAGATGCATGTGTCCACATATTTCATGTTTGAACATACGGCATTACTCCGTGATTAAGTCGGTTCTTTTGTTGTTGCCTAATCTCAGCATAAGGCCCGTCAGCTGCGGTGGATTTTAATACACGTAAAATTAAAATTAGGGCTTTATTTGCATCCCTTAATAGGGAAAAAGCCCGGAGTTTAGACGCTGGCGGACACGAACTCGAATGTCTTGTCTTTGTCAGGTTTTGATGTACTGCCTCTTGATAATGCCGCGCGAGGATATCGGCGCGAAATATTCATTGTGGAATAAGCAAAAGTTCGGGAATTTGGTCGATTGTGCTGGTTTGTTTATATGGCAGAAAGAAATAGCGATATAGATGAGGTACTGAAAATGTTCAAGATCGAACTACAGATGAAGTTGAATTCAAGCATTCTAATTGATTACCAAGAACATGAGATGAATAGTCGCACGAATATGGCAATAATCGGTGAGTCGCTTTCACGCCTCCCTGAACGACCATTTTATCACGCATAGAGAAGAGTGATTCATTTTCTAGCATTGCAGTCTGCCTGAATAGCCCTCATCAAGTGAATTTATTTCATGGTTTCTACCCGATTTATCCCGACTACTGGATGTAATTCCATAAGGAAACAGTCCCTCCTAATTGATGAAGATTAAACAAACACACATAATAGGGATATTGTACGAGCAAAGGCCTCGCTCGAAATTGAGTTGTCCTATACATACAAGTCTAGTCTATAAAGTTGCCAATCTCAATTAAAACACTGAAAAATTCATAACATACGCATCAATATATCATCTTGATGATGATGAGATTGAAGAAATAAGCTCCATCATTGTGTGAGTCTCTTGTTATCCATTCAAAAGCTCTAAAAATATACTTCTCAATCTATATATTCAGTGAAATACAATCAGAATAGATAGGATAGTACCTGAAGCACGTGCAATACCAATATCCAAAAGAAAATTCGTATACAAATTATAGTATCCCACACCTGACACCAAAAAGTAAAGTCCGACTAGAAACGTCTCCCCAAAGTTTTATCGAATCGAACATCATACCATGCCTCGATCTCTGCCTCCCTGACTGTTATGGGTTGCCCAAAAATACAATGGGGCACGCCTGTGGGGCAGAACGCTGCTGTTTTTGGGGACGCAGCCAGTGGAGTGTGCGAACTGCTGCCTTCATCGTCACAGCGCTTTCGGCCGTCGCTTCCGCGAGAGAAGAAGAACAATGGTCGCGAACAAAGAAGAAGAACAAAGGTCGTTGCCAATGTTCCGGGTTCGACTACTCCGCTAATGGGATTAACGGGGTGGCTGATGCTGCGGGCTAGGGATGTGTGATAGACAACGGCGATATCATTATTTGGTTGTACCGGCAGACAATAAGGCACTTTGCACTGTGTTGCCAAGTTATGAAGATGATTTAGTTATGATTATCGTTTGTCCAAACTCGAGGGACTTTTGGATCCAGCATTATTTCTCCCTTTTCCACAACTACATCAGATATTTTCCACTGCAGTTTTCACTCCATTATGGAGTAATGTCGCATAAAATCTATCATCATCGAATTACTTGGTGTGATGAGGTGTTGCCTTTGCTGTGCATTCGTGGACCGAGTGTGTAGGGAGAACATGGCATCTTGCATTACAGACAATAATAATACGAGAGAGAATTAGTGGACTTCCACTTTAATTGAAGCACAGACTCGTCTTGTGTTCGCCTTTAATTGGGCGCAAACCAAAACAGAGGTCGGGAATCCAGAAGACTGTGTTCGGTTACTAACGTAGACGATTGCACGGAATAGGTATAATACGCAGTAGAAGGCAAGGATGGTAAACTAGATTTTTTCGGCCAAAGGACGTGGCTTCCGAAGGCGCACGATGACGTAGTCAACGGCCTTGAATTCAAAATTATTGGACATTAAAAGTAATTTTACTGTGATGTACCTTTTTATAATCGTTACATATTGATTATTGATGGTTATTGGTATCATATGGCTTCAAATATTAGTAATTTTTGTGAACAAAAACTCCTTGATTCACAAAAATTCCTGAATGTCCACCCAGAAAATAATACATGAGATAATTTAACGTTTACAAAACAGGGAATATACCTATTCCATAAATAGGTAAGTATACCTAATACCTACCTTGAAAACAATTTCATATTAAAAATAGGGAAACTTCAATGAAAAATTCATAGAGGTACTGATGAATGATGCATGTAATGTATGTGTGCATATAAATATTATTCAATGCACAGGTTATTGAAAATTCATATTTTGAAATGAAATTGATATACCTACCTATTTTATCAAGTTTAACAATTACCAGTGAATGGTGAAAATAAAATACATCCTTTAGTTTAATTTATTGGTACCTACATTATACATATATATAAATATATTGACATCCATTTAGATTTTCTCATTAGCTGACTTTTTTTTCATTCATACATTGGACTCTATCATAGATGCAATCCAGGTTGTTTCTTTTATTTGCAGGTTTTTATATCCTAATAGCTCAAAGTATACAAAATTCCTGAATTTGATTACATGGAACATCATAAAATAATGAGAATATAGGTACCTACTTCTTTTTCATAATACATTTTCATCTACCCATTTTGTAGATCTCTTTCTTACATTTGGTTGGACAAATCACAGCTCTGATGTATGACTTGTATCAGGATTCACAACATCTGCATGTTCACAACTCATCCACCCTTTCAAAAAAGTATCCCAAACAAAATCAGTGCCTTTTGGAAATGTGTGGTAAAAATACTGGAATCCTCTTGATTTTTGTCCAAAAATAGCAAATCTGCTACCTGGCATACTTGTTATCAGATGTTATATGAAATTGAAATGATTTCATAAACACTACACACTTTTCAATGGAGGTGATGTAATAATTTATTAATATTTATCCACACTACTAAATCTTCTTACTGAGTAATTTGTCTATACCTACAATTATTGAAGAACTCTATTTGAAAAAAAAAACAATTCGTACAGCCACGCCACAATCCACAGTATGAACTGTGGTATGAATATCTAAACATAAACGTAAACAAAGCTTGAGGTCCGTCAGTGACGTCACGAACGCTCCTTCTCTAGTTTACCATCCTTGGTAGAAGGTACGTCAGTTCCACTGGGAGGAAGCATTCGCGTCTAGAAATAGTTTATCAGTTTTACCTTTTGATGTTTCAACATTTGAAATGTTTGAATTGGTTTTCAGGTATTTTCCCTAGTCGTTGAACAATCGTTTGGATGAGTCAGTGAAGAAAATGTTTTCAGCTTAGATGCGACGCATCATATGAGTTACTCACGAAGTAAATTACTGAAACACTCTTTTTGGCAATCCCACTTCTGGTCGAGTCGTTTATGTATATCCGTCCGCTCCATGTTCGCTTTTTGGCGTTTCCTACGGCTCACTTCATCCGAACAACCCTTTCAACACCGCTATCCATCCCGGCATAACAAAACCACATCGCGTTCCTACGGCCGACAACCGTCCCTAATTCCATTCGATCTCGACTAATCAACATCGGTCAAAGGGTCAATACGTTTGCCCTTCCATAAGTAATTCCACGATCTCAATGAATGTTCCAATTTGTACGGCCGACGAAACATCCCCATCCCCCCCTACCCCCTCGCTCCCCGTTCGTACCCTCGCTGATTAGATGCACATAATCTCGGCCAGAAGTTGTCAAGAAGCCGGGTTTCTTAGACTATTCATGACCCTTGTACGGTATTAAAGATGCATGAGCATGTCGGATCGGGCTTTGAGGGACGTCTGTATAGTAGTGGACACACATGCAGAATGTGTCTCTTTGATTTGCTAATGCCATGGCCCGAGGCGATATGAATAAGCATTAATATTTGTTGGGGAAGTTTCAGCTGAGGTCTTGGGGCCAGGAGTAGGCGGAGGCCGGTCTCTCAGAAGTTTGAGGTTGTTTGATTCGGACGATTCATCAGGGAGGGATACTCTGACTGTCTTGAATCAGCATATATGTTTTCTTGAGGAGATTCGAGTGAATTATCGAAGAATCTATAAAATATTGATTCAATAATAGCCGGAGACATTTTTTCTTGGAACAGGATAAGACAGGAAAAGAAGTAATTTGAAGAAACTTTCAAAAAAAGTTCTGTATGGTACTGTACATTCTGATTCCTGATATTGCAGTCAACATTATCAGATTAACAGATTTAAACAAGAAACAAACGTAATGCAATCATCAACAGCAGCATAATTCTGCAATTTTGTGCAATCTCAAATTAGCTCTCGTATATTATGGATTCCGTGGTAGTCAATAACATAACACTGTAAAATTCACCCTTTTTGCAGATGATGCTACCATTCTCTGGTACAATAAATAGGTTATGCGTCTACTTTGCCATCAGAAGAGGCAGGCACCTCGACTGTAGTGAACAGCAACAGCACCACCCATAAAAAAGAAGAAATTGTTTCCAGCGGCGGAAGTAGTTTTCAGGGAACATTTGAAAATTGTACATTTATTATTTGTAATGACGTGAATAAGGAAAATATGTCTTAGTTTTCATTACATATAAACGTTTATAAGCATTTCTTGTATCATTTTCACCTGTAAAAGGTAAGAGGGAGTTTTTGAACCTTAATATCCCAAGGGAGTTATGACCCTCATTATAGATATCGTAACTATGACGAAATAAGCTTATAATGTCACTGTCAGAAATAAATTCCTTAATGTCCGCTAATTAGTTAAATCAGAAAGCGGCCAGTCTGTCGCGTTGCCGAGATAAGGATTTCCGTCTTCTCGGAACTCAATCCTTACCAATACTGTTTCATCCATTGGATAATCTTTTGTGTTACATCACATGGGGGAGTTGTATGAGTGATATAACTCGAACAGAAATTTGGTCATCACCTTGTAGACGGGGAGATTCTATTGTTTCTTCATATCCCAGTCTAGTAGCTGAGATAACAAACTTCCGGATCCGACCACAACTCCGATTATCATATAGCCTCGCCAGAGCTAGGTATGCCATAAGGCGAAATCCCTGCCCGGCATTTGAATAAACATATGCGGAAGGTATTCGGCTCGGCCGATATACGAGCTCACCGGATTCGAGTCCGGAACGGTCGGGAGCGAGCGAGCGAGCCTGTTTTCGTCTAGGTGTACAAATAGCCTGCGGCCACGGCGCTTGTTTTACTCGATAATACGTTATCGCGCTCGGCTGGGCTCGAATGACGACGTGGGGGCAGCAGTGGGATCTCAGAAGTGGGATGCAATGCCTTGTTTGTTCGTGAAGCCATAGGGTGTGAAATTTTTATATTTATACAACGTCCGCCATGAAGTTGGCTACATATGGAAATTAATTGTTGAAATTTTTGAGCAACTCTAATGATGGTTCATTTCTGAATGTCTGATAACTGAAAAATTCGTGACCTCTGATTTGGCGGAAATTCAAATTTAAGTTGTATGTGGTGTTGAAAATTATAAATATTAGTTGGTTCGAATCATATTAAAGGGTTGATAATATTGAATAAGCTTATGTGCATTGAAATAAAGGGTATGACTATTAACACAATAATGTATTGTTTCTTAGTAATGGTAGAGGAATATAATGATTTTTTTTTGGTTCAATTATGGGGTCCTCGTTGGATTCCAGACACATTTTCTAAATACAATTTTTCGATATCTTGTCAATTTGGCCCATTTTTGGATTCACAAACTTTTTCTTATTTTACTGCCAAGTCTGAGGTGACGCAATGGATTTTTCAGTTGTCAGGCATGCAGAAACGTACCGTCATTAGAGTTTTCCAGATTTTTTTCCAATATGTAGCCAGCATTATGGCAGACGCTCTACAGGAGACATTTTCTTGTTAAACTTTGATAATTAAGTGAATTCATATATTTTCTGAATATTTCGAAGAAATAAGTGAATAGAATCATTGATTGAAATAAAACATTCGAACAGTCCTGAGGAGGAAAAACAATGCAAATTGTTCCATGCGTTGTTTTTTTGTTTTATTATTCCTTTTCGAAGAGCGAAAAAAATTTGGAAAACATTGTACCAGAGGCTTTAACTGTACGTTCTTCAATTCCTGCTCATACGTCAACTTCCTGCGGAGTTGCAGGAGTCTGATATTACAACCAGGATTTTTTCCGTCAATTGAAATGGGCTTTTTTCATAAGAGGTGCGAAAATTCTCACGCCAATCGATCAAAAATAGCCCTCGGCTGACACTCATCAGTCAATAATTAGCCGTGGCGGATGCCGCACCAGCCAAAGGGCGGCCACCCCATTGGACGCATATTGACTAATCATTGACATCGCCCGATCAGTTTGTAAATAAACCCGCCGGTTAATTGGCAGGATTGCAGCGTGAATTGGCCATTAGCCGGGCCAAACATACACACAGAGGGCGCGCGCGCTCCGATCCAAGGTCATGCAGGGTAATGTGGGGCCTTCAATTCTACCCCCCTTCCTTCCCTTACCCCGATTCCAGAATCGGCGTTCTATCATCTCCAAAGTATGCATAGATGTTAGCGAGTGCATTTTGCGAAATATTTGTATATTACTCGTTGTATCACAATGTTGAGAACCTACTTCCCAAAAAGTTTCAACTTGAGCGGTTCGAAGAAGAGAGAGACCTACAGCTCATACTGGAATCCGAATCAGGTATAAGAAAAACGATGGTACTGAAAAAAAACGCAACATTTAATGAAAAAAAATGAGCTACCTGTGGCGAGATTGAACTGTTGCATCCCCTGTAGATTTCACTGATCCATATCTCTTGGACCATGCGGTTACGATTTGAAAATACCGACCGACAAAAACATTGTTCACTTCTGTGATAAATTCTGTTTCAAAAGTTTGATTATTGTAGCCTTTTACGAATGAATATGAACAAGAGATCTTTCTTCTCTGCCTGTATCTGTGAATATCATGAGGATGCACACCTTTACTTGGTGACAAAAATCTATAATTAGAAACATTATTTCGATTGATTTCGTACTCTCTATGAGTAAAATTACTCGTCATATTCTATATGGGCTCTGCCTCATGAGTTGCATCTATTGAAACTATACAGAGGTCAGTCTGGTTTGTTTGAGAAGTTAATGGCAAGTAGGAAGGTGTTTCCTTGCGTCTGGGGAATACAAAGGGAATTGGACAATATTGGACTAACTTTGCATACAGAAGTTCGATCAGGAAGGTGCCGGTCCCATAGCAACTCAATCATGTTCACTAACAATACATCACCCTCAGAATAGGATTTCCTGATGGAGCAACATTCGGTGAGACAGGATCGAAATTCGCAAAAAATAAATAATCCCCAGTCTTGATTTGAATATATCCCACACTTGATTTTTCATTCATCCCACTTCTGATTATGCCTCTCCGCTTTTCTCAATCATACTCTTTCACTCACGAACACCGAAAAAGTCGTGTAATATTCTTCATGAATAGCGGTAGAAACCATAAAGCCCCCAAAGTGGCATTTCCCCAATCTCGCTGTGTTGTACGTGTTGCGAGCAAAATAAAATTATTCCGACTCATTTCGCTCATATTTACGGTCTCCGAAGCACATTAGCCAGAACCGACGTCTTGTGGAAGAAAGAGGGAGGTCGGATTTCGTAATGTGGGAGTAAACAAATTGGTTCGTTTTTTTATCTCTGTCGATAGAAACGTCAAGCTTTTTTACTACACATTTTCCAGTTGTATTTCTGGAAGCGACAAGTCAATTTCAGAATAGTCACTTCGGAAAGTATCAATTGTATTCCAGAATAGCTAGTTCAATTTCAGACATCATCAATTGATTTTCAGAATAGTGAATTTAATTTCAATTGTATTTCAGAATAGTCAATTGAATTTGAAAATGTCTGATTCGAATTTCAGAAAATATTATTTTTATTTCAGAAAGCGTCAATTGAATTTCAGAATAGTCAGTTTCATAGACATAAGTTCATTATGAACGCTAACTCCAGCTAACTCCTGGTCACATCATTGTTCCTATGTTGTTTCCCAGGAGGTACTTATAAAGTGCCGCGAAATTTTTATAAGGGCTATCCATCTAACATGTTCTCTAAAATTTTGCAATATTTCAATTAATTTTAGCTTATCATAGAAGTGTAGGTTAAGAAAGTTTTTCCAAGACATTGAAAGCTCAAATCTTTGCGTTCTCAGAAAGCTCGACGACCTTGTTTGATGTAAGTGAGTTTCCGATATACAATGAAGAGTAACAAGTTTTCGAATATTTTTTGAAAAAAATGCATATTGGTATGCCCAGAAATTAATTGAGTAGTCGATCTCTGTAATAGTCTGTTCCCTCATCAAAAGCACATCTGATAAGAAAATCCTATTTGTCGATCACTCATGATGAAAAAACCCACCTATTTACCATTCTAACAAGTGAGGAAGTGGGCCGATTCTAGCAAAGCTCTCTTCTTGATGGCATAAGGGCATCACCTCCCTTATTTGAACCCTCTCCGACAAGGGTGCAACGTGTTGCTGAAATTGGCTCGACTCGGAAAAGGCGCCGCTCTTTGCGCTTATTCTTCCGGCTATAACTAACACTTTGATGATACACACGACGACGATGACGTCGACGCGCGGCGTCCTCTGTTTTTGTGTGGCGAACAACGCGTTGGAAAGACTCCTAATTTCCTGGGTCTTTTCACTGACAGGAAGGAAGAAGGAAAAATCGTTAGGTTGAAGTGTCTTTGAGGCGAGGATGTGGCGGAAAGTGCGACTGGGACATTTTCCCGCAGAAGGAAATTGGCGGATTCGTCAATGGTTGAGGAATAGGTCTCTACATTTTGTATCCAAAGGATCGTCAGAAGTATTCACTCGTGAATACTGTTTGTTTCTGATTCAATTTTTCCTGCAATATCTTGAACCATCGCTTCATAATGTCCTCCATGCACCAGGCTTATTGGTACCTACAATGATTAAACAGGAATGCAACTGAGTTTTCACTTATAATTTCTCTAGAGCTTCGATTATTACTGCAATTTTCTACTAGAACACGTTTATTTTTAAAATTCGTCAATTTTCTAAAAAATATTCATGTTCGAGAGAGTGGTACTCGGTGAAAAATAAAAAAACTTCACACCAAGACTCTATACAACGAATGAAAACATAACCAAAAAAAACACAAAATATTTGAAAAAAACCAAATACGTATTTCGACAACTGAGTATTTATCTTCAGTGGAAATACCAATGAAATTCATGTCATTGGAAATACCAATGCCATGAATTTCATTGGTATTTCCACTATAGATATGAAATGAGTTTCATTGGTATTTCCACTAAAGATATAAAATGAGTTTCATTGGTATTTCTACTGAAAATGAAAACTTGGTTGTCGAAATACGTATTTGGTTTTTCTCTGTGGTTACGCAATAGTATATTGTGTAACTAGTATGAAATATCCAATTTCCGCACGAGTTGTACACTATACTTTTCGACGACCTACATGAAAAACATAGGTATATTGGATTTTAACTTCGCATGACTGTATTACCTATTACAAATCATTTTTACAAGAAACCAATTCAATTGCCTGAAGAAGCATATAAGAAAGATGTATTACACAAAAAGTACAAATTTTATTGAACATTCAACAAAAATATTTGGGTACATTTTGGTCTGTATTTGTGAAATATTGGAAAAATAATTATTGATGGTAATATTTGAACAATCATTCAGTACTAACGGAAAACTATTATTTTCTTTTATCAAACCTAAATTGCATACTTCTGGGGGAGTAGAATCTACCATTTCATCGTGCGAAATATCTTATTTTTTGTACTAGTTCACAGTGCGAAATGATACGTATTTCAGGTAGGTCGTCGGAAAAATAATAATAAGGTAGCTGGTGGTATATTTATGGTATAGATAAAAACTCGAAGTGGTTAGGGTTATGTCAACAAATTTCCAGTGTATTTCATGTACCTTTTCCCAAGAGGAGAGAAAATTTCCGGAAACTGGTGTAGGTTTCTATGGTACCTATAACGAGACAAAATTCCTTGCTGATATATCGATGATTGTTGATAAAAAAAAAGTTTCCGGAATGGAGGGCAAATTCGTCTGACGATCGCGATTTCTTCTCAATCTCCTCCAGAGACAGGTCCATTCCTTTGTCCAGAGATAGTCGCCGAATTACCGGATGGGATTCCGGAATGGAAAATTCGGATTTGCATAGGAGCCAACCGGCGTCGGTCCGGGCGACACAAAAAGACGCATCCGGGGGACAGGGAGGCAAAGAAGGGGGTCGTCCCCCCTCGGAAGAAGGGCGTTCGGTGACCAACTGTCACCGTCAAGAAGAAGGAGATTCCGCATACATATGCAAACAGAACGTGTCGTTCCGTATATATACGGTCATCCCTTTCGTGATATGCGGACGTGTTTGTCCACAAGCAGCAAAAGATGCAAGACAGATATGGAATAGGGACGTTTTGATATAACGTTGATGCTACGTCGACAACTGGTGAAACGGAAAATGTTCTTTGCTATGATCAATTTTTCGATTTTTTGCTTCAGAACCATATACAGAGGTACTTGTTCTAGAGTGAAATATTACTTTTATTTAGGATATTGAGATCTCCCCTTTCAATTTTTTGAGATATGTTTCAAACTATCTCCATCTACGTTCCGTTATTATCTTTGATATTATTTCCCAATTATCTGAGGCTTCGAATTTTCCGATGGATATATTAAAATTTTTTTCTGGAAGAACCAGCGGAATAATGAATCCTTTATTTGATTAGTGTTATGCAGATGCAACTAATGTCATAACACTATAAATGGAGAACAAAACGTTACATTGAAAATCAAAGCACAGCACATCGAAGCAAATTTAAAACAGAGAAGGAAGTTTCTTGAACACATTTCCATATTCTTCTAAATAAAGGCGCCAGCACAAAGAAAAGAAAACGAGTAATCGTTTCATTGTTCATTAAAATAGGCATCATTTCGGGATGTCAATAATGGTATTGTTACGATATTTTTACTTGGGTTCATGAATTTAAACACTCAGTACAAAACTTAACAATTTATTTCACTTATAAACACTCGAATACAATTCAATAAACACTTAGCTATGCAAATCTCTATGATCATAACACTAGCTCTCTTTCTAAACTAAACTCTTTCCAAACTAAAACTGACTGTCCGCGACACTTCGATCCTTTATATAGGTGAAAAACGTTCATTCTACACCTTTTTCAGTTGTATTTCAGAAACCATCAAGTTTATTGCAGATAGCGTCAATTGAATTTCAGAATAGTCACTTTTATTTCAGAAAGTATCAATTGTATTTCAGAATAGTGAGTTGAATTTCAGAAAGCGTCAAATGTATTTCAGAATAGTCAATTGAATTTAAGAATTTGTCATTTGTATACAAATTATATATTCTGAAATTCAAATGACGAATTCTGAAATTCAGTTGACTTTTCTGAAATACAATTGACGCTTTCTGAAATTAAACTCACTATTGTGAAATAAAATTGATACTTTCTGAAATAAAAGTGACTATTCTGAAATTCAATTGACGCTTTCTGAAATACAACCGGAAAAGGTGTAGTAAAATCACTTATTCTCCAGAATTTACAGTTGAGAATAACCGGCAATAAAAAATCATCCGCTAATTATAGAGGTACGTCGGCGACCGATGTTATCGCGAGGCCATAAATCACAGTCAGTCATGCACCGTCAAGATAATAATTTCCGGTATTCTCGGAACACAGCACAGTCCGTAACAGTATTTTATAAAAAAATATTTCGTCACAGTCAACTTCAAGAGCATCAAAAACATCTATAAAAATAGCTCTGATGCCAAAAAATCTCGAATCCAATCCTGTATCCACCCTTATGTAAATGTCGATGTCCAGCGTCACCACAGACACACGACACAATATCGTATAAGTTATAAGTATCGGTCGGGCTCTATTAGAGGGTCACTCTGAATTATTTACAAGGCGCATCCGATTGAGATTTTCATGGAAACGATCCCCATTCCCCCCGTTACGCCAGAGCAAATGACGCCCGAACCGATTTCGATGGTCGTTCGTCTCCGTATTTGGATAGAGATTGTTTTCGGATGTGTTCGAGATGTCTGGATGAAGGGAAGAGTCGTTCAGATCGAGGTAGCGTCAAGATTTATGGGCATTTTTGGGAGAAGTTGCCAAAAGATAAGAATCATTTCTCCATCAGTTCGGTTTTAATGAAGAATAATTGGTAGTCAATTGTTCTAGTAAGTTGATCAGTTATTCATTTGTCAGGCTGGAAATATCAAATGAAAAATATATTCTCCTACGACCACGTATGAAAACGTCAATGAGCACACAAAGTAGCTCATATCACCATGAAAAAAGCACACGTGTTGAAATTAAAAAATATCACACGCTCGCATGTAGAAATAATTATAGGTATATTAGTTGTTACTCACTGTCACCATGATGGTTTCTGTTACACCACATTCATATTTATTGGGTTTATCTGTCTCTTGTATCACAGAAGTTTCCACTTTTTACATTTTAGATCACGCATCAACTTATATTTCTCAATTGATGTCAATATGCAGCTATGTATTCCTGGTTGCGACATTTCAGATAACTTTCGAATATCAATAAAACTGTTGTGTGAAAACGAAAGAAATTTCCGGAATTGTCGAAAAAGTTCACAATTAATACCTAAAATATGCAAATATACAATAAGAACTAGCGAATCGACACTACCTCAAGTTACATCTTTGACATGAGTTTCCGCGAAATAAAAGTATTCATAGTCGTAGGGAAAATAGAATACAAAACTTGTTGGAAAGTACATTTTCTGCACTCGTCACTTTCCATACTTGTCATGTAATATACTATTGTATGAAATGAAAATTCAAATTTATTGACAATAATTGTTTCGTCGCACCCATCTCAGCTCTTATTTCATTCTCACCAATTATAGTTAACGCTAATTCTAATATGGAAGTCCCATTTTAGATAGGAGGACGCCTGAGTTCAACTCCAAGAAGGATCATTATAATGAGGTATCACTTCCTGTTCGAGCACATTCAAATCTAGTTAGCAATATTCGGCTACGTAGCGATGCCTAGTTGGTGTGATGAATAGACCTCGTTAATGAAAATACTCGTTATTCGTACCGCGAAACAACCATCTAAATGCCGAATCGGAAAAAGCGCCCGAACCCAAAAAGAAGAAAAAACTGCGTAGTTGGCCATTCAGAGCCTGCATGTCGCATTGAAAGAGCTTGCATTCATTGCTGCCGGTATATATGTCTTCGTGACAATGGTCGTTGCAACGCTTGGTGGTTTTTCCCGTTTGGAAAAAAAAATGAAAACCACCGTCGCACACACAACAGGAAAGCTTATTGTCCGGAGAGAGAGAGAGAGAGACAGAGAGAGAGAGGATGGTAGCAGTTTTTAATAATAGTCGATCTGATGACTGCCCGTATCGATGAGAAACAGGGGCGTGCTGAAATTGCTGAAATATTCCGCACCCGCCTGAAACAGACAAATCGGATTAAAAGAGAAAAAAAATGTACGAAAAAGCACTCATAATATTTCATCGGCAGGTTCAGTAGTATCAGGAGGGCTCAGTCGAAGAGTAATAATAATAATAATTCGTCTCATTTACTCAAGTAAAATAAGAGAACCAAAACTGAACTTAAGCGAAGTCCCAACACTGAACTTCTCCATTCGTATAAGTCATCTCACATTATGAAAAAATTAAATTGTATGTATATGACCAATTCTCAACTACTTTACGAAATTGCGTGTAGCTACTCGGATTTTCTAATTGAATATCAGTAATACACATGGACGTATAAACACCAATATTTCACATAATAATTTCTTGAAAGTGATACTTTACTCTCTGTGTCTTTCTGATCCTCTGTATATTACAAATTTGATAGATTCGTCATCTAGTCGTTTAACTTTTATAACAACAGGTATATACTATCCAAGGTGGATATAGGATGGTGAAGCAGCTCTTCAATTGTTTCTGCGAAAAACTTGTAGACCGTTTGAGAAGGTACTAATATTTCCACGACTTGAATGAAGATGGCGGTAAGATCGATTATCGAAGAAGATTTCTGTTGCTTACGTATTTCTGTGGTTCACATCTGACAGACGTGACCGGAAACGACATTAAAGCAATATATTTTCGATAAATTAGGAATGAATATAGATATTTTGACTCTTCTCAATCATTTTTCATCTAGAACAGATGAAACTGATAAAAGTATGACAGATGCACAGTTTCTGTTTTACCGACACAAGGTATGTCGCCATCTCTGATAACTTCAGGAAATATTACTACGGTATGAAATCAAGTAGGCAAAGGTCTACAGTTTATTCTAGTGCTTGTTAATAGGAAGCTGTTTCACCATCCTATATCCACCTTGATACTATCAAATGATGATTAATATCACTTTGAAGCGAAATAATCGCACAGGGTGATGATATTCCTACAAAATATCAATTTTTGCACTCCTTCGTGAATTAGTCGAAACAAGAAGGTCGACGATTTTTCTGTTGCAATTGAAATTGAACGAAACGCCACTGATCGGATAAGGCTCGCTTATTTGCAGGATTTATTTGGAGAATACGGCCAATGTCCCCAGGCCATTTGTCCTCACTACTGGTCATATATACCGATATATACAATGTTTGCTTCGGCTGTCAAGGGACCCAAGTGCGAGGGGGGAAGTTCAAACAGTGGAACGACTGAAAAAAAAAACAGCAACTGGAACAGACTCGGCAAATCGTTCATCGATACAGGCTGTCTATAATAAAAAAAATCCACATTTTAGGAACGAACGAATCAATCCAAAACCACATGAATGAACTTCGCTTGTGCTGGAATAACGTACAGGCAATATCCTCGTTTAGTAGTTTGCCATAATTCCACGGGAGTAATCTCGGTCCGCCCAAGTCCGTTAATAAGACAGAGACGGCGGCAGATTAAAGAGCTTTCGGTGAAGTCAGACGCGAAATAATGTTCATAGGACAGCTGAGATATGCCGATACTAACTCCAGTTGGCGGCCAAATTCGCCAGACATGTGTTGGAAGTCTCACTAGTGGGTTATAATGGAAGATGCATGGGCTGTCCTATGGCTGCACAGATTTGTCATCTGTCAAGTATATACGGATCGAACGATTATCATGGTGTAGGACCCTTAGGGACTGTTTCAATTGCACTGGGAATCATTTGCCTGGTGTGAGCAGTAGGATTTCCATAAATGAACGGAATCAAGATATACCAATAGGTGCATCGTAAACCAGAAATAATGTCTCAAAAAGAAAATCGGAGAAAAAAATATGACGAAACTAATAATTTAGAGATGGTTGAAAAAGTAATACTTTCCATAACATCAGAACCAGAATAAGATACCTGAGAAGAATATACAGCCAACATTTTTTTGTAAAGAATTCATTCAATTTTTATGCGAAGAATTATGTTTATAATGTAAGAACTGTCTGTACAAATATCTTGCTATACTACCTACTTGTTTCTGGTTGTTATTAGTAGAATGTCTTGGAAAATGAAAGCAGATCATTCCAATTTTTCTACTTGAATATGTTCGAACAATTTTCAGTCACTTCTTAGGCAGAGTTAAATCCTTTTCAGTTGATGGAGCGATGAGACCATTATTATGGCCACCATAGTATGACCACCATAGTGTGAAAATCATATTATGGCCACCATAGTATGCATCATAACATCAAAAGAAAGCCAATATGGATTATATGGATTCAAATTCTGTATCATACTCAAGTGTGTTATATGTTACTGATGTTCTTGTTTCAAATACCTATAATCTTTTAGTGAGAATTTCATTTCATTTCATTTCATAACAATGAATCCCTTATTATTGCTGATATAATCAGTTTTTTATTAATGCCCAAGGTATGATATATCATATTCAAAACAATCATATCCATCAGCCTATTTTTGTGATAATTCAGACTGGAATGAAGTTCTCATTTATCAATCACCAAGTGTAATCAGGATTCACAGTAAAAAATTTGTTTAAATCACCCGGGGAATTATCCGGAAATTCCCACGTACCAATCTTGAATCGAATCGAACTCAGAAAACAATTTTTTTCATCTCAAACAAAACAAAATGCTCACGAATCCTATATGCTTATGAAGTAGTAATTTTTTTAAATCGAATTCATCAAAATTACCTAATTTGCTCCTGTTGGTCCAAACCTACCTAGCCCTTTGTCCTTCCTCGCTCAAGATGTGTATATACTGCGTATCGGTTATTGTGTCAAGAAGTGACATTTTGAATAATGTCCTTTGGATGATCGAAGTGTGCAGGCTGGGGAGACCCTATATGTATTGTCAGACACAGTAATTTGGGTCACAGTACCCTTCGAGAGTAGATTGCGTTTTCATTAGTGGGAAAATATGGACCGAGAGATGGTTTTAGCGCAGATGGAACAGCATCAATCCTTAAAGCTGGACTATAATTCAGTTTTGGCAATAAAAAAAACTCGCCGTCACCTCGCTTAATCGAATGCCATTTCAATAAAACGAATTCCGAGGAACAAACAACTTTCCTGTTAATTACGATAATTGAGAGAGCATTGAATGGCAGGGCTATTCCAATTTATCTTCGTCTTCTTCTCTTTTGAATAGAAGTGCAACGTGAAAACTTTGGGACCCATCGTAATAAGGATTTGCGCCGTTTTGAATAACACATAAAATTAAGTTTCTCTCGATAGCGACCGATTCTTGGATTGTTTTCCTAACAGGTGAAGGATTTTTCCGAGAACAGTATAGAGGGGAGAAACAAAAGACATATTGTGAGTAGGAAACAGGCTTGGTGTAATGAAAAGGTACAATAGAAGATGAACTACTTGGCGGAAAATGTAAATGAACTTGATTAAATTGAACTGAGAGATTTCTAGGAGTATTTCAGGTATGGATTTCTACCTACCATTGTGTGGGGCTTGGTTTAGTCGAAGTTCTAGAGTATTTATTTTTGCTGTCAAGTGGAGCCGAAACTACTTTGAGACAGTGAAGTTGTGGCTTCTATTGGTTCAATCGAAAGGGGTAGCCTTAGAGCTAACTTCCGCCAATAGGTGGCACTGAAGGTAGTGATGCATGAAACTGATTTTTCAAGGAGAACTTTCAGTCGATGTGTTCTGAGGAGAAATAAGTATACCCGGAATATCAGATTGTTCTGATCCTTCATTGGCAAAGAGCCGTACTAAACGAGTTTTTCAACTTTGAACACCGCCAAGAAGTATTGGAATTGGATGAAACGTCGAGGCGGGAAGGCAAAGCGTCGAAAAAAGCCAACCGGGAAGGACAATAGCGTCGTTATGGCGTGTGTCGCTACCTATCATGTCCTGGCCATTATTTCGAGCCCATTTAACATGGCATCATCTCTCGTTCGTTCGTCACTCACGAGAAAAGTTTTTTTCTTCTCCCGTCCCAGTTCGGTAATCGAGCCAAGTTTTTTCGGGAGTTTGCTCGATCGATTTCTATAGGTGGAACTCTGGGAGTTTTTTCGGTATGAAAGTTTGAATGGGTGCTAGGGGATTCCTGAGCCTGGACGGAAAAATTTGTTTTCTTTTTGATGATAATCACGTTTTATCCAATCAATATATTTGGGTACTCTCTCAAGTAACGAATTGATTTTATACAGGGTATTCGGAAATTGTGCGCTGAGAACTATGGAGGTGGATTGATTTTATTCGAAAAAATTTTGCTAAATGTTCCGACATTTTTTTTTGAAAATTCAGTAATAAGAAAGTGGATATCAGTAATGAGTATATTATTGGAGAATAATTTCACAAAGTTGACAAGAAAACGTTGAAAAAGTTAGATTTTTTTGTACATTTTTCTCGAAAACAGCTCATTATATCATGATAGTACAAGAGGAACTTCCTAGAATATTTCACTACGTTTTTCAATTATACATCTTCTCAATTCAGAAAAAAATTTGAAGTTCATGGCAGTTGGTATTTAGGTCTGATTTGGACTAAGAATGATGCAAAGGAATATCGGTACTAAATGGTCCAAATTTGAAGAAACTCCGTATACTTAATGAACTTTGGAGGCCTATGATTATCTTATATGTGAATTCTCAAAAAAATCTCAGATATTTTGTCAACTTTTTTTCTAATAGAATCACCCCCTCGATCACCCCCTAATTTTTTTGCGCACAACTTTCTGAACCCTTTGACAAAAATAATCTGTGAAATCATTTTCTCCCTGAAAATATTGGGGTGTTGCAGGAATATATTTCCCAAGAATTAGCTCAGAAATAGACATTGTCGTCAATGGCAACAATTTAAATAAATTCATAATTTTCCAAGTTTTATTTTGGGGAAAAATGCATATTGGTGACTTTGTAGTTGTTTCATTGTTGTTTAATGAAGGTTCCAGGAATCGGTTTTTGATAGAATATCACTTTGACCCTCTCTTCATTTGAACTTTCCGTCGCATCGTCTTCGAGATTGTCTCCGCGACCTTTATCTCCTCTTTAATCGACTCTGGCTACACTGTTATCTTCTCCCCCCGCCTTTGCCATCGCGATGATGGACAGGGTGTATTCGTGCCGGACGTCTCCAGAGACGTGCTGTCCACTGTCTTCGGTGACGTGGGGCGACCTCTGCCATCAGCTCTTCTCCGAGGAGCGGCGGTGGATTGTTTGGACGTTTGTAGGTTGTCGTGGGAAAATAGAAGAGGGAGAGCATGATGCGACTAGCTAGCGCGAGGAACATGAGACAATGATGAATGGTTATAAATCACTTGGTACCGATTATGCTGACTGATATTTCACTGCTGTAGGAAGGGTGTTTTTTCTGATACATTGGTGCTCCAGAGATATAGAAGGTGTTCACAAACTTGGACTTGCAAAACCATGTTCAGTAGCATCAGAAAACAACTCAGAGAAACCATTAGTGAACCTGATTTGAGGTTCTTCACATATTTTTCTCCTGTCACTCAGTTGATGTATTATCTTGAATACAAAATTTTTTTTGTCTTTTGTTCAAATTGTTGCAATGATTCTGTTTTATACATCGCAAACAATCCAGGAGAGTCCTGAGTCAACTGGCATCAAACAACCAGGTCACTCTGATGTGGGTTCCACTGGTTCCAGGTCACAAAAAACTGACTGCCTTGTCAGAAAAAGTGTTCGAAAAGTGTTTTAACCTTAGTTTTCAAAGTGTCATCCGGAGCACTATCCGACGAAGGGGCAAATACACAATTCAAAGACCCAAAACACTTCTATGTACTCTTCAAAGCTCACCTGAGAGAAGAGTTTCAACGCTGTGAAACAGCAATATGAAATCTTGTTGTAATGAAGTGCAAGGTCAAAGATACGCAAACAAGCTACTTAGCTTGTCACCAAGGAGTGCTAAATAGCTTATCCAGTTTGACAAGAAAGACTTGAAATTGGTAATGAGACTTATCTCTGAGCACTGCCCTCTCTAAGACATTATCTCAAAAGGAGAGCAAATCAGAAAGTAACAGCTGCCGTTATTGCCAGAACTTCATGTCAACTTGCTTGTTATGCTGCATATAGGCCTTTACGACCCTCTGGTAATCTAATTTTTCTACAACCTCAACACAAAGAAACCTTCGACGCTTTCAAATCTCAACACTAAATTTTCGTTTTCCGAGAAATGCCATCAAGTGACAGCATTTATGCTCGTGAGTGGAAATATTGAAAAAAACGATAGCCTTCACCATATTGTTGAATACAAACTCATGATTGAAAATAGTGACAGAAAGTGTAAATATTTCAAATTTCAACCTTCTGCCAGAGAAATCGAGGAAAAGTATGAATTATGATTTGATAGATTCATGAAATAGTGCATGAAATGCTTTTTTATTTTTTTTTATTTTTTTATTTCATTTCAGCAATTAACTTGTACAAAATACAGGAAAATTGTGAAAAATGTCAAAGGGTGAAAGTATGTGAAAGAAAAATAGTCACAAATACTCATAATTCACTACAGATTGAATTAAAAAAAAAAAAAAACTGTGCTCCACAGATATTCACATAGATATAAATATACACACACTTGTTTACGTTATATAAATACACATACATGGAAAACATATTGACTACATATCACAATTATTAAAATTAAAATGTTTCCTGATTAAAGAATTCTTCTATGGTGTAGCAGTTTTTGAGGAGTAAGTGTTTCTTAAGGAGATTTTTAAATGTTGTTGAAGAAGCTGCATTCTTTATGTGATCTGCCAGAGAATTATAACATTTGCATCCGATATAGTTTTTTTGATAGCGAATGCTTGAATGTTGAAGATATCAAAGTGAGCATCCTAATCTTCGTGATTGTCTCGTAGAAATCAACGATTTGCTTGAAGACTATCTTTTTCAACGAGTTCTCCTTATTTGACTCCTTAGAATTTTTGAATTCTCGGATATTTGAAAGATGAAGTATTCAAAGTTTGCATAGGTTTATATCTTGTTCTATTTCAAATTTCTCCTCTTGTCTTTGACTGGTTGATGTATCTAGTTTATTATTGAAACAGCGGAAAGATTTAACACCGATGGACATTAACAATTATACCAACAACCCACCTACCGTCCACGATGCTAGTGTTCGCTCACATTCCAACAAATTTTTCCTCTTTCTACCCTCTCGACGCATTTCCGACAAGAACCCCAATTTGTCTCCGACACGTTGTGAACATGCGAGACACCGCCGCCCGCTAGATGTAGACATTCTCGCCTTTTTCGGCTAGTGGCGCTGCGTGCCCTTTCATGGTCCTGCCCGCCCTAGATTTATGGCGATCTAATGGGCCTGGAGGGTTTCTCACAGGATCTCAGCAGTCGAGGATGTTTTGTTAACACTGCGACGACGCCTCGATAACCGTAAATAGTGCGTTGCTGATGGATTGAATTATAATCGAAAAGTTATTGTTAATGCTTCGAAATACAGTTGAGAATAAGGGAGAACAATAAAGTTCATTGGTCCTGGCAACACAATTCTAGCGGGGTACATATTGTACAGGGTGGCCAGATAAGAATGCAAAGTGCAGTATCTCGGAAACTATTCGTCTAAGAGACTTGCGGTGAAAAATGTATATATCGAGATACAGTTTTCACTAGCATATTGAGATATCATTCCACTACATTTTCATGGAAAAAGTCATATAATTGCATTCGATTATTCAGACAATTTTGCAATTTTTTGTTATTATGTCAAAAAACGCGCTCTAGTGGCATGACTTAAAATCAGACACATTACAAATAAAATGAATTTGATAGACCAATGAATGCTCTTTCCAACGATACCATGTTTGTTGAAATCCGTTCAGTCGTTCAGGAGTTACAGCTGTTTATTTGAAAAAACATTGAACCACCCCTCACCACTTCATTTTAATAGATACGTCAAAAAGTGTCGATCAAAAATTACTCGAAATTACCCGAACTTCAAAAAGTATATTTTTATTTGTACGTTTACTAGGCGTATTTCGTCCAAAATTCATTTCAAAAGTTTTAGATGGCGGTTACGCCACCTGGCGGCCATCTTGGAAACATAAAAATAATTTCCAGGATTTTCTTTTGGTAACTTTAGTTTTAACATTTTTTACCGCAAGTCTCTTAGACGAATAGTTTCCGAGATACTGCACTTTGCATTATTATCTGACCACCCTGTACATTTCGTATATGCATGAGAAATAGGAATCACTTTATTCTCTCACAATGTTTTAATACAGCATTGCGTTTTTTATTGATATGGATTGCCTCTCGTATTCATGTTAAATTCACAAGAAGTTTGTTTTCATTATTTTTTTACACCTATATTAAAAGAAGTTATGCATAAGACGTAAGCGTATCAAATTGTAGAAACACTTTGATGCGCTTTTTAAAACACCGCCTCCTAAGCGCAGGTCGCTTATATTGCCAAATTTCTTTCAAATCTGCACTTCACTCTCATATATAATATAATATATCATTTTCAGTAGTCATAATCCAAGGACATTGATAATAATTGTAAAATTTTGGGAAGAAAACTTAGGCCGTCATTTGGTTTCTAATTGATGAGAAAAACAATTTCAAACTATCCCATAAAAGTGAAAAAGATCGAAAACGATATGTAGGTACAATGATGGCACTACACATATCGATACACTTTGATATAAGTTTAATACAACGAAGTGTGTTTCGAGAAAACGAAAAATTCTTCCAATCTCATTAACAAAAAGGGTTATATAACAAACAATTTATCGTTATATCCACAAAGATTTTCCCGGCGTTGTCAATAAATCTCCTCGCAGATATAATTTCGTACCCCCAATAAACTAATAGGTCATTGAAGGCGCCAGAAATATCTCGGCTTCGCAAAGTCTTATTGTTATTATTATTATCCCCAATATCGCGATTGGATATAATCAAAGTAATCAGATTTTGTCAGATATCGGGAACGTTCCATGCAGACCGGAAAATGATTTTGTTCTATCGATGTTTTTTCGAACTCCCGTGAACTAGAGGAAATCCAATCTATTCGGGAGGAGCGGTGGAAAAACAACCCAATTCCGAAATAGACCCCTCTTTATGTACTCGTGTCATCCGAGCGCCGATAAGCATCGCTTCTCGGCGTCGTACAAATAAAATAAAAAAGCCATAACATTCGCATCCCCCACTAACAGATAAATCTTCTTAAACATAACAATCGCAGGTAATAATGTCGTAATACAGTCAGGGTTTCTCGCTCGGCGCAGCATAATTCTCCAGAAGAAGAAAAGAAGAAGAAGAAGAGGTAGTTTTCTCCTGTTTGATGATTAGGTTGAGAATATTGAACTGTGGTTCCATTTGAATGCATTCATCCATTTCAACTCATCAGTTGTACTATGCAATATGGTGAACGAATCCTATCAAATATATACCTATAGAAACTTTAGCCATCAGAAGGCACTAATCTAATACCTTCTTTCTTACCAACTAAATAGGTGTTTAACAGAAAAAAAAAGTATATTGCACAACAAGTGTGGAAAGTGACATATTTCACACGAGTAGTCGTTTAGCACGAGCCGCGTAGCGGTAACGTAACGAGTGAAGGAAATGCACTTTCCAACGAGTTTTGTACACTATTTTTTCTACGACTCTGAATACTTTCATTTCGCGGTAAGTCTTGTCAAAAATGTAACTTGAGCGATCTCTATAATTTCATGTGGTTTTGATTCGATATCAAGTATTGTTTATTTCCATGTTCAAGATGATATTTGAATACTTCTTCGACAATTCCTTATTATGTGAATTACTGATTGATTGAGTTAATTTAGTTTGGACAAATTTTATTGATATTGATACCAGCGTACACCTGCTAGCGCCAGTAATCACGCAACCAGGAATACAGAACCATAGAAGTACGTAGTGCGCAAGCGCGTACGAGTTAGTGCGTCCTTGACTCCTTGCAAATATCTGTGATACCAAAGAATCTTCTCTTTGGTGATACTGTGATGTCAAACTGATGCAAGCAGCAAGCCGCGCATAAAACTGTAGCCGTACTCTTTTGAATGATCTCACCCGCTGTCATCAACATCGAAATAGTTCCAGCAAAGAGTATAGGTTTCAGTTTTGAAGTGAATTCAGAGGTTATGTATCAGACACATTGAAATTAATAGATAAAGAATTCTCGGAATAATTCGAAACGAGACAGAAATTTCAATAAATAATATGAATTTGATTTGAGAACGCTTATATTCACAATATACCTAATTATTTCTATCAATTCAGGCGAGCGTTGTGATATATTTCATATCAACACTAGTGCTTTTTTTCTTTCAAATAAACAATACCATGGTGATATGAGCTACTTTCTGAATAACAAAACAGTGTGATTATTGACGTTTTCATAGGTGGTCGTAGGAAAACAGTATTACGTAACATGAATACTTGAATTTATAACATTTCATCTGATACACTTATTTTCGTCAGGATATACTGAAGCTAAATACCACCCTAATAGAAGCAGCTGGTCAAACGCGTTGTGAATTCTCAACTTTGTGCCTCGCATGATTGGTCTCTTTAATAACTCATTGAATGGTAGTACGTACCTGGGGCCTCCCTAGAGGCTTCGACACGTCCGCCCATTGTGGTCTTTGTCCAGGTCGCTAACGAGACGACTTTGGTCGAAGACGTCCGTTCTCTTTAATGGCTATTCGAGATCCATCGACCCTCTACTTGCTTCCTTCAACCAGTCGAATCAAGCTGGACGATAAGCATCCTGTTTCATTGGAATCTCCAGGGAACGCGAAGTTTTGTTGAATATTGATTGGGATCATTTCGAGAGTCGAGCTGCCCATTAGAGTTTGGACCATGGATAAGTCTATAGGAAAGGCAGATATCACTCACTTTTCTGCGATGTTCTAGAGAGGTCAATGAATTCGTAATGGCGGGGTTACCAACCAGACGAACTACTGACTTCTGGGATGAGTTCAAGAGCCTCATGACAAGTTGAATCTATCGTTAGAAACGGTTGAATTGTGAATTAGCTTTTGGTACGGAAGAGAAAACCGAGTTGCTGATGTGAAGCAGTTTTTTCATCAACAACACCTTTGTTGATGGTAATACCGAGCATGTGGATATTGATTTCACCTTCACCAATAATATAAGCTTGAAGTTTTGTTGCATTAAACAGTACTAAATTACCAAATTCTCTAGCTCAACAATGACCTTGCACCTAGCACCTCTGGCTTCATTGGATGATATAGGGGTTGAAGAGGAGAATTGATCATCATCTGCACATCTGTGGACTGGACAGAAGGTCACCTATAACAGATCATTGATGAGTAGCAGAAACGAAGTTGGTGTTTGAAAAGGACAGACGTTGATAGTCACTTCATCAGATGAGATTCCACACACAACTATATAGGAAGTAAAGATTAATATATTGAAAGATTGGTTGTATGGTATGTTCTTCAATGAGTTGTATAATGATTTGCCCTCATATACGCGAATAGAAGACTAAACTTTCTCCACGTCTTTAGCAGAATAATGTCTAGTCAAGACTAGTACAGCCTGTATCTCATAAATAATATCAAAGTATACCTTACTTAACGATATAACTGATGCGCAATACAAATATTATCATTGGCTTCAGCCTGCTAGATTCTGAAGGTTCGAAGTTTGTGATTGATTTTCAGCAGTTGAAGTCAATAGACAAGGCATATGTAATTGAAGTGGTATCCAATAGTCGTGGAGAAAATAACTTAATTGTGGTGGAAAACCATATGGAGGAGATTTCGCCTTTGTGCCAAATTCGGTCAAGCCTCATACATATATACTTATATCCAACCTCTCCAGATATTGTATTTAATGATGATATCTACATCGCCCAAAATATGAATCAGTTTTCCATAACTTTTCATCCAGCGATGTTGATTTCCCATTATTCTGTCACGGCAACGGATTTTCCGGTTTCATCAACTTTCCATCCATCTCCGTTCCTTCCTCCCCCCATTCTGAAGGATGAATGAGTCGTAGCCAGGGTTGTCTTCGGCCGATGGTCCCAGGGGATCCTGCGGCCACATCGGGATCAACTCGCATGGATCTTCTAGTATTTATCTTGTCATATAACTAAATTAGTTCGTTAGTGTGGGGGTGGGGGTGTGTTTGGAGCTCGGGTGGGTTAATATGGCCGTAGGCCCGATATTAATCATCCGGAAGTTATATCGAAATAATGGGTAGCGAAGGTGTACCTACCGGAGTTTTCAGCCAGGGAAAAAGTGCCGGTGAAGGGATTTGCGTACCAACTGGGGTGCCAGGTTGGCTTAGGGTGGACTTCGAAACGGATTGTTTGAGCGGCAATCAGGAAATTTCTCTTTTCTTGTCAAGCGTATTTTCACTTACAATACCACTAGAGCTTCAATTATTACGGGAAATTTATTCTACAAGTTATTCGTGTTGAAGAAAAAACTTGAAGTTGTTAATTGAAGCTGGGGTGAAGAGAAAATATTGAAGTCACAGCGTTGATGATATAGAGAAGGTTCGATCCACGCTCCTCATTGGTCTGCAAGCATACACAATGTGAATATCGTCAATTAAAGTGGTTAGTTGACCGGACGGCTATGTATAAACAGTAAAATAAAATACAAAGTTGTCGAGACTGACTGTTTGTCTTATTTCTATTATATTTACCGTTAGTTTCTTAAATCTAGATTTCAATAATCGCAGGACATGAATATGATCCTCATTAACACCTGGCAGTTTTTATAGTCAGCCGTTACCGGTTCACTAGCCATCAATTTTGAGCAAAAATGGTACCTTAACTGTGAACTGTGTAGGTAACTATACAGAACAGGATTAACAGGAAATCTCAAAATGCATTGTAAGTTAGCAGCAGCAGCAGCTGAGATAAAATTGGTTGAAATATATTTACACTGAGTGCGCACCAGTTTTACCAATAGAAATCGCTATTGAATATGAAAGTCATTTAACCTATAAACGTGTTTTACCATGCTACTTCCACTAAGGAAGAGGGGAAAATTTCCGGAAATAGTGAAAAGGTGAAATTTTCATCTCATTTAAACAAATCTAAGTATAGTATTTGCGAAATCGGTTGAGAAACCGAAAAAATTTTAGTCAGCTGCACGCTTTGTGTTTGATATTTTCATTGAATAAGACGGTAGTCTTTGTTTCAATCTTTTGACACTTCGTCCAATAATTGGCTTTTCAATTCACAACTAGATATAGATATGAAGTTTCATTTAAATGAAGGTTGTTGTTGAAGATAGCATTTTTTGGATACTATTTGCGAAATACCAGGAGATCAAATTGAGCAACGGTGTGTAGGAAAAATATGACGTAGATCCGAGTTGAATATTCTTAGTGTGAGGATTTGTGTCTTCGAATGATGGCGATATCATTGAGCGGGTAATTCGTGGAAGCTTTCGATTTCTCTAATGCGCATGAATTAAGAAGAGAAAAGGTGAAAATCCCCCAGAGGTTACCCTAGCCATACTCTTTGTTTCCGCTACCTGTCCGTGCGTGACTGGAAAAGTCGAAAGAACACACTGCTCAAGATTTCCACGCACGATCTCAGATTCAGTTACTTGAGCCCTTCTCCTGCATGTCCCGAGCTCACTCTTTGGCTCGCTCGAAACGGCCCCAAATAACGTTTTATTGTTTTTTCGATGTCCCGTGTCGATTGTATGCCGATGTGTCGAGAGGTAAGAGAAAGGCTACAAGAGCCAGCAGGAGGTTTTCATTCACTTATGATGGACGGTGGGAAAAGGTGGATGTCATTCGCGTGCGTTGAATTGACAATGTGTGCATGAGAACAGGATCGTTTCATTTGGATTCAAGAGCCTTTTCGCTCAAGAACAACTACGAAATTCCCGATGTATTATTTGAAGTGCATGGAATGATGATCAATTTCGTCATCGACCAGGATTGTATCCATTTTCTTTTTATCATCAAAATAATCTTGTATGTCTATGGTATCCAAAATATTTAGACACGAATTCGGGCAATGCCCGAAATAAATACGCAAAACTAGTTCTGAGGAAAGTATATTTCCTTTCTCAATACTAGTTTTACGTATCTTTTTCGGGCATTGCCCGAATTCGACTATTAAGCGTAACATATATATCAATTCATTTATGCAAAACATAAATTTGACAAATATTATTTTTTGACTTGGCACTGAAGTGGGTGAAAGCTTGCATTTAGAAGGGTTCATTTTTCTTTAGAACCATGTGACCTCGAACTATGCTATAGATTTTACTGACCGATTTTTTTTTCATTTGTCATCAGGAGGATAGTCATTTCGTTCTGTTTTATCTGTGCTCCCTTTTCTAGTCATATTTTTTTTATTTTCATCATTTATATAGGTTTTTATTGAACTGATGGTGTTGAGAATAAATAGCTTTCTGTTGACACTTCATCATTTCATGTTTAATGAAAGAATGCGATTCATTATCTATTCCATTTAATTGCAAAGGTTACTAAAGCTCACTTTCGTTATTTGCCACTAGCAATTCTTCGGTATAATCGAAGGTTATAATGAATATTCTCGAATTACAGAATAATTATTAATAATTGGGGGCCAAGTGAATCGCGCATCATTATTTTCAAATAGTTTTCCATAACGAACATTATATCAATATTATACCGGCGACACCATTATGAAATCCATTTTGAGAAACACCCTATAATTGAGGTTTAGCTGCATATCGATTTGTGTCAGACGTAAAGCTCTCGCGAGCTTATCCGGAATTTCTTCCCGACACCGCTATACCGAGGAATTTTCTTGGGCGACACTTGCCCCCTCGCTTTCCAACCCTCCCACAGCCGCCCATAAATTGCCCTTCGGCGATTTCCCCCTCCGCCCTTCCCCACGTCTCGTTCTCCCCTTTTTCCCTCCCGACTTTGAATCGTAATTAACATTTGGTTCTCCCATTAGTGTAATTAAAGTGGCGTTGCGTATAACCTAAGCGCGGTACCTTATCTTATCGTCTCTCAGCGAAAACTGACTGCCGATCAGAGACTGAGATCTGGATGATTCCAGAGAATTCCAGATGTTGCATTCGTTGCGCTGCTGTGGAGTCTAACATTCCGCTTTCCATTTTGGAAACTCATTCGCGGTATTTCATCGTGAAGAGTAAGAATATTACATACTCGTTGGGTTGAACTCTGAAGGACAAGCAGAAGATGCCTACTTTTTTCTATAACCCTTCAACACATATAGCCTTTGACGGTTTCAAATATCAACACAAAATTGACGTTATCCGAGAAATGTCATCAAGAGACAGCATTTGCGCTCATAAGCTGAAATATTGAAAAAACGCTCGCCTCTACCATTTAGGTTAAAAGTGAGGTCGTGGTT
Organism: Chrysomela aeneicollis; assembly: GCA_029955515.1. Taxonomy (NCBI): domain Eukaryota; kingdom Metazoa; phylum Arthropoda; class Insecta; order Coleoptera; family Chrysomelidae; genus Chrysomela; species Chrysomela aeneicollis. The sequence continues at coordinate 26,897,309 of JARUHQ010000005.1, forward strand.
AAAAACCAACTCATGTTATGACTGTGACTGTGAATTATCTGAGGCACCTCTTCATGTATAGCAGAAAGGGCAAACATTGTAAATTTTAACCTCCTACCAGAGAAGTCGAGAAAAAGATTGAATCATGGTATGATAGAGTCATGATATGGTGCAATGGAATTCTTGAATGTTGAAGATATCAAAGTTATTATCCTAAACTCGTTGCATTTCTGAAAAACCATCAGTTCCTTGAATATAAAGCAGAAATAATATTTACTGAACATTTAAATTATTATACTTCATACTCTAGGTAGTTTGAGAAGCACCAGTAGTGGAACTGCGTTTGTTGGAAAAATCTGTTGTGTATTTCGATCGCAAAGTATTTTGCTTCTCAAAATATCTTTCTTCTATATTCTGGTTGTATAATGAAGTCATTATAAAACGCAAATGCGTATCGAAATAACATTTATTTCGAAAGTATGATTCGATATGAGTTGACCAATAAAAACAATAACAACATTGAATTTTTCACCGCTGGTATTGCAATAATCAAAATGCTCAACTGTAAACTGGGCTTTACGCTTGTGCGTCAGATTTTAAATATTTCAATAACATCATCGTTACCGATCGAAGATGTTTCTGTTATTTATCGATATCGAATAAATGTTTGTCAATAAAAGACTTCTAATTGATGCAGAATAGAAAAAAATGTACATGACACACGTTTTATAAGACACGTTGTCGCACTTGTTCCCTTGGAGCATTCCTCGCTTCGCTCGTCGTACTCCAAACAACTCGTGCGACAAAATAGCGTCTTATAAAACTTGTATCATAATATAGTATTTCGAGCAAGAATCTATCACTTTGCGCTCTATAAATACACAAATAGCTAGTGTTGGAGGACTATAATACCACCCACTTGATTTTGCAGTAGCCATACATCTATAAATTTCAATAATCACGACCTCTCTACGTCTCCTTGAGATTCTTTGCCTGTTTGATTTTCGGTAACACATAATGTATGTGTATATTCGACGCCTTCTCCCTATTCCACATTAGCCATTCTCATTCATACGGCTTTTCTCTCTGCCATGCTCACGCTGTAGCGAGCAACGAGTAGTTCTTGTTGCCTTCGCAAATTTATTTGCACATGAAAAAACTCTGATTTATTCATAAGAGAGCGCTTAAAAGGCAATATTTCTTTTCGACGCTTCCAATATGTGTTTCAGAGGATGGTGAATGTGGATGTCGAATGAAGATGTAGTAAGATGTAGTTTATTGCCGGATGACGATGATTCTCATTGACATTGTCATTTACAAGTGAAAAAAGAAAACAACAATCCTCACTGATATCCACACTCGACAAATGAATAATTTGAAAAAATAGAACGAAATAGGCTTCAAAGTGAAACAAAAAAAATTGTATTCAATATACAGGGTGATTGAGAAGTCGATGTAGATTTTTCAAAGACGTATTGCTGGGATAAATGTAAAGATTTTTCTCTTCGAGCTACAGCTACTGTAAACATTTTCCATCGTAAACGAATTTCTTCGTCGCAATAACTAATAATAAAGCTACTAAAAACTGACAACTAAATAATAAGTATCAACAATGATACGAAGTTCAATAATTCAGATAACTCAGGCCAACTAAGTTTTTTTTGTCGGCCAACAAAAGACATAAAATATGAGCACACAATAAATATTAAAATAATCGTGGAACTGGCTTCATTTGAATCCAGCATCTATATTGAATGTGTTAGTGTTGAAATTATCGAATTGAATCATTGTAGTAGATGAAGAATAACAGTCAGATCGGGTAATTTCCCTCGTTTCCCAACGCGCCTCTCTGAGGACCATGATAAATCTACATGAAATCGGAGATTGATGCGGGTATAAAATAAATGCGGCAACAATAATTAATCCCTCTGTCAACATAAAACTCACGTTCCTAAACACCGGTCACCAGATAATAACTCTAACATTTTTCCATCCGTATTAATATTCCCCGCGAGTGAAATAAAAACAGATTAGGGCATCAGCAGAGGCGGAAAAAGTTGTGGCGGTCACATGTGCGCGGATGCATTTTTCAATTTCTCGACTCGCTCGAGAGGCAAACAAGACGAGCGGAAAAAGTCGGCAGAGCGTCAAACTGCCAAAAGTTTGTCCGAGCCTCGGCCGACGTCCGTTCGCTTGCGACGCCCGCCCTTCCTGGCCCTTTCCCTTATTGGTGCGGCTTGTTTTGTATTCAGGAGGCGACCGGCAGCTGTCAGCGCGGAATCCGTGCTTTTTTAATTTTTCATACACCAGGTTTTCATTTAATCGTCACGTAATATTTGCTCCCTGAAAGGGACCACTGGTTTCGATGAGGAATGGCGGTAAGGAATCTGTCTGTTTTCCTACGACCACGTATGAAAACGTCAATAATCACACTGTTTTGTTATTCAGAAAGTAGCTCATATCACCATCATGGTATTGTTTATTTGAAAGAAAAAAAGCACTAGTGTTGATATGAAATATATCACAACGGTCGCCTGAATTGATAGAAATAATTAGGTATATTATTGTGAAGGTACTCACTGTCCATATAAGGGTGCACAAATCAAATTCATATTATCTATTGAAATTTGTATAGTTTCATATTATACCAAGAATTCTTTATCTATTAATTTCAATGTGTCTGATACATAACCTCTGAATTCACTTTAAAACTGGAACCTATACTCTTTGCTGGAACTATTTCGATGTTGATGACAGCGGGTGAGATCATTCAAAAGAGTACGGCTACAGTTTTTTGCGCGGCTTGCTACTTGCATCAATTTGAAATCACAGTATCACCAAAGAGAAGATTCTTTGGTATCACAGATGATTGCAAAGAGTCAAGGACGCACTAACTCGGGTAACTCGTACGCGCCTGCACACTACATACTTCTATGGTTCTGTATTCCTGGTTGCGTGAATACTGGCGCTAGCAGGTGAATGGTGTCAAGGTTGTTTATATACGCTGGTGTCAATATCAATAAAATTTGTCCAAACTAAACTATCTCAATCAATCAGTAATTCACATAATGAGGAATTGTCGGAGAAGTATTCAAATATCATCTTGAATATGGAAATAAACAGTACTTGATATCGAATCAAAACCTCCTGAAATTATAGAGACCGCTCAAGTTAAATTTTTGACAACACTTCCCGCGAAATGAAAATATTCGGAGTCGTAGGAAAAATAGTGTTCAAAACTCGTTGGAAAGTGCTTTTTCTTCACTCGTTACGTTTCCGCACTCACCGCTACGCAGCTCGTGCTAAACGAATATTTGTGTGAAATATGTCACTTTCCACACTTGTTGTGTAATATACTATTTATTCCGTGTCGAAATTATGTTTTTTTTTGGTTTTACGATGTTATTCAAGCTGGCATATTCAACACCTTATCCTTTGATTTGACCTCATTGTATTATTCTAAAGACAGGATAATTACCTAAAAGCATTGTTTGAACCATCTGAGAAAAAGGTTTCTCCTGATATTTTTAGTTTTTCTAATGAGATTTCTGCTTTTCGGAATGATTCTTCAAAAAATCAATACAAATTTGGTTAGTATATGTTTTGATAAGATGAGAATGGTACTGAATAGCTGGTATCTTGGAGATTGTAGATTATCAGCTTTCCTCCTGCATGATATGGTGAAACTTTGTGATACATCTAAAAGGTCGTTATATGAGGTGTATTTTTGTTTCCACCCCTCTACGAAAAATATCAAAATTGATGTAACATTGAGAACCTTCTTGTTATTTTTCGATAACAAATGTAGAGATAAATACTGAGATTGCGAAATTTTATTTCTTTGCAAAACGAATGAAGATAAGCACCTTTTGGCTACCCTGTATATAAGTTGCTACAAAAGTTTCTCTGATGGGTCTGTCATTTTTTGTGAACATGTATACCTTACATTCTGGATGATCTTATATCTGAATCAATATTCATTCATTCATTCAGTTGTATTTTGCGTGAACAGATTCTTTGAAAAAGTTCTGGACTGAAAATAGTGATTATGATTCCTCACATGGATGAGAATGGAGTTTGTATAAACCTTGTAAATTATACTGGACGTTCATATCAACTGATTCAATTATTATCGTGTTACAACCGAATAGAACAAGATAAATCTTCCAGCTGGTGAATTTCGCCAGAAATAATTTGATAAATTAAAGTCTAATTCACAATTTCGGGCGCATAATGTAAATTTGGAAGGAGGCAACTACACAGCCTAGAGTGTCTGAAATCAGCTTTCGTTTCCCACACACTGCCAGAGAAATCCTTCTCCCGATACTTACTTTCCATACGGAAATTTCCAGTGACGTAGAAATCATTGGGTAACTGCAATATAAAATTCAAGATGGAATATGTAGGTACTCGAGAGAAACGGGTATTAAAAGGAAAATATTCTCGAATTCTTCTCAGAAAAATTATGAAAAAACATTATTCTATCACTTTCTCTATGTCGACTTCTTCTCGTCCTTCTTCTTCATCTATCCTTTTCCCTTTTTGTCTTGTCCATATCCTCCATCATCTTCCTTTTCCTTAGTTTAACCATTCGATAAATGTTGTTCTCGTTTCTAAAACCTTTTTATATCCAGTTCAGTGCTCCAGTCTAATCTGATCTAATTCCATTTTCTCTGTCGATGGTTGTCTCTCCACGTCACTGGCTGTGCTTGGCAGAAGCCCCGGGGTTTGTCGAGAATATTTGATAATTGATATTTCGCTCTCCTTAATTCGCTGCCACGATGTGATGAGACGAGAGGAACATGTCGCCTTGTTATTGGAATAGGCTTGAATTCGAGAGAAATTTCGAACGAACTGAAAATTCAGGATTGTGAATTGTTTATTCTAGATGGAGGATGGAACATTGCTCAATGTGATCAGAAAACAAATATGGGGGATATGATAATCAATAACTAATAGCGAAATATAGTGAGGCTTATTCGAAGAATATATTATATAGATCATGGAATTCTTATTACATATGCAGGTTGCTATATTATATTACACAACAAGTGTGGAAAGTGACATATTTCACACGAGTAGTCGTTTAGCACGAGCCGCGTAGCGGTGAGTGCGGAAACGTAACGAGTGAAGGAAATGCACTTTCCAACGAGTTTTGTACACTATTTTTCCTACGACTCCGAATACTTTCATTTCGCGGGAGGTCTTGTCAAAAATGTAACTTGAGCGGTCTCTATGATTTCAGGTGGTTTTGATTCGATATCAAGTACTGTTTATTTCCATATTCAAGATGATATTTGAATACTTCTCCGACAATTCCTCATTATGTGAATTACTGATTGATTGAGTTAGTTTAGTTTGGACAAATTTTATTGATATTGACACCAGCGTACATAAACAACCTTGACACCATACCCCTGCTAGCGCCAGTAATCACGCAACCAGGAATACAGAACCATAGAAGTATGTAGTTCGCAAGCGCGTACGAATTACTCGAGTTAGTGCGTCCTTGACTCCTTGCAAACATCTGTGATACCAAAGAATCTTCTCTTTGGTGATACTGTGATATTAAACTGATGCAAGCAGCAAGCCGCGCATAAAACTGTAGCCGTATACTCTTTTGAATGATCTCAACCGCTGTCATCAACATCGAAATAGTTCCAGCAAAGAGTATAGGTTCCAGTTTTGAAGTGAATTTAGAGGTTATGTGTATCAGACACATTGAAATTAATAGATAAAGAGTTCTCGGTATGATTCAAAACGAGACAGAAATTTCAATAAATGAAATGAATTTGATTTGAGAACGCTTATATTGACAGTGAGTACCTTCACAATATACCTTACTATTTCTATATCAATTCAGGCGACCGTTTTGATAGTTTTCATATCAACACTAGTGCTTTTTTTCTTTCGAATAAACAATACCATGGTGATATGAGCTACTTTCTGAATAACAAACAGTGTTATTATTGACGTTTTCATAGGTGGTCGTAGGAAAACTATGTATACCTACGTGATCAGGAGTGTGAAATATTCTACTGTCCCTATAGTACCAATGACATTTCAATTCAAAAGAAATACTGTTTGATTGTGAAATGAGATTTTGTAGTGGGGTAGGAAGTTACCTCGACATATTAGATTCGATTCACTGATCCTTGTTCGTTGTTCATCATTAACTTGTGTTTTAATTTTTTTTTCAGGTGTATGAGGCCTCTCCTTTAGAGGCTCCACCTGCGACAAGAATTGAAGGTGAGTGAAAACGTTTTCAATTCCACGCCTAAACCCCTCGGGTCCCTTTCTAATGGCATTGCGTACTTGCTTATTTCGTTTGTGCATCTTTCACAAAAGAAACACGAAAGAATGTTCGAAATCGCTTGAAAGTTCCACCAAACAATGTTTCCTGTTGTTATTTAAAAGAGCCGAACCGTGTCGTCCATTGTTTTGCAATACCTACCGCCAGGTTTTTTATTTTTTCTGTTGCTCTCGAGAGATAACTTATATAAGAATTTCATCATTATGTTATTATCTCGGGAAGTTTTGGAAGTCGGGAGTTGCGAGCAGTTAGCAAGGCTTTGAAGGCATTATTATTTTTAAATATACGGAATAGTTGTTAAGTCGCTTCAGGAAAGTTTCGACAAGACGGAATGGTGCATTAATATAGAATGAAATTTGGTGCTATCAAGCGACAGAATCGAACGTATATCAGTTGAAATCGTGTTTATAACGAAATCTTTGATCATAAATAAAATTGAGATTCATTAGTTTTTAGGAATGATTATGCAATCCAAATTTCACAGTACTATCTGATGCGTACAAAAATAATATGGATGCAATAATACTGTACTAATCTAAAGTCTATGTCTCTCCGTTCATAACATAAATCACTTCACATTCACCCAAGCAAAAAGTTCGTATCCAATAAAGTGTACGAGAGAGATGCAAATCAGTGCACCGAATCATTATTTTATTAGTATTCTCGCGCCATTCCTCACTGGAGAATAATGTAATAAAGTAATTTTAGTTTAATTTATGTCGGCATATACGGCAAGTGGCACACATCGCAATATGGCGGCGTGATTTAGATAGAAAACGCGACTTTCCTCTGTATTTATATCGTCATCTCTGCTTGTAGATATGAATAAATACATAAAGAGCAGTCTCGCTGCTGCAGGCGTCTCGAAGACCCTTATTTGGCCCATCATTGTTCAGACTATTTTCGACCCTAACCTCACATTACGTAATACCCAATATTCTTGCTGACAATATTGTCTCAAGCTGCTCTGCACGTTGCTATTGAAATCATCAGTTTCTAGTTTCATATTTTTCTTTTTCGAATGAAAGTTACGACGCCCCTGTATTTTCTCCAGAGAATTCGGGGCGACGAAAGATTTCGAATTTAACAATGTAAGAGCAAAAGTCATAAATTAATTAAAAAAACAATGAAATTCAAACGGATCCCTTTCCCGAAAGAAATCCGGATATTTACACGGGCCGTTTTAAATATCAACCCCTGATAATTTAATTAAGCCGTTACTCTCCCTTCCTTCGGAGGTCTTCAAAGGGCGCGTCCGATAGGAAACCCGAAAAGAAAACCGCTTTTCCAAAGAAGGAAAACCTCCTGTTCATTTTGATTTTTATTGCGGCCGCAGTCGGTACGGACCAAACAGTTCATAACGAGTAATTCAACTCGTCGAGAATAGTTTGACGTCAAGTCAATGGGATTTTTCTGACCGAATTGGAAATTGCAGGAAGATGAAAGTTACATTTGAAAAATGAACGTTTCTTTTTTTGAAAGCTAGGAAAAATGACCAGTAGACAATGGAATGAATCTTTTATATAACAGAATAATTCAAGGGTGGCTGAACTATTTGTAATGTAGAAGTAAAGTGTGTTTCATTATTAGCTTGTTTTATTAAAATCAATTATAATACACATGATGTTGATTGCAATTACTCGTTAATAACTGAATACTTTCGTATTCAACTCTGAGGCCACCTGATCTCTGTTATATTTTCTCTTGCGTAATGAAAAAAAGTGAGCGACGACGATGAAACAGATGAAACTCGCAGGGCCTTTCTTGTGGGTTTTCACTCGGTTTGGTGATTATAAACTCTGGCTTTATGGTTTTATTAATTTTGAGTGGGGTTTCACTAGATGTTTCCAAGATACGCCTTATATATTTTACGATCTTAATGTCGAGCGGTTTTTGCGGATATAAATATTTTTATGTAATCATTCATAAAGTAAAATCTCCACTTCTCTCAGTCATAAAATAAGCATAATAATATACTTAGTTTCGCCAGGGTTTTTGTATAGGTACTAATTTTTATTTCAACTGAACCGTATAGTGAATTTCCTCAAAAATATGTTATCAAATGAATACCTATGTGCCCAATATTACCCGAATTTGATTAAGCGAACTGTTCTGTTCGCAAAAAATATTTTTGTTAGTAATTTTGTTACACCGTACCTATACTTCATAACACAAACTAATTTGAGGTGTTGAATTACGAATACTCACTTCTCATTCATTATATTGGACTATGTGATTGATCAACCAGCATAATCGATACTTATCCTTGTAGGTATTAGAAATTAATTTTTGACTTATCACTTTATATCTGAGGGATCTTCTGATATTTTTTCGATATCGATATCTCTTGTAAAAAATTCATGCACTTCTACACAGCCATCATGTAGTTGGTGATAATTCGCAATTCAAAGTTTGCAGTGCGTGAAAATGAATTTTTGAATTAGATTAGACTGATTACGGCATACTTGTATGCACAACTGACAGTATCTTCTAGGAGTAAGTGGTGCGAAAACAATTTGAATTACACCTGAATATCGTCATTCTGTTTCGACTTCCCTTGGCTCGGATATTAGAATCCTTTCTCCTTTGTTGTCAAAGAGCGCTGCCGCCCCAATTTGCCCCGTCCTCTCCTACCCCCTCACCCCCCCACCCCACCCCACCCTCCACCATCTCCTGGTACCTTTCCTCGTGCCTGTATCGACACCACTTGACATGTGTAAACTTTCCAAAGTCGAAATTATTCGCAACTCCCCGAAGGAGATAAAACGGCGCGGTTCCAATATCCATTAATCCATCATGCGTCATCTCGAGACAGACAGGTGGGTGTATAAGCCATTGTTGTTTCCAGATTAGCTCCGAGTTTTTGGGCGCGACAATTTTTATGTTGATTTATTCGAGGAAACGTTCGCTACTAGAAGTTATTCACCAGCAAGTATGGGTTTCTGAATGGAAAAAATAGAATACAACAATCGACAATATTTCTATTTTATTTTTCAATCACATTTCTACGGAAGCGCTGAACGGACATACAGCAAAATAAAATTATAATTGCCAGTTTGAACTGATATTTATACATAATTGCCAGATAGAACTGGCATTTATAGATAATTGACAGATAGAACTGACAATTATACATAATTGCCAGATAGAACTCGCATTTATAGATAATTGCCAGTTTGAACTGACAATTATAATTGCCAGATAGAACTCGCATTTATAGATAATTGCCAGTTTGAACATACATAATTGTCAGATAGAACTGGCAGTTATGTATAAATGCCAGTTCTATCTGGCAATTATAATTGTCAGTTCAAACTGGCAATTATCTTTAAATGCGAGTTCTATCTGACAATTATGTATAAATGTCAGTTCAAACTGGCAATTATAATTTTATTTTGCTGATGTCCTTTCAGCGCTTTCGTACATTTCGAATACAATTCCATTAATGTATATGATAATTCTCAATTGTGAGCACAAAAATCGTAAGTTGCAATCGGCTAAATAGGAAGGAACATGAATGCAAGTGGTAATGTGTGTGAAATCCAAAGCCAAAAAAAAATAAATAAATAAATGCAAGTAGATGTGAAAAAATCAGATAAATTAAGTTACCTACCGTTGCAACGCTACTGTTCGTTTATCAAGTGTTGCCCATCAGTTTGACAATTGTAAATGTCGAAAACAGAATTCAGTGAGTATGTCGAGATTTGGAAATATTTATTCTTCTGCAATTTGTGTTCTTTCAGTTTGTTGAATAAAGCTTCATTGAATTGAGTTTTCTATTCATGGGATTTTCACACCAAATAGAACGCGAACTAAGATTAAGCAGTATTTTAGGTAATCAAACTGGACCAGCTTTTGTTAAATCTACAATAAAAGTTAGTATTCGAAAACAACTACAAAAAATATCCGGCTCAATCTGAGCTCTTGTGGTATTATACCCCCGATAATCATGAATAATGGCTCTGGTAGTAAATTAGAAATTTTTGGCGTAACGCATTTTTTGAGTGATAAATCGATGAAGGTTGAAAATCTGAAATCTGAAAATTTGAAATGAGCAAGTTCTTATCTACTTCCGGTACAACCGAAGAAGTTATGCTATTAAAAATCAATTGTTGATAATTACTAATATTTTACCCTAAATTTTCGATATTCTATCAACTAGAAACTTTATATTCTAATAAAACTTGCTTTTGGCCTATGTTAAATTTTTTGAATTCCCTTGAAAAACCAATTTCATGAAATACCCCGTGCACCCAACGATTTCTCGACAAAAAGTATAACTTCCCCGATGTTCCAGAACTTGTCTTAATCATCCGAACCACCTAATTTTCATAAATCACCCGCGAATCTGGGGCCTTAATTTTTCGCCCCGGGGGTGGCAAGACACTCTAGAGTACTCCAAGAATTTCATATCGCTCACTCTGTCTCCCTCTCTATCTCTGTCTCTCCCTTTCTTGCTCCCGTCTTTCCTAATCCCCCGACACAGATTAAGGCCTCTTCGTTAAAAATTCATGCCGCAGAGAAGGGCAGATAACGATAAAAATGTAGCATCTTCTTCGGGTAAACACCCCAGGATTGCTATATAGGTACACGAAGAAAAAACATTTCGGCAACACTTTTTTCGCGGAATAAACGATCTTTCATTCCGGGCTACGTTATTATCGTCAATTTATCTTTTAGACGTAATCAAGCATATCTGTCATTCAGAGTATGGTTGCGATATTATTTCTGATAATTGTGTTTGGACTATTCACTGTGTTTCAATATATTTTCCTCCACGTATGAAAACGTCAATAATCACACTGTTTTGTTATTCAGATAGTAGCTCATATCATCATGGTATTGTTTATTTTAAAGAAAAAAAGCACTAGTGTTGATATGAAAACTATCACAACGGTCGCCTGAATTGATAGATATAATTAGGTATATTGTACACTGTCAATATAAGCGTTCTCAAATCAAATTCATATTATTTATTGAAATTTCTGTCTCGTTTCGAATTATACCGAGAACTCTTTGTCAATTAATTTCAATGTGTCTGATACATAACCTCTGAATTCACTTTAAGACTGGAATCTGTACTCTTTGCTGGAACTATTTCGATGTTGATGACAGCGGGTGAGATCATTCAAAAGAGTACGGCTACAGTTTTTTGCGCGGCTTGCTATACTTGCATCAATTTGATATCACAGTATCACCAACGAGAAGATTCTTTGGTATCGCAGATGTTTGCAAGGAGTCAAGGACGCCTTAACTCGAGTAAATCGTACGCGTTTGGGCACTACGTACTTCTATGGTTCTAGTATTCCTGGTTGCGTGATTACTGGCGCTAGCAGGCGTATGGTGTCAAGTTTGTTTATGTACGCTGGTGTCAATATCAATAAAATTTGTCCAAAGTAAACTAACTCAATCAATCAGTAATTCACATAATGAGGAATTGTCACAGAAGTATTCAAATATCATCTTGAGTATGGAAATAAACAGTACTTGATATCGAATTAAAACCACCTGAAATTCTAGAGACCGCTCAAGTTACATTTTTGACAAGACTTCCTGCGAAATGAAAGTATTCGGAGTCGTAGGAAAAATAGTGTACAAAACTCGTTGGAAAGTGCATTTCCTTCATTCGTTACGTTTCCGCACTCACCGCTATGCGGCTCGTGCTAAACGACTACTCGTGTGAAATATGTCACTTTCCACACTTGTTGTGTAATATACTATATTGAGTTCTACGTACTAACCCGTGATGACCAATACCAAGCGAAATCATTTGTAATGTGAATGTATATAATTTCTAGATGAGATATAATCTTCTAAAACGTAAGTACCATTGTATTCATCACGATATTTCGTAAGTACATTCGGCACTGTCGAATGATTTTCACGATCCATTTTCAAGAAATATTTTTTTATGTGTACCGTTACCTTGAAGGACCTGCAAGATGTTATGGAAACGTTTGACAGATATGTGTGAATTTCAGTGATGTGTTGCGCTGAGGGTGTTTATCGGTGGAAATTTTCGACGTAAAAGTTTAGCAATGCACAAATGGGACATTTGGTGTCGATGTGACTTCCGGAAGATGCGGTCCTTTGACAAATTGGTCCATTTTTCATGAAAATAATGTGAGGAGAGGCCACATAAACTGAGGAATATTTTACCGGAAAATTTTAATTTTAGTAGTTGATTGATTTCAAATTATCAGTTAAATTAGCGTTCTCAGTGATTGCATGGTGATGGTTTTTCGAGTGTTTAGGCCAAGAAATTACATTCTCTGAGTGTTGGGTTTTGGTACACACTCTATATATAAAACTATTTGCGCGTACAATCGGTAGCATTTTTTATCGCGATGAAGCAGATAACAGAAACGAGAATATTGGGCTGACCTCGGATAGACATTGGTCAGAGTGTATCCCAGCTTGTCTGAGATTAATATACAGTGAGGACCAAAAGTCCGTCGCCCCCCCTGTAACTTCTTTATTCTACATATTACAAAAAAATGTTGAATACATAAGTTGTAGGGTTTCATTCGATCTCTTTAATGGTTCAAGTTTCATTCATACAGAGTGTCTCAAAAAAGCACGGTGACTTAGAAGTTCATTTTTTTAAATGGAACACCCTGTATTTTATTTCATTTTTAGATTCTTCCTTGAGAGCTGATTTCGTCGATCTATCATACTTGGGGTATAGCGCGAAAGATTACAGAGATATTGGGTGTGAAAAATCGAGATTTTTCAAGTTTAGGAATTTTTTGTGCCGAAACTATCCATTCTTGCTCAAAACGGCTTACAAGTCCCTATCTCAACTTTCCATTTACTATCGATTGATATTTAATTGAAACAAATACGGGTGGTTCAAAATTTTGAGTTTTGCATCACCCTCTATTTGTTTCTATTAAATGTCAGTAGATAGTAAATGAAAAGTTAAGATAGGGACATGTAAGCCGTTTTGAGCAGAAATGATTAGTTTCGACACAAAAAATTCCTAAAGTTGAAAAATCTTGATTTTTCACACCCTATATCTCTGTAATCTTTCGCGCTATACCCCAAGTATGATAGATCGACGAAATCAGATCTTCAGGAAGAATCTAAAAATGAAATAAAATACAGGGTGTCCCATTCAAAAAATTTAACTTCTAAGTCACCGTGCTTTTTTGAGACACTCTGTATGAATGAAACTTAAACCATAAAAGAGATCGAATGAAACCCTACAACTTATGTATTTAAAATTTTTTTGTTATATGTAGAATAACGAAGTTACAGGGGGGGCGACGGACTTTTGGTCCTCACTGTATATTTTGATTTGGGGTTCGGTTAATTATTTTGTTTATATTAATATATGGGTATTAGGGATCCTTATCACGACAGCTTACATGAGAGTGAAGTGCATTCGAATCGATCTATTAATACTGATCGATAAAGAAGATTCCAGACTCCACAGCTGGCTCGAGAAGCATGCTGGTATACCAATCCTCCCTACAAGAGAACTTCGTCTCCAAGTAAGTTTCTGTTTATGCTCGTTTAGTTATATGTGCTGTTCGTTCATCCGAGTTGATGCCGTTTTTTTTATTGTTAAAGTCCACAAAATCCAACCACGATTTCATCATAGTTTGTATCGCGTATTTTGTTATTTGTTTCTTCCTTTGGGAACGCAAAACACTGAGTTTCTCAATGAATTTGTTCAAAAAGTTGATTCTGAAATCCTCAAATGGTCTTTGCTTGAAAGTACAAGGTGTTTCATAATATCTGGGACACTTTTCTAATAGGGGTGATAAGGCGTCTCGAGAAAATGATAAATGTTTTCACAAACATATACCCAAAACTGTTTCATTTCCGAGTTACAGGGTGTTGAAAATTAAAGATTTTTTATAGGTATTTCCTTATATCTTTTTCAGGATATTATGCTCAAATTTGAAATCCAGTTTACGCAGTAGGTATAACATTATTGCTCATGTCAAAAAGTTTTGAGAACTATTTTGGTTGGTGAATTCTAAAATACAAAATACAACTTTTATTTCTCATAGAATCATCTTGATCTTTCGTATTTTTTTAGAATTTGTGACAGTTACTTACCTAGAAAAAATAATTGAAAATTATTTCCTCTGGTAATTTTGCACGTATCATGCGATCTATATTAGTTTTCGAGATAATCGATGCCAAAGTTCGAAATTTCACCTTCTTTAACTGATAACCATCTTTCTTTTTGACATGTATTGAAGAGAGAGAACACTTATCACTGACTAGTATTGCAATAAGGCAACTGTGAATCCACCTTTATTCGCTCAAGATTCGCACTGAGGTTTTCAAAATGGCCGTTGTTTATTTAGCCTAGTTTAAGAAATAATAGGAAAAATACGGAAAAATTACATGTTTGTGATGTTTTTCTTACACAAAAATAATAATCAACCATGGTAAATACATGTAATATGTCCTGGGATCTAAGAAGATACAATACTTGTCCAAAAGTTGCCATACAAAGAAGGTGAAATTTCGAACTTTGGCATCGATTATCTCGAAAACTATAGATATGTTCACGATAATATCATGAAATTCGTGTTTTTCAGGTGAAAATACGTAAGTTCCAACAAAAATTTTCATCAAAATATAGATCGCATGATAAGTGCAAAATTACCTTTTCTCTAATTCGTGTTTTCAATTACATGAAAGGCATGAAAGGAAAAACACTTTTCACCAAACAAGTACACCTTGCTTGTACTAAAAACTATAGAAGTTAAAAAGAAACAACAGAAAAAATCATGAAATTTCAACACCCCACAACATGAAAACTTTTGAGAGAAAAATAGTCTATCCAATTAAAAATATCAAACATAGTTTGAAATGAATGTCTGGTAGACTACGAGCAGAAAACAACTACTTTCCTGGTAAATACCACGCAGAACATTGAATTATATCTGTTCGTAGTCCATGCAACGATTCACACTGTGAATGTAGATCGCAAATGTTTCTTTCTTCCTAAGACGTGACAAATTCACATCGAGACAGGCACGCCTAACAACCTACAGACCGGTTTCGGGCTTATTGGCCCTCATCAGTGCAGGGTAGTTATCCGAGTAGAGACCGTAAGATCTCAACTCGAAGCGTTGCCTGTCCCAATGCATTTTTGTCGCGTCTATTTGACCGCACCGAGCCGCGTTCCAACAGATAATTGAAAGTGGCGACATCATGCGGCAGAAGAAAGAAACACTCCAGAACCGAATTGCGAATTGCGAATTGCGATCTACATTCACAGTGTGAATCGTTGCATGGACTACGAACAGATATAATTCAATGTTCTGCGTGGTATTTACCAGGAAAGTAGTTGTTTTCTGCTCGTAGTCTACCAGACATTCATTTCAAACTATGTTTGATATTTTTAATTGGATAGACTATTTTTCTCTCAAAAATTTTTTCCAATTTATGGCTAATCCATTTTTTCATGAAAACTTTTATCGTTTTCTTGAGACGCTCTATCACCGCTAGATGTGCATCCCACATACCAAGAAACCCCCTGTATACACACGAGCTCGGAGCCTCATCATTTGCATGATGCCCACAGCCAACAACAATAGAGACGTTGGAGGAAAACAATCAATCAATCAGCTTCGCAGTAATCACGCGTGAGATTATATAAGAATACGTCACGTAGAGGACCGTGCAGTGTGCACACACACACACACACACACACCACCCAGGAGGTATTAGTCGCCGCCTAATGACTGTATTAATGGCGTGGCAGGGCCCCCAGGCTCAACTCCCAAACTCCGCGGCAACTTCTTGTGCCCGAACTTGGGCGGCCATAATTTATGCGCGGAATATTTCATGCATTTGGCGACCATCGGTTGCCCGGACTCTGACCGGAAGACGGGGAGGGGATGGGGTGGGTCCCAGGTGGGGCAGCCTCTGGGGATGCCTGAGGTGTGTTTTATGTCGATGTCGGGTGATTATGTTCGGATTAGTGAGGCTCTGTTTCTGCCTGCCGGAATTGATGCATAATTTGTATGCCCGGCTCTCGAAGTCGGCTATAGCACAAGGCGCGGTATATACTTACTGATTTGAAATAAGCCGATGGGAAAACGCATGATGAATGTGTGGTTCACTTTGGTTTTGCCCTATACCCTTTTTCTGAATAGGTTCTTGTTGAACTTCGATTTCAGACCGGGTCCAAAATGGTGTTCGATTTAATGAGGTTCAAATTCGTTTCCATTTAAGTCGGTGATTAAGAAACCAATGAAAAATCATGTTTGGTTATCCAGATGACAGCTATTTATATACAGGATGTATCATCAGTATCGTAAAAAAATCCAAGGGGAGATTCCTTTACGAAAAATAATCAATTTTCAATCCCCAACTCCTCGAATTTCGATTGGGTAATTTTCTGAAGAAAAATTTGAACCACAAGTCTGCACGCCCTTTATAAAATTGAATAAATATCAGTATCACAATGAATCATTGAATAACAAAATAAACTTGTTGAGTGATTCCATCAAACATATTCTTTGAGCACTTTGCTTATTTGTTTTTTCTAAAGAGCGCCAAATTGAATCGTATAGAAGAAAAATTAATTATCTTATAGGAAAAGTGAATTTTCTTTTTATTTCTTTAGTGTCGCCTCCAAGGAAGCCACTGGAACAATTGAACAAATATCAGTTAGGTATTTCAGAAGAAATTATTTGCTATTTTATACAAATCCAGCAAGAATATGAAAAACTTCGATACCTTGTATCTTGAAATAAGAGTTTTTTTGGAAACAAGTTTTTGAGAATTATTCTCTTATTTTCTAGTAAAAAATCTACCCTTAGAGTTATTTACAATATTAACCACCTTCGATTTGCTATAGACTGACGCTTCCTCTCATCCAAGGTGGATACAGGATGGTGAAACAGCTCTTCAATTGTTTCTGCGAAAAACTTGTAGACCGTTTGAGAAGGTAGTAATATTTCCACGACTTGAATGAAGATGGCGGTAAGATCGATTATCGAAGAAGATTTCTGTTGCTTACGTATTTCTGTGGTTCGCATCTGACAGACGTGACTTGAAACGGCATTAAACAATATATTTTCTATAAATCTGGAATGCATATCGATATTTTGACTCTTCTCAGTCATATTTCATCTAGAACAGATGAAACTGATAAAAAGATGACAGAAGCACAGATTCTGTTTTACCGACACAAGGTATGTCGCCATCTCTGTTAATTTTAGGAAATATTACTACGGTATGAAATCAAGTAGGCAAAGATCTACAGTTTATTCTAGTGCTTATTAATAGGAAGCTGTTTCACTATCCTATATCCACCTTGCTCTCATCAAACGAAAACCACCGAAATCGAGCAGAAACGACAGGTGTGTGTCTGCCTACCGGGGTGTGTGATTGTGTGTAGTCGCGTTGAATTTGATTTAGGGCTTTGTGGGATCATTTATACATGTGATGGTAGTTTGTCACTAGACTGAGAAAGGCGATTTTCCGGGACTTAGATCCGGTCGATCTTTGCATTCAAGTGATAAAGTGTGCTTTTCGGTATTTTTATACTACTTATAATTTTATTATGTCTGAGTTTTTCTCCCAACGAATGTTTTTGTTCAACTTCCTTCTGTATCCATATCACCTTTGTGAGCAGAAAGCGACAAGAAATAGCTAGAGATGCAAGAGTTGTTGTCAATATTTTCGCTCACAAAATGAAATTCTTCGGGAAACCTCAACTTTTTGTTGGGATTGAGAGCGTCAAAATGCTAGTTTTTTATGTTCTGGTTCTCACGAAAAGGGATATCCTGTAATGTTCAGAGAACATCGTGAGAACCAAGGGAAAGAAGGTAGGAGTTGGTGTTCTTCTTAAGTTTCTGGGGATCGTATGACTCGGGGAACACCTTGCTAGGCAATGAGTTCCAAAATCTCGATGTTCGTTGGATGAACGAGTCTTTGGAAAGGGACGTTCTGCAGGTCTCTGATGAAGTGACCACGAAAGGGTGTGAAGACTGAACTTGACCGGGTATATCTCGAAGAGACTGCTAATGGAGGAACGATTGTTGATATTTCAGAAGAGTATCACCCATGCAAATATCTATAAAATAGAGATAAATCGCCAACTTTCCTACGGTGTTCTAGAGAAGTGAGCGAGTTTGTAAGCGAGGCATTACTGACGAGACGAATTGCCCTCTTTTGGACAGAATCCAACAGTTTCAGGATATGTTTAGGTGCCTCACTCCAAATATGGATCTGTGCTTTATAGGATATGTGCTTTATAGATCATAAGCAGCTGACTGGGAGTGAAATAGCTCTTGGCTCGAAACAGAAATCCAAGTTTTTGGAATGCACTTTTGGCAATGGACCTCACGTGATTTCCCCAAGAAAGGTTATTGCTGATAGTAACGCCAAGCATCGAAATGGATGACTTCAATGATATGGTTACTCCTGACTGAATTATGTTGGCTTTTCCAGAGAAAAGACATGCTAGTGTTTTGTTCGCATTGAATGAAATTGCTTCCAACAAATTGTTGATGTGAAGTAGAAATAGTGTTGGTGCTAAAATTGATCCCTGTGGAACACCAGCATTTATGAGTAGAGTATCAGAGAGAAAACTAGCAAGCAGAGAACACAGCTGAGGGGGCAAACCATAAGATGGAAGCTTGGTGAGGAGTCCCTGGTGCCAAACTCGATCACATGCCTTGGAAATATCTAATGTATACCTGTCTTGTCCAAAATTTTTTCACTGTTATAGAACAGTAAAGTTGTTAATCTGACTTCTTTTAATTTTCGAACAAATTCCTCAGAAATTTTTTTAATCCATTTTACAACAACTAACGTGCGATATTGCGTATTCACCGGACTAGTAACGTATAAATAATCATGACGATGTGAAAATTATTCAGAGAAAAGAGTGATATGCAAATTGGCCTTCACACATTCCGCGGTGAGGGGTCTCGTTTTTTTTTTCCCGTCCGGATCGACAACAGGTGGCCACGAAACGTGACGGCATTTTTCAGGGGTTCCTTTTCAGCCGCCCTGCTTGCTGCTGATGCACATCAGCTTTTCCGCATCCGAATAAAAGAGTATATGCCGGAAATTTTCGCCAACAGCTTTCCGCCGGTTTTCACACGATTCTTTCGTGCCGAACATCCAAAACACACAATCGGAGAGAGGTGAAAGGTTAGGTTGAATGAACCACGTGGAGGATAACGTGCGCGTCGAATAAAGAGGGATAATTGCATTGTAAAAAGGGCTAACGGCGAATTAAAACACTTTGGGTGCGGGGCCCGTGAAAAATTGCGGTCGACGTGTGTGCAAGATTCGTATACGAATATACGTGCCTGTTGCTTCAACGAAAACGTACTCTCGATCATTTTTCTTTCAATTTTTGAATGAATAAAGTGGTTTGAATTGTTTGTTTTCGGATTTTTCAACAGGATTGTTCGAATTCAAACTCATTATTCTTCATCTTCTACTAACCCGAATACGTATCATTGCCCATGGAATCGAATGATGGGAACTAAATATATCCCTGAAGTATTCACAAAATCCTACCACATGATCCTCATGCAAAAACGATGTACAGAGATTTCATGAAAATATTTCAAAATATTCACAATTCATACGACACAAAATAATACAAATGTGTTTTGTGATATCGCTTTTTTTTTGTTTTTTTGTACAGTAATCACGTTTCTCTGAGGTTCATCATAAGTTATGTTAAACGAAATACAATAGATATTGATATGAGTCAAAAAATAACATCTTGTTATTCTATTGATCGGTACACATTCCTCTACTCCCTATAAGTGGGTGGACATAGAGTAAGATTGACTATTTTCGGAATCATTTCTTTTTTAGTTGCAACATTATTCTTTCATAGACCTCTCATTGAGATAAATACATTCTGTAAAACCATTTCGGCTGGTGAAAAGACAAAACGGCCATCTTCCATACGAACCCTCGTTATACATATACATACACATACAGGCTGGGGCTAATGCAATTCAATTAATAAAAACATCACGATCCCCCCTTTAAAGCCGTCCAAAGCCAAATTGACGGACACGAACGAAATAAAGAAATATAAACGGAATGGCACGGATTTCGTGACCGTTTTCGACACGTATCTAAACAGAAAAAGGGTTCGAATACAATTCACTCGAATATTTATCGGCCCAGAGAGGTTTTTGATCGTCTTCAATGAAGTAATCATACATATATGAACTGGGGCGGAATAAGATGGAATAGAAAGTATTGATTCACATCAACTAATTTTCTTGAAATACGCACAGCTTCTTCATACAAAAGCGCTGAAAGGACATCAGCAAAATAAAATTATAATTGCCAGTTTGAACTGACATTTATACATAATTGCTAGTTTGACCTGACAATTATGCATATATACCAGATATATCTGGCAATTATAGATAATTGCCAGTTTGAACTGACAATTATAATTGCCAGATAGAACTGGCATTTATAGATAATTGCCAGTTTGAACTGACAATTATACATAATGGCCAGATAGAACTGGCATTTATAGATAATTGACAGATAATTGCAATAGCCAGATATATCTGGCAATTATAGATAATTGACAGATAGAACTGACCATTATACATAATTGCCAGTTTGAACTAACAATTATACAGAATTGCCAGATATATCTGGCTATTGTAATTATCTGTCAATTATCTATAAATGCCAGTTCTATCTGGCCATTATGTATAAATGCCAGTTCTATCTGGCAATTATGTATAAATGCCAGTTCTATCTGGCAATTATGTATAATTGTCAGTTCAAACTGGCAATTATGTATAATGGTCAGTTCTATCTGTCAATTATAATTTTATTTTGCTGTATGTCCGTTCAGCGCTTTCGTATCTTCATGAAGTGTGGACGTGAACAATGTTTTTTTTTCGGTAAACTATTAGGTTAACCAATGCATTTTCAGAATATCCATTTATTTACCCCTTCCATCCTTATTCAAAGCCACTCCAACTTTGATTCGAACTCCAGACTCCAATTTTTGGAATATCCTCCCTAGTTTCTCGAATATCGGCGGGGTCGATCGTGACGAAATTGAGAAGTCCGTATCAGTATCGCCGATGCCTAATTGAATAATCAACTTCCATAATCGAAACAAAACACTCCTACCCGAACAAATCTGAATTTTCTAATTACAATTCCAGGCGAAGCTCCATCCAGACTTCGCTCGGCTCCTCTCATCTCTCGCGAAATCCCCCAAAATGGATATAACCCGAAGAAAATCGATTCTATTATTCGTTTATTCATTTTGATTTAATTAAGGACCACAGAGCGTCTGTCCTTTTAGCCCTTAAAATCTCATTGTCACACGGATCCCCTTCGTATATATGTACATTTATACCCAGCCCTGCTTACGCTTCCTATACATGTCTAAATTGAAATTGATAAAGCAGACTTACCCGCATAATATCTGTTGGCGAGGTCTGCTTTTCATTTCAGGTTTTCCAGGACTTCTTTCCCCATCGAGAAGGGAATGAAATTCATTGAATTTACCCCCATCAAAAAATTCAATGAGATCAAGAACAGAATCCTTGTGATAATTTTACAAATAAAGGTATTTAATATTATTCTAATAACCATTATCCACCAAGTATCTTTCCCAAGCGTCTTCCTAGCCTTGGTTTTTATAAACATTAATGAATATAAATTATATACATATATGTATACAGTGTGTACCAGCCAAATGGAATAAATTCGTTAATAAATAAACGTTGGCGTTTTGGGAAAAACGCTCGGACACGTCGATTTGTATCTTCAGTTGCGCTTTTTTTCAAAAAAAAACTTTTTATACAGGGTGTGTCATGCCACAGTGGCCAATATCAACTTTCTTATTTTAAATACAACACCCTGTATATTATTCAATTTTTGGATTCCTCAGAAAATTCTAGACATATTTCATGTACAATGTCATATACCTATCATCAACTGTTCCGGAAATATTAAGTGTTTTCGGATTTATTGCAACAATGGGCATTTCCACTATCCTAAAATATGCCCTTTTTTTCACATGACGTGATGGAGGGAGGCTTATAAGATAGTGTAAACAACTTATTCACTCTGAATTTGTTAATTTCGATTTATTATTCGATATTGAAAACGTGACTTCACATTCTGTAAATTCAAACGATCCTTCGCTGTGACGTCAGTGTCTTCCAGAAATATGATTGGTCGAAGTTTGTGATGGCGTTGACTGGCTCGTAAGTGAGGGCAGGTGAGGGAAAGACCCACCGCCGTTGCCATGTCTCTGTAAAATCTTTGAATCTATTTCGTGTAATGAGAAATTGTTCTGAATTATGAGTAATCAACTATCAGACACTCCCAATTCATTGTGAAAATAAAAATATTTCAAGATCAGGGATGATCATGTTTGGTGTAAATTTTCAATCGGAGCAGATTCAGTCACATCTGTCGGACAATATCACATTCTTATTCATCATCTCTTTGAATACATTCAGATTTCGTGATATATTTGATGTAATGGGTACATATAATTTTTCAAAACATCGTGATTTGAACATAATCATCATCAGTTATTATAAAATTGTCATTCTCAGAAAATGTAACTTCTGATATGGCAACCATGCATAGAAATTATCAATAAAAACTTAACTTCTTTATAAACCATTATTCCGTCCTTGTGATTTTGTGATTTTTGTTTGTTTACTTCGTTCATTGTGAATTTGGGCTGTGATTTTAAGAATAGGGACACAAAATGTCAAGTTCCGATATGTCGAAATATTTTTGTTCATGTAATAAGAAATTCAGGCTTACAAAACAACTGGAGGATGGCTTTGAAACTGCCTGAAACAGTTCATATTGGTAGAAACAATGTTGCCTGCGAATACCACTTCAATGTAAGTATTGTCAGAATCTTTCAATAATTCAGTCCTGTTCAAAATATAATTTACAGCTAGAAGAAGATGCAGCCACTTGAATGTACTATAAAGTTATTTTTGAGATCAGGAGTGGTACCTCATAAATATATATTATAGAAAGTCCATCACCTAGTAATTTGAGTGAGTCAACAAGGAAAAGAAAAGTGGACTATCATCATCCACCTATGAAACATCCATGGTCAACTTCAAAGAATATCATGAAGAAACTGTTCAATGAAGAATTACCTGATTCAAAAAGGCCCAAGATAGAGTCAGAGATTCGATCCTCCATCTGGTTCATTTCAAGTGCATCATATTGTGAAAAAATAACATGTTCTGTAGATGTTCAAGTAAACTTGAGAAGTAAAGTGAAAGTTCGAAGTGTCTCAATGAATAGCAAAAAAGTGTAATTCAAAGCTGAGAATATCGTTAATAAAGCAAGTTCTGCCATATTAGGGGACAAAATAGTGAAATCAAGTATTAGTTCTCCTTCATCATCAACAATTTCTTGAAGTTCAAAATCTACAGAGGAATACAAACCTATTTCCTCATCAGCTGCTACTTCTGTGGATGAAAGTGATCAAAATAGACTCCTAACTACTGTTAAAATGTTGAAGAAATAAGAAAAAGAAAAACAAATTTATACATTCAATAATAATTATAGCATGTAAGCTCATTAATTTAGAAAAACCACTGCTGAATAGTATTGCTATAAACTCTGCAAAAAATGGAATTGTATATTTCATAGGAAGTTTAAATACTTGTTTTGAGAACATATACCTATATAGAAAATAAAATATCACTGTATTATCTATTGAATATATTTCCAAAATTAATTTGTATTTAGGAATAGAACACCTAAATATGTTGATACTTTTGCCTTGTCACCACAGTATTACCCTGAAATAAGTTCTCAATAAAAATGTTTATTCAAATAAATGATGAGCTTTATTCATATGTGTGATTTGGAATAGTAGGAAGTAAATTAATATCATTTTATTTAGAATTTTTTTATTTAAATTATTAAAACAAAACCATTTCAATATATTTGCAGGTAAAACTTTTTACAGCAGTTTATTGTTTCTCAATATAATAATAATCCCCAATGATAACAGCAAAAATTTGTAATAATAACATTTCAATGTTTTGATTCAGAATGAATTGAAATATAAGATATACAGAAAACAAATTGAATATATATTTTATAGCAGCACACAGAATATATCAGATGAATAACTGAATGAACATATCAAACAAAAACTAATTAATAATTAAAATCTGATAATCATCAATAATAAGGTACTTGATAAAGAATTTCAGAATTTATTCATAGTTATTAGAGTACAATACATGATAGTTTTTTATCATTGTTATAACACTGTTGAATCAGGACGTGTCACCTAAGCATCGGAATGTTTGTTTTGTGACACATCTATGATTATACAGAGTATATCGATCAGATTACACCTTATATTAGTGACACAAATTTGAGTAGCTATCATTCAGTAGTAATTGATGAGTATGTGATTTGAAAAAAAAAATAAACATTCATAAATTTATATATATGTACCTATGTAGATTCCGATGATTAAAGGAAGTTAAGAAACGAGTCAAGAAAAGTGGATGAAGGTTAATGGTTTGGGCAAGTATGGAAGTTGGAATCAGCTATTATCTTATAAGGAATTCGTATTCAGAAAATATTTTTTATGATCACTTTATTTTGATTAATGAAATTTTTGAGGACGGATTTATATCGGCTTAACTTATTGATTTTTTTCAATTCTAATGGAAGTAAGTTATAGAGTTTTGGACCATAAAAAAATATGCTTCTTTGAGTGTGTGTTTTTTTGAAGAATGGTAGATTGAGGGATAGATTATCTGCAAATCGAGTTTTATATTTATTTGAGACTTGATATTTTATTCTGTTAGTGAACATCCAGACTAAACACTGGAAAGCATATAGGCATCTTATGTTTAATAATTTAGTTTCTTCATATAGATTTTCAGTGGAAAATAATTTTTTTTTTTTTAAAAGGATTTTAATTATTGTATTTTGCATAGCCTGCAGACTATTCATAACATTACTGAACATACCTCCCCAAACTGAGATACAATATCTTATGACTGATTCTGCAAGTGAGACGTATATAATATGTAAATTTTTCTTTGTTAAAACTTCTCTCAGATTATAGAATTTATATGTAAGTTGTCTAAGTCTCTTCGTTACATATAAAGCATGTTCGTCCCATCTCATATGCTGGTCCAATAGGATTCCTAGATATTTGATATTTGATACTTTTTCGATGGTTGGACAGTCACAAACTCCTTGATTCAAGGAAAGGAAAGGAAGGAAAGGAAAAGGAAGCATTTGGGAGAGTGTATAGGTAGAGAATTAAAATCTGGTTGTTCTTAATTTGTCAAGGTGAATGTTATGAATTTGGTTTTCTTAACATTTAAAGTTAGAATATTATCATCTAGCCAGACTTGGATATCCTTCAAACCTTTCACTGCATCGTCGTATACTTCAGCCCATGTTACTCCGGTGTATATTACTGCAGTATCGTCGGCATAAGAAATAATATGACCTCTGAAGCCATTTATCTTGCTTATATTATTTATATACACCAGAAACAGGATCGGTCCCAGTACAGTTCCCTGTGGTACACCGACTGCTATTTCTAATGGTGAACTTAGTTCATTGTCAATTTTGACCCTCTGACATCTATTTGATAAATAATTTCGCAAAATATCTAACGTCGGTCCACGAATTCCGTAGTTATATAGCTTATTCATTAATGCATCATGTGACACTGTATCAAAGGCCTTAGCCAGATCCAAAAAAACTGCCAAGCATTTTTCAGAGCTGTCTAGGGCCTCAATAACTTTATTTGTGAAGTCAAGTACTGCATTCTCAGTGCTTGAATTTCTGATGAACCCGTATTGCCTTTTGGTTATCACATTATGAGTTTCAAAAAAATCTACTAACCTATTTTTTAGTGATCTTTCGAATACTTTTGCGAAATTGTTAATCACTGAGATTGGTCGGTAATTACCTAATTGTTCTTTATTCCCAGCTTTGAAAATAGGTGTGACAATCGATTCTTTCCATTGTGTTGGTAATATTCCGCTATTGTATGTTAGATTGATTATATATACTAATGGTACTACTATATGTTTTTGTATGTCTTTTATTATCTTAGAGGTAATTTTATCTGGTCCAGGAGAACAGTTGCTTTTAAGATCTGATATAATATTTATTACTTCAGTCTCTGTGACTGGCTCGAGAAATAAAGTAGGTCCCACCGAGATATCCTTCAGAAAGTTAGCCGCAATGTTTTTTGGTTTGTTAATTGTTTTAGCCATGTCAGATGCAACATTCACGAAGTAGTCATTAAATGCATCAGCTTTTATTTTATTATCGGATATCACATCGCCATTAGCTAATTTAATATCCACACAACTCAATGACTTATTGTTGGAATTATTATTTGAGATTTCGTTTATTATATTCCAGGTTTTTTTACAGTTTCCTTTCGAGGTATTTAGTTTTTGTTCATAATATTGGTTTTTTGTTGTCTTAATTAATTTGGTTAATCTATTCCTGTATTGATTATATTCTTGCCGCAGCTCCTCTGAATTTTTTTTTCTAAGTTTTTTTTTCAGTATATCACGATGTTTGATCGAATTTATTAAGCCTATCGTTATCCATGGTTTTAATTTAAGGTTTTCTTTTTTAAGTATGCTATAGCTTTTTGATGAGATATTTATGTAATTTTCCAGTTTTTCAAGAAAAATATAAGATAATTGGCTATTTTCGTGGTTCATAACGCCTTCCCAAGTCTCGTCTTTTAAATAATTATGCAATTTTTCCAAGTCAGTTTTTTTCTTGACATCAGTTATATGTTGTTGTTTTTTCGATAGAGAATTATTTTCTTGCGGTCTGGTTAATGATAAAAATGTTGTGAAATGATCGGAGAGGTTAGTTTCTATTACAGCCGATGATATGGAGACATTCTGTGTAGAGTTATCTTTTCTAACAAAAATGTGATCGATGATACTACTTGTTTGTTCAGTTAGCCTAGTTACTTCATTTATATATGAAACAAATCCCTGTTCTGTTAAGATATTCAAATAGTTATTAACGTTGTTCGAAAATGTATCCAATAAATTAATATTAATGTCCCCTATAAATATTTCAATTTTATTTTTAATTACATTTGACAAATATTGGTTCAATTCATCCACATATGTTTGCATATTTATTGATGGTGGTCTATATGAGGCAGTGATTCCTATATTGAAATTATTATTCTCAGATAACGTGATGCGTAACAATTTTGTTTCAGTCAAAGGTATGATTTCAGTACTTACTAATGATATTTTGTCTCTGATATAGATAACACAACCATCATTTTGATTTGATTTAGATTCATTATAATATAGTGTGAAATTGGGGATTTCAAAGTCACTCACCGAATTGATATTCCATGTTTCTGATAGGACCAATATATCTATGCTTTCAATTTCTGGCTCCAAATATAAAAGCAGTTGATCCAGGTTTTTCCTAATACCCCTCACATTGAAATGAATAATACCTATTTTTTCCACTTTTCCATCACTCTCAACTTCCTTCATACATTCTTCTAGATTGATAAAGCTTTTTGTTTTAATGCCCTCTTGGGAATCTAATATATTCAGAAAATCTAGCATTAAGAATCAAT
Organism: Chrysomela aeneicollis; assembly: GCA_029955515.1. NCBI lineage: Eukaryota > Metazoa > Arthropoda > Insecta > Coleoptera > Chrysomelidae > Chrysomela > Chrysomela aeneicollis. The sequence goes on from JARUHQ010000005.1 coordinate 26,925,208, forward strand.
TTTGACAATAAAAAATAAAATGATTTTTATAACTACAAAGAGTTGAAGAGAAAAAAAAACAAACAAAACAGAATACTTATAATTGTAAGGAAATACTAAATTATGATTCATGACAAATCCTACTCTCCTAGTATAAACATATTAATTTGGGTTTGATCCAAAGATTTTTTCGAAGTCGTCTATGGACCTGATTATGGAGACTTTGCCGTTGTTATTCACATATATTTTTCCAGCATCAGTCCATACATTCTTAATTGAAGTTTTCTCTATAGTTTTTGTTAGTAGATCAACCCGCAACCTTGTTAAGTCTTCTCTTATTATTACACCAGTCCCTTTCAACATTTTTTTTCTTTTGTAAATGTCTTGCTTCAAATCATGATTTTTTAGCTTGATTAATATTCCTCTTGGTTTCTGGTTAGGTTCTCTTTTTCCAATTCTATAACAAGTTTCGATATCATCATCTGTTATTTTGGTCGACATTTTATGGTTGAAGAGTGTCATGACTTCTTTCCTTGTATCCTCCATATTCTTTTCCTGGTAGTTGAACACTCTTAGATTATTTCTTCTCGTTTCCTGTTCCATATTATCATATTTTTGTAACATGATATCTTTTTCCTTGATCACCTTCTTCATTGAAACATTCAGTATATCGAAATTTTTTTCATTAATACGTTTCATTTCTAGCAAGTCATGTTCGAAACCTCCTAATTTTTGTTCAATATCCGATAATTTTTTGCTCACCGAGTCAATCACTGCTTCTGCTACGTTATCTGTTAAAGTTTTTATGAACTTCTCATCTTTTAAAATCCTATCCATGGCACTGCTAACTGCATTTTTAATTTCTTCAGTTACTTCTCGTGTAAGTACCATTTTTCGATGTAGATTTCACACTTCGATAGGGCACACTATATAATTAATGGACTTACTAGATTCTGGATCAAACACAACGATTTTGACTACTATATTTTATAAAAACTAGGAGCGTAAATAAACTCGACTACTCGCCGCTGGCCATGAAAACCGAATGACACAGGTATGTAAAAATCCATCCTGCTCACTTTTAATAATGAAGCACTCTTCCAATAAATGGATCCATAATAAAAAAGGACACCATGTTTACAACCTCCTGTAAACAAAAAGTATGAAATCAAATAGGAACTATGATTTTTCAGAATGTGTAAAAATGTATAAAGTTCATGTGATTGTCTGAGTATGAATAATTTGCTGACCAAAAGATTTGTTCTCCTCTTTTTCATTCATTATCGCCATAACATTGTAGACTTTCTTGTGATTCTTGTCTTCAGGTATGATTTTTGTTCACTGTACATATATCACCATTACTTCTCAACTCAACTTATGATATTGCTTAATCACCATAAGCCTCCATGGTTGATCTGAAACGTAAAATTACCTTCAATATCACCCAGAATACTCACTGAAAATACAAAATGGAAACAGGTTTTCATTTCACCACTCTTCTGGAATGTAAACATAAACTAACCTTTGTGTTTTCACGTTGAGAACTTCAGCACTAACGAAATTTGCATTATTCGTTAAAAAATCACCCATCATGTCAATATCCACCATCGGCAAATTATCCGATGCTGCCTTTTCAAACCCTTCATCTATTGTTTCCATCCTGAACATGAACACACTTGAAACTTGAGACTTGAGAAGTAATCAAAACAATCCAGATATAGGTTAGGAGTGTTAGGACGCGACGACAGATGAAAAATATAAATACACACACACACAGTTGCCAAGTTGATAGTTTAACACACTATCACTTGCACTCTCAAGATAAAATAAAGTTCTCGAATCAGTAGCACCTTATATACCTACCACCTATTCCTAACAGGTATTAACGCAATGGAATTTTAATACGCTAATCAAGTGATTAGACGAGGGATTATGTATTTCTGGATTACCTTCCTTCTGTCTTACTAATCTTTAATTTTTGATCTGGCAACTCTGTGCGGTGCTTAGATCATCAACGTATAACAACGGGACAACCAATCAGAATCGGACGCGCACTGACGTCATGGCTTCCCTCTTCTTCTGGATCGTTTGAATTCAGTAGATTATTTTGGCGTTTTCAATAATTTTTAACTAGATAAATTGATGAAAAAAAAATCTCAAAAAATGGGTACGAGTTACATGAGAGTCCAATATTTCGAAATATAATTTTTCTGAAAATGACTGGAAATGCCCATTAACATGGAAAATAGAAAATTATTTGATTACAGAAATTCGCTGCAATACACTAAAAAACTAAAAAGTAATACCGTTTATTTCTTGATATTGTAAAAACAAAGAAAAACATGAATGTCAACGTAGGAGATGTTCAAAATGCTCGCCGCGAACGTCTTGGCAACATCCTAATCTTGTGTAGAAATTTCTTCTAACGTTACTCAACATCTCAGGTGTGACCGATCTAATCGCATGCGTTATTCGTCTTCTTAAGTCAGCCAAGTCGAGGGGTTCAGTTTGGTATACAATACTTTTGGCATATCCCCATAAGAAGAAGTCTAATGACGTCAGATCAGGGGATCGTACTGGCCATTCCATCGATCCTCGCCTCCCTATCCCCGGACATTTATTTGATAATGGGGCGGTGCTCCATCTTGCTGAAACCATATCATATTCGCAGGAACTTGTGGGTTTGCTGGATCAGGATATAAGTTTGTCAAAGTCGGCACGACATCATTTTGGAGCAGTGCTAAATAATTATCTCCATTCAAATTGCCATCAATGAAAAAGGGACCTATGATATGATCTCCAACAATTCCTGCCCAAACATTAACCTTTTCGGGATATTGTGTATGTTCTTCCCTCATCCAGTGAGGATTTTGTGCAGACCAATAGCGGCAATTTTGACGATTAGCATGACCGTGAAGTGTAAACGTGCACTCATCAGAAAAAAGAACATGTTCTAACTGCATCACATTGTTATCAAGCATTGCCATCATTTGTTCACAAAAATACAGTCGCCTATCAAAATCGCCTTCCAGGAGCTCCTGAGTTGGTATCAGTTTATAGGGATGCATTTTATTTTCTTTTAATGTTCGAAAAATTGATGAATGGCCAACATTGAACAGTGGGGCTGCTTTTCGACTAGAATTATGTGGGTTTTCTTCAAACTCAAGCATAATATCCAATTTGGTTTCATCATTTATTGTATTGGCAGCTGCTTTTTTTATCGTTCTTACATGACCAAGCTCGCGAAACTGCTTTTCTATTTTACTAATTGTAGGCGGCGAATCTGGAAATTTTTCATGAAATAACCGAGCAACTTCACTTTGTGTCCGTATGTTATCTCCATAACCAATCATCTGTAGAATTGTTATTTTGTGCATTTCTGTTAAATAAACCATTTTTCTGATATTATGGAGTTAACGAAATTAAAGCGACTATAACACTGACACTAATCACTACTGTCATGCAGACAGACAACACTCTGCTAAGGCCGTGCGTTTTCAACGCAAGTAAACAAGACTTTTTATAGTTCTATAGTATCAGTAAGAAGGAACGCTAAAATGGTTTTTGCTTACTTTCTCATTATCAAAACCTAAATGGGAAATAAGTATTGAGTGTGTTGCAGCGAATTTCTGTAATCAAATAATTTTCTGTTTTCCATGTTAATTTTTGCAATAAATCCGAAAACATTTAATATTCCCGAAACAGTTGATGATAGGTATAGGACATTGTACATGAAATATGTCTAGAATTTTCTGAGGAATCCAAAAATTGAAAAATATACAGGGTGTTGCATTTAAAATAAGAAAGTTGATATTGGCCACTGTGGCATGTATAAAAAGTTTTTTTTGAAAAAAAGCGCAACTAAAGATACAAATCGACGTGTCCGAGAATTTTTCCTAAAACGCCACCGTTTATTTATTAACGAATTTATTCCATTTGGCTGGTACACACTGTATAACTGAACGACTGACAAATGGATAATTTATTTAGGGTAGTAGATCAGTAGTATCCTCAACATCTGTTTATCTGAATATATAGTATATTTAGGGGTTCTGTGTATCCACCAAATACTTTGACAATCCCGCTGGATCATCGATTTCACGCCTTTTCGCCTCGGCTGCAGATTTTCTACTCATTTTCACAGGCGCCGATGCAAAAAAGTAATAGCCGCTCATCGTTTCATGTTAAAAACACTCTAATTGCTCGGGGCCGCCACAATGTGCAATTATTTTCAACATAAAAAACCTTAATTAAGAATCCGTAAGAGCCTTCCGATATACTTTCTTTGGGTAATTTTTCGAACAGAAAATCACCACTTCAGGCTGAAAATGCGTTCAACGAGGCGGTTACTTATCAAAGGAGAAATATCCCCCTTGAACGAGAACAGAATAAACTGATGGATGTTTACGAGGACCTTACAGGTAGTTCATTTATTTATAGTTCTAGAAATCGTAAATGAAAATCAAAAGTAATCTCGTATGTTCAATTCTCCTATTTGGAAGTTATCTATTTCTCCGACACTATTAATCAATTTCAAAAATTTTCATCATTGGTGGAGTCAATATCTCAAAACACTATACTACAATTTGTACATTCGAGAAATTCTGAGAAAAATAGGATTTTTCAACACGAAAGCACTAAGAAATTTTAAGAAATTAAAGTTTGGCATTCAAGTCGTTCTCAATTCATTTGGTATATTTCGAAATCAGTAGTGGGAATAATGAAAATAAAATATGAATGCATAAGTCTATATGGTAATATTTCCAAACATTGAAAAGGAGTGTTGTTTTCTTCTTTCTTGTTTACTTATAAGTAAGTAGACATGTAAATGAATCATGTGTGAAATTTCCACATTTTATCCTGCCTACTATGATAAATGGAATGGTTTACAGGAACATAATAGTAACTTTTCTAGAGACTTATCAAAACCACAATGAAAACATTCACATTTTTGTATCAAATTCAATGAAAAGATTCGATTCCGATCTACTATTTACAAGGAACAATAAATATTTTTCAGAGAACTCTTATTAGTTAACCTATTCAAGAGACTGGAAGCTTTCGAAAAATGGTATAAAAATTCCAGGTCCGTATTTGAAAAATCAACTTGATATGGCTCAGAACCGAAACGTCAGATTATCAATTTGATTGTGTCATTCTGTAGTCATAAAAAGTGCCGATGACAATGTTGATTTTTTTTTTTATATTCGAATAGAGTCATCAGTAAAAAAAGTAATCGAAGTTTTTCTTTACTCAGAATATCAACGCAAAAACGGGCTGTAAAACCCAAAAAAAATTTTAATCACAAGCAGATTATCATACATCTTCGACGTCACGCCATCATCAGGAGAAATTTTCAAAAGTGAGTGGAAAAATAAATGAAATATTTTGGTTCAAGTTTTGAAACAAAAATAAATCCGTAGGTAATCAAAAATAGAATTTCACATGTTTTCTTTTCTATATATCATTCTGCCTCTTATACACATCACCTACATCAGACATGCACCAATCGTTCCAAACTTCTGCCCACTCGAGAATCACTCTTTATTTGTCGCATCAAGATCAAGTGGAGTCAATGAGTTGGAGCACCGTCTCATAGTATATCCGCTACCTGAAAATGAGCGAAGACGTCAATCACTTCTCTTTGAAGACAAAGCCTCGAGAGGATCTCAATATCCGTGTGTACGAGGAGCGTATAGAGAGAGGCACGGTGTCGACTTCCGAGGATAGGATTTCTTAAGGAGCATAATGGGATCACGTTCATCCTCCCCTTTAAACGGGATCGGGGCGGCTTAGGGTGGACTCTTTGCTTTTTACTTTCGCCGAGAACAGACCGGGACTAAGACGCCACTTAGGTCCAGATTAAGATGCTCTGTCGATGCCTGGAAGTGCGTTGTAAAAAAACGGAGAGATTTTATAATATCGTGAGGAAATTGTTGGTGGAGAAAATGTTTTTGTTGTTTATTGCGCTTGGTTGATCTCGTAACAATAGGTCGAAGGTGATAGAACCTGCAATGTGCTTCAACTTCTTCTAGATCATTTGTTGTTTCACGTCATTTTTATTGAATAACAAACAGGTTTAGCCTGAATTACATGTTTCTGAACATAATAATGAGATAAGGTCTAGTTACTCAATATAGCAAATCATATACCTTTTGTACCAGAAATGTAGGAAACTTACCAAGACTGCCAAATCCTTTCCATATACTTATGAATGACACAAAAAAACGGATAACATGAAAAGGAAGAAATATCCAAATCAGACCTGAAAGAGAGCTAAGGAAAGTACTTTTTAAGCACCCTATGTTACTCGTTGATAGTTTCTGTGATTACCTGAATCTTCGTAAATTCACATCAGATATACCAGAGATTCCATATTATTGAAGATATGACAAAGTCTTTCTATTGAACTGTGTCTTTTGGTTAAAATATTTGTTCAAAAAATCCAATTTTGTAGTGAGTGCAAATTTTTTATTTTCAAAAATTGTAGCAGAGCGCTTTCGACTGTCAAGTCATCATCAATGCGTACCTGTAAGTAAGTATGATCTTATGTACAATTTGAAACAAATTATCAATGTAGATGTAAATAGAAAAAAAATTCGAAAACATTTTTCACTAGTGACATTGACACTATTGACAGTCAAATTCAACATGTGAAATTCGTTGGAATTTGAATCTTAGCGGTTTGTCCTAATGTTGGAAAGGCCTTATTTTTTAATTTTTTATTCTTTTTAATGTGAAATCAATGTTAATGTACAATGTCTTTTTATGGAAAAACTTGTAATACCTGACGAGGAAGTACCAATTTGCCTTACATACAAAAAATGTTTTCAATTTTTTTTTTTCTATTTACATCTACATTGATAATTTGTTTCGAATTGTTCATAAGATCATACTTGTAGGTACGCACTGATGATGACTTGACAGTCGAAAGCACTCTGCTACAATTTTTGAAAATAAAAAATTTGCACTTAATACAAAATTGGATTTTTTGAATTATTGATACGTGCACACAGCCCATAAAATCTTTCACTTAAAATATGTGTTGTCTAGATCGCACTCCTCTCGAACAAATATAAAAGTAGATTTTTTGAAGTAAGTAACTACTGTGATCAGTCATTTTTAGTTCTGGAAGTTTGATCCAACAATTTTCCATGTAGCATATTTCGATAAATAATTAGAATGAACATTTTCATCTTGAATAACTATGAGAAGAAGATTCATAATGTATGATTTCAGAGCCTCCCCCCAGGTAATGGTGAATTTCGCTCTTGAAATTCTTGCGGCAATCTTGCGTTACCGAATATTCGTAATGAAAATCGTGCTCGAGTTGAAACGGGAGTCAGTCATTGATCAAACCGCAGCTTCTCATAATATATGTAGGAGATGGAAAACGTATACGATACAACAAGAAGAAATTTAATAAAATTGTTAATAGATGAGAAAACCGGTATGTGTCGAAGAAGTCGGCGTGCTTGCTGATCTTCAACTTCATATATACGGGGTGATACGTATCACACATTACATTTGCTTTTGTAATAAAAAAACTCGTATCGTATATCGTAGAAGACGAGGAATCTACACTTGTAACTGTGGTACTTTGACAAAATGAAACTCAAATCCAAACACTGCGGAATTGGAGGTTGATTTGACGATTTATATTGTTAATTTCGTGAGTGCTATTCGAACATATCTCCAGATTCTAATCACCATGAGATCACCAAGATTCCCACTATCTTGTTAGCTCAAAGATCGTACATAATATGAATGTTTATAATCCGGAATAACCCTCTAGTAGAATAAGGGGAAACGGTGGCTGAGGCACGAATAATAGTATCGGATGGAAAGCCTCGAAATCATCCTCTGAGGCTGTTGTGTGTACTCTCGTGTATTATTCGGGTGCGGGAGAGCCACTGTTCGATAGAATAGCGGCGTAATTCCTTCGGCGACCACAGCGCCCTCTCTCCTTCTCTCTCTCTCTCCTTTTCTCTCTCTCTCTCTATCTCTCTCAGGTTGACATCTCGCAACCGCACATTGCGACCCCCCATTTGAAACCCCGCGGGGCTCCCCTTCGACCCACAATGCTGCAGCGACTCGTTGGAAAATACAAATTTTCAGTGTGACTTTCCACCAAATCTCGATGATGACAAAAATCATTGAAAAATTACTCTCCCGACAAATACCATGAATATCACTGGCTACACATGTTGGAAATGAAAATGTTGAAGAAAGTAAATTTCAGTTTATGAAATTATCTTGAAATGATGGCAAATGCGTATGACTTTATAATTTGGTGAATGCGCGAAACTGCAGATGTGAATAATAAACAATCCACTTGTCAAGGGTTTTTTTTGCCATAAGAGTTCAGTAAAACTGAAAAGTAGATAGTAGGACGAAAGGAATTATTGGATTTCCAATAACAAGGTTTCATGGAATGTTCTTTGGACTGAAGGGTACTGAATTTTATAAATATATTTTATAGTTTTCTAAATATTTCGACTAGATCATTCGAGTTTTCATCGTCCTCTTCATCAATAGTATGAGATAAGTTGGATATTTCTTCTGGCGAAGTCATTATTTTGAAAAACCATTAGAAACTTTCAATATCCGAGTAGACGTTTGGAAGCTACCTACTCAAAACTATTCTTTATCATTGAATGAAAAAAACTATGTGTAATAAACTATTCGAAAATATCAAAAATCGAAGATTCATAACATACTACATGATTCGACTGTATTGTTTAAAATAGCGTTCCTAATTTCCATAACAAAAATATCCAAAAATATTTGAACCATGAACTATCAACAAGGAGCGAGAAAATTTCGAAACTCTCAAATGTTTTGGTACAGCCACTGCGATGGTAGATACCCAGATTATCTTGTAAACTGCTATTTATTCAAATGAAAATACTCACTCTTCCCTCATCGTTTATTCTCGAAACACTGTGTCTAGTACATAAAAACAAAACTCTGTTCTATAGTGCAATAAAACTACATAATCACCTCCCTTCTACCACCAATCTCATTTCAGGAGAACTATCAAGCAATCACTGACCAGTTCATATATTTTGATATATTTTTTTAATATTAATTTTATTCTTACATTGACTCATTGGTTTGATATCTGTTTTATCCTATTGTTTTTGTGATTCTCTTTCAGTTGAAATGTTTTTATTATAGATGTTACAATGTTATATATAGTACCTGTTCTACGCCATTAACATATTTATTTTCATTTATATATAGTTATTATTTATGTATTCAAAACGAATCTATCAATGATATGAAAATATTTCGATAAAAGTATATTTTGATTCAATTTGATTCGAACATTCAATCATGGAGGATTCTTCACATCTCAGACTATTTAATTCAACGAATAGTTTTCTGATCTGACTATATTTCCGACTAGAGAGTATAATCGAAGAATAAGAAGCGTCGAAAACTTCTCAGCGTCCTAATATAAGGCGGCTTTGGCGAGTCCATTGTCTACGACGTTTTATAGTTATCTTTACGACGCGTTTTTTCAGTCAATCAATTTCACGGCCTCTGCGACACGCCCTTCAGGGTTATCGCGTTGTAATTGCCGTTGCCGACTAATACAGGGCGATTAATTTTTATGGTCCTAGTGTCGTCGAGATCGTTCTCGAGGGTTACGATCAATCTCGGCGATTGTTATTCCAGAATTATAACACCATAAATGGGGAACGAATCGCTGGGAATTTTATTCCCGTTATTAAATATGAATGATAATCATTGGAATTGTTGTTTCGATTGCGATTATATGATGGGGATGTTTAACGAAGAAGGCCAAATATATACGATTAGAAACTTTGGGGTGTGAGATGCTTTGTCATGTTTTTTTCTCAACTGATTGTGAAGGGTAACCTATTTGAATTTCACACTGAAACTAACGTGAAAAATCCAAAGGAATTAAATTATGTGATCAAAATTATACGAAATGCGATCTTCATTTCATAGCATAAATTTGAGTCTCCTCATTTATTTTTATATAAGTTTGTATATCAAAAGATGCCGATTTCTGTAACAAATCTGTAAATTTTAAATGCATGCATATGTATATTTCTCATCGTTTCCACATGGAGTAGATTCAACTATAAATGTTCCTTCTTGCGATTATTTTCCTTCATCAAAAAACTAGTAATTAAGAAACTCGATTTTTCTAGTGCCACCCAAATTATGGAATGAAAACGATAATTTTTCTAAAACCGACATTTCGACGGGTCTTCCGAGATTCATGCCGTCTCGCGATCACAAATTACTCTCCCCCATACCATACGTTATCGTATTATCGCCCGAGAGCTCATTTTTTCTCTTCAGCTCCCGTCTTTTTTTCCACTTCCTCCTAATTGTTTTAATCGAATAACGAGTATGCCGTGGACATCAAAATACATATATTAGAACTAGTAGTGTCACTGCGACGCATTGGCCTTATAAAATGTGTGGCAGTGTTTCTTGTACATCAATTTTTTTAATAATTATGATGAAAGTTCATTCATTATACACGGAGAAAATTCATTATGGTGGAAGTGGATAAGCGGTACAACTGGTGTAGTTGTAGACAAATTTATATCTGCTTCTCTACAGCATATGTAGGTAATCAGTACATGATCACAAAAATAGAAGAGAGTTACGTGAGAATGAGAAATGTAAGAAGTGAAAATTTCGTAGTTACCTATCGAAAGCTTCCTAGTTTTCCAACAACATTGATACCAAAACTCCTGCCAAAAACTATAAATTCCCATGAATTACAAAATGAACCAGAGCCAGAAGTTTAAATCCATCACTTATAAGTTCCTAAATGTTTCAATGCATTTGTAAAAATCTCAGGACATTCTAGTTGATTGTTCATCCATCATCAGTTTCTTTTTTTCATTAATACACTGTTGGAAATTAGTTGTTACTTTCAAAAACTTCTCATATCGTTAAAAAATTGTAGTCAAATTCAACAACAAATGTGTCTCAATTTCACTTTCACAATTTTCGATGTAGTTGTTAAATCAGTCAGTTATCGAATTCACTACTGATAATGTCAATACAACAGCAACAAGTTTGCATCAAATGAACAGATACAATTCCTGTCCAAACAACTTGATATAATCTGTGAAACAACAACAAATAATTGTAACTAGAACTTCAATAATTGTTATTGAAACATAGACAGTAGAACATCATCTAGTTGCTAATACATTAATATTAAATAGCGGTTTTGTCGCACTCTGTTGACAAATTAACATCACCTAGTTTTATAATTTGCAACAGTTTGTGCTCGGTTACAAAGATTTTTTAGTTCCGATCTCTTCGGATATATTCGCTACTTTTCGTTTGTCTTCTCACGAATACCGATTCCTTACAAGTCCCAACCCAAGTTTACTCAGTTATCTGCAGTCTGTTGCCGTTTTAAAGCATTAGAACGAATACATTAGGTTTTCCTCTCGTGTAGTCAAGATATAAAAAAGGTAAGTACCTACATGGAGTAGATTGATGTGGACTCGTACATAAATTTTATTTACTCATGCCAATATTAATATTATTTTTGTTTTGTTTCAGTTGAAAATATTTTTCCTGATCTAGAGCAACAAATAACAATGTTTCGTCGGAATCTGCAAGCGCAATAATTTCACATGATTTGTTGAGAATTTTTCTTGGATTCTCTCTGTGATTATTGAAGTTTCGCTTCAAAAAAGTGAGTATAATCATATCAGTTTTATATTCACATTTTGAAATTATTGTTATGAAAGTTTTACTACTTCTCATGCATATTTCATATATTTTTTACTATACTAATGAAGATAACTGCAACATCTAGGTTAAAACTGTTGAGGTTGTGATGTGATTATTTGTACAACTCGTCATTTCAGGTATTTGTTCGATGGATCGATTTTCACTTTCTTCGGATTTTTTCAAGCTACTACTGGGTAACAAAAAATATAACAAAAACTGATTTAAGTTGAAGAGAAATTAATGTACTGGTAAGATTCGTTCTGAATTATATTTTGAATGATAATGTACTATTCAGATAATAAATCCAAGTGATTTCAAGAGTTAATTGGATTGAAAAATGCATGACCAAATGAATCCAAAATGAATTATTAATATAATTTTTGTTTCAGCAATTGAACGAGAGGTACTCAACATTCCAGGAGGATAGGAATAAGTTGTCTCGGATGACAAACACAGACAGAGGTTGACCAGCATTGTAGTGAATCACGTGCCGCGATGTTCTTTCGATTTACTGACAGCTTTTGATGTGTTTTTGTTGCCAATAGTGGATTTTTTCGTATTGTTGATATGCAGAAAATAAAATATCTTTCATGATATATGGTTATTTCAGTATTTTGAACTTTGAATTCTAGCAGTAGAATATTGTTGAAAATACACTGAGTTGTAGTACAATCGACAACTTTTTGTAGCTAGAACTACATTATGACGTAGTACTCATAACAACAAATTAAAGTGAAAATGACAATTTGTAATTGCTCAATCAACTTCAGAGAATACTGCGAACAGCTATAAGGTGAAGTGGAATTATTAACTTACTGTAGTTAATTCACCAATAAGACGTAGTAGCCATACAAAGAGGCGGTTGTTGAGACGAGCAATAACCATTATGGTGAAAATTAACTTCAAATACTCTTGATATTTCAACTATAAAATGTTGTAGACCTACTGGGACTATATTTTTTTGATGATTTAGCAACTAATTTCCAACAGTGTACCTGTAATATCGTAAATAATTCAGACCGGAATTAATAATGGTGACTCTAAGTAAATTTCGTTGAACCAAAATATTGCAACTACTATTCGGACTCTATGGACGCTGCGGACGCCCGAAAACGACGGCATCGTGTCGTCAGCCAGCGTCGCCGCCATGATTGATCGCCGATAAGAGACGCGCTCTTCTTTACGTCCGCCCGCCGTACAGGAAAACCCTTTCTGATCCACCTCGAACTGAATCCGGTTGGGAATTATTCATTTCGTGGAAAATTAACTTTTTTCGGTTCGCGAAAATTACGAGGGAGGAAGATAGCCAGCGAAGTGGATACTGCGTGTGACAATAAATTTGGTGGCTGAAACTCTGATGGAGGACTCAACAAACTTATTTTTCACTAGTAGTGGATAATTTTCCACAAACAGAATAGGTATTTCATAATTCGAAAGTAGGTACTAGCAAAATCTAATTCACTACTTCAACCATTTTTTCCTTAGCTCATTTCAGTACATTTCTAGAAATCACGATCATTCATTCACACGCGAAATCCGTTAGATTTTTTTGGCATCACATACGTATCCATTTTCTATTTCTGTCTGATTGATGATTTCTGATAGAGACGACAATATACCTTATGTTGTTATTTTTTTCACATTCCTTGGCAATTGAGGAGGATCATTCAGATGTAATGAATGATATGTCTGTAAGTATGTTGTTTTCGTCATAATATTTCGTGGGAACCTATACATTAAGTCCAGGTGAATGATTGTCAAGAATTTTTTGTTCCTAGCAGAAGGGAAAATTTTGTTGTTTAGCTTGTCAATTCGTCATCAATATCAGAGTTTTCAGTTGGAGTTAATTTTAATTTCAGGAATTGAGAACATTTATTTTTTTGAAACGAATATTGTCATCAGGAACTCCTTAGTATACCTACTACATGATAGGATCATCTTGGAATTCAACTTGAGGAGATTTTTATATGGTGCACTCTTGGACCATGGAAATTTGTTTTCTCAGGACAATCTTCTCATGTGGTTCGGAATCGGTATGGGACTAGGTATAGTAGAAACCATTCTATAATTACAATCACAACTTCAACCCATTCCATATGCTCCAGCTTTCAGCATTGCGTTCGTTCCAACTCTGATATATTTGACACACCCTGTACGTTTCATCGCTCTGGCGACCAAGAGTGGTTTATCCCTTGACGTGGAGCTTGCTTTTTCGCAGAGCCAAAAATCAGCGGTGAAAAAGACAAACGTCGCCGTCCTGCGACAGGAGCTTAATTAGGAAACGTTTCCAGGAGTGTGCTTTGAATCGCAGAGGGAATTAGCGAGACGGACGTATCAAAAGTGCGGCCAAAGTAAAAATCATGGAAATAAAATGACAACTTATCCGGCCGTTTCGAATATATAACATAAAATTTGGAGTTTTGCTATAAGAGAAATCACACCTGGCTGCGTTATCGCCGAGGCGAATTTTCCGAAACATTATTCCTGGGTTTTCTCTGGCACTCTGGAAAGGAAACTGGAAAATGATGGCGCGACGCTTTATCTCCACCGGCACCCGATTCTCCCTCAGAGATACATCGCCACATTCGTTTTCGATAATTATTTCGATGAGGCCGTATTTAATTTTACACACTTCTGCTCTCAGGACCGACAGATTGGTATCGCGAAAAAGGGAAACCGTGAGATTTTATCCGGTTATGGAAGGGAAATTGAGGTCGCATCAGTCTTTGGAGTTTTTCATGTTTTCCCATCGTATATTATGAAATCCATAAAGATTGATCAGATTTTGGCGGCTCTTGTTACTGAAAAATACTTTGAAAGTTCCGAATATACAAGGGATAAACTGGGTGTTTCGGAATTTGACCAATAACGTTCCACAGGGGGTAGTTCTGGTGATTTGATGAAGGCTCGCATGTGTTCAGTTATAGAGTGTCGAACAAGAATGAATTTTTTCTATTCTGGTTGTATAATGAAGTCATTGTGCAATGCAAATGCGTGTTGAAATAGCCTCTATTTCGATACTCATTTTTTATTATTCGGAGATTGCTACAATCGAACTGTCAAATGAAAGTCAGAAGAGTTAGGCCCAGTTTACTTCTGAGCGATTTGGATTTGGTGATATTAGCAGTGAAGAACTCAATGTTTTAATTGGTAAATTTCAATTCAGAGTGTAATTTGATTTAAATTGATCAATAAAAACAATAAAAACATTAAACTTTTCACCGCTGGTATATTGCAATAATCAAAATCGCTCAACTGTAAACTGGGCTTTACGCTGGTGCGTCAAATTTTAAATATTTCAATGTCATCATTGTTACCAATCGAAGATGTTTCTGTTATTTATCGATATTGAATCCATTTTTTTCTTCAAATAAATTCAGAATAAAAAAAATTGCATATGACACACGTTTTATAAGACATGTTGTCGGACTTGTTCACTTCGCTCGTCGTACTTCAAACAACGCGTGCGACAAAATAGCGTCTTATAAAACTTGTATCATAATATACTATTTCGTCATAACTCAAAAACGGGTGATTTTTTTCATTGAAATTCGATGATGTTCAATTAAAGACGGAAAAGTCATCAGAGAGTTCATCCAGTGGATCTTTTGAGGAGTATATAATTTAATGATTTTATGTAAAAACATCAAATTCTCATGCCTATTCTGTTAAGTCTGCCTGCTTGATGAAACTCTATATAATAGAACCCACCATTTTCGAGAAAAAACGGAAAATTTTACAAGTACTCAAACTTTCTTCAGCATTAATTTTCTTCCTCGTTGTCATTGTTCGTCAGCGAGCGTAGTAAAAGCAATTAACAATGCGAAAAATCTATCAAAAGGTATGAATCAATGTGTAAACCGTCGTATATTTCTAGCAAATAATGGAATTGTGAAAAGACACCTCTATATAACCACGTAGAAATTATCATAAATAATAGACTGGTTCTCGTAGCCACCCAGTATATTCCATAAGATTGATTATGTTTAATTCTTCAAACACACCATCTTGTGGTGTTTGTCGTGGGCTGACACCGCAGCCGTCACAGATGGAAATTCCCTATTTAAATGCAAATTCTATATTTGTCACCTTGCGAGCAAGAAAAACTTCGATCTTTCCCACAAGTCGGCATATTTCCCCGAAGACGAGCCGAAGCTCGGTTGAAAGGGCTCTTGTTTGGGGCTTGGCGTCCCTGCGATCTGCAAGACTAATTATTTGACATTTTTCAATGTGACTAAAGTCGTGTTCGACGATACTTTTTACTCGCCCCGTGACAAACGAGGCCCTTTTTTATTTCATCAAAATGAAATCATTCTTGTCGGGAGAATTTAGTGAGAGGGAATTTGTTACCGAAACAAATTGCCATCGCTGTTGGAAGTTTTTGCAACAACTATTCATTCATAATAGAAATATGCCGCACAATTTCATAGTTGTGAGCATATTAGAAGGTTTCTTGTGGGTCATTAGTGATTATTTAAATTCTGAATAAATCCTTTCGTAGAACATACATTCCCCTTGAATGAAATCAAAAAATTGTTAGGTATAAATGGATAGTGAAGTATATGAAGAGTTTTCGTAGTTTTATTTCGATTCATTCATGTCATAAAAAATAATGGTAGGTTGATCTCCCTACCAAATCAAACCAAGATATTACCATTAACTCAGTCACAATCAATTGAAGAAAGGGTAGCATCATGGAAGATATCATATGAACAAAAGTCATATTCACACAATTTTTGGGATGTTCTGTGAATCAACGCAAGTATCAGTAAATCAACTAATTATTTCATGTAATCTACTATAGTATGTAAATCAGTTGAAACTAAAGGTGTATGTGATGGAGATGATGTCATTTAATGAAGAGTTGACATAGATTTCATAAATGTTATTTTTGCACCCAAATTATTATTTTTGTCCCCCTTTTGGTATCATTGGTATTTTTGAGAGACGTCTTATAGCAGTTCGAAAATAAGAAACTCCATCTTGCGAAACAAATAATTGCTCTAGAACAGTGCCATTGTGACACCCTGTATTACATCCTGCCGTATGCCAGACATGTTCAATTGCGGATTCTGTAATTTGATAATAGCGGTGAATTTCTCTCATATAAGAAAACCGTAGAGTTGGTTTTGACGGGGAACGGAACGTGCAAAAAGAAAACGCGGATTTCCAATTAGGAAATACGAAATTACATCTGTGTTTACTGAGATACCTTCGGTTGCAATTCCTTGTCAAATTTGCAGCGTTCGATATGGAAGGCAGTGGCAGAGATTTAAATCGTCGTGACAAAAAGACAATCGCAGTATAGACCTGGTCTCTATTTTCCAGAGGAAATTATTCCTCTTTATTCTTCTTATCTATCAGTTCCTTCATGAATTTTTTGCTAGCTACTCTTTTATCAGTATCGGAAGTCGTTTCAATATCAAAATTTGTTAGAACTTTCTGAAACAACCTTACTTCCACAAAGTTTCTCACAAACTTTAAATTGCCTGTACTATATGATCTTCGAAAATCGTACATTCTGATCATTATTGTCTACACATTCAACAAATATGACCGTCGTTAAAAATTATGATGTCTATTTGGATCGAAAATATAGAACTTTGACAAACGTATTCCGCATTTGCGAGGCATGTTAGGGATGGCCAATGTTACTATAATGCAGTTTTTGTGTACGCCACTGTCTGTTAACTCGATGAGAAAACAAGAATCCGACGGTGGCTGTGTGCAGATCCACAGTAATGGACCCCCGACGAGAATCAATTCGGTGTCTGATTGTTTCCATATCCCGAATCGTTTAATCGAGCTGAGCGAGAGAGTGCACAGCCACCCGAGATCGTTTTCTCTGCCTTATCCGCCGTTTCTGCCATTGCGGCTGCATCAGACACACGAACGAACCCGCCGTAATTCACTCTCGATTTCATAAATTCACATGTTGTTCGTTCGAGCGCAACGATATCACTGCATCTTCCGATTTTCGAACCATTCGAGTGGTTTCTGCAGTTTTACTCGGTAATTCCTGATGCTTCCGATTTTCGAACCATTCGAGTGATTTCTGCAGTTTTACTCGGTAATTCCTGATGCTTCCCATTTTCGAACCATTCGAGTGGTTTCTGCAGTTTTACTCGGTAATTCCTGATGCTTCCGATTTTCGAACCATTCGAGTGATTTCTGCAGTTTTACTCGGTAATTCCTGATGCTTCCCATTTTCGAACCATTCGAGTGATTTCTGCAGTTTTACTCGGTAATTCCTGATGCTTCCCATTTTCGAACCATTCGAGTGGTTTCTCCAGTTTTACTCGGTAATTCCTGATGCTTCCCATTTTCGAACCATTCGAGTGGTTTCTCCAGTTTTACTCGGTAATTCCTGATGCTTCCGATTTTCGAACCATTCGAGTGATTTCTGCAGTTTTACTCGGTAATTCCTGATGCTTCCCATTTTCGAACCATTCGAGTGGTTTCTCCAGTTTTACTCGGTAATTCCTGATGCTTCCGATTTTCGAACCATTCGAGTGATTTCTGCAGTTTTACTCGGTAATTCCTGATGCTTCCCATTTTCGAACCATTCG
Source organism: Chrysomela aeneicollis (assembly GCA_029955515.1). Classification (NCBI taxonomy): domain Eukaryota; kingdom Metazoa; phylum Arthropoda; class Insecta; order Coleoptera; family Chrysomelidae; genus Chrysomela; species Chrysomela aeneicollis. The sequence continues at coordinate 26,943,501 of JARUHQ010000005.1, forward strand.
AGTGGTTTCTCCAGTTTTACTCGGTAATTCCTGATGCTTCCGATTTTCGAACCATTCGAGTGGTTTCTGCAGTTTTACTCGGTAATTCCTGATGCTTCCGATTTTCGAACCATTCGAGTGGTTTCTGCAGTTTTACTCGGTAATTCCTGATGCTTCCGATTTTCGAACCATTCGAGTGATTTCTGCAGTTTTACTCGGTAATTCCTGATGCTTCCCATTTTCGAACCATTCGAGTGGTTTCTGCAGTTTTACTCGGTAATTCCTGATGCTTCCGATTTTCGAACCATTCGAGTGATTTCTGCAGTTTTACTCGGTAATTCCTGATGCTTCCCATTTTCGAACCATTCGAGTGATTTCTGCAGTTTTACTCGGTAATTCCTGATGCTTCCCATTTTCGAACCATTCGAGTGGTTTCTCCAGTTTTACTCGGTAATTCCTGATGCTTCCCATTTTCGAACCATTCGAGTGGTTTCTCCAGTTTTACTCGGTAATTCCTGATGCTTCCGATTTTCGAACCATTCGAGTGATTTCTGCAGTTTTACTCGGTAATTCCTGATGCTTCCCATTTTCGAACCATTCGAGTGGTTTCTCCAGTTTTACTCGGTAATTCCTGATGCTTCCGATTTTCGAACCATTCGAGTGATTTCTGCAGTTTTACTCGGTAATTCCTGATGCTTCCCATTTTCGAACCATTCGAGTGGTTTCTCCAGTTTTACTCGGTATTTCCTGATGCTTCCGATTTTCGAACCATTCGAGTGATTTCTGCAGTTTTACTCGGTAATTCCTGATGCTTCCCATTTTCGAACCATTCGAGTGGTTTCTCCAGTTTTACTCGGTATTTCCTGATGCTTCCGATTTTCGAACCATTCGAGTGATTTCTCCAGTTTTACTCGGTAATTCCTGATGGAAATTACATGGTATAGTCACAAATGGGAATATATTGTAGACATTTCCATAATCTCGAAGCAATCCATAATCATAGGTCGGTCATGTCTTTGTTTATGCTTAAATCTAAATTCAATATTCAATGAACTATGAATTTTGGAAAAGTACATGAACATAAACACAGGCATGATGCCATTAACATTTGGTGACCTCAGATCACCGAACTTTTGCGAAACGCGACAGTTATGAAAATAACTACAATATAAAAAGACTGGGAAATCAATTCAAAGCAATCACTCAATCAGACAGAGTCAGAGAGGCATAGTGGAGTTTTGAATAGTGATGCCGATCTGATCTTTGTTTTCGGAGATGGTCCATGTACCATTCTCTACCTCCAGTCCCCCATATAGTATATAATTAGACGATAGGATTATGTTACTAGGTATCATAGTATTCTTTAGTTTTTTGTTAACCCGAATTTATGTTCGTGTTGAATAAATGTGTGATGAATATTTGATTAGAACAAGTAGTTTCTTTTAGTTATTCACTCTCTACAGATGACATGAAATATACCACAATAATGAAAAGGTAGATGAAGTCTATGCACAGGCTCCGCCTCCTTTAGACCTTCAACTTTTTCAATTCCATTAATAGAAATAAGTTCAAAATTTTTTTCAAATGTACACTACTCAACCCACGCACAAGGTTACCCTCCTGTGGAAATCTAATATTTTATTCTTTTTTATTGTAAATTATTGTAAACGTACCTACCTTAATGTGAATAAAATATTCATTCATTCATTCAGATAGAACACGATTTTAGGCAACCCCCGCTTAAAGTTCGTGACAGTATATCCACCATTTATTGAAACTATGCATTTTCCACCTTCCTTATACAAACACAGAAAACATGCATATTCTCTATGGTTGGCTGATTTAGCACTTCCTAGACATGATTCCATTCCATCATCACTTTCTTCGAAATTATCTTACACTCATTCGTACCTTCGTGATCCCGAGTAAACAAGTTATTTAGTAAAAATTGGCCAAATCACGTGTATCACTTCCTACTGGGACCGGAAGTGACCTATTACACGCCCTGTTAGGCAGTTACGACGCCATAAAAAGGTCTCCCCTGCGCTAGTAAAAAAAAGAACAGACTGAATCCGTATAGGGTACTTCACACGAGAAACGTCTTTATCTGTCTGTGATCCGGAGTTCTCCCGAAAAAAAGAACTCTATTTGTCCGAATGGAATTTACGACGATGTATTCATGTCTGGAAGTTTGTCCATTTTGAACAACCGAATTGAACCTTCCCAGAATGGAAAATTATCATGGCGAATTTTGAAATTTGACAGATTTAGGGAAAAATCTAGGGAAAAATTTGATACTTGACAGTTGGAAAAATGAGTGTTCCATGTCAAAATTGAATTGAGATGTTCTTTGTTCCTTTTAATTCTAAGAAATATCTATATAGATATTCTGGAATTTAGATTTGTTTCCATTTCGATTCAATTTTGACATGGAACACTTATATTGTCAACTGTCAAGTGTCAAACTTTTCCCTAGATTTTTCCCTAAATCTGTCAAATGTCAAAATCCGCCATGATAACTTTCTATTCTGGGAAGGGTCAATTAGGTACGTTTTGGTTATTAGAACTTGAATTTCAAGAGACCTGTGAAAATTGATCACATCAATAAAAATTACATCGTCATCGTTTAAAGTACGACTTCTTCAACATAATTCTCCTATTTTGAAACTTTAGAAAGGATGAGTTTTGTTTTCCATCTTCACGTTTTCTTCTTTTCTCGAATTTTATTGGCTACAATGATGAATGTTGATGTTCTTTTAGAAATATGTGTTGATCTATTTTAAAAGTTTTACACGAAATATTTTCGTTAAATATATTCAATCTGTTTCGATTTGGTGCCTCAACCTATATTTTGTTTGCTCTAAATTCGAAGGAGACTGTTTACTTTGAAATTGGAAAGCTAGTTGTGATTTTATGCATCCGAAACAACGATACAGCTTTCCGAAAATGCTTTTTTATCAAGTATTCGCTTATGGAATTTAATTTTTTCTACGCTCCTCAAGACAAAGCATCATGAGGCCGGAAAGTAAGTCTGTGAATTATATCTCATCCCCGCTAATAAACACGACACAGTGAGAGCGGGCAATAAAAGTGAAAAATATAAATCCCACCTGAACGTAAAAGCGGACCCTGCAACTTCCCATAAATCCGACCACGTGTTCCTGATAAATTTTGGCCCCAATATCTCAGAAAAATTCATAGTAGCGTGAGTTATGCAGTAACTTTATATTTACGATATTAATTTCCTGCCCGGTTTCCTTTTCTCCTCCACCAAAGTCATCATCGGGTGTGGGAGGATGGGAGGAACAAGAGCGGCAAAGGGAACAAGAATCGTTCCTTCTCTCTGTCTCTTTCTCGGATTGCGAAAGTGGAAAATCATCGAAGCCAACTTTGAACGAATTGAAATTACGAGAATTGGAATTTGATCAATAGTATATTGTGCAATATGATGAGTTTGACAATATGATGAACCACGAGACGTGGGCTTGTCAAACTTGTATAAAATATTCATTTTCCGCACGCGAGTTGTACATTATACTTTTCCGACGACCTACATGAAAAACATAGATATGTCGGATTTTAATTTCGCATGACTGTATAAAGATTGGTTCATGCTTATACGAATATCGGAATTTTTGCAAATAAAATGGCCGCTGAATATAAATATCGCAATAAAGTTGAAATATTCAAACTTTTTTGCGGATTTTTCATGTTTTCATGATATAATACTACAACATGCACAAATCAATAGTGTTGTAGAGTAGAAATAATATCAATGTAATATTTATTATTTTTCTATTCGCATTAATTTTCCGAAATTCGGATAAGCATAAACCAGCCTTTACCTACCTACAAATCATTTTTACAGGATACCAATTCAATAGCCTGAAGAAGCATATATGAAAGATGTATCACACAAAGAGAACAAATTTTATTGAACATCTAACAAAAATATTGGAAAAATAATTATTGATGGTAATATTAATATTCGAACAATTGTTCAGTACTAACGGAATACTATTATTTTCTTTGATCAAACCTAAATTGCATACTTCTGGGGGAGCAGAATCTACCATTTCATCGTCGGATGACATTGCAGCAAAGAAAACTGAACAAATTATACGATTCGGTACCTATCTACTTGGTAAATCACATTGACACTATAATGTTATGAATTCGTTCGTAGATATGTCATTGTCACAGCTACCTATGAGTAAAAATCAGAGTATTGTTAACTATATTTGTTAATCGCACAAATCGCAGAGCGTGGAGATGAATATTTCATTTCGTACTAGTGCGAAATATCATATTTTGTGTACCAGTTTACAGTGCGGAATGAAAAGTATTTCAGGTAGGTCGTCGGAAAAAGATGTTATTCATTAGTTTTTTCAATTCGCTAATGAAATCTCTCTTCAGAGAATATTTATCACCTTTCATATGAAATATGAGAATGATGGTAAATTATTCAACGAGCGTTATTACCCACGAAAATGAAAATTACAGTAGAAGCCAAAGGCCAGTGCTTTACTGTATCTGAATGGGTGAAGGTCATTATGAACGAGTAGAATACTATACTATCCAAATACCTAACAAAACTTTGGAAGTTCAAAAGTTACTTAAAAATCAGTTAGGTACCTACTTGATGAATCGAATTGAATTAATATAAAATGAAACAGTTCGATGAGGAATATATGACAAACATTGCCAGTCCTAACTTTCATTACATAAAAAATAGTACGCAAAATGTCTGGTTATTGCAGATTCTCAGAAAATTGAGTCTTCAACAATGCTAATGCTTCTCACTGATCTATGTATGCGAATATTGTATACATATCAGGTGCTGCAACCAACAATACATTTGTATGGTGTTCTGTCATGTTTGGAACGAACGCCGCTCCGCTACATCAACTGATTTTTTTTCAAAAAAATTCAATTCTCGTATTTTATTTTTGTGCAAGAGAGATTGAAACTGAAAACTCAAATGTTAACTGTTGAAAATCGAGTAAGCAATGGATGATAATTGTAGATGAAAATACCTATTGATGGAACTGATGGAATTGTTCCTTACATTTGAGAATTGGAATTAATGCCGTCCGTTTGTGAAGTGAGAAATTCGAAGCTATGAGTGGAGGCAATAACAAAGTAACTTCCTAACTCGATGAACGACATCCATAGCGAAGCGAAGCGCGTCATTCCCGGAAAAACCCAAAGAAAAACACGCACATATACACTCGCCGCGTCGTCCGTATATATAATGAAATTCTTGTAATCCAGTGCACAAATAGAGATATTCAATCTGTGTGTGCCGCCGCAGAGCAGCGAGGGGGCGGTAATCAGCCGGCTTAGCAGCGAGGGGCCCATTCTGGCAATAACGTTTCTCTCGGAGGCGGTGGCGGTGGTGGCGGCGGCGGAACGGCCGGATTCTTATGTACAAACGGCGCTAATCAAGACACATGATTATGGGAGCGGAGCCGCCTAGATGAGGACATGCACCGCCGCCTCATACCGCCGCCGACCATAAAATCTTCCTATTTTCCTTGCGAGCCCACCAGGGACGGCCCTGCTCGGATTTATTCTTTACATCACTAGTCGAGAAATTCACTCGTTGTTTTCAACGACCGAAAGAAGTTTTCATTGCAAACTTGATCGGGGACGAAATAATCACGAATTCAAAGTTACAGCCTTTAAAACATGCCCTGTATATATTTGATGATGATGATGACTTTTTTTATTTTTGAGTACACGAGAGGAAAACGTATAATGTTCGTGCAGGAACATCATACAAGCCAGTAAAAGTTTGGAGGTTATTGGTATCATGAAAAACTCCTTTATATAGGAGGTGAATTCTAACAATTTTGCAGTCTGATGAGTAAAAAAATAAAGTGTAGTTCGGTAGATGATACTCCATCAACCACCACATCATGTTGACTTATTCAGAAAAGAGGTTCTGAGTGAACTACCTCTTTCTGAATAACAATGTCACTTTCAGAGATGCAATGAAAGTAATTAGAATAATATGATACATGAACCTGCACTTGGAGGACTGGAAAAATTCAGGTCTGATAATTTGGATCAAAAATAGTATTAGAAATATCAAATGTCTAACTGGATCATTCATACAGCTCATCAAGCATATCTCCCATTATCAATGATGCATTTTCCGTTTTTCAAACCTCACTCTATAGATCACTCACTCGAGATCTGAGATCTTGTTTATCCTATATTTGAGGATTCGAAAAAAAAAATGTGATGTTGAGATCGCTTTATGTTAACGAAATATGAACGTTCGAACAAATCAAATCAGATCAAAATATACTTTATTGTCAGAAGAAATGATATTCTCATTGACAAAGTCATCGTAAATAAGAAAATAAAACATCAATCACCTGAATTCCGGTAACAAATACAAACAATTATTATAAAACTAACATAAAACAGATATCACATGAAATTTTAAAACATTCTGGTAATAAAATAAATAGGTACATCAATTATAAAACTAACATAAACATAAAACTAGGAACACATATTTTTGCATTTTTTTTTATTTATTTAGGTGAAATAAGAGTTCTAGTACATGTGTGTTAAAAGTTGTCTGAATAAAATTCCTCTACTGAATAGTATGTTTTCTGTAATAAATTTCTTATCACAGCACATTTGAATTTTTTGGAATCTGAAATCTTCTTGATCTCGTCAGGTAAATGGTTGAATAGTTTTTTTCCATTATATAAGAATGAGTTTTTGACCTGTGTTGAAGATGGAATTGGCATAATTAAATCCATAATTTGTCTTGTGTTATAGTAACGAGTCCTTCTAGAATTTTCATTATGACATTTTCTATGAATAAGACACACTGATTCTAGAATAAAAATACATTCCAGAGGTAAGATCTTATTTCTAATAAATCGGTTCTATGAATCTGTTCGAGTGATTCGTTGGAGTTCGACTCTGTTCAGCATCTCCAGCTGAATTGCTGCTAACTACGGTTAAGCCCCGAACGACACACTTTTGGTGGAACTCACAAGGGAAATCGGAAGAAAGAATCGGCAGTTAATGTGTGAAAACTCGGCGGTCTTATTGCGAAAAGCACTTACTTAGTTTAGGAGAAGATGCGTTGAAATTTTATCATAGTTTATGGTGTGTCGTCATTTTGAGATGACATGAAAAAGGTTACATATCATGAATTATCGATGAGAAAACACATGAAATGCGAAAATCGATCGTGTGAGTACTGGTATTCTGTGCTTAGAACTTCTGTTTTCAGAGTGGCTTTTTATATCATCAAAATATCGTTAGAGGGCATTATGATAAAACTCGGTAGGTGAGTTGACGAAATTAAAGAAAATGTGTTTTACATTAGGCTAATGTCAGATTCATTCGGTGAAAGTTCATTCCATTTGCATATAATAAAGGCGACACGCTGTTGTTGAAGTCACATTTTCTTGACAGGAATGAAATAGTGTAGAAGGAATTAAGAGACCAGGACATCAATGACATTCAACGTGGAAGAAGTTTTACTGAGAAATTTGTTCAATTTGGCGAATATCACAATCAAGTCTTATATCGGTGGAATTAGAAAAACCTGTCAAAACCCAAGCACTCTTAGATAATAAATCGTAATTCTTGGAAGCTAACCCCGCGGTGCGATGTTGAACATTCATCTGGCCGCACCGTTGATGCGATCAGCTTAGAGCCGCTCATACATCCACCAGGGCAGAGATTACGACGTGAATTATGGCACAAAGATATCTAATTGCAGCCCCACGGCACTACCCTACCGCCTTGACTGACCCCCGTTATTCGCGTCTCAGCTCTTACGGACCATTTACCGGTTCACTACATTTACCGTCTGACTCATTATTAACGCCGTCGAAAAGGTGGAGCAAGAGGAAGAAGACGAAGTCGAAGATCAGGAAGGGCTCCCCCAATGGGTGAACACATCAGATGCATCCTTGGATCACTACTACACTATATACAATAGTTTACGATGATGAGACGAATGTCAAAGTGTTCTTGTTTAGGTGCACTCTGTATATTTTAAGGAAGTCATTTCTGAATATACTACTTCATGCAAGACAATCTGGATGATACATTTTAGAACATGTACATGAATATGGTGGTCCTTTCTTGTTATACTCTTCCTCAAAATTAATGATATGAAGATGTATCCTACGTGAAAATAGTTGAGATCAAAATTATACTTTTTTTCATATAAAATATGTGTCCTTTAATGCACCCCCTTCAAGCTACAGACACTATGTATTGAGAAAAAACGATTATTCAATTGTGACAATAAGAATTTGCATGCGTTTTTTTCTATCTATTGTTTGTTTCAAAAAATAGGTCGACCCAGATTTGGTTGAGTTGAGGAGGTCTCACTCTTAATGGCCCAAAATGTATGTTCGAAAAGAGAAACTCCTAATTGAATCAGCATAATTTTGTAGGCTATGAGAAAATCTAAAAACATCTCTTTTTTTAAAAAACCCACCTTTTACTAGAGAATCGTTATCTAAGAAAGGGGTGTGTTTTCACTTATAATACCACTAGAGATTCAATTATTACTGGATTTTTTTTTCGAAAACACGAATATTTTCGAGTCGAAGGCGAGGGAGAATTTTTTAAAAAATGTTCGTTTTCGAAAAAGAATTTTGGTAAAAGTTCGTTTATCGCACTCCTATGAGTTCGGAAAAAGTTTGTGGTGGAACTTACGTATTTTGACCTCCTGATCACGAATCTGAAGTCAAAACGTGGCGGTCTCAAGTATTTTCGGAGATACTGCCTCATTTTGTCTCAAAAATGCACCATTTGACATGTCAAATTTCTGCTATAAGCATATATTTACTTGTTTCCAACACTTCTCATCAGAAAAACTATTATTTTACAAAAAATTCACCCTTCTTTGAAATGTAAACAAAACAACCTTTTTACACTGATTTTCTGGTAATTTGTATTAATGATGTTGGCAACGTGATTTTTTGGCGCATGGTAAGACGTTGCCAACATCTCAAATAAAAATAATCAAAAAATCAGTGAAAAAATATGTTTTGTTTACGTTTTGAAGAAGGGCGAATTTTTGTGAAAATAACAGTTTTTTATGCAAAAAACTGTTGGAAACAAGTGAATGTGAGCATGTGTGATGTTTTGGCTCAAAGAAGGATTGATTTGGTGTGTTTTAATTAGCAGAAAATGGAGATTTGAAATAGTGCATTTTTGAGATAAAATGGGGCCGTATCTCCTAAAATACTTGAGTCCGCCGCGTTTTGACTTCAGATTCGTGATCAGGAGGTCAAAATACGTAAGTTCCACCACAATTTTTTTCCGAACTCATAGGAGTGCGATAAACGAAGTTTTACCAAGAATTTTTGGTTTTTAATTGACTAGAGGTAACAAAATTTCACACCCAGACTCCAGTTAAGATTACTCTAAGTAAAATATAAAATACCGACATATGTTACGCAAAATAATAATAAGGTAGCTGTTGGTAGTTCAACACATTATTCTTGACTAACTTTATTTCACAAAAGTTGGTAAAAATATACTTTCTCACGAGGAACTTGAAGTGGTACTTCGTATCTGATGTGAATCTCATTTAACTTATAAAAACGTCAAACAATTTCCACTGTAATACCAATACCATATGTCTTCCCTTAGTTGTTATGGTAACGATACAAAATATAGGCTTTTGATTGGTCGAAAAGTGGAATTTTCGCAATATGAGAATAAACGAACTTAGTGGACTGCAATATCTAAATTGAAGTTTGTATCATTGTTGACACTAAATGTTATAAGTTTTTAGCGGGTTGATTATTTGTTATTGCGACCAAGCTTCGTTTACGTTGAAAGTAAAAAATATTAACTCATTTATTTTGAACAAAGTCTCATTTGTTTGAAAAGTGTTTCTAACCGCCAACTTAGTTGCAAAGCAACCCTCGAAGTCTCATTAGCTTTTTACGTCCTTGAAATATCTACATCGAATTTTGAATCGTCTAGAAGAGTTTTCTCGTGTCCATGCACCTAAAGTAGAAATTGAAATGTTTGATTTTTTATATACTATATGCCATTGTTCTTGAAGATATACTCAATTCGAAAGTGACAAATAATAGTACCTACTGTTCCCCCTTCCGGTCTGGAAGCCGATTGCCATCAACGATGCGTCTAGTTATTGATGATCCAAGGGCTGTTCTTAGATGTTCGCGCAAGCGGCAGACTTGCTGAGGTGGGCTGCTTACTAATTTCAATAGATTAACCGCGCACATTAAACCCATTCGGCTAAATCGAGTTATTTGTAATTAACTATCTCTCTCGTATATACCCATCCGTGAGCAGGCTTCCGCATCCTTTGCCGCCGCAGATTAATGTGTTAAGGCAGTCGAATTTTCAATTATCGGAGCCAAAAATGCCGGGCTAGTCCAATCGCTGCTGTACCGGATCTGCTCGAGCGGTGAATTTTCGAGGCGAATTCGCTAGCCGAACGATGAAATGGAAGGGTTATTGGTTGTTCTCTTCTATGATTCGGATGCATTGATAATTAGAACTATGGTTATACTGTTGCTTTCAGTGAAACGTATTTTATTGTAAGATCGCTGTAGATTATTTTGTTGCAAATATTTTGTGGGCTGTTCACTTCAGAGACTTGTATCAAGACAAGGTGAATATAGGATGGTGAAACAGCTTCCTATTAACAAGCACTAGAATAAACTGTAGACCTTTGCCTACTTGATTTCATACCGTAGTAATATTTCCTGAAATTAACAGAGATGGCGACATACCTTGTGTCGGTAAAACACAAACTGTGCATCTGTCATCTTTTCATCAGTTTCATCTGTTCTAGATGAAAAATTACTAAGAAGAGTCAAAATATCGATAATTATTCCAGATTCACTGAAAATATTGTGTTTTGATGTCATTTCAACTCATGTCTGTCAGATGTGAACCACAGAAATACGTAAGCAACAGAAATCTTCTTCGATAATCGATCTTACCGCCATCTTCATTCAAGTAGCTGAAATATCACTACCTTATCAAACGGTCTACAAGTTTTTCGTAGAAACAATTGAAGAGCTGTTTCACCATCCTATATCCACCTTGTATCAAGATGATAGCGCTTCTTTTGAAGTGTGAGAATCAGCATAGATTAAATACCTACTCCGAATCAGTGACGAATAACAGTGTTTGGGTTCGAAGATTTTGCTTATATACATTGATTGACAGAAAGTACTTGGATAGTACGCATATGGAAAATTTCGAAAAAAAATTTAGAAAATGTCATAAACAAGTTTCAAAAGAAATCTGGAATGAAGAAATTTAAATAATTTTTTCATCAAGAATTAAATTCGATTGAAAAAAAATTTTTTGACAATTAAACGCATTGCTAAATCGAACAGTGATATTTTGAATATTTTGTGAAAATTCGCAAGCAATTTCTATTTTTATTCGGAGAAAATTCAAAATCTGTGAATTAGTTAGTTGTTTGAAAAAAGTCACTGACATTATATTCACGATACTATTTTTCATTCATAAAGGTCCTTGTATCTGCACAATTTTAATTTTATTTTTTTATCAAAACTGAAATATTATTCAATCATATTCAATATTTCAGAAATATATATATATTTTTAATTTTCAATAAAGCGATCTTCTCATGTGAAATAATAACAGTGCGAGTCGAGGTCACTAGGTAGCTCGTTTTTTGCTGCTTTTTTCGAATGCGGAAAAAAGCTATATGTGCGGGACCAGGAGACGAGGCAGTTTTGCGATGAAATGTGTATGAAGGCGTTTGCGCTTGGAAGTTCTTTCCTACGGATCATTTTCCTGTTTCTAAAGAATATTTGTATGTGTTGTGTCGTGGGTGATCCTTCTGGACTGCTTGCCATCAGGACAGATTCCGGACCAAAGGGGCCCCTTTTACAATCAAAACGTGAAGAAGTAGAGGTGAGTGGCTTAGTGACTACGATTTTGTAATATTCGCCGGAGTCATCAAACACTGGATTCTGTAATCTTTCATGAGAAGATCGCTAACTAAATTCGTTTGAATATTACCAATATTTGTTTCAAGTACGGAAATAGTCCATTTTTCTCTCCATATTTTGAGTTCTATTTTGCTGTTGGTTTTACTGATGAGTTTCTTCATCAGAAATGTAGTTTCGCAAACTGAAATTTCTTTATGAAGTTTTTTTTTTTATTTTTTCCTCTCAGATTTTTATCAAATCCCGTACATAGCTATAAAATGTCGTTCTGAAAAACCTTTCCAAATAATGTTTTCGATATTTTTTCAATGCGGTTTCGAAACATTGGGGTTCATTTTGATGCAGAAGCGTTTGCGCGTGTCAAAATTAGTCCAGTGGATAGCGCTTGGATAATGGCGATTCGGGTAACTTATATAGGAACTAGGAACACAATTTCAAATAATTTTATTAATTTAGTTCAAAGTATTGAATCGATGATGCGATCAATTTCTGGATATCTCAAATGCATTTTTAAATTGTGTTCCACATTTATTATAACTTTCTCGAGGAGTAATGGTTGACTTGCGATTACGCACGAAGAGGTTGAATTATTTTTTAATTTTGGCCGCAAAGGCCGCAAGATAATTCATAGTGTCGAGTCGAGGTGTGTCGGTCGTTGTGCAAATTACATTAAAAATTAAAGTCGGACGTGGTTGCCGGAAACAATGCCGCCTTCGCCGCTGCCTCTCCTTTATTAAAAGTGTGTACCCAGCGCAGCGACAGGATGAAGTTTTAATCACCAGATAAAGGAAATCTCGGGGCGACACTGAAAAACAAAAGCGAGTGCTTCCTCTCCGGGGGATGTGCAGGTATGGCTCAGTCGGGACGACGAAAGGGCTCTCTCTAATGAAATGTCTTATTTTCCGGGAACAATGAATCGAGTGCCTCTTTTGTGTGAGGCGGATTCCGCCAGACCAGACCAGACCAGACCACCATATATCCAGCGAAAAAATTGGAGGAATAACTGTATCAAATTGTTTTGCCCTGCTCACTCATCAGAATATTAATTTTTTTAGTAGAATCGAAAGTGACATTTTGTTTGACAAGTTGATTTTGCGTTTACCAGGCGAAGTGATAACGAAGCCGATCTCGCAAAGTTTGCGAGTCAAACAGAGACACTTTTGATACGAATGAATCATGCTATTTTATCTGCAACCAAAATAATTAATATTTAGTTGATGAAAATGTGAGTGAAATAACCACCATTGTGATTCACGAGTCTCGAAAATCTAACCTTGACCAGTTTTCTGGCAGGAAGAGGCTAATTGTACAAAAAAGAAGAAGAGGAAGAACTAACCTCACGTCTCAATTTATGTGTAGATTTTTCTTGTTCATTTGATATTTGTTAGAAATAATGAAATCCATCGAAGATGAAGTTCATCACTTAATACAAGCTAAATCGAGTAGAGTTATGAGTTAATCTCAGATACACCTCAAATGGGGCTCTAAATATGAGAAATCAAAAATAATTTGCCCCAGGAGTAGAGGCCATTATAAAGAAACAGAAAAGAATATTTTGTATTCGTAACCTTTGACGAATCAGGTTTATTCTATTTTTAATTATTGTTCCAATATCAATATCTAATCAAAAATCGATTGGATATTATATTTTAATTACCTGTAACCTATTGAATACTAAGCTGCTCAATCTTAATTGAGCATTTTAAAACACGTGACCTTGTTGGACCAAACCTTAGATCATAAAGACTTACGCTATAGATCCGGCATCATGTAGTATTTGTTTGGTATTAGAGGGGTCTGTAAAAAGTACAATGATATCACGTACTACAACATATATGTATGGTCAAAATTTTGAAACGATCAATCAATGGCAGTACGTTAAATCCCCCTGGACCTACCAAAAACGAATAACCTGGATACCGTATCTAGCGTAAGCATATGTGACCTAAGAACCAAACATGGCGCCAAATTATGTCAATGCAAAGTAAATGTAAATGCTAGTAAACAGGAAAGTTATAGTTGCTGATTTATCAGATATTTTCAAGATTATTTCGTTTATGGCTTGTTAAGGTAAAAGTAAATATTTATTGGGTTCAGAAAATTGTGGTAGTGAATCTGCAGAGTGATATAGGGATCGATAAAATAAGAGTCATGAATTCCGTTAATCCCTATGTTATTAAAAGTGATGCAGTGGAAACTGACGTGGAATTGTTTTCAAAAGTTGCCTCCTTGGACAACATCAGTATTTAGACTCTTTCGGGACCAAACATGTCTCAAGAACTGATTTTAAATACTTCCAACAGAAAAAAATCAACTCGAATGACAGCGAAAATATGTGTGGTTATGTTCTATCTTGTCCAGCAGGTCTAATTTGACAGCATTCTAAAATACTCTATTAACTGTATATTAACTGTGTATTAACTGTATATATCGCAATGCCACTAGCTAGGTACCTCATTTTTGAATCCTAGGATTTAAAAAATCAACTCCATCTCCAAGACACTAAAAGTGTTGCTTAGCAACATACATATCAATCATTTTGTTAGAGCTAATTTCAAAACAAAAATGAACGTCGGTTGTTGAAAAACGTTTTAATTTTTTTCGATAGGAAATGCTACTATAGATGTTAATTTGTCTCTTCATTCACAATATTCACCCATAAAATTGGAAAAACCTTGGAATCACCGAATCGTAAAGCTCTCCTTCACTACATCAGATCTTCATTCAACTTCATTGACAAAATAATCGCTTGCTCATTATTTTCCTCTAATTATTTCCGAATGCAAATCTCCACCCACTGACCCATCTCCTGTATATATACGACATCTCTGGAACAAAGACCATTAGCCGGGTGGCGAAAAGAAGCGCCAAAGTGTCTTCGAGGCCCATCCTCTTCGTTTATATCGTCGAAGAGGAGACATAAAGAGTTACATTAACCGGTGTAAAAAAAGGGAAAACGTCCTATAGGAGGGCGCCTCCAGAAAAGTAATTACCTTGCAAAAAGCCACCTGCCGCTGACTGGTGCTGCACCTAAGAACCTTTTTAATTACCTCGTTATGCTAATTATACGACCTTTGAGGGCCGCTTTTGATTTTTCATATTTATTGCCGGGCCCTTCTGGATAGTCTATGAAGAAAGCATCGCGAGAGGTGGTGAAGAGGATTCGTTGCATACAGGGTGAAATGGAAACATATCGAATAGGTATCTTGTATAGGAATTCTTGTTGAACTATGAACTGTTACATATTCGAAATTCTAACAATTCATGTGTCTCACCTGGAAGATAATGTTACGAACCGCTGGCATTTCCGAGAAGGCCGGAAAGCATCCGCTCGACGCGTGACTCACAGCGGAGTTATCGGTCGCAGATGCACCGCTATAATTAACGGATGATTCATTGCCGTCGAATATGAAAAATACTTCCAGTTTTTTCCTGTTCTTTCTGGACATCAGTGATGTCTTTGCCTATATAGGAGCCGCGGTTTCGCGAACAAGTTAGTTATAGTTTGGAAAGAGTCAGATCAGAAAGAAAGCTAGTACAGTGAACATTGAGATTTGTAAAGCGAATATCGTTGTGATTTTGAAAAAAAAAGTGTTTATTGATTTGTATCAAGTGTGTTTAGTGAAATAAATTGTTGAGTTTTGTACTGAGTGTTTTAAATTCACGAACCCAAGTGGAAATAACGTAACAATAAATAAAAATTCTCTTTCAACATATTCGATCTGTTCGAGGATAAACTTTTGAAGAGTGTATTAGCATAGAAAAAAAAATGAACATTATGTATCCTAGATGTTTTTCTCATATATAATGGCACAATATTTCATCGATAAGCACTCAGCGTCTGTCTTCGAAATTCATTTTGATTTCCCTTGTATTTGCCCTCCCGCAGCTCTCGAAATCTGCCACACGCGGCTCTCTCAGCCCTATAGAAGGGGCCAAGGGATAAGGTAATGCGATGTTGATACGAAAAATCTTCGAGACACACAGCTTTACTCTTCGGCAACCGCCTAAGAAGATAAGCGCTTCCTCGTGGGAAAAAGCTCCACGGCGCTTCGGCGAGAGAAAAAGGCAAAACAAAACGGAATTTATATCAAGCTGACGTTTATGGCATTTTACTTGCAAATGTTATGGCCATATTCAGTGTGTGGGTAAAGTGGGAGTCGTCACCTTTGAATATTTTTATTGTGGTGGTGTGGTTTACAGCGGGGCGAGACCATTTGCAGCTTGTTTTTTAAATTTATACGCGCGGTTTTCTGAGCCCCCGGACTCGCGTTTATGGACTTTTTCCAGTTTCATCGAGGGGACCGTGCATGGTGACACGTGAATTTATTGATGATGGCGATGATGATCCGGTGGCAGATTGACATTTATTTTGTTTCATTCGCGCTTTTCGGAGAGCATTTGGCAGTGCCTCGCTCCCTGAAAGTTACATCGTTTTGTCAAAGTTTCATATCCGTAGAGGATATGATGGATCACTTTAGTCGAAGAATCCCAAAACTACCACCAAAATTGTTCGTGCTCGATGATTTCTATAGTTCAGATATCACTTTGAGTAGCTAAAAATCTCTGAAGAATTTGATTGAGGTTGGCACTAAAGAGATAATTATGCATTGTCGGCTGTGTTCTCCATCTGATATCGGGTTTTCTCTTGAATAGAACAAAGGAAAACCATGACTTTGAAGATTAAATACTACAACTATACCAAGCCGAATACACCAGTTAAAAAACCAATACAGTAGAAAAAAAGACACGGGAATACAGACCAGAATAGGTAGTATATTATGATACAAGTTTTATAAGACGCTATTTTGTCACACGCATTGTTTGGAGTACGACGAGCAAAGCGAGGAGTGCTCCAAGTGAACAAGTGCGACAACGTGTCCTATAAAACATGTGTCATATGCAATTTTCTCTATTTCGAATTGATTTGAAGAAAAAAATGGATATAATATCGATAATTTAAAGAAACATCTTCGATTAGTAACAATGATGATATAGAAATAATCAAAATCTGACGCACAAGCTTAAAGCCCTGCTTACAGTTGAGCGATTTTGATTATTGCAATACCAGCGGTGAAAAATTCAATGTTGTTATTGTTCTTATTGATCAATTTAAATCAAATTACACTCTGAATTGAAATTTACCAATTAAAACATGCTAATATCTGCTAATATCCCCAAATCCAAATCGCTTAGAAGTAAACTGGGCCTAACTCTTCTGACTTTCATTTGACAGTTCGATTGTACCAATCTCCGAATAATAAAAAATGCGTATCGAAATAGAGGCTATTTCGACACGCATTTGCGTTGCATAATGACTTCATTATACAACCAAAATAGAAAAAGACAATTTTACAATTTCATCTGAGGTTTTTTTCAAAATTGAATCAACATAAAAACCGTCACGGTCGAAAACCAAATTTCGTTTAGTATAAAGATTTCCCAAGGTCAAATGACCAAAGTTAGGGCTAGGGAGATTTGACTGCTTGAGTGAGTGAGAGTAGAAGGAAATGAGAAGGAGGAAGTCTCATAAATCACTAAGTGGTTTATAGCGCCAAGGCTACGCATCCAATCTTATAGAAGATTATGGTGGATGAGAAACTTTTTTTGTTGAATTTCCAAAATGAAAAATAGCCACCCTGTCGAAGGGACTCTGCGTATATCGGATATGCCGAACGTATCACCCTCTCCTCGCCTCTTTCCACATCGAATAGTGGACCATCGAGCAATAATTGGCATTCGAAGGGACTTTCCGAATTTGCGGGCCCGACCCTTGACGAACCCGAAATGAAATTCCGTCGAAAGGCAATATATGTGTGTGTGTGTGTGGCGAATGGCGAGTGGCGAGTGGCTTTCCCATACCGAGAACGCACCTCGAGACGCCGAAATAAATAATGCAGAAACGTCGTTCGTTTCGGCAAAGGCCAATTTGCACTTGTAAAACCGCGTCACGTAGAAATCTGGCCGACGTTAGCGTTAGCGGTGACACACAACGGAGCGCTAGATGTCAGAAAGGGGATTTAATTAAGGTACCCGCTAAAAAGTCAACGTTTGTCTCTGGAACAGCGACAGGAGCGGATCTTTGGAGCTTTTTCGAAATTACCCCATGAAATATACGAATTGACCCGTCCCAGAATAGAAAGTTATCATGGCGGATTTTTACATTTGACAGATTTAGGGAAAAATCTAGGGAAAAATTTGACACTTAACAGTTGACAAAATAAGTGTTCCATGCCAAAACTGTAATAAAATGTGAACAACTCCAAATTCTAGAATAATATCCTCTTTCATTGTGTCTTTTAATTCTAAGAAATATCTATATCGACATTCTGGAATTTGGATTCGTGTCCATTTTAATTCAATTTTGACATGGAACACTTATTTTCTCAACTGTCAAGTGTCAAGTTTTTCCCCAGATTTTTCCCTAAATCTGTCAAATGTCGAAATCCGCCATGATAACTTTCTATTCTGGGAAGGGTCAATTGGATCCTGAGTAACGAATGGCAGTTCATGCGATTAAACAAAATCGAGAGCAATGCTAAAAATAATAGGTTTGTGTTTCTTAATAACAGATACTATTCTAGCAGCAAAAGCTTCGAAGAAATGGGCATCGGAAAAGACCTCACACAATGAGTTTCATATAGAAAAAAATAATTGTGGTAAGGAGAATTTCGGCAGAACCTGAGCCTGATACTTTGGAGATAATGAGAAGCTGGTTTAGATATATATATGAAGTAGTAGATCTCCAGTCCTGTGAAACGATTCTTGCAATCGACCTCACAGGAACAGATGTGAGGTCTGCATTCTTGGAGAAAATAATAGCTTGGTCATACTAAACTGAACTGGATTATCAGATCCCCGTTTTAATATTCTAGCTAGAACCTGGCTTGGAATCAGTATGATGCGGTGTTGAAATATCCTTGAAAATAATGTAGTAATGGTTCATCACTATTTTATTCGTCTCTTCAATGTCATGGCTCATTAAGGATATTGTAGAATTAATAAATGTATATTCAGCCACCTCTTTTAATAGTCCAAAGAGCTGCCACTGCATAAGGGATGCTCGAGCCATTGTCGGTATTTAGGTGTTGAGGTTCTTCGTAGCTGGAGACACCTTCCTCGCCACCTGGCGTTAATCACTAGCGATTGTCTTTTAGTGCACGTGACGTGAAGTAATATAGGACCCGCAATAGTAATTCTCGTAACGAGCATGAAAATAGCATCTTCGAAGAAAGCGTTTGCTGGGTAAATTTCAGGTCAAAGCAGAAGGCAAGAATTTTTTTATGTAGATCAAATTTGCATATTCAGGATCGTGATTAATTTTTCGATATGGGTTCTTTTTTTTTCTTATGTTACTCGATGCGAATTTTTTCGTGCGAAACGAATTCGAAAATAACCCTTTCTCGCTGACTGATGAAATTGTTCATTCTGTTGAGTTCCTCCGGATTCAATATCCGCTATGAAAAATGAGCAACAATTATCGATATCGTTAATTCAACCTTTCCGAATCTTTTCTCCCCTGCTTTTTTCAACGAAATTAAAATTCATCCGTAATAACAGGTGTTTTCGCCCCTCGGAGAAAAAGTTGCCGGCAGCGCCAATATTGAAACGTCGTTCGCCTTCGATTCAAACGATAATTAACATTATTATCGCCATCTTTGTCCGCTGTCTAAAAAAAGTCATTACACTAAATCATCGCTTACTAATAAAGGGCGAATGCAAAGCTGGGCGGGAAAGCTACACAGGGGCGATATTCAGTTGCGTGTTGACTTCTCTTAATTATTGTCCAGAGGTTTTTTTTTACTTGAAATAATTTGTTATGTTTTTCTGCCAAGACTACGTTGATGAATTTGAAATCTGAAAATTGATGGTGTGATTCAAGATCACCCTCATTTAACAATACCTGCATGTACCTATAGAATGGAAATATATTGGGCTAGTACAAGTTGAGAATTTCTCCGGGTATTATCACGACGATGAGAAATGAAATCCTTGTTTGGGATCCAAATCATCACCAGACTTCCTTTTTTTAAATTTTTCCGATTACTCGAAATTTATTTCAATGAGTACCCACCCATATTACCGAAATCTGCGCTGTTAGTAACAAAGTGATGAACCACTTGGGGCACAACTGGATATCTCCGCGCGGGAGGAAAGGGCTCTGCGACTTTAAGAAGCGGAAATAAGGGTGAGTTTTGAATCAATATTTGATTGCGGGAATTAGTGCTTTATCTGGATTCAGCAGACCCCGAGAGTGGGGCCTTGATGAAGGTTCCTTGATTGTTTGACAGAGGCCGCGTATACGCGCGAAGAATTAAACGAGAGCTCGGGGGGTAAAAGGAGAGAGAGAGGGTTGTGGGGGAAGGGAGTGGGTCGAGACCACCCACCCTCCGATTCTCTGGAACGGTCAGCCGGAGTTGATGAGGTAGGAGTGATGGATATTGCCTCCGGGAGAGGAATATTAACGGTAATGACACGTATCAATCAAAAGTCCCGAGACGGTATGTCTGAGATGGATGGAGGATATTAGAAATGTCTGGGTAATATAGACACAATTGGAGGTTTGTGGGAAGAGTTTTTATGCCCGAAATACCACCGAGGAAGGTATAGAAAAACTGTTTTGCTTTCAAGAAATTGAATTCACTAGCTATATTTCTATCGTATTTGAACACATTAGAAGTCATTTAGTATCATGAACGTTCAATTCGAAATTTGAAGATATTCAAATATTAATATGACGCTGATTTCCTCAATGTGATAATTGCAATAATGTTCACCTTATCCGCTACACGGGAGTGAGAAACAGAATTATTGATAATTCAGACATAGTGACGTATATTAAAATTAATTTCGAGGTAGAGTTTCGGACTGAATTTTTCGAATCCTAGGAAAAGATGAATCATGCTGAAAACGAAATAAAATAATGGAAAATATTTGAAAAGTTTAAAATGAGAACTAGATTATTAATAATCTCATTTCAACCTTTTTAAATATTTTTCATTGGTTTATTTTCTTTAGCACTCTAATCACCTTCCCACCTTCAGACAATGAAAGTCCGAAGTATAAAATTAAAAGTTAAAATTATTACCCATCAATGTTTAACAATAAATTGAGTGAAAATTTGTCAAATTTGAATAATAAGGACAACCATAACACTTGAATTCGAGTATATTCAAGTTATAGAATATTCGTTTCATACAATCAATTAACCATTTTAAACATGGGATCTCAGTTGAAAAATTCACATATATTATATGAAAATCATGTTCTTGTTGACATATAAAGTCCGTGTCTCACGGTCAAACTATTTGATCAAATCTGTTTGACGTGACGTCATTTCTGTCTATTTGATTCAAATATTTGAAATGTGCAGAAATCCTGTTCACACGATTTGAAGAAGTTTGTTCAAACAGTTCAAAAATTGATTGATCATAACGGAAGAGAAATCTACATTCGAGGTGGAATCTCGCTTTTTCAACAATATATATGAACATAAATAATACACAAAAATCTCTAAACATTTATTTTATGGTGAGTTGCGCGTCCCTTCAGAGTTAGTGAAGTAGAAACGAAACTAGCTCAGTTCCCTATTGAACTGTGTTTGCCAAACATTGAACAATGCCTCAACTCCTGATTCTATGGAATATATTAGTACTTATTATCAATTGAAAGGATGACTCAGAACACCTACCAGTTATTTGGCCGTGAGAATTACTAGCAATATCATTCAATGCATCTGGCATCTTATCACTCTTGTGGTAATCTTTTTGTCTGATGTTATACAAAAGTTATTTATTGCTTCTATGGAGATCTATTAGGAACATTGCTTGCTCCTCGGTCCAATTTCAAGTAGCAGACATTTCCAACAGTCCAAAACTCAAGTCTATTAGTATTCTGACGTTTCGATTTTCGGTGTCAACAAAAAACTTTAACCTTAGTTTTTCATCAAACAGGTGAAATATTTAGAACATGTTCTAATCTCAGCTGCTGTTTGATGTGACGTCATTGATGACATCAAATAGTTTGACCGTGAGATACACGGACTTAAGATGAAACCGATATAGATGTCAAAATTGGCTACAATGAATTATGCTATGATGAGTTTCAAAGGGAAAGGCACCATGAAATGGAAATCAGGTCGATTTCGATCTTTCGAACTGAATGGATTTGTTTTTCCATTTAGATTTTCAGGAGTGCAGCTCAATTTTTCAAATTCCTCGCCCTCTACTCATCCGCTCCCCCCTTACCTCCCCCCTTCTCCTTCCAACCGCGCATACACTCCCGCCAATTTATGCATCAATTCCATATTTCTCAAGTAGTTTTCATAATTCCACGCATCAGGTCGACGGGAGACAAGCTCTCTCATCGTATTTCCATTCGGCAACCCCCTTTCTCCCCCCCCCCCTCCCGCACCCACCTTGGCATTTGCATAGTCGTCGCCAGCTGGTGTTTACCTCAACTTTTCCTTTTGATGGCGGAAAGTTCGCCCGACGAAGAAGGAACGAACTGTTGCAACGAATGTGTCGCCATATCGGAATGTATATGTGCCTCTTGTCTTATCGAGTTCGAGGATGAGTCGCTAATACATTAACATACCATTATTTGTGATGGAGAGTGTGGAAATTGGCACGTAGGGAATATTTGTGGCAAATGTGGAGAGTCGGATTTTCGAGCCAAGACGAGTGCTGTCTTACCATAATTACTCTTCTCCCTGTTATCTGCTTGTACGAGTATTTCTCTAAAAATATTCATATCATCAATTTTCGAATGTCCTGAAATTACTCTATCACTCTCATTTCGAGAGATATAGACTAGCCTTTCGAGTTGATGAAAATAAAGTGTGAAGTTGATTTGTTTGTGAAAAAATAGGTACCTTAACGGATATAAACTAACGTCACCCTTCAAACACAAATTTATTTCATATTGATAATGATTGATACCAATTTGAAATTGATAATTGATTAATATTGTCACAAAAAATGAGATATCTTCGAAATTTCATATCATATAAGTTAGTCAGTGGAGACTGTGACTTAAGAATCAGCAAATTGAAATATTACCCAAAAACTACGTAATATTTGAGGAAAACCAGATATCTATCACGGCAGCTAAATTGAAACACCAATTAAACTGATTAATCAGTTTAATTGGTGTTTTCACTGATGATGGCAACTTGAATGCCGAACTAGGTATTTTGTTTTTCTCAAATAGATAGGTAATGTCTTTGCTTATGCTTTTTTCTTAATTTTTTTGAAAATATGTGAACATAAACATAGGCATGCAATTGATATTTTGTGACCTGAGAACATCGAACTTCTGCGAACGCGACACTATCAAAAATAACAATGATATAGATAGATAGATTTATCAATACCTCCGAAAGAACTTTCACAAGTTATAGGACAAGTCACCAAAAAAGAAAACTCACACAAGATAAAATCATTGAACATGTACAATAAAAAATATTACATAAACACTCACAAACGAATATTATTTCGATCCTATTTGAAGTAATCAATAAACTACCCAATATTATATGGAGTTCTTTCTATCATGATAAGTTTGATGTTGTTTTCAAAATGATCCAACTTAGCAAACAATTTATATCTGTTTGGTAATATGTTATACAGTCTGAGCCCCATAATACTCTTGTAGGATTTTTGGCAAAGAGACAAGCAGTTCCTGGGAATACGTGTTGTAATGATGAATAGATTAATTTGTTGTAAATTGATTTTGGTTTTTGTGGACAAACACTAACAGTTCTAGTATATATATGCTATAAATTATGAGAATATTATATTCCTTGAATAAATTTTAACAATGAGTTATCACAGACACATTTTAAATGCTTCTCAATATATTTCTTCGTGTTTCACTGGTGAGCTACCTCCAATCAAAATACTAAACACAGTCTCGTATATAAATTTGACCATAGTAAAACAACAATAATGCCTGTTTATCTACAACATTCCTGAAAATTGAGACAAGGAAGTCAATTAAGGCAGTCAGTGTAAAAAACCAGTTATAAAGTTAAAGAATAATTGATTCGCTAAGTTTGTTTTTAGTATTGAAAACATGTAAAATATAAAAAATTTTGAAACAAGTATTTTTACTTCATTCAGTTAATTATTTATAGATAGAATACGATATTATTCAATCCCCGTCTTGAAGTTCGTGATAGTATACCATTTGAATTCGCGGTAGCAGTAGCAAAATTTCACTCGCCAGAAATAATATGACGTTGATACCCCCAACTTCTGCTAGGGATTTCCATCGCGACTTTTTATTAAAATTCTGTATCCTCCGAAGGGCAAGCCTGCAGCTGCGGAGGGCGCAAAAACGGCCTTAACGTCTCCGAACAAAAACACTTCGAGCCTCTCCCCACACTCATTCATCCGACGTTAAACCAAACATCATTCCCCACTTACATGCAAAACACATCCGTACGCGCTAATCTGGCTCCATTAAGAGTACACGCCGGGATTATCCTGCGCTGGCACTGCCGACCCGAAATCCGGGAATATATACTCCGGGGCCGGCGGGTCCGGGTGAAGTGTTTTGCCCCGCGACTCGGAGCACTTTCGACCCGAAAACCCGCTCGGGTTCTCGAACATTTCATGCCAAGATTTTTTTTTTCAGCAAAAAACATAACGATACTCACCCCCCATATATAGGTATATCAACGGCTACAGTTTTTGAAAGGCCCTTCCAATACCTAATATCCGAATGATAATTATTTCTGTGATTTCCCATATCTGCCCGCGTATTCGCATGTAATGAATGCGGAGGCGCATGGTTTATTCAGAATTTGGGCCTCGCAATACAGAGGAAATTAAGTGTCAGAGAGTTTGATACACAAGAGACCGCGATGGCGGCGGTGGAAGCAAGCGAGACCAGAAATGGCGAGGTCCGCCATATTTCCAAATATACAAATAAATGAACCGAAGATTGAATCCTTTCAACGGGCCGATTCTTTGTCCCACCTCTGAAATGACAATACGAATGAATGAATGAAATGAAATGGGGAAATATGACGAAAGTTGTTCCAGATTAATCGTTAATATTCGGATGATTTTATTACAATTTAGATCTCAACCTTCGTTACGAGGGGGTCACATAGATCAATTAATCAATCAATAAAGTGTGAAAATCATCCATACTCAAAGTGGTCAATGAGATTTTATATGTGTGGTCGACCGACTTGGAGTTTAATTTAAGTTTTTCCCTTTCTTATAAACAATCAATGGTTTCATGCAAAAAAATAAAACAGAGATATAGTTGCTTCTCTTCAGTTTGAATCAGTCCAAGACTTCCTATAAAGAACCTACCAAAGATATTTGTGTGGACCCTTCGCTTAGTATCCGATTCGCGTATCCATTCATACAAACATGTCTATATCTCCCCTTCTTCGACAAGGGACGACAAATAGCGACCGGGCCCTTTGCTATCGCTACATGGACGGGGTCCGAAAGACCTACATAAATCATACGGCACATTACCATGAACATATGATTTATGCTATTAATCGTTGCCCTATCCAAGACGGAAGACCTACTTCAGCAGATTCAGGAATTATTTCCCAATACGAGCCATCCATTCTGCAGAAAATCTGAAACACATTTGTTTGCAACATATTTATTCGGACCTGTTTCATTTACTAAAAAATACAAATAATTTATTCAGAGACTTGTGGTATCGGAACACTTGAAATGGATATAAATATTATTTTTTGAATTTAGCTTGTGATTACTAGCCACTGAGCCATACTCGTCAGTAAGTAATTCAATTATCGTTCAAAATAAAACGTTCTCTTGAACTCTACCTGAATACCATAAAATCAAATAGAATCAATCATGTAATACAAATTGATTTATAGTTTTAAAAAAATTAAAAACACGTTCATATCCTACTAATCCTAACTTCTGATATACCTAGGTCAAGAGCACCAACGCTTTTCAATATTCGAGTAGCTGCATTGAAACATTTTCCCACCTTAAAAGTCATCCATTTCGATTTCTATCACTGTGTTAGTACATCCAGCATATATATTTTGTCGCATTTTTCAGTTCGGTATTCGATTGCGAGCCCCACATAAGTCGCAGACCCGTTCCCCTCTCTCTCTCTCTCTCTCTCTATCTCTCCCCCTCCCCTTCCTACGGCTGTCTGAACAGTCTGAACAGCCTTAATTAAAGGAAATATATTCGGAAAAGGAGTCGATTTCGTTCGAGCCTTCAAGTTTACGGTTATGCTCCGCTCCCGAGACTACGCGGCCATACCGACTACGACTACGACTCGCGCTAAGGAACATGCTGCCGGCTCATTACATATCCGGATAACTGAACCGTGCCGGAGTAATGTTATTTTTATACGACATAAAATACTAACGACATGTTCGAGACACAATAAGTCGGGGAAAACTGCCGAATCGCGGCGACGTTCGGTACGACGAGGTACGCGGAAACGAAGAAAATATGCTTGAAATATGTTATGGTCTAGGTTGATAAAGTGGATAGTATTCCTAATGACTGATGATAGCTTTGGTCTCATGAAACATGGTCACGGAGAAAATTCACATTACATCGGACTAGTAGCGCACCGCGAATCCTCTTCGAAATGACAGTAATCTTTTACATTTCATACAGTATGCATTATTCAATCTCTCTCGATGATTTAGAAAATACTCGTCGATAAGATCATCCATAATTTTTTCACTTTTTCCCTAAACAAATGAAGCTCTCTTATATTTTTACACAGGCAGCAAAAATATGATTATGATTTGTATCATCAAGAAATCATCTATGGGAAATTCTGTGATGACATGTTTCCTTCACAATGTTTGCCCTCTACAATATATTCATCATCAACGCTGTTGAATACTCAGAAGGAGGAATCTGGGCAGTGTTATAATGGACTTCCAAGCCGCATCTTCATCAATTTTTCCATTCTCTCTCGGATTCTTCGGAAACCAACTTTCCATCTCCCGCTTCCATCATCAATCACTCGACAATTAAATTTCTGGATTTCGCAATTATCCTGGCAGACGTATCATTCCCCCTCTCTAAATTAGTCCCCCTCCTCCTCCTCGAACTCTTGAGGCATCAGCGTCTTTGATTGATCGGACACAAACATGATCAAAACCGTTATGCCCGTTGATATTCTTCGTCTGTGCGTCGCGTACGTTTCTCTGGGGGATTTCGGTCCCAATGAAAAATTTAGATTGCATTAGGGGGTACAGAGGGGACCCCCTCAACCACTACAAATCAACTAATTAGTCGGCGAGTCGGCTGACAGAGTTTCGAATGCTTTTTCCCGGACGACGTAGTGAGGTTGCCTCAGGAATATCGGGATCGATCGTTGGGTGGAATGAGGAGATTTTAATTAATTTTATTTATCATCCTAAAGATTCGATAATTGACACATATTTATTCTCGAGTGGTTCGGATTTCACTATGAGCTGTAGGTTCCACATCACACGAGTTTCGCGGTATAGATTATAAAATTATTATCGACGGGTTATCCAGAACAACCTGATAATACGTTAATAAAGCTCATACGGGTCAGGATAAATTGCCAGTTACCTCCAATTACGTCAAGCACGCCTGCTATATAAGGTAGATCCTTCTCAATTACCAAATAATCGACGTGATTTCACACCATGCGGATAGCCAGAATGCCAGGGACGATGTGAGAAAATGAATGGCTTTTCGAGAATGCGAACGAGAAAGAAAATTGAGTAGATCAACTGAAGAACCATGGAAAAAGCCCATGATTCTGTCACTCTACCACGAACTTTTTGGTCTCGTGGACCACGTGAATTTTTTTGTGCTTCGTGTAGCTGTCTACTTTTTTATATTGAATCGTTATTAATTCACCAACTTCAAATATGTTTCGCTCACACAGTGCCACTCACTTTGACATTTTCAATAATATCATTTTCAATAATATCAATGGGAGTGATAAGCTTGATACTTCAATTTTCTCCACAAAAAAAAATCGTTCAAGATATTGGATTTGTTTAATTTTCGGTGCCTTATCCTGTATATCAATAAACATACTAGAATCGTGATATCAATCTCATCAAGATCTCGCTGAATTGTCGTTTATAGGGCAGAAGGGTGAAAGACATTTGACAGTTTGTTCACGTTTGAACTTGGTCCATTCGTTGTCGAGCGAATAGCCCAATAATCACCTCAATTACAATCTGAAATCACCATTTTTCCGAAACATAAACCAAATGGACCAGTCCCGGAATTCCTTCCCATCCAATTTTTAGCGCGATCCGTTTCGGGAATTTTCAAAGAGAAAGGAGTCCGTTATCGAGAGCACTTAGAGGCCGCTTTATAGCACCCTCATAGGTTGTAAAAGGGTTGCGCGGCGAATGATAATTCAGCCGAGTGTACCTCTGGCTCTAATAATACAATATCCGAATGGCGAAAAGGGTTGGAATGGAGGGCGTCGGTTGCATTCAAATTTTCGATTCGGTTGAGACGTTTATTGGAGAAGTAACGGATTCTAATGTTGATGGAGGTAATACTGCGATGGAACGAGACTGGAATTGCAGATGAAGCAGGGACGCGACTTCTAGAAAGACAATGATGTTATCCTGCTGGTGTTGCGTCTATTGTCGAATGTCCCCAAGATCATGATCATGACCCAAAATATAAAAAGTAGGTACGCCTCAAAGGCTTTGAGCGATCGTGATGATCAGAAGATGTCGTCAGCTATACAAACCGAAGTCCTGTATGGATTTTTGAGATTGATGTTTGTTTATATATTTTTTTATTTGGTTAAATTCCTTTATGGATTCCATAATAAGTCTTATCCCTGATCTCAGTCAAGTTCATGCCCATCAAAAACTCCACCCCCTACGGACCATCAAGTATCCTTGGCGTCTCGCAAAATAATTACGAAAAGATGCTTTCAAGATTATGTCCTGGACATCCCAGGAATACATTCAGGAGAAAATAGCCAAAACTGCAGAAGCTTTTGACCTTGTCATAAAAGAATTATAATTTGTCTTTATTTAATTTTAATAGTTCAGATTTTTCTTTAGGAAAACATATTCAGTTTGACTTGGAAATTCGACACAATGAAACGTTTCGTCGCCGATTTCGAAACAATCTTCCTGCAATGAAAAATGTCATATCTGACCCGACCCCTGTTGCGTAAGCCTCTCCGGAACAATATCTTTCGACAAATTGGAATAATCTCTGCCTCCTGTCCCATTGAAATTCATCGGGCCAAATGAAAAAGTGCCTCTTCAACGTGCACGACAATGAGCCTTTATAACCTCTCTAACGACAGCGCGATGAGCATCATTTCCCGTTTTTTTATTGCCGAGCTGACTACCATTGTTGTAAATAGATCTCGAGAAGAGTATAAGTAAATTAGAAAGCGTGATAACAATCTCCCCCTTTTTTTCGGGACGGAGATCGAGACATCCGACGATCTCCCCGAGTCCTTATCAGAGGCGCACGGAAAAAGAAATAATCCTTTTTCGCGAAAACTTGGGACGAAAACTCATCCTGCTTGTCGGGAAATAGAATAGAAAACTTTATGCAATCAAAATGCACTTTATATACAACTTCAGGAAGCATTATATTCATGATATTTCATCAAAAAGTTACTTATATGTAGTATCATATTCGAGAATGTATCTATAGATTCACTAGTGCATAAAATATTGTTACGAACCGCTGGCATTTCCGAGAAGGCCGGAAAGCATCCGCTCGACGCGTGACTCACAGCGGAGGTATCGGTCGCAGACGCACCGCTATAATTAGCGGATGATTCATTGCCCATCGAATATGAAAAGTGCTTCCAGTTTGTTCCTGTTCTTTCTGGACAGTGATGTCTTTGCCTATATAGGAGCCGCGGTTTCGCGGACAAGTTAGTTATAGTTTGGAAAGAGTCAGATTAGAAAGAAAGCTAGTACAGTGAACATTGAGATTTGTAAAGCGAATATCGTTGTGATTTAACTAAATGTTTATTGAGTTGTATTAAGTGTGTTTAGTGAAATAAATTGTTCAGTTTTGTACTGAGTGTTTTAAATTCACGAACCCAAGTGGAAATAACGTAACAATATTATCCGCGATCAT
This sequence comes from Chrysomela aeneicollis, assembly GCA_029955515.1. NCBI lineage: Eukaryota > Metazoa > Arthropoda > Insecta > Coleoptera > Chrysomelidae > Chrysomela > Chrysomela aeneicollis. Next base: position 26,973,544 of record JARUHQ010000005.1, read on the forward strand.
TGAAAATGCATTCGAAAATCTGATACTTAGCATTTGGAATAGAGATAACCCCTTCTAAGAGTACATAATAAGTATGGTTTTTGTTATATTACAACCGCTTCACATGTGGTTTTGGCTTATTCTTTGGTTTTTCACAAATCATGATGTTAATTTGTCAAATACTCGATCTATATAATCTGTAACCTTAAAATTACTGCCTACGATAAAATTGTTATTATGTCAAGCTATTGAATTGTTTTATTTTGCAGCACTCATCTAACAAACTCATAAATGGTTTCGTATTCGAATCTTTTTATTCATATAAAATATAATATATTCTTTCCATTTTCGTCAACGAATAAAAAAATAAAAATGACGGATTATTTTTTCTTGATTAGTCACTTCGGCGATGCTGCAGTTGGTTAAAAAATAAAAACTTTGCTGTGCACACGAAATGTAATCTGCGAAAACGAAAACCCCGATAATAACAGCTTAATAAGGATAAAAATTAGTCAGCCGGAGGAGCTGATTAAACAGCATTCGACCAGTCGAATAGTCGCGTTGACTTTGAAGGAAATAAGCCTACTCAGTCGGTGTGGGCCTCTACTATTTGTGGGGCGTGCTTTAAAAAGTTTAAAGAAACAGCAGGATCCTTTCAGGAAAATATCAAAGCGTCTCTGAGGAGTAGAGAAAAAGCACCTACACATAAATGAATCCTAAAAAAGTAATAATCGAGTCACCATCTCCAGTATATCCGAAATCATGATGAATTTCTCATGTGAGCATTATTTCTTGAAATTTAGTACGTTTATTTCATCTTCTCAATAGTTGATTTGTAGAAAATAATAAATCAAATACATCTGTCAAGTTTTGTCAGAGATATTTTCGTTTTAGAGCGAAACAAAGCTGAAAAATTCTTACTTTAGTGCACTTTCAAATAACTTTCATAGCCTTTGCTTTGTATCAATATATTTGTGTTTGAAATTCTGTGTTCACTATCATTTTATAAAGAAGTAGCAGTTTTGATACAGTTATTCTTTCATAGAATCATATTTAGAGTTTTTCATTTTGACGAAAGACGATTTTAAAGAATGCAACTGTTTACTGGCCTCCAATAAACTATGACCTAACTCCTTCAAATTACTTTATGTGGGACTATTTTAAAATGACATTTTAGCGTCTGTACTTTACAAGTGGTTGTATCTGAAATAATTTCAGCTTCATTTCACTGGTATATATTCTCATATGGGACATGAGGTATAGCCTCTTTCAGTATTGAAACTCATCTCGACAGTAATAGCTTAGGGAGTATCAGATCCAGTTGAGTTGGCTGCCACCCCCTGAGACAGCCCGGTGGCCATTTCGACCGATATCGGTCAGATAGTCACAGGCAACTTTTATCTATCTATCCCTCGACCATATAAGTTCTCCTCTAGGAGCCAAATGTCGTTTTCGTGTTTTTTTCGTTCAGATGAAAATTTAATGGACGTCTCGCGTGAAGGGTCATGATGAAATTATTGCGGTAACAGTTATAAAGCGAATTATCGGTCAACAGCAGGATGTAAGTCACCTAATAGGTAGCAAATATTTTCGAAGAAAAAGGAACCCAGGGGCGATAATAATAATTGTCTCGAAAGAATGAAGGGATCCGGCGAATCACGTTTTTATTTTCACATAAGCTTTATAATCACCTCGAAAATCCGGCCATCTCATATTTGATCCTTGCGAAATAAGGAAGTGAGACAAAGCTAATCTGATACCTGTTGATGAATGAGAAGGCAAAATAAAAAAGACGCTTCAGCGATAAAAAGCGGTTTCCTTTGAATGGAACATTATGGAGAGGATCTCTGATACCCTAGCTACGGATACAGTGCCGTGCGAAAAAATATAAATTCATGGGACTGAAATATCGAGTGAATCAGGTTTGAATCATAATGAGTTATGGAAAGAATCTATACAACGATCACAGACGCAGACACAAAATACCTCCAACCGTCCAAGAAGCCCTGAATGAAACCTTCGACAGTTTCACCCTTATATTATATTGATTGTAATATCTTCCGATGTCTCTAATAACCTTTAGGGTGGATGAGACAATAAATCATTAAAAAAAAGTTATAGATAGTCAGATGACAAAAGGAAAGTTGTATATTTCGCGGATAATTCTCCTATATTGTTACTTTGAAGTTGATGTGTGATTAACAATGTAAGGGCCAATTGATGCCTCATTGTCTTTATCCTAATCTTGTGTCATAATTTTAACTCAGTCCCAATCATAGTCTCAATCATTTTGGACGTTTATGCATCACAGTCTTGAGACTTAAGAATTAGGATATGACAATTAACAATCCATCGATAGCGATTGATATTTGTTATCAATTATTATATTCGAGATTATATCTATATCTGAATATTATATTTGTTATCAATTATTGCCACAGACGTGACAAAAACCAAATTTAATGTCATTTGTATTGACAGGTCGTGGTCGACGCATGCGTATTTCATATGTGGTCTCAATCATAAGCATAAAAGTTGAAAAATTGTAACTTTCAAAGGTCGTGCTTCAATGATTATGATTAAGACTGAGACTAAAAATGTTGCATAACTGCACCCATTGAAATGTATGCTTTTAACTTGATTATATGATTAAGACGAAATCTGTGACTAAGACTAGGAAAACACAATGATGCATAAATTGGCCCTAACTCAATGAAATACGATTTCGTCAAAATACTTGATGAATAAAAATCACTTCCGAGACATATCCTGCTGCTTCAGGGTAACTTAGCAATAACATATTGCTGTTAAAAATACTGAAATATTATAGTTCAACAGTATCTTATTTCTATTTCAGTTCAGGAAAATTCAGGATATGGAGAATGTTATAAAGTTATTATCAAAAGATTTCTATAAATATTGTTGACATCTTTATCTCCTTATAATTGTATTATGATTAATTATAAAATTCCTTCTGAAATTTGATTACTCATATTCATTCAATGGACTTGTAACATAAACTACTATAATATAAAGCAAAGGGTCTCTTCTCTTATGGTAGTACGTCACTGTTCCACGCGAAAAAAGCACCCTGGGAAAATCACATTCCGGAGGGTGTCAACTGCACAAACACACTCCAATCTTGCCGTCATTTTGTCGGGTTCATCATTTTAGGCTCTTCCGGCGGCCCTTAATACACTTTTGAATTAAAGATTACACACTTGACTTTTCACGCGACGCGTTTTTTGCATTTCTCGAATCGCGATTAGATCTCCCCCAGAGCATTTTTCGCAGATTGGATGATGATCCCGAGACGAAGGAGTTGATTTGGAGTGCGAAAATCTGGATTATCATCGACAATCGATAAAAATACACTTTTGATATTCAACAGTGTACGTATTTGACAGATACGCACCAAAGGATGAATCATAATGCAAAATATTGGGACTATTTCTTTATACGACTCAGATATGTCAATTTTTTGACTTTTCATTTGTTCATTTATTCAAACTAACTTTTTCAGAAATTAGTTACGATATTTTTGAAATCATAGGAGAGTAAAGAACGAAAAAAAAACATAATTTGAATACCTTAACTTGTTTATTCCAGATTTTGTGAATTTTTGAGAACCCATGTTCAATAAGAAATTCAGGCATTTTTACACATGTAATATACAGGGCTATTCAAATTCGAGTCTATGCATGGGGATTTCGATAACGTCAAGAGATAGAGGGTTGGTTAAACGGAGGCAAAGTAGCGTATTTCAGAGGTTAATTATATGGATGAAATAAATCTGACCTAGCTTCTTCAATTCTGGAGTTATACAGGAAAAATCGAAAATTTCGAAAGTCTTCTTTTGCCTATATCTTTTTATTTTACGAAGATTTTTTTTAAATTCTGCCACTTTGCCATAGCAACTTTATGTAGCCTCTCCAAATATCTGAATTAAAATTATATACAGGGTATCGTATAGATTGGGCCACCCTCAACTATTAATTTTCATATACGGACCTGTATTTTTTGTTGCATTTTTTTGAATGCCAAGAGTCATGTATTATACTGACGTAGTATTTTCATCTGAATTACAGAGTGTTTTGGAAATATTGAACTATTACCAGTAAAATTTCAACATTATTTTAAATTTTTCCTGTATAACTCCAGAACGGAAGGAGCTAGGTCAGAATTTTTTTCATCCATATAATTAACCTCTGAAATACGCTACTTAACCCCCCATTTAACCAACCCTCTATATTTTATCGTTCTCGAAATTCCCATGCATAGACTCGAATTTGAATAGCCCTGTATAAAAAAACTAGATTTTAGGAGGTTGTTTTCCATTTTTCATCTTATTCAATTCTCCAATCAGGAATCCTCATTCTACGCAAAAACAAATGAAAAAACAAACTGACAACTGTTCGAAAAGTCACAAATTGTTAGTATAAGGTTTAATCAATCATGTAGCTTCGTATATAGGAGTAAATACACAATCCAAGCAGCTTCCCCTGCTATCGATATAATCAGGTGATGTAACAGTAATGATTAGCAGTTTCCCTCACCCCACAAATCCCCAATATTATATCCAACATACTCCAGTTTGTACATGTCGTTGATCCGTGAAAGAGAAAATGAGAGGCACGAAATATATCCGAAATATGTACGCTTGATTTCCTGGCGCTTACAAGGTGATACTCATATCCATAAGGATTCAATGTTCTTCTCTTAGTGAATGTTAAAATCGTTTGAGGACAAGAAATGTTCATGGTTTAGATTTCTTTTCCCATTTCTATAAAAATCAGTAGTTAGTATACAGCATAGATGTTGAAGAAAAAAACTGGAGATGGAAGAATAAAAAATATTAAAATGGCAAATTTCATTTAGTTTCTCAACTCAATGTATGAACCTTCCAAATTGTGAATCGCAGAGTCAGTAGAAATTTTAGAGCGAGATAAATAAGAACTATTTTATAGTGATTTTTGTGAGAGTAATAATAAATTATTCACCGAGCATATTATATGGTGGCTATTATTCACGTGGTTCAATATTTGCCAACGCATGCAGTGCCATTATTGCTTCATGTTTCCATCCTCTCAAGAAGAGAAGAGAATACAACCACGTTGTGCAGACCCACTGAATGACCCTGTAGGCGATCTGGGAATCTGCTGTGTTATAGGCGAGAGGCGGCACTTGATGAACTAAACCCATCGATCATCCAATTAGTTGACCGATCAATCATCTACCGCCTCCGTCGCATCCATCCATCCATTGGAGGCGGCGGCTGTGGTCGTTTGTTTCATCTACATGTCAGCAGAAAATGCCTACTCGAAGTATTCGGCCGGTCTACTAAAGATCACTCTTCTTCAATTTTGGAATTGGGAGAATCGAATAGGTTCTTTTTCTGGAAAATCGCGAAGACCCAACACACCGAGGGTTGGATAATTTTCGATACCCCTGCGGAAAGCGTTCATTGCATTGCCTGTGCCCTCTATACATCATATTAATTTTTGGCCGTGAAACTGGATACGTCTCTAGGCTAACGGAATTAAAGCAGAAAGATGGAATAGTATCAACCGATGCTCGTTAAAAGGGTTGTCCTGTTCCATATAGTTCTTCGCCAGTAGTTTCACTAGCCAAAATAATGTATATATACGAACGAACCATAGATTTAATATCATTGACGTTTAATAGGACGCTACTTTCTTAGAAGAAAACATGAAATTGATATTGACGCTATTTTTTCAGAAGAAAACATGGATATAATATTGATAAATGACAGAAACATGTTCGATTGGTTACACTGATTAAATTAAAATATTTGAAATTTCACTACTGCGCAAGCATAACTCTTTCGACTTCCATTTGACTGTTCAATTTTACCAATCTCTAAATAATTGAAAACGTTTATCGAAACAGAGGCTATTTCTATACGCATTTGAGTTTCATGACTTTTCATAGAACCGAAATTAAAAAATATACAAATGCTGATGCTTGGTTAACTTCGTTTCTGTACCATTCATCTGATTGAGATGAGATTTTTTTCTCTCGATAATGAAAACAATATGCTTTTTTCTATTTTGATTCTATAAAACTCGAATGCGTATTTAAACAGAGGCTATTTCGAATTTTTAATTATTCGAAGGTTGATACAAGCTTAGTTCTGAGCGATTTTGGATTTGGTGATACAAGCAGTGAAAAACTCAAAGTTTTCATTGGTGAATATCAATTCAGAGTGTAATTCAATTCAAATTGGACAATGAAAACAATAACAACATTGAATGTTTAACCGCTGATATCACAAAAATCAAAATCGCTCAAATATAAACTGGGCTTTACGCTTGTGCGTCAGATTTTAATTGTTTCAATATCATCATTGTTACCAATCGAAGATGTTTCTGTTATTTTCTTCATGTCAGAAAAAATATATATATGACACACGTTTTATAAGACACGTTATCGCACTTGTTCCCTTGGAGCACTCCTCGATTCGCTCATCGTACTCAAAACAACGCGTGCGACAAAATAGCTTCTTATAAAACTTCATAATATACTATTTCCGTATGAAATTTAACCAATTGCGATTGAACTTTAGTGAGTTGATATTTTCTTCCGTACATTCACCATGGAAATAATATTTCTGGTAAGACAAATCATAAAATAATATTTTGATAATTACTTGAAAATTTCGTACAGCAATCACTGTTTAACTTCTATATGCTCTGGTTGTCTCGGCGGTGCACGAGGGGTGGTTGGCTGTGGGGGATGACGGGGGGAAAGGGTGAAAAAGGGGGAACGAACCCGGAACGGAAACCGTACGTGCTGGAACGGCCTGTCGCGTTCTGCCGAAATCTACGACGGATGCACGGTCGGCAAAGGGTTGGGAGGAAACTGAGTGGGGGGTGCCTGAAAGTTTCGGCTATACGTGGGTCTGCTAATGTTTGGACTTTTGGTCTCTCGTGAAATATGCTGGTTTTTGCAAAGACAACGGCACTCTGCTTTCGATCCCAAACGGGTCTCGGCTCGGTAGTCATAACAGATTGTTGTGGACCCTAAATACATCATATACAGAGTGTCCACGGAATCTCATCTCTAACATGATTCAAATTCAAATTCAAATTCAGTTTATTCAAAAATAATAACATATTATACAATTATGTGGTACTAATGTGTTCGTTAGTTCATTTTTACAAGTATGCACCTAGGTGAGTTAACACCTGTGTGTGCAATAATACAAAATATATTGTGGGTTGAAGAAGAATTCACATAATTTAGTATTAATATGTGCAGACTACAATTAAAAAAAAGATATAAAATAAATGGTAATACTAACAATAAATAGAGATAAGAATTATGACATTGAATATATTAATATGATATCTAGTTGGTGTTAAAATTTTTAATGAAGTAAATTTTTCACAACATTCCATATATGAGTTCACTATTTATATGTATAAAGTGCTTGCATTTATCAACAAAGTGTTTGTATTTAGTTATCACTTTGATCTCATTTGGTAGGAAGTTATAAATTTTCGGTGCAAGAGTTGTAACAAACCTTTGGTTTCCATCATATTTTCTAAATGGTATTACTATATGTTTGTTTGTGTTCTGTCTAGTTTGGTAGCAATGGTTCACAAAATCTTTGTTTGTAGATTTATAACAGAAGATGCAGTTACTAAGATAATATAAGCATCGGACATTCAAAATCGATTCATTATAGAGAGAATGTGTGGAATATAGTCGATTTTTGAATGATATTATTCTCAGTATATAATTTTGTACTACATTCAGTTGTGTTAATGCATTGTCATAGAGCCCTCCCCATACTATGATTCCATAATTTAGGAGTGATTCGACTAGGGACTTGTAGATTTGCAAAAGAAGTTTTTTTGTTAAGATTTTGCGTATTACATAAAATTTATGAATTAATCTTCTTATTTTATTAGTTAAGTCTTTGATATGATTTGTCCATTTTAGATTTTTGTCTAGAGTTATACCTAAATATTTTATGGAATTAGTCTCTTTTATTATGATATTATTTATTGTAATAGAATTGAACTTTGGTCTATTTGCATTTGTCATTGAAAAGGCAATATAGAATGTTTTATCAGAATTCAAAGTTAATTTATTTTTGTCAAGCCAACATTTTACCATGTGCAATCCATGAGGCACTTTATTTTTAACATTTTCCCAATTTTCACCTTTGAAGAGTAGAACTGTGTCATCTGCATAAGATATAGAGATACCATTTATGTTTAAATTTAGCAGTGAGTTGATGTAAGTTATAAAAAGAAGTGGACCAAGCACTGTTCCCTGTGGAATACCTATCTTAATTTCAAGGGGGTCACTTTTAACATTTCTGATTTTAGTTATTTGTTTTCTATTACTTAAATAATTCTCAAAAATTTCCAGTACCAAACCTCGGACACCATACTGCTCAAGTGTGTCAATAAGTTGTTTATGTGGTACGGTATCGAAAGCCTTTGCGAGATCTAAGAAAACAGCAATTGCTTTCTCATTGGTGTCAAGACTTTTTTTTATATTATTTACGAGTTCAAATATAGCATCATTTGTGCTAATATTTTTCATAAATCCAAATTGATTGGCGTTTAATACATTCACTGAAATAAGATAATCTAGTAACCTATTTTTGAGACATTTTTCAAATATTTTTGAGAAGGTAGTAATGACACTGATGGGTCGATAGTTACTTATATTAGTTTTAGAGCCCTTTTTATGCACTGGTGTTATAACAGATATTTTGAGTTGGGATGGTACTTTGCCTGTTAGAAAAATTTGGTTTATAATGTGAATTAAGGGATCTAAGATGAATTTGTGATATTTTTTTATCGTTTTAGATGATATATCATCCATGCCTGGCGCACTGTTATTTTTTAGTGTACTGATATGCATAATTATTTCTTCTTTAGAAACAGGTTTTAGTGTCATAGAATTCATTAACGAGGGGTATTCGATTTTGATATTAGTGGTGGGTTCCTTTATTTGTGTTGCCATGTTCAAACCAACATTCACATAATAATCATTGCAAAAATTTGCCATGTCAGTATCATTTTGGAATTGTTTTTCATTTTCATCTAAAATTATTATATTGTTTTTATTTTTTTTTTCATTCTCATTTGCTGCATCTGAGATTATTTCGTAAATTTTCTTTATGTTGGTGATATTATCATTAATCTGGTTTGTATAATAATTGTTTTTTACATTAATTATAATTCTGTTGAGATTATTCCTGTATGTTTTATACTCTTGAAGTAAATTGAGATCATTTTTATTCTTTATCAACCGTCGCTTTAATTTGTCTCTATGCTTGATAGACTCTATTATTCCTAGTGTAATCCAGGGTTTCAGTTTCTTATGTTTTTTATAGGAAAATTTTTGTGTGAAGGTACATTTATTTTTCAATGATTGCTCCATTGATTTCAGAAACATTTTGTGGATGTTGTGGATGAAATGTGAATACTCCTTCAAGTCATATTTTCACACTTGTGTGGTCATAATCCTCAAATTGGCACTATATGCAGTGTATTCAATGATTTCAATTGGAATCAAATGTCAGAGTGCTTAATGCATAGTGATAACAGGCATTGTGTTTTTTCCATTTCTGTGAATAACAAACGAATTGACATGATCATAGATCATTTTGTGTGTCATAGTTACCAAGAAGTACGTTTAGAAAGGTTTCCGATACCCGAAAATTTAGAAGAATATGGTTAAAGCAAAATTTAAGAAATCGTGGAGCTTTGAAGGAACAAAATGAAGAACATGTTTTAACGAAGATATGTAATTAAATATTCTCCTTGTATGTACAAGAGATTTAAAAAAAAACTGTTTGTTCAATAATTCAATAGTTCAGTTCAAATTCAAGTTCATCAAATCTCATCAAAGCATAACTTCGAGCCATAATAATGTTCCTCGAAGTGTTTCTCAATTCATTTCCCAATTAAATATGTCACCCCCCGTTCAATCTCATAATTCTTAAAATATTTTCTGGTTACATTTTTCACGATTTTTTAATCTGAGCTCACTTATTCCATATACCAACAAAATATTGGGTGCCTCAAGAATTTTTCCAACCAAACAAGAATTGTTTTATGTTCTGTCGTTGTTTCCTATTTTGTATCAGATCATAATATTTAAATGATATTTATTTTTGAATTCAGATTGACGGAATTCTTCGAATTATGAATAAAAACATAGATCATCTAATTTAAAAAAAAATCTGAGCCACCCTATATTTTGTTGGTATAGGGAAAAAGTGAGCTCAGATTCAAAAAATTCGTGGAAAATTATTCCATAAACGTTTTTGGATTTCCAAAATATGTTGAGAATTACGAGGATAAAGGGAGGGGTGACATAATCAAGTAGGACACCCTGTACGAAAATGATGATTCCGTCACTCTGGAAAAAAATTATGATAACCGAAATCGTACTAGCAATCACTCCAATTTCTTCCACCATTCCTCCTCACTTTTCTCTCCTTTCCTTTAACAAGTCCCTACACCGGTGATTTTCGGTTGAAAGAAAGTGAGCAGCTGACAAGAACTCCGGGACGCGTCTGAGAGCGCGGCTGGTAAGAGCATTAAAAGGACCATCTCACCCCCTACCTACCCCCTTCGAAGACACGAACCACTTTGGCAGCGAGCCCTTGAAAGCATTACAATCCATAATTTATGGTTATTTAACATTGCCATAGAACGGGAAAGATTTTTTATATCGTCCGGAAAGGGTTGGTACGCGAAAAAAGGGGTGTTAAATTGTTGAGTTATTTTTTAAGCGGATTTCCGCGATTACAGAGCTCTCGAGCGATGAGAGGCCGAGTGTTTATTTTGGAAGTGAGATTTCGGGGGAATTAATTGAATTTCGTGGGTCGGTGAGATTATTCAGGTATTATCATTACGAGATAATTTCGTAAAAAATTGCGGCTATAGCTCGTATTACTGCCATTTTACCAAAACCAACTCAATAAATGTGAAACTCGAGAAATGTTCCTCTTGTTAAATCCAAGAATTGCTCGACAAATCGAGGAATAAAGTATAATTTTGCTCCATCAAATTTGGTGTCAATATGGCTCGCATCCACCATATACCGGGTGTTTCACAGTGGATGGAACATTAGAAGTATCTGGAGAACGGAAAGACAGATCATTACGAAAATTTGTGGGCGTCGATAATCAAACTTGCTCTATCCGTCTAAAATATTTTCATCAATACAGTGTTCCTGCTTCTATCAAAAAGTAGCAACAACTTTGTTATTTCAAATGGAACACCCTGTATTTTATTTCATTTTTAGATTCTTCCTGAAGAGCTGATTTCGTCGATCTATCATACTTGGGGTATAGCGAGAAATATTACAGAGATATAGGGTGTGAAAAATCGAGATTTTTCAAATTCAGGAATTTTTTGTGTTGAAACTAATCATTTCTGCTCAAAACGGCTTACATGTCCCTATCTTAACTTTTCATTTACTATCTACTGACATTTAATAGAAACAAATAGAGGGTGATGCAAAACTCAAAATTTTGAACCACCCGTATTTGTTTCAATTAAATATCAATCGATAGTGAATGGAAAGTTGAGATAGGGACATGTAAGCCGTTTTGAGCAAGAATGGATAGTTTCGGCACAAAAAAATCCTAAATTTGAAAAATCTCGATTTTTCACACCCTATATCTCTGTAATCTTTCTCGCTATACCCCAAGTATGATTGATCGACGAAATCAGCTCTTCAGGAAGAATCTAAAAATGAAATAAAATACAGAGTGTTCAATTTGAAAAAACAAATTTGTTGCTACTTTCGATAGAAGCGGCAACGCCGCAACGCTGAAAGTATTTTAGATCGATAGAACAAAACTGATTACCCAATAAATCAAATTTTCAGAATAATCTTACGTCCTGTTCTCCAGAAATGTTTAACCTACCATCGACCGTGAGTCACCCTGTATTCGAAAATTTTGCCTAATGAAATTCATCCTCCAGATTATCAAACGAATTTGTTGCTTGTACCTGAATTGGTTCAGAAAAAAAATTTTTAAAGAAATAGGTTATCCATCAGAAAGCTAGATAAATCATCCGATTTACTGAAAAATCATGTGGCATCATCACGAGACACCTACCTCTGCACCCCAATCGCGGATTTTCTGCCCTTCGCATCCGCCATAGTTTCATCTACGTCCCTCGTGTCCTTTCTCGGGTGCCAGCACGAAGATTGTCTCGACAAAGTATAATAATACCGCCCCTCAGCTCTATGCGGACGCCTATTTGCATGTCGATATCAAATCTCGAAAAGCCAATTCCGCTCGAATAACGTCGCTCGAGACATTCACACTAGCATCCACAGCCCAGACACGACAAAAACGACCGAAAATACACTCCAGTCCTTAAGAAAATATTCAAGTATCAGTTATTCACCAAAAAGTACAACATGATATATTTATACAGAGGTGTGCACAAAAGACGGCCAGAGCTGTAACTTCTGAATCATTCGAGATCGAAATTTGAAATTTGGTGGGTAGCAACTACATGATATTGTTCATTTTTTGACGAGAGTAATTGTATTCCATCACTTCTGGTCTAACCGGAAGTGATCCCAACTTTTGATTTTCGAATGGAACCCCCTGTATATTTTTCCATTTTAAGGTTCAGGGTATCATTTTACATACACCAGTAGTTTTACCGGGTCATTTTTTGTGAAACAGAAAGAACAACAAAATGAACTCCACATTAATCTTTATTATTTTCAGAAGCATAAAAAGAGGGGCGATAAAAAATTATTTACAACAAATACTCAAATTGACCCCCATTTCGTGCAATGCATTGCTGACACCTTATTGGATGTTACTGTCACATTGAAATTGATTTACAAGTCTACCTCGATCTTGATTACTATTACCAATTAATGGGCACACTGTTCAAACATTAAAACATATTGCGGAAATTTTTTTGACATTCTGATCCAGAAAAACTACTGGTGTATGTAAAATGATACCCTGAATCTAAAAATGTAAAAATATACAGGGGGTTCCATTCGAAAATCAAAAGTTGGGGTCACTTCCGGTTAGACCGGAAGTGATGAAATACAATTTTTCTCTTCAAAAAATGATCAAAATCATATAGTTTCTACCCATCAAATTTCAAATATCGATCTCGAATGATTCAGAAGTTACAGCTCTGGCCGATTTTTGTGCACACCTCTGTATATGAATATCATAATTGGTGTGTTTGTTGATACGATTCAATAAGTACCTAAATGCAATTGAAATCCATGGCACACTAAAAAAGTACCTTATTTCATGTATAACATTATCGATGATCCAGTCCTTGAACGCAATTTACAGTTTATATTTTTATATTTTGATGCGCCTTTCGTTGATGAAATCTATGAATCTCAAAACTCTATATGGTGAACACTATTGAAAACTCTTTATTCAATATCTATACTATTGCAGCAATTCCTTTTCGATCGCACTGTACTTTTGTTAAGATCTTAGATCATTTATGCTTACGCTAGATGCGGTATTTTTGTTTGGTAGGTTCGGGGGGGTTTAACGTACTAAGCCATTGATTGGTCGATTTGAAATTTTGACCATACATATGTGTTGTACCACGTGATATCATAGTACTTTCTTGCCGACCCCTCTAATACCAAACAAATACTACATGATTCCGGATCTAGCGTAAGCATTTATGATCTAAGGGTTCAATTCTGACACTGTAAGAGTGATACCACTGAAAGTTTGGAATTGTGCGACATACATATTGAAAATGATGTAAAAATATATGAAGGTGACACAAAAAAGTACAAGAATTAGACGGCTTATCAAATAATGGTGATCCAAAAAAAGTACAAGAAATGGACGGCTAATCCCCAAACATAATTTGTAACTGATTAAGTATCTCACTGACCTTATCCTTTTGAAAAAAAAAAATCATCCTCTGTCTACTAAAAATTTTGTCTAATCTGTTAAACAGACAAAGTTTTTTATTCGGTTGTTTCGCTTTATTGCACAGTGGCTGAAATATCAAGTATAATACTAATCTTATGAGTATTTCTTTTAACATCTATACTAACCAATCAGTGTAGTTTTTCCACTATACTTACACATCAGAGCGTATCTACACTTCCGGAAGCGAGTGTACGTTTCCAATTTCCTAAATCTGGCGGATAGTTTGGTTGGCCAATAAGCGACGGCGGCGGTGGTGGCGTCGTCGACGTCGGCATTCCATGCATCCGACAGTCGATTGAAATGCCGCCTTTGTGAGGCGAAATGCAACACCTGCCCGAGTTTCACAATGACGGCTTGGGGGTGGGCCACACCACCACCACCGTCCAGTATTGAATATGCATGCGGGCGTCGCGACGGATATCGAGGAGACGTCGAATTGCTGTCGTCGAAACTGCCTCGCGTCTTTGGTGCCATGTAATTACGGTACGTGATGGTTGGACGGCCTTTTGCAACTCGAGGCGACTGAATGCGCGGTAGGAAATTGAATTTCTCCAAGTTCGACGGAATTCAATGTGCCACGGTTGACGATTTTTCTATGATGTTGGTGGACTCGTGATTGGCTTTCTGTTGCCTTCTCTAGCCTAGATATTCGATTTTTTTGACTACCAAATTGTTCTTCTTTAAACTGTCTCAAGATTTCTGAGATGTGAAAGTCGACATTCCCGCAATGTAGAAACATTATCGCACAAATATGATGTCGAATTCCTAATAATCACACTGCATTATTTCATCGTTTCATTGCATAATTCATCATTTTGTATTCTCGTAAAAAAACATCTGAATAAATAGTTCCATATAAATACTTTCCGAATGATCATTAGAGAAACTATACAGTTCGTATATCTCTATTATGAATCCAGTAAATTGGAGAACATTTCGCTGTTTATATCCCGTTTTATGACTTACAGGAGAATCGTTTTTGCTCCAATATCATAGTAATGACTGGATAAAGAGAAAATATATTATTTTGAAATTCTCGTTTGGAGTGAAAATTATCGATAAAAATTTATTAATTTATGTGATTAAATTAAGAGATTTTTCAACTAAATCTGAGATACGATGTGATATTCCTATTTCATAGTTTTCTATCATTAGCAATTCTGAAAATTAAATAAATTATCGATTATCTCAAGTCTGGATTTTTGAATGAATACACGAATGTAGCATTATATAGAAAAAATACCGTGTGGGTACGTGCCGCGTTCTTTCGATAATTGCACGGGAGAAAATTTCGCTCACGAAAGCTATATTTATCAGACTGACATCTCGATGCCATAATAACATAATTGTCCTTATCAGACACGACCAGGGAGCGATCAGGTGTGGTCTTGTGCGAATGCGGAAAGGGTGGATTTTCTATCCGACACGTCACTTTCTTTTCGGAACCTTTCAACGTGGCATTTTCATATGCACACGTCTGATTACCATGAGTGGTGAGCGATTTGCAAGATCTTTGCATTGCTATTAGCCGACGTACAAGTGAATGCTTTCAGCTTTCATGCAAAACCAAGTATTTCCATTGCTGAAGCTGCAACTTTGATGGGTACACACTTACACACACACACACCTGATGGTTGGCAACTTGAGGACGGCTCAGTTCTTTAGGTATGCACATTATCGAGATGCTCAGAATTTATCACGTCTATATACATGCATGTCACCAGATCTGTTATTTTTACTGAATCTGTATGCGAAATAATGTTGACGAGATGCTGATGAAAATGCATGGTTGGATATCGTGATATTTCAGCTTCATCTGGAGCTGATCTTTATAATATTTGTCATTTTTTGAATACTGAATAATGTCTGTCCTGTCATGGAGTTACTTCGTTGTTACTTATCAACTAAACAATTCACTCTTCATGACTGTATATTTCTGAATATATTCACTTCAATAAAGTACATTCATTGTATAATTGTGGAAAAATGAGATAGCCATGAATTGGACAATACATTGAAGAGAGAAATATTCTATCCAATTGAAAATATCGAACACAGTTGAATTTGAATTTATGGTAGAATACAAGCAGAAAACAACTACTTTCTTGGCGGATACCACATTATATCTGCTTTAACGATTTACACTATGAATGTAGATCGCAAATTGAAAGAATGGGGAGAAAGAAAAAAACAGAGAAAATGGAAGAATTATCTATCTGGATTATGTTAGTTATATGCAGTTTAGTAACTGTCGTGACTGACTTTGTTTGCCGAAAATATTGAACTCTATGTTGAGTACAACAATTAGAATCAAATAAAATACCTAACATATCAATAAATCAATTTTTGATGGAATATTTTCTTGTATTTTTATAACATCGTTAGTACGATATCTATCTAATATATAAAATTCTCGTGTCACAGTTTTCGTTGCCATACTCCTCCGAAACGGCTTGACCGATTTTGATGAAATTTTTTGTGCTTATCCGGTATCTATGAGAATCGGCCAACATCTATTTTTCATCCCCCTAAATGTTAGGGGTAGTCCACCCCTAACATACTCCTCCGAAACGGCTTGACCGATTTTGATGAAATTTTTTTGTGCTTATCCGGTATCTATGAGAATCGGCCAACATCTATTTTTCATCCCCCTAAATGTTAGGGGTAGTCCACCACTAATTTTTTTTTTATTTTTCCTCTCCGGTCGAAAACTGATCAATCGTCATTTAATTAGTTATCCCCGCCAGATGTCTACAGGTGTCACTTCTGACCCAGTAAACAGCACGAAGTAGGGATGAGAACGAAGCCGGTCTCCTTTCTTTCTCACTCCCTACACATTACTAGGAAATTATTTATATGGCAAAACAACGTTTGCCGGGTCAGCTAGTATTATTATAATAATATAATAATAAGAATGTTTATTCAAAATAAAATAGTAAAATGACAACATTAACAATATAATATATGGAAATAAACATTAAAATACCAAATGGAACCATATAGGTTGTGATTGGATGTGATATATTGTATACTCACTATCCATACACTCGTGCTGTATATTGGACGTATTTTCATATATCACATCAAGTTGAATGCCTAGACATTCATAATTATATGAATAAAGTATTTGTAAACGATTTGTGAAAAAAAAATATTGATAAAAAATCGTGGTAAAAATTATACAAATGAATCGCATCCAACTTCATACAATTTATTATTAAATGAATAATTTATATAGTAGGTTCCAGGTAGGAAATTGAATATTTTGCATGCTTGAAAATAACAACAACGTTGGCCGATTGATTTCTTATCAAAGTTTAATTTGGTATTTCACTAATGCTGACTTGGTGTTGAAACTCGTTTTGCCAGCTGATGCTCTTCCGCTCACCCTCGTAGAAGCTGCGATGCGAACGCGGTCGCCCAAATAATAACTCGACATGGGCTGGCTAGCCCTCTCCAGCCGCCGCCACCGCCGACTTGATCAATATCCCTCCTTGGCCGCCGCCACCGCCCCCGCCGCCCCGATCTTAATTAGGAGCTGGAATCTGTGGCGGACACACATAAGGGACGCTAGACCAATATGCGCCCCCTTCCCCCCCCTACCCCCTTCCCCCCTCTCGCCTTCACCTCCCCCTCCTGCTCATTTGCGCGTTCGCTGCCGCCGATGCTCGCTAGCAGCCCTCTCGGACGGACCTTTCCCCCCTCCTCCCCCCCTACCCCTCCCCCCCCCCCCGACATATTTCGGGCATTGTGCCGCCCGAGGATTTACGGGGAGCATTTTTAATAAGCGACCCGACGAGGACCCTTCTTCTGGAGCGCCTCTTCGTCTGCCCACATGGGGCAGGCCGTACGAGGAGGAGGGAGCATTTTGTGTTCATTAACACTCGCTCGATTGCAGTCGCAAGAAGTTGATTTCTTTGAGTTGGAGGCAATTTGCTGTTCCATCCACAGCTTCGCGGATGATACTACCCTTCATACTGTCTTCTCCTCCAAAGAAGCCAGAGATGCAAGAAGGAGACAAATCGATACTGTTGGTCTAGATAGAATTTCGAAAATGGGATATAAAAACCCACTAGACTAGAGTTTAAAGTAATCTAAAAGGAAGCTTGTATTCTGTATCACCCTATACATGCCGAGTTTAATTGTTTCAACGATTCTTCTGGAATTTCATTCTTGTGATATTCTTTTTCGATGATGCTTGATCTTCCATGGTTCAATTTAGATATTTTAAGGACGTATTTTTGGGATCAAAATATTTTTACCTAGAAGCATGTATCCTAAAATGCACCCCTTCGAGCTACAGCTGCTGTAAATTACGTAAAAACAATATTTTGAAATTGTATATAATAATTGATAGAATGTTTGCATGCCCTCGTTTTTTTATGCACTCTTCATTTTTTGCTTCATGAGAAAGGTAAACCCAGCTTTGGTGGAGTAATAGGGGCTCCCCACGTTCAATGGCCCAAATGTTATGTTCAAATAGAGAAACTCTGGATTAAAAAAGCATAATCTTATTGGCCAAGACGAAATCTGAAAATTCGGCCACCTCAATTTTTTTGATACAACCAACCGTTTGCTAAAGAATCCTTATCAATTGAAGAGAAGAATTTTCACAATATCAGCTATAAGAAAACTTGCTACGAAATTTGTAATTTTTCACCAAGTTGTTTATTGTTCATTAAAAATGAAAAATGTTTACAGTAGATGTAGCTGGAAGGAGTGCACTTTATGATCTTAACAATACGTCCCTGGAATATTTACATCGAATTTTGAATCACCCTGTTTTATGTGCGATTCTCGAATCCATTTCCGGGTTGATGGCAAGCAAGCCGTTTGCAAAAATCGTAATTAATCCATTCCCATGCTTGTCCCCGGCAAGTCCTAGCTCTAACCCGGCGAGATAATGAGCTGTTTCTCGACAACGCAACCAACCGTACGGCCAACCCTCGAGAGCAATAAGGAGGGACACTGGAGACCCACCGGGTCATTTGGGCATAGTCCCGGTCGCCCTCTCTGTATGTGGGTAGGTTGATGTCTCGTAGTTGCGGAATCTAGCAACGCCACCCTTCACCCCGATGTCCGGTTATACAGCGATTTTTAAAGAGAAATCTATGAGGAAAGTAGGTCTGACTTCGATTGCTGGGATTCATAGATATGTCCATCGACTCCTTTCATCACCATATCATAGAAAAAATACTCCAAAAGATCATTACAATCGAATCTTTCTATGGTGAACACTGTTGAAAACTCTTCACTTACTATCTATACTATTGCCAGCAATTCCTTCTCAATCGTACTGTAATTTTTTTGGCCTCTTCGAGAGTACGCGATACGTTTGCTACAGTGAAAAGACGGCTGAAATAAAAGGATTTGTGAAAATGGGATATTGTATAATCGGAGGATTGCGGGAAAAAATATCATTTTTAAGGAGATTATCCAAAGGTTTAGTGATTTTCGCAACATATGGTGCCTTCTCATTCTCATTGCAATCAATCAGTTGCCAAACTCAATTTGGTGTGGATCAATTCTGCAACCCTAAAGTAATACCAGTGAAAGTTTGGAATTATGCGACATAGATTTACAAGGACATTATGCTGATATCCAAGAATTGCCTGATTTATTAGTGGACCTCTGGCCGAGCTGAAATTTTCCGTGCATGTCCATCCGTTTGGTCATTACGTTCGGCCCGTTCATTAAAAATTAAGATCCGCCCATAATGAGAGATTTGATTAAAAACACATTAGGGGTATGAATGTTTGTGAGCAGAGAATGTATGCCAGCGGCTTTATCAACGCTGAATTATGCGATACACCCGAGTTTTGTATTTTCGATATGCGAAATGAAAATTCACTAATTCGAAAGAGATAAATGGCTTTATAGGAAACCAAATGAAAGGTTCTCTCTCAGTTGTCATTCAACACTTCTGGTACGATATTATGCTGTCTATGATTTCAACGCTTCCAGAAGCCAGACGAGATTCTTTATTGGATTTGTAAAATCCCAGAAAATATACAGTGATGGTCAGAGTTGATGTATTTGAAAACTTGATGAATTTCTACAGTGTGAAACAGTAGAATAAATTGCTTATGTATATTGATGAAATAGGTAGTAGGGTATCATTCTCAATTATGAATACTACGTGTTAAGATTATGTCGATAGATGATAAGTCTTGGAAATGTTGATAAAAGAAAATCTTTTATTTGGCAGCGACGGTTTATCATCGAGGAAAAAGCTAATTTTCCAATCTTAATGACTGACGACGCCCCCCAAAAAAAAACCTTCCTCGACTCCCTCGAGACCCTCTGCCAGGCCTCCTTCGCGTTCTAGTTCGTTAGTCTTCCCGAGATCTGACAGTTCCTTATTGAAAAATTGGCCCGATCGAAAGTAATTAATTATTTTTCGGGGCGCTATCGAATAGTCCCTCGACGTCTGACTGACTGACTGTTCGGGCACGGGCAGACCCTCATGGCGCGTCTCTGCTTTTCTTTCGCTAATTCATGAACCGCGAACGACTCATAAAACGTGAGGAAGCAGGAGTAGGGGTGAGAGGGTTGGAGCTATGGCACGCTGTGATCAAGTCGCTCGTGCAAGGCTATACCTATATACGAGGTGAGGCGCCTAATGTTCGACATGTTGAATTTCTTGTTTTTCCGTCATGTATATATTTACCTAATAATATGATATTTGTTTCAGATTTGACTGCCCCTGGCCGACCCTCAACTTCGAGGGCAATGCATCATAAGGTGAGCGAATCACGGGTATATTTGCACATCTTTACCATATCAGTGTTTTTCATGGGTTATTGGTTTCGAGATAGCATCGTTCATCCTGTTTGTCAATTTCTTATCACCTGATGATCGATGAATTTATGTCGAAAATTTACCAAATTTTATACGCTATTGGTTCAGAGACTCTTATTCTATAAAAATGCTGTTGTTCAATAGAGTATTTTAGAATGCTGTCAAATTAGACCTGCTGGACCAGAACAAACATAACCACACATATTTTCGCTGTCATTCCAGTTGATTTTTTTTCTGTTGGAAGTATTCAAAATCAGTTCTTGAGACATATTTGGTCCCGAAAGAGTCTGAATACTGATGATGTCCAAGGAGGCAACTTTTGGAAACAATTCCACGTCAGTTTCAGTTTCCACTTCATCATTTTTAATAACATAGGGATCAACAGAATTCATGACTCTTATTTTATCGATCCCTATATCACTCTACAACTTCACTACCAGAATTTTCTGAACCCAATAAATATTTACTTTTACCTTAACAAGCCATGAACGAAATAATCTTGAAAATATCTGGTAAATCAGCAACTAACTTTCTTGTTTATACTAACATTTACTTTGTATTGACATAATTTGGCGCCATGTTTGGTTCTTAGGTCACATATGCTTACGCTAGATACGGTATCCAGGTTATTCGTTTTTGGTAGGTCCAGGGGGATATAACGTACCGCCATTGATTGATCGTTTTGAAATTTTGACCATACATATGTATATGTTGTACTACGTGATATCATTGTACTTTTTTTACATACCCCTCTAATACCAAACAAATACTACATGATGTCGGATCTATATAGCGTAAGCCTTTATGATCTAAGGTTTGGTCCAACAACGTGTTCTAAAATGCTCTATAGGAGAGTGGGTATCTTTATAAAAATGCATATAAAACTCGACTGATCATGCTATGATCAATTCAGATATTATAAATTGCCTTCTAGACTATATATTATCATCTATATAGTCTATAGAAATAATGATCGACATTTCAAGTAAAACCTCGATATCAATCAGTAGTGATCATTGTCTATCCGTTTCCAGTCGGTTATTCATTCCAACATGTTCCTCTTTCATCCTACAATTTTCATAAGTCAGTATTTCTACATTCATATCGAAAGCATTTATTCAATGCAAAATATGATTTTCTCCCCGTCCTGAATATTATAATTCCAATATCACTTTTGATTATGGAATGTGAACTCTTGAGTAATCATATATAATCTAATTGTTTTTGATTCACATTTTCTGGTCGTGAAGAGAACAGTCTGTTTCTCGTTCAGAATGAATAATTCAATACTCATGGTTATTTTTCACTAGTATCGAATTATTTCCATTCAAACCTTGTTACAGAATCTACTTGCATGGCATTAAAAATTTTTCTTTCAGTAATCTACCCTATGTCTTATTCAGAAATATTGTCCATCAAACGATTCAACTTTTCTTATTCAAATACATGAATGCTATTTTAGACCATTCGAGCTAAATCGGATTCCGAAGAGGAAGGAAGATGCAAATTCAGAAATGTTCGGAAAAGTATAAGTTATATATGTTTGAAATTGAATAAAAATGGCTAAGTCGCATTGCGAAAGTGCCGAAGATAGTACAACGTTACTTCTTTTGCATTCCCGATATGTTTACATCACATCAAATGGAATGAAAATCAGGTGGACGAGCAGGCTAATCGCACCACCTCGACGACCATCGCCACTTCTTTCGTCGCAAACCACTCCAACGTCACGTTCTTGCAGAGAACGTGCCCGAAATCGGATATAAAAATCAGCGTGGAGATCCTCGAGAGACCGCGGGGCAGGCACAAACTCTCATAAAGTTAATTGTCGGATGATTATAGTGGAGGGAGTCTTGGCGAAGATGATGGGGAACGGTAGAGTTTCGAGTTGATTGACAGTTCAAAGATCGATCGCAGATTGAAACGTTCCCTATATAGATGAAGATTCGTTTACCTTTCTTGCAATCCTTGAATCATGACTATTTGACTGGCACACCGATTCTAAGTGAAATCAAGAAATTAGTGTTGGGGTGACATTTTGAAAAATTGTCTAGTCTCACATGAAGGAACTTCATATTTTAGTGATGAAATGGAAACTGAAATAGTATTTTATGATACAAGTTTTAAGACGCTATTTTGTCGCACGAGTTGTGAACAAGTGCGACAACGTGTCATAAAACGTGTGTCATATGCAATTTTTTCTATTTTGAATTGATTTGAAGAAAAAAATGGATTTAATATCGATTAATGACAGAAACATCTTCGATTGGTAACAATGATGACATTGAAATAATTAAAATCTGACGCACAAGCGTAAAGCCCAGTTTACAGTTGAGCGATTTTGATTATTGCAATACCAGTGGTGAAAAATTCAATGTTGTCTTTATTGGACAATTCAAAACAAATTACACTCTGAATTGAAATTTACCAATTAAAACATTGAGTTTTTCACTGCTAATATCACCAAATCCAAATCGCTCAGAAGTAAACTGGACCTAACTCTTCTGACTTTCATTTGACAGTTCGATTGTACCAATCTCTGAATAATAAAAATTGCTTATCGAAATGGAGGCTATTTCGACACGCATTTGCGTTGCACAATGACTTCATTATACAATCAAAATAGAAAAATGAATATTTGATAGTGATACCCTGCATGATCAAAAATTATTTGATATGAACGCACAAAACCAACCAGTTGTGAGTTTAATAATAACTCAACAAATTTGCAATTCAATTCCAAAAAACCAAGAAAAATATATAAAGGAAATGAAGCTTCAAGTTGGGAAGTGTTAACACCTGGAGTTCACCAGAATGTGATGAACGATAAACTAATAGGAACCTGCTCTATCAACAAATTAGCAGAATCAAAGCTGTGAATAAACGCCAAATTTGAGTACGTATCTGAAAGTTGCTCTAAAACCGTACTAGACAAATTTCCTCATCTTTCATTCTTACGCACTGATGATGACTTGACACTCTTGACAATCGAAAGCGCTCTGCTATCTGAACGAAATACGAATTTTATTTTTTTTGAATGAAATATGTGTAAAATTCCTTCTGTAACGACTTGTCCCCATCACTTTCATTGCATTCTCCTGTTCCAACATTCTTGCTTGGTTGGTCCGGGTCCCATGCGGGCCAGTCGTCTTCGTCAACAGCATCAACGAGGCATCCATAGGGGGTCAGAATTTCTTGTACACACATGCTTCGGTCCTGTCCCCACCACCCTCAGGTCCACTCCATCACTATTTGGAGAGACACTCGCGCGTCGGGACAAATCGAACAATGCTCGAATGATAGCCTGAAAACACGCGAACGTGCTGTATATACAGGGGCGGTACCAGAGATAGAATGACTCGACGTGCAGCTACGAAAATCTGATGTGTAATGAAAAATGATACACCACTGGATATACGAAAGTCTCAGTTAGCTGTCTCCGCGATGATGTTTGTCGTCTTGTTTCATGACAAAGGTGAGCTTTCCAGCATTATGTGGGCGATGAAAAGCTGGGAATCACGTTATCGAGGTCGTTTACTTCTGAATTGCACTATATTATGCGGAATACGCCAGCCAAAGGTAATATAATCCCGACAAAAATAGATTGCATTTTCCGAGGAAAATGAATTTTGAGACTGAAACACCTAACAACGACTGCATGGAAAACGTTGATGATGATGATGAATATTCGGCATTGAGTCTGCAAGTCTAGTTTAACCAATTTCAATTCGCGCGGTTGCTGGAGCAACACATCTCTTGTGAGTCAACACCCTCCTGACCTGAAAAGATCGCTACCGGATGGAACGAATCGTTCTCCGGGATTTTCCAGGGATTGATCATCCCTCATCACTGTGATATATTAGGAATTCCACGTCGCCGATAAACGCAAATCCCTCCCGTCGCGATCAGAATCAATCCCCCTCCTGCGGCCCTTAAAGACTCCTCAAGACAGATGACACGGGGATGTGTCATCTAGGAGGCGAGCCGCCTCGGAACAGATGACGATCAGTCAGATAAAAGTGCGGATGTGTGCGACGTTGAAAAATCGAGTTAGCGGTGGTGGCGGTGAGGCGTTCGCTTGTCTCGCCCTAATTGCAGAGCGGTTTTCGGCAACTTTGGCGAAGAGGTAGACAGACGTACCGCGTCTCTGGGGCTTTGGGAGAAGGAGACGATTCGGGATGGGAGAGAAAAACCAGGGATGTGCGTGTGATAGAAGGAATTCTCTAGCACCCGGTGGACTCATCTATAGTTGAGAGATCTAGATGATGAAAAGTAGAGAACTCGATCAGGGGTCATTCGAGACCTCCTATTTGGACGAATAAGCTTACAATCATAGATACTGCATTTCTGAAACTGATGGCAATGCCTCAACGGATTTCTGTTCGAAAACCTTATTGCCTGGTTATTTGAATATATTTACGTTCTCACTTTTTTGGAGGAGTGGAATATGTAAGATTCAAAATCATTTTCTAATAATTCTCCCTATAGATAAATGACAAAGACACATCAATTACATATATTTGAAGATAATTGTATGATAATTTCAATCATCTTGATCCGATTGATCGAATTACAAAATTTGAGATTTTATTTATTTATTTATTTAGTATAAACGGGACAACCCTAAGTTACAACGTTGTAAAATAACTAAATGCTAAATAAAACAATTGAAAATAACACTAAATACTAAAAACTAACAGACATACAAGGCATAAATCTATAAATAAAATACATAATTGATTGCAGACTTTTTGAAGGCCTCTAAGGAATTATTAAAAAAATCAAGTTCTGATGTATTAGCCTCCCTTAACATTCTCGACATTGGACTATTAAATCCATAATTGGTTGAATGTGAATTCTCTACGAAAACAGTTTTATCATCTCTTGTCACTCATTGCTTGACTCTCAGGCTAACCAAAGAGAGAAGTTCTGGGCAATTAAAATGACCTGACAGTAATTTCAATAGAAATATGAGGTCAGCTTGAGTTTTCCAATGTGGTGAGGTGTAGTGTAGAAAGAATATCAGTGTAGTTATGTCGCTGGTCCATTTGAAAGCCCATTTTGTAGGCAGCACTTCGCAAAAATTTATTTTGAACCCTTTCCAGTGAGGTTTTGTACACTGAGTAAGAGGGACACCATACAATGGATGCGTATTCTAAGTGTGACCTAATTAATGAACAATATAGAATTTTCATTGTGTTTGCTGATAAGTCTTTAGCGATCCTACCTACATAGCCATGAAGTTTAAGTGATTTCAAGGTTATTTTATTTATATGTGATGAGAATGACAACTTTTTATCAAATATAACACCAAGGTCTTTAACTTCATCAATTTGTTTCAAAGGCAAAGAGTTTATGCAGTATTCATATGTGATTGGTGCCTGAGAACGGTTGAAACACATGACTAGACATTTGTCAAGATTAAGTTCCAAGCAATTATTTCTACACCAGTTGGTTAAATGGTTCACATCATCTTGAAGTTTCAAACAATCAACATACGATTCAATCACACATTGATTTGTGATAATTTGAATCATCTTCAAAAATTTTGTCATATGACCAACGCAGTTAACCTCTGAGATAATTTGTAACGTTCATTTTCGACGTTAATGATTTAATCAAAATTGGCGCAACAATTATTTCAAACACTCACCTTACCTGAGGATTTTATTATATTACTATTACTCTGACCTGCTACTGGTTGTAACATAGTAACTCCTGTTTATGTTTCTGTTAATATTATCCATACTTGTCCTAAAAACACCAGTTGATTGTGTAGGTTGATTTAATTAGGGACATAAACAAAGCCCGAGTAATTTGAAGTTTTAAGGTTAAGGTTAGTCTTGGTGACCGATGGTCGTGCAATCCCGTCAGGGGCTGCTCGGCACCTATCGGAATATACCCGTCAAATCTGGCTGTGTTGGTACGTGATTGGGTTCTGTGGCACGGGAGATAGGGACACAGTTTGGCACGAGCAAGGGATGGTTAACCAACCCCTTGGGAGATTTTTGAGTTCAACATACTTAGTTCGATCGGAACTCATGATAGAACAAATGGGTCACTGGTTGTGTTCGCATATATATACCACACGGCCGTCTGCAGCGCCATCTCGCGATCCATGGTCGTTCTATCATATAATCCAATCCCATGTTTCGGGTCTAATGACATACTGCTCTCCGGTGTATGCCCTGATCTTATGTTGATGTTCTGAGGAGTTCGTGGAGGAGGTTGCTGCTGTCCTTGTTTTGGCGGGAAGAGCTCTATCTCTCTCGTTCGCTTTGTGGTGCGTTGTAAGTACAGTGGTCTTCAAAAATTGTTTTTGATTATTTTAATCATCCTTGATTGGGACCCTATTTTTGAAGCCAAATTATGTGATTTGGGTAATGCTATTGCTGTTGGTTTTGGTATTTTGAGCTTGGACCCAAATCCAGCTCCTTGGTGATGATTTGTACTGTTAAGACGCCGCTTCTTAAGCTCCTGGATAATCCATGAATATTAGGTATGTGTGCTCAATCATTGTACCAAGTTATGAGAACTACCTGCAATGCTTTGGTCAGTGACTCCAGGTTTTGAATTGGTGTCCTTGTTATAGGGCGCTGTGAAGGCTAATTTAACCCACTGATTAGTGGCAAGGCCCCATGTGAGACTGTTTAAGGGTCAGACTGACGTTAGATGTGCACCGGTAACTGTTTGATTGGATCCAACTGTATACATTGTTGAGAATAAACCCCTAACACCAGGGTATGTACTTATCAGGTTATTTTGATCTATATGAGACCCTTAATGTTCAAGTGTGTATCAGTGTGGCTGGAAATTAGGACAGTTTCATCCCAGCCCCTCTATCAGTGACCTTTTCAGATTTGAGATATTTTGTCACCATTGCATTAGAATTATATGGCTGATCCTGTATATACCAACAAGCAGTGCTTTCAATAACACTGAGTGTTTAGTGATAGAGGTGGCGGAATGTTTCTTCAATCTACAAGCTCTGATATGACATGAGTGTAATGATTGATAAAATCTTTGTTTTACAAACATGGTAGGTTCAGCTGCATAATAAAGTATTAGAGGCATGAGCCTAAGCATACTTGGGTTGTTTGGGGAATAGTTACATTACTTGGAAGTCAATGCTGGAATTCGACATTGGTCTTCCATAGGGTTTTAGTTACGGGTGTACACCAGTGGAATAACTTGGGATAACCTGTAAGCAGAGGAACACTGAATGGTGTACAGGGTGACTATCTGAATCCCTGGCCAGTACAAGATGGCTGTCTGGAGTTCCTAGGGTATACAGGGTAGTCTTTTGAGCCTAGTATGGGGTACCTAACTGAAGTCCAAGGAAGCTACAGGGTGACCATCAACCCTCTCAAACTGTACTGGGTGACCGCTAGCCCGGATTAGAGAACCTGGCAGCTAAGTGGACTAGTTGTAGTATTTTCCATGTCTATAGGTTATACATGATGTAACATATTTAATTTGACTACGGATGTTGAGTACACCTACCAGAGGTGTAGAATTTTATATTTAGATTCTCCTGTTGATAATTTTCTTTGCGCCTCATTTACGAAGTTCAATCAGTTTGTAATATCCCTGTTGATGCGGGATTAACCGCGACTGCGCCTGAGCTCAAGCGACGCGTTCATCACCCCTCCTATTGATATACAGGGTGTTTCGTGATTCTGGCCAATTTCTTTATTTTGACGGTATTGGTAGGTACCTATGTATTTTTTTTATTCATAGGGAGATTAGAGTCCCCACAAGTTGCTTAGTGGTGGGATTTGATATTAAAACATTTTCAATGTTAATACAAGTACATTAAAATCTGTATATGAATTGGATCTGCCTAGTGTTTCTTTCATTTGGTTTTCTTGCTCTGATTTAATTTGGTAATTAGTAAATCAGAGATTGTCCCGTGGGCATTGGTGGAGGTATAAATTACCTGGCGCCCAAATAAATGTACTCCACTGAAATAGCTAGCCGATACCTCGGACCTTAGTGCCGAATACGAGTTTGCAAAAACGATACCAATTGGAAATACATATTAAGTTCAATAAAGGTAGTCAATGAGCTACTATTGAATAAGGCCTTATTCTTCCCATCATCCTTCTTCTTCTTTGGCACGTTTTCTTTTCTACAACCCTTTAACTTGTGACAATCCTAAATCTCATCGGAACAGCCAATCTATCGTTACAACTCGCACCATCATAATCCCAAAGTAACCGAAAAAGTGCTGAGACGAAATCATCAGCAAACTGCAATGAGGGAAAACAAAATCCTTCGATCCATCTTGCATGCGGAATTGTTTCGACAAGCAATATTTTCCACAACATTCGTCATCACCTCTCGGATCGCACTCGCGGCTTGTTTGTTCGCTCGCTCTTTGGAGGGGGGGGGAAGCAGGGCAGCTTCCACACATCTCCCCCATGCCCCCATATCACAATTCACCAAACACACATGCTCGACGTATATAGGTATGTGTGCTTTCCTGTAGGCCCCCAGGCCGTACGCGAGAATATAAACAAAAATGTCGATACACAAGAGCGGCCGCAATGCCGGAAGTGTCTATGCGAAACGCGCCAGATCGTTTTGATTCGTGTTTCCATTTCGTTGTGGAAAAAACATGCCAGAGTTGTGCTACTCGAAAACCGTTGTTTGGGCATAATGACCAAATCAAATCAAAATTTTATCGTCGCGGAGAAAACATTCTGAATATCATCATATTTTGGAGTCCAAAATTATTTTTTCAATGAAATTTTTCGATATCTAGTCAATCTGACCCATTTTTCTACACCACAAGAAACTTTTTTTTAAATCACCGCCAAATCAGTGGTCACGTGATATAAGTCGCAACGGATTTTTTAGTAAAGGATGCTCCAAAGTAAATTTTGGTCGGTTACAAATCGTTCAGAATAAGGCTGATTTTTGGTTGTAATAAGTATACTACTGTGGAATTGATGACGAATTGTTTAATGTAGTTGAAGATCGGTATTTATTTTTTAAATCGTGAATAACATCCTACCTCAATGCTTATACAGTGTCAACTGGTTCCTATTTCACAAATAAGTACATGAAATCAGCATGTTCGATGAATTTTTATGTTAAAACAAGGAATAAAACGAGCTCAATGAGGAATTTATTCCATACAATTCAATAATCTACCGCAACGTATAAAAAATAGTAAGAACGAAAGTGTATTCAAAAAATTACTGATTGCTCATCTGAAAAACTATCCGACAGAAATTTTGTGGAATTTAGAAGTTTAGTGGTTACTTTTAATTCAAAGTCTGTATTTATACATGCATTTTTATATTTACATATTGGTATATTTGTATATTTATTTATTTTTTCGTGTATACACTTTGTTTCTTTCAAATCGCCATTACTTCCTAACGGATGGACCAATTTTCAACTTCGCTTATACTAATATGCTCGTTCGCCTCAAAACAATGTCGAAAGAACAACAATCAGAAATAAATGGAGTATTTGGAGTATCATTGCTATGAGCGTTCGCCAAAATTCATAGAGACTCCACCATAAATTGGACGAATACATACACGGGCATATAGTAAATGAAGTTTTTAGTGTGTTCTAGATTGAAAATTGAAAATTTTAGGATGATGAATGTCAAAAAGTGAATATTGGGTTATCCCAATATACTCACAATGTGGTTTTCTATTGACTGGACACAAACATATACCGAGAGTGCCATTCAAAAAAAGTACATCCTAATATTCACAATTCTCGAAATTATTCCAAAAAAAACACCAATCATATTATATCATACATGAAGCAAAATCGAATTTTAGAGTTTTGATAATTGTCAGACTGGTGAAAATTACCCTGTACAACTTGTGGATAATTTTTGCAGAATCATGAAAAATAAATCAATAACTTGACAATGTTTAATAGAAAGTGATGATAGTTGAAATTTTATGACGAATTCGATGGAGGCAAAATAAATGAGTGGTACTTTTCGGAAAAATTCGCTTTCATATAATACTGCGCTTCATCGTTCACAGAATCCATTTCTGCAATTTTCAGCATTATACCCCATATTGTAAACATTATCTTCGATAAATAATGTAGTAGTAGTAGTCTGTCGTGTAAAAATAAACCGCCTTTAGAGTTTTTCAGGAATTTCCATGGCGTTATAAGTTACTTATCCACATGCCATGTAACTTGGCCATATTAAAATGAACAAATAAATGTATAAATAAATAACTCCCAATCGAATAATTTCCTGTATATGAGCAACAGCTGATGAACCATCACTCACTCGAAAGGGCACGGAACTTCAATTTCGGCCATCGAGTCAAATAAAGCAGGAAAACTCCCATTTTTGAGGAGACATTGACTAATGATTCCTCGGAATATTTCGGCAACAGTTCAGTTGATTTCGCCTTCGACCGTGTGAATACGGACTACCGCAACACGGTGGGTGATTGATGCACTTCGGTCTAGCAGGCCGTTTTCTGTCGGTAAAATGACCACCTGTTGAAATGGGGGGAGGGGGGGGGGGGCTCAAACACATGCACACCCTCGCACATAAATGCACCCCTCGACATATACGTGCGTATACTTTTGTCGTGTTATGAAATCGTTTCGTTAGTCAATGATTTGCGAGAATTTGCATTTTCTATCATTCTGTTTATTTTTGCTGGCTCAATTCACCAAATCATGATCCAGAGCAGGGGTGCTCAGACTTATAGTGTCGAATATCTACTTCAAAATACTAAGGCACCTAGCGATCGACCCATTTTTTAATATTTATTTCATTCGAATATCAATGAATTTTCATATTTAGGAATTACCATAGACTTATTGGAATTGCTGATTTTTTTCTGATGTTGATGGATGTCACTGCATATCAGCCGCGTATTCTTAAACATAACAACATGTTTCAGTTTGTCGAAATCAGAAAAACGTCTTTTAAACACACCCAGAATGAATTCTGTTACGAAAACATCAATTCAAGTCAGCACCTGCCCTTGCTTTGAATGCTGAATCGACACGTCTAGTAACAGTTGGACGAGATAACTCTGGACCTCTATGAGAGCAGCAGACATGATATCAGTTTTGTTTTTGAAGTTATCAAACAATATATTGTCACGAACTTTAGGCGGGGGTTACCTAAAATCGTGTTCTATCTGTAGGGTGTGAACAACTAAAAGAAACTACTTGTTCCAATCAAATATTCATTACACATTTATTCAACACGAACATAAATTCGGGTTCACAAAAAAAACAAGAAAATACTAACATACCTTATAACATAATCCTATCGTCTAATTATATACTATATGGGGGCCTGGAGGTAGAGAATGGCCCATGGACCATCTCCGAAAACGAAGATCAGATCGGCATCACTATTCAAAACTCCACTATGCCTCTCTGACTCTGTCTGATTGAGTGACTCCTTTGAATTGATTTCCCAGTCTTTTTATATTGTAGTTATTTTTATAACTGTCGCGTTCCGCAAAAGTTCGGTGATCTGAGGTCACCAAATGTTAATGGCATCATGCCTGTGTTTATGTTCATGTACTTTTCCAAAATTCACAGTTCATTGAATTTAGATTGAAGCATAAACAAAGACATGACCGACCTATGATTATGGATTGCTTCGAGATTATGAAAATGTCTACAATATATTCCCATTTGTGACAATATCAGCCATTTCGATGAATGCTTCTTTCACTATCGGTCTATCTTCGAAAGGTTTCTTGTGCTTTGCCAGTATATCGAAAACTTCGAGAGACGCAATTGTTACTGCTACTAATTGGTTGACTGGTTTAGTATACATTGATTGCTCTACATTCAAAAGACATTTCAAATCTTGTATTTCATAATTCACTCTGTCGCGTTTATTCATTGCCACTAAAGCTCGACAAACGAAACTAGTTCCTCCCATTCATTATTGAATTTATACGTTTTACCTTTTTTCGCCGTACTAATTTTGTGTCTCGCGAATTCTAAGCGAATAGTGTTATCTATGCAAGGTACCAATAATTATGCACTATGGTGATAGCGATTGAGCGGCGTGGTGTAAGTCTATTTTGATTTATTTTCTGGGATTCCCGTGATCGACTCAAAAAACTCTCGCGATCGACCGACCGATCGCAATCGACCGTTTGAGCACCCCTGATCTAGAGGGTGAAACAAATTCAATGTTGGGATCGATATGAAATTATGTAAGATGTTCGTGTTTCGAAATAATCAGTTTGTGAAGATCCAACAAAAAACTTTCGGAAAACATTGAATTCCATCATCAGGAAAGAAACTATCATCAAATGTAATAGAATCTAGGAAACAAACTATGTACATGGTAATAGAAAAGCGAAGAATTACTTGAGCGGTTACAAATTGGTCAAAAACAGGGGAATATTTCATATCTTTAACATTAGCTAACATGTACCAACTGCATTGTTGATAAAAATATTTCAATATTCAGGCTTATGACTTCTGAATTTTCTTTTGAAATGGGTGTGAATATGTAAAATTTTGGAAAAATCACCATTTCATACCCGCAAAACTGGAAAATAAATTGTACTCTACCGCCTGCTATTAGTGCATGATGAAATATTCAAATTTGCCCATTTGATATAGTACAAAAATGGATTCAATTTCGAGGAATTCAATATGAAACGTTCTGCCTAAAATATGAACGCTACCTCGTAGGAATTATTCAATAACCTTGCTTTATTATCCTTCCCATCTCTTGGCAATACCAATAAATCAAATCAGACCGCCAACCTTTCTCATAATGAAGAAAAAAATCCATCCCGAACCAAGCGCCCCTATCTCGGATTCCTCTGCTGGCTCGTGTAATCCGTCTTATAAACCGGGTGTCATTTTTAAGATCTAAATTAGCTTTTCCAAACGCGTCAATCAAAATAATAAACAAGGGGGTGCATATTTCAATATTTGCCGAGCCCGGCACAAATCAATCCGCCTCCGTTGCCCTTCCTATACCCCCCGTTCCTTTTCCTTACCGCAAACGAGACGGTTTAATGCACCACCGACTAAATGGAATATCAGGCCGAGGTTTTTTTTTATTCGCTTTAAAAGACGCAGAAAAGTTATTCGTGTTGGCGGATTTTTGTGGTTTTAGCAGATAAAGTGAACTGTAAGATGTAAAAACATGTAATGTTTAAACAACTCTCTCTAAGGTAAGGTCACCCTGTATATATTAAGTTCAATAGCTATTACGAAAATCGATCAAGAAAATAATTTCTTTTTCAAATGGTGGTGTTATGTTATGTCTGGTTATGGTGAATGCGCTTATAATTCCACCATATACAGTTCAGGATTCAAATCAAACATTGCTTCTTATAAATCATTCAGTAATCCATACCACAAATCTATGCCGGCTTATACAATCAGGATCCAGTCTATATAATGACTTTTGTCGGTCTTTTTCATGACGCCTCATGGATCCCCTTTTTTTTTGAAAAGAGAAAATCTAAATGCTCGACGACGTCATTACGCCTAGCGACACCTGTAGCACGCGAGTCGCTCATTATTTTCCAGGAAAACCCCTGGAAAAGCAGATAGCTATTGACGTCGAAATTAATAGCATTCGATTATTTCCAGAGTCAACACGTTCATTTGTTCGATCCTTTTAATGCTGCCGCACAATCGATGCATTCATCTTATGAGGGAAATGAATATTTCAGGCCTATAACGCGTCATGTCACAGTGACGTGCCTTTCAATTCAATCAGAAGGTACGAAAGTCACGTTTGTTGTAAAATAATCCCAGAAGTCAAGAGGTGTGGGTATGTGACCGCTGTAGCAAGGTCATTTAGTATCGCAAAGAGGAGATACTTCACTTTTGAAATAATATAATAGGCCTACTCTCCTCCCCTTCCTATTTCACATCCCCACCAAGTAGCTACAGTTGCAACGGTTTTTGTTCATTCGTCCTCCGAACAACGAAACAACCAAGTTAAATTAGAGAATTCGAGACAAATGCGTAAAATTAACTGACGTAAGCTTGACTGCCGAACTGGACCATATCAAATAAGAGGGCTATTTCAAGAAACTGGTGGAACAGACTTTGGCCCGCATGAAACGGGATAACCGACAGAGAAGAAGAACTGCAATTACCAATATTGTGCCTCCCCTACCTGAAAGGATCAATAGAATTCAATCTGAATACAAGATCAAGATCTGCTTCAAATCTGGAAACACCATTCGCAGACAACCCACAAAAACCAAACCACCAAACAAAAACTTTGACTCCAAGAATTGTATTTATCGAATACCGTCTGTGGCGAATCATACATCGTAAAAACAAAGAGACCACTGGTAACCAGGATTGGCGAACTCAAGAAAAACACCCAACGGGAAGAAACCAGCAAGTCCAGGAATCATCACCAACATAACAATAGTTAGATGGTCTGAGGCTGAGATCATACATAGAGAGGAACACTGATTCAAGATAAAATTGAGAAAAAGTAGCATACATTCTGAATAATAACGTGTCAATATCTGCAACATATGGAAACTGCCCTAGCACAGATAGCTGACCAATAAATATGTTCACCCCCTTCACACAATCGAAGCCCAAAACTCTTCCTGACAGGTTCAAAGGGACCAGGAATTGATTTGGTTGAACTCTTCAATTTCGAGGGAAATACATCAAGATTTGATGAAAAAGAAAACAACTTACAAACAAATGGTATCTATTCTTGAGCAAATCTTGCATTTGTCGTTGCACGTACGCATATATATAATAACAACTATATGGATAACACCTATTCTTCTCTTCACGTGAAAATGAAGCCAGTTTTGGAAAAACAAAAGACTGTCTGGCTTGCTAATGATGAATTGTGCGCATGCGCGGGTTTTGACGAGTTGAGATCCACTGACGTTTTCAGAATTTCATAGGTTAGGTATATTTGTTAACCCAAATTATGTAAAAGATCGTAAATATAGTTATTAATGTACTTACTGATTGTTTACAGAAGTGATTAGTGAGTTATAACAGTGATTGATCAAAAATTAGCCCACGAATCTTGTTCCGGTGACTTAATCGTCACAGGTTTCTATGCAAATCGCAAGTATCACTTTGTAGATCACATCCATTTCTGCATCTATCATCAACTATTATCCAAAATCGTCCAACAATCCATCGATGAATGAATATTGGAAAAATATATGTCAAAATAAAATAAAAACATCGAATTGAAGGTTACGTGACACATTTGATTGATTTTTAATAGTTATCATACGTTTGTCGCTCACTATAGAAAGCTACTCTCCTCCATGATGAAAACGAATGTCGATTCTTAATTCAAACTTGCGCATGCGCATATTCGCGATTAGTCCCGCAGACTGTCATTTGTTTTATTTCCCGGCTTCAGCTCTGGTATCCATGTCACCTATATAGTTATTATTAGATATATGCACGTACGTCACTGCGATTCGGAGCTAGCAGGCCTTGGTGGTTTTCCATGAAAAGGCGAAGGGGTGCAATAACGAACGTCCGCGTTGAAAGGCGTACGCGGGCGGGCGGCTTTTGTTTCGCGGAAAATATGATTTGTTTATGGGAGTTCGTGTAGTCGTCCGGATGAATGCAGGGTGGGCGGGGGTGGTGGCGGTTTTGTTGGTGGCGTTCCTGAAAATCTTTTCGGCATTGCTGCGGTTGATAAGGAGTCTATTTTATGGCCCGCCACAATGGGGGTGGGTAGGTGGGGTGGGAATATCCCCAAAGGGTTGCGCCAGATGGATTATTTTTGAAACGAAACTCGAATGGTAAATACCATCGAGACACGCTTGTACGAGGTGCTCAGGAATTACATTTTTTCGAAAACTCAATACCTAATAAGTTATCTCTTGGGTTGTTTCAATACTTGAGATGGTTTTACGAAAATCCATAATTTCAGCAAAGAAACAATAGCTTTTCTTACAACAAACCTTCTGAATACTAATATTCTTATTGGAATCTTATTATAATTGTGAATTAATTCTAATAAAATATTGATGTGTATGCATGGATCGGTAAATCCACGGGAATTAATTGACAACAACATCAAACCTGATCCTAAAAAAATCTTCTTTGCGAATTCCTCGACGTGAAAGAAGGCACACCTGCGGAAAGTTGTGGCTTTTTCGCACCGCTTCATGGAGTGAAAAGCTGGCGGACACAATGGAAAAATTCGAGAGGGATGGAAAACGAAACGAGTAATCCTCTTTTCGTATCGAAGCAGGAACAATGCTTCGGACAAGATAATATTCACGAGGCAGTGAAGAGAGAAAAAACAATATGACTTGTTCCGAAACTATACGATTGTCGGTGGGAACAATTGAAAAAAAGCGTTCTTTCATGGCAAAACGCTTGGATTAAAAAGTTCAGTGAAATGTGTGTCAGTGTGGATTCATCAGAATTGTTACGATTTTTCTTCCTTTGTCTCTCCCCCACCCCTGCGACAGATATATTTCGGGGGTATCGTATCATCCCCTTCATTTATTAATCGTTTTGAATTCAAGAAATAAAGAGAATATATAAACCGAATCAATAACTTAGCCTTCCAAGTGAGTTCATCCCCTATGTGGGCAATCTTCCGAATTCAGATAAAAACAATATGACGAGTTTCAATACTTTTATTTCCCTGACGGAATTTTTTTCAGTACTTTTCATCATGATAGATGCAAGATATGTCCATCATTCTTATCTGATTTATTTTCTAGCTCTAAGAATCTAAAATTGTTTGACTCTCCACATTGCCTCTCGCACAATGAAGGTTGATATCATTTCCGATGAGTTTTCTCGATTTTCCATTGGATTAGCACGGATCAAAGTTTTTGAATATGTCTCCAAAAATTTGAAGAGATAGTTCAGGTTTTCTAGGATGCTTCCGTAGGAGGGCATAAAAAATTAAAAAAAATGTTCAACTTATTTTATGGATTCTACGTGAATACGAAAGATTGATCACATATTCTAAGACACTCTGTTTCTTCCACGCATAATTTGACTTTGAAAACAATATACAGCGATGTTACCAGTAGGTATATAAGATGTAGCTGGATTCGCACCTCGGGAGTAATTTGAATATCTCATCCGTGTCATTAGAAACCGATCGAGCTGAAATCCGCGAATTCTGCCGGCGAATGACGAATGTAGTGTGAAACGCGACGACTGTCCATTACACTTTATCGTTTGAATGGACGTGGTCTGTAAGAAAAGAAATATAAACCAGTGGTATACTAAATAAAAATTCAATATGTCCTATGAAAATGTGACTCTTTTATTTAACCTTCAAGATTTGATTAATTTATGCCACCATAATTTGGAAGAATTATTTAACGCTTGCATGAAATGAATTTATATAACAGGAGGGAATTATTAAAAAACGTAGAAAGATGATGAAGTTTTGATTTTCAAGTATGATTTCACTGGTTCTTTTGTACTAGACTGTATACTAACTAATTGAAAATCATGGTAAATCTACTTCGCACTGAAAAATAGATCTCTTTCAATTTCCTACATTGTTATTTTGAGGTACGCTTCTGTGTGAAATCGATGATCGTCTCACTCGGAAAATATGTGCGAGTGTGTAATGTGGAGAAAATTGGGCGCTCTTCCGGAAAACATCGTCTCATGGCTCGTATCACGCCAATAGAGATATTCTCGAAAAGTAAAAGTAAGAAAGTGGAAAGAAATTGGAGAACATGAGTGTTCTCTCGAATAATGCTCACAACACCATACATATTTCTTATCTGGATGAATCGAAAAATGTGATTTTTTGTTTTTCTCAATGACATTTCCAAATTATTTATTTCGATAGCTCAGCTGCACTCCTTGCAGCTGAAAAGTAATTTGAAGATCCAGATGAGGAAGAAATAATATTCGTATATAAAACCCTTGGAATACGAATTCAATCAAAACTCCAGAAATCCGAAGTACACCAGATTCTCCGATTGCAAAATTATTCATGAAATTAGACAAAGTCAAATCCACTCACACTTTGGGGTATCGGAAGGTACAGACACATATCCGGATCCTTACCCGGATGCAGATTAAATGGCAATTTAAAATATTCCCGATGTATTTAAAATTAATAATCTAGGCGAAGCCTCTCGGTTTAGGCTTTCGGGATTCGAGAAGCCGCCTCGGAATGCTAATCACAGCTTCCTCGGAATAATTAATTAGCATTCTTTCTATATTTTACGTGCTTCTTTTTCCGGAGGCGATCCACCCCCCAACAACCCCCTTCTCTTCACCCCCTCTCTATTCGGCTTCCTCGTTTCGCTCATTACATTAGAATTAGATTTAAAAATGTGGAAATTGTATCGTTGATTGCAATCCTCGAGACGAGTCGTCCAACTTCAGAGTGGATTTTCAATTAACAATTGAATGCGATGTATTTAAAGCAGCCACTGTTCGAGTGGGGTGCGCCGATTTTTCCACCGGAGTTCTCTCTTGGTTTTCCAACAATAAAGCATTCCAATGTGGCACAGACGTTTTTTATTTTCTTTATCGGTGTCTCGCGAATACAGGGCGTTATTACGATATTTTTCGACGAATGTTGTGTTTATTGTAACTCTCTTGATCACAACATGAAAATGTTTTGCAAACATTACCAGCCTCTTTAGTGTCAGAAAATTAATCAATCAATCAACTCATCATTGGGTTAGAAGAAAAAAATGTAAAAATTAAAACGATACTGAAAACAGTCGTAATCGAATTTTCCAACATATATTCTAAAGGGTGAGTTTCCCATGTTTGGTATCGAAGAAAGGGTGTACCACAACGTCCACTTTTTGGAATCCCATAATTCATCGATATGTAAACCGGACGTGACGTTTCCCCTCGCACATATCCGACTCTGACCGGCCGGATGAAGAATGATCGATTTTGAAAGAGCGCATTATCACCTCGATACATCTTCCTGGAAAGCAAACTCAGGGGTGCAGTCGGTCATCCGGATATTTCGAATTTCCACCGACATTTCTGACGTCCCGACGCGTTTTCCCGCTATTTTTTTGTTTGTGTACGCGGACCGCGGTCCGATCTTGGGGGAATACACGGTTGATGCATTTTCGATTTTGTTTAATCAGATTAGATTCGGGTAGCCGCAGCGAGTATAATATTTTATAATTGAGTTTGAATTTCTGGATGTGTATCACAGGTCTATAAAGTGACATGCAAAATTCTGAAGGTGTGAACAATTTCAACTGATTATTCTCAGTCCCGGTACTTTAAAAAAAGTATTTATTCGATGAATATTCCATCTTGAAACACTGGCATGTCCATCGATTGAAAATCACCCCTTCTCACGAATTATTCATATACAATCTCCAGATTGCTTAATGATAGGGCATACACGTAGAGTGAACATAAGACTCGAGCTGTTTCCCTAATGGCCTTAAGATCATGCATTAAAGCTTTCAAAGCCATAAAAAATGTGAACTTAATACACTTATAATAACGCGACTATCTGCTGTCTGTCAGAAGGGTATTTTTAATGAAAATGGTCATTAGACTAGTTCCAGATGATGATGAATCAATCAAAATTGATAGAGTGGAATGTGTTGAAAAGTCTGGTGAATAATTGAAGAGTTTAGGAAAGTTTATGGAGTTTTCCCAATGATGGAAAGACTATAGAATCAAACAAACTCATTTTATTAAATCTATAATGAATAGGAGAAATTCAAATGACATTATTCCGCCTCCCACTTGTCATCAAAATCATCTAGAATCTAGATTATATAACTACGGACTCCCAACATTATAATTCAAAAATATCCAGGTTTTCCTATGTTTCTATTTCCAGAATCATAACTTAGCACTTCAGTAAGTAGGTATGTTATTTAAAAAAAAAACGAGATTAGTTTATAAAAAGTTGATGTACATAGATGATGAGGAAAAATATTCTAAACGAAACCTTTTGTCGCTAAACCACTTAGAATATATAGGCTTTGACAATGACAGCGTTCACAGGTTGTCTTTTCAACCCCCTACCCTTTCACCCTCTCTCTCATTTGAGCTCTTCTCATCTACATATGTTCGGTCGTCAGCTGCGCATTGTTTCAGAAAAGGACTTATTACGGATGCAAAATTTCCCATTCATATTCAAAATTTTATATCCAGCTTTATCACTAATTTATTCCGGCGGAGTCTCCCCCACGTCTATCCCGGGCTCCTTTCTTTCCCGTTTTATCTCCTCAAGGAGCGACAACGGCTAATTCCTCTCTTGTACGTTTTAATGACTAAATCCAAATCAAAATATAATTTTGGGATTGAATGACGGCAGCGGAATCCGAGACGATTCAGCTCGAGGCAGTCTCCATCAGTCGAGAGAGATTCATCGCCATGCGTTGTATGAATATTATTATTCAATATTCGGTTGCCTGCATGATAAATTGTTGAAGAGGCTGCTCAATCCATCCATCTATCGTTTCTTTGGCGTCTATCAATTGTCCTTTCTTATATCGAAACATCGCATGAAATGCACGAATAATCAGATCAGCTCGCATGAAAGATTTCCTAATTATGTCGATTGAACATGGAGATCTTGGAGAATTTGCTTGTTAAAATTATTTTTAATGCCGCCATCTCCATCCATGACGGAGCTGGTGAAACTTTTAATGGCCTTTCAAACGGCAATATTTAGAAAAATAATGAGCTGAAGATGGGATATATTTGCTTCGTTTCGCAATTTTTCATTTAGAGACTCGTGACAAAATTAGAATTTCTCAATGGAAAGCTCACTGTTATGCCTTTGTGTAGTTTTATCGACACGAACATTCCAATATTTTTCAAGAAAGGAATATTTCTCTAATTCAAAAAAGTTGTCATTTATTGGTATTTGTATAAAGTGAAATGAAGCAGAGTTTGTGAATACATATAAGTACTCTATGTATAAATGTTGCTTTTATTTTTGGCTGCCAAAAGTTCATCCGAGGTCGCCTGTGTTGATGGCATGTTTTCCAAGAATAAAATCTTCTACCACACCTTTTGCGAGTAGTTTTCTCATTTTCATTGGTATATAATTTCCAGTCAACTTCCTAAATATTTGATATGAAATATGAATCGAATTGAATAATTCTAATGTCCACCCTATTATAATTGCTTCTCGGTCTCTTTTCCTTAAGAAACTAATTTATCATTTTCTAGACCTTGCGAATAGGAGCGCTATCTGCATCGGGCACAGTGAAAACCGTCGAAAATCCTCGAAATTTTCCCCACGAAAACCTCTCTCTGTGAGTTTTGACGGCTTCACGCCACTCTTTCGACTCTTT
Organism: Chrysomela aeneicollis; assembly: GCA_029955515.1. NCBI lineage: Eukaryota > Metazoa > Arthropoda > Insecta > Coleoptera > Chrysomelidae > Chrysomela > Chrysomela aeneicollis. The sequence continues at coordinate 27,015,523 of JARUHQ010000005.1, forward strand.
TCCCGTTTCGGTAATGCCGTCAGAACAATGGACTCGTTAATTAAGAGACTTCTTTCCGGACCGATTCCGAACCCTTTTCTCTCGCTCGCTCAATTCTAAACCCTCTGTATCAGACAATGGTTGCGCCCCGCGATCCTCTAGCCTTCAAGTTTTTGTCGGCATCGCCTGTTCACCAAGAAATTTCACACGATATTTCCGCGCGATGTTTTCTCAATGCCGTCAGGTATATTTCGAAGGAGTTTGTTTCACGAAGTCGAAAAGGACGATATTTTGTGGCTTCAAAATCACACGTGGAACAACGCAATTGTGCTGTAACTAGGTGCGAAATTATTGATTACAAACATGCTGCTAAATTAGAATAATGAAAACTATTGAATGTAGTGATATATATCCTGTCAAAAGTATATCAAAAATTTATTTCAATCCTGATAACAGTGATACTTTCCACTTTAACAATGAATTTCTTCGAAAATTGCAATCATGTATTCGAAAATGAAGTTTTTCTATTTTGGTTGTATAATGAAGTCATTGTGCGACGCAAATGCGTGTCGAAATAGCCTCTATTTCGATACGCATTTTTTATTATTCGGAAATTGGTACAATCGAACAGTCAAATGAAAGTCAGAAGAGTTAGGCCCAGTTTACTTCTGAGCGATTGGGATTTGGTGATATTAGCAGTGAAAAACTCAATGTTTCAATTGGTAAATTTCAATTCAGAGTGTAATTTGCTTCAAATTGACGAATGAAACCAATAACAACATTGAATTTTTCACCGCTGGTATTGCAATAATCAAAATCGCTCAACTGTAAACTGGGCTTTACGCTTGTGCGTCAGATTTTAATTATTTCAATGTCATCATTGTTACCAATCGAAGATTTTTCTGTTATTTATCGATATTAAATTTATTTTTCTCTTCAAATCAATTCAAAATAGAAAAATTGCATATGACACACGTTTTATAAGACACGTTGTCGCACTTGTTCACTTGGAGCACTCCTCGCTTCGCTCGTCGTACTCCAAACAACGCGTGCGGCAAAATTGCGTCTTATAAAACTTGTATCATAATATACTATTATTGGAATTTATATCACTTCATATTACAAAATCCTATTTTTGTTCCAGATTGACGATAGAAGACTAGGGATACGAAAAACTGAGAATAGGTGAGTGAATTAATATTCAATTCAATCTTAATTGATCATATTTATGAAATTTGTATAAAGTTTTCAATATTCCACCTCCGTATACTTGAGGAAACAGTACTCAACTCTTATAGTCTCTAAAGGGTATCAAAATTTATCGAAATCCAAAAACAGTTGAACATGTGGATGATGATGGAAAAACAGAAAATAAATAATTTCTAACAACCTGACGATAACCGTGCTGTTTCAAATGTTTAATAATCATCTGGATATAATTCAGCAAAGCTGCATATACATAGCGCGTTGTGTATTTACTTTTGAGCGACGGAAATGCAAAACTTTGGAGAACTGACAGGTTAATGAAAATCGATTTTACAGAACTCTCACGCATTCCAATGATTCCATATTTAACCAAAAATATCCTAGCAGAAATACAGAAAATATCAGCGATCTGTCGGCTCCTGAATCGGAAGGGTCAGAAAAAAAGTAATTGAGTGCTTGACTCGACGATTGACTCTTTGAATTTGCTAATTGGTTTTTTCAATTTGATGGCCGTTCGATGTTATATATTGGCAATTCCTATGCGGAAGGGGGCGATTTTGCATTGCAAATTTTTCGGTATTTATTAGGATCTTGTCGTAAATTTCAATTTTCATTAGCGTGTTTGTTCAGGAGTTTGAGAGAAATATTCCGATGTCAATAATTACTAATTGACTTTTCGTATTCATATAGATAGGATATGAATCTGTATACGGAGAGCAGGAGCAGGTGGAAAAATGAGACGTTATTTAGTAGTCCTGTAGCAATCAGGAGTGGACATCTCTTCTTTTCTGGAAGTGGTTCAACTCTATAGCTGTATTTTTATGAAAGGGTAAACCAAGTGACATCAATTTTAGGACACATCTGCTGAGGAAAATTGGAGGAATTCCGTCTGATGGCCAATATTTTTTGGTATCGAGACCAAGCATTTCTAATCGTACCAATTCAGCAATTCCAGTTCTTCCACCGTATTTATCTCGTTATGCTCGTTATCGGCGACAATAATGCGAACCGCACGCGTAATCTGTGTTTTCCTGAAACAACACGTAGGCAGATCGGTGTGTATATTGAAACGGCGTAGCGGCGGCGGCGGCAGCGGCGGCTGTTTCGACGCCGCTCTCGGCAGTCAGGTAGCGTCGTAATATCGTTCATTTTCGCTATCTGCTCTTTCTCGCTACGTGACATATTGCTGAACCGCAATCAGCCAATGGAGCGTCGTAAATAGCTGACAGATAGAGGTGGAAACACTCGGAATTTTCGTACGCCTCAATCTGATTCGTGATTGTCGACATGAGGTTTTCAACGATGTACGATAACTGAGACAGAGGAAAATAACATATTGTCACGAAAAGGCATTTTCTGAATTCATATTTGAAATTTTCGTTAGGTATCATTATATGCATTCAGAATAATTATCACTTATTAGTATATTATTTGTTGTTTCGTTTCATGATTATTAAAAACTGTTCTTGACTTATTTCATGATATTTTAGATTTGGATAAAGTATCAACCATCAGCTATTCCCAATATACGCCTATACACCGAATATTAGTCTGTCCCTTCAGACAAGGAACAATCTTACCGACTCTATACACTTAATTCAATCTCGTCTATTCGGAATGGCTGAGAAGGCGGAAAATGAGCGGTTTTGAACAAGAAATTGTCTTGAAATTGACCGAATTGAATGGATTAATGACCCCCCATGTAGTGAAGTAATCTGGAGAAGGGTAAAAAATAATCCATATAATCCAATCATTTCATTAGATTCTAATCAGAGCTTTGTGAGCATTCCAAAATTCCTATAACGCTACTAACTTAAACTTTGAGAGAAACGATGATAGTGTCATCATATTTTCTGTCATGTTAAGATGAATTTTTCTTCGACTATATTCGCTGATTTTGCATTTTCTAAGGGTAAAGACAAAGATCTTTGCCCTTTGTCGACTGAATTCAAAGGGAACTTCAGGGCAATAAATTTCGACTAGATATATGCGTTTACGTTTGATTTAGGAAGTCGGATAACATGTCCAACTTTTATTGGATTCCACCTTTTTATATCGCAACCAATGTCACGAATCGATTTGGGAAAGTATAGTTTACGTATAATAAGACCGGATAGGACGTATTCACAAGACGTATGGGCACATTTCATTGAATCAAATTTGATTCATATCACTCCATAACACTCCAAATTAAAGTTGGAAGTAAACCATATAACAAAAAACGTTTCTTCTATGAAAAATGTAGTTGTACATCAGAGGAAAGTTCCATTAATACACCAACAATCACAGCGACTGCCATGAATTTCAATATGATTCTATAACAATGATTAGTGTGAGAATGTGTACTCGTTATTTTCGGTGTTTATTTCTCTACTCTTAGTTAAATTTCAACCTCTAGTAACTCTACTATAACTATATTTAACTAACGAGGAATGCGATCCATCGTTATCAAAAATATCGTCATAAGATGTTGATGAATTCAACAAAACCTAATTGTTGTATTAATCCATTTTCATTGCTGTTGATATACAACTCTATCCAACCCTATACAAAACGGACCCTGAATATGCATATTCGACATCATAACATTCAAGGCATAAAAATTGGATGTTTCGGTTCAACACGGACTTTTTACCCAGATATTTATCCGCCGTCGGAATATCTCCCTGTTTGCTGGTGGAAAATAGGGCTCATGTCACTCAAAAGGCATTTACGTCGCTTCACAAACATACGGTTTAATCATTTTTAAAGAGGGTAAGGCTCAGTTTGCTAATTAAGAACCATTTAAAACGTCATTTTTCAGTCGTACGCCGGATTTTTCTACAGCTTTTTTCAGCCGTCCGGCCTATTTTGTATGGATGTGGACTATTCAACCACATGCCGAGAATTAATTTTGGTTTTCAGCTGATGTGCATTCAGATTCTCAACCGCTTGAATTCATACCACCAGATATGCAAGCAAAAATTGATGATTCTGTGCAAAAGCGACTTCATCATTTTAAAATAACAAACCATTTGTAATCATTTCAACATTTTTTTACAACTAATAATAAGTATACTTGAAGTCGATCGAGGAAAATCACCGATAGGAAGATCATTATTTGAAATATTTTTCAATCGATTTCGAATATTCGCAGTCCCCGTATATCACGACTCTATCGAGTAAGTGGTGGGTTATCGTCCTTTCTCCGGCATAGGCATAAATCGGATCAGCGAATATCCACCGACAGGTCCATAGATCGACCGGCGCGATATCGTCGCTCCTACTTACTAACGCCGAATTCTCGGGACTCTGCTCCGATACCATATATCACTCGGTATATCACGTCTGGACGATAAATCAGGAGAGCGAGGAGAGCGCGCGACGCAAAGGCAAAAAGGCACCCGCCATCGGCCTCCTACGATTATTTCTTGGGCGAAATTCGAGGCTTGTATCGGAGCGTCGGAAAAAGTGCCTCATGGGTACGTATGTTTCAATCAAACCATTTTGCATCGCGACATCTACACAAAATATCCGCGTATTTTGTCAGAATATTTATCTTGCAGAACCGTTAACTGATGTTTCTATAAAACATATCAATGATATATTATTATTGTACGATAAAATTTGTTGAATTACGATGTCGATGGAATATGGTTTTGATTGACTATCAATATGCCTTCTCATTATCTTCGAGAATGAGATATGTAAATGATGAAGTGAAAATATTTTCTGACAGATATTTTATTATCCAATGTAATTTTCAGAATTTATGTACACAGACTAATTCGATTTTCAATTGTGATCGTCTTGTAAAAAACGAAAAATAGCCGAATAGACCCAAAGAAAACGTGTGGTGATTGTCCAAATTTTTATATAGGCCAAATAAGCCGAACTTTCAAAAAGATGATACAAGAACATGAAAGTAGTTTCATGAATCGTGAAACTAACTTAACTTTTGTCAATAACTTATTGACAGAAAAACTACTTTAATAACGATTTTGAAATTTTACATATTGAAAATAAAGAACAGAATTCAAACCAAATTGTTTTGAATAATTCCCTATAATTAAATGTAATAATGATAATTTTATCACCAAATAATCTTCCATTCCCATCTAACCTTTCAAGAAAAACTGGGTAGAAACTAATCTTTTCGTCACTCATTTGAATATATTCCAATTTTGCAATCTTAGTATAATACTCCACCCTGAAAAAGCTATACAGTGAGGACCAAAAGTCCGTCGCCCCCCCTGTAACTTCTTTATTCTACATATTACAAAAAAATGTTAAATACATAAGTTGTAGGGTTTCATTCGATCTCTTTAATGGTTTAAGTTTCATTCATACAGAGTGTCTCAAAAAAGCACGGTGACTTATGTTAATTTTTTTGAATGGAACACTGTATTTTATTTCATTTTTAGATTCTTCCTTAAGAGCTGATTTCGTCGATCTATCATACTTGGGGTATAGCGCGAAAGATTACAGAGATATTGGGTGTGAAAAATCGAGATTTTTCAAGTTTAGGAATTTTTTGTGTCGAAACTATCCATTCTTGCTTAAAACGGCTTACATGTCCCTATTTTAACTTTTCATTTACTATTTAGTGACATTTAATAGAAACAAATAGAGGGTGATGCAAAACTCAAAAAATTTTGAACCACCCGTATTTGTTTCAATTAAATATCAATCGATAGTAAATGGAAAGTTGAGATAGGGACATGTAAGCCGTTTTGAGCAGAAATGATTAGTTTCGACCTTAAAAATTCCTGAAGTTGAAAAACCTCGATTTTTCACACCCTATATCTCTGTAATCTTTCGCGCTACACCCCAAGTATGATAGATCGACGAAATCAGCTCTCAAGGAAGAAAAAAATTAACTTCACCGTGCTTTTTTGAGACACTCTGTATGAATGAAACTTAAACCATTAAAGAGATCGAATGAAACCCTACAACTTATGTATTTAACATTTTTTTGTAATATGTAGAATAAAGAAGTTACAGGGGGGGCGACGGACTTTTGGTCCTCACTGTATATATAGTATAGCAAAACACATGTCGTGGTTTTTAAACCTCAATTAGTGAAATTCTCGTAGTGTTCTACATTAGTGTACAAATAAAAGAGCAGTTTCAAAAGAATATCATGATAAGAATGACAGCCGTTTTTGGTGATTCGGAATATGAATAAATTCCGATTTTTCTTTTAAACCACGAAGCTCTAAAGAAAAACTGTTCGAATTAGAGAACTAGTTGAATTATAGAATAATTTTCTTGTGTAGACTATGTTTGTTGGAGTTTTTTTTTTATTATTGGAATTTCAAATGAAGGAACAATTATTTTCAACACCCCGTATATAGGTTTGACTGTGGCATACGCTTGATAAATAAAACCTCCTCGAGCCATCGTTAATAAGATATGAAGTGACTTTCCCATCTGGCTCCGGTGGTTTCTTATCTCTCTCTGTCTAAAAGTATTTCCAAACTTTTCGGCCGGCACTTCCCGCCGAAAAACAACATGGCCGACGCGTTCTGAAACTTTCCCGCATCGATTTGCAGATGCGAGTTGAAACGTAAACAACATCGATTGCCCAAAATCCATGCCGAGGCCCCCATAAAAAGTTGAGAGAGAGAGAGTTTAATTTCCAACTGTGGCGTTAACTCGGTCTCCAACTCACTTTCTCTCCGAGGAGTTTAGGGTGGTTGAAGCCACCGAGTGGGGTAGGTCGAATGGCGGGCAGAAGTTGGACTGCTGTGTGGGCAACTTTTTTCGCGGCCCGGGAGTTAGCGCGAAGTTGCCATGATGGCCGCCGTCTTCGGAGGAAGTTCATTCTACTTCTTGGAGTTGCAGCCGGTTGTAAAATCGATGGCGGGAAAGTTGTCGGCGGAGTTGGGAGTTGCGACTGGGTTGAATGTCTCGTGCGACCGACTATAGCGAACTAAATTGCCTTCTACAAAAATCTATCCACACTAACGAGTGTTTTATATTAGCTCAATTTTGTGAAAAATTGTTCGATCATAAGATCCGTTTTTTCAATTTTTCGCTAACGAGATTTGCATCTTCAAGAGATGATTGAAATTGATTGTGAAGAAAATTTTCAAGGTTATTCAAAACTCTAGCCAGACCGAGGAGAAGGCAGGTTTGAAGGAGGTCACCTCTATTAGATTAGAGAATTAGATCGTTGAATTGTAGTATCCTGTGCCTTGTTATGAATTAATTGAGCTCTAAATTTATAACAGTTTGAGGAAAGCTCACTGAGTTTATAAGGAAAGGTAAATCATCTGCAAAGAGCTAGAGAGGTATTACCTTTGTGGATCCAAAATGGAATTTGCTACAAACATATTTTCAGAAAAGATAGGGCTTTCTCTTGGGGTGTTGTAGTCATCAATGTGTCCTGATGGTTAAGGAAGGAAATGGACTATGGAAGTGACATTTCCTCCAATTGCCATGGCGTAGATGCAAAACGAACAGTAACATTCGATGACCTTTGATTTTAATTTGACGTTATATTATGTTTATTTAGAAATATATTCCGTTTTCGAATTTCCATACTATACGGAGATCTATACGAGGTAGATCCTCCATCCTTTTTGATGACTATATATATTTTTTAAACTACACCTTTTCCAATTGTATTTCAGAAACCATCAAGTTTATTTCAGAAAGCGTCGATAGAATCTCAGAATAGTCACTTGTATTTCAGAAAGTATCAATTGTATTTCAGAATAGTGAGTTGAATTTCAGAAAGCGTCAAATCTGTTTCAGAATAGCGAGTTTAATTTCAGAAAGCATCAATTGTATTTCAGAATAGTCAGTTCAATATCAGAAAGCGTCAAATGTATTTCAGAATAGTCAATTGAATTTCAGAATCCGTCATTTGTATACAAATGATATATTCTGAAATTCAAATGACGAATTCTGAAATTCAGTTGACTATTCTGAAATACATTTGACGCTTTCTGAAATTAAACTCACAATTCCGAAATACAATTGATACTTTCTGAAATACAAGTGACTATTCTGAAATTTAATTGACGCTTTCTGAAATAAAACTGGAAATGGTGTAGTATACTTTGGTATGTGTCTAATTCTCTATTATTATATATCAACTCGCCAAATTACTTTCGTTGCTTGACTTTATTCATTTTTAAATTCCAGTACGTTTGTTTGATTTCCAGGATTATCCGATGAATCTATCCAGATTTCAATTGCTACTGATGTACAAAACTCTTGAAAAACTCATCAAATCATCTCGATTATAGGTACTCACTGTGTTGTGAAAATTTGAACAAATTGGAATTAATTTTGAATATCTTCTACTTGTTCGAAATCTGATTTTGAATTTTAAAACACATTGCTACCAGATATTTTTTATATATCACCTTTCTTGGAATTACTTCTTTATCTGGTTGAAGTTAATTTTAATTTTGAAAGTTCAAAAATTGCTTCTAGGCTGCGAAAAACATCCATATTCAAAGAGTTTCAGACTATTTTTCGAAGGACATTCGGAACGGTATTCCACATTCGAAAGTGTATTCTATTTATTTGCCAAGAAAAGTATAATAAATGATTTTCAATGATTCCATGATTGTATCTTCATGTCTTATGTTGAATATTCCACCCAAACCAACGGGTTATTTACGAACACTTGAATCGACTCAATGTTGTTTGTCCATCTTCCATTGAAGGTGCTTCGTTTGACCAATCTCCCATTCATAGCAAAATGATCACATCAATTGGAATACCAAAACATCGAAATGCATGCACAATATCATCACCGACAGTCATCCAGGATGGATTCCTGACCACATTCAACAACCTCTAACGCGTTCATCTCATCGATGTCTTGTCCCACTGCCTCCGCATCCTGCATCAGCAGGCAGGACCACTCCATCCCCCCTGTCCGAGCACACCTCGGTGCTCCTGCTGGACCCTATCGCCAAGGAGGGTGGGCAGGACCCTGCGCGCGCATTCCCTCTTTCCTCTCTCTCTATCTCTCTCCTCTGTCGCTCTCTCCCACCTCTTCCTGCCGCTTCCTGCCTTGCCTGATGTCCTGCCGCACACGCTCTCCTGCAGTCAGTCGCTGCTCCGTGCGTGTACTTTACGCACGCGACCGTCCACAGCGAGGTGCGTGATTTTCTCAGCAGGAGGGAAAAATACAAGTTGCAGGAAGGAGAGAGAGAGTGTTCGCGTGTTCTGTTTTTTCGCACGGTGTTCGTGTCGTTGCGGTTTTTGTTTGTTGATGTTTTATTATGTTGTTCTGTTATTGTTGTCGGTGAGGACTCGCACGTTTTCTGGTTTGGGGTATGGTTCACTTCCTGAAAGATGATAGAAGCTGTTTGTAATAACTCGAGGTAGGCTTATTTTCGTATCGTGTGTAATATTTTTCATAGAAACTTTGAAAATTGGACATAATTTGATGAAATACCAAACTTATAAGTTTGCTGAAGTTTCTTATTTCTGTTTGCCATCAAAGAAAGTAGTGTGAGAAAATTTGAATGTCTCTAAAACGAGGAAAGAAAATTGATATAAATATATACAAAGAACATGAATTTTATCAGTGAATGTCACTTGGAGCACCTGTGATCACAAAAATACTCAATCAAGTTAAGAAGTCTTCCGATGAAGAGAATTTGATGGTCATTCCGAACTAATTCAGATTCACGCAATTACATCTTAGTTGGTGGAAATACTTTGCTCTCTATAGATCTTGGACATATAGATCTTGGATAATAAGAAGAAATAAATACTAAAATAAAGAAATAATATAATGTTATATATGATATCGTCGCTATAGAGAACAAGAAAACCAGACCATTTTTCAAGTTAGTTGATTTCAGATTTTTGAGAACGTCTTCAAATCAACTATTTCTTCTGTTGATGCCATCTAGGACCTTCACTTGAATTTTCAGCTCTTATTTCAGTTTATATTCATAGATCTTTTCATGTTCCCCAATTCTGATCGAAATGATGAAACGTTTCAGAAAAAAGATATTCTCCAATAATTTCCTCAAAGGGGCTACGAAATTAAAAGCAACATGAAAAATCATGTCAATCATGTTATTTGAATTGTTATCGAAATTTCAATGATTTTTGGTGAGATGTAATTTTACAGTATTTATTCGAATTATTCATGTTTGCTCAGCATTTCTATGGGATCAAAAAAGTTACACTTCATTTCTCTACTTGATAACGAGGCATCCTTTTTGGGAATATTTATCTGTTTTCAAAAATTTTCATTACAAAATGCATTATATTTGGGACGAGCCAACTTCAATTTATATTAAATAGTTATTATAAGAAGAAATATGTTCATATTTTTGCATCTAATAATGTTTCTAATCAGTACATAATTCTGGAGATGTATAAAACATATATTTCTGTAGCTCGTAACAGGGACCTACAATTTAATTGATGATGAACGACACTGAAATTTATAATTGAATACTGTGCGCTACTCTACACAAACATTCAGTCACGTCTCCTTTTTTTCTGAACAATCAGTATTTCGAGTGACTCTTCAAACTTTCAACCCATATGCTGCATATTATGTTCTCGAAATCTGCTAATCCTAATCCTATATCATTTGTCTAATTCAACCGACCTGCTTAATTCTACCATTTCCAATAGTATTAAAATGAAGTAGCCAAAGTCCTGTGTTTAAACCTACAGAACATAAAGAATACTGATTGTGCCTTTATATTAACGTTCCAATAATGATTTCGTAATTATCAAAACGGAAATTGATATCCATCGAACCGACTAAATACCAAACACCATCAACCGCCCGCCACACGCATCTATCCCAACTCCTGCAACTCCAGCAACTTCTCGAGGCGAAATCTCCTCGCCAATCGCATCCCCATTAACTCCGCTGACCACAAGTCGCTCCATCTGGGTAGCTTACGTTATTACCCGAACGACTAACTTCTCACCCCCCTCGAATCCCTGCCCTCCTGCTCTGACGCTGATAGCTAAAGTGGGGACTATCCCCGGGATGAAGCGGACTACCTAAGAAGTGGATTTCGAATTCGAAAGGATTAAGATGTTTGGGAGGTTCGCGATAAGCGGATTCAGCTTGTCAAAAAGATTTACTCGAAATCGCGAAAGACAACGCCGGGGCTGCTTATTACTATCCCACACCTGACACCAAAGATACGGGTAGGCGGTAGGGGCACTGATACCCAGCCCCGCGAATGAGCAACAATTCTGAGATTCCAAGTTTAATAACAAGAAGTGTTTCATGTCATGTACGTCCTTACCCGAGTGAAATATTTCTAGACCACTGGTTTGGAAGACATGCTGGAAGGATACCCAGATATGATATACGTGTTTTTGGTGAATGCGAATTTTTTATTTCCACCAAATCCACCCATTTCAACAAATCCATCGAACTTTCAAACTGAAAATTTTATGAGCTTCATAGGTGAAATGATATTCACATTTAACTTACACGTATCACTTCCAGTTCATTGCAAGAAAATATATTTCTACCAACTTTAGTGGAATAAAGTTTGTTAAGAATGGTTTGAACTACCACCAGCTGCCTTATTTTGTCTTATTTTATTATTTTGCGTAACTAAAGTCGGCATTTTGTACTTTATTCATCAGAATCATCATAACTGAAGTCTTGGTGTGACATTTTCTTATCGAATACCACTTTCTCTTCAATTAAAAACAGAAAATCTTTTCTTGAACACGAATGTTCTCGAAAAAAAATTAAGTAGGAATTGAAGCTCTAGTTGTATTATAAGTGAAAATATATCAATCTAGTTATATTGAGAGGTCTTCTGCTGAAACAGTATCATGATTACAGAAAATACGTGATGATGAGATAATGAACGATTTATATCATCTCTCAAAGAATAATAATGTTTAATGCAACGAGAAAAATAAATGCAACACTCATTGTTGATTAGTATGAGAGAATTGTCGAAAACATCGTGATATTCTTTTGGTGAAGAAATATCGTTTTTCCTCCCAATATCTCTTTTTCAGTCAATCCACCAAGAATTAAATACAGCTCTGGCTTCCGCAAAAGATCTTCATCCGGCCTTTTATCGAAATCCTGAGTGAATTTGACGGTGATATCATAACATTTTTACGTTTACTCGACACACATATAAAATAATCGGATCCGGAATCCGAAGAAGCGAAAAGGGAATCTCGATCTGACAAGGTCTGCACCCCAATCCCCCAAATCTCTTACCCCCAATAAATACCGAAGGGGAACTGAGGCTGTCGAGCCTCTAAGGGACTCTCCTGTTGCCCTTCTTTCGGATCAACACATAGGCGTGGGAAAAAAATATTTTTCGGTACCTACCAGATATTGTGTTGAGAAATTTTTGTCGAGTGAAATACATTTTTGAAATGGTTAGGAAGAGTTCAAGAATCGGTATACATCGCATGAATCTATTGAAAAATAATATCGAAAGGACTTATCCAGAAATCACGTGTGGAGTCCTATAAAAACTGTTTTGTATATCAGTTGTCGTTGGGATAGAAGGAACGATTTTCCAGTTTCTTTGCAATCAAGAGAACATGTCATAAAAAACCGCATCCCCTCATGAGCCGCTCATGAATCAGCTGCTCTCCTTCCACGTAAGCATGCATCACATTGCGAGGGTGGAAGGTATGGGGTAGCTCCATATACGAATTTTTATACTTAGCCAACGACGGGGAGGGGGCGAGAGAAAGAGACAGACCAGAAACATTTTAGGGTTGATGCATTGCCAACGGTGGGGTGGAAATATTAATGCTGTCTCTTGAAATATGCGGCGTATACGAAATCCCAATGAATACAATCGCGAAGGGTTGCCATACCTGAGTGCCCGCGATAAATACAAATTAAATCAAAATAAAAATGTGATGAAAAGCGGCGTCGTGTGACTTGCAGGATTTTTGTGTGAGAACGAGAGGGTGGAAATTCGGAGAATTCTGATGGCATCAAGCACGACAGATGCGGGACTTTTATGAGTTCACAAGCTTCTGATGTTTCCAATTGCTGTCCTATAGATACACAAAATAATCATTATTTTCGTTTGTTCGAAGTGGTGAGAATCGCGTTTATTTCATCTTGATTATGAACTCCTCAGAATTTGGCACAAACTTCATCATATCGGTACAACAGACAATATCTCACGCTATGCATGGTAGCTTCATCAAAATTCCGCTAGGGTTTATTTTCCAAGATCGAACTTTTTTGCAGGTCGCATCGTCCGTTCGGCTTACCGCAACTGAAAAAGCGGAAAATCGAACCGCCCACAATGGCCACAGTGGCGAAAAGTTTCACGAAAACCTTGGAAACCCTCGAGGACAAGCGTCGAAAGAAATGCGAGGACGCCAAAGCTCTCATCCTGCCCCAAAAAAAGCGAGTCCTCCCCTCGGTCTCCAACACATCGAGTCCGATCAAGAAGAGCCCCAAAATGTCGGAAGAGGGCGCTCCCGAGGAAACCCTGATACGCGAAACCGAGGCCGCCCTCAAGAACCTCTCGGGCAGCTGGGTGGGCTCCAGGAACGCTTACAACCCCTCCCAGGAGGTGGCTACGCCCTTCGAGAACCTCTTCGACGAGAAGAAGGCCATCATCAAGATGTCCCCGAGCTCTGCATCCAGCAGCAGCAGTGACAACGCCTGCTCGGCCCTCAAGGAAGTCATCACGTTGAGAGAGCAGCCCGAGCATGAAGACAGCTCTGACAGCAGCAAGCGCAGCAGCCCCAGGTCGAGGGGCGGCAAAGTGCCCTACCAGAGCCCCGACTTCAACGAGCTAGTGGACGACTCCTCCAACGAGCTGGAGATTGACATGTCGGAGTCGGCCGCCGAGAAGAACGAGAAGCTCGAGAAACGCGAAGCGAGGGTCAACTCCTTCCACAGCTTCTCACCCGCTTCGGCGTTCCGGCCGCCCCAGTCGAAGAACCCCCCGTTGGGGCCCTTCCCCGCCGAGGCCACCTTCGTGGGGTACCCCAGCGAGGCTGGGGCAGCGGAGGAGAAGAAGACCATGACGCCGATGAAGGGTGTGGTGGAAGGAAAGGTGGAGGGGGAGGTTAAGAGTCCGGAGGCGGCCAACAAGCATTACACGATTCTGCAGCCAGCTGGGGCGGGCTCGAGGGCTGCTAGCACTCTGCAGGAGGTCGCTCGGGAGGGGGTGCAGAGCGTGTCGGCCGTAGGGGGTGGCGGGGATGTTCCTGCAGGCCAGGGGGGAGAGAAAGTTACGACGTCGACGACGGCGGCGGCGGTGGTGGTGGTACCACCAGGAGCTTTGTCGCCAAACAGTATTGGAAAAGGTGAGTTTTGGTTGTGAAGCATGATCAAATTAATCGTTACTAACTCATCTACATCTCGCACAAATTTCGACTTCTGGGGAGTTTGCTCATTATTGTGAAGTAGCCTTTCAAAGGAGTATTTTGATCTGTCTTGGAAAACACTTTGCATGCCTTGTGTGATTTCAAATCTTGATCATTTTTCCAATCTCATTGGAAACGATAAAAAAACGCAGCAATGCCTTCTCAACTATCCCGAGAACTATACGCTTCCAGCATAATAATATATTTTCCTCAACCCCTTACTACTTACTAATTTCAACCTGTGAAATCTCTCCCCTTTCACCCCCCCACGTACCTGTCACCTGGCGCACCATCATCAGCGGCAATACGGTGTGCTTGTGCCATCTTAAAGACTTTTCCGGCTCCCGATACAAGAAGTTCTAAGCCCCGAAAGATGACGTGACTGGTTTCGGAACTGTCTCAATTTTCCTTCCTCCCACCCCCCCCCCTGATGTGCGCCTCGCGCACCCCCACCCTTTGCAACCCTTTTTTCCTTGACGCTAATCACCCCTAATGCCTTCGACGGTGAATGTTAATGTTTGCGAGGCAATATGTGGGGGGACGAGAAAGGGGAATGAATGTGTATTAGGGGGTTGAATTATTGCGGGGACGCGAGCGTTCAGAATCTTTGGTATTCGGCATTTGGCGTTTTGAAGATGGAAAATGTATTCGAGGTTGGACTTGAGAAGAAACTTCAAACGTCGAGTTGAGAGCAGGTGAAAGATACTTAATTTCTATAGAAAAAAAAATTCTACAATTCGAACAAATATTAATGCATTGATTGTCCACCCTCCGATCTTGAGATACAGGGTGAAGGCGTATATCTTCATGGGATTCCTGGGAGCGATACGAAAATCATGATCTCACTGGAATCTGGATAGGTAAAGAAGGCCCATAAAGTGATCGACTCATCAGATCTCTTTAACGAAACATTATGAAGTTTCAGTCGAAAAAATTGAGACGTAGGGATTCTAAGATAATCAAAGTAACGCTGTTATTATTGTATGTTGTATGCCTTTTTCCTACTCTGAAAACATACTGTTTCAACTAACCCATAAGACTAATACCGCCAGGTTTTATATTCTCGAATTAAAAAGGTTAGTGTTACTATTTTTCGTTTTTTCGGATTATATTACTCTCTGAGAAAATAAATAACTCTTACTCGAAATTTGTGATGGCATTATTCTTTAAACACTGTATATTTAATGAAAATATCTAGTCCCAATGATGAAGAATATTTCAGATCTCATGGACTGAAAATTTTATTTGGATACTCGATTATCAATTAATTAATTACTGTTTTTATGAGTAATAGATTCCAAAATAAGAAAGTCAGACTATGTACCTGAATTATCTTTTACCTAAATGTTCTTAGTGAATTTGATTCCTCATGGATATAATCAGAATTAGCTTTTATATGCATAAACTATTGGAAAAGAACTGGGGAAACCTTGAAAGTTTTCTTTCAAAATTGTTTCGGGAAGGCCATGGCCGAATTTTATGAATTTGCGGATTTATGTTCGAAGAAGAACTTTTACAGTTGAAAACTTGTCCGACGACCTCAAATAAAGTTTGAACTTCGCTTTGAACTTAATGACGTTCGATAATAATTCTGACGCCAATAAATGGGTGGCTACTTTTCCCATTCTCTTGAATTCGATCATTATACTTTGAAAAGTCAACATCTTCACAAAACTTCAACATTCTAGATAGGAATTAAAATGACTGAATATTATCAATGAACAAAACAGTTATTCGATTCAATTCGAAATCATTATTTCAAATTCATCGCACTGCAACTTGGTGAACAACTATTTAATTAGTAATAATGTTAAAATCAACACATTTGATTATTTATCGTTACATTTCCTATTCCGAATGTGTTATATTATAAATTCTCATACTGTTTATATTACATTTTGACTTGTGACAGTGAATACAAAATTCCAGCATTCGATTCTATTATTTGTCGAACAGTAACCGTGTTTGACCGAAAAACAAGATTCTCCCCGCCTCCTTAAAAGTGGGAGTACTACCTGGGAGGCGCATCCTCCACGGCCGTTACGAAAAAGAAAGAAGCGTCGCGGCGCCGACGCCGACGCCTCTCTAGCCCGCAGGTGCGGTGACCGCCGTCGCTACCGCCGCCTCTCTGCGGTTTCTTTTTTCTCGGGAAAAAAAAGATTTTTCTCGCGAGTCTCCACCCGTTCTATCGGATAGGCCGACGGTTTCGAGGAGGCGGTGCCATAACGGCGCCGCGACGCACACTCTTTCTGTGTTCGCGATTTACGATGCGACGGCGGGGGGCAAGGAAGGGGGGGTGGCGAAAAAAATTTGTACAGGTACGCTGGAGCTGTGGTTGATGAAGATTGAACGACACCAAAATGGATTTCTCGATTTTTTTTCTGTACGTCTCTCCTAGAAGAATTTATAGAAATTCTCGAGAATGTAACAGGTTTTCGTTTGAGGTTCAGCGAATTATTCAAAAATACTTCTGAAATCAGAATTTCTTCGCCTCAGATATTGGTAAACGTAAAAAAAATACTGTATCAACTATGAGGTTGCTGATGCTGCCAAGACGTCCAAGTAAACTCATTTTTGAACATCTACAACGTTTTTTTTTCTATACTTTTGATAATTGCAACACAGTATATTACACAACAAGTGTGGAAAGTGACATATTTCACACGAGTAGTCGTTTAGCACGAGCGGTGAGTGCGGAAACGTAACGAGTGAAAGAAATGCACTTTCCAACGATTTTTGTACACTATTTTTCCTACGACTCCGAATACTTTCATTTCGCGGGAGGTCTTGTCAAAAATGTAACTTGAGCGGTCTCTAGAATTCCAGGTGGTTTTGATTCAATATCAAGTACTGTTTATTTCCATATTCAAGATGATATTTGAATACCGACAATTCCTCATTATGTGAATTACTGATTGATTGAGTTACTTTAGTTTGGACAAATTTTATTGATATTGACACCAGCGTATATAAACAAACTTGACACCATACCCCTGCTAGCGCCAGTAATCACGCAACCAGGAATACATAACCATAGAAGTACGTAGTGCGCAAACATTTGTGATACCAAAGAATCTTCTCGTTGTTGATACTGTGATATCAAACTGATGCAAGCAGCAAGCCGCGCATAAAACTGTAGCAGTACTCTTTTGAATGATTTCAACCGCTGTCATCAACATCGAAATAGTTCCAGCAAAGAGTATAGGTTCCAGTTTTAAAGTGAATCAGACACATTAAAATTAATAGATAAAAAATTCTCGGTATAATTCAAAACGAGACAGAAATTTCAATAAATAAAATGAATTTGATTTGAGAACGCTTATATTGACAGTGAGTACCTTCACAATATACCTAATTATTTCTATATCAATTCAGGCGACCGTTGTTATATTTTTCATATCAACACTTGTGTTTTTTTTCTTTCAAATAAACAATACCATGGTGATATGAGCTACTTTCTGAATAACAAAACAGTGTGATTATTGACGTTTTCATAGGTGGTCGTAGGAAAAATATTGAAACCATAGCATTTTTGAAAAGAGAAGAAAACACTTTTCGAATCAAGTATCACACGCCCCTGGCACTCATTTAAAATTGAATTTTATTAAATGGTATTCATTTCTCAATTTTTTTTGTTAATCACCCAGTTTGAAAGGAAGAACTTCTAATGAATTTTATCGCACTACTTTCTCGTCTGCTTATAACCATATAATATAAGAGTAAAATATTGGAAAAACATATAGAACATAAAGTTGGCGCGTGGATAGAAAAAAATCACATCAGAGAATGTTATATCTATACATCATAGTCGAAAAATGACATGCATTATATTTTTGAAACAATTTTCCGAGAAACTCTTGTTCGCGCAAAAAAGCTCCTTCTTCAGTCGAAAAAAAAACTGATATCTATGCATTACCATCTAGGCTTCGTCAGTGATCAGGAATTGTATAGAACGGATAACTCAATAAATCTGCGAGTGTTCAATAAATAACCTGAAGAAGAACAATTTGCCTACAGGAAACCCATCACGAACAGATCGACTAGTCGTAAAATCGAAACAGCTCCATTCGAATTGTACCTACAAATTCTCGAAATCCCCTCGTAAAACTTTATCCCCGCTAAACTGCCTCCCTTAACGATCCCGCCAAAGTTTCGGTAACAAACTTTTTAACGATTTTCTCTTCTTTCCAGAGGGTAGCAAGTGCCCCACCCCGGGATGTGCGGGTCAAGGCCACGTCACAGGACTCTATTCGCATCACAGAAGGTAAATTCATACTTTTCATTCATCTTCATCTCATCAAGCTAACTTTACGTTTTCGTGTGTATAGTCTGTCAGGATGTCCACGAAGGGACAAAGTTACGCCAGAAAGTAAGTTTCAATTTTGTCGGCTAGCGACCGCCATGCTTGACTGACCACTCACCAAAGCTTGTCGTTTTTTTTTTTCGTTTTTTTGTTGCGGGGTAGAGAGCGTTTTTAGTAGCACCGTTTCCTCCCACTCCCCAAATCACGCGAATAGAATCAATGAGACGTTGAGTATAATAATGCACTTGATGTGATATGTGTGGAACAAACTAGACTAGAGCAATCAATAATTATTCCTTTGGTTCATCTCTCTACCCGCTTGTTTGTTTCATTTCTCTGTCAATTCCACACGATTTATTATACTCAAGTGATGAACAAAAACGAAATTGATTCTGTTATCGTGACAGTCCTCGCAATGCACGAGACCATCCTCAAATGTCCCACTCCCGGATGCAACGGCAGAGGGCACGTTAGCTCGAACCGCAACACTCACAGAAGCCTTTCCGGCTGCCCCATAGCGGCCGCCAATAAGCAGGCTGTTCGGGAACACAAGTACCAATCGCATTTGCACCGCCTCAAATCACCAAACGCATCTCCCTTTGGTAAGGAAACCCCCCCCCCCACACATAGTGTTAGTGTGCCCCTCGTGTTTGTATAGGTGCTCTAGAATCTAGATTATTGTCTTCTGTCATAAATGGAAACCTAGTAGACTGGAACTATAATTTTTATTGTCTGTTCACTGTTTACTGTCCAAAACGTCTGCCAATATGAGGTAAATATTCTTTATAGAAGTCGTCCGGTGCTCATTTTTTCTCTGTTAGCGACCCAATTTTAGGTTGAAGTTATGTTTTTATTAATTTTTTTTACCTCAGCACATATTTTTAATTCAACATATTGTTACTCAAATAGGTCCAATACCAGTTTTTATGAATAATAATACCTCATTCCAACGAGAAGAAAAATGATTATGTAGGTAACAACGTATTTTGGCCTGGTGAACAAGAACCCAAAGTCGAAACGCTAGCACCATTCGAAATTTATAAATTCTGCTATCAAAAAACACAAAATTCGACCTTCTTTCGACTGAAGCGACACATTCGCTTACATTCACTTGTTTTCAACACGTTATAACGGGAAAATAGTATATTATTTTATAAGACGCAATTTTGCCGCACGCGTTGTTTGGAGTACGACGAGCGAAGCGAGGAGTGCTCCAAGTGAACAAGTGCGACAACGTGTCTTATAAAACGTGTGTCATATGCTATTTTTTCTATTTTGAATTGATTTGAAGAGAAAAATGAATTTAATATCGATAAATAACAGAAAAATCTTCGATTGGTAACAATGATGACATTGAAATAATTAAAATCTGACGCACAAGCGTATATAAAGCCCAGTTTACAGTTGAGCGATTTTGATTATTGCAATACCAGCGGTGAAAAATTCAATGTTGTTATTGGTTTCATTCGTCAATTTGAAGCAAATTACACTCTGAATTGAAATTTACCAATTGAAACATTGAGTTTTTCACTGTTAATATCACCAAATCCAAATCGCTCAGAAGTAAACTGGGCCTAACTCTTCTGACTTTCATTTGACTGTTCGATTGTACCAATTTCCGAATAATAAAAAATGCGTATCGAAATAGAGGCTATTTCGACACGCATTTGCGTTGCACAATGACTTCATTATACAACCAAAATAGAAAAATAATAATTTTCAAAAATTTTATCGCTTTTCAATACGTTAACAATACACGAGACCTTGATCTGTCACAGAGTGATCGTCGGGCTCTGTTCTCGATTTTTAATACTTTTTTATCAAAAATTGTTGAAATCTAGTGTATGTGAGTGTGTGTATTGTTTTAGTTAAAAATAGTACGAATTCCTGTGTTTTTGATAGCAAAAATTTCATTTGACAAATCATGTCGGTGTATTTCCGTAACAATAGTAGATCATATCTTCAAATGTACTTTAGAGTGCCGAGTTTTGACATCGTTCATTCGATATGCCAATAGAGTATTTTAGAGAATTAGACCTGCTGGACCAGAACAAACATAACCACACATATTCTTGCTGCCATTCGAGTTGATTTTTTTTCTGTTGGAAGTATTTAAAAAAAGTTCTTGAGACATGTTTGGTCCCGAAAGAGTCTAAAGACTGATGATGTCCAAGGAGGCAACTTTTGGAAACAATTCCACGTCAGTTTCCACTTCATCATTTTTAACAACATAAGGATCAACAGAATTCATTACTCTTATTTTATCGATCCCTATACCACTCTGCAGCTTCACTACCAGAATTTTCTGAACCCAATAAATATTTACTCTTACCTTAACAAGCCATGAACGAAATAATCTTGAAAATATCTGATAAATCAGCAACTATAACTTTCCTGTTTACTAGCATTTATATTTACTTTGCATTGACATAATTTGGCGCCATGTTTGGTTCTTAGGTCACATATGCTTACGCTAGATACGGTATCCAGGTTATTCGTTTTTGGTAGGTCCAGGGGGATTTAACGTACTGCCATTGATTGATCGTTGTAAAATTTTGACTATACATATGTATATGTTGTACCACGTGATATCATTGTACTTTTTGACAGACCTCTCTAATACCAAACAAATACTACATGATGCCGGATCTAGCGTAAGCCTTTATGATCTAAGGTTTGGTACAACAAGGTCACGTGTTCTAAAATGCTCTATATACTTTCACTGGCATTTAAGTTTCTCAATTTTGAACATGTTCTTTCTACTTTGTGACATTGTAAATTTTTCACAGCCACATCACTCTGACGCTGACTGACGATGTTTTTTTCTGTTTCCTGATTCTCTGATCAATGAATCAATGATAACGAACAATTCGGTGTTTGCTGTGCTCAAAGGAGCGCGTAATTCAAAATGTAAATAAAATGTTAGGTTATGCCCAGTTTGACATTGAAAGTTCAAAATAGTTCACGGTTATTATCAGAAGATGTCACTGCCTTACAGAAAAAGTTACGTCAATTCTTCCAGTGAACAGACAACATTAAACCGTCTACTAGGTGTTGATTCACATCGACAATGTCGTCTAAGGGACCATTCGGCGCTCTTTTTCAGATGGCTGCCCATCGGGCGAGTTCGCTCACAACTACCCGAGCAAAAGGTCGCCCACCTCTGAGGACGTCAAACCCAACTATCTGGTGGGGTACGGCAACTCCCCTGCGACATCGTCAGACACTAAGCCCGCCTACGACCAGTACTACAACACGACGAAGAGCAGCCCGGTGAAGCCGGATCCCATGAAGGTGCCCAAGATTGAAGCAACTGCCGCCACCTGCTGTCAAGGGGAGCTCCTGGTGCCCAAAACCGAAATCACCAGCTCGTGCAGGTACGCATATCGGCCGGCGTGTTGGCTGGACGGTGTGTCGAAGCATCGGTGAATAGGGTTGTACACTTTTTTTTTCAAAAATTATATATGTGAAACGCGGGTCTCCAGAAAATACGTCGATATTTTTTTGAAATTTTTATTTTCAATGGTTTTGCCAAAATCGGCATTCAAAAATCGAAAATTCTCCATCCTTCTCTAAAAATGTGACGTCACCTGGTAGGTTGGTTTAGGTTCTGTTCCATTGATCGAAGTGAAAGAAGAATTGACAATCTCTGTCATCTTTGACAGATGGCGGTAAAAAATTACTATTGAGTTTTATTTCATTGTTCAACGTTCATTATACCCCTCACTGACCACTTTTTTCAGAAAGTTTAAGCATTCAAAGACTTGTGCTTCATCATGTAGCAACAAGAATGTGGATTCTCGAAATATATATTTGTACTCCAAGTGTTAATATGAGACAAACTTGGTGTTTTGCAGTAGGACAACACATATCATCAGCTACATCTGCAAGTAATTGCTGTCGTGAAGATAATTTTGATATAAGTTAAAATTCTTATCCTTATTCTTTGAATCTTTTATTGTACATGAACATCATGAGAACCTGTGAAGTGTAAGCACAAAGTATTCTACACCTTTTCCAGTTGTATTTCAGAAACCATCAAATTTATTTCAGAAAGTATCAATTGTATTTCAGAATAGTGAGTTGAATTTCAGAAAGCGTCAAATGTATTTCAGAATAGCGAGTTTAATTTCAGAAATTGTCAAATGTTTTTCAGAATAGTCAATTGAATTTCAGAATTCGCCATTTGTATACAAATGATATATTCTGAAATTCAAATGATGTATTCTGAAATTCAGTTGACTTTTCTGAAATACAATTTACGCTTTCTGAAATTAAACTCACAATTCTGAAATACAATTGATGCTTTCTGATATTGAACTGACTATTCTGAAATACAATTTATGTTTTCTGAAATTAAACTCGCTATTCTGAAATACATTTGAAGCTTTCTGAAATTCAACTCACTATTGTGGAATACAATTGACGCTTTCTGAAATACAACTGGAAAAGGTGTAGTAGGTAATAGGTTTAAGCTAATAAACCAAAACTTTATTGTCATGCACTTCTGTAAATAATAAATGTATTTTCCTAAATCCTCAGTTATTCTTAGTACATACTCTATCTATGATGTGAGTTTATATGAGATATCTTCTCCACATTATATTGTGAATTTGTAATTATAATATCAACTTGTGTTGTTTATTAAATATATTATCAGATGCACCACTACACTTACCTACTTTTCCCAGACAATAAAGTTATTAATTGAATTAATTTTTCATTTTCATTTCTCTATTTTGTAGTGTCTTGAGTTCAATCGTCCCATTGACTTCGCAGAGGTGGTATTGAAAATCCTATAGAAATATTATTAACTCATATAAAATACCGACTTGCGTTATATAGATGATAAACAATCAATTAATGCACCCTTTTGAATATTTTAAATTAGTTTCGTTATCGAAAAAAATTTGAATTAAAAATTGTCATCTGACTTATCTGCCATCACTTATGTCAAAAAATTCTTCTTCCCTATTATTTTCGATATTTTTACGATACCATCCCGATCTACCAGGTGACGTCATCAGAAATATGGTGCTGTCAAATAATTATTTTTGATTTCAATTTTCTCGAGCATAAAAGAATATTCCGATTTAATTTTGATGCCATATATCGGTAGTAGTTTAGTAAGGTATCGGAAAACGACAATCAATTATGCTAAAGCTTTGGAGGTTTATGACCCTATTCTTGCAGGTCACCTCCGTCCGGTATGAGATCGGCCTACGAACCGTACATCAACCAGGACTCCAACTCGTCTTCAATGTCCAGCATGGATGCAATGAACTCCAGGGGCCATCAGATCCACCACGCCGCTCCACATCTTGGGGGACCCCATTCACAGCAACCTGGGTGAGTGAGGAGGGATTCACAAAGTGGTCGGTATCGACCTCTTGGGGTCGAAATCGAATTCACTGGGGGGGTCGACATGAATGAAAATTGGTTTTTGGGATACACGAGGTCTAAATATAGGCCTCTATTGAACTTCCAATGGAATATAAAAATTAAATTTTCAACATGAACATGTTTTTTTTTCTAAGAAAATTTATATTGAGGTGATGAGTATCATTTAAAAAACTCAAGTCAATTAGCGTGACAAGTTCGTGCAAGATAAAAAGTTCGAGCGTACAAAAGTCTTTCAGGCACGTTTTGACTTGCTCTGAATATTTTACTTTTTCATCTTTACTTTGCGATTCTAATGTTCTTTCGAAAAAATAACCGAAGTATTTTTACGTATTTTTTTTGAAAGAGAAAAACGTCTATCCAATTAAAAATATCAAACATAGTTTGAAATGAATGTCTGATAGGCTACGAGCAGAAAACAACTACTTTCCTGGTAAATACCACGCAGAACATTGAATTATATCTGCTCGTAGTCCATGCAACGATTCACACTGTGAATGCAGATCGCAAATGTTTCTTTCTTCCTAAGACGTGACAAATTCACATCGAGACAGGCACGCCTAACAACCTACAGACCGGTTTCGGGCTTATTGGCCCTCATCAGTGCAGGGTATTTATCCGAGTAGAGACCGTAAGATCTCCACTCGAAGCGTTGCCTGTCCCAATGCATTTTCGTCGCGTCTATTTGACCGCACCGAGCCGCGTTCCAACAGACAATTGGAAGTGGCGACATCATACGGCAGAAGAAAGAAACACTCCAGAAACGAATCTCCCAAGTTTTACTGAACTTGGAAGTGGCTAAGAGCTCGACTAAGCTAATAAATGAAGAAATGGATTTCTTTATTTTTACGTAATTTGTATTAATAATTAATATTTATTACACTTGACATTCACTGAATTTATGTCTGTATGTATTCTGGTTAATTTTGATAAAAAAGTAATGTCAAGTTTTCTCACTTAGGGCCGGTTTATCAATGGAGGGTTATCCCGCGGGGTTAGCTGACCCGGGGTTAACTTTATCCTAGAGCTAATTCCCCGTTTGATTTTGGCAGCATTTAACCCCACCTCGAAGTGAATAAACATTTTCTCCCAGAGTTAGCTGTTAACCTTGGGATATATTAACCTAACCCTGCATTGATAAACCGGCCCTTAGGGTGACTTTATAAATAAATGTAAAACCTAAGATTTATCACCTAGATTGTAGATGGTAGGGGATGGGTTGTTAAGGCTGTGCAGCCTCTCAAACACCTCGACCTATTAGATCTTTTGGCATAACCATTAATCTTCCAGGAACTTGAGCCTCTTGCAAAAGAGTTCTGGGCATTCGCAAAGCAAATGTTCTGCACTTTCAGCGAAAAGATTTATCATCTAAGATCTAAAACTTATCACCTAAGACATATAGAATATGGAAAAAGCAATGTTAATGTTATAAAAACATCTGAGACTTGTAATATCACATCTAAGATTCAAGAATATGACCAACTTTGAATGGATATAATCAAAAATGGGATTCGCGCATGAGTTGTGGTCGAACACTTTTGTCCCCCGCAATTATTCAAAATCTCTGTGATTTTATGGAAAATTTCAAAATTAAAATAATTTTATTGCTGCTCATTTGGATTCATGGCTGATTGGTGTTGTATAAATGGACATAAGAAAACTCTATTCCAGTTCAATCCAGTTCTTTCTTTATTTTCATCTGATGGAGAATATTGAGTACTTTTATAACACAATTCACTATAATGTCTAGAGTTTTTGAAGTAGGTAATCCGGCTATGGGGGTCTATGGTAACAGTTCATTCTGGAAAAGGTCTGTCTCACCCAAAACAGTTTGGAAATCCCCGACCTAGAAAATTAAACCGTTCCTCCCCCTGCAGGTACGGCCTGGACCACCAGCTCCCCCACCGCTCGCCCTACCACCACTCGCCGATGTCATCCGAAGAGATGTACCACCGCGAGCGAACCTACTCGGACATGTCCGATCCGATGGGGGGCGGCATCGCCCGCCCCGTGGTCACCTACTCCAACGAGATGGTGAACCGGCCGTACGACTCGGCGCTCATCAACTCGGCCAGCCACCGGCCGTACGACCCCGGCACCGCCGCCGCCGCCGCCGCCTTCGAGCGCTACGACTCGGGGGGGCAGTGTGTAGCGTTGCAACAGCCGCCGCCACCTCCAAGGGGCGTCTACGGCTACGTCGAGGACCACCACCACCACGAGCAGCGGTACCAGCAGGAGGCGGCCGTGGCGGCGCAGCAGCACCAGATGGCGGTGGCGAATGCGCAGGCGATGATGAAGGGTGAAGAGCAGGAGACCAGCGGGCCTTTGTATCCGAGGTGAGGAGATTTGATTTGTTTAATTTTGAATTAGGAATGTTTTCGAATCAGAATTCATTTTTCTCGGGCATTTCATTATATTGTATGCAAGGCAAATACAACAAAGGATCCAATACTGTTCCCTGAGGGACACCCGAGGGGACATCATTTTCTGCTGATATGATGATATATTTGGTTCTCTGAAGCCTATCTGATGAATATAAACAAATCGCTTCCATAATGCACATTGTTTCAAAAATACAAATCCCATTGATATGGATACAAAAAAATCTATCAAACGACAAAGTTAGCTTTCAAACTGTTCTGTAAAGGAAAGAGAGTGTTATCTTCATATAAATCTTGAAAAAAAACCTAGGAAGTAAGAGTACGAACTTCTACTATTACAAGTACACAGTTTTCATCAAAATACAGGCACATGTTCGAACATACAACCAGAATTTGAGAAAAAAAATACGGATGAAAAAAAAACTAACAAATATAAATTTGGTAGTAGTTTATTCAGCTTAAATTATAGGAACAATTCATACTTGCTTTTTTGAATTCTCCGAGAAGCCGGTTTTACAGTATGTCCAAAATAAGAATGAACAGAATGGGGATCCATAGTGAGAAGGGCTCAATTATGTCTACAATCTAGAGGTAATCTGAACATTTCCTATCGCACTTTTTTTTTCGAATATCTCCGAAAGTAAGCAACATTTTTAAGATTTTTCAACATCTATTTATCGACCCCTTAATTGTCTCAACTTTTTACCAATTCAACCTACTGTGTAACTCTTACGGTTACCGAGATATCCATACTGCCCATTTCTCTCTGGGGCAGCCTGTATCGATTATCGAAAAATCGTCGCAAATACTACTAATAACCTAAAGCCAATAATATTATATGATTTTTGAGGGCCTCTCTGATACTTTCCATCAATACATGAAATGTCCACCCCTTCGCTCGACACAGTTTTTTGATAGATGATGATCCAATTTGCAGGCCAATGTATCAATACGACTCAGGTAGCGGGGGCGGCGGACCCTTGCCGGTCGGATTTTCGGCGATCAACTTGTCCGTGAAATGTTTGACGACGGCCGCCCAAATGAAGGGGCCACACACATCCCCGGGGGGCTCCGTCATCGACTTGTCAACGTCGAGTGTTACCACCACCAGTCCGCAGGTGAGCAAACCAAACCAAATAAATGTTGTGTAGCCTAAAATAAGCCATATGTATTCCTCTAACGTCGAAATTATTGAGCTACGGATTATGGCCATGGCGCTAGATCTCAGCCGCTGACGTCACAAGCAGGATTAGATAAATCTAGGTACCGCCTAAAAAGTTGTAGCGACCGTTCGGGAAAGGTCTGGCACCGATGACTCAACTCAGCTTGAATAATTTGACTTTTCTGAAAGCCTCACAGAAAATAGGGTCATAAACCTCTGAAGCTTCGGCAGAATTGATCATCGTTTTCCGATATGCCATCAAAATTTAATCGGAATATTCTTTTATGCTCGAGAAAATCGAAATCAAAAATAATTATTTGACAGCACCATATTTCTGCTGACGTCACCTGGTAGATCGGGATGGTATCGTAAAAATATCGAAAATAATAGGGAAGAAGAATATTTTGACATAAGTGATGGCAGATAAGTCAGATGACAATGTGTGTCAATTTTTAATTCAAATTTTTTTCGATAACGAAACTAATTCAAAATATTCAAAAGGGCGCATTAATTGATTGCTAATCATCTATATAACGCAAGTCAGGTATTTTATATGAGTTAATATTTCTATAGGATTTTCAATACCACCTCAGCGAAAACAATGAGACGATTGAACTCAAAGACACTATAAAATAGAAAAATAAAAATAAAGAATTGATTCAATTAATAACTTTATTGTCTGGGAAAAGTATGTAAGTGTAGTGGTGCATCTGATAATATATTTAATAAACAACACAAGTTGATATTATAGTTACATATTCACAATATAATGTAAAGAAGAAATCTCATATAAACTCACATCATAGATATAGTACATACTAAGAATAACTGAGGATTTAGGAAAATACATTTATTTTTTACAGAAGTGCATGACAACAAAGATTTGGTATATTAGCTTATACCTATTAATAAAATACTTTGTGCTCACACTTTACAGGTTCTCATGATTCAAAGAATAAGGATAAAAATTTTAACTTAGATCAAAATTATCTTCACGACAGCAATTACTTGCAGATGTAGCTGATGATATGTGTTGATCTACTGCAAAACACCAAGTTTGTCTCATATTAACACTTGGAGTACAAATATATGTATTTCGAGAATCCACATTCTTGTTGCTACATGATGAAGCACAAGTCTTTGAATGCTTAAACTTACTGAAAAAAGTGGTCAGTGAGGGGTATAATGAACGTTGAACAATGAAATAAAACTCAATAGTAATTTTTTACCGCCATCTGTCAAAGATGACAGAGATTGTCAATTCTTCTTCCACTTCGAGTAATGGAACAATACCTAAACCAACCTACCAGGTGACGTCACATTTTTAGAGAAGGATGGAGAATTTTCGATTTTTGAATGCCGATTTTGGCAAAACCATTGAAAATAAAGCGTTTTCAAAAAGTTTTGAGAAGAAAATCTCATAAAAACAGCTACACTAATCACTTCCCTCATCTTTCACAAAAAACATCCTAAAAATCTGTGCAAACTCAAGATTCTAAAAATCATGTGCAGATAATATCAAAGAATGCCTTTGAATATCATATTAAAAATTCAAGAGCACACTACAATGTGCTGTTATGTGTTTAAATAAAATTGTCAATGTTGGTTATGTAAAAACCGCTCTCGAATGGGGAGTTTGACCGTGTAACAGGAATACAATTTCACGCCACCTGAAAAGCTATAAAGGACCGCATCTCAGGGTCGCTTATTCGCGGCTATTATTTATTCAGGATCGGGTTAGGGTTAACACCGTTTCAAGTAACTCGCCAACAGATTCGGGATCCAGAAGAGATTGGGGACAGCCTTAAATTACGCGTCCGGTCGGATTGCTACCATATTACGAGGTGAATATGTTTACCCACCTGTGTTTGCGGTCAGAGGTCCGGTCGTGAATAAAATAGAGTATACAACGATTATTGTATACTGTTTACTTGAGTTACGCGACTTTGAAAATTTAGGTCAGTTCGTCATTATTTTGGAGGGTTGAAATCAACGAGGCAGGACATATTTCTTTTAAAACATTTTTATGATTTGTGGTGCGAGGTTTGGTTATCACTTATCGTTCAAACCACATCTGAACAAAGATTGGAGCAATATATGAGGTGGTTTTTGAAAAACTTATGGTTGTTGTAAGTCGTAATATATACTTTGACAAAAGTTTCAGGTTGCAAGTAGTAAGTTTCAAGTCGTAAGAAAGTGGGCCAACAACAACGAAGAAACATTGATCTTCTGGAAAGATTCAAATAACCTAGTCAGGAAAAAAAATTAACGTTGAATCTGACCACAGTGTGAATTATTTTGCAGTTGGCCTACTCGTCGCCACACTACGTCGGCAGCGGCGGTCAGAGGGTCGGTGGCAGCCCACAGGCGGCGGCTTCCCCCCACCTCTCGGCCAGCCCCCAGGTGCCCAGCCCCCAAGGGCAAACGCTGGACCTCAGCGTTAGCAGGCTCTCCCACAGGTCGGTCAAAATTAGGGTCATGTTCGTGAATTCGTTATGCTTTATATTACTCTCCGTGTCGGCTTGGTTTAGAGTGTGTTCGTCGTGAGGGGGGGATCTTCTCTATTTTTAATTGTCATTTGCTTTGAGAAATTATATATGGAAGGAACTTGCACAAAAAAATATGAAAATGAATGATAATATCTCTCGGTTTGTTTTAGTGGGGTGCGACCCTCCTTTGCGACCTCTGGTGGCGGCGGGGGTGGTGGCGGACCAGTGTTGGCGCCCTCTTCCGGCTACAGCCGCGAGTCCACCCCTGACAGTGGCGGCAGCCACTACATGGACGCCTACAGGGAACCCACAGGTAAGAAAGTTCAGAATTTAATACTTGTTGAATTTCAATTTACTAATATAATCTGAATTATAATTGAGACTTTTTATATTTCTGTCGAATTGAAAATGATACATATGTTTAAACTGTTGAATAATCTGAATTACAAATGACTATTCTGACAATTGTTGCCACTTTTCATATTCCTGTGAAGTAATCTGAGTTACAGATAAATTTTTTTCAAATTTCTGTTGAATAATCTGAATTACAATTGACATTATTCAGATTACTGTCGAGTAATCTCAATTACCAATGAAATTTTTCAATATTTCTATTGAATAATCTAAATTACGAATGAAATATTTCGAATTTCCTGTTTACTAATCTTAAGTACAAATGACTATTCTGAATTGAAACTGACAATGTTTGAATTTCAATTATGTAATCGGAATGACGATTCACACATGTTTCTGTTAAATAATTGTAATTAACAATTGACATTCTTCAAATCCCTGTTGAATAATATCGATAACATGTTTTTTTTTCATATTTCTGTTGAATGATCCAAATCACAAATGAGATATTTCGAAATTTCTGTTGACCAGTATTCTGAATTGAAACTCATAACTTTTGAATCTCAATAATGTGTTAAGAACAAAAATTTACACAATCATGTTTCTTGTTAGAGGAATGGTGATACCGTCGGAGACAATGATAACACGGGCGACTATATCAACAATATTGGCATCCGAACAGTTCCAATATCTTTACTAGACTGACTGTAACTCATCCTCTTTATCGGGATGAGTCGAGCCATTATTAGTTGTGTGAGTCTCCACAATATGAATCATAAGTACAACGTAACTACTCTAATCCTATGGAAGTGTGAATCAACCACCCACATATACCAAGTGTCCTAACATTCTGTTGATTAATTTGAAATAAAAATGACATATTTTAAAATTTCTGAATAATCTTAATCACAGTTGACATTATTCAAATCTGTAATAATCTCAATTACAAATGAAATATTCCAAAATTTCTGTTGAAAAGTCTGAATCACAAAATTATTACTGGATTCCAATCCAACTCAGTCGACCAATCCAAATCAACGTCGATACCGCTCGAACCGTCTTTTTTCAACAAAAAGTACTTTGGTGCATTATTTGTCAGTTGAAAAGTGCACTTCAGATGCCAATAGTGCACATTTTTTGTAATAGATTTATAGTACTATTTCATGAACTTTCCACGCATGCGCAGGGAAATTTGCAGTGATGACAGACTGCTTGAGGAAGGATATTATTATTTTATTAATTTATTCTGTCAATCATAGAAATAGGTGTGATTTATGATTATGATTTACTAAAAATGTATACTGATTCACTGAACATGTATTTCAATAATCATGCAACAAAAAGCAAACTCAAACAGAACTCAACAAGAAACTGGATTTACACAAGCATATTCGAGAGCATATTAGAACAAATATCAATCTTTCTCAGAATTTTTGGTTTGTAAAAAATTTCGGGTAAAATTTCACATTTTATTACGCCATTCTAGTGACTCCCTACTATCATATATCAAAGATAAGTGGTACTCTTTGCATATATAAACAAGATCATTGTAGAATTTGGACAACAAAACTGTCATGTGTCAATGGTCATTGACATCAAGCTGACATCCGACAATCGAAATTATTTGAATTTCTTCTACTTCTCATCGCAGTTCTCATCAATGACATTCAACCAATATTATCAATAGATCATTGCATTCAACAGATTTTAAGCAATATTTGGTAACCATTGTAGCAAATTTCAATGAAAATGAAAAGGTGCAATTTTTGAAGGAAATACGGAAAGTGGTGTCGCAGTGCGCACTTTGTTGAAAAAAAGTGCACAATTGTGAAGCCAGGAACAACACTGCTACAGTGTGAACACTTTCCATTTCAGGCTACGGCCCGATGAGCCCCCACCCCAGTTACGGCATGACGGGCGAGTACGCTGCAAACCCCTACTCAGCCGGCCCCCCCTACCCGGGCGGCGGCGGGCCGTACGCGTGCGCCCCGGGCGGCTACCCGGCGGGCGGCGTCGCGACGGCGTACGCGGTGCCGCCCGGCGGCTACTCGCCGGGCGCCTGCTACTCCATGCCGCCGCCGCCGCAGCACTCGTTGTCGCACCACGACAAGGTGGCCAAAGACGGGTGAGTGTTGAATATTTGCGTGAATACTTCACGAATGTCACATATTTTCTTTGATTTGGTCTTCTTTCATTTCGCAGAACCGATTCACTGACAACGAGTTGTTACTGACTTTGGCGTCTCTGATTTACAATACAGACAATTTTTTTTATCTTCTCGTGTTGTGGAAATGATGTTCATTGCATAGGAAGGTGGATATAGGTACCAAGTAGTTTTCTCACGGGGCACGCAGATAAATTATGATAATACACAGAATGGCATCTGCAGCGAATATTGCTTTATTATATTTGATTGGTAATTTAGTAGCCACAGAGGATTCACTAACGGATCAACATTTTGAATCGCATCAAATTATTGATCCTCATTCCCCAAATTGTACCCATGATATATTTTCAAAGCGATAAAATAGAATATCGAGAAAAGAAACAAAAAACCAATATTCAATAACAACACGGTTGAACGAAGCATTTTGGTACAATACAGACGTTCAGTTTCATTTTGGTATCGTTAGTCTATCTCAGAAATTACGATTCAATTCACCTTCATTCATAAATAAGAAGAATTAGTGTGCCAAACAGAATATTTTCAATCGGTTACGCTTTTTGAAAATCATGATTTTTCATTATATTTAGCCTTCGTGGTAGATCCTGTTAGAATAGAAGCACGGGCACTTAATATCAATACCTGGTTAATACCAATATATTCTACAGCTACCCTTGACTACTTTTGAATACATAATGTCGTCCGTACACTAATTCCATGTGTCATCCAGTCCTGATTATAAGAGTAATCTATCGTCGTTTCACAAAAACCCAAAATTCATATCTGTAGATTATGCATGTTTGTTTTTAATTGCAGTAACTAACAAAGATCAAATAGTTGATTTGTAATAAATAAACAAACTGTATTTCGAGAAAATAATGTATGATAAAATCACTGAATAACTTTGTCGCCCAGTGATTTTGATTCATAAAATGCACTGCTGTATTATACCTATAATCGACGTATAATAATTAATCGCGATTGACCAACACGAACGTTCCAGATAATCGCATATTCCTGTGTCGTGTTGAATTCAACAATAATAAATGCAGTCAGTTTCAATTATTGTCGCTGTACGCCCTGTAGTTATGTCACATGTGCGGTTTTAGAACATGTTTCTAAATAGATACCTGTGACTCGGTGTCGTGGTAACAGAGACAGTGCCCATCAGTGTCAGATTTAGCACTTTCACGTTCTTACCTACATAAAACTTTCGTCGCAACAACAAATCCGTCGCAAACGATTTCGATTCGCAATCCTAATTTCGTGTAGGTAAACAATAACATCTATCCACTGGCTTCATTGGTATATTCTCGGTAGAAGTTGATATACATATTCACGGTTCAGTGGATTTTTTGTGGGAAGCGGTTTCAATGCGCTTGATTGACTTTGCGATAAACGTGCCCTGCTGATAATTTTATTGTATGATCAACAGTTCGATGGAAGACGGAGTAGCAAGGTACGCATAGCAATACATTATTGCAATTTACTTCCGGGTACTTGATAGTTTTTTAAATGTAATCCACTTAATTATAGGCTCATCAATCACTGCCACTGCATTTCAAATTGTTTCTTCATGGAAATTATTGAAACAGTATATTTATACAGTGTGTCAAACGCGATATATTATAAGGTTTCATTGGAAACCATGGAACGCACCTAATTACCATTTAAGCCTGGTTCACGCTTACGAATATCGGAAAATTTATGCGAATAAAATGGCCGCTGAAAAGAAATATCGAAATAAAGTTGAGAGTATTTAATATTTATAATTTTCCGATTCGCATTAATTTTTCGAAATTCGTATTAGCATGAACCAGGCTATAGAATACAAAAACTTGTTTATTTTTTCGGAAACGGCAATTTAAATTAAAAAAGGGTAAATCGCGCTTAAAATTTTATATATCAAACTCGAATTTCAAGAAATTCTATTGTCCTTTTTTCATAGAAAACGGGTGCGCATTATACATAATCAAGTTATTTTTTACGAAAAGATATAGCGATTCGATTATATTAATAATTTTTTATTTTTTTTTATGTTACTTGACCGCATCGACTGCAATCGTGAAGTTCCTCATGTTTTTTTTCTTTCTCTTTCAGATTGTCCGGTTGTCCACGATCGGACAGATCGCAGATACAGGCGCACTCGCAGGAGCTGAAATGTCCGACGCCGGGATGCGACGGCTCGGGTCACGTGACTGGCAACTATTCGTCCCACAGGAGTCTGTCGGGCTGTCCGCGGGCCAACAAACCCAAAAGCAAACCGAGAGACGGCCAGGACTCTGAACCGTTGAGGTGAGCAGATTTTTTTTAGTTATCGACGGTTTCTTGCCAATAATTATTGTTCAACGAAAACAAAAAACTACTTTATGAGACGGAGTGATGCATAGTGTTGAAATTGTTTCATGCTATCAGATGCCCGATACCGGGCTGTGACGGATCTGGACATGCGACAGGGAAATTCCTTTCGCATAGAAGGTAAACAAACACCGCATGTAGATTCACCAAGAGCTTAGTTCGATATTTTGCCGGCAGTATTTTTTTTCAAACGATACTTTCCATCCATATTTTTTATATTTCGAAATTTTACTTTCAAAAGTGATCGATGAAATTTGCAGAATGATAGTTATCAGTTGTGCTACTTACTTTTTCAACTGGAATTTTATAGACAATAGGGAAAAATCACGGAGTGGGCGACATCTATAATTGATCGCATGAACTACTCGAGAGGTGAACAACAAACTAACCTCCATATGTTCATATGGGTAAAGTGTGAACTTTATTTATTAATTTCAGTGATAAGCATTGAAAGTGTTGTATTTTGATGATATTTTGTGAAGAATTGTTGTTAATAGACCACACAATCTGAAAATGCAAAAGATTAGAAGAGGTGATATGGAGATAAAATCGCGAAAAATATGCTTGTTCCACAATGCTCTACATACTCAAGGCTTTGCATAAATTTCCTTCAAATCCTAAAGCAAAAGATGGGCAGGATATGGGGAAACCTAAATCCTAAGGCAAGTAGCCTAGAAATGGAAGATGATCTTGAAGATAGAAAAAGCTGTCTCGGAATTTATGTTTGTATCAAGCACTCATGATGATTTTTTCAGTGGTAAGTTCGATTTTTCATTATTGTTGTCGCTATGCTACCACCTCTTCTCCACCTCATTTGGTTCATTTTAATCATTTTGTAATTTATTACAGGCTCAGGCAAATATCAAATAATCATATGCAGTTGGAGCAACATGGAAATGAACATGTATGGGAAGATTTATAAAGAAGACATGATGAAAGATCTACACATGATCATGTGATGGATCTTGTAGAATTCCACTGTAAATACAAAACCAACAACAACCTATATAACACACAACAATGTTCCTGATAATGATATGAAGTTTTGGGTGATTCTGGTTTTATGTAAATGGAAGACTAATTTATCATCTGATGCTTGCTTGGCAGTATTATTTGGATTTAGGAATTTAACATGTTCAAGAATGTTTTATTATTGCATTTTTTATGAGTTTTAGTCTTTCTCAGTCTTAAGGGAATCTATTTCATTCACCAATGATTAAAAGATTTGAATACTGATTTGTTATTATTGTGTTACATTTCCCAAAAAACATATGGTATGCTAGAGAAAGCCATTTACTCTTGTTTACCCAATAAAACTATGAATTTTTTAGATAATTTATTTGAACACTATATCATTTCTTTGAAATGAGATCAAATCTCCACAAAATGATGAATCTATATCAACTGTCACTTTCAGGTAGTTTTTGCACTTCACTTTGTTCTAATAGGTATAATATCTATTTGAATACATTACCATATAATCTAGGTTCCTGAAAATAAAAACAAACCAACACAGAAAAGAAAACTGATGTCAAAAAGGTGGAGCTTATATGCTTCCAGTCGAATAAATCTTTTCAAAATTGAATTATACAACATAACCAATAAATCTACTTTGCAGGAACATTAAAATAAACCCATATCTCAGCTAGTTTCATAGAGATTTCATGTGAGAATTGTGGAGGATCTCATACACAAAACTTTTTATGATTTCTTCATTGAGGCCTTTAGTTCCAATTGTGTGATTGCTGAAACACTTTCACCCCACATAATATCCGAAATGTTCGAAATTGATATTTCGACTTTCACACAGGCATTTTAAAAACAATTTCAGGAACTAAGAACTAAAAAACTTCAAATAAAAACCGAAATTGATACCTGGACACACCTGGACTTTGGTGGCATTTAACAAGAATCCAGTGACAATAAAACTGAAACGTCGACAACAAACCCTAGATACAACTTCAATCCAATAGTCGAGTACGAAAGATCGACTTAAATCTCTGAGATAACTGAAATTCTCTTCAATAAAAACTTTGGTTTAACAAGAGATCAAATGACAGATCATTTGTTGTTCACCCCTCGATCCGACATTTTGTCATTTACAGCGCCATCTGGCGTTTCGTGATTTCTCCCTATTAAAAAAAAAGGTTACCACAAATTGTAGGTGTATAAGATTTTTCTGAATAAGAATAAGTACAGGTAATACCTAAAAATCATTGATGAGTTTCAGGAAACTATTTTCTACAGTTCAAAGATTATCAGGCGATACAAAATCAAAATTATTTTTGAATGTGCATGTAGCGTACAAATCACTAAACCGGTATTGATACGATCCAATATCTACGAAAATTGCATATTTTAGTGATCGATAAAATCCAAATTGGTAATGATATCACGAACCGTTTTCGAAATGAGTAGAATCGTAAAATGACCGTTTTGGTTTGTCCGGACAGCGCGTCCGGCTGCCCGATAGCGAACCGCAACAAGATGCGCGTGCTGGAAAGCGGCGGCAGCGTCGAGCAACACAAGGCGGCAGTGGCGGCGGCTGCGGCGGCGGCGACCGCCATGAAGTTCGAGGGCGTCAACTGTCCGACGCCGGGTTGCGACGGCACCGGCCACATCAACGGCTCCTTTCTGACGCACCGTTCGCTCAGCGGCTGCCCCATCGCCGGTCAGGCGCAGCTCAAAGGCAAGCCGGCCAAGTATCCCGACGATGTGCCCTTTTACGCCAAGGGATACACAGGTGAGGATCCGAATGTGGTCACTTATGCGCAACTATTTGTTCTTGAAATGTTGTCAATTTGAATTCTGAAAGGCTGTACTTTTTTTTTAATCCGGTAATTTTTCCTCCTCCGCGATTTCCGGTTTTGTTTTGTATTTTGTTTTCGAAGTTTGGTTTGACATTAACTTGTCATTGTTTAGACATCTCCAAAGTGAGTGAAAACATGATTTGTCTTCTATGTCTTTGTCTTTGATATTCTGTATCTCATGAACGGATAACTTGTGAAAGGCAATTTTCTTCTAATTTTAACGTCAGCAATATATTTCTAAATTTTCTACACGTACTCAAAAAACACAGTGTATAATAAATCACATTGACGTTAGATGTTATTTCTGTAGCTTACAGAAGAAGTGACGTCATTTTTTCAATGAACATGTTAGCCTTAGGATTTAGTTCAACAATGCTTCAAATAACTAACTATAGCGGTGAATCTCTCATTCAATTCAATCCATATCTCTCGATGTCATTCACTTTATAATAACGAATACTGATAAACTCAATGTAACGAAACAGTAGATTCCCCTAAAAAAACACGAATATAATTTATTGTAAAGATACAGGATGTTCAAAATGGAAAATTGGAAATTTTTTCTACATTCTACAAGTCAAAAAACGTTTCAATAATATTTGAAGGGATGTTTTTCCTTCAATGAGTTTTTTTCAATCTTTCAAAACCTATAATTTTTTGAGAAAATAAGGCAAGCTAGTGGAAGATTTTTGGGAAAAGATATTAATTTGTGACAGTGGCGATATTTGAGTAACTCTTTTCCCTTATTTCTCACGTAACTGGTGAAAACTACAAATTATCCATCTTTGGAACGTCTTTCTGAATGTTTAGTGGAAAATCAGTCGTTTTCAAGTTACCTGATTTCGATCCCATGACTACAGAACATACGAAAAACTTTTCCAATCTCTACTACAAAAAATATCATTCAACAATAAAATAAAATAGTCTTCTTTGAGATCTTTATTCTATATTGTTGAGTTTAGATTGAGTTCCACTCCTAAAAATATTTTCCTAGTGAACATTTTTTATATTATGGTGAAAATGTAATTGTACTGTGCGATTATGAAACTGGACTAAAACTTATTTTTAGACATCTTCTTGCAGGTATAGAGTCGGGAGGCGGGCCAAACGGCGGCAACGGTGAGGACCTGATCACGTTGGAGGCGGAGATTTCGGAGCTTCAGAGGGAGAACGCGAGAGTGGAGTCACAGATGATAAAGCTGAAATCGGACATCAATGCCATGGAGAGTCATCTGGGGCAAGGTGAAAAAGTGAGTTATCACCTCTCCACATCTACAACTATCATAACAGTACTTTTTTGAGTTACCTTTGAATGAATGTTTATTAATTATCTATGAAAATACTCGAATATTACAATAACGACGTGATATTTAGTAAATCATCCATCTCACCGGGATTAGCCCCAAATGGAGATCACTCAAACAAGAACTCGATATTTGAATTCTCTAGTCTAAAATTTGAAATATTCATTATAAATTAGATAAATCACATACTTTCAACACTTTTCATAAATACCAAGTGATTCGATGACCTAGTCAAACATTATTCAATAATAATAACCGCTGTGCCTCAGTTATAAAGACTGATCACAGGTGACAGATTTTAATTAAATTCATGATACCGAAAAATCTGAAACTTTGGGGCATTTTTCAGGAAACGCAAGCGCTGACCCAGCGAACCGCCAACCTCAACGAATACTACGAGAGCCTGCGCAACAACGTCATCACCCTGCTGGAGCACGTGCGCATCCCTGGTGGCGGCGGTGGCAACGGCGTCGGAGGCGGCGCCGCGACGCCAGACAAGATCGGCCAGGAGAACTTTGACTCGTACTTCAGCAAGTTGCAGACGTTGTGTGCGCCATCTGGCGACGGCTATTGCGCCGAGGAGAACCGCCCCATCTACGAGACGGTCAAGTGCGCGTTGCAGGATTTCACGGTGCTGCCCACGGCGATCTAGAGGGGGGCCGCCCCAGACGGACGGTCGCTCGCTAGGAAATGGGTGGAGCTGCCCCCCCCTGATGTGATCACTGTTGGGTCACCTTGTTCCTTCAGATTCGAAAGAAAAACGATACGACATTCGGATATATCGCAGATATTCATAATTTTCATCAGTAATGATGATATTCGAATGATGTTTTGTTTTTTTTTTCGTCACCTTAGAAATAACATTGCATTTGAGGCTCTTTTGCAAGATCCCAAAGTAGTTGAAAAGTTGAGCTATTGTTAGCTGAATGCAAAAGATCTGGTAGCGGTATTTTCTTTGTTTAATATGGACTGATTAAAAATGGTGCACTAGTTTATCGCTGCACACAGTAATTACGAAAATACTCATTCAAGTAGTCAAATATTTAATTGAATTCGAAAAATAAAAAAATAAAAATGTGGTACAGAGCTTTGTAGTAATTGAATTTATGTTGAACAAATTGATGATGACATTTGAATACTCTTTCAAAAAGCTACCAAAATGACTGTTCCCAAGCCCACCTTCCTCAATGAGCAGACAAGTATACCGTCTACTATTTTTTGTATTCTGCAAGCAATTTTCCTACCAACAGGAAATTTGCGGACCACCCACTACACTGCACAGGAAAGAGAGCGAATCTGCCGAATTATAAACCTCAAAGTGACGAAAGACTGCTTGGATTGATCTTCACTTCTAAGTATTTTTGGGTGGTAGTGGGTGTTCAAGTTGGTAGATTTCCGTTAGGTTTGGCAGTGACCGAAATCTCGTTTGAATTCGGCCCGGTGATAATTATTAGAATGACGATTTCGTTCCTTCATCTGAGGAAAGTTACTCGGGCGTTTCCACTCTGAAGCTGTATAGAATGTACGTAATTTTAATTTGTGATTTTGTAAATAGGTGAATGCGAGACGAGTGTATAGATAATGGTCTCGAGAATATTGAGAAACTTGCTGTATAATATTCTTGAAGAAAACTTACTGTAAATAGCCCATTTCCTTTTGAATCGATGTATAAAGTACTTATAGAATTATTTATGATGTTTTTAGTAGACACCTACTGAATTTAGTCGAATTCGTTTCCTTGTTGGTTCTGTTGAGTTTCATGTACAAAAGTTATAGAATTTTATCTTATTTATGTAGATCTTATTACAGAATGCTCGAATCGATGACGCACTCAAGCATTATAAATTAATTTTTCTAGAATACTCTGTGATTATGTATACCTAGTGTTTTTATAGGTAGAAAAATCTAGTATCATTTGTAAAATGACTGGCTAGGGTTTTTCTGATTCAGACTGTTCAATTTCAATTCGAATTCAACAGTCTGTAACCATCTTAGCCTCTCAACAAAATTGTGCAACATATGAAGAGAATCACATGGTGTTCAAAATACTAAATCCCTGTTTCTGTTATGAATTTTCCTTTGTCATTTACTTTCGTTATCACATCCTGAGGATAAAATGTTTTTACTGTGCTGTTTACTCAAAAGAATTGTTGTGTACTATGTAAATATGAATGATATATTCGAATTCTCAATATTCAATTATTTGTTCACACCAGATATATATGTTACTATACATGTGTTGTTATCGAATAAAGTATTTGAAAGGCCCATCTAGTCTTTTTATTTTTCCTGAAACTCGATTCTCAAATTTGTCATTAAAAGATATGTTAGTTTCTTAGTTAGTAGATAGAAATGGGCATTATGATTTCCAATTCCCAATTATCAGAAAATAATCCAATTCCCAATTATCAGAAAATAATTTTTATTAACCGCCAGAAATTAGCAGAAAACTATCCTTCCTCACTTCTGCTATCCTGGTACTAGATTCTCGATTTCGCCTACAAAATTGGGTTCATTTAACGCCAGAAATTACCGGAGAAATACCTTTCCTCACTTCTGCTATCCTGATGCCAAATTCTCGATTTCGCCTTTAAAATGAGATTTTTATTAAACGCCAGAAATTACCGGAAAAATACCCTTCCTCACTTCTGCTATCCTGATACCAAATTCTCGATTTCGCCTTTAAAATGAGATATTTATTAAACGCCAGAAATTACCGGAAAAATACCCTTCCTCACTTCTGCTATCCTGATACCAAATTCTCGATTTCGCCTTCAAAATCAGATTTTTATTAAACGCCAGAAATTACCGGAAAAATACCCTTCCTCACTTCTGCTATCCTGATTCCAAATTCTCGATTTCGCCTTTAAAATGAGATTTTTATTAAACGCCAGAAATTACCGGAAAAATACCCTTCCTCACTTCTGCTATGCTGATACCAAATTCTCGATTTCGCCTTGAAAATCAGATTTTTATTAAACGCCAGAAATTACCGGAAAAATACCCTTCCTCACTTCTGCTATCCTGATACCAAATTCTCGATTTCGCCTTTAAAATGAGATTTTTATTAAAAGCCAGAAATTACCGGAAAAATACCCTTCCTCACTTCTGCTATCCTGATACCAAATTCTCGATTTCGCCTTCAAAATCAGATTTTTATTAAACGCCAGAAATTACCGGAAAAATACCCTTCCTCACTTCTGCTATCCTGATACCAAATTCTCGATTTCGCCTTTAAAATGAGATTTTTATTAAACGCCAGAAATTACCGGAAAAATACCCTTCCTCACTTCTGCTATCCTGATACCAAATTCTCGATTTCGCCTTCAAAATCAGATTTTTATTAAACGCCAGAAATTACCGGAAAAATACCCTTCCTCACTTCTGCTATCCTGATACCAAATTCTCGATTTCGCCTTTAAAATGAGATTTTTATTAAACGCCAGAAATTACCGGAAAAACACCCTTCCTCACTTCTGCTATCCTGATACCAAATTCTCGATTTCGCCTTCCAAATGAGATTTTTATTAAACGCCAGAAATTACCGGAAAAATACCCTTCCTCACTTCTGCTATCCTGATACCAAATTCTCGATTTCGCCTTTAAAATGAGATTTTTATTAAACGCCAGAAATTACCGGAAAAACACCCTTCCTCACTTCTGCTATCCTGATACCAAATTCTCGATTTCGCCTTCCAAATGAGATTTTTATTAAACGCCAGAAATTACCGGAAAAATACCCTTCCTCACTTCTGCTATCCTGATACCAAATTCTCGATTTCGCCTTCAAAATCAGATTTTTATTAAACGCCAGAAATTACCGGAAAAATACCCTTCCTCACTTCTGCTATCCTGATACCAAATTCTCGATTTCGCCTTTAAAATGAGATTTTTATTAAACGCCAGAAATTACCGGAAAAATACCCTTCCTCACTTCTGCTATCCTGATACCAAATTCTCGATTTCGCCTTCAAAATCAGATTTTTATTAAACGCCAGAAATTACCGGAAAAATACCCTTCCTCACTTCTGCTATCCTGATACCAAATTCTCGATTTCGCCTTCAAAATCAGATTTTTATTAAACGCCAGAAATTACCGGAAAAATACCCTTCCTCACTTCTGCTATCCTGATACCAAATTCTCGATTTCGCCTTTAAAATGAGATTTTTATTAAACGCCAGAAATTACCGGAAAAATACCCTTCCTCACTTCTGCTATCCTGATACCAAATTCTCGATTTCGCCTTCAAAATCAGATTTTTATTAAACGCCAGAAATTACCGGAAAAATACCCTTCCTCACTTCTGCTATCCTGATACCAAATTCTCGATTTCGCCTTTAAAATGAGATTTTTATTAAACGCCAGAAATTACCGGAAAAATACCCTTCCTCACTTCTGCTATCCTGATACCAAATTCTCGATTTCGCCTTCAAAATCAGATTTTTATTAAACGCCAGAAATTACCGGAAAAATACCCTTCCTCACTTCTGCTATCCTGATACCAAATTCTCGATTTCGCCTTCAAAATCAGATTTTTATTAAACGCCAGAAATTACCGGAAAAATACCCTTCCTCACTTCTGCTATCCTGATACCAAATTCTCGATTTCGCCTTTAAAATGAGATTTTTATTAAACGCCAGAAATTACCGGAAAAATACCCTTCCTCACTTCTGCTATCCTGATACCAAATTCTCGATTTCGCCTTTAAAATGAGATTTTTATTAAACGCCAGAAATTACCGGAAAAACACCCTTCCTCACTTCTGCTATCCTGATACCAAATTCTCGATTTCGCCTTCCAAATGAGATTTTTATTAAACGCCAGAAATTACCGGAAAAATACCCTTCCTCACTTCTGCTATCCTGATACCAAATTCTCGATTTCGCCTTCAAAATCAGATTTTTATTAAACGCCAGAAATTACCGGAAAAATACCCTTCCTCACTTCTGCTATCCTGATACCAAATTCTCGATTTCGCCTTTAAAATGAGATTTTTATTAAACGCCAGAAATTACCGGAAAAATACCCTTCCTCACTTCTGCTATCCTGATACCAAATTCTCGATTTCGCCTTCAAAATCAGATTTTTATTAAACGCCAGAAATTACCGGAAAAATACCCTTCCTCACTTCTGCTATCCTGATACCAAATTCTCGATTTCGCCTTCAAAATCAGATTTTTATTAAACGCCAGAAATTACCGGAAAAATACCCTTCCTCACTTCTGCTATCCTGATACCAAATTCTCGATTTCGCCTTCAAAATCAGATTTTTATTAAACGCCAGAAATTACCGGAAAAATACCCTTCCTCACTTCTGCTATCCTGATACCAAATTCTCGATTTCGCCTTTAAAATGAGATTTTTATTAAACGCCAGAAATTACCGGAAAAATACCCTTCCTCACTTCTGCTATCCTGATACCAAATTCTCGATTTCGCCTTCAAAATCAGATTTTTATTAAACGCCAGAAATTACCGGAAAAATACCCTTCCTCACTTCTGCTATCCTGATACCAAATTCTCGATTTCGCCTTCAAAATCAGATTTTTATTAAACGCCAGAAATTACCGGAAAAATACCCTTCCTCACTTCTGCTATCCTGATACCAAATTCTCGATTTCGCCTTCAAAATCAGATTTTTATTAAACGCCAGAAATTACCGGAAAAATACCCTTCCTCACTTCTGCTATCCTGATACCAAATTCTCGATTTCGCCTTTAAAATGAGATTTTTATTAAACGCCAGAAATTACCGGAAAAATACCCTT
Source organism: Chrysomela aeneicollis (assembly GCA_029955515.1). Taxonomy (NCBI): domain Eukaryota; kingdom Metazoa; phylum Arthropoda; class Insecta; order Coleoptera; family Chrysomelidae; genus Chrysomela; species Chrysomela aeneicollis. The sequence goes on from JARUHQ010000005.1 coordinate 27,060,518, forward strand.
CCTCACTTCTGCTATCCTGATACCAAATTCTCGATTTCGCCTTCAAAATCAGATTTTTATTAAACGCCAGAAATTACCGGAAAAATACCCTTCCTCACTTCTGCTATCCTGATACCAAATTCTCGATTTCGCCTTTAAAATGAGATTTTTATTAAACGCCAGAAATTACCGGAAAAATACCCTTCCTCACTTCTGCTATCCTGATACCAAATTCTCGATTTCGCCTTCAAAATCAGATTTTTATTAAACGCCAGAAATTACCGGAAAAATACCCTTCCTCACTTCTGCTATCCTGATACCAAATTCTCGATTTCGCCTTCAAAATCAGATTTTTATTAAACGCCAGAAATTACCGGAAAAATACCCTTCCTCACTTCTGCTATCCTGATACCAAATTCTCGATTTCGCCTTTAAAATGAGATTTTTATTAAACGCCAGAAATTACCGGAAAAATACCCTTCCTCACTTCTGCTATCCTGATACCAAATTCTCGATTTCGCCTTCAAAATCAGATTTTTATTAAACGCCAGAAATTACCGGAAAAATACCCTTCCTCACTTCTGCTATCCTGATACCAAATTCTCGATTTCGCCTTTAAAATGAGATTTTTATTAAACGCCAGAAATTACCGGAAAAACACCCTTCCTCACTTCTGCTATCCTGATACCAAATTCTCGATTTCGCCTTCCAAATGAGATTTTTATTAAACGCCAGAAATTACCGGAAAAATACCCTTCCTCACTTCTGCTATCCTGATACCAAATTCTCGATTTCGCCTTTAAAATGAGATTTTTATTAAACGCCAGAAATTACCGGAAAAACACCCTTCCTCACTTCTGCTATCCTGATACCAAATTCTCGATTTCGCCTTCCAAATGAGATTTTTATTAAACGCCAGAAATTACCGGAAAAATACCCTTCCTCACTTCTGCTATCCTGATACCAAATTCTCGATTTCGCCTTCAAAATCAGATTTTTATTAAACGCCAGAAATTACCGGAAAAATACCCTTCCTCACTTCTGCTATCCTGATACCAAATTCTCGATTTCGCCTTCAAAATCAGATTTTTATTAAACGCCAGAAATTACCGGAAAAATACCCTTCCTCACTTCTGCTATCCTGATACCAAATTCTCGATTTCGCCTTTAAAATGAGATTTTTATTAAACGCCAGAAATTACCAGAAACCCTTCCTCACTTCTGCTACCCTAATACTCCATTATTTACTTAGAAAATGAAAGAAAAAAAGATTACTGATACATAATTTATTTCGAAGTTATATATAAAACAAAGATAAAATATATATTTTGGAAACGATTAAAGCAGAAACGCTACTATTAATATCACATTGATGTTATACATAGTGAACCAACGGTGCGTGTTTGCTTAATAGATCGATAGATAATGCTGATATATACAGGGTGTCCCAACAGTGCGTATTTGCTCCATAAATCTATAATATAATGCAGGGATTATTTTGAAAATTTGGTTTCTTGGGCAACCAGTTTTGTTCTATCCAAGGTGAGTTCTATCGATCTAAAATATTTTCAACACTGCGGCTTTGTTAATTCAAATAGTACCTCCTGTAGTTTATTACATATGAATGTATGGGGAGAATGTTATGAAATAACGAAAAATGTTACAAAAATAAATTACTGACTGTATATAATTCACATTGTTATGGAGATTTTTTATGTTATGACATATTTTGAAGAATAAAAGTAAAAAGTCAGAAAAAAGCAAAAAAGGAATTTCTATACATTTAGAATAAGAATTCACATGAAGGGAATGTATACGAAAATGTATGAAAATACAGGGGGTCCTATTTGAAATAACAAAGCTGTTGCTACATTTCGATGAAAGCGGCAACGCCCCAGTGCTGAAAATATTTTAGATCGATAAAACAAAACTGATTATCCGAAGTACCGTATTTTCAAAATAGTCCTCACATTATATTATCGATATATCGAGCGAATACTCACTTGGGATACCCTGTAGAAAAGAGTATTATATATTAGTTATGCTGTACCAGAAATACCACATTTTGAAAATAGTTAGATATATATATCAACATAAACCATTAATGAAGCAAACTTGTCATGTTGGCTCACCCTGTATGAATGTTTTAAAACCTACAAACCTAAAAACTACATGTATCTTGGATAGAATAAATTTGGTCTGTCAATGGCTCAACAAATATCAACGATATATTAATTGAAGAAGACAAAAATTACGCAGAAGCTGGCGGAGATAACTGTGTACTTTCTTCAATGAGCTTCAAGCAAATCAGCTCGAAGATCTGCAACACGACATCCTGGTTGATCTTCTGGCTTTGCAAAGAGAAAGCAAGAAGTTCGAGAGCTTTACCAAGGGCAGATTTTCCAATCATAAGTTTCACACAATCTGAAAACAACAAAAACTAATTAGAAAAAAATCAACAAATTTATATTGTTTTCAGTAATGTCTCCAAAAGAGTTGAAATTATTTTCAGATATGAACTTTCATACCGACTTTTCTCCCAAACTGATTTCAATAATTATACCTCAAGCTTACCTGGTACACCACTGAGGAGGGCTTCAATAAAGCTATTCCTGTCAAGAAACAGGGTATTCTGATTTTCCATTTCAGGAATGTCGATCAAATCGATGCACAGGCTGTCTACGGCTGCGTCCACTTGCGTAATTATAAAATTCTCCAAAGTGTCCCCTAAAGTCAGTAGAAGGGCCTTCACCAAAGCTTCACGAACAAAAGGAGAACCTGTGTCTGCCAGAAGCTCGCACATTATGTCCACTAGGGCCTTAGTTACAGGCAATTTCGCTTCGAGCTCGTCCAACTCATCTGCATAAACATGACAATTCAAAGTTATTTATAGAAGAGAAAAAGTTCAACAAACACCCCACAAATATGATTGCAGCATATTCAAAATATCCTGTATGAATTTCATTATGTATTTACTTACCTACATAGTCCAAGTTTGGTGGGAACACATGATGCGGAAAAATATCCAAAGAATCAATAGCTTCATATGCTGTATCTATTTCCATGTCCATGGTACAATATTCTTTTCGCTCGCTGAGCAATTTTTTCATCCTCGTCAGTACATCAGCCTCCTAATGAAATACTGTTATCAAAAATTTCGGGTCACAGTTTCTCCAATAATAACTTACATTTTGGTCGGTTTGGATGAAGATCCAAGCATTATCTGACTGTTCTACTCCTTGAACGTTGCTAGGCAGAGCAGTTTTGATCGTGTGGATGGTTTTGTCTAAGACTCCTGTAGCTGTTTTGGCACAAAACTTGTAAAAGCTGGGCATCACACCATCCGCTTCATCCAAATCTGAAATGTTCTCTATTTCTATTTCCGAGGGTTTCGGCATGAAGTCATCTGGGGGCCTAAAAAAATAGCAGTCATATAACCCACGAAATGAAATGATTTGGTATAATTTTATGTTTCTATTATTGAGAAATGCTAAAGATGATAATATTTGGAAAATCATCTGGATTGTTTGTTGTTAATAAATGAATGTTTAATAGTATTAGAGTAGATTAGCCAAGGTTAATTTTGTTAATTTATATTCACAGCATATTTATACCTAATACCGAAAAATGGAATTCTATCCACCACCGAAAATGTTGTCGTCCCATAGTATTTTGATTGTAAAAATCTGAAAGAGATGCTCAATGTACATTTTGAATATGCATCGTTATTTTTTGATCGATATTAGCTATACATTTAGCAAAAATATATTAGTAAAAATACATACATTGGACTAAGAGCTGGTGTTGATAAACTCGATTCAGAGGACCTCTGCTGCAAAAGAGAGCGTAATTTCGCGATGCTAGATGCCAAATCGGCTGCGTCTTCGTATTCCGGGTCTGGACTTTCATTGCTAGATAGTGGCTGCTCCGTGGAAATGGATGGTATTTGCATTTCCTTTCTGTTTGTAGGCTTTTCGGGCTTCTCCTAAAAAACGTAGGTGATGTTAACATTAGCCTCAATTTTTTATGCATACTCAAAAAATATGCACCTCGATATGCACCAAAACAATAGCGTTTTTCGGTTTTTGAAATATTGTAAAACATAAAAACGAATTTTAAAAGGATTCTTCTAGATTGTCCGATGTCCGGACCTTAAACCATCCGGACAGCCCTCACAAAAACAAATAGAATTAAGATAATGTCCGGATAGCCATCACAATGAAGATAATTCAAATAAACAGAAGATTATCCGGATAGCCATCGTAACGAAGGTACTTCAAATAAACAGAAGATTATCCACATAGCCATTAGAGCTGGGACTTAACCGAATGACCGGACAGCCCTCATAACATTCAACAAAAATAAAAAAAATCAGAAGAATTGCGACAACAGAATTTAACCTCAATTATTATATTTACAAAAGAACATTTCTCAATACAATTTCAAAATGATGATTTAATTTCAATAATTCTAGACTCACCTCAAGGATGGCACTAAAAAAAATAAAGAGAAATATCTTATGCCAATTACTGTAGGAGCGGAGGTCATAGAAATAACTAGACTAGACAGATCACACATTCAATCTCGATATGAATTTCAGCGAGTTATGCTGCATATTCGATGAAATCAAACAAATCAAAGGCCAAAATGACAAATTCCGATTTTTGCGCAATCGATTCCAGCAAGTTCGACATGATTTGCAAAATAAACCAAGTGATTTTTTCCAAATTTTCCGCCTATTTCTGCCAAAGTTGGACAGAGAACGGGAATCCTTCAACATGAAAGAAACTAAAGTGGCAAGAACGCTCATCAAAATGCTCGATTTACCTACAGGCAATGATAGAAATGTTCTAAGCAAATCATATCTGATGGCAGGTCAAGCAACAGATTTTGGCGATGTGGTTTACTCAGTCATCAGGAAATATTTGTCTAACCACAAAACTACACTGACTATTCCAGAATTCAATAAAAACTTAGATGAATTGACCAAGAGAAAAGGTGAGTCAGAAGCTGAGGAAATTATGATGAAAATGTTTCAGAAAGCTTCACCAGAACATACTAGATGGATAATAAGGATTATACTAAAGGACTTGAAATTGGGAATAAGCACAAACTCAATATTGAACTGTTACCACAGGGATGGGGGATCATTTTACTCTTCAAATAACAACCTTAGGAAAGTGTGTGAAGTTCTAGCAGATGAAAACATCAGATTGCATGAATTGGAAATAGAAATATTTGATGCATTCAGACCAATGCTGTCCAAAAAAATTGATGCCAGTAATTTCAAGAAAGAGCTACCAGAGAACAAATTATTTTTTGTTGAGAATAAATTTGATGGTGAGAGGTTTCAGTTACATATGAAAAATAATCAGTTCAGGTACTTGTCAAGAAATGGTTTTGATTATACCAACCAGATGGGCAAATCTTATGATGCAGGTATTTGTTTGTTATTTTTCTCTCAACTTTTTATTTGTTATGTGTTCTTAACTTCAAGGTATTTTCACTCCAAAACTGAAAGGCCTTTTCAACAAGGATGTTGAAAGTGTAATACTTGATGGTGAACTAATGCTCTGGCACAAACATTCCAAGAAATTTGGATCAAAAGGCATGACCTATGATGTGAAGAAGCTATCTGAGAAAGACCCATATCAGCCCTGTTTTTGTATATATGATATAATATACTTGAACTGTAAGGTTCACACCAATACCCCTCTCAGAGAACGTGTAGATTTGTTGAAAACAGTTATTAAAAATGAAAAACCAGGTACATTGGTTTTGAGCATTTTGAAAGAGGTGAGAAAACAAAATGGACCACAGAATACTCAGCCACAAATAACATAAATATCTTATTTACTTACTAGAATAAACAAAAAATACCTTTTTTGTCACTAATTATTGAGGTACTTGAATAATAGTTACACTTCTCCAACAATTCAAGTTTATTTCTCCAGTACATTTCAAATATATTTTTCTTTGTATATTATAAATATTAGTTGAAAATTTTATATTTTTATTTTTGGAATCCAGGTGAGTTCTAGACAAGAGATTATTGATGAACTTAATTTATCTTTGGAAAAGGAAGAAGAAGGAATCATAGTAAAAGATCCAGATTCAATCTATAAGTATAGTGACAGGAATAGTGGGTGGTACAAAATGAAATTGGAGTATTTTGAGGTAGGTGAAAACTAAATCAACTTCAATCAAGTTGAAATTTTTTGAATATTATGGAGTTATGAGCAAAGGCATCAGTAGAAATCAATATTCACCCACTCAAACAGTGTATTCACCATGAAAAAATGTTTTCTACATCACATGTATGCAAAGTTGAGAAGTTTCTAAAAATTGAAAAAAGTTGACTATTCCAACTTAACAATGCACAAAATTAAATGGTTCTTCATATACTATACAAACGGTTCCCAACCATTGGATCTCATTGGTTTTATAGATGGGTTTACGGTTATCAATTTTATTTTACATATCCGAATATTTACGGCGACGCGTTGACGGCAGGTGGCCGGATAATCCGCGGCCCAAAAGACGATTTTCAAAAATTTGCGATTGAATAATGATTGGGAACCGCTGCACAATAATACACAAGTTCATTTCTTTAATAAATTTTTCAGGATGTCATGAACGATCTTGATCTCATAGTGATGGGAGCCAAATACGAGTCATCCACATCAGTTAAACTCAACTCTTTCATGGTAGGAATCAGATCAGGAATCGCCAGCAACGGAAAACCCCTCTACCTATCTTTCGGGAAAGTCAGCAGCGGTCTGAACGACGACCAACTCGACATGTTGAATACAAAAATCAAAACACTGGGCAAGAATTTCGAAAATTTCGATTCAGTCAACCTCAATTTCGGTAAAGAAACACCGAACTGGTATATCGAACCGGAACACTCGACCGTTTTCCAAGTGAGAGCTAGCGAGTTGGTCAGACACACAGACACCTCCTTCAAAACCCCCTTCACCCTGCGATTTCCAAGGGTGCTCCAAATACGCGACGACAAGCCCGTAGACGAATGCCTGGACATCAACGAGCTGCTGGAGTTGACCAAGAGCAACAAATTCGTGATCAAACTGAACAAACGCACCATCGACCTGGACGAAATCCTGATGTCTAAGAAAAGGAAAATAAAAATCCGCACCCTGCAAATGCCGACTTTCCATGACACGAAACAAGTTTCTGACATACTCGAAGGGTACGCCATCTACGTCCTGAGCGGAAATCAGAACTGTGACAAAGAAAAAGCTGAAAGTCTGGTCAAGAGAGCCGGGGGGAAAGTCATGTACCGCCCCAAGGAGAAAGTGGATATCGTCTTGGCGTCTGAGAAATCAGAAAAAGTTAAGCAACTTGCTAAACAGAGGCCAAGATACGATATAGTGAATTTGTCTTGGCTGGAAAGGGTTCTGCAAGACGGGAATCTCCTAGGTTACGACCAATCGGAGGTGTATTATTTGGGATGGAACTACAGAAAATCATTGTCCGACGAACTGGACAAATATGGGGACAGTTTCATGGAAGAGACTACAATCGAGAAGCTCAAACTTACATTTGAACTGGTTTCCGATTCTGGTGATTACTCCAATCTGGGACAGATGGTACGACTGGACGGTAGGAAATACTTCAACAGATACATCGCATATTTTGATAAATTTTCAATACCTGATGACCCGAATTCTAAAAATATTTACCATAGTTTCATAGATGAGCTTGAATTTCAATATAACGGTGGGACAGTTAGTGAAAAAATTTCGGCAAAGGTAAATTTGATAGTGCTAGATGTAGATGGTGAGAGAAAAGAGATTCTACAAAGATACTTGGAAACAAAGGGAAGGACTGACGTTGAAATATTACCAAAAAGTTTCATTTATGAACAATAATCCGGATTTTTATTTTATAATATGTTTTATACCTAATTTAAGTCATTCCTTTTTTATTATTCAAGAAATAACTCATTATTCGAAATATACACAATAATTGTTATAATATACTTACTTTTAACTGGGATAGATTTTTTAAACTTCAATGATGTATCTCTAAAAACTATGATGCAAATTCTCATATTTTTGAATACTTCACCTGGAATTTTCTGGGAAAAGTTAGGAAAGCAATAAGAGCTTCTGTGTCTTAGAATTCTATGATGCAAATGGTTGTTCACAATTTCAAGATACATCACAGAATTCTGTGTTACAAGTAATTATTATACTAAATTCTGTATTCAATACCTTGAAGAGGATTCGCGTCCGAATATTTTACATATATCATAGAATGTTTTAATAATACAAGGCCAACATTTTTCACACTAAATTGTTGCAGTAAATTAAAACTTTGGGAATGTTCCATTACAAACTCCGAAAATTGAAACACTAACAGAAAACTAAGCAGAATAGTTAAATAATGTTTCACTCACCAATAAAATGTGTCCGTCGAAATTGGGCGAATCCATCTGCAAGGGATTCATCCACACAGATTCGAGCGCCGCCTCCGGAACGGCTCTGTCCGGAGATTCAGTTCTGGTAGGTCTGGCGGACTTTCTCTTGTGCAAACTCCTGACGGGTTGGGCGCCGACGTTCAGCGTCGCTTTCGCGTTCTCTATGTTGTCCTGAAGGCCTGTCAGTCTTAGGCCTTTGCGCAGGCCCGCCCTACCGAAATCCAGGAGGCCTTCCACCACGCCAGCGGCTTCGTCCTGAAATTCATGACGATTTGTTTTTCTGATTTAAGAATGTTCATCATCATTGTGAAAACATTTGATTCCAATTAGTATATAGATTCTACTGGTACATCTTATATGATGCATTTTTAAAACAATCTTACATAAGTAACAATCCAATAGAGATACTATATTTTGAAAAGAAAAGTTTTTCATCCATCTTGTTCCTATTTGGCAATGAAAACCTAGGATGGTAACCACACACACACACAAATATATATTACACAGGTACCTGTTATCTGAAATATGTTATATTTCTGGGTTTCAAAATCAAAAAGTGACATGCAAATTACTACATTCTTGAATGTGTAGAACTGATCTCATACAGGTAGTTTCAAAATGTTATGAAAAAATCTATATTTTTAAATGTGTAACTTCTATCAATAACCTTTGAAGATAACCAAGAAAGTAAAGAAAGCAAGAAGCTCTTTGAATTTCTCGCAGGAAAGCAGAAATTGTAATTTGAAAAAATGTTAGAAAAATAAATTCATGCAGATAATCATACCTCCTGTTTCATGATGGAAAGTTGTAGAAAGTGTAAAGAGTTGTGTAAGTTTAGTAAAAAAGATATATATTTCATAACTCTCTCAATTAAATCTTACCTGAAAATCTCCTATTTTGTGCAAGGCAGTATTCACAGTTGTTTCTTGTAGATCTTTGATGTTGTGAAGAGTATTGACAGTAGCATCACCTAATAAAAAATATCCATGGTCACTTTAATCTCATGATACCAACAGAATTTGTACTAAAGTTGATTTTTAATATTCACCACTTACTTATAGGTTTGATAGAACTTTTCAATCCTTCCATTGTGGAATGTGTAGTATGTTTAACTTCATTATATAACTGTGCAGGAGCTTCTTCAACAAAATGTTCAATTTTACCTAAAAAAGTACTTGAAAATAGTTTCTTTATAATTATTTTTCAATCATTGTTACCTGGATCCCAAAATATGCTCTTTCCAATAGCTTTCACATTTTCTATGGACACAGGCATAGCATCCAGCGGATCTTGACCCAAAGATATTCCTAGTGCCAATTCCTTGGAATCACTGTAGGTTTTAGTAGTTTTACTCAATTTTGCTTCATATATTTTCACAGGACTACTGAAAGTATGCTTGTCATGAATAATATCCTCTTTAAAACCTCTGGTTCCTTCAAATTTCTATAATAAAAACAATTGAAAATGTATTATAATAGAACTATTTGCTGCCAAGCATACTTTGTTTTCCATTTCCTTTCTAAGACCTTTTTCCAAATTATTGCTTGCTTTTGTCATATTGAGGTTATGATGTATTGATTCATTATCTGGTAGATTTGTGTTAGTTTGTTCAATATCCAAAGAATCAGGTTCATCAATAGGGATGCTGTCTCTTTCTGATTTTTTCATTAGAATATTATCAGTACTCTTCTTAGAATCAATTACATTATAATACTCCTGAATGCACACTCTATTGTATTGGAATAGATTATATTCTTTCTTCACATCATCTGATGCCATACAATTCAGCAATGAATAATTAACAATTTCAGGGTTTGACATAAGTTTCAATGAATAGGAGGTAAGTTTTCTTGCCAAAACAGATATAAGAACATGACATGGTAAGGAATTCCATAGATCAGAGTTGATGAAATGTCTGAGCAAATTTGTTGTGAGTTGGTGAAGGAAATATTCTTGTGCTTTCAAATTATTACTACAAAGATGGGAATACCTAAAACCAAATATTTAACTAAATATATTGAATATTCATCTGTTTCACCTGTAGAGATCTTCTATAGAACCATCAAATTTTTCCTTGCGTTTCAATGTTCTTCTGAATTCCTTTAGATGTTTGACATAAATATTCAATATTCCATGTAAAAGACATTTATTACTAACACCCAGTTGTGCTTCTGATAATCTACCAATAACTTCTCCCAAGAGTAGCTTACTTTCTTCAATAAAATCATCATTTTCACTTATGTTGATGAACCATTTCTTAATAAAGTATTTGTTGATTTCCTGTGACAACATCTTGATTTTTTCTTGATTGGGCTTCGAGTTATCTTTTCCTTTCATCAGGGTAGGTTTATATGCTTTCATGAAATGAATAGGTTCATTTTTCAATAATAGTTTGTGAAGCAAGACAAATGTCACACATATAGTAGTGAACCACAGCAACAATGAGCACAGTATGAACATCAAGCAGCCAACAGGTAATATAGGTATGAATGTGTTTATAATAGACACAGAAACAAATATTCCTATTCCGAGTAGGAATATTTTCCAATCCAATAGAACATTTGCCACCAGAGACATGATTTGTGAATTTTATTATGAATTAATTAGTTCGTCAGACATGGATTATCATTGTTGGTTATTACAATCTCCAGTTCAAATATTCATCATTCATCAAGAAATTATCAAAAACAACTTCAACTTCCCTTCCCATTATTGTTTTTGTTTTTCATAGATTCGACAGAAGCACAGAGTACAGTACTACAGTAAAAAAAAGCCCAGTAAGGTTAGGTTAGGTTTGATTAACTACTAATCTTTGACAGAAGACTCAGATCAGAGAACAGAGAACTCAGAAGAGATTGAAATCTTCTTATTCAGTTTTGAACTGTGCCAGTACTCCCATACATAACATAACAGGTTTCTATCATTAGTCCGTATAGCTTCAACGACTAAGTTCAGCGAAGTTTGAACATCCAGAGGCGTACGGCCGAAAATTACTTTAGGAACGTCACAAAAACAAAATTCAATAAATACCTCACGAATGCGACGGTTTTGAGGCTATAAGAGCATTCGGAAAGACCACAATAGTAGTTCATAGTGGTATAATGAGTTCCACAACTATGTCGTTGGATAGAAATAATAAATTTGACAGAGGGAAGTTCGGCAGGTATCGATATTTCCAATAAGCCTGATTTCTTGTGAAGTTCTAGAGAGATCAATGAGTTCATAAGTGCAAGATTACTAACCATCAGAAGGGACGAACAACCATATTCTGAGTAGAATCTAGAAGCCTTGCGTGTGTTTGGGGAGAAACTTCAAATATGTGGACAATACTCTTAGCACAAAACAGAAATATATCTGATCTGGGAAACCGAGTGTCGAGTGTCTGGGTAGCGCAGTTTTGTAATATGTATCCAACATGATAATTCCATGATATATATAGGTTATTGTTTATTGTTGATATAGTAATCAATAAGGAATGGTATACTGAGCAATTTTTGTTGAGGACCTCATGGGAACATTCGTGCCTGACTGGCATTGTGATGACGACTGACTGACGAGGATATTCGAGTTATAAACTTTTTACTATACTGACTACTGAGATTACCAAACGGTTAAGGAAAAGAGCTCAACATATTTTAAATATAATTCAACAAAAGTTATTATATGTATATAATTTCATGGATAGCTAATAAAAGGCGTATTTTTTTAATAATTATTGTAGACAAGTTGCTGTTTCGTAAAATATTAGAATTTTGAAGTGAATGAAATGTAGGTGAAATATATTGATAATATCTATGAAATGATGGCCATCTATATATTATAAGTAGGAACTTTCTCTTGATGAACGAATGCATTTCTTCATTCTATCAATCCTGTAGTGAGACTGAGAGAAAGTGAAGCAACAATAACAGTTCGTAAACTCTATTCCTTCCATACACGATGATACACCATAATAATCACTTATACCTAGCTAAATAACTATAAATGTATAAATACATATTGAGTATGATGAAATTTTTCAAGGTACCTATAACTATATATATGTTTACTAGAAATGGAAGAGATTAGTTAAGCTGGTCTGGTATATGTATATGAACACAATCAAACATTACTGTGACGACTTTGAAGAAGAAGAAATTATACGCTTTGCGTGTTTTTGTACATTTTTTATCGTTGCGTAACATCAAATTATCTGATATCAAGTGTGGATATGAACATATGCAAGAAGTAATATTTTATCGAGAGTCTGATCCAATTTTGAAATATGAATATGATTTCATCACAGCGTCAGTTGCATCTATAATGAAAGTTTTATGTAATAAGATTATAGTTTCATACTTCGTCAGGAAATGAAGATATTAACGATAATCTAGGTATGTGAACTAGTTCAGTCAAACTACCTATATTCTTCCGCAAATTTATTATACAACGTGTGACTCCAAAAATATCGGTACGATAATGAACCATCATCCTAATAAATTTATCTACAAGACAATAATAATAATTCATCTAAAAGGAAATCGAATAGAGCTCATCGTATTGAGTTAAAACAACACCCATATCATGAACATTATCAATATTGCTTACTAGAACGTATACCTAGTGATTAAAAAATGTATCCAGATAAAAGAACAGTACACAAAAGAGGAAGGTTAAATTAGTTACCACAGGTATGAATTAAGATTGTTTTGAGTATCGGCGTGTTTCAAACACTGAGTCATATCTTTATCCTGAGAAACTTGAACCTTCCCCGATAAAATAGAATACCAACTTGTATTTATAAAGAAACGTCAGAAGTTCATATCGGCGACATATAATTCACAATAATTCGATTACTTATCTTTGATATATGATAGGGTCTTTGAGGGCTTGTATGAATTATTTTACGAGGAACTTATCCCACTTATAATCCATTAACAAGAATTTACCACATAGTTCTGAGACATTTTCCGAAACAAATCTTGCGTATCGAATATTATTATCGCAGCTGATGCAGATACAGTAATCGTCTAATAAACTAAACTTAAGCATTCATTTCAAATGAAGTATCTGAAGAGAAGGGGAACATCATTTTCCGGTCAAATGGATGTATTCACAATTATTTACGAATTGAAGGTTACGAATTTTATGAATGTGTTATCCGAGACATAATCTCAAAGAATAGATTGATAAAAAGTAATCACTATTTTGCAACAAAGACGTTCACCAACCCAACAGGTATAATATATCAGATAAGCTCTGTTGAAATTATTGGCTTTATTTTATTTGTTGTTTTTAAAAATTTTCTCGGCGAATTAACTTTTTCATTTTGGACTTTCGTTTTATTTTACCGCAAACAAAAAACTGCCTTCTCCACTATTGTTCCGAGAAAAAGTAATACTCAACTTTTTCTTCATATCCTTGTTTACAGCAGGCATATCTTATTAAAGGTACATCCATCAGAGTATACTTTTTATTCGTTCCATCATCATCAGTTTGATTGAAACTTCTATTGAACAATTATCTGCAAACTCGAGAAGACTAAAATTGGTCATCACTGGTAGGAGGCAGATATATTCATCTTGTTGTAAATTTCGAAGGTTAGAAGATTAGCGAAAGTGATAATAATGAATCTTTCATGATTCCGTATTCGTTAAATGATCCATTTAATCAATATAGGTATTTACATTTCTTCATAGCCATTTTCCGGACTAGTTCAATTCATTCATCACGATGAGGCAATACATTATTATTCTCTAGAAATATATGTAATCAGCATCGAGATCGCCACAGAAAAGTATGTAGGCCGCAACATATTGCCAAACAAATTCAGTTACTTACCAATAGGTGTAATTGGTATAAGTATTATGTGAAATGCTTTCCTTCACTGAACTGGAAGTGAAAACCATTGTTGTATTTGATATCAATTTCCGACTATTGCATGGACAAATCTTCCTTTCCTAGTATAAGGTATAATAATAATACGAATAAAGTATCCATGACTTTTTTCGAATCTTTTAACTGACATAACGTAACAATAATGTTTTAGTTGAATTTCGCAAAAATCGTTCGGAAGCTCATGCTCAGCTTTGAAAATTCACAATTTTGACAAAACTACAGGAAGTGATCTTTTCAAATCCAAAATTGAGTCTGAAGGCGGATTTCCACCAAATTGACAAAACCGCAACAGTAACTGTGTCGATTTCGACAAAACAAACAGTTCACTATTTTGTTCTGGTTGTGGTATGTGACTTTGACATACTTTGATGGCATGATGAAATCTGTTCGTGTAGTAGAAACGACAGAAAACATTTTCAAAATAAAACACGCGACAGACTAATTTTTTGTTTGTTTGATGGAATTCGAGTTTCGACTTTGTTTTAGAAACTACCACAAATTTTTTGTTTCTGCAGTTTTTGAAACTGAAACTAGTCGCAAGCGAGTCCGTTTGATGGAAATCCGTCTTGACAAAGAAAAAATTGGACAGTATACCGGCATCACCGATGAGAATTTGTCTACTCTGTGCCGGCATCGTCTTGGCTGACATATGTATAAATAGAATGCATGAGTAGGTATATATATACTTATAGCCTCATCGTCAACTTATTGGTAACCACTTACATCGACAATGCTTCCCTTTTGTATTAAACAATAACTTTCAGTCGTCTCTTTATCGGTTCCAGAAATTTAAAATTCAGTAGCAGTTAATTTCAAGGAGTTATGTTGACATCTTTCACATAAGAATATCTGATACGTTACCTAATACCAAATACCCATCAATCCGATAGATCCATCATGTATCATATGGTCCGAAACCATGGCCCACTGCCACTATTATTAGTGCTGCGAGACTCGTGTGTTTGTTGTGATATTCAAGTTGTTACATAATGTTTGGCGGCCTTGTCGTTCCACATAGGTGTTTGTTTTCGCGAGGAATTCGTTGTTTATACAGTTAAACCTCTCATTTCCTGAACATTGGCGAGTAATGTCAAACCTTTTCTTCAGATTTTATTCCTAGCGATCTCACCGTATATCATACGATCTCATTAATAATGTCTAGGTAGTTACGCAAGTTTAATTTTGGTATTTGGATTATGAAACGGTAATGAGTATGATGCAAATTCAACATATAGGGTTTTCTAAGAAAGGCTTTCTTCATCCCAATGGTTAGTAATAGTAGCAGTAAATCATGTAGAAAAATGTGAATATGGTAAATATGCGAAATTAAAAAATTTAGCTGCTACCTGATCAATACTATATCAAGGCCAAAGCATGACCGATTTTATTCTTTATGAAGATGTGATAAGAATAACTTGAGGTGTCATTTTTAAGAATAACACCATAGCCCGCTTTACTTGACATTGAGTTTGATTTTCTGGAGTTCGGCTTATGATTAGTTACGACAAATACCTATACTGTACTGATAATATGGTTTTCTATTGATTTAGATTTTATCACTAGCAAGAGTATTGAATTTGACTATTTCACGCATTTGCCACATGAACCAATCAGGAGTTCTAGTCAAGTTCGGAATTCGGATTACCGATAACACAAACTTGACTCTTGACTCTGATTGGCCTGTTGAGTTCGGTGTTTTCAGAGTTGTGTATGTAACAGTGAAACGTCAAATATAAATAATCACGCTGATTCTACCAAATTTCAGATTTTTACCATTTACTTTGTGAAATAGTGAACTAATATTCCAATCGTGATTTGATTTATCTCATAAGTCTGTTTTTTATTTCATAACTCAACTCAGTTTTGTATATGTAATAAAAATCAACAGACTTATCGCGAAAATCCAATCACTTGTGGTATTACTACGGAAAAGAAATCTTTCTAAGACTATGAATCATTTGTTTGTTTTTCAGAGTTATTCTATCGTTCGTTTTTTTGGATACAGACCTTTCTTTCTCTTCTTGTTTGAATCTTTGGTTTCTTTCGAGCCCTACACTGAAAATATTATATAGGTAGGTTTGGGCACACATATTTTCAAAGTATCCGGCGGAATCTTGCCATAATACACGCCATCGCCATTGCTTATTCACTTGTTGTGTTGTCGAAAATAACGGAAATACATTCGAGTTCCGGTAATATTCGAGGGTTAGGTAACCAATGTTGTAACCGAACAAAACAAAAACATATCGACGATCCACAATCGACGTTTAAATAATAATTATGCACGTATTTTATACGGTAGCATTGGGCTGGGCCGAAAATTGATTTATCAGAAAGTGGCACGACAGAACCATAACAATGAGTCAACATTAATAAAAAAAAAACATTAAAACATTCACTCGCATTCCATAGTAAACAGATAACAGCTTGAGAATTCACGCATAGATGTGAGCGAGTAATGGTAAAAAAGGGTCATCCCTCCGGAATTAACTTTCTAAAGAGGTCTATGTGCCAGTTTTTGAATTTATTCACGAAACATTTGTGTAACCAGATTTGGAAAGAATAAGTTAGCTGAAATTCCAGATTGGTATACACTTTGTCCAAGATAAGGATGTCTATCAAGGGAATCTCGGAAACCATAAGAGATTCGAAGATGTTTAAGTTAGAGAAAAGTTGCGCATCTCAAAGCCCAACAATATGCCGTTTAGAAAGTTTCAAAATTCCGAGTGGTTCCAGAGATATGCCTAAAAAAACGAAAATTGCCGATTTCCCTTTCTCATTGCCACTTTTTGAGCTCTACAAAACAACGTCAAGAGATTTTCCGTACGACGTTTCGTTTCGGAGAAACCATCATCAACTTTATTTTTTTATATGGCCCGTAAAATATATATACCATGTATTAAATAGCAAATTTTATTACGAATACAACGATGACAAAATGATTCTGCAATATTCGAATCAGATTTTTTTTTCATTAAAGTTCGAACGTTTTGGTGTAGTATGCGGTGAAATGATGGCGCTGAGAAAATGTCAAAATAAAGGTTAGAAACAATAGGTTTCAGCAGGATGGTGCGCCCGCGCACAATGCCCTAATCGTGCACGAGTATCTATCAAATAGATTTCCGGGAAAATGGATAGGAGGTACACATTCAACAGTTCATTGGCCCCCTCGTTCGCCGGATATAACTCCACTCGATTTTTTTTTCTCTGTGGATATTGCAAGAATTAAGTGGCAATGAGAAAGTATCTTCTGTTTTTCTATATTTCTTTCAATAACGTCAGAAAAAAATAAAAAAGAATTCGGCAAATTTCGGTTTTTTAGGCATATATCTTCGGAACTACTCAGAATTTTGAAACTTTCTGAACGGCATATTGTTAGGCTTAGAAATGCGCAACTTTTCTCTGATTTAATCATCTTCGTATCTCTTATGGTTTCCGAGATCCTCATGATAGACATCCTTATCTTGGACACAGTGTATATTTTAATAAAAAGTTATCGGAAAGTAAATGTTTCAAATGATGGGCCAGTTTCTGCGATATGCCAGCAGGGTGCTCGCAAAATGCTGCCCCAAAAGGAAATAACTCATATGTACAGGGTGTGTCGTGTACATACTACAGGGGATTGATGATTTTCGACCAGTGGCCAGTGAAAGTACGCGTTGAAATCTATGAAATGCAAGGTCGCTTTCTTCTATGGATCCGAAGGCAGTATCCCAGTCAAGATTACGTAAATTTTTGGACCCGTCGGCCATCGATGGCGCCAATGTTGTTTTTGATTTTTTTTTGCGTTCAAATCACATGTTTCGCTATAGATTATCTTATACTTTGTGTGATGTAATACTGGCAACAGCGAAAGGTTAATCTCGATATGGAATAATATGCAGTGTGTCCTAGTTGAAAACAGACATTACTCCCAATAAAATTGATATTCATTGACCCGTTGTTTCAATTGTCAAACTGCGTGAACTTTTTGGAATTCTAACAAAGTCTATCACAGAAAAATTGAGAACTGAGAAAATTTATATCACACAATATGTTTCCAATAAATTATTGAAGATTGAAAATTTATTGTCGGAGTACAATTATTATTCACTGAATGTTTTAAACATTCAACTATTCTTTATTACTCCTCATCATCTGCCAACGACGGCATTTCCTGTGATAATTGAAGTGCTATAAATGCGTGTTTTCGTGCTTTTCATAGTCACGATTTCGATATATGGAAAGAAGGTAATGATGAAAGTTATGTAATTGGAATACCACCATACGCGATACCGGAAGAATCGATGGAAGAATGGTTTAATGATTTGACTGTTTTGTTCTATACATTATTGTTTGGAACTATATTCTTAAGTCCGTATTACATGGTGCAGAAATTGATACAGAAAATGTTCCATTTTCTCAAACTGACTCTTGTACAGAAAACATTGACAAATTTTCTGCAAATAAATATTGTTTGGTAATACACGATATCAATAATTCAACACATAAGCATGCGCAATATGTGAATCCAAACGGCTTTTATGAGGATTTTAACCTCATTTTAACCTAACTTGTTGAGAGATGCTTTTGGAAATTTTCTACACAAACAAGGATGTCTCCAATAAATCATTCTTTGACTGTGGCAGCTTCAGCTTGCAGTGCTTTAATAATGTTTACATTAATGAAAATTTATATGGAGAGACATAATAATAGCAGGAAAGGACGGCTTTGGAATCGCGAATGGCTGAGAAAGAGGTGGATATATAGGTCTTATTTCCATCATTGCTGAGAAGGAGAGATAATGGCAGAGGTGTACTTAATATGGTTGAGAATGAACTTCTTGTTGAGAATACTTTTTAGCATACAAAAATCGGTATTCTTCTATTGGTGCCAAAACTTGTTCTGCTGTCCAATTCATATCACTATTGCCCTAACTGTGCCCAAAGACTCTCACTTTTATTTGTATTTCGAGGCGATTCGCGAAATATGATGATATTAATAAAATTAACCCCACAAATATTCGCAAAAACAATAATATGCTGCAATGCAATAATCACACTGTGCATGATCACATACAAAAAATCTGTTCGAAAATAGAACCTGTCCTATTTTTCTTGGATGGAATATTCAGATTCAGTTTTTCTGTAATACACGATGCAGAAAATATTGCCTTCACATTTTCATACAGTAAATGTACCATTTTCTGCACCGTGTAATACGGACTTTATGGACAATAAGATATAATCATTCATGAATGATTAAATAAAATTGCTTCATTTACTTGAGAGGAATACTAACTGAAATTTATTTTATAAAGGGTAAGCAAATGAGTTCAAGTACAGAATTATTGTTGGAGTTAAGAAAACGGACAAACATTTGGAAAGTGTTTTCGAAAAATGACATTCAGTGTTACCAAGGTGGATATAGGATGGTGAAATAGCTGTTCAATTGTTTCTGCGAAAAACTTGTAGACCGTTTGAGAAGGTACTAATATTTCAGCTACTTGAATGAAGATGGCGGTAAGATCGATTATCGAAGAAGATTTCTGTTGCTTACGTATTTCTGTGGTTCGCATCTGACAGACGTCACTTGAAACGGCATTAAACAATATATTTTCTATAAATCTGGAATGAATATTGATATTTTGACTCTTCTCAGTCATTTTTCATCTAGAATAGATGAAACTGATAAAAAGATGACAGAAGCACAGTTTCTGTTTTACCGACACAAGGTATGTCGCCATCTCTGTTAATTTCAGGAAATATTACTACGGTATGAAATCAAGTAGGCAAAGGTCTACAGTTTATTCTAGTGCTTGTTAATAGGAAGCTGTTTCACCATCCTCATATCCACCTTGAGTGTCACCTAATTCTTTATTTGAAAAGGTTACTATCCATGTTTTTTCCGTGAATGAACAATAACGGATTTTGTAAAGGGAAGTTCTACTAGTTCGATGGTATGACATACATGACTCTTTCATTATCTGGTGAATCGCTATGAAATATCTTGTTGCCACTAAATACCTGCTTGTTTCTAATATATATTTTGCCTAGACTAGATATGGGTAAACCAACTGATATGATGGATCAAATATAGGTATTATCTAAGCGTGTTATTTGAAAATTGCGCCATGAGAAATATTTGGGCATTAGGGCAAAAGACCCAGCAGAGGAAGGTGTACTTTCTTCTGCTACTTCCTGTGTAAACAAACAGTCTGGCAGCCGTTGTTGCAAGCACAAATTATCGCGGAAGTATAGGTATACGCAATTTTTCAACCTCGTTTTACACATAGCAATTTGTTATTTTATAATTTACCAAGCGGAGCGCTTCGAAGGAAGTTATAATGAAATGACGTTGCATTACTGGGCGCTTTAAATTATTGGTATACACGCTTCAAGAGATGCATTAAGGTTGTGCAGACAGGAAGCATAGGTGCTTAATGTCGTGAATTTTAGCTTTCCCCAGGGCCCTCTTAGAAAACCGACAAAAAATGTCAATGATCCGCAACAAGATAACTACTTATACGCTACCTAGCGGTGACTCGTGAACCACTCGAAGTGGTATAACCAGTATTAACCACTGAACTCTCTGGAGGATAACCCACAGAAAAACTTAACCTCTGTTCTGTTTATGTTCGCTTCTGATGTGAAAGGTGTACTTCCAGCAGTTTTTCGAAAGATGTTTTGGTGAAATACATGTGAAATCTTATCGTTTTTCTCATTTCAGTTATTTTTTGGTGCAAGACACCTATGCCACCATGACACAAACATCAAAAATATGAAAACAAAACAAAAACGATACCACTTCGAGAAGTTCGAGTTGTTACTATGAGGTAGTGCTACGTGTTATTTTCTATCGCGAATAGTACCATTGCTATAGTACTATTTCTTTATTATTTGTACTGTGGGTTTCAAAAATTTACGTGTTTTTTTCTGAATCTGCAAACGTTGGTCCTTGAAAAGAATAAATCTTTCCATCATATTAATTATGATTCCAGTAATAATTTTCCTTGATTTCCCTTCGGTATTCAACAAGGGCCCGAAATCGGCACCCTGCGGTATACCCCGCTATACGGCGAAAGCTTTTCTTCTGTTCGCGTCCTTTCTCCGCCCTTGCGTAACGCCGCACTCTTGAGCAATTTTCGCGCGCGCTTCTCTTTTGTTTCCGACCGTCGGGTGTCGGCAGTGCAGTCGGGTTCGAGTCTGGCACGCGAGGCGGCGATTCAACGCTCATTTTTTGATGAAAGTGTGGCGCTCGCGCCAAAACACGCCAGTGCTGGCAAAGTCGCGACACGGAGAAGAGTGCACTAGGTCAATGGTGCTCGATTGGTGGACGAGGGAAAGGGTTGCTTTACGAGTTTTTTATTGGTGTCTTCGAGTGGATTGTCTTATTTCTTCGGTTCGACGTGATTATCGTGATTCTTGGACGAGCTCTGTCATCGGACCTCTCCTGTATGTATATGTATTCAATTCCAGTCCATCCGACAGAAGAAAAATCCACACTTTACTAGCTTATCAATGTATTAATTTTCTTATATCGATTTGCTCTTCGGTGGGTTTCCTAGTTATACTGAAATATTTGTTACATCAAGTTTTCTATATCACAGAATATTTCAAATTTTACTCACTTCACGGCTAGTAAACTCGAGAGTTGAAAATAAGCATAGACGAATCGTTGAATGAACTTGGATGGATGTTTCGGTTAATTTGCCAACTGTACATGTACTTGATGGTTCTCTTAATCAGTTGGAATCGATTAAAAAGGTCATGCGGTGAAAAAATATGACCCTAGAATCCCTAGATGATTGTAACACAAATCACTATATGGGGAAGAGTTCTTTCGTCTTCAAAAGAGAAAACTCAATATCGATTGTGATAAAGAGATTCTTTGAAAAATTCAAGGATAACTCGCATAAGAACCATGAATGATGTGAAAAAGTGAATCAGATTCGAGCCTCATTTCGAGTTTCAATACCTATACTTTCTGGAGTGAGAGGTGTTATTAGTTGTTAAGAAGCTATCAATTCCATTATCTCAATATTACACTTACGTATTCAATCAACGTAATATATCATCATCATCACTGTACACTTTGTCGATAAATTGTGAAATAGTGTGTGATAGAATTTACATTCTAAATGATATTTTGTACCGACTGTACCAATGCGTAATAATAAAAACCTAAATATTTTTAATGATTATGGTGTCACTATTTCGATAATGGATAACTCGATCTGAAATATCAATTTGTTCAATAAGACCACAAATTGAAATTATGCAACAATAACTATAAGCAATTAAATCTTCTCATTGCGCGACTATAGTAACCAAATCGAAGTATTCAAAAAAAAAATATATAAAGTGGTTTCTGAAGCTCTCTCTAAAAAACTGACAGTAGAAAACAATTATTATAGAGTTAAAAGACGGTTTTGGAAAAACCCAGCGGAACATAAACAATGTGCGCATCTTATATTTCTGTATAGATAGATAGTTAATGTTCTGATGGATGAAGTACCTCGATAATGAATTCTTTTTGACGTTTCTAGGACAAACTTTCACCCTTACAAATTACAAAGCTTGATATCGAGCTCGAAGAGTTTATCCACCTATCTCTGCCGATGGAATGGAAATGTCAAATGTGCATTGGTTTTGCTTTCTGCGTTATGCAACTTTAGTTCGAAATACAGCAAATGCTTATGTAAATGGGTAGAAAATAGCTCGTTGTCAAGAATTTGTGCCAAGAATTTTCTTCTTGTCCTAAAGTGGACATGGCCTTATATTGGATATCGACTTTCGATAATATATCGATCGATAATTCAACAGAAAGACCTAACATCGAAAAAATAACTGATTATTCAATTACATCAATCTCGACATGAAAAAGCTAATACGAAATGTTTAATTAGCTTTGTCCTCTAAAGATGTTGATAATAACACGCAAATATAAGACAGAACCTTGTTTGATTAGTAATCGGTAAGTGCAAAGTTATTACAAAATGGTTTGGTAATGCTGCAGCAAGTACTGAATGCTCGTACATGTTTTTTGCGCAAGGATTCATTCCATACTAATTGTTTAATTATCCGATAATGTTCGTACGTAGAGTTTTTTTTTTTCAATATTTCTCTCGATGTGAATAGTGGCTACAAATATGTTTCATTGAAACAACACAAAATGAATTACTGTCATATACCTAGACGCCAGAAATTCATAATTTTTCTACGTATGCACCAAAGAAAACAAGTGAGGGGCGATGAATCTTCATCATCTGCAGAATTGTTTGATCTGTTCAAACATTTCCAAGAAGGTTAAGAAGATAATGCACGCCTGTTTGAACAGTTAATGTTTTGAACCATGGTCGTTGGGAATAGTCAACCAAGTCTTTTGGTTCTCCCTTATGGATAGAATCCACTAGCCTCAACGTATAAGTTGACAGGGGTCGAATCTGATGTGATGAGGAGAGCAGTTTTTGCTACGCCCCTCACATGAATTTTTCTCATGATTTTGTAGCCCCCATCGCAATCGTTCACGCTTATTCCAATTTTGGCTCATCGATAATGGCACTCATTATTTCCTTTTACAGCCGAACCATCGAGGCCGTCAAAGGAAATCGAACAAGTCCATCGATTACGCAAGACCACGTCCACGTGACCGACGAGCCGTTTTCTCTATGTGCCAGGAGTTCAGCAATAGCGTTGTCCTGGAAAAAGGATGAGACGGGCGCGATTGACGATCAGCGGAGTGCTTTTCGTGTCGGGAATTGCGAGCGCCGGCATTTTGGACAATTTCAACAATTGGGCACGCTCCGACAGGATCGACGTCAACTTGCCTTGGTTGCCGTGTGAGTGCGCCTATACTTTTTAGGTTAGGTTAGGTTAGGTTGGCCAAGAATGGGCATATGATATGGGTGGAAAATGGAAAAACACGAATATATAAGGACCAACGGTCGTTGATCAAGGGAACACACGTGGCCCTTTATCTTGAACAGAGTAAAAAGCATAAAAGGATGAGAAGTTTGAATCAATCAATATCCCTCATTGTCTGAATCTTATCAAAGTCTAGTGAAATTATAAATAAATACATGAATAAAAACATCCCACATACATGTGTCGAAATGACAAAAAAAAAATAACGTTTTGGTGCGTGGTAAAACTGTGCTCTCATATGGAAGTTACTGTTGGGCGACTCTAGATCGGGGATTCCCAAACTATTTTGGAGAAGAAATACTCTTTTTCCGAAACGAACTTATACCTCAGACACCCATAGCTAAATTACTTTAAAAATCCAATATCTAGTTTTTTCCCCGTTGATACAAAAAATAATTCAAAAACTTGGCGATTGGTTACGTGGGTGAACTTGACATCAGCAAAATTTAACAAAATAAATAGACATAAAATTCAGTAAATATCAAATGTCTTTAATAATAATTAATGATAATTTTATTGAAAATAACATTAATATCGCAAAGAAGAAATGAAAAAATGAAAAATTCAGTGTGATGGATGAATACCAGAGCAAGTCAAAACGTGCCTGATAGACTTGTACGCTCGAACTGATTATCTTGCACGAACTATTCCACGATTATTGACTTGTTGAGTTCTTTAAAAGTCATCAATGATACTTCCTATTAAAATATTGTTACGAACCGCTGGCATTTCCGAGAAGGCCGGAAAGCATCCGCTCGACGCGTGACTCACAGCGGAGGTATCGGTCGCAGACGCACCGCTATAATTAGCAGATGATTCATTGCCGTCGAATATGAAAAGTGCTTCCAGTTTATTCCTGTTCTTTCTGGACAGTGATGTTTTTACCTATATAGGAACCGCGGTTTCGCGGACAAGTTAGTTATAGTTTGGAAAGAGTAGAGATTAGAAAGAAAGCTAGTACAGTGAACATTGAGATTTGTAAAGCGAATATCGTTGTGATTCAACTAAGTGTTTATTGAGTTGTATTTAATGTGTTTAGTGAAATAAATTGTTCAGTTTTGTACTGAGTGTTTTAAATTCACGAACCCAAGTGGAAATAACGTAACAATATTAATCATCCTTTTGACAAGTTGGTACAAGTAACACAACTCATACGTCGTATCTTGAAAGTTTCAAACAAGAACTTCTAACTAATAGGGGTCGATTTTTAGACTTCGTCCACCCCCAAAATAAATTTTCGTCTATGTCGACCACTGGAAAACCGATTTCGATCTCAAGGGGGAATCCCTGCTCTAGGTCAATAAGCAATCCTTGGTGACCTTGTACACATGTACTTTTGCATTTTCGACGTGTTCTACTTTTCACTAGGATGTTGCTCGTACAATTTATTAACGTCCATGAAATGGAACAACTCCTTCGGTTTCATTAGAACTCGTTTTCAGCAGAAAAAAAATGCCACACGACCATGTTAAATGGAGTGCCAATGCTTTCTCGACAAGTTCTCTTTCTACGGACGCGTGCTCATAGAAAATGAAATAGAAGCCGTTCGGATTTGTTGTAATTGGTCGCTTTATAGTTTTATTTGTATTGTCAATTTCACATACCTCTCTTGATGGTTTGCTTTCACGTCGCGACATCGAGATGATATTTCTTCTAATTAATTAGCCAACGAGTGAAAACATTCTTCGCGGTTGATGATAGACATAAAGAAATCGAGTAAATTAAGAAATTAACGAAAATTCTTTGATTCCGGACTTACGAAATACATTTATTTCCACAGTTGAGAATGAAACTAGATGCTATGATGAACTGGGCTGTCTCAACATCACCAGAACGTGGTATCACTTGATCAACAGGCCATTCAACGTGTTCCCCTTGCCAAGATCTGTGATAAATACTAGGTTTATACTCTATACACGTTTGAATCCCTCGGAGGTATGTCCAGAAAACCATCAAGAAATAAGATTCGAGTAGAATTGACATCGATTATATAAAATTGCCTATCAGCAAAATGTAGTTATTTTTTCATTCATTTTTCCAATACATGAGAAACGTATGGAATTTGGTGAATTTTTTCAATAGTAGTTATTATTCAAAAATATTACGATCATCATCTTCCATAATCGTTTGTTTCAATTTTCAGGGACAACTTATCAGAGCCAACAATCAATCGATTGAAAAATCAAATTTGGATATCGACAAGAAGACCAAATTTATAATCCACGGGTTCATAGATACTCCACTTTCGAATTGGGTGAGTTGAATTATGAATTTTCGCTAAGAATCGCCGACTACGATTAACTACAATCTAGGTTTTTTCAAATCCAATTGAACAACGATATATTAAAAGAATTCAACCATCCATGAAACACTTAACTTTTTCGTACGCAGAACCTAGCCTGGCCCCTAATGGTTTTCTTAAATATTTAAAAGGAAAACATCGAATAATCACGAATCTATAATGACAAAAAAGGTCGTTCTGATGACAGTAAAACACGCTTCGGTACTCCGGTTCAAGTGTCCAAAATTAATGGATTGGGGCTAGTAGAATACGAATTGCGACTTCATTGTGATTGAGAAATTGCCAAATATTTATAAAATGAATATTATCTTGCTATCTTTGTGAAATATTGACCTCGTATTAGATAACGTTACTTGCAAATAGATTTCCGATGGAAGTGAGAAAAAAACGTCATTTGCATTGAAAATTCAATAAAATGTAAAAATGATAGCAATTTGTTATCTCAGATGAATATGGGAATGTTCCACTCTCGTTCAAACGGTCGCATAAGTGATATACCATCTGTTACTACTATTTTACCTATTTCTATTTTTGATGTTTCCAACACCTTCACTTTCAATAAAAAATCTTCATTATCCTACGACATATTTCAGAAAATAACAGTGTAATTGATCAAACTTTTCTAAACTTTTTTTCTGATTCATAAGTTTCTTTCGGTTGTTGTAGGTACGAGATATGAGAGATGAACTTCTGAAACATCAAGACGTGAATGTGATCGTAGTAGACTGGGCAGGGGGTAGTTTACCCCTCTACACGCAAGCCACAGCGAATACCAGGTTGGTGGGCCTGGAACTAGCTTATTTGATCAATTATCTGATGGTGAGTATCACACATTGAAAAAGTTATATTTATATATCGAATATTTGTTAGTCTATTCATGATTAACAAACAACTGTTATGAAGAGGGAAACTTCAATAAAAATATGCAATTAGCTTGAACAGTCTGAAACAATAAGTCCCTAAAGTGAACATTCTGCAAATTGTTTCGTCTGAAATATGACTTCGAAGTGTGAAGTTGAGTATAGTATAAAAAGTGGTGAGAAAGACATTCACCTGTTTGAGTTAAAAATACTACCAGGAAATCTGTGCAACAATCGGATATGATGAATTCAAAGAGAACTTTGCCATGATGATAATATTGTGAATTAGTGAAGATACTTCTTTTCTCTTATTGATACTGAGAAAAGAGGGGGCATCACACAACTATTGTGGAACATACTTTCGCAGTTTCGGTATTGCCATTATTACATAACTTTGTTCGATTTGCCAACAATATTACTAAAAACTCGTATTTCACATATTTAGAGAATCCACTAAGTCAAGGATTATTCTGCACACCAGTTGGCAGTTACCTTGATCTCCTAACCTAAGCATCATTCGATTATTGGAAATGATTCCGTCAAGATACGACATTCACTACATTAACAGTTATATGTATAACAGGATTACTGTTGAAATTATATAGGTACCTATATAGAAAACATTCATTTGATTCTCTCGCAGAAAAACTACGAGGTTGATCCAAAGACCATCCATATCATTGGACATTCTCTCGGAGCCCATACAGCTGGATATGCAGGAGCTTTGGTGACAGGGTTGGGCAGAATAACAGGATTGGACCCGGCCGAACCCTATTTTCAGGTGATATTTTGTTTCCCAAATGCACATGCACCGATTGAGAATCATTTAGAGAATCCTAGTGACTTGGGAAGAAGGATATTTGGAAAAAGTAGCGAAAACGGTAACCTCACGGATTTTCACGAAATTTGCACAGATGATCAAAAACACACTAAAAACGATATACAACCTGAAAATTTTCTGTGGAACTGCCTGGAAGGCACTTTTTTTCGAAAAAAATGTTCAACGGTGGTAGGTGCAAGTACACGAAAACAAGCACTATTTAACTGCTATTAAATACCCATCCAATGCCAGTATATAGGAAATAATCGCGAATTTGCGAAATGTAGGCCGAGCGCTTGCTTCCCTTTCTCTACTTTGTCAATTAATCTCAATTATTTCCAAAAATCGCGATTTTCTATTCTTCAATCTTATATAACATAATACGCGAGCGCGCGCTTGTCAATTACTTTCAAATATATGTAAAAAAATATATCCCCTATTATACATGATCAATATGTATCATTGAAATAGTTGTGAAAACAGTTGTTTGCACCATAGATTGTGAAATTAAAAGTTATTGTCATAATTCATGTTATTAAACGAATTGTTTCTAAAAAATTGGTAGCCCTGAAAAGTGCCGTTTTGGTTACATTAAAAATCAAAATCCATCTTCCAAGTCGGAGTATTCCTCCTCATCTTTTGTAAATCTATATTTTTTGCATGAATAATTCATTCGGCAACACTGTGTGAGTAGTGAAGTTTGAAGGACGTATTTGACGTTTGTTTGAAATTTTATATATACAATGAGGATATCATAAATATTCGAAATTCTTCGATATTATACAATGTAAATTGGAAAAAAAAGTAGCTGTTAATAATGGAATGAATCTGTAGCTGATGTGTTGGCTGAGAAGAGGCAGTAGTAGTTATCAAACAAATCTCTGCAGATTAATATAGTGACATTTCCCAATAACCCTTTTTCTGGAACTAAAAAGGGCATTATCTTCCAAAGGTATGATTTCCGCATAAAAATTTTGCTTGCTATAGTGGTTTTATCACGTTTTTAATCAACTGTGCAAATTTCGTGAAAATCCGTGAGGTTACCGTTTTTGCTACCTTTACCGGATATTTCACCGTTTCTGGGTGTAACTCTTTTATAAATCGTGCCGTAATTCTAATTGCAGCCCTGGCTTTTTTATTGTACAGGGCATGCCAGCTCACGTCAGGCTTGACCCCAGTGATGCAGATTTGGTGGACGTCATCCATACCGATGGGAAGGGTATCATTTTTCTTGGTAGGTCCACGAACAAATCCCGGATATGTCTTTGATCTGATACAAATATTTTTTTAGGGTATGGAATGTCCCAGCCATGTGGACACCTGGATTTTTATCCCAATGATGGAAAGGAACAACCAGGTTGTGATATAACTCAATCTCCGCTCATACCATTGACATTGATAAGGTACGAGTATGTTCATTTTCAAACTGAGCCAAGAAATATCATGATCCTCAACCATCAAAGTGTAATTATTATTAAAATTGCCATAGTCTTAAACGAATCTCTGATGTGAATAATAGCTCGCAAAGCAATTTGTCTGAAATCTAACTTCGAAGTAAAGATGGGGCTTAGAAAGAATGCAGTAAAATGAAGTGATACCGTCAGTCATACTATGTGATGATAAAAATTGTGTGAACTAATGAAGCCTTAGCAAATGCTGGACCAAAAACTAAGTCTACTGAATGGAATCTAATTCTTCCCTGCCTGAAATTTATGCATCATCAACAGTTCTATTAGATGGAAGAATTACCAATTTGACTATCGTTTCATTTACAGGGATGGTTTGGAAGAAGCCTCCAGAGTTCTAGTAGCTTGTAATCACGTTAGAGCCATTAAGCTATTCATAGATAGCATAAACTCTCATTGTCCTTACATAGGTAAGCACCACAATAACAAACAAATCTACGAATGGCCATGCGAACTGATCCTTCATTAGGACGTTTTCGAACTAATTTCAGGTCACCAATGTTCCAACTATAACTTATTCAAAGAAGGGCGTTGTTTCACGTGCAAACAGACCTCGGGGTGCGCTATAATGGGCTACCATGCAGACACCACCCCCGGACTGTTTGAGAACAATGAAGTGTCACCAAAGTCCAGATTACAAGATACTATCGGAAACAAGTACTACCTGACTACGGGCAGGGAATATCCATATTGCCGTAAGTACAAATCGGGTCGGTTTTACAAAAATGCTGGGATCATCGTAGACCACTATTTATCCAACAAAGAATTTGAACATTTTCATCCTAGAAACGATTCACGTCAAGCAGCTACCATAGGAAAAATTTTAGACGAATCACATCTGGATCCGAAACGATAACAGAATTGCTCTGCCAATACAAAAAATCACTCACAGAAAATCCAGCTAAATATGAAAGCATAAAAATGTATAACCATTTGCCAGAGCATTTGAATATAGCAAAAAACCTAAATATATTCAGAAGGTATTACAAACTACCTCATTCTAAATGAATATCAGATTCTAAATGAAATCTAATTATTGTTTCTAACAATTACATGGAACACTACATTTGATTCGAATATGTATCGATTTATGTATCTGTATTACTTTTGCTCTATATATACAGGGTCACTCACGATCGATGGTAGGTTAGACGTTTCTGGAGAACAGACCGTAGGATTATTCTGAAAATTTGGTTTCTTGGGTAATCCGTGTTTTATTTTCAGCGTTGCGGCGTTGCCGCTTCTATCGAAAAGTAGCAACAACTTTGTTATTTCAAATGGAACACCCTGTATTTTGTAACTTACATTCAAGAATTCTGCCTGAAGAGCTGATTCTGTCAATGCGACAAACTTGGGGTCTAGGGTGAATGATTACTGATATATAGGGTGTGAAAAATCGTGATTTTTCAACTTTAGGAATTTTTTGTGCCCAAACTATCCATTATTGCTTAAAACGGCTCATATTGATATTTAAATGAAACAAATACAGGCTGGTTCAGAATTTTGAGTTTTGCACAACCCTGTATTTGTTTCTATTGAATGTCAGTAACATGCAAACCGTTTTGAGCAGAAATGAATAGTTTCGACACAAAAAAGTCCTAAATTTGAAAAATATCGATTTTTCACACCCTATATCTCTATATTCTTTCTCGCTATACCCCAAGTATGATAGATCGACGAAATCAGCTATTCAGGAAGAATCTAAAAATGAAATAAAATACAGGGTGTTTCATTTGAAATAACAAAGTTGTTGCTACTTTTCGATAGAAGCTGCAACGAAAATATTTCAGATCGATAGAACAAAACTGATTAGCTAAGAAACCAAATTTTCAGAATAATCGTACGTCCTGTTCTCCAGAAACGTCTAACCTACCATCGACCGTAAGTGACCCTGTATATATACACTTTTCTTTGTACTTGGTTGAAGTGGTACTTTTCACTACATATTATATCATAAAAGCTTCATCAATAAGAACGTAATTCTTGGACAATAAAGCACAGTTTTGATTAGATTGATTTGACCGCATTATCGATCTACGAGTATTCAGTTCAACAAGTTAGAATGTCAATCAAATTTTTCATCTTGAGGGAAGGATTTTAGATAATAATACGTTCCGAGAAAACCGGAAATCATCTCTGCGGCGCGCGACTGGCTGTGATTTATGGCCACGCGATAACATCGGCCGCCGACGTACCTCTATAATTAGCGGATGATTTATTGCCAGTAATTCTTAGAAGTTCCTGTAATTTCTGGAGACTGAGTAATTTCACTAGAATGGATGTTTCGTACATATATGAAAGACCGCAGTGTCGCAGACAGTCAGTGTGAGTTTAGAAAGAAAGCTAGTATTGTGAACATTGAGATTTGTATAGCGAATATCGAAATGATTCAACTAGCTGTTATTGAATTGTATTTCGAGAGTTTAGTGTAATAAATTGTTCAGTGTTTAAATTAACGAACCCAAAGAGAAATATCGTAACAATAAGATGAATTGGCTTGAATGTTGGAAAGTTCCAAGACATAAAAAATTACCCGTTTCCAGACCGTATGTACCGCATCAGCGTGGAGCTGGCTCGACCGCCGCACGCCGAAAGCTGGGTGCAGGGCCGCCTCCGAGCGTCGGTTTTCAGCCCGAGCGGCGTCGTTCGCGCCGATCTGACGCCTGCGGGCGACACTCGACTCGAGCACGGCTCGACGTACTCGGCGACAGTGGCGCACCCTGTCGACGTGGCAGGCGACGTGCGGCGAGTCGAACTCGGCTGGGAGTACGACATGAATGTGCTCGAGCCGAGGACGTTGTGCCTCTTCTGGTGCAACGATCACTTGTACGTGAGGAATGTGCTCGTCGAGGAGATGGAGATGCCGGCCAGGGGGTGAGTTATTGATTAGTGCTAGCTGCAGTCTCTCTATTCCAAGGTCTTTCATTCGGTATAATTCTTTCGAACAATTTTTTTACTATATTAGTGTGTTCAAAAAGTGCCACAACGACTGTTAGGTACTTCAACTTTCGGAGATATTAAAAAAAAAGAAATTTCACTTTTGTTTGGTTTTCATTTTCTTCTGATGTTATTTGAGAAGTTTTGGAAAAACCGAAGGCGCCTTTATCAACATAGTATAATATGTTTAACTTTCTTTCAGGAAAAGAGACGCCCAATTCTCCAGTAGACTGTGTTCAAAAGGAAAAAAAGACTATGTAGACATCTCTAATAGGGGTAAAGGAATTTTCTTGGAGTCCTGTTCCCACAAATATTTCAAAAGCTAGTACTGGTTATAATTCCAGTAACCAGTAGTGTCATAAATATATGTTTATGTGGAAATTGAAAATAATATGGACACATTATTTTTTTAGTTATAGAACTGTTGTTTTGTGATTTCTGTCAATCTATTTATTAGTAGGAGTATGAAAAATTGAGAGGTATACGAAAATGTATTATTGTGTTTATATTCCAATTTATAGCAACACATTTATTTGTATTTATGTGATATTTTCCTTTTTTATATATCTTACATTGAATAAGAAAATTACCAGTTGAATGTACTTGAATATTTTCACCTTTTCTCTAGTGCATATATGTTTTCATCAATATGGCATAGAACTAGTTGAATTCACATAATCCTAATTTGATTTGTACCTTGAATTCAGTTCATTTATTTTTTCAATGACGTGATATTTCACAAAAAAAATCACCAGTTTTGGGTAAAAAATACCATAAATAATTCAGGCATATTGCTGATAATCAAAGTTTTTAGTAATTCTTGATTACTATCATTACCAGTGGAGTAAACATGAAGAAAATAGGATGCAAGGAAAAGTTCAATCAGGATTATCTTAAGGTGGAAAATGGAGTAAGGAAACATTTCATCAATCATAAAAATAAATATTCAGAAACAATAAATAACAGCTAATTGAGAAATTTAGCATTTTAGATCCTATTCATCTATATGAATCAAAACCTTTCCTGTGCATTTTTTATCTTCAATGAATTTGATTGCTTCATTGATTTGGCTCAAACTGAATTTTGCACTAACATGTGCACTGATCAGTCCTTCATTAGCTAACTCTAGGGTATCATCCACTATGGTTTTGTACAAATGTTTATTTTGTCTCCTCAATTCCTTGAGACTCACTATAGTCACAAAGGAATGTGGTTTGGGGGCTGGCAATGTTTTATAAAAATATGGAGCAGCATGAAAAATTTTTCCACCTACTGAAACGCTGAAAATATGGATACATTGTTTGTTTTTCCTGTGCTGCACAATCATAATTCATTTTGTAAACCAATTTGCAGTATTCCAAATACCACAATATATTCAAATCATTCCTATTTGAGAGAAATTGTATTTTTCACAATATATTCAAATCATTCCTATTTGAGAGAAATTGTATTTTTCTAATACTTCCAAGAAGAAAGATCTATTTTTTGCAGATATAGTGGAGAACAGTATAAGTTTTGGATAAGACAAATCCTTGTCCAAATGTTTGAATCATTTTGTGGCATTTGGCAGTGTTCATGATGGTTTGAATTTATATTAATCATTGTGATGATTCAAAACAAGGTACTCACCAACTTCCTATGCTTTCCATCATTTGATCTCCCACAGCATCATAGACAATATTAGCTCCCTTATTTTCAGTAATATTCATACACTGCTTGGTTAGTTTTTCTGTAAAATGTAGAGTTTCAAATGCTCCCCTTTCTCTCACTAATTCACCTCTTTCTTCTGTATCTACAAGTCCTATCACCTGAAATAAAATAATTCTTTCACATTTCTGATTCCTGTTTGATCAATTTTTATATATTTTTATTCTACAAGATTCTTCTCTACAACTAAACATAAAAATATAGAACCTACCTTTGCTTTGAATACATTTGCAGCCACATCCACAGCAGCAAGACCAAGTCCAGCTGCACCTGCAGATATTATCAGCCTATCATTTTCTTTGACAGTGGACAACTTTGAGAAAGTATATACAGCAGTTGAGTGTCCATAAGTCATTACTGCAGCATCTTTCCTCTCCAATTCACTAGGTATCCTCCACACATCATCAATATCCAACTGAAAAAGAAAACTTGAATTGAGTTTATCAAAGCTTAAACATTTCTAGTTGTCAACATTAATGTTTATAATAGGGATTACAGATATGTAAATAAATACTTGACCCCTAAAACTAGGCATGTAGCAAAATGATATTTGAGAGATTGATGAATAGGAATGCCTACCACACACTGTTCAGCTATGCCTCCGAAATTTTCGAGATTCAACCCAGCTACCCTGTCGCCAACAATTATCTGCTCATTTGTGACGTCTTTCCCCTTTTCTATAACATCTCCTGATAACTCATAACCTGGCACAAAGGGCAGTTCACCACCTCCGTCCCTGAATTTGTGACAATCCACCGAATTGAGGCTACAATAAGCAACTTGCACTCGAACTTGGTTCGGTTTCAGCTTCACCTCTTTTCTCTCCTGGATTTCCAAGGGTTGCCCCGTTTCTTTTATGACTGCCGCTTTGAAGGTACTAGCGAACTTGTCAGCCTCCAGGGCGTTGGGGTGATTTAGCAGTCGAACAGCCCTTGTGAATATCTTATTCATTATGGAAGATTTGGTTTCACTTTTTTGAATTTTCAAAATATTCGCCAACTTAAGACATAACATAACCACAATTCTTCTTCTTTTTTTAATTGGTCCACAAACCAAACTATGTACTCTTTGATGTGACATTCCAAACCAGAAACCTCAAAGGATGGCAGAAGCATGAGTATTAAAAAATCAGAAGAGAATTGGAAGTGACTACTGAGCCAATCGGTCAACGTAGTAATGGTAGTAACTCTGCTAAAAACAGGGGTAAAACTTCGTTTATCGCACTCCTATGAGTTCGAAAAAAAAATTTTGGTGGAACTTACGTATTTTGACCTCCTGATCACGAATCTGAAGTCAAAACGCGGCGGTCTCAAGTATTTTCGGAGATACGGCCCCATTTTGTCTCAAAAATGCACCATTTGACATGTCAAATTTCTGCTATTAGGAATACACAAAATTCACCCTTCTTTGAGCCAAAACATCACACATGCTCACATTCACTTGTTTCCAACACTTTTTTGCATAAAAAACTGTTATTTTCACAAAAACAAAACATCTTTTTTCACTGATTTTCTGATTATTTTTATTTGAGATGTTGGCAACGTCTTACCATGAGCCCAAGGTGGATATAGGATGGTGAAACAGCTTCCTATTAACAAGCACTAGAATAAACTGTAGACCTTTGCCTACTTGATTTCATACCGTAGTAATATTTCCTGAAATTAACAGAGATGGCGACATACCTTGTGTCGGTAAAACAGAAACTGTGCTTCTGTCACCTTTTTATCAGTTTCATCTATTTTAGATGAAAAATGACTGAGAAGAGTCAAAATATCGATAATTATTCCAGATTCACTGAAAATATTGTGTTTTGATGTCATTTCAACTCATGTCTGTCAGATGCGAACCACAGAAATACATGAGCAACAGAAATCTTCTTCGATAATCGATCTCACCGCCATCTTCATTCAAGTCATGGAAATATTAGTACCTTCTCAAACGGTCTACAAGTATTTCGCAGAAACAATTGAAGAGCTGTTTCACCATCCTATATCCACCTTGCATGAGCCAAACAATCACGATGCCAACATCATAAATACAAATTACGAGAAAATCAGTGTAAAAAGGTTGTTTTGTTTACATTTCAAAGAAGGGTGAATTTTTTGAAAAATAATAGTTTTTTCTGCTGAGAAGTGTTGGAAACAAGGTGGATATAGGATGGTGAAACAGCTTCCTATTAACAAGCACTAGAATAAACTGTAGACTTTTGCCTACTTGATTTCATACCGTAGTAATATTTCCTGAAATTTACAGAGATGGCGACATACCTTGTGTCGGTAAAACAGAAACTATGCATCTGTCATCTTTTTATCAGTTTCATCTATTCTAGATGAAAAATGACTGAGAAGAGTCAAAATATCGATAATTATTCCAGATTCACTGAAAATATTGTGTTTTAATGTCGTTGCAACTCACGTCTGTCAGATGCGAACCACAGAAATACATGAGCAACAGAAATATTCTTCGATAATCGATCTCACCGCCATCTTCATTCAAGTCGTGGAAATATTACTACCTTCTCAAACGGTCTACAAGTTTTTCGCAAAAACAATTGAAGAGCTGTTTCACCATCCTATATCCACCTTGGTTGGAAACAAGTAAATATATGCGTGTATAGTGTTTTGATTCAAAGAAGGGTGAATTTTGTGTATTTCTAATAGCAGAAATTTGGCATGTCAAATGGTGCATTTTTGAGACAAAATGGGGCCGTATCTCCGAAAATACTTGAGACCGCCGCGTTTTGATTTCAGATTCGTGATCAGGAGGTCAAAATACGTAAGATCCACCAAAATTTTTTTTCGAACTCATAGGAGTGCGACAAACGAAGTTTTACCAAAACAGGAAAGTAGTTGTCCCTGCTAGTGG
Source organism: Chrysomela aeneicollis (assembly GCA_029955515.1). Lineage (NCBI taxonomy): Eukaryota > Metazoa > Arthropoda > Insecta > Coleoptera > Chrysomelidae > Chrysomela > Chrysomela aeneicollis. The sequence continues at coordinate 27,097,679 of JARUHQ010000005.1, forward strand.
TTCAAACTTTTTGATTTTTTAATGGACAAGACGGATGTTTTTCTGTTAATTTAGGACTCCTTCAATGAAATAGTAATTCGGATTTTAAAACGATTGCATAATGCAAAAAACAATTATATTCAGAAGTACATTTTAAATTCCATTTACGTCGCAATGCTTTTTTGTATAATTTGTCTAGTCAACTGAGTCAACATTAATTCATAGTCATTGGTCCTACTAGTAACACACCAACCCATCTGATGAGTTTATCTCATTTGAGGGTGAAATGAATCAACAATGGTTCAAAATATTTAATACATACTCATACAGAGGGCCCAAAATATATCAGCGACACCTGCAAAGATGTGCAAAAGGACCTGATAAAAAATATACCCAACAAACTAATGTTTCCCGTAAACACAAACGTCCGTCTCGTTCCCCGGTATGCCCAGAGTGGTGACGCAATAACGAAAGTGGTACGTGAAACTAGAATTCACCACTCCGTTCTGTGAGGCGCCATCGAGGGTGCCGATGTTAAAGTTGGGCGAATTGGCGTCGACGGTGATGTTGGTGAAGCAGGGCATCAAGACGCCGCCCTCGGAATCTGCTTTGAGGCACGTCGTATTGAACTGCTCGCAATACTCGGCCGAAGTCGAGGCGTCCAAGCACATGATCTCGTTGAAGGTGGTGCAGACAGGTGTCAGTTTGGGGGCGCAGAGTCGAGTGGCGTTTTGGGGGCAGGTAACGAGCACCCCTGCCGGCAAAGCGACTTCGCCGGATGGCGAATCGCCAGGGGGATGGTGGTGGTTGTAAACGGAGTAGGGACGTTTCATCGTTGGGAGGGTTAGGTTCCACGTGTAGCTCCCTTCAAAATATTTCAAATCATTCATGTCCCAAATCTCATCTTGATTTCGCCTACTTCTATAAATTTGACTAACACGCTTTTTCAACTATAGGTTAATGCAGGCTCCTAACAATTTCATTGAGCCATTTTCCACGAATATGATGCGTATATACAGGGTGTCCCCTCTCAATTGGAAAAAACTTCTGGGGCATATTGTGGAACCATAGACAAGCAGTTTGAGATAAGAGACTGATGTCCGGAAGTGCATGGTTTTCAAAATACAGGGTGTCAAAGTTTTTTTCAAAAAACTTTTTTTTATTAATATTTCAAAGACACGTTAACCGATTTTCTTGAAATTTGCTAGTGATGTAAGCTTTAATAAGACGCTCAGTTAGCACTAATTAAATGTTAATTATGACTTCCAGTGGCGCCCCGGGGGACAGTGTCACGAATAAAAATGACAAAAAATGTACGCTGCTGACTTTTTTTAAAAATTTTATATATTTTTTTGGAAACCTCAGTTAAAAATACAACTTTTTTGTCACTTGATATTTTTTCGTATCTCTCTCCGTTTTCGAGAAATTTTTTTTATTAAAAACTTTATTGAAAGGTTCATTATCTGAAAATCTAAAACAAAACAATGTTGTCATGGTAACACATAAACATGTCAAACTTTAGTAAAAGTGTCAGTTTCTAAGTACTTAATTATCTTCAAACGTTACACTAATTGCAAAAATGAATCGGTTTGAATTAGCCGAGCTTGCAGATATGCATCTCTTGTATGGGGAAGCGCGGGGTAATTCTTTGTTAGCACAACGGTTGTACGGGCAGCGGTTCCCAAATCGTGAATTGCCAAACCATAAGATTTTTATCAAAATTCATCAAAATCTACGGGAGACCGGCTCATTCGTGGTAATTATTGCAGAAATGGCAACTTTCTGATTTTTTTTCTTGCGCGTTTCTGTTTTACAGCCAATCTAAGAGGCTTTGTTATCTTTGCAGCCTATTCGAGAATTTGCAAGGCAGTTTTCGATCAGAGATGCCGTTGAGGATGAAGTCATGGCACGCATTCAGAATGAGCCCAACACTAGCACTCGTCTGATTGCGTCGCAACTTGACTGCAGCAAAAATACTTTCCATCGAGTATTGTAAATCCACGATCTCTATCCATTTAAACTGCAAAAGGTGCAGCATCTACTGCCTGACGACGCTTCTCGGCGGCTCGAGTTCTGCGAGTGGTTGCTCCGTCAAGCGGATGAAAACGCTGATTTTTTAAGTATAATCTTCACGAGCGATGAGAAAAGGATTTTCGCGCGAGGAGACATTCAATCCTCGTAATAACCACGAGTGGAGCGAACAAAATCCCCATGCTACGTACATCAGAGGATATCAGCAGAAGTTTGGTGTTAATGTTTGGGCAGGTATTCTTGGCGACCATTTGATTGGGCCGTACGTTCTACCTGATCACCTCAACGGGAATAACTATCTAGTTTTTTTGCGAGATATTCTGCGTAGAGAGGCCTGGTTCCAACACGATGGTTGTCCACCGCATTTTGCGCGCACCGTGAGAGGTTAGCTCGACCAAACCTACAACAACAGGTGGATTGGTAGAGGTGGTCCCGTCCCTTGGCCAGCAAGGTCGCCGGACTTGGCCCCCTGGACTTTTTTCTTTGGGGCGAAATGGAACGGTTGATCTATGCAACTCCTGTGCCGACCATGGAGGACCTAGTTGCTAGAGTTGTGGTGGCAGCGGAATTTATCGCGAACAATCCAGGCGTGTTTGCTCGGGTGCGCGAATCCTGGCTCGACAGGTGCAGAAAATGCATCGAAATGCATGGTGGACACTTTGAGCATTTGCTCCACTAATTAATAATAAATTATTTGTAAAAAAGCCTCCTTGTTTTTCTTTCTAATAATAATGAACCTTTCAATAAAGTTTTTAATAAAAAAAATTTCTCGAAAACGGAGAGAGATACGAAAAAATATCAAGTGACAAAAAAGTTGTATTTTTAACTGAGCTTTCTAAAAAATATATAAAATTTTTAAAAAAAGTCAGCAACGTACATTTTTTGTCATTTGTATTCGTGACACTGTCCCCCGGGGCGCCACTGGAAGTCATAATTAACATTTAATTAGTGCTAACTGAGCGTCTTATTAAAGCTTACATCACTAGCAAATTTCAAGAAAATCGGTTAACGTGTCTTTGAAATATTAATAAAAAGAAGTTTTTTGAAAAAAACTTTGACACCCTGTATTTTGAAAACCATGCACTTCCGGACATCAGTCTCTTATCTCAAACTGCTTGTCTATGGTTCCTCAGAATGCCCCAGAAGTTTTTTCCAATTGAGAGGGGACACCCTGTATATCGAATATGGTTGAAGCAATTTTTTTCAAATATCGACGGTAGCGCCTCTATTGTGTATGAGAATCTATGTTCTTGACAAAAACTGACGAAAGGACTTATGTTTTTTAAGAAATGCTCCAAGTTTAGGATAATTACTTTGATATCTTCAACATTCAAGCATTTTATGGCATGAATCCATCTGCTATCATATCATATAATACATACTTTTCCTCGATTTCTCAGGTAGAAGGTTGAAATTCACAATTTTTGCTCTATATTCAATCATGCAAGAGAATATAAGTGCGTTTAGGCGAGTGTTTTTTCAATATTTCCTCTCACGAGCGCAAATGCTGTCACCTAATGACATTATTTCCGCTGACGAGCGCATATGCTGTCACTTAATAACATTGCGCGGAAAACGTCAATTTTGTGTTGTCTGTATAGAATAAGCTCATTTTCAACTTATTCGCGATAGGTGCTAAGCGATACGCTACCTAGCGGTGACTTATGAATCACTCGAAGTGGGATAACCACTGAACTTTCTGGTGGATAACTCACGGAAAAATTTCTGATATGAAGGGAAAGGTGTACTTCCAGCAGCTTTTCGAGAGACTTTCTGGTGAAATACATGTGGAATCTTATCATTTTTCTCGTTTCAGTTATTGTTTGATGGCAAAGACACAAATGTCACAATGACACAAACATCAAAAATATGAAAACAAAACGAAAACTATACCACTTCGAGAATTTCGAGTTGTTATTTTCTATCGCGACTTGGTTTGAACAAATCATAACATTCAAGTGACTTCACAGACAAAATAATGAAGTTACCTTCCAGAACGCTCCTCCAATCGTTACTCCCCTCGTCCCCCCCATCACAAGTCTTGTATTCCGGCCCCCCCACCGCCATAGTGGTGACGCAGTACTTGTACTGCTGCCCGCCGTTCGCTCCATTCGACGTTTCGTTCAGCAAATTGACGTCCACCGTCAGGTTGGTGAGGCAGGGCACAGCGACGCCGGCGTCCGTCTGCGGCGTCGTCGCGTTCCGACGGCACGCCGGGTCGTCGCTTTCGTTGCACGGCACCGTCGCGTTGACGCAGAGGGTCTTCTCCTCGACGCAGGGAGTGGCCCCGGACATGGTCAACACGCAGAGGACGGTGCTGTTGGTGGTGCAGATCGCCGTTGAGCCTAAAAGTTACATCATCAACTTTGACATTTTTGACATTCTTGCAAAGGACGGAGGACCACAAGTCCGGAAGAAGAAGACACACGACATCACTCAAAGGCTGAAGAAACAGCGAAGAAGTAGAACAGAATTGGTAGTGACTACTAATCCAATCAGACAAAGATATTCGTTATATTTCTGCTAAAAACAGGAGTTGAGTAATGCTGTCTTTTACTGGGAACTGGGGTGGATTTATAAAAACTTTTGAGCATTTAACATTTATCATTAAATAATTGAGACATGATAACAGATTATGTTATGAAAATGTGATTATATATTATATATAAAATTATCCCATGTTCTCTCTATCAGATTATAAAAATGGGAAAGGAACTAGATTTAACTGGAATAGAATTTTCCTATACCTATGAATAGGTCTTATTTCTAATAATCATAAAATCATAAGTCTACAATATGCTCCTCCTATATTTTTATACCAATGTGATCTTTTTAATGAATAAATTTGATTTGATTTTGATATTCCATCTCTCTTAGGTGATAAATCTTAAAATAAAATATTTAAGATAATTCGAATATGATAATATTATACAGATATGTAAGAGATAATAGGTTATCTCTGCTAACGTGTAAGAATATGAAGGGTGGTCAATTAAAAAAAAAAAACACTGCCTATTAAGTTAGATTATATGAATTAATTCAATTGAACTAACTAAAGGATTCATAGACAATGTTTTTCATAGGATTAGGCTAGGTAACAATAACATTTTATCGTGTGAATTTATTCTTGTGATTTTGAGTTATATAAAGTGGAATATACCATTAAACAATGTAGGTAGTTCAAAAGTTACGGGTATGTTTTTTGCTTTTACACCTACCTGTGCACAACTGAGTCACATTTCCTTCACACATCGTCAACACATTCGCAGGCAACTTGATTTCTTCCTGGACAGCCGGTTGGTTGTAATAGTTGTACACATTGTACGGTCTCTTACTCTGAAATCCTCCCAATAGACTAGAAGTCATGTGCCATATAAACATACCGGTCAGAACGTTTCTGAAAGTGCTGCCACTGAAAAATCCAGATTTTTTCTGCATCCCATAACCTATAGAGGTCAAGATCGGATAGGTATTGGTAACATATCATATCCATTCCGACTTACCCCCATATCCTCCCATTCCTCCGAACCCTCCCATACCACCTCCATATCCCCCCATACCTCCTCCATATCCACCATAACCACCTCCATATCCTCCATAACCTCCCATGCCACCTCCATAGCCTCCCATGCCACCTCCATATCCTCCATGACCTTGCTGGGGGTAAGCTTGACCATGTTGGGGGTAAGCTTGACCATGCTGGGGGTAAGATTGACCATGTTGGGGGTAAGATTGACCATGTTGGGGGTAAGCTTGACCTTGCTGGTGGGGTTGGTATCCTGTTTTGATAATAATCGATATTTCAAAGTTTTTCTATATGTATAAATAGATCTTTTGATATAGTTTAAAAACATATAATTATTTACTAAGAAGGATATCGATTATTGACCATCAGATTGTTACTTTTGGCAAACGATAATCGAATAATTTTCCAAGAGCTGTTAAGATTGATGATTTATTCAAAAATGAGGAAATTTAATTATTGAAACTCGCCACCTAGGTTCAAATAAAAAATTTCAGCATTCATGGGATTTTCCGACAAATATTTATTTCAATGATGAAGACATTCTAGAGATCTCGGAAAATGATGCTCCGAAATGAAATGGGTTGTAGAGCACGCTATTTTTTGTCGTTTTCGAATAGCAATTTCCAGAAAGTCCTAATATGAGAAAAACATATTTATACGACTGTTACTATTATAGATACCTTGATTTCCATTTTTCCAAGCACCAGTGGGGTTAGCACCAGGACTGCCTGGTACGTCCCAGCCACTTGGTCTTTGCTGGCCGTTTTGAGGGTTGGATGACTGTTGAACATTTGCAGATTCTTTTCTTAATCCAGGATCTGGATTAGAATTCTTCGGTGCAGGCGGTTTGGCTACTCCCGATTGCACACCTACAGGTTAGTTCCAATCAACCGAAACAAATACAATTTTTTGCGGATGTATTTCATACAATGAGGATTATTTTTTGGTATACCTTGATAACCACTTTTCCAACCGCCATTGGGGTTAACACCAGGGCTGCTGGGTACGTCCCAGCCGATTGGCTTTTGCTGGCCGTTTTGGGGGTTGGATGACTGTTGAACATTTGTGTATTCTTTTATGAAACCGGGTTCTGGATTTGCATTTTTCGGAGCGGACGGTTTTGCTACTTCCGGTTGCTTCGGGATAGATTCTGGAGCTGTCTGGGTGCCGGTGTTACCTTTTTTAGAAGAAGACTTTTTATTATTACTGCTGCCCCAACTCCACCAACCACCACCACCTACAAAAAATATACTCTTTTCGAGATATCCCTTTGTTTGGAGATAGAGAGATGATGTTTTCACATGACTTTCACGGAAATAACAGTACAGTTGTATATTTTGGGGCGTCCTCGATAGTGATTGATATATTTTAGAAAAATTTTAGAGCTATCGATTTCAAACTCAGTGAAAGAAAATATTATATAAAAGGACAAATCTGACTGATTTATTGTAAATAAACAAGTTAGCGTAACCTGAAGATGATTTTCTACTACTTCCTCCTCTCGAACCACCTCCGCCTCTTTTGCAATCTCCGTATTCGGATAAAGTCAGAATCACCAAGACGCAGCACAAAATCAACAACTTCATGTCGTGATTATGATGGTACTTATCGAATTGTTTATCACTGTCGCCTCACGAACAACAACTGCCCTTGCGAATATGTAAGTAAATGCCACGGTCATGATGAAAGTTAATGAAGAATTTCCGTTGCTTAGGTCCCAACGACACGAACTGAATCACCTGATCCGAATATCTACATGCTTTTCTTCCTTATAGAATTTATTCATTACCTAGGTGAAGTATTGGGGCTCAAATGTATACAAATAAATATAGGTACGAGGTAAAGCACCGAAAATGAAATAAATTCAATATCTTAATGGGTAGTGGTTTGTCATAAAAATGCATCAGAGACATGTCAACTTCTATTTCAGGGGCAATATCTCATTTTCAGATCAAAATACTTCTGGGCCAATTTGTGAATAGGGATGATTTCTCCAAATTATTTATATATGAACCAAATACGTATTTTATCTACAATATTACCAATTTCAGTCGAACACATATTATTAGAAAATTGATATTCATCTAAATGATGTTACAGATCTAGTTAACTTATAGAAATGCGTGTTAGAATTAAGGTATGCCCTCTAGCACAGTTTAGCTTTTCCGCAAAACACATAATTAGGTTCCCTATTACTTATTGTCGCACTGAATTGTAGCAAGATTTAATTTACTTCTTCTCTATGATACAATTCTTTAATACAACAATTTATCAATTTAGGTCGCATAAGAGCGATTTTTCATTAAAAATTACGAAATATTTCTCAGATTGAGAATGCCTATACAAAACAGTAATCTAGAAATGTTTTTGCATAATCAGATAAACCAATTTTTCCCACTTTTTCGTGGCCATTTATAAGAGCATTTAACAGAGAAAACGTTACTATTAAACTTGATTAGAGAAATCCAGTTCAAGAGATGCTTTTGAAATAAATGTTCATAACGGACTCATCTGACTTCCTACTTAATAAATGTTTTTTTAACGCATAATTCTGGATTTACGATTTTTTTTTGTTTTGTTCAATGCTCAAGTATTATGTTCTATTAAACTCATTTTTCTCTAGTTTTTCAGATATCTTTTGGTTTACTTCATTTTGGTTATGAATATTAAATTTACTTTTGGACATCCGGTTTTTATTTGGAATGATTGTGTTATTGTTAAATTGAAACGAAATCATCTCGCCAAGCCAAGTGAGAACTGAGCAGTAAACATGTTTCTAATGTATAGTGTAGATTAATAGAGATAATAGAAGAATAGTAGAGAACACCCACCATTTTTCACAATGAAAACTCATTTCGAGGCATGTCAGTCATCGCAGAAGCGATATGTTGGATAACTATAAAAGATAAACGTGCCACTGCCATTGTTAATTAACTCAATCTCACCTACTAGTCCTACTACCTCTACCTATAGCCTGTAGCCACTAGTCTTTGTCTTTTTACACGGGCAACAGCATTACGTAACCATCTTATATTTGCTCAAGAACCACAACCGCTAATGACAAATCGAACGCCATGGACGGAACGATCGAACGATATCAGAAGCACATAAATACAAAACGGAAATCAAGGACTCTGGATTGTTTCATTTCGATATTGTTCGATTGTTCTGGATTGTCAGTATGAAGATTTTGGGAAGACCAAAATTCAATTTAGATTCATGGTCGTCGATGTTTCTTACGACTGCTGATGAAGATATGATAGTCAACAGGATTAATAAAGCTGTTCACTCATCACTCCCAGATATTTTGAAAAATATTCGGAAATCGTTTGAATGTAGTCAGATGTTGTTCGAAAGTTTACTTATTGAAAATATCCATGGGATTTTGTTCTTCTAATGATCGAAGGACCTCTTCGGGATGTCTAGAGAATCTACCTACTTGTGTTCTTAGGACTGTCTTCATGCAATCCAAGGTGGATATAGGATGGTGAAACAGCTTCCTATTGACAAGCACTAGAATAAACAGTAGACCTTTGCCTACTTGATTTCATAGCGTAGTAATATTTCCTGAAGTTATCAGAGATGGCGACATACCTTGTGTCGGTAAAACAGAAACTGTGCTTCTGTCATCTTTCTATCAGTTTTATCTGTTCCAGATGAAAAATGACTGAGAAGAGTCAAAATATCAATATTCATTCCAGATTTATAGAAAATATATTGTTTAATGCCGTTTCAAGTCACGTCTGTCAGATGTGAACCACAGAAATACGTAAGCAACAGAAATCTTCTTCAATAATCGATCTTACCGCCATCTTCATTCAAGTAGCTGAAATATTACTACCTTCTCAAACGATCTACAATTTTTTCGCAGAAACAATTGAAGAGCTGTTTCACCATCCTATGTCCACCTTGATGCAATCACAAGATTCAATAATTTTTTCAGGCTGTCTTTATCGAAAATGAAATATGATTAAACCATTTTCGTCTCCTTCGGTGACATTATAAGAAAATATCTACCTTTAAAGTGTTTGTCGTATATATCTCTACGCCCATGTCACCAGCAGTTCTCTGCAAGATTCTGGTCCGCTAGCCAGTTGTTGGCTTACTTCTTAGTTTTCGATCGCTTTTGCGAAAGTCCGAACGAACTTTCTGTCAACGATACGAGATACACTCGTAACACGATTCGACCACTATTCTAATGCGTCCAGAGACCACAAAAGAATTTCCGAATCATCCGTCGGATTGGAAAAATCACCCTGTAGGTGTACGGTAGAATCGAGCATGTTCATAGTGATAATTTCATCTGCATATTTGGACAATCCACATATTTAGTACAGGTAAGCATTCTAAAATTATTTATATATTCGAGTAACGACAATGCAAGCACATCTTGATAAACAAAGATGGGTTGTGATTAATTTTATTATTGTCATCAATTTGTAAAAACACGAGCTTACTTTTGCCTCCGCCGACGACCGGAAGCAAAAGTAGATCATAATGGTGTTGTTCAAACAGCGTTTACAGGAAATAATTTTCCATATATTGAAGGAACTATACTACATATACATGACAATATACTATTTTGCTTCAGGTCTATTTTTTTTTCAAATGAAAGTACCGACAAAAAAGTGTATTTTTGTGTATGCAAATTGATATCTTTAGGTCCTATAATAGTAGTGCATTCGAAATCAACGAAGGATTTTCTGTTCTTATTGTATTCAAAATATGAAAAAGCACTGAAACCAATTTCAGTTTCAAACTGATTATCCCAAAATCGTATTCGCCTTGACTCGAACAACATACCAACCAGCTGCAAGTTGGTGTCACGTAGGAAGAGGACGAATATCACATATTTATACAGGGTGTTCGAATAATGAGAACGCGTAGTATATAAATCAAGAAATCGAACCAAGTGAAATGGTGATAACGGAATTGAAACGATTTTTTTATAGTCTAATGATAAATTGTTTTCTGTTGTTGAAGGACACTTCACCATTGAATTGATATTACTGTTTATAGACAAGCCTTTATTAATACAAGCACAAGCAAAGTTATCGTTACCCAATACTTACTCTTGAACTAATGAATTATTGAACAGGTTGTAAAGTATCGCTGCTTAGATAATATTGCCACATAGAATTGAAACTAGAATTTGCTGATTGATTAGCCACCTACTAATTACTAATAATAGATATAACGTCACTTTTTTTCTAATTGATGGTGTTTGATTGAGGTGAAACTGTGTCAAGACAGGAATCAATTAGTTGTGATTATCAGTGATGAAGTTATTTGTTTTGATTTTTAATGAATGTAATCAGTCAATGACTTGCTAATTCGCAAATATATTCTATTGCAAGAAAGCTACACAAGGAACTATAAACAATCTGGAATTCTTCAAATATATATACCTGATTATCTAACTATTATAAATATTTCCTATGTTATATTCTAATGTAATGGCATTGATTGGGTACTTCTATTAATTCGTTCATTATTTCATCAGAACATAATATTATCAAGTAGTAGTTATTTCTTTATGTCTACCACTTCAATTTTGCAAATATATTAATTCAGTATTTTATTAAATATTCTCTTTCAATATATTCATGTAATTAACATCAGATGATGTGTCCAATTATAATCTTAATTTTTTTTTATAAATGTCGAATACTTCGAACATGGTGCATATGTTTACTCTCGCTAGAATTGTTGAGCACTCGGTTTTCACATAACAAAATGTTGAAGAAACCACAAACGCAATATTAGGTAAGTCTTGATCAGTTAATCTGCCCATCTGGGAAAACAATTTTTGTACTTTTTCCGAGGCCTGATTTCACAATCTCCTGATCATTGAATCTTGCATTAAATATTGGAATTCATAATGGCCTATCAACTTAGAAAGTAATGCTCATGCACAGCAGAAGTGCAAAATAACTTGTATATGTAGGTGCGAAAATGTACAGTTCGTTAAATAAACCAATGTGACTCCGTCATGTATGCAAACAAGGAGAAAAAGAGTTTAGCTGTATATATAAATATTATATTGACGCTGATGTCTTTGTGACCTATATTGTATAACAGGAATATCGATTGATCCTTCATTCAAGATTGTTTTCTTCGGTTTTTTCAAATGTGAAAAATGTTATCGTATAGTATCTATATAGGTATATAGTACGCCTGCTCAAAATATGAACGTTTCATAACCCTAGAAATTCTTATTGACACTCCTTCGTGCATCATCTGCATTATTGATTCAGCAAAATGTGACTTTACAATTATTTAATTCGAAAGGAACAGAAGTTGGTCAGTGACGTATCTCACCTTCTTTGAAACCATAGTAATTGAACCAAGATTCTCTCGTCACACCACTGATATTGACGAAAAAAAAAACGGTCATCTCGATCGAATGTCTCATCCAATTCCGAAGAATTGCATTATTTCATTCGCGAAGCTGCAAGATATCTCTGCTGTTATCTCCGGAATGTCTTTCATAATCAACGAAATTTCATGGGAAACATAAAAAATCTGGTCCCATTCAATACGATGCATGCCAGTAAAGGCGAAGGCATGCAGGTTGTACTATAAATGTTCGTAACGGTACATTTACATCGATATTTCAAAGAACAGCAAATAATAGAGATGACTTATCTATTATTATGTAGGTTCTTGGACAATCGCGCAATATCAGTTTATTATACACATCACATAATTTCATCGTACGATGTATAATTTATCATTATACAACCTCTAGAAGAGGCTGCATATACATTGGAAGAGAACCGTTCATATCATCGTCATCATCATCTCTCAGTATATACCAATTAATGTATATCAAAATAGCCATTTGTTTTCGCAAATGAGAAATAAATGAAATTGAGGCTTTCTGCAAGGAAATGTATACCGAATTAACTCGCAAATTAATTTAATTTCTGGTAGTTGATGATTAACATTCAATAACACCGCTGTCGGCGTTTCTATTGTTTATAAAATAATCGTAGATGATGTTTAAATGCTTTCACCGCTTTCAGCTCCACTCTTGCTGGGGTAGCTGAAGATTAGATTCCGTTTGCGTAACCTCTTCAACAATTATTGCTTTGATATATTATGTTCAAATGTATATTTCAAATTCTGAGTTATGAATTCAAATTTCATCCCAAGATGTATAGAAAATGTATTCATGATGGTATACGTGTAATTAAGTAAAATGCATGAATTGACGTGATTCACAGGTCGTTCTCGCCCAGTTTTGTTCCGATTCCCTTTTTATTTTTTTCTATCGAGAGGCATCCCAACTGTAGTGGGCTAAAATCATATATATGTATATTTCGACACACAAAATATTCTTCAATTCCAACTGGTAATTGATATTTCGTTTATTTTGAATAATATGTAACATTAACTCGATTAAAAAAAGGAACGAAAAACTCATACATTATACTCCCCCAAATGATGTTCAATGTTCTCACTGACTCACTACAACGAAAAATGTCTGTCAAACAAATTGGAGAATTGAGTCATGAAATTATATGAATTGTCTTGTGCTATGCAATTTTCTTCAACGAGATTTTTCTGCATTCGATGAAGCTGCTACCTTAATGGAACGAAATCTGCACGCATGGAATAAGTTCAGCTGTCAATCAGATGTGTATTATTCGTGTTCAGACACCCTGTATATTCTATCTGTAGATAGTCTCGAGGGAGTTTCGATTCGATCGGTATAGATAGATCGTGGTCGTTGCGAGTGGGACGACTTGCGAGAGAAGTGAATTGGCCCAAGGTCGGTGCGACTAGGGGGCAACGGCTCTCTACGCCTACCCACGCTCTAAAGATATACGAGGTAACACGAAAAACTGCATATTATTCATATTAATACTGATAACAAATGATACGACTTTTGAAGCAAAAACAAAACTTCTTGTTTTGAATAATCTGGTTATCCCCAACAAACTTTTTTTGTAATGAAAGAAGTGGGGTGGGCGAAATTTTTGAGAGCATCTCCAACGCTTTCCGAGTTTCAACCAATCAGGTGCGTCGATATCACATGGTAGATGATCTCTGCTATTTGTGATCTGCAAATAACCTATAACCTTGACACATCTATAAATATATCATGTGATATCATAGATCTTTCTGCTTACGCTAGATCCGGCATCATGTAGTATTTGTTTGGTATCGGAGGGGTATTGATGAGAGGGGGTGAAGGGCAAATGATACAGTAGCGTACAGTTGAGATATTTTGAAGGGTACAAAACATATTCAATTCTTCATTTTCTATTGAATGATTTGACTTCATTGGTTACAAAAAAAATGAACAGTAGGTAAATAGGGGTAGGTAGATATCGAATTGTACTTTGTACAGATTGAGGTGATTAAATAATGAAAACCTTGCTGATGAACATTGTTTATTATTATTAGGCATATCTGATTATTATAAAACAATTCATTTACATCAATTCTGGTAATATCATTCTGATATTCTAATATATATCTATGTATTTTTTCCTCTTGATGTGATGAACTGGATTTTCAGAGTAGATGTTTTTATTCTCAATCAGAAAATGAAATAGAATAAAATAAATATATGATTTGCTTTCCAAATCCATATTCCAATGACATATTCTCCACGTAGTTCTCCTTGTCAAGTTACCAATGACTCAATGGTTGATATCCTCAACAAAAAGAAAAAGTATATTATCAAATATGTGTTACTTGTGAAAGAATTGAAGAAAAGTTATTACCTCTCAATATTCTTTGGCTGCAATACTGAAACATCAATAAAATTGGTAAAGTTCCACTAGTGCATGATTTCTTGCCAGCTGGTGAAAGTCTGATACTTTCTGGAGAAAAATGATCATCAGAGCACAAAAACTCCATAGAAAGGTATATTTCCGGTAATACCCAAAACATTGCACCAACTTTTTTTTTGTTCGATATTTTTGGGAAACCTATAAAATGAAATCATTTATATCACATACCTATTATATACGGCTGTATCATCATGCAATCGGTGAACAAATTGACAGAAATGGCAATAATTCATTCAAGAAGAACTTAAGATTGCCGAAGGGTCTGGACAAAGATTCTGGATATCCAAATAAGTAATTCAAATCTATCGAATATAAAGTATTCATAATTTATTTTTAGTTTCTATTCTTACTTCCTGTCCTATCCAACAGTACGCCTATGGTTTATGGAATACAAATACTATGATATAAGTACATACCTATGAAAAGATCTGGCAGAACCCTTTACAAATTTGTTACTGCAAATCCTACAGGATTTCGGCATTGCAATCTAATTGTTCACATAAAAACCCTCAAAACTATGTGAATCAGACCCGATCGACACCGGAATTCGCTGAAGATTACAATAGTTGACATTTGTCGGAATTTTAAATTTGTGTCAAACTAACGCGGGTCGTCAAAATTTGAAAACGACCAATCAATGGCTTAGTACTTTCGAACCCTCCCGGACCTACAAAACAAATAACCTGGATACCGGATCTAGCGTAAGCAGTAAGATCTATGTGTGATATCGTGGCATCAAAGTGCGCTTCTGCCATATCAGGTAATTGTTTGAATTTTCCGCCATGGTGAGCGTGGTCATGCTTGGAACTGAACAGGTGGGAGTGGTGGGGGCTTTAATATTGTTTCTAATTTTGAATTTATCGAAAATTCGCGATAGGTGCTAAGCGATACGCTACCTAGCGGTGACTCGTGAACCACTCGAAGTGGGATAATCACTGAACTCTTTGGGAGATAACCCAAAGACAAACTAAACCTCTGTTCTGTTTAAGTTCTCTCCTGATGTGAATGGTGTACTTCCATAAGTTTTTCGAGAGATGTTCTGATGAAATACATGTGAAATCTTATCGTTTTTCTCGTTTCATTTATTGTTTGGTAGCAAAGACACAAATGTCAGTAATGTCACAATGACACAATTATCAAAAATATGAAAACAAAACAAAAACAACTTGTTATTTTCTATCGCGAATAGTATAGAAACAATAATTCCATTTTGATCGAATTTATAATTGATTATGATGGAAACACTCATGAACGATAAAACGGGTTGCGTTTTCATCGAATCATATACCTATATACCAGAGGAAATATACCTGAATCAAATATGCTTTGTAACATTGAAGTAATATTGAAAAATCTTCTCGAGATTACGTTCAAAAAGTGGGTAAGCTAAGTCTCCAGTTCAAGCGAGTACAAGTAACCAATTCTATGATCACTTATAATTACAGAAAAGTCCACTTAACGTTGATACCTTAAAAGTCATGATGCATTTGAAGAAGCGCGAAGAGAAAATTCAAATATATATAGATTTCAAAATCTGAGGAATCAGGACTCATTTCAAACACGAATAATAGCAATAATAATTTAACGAATGTTCTGAAATTATTGACTTAATAAGGCTCTATACAGGCCTCTAAACTTCGATGAACTTTGTGTCAAAGAATAAGCCACGGTTTTCAATATTGACGTGATCTATCGCGTAACATTTAATAACGACCTGACAAGCTAATCAGGATTTATCAATTTTATTATTTTCCTCGATTTCTATGTAGATACTTGATAATATTCATCCAAGATGCGTTCCTTATGATTGAAGGTTCGTTAAACTAGGTACAACAAAACCATTTGTGCTTCAACAGTATTTCAAAAGGTAACGGGTTACCTACATACACCTTATTATTTTCTACCAAGATAATTTGTGAGATCCTCCTAATGTACTGTTACGAAGATACCGCGATTTTTTTAATGATCCACGTTAATCGGTCTTGGGTCTCGATCGTACGACCATAAATTTATGAAACGGGAAATTCTAGACGAATATCGAAACGCTGAAGCTTCAGGTCCTGCACTTCTTGGCCCAGTTTAAGCTTTGAAATTGAAGGAAGTGGGTTCTAAATTAGCGTATATTTCATTGGTTTAAAAAATGGTGAAGGTGTAGTTCATCCGCCAAAAAATTAAATGAGTATATCAATTTCTCCTCAGTTGAAAATATTTTTACTCAAGATAGGAATCTATCTATGTCTTTGTTATTATTGGATAGTGCAAAGAGTTAATTATATGCGAGTTATTTAGATTTTCTTTACAACTAGAGTCCAATTCAGTCAAGGAATTATTCCTCGATAGAAAACAGAACCAGTTGAAGTGCTTCATCATCTGAGATCAGACATCTATATTAGATGAGGTGAACATCATATTATACGTCTGCATTTTCAGAGCCTTTCCGAGAATATTCTTGAATATTAATGTATTTCGCGTGTTTGTTGATCAGTAGTTAATTATCAAAACAAAATTGAAACGAATCCTAGGAATTCGGACAAAGAAGAAACGCCCATCGAATGTCTTCCGAGCAGAACGAATGAAAATTCAGTGAAATCCAAAAAAATTTCACGCCTGCACCTTCGGTGACCTCTAATTGATGGGACTATTGTATAGGGTGAACTGTAAATATACCATCAGCATCAGAAAATAACCTTGATTCAGTAGATTATTGGATTTTTCATATTCATTTTCATCAAAATCACCGAAATAAAGTTTTAATAAAGAACAGTTGGTAATCATTGCATTTCAAAAATTCAAACCACGAGTATTCTCCAAAGCATGGTTTGCCAGACTCACAAATGCGTCCCAAAAAAGTTTCATAGACTCAATGGGACTAAATCGCTTTCAGCAATCGATATGTCACTGATGGTGTTCAAAGGCAGAATTCACCCACACCGATTTTTTTGTGAATATCAGCGAACGATAATGTGTAGAAAGTCGGCCAGGTGTTGCATTGTGATCTTCACAATGACAGAACAATACTGTGCTGTATAATTTTCTATGCAAATACTGTCTCAGCATGTCTCGGAGATGCCCCCATGGGCGGCGAAAGGAAAAAAGTCTATATATATATACCTGTATTGGTCATGAGCTTATATTCCACTTAATATATAGTATATCACAAAAAGAAACCATATATACGCATTACTCAAAAAGTAGGTAGAAGGTTGGTTATGAATTCACTATTTGAATAGTGAAAGGGTTCGGTTTCAAAATGAAAGCTGCTTCAATCCACCACTACAATTATTTGATTATTTCATGATAAGCACGTGCCTCGAAAATCGCGACATGGCAAATATTGACTATATTTTTCGTTGTATAAATTTCCGCTATTTGCGCCCATGTACTATGCAAATTTCAGCGAGCTGCATCCTGTTGTTAATTTCATAAATAATCTTCAATAAATCATGAGCCATTAGTATTCACTTGTGTGGTGTTTTCAGTTTTATCTTGATGTGGGCTCTCATTGGAAGCCCGACTACCTATTTCACTGACTCATAAAAAATATGAGATCACAAATCATTTCAAGAAATGAATAGATACAACAATTTTACTATAATGCATCATTGAATTATGGAAATAAAGATAGAGACGCATCGTGGTTATATAGATTATGAAAGTATATTCCATGATTAAATTTGGTTTGTATTGAATGCATGCAAGAACATATTTGGGTGAATTTAACCATCAGACGAATCGGATGTTAATTATAATTGTTTGATGTGAAGGACGTAAAGGAAAGTAAATTAAGGCGACATTGACATAGAGCAACGCGTTAAATAAATGATTCATCGAACAGCTACGACAGCTACACAAGCATGTTGCATGATGGTTGCATGACACATGACATGCTCGACATTGCAACGAGAGGAGCTTAATCAGAACTTTCTCCGATGCGCCTATTTTTCAGCTAGTAGTTAATTAGAGATTTAAATTATTCCCAATTGAACGTTATCACAAAACAACAATATCCAAGAACATTTCAGCCTATGCCATGAACCTAGCAGTTGTTCCTCATCCATCAATATTATCATTATAAAATTAATAAATGACGAATGCCTTTGGCACGATAGTTACTGTGATGAGCACAGTTTTACAACACACCAATACTTAATATTTGTCTTCTCAACTTCAAAAACTGTTTTAATCTTCTCCTTAAGATACTAACATAGTTAGCAAACAACGTGTCGATGTGATAAAAATATAACATTTTGGTGTATGGCAAAAGTATTCGTCTTCCCGCGGAATGTCACTACACTCTATTACTGGCTGCGCATTGTATTAGCTTGATGTGAAAAATTATTAATCATCAAGTAGATATACTTCCTCAATTCTCACAGTTGTTTACTTAGGCGAAGATAAGGTGTCCGATAGTTCGATTTCAATAATTACTGAGAGTGTTTCACACATTTATTGATTCATTGCATATTGTCAATACACCATTATTTGTATTTTGATTTAAAAAGGTGGTGCACCTGACTAATGTAGAGATAAGACTGAAAGCCAAGATTGCGTTAGCCTTGACGAGAATCGATAATTGTGTCAATATGCAATTGAGGCATTATCAATTTGTGAAAAGTGAATGTGAAATTATCTGAATATAAATAAGAGCATTTCAAGAGTTATTCGAATACTTCCAAGAAGATATACAGTGTGTTTCAGCCACATACAAAACATTATTTGATAATTTTTTTAAATGTATCTATTACCAAACAAATGTTGTTGATAACCTTTTCCTAAAATTCAGCATGTCAGCTACGTTCCTGTAATCTATTTCATCTATCTCATTTCAGCATCATTTAGAATGAGTCGATATTCGAGTAGGTATAATAAGAAATATCGTTGCATGGCCATAAAAGGTGTTACAGAGTATACAAATCGTCGGAATTTCAACGGCTTTTTCTTCGTTTTCTAGTCGATATATTTTAATGTCAATGTATCGGTGAATTAGCAACGGCTATGTGTAGAAATGCTACTAGTCTTACCCGGTACCATTATTACGCTGAGAGCAATCATAATTTCATCACAAATTGTCCGATGTTTTATTCGATTTGCTCACACAGGGACGTATGAAGTTTCATTTATAGAATGAATATACTGATAAGTATGAGATTGATGTTTTAGATCAACATTAGATGGAATTTAACGTTTATTTTTGTGAGTCATGTTTATTTCATTAATATGTATTTATCATTCTCACAGTACAGGCAAGTCAATTGTATTAAAATTTAATAAGTATGTTTCAAGGAAATGGCATGAAAATAAATTTTGAACATGTTGACGGTGGTATTTTCATGAAAATTTAAATTGAATAAAATTCTGTGTGAATTCCGTTCGTAACTGTGTGTTAGGACACTTGGTATATGTGGGTGGTTGATTCACACTTCCATAGGATTAGAGTAGTTACGTTGTACTTATGATTCTTATTGTGGAGACTCACACAACTGATAATGGCTCGACTCATCCCGATAAAGAGGATGAGTTACAGTCAGTCTAGTAAAGATATTGGAACTGTTCGGATGCCAATATTGTTGATATAGTCGCCCGTGTTATCATTCTCTCCGACGGTATCACCATCCCTCTAACATGTGTTATCTATGAGTATAGCCGCAACCATTAATTATTATTCCCCATCACTTTTCGATTTGATTGCTATAATTTCAGCGTATCGGAAACGCTGCCTTCTTTCCCTTGATTGATTGATTAATTAACTCTACACCATGTGAATTAATGTCTGATGCAAACACTCCAACAAGGTCAAAATCCTTATTTGGATGCAACCGTTAAAAGGTTTTTTCAATATTTACAATGGTTTGTTTTCCGTGATATAATCTAAATACCTATAGGTACGTATTTCAGATATATTACACTAGCTGCAAAAAAAAACTGAAATATAAACCTGCATACAAAATTTCTTTCATCTATTATAGATTCAACGTTTAGTAGATTATATTTTTGCGGGGTTTATATCGACCTAAATGCGCGAAGATAAGATATAAATCTTTGAGCCGTACATATTGAAGGTCACGTCTGAATCGCATATTTTTCAGAATATATTGAAAGCGCAGCGCAGACCTCGACTTTATATATATTTTTTTAAATTTTCCACTCGGTTTAGCATCGCATTGCGAATGTTGAACATGGTGCTAACAAGACCCCCAGGGGCGGATTCCAGATCGAAGAAATTGATAACTTTCTCAACATCGGCCAAGGGTTTTTTCCAACTGGATCCCTCCGTAAATCTTTTCAGTTTATCCATTCCGACTACCAACATAGGCGTATCCACATAGTAAGTAGGAACAATATGATGAACTTTCAATGTTCGATATTATCATTATAGATCGAAATAAACCTATTTGGACAGGGCAATAATATTATTTGTTCTGACATAAACAATGACGACACTTCATCTGTTAGCTGGTAGCATCTTCAATATATAGAAGGTGTTTCGAAATTCGATCGACAATTGCGTTAGCTCTTCTGATCTATGATTAGTGAGATATGAATATAATCCCAATATTGTATTGTATATAATCCCAATTTCGATAGAAACAGCAATTTTCTAGAAGAAATTGAAGCTGAGATAATTTCGTATAACAAGGGATGTGATTTATTTGGGGTATAGGTATGTATATAGGTTGGTATAGATGAAAATGAGAATGATATATGCTTCATTACAGAGACAATCATTTATGAATTGTTCTTGATATACTAACTATATGATATGGCAGAAAACTATGATTCCTCTACAACTGTTTAAAACTCCAATTCGACTGACTTGCAGAAAATGAAAGTTAATATCTGTCTGATTGAAATTGGAAATGACAAAATTCATATAATTTTAATGTATTGGTAACGCCCCTGGTTGGGATAACTTCATCCTAGCACTACAATGTGAACAAACGGCCGTTTTTACTCCTTTTGTTTTTCTTGAAACATCGCCCGACAATTTCCAGCCACATTTAATGCCACGATAAATCTGTTGGTTTTATTTTTAGAGTAACATGAGTTTTACCTCATTACCTTTTCATAATATGTAAAACATATATCGTATAAAGTAACTAAGTGACTGTTATAATATCATAATTTACTGCAATTTACGAGGCGACTCGTGCAATTGTTTTCCAATTTATGCGATGGCTGGACCCAAATGGGGCTGGTCTGGAATATGTTGAGACTTATAAAGCGTTTTTACGTAATTGGACATTGTCTCTACCTGAGAATTATCGTTCATTCAAGACTCTCGTAAATTTCAACCCCACGTTCAACTACCAACGTAAACAAAGACGACTTATACATTATCAGTATCATCTCTATGTACGCCATTGCTTACACATTTTGCCTTTATGATTTTTTAAAACTGATGCCATACGCCACCTATCATTTACGTCCATTTTATTACTAGATGGTCCTCTGCTTTTATTATATGTACAGAGTTGGTCAATAACTATATTTAGTTACTTTTTTTTCCAGTGTACCTAATTGGGAAAATAATATTGGTAAGATTTATCGAAATTGTTTGGTGATGACTAATAATCATCAGTGAGCATCGGACCATGAATGAACATCAATCGACACCTGTTCAATTTTCACAAAGCGAAAACAGGATCGTTCCCCAAATTATCGTTTATATTCCATATTTATCATAAACAATAACCTGATTACGGTATCATAAAAGCCGAAGACTCTACAGAGCTACGCCCACCAAATAACAGTCAGACAACAAAATGTGTTGATTGTAATGTATGCGAGTATGCGTCAAGATGAATCGGTATGTGAAGATACTTGAATCATTGTGTACGCGACGCAAGCTCTTCGAATGATACTCCAATTAGTCAGAGAAGGTGTTAAACATAGTTTGTTTTTCCGCTTTTTTATATATGCGCTATAACGACTTTCATTTCTCCATCAGGAAGATGGATCATTAATATCAATTCGAATTTCAGAATCGACCGTTTCCGTTTGACTCATCATGTGATTTTTTTTTTTTGGTTTCGGTCAGTTACGAAGAATTGCGAAACATTTCGAAAATGACCAATTGGATTTCATCGAATTGTATCTGATGTGTTTCGTTATATATAGTTATATATAATGTGAAAAACCGCATGTTGGTTGAAAAAAACAAACTACATTTGATGAATTTCTTGATTTGTAACAATCCGATAAAGTGAATTATTGTGGGCAGATCTTTCATTTTGTCAGAATGAATCCAATTTCAGACTTCTTCGGAACATTCGTTCACCCAACGATTGCATAAACATTCTGTTTTCAATCCAAGTCGAATGTCCTAGCATTCTTCTATTAAATTCTCATTTTCTCGATTGGTTTTTTCAATAAACCTTTTTCATCATCTCATGAATCGAAGTAATCGAAAACGGATTGGTTAGGCATCAGCGGCAAAAATGAAAATGATTTCATTACAATGAGAGCGTATATATGGCCTTGTCATTGGCCGAATCATGATAGTTATAAACAATACTCGTTTATGCCATTCAATGTGTGTAGCTATTAGAACATAAGCTATGGGATTTAACACCTATAGGTAAAGGCAATCTGATAGTTAATTGCAACTGAAAATTACTTAATTATCTTTTTGTTATTTGTATTTCTGAATGAAGTTATACATATTATTATAAACAACCTATATAGATAAAGTTTGTCCAATTTCCAGTTTTTTTGGAAGATATAACCAATACGAGCCGCTCTTTCGAATGAGAACGTCTCAAAATCGAAAATACATAAAATTCAGAATATCAAGGATCAGCAGCAATTCGAATCGTTTCGAATTCTTCCTATTATTCCTAAACGGTGACTATCCGAACAAAAGAAAAAATCAAATAGATAATAATAGCGATGGAGATTATAATGAGGGGCGCTTGTCTAATAAGTGTAAGGTCATGGCCTCCTCAGCACGGTGAGTGAGTGACCTCAGAGGAAGGAAGGAAGGTGGGGAACATCTAGGGAAAACCTGAACCTGCTGCCGATAGTGCCTAGTTGTCACTTCACAT
This sequence comes from Chrysomela aeneicollis, assembly GCA_029955515.1. Taxonomy (NCBI): domain Eukaryota; kingdom Metazoa; phylum Arthropoda; class Insecta; order Coleoptera; family Chrysomelidae; genus Chrysomela; species Chrysomela aeneicollis. The sequence goes on from JARUHQ010000005.1 coordinate 27,121,066, forward strand.
CGAAAATCAGGAAGTCTCCGTTGAACCCAACATTAATCAAAAATATCATCATCATTATGATCTTCAATATACAAGAAATCAGTCTCTAATTGCTTTGGTTCAATGACTATGTTTCTAGATACTTTCAATTTCAGATTTGTCTATCATTTTTATTTTTGACAAGAAATTTCGTTCTTAAAAATGATTTTTACATTTGGTTCAATTAAAACAGGGTTATCCTCGATACGTTGTCATGTCCAACAATGGAAAATCAAGGGATATAATAAAGGGTTTCGACAGTTACACGAGTGAAGACCATTTATAGAAGTTTGTTACATAAAAGCGAGCTTTGTATCGTATTTCTATTATATACATATATATGATATTGATTCCAACAAAATATCTAATCTTTCTTATTCAAGGTGCCGCTCACCTAGGTTTGTGAACCGGAAACATGGCAACATGGCACGGATTTCTGCGTGTTTATACCGTTGAATCGAGCAGGCTGCGAAACATTCAACAATCGACTTAGCGCGCGCGTCTTGATCGAAGTAGGCCGGTGCAGTGAATAGCGTCCGAGTTATATACAAGTGAATTTTCGACTTTTTGGTACAAAAACATCGCTGAATTTCGCTTGTTTTGACTCGACGGATTCTTTCCGGTTCTGCGTTTGATAAAGAAGAAACTTTTTGCGGTTGCCAGAGTCCTGTTTCTCAGTGTGGCAAGGTTAGTCAAATTTTTGAAATCATAGATTTATTCATTTGGTACTTTGAAAATACAAAAAAAATCTTGACCGCCCCTTTATAGTAGGCCACTAGTACCGAGCCATTTCCGTGATTCAAACATCACTGTTATGGAATTTTTGATCAAAAATATTTTTTAGCCATCACTATACAATTATTGCAAAATATAATGGATCTTTGTTCACTCCAACACAAGTATTTTTGTAATGAAACATGTGTCTGAATTACCCCCCCTCCCCCAATGGGGTCACGCTAATTCGAATTTTTGGCGCGCATATTAGCGCTATCTTGCAGACACTGCAGTGTTAGTTAAATATGTATGAGATGGGCGTTCATTCGACAGTTGACAATTTCAAATATTGCTTATTTATCAGTTTTTATTTTTATATTTTTGGTTTCCTGAGTTGCCTGTATGCTTCTATAGGACTCTTATATAGCGTCTTTTTCATCATACAACGACTCATTTAATATTTTTGATAGACAACCTGTGTTATCGAAAATTAATGTTGGTTACTGTTGTGATGTATCATAGATATCTCCTCGGATATCTCTATATTCCTTCAAATCTAATTATAAGCTTGATAATCTAATTGAGATAACAATTTTTGATACAAATGATTGAAAACTAAATTGAGCAGTTCTTTCTTCAGGATTTACCCCAAGGTGGATATAGGATGGTGAATCAGCTTCCTATTAACAAGCACTAGAATAAACTGTAGACTTTTGCTTACTTGATTTCATCATACCGTAGTAATATTTCCTGAAGTTATCAGAGATGGCGACATACCTTGTGTCGGTAAAACAGAATCTGTGCATCTGTCATACTTTTATCAGTTTCATCTGTTCTAGATGAAAAATGATTGAGAAGAGTCAAAATATAAATATTTATTCAAGATTTATCGAAAATTTATTGTTTTAATGTCGTTTCAAGTCACGTCTGTTAGATGTGAACCACAGAAATACGTAAGCAACAGAAATCTTCTTCGATAATCGATCTTACCGCCATCTTCTTTCAAGTCGTGGAAATATTAGTACCTTCTCAAACGGAAGTTTTTCGCAGAAACAATTGAAGAGCTGTTTCACCATCCTATATCCACCTTGATTTACCCTTAGATCATATATGCTGACGCTAGATCCGGCATAATGTAGTATTTGTATAGTATTAGAGGGGTCTGCAAAACAACCAAACCAACCAAAGAAATAACCTAGATATCATATCTATCGTAAGCATATATGATCTAAGGATTTACCCCCAGAAATACAGTAACTATGATACACAATGTGAAGGAAACGAAGGATTCATGTTTATTTAGCGGTTATATTGTATGTTAGGATTCTATATAAGATATTATATAGTCTAACATCTAATTTCAACTTTTTCCGGCAAGGGGGAAGTTTTTTTATGTGATTCCTGTTATCGTTAGCATGCTGCATCTTTCATGGTACAATATCGCGAGATCTGGAACGGTGTCAAAGACGAATAAGACAAATATAGAAGACAGTTCCGCTTTCGAACTATTTTGTGTATAGCCAATTCATCACCCGAATATTTGATTCCAGTATAGTAAAAAGCATAAAGGATGTACATGAGATACACTTCTGAAAATGTGAAATAATTAAAATGTTCTATGTGAATACGAAATTATACAAGTGGAAATCGATTTCACAGGAAGCCCTTTTTCGTGTTTGGACATCAACGATCGTCGAGTTTTCAATGTACCTATACTTATTCAAGTGGTTTTGAAGTTGCACCTACTCAAAACTATTGTACGACTTTTTTGGAGAATCATCTCTAATTTATCTAAAATGAAGACATCACCATTTCAATGCCTCAGTGGTTTTATATACCTTTGCAGACAAAGTCGACAGTTTAAATGGAAGATATCGAAGAGAGATTGCGAGTGTTGAACAAACATGAACGAAAAACATCCAGTATAATAATAAATCACTCGAAATAAGTACATAAAAGTAATCAAATTATACAAACCATCAATCACTTGCCCTTCAGATACCCAAAATGGTCAGACCTTGACAGAGCAGCATCGCTCAAAAAACACATGTCGGAACATGATTTTTAGCTGTCGATCGCAATTTGATGTGTGGATATTATGTGGGTGACGTCATTTCTTTTATTGCACATTAATTAAAAAATCATTAATTCTGATAAGATCTCATTTAGCAGACGGCGGGAGGAAACAAAAACTGATGGATTGAAGGACTTTGGAAATTTAATTGAGGTTGATATATCGTCGGCATGTTTGATTGCTCATAAAGGTCTGTCCGTTTTCGCATTTTTATACTCATTACAACAAATTAGTACAAGAGCACATCGATGTGTGTTAAATGTTTTTGGAATTACGATCCTGTATAATGTTGAGATTAAGATGTCATGATAATTTTTGAATTTGTCATTGATTGATGTCAGTAATCTGAATAAAAAAGATTTACGTTTGTAAAAAATATCTGCTACAATCTTCTAAGAAACTGAATTCCGTGGATTGTAACATTGGTCCTTCGAGCAGAAAAAGAATTAGTGAAGAAAGATAATGTCTTTGCCAGAGATCTCTGAAGTTTCAAGAGTAAGGAGAAGTACAAGGAGTAATTTTGGTATTCCCCCTACAAGGTATGGAGATGGTGAAGATGTATCAAGGAGGATAACTGATAGAAGCCTGGATGCAGTTATATTCGAAGAAAATAACGAGATAGCAAATTCATCTGACGGCTCTAACAAAAGTGATGACAGACTACGTCAACTAGATGAAAGAGAACGAGAGATTCAGAAAAAATTGTTAACTTTGGAACTAGAATCTATTCACCAGGAGAAAGAATCTATCCGAAAGTCATCTACCAGAGGATCTAAGAAAAATTATAAAGCTACATATAAGGTAGAATCTAAATCTGATTTCCAAGATGTTGAATCATACGTGCAAGATTGGGTTAACAAGGCAGCTGTGCAAAAAGATGAAAAGCTTGAGTGGGAGAGCTTCAACTATACAAAAGATAGAAAAAGTATCCCCTCCGTTTGTGTGGAATCCTATGATAAAAAATTAGATTTCATTCATAAAAGTAATAAATCTAGCACTTCAAATGATTTTCCTGAATTGCTAACTAAATGTATGAATAATATAAGTTCGAACATCGAGAAATTGGTAACAAAACAAACTCTGAAGCCCCTTCATGATTTCAATGGAGATATTAATGAATTTCCATTTTGGATAAGTGAGTTTGAACGAACTACCAAAGAGAAAAATATATCATCTTCGGAGAATTTGAATCGTCTCATTAAATGTTTGAAGGGACGTGCCAAAGAATCCGTTAAAGATTTATTTTGTAGTCCCGATAACGTTGATACTATCATAGAAACTTTGAGACTCAATTTTGGGAGAGATGATTGGATTATTTTGAGTCAAATAAATAAAGCCAAGAACTGCCCAAATCCAAGGGAAGATAAGATTGAATCATTCATGGACTTTTCGACAGTGGTAACGAATATGGTAGTTGCTATGAGTAGCACATCCTACAAATCTCACCTTGATAATCCTGAGCTATTGTTGAAGCTGGAAGAAAAATTGCCGAGGATCTCGAGACGATCTTGGGGTCAGGTCAAAGTTTTGAAATGCCAGTTGAAAGAAGATGTCAACTTGAAGATATTTGCTGAATGGCTCAAATCTGAGGTGAATTTGTTGATGTCTATCACGGTACCAACTCAAATATCTTCAAATAACACGATGCTACAGAAAAAAGAGAAAGTCTTCAGTATTCAGAATAAACCAGAAGATTTGTCTTGTAAACTTTGTAAAGAAGAACAACATCGACTCTACCAATGCAAACAGTTCCTGAGTATGTGCCAAGACGACAGAAGAAAATATGTTGAAGAAAATCGCCTATGCTTCAAGTGCTTGTTACCAGGTCATAGCGTTAATAAATGTTTTCGGAAGATTTTCTGTAACGTCGATTCTTGCCGAGGAAGACACAATAGACTTCTTCATCCCATGAAAAAGCAGGAAAGCGAAAAAACAAAGGATGACGAGTTGAAAGATGAAGATAAGAAAAAGCAAGAAATTGATACTAGAGGTTCTTCAGAATTCGCAGGCATTATTGGAAAATCATCCTCATTATTGAAGATTGCGAAAGTTCGTATATATGGTCCAAAGAAAAGCATCGAGACTTTTGCTCTCCTGGACGAGGGATCTACTATCACTCTTATGGATTCAGAAATATGCAAGTCAATCAGCCTCAAAGGTCCAAAATTACCACTCTGTATGCAATGGACCAAAGATATTTCATATGCTGAAGAAGAATCCATGTTGGTGAATTTCGAAATTTCCGGGCCTGGAGAAGCAAACAAAAGGTTTAAGGTGCGAAATGCCAGAACGATGGATAATTTACACTTGCCCAAAATGAGATTCAATGCAGAAACATTGTATCAAAGATATAAATATCTGGATAAATCTATTTTGAAGAATATCGAAAATTGTCAACCAACAATTTTGATCGGTCAAGACAACGTATTTTTGATATCTTCACAGGAAATAATTCAGCCAAGCTTTGATGTACCCGCAATGAGTAAAACAAAGCTAGGATGGGTGATTCATGGACCTTATTCAAAACCAGGAAAAGAGTTGAATTTTAATGTTTGTGCATGTGATCATGATAACATGCATCTACAAAGAATTATCGAAGACCACTTGAAATTGGATGATTCAGGCCTCGAAGATCGTGATGTATTCTCCAGAGAAGATCTAAAAGCTGTGAAATTGATGGAAAATTCAATCAGAAGGATTGGGGATAAATTTGAGATTGGGTTGCCCTGGAAAGATGAAAATTTGGTTTTTCCAGAATCTAAATCACTAGCTTTCAAAAGGTTGAGATGTATGGAGAAGAAAATGGATCAAGATCATCAATTTGGAGAAGAATATTGTAAGAAGATAGAGGAATATGTAGAAAAGGGATATGCTGAAAAAATACCTGAAAATAAGTTGAAATTAGACAGTGGACGAACCTGGTATTTGCCACATTTTGCTATAAAAAATATCAATAAACCAGGTAAAATTCGGTTTGTTTTTGATGCAGCAGCAAAGAACTCATCTATGAGCCTCAACGATTTTCTGTTGAAGGGTCCTGATTTGTACCCCTTACTTGTAGCCTTGATATGGAGATTCCGAGAGAGAAAGGTGGCATTTGCAGGTGATATCAGGGAAATGTTTCACCAAGTAATCATTAGAGAAGAGGACAGGTCATGCCAGAGATTTTTGTTCCGAGGTATGGACAGAGAAATAACTCCAGATATCTACCAAATGCGAGTTATGATTTTCGGCGCTGTATGTTCCCCATTTATTGCACAATTCGTGAAGAATTATAATGGTAACATGTACGAAAAAGAATTCCCAGGAATATTGAGAAGAATGATACATCAACATTACGTCGATGATTATTTAGATTCGACAGATACCGTAGAAGAAGCTATCAAAACAATCAAAGACGTAATTGAAGTCCATCGTCGTGGAGGATTCCAGATGGTCAACTGGCTCAGCAATTCCACAGATGTTTTGAAAGCACTTCCTCGGAATTATCTAGCCAAAGATATTATTATCAACTTGGATTCGAGAAGTGTTGAGAGAGTTCTTGGTCTACGGTGGAATACCAATGAGGATACACTAATTTTCAATATACAGTTCCAGAAAATACCTATAGAATTATCTGATGGAGATAAAATCCCTACGAAAAGACAGATTCTTCAAATAGTTATGTCTATATTCGACCCAATGGGATTTCTTGCACCGCTTATTATACATGGAAAACTGATTATGCAAGACTGTTGGGATAAGAAAATAGATTGGGACATTGTTGTATGTGACGTTATTGCAAAAAAATGGAAATTTTGGTTTGCGTCATTGAAAAGAATTCAAGAATTTAAGATCAGTAGGTGCTACTTCTCAACAACTCCTAGAGAAGTGGAATTGCACGTTTTTTCTGATGCTAGTAATAAAGCATTTTGTGCTGTGGCTTACTACAGATCTTCAAGAGATGGAAAAGTGGAGTCTTGTATTGTAGCATCCAAATGTAAGCTTGGACCGCTAAATAAAATTATTTCCATTCCTAGAATGGAATTGCAAGGAGCTGTTGTAGCTGCTCGTCTGGGTAATTCTATCAAAAGGGAATCAAACCTCCATATTCAACGAGTTTGTTGGTGGACTGACTCTGAAATCGTCCTGAAGTGGCTCAGGAATGACTCAAGGCGTTTGAAACCATACGAAGCTCACAGAATCCAAGAAATTGAACATCTCTCAGTGATTTCGAATTGGAAATGGGTTCCATCTGCCCTGAATCCAGCAGATTTAGCAACGAAAGAAAGGAATAATGCAGGATTCATGGATCCTTTATGGTTACAAGGCCCACCTTTCTTAAGAAAATCAGAAGATAATTGGCCTACAGATCAAGTTGAACGATTTCAAGAAAACGATATTGAATATGTGGTAGTACTGGAAGAGACTACACTCTCATTGCCAGAAGTTAGCAGATTTTCGAAATGGTTGAGGATAATTCGTACTACAGCATGGATTTTGAGATTCTGTAAGAATCTAAATACATCAAAGAATAGAAATACTCATGGAAAATATAAATTGTATGAAGAATTAAGAAAAATATCTGTATCTGTAGAAAAGGTATTGGAACACTATGAATTGGAACCAGAAGAATTAAAGAAAGCAGAAAGTTTGTGGTTGAGGAAAATTCAGGCAATTCATTTTCAAGATGAAATTAATTGTTTACGAAAACATGATTATCCCAGTAAGTCTTCAAAACTACATGAGTTATCCCCATTTCTGGACGAATTTGGAATTTTGAGAATGAATAGCAGAATTCAGTTTGCTGATATTGCCCATGATATGAAGTATCCCATAATTTTACCATCAGCAAAACATGAAGTGTTCGTGCAGTTACTAATTTCACATCTCCATGAGGAATTGAAACACACAGGAAATGAAACATTGATCAATAATTTGAAGCAGAGATTCTGGATTATCAAAACTCGATATTCTGTGAAGTTGACTTTGGGAAAATGTCAGTATTGCAAAATAAAGAAATTCAAGAAAGTTCAACCCGAAATGGCACCATTACCAATCTCCCGACTTATGCCATACACAAGGCCATTCAGTTTTTGTGGTTTGGATTATTTTGGTCCGTTGCTGGTGAAGGTGAAAAGGAGTGTAGAGAAGAGGTACGGGGCCATTTTTACATGCTTCAATACCCGGGCAATTCATATAGAACTGACTAGTTCCCTAACAACGGATTCAGCATTGATGGCTATTCACAGATTCATGTCTAGAAGAGGACAACCATTAGAAATTTGTTCTGATAATGGGACAAATTTTATAGGAGCAGAAAACGAAATGAAAAGGAGCTTGGAAGAGATGAGTCAAGCAAAAATCATTCAAGATTTGTCCAAGTATAACATAAAATGGAAATTCAATACCCCAGCAGCTCCCTTCCAAGGAGGAGTATGGGAAAGAATGATTCAGTGTGTGAAGAAGGTTTTGTATATCATTCTGAAGGAACAACATCCGACAGAGGAGCTATTAACAACACTTTTGATAGAGACTGAGGGGATTGTTAATACCAGGCCGATAAGCTTCGTAACAAGTGAATGTGGTGAATTGGAAGCATTAACACCAATGCATTTTTTAATTGGTTCAGCCAATACCTCCAATGTTCCTGGAGTTTTTGGACCTGAAGATTTATATGGACGTAAGCATTGGAAGATTGCTCAACTGATGGCTGAAAGATTTTGGAAAAGATGGTGCAAAGAGTATGTTCCCTCGCTCAGAAAGAGAACCAAGTGGTACGAGAGACAGAAACCTCTGCAAGTAGGTGATGTCGTAGCTCTTGCTGACAGCAAATTCCGGAAAAAATGGATTTTAGGAAGAGTATCTCAAGTTTTTCCAGGACAGGACAATCAAATTCGTTCTGTAGAAATAACTACTCAAGATGGCTTTTTGGTTCGACCAGCAAACAGTCTTTTCAAGCTAGAGGTTGGAGAATGTTAAATGTTTTTGGAATTACGATCCTGTATAATGTTGAGATTAAGATGTCATGATAATTTTTGAATTTGTCATTGATTGATGTCAGTAATCTGAATAAAAAAGATTTACGTTTGTAAAAAATATCTGCTACAATCTTCTAAGAAACTGAATTCCGTGGATTGTAACAATGTGAATCTCTTAAACTCGCACTAACGAGATGTTTTCGATGGGATCTATATCATTTATTGTAATGTCATCAATAATTCATGAAGTTCTAGTGAAAATTCGGTGAGACTGACCGATTGTATAGACAAAAAAATACACACTATACTTCAACTCTTTCAACTGGGATGTCATTCAGTAATGTAATGAGTGTTAGTACAGTAATGTACTAACACTCCCAAATGTGTGAATTTGTCATCACCATCATGGTTTTATTAACCATAAACTCAATGACGAGCTGAAAAAAATTCTCATCCACGAGAATGTGTTTTGTTGTAAAATCATTTGGAGTATTTCAGGGAATACAGCTCAACTGATCACATAAATAAAATGTATTTAAATTTCTATTACTTAATTTTCATCAAAATGGACAAACCCAATTCCTAACATGATTATAAGATCATCAGTTGACTTTTTTGCTTATTTTTGTGAAATGCTGTCTACCTAGGTCCTGAAGATTTACTTTCATGATTCAGGAAAATATATATACTAACCCAAATTGACGATTTATGCTTGCGTTTTTTCACTAATACGTTTCAGTTTATTCGAGTGTTTATTACTCCAAAATTAACGTTATCTTTAGAATGAATCCGTTGATAGGTATTGGAAATGTCTGAAAATTAAATACCGTATGATACATGAACTATAATAACTCCGAAATTTTTCGACTTCCACACGTGAAGTCCATTACAATATTTGTTCTTCTTTTAATCGAGTCGCCTGATATTATTTTCGTAAATGTCTCAATTAGACGGAAACCAGTATCGGTGGCGTTATGTACCGACCCTGTCACAAGGAAGGCCACTCCAGATATATCTCAATACACCCATAAGTAATGAATATTTCGATATCTGTATGCAGTCATTTTCTCGTTTTATTTTCAAGCAAAAACAGATTGTTAATAAATTTGTTTCAAAGAGCTCGTTTTAAGATTGATTTATACATATATAGGGTTTCTACATATTGAATAGATTTATAGTATATTAAGTATGGAGAACGGTAAGGGTTTTATACCGATCGAAGACAATTATTGTCTGAGATCGGTTACCCTTAACGTTCGACATGCTTATAACGTTTTTTGCACGATTGATATAAATTATTATTTTAATTATAAAAATAAATTAAAATTAAGAGATTTTTTAACTCGACGGTAAGTGAATTACTTACCGTCGAGTTGGATTACTTACCGTCGAGTTGCTAGTAAATGTCACCTACTGACGTAAAATCTGTCACGGTAAACAGTCAAAAATGATCATCATATAATCACTAATCATCATTGAAAGATTGGCAGGCAACAATCATTGAATTCATGGTAATCAGAGTCATAATTTTGCACTATATACGCCTTTTTGTATATTTTTGTATTACATTTTCCATGTGTTCAATTTCCCTTTCACTTCATAGGTATACCTGGTAATTTGCCAGGATATAAAAGATCAACTATACCAGTTACCTATATAATTCAGTTATTATTTATATGTATATATTTAATATATTAATAATAGCAAAATAATAGAAATTGTGCATGATATTTATATGGTTCAGCGATTACTTCTTTGTTGCGACTTTTATTCTAGTACGCTTACATCTATTGAAAAAATCGAGGATTATGACACCAACAATATAATATCCAATAAAGTTTTGAGAAAATTTTCATACAAGTATATATACCCACAGTTTTATCTACATTTGTAGAAGAGAATGGTACGAATGATTTATTTCATTTAAAATTCATATATGATAGTGAACGTCAAAATATAATGCGCTCTATGACGTAGATTAATGAAATATATAACATTGAACTATCCTCTTGATGCAATCATTGGATTCAGACCTACAAAAGACTGAACAACAATCATGACATTTTTTTCGACTTGAAAGATGATGCATTCAAGGTTCATCACGAAATGACAGATCCAACAAGATTTATTGATTGATCCTATATGAAGGAGAAGAGAGAAAAGCGAATTAACACTTCCTAATAATCATTTTGATTTTTTTCATATGGCATTGTATTCGAGGATCAAGGATACAATATTAAACGATATTCAAAGAAACACGCTGGATTGTCTTCATTGTTCGATTTGACATCTAGACGTATTATATTCCTATTAAGGAAGTTTCAAGAGATTTTACGGGAAGTGATCGGAACGAAGTATATCACAAAACCATCCATAAAAAAGTGTTTTGGTCTACACCAAATATGGAATAGCTATAATTTTGAGGCCAGTTATCGAATATTATGATTGAAGGTTACATGAATTTTAAAAACAAAACTCGGATATATCTAATACCTGAGAATGTTTTAAGAAAGTTTGAAGACTATGGAATTGCCATCGAAGTTAACCACTTTGATGACTAAGGTTGGTGTAGTTTATCCAACAAATTATGTATGCATGATACATTGGTCACAAGGCATTTTTGAGATTCATCATTAATTGTTTCCCTTCACGAATTTTTGTATCTTGATTGAATATATGCTATATTGCCCACCTATCAACATGCAACGTATTTGCGGAGGTATTTGCTTCATTAAAAGGAAAAACTATAGCTTGGAGGTGCAATTACTCTCCTGGATGTCATACCAAGTGCTGTTATAATAATGAAAGAGATTCGATTTTATTTCAAAAAAATACCTGAGAAAATGCCAAAATTAACATATCATGATTGATGAGTTATGAACATCGAATCCACACACTTTTTAATAATAATGATAGTACTGTTGATAAACACAAACACCAATATCAAGTAAGTGTACCCATAAACTATTTCTCGACTTTACGACGATGGATATTAAAATCAATCTGGAATTCGAACATAATGTTCAGGAATGATGGCAATTACCTTATCTTTAATTAAGTCATATAAATGTTACCATCATTATAATTTTAAATCAGGTAAAGTATATGATGCTCACCATATGCATGTCTTCAAACATATCTACATCTGGAATATAACTAATTAGGTTCTCTTTTAAACGAAATGTAACTCTACACGTAGGCAATATAAAATGTCATCAATTTCAAGATTTTATAATCCTATGATATCACTTTCCAGATAATCTTTAGTTTAATTTCTACCATAAAATGAGGGTTCCATATGAAAAAATTCAGGCAACACAATGTTGGTTGAAATTAAAATGCCGCGAAAGAAGAAAACTCTACTGAGTGAAATAAAATCTTGTTTCTTAGGTGTGAAAACTTGATATGTATTCACACAATGTTGCAAAGGAAGTTAATTTCAGGCGTACAAATTAGATTCTCTGGGTCTGCAGGCATTTCATACTTCAACTCGATTGACGTACGGCCTTGTCTGTCACAAAACTACTACCTCGATTGATATGACAGGTTAATTTGTAGAAAGAAACTTTTAATTATATAGATACTCATTTTACCAAAGCGAAGAATATAAATATCATACAGGTTGTATTTTTGTGTACATACCAGTATGGGCATCTCGAAACCGGTAGATAAAGAAACTTGCATTCGAAATCTGATGGTGAATTTATAAACTCAACTAAAATAAGAATTCCATTAACAAAAAATAATTAACAACTACATCAACTAAGAAGGTGTTTATAAACATCATTCAAGAATTAGGTTTTTTTTATTGTTCCGTGCCTGAATTTCAGAGCGAAGAAATGGTTCTGTGTTCAAATATGCCTTATGCGCATGCGGCATGCGTTGAATTCATAATTGTCAATTCTTAGTTGAAAAGATAGAAGATGACCATCTTTTTAGTTGTTAATTATTAATTTAAATGACAGATGAATGTTTGTTTATAAAACCTCTATGGGATTTTCCTGTATTCAACTTTCTTAATTCTTGGTTGTTAATTTAATTCTTAGTTTAGTTGAGTTAATAAATCCACCATAACACGCAATAAATAACGTTCCTGATTCGCACTAAGTATATCCGCACCATTTTGTTCGAAGTGTCATTTTCTCGCACACGAAAATTTTTTCAAGAGCACTACCTAAGATTTTCGCTAAATTCTGAACCACGCCATGCAAAAGCAAGACTATTCATTCAAAGCTCCAACATGTGAAATGTAACACAATCTTTCCAAATGTGTCCATGCAGCCAAATTCAGATATCAAAATACAGTAGTGAAGCAATTCAAATGGTGATGTATTCGGAAATGCCATTGAATACAGAGGGTAATTTATTTGAAATGGAACCGAAACCTATTGAAATTTTTTGTAAACCTATATCCAATGGTTCGGCCAATATCGAAGAAACACACTATTGCTTCCATCTGTATAATAAAAAATAAATGTACCTATACCTAGATATATACAGGGACGCTGATATGTATGGAAACGGTCGATTATTTCCTAAAGTAAGATAGCTAGCGAAAAATGTTAGGATACAAAAGTTGTAGGGTTTTTCAAAATTCATTAAGCTAATGAAAAATTAAGTATACAGAATGAGTTAAAAAGTCAGGACGAAACAAAGTTGCTTTTTCTCTAATGGGACGCCCTGTATATTATTCCACATTTCAATTCTGCTCGAAATTCTGAACAAAAATGATATAGCACATCATTTCCTAAATTCAACGGTTTTCGAGATATCGAAGATATCGAATGGCCAGCTAGGTCTCCCGATATGACCCCACTTGACTTTTTTCTATGGGGTCACATAAAAAATGTAGTCTACAAAAATAGGCCGCCAAATATCGAAGAGTTGCAAGAAAGAATAAGGCATGAAATTTCTACCATTCCTCCTCACATGATTTTAGATTCACTACAAAATTTTGTTCAGCGAGTTCATTACTGTCAGGAGGTAAATGGTAAACACTTTGAGCACCTTATTAAATAGAATTTCAAAGGAAAATTTGTTGTTTATTAAAACTTGTTTTCTCTCTTTTCCTTCTGTCTTAACTATTGTTTTCATAAAATTTTAAATATCCTGGACATTCATTAAAAAATACATTTTATTGTTTTAATTGCATTTTAATCAACCCTGAACAATTATGCTTTTTTTATTTTCTGTAAAAAAATTATAATTAAATTGTAATCATAATATCCACATACTCCACCTTTTGTGACTTTCATAATAAATATGCATCATTTCGTGCTTTTTCTTTAATAAATTTGAGAGTAGTAAAAAGTTATTTTCAAAATTCGATATCTCGAAATCGGTTGAATTTAGGAAATGAAGCGCTTCATCAATTTTGTTCAGAATTTCGAGCAGAATTGAAATGTGGAATAATATACAGGGCGTCCCATTAGAGAAAAAGCAACTTTGTTTCGTCCTGACTTTTTGACTCATCCTGTATACTTAATTTTTCATTAGCTTAATGGATTTTGAAAAACCCTACAACTTTTGTATCCTAACATTTTTCGCTAGCTATCTTACTTTAGGAAATAATCGACCGTTTCCATACATATCAGCGACCCTGTATATATGAAGAACTTGCAAGACTTACAATAAACTAGATTAGTTAACAGTGGATGCTCAAAAGTGTTTATCATTAACTGTGCGTAAAGTATATAAATTTAAAAAAACCTGTATTTTCACTTCACCAAAGCATAGGCGTCGTGAAATAATATCATTTTAACTGGAATCGCATATGTTCCAAAACGACGTATCAAATTACTTATATAATTATATTCTCAATGATGTTATGCTCATTACTATTTCTATTCAAATGGTATTATAGTGACAGTCTTGTGTTTCCATTTTCTTTTTCACAAAACATTTCCTTTAAAGATCTGCAGTTTGGTTTTCAACCTCAACCTCTGAATAGAGTGATTCGAAGGCTGCATTGGTACCTAATCTGGAAGTATAACCTCCTGCTTTTGTTTTTAGTCCAAATGGATAAGTTGACGCTTCCCTTATCCTTGTCTCGTACTATATGTATACATTTAGCCGTACGTCCATGAATCGCCTGATGGCAAGCAGACGATGGTACCTACTTGGCAATACGAGTTGTGCAGGATAAGAACGCAAAGTACCTTATATGGAGGTGGCCTGACCGGAGGTGGCATGGCTTTACCCTGCCATCGGCCGTTCTTCTGCAGCTCTTGAACCCTGCCCAGTCAGCACCTTGCAATATATACGACCGGGTGCCATACCGGCGCTATATTTGTCTCTCGACATATTTTCTTGCGAATTTTGTTCGTTCGCCTGTTTCGATTCGCGGTAGATGGACCCCAATGTCCAATTAATAGAGTAGAGTTTGTATCAAGACCAATAAGGGGGAACACCGCATATTGGTTTGGGTTTTTAAAATTCAGAGAAACATGTTGTAGTTACAGGGTAAATTCCGCGAATATAAATCTCCGTGGGTACTTATTCACTGGTCGAAACTACCATTTACCTGTTCTCTTTTTTATCTGTCAATTCAAAACAAAAAGCAGTTTCTGTTTTTGCGGGCTAAACGATCGGGTCCTCCGAAGGATTTGATTTCGAGAGTTTATTGAAGATTATTCAGCTATACTTCGGCCCTATTATATCTAATAGGTATTTGTGAATGTACAGAACTTTTGGGTTGTTCATCTGCACTCAAAATTATTAATATTGAGTATCAGTGTGCCTGGTCTGTTAGTTTGCAGATATCGATTGTTCGTTTTGGGGAAATCATTGGAAAACTTATGTATAAAGATCATCACCAGCACCAAGTGGAATCGATGAGTAGAAAACAGACTTCAAAACTTTTACTTCAAACTCAAAACACTACCTCATCATCAGGCGAGGCATACCTCACTTTATTCTTTTGATATTAGCATATTTAAGAACTGACGAACATATAGCTTCAGCCAACTGAGTTTTCGAATATCCTACAAAAAATGTAAATAAAAACTAGTTCATGAATGATCCATCACATTCATTTGATGACTGAATAATCATATAATCAGATTCTTTATACCTACTTGATACATAATGCAATGTGAGATATTTTCTATAACTACCACTACAACTTATTATAGTATCAGCATTGATCGACAACAAATCGAAGTATTACAAAATTCGCAGTATATCGCAATGTATAGATTCATTGACCTCAAATTTTCCATACATGGTTCACATATTGCTAATGATTGCGAAAGGTTTATATTGTTCATTGCTATTGAATTCCTTTAATAAAATAATATGTATTTTTGAAATTAACTTGTGTATTGGAACACCAGTATTATATTACGTATTATACAAATATTACATTTTTTCAAAATGCACAAAAGAATAAGTCCCATCGATTAAATTCGAATGTTCTAATAATTGCATGACTAAATCCCACCGCACCATTCAACAAATCAGAACCTGTCCTGATGATTAAAAAAAAAGGGATCATGCATTCACAACATCATGGAAACATCTAGAAACCTTCCAGAATATCATGAATATATATATGTTGGTTGAAAAGAACAATAATTATCCCTGATGATTTCAAGATTATTATGCACTTATTTCGTTGAAAAAATTATACCCGAATTCAAAGCGTATGCTGATGACCTGTGAATGGACCGAAAACAATTCGAATTTCCTGTCAAGTCATTTCGAATTGAAACGATCCAATCAGAGAGAATCCCAAGCATAACGAGTACCGCGCGATGTAACAAAAGATAAGCAAACAGATTCGGATCCGAAAACCAATCAGTTACCAAAAATGGTCGACTTGGTAAAGACAATCGGCTTTTTTTCGTGTGCCTGTGATGCCGCTTACCACGTTCACTCGAGGTCGTTACTCTACGGCTATTTTTTCTAAAGTGCTACATCATGACGATGAGGAATCGCTTAGAAACAAAGTTTCATCGACTAGATTGATCATACAATTTCAACTTTGAAATTTTGTCCAACATAAATAACACTACTTCTAATTTTCTATGGTATATGTATATAACATTCAACATTGTATATCGTATATACACAATGAATAGATAATAAAATTGAAAATTCCAATAACATGTGAAATGTTGCTGGACAGTTAGAAAGTACCAATAAAAAACATTGATTTGACAGAAAAAATATTACTTTTCGCCCACTGGGTAATAAAGTTGTAGAAAAACATAACAATATTCTAATAAGGAATACTAACAAATGCTAATGTGAAATAATGACATGGATAGATACTCAATGATTGTCAACGTCGTTGTATCATTAATATTTTAATTATCGAAATTTCATCTCAAAATGGTATAAAACCTATCGTTGAAACAATAAGAATCAAAATTTGGAAGAAAAGAAAAACGTTATTGTTTATAGTTTTTGATATTCATAGTAATAATAATAAATGGACTCCATTAGGCGAAAATTTAACTTTCAAGCTATTTAAGCTATATTATTCAATCGTCTATTTTTTTCTATCAGGATAATTAACCGTTCTCAGCAGTACACAATTAGAAATAATCGATGATAATCAAATGAATATTAATGAATGATAAATGTGAAAACTATTTTCATATCCCGTATCAACTTATCTAGGTGTAGGTATATAATTCAATAATTGTTATTCTATATAACATTTGAATTATTCCAATATGCACTTTAGTTTAAACATATGGTTTCAATGTTGAAAACGGGTGAGTTGAAGCCATTTTCAGTTCACAAGAATGCGATTAATCAACTCTTAGTGTCGATCCAAATTTTGAATGGAAACCTAGACTTGTCCGAAGCTCATTGAATATATTTCAAAGTTTTTTTTCTTTTTTTAATCCGGTGTTTCTGCTGCCAATACGGAAAGAATTAAATGAGGTACCTATAGGCATTGCTTCGCTTCCTAGGGTCCCAGGTTGTGTTTTGAGTTTGAAGTATATTTTTTCAGCTTCAGCTCTTTTATATTTTTTCTGGTATCATTTTTTGTTTGTTTTAGAAGTTGGTGCTAATTTGAGACTTACAAATAACTTTATTCTCATTCTGATAAAACACTTAGTTATATGGAATATGAAACGTTATCTACCAATATTTTATGGTTTGGTTACGAAATGTAATAAACTATAACTTTTCAGCGCCTACTTTGATATAATAATCTTAATCGAGTCGCCATTAAAAGTGAAATTTACACTTTCATGGTCTTGCAGATCACAGGTCAGGTCAGGCTCGACAGTGGTTTTCTCTTTTAAGAGTATATAACAAATCGATATGGGAACTTTTTGGCCCGATAAAGAGAAATCTGTGTTGGGAAAAGACGATGATATTGGAATTGAAATTTTGTAACACCACAGATGAAATCGATTACCTATTATGGTCACTCGAGTCATGAGATACAAATATTTGATTGTTGCGAAATTATTGACAATTTATTAGCTTCAATGGACCATTATAAAACTCTGAAAAGGTGAAATTGACCAATAACAGTTTTAAATAATTGAACACCAGTTTTTATTTCAAAAGCACATTATTTTTTTATTCATACAAATTCATCGAACATGGTAATGGAATCCCAGAAATTATATAATTCGTTAACCATATGGTTCAAAACAGATGCGTACTTTCAGAACAACTTTAATTAATAATTATTGGTCTTCTACGATGAGGCATAATTTAATTGACTAGTTGACTGATTTTGTTGTCGTTCAAAGTCTGGTGTTTCACCAATAAAGAGAATATCACCTATTTCATTTTCAAAAAATTCAGCAAGACATTCATAACTATAACTATATAGTCGCTTGCGCTGGTTTCTCGGAGTGTTAGAACAGGAACAAATTAAATGTTTATCATTTTTCAATTCTTTGTTGAGAAATGTTTTACAATAAAAAAATACCGATTGACTCGTTATCTCAGCCTGCTGTACTATTAAACCGTGTAATATATCCTCTCGAGATCCTGTTTCTGTTGAGTCTCTTCAACCGTTTTAAAGAGTTCAGTCGTCTTTAAACGTCGAACCATAAAAATCGCAATGCCTACGGAATTAATTGCACTCCACACAGCCATAATCGATCAATCGAAAAAACAAGATCCTCCGATATATGTGCGGAAAGGTCGTTTCAACTCATCGAAAGATAATCTCCCACATACGAAACGACACAAATACTGCAGATGAATACACTTGCACCCGAAATATATTTTAGGAAAAATTCAGAATTTTGGATTTTAAAAGTCATTCGCACAAAAACCGTTAAAACCTTTTGTTCTGAACATGATAATTTCAGTCGAACTTAGTTGATGAGAAACGGAAATTTTGTACAAAATGTACAAAATCAAATTTTTTGTTGTTGCAAGTGGATTTTTTGAAATTGAATGGTGGGGACTGGGGTGGTCAGGGCATTTTTTGGAATGTTTTAGTTAAGTAAAGGAATGCACTGTCCTTTGCGTACACCAAAAGGTCAAGCCAAAGGACATGATACTTGATTGATTCTTATTTTTATGGGTACTTTGCATTTGTGAAGATCACTCCCAAGTTAAACCGTTTTTCCAACAAAAACTGTACAAATCCAGGCTTTCGGAATGTTTTGGTAGCAGACTTTTTCGTTCCTGACTCGAAAGAGAAGTGGAATCGCTCCTCGAAGATATACTCAACCAGATATGCATTGTTGTTGGATTTATGTGCCACATGCGATCCTCAGACAGATAACCGACTTTTGTTTTTTCATTATGGCCGTAATCGTTTCATGGTATTTTCTTGATTATATACTGAGTATACCGGACGCCATACATATTCTTCATCGGCGCCTCACTTGCAACTTCTCAGACGACAAAGAAACAGAATGCGTACGTAAAGTCAATTTTTTTCATCGAGAGAATGTTCTACATCAAAATTCCGAAGCAGAGATTGGTGCTTGTCGCCACAAATTACAATCATTATCATTATTTATGGTGTCTCCTCCTTCGCGTTTACACGAAATATTCAACAACTATTTCCAGCTCAAAAAAAGATACGTTGCTAATAAATGTTGGAAACAATATATAAGCCGCAAGTGCCACAACAGCAAGAATATATAATGTATGAAAATTATGCTGAGCTTACTCAGATTTTTGCTACTTCCAAGGGTAACATGGTGAATAGTTTCAGTGCAAGGTGTATATAGGATGGTGAAACAGCTCTTCAATTGTTTCTGCGAAAAACTTGAAGACCGTTTAGGAAGGTAGTAATATTTACACAACTTGAATGAAGATGGCGGTAAGATCGATTATCGAAGAAGATTTCTGTTGCTAACGTATTTCTGTGGTTCACATCTGACAGACGTGACTTGAAACGACATTAAAACAATATATTTTCGATAAATTTGGAATTAATATTGATATTTTGACTCTTCTCAGTCATTTTTCATCTAGAACAGATGAAACTGATGAAAGTATGACAGATGCACAGTTTCTGTTTTACCGACACAAGGTATGTCGCCATCTCTGTTAATTTCAGGAAATATTACTACGGTATGAAATCAAGTAGGCAAAGGTCTATACAGTTTATTCTAGTGCTTGTTAATAGGAAGCTGTTTCACCATCCTATATCCACCTTGTTTTAGTGCAATGATTTTAATCCGATGTTTTTGTCAATTAACTCTTGTTAAAAATCATCTTGTGGTAGGTCAAAGGAAGATTCATTGATAACTACGTTCCATCAGTTTGAATTTTACGGCGACCATTGATTGTGATTGAAGTTGATTTCCTGAATTTCGAATTATTGTGCTGTTGGCGTGACTAGCGGTTCTCGTAACGCATAGGTAGATCAAAAAGAGCAGCGTGCAATAATCCAATTCCGACACACATGGCGGCAACGAATAAAGCTGCCATGTAAAGTGGTAGCCGCAACATCAATAGACAACAACAGTTACTGCAACGTATTATCGTCAATTTCAACAAATGAAAACACCGTTGGATCGAACATATGGGCGTATGTATACGGTATACGACAAAAGGAATCATATGGACATTAGGCTCGCCTAGGACGTTGTATGGGGTCATATTTACGACTCGGGACCGCGTGGCCAGTTACTTTATTGGAACAGATTTATTCGCTCACCTGTACTTAAAAGTTCTCTGGGTACTACAAGAATTCTTATTGTTTTGATAACAACTTATTGTCTTGTCTTGAGATAAAGTCAAAACATTTTTGAAAATTTTCACATGACGTTTTCTTGACTCAAAGATTATAAAGCAATGACACTGTATAGGTACATGGTGATTCCCCGGAACGAAAATGTCTACCCGTCGTTACCAAAAATGGTCAAGGATGTTTTCGGAACTATAGCAACATCTGTACCTGCGGAAAGTCTGTTTTCAAGAGCAGCTTTAATAATAATATTGCCATCAATAAATCGGCTAGGCGTTGACTCAAACGATTCACACTGTGAATGCATGGATTATACGAGCAGATATAATTCAATGTTCTGCGTGGTATTTGCCAAGAAAGTAGTTGTTTTCTGCTCGTAGTCTACCAGACATTCAATTTCAAACTATGCTTGGTATTTTGATTGGATAGACTATTTTTCCTTCGAAAAGTTTTGTCCAATTCATTGCTTTTTCATTTTCATAAACTAAAATACGTTGTGTTTAAATTTGTTATCTTTGTTGGTCAAGAAATTTCAAGATTTCTTGTTTTCCTAACAAGAATTCTTGATATTGACAAAACATTCCTTGTCCTGTCTTGAAATCTAAAATTAGTTCAAGACAAGATCTTGAAATTTTCGAGAACATGGCGATCTCTATCGCGGGTATAGATCGTGTTTACTCATAAAGATATATTATTATCATGTATCTATTAGTCGTAACAGTAAAAATATTTTACATTCTTTCGTTACATATTGACTATACGGCTGCAGCAAAAACTTGGTATACCTATTTTTGCTATACGCGTACCCAAATTTTATTAACCGTAGAAAATCACTGATTCCCGCATACACCTATATTAGTTTCATCTACTATAGAAGTAGTACCTATACTATATAATATACTCAACAGAAGTTATCGTTCGTAAATTGCTATTCGGCGATTTCCGAGATATTGCCCTGTCATCATCAACTTTGAAATTCAACACAGTGTACACATTTGCTCGACATTCGACTGACTGTAATCGAATTCGGGCGGCACGCTGTATAATATAAATCGCCACAGGCGCTGGTACCGGAGTGGGTCGCGGTACCGCCCGGGGTACCAATAATAATTCCGATCGTCCAGTCTCATTACGCTCCATCCTCGGTCCATCCAGCGCCCGATATGACGGTTCTAACGGCTACCGGTCTTCGAGAGCACCACCTAACCTAACAGTAGTAGTGATGCGGTTTGCGGAAAGAGAGGATCGCCGCCGCCGCCGCCGGTGCTGATGCGTCCTCGAATCGAGTGGGCAGTGCGATTGTTCGGATGATCAGAAATCAACGTATGTAGAAAAACGCGTGCACCAGCAAATGCAAATGTAAGCTACACATTAGCCATTTAGGGCCGGTTTATCAATGTCATGCTAATGCATACTGACTAACAGATATCTCTTAGCTCTCAGTCAAAGTGTTTATTATTCTTTAGATGAATATAACAGTCGGCTATTTCAAGATTTTAACTGACAGAGACTTCCAACCTCCTGTTTGTTACTTGACCAAAAGCTAAAATTTTGTGCGCATTTCTGGTTAAAGTCTCGATGGCGGAAGTTGAACAAGTTGATGTTGAAGTGAATGAATTTAGCGACGATAATGAATATATACTAGAATTTACAGAACATGAAAGAAGACCATATTATGTTTTGAGAGAGAGGCATGTTCATTTTGAAAATTTCGAATAGAACCACAAATTGAAACTCAAACTGGTACGGATTGCTCATACTGACGAATAAATATGTATTCATCAATCAATCAACTTCTGCTGGCGTTGAGGCTTTATGTAACAGGAAACTTCCTGATATATCAGTTGGAGATTTTATAAATGTAAGCAAAATAACAGCATGTAACATTGAGAAGAAAGTCAGTCATGCCATAGCATATTTTTCACCAAGATATATTCATTCAAAACATCACATGTACGATGTATAAGTGAAGTACAACTTACTGGTCCTGTGGTTGAACAATTAAATTCATCCTGGAGTTTGCTCGTTTGGTTAAACAAAACGCGGTAAATTTAAATTATTCAATCACCATCAAGTGCTCAAACTGTCTAAAACATCCAGGATAGCCAACTCTCTGAAAAGTATTGGTGACTGGAAGCTACGGAACTATCAGCTAATGCTCGAGTGGATAAACACTTCTTGATATGACAAATACTTTGACTGAAAGTCACCGTTGACTTTTGGTTACCTAGCAAAGACTTTTGACTGACTATTGATAAACCGGCCCTTAATGTCAGTTGTTCTTTTCGAGAATATGGGATATGTTGAACACTGAATGCGAAACAATTTATGGGAAAATCAAATTCCACGTGATTAAGGGGTATAAAAATAGTAGGTACTGATCTTCTTAAAGATAAACAAAAATCTAAATATGTATTTTATATCTATCTACCTGCAGATCCCGATGATTATGATGATTAAAATTGTATTTTTTTGAGTTGCATGTTTCAAATTATTCATTTATTTATTGATATTATATGATTGAAAAAAAATCCTACACTGTTTATGAATTACTCAATCCTAGATACCATAATTCATAACTGTTCTTGTAGAATTAGTGATAATTCAAATATAATGATTGTTTTGCTGTGTCACCTAAGAATTATATAATTTACCTCGCCTTTATAACTATATCGAGTTGAGAGTGATTATTATCATTACTTTTTTATTTTTGACACGTTTGGGTCAAAAACCTAATGCTACAACATGATGTATAACTAATGACGAACATTACGGAAAATTGAGGCCTGCTTTTTGAGTAATTCGTTGCTTTCTCCAGTGCGTTTAATACTTCATATATATCAAGAATATTGTGACACTACATTTTTATGGTCATACGATAATAAATACTTATTATAACATATATGAGGTATGAAACACTCACCAATTTGTCAAGAACTATAACTTCCGTTGTCATGTGGTCTATAATAATTACCACATCGTAAATATCACCTAGGTTTCTCTTCTCACTCAGCACTTACTATTGAAATATATGAAAGAAAAGTTACTTTTTTAATTTTTCTCGAACGCTTTGATATTTCGATAATTCCACTCATATGGAAATGTGTACATGAGTAAAATATTCACAGTAATATTCATTTATAACTTCAATAGCAATACTCTTTCACTACGCCTTTGCTTTGGTAAACAGAAAATTCAGGTTATTTTTATATTCACAATTAATGACCAACACTTATTCGAGCACTGCAGTACACTAATCTAGTTTGTAATTCTTCCTAAACTAGTTTTGGTATTTTTCTACAAAAAAATTCCTTTCAAGATATTCAATCAATATATTTCTCCGCCTCATTCTGTACATCTTTCTTTATAGTGCCAAGATTTGTTATCTGTAGTTCAAAAATATGTTCCGCTTAACAAAAAGGCGGAAAAATAATTCGAAAATTCGATCCGTTCGCATATGCGTGACATTCGCAATGAGATACAGAAGAGATTACATCTCGTCATGAGACTCGCCCAGAAACGTGCTTGCCTATCATATCGAATGGCGAATCACCCCATTGATTGGCGTGAAACCTTCGAAGTAACTTCAGAAGACATCGATCTGAAGATGCTTGCTTGATTCTTTGCAATTTCTGATGTTGATCAGTACTGTGGATCGAAACGCAGAGCTTTACTTAAGAAAAGTCAATGAAGAATATACCGGGTGTAACAGGATCATGGTACACCCCCCCGTATCTCCATTAGAAATTTGGAATATGCAATATATAAACGTCACTTTTTGACCTACGAATGATTTGTTTTTAACTTCCGGTTTCGCCGGAAGTGATACCAACTTTCGATTTTTGAATGGAACACTCTGTATATCATTGCATTTCTGAAATCTGCAAAATTTTCTGAATCCAATGATATCACATAAGTGACATTTTAAACGTCAAAATTTTTAATAATTTAATTTTCTTATTTTCTTCCAGCTGTAATTTCCATTGTATTTATCGCACATTTTATTACCAGCCATGAATAAATTCCTTATTGGTAGTACGAATAAATCGTACCACAATACCAATATGTTTCCATTTGAAAAAAATGAGTTTTACCGCAAAATCGACTAGGATGAACTTTATTTGTGCTCATGAAAAACGCAATTTAGTATTTTTGACGGGATTTAGATTTTTCTAGCATTAGACGGATCAATTGGAATAAATCGTAACCATCATGGCATACATAAATGGAAAACTGAAAATTTTTAAATTTTAAAAAATTTTCACGTTTGAAATGTCACTTATGTGGTATCATTGGATCCAGAAAATTATGCAGATTTCAAAAATGTTATAATATACAGGAGAGTTGGTATCACTTCCGGCGAAACCGGAAGTGGAAAAACAATCATTTGCAGGTCAAAAAGTGACGCTTATTATATTCATAGCATGCCTCAAATTTCAATAAATCACCTCTGAAACTAACGGAGATACGGGGGGTGTACCATGATCCTGTTACACCCGGTATATGGGTGACCCAAAAAAGATCCTTCATTTGTATAGGTTTTTGAAAAATATGTACTCGGTCGATATTACACTTATGCATCTACGTATTCTTGAAATCTAAATTATTTTTGATCTGAACCATAGCTGATATAATCTTATGTCGTAATCTCTGGATCGAAATACAACAAAAAAATTTGGTGGAGGCTTACAATTTAACCACCATCAATAATTGAATTGATTTTTAATGAAAAATTGGTTTATCGGCATTCAACAAGACTATCAAAAGGCCTATTATTCTCTCAACTCTCGAATTTGAAAAATGAATATTCCTTATAATTCCTGGCACAGTGTAATAAAATAGTAGTGACTTTTTTTATAAATGTCAATATGTAGGTATTGATTGATACCCAGTTTATTACATCTCGATGGACCCTTTCATTTAGTGAGAAAGTTCAAGGCCACCAAAACACGACGGCAACACTGTCGGCAATGCACATCCCGAGTTCACACGCAATTCCAAACACCCATTAAGGCATGTTGGCAGTCTTGTTTTGCCCTCGCAAAAATACTATCGTGTTGCACCACGATTTTTAAATGTACCGCTAGATTTTTACACCTTCGACTGCGTGATGCTCTTTTCTCTATTTTTTTTTGCCAAAGACGGAGTAGTAAGATTGCTCACGCGATGCTTCGTGTTTTCGTTTCACTTGGAAAGCGAATAAGAGGCTGAATAACTCTCACTTATCCAGGATAATGAGAGTTATGTTATTAACAAATGTATATTATTATTATTAAAAAATTAGGTAAATATACGGTATTTCTATATATCTATCTATGGAATACTGCACGAGTTGTTTTAGAATATTTGCACTAACTTAATGAGTAGGTACTTTCTGTTAGGGAGGAATTAATCCTTCTTTTTCAACACACATTTATAAACTATAAACACACGTTTATTAAGTGAGTGGTTTTTTTTGTTTCGAAGGCCGCATAGTCGTGAATGGAATCGATTAAATTATATCTTCAATAATAATAATCATCAGGAGGAACTCAATGTGCCCATCACTAATACAAATGTCTACAACATTAATTGAAATCCAATGAAGACATCATAAATGGCTTGAATTCATCAATAAAAACATAACCAAATCAATTATTGTTCAACTGCGCTTCCTCAAAGTTTAAACGTCTTATATGTCAATTTATGTTATTTATAATGGCCGCGTGCTGTCCAAAGACGAGTCTCTCTTTGCAATAATTCATTCGAGATATATGTGTGATTTACTGCTGGAGAGTTTTGCCATATCAAAAGCGAACGGGTAGATATAAAAATTCCGAAACATATTCCACGAATCGATTCCACATCGAGGACGTGACCTCTCATTGAAAGAAAAATCGACAAGAAAGGGATATAAAAAGTAAGATTATCATCACCTGGAATAAGAAAGAATAGAAGAAAGACCAAAATATTTGCGACATATACTAAACAAATATCGGATAAATCATTAAAAAATAGGTATAACATTATAATTCAATTCAATTCTGCAGGTGTATAATCGTTGAATTTTTTATTTTTGATGCTTCAATTGAAACATTCTTATTGACCGATTACCAAGAAGTAAGAGAGTAGGATTATAAGAGTTATGATGTTTGCGGCATCATTCGTTTCACATCAGTGATGCATAAACTGCAACTCCCTGTCGCCAAACACAACCGAGTTTTTAAAGGTATCGAAAATTGGACACACTGTATCTACATGACTACCACATGTGATTAGATATGTGACATCAGCATCAGAAAAGCCCAATTGAATATTCCGCAATCACGCTTGAATACCAAAGCACGTACTTATACCGTCCTCGACTTCGACTAACGAAATGATAAATCTTTACCAACCAGCATTATCCAACGTTTTATGCTGAAATAATCCAAACACCGTAAAAGCTTTAGCTAGAGTGAAAAACAAAACACATCCTGATCTTGCCATATGAGGACTATCGAAGGACAAATTTAATGGCAACAGTGACACAAGATGATGGGCATGCCAACAGTATAAAATGGATTTGAAGATGCCAAACTATTCGCACTTGCAGAATTATGTTCGAGATAGTTCAATTACATAGCCCAAAAGAGATATCAATAGTGGGTAAGAACAGAAACCCACAGCAACTGGAGGAAATTGGAAGTGTTTCATTCGGAAAAATGAAATGATTGTTATCAATACTCATGGATGAATAAATTATTATCGACAGTTATCTCAAATTCCACTTCAATGAACTCAAAAATATACGAGTATAATAATAATGGTACTATTTCGAAAATGATTCAATTTCCAGTTGTTCTCTATATTGACATTGCCCTATATAAAAAATGAATATATTAAATATATATATATGTACATGTTAGGCCAGCCTTCTAAATGAACAAAAGGATGTTGAATAAATGAGCTACATTAGTCGATCCAATTCTTTCAACCGAACCTAATCAACCTTCACCTTAATGATTATTCTGTGACAACTATTTCCTTTTGTCATTAGCAATTGTTGAACATTTCTTGACATTTAAGAAGGATAACATCTATCTTCGGTGTTGTTTGAATAGCTTTTTAACCCAGTAACCTTATATTACATCAACTAGGAGAAAATAATCACCATGACCTCGTAGAAAGTAATACCAATTTCGTAAAAGGCTAACTATTTCAGTACGAATGAATACTCATGGGAAAGTTTAATTACGAACTAGGAACGATTTAAAATATAGATTCCTGGGAAACACAAACAAATGTGCATACTTTACGTTTCATTTAGAGCTGGCACATCTCTCTATGTTTGTTCTGCCTTCCGGTTTCGTCCCATTCCGTGTATAACTTCTCGTTCCAGCGAACAATTTGAATAGGAAAAATGCGGAGGTGTTTATTATCGGAATTCTCTTCAACAGTTCACCGAACATATCTTGCCAGCCGAGTGTACACTATTCATTTGCAGTGAGACACAACAAAGGAACAGGATAATGTTTTCCATCCTCATCTCGTCATTGATAATGGATAATCAAAGAAGTGGAGCATCACAAACAATTCTTTGAGATGCATGAATTGATGTCTCGGAATAGTAAGGAGGTCAAAACCATTTCCTTTTTGTAGAAAATTTGATTTGAATTAGTCGGGAAATATATCTAGTATATTTCTCATCACAGAAGATTCCACTTATTTTACATTTGAGATAACGCATCATCTTATACCTATTTCTCGATTGATGTCAATATGCTTTGCTGATGTATTCCTGGTTGCGTGATTCTTTCATATTCTCGACAATCGTGTAGGCATGTGGTCTTAAATATAAACGAAATTGTTTGTGCAAACTATAAGAAAATTCAGTGATTCACATCTGGAATTGTCGAAAAAGTTTTCAATTATAACCTAGAATATTGAAACAAACCTTAGGCAATATGGAATTTACACCACCTGAAATTATTATAGACGCACCGCTCAAGTTCGATATTTGAAATTATTTCGCGCCAAAGTGAAAGAGAATTTATTTGGTCGCAGGAAATAAAATACTCGTTGGAAAGTACATTTCCTGCACTCGTTACGTTTCCGCACTCACCGCTACGCGGCTCATCGTGCTAAACGACTACTCGTGTGAAATATGTAACTTTCCACACTTGTTGTGTAATATACTATTGTTTATATACCTGTAGGTTTCGATTACGTTTCCGCACTCGCGTACTACTCGTGCGAATTATGTCTTTTTCCACACTTGTAATGTGTAATATACTATTTCGCTATAACATTGAAAATCTATTCATCCTGCTTCCAGGTTGATGTCAATAGAGATTGATAGCAAGCCTGTATAGTACGCCTGAGGGACGACGACAACGAGTTATTCCGCGAAAGAAAAATGGAAGTGGTGGCAGCGCCCCCTGGTGGTGGTGGTGGAGTGCCCCCCTTTTGCGAGCATGACGTGCGCGAGTGGTCCAGAATAGACGGCATCACCGGAGCATTCGAGAGAGCGAGACTCGAGACCGATCACTGGTCGGCAAGCATGGGGAACACCTCGTATAAATATGGAAAGGTGAGTACCAAGTTGGCCGAATAGACGGGGAAATCGGTTTTGAAAATATTCCACAAATGGATACTGTGAGAAATCCCATATTTTCTGATCTGGAAATGAAATTAACCATTGTTCCATCATGGTAAATAAACGAAACTATATCTCTTCAGCTTGTCAAGTTCGATAGCCTTAAATGGCCCCATTCTAACACATCACATAATTGATAATTAATCGATGTTGATTTTAATTATGAAATCGAATCTGATTAGGCACAGTCGGTCAGCGAATTCAAACAGCCATCCGTGATGTGTGATTTTTTATTTCATCATTGATAATATTGTTCAATGGCACGATTTTTATGTTCACCATTCCATGAAGATTTTGATTTGACATCCACAAAAGGCATAGTAGGCTCTTGTGAAATGCGTTCAATGACTCAAAGTTTAAATACGATATTCTCGTTTGCAATCATTTGTCCGAAAATGCATTTTAGCTGTTATTACGGTAAGCAAACAAAACAAAACAATGAAGAAATTTGCATATAACGGTTGTGTTCGCGAATAAATGGTTGAAACAATAGGAAATGATAAGTTCAGCAGATTTAATCAATGGTACGCGCTCTGCATCGAGCTTTTAGATGAAAAAGTTGAAGACTCGATCATAAAAAACGAAGAAAGAAAGCAAGAAAGAAGAGTTTTCTTAGATACCTTGAGGGATATGGTGGGAATCGCTTACTGTTAACATAACATAATAACCTTATATAAATCACTCCGTGTAGGCGTACATTCTCGACAGAAATGAAAAAAAAGGTAATGGAATTTAGCTGTGGAAATCATCATCACATTGAATCACTATATCATAACATTGACGCATAACATTGAAAGAAGCTATAATACAATGTGAGGAAGAACTCCAATAAGGAGGCTCGATTAAAAAACTCTTCTAGCACGTCGAATTCATTATTCTTCACATTCATTGTATTTTTGTACATATTCTTGTACATAATAATTACTTGAGAACACAATCTGCCCTGTTAGTATTTGTCAATTTTATATTGGACGTTATTCGAAATTGTTAATAGAGCGATAAAAAAAAGATATAATCATGCATTAGCAGAAGCAAAAAGTAACTACTACTCTAATCAAATATCTCGGTCTGATAACAAAAATAAAACAATTTGGAAAATTATAAATACTGAAAGAGGAAGTATTAGTACCAAGGGTCACTATGATTTTGATGTGGAGGATTTCAATGAGTTCTTCACTAACCATGCAGAGGATATAGTTGATGATATTGTAATTCATAAACATATCTCATATAATCATGAATTCTATAAATTGCCAAATTCTTTCTTCATGCGCCCCTTCATTGAAGAAGAGATCATTTCAATAGTGAGTAGTTTGAAAACTAAAAATACTCAGGACATATACGGTATAAGTACGAATTTGTTCAAGCAATGTGCATTGCTCTTCATTGAACCCTTAACTATACTTATAAACAAATGTCTTTCTGATGGAATATTTCCTTCAGCGTTCAAACCAGCCAAAGTTCTTGCTATCCACAAAAAAGGGGATGAAGAATTGGCTGAAAACTACAGACAGATTCATATTTTACCAACGATATCTAAAGTAATGGAAAAAGCAATTTTGATCCAATTCAGTGATTATATGGACAAATTGAACATGTTTGACTCTCATCAATTTGGATTTAGAAAAGGAAAAAATACTGTAGATGCTGTGAATAGATTAGCTAACAATATTCTCGAAGCTTTTGAGAATAAACAATCATGTCTAACTATATTTACAGACCTGTCAAAGGCCTTCGATTGCGTCAGTCACAATAAACTTTTAGAGAAAATGGAATGGTATGGAATGAGGGGAGTTTCTAGAAGTATCATTGAATCCTACCTCAAAAATAGAACCCAAAGAGTTTTCAATAATAATAATGTGAGTCAAGAACGACTCATCAAAAGGGGTGTACCACAGGGATCCATACTAGGTCCTTTCTTATTCTTAATCTATGCCAATGATCTGCCTTCACACATGCTATCAAAACATGAATTACTGACAATACTGTATGCAGATGATACGTCCTTTTCTCTTCACCTGAATCCCACAAGCACAGACATTGACGATATTTCAGCAGACGTTACTGCCCATGCAAAACAATGGTTTGATAATAATGAATTATTTTTGAATGAAACAAAAACAGAGGTATGTCTATTCTCAAATTATTATAATGTCCACTCCACTAAATCACATTCAATAAAATTCCTGGGAGTTTATCTTGATCCATCCCTCACCTGGGCCACACATGTTGATAACATCTGTAGAAAGTTAGCAAATTCAGTTTATGCCATTAGGCGCATAACTTCAACTGTGAACCAAGAAGCTGCTTTAACAGCATACTATGCAATTTTTCATTCAGTGATGAGCTATGGCTTGCTATGCTGGGGTAATTCGAGCTTTACACACCTACAAAGAGTTTTTACACTACAAAAAGCGGCTGTACGAAGCATGGCAAAAGTGAATTATTCTGAACATTGCCAACCATTTTTCCAAAGTTTAAGTATTATGACCTTATACTCACAAATTGTCTATGAAAATCTCATACACGTCAGAAAAAATATACATACATTCACTACACATTCGGACATTCATGATTATAGTACCAGATATGTTCATAACATTGTACCTCACAGAAGGAGATTAGAAAAGAGCAAATCCATAGGAATATCTCTTTTCAATTCTCTTCCTACAGATATCAGGGATCTGCCGTTGGATCGTTTTAAAAAAACGTTGAGAAAGATTCTTGTCAGAATGAGTCTCTACAGAATCGACCACTTCAGTGAGTTGATCAACGACACTTGTAGACAACTAGTGCTATTTTAATTTTAATTTTAGTTTTAATTGGTTTTATCATCACTTGTACTTTTTCGTTTGTAATTTCTCTGTTTCTTTGTATGACGTGTCCATAACTTGTAAACCATGGATGTAATATATTCTATTCTATTCTATTCTATTCTATATATCTCTTGGTACACCACGTTTAGCTTTTCCTTTCATTCACTCGTAAATGGATGGATATTTATGATGTCAATAAAACTCAAAGATATTATATTCTGATCTATTTTTAGGGTCAAATAAATTATTACTATGCAAATATATCTGCATATATTTTGCATAAAATTCGTGGGTTCATATGAATGATTGTATTTTAATTCTTCGTGAAATATTACTGTCATCTGTCTTTTATTATCGTAATGAAAACACAAAAAATAATTTATGAACCCGCGGTTACATCAAACGAGTAAGTACATTTATGCAAAATACATTCAAATTTATATCGTTTTGGATTCCACTTGATGATGACTTCATCGTAGACAATGATGTCACTGAAGATATTGACAAATGACTTTCGCTTTGACTCTCAATAATCAGAGCTGATCTGTCACTTTTACAGATCTTTGAAATGAAAACCAAGAAAACTCAGTGAACGCATACATCACGCTGTATGTTAATATTTTTTTCAGTGAGTGTTTTGGCGCCTCGTATAATTTCTCTTTCCCAATGAAAATTGTGAAACGATGGCGATTGTCGATATATTTCGCGTCAAACTTTGAAACGCCTACGTTCACGACTGACGCTCGTTCATTTCACCGATCAAATAAAATATTTTTTCCCAGTGAAATATAGTTATAACCGCGGACAACTGATTATTGTCAAGATAATGTACATCTCGCCTACGTTATTCCATACTACTCAATAGAAATAGAAAAATCGGCAGTCAATCGAAATAACCTTGGTCCGAGTGTGCGGACATTTGGAAATACGGGAGTGTCTCAAGGTTCGGTTCCAGGATCTCTGTTTTCCATATCTTGATATTGAGAGGGAGATTAGACATGTATTTCGACTTCATTCGATTTTCTTAACATCAAGATACAAACCTTCAAACGCATCTGTATTTTCTCATGACATTCCTTCACATACCTAGAGTTCTTGTACTCTATAGGTACCTACTATATGGGTTATCAATCGAAATCTATTAACTGAAAGTTTTACTATAAGCTCGTGCTTACATCAGGCATGCTCTGAATGTTACTGAATTGATCCAATTAAATGAACAAAATCACACTAATTGACGTCAGAATTTATGTTCTACATTTCTTCAAATTGCAGTAAAGATGTTGCTCGCG
The DNA here is from genome assembly GCA_029955515.1 of Chrysomela aeneicollis. Lineage (NCBI taxonomy): Eukaryota > Metazoa > Arthropoda > Insecta > Coleoptera > Chrysomelidae > Chrysomela > Chrysomela aeneicollis. Next base: position 27,154,690 of record JARUHQ010000005.1, read on the forward strand.
TAAATGGAAATTAGAAAGGGAAATTCCTCAATTATCAGGTATTCAGTAAAAACTCTAATTATTTATATACCTATACCAAAAGGATCAGAATTCGTTATAAATGTATTTACAGTTAGACGATGATAGCTCCCTTTACAACATTTTCACATTTTTTGATTTAGTAAATGAAAAAAATAAAGTTTTTCAACTATAATCTTTTCAGTCTCAGACAGGAGATTTGACGTTTTTACAGAAAGAAAATTATAGAAGTAATGATTATTATGAACATATATACCGTGGTTACTTTCACTCTCTCTTTGAGGCTTAAAACATATAATAATCGACTAATTTTGAAACCGGTACACCTAACTCTGAAGACAATAGACGCAGTGAGACTCTTTTTTATACAAAGCCTTCTTATTGTTATTGTACTCATATCAATTACGTAACCTGTAAACGGTATCGTGAGTGCCAGTTGAAAGGAAAATTGATTCGAGATTTGAATTGTTAATGCATGTAGAAAATAAACAGGAAAGAGATGGATTGATGATGTGATAGGAATTCGATGTTAGAAACTATTGTATAATGAACCACGTGGATGTAGATACAGTCATTATAAAATGAATGCGTATAGGTTTCGTAGTTTTTACTCGTTTTTTCCACTGTCAATTAAATAATTTTCAAATCAGAGATCCTTCTGAAATCCCATTCTAGGGCCACCCATGGCAAAGATTGCTCGTTGAATCGAATTTCATGTAAGTTCCTTGTTGAAAGTAACTGCATCGATATGAATAGTTGCACTGAATGGATGTTCATTAATTTTCGCTAAAGTAATAGAAGTCGACGATGTCGTATTCGAGTCTGCGATATACTGGAACACGACGGGCCGGCTGTTTATGGGATAATCGGTAGCTGTTCGCGATTCAATAACAAATTTTCTTACGCTCCTACCCAACATCGAGTTACAGCACGTCTTAAGGGGACCTTCACGATTCAGCGCAAATAACCGCATCCAAAAGAAGTTATTTCCGTGATGAAATTAAATAGATTTTCAGTATAAGTACTCTATTAGTACCTAATTACGCACATTTTACATTATACCATTCTTAAATATCAATTTTGAAGACGTAGTAGAAAATGCAGATATACCTACTAGTTGGAACTTATATCATAAATAATTGAGCGATTATCGTATCTAGTCTCTTTAAAAAAAAAACTTACGGAGGAGCAGTACCGCATTTTTTTGTAAAACTACTGAATAAATTCTTGTGAGAATATAAACTCAGCACTTATCCTTACTTAATTTCGAATCATCATCTACGATCCCCTTAATAAGACAATGGGGATACGAGCAAATGTGTTTTGCACGCTCTATTCTATTGGTATATAGATCCTTATTGGTTTTTCTACTTTCTCGAGAGATTGGCGATCTTCTGATGTCTGAGACACTCACAAAGCAAACGTTATCGGATCGACGATTGTAATGGGAACAATTGAATCTACTCCTGATATCGATCTGAATAAGCTGAGCACGATGCAAGTGATGGAGGAACGGAAAGCAGAAATTCAAGTGGGATCAATGAATTTGTTGTACAAGGTGATTGACTATATGGATTTAACGAATGAAATTTCCGAAACGAATGAAGATATTCGAGATTTGTAAAAACAAACTTGAGTTATAGAAATGGAGAGAAATATAAGATACAAAATAGGCCATAGAACAGTGGGAATTTACAATATCGTCGCTAGGGAGGGCTGTCAGATCCACAAAAAAAGGCATTGATATCTAAACCACACCTATTTATTAAATTATTTATCAAATATTGGACTCATCGAGACTTTCGTAAAAGGTGCAGCGTCGCGCGACTCATCAGGGAAGAAACCACGGCTAAGACTAAAATTAGGAGGTTGCGTTGATTTGAATCATCCCATATACCAACCGAGTATATTCGTAACGTGCCAAAATTTAAATACGCCTAGATGAGTTGAGTTGCTGGGAAAAATAAAAAAATCTCCGTTAGCTGAATGTTTGATGTGCATGGATGCAAATATCGTCAGTAAATTGAGATCAGAGAGACTGCAACTTTCATCAGATACTCTGAGCGATCTGAGCGCGCAGTATGTTCATGATGATGATTCTGATGACTGACGCTTTTATCCCATGTTATATGAATACAGCTGACTTTTTTCAATTTTGTCTGAAAAGTACGAACAATCAGGTGCATAAAACAGTTCCAATGTGGTTCATAATATGTGACTGATTTTCGTATAATCAATCCCATTTTTTCCATAAAGCTGATCAAGTAATTTTGTCACGGTATGAAAATACTTTTTTGAAATCTTTCTCATGTTCCATTGAGGGTGCAGCAACCAAAGCCGATTTTGCTGGTTATTGATTATATCACTCAAATTGTAGTTGCAACTATAAACAAAATTGAATGCAGAGAGCTCAAGGAGTGACCTCGAGACTCCATATAACTGAAGCGTCTATAATATATTCAAATGGACCAAAAGAGCCTCAAGACTGAAATAGTCGACGGGTTTAAAATGTCTGTCTACCTGAGTTATTGGATTTGAGATGGAGGAGCAGGTGGGCCATATCGATCCGGGAGGATAATTAGATAAAAAATCTACATATCACTATAATTATTATGTTATGAACAGGGAAATTGAGCGAAATTTTTGATACGCCATTAACATTAGCAAAATATATGAGATTGTAGATTGTAGAGGGGGTCGTTATGGCTGTGCAGCCTCTCAAGCACCTCGACCTATAAGATCTTTTGTGCATAACCCTTAATCTATTCGAGGCCCGAGATTCCGAGACTTCGTGCAAAGTTTATCAGTTTCCTTGGAGCTAGGTTCATGACATCGGAGGGCTTTAAGAAGGTCCCTTCCATGAACTTGAGCATTTTGCAGAAGGGTGCTGGGCATTCACAAAGCAAATGTTCTGCAGTATCAGCGAAGTTCTCGCAGTAGCGACAACTATCACTCTCTGTATTTGCCCATCTTTTTGAGTTGGTACCTCAGTTTCAAGTATTTTTTGTCCAACTCGAGAAAGGCTCACTAGCCTTTTCGCTTGTCTTTGTCCTGACACTTTATTCCAGTGATATTTGACTCTCAAGTGTACGACTTCAGAGCTTTTAGTGCTGCTTGGCTATCTGATAAAATATGCCCTTCGAGTGTCCCTTTCGAAGCATTCCTGGTCACATATCTCTATAGCATGTTATTTTGCTTGAAATATGGTTGGGGTGCTACCAAGGGTTTTGTGAGTCTGATTTTGACCCTGTATTTCCCACTCCAGCACTTTGATCCATCTTGGATCCATCAATATACCACACTAATGCATCCCTTCCCAGTTGAGCTCCGTTCTCTGTGCGAATTTGGTGGTTGTTTATAACCACTTCAAACTGCATTTCAAAGTCGTACATAACTGACATGTTGTCTGTCGGCTTAGACATGGATTCTAGGAAAGTATTTTTCAAAATCTTCGTGTATCCAATACGATTTCCTGACTTGAGATTTACTGTCTTATTTAGGTCTCTAGTTTCAATAAGAATGCTTCGCCATAGTTTGATCACTCCATCTCATCAGTTGTTTATTTCATACAGGGTGATAATTAAAATTTCATAATTTCAAGAGGCAATTTCGGACATTCTTGGAGGTCGCAGTTATATAAATTATCCATCAGAAAGACTGCAATGAGCAGTTAATTATGTGAGAAATGGAAGAAAATCAATCAGAGATGCCTGTAAAGTCATGCAACTCTATAATTATGGAAATTCTCAAAATAATCTAGTGAATTTTCTAAGACGAAAGAAGATTGTCGATAGAGTTTTTTTTTCATTACCACCTGTAGTAGATGAAAGTATCGTAGCTAAGGACAAGATAATCAAAATCCTCGAACCTACGTCGAGTTCGTTATGCATTTTCGAATTCGCTCAAGGACATAACGCTGGAATAGTTTGAACCTTTGAAGACAGCTTATATACCTACCAAATCATTCTTTTATACGAAGAAACACTGTTTTGTTAATATTTCTAATATATTTTTGACGTTGTAGAATATACTTTCATTCTGAGGTCATGAGGTATGATTTTTTCCTCGAAATATTTTTTTAAACAATTTGTGCTATCCGAAGTTTGTTTCAGGCACGCTAAACATAGTTTTTAATGAGTTTTTGAAGCGTGTCCGAAATTACCCCAAACTGCGGAGTATGAGGCGGGGTAAGTTCGGACAGCAAAAAAATAGAATATGAAAAAGCTGATTTTGCTTCAAGTCTATGTATAAAACAATTAAGAAATGATCGAACAAGAATCTATATGCACTGAAAAAACAACTATGGATCACAGATAGAAATTCAAGCTGCAATAATGTAGTTTTAGATATTCAGGAGTGTAATAAACTGATACATCTCCTCTGATGTATTGAATTCATGGACTCGTAATATTTCTGCGAATAATGTGTAAAAACATCGTGTAATTCTACTGTGGATAAATCCCAATGTATTGATACAGAAATAAATGGAATGTTGTACAATGAAATGAACCAATACATCAAGAACGTATAGTTACAGAAGTTAATGTTATGATACAGTTTGGCATGTAAAATTACATTTAGCATGTAATCATTATCCAATCGGAGGACAATTATGTGTCACGTGGTGTATTTGCTATAGTCTTGACGGTCTCATTGCAGCCGCGGCGTCCATTGGCGAATGGCGTCATTACATCTTGCACACACGGATTGAATGAGTGCATCTTTTTAGTACTTCAAATTGAAGTGATTTTGTGAAGGAGCCTAACGTGGATTTGCAGGCAAGAGGTAAGTGATGTTTACTTGTAGAATTTGTAGTGCGTAGAGGAATATAAATAAGTGATGCAATTTACATCAATTCTATCATACAGAAATAATTAAGGTGATGGTGATTTTGTTTGTTTAGAAATTAATTGTAATCGTTCATTCCGATTATATAATGCTTTCAAAAGTCACCCGTTGAGAATACATACCACTAATGAACACGAAGTGAACAAATCTTTCAATTTCATATGCAACAAACAAGATTGTTCATTCAATTGCAGTACTGAAAAATATGTTTGTGAACATATTTATAGTCATATAAAAACTGGCACATTTTTGCAATGTTCTTTCAAACCATGTGAAATAAAAACATTATTTAATAAGGTAAACTCATTGAGTAATCATATTTTCAGATCACATATAATTCAAATTGTAATAGTGTGAAGAATATTGATGACAACAATTCTGGTACTTCTAACTCAAATACTGTTTTTGAATAATTGGCAGGGATCAAAATTGAAAATCTTATTGTCAATCTCGAGGAAAAAGCTATGAAAATAGTTGAGGCTATTAGAAATCTTTATTATATAATCAACCAATACAATTATTTAGGTTGTTTATCAAAATCAAAGTTATCTCTAAGCTAATACGTCTGAAATACATTTTTCATCAATAGATAATTTGAATTACATGGGATTTTTTTTATACCGAAAATAAGATGAAATAAAAAATTGGCGAAAGCTTAATCGATCGACTTTCCGTTTCTCTCAATTCAATGTGTAAATTTTGTTGCGAAAAATTTTCTAATCAATTTATATTTTCAGATTCTGAGCAGTACGTCATTGTTTTAGAAGGAAATATGTTATGTACGTAAGTACGTACTAATCACCTTATCCATTTGAGATAATTATTGGGTACTTCACATCAAGAATTGATATTTGAGTTTTATTTTTTTTTTGTTTTATGTTGTATATAAGTTACAAATATAGTTCATGTTATGTTCATGTATATTATATGTTGTTTTGACTCATCAGTATGTTCAATAAATGATATCTATAAAATGAATAGAATTTATTTTATCCCATTTTTATCCACATAATATAACACTAACAGTAAAAATAACTGTGATATTCACAGTGTGGAAGTACTCATATAATGTGTAAGATTACCAAGATATTTTTCAATATAAATGTAATATTACATACATTTATTACGTAATCCACGTAAAAACCGGAAGTTATATCACATCAAAACTGTAATATTGCAGATACATTCAACATGTAATATTCCGTGCTAAATGTATTGAAACATGTAGCGTGTAAAAATATTCGATTTCTTATGGCATCACATAACCAACGCTAATCACTGTGATTTTACGTATAAAATTTTTTCAGTGTGAGATATTCGTACATTTTCGATTCAATTCGAAATTATTACGACTGAAAAACCTGAAAATTCGTCCGAAGTCACCCCGTTTCACGGTACCTAATGAAATAGAACTCACTGAAGACACGCGTATTGAACATTGTAACAAGCCCCGTAGGTTAACAAAATGCACACAGCCCATCTCGTACGCCGCTGGTGGTATAGCGTTCGCATCTTTTGGAAGGTGTCTCTGGTACCGCTGGTAGCGCGCTGCATGCAGTACCAGCAGTACCGGCAGTACGAGCGATCGCTTTGCGAAGGTGGAATATTTATCGTCGACGTCGAGGATGCAGAGATCGTGGTGCGCCGCGATTGCGCTTGTTTCAATTATTATTGGCAGTCTGTGATTCGGTGACAATAGATTTTTCTGATTGATCGTCGTTCGGAAGCGAATTTAGTGACTGTGAGATTTGTGGTGGATGGAGGCGCGATAGGGGCGGTCGTAGGTATTAATTTTCGATTTCGTTTGAAATAGTGATTTTTCGCGCAATACAAATTAATGACTGGAATGCACATAATGACAAGCGTTTTTCGAAAATATATATGTTTATACGATAGAAAAAGTCAAAAACTCTATACAAATATATCAAGTAAAAGTATATAATCAAGGGTAATAGTCTGCGCTTCAGAACTGAGGAATGGAAAACGGAATAAATACTACAATATTCTGATAAATGACAACTTGTTAATGAATTTTGAGAATTCATAGCAGAACTGCGTTTTATTTGTTCGTTTCCAATAAGATGGCATAATTCAGTATTTCAAACATCAAGGCGGTTTTTATCACGAGAACGCCTTGCATTTATTTCATATTTTATAATATTGAACTGATTTCAAGTATGTCAACATTGAATGTAGGTTAAATCGGTGGCCGATACCATTTCGCCTCTTACTTTTATACTTGCAACTGCGATAATTGCCATGGTCTGATTATGGTCGAAATTAAAGTTCATTGTTTAAGGAAAGCAGATTGTCGATGCATATTGAAAAACACAAATCGCGGTTTTGCATAACATTTTATTTTCAGTTAGTTCACGCGGTCGAATGACCACGATTTTGTTCCACTTGGAACTCTGGACTTGGTAAGAAAAAACATCACAATAACAATGTTGAGTCATCAGTTGATGCAATTTTTATTAGATACCTTTCTGTGTCTTATTATGGCAGTCTATGCATAATTGTCAGAGTTATATCCATTAACGATCCAATATTCTAATCATGAACTAATTTATCAGACGACTCGATATCCTTAATTAATTTCTCAACGGATATATGCGTTTGCTGATACATCTTCTCACTATACGAGATATGTGATGAATATTATAATATTCATACATCTCTGACTGATATTCGTCCTACTATAATCGAGATATGCAGGAAGTGCAGTCAATTAATGATGTGTTTCTGAAAGCATCAGCGGAAATTATAAATCAAAGCCTGGGAGAATAATTATATTCACACAATCAAATATTTGCCTGCAGCACAAACTGAATTCTGGATAAGTAGATAGATACTCACAAAAATTCACAAGTAATAGGATGTTCATCAATTTCAAATAGAAACATATCATTCTGTAATCTGTATTGTTTGCATGTACCTTTTTGATTTTCGTTTCAGGAATGCTTTCAAATGTTTTTTTTTTTTTTATTCAAAAAGAAAGGAAACGCATCAACCCTCAGGGTTATTAGCGTGTACAGTGGGTAGTCTAATTCAACAAAGTATATATGATTGATGAGATTGATGGAGTATAGATACGATAGTAAGTTATCAAAGTTACAGTGTTCACCAAGAATTTCTTTGATGTTATCGGAGAGATTATAATTGAGTCTTAGGTCAGAGTAATGGGGACAATCAGCCAGAATGTGTTTCACACTGAGTCTGGTGCCACAGATTCCACAGTTTGGTTCGTCCTCACGGCTTAAGAGGTATCCGTGTGTTATTCTGGTGTGGCCTAAACGAAGTCGATTCAGGATGACCTGGTGTTTTCTCGATTGTGGTGTACGTGGCCATGGTTTCAGGGTGTCTTTAATTTCACGCAGTTTTGTTCTGGTAGTCAGCCACTTATTTTGCCACTCACTACGCGACGTGGTTTTCACTAGGGTTTTCACATCGGTGGAGGTAGATTTCAAAATCACTTCAGAACTGACACTTGTGATTGCCTCACGAGCATATCTGTCTGCTTTTTCGTTGCCTGAGATGCCTACGTGAGAGGGTATCCAAATGAAACATATCTCTTTTCCTGATTGTTGGATGCTAAAGAGTTCGTTTTTTATCTGTAAAGCTATCGGATCTTTGGGATACAACTGCTTTATTATTTGGAGGGAGCTGAGGGAATCTGTTAGTATAACATGCTTCTCGTTGTCAGTTGAGTTTATGTATTTTAGTGCTCTGTATATGGCGAATAATTCGGCAGTGTATACGCTGCTGGTTACTGATATTCTGAACATAAGGTTGCGTGTAGCTGTTATAACTGCAGCGCCTACTCCCTCCTCGGTTTTCGATGCATCCGTGTATATCTCATTGAAATCTTCGAGTTTATAAAGTATTTCTCTGAGGCTGTTTTTTATTATTTCGCTATTGGTATTGTTTTTGTCCAAGGTGGTAAGGTTTGTGTTGATGTCCGGGATCTTTCAAATGTTTCTTGATATCAAAACCTTCTTTTCGTACTTCATTTTTACAGTAGGTATTTTGTTCAGAATTTCTTGGGCAGGAGATCTGAAACTACACTACTTGACACCACATTTTCAGCACTGGTTGGTAGAAAAATTTCCATATTTTGGTTCGAAATATACGTATTGCGACCAAGGGAACCTCTTGGTGTGGGTATATTTTCCGACAGATCGTTGAAATCTCCAAACACTCAAAATTCGTCTACGTATTTTTCGACTTCAATAAAACTCCTGGATAATAATAGTTGTACATTTTCAGTTGTACTGCATAGCCCGCCATCATTTTATGTTTTATTCGGTATTATTCATTCCAGAATTGCTTTTTGATCTTCTATAATCGTTGTTGGCGATGGAAATTACTGTCCAATGGGAAATGAAACAAGTCTCGATATCTCTTTAAATGTATGTTTCTGCTGTTATTGGACTATAACTTTGTTATCGTTAAAGGTTGTTTTTACTGTACGGAGTCGGCGTCGTAAAACCGGGAATTTAAATTGCACATTGAGCGTATTCAGTTTTCGAATGGAAAAACTCGTCGATAAAGGCATGCCTAATTGTCTGGGTAGCTTTTTGTTGAATCAGCCACATACCATAATGGAAGATTTATGTCGAAAAGTAATGCACAAAGAACAAAGAGAGGTATTTTTCTCCGCGTTTTTTTTTACAATTCAGTGGTTATAGTTATTATATAGAGCCGTAGTACTTTCTTCATTCCATTCAAATTGCATTATAATCTAATTGAAAGGAAGTCGGTAAAAAGATAATGAAGATATAATCTATTTTGAATGGTCATGCTCAGATTCATCGTCAATCCTCCAGCTCATTTACTGGATATCATCCGCAGCGAATTAATTCAACTTTCGAAATTTCTCCTCGATCTAAAAACAATTAATATAGATAGGTCGCTCGGATCGATCTATCCAAATCAATAATATTGTTGAACCTATCGATTGATTTCTTGTTGTCATCCTATAGAATTCGACTTCTTATATAATATGTCTTTACATTTAATTTTCAAATTTTTCAATTTACTGTCTTTCATCAGTTGCTATTCATTCTTGTTCTGGGTACATAATAAAATGATAATACAGGCCAATCCACTTATATATCCTTTTGGTTATTCGATTCTATGGCTGTGATTTCAAATAATACCATTAAGATGAATCTGTCAGGGTTATGTCTGGTGCTATGGAGAAGTACCAATACACCAACATATGGAAATGGAATCGACAATCAAAGTTCACCATGTTTTGCGAAATTCTTCCTGAATATCTTTCTATTTATAGACCAGCAATACCGAGAGGTATCATTATCTCGTCCGGAGAAGAGATTTGTTATCTTCAAGACGGTTATTTCTTATATCAGCACACGCATGTATAGGTAAGTGTGTCCACGCCTCTTTTGTGGTACCGTTGAAAGATAAATTTCTTTGACGTACGGGCTGGGCCGCTCAACCTTTAAACTCCAATAATTTCCGAAGAAATTGACGAAAACAAAGAAACTGTGCTCGATCGGTAAATCAGGAACGATTACCTCTTTATACGTATACATACGTATTCATAGAAAAGAGAAATGAGTCAAAGAAATGCCCCTAAAATATGAGCATATCTTTAGAGAACACATGGTATAATTTTTTTTTCAATTCAAATGAATCAGTTATTCGGAAGAATATTTTTGTAACTATAGGAATCATTATTTCAATATTTTCAAATACAGAGTGGCCATGATGTTTGCAACATGAAAAACCTCTAGCATTTGGGAAAAACCTAACATAGTATATTACACAACAAGTGTGGAAAGTGACATATTTCACACGAGTAGTCGGTTAGGACAAGCCTCGTAGCTGTGAGTGCGGAAACGTAACGAGTGAAGGAAATGCACTTTCCAACGAGTTTTGTACACTATTTTTCCTACGACTCATTTCTTTCATTTCGCGGGGATCTTGTCAAAAATGTAACTTGAGCGGTCTCTAGAATTTCAGGTGGTTTTGATTCAATATCAAGTACTGTTTATTTCCATACTCAAGATGATATTTGAATACTTCTCCGACAATTCCTCATTATGTGAATTACTGATTGATTGAGTTAGTTTAGTTTGGACAAATTTTATTGATATTGACACCAGCGTACATGAACAACCTTGACATTGAACACTATTTTCTCCTGGCTGAATTCTAGTCTCCTGAGTCTAAACATCGACAAAACAGAATTTTTAACCTTCTCATCAACAACAAGAGACCAACCACTAGGGGAAAACATTTTCATACATACCCCCAATTGTCAAAATCCTACAATTTGTTTTTGTCCACGTATAAAAAAAACTGACTCAATAAAATATCTGGGTGTGATGCTTGACCAACATGTACGCTGGGACAAACATGTAGATTTTCTCGTGAAAAGACTCAGGAAACTTATTTTCAAATTCTACCAACTCAGAAACAAACTAAATAAACATTTATTGCTAATGACATACGATGCATTAGCTGAATCAGTAATAAGGTACTGTATTATTGTTTGGGGTGGGCTGAATAAAACACACTTATATAATCTTCAAGTGATACAAAACACCTTGCTTAAAATAGTTCTGAAAAAAGATAGAAGACATTCAACTGAGAGCTTATATAAGGAGGCTAGTTTATGCAATATCAGAAAATTATACACCTATCACTGTTTACTATGGACGATGAACTCGCCTCTTACTTACCTGACACATACATACGACACCCGTGCCAGATCCGAGAGAACAATTAGTGTTCCTTTTTATAAGAATGTATATACCCAAAGGTTTGTTTCGTACTTTGGACCAAAACTTGTCAATCAAGTTCCCATTGAACTTAGAAATATAAAAAATATTAATAAACGCAAGAAAACAATCAGATCCTTCGTTGATCACAACTTTGATTTCTTAAAAGAAACATTCGAATCGGTCTACTGAATCATGTCTGAATGATTTTTTTTTATTAGACCTGTCTCCCTTTCGCCTGATTGTCTAGTCCAGGTGGGTTGATCTTTGATTTCCATTGATTTCTATTAATTTCTATTAATTTTTATTTCATACTGAAAGGAATGAATAGTTTTTTTTTTGTTTTTTTCTATTATTTACATTCATGGTTGTGTCCAGATCTGGGAAAATACGCAACACAAGCTTTGCTTAGGCGTTTCCCAAGAACTGAACACCACCACTTATTTATTGTTAAACATTTTTTTTTTAATTTACTGCAATTAATATTCATTTACTGTAATTATTATATTAAAGACATGTAGCAAGAATATGTATCGGAATTGAATAAAAATTGATTGATTGATTGATTGACCATTCACCTGCTAGCGCCAGTAATCACGCAACCAGGAATACAGAACCATAGAAGTATGTAGTTCGCAAGCGCGTACGAGTTACTCGAGTTAGTGCGTCCTTGACTCTTTGCAAACATCTGTGATACCAATGAATCTTCTCGTTGGTGATACTGTGATATCAAACTGATGCAAGCAGCAAGCCGCGCATAAAACTGTAGCCGTACTCTTTTGAATGATCTCACCCGCTGTCTCAACATCGAAATAGTTCCAGCAAAGATTATAGATTCCAGTTTTAAAGTGAATTCAGAGGTTATGTATCAGACACATTGAAATTAATAGATAAAGAGTTCTCGGTATAATTCAAAACGAGACAGAAATTTCAATAAATAAAATGAATTTGATTTGAGAACGCTTATATATTGACAGTGAGTACCTTCAAAATATACCTAATTATTTCTATATCAATTCAGGCGACCGTTGTGATATATTTCATATCAACACTAGTGCTTTTTTTCTTTCAAATAAACAATACCATGGTGATATGAGCTACTTTCTGAACAACAAAACATTGTGATTTTTGACGTTTTCATACGGGGTCGTAGGAAAATATCCATTTTATTTTATTAAATGGTTACAAATTGATTTTCCGAAGAAACCAAATGAATCAAAGGATGCAGTATCTCACCCCTGACTGAACGTACTATATACCTATGTGATGCCAGAGAAAATAAAAACTCGGAATCGTATTTTCTTCGAGGAATAATCGTGACCAACCGTGTACCGAACCATAAGTTATGAATGGCATTTCGTGACATTGACTTTGATAAAAATCTTCGGAATTACAATGCCCCGTACAATACGGCTCGAATCGTTATATGTATTACAATAATCTTGACCGTACCTGATGACCACAACAAATTGAAGGAATCATGATGTCGCACGATTTTTCATGGACTATACAAAGAAAACCACCAGAGCAGTTTATTCGAAAGAGTTATCGAATATGGCATTCATCGAGAAGAAAGGAATGTACTGGATGTTTTATGGAGGTTGATCAGCGTATCAGGGCAGTATCTTAAATTCAAAAATCTCAATTCCATATTGAAAATCAGATAAGGCCGCTTCTCTTTGTGCTATTCCTAATAGGTTTCCATGTTTCAATAATCTAATTAAAATTCAAATAACTCTTGACGTGCAGACAATATCGTAAATGAGCATTTCTTTTAATTGCTGGTACTTATTATAGCTAGCACCGAAGTATGAAATAACGATTATTAGGATTATGAAGAAATATATAGTTAGTAAAAATCCTTGGCGAAAGAGTAATGATGGATCACAAAAGGAAAAAGAAAACATAAACAACCCATTACTTCCTTTAGGTAACTACTACAAACTCGATATCATGGAATTAATTGGTTAGTTGCATAATATATAGTAATAGGTATACTGGGTGGTTCTGAATAAGTAGGTACCTACTTAGATGTATATTAGTAATATTTTACATATTACTAAGATCGCCAAGATGAGAACCTTATATATGTTTTCATGTTCATTTTATTTCTGCTACACAATATTTTTGAGAAATAAAAATAAGGAATATGTTGAAAGTACTATAACCAAGATGCAGGAGATGTCTAAAAAATTATAATTTTTAATTTCGCCCTGTATAAAAAACAAGTTCTGATCTAGCGATAGCGTTACCTCTCCAAAAAGAACTGCGATATCACACTACACTGTATATGCAATTTTTTTGCATATATATCTTGATTATTGATCAGCTATAATGAATGCCATTATCTTTATCGCTGCAATAGTCAGTTTTCACTTTCAACGCTCCATCTGACAAGATGAATATTTGATTGTATAACATTATTTTGAAATGCAGCTGGCAACGTGAAACTATTGATGATATATCATGTTTGAAAGGGATAAAATGAAGGTAAAAGTGAAACATACGATTGAAACTTCGAAATAATACTGAAAACACAGACATGTTAATGTATAGGTGCATGATGTGTTCAAAAAGAGCGCTATGCATAAATTATCTAAACATTTCTTGAAATTGATCTATCCAAAAGCAATTTTTTTCACGCGCTATAAAAAACGTGCTCATTATGTATGAAAACATACCTACTAAGGAAGAAAAATGATAACCAACACCTTGTATCTCTTATACATCCATTGGCATCATCTCGCACCTCGCGCTCATAAATAATGCATCTCGAATAGACAAAAGCCATATAGGCTGATGGGTGGGCGAATTTTTTTCATAACCGTCGAAATAGGTGTGCACACCACATGAATCTTCTTTTCTTTCTTCTGGTTTAAAGCAATGATTCAACCAAACGTTTGTTGCGTATTCTTTACCCTCATTCAGTACCCAAACTAGTTGCTGGATCAAGCAAAATCATCAAGAGGACAGAGACTTTTGTTGAGATTTAGATTTAGGTTTAGAAAAATGTTATGAAAAATATAAGTAACCATTTCAGGTATACGATTCACTGAACCAAAATGAGATCATAATGCAATAATGTACATTGATTACAGCTCAGTTTTGATTTGGCCTCAATAGAAAGCAATCTGTCATTCGGGAAATAACTATTTTAACAAAGTATTAGCACTCACCCGCTTTTGAAAATGTATTTTTCTATATTTTGGTTGTATAATGAAGTCATTGTGCAACGCAAATGCGTGTCGAAATAGCCTCTATTTCGATACGCATTTTTTATTATTCGGAGATTGGTACAATCGAACTGTCAAATGAAAGTCAGAAGAGTTAGGCCCAGTTTACTTCTGAGCGATTTGGATTTGGTGATATTAGCAGTGAAAAACTCAATGTTTTAATTGGTAAATTTCAATTCAGTGTAATTTGTTTTGAATTGTCCAATAAAAACAACATTGAATTTTTCACCGCTGGTATTACAAAAATCAAAATCGCTCAACTGTAAACTGGGCTTTACGCTTGTGCGTCAGATTTTAATTATTTCAATGTCATCATTGTTACCAATCGAAGATGTTTCTGTTATTTATCGATATTAAATCCATTTTTTTCTTCAAATCAATTCAAAATAGAAAAAATTGCTTATGACACATGTTTTATAGGACACGTTGTCGCACTTGTTCACTTGGAGCACTCCTCGCTTCGTACTCCAAACAACGCGTGCGACAAAATAGCGTCTTATAAAACTTGTATCATAATGTACTATTGTATCTCTTTACTAAAAAATACTTCTATATTGAAATTCACAAGCATTGGAAGGTTAAGAATAAATGTATGTCAATCCTTGATATATTGATACCTAATAAGAAAAGGGTAGGTTGCTACAAGGAAAACTAAGGAAAATATGTGTAATACTTTAGTTAACCGTCGTATTATAGTACCTATTTAGGGACACCTTATATATATTCAAAAATGATTTTTCTGCGTTTTGATTTGTTTCGCTCAGCTGAAGTAAACGGAAGGTGTCAGACATTGAACTAGATGAGGAACGTGGGCAGCGTACCATCACAGCCTCGTGTTAATTACAGAAATATCTGAGATTGGTATGAGGTTGAGGGGAGCGGATAATGACGCGACCTTGCCACCTTCCTCGAATATTTAACCCGACTATGCTCGACCACGGCAAAAAAAAATACAGCCACAACATTCATATATCTGCTTTGTTAAGCGATAATAATAATAAGTCGTAAAAGTGTCTCAAAATTACATATCTATAAATTAATTTCAGGTAGTTGGATCAAAAAATTTGACAGCAGCTGACGGAGGACTGAGACAAAGCGCCAAAAGGCAGTTGGAGGTTTTTCAAGGACGAGTGGCCGGAGCCCAACTTCATCTCGTCAGAACTTCAAGTCAATGGACGAGTGCTAGCTCAATTACAAGGAATGGCAATGGCGATTTTGAAAGCTTACAGGTGAAAAAAAAACAACTACTTCTTTTATAATAGTATTATTGAAATAATTGTTAGTTTTGAACATTTTCACTCCTCCTGATATTTACAACAATGACTCACGAAAGATTTAATCATTCGAATAGCTTTATTGCGTACATACCAACGTTCACTACATAATTAATGGGTTTGTTGCTATTCAATCGACACCACTATTGTGAGACATTGGAATATAATCAATTCTCAGTCATATCATGGACATGAATCACCTCCATGGTGTTTTCAAAGCGAACACACGACTGGCTCCCCTTGAACCGTTATCAGGTCTCACAGCCCATTCACTTATTCCAAAATTATCCCCCCAGCTATCGCACAACCCCCTGGACCTCACGTCGCAAAAGTCCAAGGCCTCAGTAGGCCGCAGCGTCTCTAGGCGACCCCCCACCCGTCAGCGCCTCAAAGACCAAACCCCGCCAATCGTCGACGCCGCTGATCCCCTACGCCACGCCCACCTGTCGGCGGCGACCAATCTGCATCGCGTCTCGCGCCTGTGCCACCAGATCCACGACAACGCCGTCAGGCAGGCCTTCGGCAGCGGACCGCGAAGGCCGACGACAGCCGAACGGCAGGACGGAGACGGCCGAGTGGAGATAGTCGAGGTGGAGAGCGAGGGACACTCCAACTTGTCGAGAACGAAAAGCACGAGCAGCGACGACATACATTTGGCAGCAGCGAAGGATAGCGGCTGTAATAGGAGCGTGGAGGACCTGGAAGACCTGGAGCAGCTACAGACTTGGAGGAGGACTTCAAAGTTACGTAGATCGCTGCAATTTCCTAAACAAAACAGACAGGCGACGAGTCCCAAGCGAATCGACCTGCCTGAGAATATTGGGAGCGTTCGCAAGCTACGCGAAGACTTGGAGAAAGGTAGGAGGCTCAACACAGCTTTGAGAAACAACAGCATAGACTTGGAAGCTCTGGATCAGATTTTGCAATCGATATCGGGCTCCAGCACCTGTAGCGAAAAAACGACAGAAGATGGGGGTAGCGATACGCCAACCAAGAAGAAGAAGAATTCTTTCGTCACGGTCGAGTCCATAAAAGAGGTCAAAGGGAGATTGAGGAGGACCAGCTCACCTTCCAGTGATATTTACAAGGTGTGTTTTGCACTTCACTTTTTCTGTCTGTTGGAGTAGGTTGGAGTAGGAATGTTGATTTTTTTTTCAGGTGAATGGTTTAGACGAAGACCCTGACGATGGAATAGTGACTGAAGAAACGCCGCCCGACAAAGAAGCCATGCCTCTAGTAGAAAATTCGAGGGTTCGCTCCTACGTCTACGGCATGGAGGCGATGATGAACAAGAAACCGAGCATAGGCACAGGTAGTTTGGAGTCTAGAATGAAATTGGTGAACGGGAATTCATCGACGAACAGAAGCGAAGACTGGTACAACCGAAGAAAGTCTTATGGTTTCGAACAAGTACACGGTCATAGTGAGTCCACGAATTCCATATCGTTGAGGGACAAAAAATTAGTTGAAAGTTCCACGGATAGTGGAATTTGCAGGTCCACGGAAATTGTTGTGGTGCCTAATGCGAGCAAGAACGGATATAATTCGGATGAACTGAGTGAGTCTGGATACGAACAAACGAATCACGCTAGAAAACATACAGGACAGGTAATGCTTTTACTGTTATTTCATAAGGTGGCGAGTATGTCGACAGATACATTGTTGTAGGTAAAAAAGTTAGCAAACAATTTTGTGCAAGAAGAAAAAACGAATTATCAGGACAGTTGGAACAAGTACCACACGGAGTGGTCCTACCCGAAAAACGAATTGAAATCCACCACGATCACCATTCCGATAGCAAAAAATAACAACGTCGTCGAGTTGTCGTGGACCGATCCTGACAGAGAAACGAAAAGGCATTCGATAGCAGTGGACGAATCAAAGTACGTGACGAAATTCGACCCCGAAAATACGCATAGGCGGACGAGTCTCGCTCAGCTATTGAAGCAAGATGACGACGATTCGAATACGAGGAAGACGAAAAAAGTCGAGTTTTGTAAAACCGAGGTTCACTTTGCAGCTGAATCAGGAAAAGTCAACATCGTGGCTACGGACGAGAAACCACCTCCTACGCAAAATTTCAGGAGAAGACGAAGAAACTCCGGACCTACATTGGAAGACTTCAATAAGAACGGTCTACCGGTACGTACGTGTGTAAAAGGGTTTCAACTTCGCATAAATCGATGAAAAAAAATCATTGGAACGACTTTCAGGTACGACATTTTGGGGATAGCAGTTTCGAGAAGACAATGTTTGGCATATCGGACGACTTGACGAAGACCTCCATCTACGATGACGTCAGACCCAGCCCGTCTGCGTGCGGTTTGGTCACCGTTAGCACCATCAATTCCACGCATGGTGCGGAAGCTATCGATGAGGAGGAAAAAAAGGAATTGGAGAACGAGCTGAAAGGCATCCTGAAGAACAAACCCGTGAAGCCTAGACCTTACCACCTGGGTCAGGCGGCGCTACCAATTGAAGACAGCGCCACCGATGACGACAACAAATGGGGGATCAAACTAAGGCACGTCGAAAAGCCAGACACGCCGTTTTGGAAGTCGACGGTGACGGTCCAGAATTACAACTACATCGAAGATATCAAGGTACAAAATATAAGTTTTTGCATTTCAATCCCTTTCAAACATCGTTTGAAACACATAAATATAACAATTTCTGTTCCTGGCTAAGCACACCACTTTGTGAATACATAGTTATATTTCTGATCTGAAACCTAAGAATATCGGTGTGCCTCATGGATTCATGCTTGAACCCACACAAATAACTGGAATTGTGGATTTATGCAGCAATTTCAAGTCATAAGAAACTTTCATCTTTTAAAACTTAAAACTGATAATATTTGCGCATGCGTTTGTGTCATTTGTGAAAACTCATCTGTTTTAGCAAGTTCCATGCATGGTTTTATCACTGATTTTAGCGAAAATAACGAACTATGTCCAAAAAATTGATAGATTTTCATAAATACAGCTGTTAATGTTGAAACTCTAGCTGACCACTGACACTGAACTATGAAATTAACCATTGGGATCAGTTACCCCTATACAGGGTCACTCACGGTCGATGGTACCTTAGACGTTTACGAAGAACGGGACATAGGATTATTCTGAAAATTTGGTGTATTGGGTAATCAGTTTTGTTCTATCGATCTAAAATACTTTCAGCGTTGCCGCTTCTATCAAAAAGTAGCAACAACTTTGGAACACCCTGTATTTTATTTCATTTTTAGATTCTTCCTGAAGAGCTGATTTCGTCGATCTATCATACTTGGGGTATAGCGCGAAATATTACAGAGATATAGGGTGTGAAAAATCGAGATTTTTCAACTTTAGGAATGTTTTGTGTCGAAACTAATCATTTCTGCTCAAAACGGCTTACATGTCCCTATCTTAACTTTTCATTTACTATCTACTGACATTTAATAGAAACAAATACGGTTGGTTCAAAATTTTGAGTTTTGCATCACCCTCTATTTGTTTCTATTAAATGTCATTAGATAGTAAATGAAAAGTTAAGATAGGAACATGTAAGCCGTTTTGAGCAGAAATGATTAGTTTCGACACAAAAAATTCCTAAAGTTGAAAAATCTCGATTTTTCACACCCAATATCTCCGTAATCTTTCTCGATATACCCCAAGTATGATAGATCGACGAAATCTTCAGGAAGAATCTAAAAATGAAATAAAATACAGGGTGTTTCATTTGAAATAAGAAAGTTGTTGCTACTTTTTGATAGAAGCGGCAACGCCGAAAGTATTTTAAATCGATAGAACAAAACTGATTACCCAATAAACCAAATTTTCAGAATAATCCTATGTCCCGTTCTTCGTAAACGTCTAAGGTACCATCGACCGTGAGTGACCCTGTATATAAGACATGATAGTCCTGAATAGTTCTTTTTTTATTTATGTCTTGAATCTTAAAACTCAAAACTTGGGAAAATCTATCTATTTATATAGTTGTTACCAAAGTTGTTATAACTAACTAGGAACCTGAGAAGGAGAAGGAACCGGAATTCCAAAAGCTGCTCAAAAATCTGAGGCCGATTCGAAAGAACGACTACGCCAGTGACAGCGACAACAGATACCTCGAGGATTCCAAGAAGCCCGACGGTGGAGGTCAGACCGTGGAGGTGAAGGGATATTCGACGAAAATCAACTTTGGCCAGGGCGAGGCGACCGTCGTCGAGACTAACGAAAAATTGGAGCAGCCAGACAGGCACGCGGCTTGGCTCAAGACCGGGAGTACGGGAAATGGTGAGTGGCTTGATGACAAGCTCGTCTTCTTCTGGCTTTGTAGAGTAGATTATGTCTTGTTATTAGATTGTTTGTAACGGGTGATCGACAATGCTGGGTAATACTATCCTTCCTTCTCTCACGTTTTATATAGGGTGTCCCGAAATTACATCGAGAGATTTCAACTGCAGATTCCAGGAACAAATATAGTAAAAAAAGTTTATACAAACATGGGTTCAGAAATGCATTCTCTAAAAAGTTATAGAGCCATTTGAAAGTGAGCATGCAGGTGGTGAAGGTTTTTCGTAAATGTTTTCGAAACCCTTTGTGAGACAATAAAACAATCAAATTTGGCCCATATACCTAACATGTTATGCCCAATTCAAAGATCTTGAGAAAATTGTGAAATTTTCTTCAGGGCAGTAGGAAACGGAAAGTGCTAGGGGTACTCTTTATCCCAATTTTTTTATTTATGCATTTTTCGGCAGGTTAATATAACATGACATATTTTTACATACAAATTGTACCATAGATTAGTTTCGATAGCATTCACCGTTTTCGAAATGCATTGATTTTAAAATTATGCTGCGTAACTCCCTCGGTAACTCCTAATTCATTAAATGTTTAATTTATATTTTTTCATTGCCCCCTCGAATATCAAATCAAAACATCGTAGGTTGATTTCAAAAGTGTGGGTATTTTTCAACAAATTAAAATTTTTGAGAAAATTCTGAAATTTAAAAAAAAGCTCATAAAAAATAGCACCTCTCGTTTTCCACGCCCCCAAACAAAATATCAAAATATTTTCTAGATTTCTGAATTGGGCATTGAAAGTTAGGTATATAGACAAAATTTGTTTTGTTATCTCAAAGGGTTTCTAAAATTTTTACAAAAAACCTTAATTTCGAGCTTACCTTCAAATGGCTATAACTTTTTAGGGGGGCATTTTTGAACCCACACTTATAAACTTTTGTTACAATTTTTGATCTTAGAAACTGCAGATGAAATATTTTTATGTAATATTGGGACAGTTGACATTGGATCATTTTGGATCCAGCTTTCAACACAGATGTTGATTTTATACAGGGTCACTCACGGTCGATGGTACCTTAGACGTTTACGGAGAACGGGACGTAGGAATATTGTGAAAATTTGGTTTATTGGGTAATCAGTTTTGTTCTATCGATCTAAAATACTTTCAGCGTTGCGGCGTTGGCGCTTCTATCAAAAAGTAGCAACAACTTTGGAACACCCTGTATTTTATTTCATTTTTAGATTCTTCCTGAAGAGCTGATTTCGTCGATCTACCATACTTGGGGTCTAGCGAGAAAGATTACAGAGATATAGGGTGTGAAATATCGAGATTTTTCAACTTTAGGAATTTTTTGTGTCGAAACCATTCATTTTTGCTCAAAATGGCTTGCATTTCCCTATCTCAACTTTCCTATTCTATTTGTTTCTATTAAATGTCACTAAATAGTAAATGAAAAATTAAGATAGGGACATGTAAGCCGTTTTGAGCAGAAATGATTAGTTTCGACACAAAAAATTCCTAAAGTTGAAAAATCTCAATTTATCACACCCTATATCTCTGTAATATTTCGCGCTATACCCCAAGTATGAAAGATCGACGAAATCAGCTCTTCAGGAAGAATCTAAAAATGAAATAAAATACAGGGTGTTCCATTTGTAATAACAAAGTTGTTGCTACTTTTTGAACGCTGAAAGTATTTTAGATCGATAGAACAAAACTGATTACCCAATAAACCAAATTTTCAGAATAATCCTACGACCCGTTCTCTGTAAACGTCTAAGGTACCATCGACCGTGAGTGACCCTGTATAAAAATGGTGATCACTGTAGATTCAACTTTCTAATTCGGAATTAGATTTTCAATAGATTCCTCTCAGGAATTTCAACACAACCTTCATCCATGTAAAGAGTTTGTTTGATTTTCCTGTTCTTAAAAGTGTATACATAGCTCCCTCAAGCAATGTCGACCACTCGCAATATTAGCCTTCCTGTAGTCTCTTTAGCCCTGAACACATACAAAAAAAAGGGGGCAAGTAGCCAACGCTCTCTCCATAACCCCCTTCCAGCTGATGCGTAGTACCTTTTCCTAGTTTTGCATGCCCCCCCCCCCATTAGCTGATGGGAGGGAACCGCTCGCGAGTACGAACTAGTCTAACCCCCGCGTATAGCTAGCGCTCCAAACGAAAAACGAACAAACTTTCTTCAGACTCCAAACAGCTGCTGAACAGAGGCCTAGTGGTGCGCATAGGCAGACAAGATTCCACCCACAATCACACGGTGTGTTCGAAAATGACGACGACCAGAGACACCACCAACACCACCACCACCACCAAAATCATGATCGACATGTCGAGCTCGCCGCCCCTCAAGTCCACCTCACTCATCTTGGACACGATCAAGGAGAGGGGCGGAGAAGTGCCGAGACAGCTCGAGGCGCTCAAGAGGATGTACGTGGATGTCAACAGTGACAGTGACAGCGAGGCAGACAAGGAGGTGCAGCTGCTCATGTGCAACATGCGCGACCACGTGATTGGGGGTGGGGGGGTGGAAGATGGGGGTAGCGAAGTGTCGGGCAGCTGGGGCAGGGTGCGCGCCTACAAGAATTTGAGCGAGCATTTCGGGAGGGGGGGGGCGGCAACGGCGGCCAGGGGGGGTGGTGATGGTGCTAGGGCGAAAGTAGGAAAAGGTACTACATTCATCACCAGAGGTTATATATCTATTGAATGTTGTGCGATGTTGGTTCTCATTGATGGGTACTTTCATAATTATCGTCCAGTTGGGTGGGGTATCGATATTCAGAATGGTTTATCTTCGATTTCAAAGAAAAACGAAAATTAAAATATAATACAGTGTGTCCAAGATAAGAATGAACAGCATGGGGATATCGGAAACGGTAAGTGATACGGGGTCGATTGAATTAGAGAAAAGTAGCGCATTTATGTGCCTAATAATATGACATTTAGAAAGTTTTAATATTCCAATTAGTTTCGGAGAAATTTGAGAATTTCGTTTTCATTTTCTCCTAGCACTTCGCCATGGCCACTTTTTAAGGACTACACAATAACATAAGCAGAATTTTTCTGCGACGTTTCGTCTTTTAGAAAACATCATCAACTTTGTATTTTTATATGGGTCGAAACTAAAGTATACCCTGTATACGACTCCATTTTTAATTGTGAATACAGCAATATGATTTCGGAACCATTTCTCGCGCAAAATGTAATTTAGTGATTACTTCAATTTTAGACAGTAGGCGCTTGAAAAAATGACCATATTATGTTCTGTTGTCATAATAATACTGTAGTTTGGTAGAATTTTTGACTTATTACCGTTCCTACTCTTTCATCTCGTTACTAATTTGTGTTTAAAATGGAAAACGGCAGCTTTTCGAATACTGAAAAATTTGACATGTTACATTTTGTGCCAAATAAATTGTGTTGATGCTGAACGTGCCTACTCTAATAAGTATCCAGAGAGGGGACAACCTAGTAAATCAATATTTAGACGCCTGAAGAAAAACAAATTAAGTAATCACTAAATTACATTTTGCTTGAGAAATGGTTCCGAAATCATATTGTGTGATACATTGCTGTATAAACAAAGAAAAATGGAGTCGTATACTTTAGTTTCGGCCCATATAAAAATACAAAGTTGATGATGCTTTCTAAAAGACGAAACGTCGCAGAAAAATTCTGCTTATGTTATCGTGTAGTCCTTAAAAAGTGGCCATGGCGAAGTGCTATTTGTTTTATATTTCCTTTGAAAATGAAGCTAGGAGAAAATAAAAACGAAATTCTCAAATTTCTCCGAAACTACTTGGAATATTAAAACTTTCTAAATGTCATATTATTTGGTACATAAATGCGCTACTTTTCTCTAATTTAATCGACCCCAAATCACTTACCGTTTCCGATATCCCCATGCTGTTCATTCTTATCTTGGACACAGTGTATAGTCACTTGAATGGGGACCGAGTATTTTTCACATATTCCGATGATCCACACAATATTTCTACAGTTTTCCGAAATTTCAACAAAATAGCAACATTTCAGAATCCACACTTTTTCCAAAAAACTTAAGAACCAAGATAAGAAGAAATCGTTTGCCAAGATGTTGAAAGATCGATTTGGTTGATCCAAAAATAATGCTCATTGTGTGTAGCTATATGTTTGAGAACTGTTTTTGAAGTGTTTTAACCGCCAACTTAGTTGCGAAGCAACCCTCGTAAGTCTTGAACTTGTATGAGTTAGGAAAACGGGGACCTTAGCTTTTTAAGTGAGACTGACTTTCTTTCTCATATTATTAGCTTATCAACTCACCTTTCTCAATATTTTCCATCTTATTCTAGTCAGCTCTCGAGATAAGTTCAACTGTATTCTTGATATTAATTCACGTAATATTCAGTCATCCAGAGGTATTTAGGCCAAGCTCCTAAAAAAAAAAGAAAATCATTATCTACCTCCTTTACGAAAATGATGAATTCGATGATTTGAATGATATTTTCAATTCTCAAGTAATCATTTGGAATCGTTAAGAATATGATATCCAGTATAGCCGCACACACCATCATTCATGATAATGGCCACCTATATTGATATATGGCTTATAGCAATTAATGTTTTGTTTTGCAGACTCTAAAGATAAAATCAAAGCTCAAGATGACCCAACGAAAATCAACGTCAACCTGCCAGAAAGTAATAACTATTCCCCGATCGCATCTAGAAAAACCATTCCCACGCTCCGTCCAAACCTGAAATTCGCAGAAAAACTATCTAGTCCTTCCATCGTAAATAGAAGCAAAACGACAGAATATTTACCGATCGAAAAGAACGTTCCTAACAAAGACTTCCAAACGGTAGAAAAAAAACCACACCCTAGTGATAGCATCGTACTGAGGCAACCCAAAAAATCGGAAATGACCTATTTCGGGGGGGTCAACATTTCACCGAAACCTACGAATAAGAGAATCTCCCAAGCTGTGATACGCAAAGAAAGCAAACCATCAGACACGACACGACATTACAAAAAATCAGGCAGCCCCAAGCAGACCGCCAGACAAAAAACGCCGGAACCTCCGGAAGGCCCGGTGGTCTACGAGAACATCAAGAACCGATACGGCATCAGAGACTTCGACAGCAGCATCATCGAGGAACTGACCAAAGCCGCCGACCAAATCCTGCAAGCCGTCAACGGCTACACCGACGAAGACAGCCACAACAGGTTGACCTCCGACGAAGAGGACACCAAGAAACAGCACCTGGAGACGATCGTCGAGTCGAAGAGCTGGAAGCAGCACAAACCGAACGTGGACAAGCTGAAACCGACGCCTTCTAAGCCGAGGCTCGGCCACTCTTCCTCAAACTCTTCCGTGGACAGCGTGAATCGCTCCCAACAGCCGAGGCGGAGGACGGAACGGACCGAGACCTCCTCGGCGAAGGCAGCCACCAAGGCGAGGAGGCTCCAGAGGGCCAGCAGCAGAGAGGCCCTTCTCCAGAGTCACGGTTCCTCCTCCGAGGATCTGCCCGCCAAGGTCGTCGAGGTGCCGTTGCGGAAACCGAGACTGGTGAAGAAGACGAAGGTGGCGCAGCTGACGGTGACCAACGGCTTGGAGGTGAAGAAATCGCCCAGCAGCACTGCCAACCGCAAGAGCAGGGATGAGGGCGGTAATAAGGCGGAAGAGAGGTGAGGTGGATTCGTTTGAGGGCGGAAAAATTTTTTTCGGTAACGATTCTCGAGCAGAAGTGGTTTTTGTTTCGTTTTCGTCTGCTTGATTTTTTCATAATAATTGATAATTTTTTCAGGATAATGGGGAGTTTACCAGAAATAAGACACAAGACTGCGGTATCCACAATCAGGAGCACTTCAGAAAAAATAGCTAGAGATAAAAGTAGATATATTAAAAACGAGGATTTGAAGAAGAAACAAATTCAGCAGAAGAAAGAAGCAAGTAGAGGTGCGCTTTCCAAGAGGAATATTTATTTTAATTTCAATTTTTAAATAATCATCTTCGCAACTTTTTTTCTAGTGTCGAGTTTATCGTCATCACGAGGAGAAAAGGAAAAAGACAGTCGTTCTTCGACAGTTAACCATAAGGAGACGGTAACACATAGAATTTCGACAGCGTATGTACCAGTTTGTAGAAATACAAGTCGAAAAATGCATGCCAGGCAGCGAGACACGGAATGTCCATGCTTATGTTCATGAAAATTACTATGTTAGGTAGAAAACACAATGAGTATCTCTATGAAGGAACAATTTTTTTTAAGAAATAGAGGTATTTTATTCATGATCAAATACCACCAAAGGGAAATATCTCTAGTTCTGATCCTATTAAACCACTTGTTGTTGCTCCTTTCAGTCACAATCTTATTCCCCATTTCCCTTACATAACACAGTTGAGTACCTATACCTAATATAATTATATTTAATATACTAATGATCCATAGTGTTAGTATATATTATGCTTCAACACAATATAATAGATAGCAAACAAACTAACTCATAAGGAATCAATTGCCAAGAACTACCATATCTGCATCATCACAACATGTCTACCTTTCCACTAATTTATCAATATAGCAATAAAAAGTATATAGTAGGTAGCAAGTTTTAGTGGATAACATATAATACTTATTCGATATTAAATGGATACTATTGTGGTTCATACCTAACATAGAAATGTAGTATTTTGTAGAGAATAAAATAAATAATAACCTAATAGGTAGTCATAAAATAGTTCACCTAGCTCCCTAATAACATATAAGTGATAGGAATTAATTTTTCATATTTTTGAAATATCTTGGTTCTTTTTCAGTAATATCAAGAAGTGCTATCCAAATGGAGATACCAGACATTGAAGATGATTTTGATGGGATGCAAACTATTCAATGTGGATTTCATTTTTTCATATAAATATAAGGAAAACTCCTGCCGTACTAGACTATAAGTTCCTAAACTGTTGATTATTCAAAAGTCAAGTAATTTCCTGATAAACATTGTAAAATAAGTAATATATGCTTTCCTAATGCTTTCCTGATGATAGGTTCTGTTTTAATTTTTGTTTGTATTTATTCTGGACGTTCTGAAAAACTTATAATTATTGTGATGTAAACTCTGCTTCTGAATTATGTGATGTTTATAATAAAACTATATATTATTGATTATTTTGTTCTGATAAGCATAACCTCCAGTCATTTCACGAAAGATATTACCTTTCAATCACCTATACTGATGTGAAATTGATTATGAGAAATTTGTATAGATGCATATTTTATATACCTACCTATAGAACCATGGTAAAACTTCTCCTATGAGTTCGGAAAAAATTTGTGGTGGAACTCACGTATTTTGACCTCCTGATCACGAATCTGAAGTCAAAACGCGGCGGTCTCAAGTATTTTCGGAGATGCTGCCTCATTTTGTCTCAAAAATGCACCATTTCAAATCTCCATTTTCTGCTAATAAAGACACACAAAATTAATCCTTCTTTGAGCCAAAACATCACACATGCTCACATTCACTTGTTTCCAACACCACAAGTTTTACCGCATAAGGATATCCAGGTGGAATATATCATATATATATATACATATAATATTATATATTAATATACTATATATGATTTCAAACCTTCAGCGATAATCAATAAGGTTTTCAGTCATCAGAGTTTATATATCCAGAGGTAGGTATAATATTGAAATTTATGAACTTCCATATAAACTTCCAGCAGCCAACTTATGAATTCTGAAACGCAAGCGAACATTTACATTGGAAAAGGGTGACCAAAACAATGAGAAATATTTTTAGAAACAGCAAAAATGAACAGTTCACTGAAATTCACAAATTCACACATTGCATGAATAGGTAGCTGGTCAAACCAAAATAGGACCTCGAATAGGACTCACCTGCATGTCTAATAAATTTGAAATTCTAGGGCCAGTGTAACAGAACTAGCCATTCAGATAAAGAGCCTTCATGTTGAAATTCACGATTATCTTGAAGAAATGAAGCTCACGAATATTTTTAGTATCAAACATGATGGAAATAATACTTAAAACAGCACATTTTAAAAGCATTTGTTTTATAATTTTAAATTATAAACTCCGCCAACTTGAGTTTCTAGAGTGTGAGTGTATTTCACGGCCCACACGGGTGACGGGACCACAGAATTCTTAGTTCAGTGCACGGGACAAGTTACCTTACCACAGAACTCAGACAGTTGATTCTTCTTCTTTACAAAACACATCTAAGAGTACCTTTATATAACTAAATAGAGGTCCTAATTTTCAACAACCAAAGTTGTTACAAAAAGTTGGGTACCTCATCTCTTTACATATCAAATAAAATTCAATTTTATCGAAAGTTGTTCTTTATATATCCTTCTAAGAAAATATGAAAAAACAATAAGTAATATACATTTTGTATGTCTCAATAATAAAAAATCAATGTACATGAAAACTATAAAATAATACATACACTACAAAAATAAATGCATTTCATTAACCGACTACACACAATTAGCATAACATAAACTAATAGAAAATAGTTCATTCAAAATGGACCTGTTTTCTTTTTCTTGCTGTCCTGGTCTGTCTTGGAGTCAAAGATTCAAGGACATTTTGTACCACTTTCTCTGTTGCACTACCTATTTGATAAGCAGAAAATGTTACTTAACAGCATATAGAATAATAATGTGCTACTACCTTTAGGTTCCAGTTCTTCTTCATCTACTTTTGTTTCACCCTTTCTATTTCGTCGAGGTCTCTTGTTTGATGGCGAATCTGTTTTCTTCTCAAGCTGAAACAAACATAGGAAACTGTAATTTATAACAAACTTCACTTCATTGTAGCATTTGCTGACTTTAAAATTTCTTACCTTGGTGTGCATTTCTGAATTTTGCTGCTCCTCTTCAACATTCGCGGCTGTTTTTCCTCTTCTGCCTCTTTTGACTGGTGCAACCGCTTCAACATCTTTTTTCTCTTCACTCTCTTCATTTTGGGCAAGGTTGGCATATCTACCTCTTCTGTTTACTGTTTTCCTAACTGTTTCTTCTTTGGTCGAGGTGGCAGTCTCTACTGTTATTTCATTTTCAATTTCTTTCTCTTCACTTTGGACCACCTTGGTATGTCGTCCTCTTCTGTTTGTTGCTTTTTTCACAACTGATTCATCTTTGGACTTGATGTTGATATCTTCAATTACTTCATTTTCTACTTCTTTTTCTTCACTTTCGACGGCCTTGGCATTTCGACCTCTTCTGGTCGCCGCTTTTTTAGATGGTTTTTCCTTCATCTCGGTGTCATCCACTTCATTTTCTACCTCTTTCTCTTCATTATGGACATTCTTGGCATTGCGGCCTCGTCGGCTTGCAGCTCTATTATGAACCGTTTCTTCTTTTGTCATTGCAATGTCCTCTTCAGTTGTTTCTATTTGAACAACTTTAGCATTTCTTCCTCTTTTTGGCGCCACCTTGTTCTCGATTTGATTTTCTTTGGGAGCCGTGTTAGCGCGTGTTGCTCTTCTCAGTGGGACTTTCTCCACTACTTGTTCGTCGTATTTTTCATCACTCTCAGTTGAGGTAGCTTTGGCCTTTCTACCTCTTTGTGGTGCATTTTTCTTTTCTTCAATATCCTCTTTCTGAGCAGCTTTGACAATTCTTTGTCTGGTCCTGGGCGATTCTGCAGGCACCTTCTCGGCTTCCTCTAAAACCTTAACTCTCTTGATATCTCTGGTTATCTTTTCAGATGTTACAGGAGGTTTTGTTTCCTCTGAATCTTTCTTTTTGTTGGCTGCTCTTCTGCCACCTCTTCTCGGCTCTAAAATATCAAGGAATCAATAGCTTAGTCACTAGACATTGCCACTGAAAACTCACCAGTATTAGCGGATTGTTTGTTGACTGATTCTTCCACATTATCTGTTTCTCTAGTTCTCTTGGTATCTGTAAAAATACAAAATATCAAACCTCTTATTCATCATCATCATAATTCGTTTATTTCTTTACCTTTATTTATGTCTGACTGGTCGAGTTTGATCACTTCCTGTGTTGTTTCTTCATTAGAAAATGGAGGGTTCTTGACATTTCTTCTGCTTCTGGTAACCTTCAGCTGCGGAGAATGCACTACTCTATTGATCTTCCTCCTGCCCCTAGTGAGCGCTAATGGTGAATCTACCGCAACAGCTTGTTCCACTTCAGGTTTGACTTCTGCAACCACACTTCTTCCATCACTGGTGGATTGGCGTGCAGGAATATCCGATTTATTGGTCTCATCCTTATCGGATATTTTCTCCGACCTAACCAAAAAAGTGGAGAATAGCTATTTGTGTATTTAGAGCGGAAAGTGATAAGATTGCCGCTCGAGAGCGGAGTTCGAAATAGGTACACACAAGACTTTTTCTACAAACGCAGTTCCTAGACAAGTAAACTCGGTAAATTACTACTACTACTAATACTGATGGTTTCTTCTAAAACTACCATAGACTATGAAGTATAATTGAAATTTACCGTTTTCAGTACATATTATTCTTGCATTATATTCAACGAACTGATGTTTTTTGAAAAATGACATGTGTTTAGGATACTTACTTTGATATCTTTCAATATTTGCTCTTTCTGCTACATGAGGAGGTGCCTTAGATATTTCACAGTCAAAATTTTCCATCATGCAAGGGAGTTTTTAACAACATATGGCTGTGACGAGCGTTTTTTCAATCTTTCCGCTCACGAGCGCAAATGCGGTCATTTAATGACAATTCTTGGAAAACATATAAGAGTAGGAAAATTTGCCAGATAGTAGGTATCGACAGTTCAAGATATTTTAGACTTTTCAGAAAATTGACAATTCAACTGGCAAATTATTTTAGAATCTAAACGAATATTTCGATTATTGTTTCGATTATTGTTTTGTGATTTATGGTGGATTTAAGCAGAAATTTTAAGTCATAAGTTTTAAGTCGTAAGTTTTTAGTAATAAGATTTAAGACAAAGGAAAAAAGACCATTTATGCAGGAATTATTAAGGACTGTCATGTCTTAAGGGTAAATTCTCCCATTGGTCAATTTATGTGGTTGTGTCAGTGGTCACTATACAATTTCAGTCATCAATATCCATTTTTTCTTTTTATAATCTAATGATTCTGATATGAGTTTGAATAAACAACACAATCAAAGACAATAACCTATAAAAAACCGTCACAGAATTGAAAACTTCGAACGCATGCGCAAATATGATCAGTTTTAAGTTTTAAGCCATAAGAGATGAAAATTGGCCAACATTCTTACGACTTAAAACTAATGACTTGCAACTTAAAACTTATGTCAAGTGTATGAATGGAAACATTGAAAAGCAATGATTGAACTTCTTAACTTACAAATTAAAACTTATAACTTAAAATCGCTGCCATTACACTATTCATTATTTTTTATACTTATATACTCTTCTGATCACTGTATCAGATGATAAATTTTTTTTATAAGAATTTTGTATACTTGGACAAATAAATCGTTGAAAAGATCAATTTTGAGTTGATTTGAAAGCGTCAAAGACTACTTTGCCGCGAATAGGGTTGAATCCAACACTTTCGAGCCCCACCAAAAACTCACTTTTCCAATGTATTCATGTTCTGCTCATTGACCCACTCTTGCACCCTAGGACTCGGCGAGCACTGATCACCCACCGTCTTCCTTCTGTCGTCGCCGTAGGCGTCCATGCTCTTGCCCATGGGCGAGGAACTCTTGCCTCTGTATTGGCGCGGTGGCCGCTTCTCGAAGATCCTGTCGAACAGTTCCTCGTTGTTCTCGATGTCGCTGTTTGCGACGCTTAGTCGGTGCACCCCCGAAACATTAAACATTTCCGCCACACCCTCCACGTCGGACAGATCGTTCAAGGGGAATTTCTCCGCCTTGAGACCAACGAAAAATGTAATTAATTAATAACTGGTTTGCCACACATCAACAAATCATTTTGAAAAAAAAAACAATATCTTCAATACACAACAATTCGGTTTCCGATCACATCATACTACAACAATGGCAATAAATTCACTTATAGAGATGATAAACCAAAGCTTTGAAGCAGGCGGATACACACAGTCATTTTTCTGCGATTTAAGGAAAGCTTTCGGTAATTTCGCACTTATCATGCGATCTATATTTTGATGGAAATTTTTGTTGGAACTTACGTATTTTGACCTGAAAAACACGAATTTCATAATATTATCGTGAACATATCTCTAGTTTTCGAGATAATCGATGCCAAAGTTCGAAATTTCACCTTCTTTAACTGATAACCATCTTTCTTTTTGATGTGTATTGAAGAGAGAGAACACTCATCACTGACTGGTGTTGCTATAAGGCAGCTGTGAATCCACCTTTATTCGCTCAACAAGATTCGCATTGATGTTTTCAAAATGGCCGTTGTTTATGTAGCCTAGTTTAAGAAATAATAGGAAAAATACGGAAAAATTACATATTTGGGATGTTTTTCTTACACAAAAATAATAATTAACCAAGGTAAATGCATGTAATATGTCCTGGGATCTAAAAGAAGATACAATACTTGCCCAAAAGTTGCCATACAAAGAAGGTGAAATTTCAAACTTTCGCATCGATTATCTCGAAAACTAGAGATATGTTCAAGATAATATTATGAAATTCGTGTTTTTCAGGTCAAAATACGTAAGTACCAACAAAAATTTCCATCAAAATATAGATCGCATGATAAGTGCAAAATTACCAAGCTTTCGATTGTGTTTGCCCCAATATTCTGCTCTCAAAACTCCAACATTATAAATTTTCCGAAAACAGTCTTAAGCTTATGAAGTCTTATCTCAAAGACAGGCAACAAAGTGTATTCTTGAATGAAAAGTACACAGTTCCACTCCCAATTGAGTTTGGAGTTCCCCAGGGGTCAG
Organism: Chrysomela aeneicollis; assembly: GCA_029955515.1. Lineage (NCBI taxonomy): Eukaryota > Metazoa > Arthropoda > Insecta > Coleoptera > Chrysomelidae > Chrysomela > Chrysomela aeneicollis. The sequence continues at coordinate 27,188,000 of JARUHQ010000005.1, forward strand.
TACTGGGGCCAACCATTTTCTTGATCTATATTAATGACATAAGACTTGACGAACCTAGTGCTGACTTTATATTATTTGCAGATTACACAACCATATCTAGCTCTGGCAATGATGTTAATATTTTGCATACTCAATTTGAGAATACACAAGTGGAAATTAATAACTGGTTTGCCACACATAATCTTAAGCTCAATGAAAACAAAAGCCAAATGGTTAAATTTTCCCTACGTGAAATGCCCCACATCAAATATCCAGAATATGTAAAGTTCCTGGGTGTCCATATTGACCCCAAATTGAAATGGAAACAAACAATCATCAAAACTTTCTAAAAATACATACCTATTGAGAAACTTGCAAAAATCCGTCTCTAAACAGGTATTAAAAACCGCGTTTCATGGAATAATTCATTCACAAATATCCTACTCAATATTGGTCTGGGGCCATGCACCCAGTGCTTCAAATGTATTTGGTATCCAAAGAAGGGCAGTAAGAATTGTTGATAATCTTTCCTATAGACAGGACTGTAGAAGCAGCTTCATAAATAATAGAATACTTAATCTACCATCATTATACATATTACAATGCTTGCTACATGTGAAAAACCATATTACGGAATATACTACCCATGAAAAAATTCATAGTCATAGTACTCGCAATAAAGCAAATCTATATCTCGATGATCACAGAGTCAACAGAACTAGAAATAGCGTAAATTACTATGCTCCAAAAATGTTCAATCTACTACCGCAAAATATAAAAGATCTACCATTGAATATATTTAAAAATAAAATTAAGGAGTATCTTATAAAAAAAGCATTTTATTGTATAGAAGAATATTTTAATAACAATTTTTATAACATGTAGCATCACCGAATCTGTATAGTGTTACCAAATGGCTCCCATGACCCTTACGGTGATTTGAGCAAACTATTTTATGTTAAAATTTTATTTATATATGACTGTATGTTTATGTTTAGTTCTAGATAAATAAGGTATGTCCTATACAACTTGTACTTGACTTGTGTAAACTTTTGTATTAGCACCAAATATATACTATGTACTACTACTACTACTACTACTACTATGTCGTTATTGATTGTACATCAACCATTCGATTATAAAGCATTGATACTTTTGTTGAATTGACCATATCCTGATGGATAAATAATAGTACATTATTTCATTAGGATCGAAAGTGACAAATTTTGCGTGCTCGGCTTCGTTATCACATCTCCTGCAAACGCAAAATTCCCTTTTCAAACAAAGACACTTTTGATCCGAATGAAACATGATATTTTTCTCTCAGGCATATTCAATTTTCATGTGGATTTTCAACATTTGTTGAACAAAATTAATACCATGTTGTTTATTCTTGATGAGTTCGTTATTTCTGAAATAATGACATAATCATATCACAAAGCTATAAGGTTATTTTATCACCCAGACACTGAAAGTGTTGATAAGCAACATACATATTAATCATTTTATCGTGTCAATAAGAGTTGGTTGCAGAAAAATTAATAATCATTAGAATAAGCTAACTGACTGCATTTCACTAGTTGGTATATAACCGAAAGAATTTTGCTTGAATAACCAACATTTGGAGAAAAAGCCAAATACTTTCTTTCGAGAGAAAATATCCGACAGGAGAAAAGTAAACTAATGTAAAATTACTGGCGATAACTTGTGCAAAAATCAGATAATATTCACCTTGGGAGTTTTCATTAGCCGCTTTATTCCCCTGACGTCGCTAAGATCGTTCCGTGGGCTGTTTTGCGATTTGGGGGACATAATTCTCCGCAAATTAGGAACGTTCGTAAGATCGTTCTTCGGGGATCTCGTATTTTTAGGGGTAGCGAAAATTTTCTTAACCCCCACAATTTCCGTCAGGTCGTTCTTAGGTGATTTCGGATATTTAGGGGTAGCGAAAATTTTCTTAACCCCCACAATTTCCGTCAGGTCGTTCTTAGGTGATTTCGGATATTTGGGAGTCGCGAATATTTTTTTAACCCCTACGATATTCGTGAGATCGTTCTTTGGTGATTTGGTCCATTTCATTTTATTAGCCTCTTGTGGGTTTTCTGCTCCATCTTCGATAGTTTCATCGACACTAGGGATAAAATTATTTTGATATCTACGTAATTTGAAAATGGAACTATGTTTTTATATTCTATAATTAATTCAGTGAAAAAACACTACCTGACACTAGAACTTGGGGCTCCGTCTGTAGTATTTTGTACAAAACTTTCTGAAGATTCCTCTAGGACACTGTCTAATTCAGCAGAATCAGTATGGGACTGAAAAGAAAAATGAAAACTTGGAAAAACCAAATAGTCTCAAGAAACTTAATATAGTTTATGAGCCGGTAACGTGAAATGCCAATCCTAGACAAGTGAAGATAATTTTTACAAAATCACCAAAAATGTAAACTCTGGAATGCTGCATAAGAAAAAACTGATATATCAACAAGCAAGAAAAACATCAATTTAGCATATGTAATTTCAGTTTCCATATCCAGTGTTGGAAAATGGGAACAAAAGATTTCAATTCCTTTAACCATAAAAACAGGAGTGACGGTAGTTCATCATTCAATAAATAATGAATTCAATTAACATTACTTACTTCCTCGAATGTGTCGTCTTCATTTATTATGAGCTTCATCTTCTTGATGCTTCTACGAGAATTCCCGACTGATTCCCTAGGTCTCTTAAGACCTTGTTCCTTATTGAATTCCTCCATCAGATTGCCGGACGAATTTTGTGTTTTGCTCCTTGACTGCAACATGGATTTCTTGATTTCGTTGAACAGACCCGGAGTATTCAGAGGTGTTTTAAAGCTAGCATCTGCCCTTTTATTGTTCTCAGGTGTTGTGGGGGTGATTTCCTCGGTTTTTGGTTGATATTGCTCAACATTTGACCTGAAATCATATGAATACACATTTAATATACGATATTTAAAGAGTCATTATAGGATACCAAAAAATTTTTTCAAAAAATTTCATATTGCAGAAAGGTAATGCTATTTTTTTCAAAATAAATAATGAATAGAATACTACTCACATGCGTTTCTTTGCTGACTGATTTGGAGTGGTCAAATCCACAATTCTGTTTGAAGACCTCCTAGATGTTTTGTGTTCCCAACTGTTTTCAAGATCATTGGAATGTTTGGTTGAGGAAGAGTTCTCATTCAAAGAACGTCTACTCGAAGATTTTCTCTTTTCTGTCTCAACATGAGATTCAAATACTTCATCAGTTAGGTCATTGTTAGAGTGGTCCAGTGAATATGTTTTATTTTTTTGTGAAGATCTAATGCCTGAAGCTTTTATGCTTGTTGAGTGAATATATTGATCAGATTCATTATCCAGATCACTTTCAGAGAGCTCCAAGAGAGATTCATTTCCGGTAGCAGCTTCAAGTTCACCATCTTTAAATTGCCTTGTTGAAGAAAATGTTTTACTTGTTCTCTTTGAATATCTCCTCTCACTTGCAGGGTCCAATTCATTTTCAACAGAATCTTCAGAAAGAGCAATCACAGAAGAATTCCTGTTTGGTATAAAAGATTTCCTATTTGAAGATTTAGATACTTCATCTGCACACTCATCAATTGGATATGTTTTTTGTCTTGAAGATCTCTTATTAGAAGATTTCCTGCTTGCTGAGTGAGTATTAGATTGAGTCGATTCATTTTCTGGGTAATTTTCGGAGAGTTCAATTAAAGAATTACCTTCATTACCATCAACTGAAAATGAAGATCTTCTGACTGAATAGGTCCTGTGTCTGGAATTATTCACTATGTCATCCCCAGATAGTTCAATCAAAGACTCATTTTTGGTAGATCTCCTGACGGATTTTCTATTTGCATCAGAATATGATTGATTCATATCCCCAATATCTTCAACTGAAGATTGGTTCCGAGTTTCTTGTACTGAATGCATAGTTGCATAGCTCATTTTCTGAAGATCACCAGTTGAGGAACCATTTCTACTTGTTGCAAAGCTTTCAGATCCAGTTTCATCCAAAAGTGATGCATCACTTTCATAATTAAAAGATCTAATATTTCCTCTTAATGACCCTTCTACAATTCTCGAAGATCTTTTAGTTTCTGGGATTTTTGATAAATCTTCAACAATTGGAGAAACCATAATTTCTTCTGAAGTACCAATTATATTCATACTAGTTTTTGGTGTAGTATTCTCCTCTTCTGGAATGTTTCTTATAGACGTTCTCTTTACTGAAGAGTATTTAATGTTTCTTGAAACCCTTTTGTTAGTTAAAGGAGTCCCTGTCTCCAGAGGCAAGATAGAATCATTTCCATCTAGTGTATCAACAACTGAAGAAATCCTACCTTTCGTTGAAGAAGTATTGATATTTTTGGGGCACCGTTGAATATTTGCTGGTGTGCTTTCATACAAAGGTAGAGTCAGATTACTTTCATTACCAACTGATGATTTCCTCTTGATTGAAGATCTAGCCATACCCCTTGAAACCCTCTTGATATTTTCTGGAGTTTCTGTTGTTGAAGGTATTGTATTTTTTCCATTAATATGACCAACTGACTTGGATCTTTGCTTGATTGAACATCTATCCATGGTCATTTGACTAGTTTCTGATTTCAAATTGTTTTCTTCTGGGAGGTTACTTCCTTTATCCATATTTCTAGAAAACCTTCTGCTAGTTTCTGATGTGCTGGCATTCAAATTACTTTCAGTATAGAGTGAACATGTCCTCTTTCTTGAAGATTTATTCACACTATTTGAAAATCTTTTGCTGGTTTCTGGAGTTCCTGTTTTTGAAAGCATACTTTCATCCTCTTCATGAATATAACAAATCAATGATGTTCTTCTCTTCTTTGAAGATCTCTCAATAACTCTTGAAGATGTCAGATCGGCCCTTGGTGTTTTTCCTTCCAAGGATGATGTTTCAATAATTTTCTCTTCAACATCACCAATGGAAGAAGCCTCTCTCATTGGGGATATTCCTGTATTTTCAGAATATCTTTGGCTAGTTTCTGTGGTGGAATCATTTCCTTTCAAAGAAGTCAAATCATTAGTATTTTGAACTAGAGATGTCCTGTTTGCAGATCTGTTCATACTATTTGAAATTTTTTTGTTGGTTTCAGGAGTTTTCACTCTCAAATTCATCATTTCATCTTCTTTATGAACATAGCCGATTGACGACCTATTTCTCTGGTCTGAAGATTTCAAATTGGTTCTTGGTGTTTCTTTGTTACTACTGGAATCTATCTGTCTTATTTCTGGTGTGGAATTATTTTGCACCAAATTAATAACAGATGTTTTTTTCTTATCTGCAGATTGTTCAATATTTCTTGTAAACCTTTTACTAGTTTCTGGGGTATCAACTTTAATTGAAGTAGCCCTCCTTCTTGATGAAGACCTAGAATTTTTTTGAGAGGTTTCTGGAATGCTCTTATTCAAAGGCACATTCAAATCATCCAAATTACCAACTGATATCTTCTTGGAAGATCTATTTATACTTCTTGATAATCTTCTACTGGTATCTTCTTCCAAAGGCATTATTATATCAACATCCTCCTGATTACCAACTGATGATGTTCTTTTCTTGTTCAAAGATCTCTCTACAATTATTCTTGAAGACCTTGGATTAGTTTTCGGCGTTTTTTCTTCCAATGACAATATTGAAACATTTTTTTCTTGAGGTTCACCTATAGAAGAACTTTTATTTGCTGGAGATGCTTTTCCTGTTCCTGGGGTCAAATCATTTCCTTCTGTAAGGTCCTTCACAGGAGTTCTTTGCAGAAGTCCTGAATATCTTCTACTGGTTTCTGTGATTCTTGGTTCCAAATGCAATGTTGAATCATTTCTCCCTGGAGTGTAAACAACTGAAGAGATTCTTCTATTTGTTTCATTTCTAGAATTCCTTCTAATGTTTTCTGGAGTTCTGTCCTCCAGATTCAAAACTGAATCATTCATATGACCAACTGAAGAGGTCCTCTTACTTGAGATTCTATCTATTTTTCTTGATAATCTCTGACTGGTTTCCGGAGATTCCTCATTTGCTATATTTTCGGAAAAATTATAAGTATCTTCTAAGTCAGTATTTCCAACTGGATCCTCTAGGGAAGACATATCCATTTCTTTGACAGAGTTCAAAATTTTATCTTCTTTAGGTGATAATTCACTATTAATCATTGGAGCTTTGATGAGAATTGATTTTCTTGGTGAATTAAAGTCAATGAGATCTAAGCAACAGTCACATGATTTTTTTGGCATGCTTTTTCTCTTTTCCCCCAGCACTTCTGGAACTAGGTTTAAAGACAATCGTCTCCTTGGTTTGGGCAATTTGCTCAATGCCTTTGAAACAACCAGTTTTGATCTGTAATTTTTATTTGTAATGTGATTCAAAATTTAACAAAAAACAAATATATTTTTAAAGAATTACACATTTTGAATATTCTCAAATACAAAAGATTTTTAATTATATTTCTTCATGACACCCCTACATTTGTATTTTATATGACAATATTTTATAGATAATCCTAATTATTTAAAGAAAACAATTTGTTCTTTACTGTATACATATACACAGATTTTTCATTGATATTTCCCATAATATCGAAACAAAAATAAGCTCTAGAAATGAAACATTTATGATCAACAGGATAGATCAACCATTTCAATGAAATTATTGAGACTTTAAATCAATGAAATAAATGTATAATTCTAGTTTGGATGAAATGTCTAGACTTACGTAGTTTTAGATCCATCAATACCAGATTTCCCTCGAGATTTCCGAGGAGATTTCCTATAAGGACATTCTTTATAAGGAAGAAAATTTGCCTGCTGGTGAACAGGGATTTTTGTCCTAGAAAAAAACAATGAATTATTAGGAAAACAAATATATGGAGCTGATAACATACTCTATGGTTTTTGTTTGTAAGACAGGTGCAACAGATTTTCTGCTCTCATAATGATTCCTTTGATAATCCTCTTGGGAAATATTATCATTGAAATATTGAAATTTTTTTCCCAACACTTCAAAGTAATCTTCATGTTTGAGAATTTTGAACTTCTTCAATGGACCCCCATTCACTTTCACTGGGGCTGCTAAAGATTTGTTAATGATAACAGCCTGAAAATAATATTGATTTATATTATATACCTACCTATAGAAATTCAAAATTAGCTGATATATTGATTTGGTGCAGATGCTTTGAAATGAAGATTTGATGGCAATATCCTCAAAAATGTTGAAAGAGAAAGACTCACAATTCCATTTTCTTTAACTTCTAGTGAACAGTGGACATCCTCTAGCCTGTCATCTATGATTTTCAAGCGAATATCAGCTTCAATAGATGCTCCTATTGTAGTTGTCCCTTTTGATAAATCATATAATGGTCCCTCTTTACCATCATTACGGAAAATCAATAGTGAACCATACATTTCATTACTATTATCAGTACTTCCTGAACTTCTCTCCATGTTTCTAGCTAAATCCAAAGATCAAACCATTCAATCATTCAACTTCAGGCAAGGCTGTGGATTGTTTTCAAAATATCCAATATGTTTTATTACAATCAAAATTTTATTTCCACTTGTTCCTACATTCAAAGTGAAAGTATATCAACAGAAATGTTTACATATTTCCTAGAATTTTCAGATGTAAACACATTTTGCCCAAGACTGTATAAGAAAACTTGAAAAAAGGTCTGCCTTGCTGTTGTGAAGGAGTGACAGTCAATAGTCACACTCGGGTAAGAAATTTTGATAATCCCAATTTCTTCAGCATTCTAAGTTCAAGTAAGTATATTTTAGTTGTGGATGTCTACTCATCAGTGTTTCATTTTGGGTTTGTGGTTTGTAGCACCCTGTATATATTTACATAAATAATCATGGCTAACTCTGGGAAGATGGATTGAATTTCAAAATAATTATATAATTTCAGGAAATAGGTACAGTGAGTAACTTTCATCTGAACATGTTGAACTGGGTTTAACATTAACAATTATAAAATAATAAAATAAATCAAATATACGCTGTTTTTTTTTACTGTTCATGGATAGCTCCTCTGTGGTGCTTCCAGCTCTCTTTCGGTCAAAGCCTGTCAAAGCAGACTGAAAAATATGACACAACTCTGACACAAGACAAGAGACAAAATGTCAACTGAATCCTAACATCCTAACATGCCTCGACAGTCGACTCAGCCCAGCCAGTGATTATGATTATACAAAACAAAACATATATAAAAGCACAAAAGTATTGAAATAACATAAACAAACGTCTGATGGCTCGAAAAGAAAATCACAATAATTTCTTGTCTGTTCATGTGGTCTGTTCACAAGGTTAAAATTTACTTTACATATTTTAGTTAGTGTGAATTGTGGAGATCCCGCCATTGACGCCATAACAAATATAAAAGGTATTTGATTAATTTTACAAAATAAGATGTTCCTTTCTTAGAAATTCACTCACCTCGATTGCTGGTTTAATGTTTATTGATTTCTTATATCACTCATTATTTTGTAGAGTAGATCATAATATAAAAACCACAACAGAAACACAACTGCCTTACAATTTACAAAACTAACCAGAATGAACAACGCTATGGTGCTCCCGCCGCTGGAGATTGAATTGAACTAAAAAGTTCGTTATATTTGTGACAAGTGACAAGAACCCGATATCCACCTTTCAAGAACCAAAGATTGAAACTGCGCAGGTCTGCTGGTACGTGGTCCGTAGGGTCTCAAATTGAATAATTAAAATAGTTTTATAAAATTTTCAGGTGATTCCAGTATATACAATTGAAATAGACATGATATTCATGATCTATGGAAAAATTTATTCAAGAATTTAATACTTCACTTTCAGCCTACAATCTATAATAATTATTCTCAAACCACCTTATGAACATGGTAACCCATTTGATTGTTGATGCTGCTGGTGATTTGGATTTGGCTTGTGATTGGTTAATTTGAAAGGTGGCAGTTGAAATAATGTTCAACTTTCTGGATTCAAATTTGTCTCCAAAAGTTGTCTGTAGTTCTCCAGCAATGGACAGTTATGAAGTAGAGAACTTGATAAGCAATACTTTTGCACTTAAATTACGAGGTTTTATGGTGTATCCAGCAATTAAGCCGCCAGTAGAAATAGAATTTGAATTCTTATGTCCAGTTAATATTCATTACATATCATTGAATACAACTGTGGGATCTCAAAAATGCAATGGTATTGAAATATTCGCAAAAAGTAAGGATGTTAATTACACATCCATTGGTAGAGCCATTTTCAATACTCCTGGTATAATATTTGGCAATGGTAGGATGTATTCAAGAAACAACTCACCAGAAAAATTCAATAAAAACTTCGAAATAAGGTCATTCAAGGGCGATACTTTCAAGTTATTTTTAAATGCAAGTAGCATAAAGGTTGTTATTTTTCGCACCGATAAATCTGTACCTTGTCTTGGTTCCGTGGAAGTCTGGGGTATTCCTTCAAGGTCTTGTTCTCAAGTTACTGTTGATACAATATCGAGATTGGCTATGAAATCAGAGATGAGAGAAAACACTTCCAAAATGCCTGTGAATAATGATATTGAAGAATTATCGATTCCAGAAGACTTCAAAGATGATTTGACATGTGAAATTATGTCATTACCGATGACATTACCTAGTGGCAAATCAATAGATCAAACTACACTTGAAAAACATATACAGGGTGAAAAGTCCTTTGGACGAAAGCCTGGGGATCCATTTACTGGTATCAACTTTACTGATAAAATCAAACCAGTGTTGAATGTAGCTCTTAAAAGTCGAATTGATATGTTTATACTCCAAAATTCTCATAGAGAAGATTTATTCAGCTTGAAGAGGACACTTGGTGGACATAAAAGTGGTAATGAACTAATCAAGCGAAAAAGAGGCTCTTCCGAAAATATTACCAGTGATGACCCTTTGGAAAGAAGCATCGATAGAGCTAAGAGGAACCCGAGCTATATCAATTTCACAGGTGAAACCGATTCAAAAACTGTGTGTCTCAAATGTAAAATTCAACTGAACTTCTTATATAAAATCTCCTGTGACCATTTCTATTGCAGAAAGTGTTTATTAGACTTATGTGACATATCTAGATGTGAAATTTGTGAAAAACCTTTCACAACAAATGAAATAAACAAAGTTAATTTGTAATAAGATAATTGAAAAATATATGGTCCTACAGCTAGCCGAAGTTACCTGTAATAAGAATAACAGGATAACAGTTCACTGCTGACTGGTATTGAAAAGAGCACAATAAGTACAACTACTCGATGGAAGATGGCATCACAGTGACTAATAGTGTCACTGTATGTATAATCAAGGTAGTAATGTATAATGAAGGCTATAATAAAATTTTGAACAATCTGGTGTTATTTGTTCTGAAAGGTTTGATGAATAATGTAGGCTAATTAGTAATGTTGAATGAAATCTATTGAATTACCAAGATTTGAATGATGAGTCACTATGACGTCATTGGAACGGTTGCTGACGTGAGCGATGATCATTTGCTGTGGGATGACGTCATTGTTATCAAGGGAAGGAAGAGACAAGGCTTTGGTTGGCTTTGCTTTGGCCTTCATAATATTTTAAATTCCAATCATATTCCAATATATTCATTTGAAAATCCTATAACGGCCATATTTGATAAATAGCACTGCCACGTTGGTTGCCTTGATGGTAACAATAACGAAATTGACTAAAAATTAATTGTATATCAAGAGGTTTTCAGAAATAAAAATTGTTTTCATGATAAAAAAACGCCAGAAATGTATAGGTATATATGGATGGTTCTCAGTTTCTCACGGTTCTATCATCTTCAATGTCATGTGGAGAGAGAGAGATAGATATATTACGTATCGGGTGGAGAGGGGCAAGGAAGCAGAGACAAACTTGCAAATACCGCGCTCTTGGCGGCCATTGCTGTGACGCGCACTCGAATTTCAATCTCGTCTAGTGACGACCGCCCTAAAATTTTGACGTGGCTACTACGTATCGCCCGTTTACCCACTCCGATTGCAGCAAACTTGGTGACGAGGAATACGTAACTGGTAAGTACCCAGCTGAAGAATAATAACATTCCAACATGGATCAGACACCCTTCAGGAAGTAGTGAATCTGTTTAGTTAGTGCAAAAGTGTCGATAAAAATGTCCTTCAAGAGTTTTGCCACTTCACGCGGAAAGGTATTGGAATATGGCGTCATACCTAGTGGTGAATCGGAATTTAAAATTAGAATTTGGACAGTCATCATCTTGTTAATACAGACTTTCAGTTTTTTTCTGTGTTCTTTGCTTCATCAGATAAGGGCATCTCATTTTTGATTGATTAGCGGTGCGATATTATACTTAATTTCAAGTTAACAGATTGAACCTGTGTTGATCATCTCCACTCTGCTGTAGCATAGTTGTGGACTATAATACTCAATTGAATCTCCATTTGCGTACTTATTTCAAATGGGTAAATAATTACATCACCACTAATAAATACTACTTATTATTGTTTCATCTGTGACTATGTTTAAGTTATGAATAGCTGGAACAGAGAAAATAATTAAGCCACAATTACTTTATATAGTTCTATTGAAATATTAATAATTAATATAAATATATAAGCTCCAATATGGTTTTATACCTGTTATGACCTCATACCTACTGTTAGTATAATGATTATATGCAAGGATAATTTACATAAAGCATTTTTCTGCTTCAGCAAAATTCGAGGGATTATTTAAATCTATTACGGGTAGGATTACTGAAACATTATCTGATATCAATTTTTTTTTCAAAATATAAATAAAATATATCCCTTGAGTATTGATATAAAATTATTACATATAATGAAGCCCTTGACTGAATGATGTGTTTAGAGCCTAAAACAAATAACCCTGTAAATTTTTAAAAGAAGTAATCTGGTTTCCTGCTAAACATACCTATACCTATCTCAAATTATAAAATAAAGTATTATGATTCCAGAAATTTCACATCTGATAGGTATATAAATACATATGATGAGTACTTCATCTACTGTAATTATTATTAATACATAGGTATTTCATCAGAAGATAAACATTTTTTAATAACTAGATACCTATATTTGAATTTTGATTGATTTGATTTCTATTATGTTTTTTTGTTCTTATTAGAATATAGATTTAGAAATCTTCAAGTTCCCATTTTATAGTTGGAGCACTTTGTTGCTACAACCCACCTTTATTGATTCTATATTTTTTTCCAGTCGAAAGACAATGGAGGCTATTGTGGAGGAGAAATGTCAAGTTGATCCGTTGGCTACATCCCCCGACCCCCAGACGGTACGCGTCACTAACGCACAGCCCCATCTGGTGACGGCCGCAAACATTGTACATTTCACTCTACCATCTCATACAAATGCACAGGTAGGGGTCCATTCGCCCCGCTGCGCTCAAAATTATTAAAACCATTTTTATTTTGGTTTGGTGATAATTAAATCTGAGTTAGATTATTGCATTTTCTTGACTGTTTTTTTTTCAAATATCAGATGAAATTATAATTTAATAAATAAAAAAACATTTATAAATACAAGTCATTTTTCATGGTTAGGTTGGTTTGTTTTTCCATTCAAATACTATCAAATTAGGTGAATTTTATAGAGGTACCATAAAATTATTTCTCTTCAGCTTTTTGCCAGTGATTATATTCACATGGCATTTCTTGGCATTATCTTAACATTCTGTCTTTCAACAGGTGCAAAGCGTTATTCAGCCAAATCAACAATCAGTTATCCAGACAGCTGCAAATCTACAGCCTATGCTGGGCAAGAACGTCATACTGGTCAGTAGCAAACCAAATTCTGTTATTCAGACGACGCAGGGCAGTTTGCAAACTTTACGAGTAAGAACAATAAAAAAAAATTTAGACTTATTAAATTTTGTTTACTTCAACCAACAAATAATTAGTTTCAATTATGGGAGAACAATTCTTTTATACTGATTATTTTCCATGGAAAAATAATATAATAGTACTTTTGTATTTCCTACCTTTCATTCTTTCTGACTTTTTTTTAACTAGTTTCAAAAAATCCAAATGGAAAAATGTAAGGACATGCTCAATTATTCATTTATTCACTTTCTTATCCTCATTAAAATAACAAATGATTTCATTTCTTGAATAGTTTCGAACATTGAATAGAACAAAGAAAATAAATATCCAGAGTCATTTATTTTGTGTATAGTTTTGTGGAAGAATTCTTATTCTTGATATACAGGTTCTACGTATATGTAGGATTTTTCCATAGGTTGTTGAGGCCGGCAGCGATGACAGTTTTTCAGAAGAAGAATCTCCAAAAAAACGGCGAGACCTGCTGACGCGGAGGCCGTCTTATAGGAAAATTCTCAACGATCTTGGAGGGGGTGAGATAACTGGTATGTTTCTTTGCATGACTAGACATAAAAACAATGTTCCAATCTAGATTTCAGTAAAATTTTAGGTATTTTACTTTTTTTTTTTTGAAAAAAAAAAAGAAAATTGCATTTCAAGGTATTGTTTTTATATTAATTTAAGACTCACGTTATGCATGTGTTGAGTTCTTTTAGTGCCGATTATTTTGTAGAAAATGAATTTTCATGCATGGTATTGATTGTAGTCACTTTTTGGCTTTTGAAGATGTACAGGGTATTTCAATTCTAGTCTCAAATAGAATTAGGTTACCTGTGTGTCATCTCTAATGTCATGAATGAAAACCCATTGTTTTGAATATCTTGTTGTTTTTTCTTACTATACTTTGCATGCATGGGCTATTAATTTTTTTCAGTATCTTTTTGCCATCATACTTGTGGTATGGGATTAGAAGTAAACAAACAATGGGCTTACCAGAATTACAGCTTTTCCCGAATTTCCTATTCACTAAAAAAAATCACATTTGATTTGATTTAGATGTATGATTTTCAGGTCTTGAAAAGATATAGTATGTTCTTTATTTGTTGTGGACTTTTCGGATATATATTGATGAATAATAAATGTTTGCAAATATTTTTCCAGGATCTGAAATTTATTTTCACCGTGTTTATTCCTTTCATTATATTAATGATAATCATGATTGATTTTTTTTAGCAAATAGGTGGTTTTTGTTAAATGTGAACATTGTAATGATTTTTCGTCGCATTTTATGGTGTTCACAGAAGGAAAAGTGGAGCAAACTTCTTCAGAGGCTGAAAGTGAGTTGTCTTCTCACTCTATCCCATACCACACAGGTTAGTTATTGTAAAAAAATTGAGTTCTCTGCACACATTATAATTATTTTTGAGCCCAGGCATATTTTTCAATTAACCTGATTACATGTAGCCACTAGTAGCCACTAACTGGTGTATCTGAGTAAGCTTTCACCTCAAAGGAGCCCATTTTTTAACCTTTGAAGCAAATGAGGATCAATAATTTTGGACCAAAAAGCATGATCTGATGGTGTATTTAGGGACTGATAGATGGGCCACTAAAACTAAAGCTCATGACAATTTTCGAATTTTCATTTCCACATTAATTTCCCAGGAAATGAAAAAAAAACTCTGGGTGCTCTCGTAAAAATCACTTTCCATTGAACTTTGACTGTAATAATCTTGCTCATCGAGCGATATAAAGCAATTGTCGGTTCGCAGTGTTGCCGGCTGGAGCGTTACAGATAACCAGCGGCGACGGCAACCAAGGCATCCAGACGCTGACGATGACGAACGCGACGGCAGGCGGTGCCATCGTGCAGTATGCACAGGGCCAAGAGTTTTTCGTACCCGGTAAGGAATTTGCATCGATTTTGGCTTGTCCCCAGCTCAAAATTGAAGAGGGTAACCACACATTGGAATTGTCCATGTCATCGACGAGCCCTCGATGTCCCAGTCCCGAGACCCTCGAAAATCCTCCCAAACGTTCTCCCGAAAGTAGCGAGTATTTTACCAATTCTCCGGTCGAATACTATCAAGGTATATGCATCCACTTTCGAACTGCGCACTCCAGCCAAATCAATAATGATAGTATTTATATAACCAAATGAATATGGGTATCAGAAAGCTTAAACAGTTATTTGTTGAAAACAACTACAGTCCGTTCATAATTTGTCGATAGCACAAAATGTGCGTCCAAATCATAAAACGGTCGTTTTGTAAGTAATTGTAGTTTATATCATTTAAAAATAGGTATTAATTAAATAAATGTATCTTTTACAAATTGCAAGTAACTTTTTATTTTTGAATAAAATAAAGAAATTTTATTAAAATAAAAATACAATTTACAGTACCTACAGTTTAAGAATACTAATATATTTATTTATTTAAAGTAACGTACTGTTTTAATAATATACTCTACGACACTGGTCAGTCATTTCCAATCAAAATACCTACATAATCGGATTAAAAGTTTTATAGCTGTATTGTATTTCTTAATATACAAGGTGGGTTAGTCGAAAACATCTTAAACTGCCAGTTTTAGGTTGGTTTTTGTTATTATATCATACTACCTGTCCTCTCTGTATTTCAGTTCTCTATTGAGGGTCAAACTTGCAGTGAGCTATCAACAAATTGTGTACGGACTGTAAGTGATAATTAAAATTATCGGTTTATTAATTTATTTTTGCCGACCACACAGATCCTCACTATTATTCAATCCTCTTTTTGTGATGCAGATATTAGTTATTCATGCACAAAACTCAAGACTTGACGTATGATTAATCTTAAGTTGAACAACTTCGACGATGGTAATAAGGCAACAACAACAAGAAAATGTTTTGTCCTTGTTGGAAGGAAAACAATAGGTAAAACTTCGTTTATCGCACTCCTATGAGTTCGGAAAAAAAAATTTGTGGAACTTACGTATTTTGACCTCCTGATCACGAATCTGAAGTCAAAACGCGGGGATCTCAAGTATTTTCGGAGATGCGGCCTCATTTTGTCTCAAAAATGCACCATTTGACATGTCAAATTTCTGCTATTAGGAATACACAAAATTAATCCTTCTTTGGGCCAAAACATCACACATGCTCACATTCACTTGTTTCCAACACTTTTTTGCATAAAAAAACTGTTGTTTTCACAAAAATTCGCCCTTCTTCAAAACGTAAACAAAACATCTTTTTTCACTGATTCTCTGGTTATTTTTATTTGAGATGTTGGCAACGTCTTACCATGAGCCAAACAATTACGTTGCCAACATCATAAATACAAATTACCAGAAAATCATTGTAAAAAGGTTGTTTTGTTTACATTTCAAAGAAGGGTGAATTTTTTGGAAAATAATCGTTTTTTCTGCTGAGAAGTGTTGGAAACAAGTAAATATATGCGTGTATAGTGGTATTGGTTCAAAGAAGGGTGAATTTTGTGTATTCCTAATAGCAGAAATTTGACATGTCAAATGGTGCATTTTTGAGACAAAATGAGGCAGTATCTCCGAAAATACTTGAGACCGCCGCGTTTTGACTTCAGATTCGTGATCAGGAGGTCAAAATACGTAAGTTCCACAAACAAATTTTTCCGAACTCATAGGAGTGCGACAAACAAAGTTTTACCAAACAATACTTGGTAATATTCGAATATTGTGTTAAAGCTGATCAAGGTGGATTGGAAGTGAACACAGAAACTTTGTCTATGTATCTCCAGCGGATGCGTACATTTTTGACATAAGTTGTGAATGAACGCCTATTCCAAATTATTATAGCAACGTTGAGTCTTGAGCTAAAACTGAGTGAAGTCGTGCATGAATTCACCATCAATCTCATTTTTTTTGGCTGGGGTGCTTAACGAACGAGACATTCTCTAGTGGAAGGCGATCGTGAGAGCGCGTGCGCTTCGTTTCAGTGGTTGCCCAGAGCAACAGCACGGGGGAGGATCAGGCGAGGAAGCGCGAGATGCGGCTGATGAAGAACCGCGAGGCGGCGCGCGAATGCCGGCGGAAGAAGAAGGAGTACATCAAGTGTTTGGAGAACCGAGTGGCGGTGCTCGAAAACCAAAACAAGGCGCTCATCGATGAGCTCAAGTCCCTCAAAGAACTCTATTGCCAGCAGAAGGCGGAATGAGACGGCGAAGGGACTCTGGCGGATGTGGTTCGCGCGATGGCGACGCTCAAAGTGGCTGGTTGAAGTGGATTTTCGGAGATTCGGGGACGCTCTATACCAAAAATAAGTACGGTAGGATTGACGGAACGTTAACTTTTTCATTCGCGTTTTCCTATCCAAAACGAATCGAAACTAATAGTTTTATAGACACACAACATCATTCACAAAGTATGGTGGGAGGAGTAGGAGGAATGTTCGACTCTAATATTTTTCTATTTCATTATTCTGGATTATATTTTCAATACTGAGATCTTACAAAATGAGAGTGTAAAAAGAATAATTGAAATCAATTTCATTTGAACAAGAAGAAAGTAGAGGCAGAATCGAAATTTTGTTAGACTCAAATCATTCAAGCTTGCTGAATATTCTGTTTATTATTTTTTGCTTTTTATAGCGCTCTGTAAAATTGTTGGGGGGAAGGTAATGGGTGTGTTGCTCATTTTTTGTTAACTTATTATTGGGAAATGTCTAATTGATTTAATCCTTACTATGAGAATATGTTTCTCTCTAGTCTAATCAACTTATTTATAGTTATTTGTATTGGTATACACGTATGTTACCGCTAATGTAAGGCCGATTTGTAATTGTTGATTTCAGAAAAATCATTTCAATTCTCGTAATCAAACCCACTATGGTGGACAGTTCCAGAAACGAATTAGAAATAGTTTATTTTACTTGAATGATCGGTGATACTTCGAGGCCTTTCTGTGACTGTACAGTACTGTGCAATTTAATGTAAAAAAGAGCCCTCAACTCGTAGTTACATCAATATTTTAATGTAAATGAAATTGAGGTCTGGTGAGTTTTGAGACCAAGTCTACAAAATGATAAAAATATTGGTGCTGAATCTAGTAGTTGATTGTTTCCTCTCAAACCAACTCCTCTGGATGTTCAACTATTCATTGAATATTAATAATAATAATATCGTCTTTAGTCGTCCATTGCAGAAACATAACAAAATACAAAAGAAGAAAAAAAATTGCATTCATTTTGTATTTTCAAACAAATACCTGCAATAATGAAAAGGCGGAGTATCAGCGTGAAGCTGTTTTTCAAGTAAACCCAATAATGACATTAATTAACACAATACTGTACTTTCCAAATAATCTATGAATATAAAATATCAATTGCATTTCTTGATCATGCCATATCGGAATATTATTGTTAATTTACCAACAAGTCGATTCAACAATTAGCTGTAACATATACACTGAAGGATGCAGTGTCTTGCAAATATTTTTAACTAGGTGTTTGCCATATATTGCTAGAGATTTCAGTGAACGTGAAAGAATGTAACTAACCAAAGCATGATGGAACTTCAGTTAGGTCGGTGATTAGTTATAACAAAATCTATTATGTTCAGTCAATTCTAGAGTTGATCGTGTCATAAAATTTTGCAAAATATTTTACGTATTTGATATTTATATGAAATTATGGAGGAAAAAAAAAAGGCTTGTGAAAAATGATGTTAATTTTAAAGATACCCAATGTATATATTTTACCAGATGAGACAACAAGTGTTGATAGTACATTCTGAATGGAGTACCTTGAAGAATTACTAATTTTTTTCATACAGGAGTTCCTGTTTCAAAATTTTTTAAGGTATTCCATGTCCAAAACTTAGGGAGTGCCTTTTAAGCTTAGGAAAACGTATTCATAACACTGTAAACTTTGTAATGCCATCCCTGCGCTTTACGTTTCAAATCTGTCGTCAATTAAGATAATATCTACTTGAAAGAAACGATATTGACAAAATTGATAGACATTACGGAGTATTACATTTTTGAGGTATTTATGTTACGTTTTCAGAACAGAATGGTTTATTGCAACAAAAAATGTAAATACCATGTAATATAATATATGTATTTTTACATATCTGACTACTTTTGCACAGCCAAAGTTATCTAAAATGAAGAATGTTTATTCTAGAGATTGTTATTGTTGCCTTATAATTTTCCAATGGAAAAACTGAATATTTTTGATGAAATATGTTGCAGTTTGTTGATCCTCACATAGATGATTGATTAGAAATGGGGGTTCAAGGTTTATCTGGATCCCAGTTTTTCTGTTACTTGGTGCCCAAATAATGTCATGGACATGGTCTCACCTAATGTTATTGCTATTATTTTGGTAGTCACTATAGTAGTTAGGAAATGTGTAAATAATAGTATATGTTATAAAAATATTAGTTACAAAACATGATTTATTACCCAATAAAATGGATATTTTATTAAATATTGGTATTACTTGAATCTGACAAATATTCGCAAATGTTTTTCCTTAAAATAGATAGATACCAACAAAATGATAAGCAATATGGCATGAAGCTTATTTTTCTCAATTGCTCCTATTGAATCACAAAGTGAAACCAGGAAACTTAGCTTCCATTGGGTTTTGAATATCTAGCATCAAATACATGGGTCCAGCAATACCTTCATATAGTGACTTGGGTCTGTCAGGAGAGTATTCTTCATGTTCTTTGGTGTAATCAAAACACCATTCAGTGAATTTGATAGCCCGGTACAAGTGTTTTTCGTCCTAAAAAATTTTGAATAATGCCACAAAAAATTATGTAATCAGCTCACTTTAGTAGTTTGGTATAATTCCAGGAAACAGTATGCATTTCCAGATACTCCATGACAGAGGCTGTACCCTTTTCTCAACAATCCTCTTTCCCACACTATTTCACCACATTGAAGAGCCACTTCAAGATATTTTGAATCTTGAAATACCTATAAAAAAATGCTTATGTAGAGCACACCTCAATACAAGATCTGCATTATAGAAAATCACTCATTTTTTAACACCTTGTATGCGGTTGTAAATAAATACAAAAACCCTGGTGAACCATGACACCACTGTACATATTTGTCATTGTCTCTTCCCAGAGATGATGGAAAATTGCCACTGGAAAATCTGAAAAATAGAATTCTTCCCTTATTCTGACTATTCAGAATTAATGAAAATCTTTTTTATGAAGAAATTAAAATGTAATAGAAATATATGAAATGTGTTTCTGGCACAAATATGAGAACTTATTGGTGGGTGCATTCAGCAACTAGTTTGTTCATAAAATTATTTTATATTTGGTTTTTCACTAGAAGCCTTCTTGAAGTCAATTCATCTTCAACATTTTCTGAATGACCTGAATATTTTCAATACGTCAAGATCAAAAAGTCTATGTTTGTTGTGATTTGTGATAGTTAGGTACCTTTGATTCAATAGATACTCAATAGTAGGCTTGATTAAAGAATTTAAGTCCTGCTCAGTCAAATACTCCTTAGCTTGTAATAGAAGATAGAGAATTCCAGATAAGCCATGGGCAGCTCCCAAATAATAACTGTTGTGCCACTGATACATCAATGGGACATTGAATTTTACAGCTTTGGCTGTGTTGCAGCCACTTATGAGAATTGCTTCAATTATCTAAAAGAGAAAAACTCCTGTAACAATGTCATTCTCTAAACATAGACTGATAAATTATTACTGATCTTATGAATTTATCATCAAAGGGTGGAGGATGAACATTTTTGTTAACATATAGTAGAGAGAAGAGGTATCCAGCACGGCCATATAAATATTCATTAGGGATATCAGAGTTGATATCAAGTATATCATTTCCCAGTTCTTTCAGCCTACAAAATGTATTTAGCAATAATCAGCATCTAATACTGATATTGCATGATTTCAATATCAATCTGATGAAAGTATCCATTTTCATATAAAAAAAATAGCAAACCTCATGACAAGTATTTGAGCATCTTGATTCCCAAGTCTGTGATTTACTATCACCCCAATGGACAGTGGTCCAGCATCACCACATAGGAAAGTATGTCTTCGTTTCTTCAATTTGTCAAGTGAGAGAAGACTTTTAACTTCCTACAATTATTTGGTGAGTTATAAATTTTGATTGTAGAGTAAATTTGTACCTGCAAATTTCTCCTATCAAAAGGTGACTTTTTCATCTTGAGCAAAGCTATGCCAGAAGTGCCAGTGTACACACTGTAATCATTCCAGTCCAGATTCTGAATATTTTGGAGAGTAGATTGCCACTTACTTTCCAACAGTGAAGATATTTGGCATTTTTGTCGGGACTGAAATGATAATAATTTTATTTTATTAAAAATGATAAATAATATTCTGTCCCTCATACTGTGAAGAAGAAGTTCCAACATTATTACCTGTAATAAGTCATCTGATGTAGAATAATCATCATAAGGGTTTTTGAAGTATTTCATAATATACCTCTGTTCTGTTAAAAAAATTAATTTTAAAAATAATTCGAAAGTATCATTAATTTTTTCTGATGGCTATGGCAGGTGAAGAGCAAGGATAATATCTGTCTACTCTCTTTCTCCCTGAAGATCAGCCGAATGAGAAGAGAAGAAAAGAATGTGTCAAAAGTCAGTTTGCACGTCAGTTGTGTTGTTCTCAGAACTTTAAATTCTGATATGGTGATATGTCAAATGGTCAACTTGAGTGGAGTGAGTTGTTTTGGTAAATTTTGGAATGAATTTGAAATACCTTCGAGACGTCGAGAGTGATTTTTAGAGAATTGTAGTTTTTGTGCTCAAGGGTGCTACTTTGAACCATTTGGCCTCGAAATTAAAAATCCCGGTAAAGTATTTATTATTATATACAAAGCTTCTCTTGCCTCTTCTATAATAGGCAGGCTACTATGTTGATGCTTATGTTGATTTTTGATGTGATACTTATGATTTAATTTGGCCTGTAGGTCATAAAATGTTGTCCCTTTCAGCGATGGCCCATCCTGGAGTGGTGCCTGCAGGCAAGCGAAAAGAAATTTATAAATATATTGCTCCATGGCCTCTCTATAGCATGAATTGGTCTGTCCGACCAGACAAGAGATTTCGTTTAGCTCTGGGAAGCTTTGTGGAGGAATATAACAACAAAGTACAAGTGATATCTTTGGATGAAGAGAGCAGTGAATTCACAGCCAAAAGTACATTTGATCATCCTTATCCAACTACCAAAATCATGTGGATTCCTGATAGTAAGGGTATCTTTCCTGATT
Source organism: Chrysomela aeneicollis (assembly GCA_029955515.1). NCBI lineage: Eukaryota > Metazoa > Arthropoda > Insecta > Coleoptera > Chrysomelidae > Chrysomela > Chrysomela aeneicollis. The sequence continues at coordinate 27,210,110 of JARUHQ010000005.1, forward strand.
TGCTGGCTACCAGGTTAGTATCTGTGCTAGTTAATAAATATTCTCACAATCAATTTTCATTGTAGTGGAGATTATTTGCGTGTTTGGAGGGCAGGAGAACCAGATACCAGATTAGAATGTGTTCTGAACAATAACAAAAATTCAGATTTTTGTGCCCCTCTCACTAGCTTTGATTGGAATGAAGTTGATCCCAATTTGGTTGGAACTTCATCTATTGACACAACTTGTACTATATGGGGACTAGAAACTGGACAGGTGAATCTTCAAAATAGTTTCTATTAATAATAAACCAAGTCTGGTCTAGGTCTTAATTAATTGAATTTAATGCTCAATGTTTCAATAGGTCATGGGCCGTGTGAATCTAGTGTCAGGCCATGTAAAGACACAACTAATAGCTCATGACAAGGAGGTTTATGACATAGCATTTTCAAGAGCAGGAGGAGGAAGAGATATGTTTGCATCAGTTGGAGCTGATGGTTCAGTTAGGATGTTTGATCTGCGGCATCTTGAGCACTCCACCATAATTTATGAAGATCCCTCTCACACTCCCCTCCTGAGGTTAGCTTGGAACAAACAGGATCCCAATTATTTGGCTACAATAGCCATGGATGCTTGTGAAGTAAGCAAACAAATGTTTGTTATCTCATTTATATAACCTAACATAACGCCTAATGGCGCGTTCACATGCTGGCTTTTCTCTCTTCGGCCTATGGTTTATTGTGATACCATTGGCTAATCTTTGTGAGTGCACATAAAGTCACATGTTTTGCCTGAAGAAGCTACGATTTTTAGGTTTTTCACAAATTATTGTGAAGCAATGTTATATTTGAGCTTTCCGCGATAGACGAAAGCTCTCATGTGAACACGCCGTAATCTCCGCCCACCTGCGCGTAAGCCCCGCCTACCTGCGAGTAAGCCCCGCCTACCTGCGCGTAAGCCCCGCCTACCTGCGCAACGTCAAATCCCGTGTTTCTCGTTGTGCGCAGGTGATCATCCTGGACGTGCGCGTGCCGTGCACCCCCGTGGCCCGTCTGAACAACCACCGCGCGTGCGTGAACGGCATCGCATGGGCGCCGCACTCGAGCTGCCACATCTGCACTGCTGGTGACGACCACCAGGCGCTCATCTGGGACATCCAGCAGATGCCGCGCGCCATCGAGGATCCCATTCTTGCTTACACCGCCGCCGAGGGCGAGGTCAACCAGATCCAGTGGGGCGCTACTCAGCCCGACTGGATCGCCATCTGCTACAACAAGGCGCTCGAGATACTGCGAGTGTAGAACGAGAGGTGGTCGTGTGCCGGCGAGTAGACTTTTCTTTGGGCATGCGAACTCAATGTTGAGTTTTTCACGAAATTGGACCCTGCCCACTTAGTGTCGCCGATATTTCGACTTGGATTGATCGATATCATGAGTTCCTTTCTGAGTCAACAAGCATTACTCCAAGTTCATCTCTTCTTGGAGGATGTAGGGTTGTTCATCGGAAAAACCGTGTTTGAATGATAGTCTTAGTCCTCGATGAATCTTTGCGATTCTAAGAATGACTATGCCCTAAAAATATTGAAATTGCTTTTATTTGGGAAACGGTTCTATTGGAAGAATGTGGGTAGCTTACAAAGAATACGGTGTTTGCAAGGATGCATCTTCTGTTTTCTACAAGAAGTTGGCCTGAAGGGTTTCAAAAAGGTGCATGTATTGTCAAATACCATCTTCAATCGGGTAGAGCGCACTTTCACCCTATAGTGTAATTTGGCAATATTGCTTTTTGAAGACAGTGAGACTTTTTTTTAGTATATTGAAGCAGAACCATCGATATATTTTGTTTTTGTAGGTTTCCACTCATAGCAATTATAAAATCTCATCAGTGCTCCATACTTTGATGTTTTTGGTTATTTAGTCATTACTAATAACCGACCGTTTTCAAGATAATAATTATTTTATTTCTAATATTCTCAGAAACTAGGTGTCCAAAAATTTATTGAAGTACTTTTTTCCTTCATTAGAAATAAAGTGACATTGGAAATATGTATGTATATTTGTATGTTGAAGAAACCATAGTTCAGGTTATGAATGCAATTATTTCCTTTGAAGAAAAATCAATGTTAGTTGATAATGAACTTCTGTTCGGAATATAAAAATTTGTATTGTCTTAATAAATAACATTAAATGAGAGGAAGCGAGAAAAGAAGGAAATGTATTGAATAAGTATACTAAATTTTCCCTAACTATTGAAATCATAGATAATAACCAAGTAGAAGTGTATCCTCATTTCATATGACTATTGTACTCGTGATATTTTTATTGGTTTTTATAAAACCGACTATTATATATGTATAAATCTGAATACATGATGAATTTGAGATTGAAAATTCGCTTTATTATGTTTCCTCTTTTCAATTTCAAACAAAACCTTGTCAAGCGAGGTGGAGTGTTTAATGGACATATCAGGATACTCTGGAAGATTCCTACACCACCCTATGGGATTCCTAGTAAAAAAGTTCTAATAGGGGCCCAGAAAGGGTTTCAACCAAATATTTATATTTTATCATCAAAATCAGTAAGGCTACAACAAACAAGAAAAAAGAAAGTTCCAGGAGACCTTGAAATCAAAACTAATGCAAAACGTGTTGCCTGCAAGCGAAGTTGGCATTTTTAGTATCTAATTTGATTTGTTCTGTGATCTTGTTCTATGATGTTTTGTGTTTGTGGTTTTCAAAAGAAATATTTAACCTAAGATCTGCCTGTGAAGATGTGTTTTATTAAATCTTTTCAATACATTAGAAACTTCAGTTCGGAAGCAAAATCAACAAAATTTTTCACTACGCCCATTTATTATGTGAACGCAAGTAAGTGAGTTATCCATTTCTTTTACTGAACTGATAATGCATAGTTTAAATCAAAATGCTGGATTTGTTTGGTTGAACAGGACCGAACTTTCTTTAGAAATCAAAATTTCATACAGTATATTATATTCATATCTTATTTGAATCGTGCATGCTTTCATATTTCCATTACAAGGTTGGCGATAATTCAGAAGGCATCTTCTGATCACTGAGTGCAGCAATGATATTCTGAGCACATAATAGCCCCATCTCATTTCTAGTTTCGATAGTAGCACTGCCAATATGTGGTATGATCACACAATTCTTTAGCTTAAACAATGGATGATCCAATGGTAATGGCTCAGGCGTCATGACATCTAAACCAGCTGCCCAAATAGTTTTATTTTCTAAGGCCTTGACTAAGGCATCCTGATTGACTAGTCCTCCTCTACTGATGTTGACAAAAACAGCGTTAGGTTTCATTTTCCCGAAGGCTTCTTCACCAAACATATTCTTGGTTTCTGACGTGAGAGCTGCGCTGACGATAATGAAATCACTATCTTTCAGAAGACATTCGAAACTAACCCTTTCTGCACCTATTTCTCTAGCTTGCTCAGCCTTTTCAGACCTGTTGTGGTAGGTAATCCTCTTTGGCCTGAAGGTTTTCAGTTTTCTAGCGATTTCTTGTCCTATCCTTCCGAATCCTACGATTCCTATGGTAGAATCTCGTAGACCAGGACCGCACATCCAAAATGGGGACCATGCCGCCCATCCGCCAGTTTTTGCCTCTTCGTTAGCCTCCACCAACCTCCTACTTGTAGCCAACAATAATGCGACTGCTAACTCGGCTGTTGCTTCTGTCAATGTATCGGGGGTGTATGCCATTTTGATACCCCTTTTCATTATTTCACTAACGTCCAAGTGGTCGTAGCCTACCGACATTGTTGCAATCACTTTCGATTTGCTACCAGCCCTATCGAGGACCGCGGCATCTATTTTATCAGTCAACATGCAGAAAAGAGCGTTTTTGTTTTGAATATTTTTCAGAAGTTCGTCTCTTGGTACAGGGTCCGGCCCTGTCCATGATGTCACGTCACAGCTGATGAAATATCATAGGTTAGGTTTGAAATTTGAAAATTTTATTCCAAAATCGGACTTACTGTTGTTGAAGTAGATCCAAGGCTGCTTTGTTTATTGTTCTTGTTATATAAACACTTGGTTTTGACATTTTTGTAGAAAATTTCACAATTTGTTTTGAAAATGTTGGTCTCACAACAAGATCTATACAAGTTGCCAACGAGTGGACTGACCAGAATGTCATATTTTACAAAAAATAAAGCTACTTTCTAATAACACTGCTTTATCGGTGTTTATCTGCTGACATGCATGAACTTTCTCAATTATTCAATGCCTAATTATTGTTGAATCTAAAATATAAATACAGACTGCATTATCTGCCATAAGCTTGAAAACTTTAGGAAATGTTACGATTGTAAAAATAGTAAAGTAAAACAATAAATCCAATGAATTTGGGGTATGAAATTCAATATTGATTCTTCTTTTTATAAACTTCGAATCACATCAGTTTTTCTATTTAGATCCGCACATTGGCCATTTGTATAGTTCCTTGATAGCGGACGCTGCCCAAAGATGGCAGCAGGTGTTCAAAAGAGACACCTCCGTGAAATTTTCCACCGGCTGTGACGAACACGGCTTGAAAATTCAACAGGCTGCTCAAAAAAATGGATCATCTCCCCTTGAATATTGCGACAAGATTTCGAACAATTTCAAACATTTGGCAGATAAATTCAATGTCGGATACACTGATTTCATCAGAACAAGTGATCCGAAGCACAAAAGTACAGTTGAACTGTTGTGGGTAAGAATTTCAGAGGAACAATTTAACATACACTTCTTATTTGATAACAAAAATATACTTAGCTCATCTGATATTATTCATAACATATCCTCAACATTTCAAGATATAATAATAATAATATCGCTTTTATTGCTGCAACCTTAAGGTGATATATTGTGTGACAAAAGATTCATTAGAGTAGTACTAGTATTGGCTGCATTGCATAGGCAAAGTTCGCGCTTCTTCAATTGGGTACAAATATACTCAATTTTAAAAGCTGCACTCTTCCACTTAACCTATTATATTTTTTATTTCGACAATTTCGTTACCATTTTTTATTCAATAGAAACAATGTTTTTTCTTATTTCAGAAAACATTAGCCGATAATAATCATATTTACCTATCCAACTATGAGGGTTGGTACTGTGTTCAAGAAGAAACTTTTTTAACGGAATCTCAACTCGTAGAGAAAACCGGAAATGATGGAAAGAAGCTCCTTGTATCAATAGAAAGCGGACATCCTGTAGAGTGGACGACAGAGGAAAATTTCATGTTCAAATTGGGTAGTTTCAGAAGTGATATCGAATATTGGATAACAAAAAATGGTAAATACATTTAGATTTGCTTGTTGGTGGATTATTGAATCGCTTCATTCAAAGCAATCTATAAATAAATAAAGACCTCACCTACAATTGACCCTTCCCAGAATAGAAAGTTATCATGGCGGATTTCGACAGATTTAGGAAAAAATCTAGGGAAAAATTAGACAATTGACAAAATGAATGTTTCATGTCAAAATTGAAATAAAATGGGAACAAATCCAAATTCTATAATAATATCCTCTTTCTTTGTGCCTTTTAATTCTAAGGAATATCTATCGATATTCTGGAATTTGGAATCGTTTCCATTTCAATTCAATATCGAAGTGGAACACTTAATTTCTCAACTGTCAAGTGTCGAATTTTTCCCTAGATTTTTCCCAAAATCTGTCAAATGTCAAAATCCACCATGATTCAATTCGAGTAATCTGAAAACGTTCCAGAGAACGTGATCCGGCCGAAAAAGTTCCAAAAGATCCTGCTCGATCTGCTGAGGCACGACGAAGAAGGTCTTCAAGCATTGTCGGTGTCGCGTCCCGCCACCAGGGTGCAGTGGGGTGTGCCGGTGCCGGACCACCCCTCGCAGACAGTCTACGTGTGGTTGGACGCCCTCGCCAATTATCTGACAGCGGCGGGGTATGGCGTCGAAGGGGACGCCACCTTCCGGCAATGTTGGCCGCCCCAGCTTCACGTCATCGGGAAAGACATTCTAAAGTATGTTTTTGCTGGTCAGTTTTCATTGTAATGATTATTTAAAACAGTAGCTGGCAGGAGATACATTCAATAATAATAATATAATTTTATTGACCATTCCAACAAAAATAAAAAATATCCATAAAACTAAAAGAACATAGGGATAGGTCAAAAGGCACATGATCAGTAGGTACTATAGTCTTCCTCATGGGCATGTCGCTTGAAAGAATATTTGTGAAAAAAAATTCAGAAAGTCGGCGGAAAATTAACAATCTTATGATAATAATATGTAAATACAATATTTACTACGAATATCTAATAGTACACCTATAATACATAATTGAAAACAAGAAAAAATGTTAAATTTATTAACATCAGGGTATGACAGTTGGGGAAAATGTTATTGCAATCATTGTGCAACATGTCTAGATTACGGTGGATTTATGCAGATGTTTCAAGTCGTAAGTTTTAAGTCTCAAGTTTTAAGTAATAAGTCATAAGAAGTTCATCCATTGGTTTTCAATGTTACCATTTATACAGCTTAAGTCCTAAGAAAAGTTGGCCAACATTTATCTCTTATGACTTAAAAATCGATCGATTTGCGCATGCGTCTGATTTTGCAAAAAGGTATCGTAACAAACATCAGGAGTTGAATGCATGAAAAGCAAATAGACATAAATAAAAATAGGATTCAGTCTGGAAATTTGGATTGAATCGAAGGAAATGAGAAAAATAAGCACACAAAATAACAGGATTGACACTATTGACAGTCCTTAAAACTTCTTGCATAAATGGTCGATTTTTCCTTACGACTTAAAACTTACGACTTAAAACATCTGCATAAATCCACCGTTAATCTATGAACATGTCAATTGTCACCTCTGAAGGTCAAACGTCACCTATCAATGTCAAATGTCATTTGTCATTTTAGGTTTCATGGTATTTATTGGCCGGCTTTCCTTATGGCGGCTAATTTGGAACCGCCGAAATCGATCTTGTGCCATTCACATTGGACCGTCGACGGCGAAAAAATGTCGAAATCTAAGGGCAACGTCGTTTGCCCCTTCGACAGATCCGAAATCTACACTGACGAGGGGCTGCGATATTTCTTGTTGAGGGAAGGAGTTTCTCACAGCGACGGAAGTATGTGTATTGAAATTGTTGACTCTTCAGGTGTTTGATAATTAGTTTTGCGCTTAAGAAACAATAATTAATTTCAAAAAGTAATGTAAAGTATAATCTGAGAAACAAAAAACAGTCCTTGAAGCTACGATTGTAATTGTATAATTTCCTTTATACTGCATCAGACCACAAAAAGTGATTATTTTTACAGATTATAGCGATACAAAAATTATGAGGACCTTGAATTCTGAGTTAGCTGATACCTTGGGGAACTTGCTGAGTAGATGTTGTGGAGCCGTCTTGAATCCTGACCAGAAATTTCCGAAAATCGATTCTCACGCTTTCGATAGAATCGCTTCTTTGGATTGTACAAAAAATTTGCTGGAACAAGTCATGGCACTGCCAGGTAAGTTGAACAAAATAATTACAACCACCCTTTCACTTGAACATGGCGAAAGTAGTCCAGTGATATAATTTTCATGTTTTCTTCTCGTATTTCATGTGTTTATCTATGAGAATCGCGATTCATTTTTTGCATTCAACTCTGAATCGATATTGGCAAATCCTCAATAATATACCGTCGTATTTGGAATTCCTCCTCAGTACCTATCTCATAAAGTATCATTAAATTTAGTACGGGCCGTATCAAACAGTTGATCTAGGTGGAAGACTGCAACCTTTATTATATGAATTAATGGCAAACACCATATGCATGTTAAGTTGAAAAAGACGCGTTTCTGAGCCCTGCGAAAAAAACCGCTATGTGTTTGTGAATTTCTCCATTACCCTCACCGATAATGGGATTTCTCGAGAAGGGTATTTAATATGTTTCCTCTCCACAGTCCGTGAGGGTCACATGTAGCAATTCAATCTTCAGCAATATTATACAGGGTGGCAATTTTCTCCAATCGATACTTCAGTATATAGAAAAACTACTAATTCAAAGTTGGAACTCGATATTAAGAATCTAATAATTCACTACTGAGCATTATAATTTTAAACAGTATTTTCCTCGCTTGATGCTGCTAAAATCGTTGTGGAATTTCCAATTAAATTATAGTTTCAATACCATCATGATTGTGATCAACGACTGAAACATTCCATTGTCTGGTTATTGTTTCTGCTAGAATGATCAGCATCGCGATGAAATAGCTGAAATACTGTTGTAATTATTTTGACAGATCGCTGTTTTCACTTTGTCGTGCAGTTCCCCCAAAGGCCGAAAACAATTCAACCCGCTTATTTTCGGTGCTCCAGGACTTTCAATTAAAACTTTTCCTTGATCGTGAAAGTGGAAAAACTCCTGACAAAGTCGCCCACAAACCGACAAGGACCATACCTAACCCGTCCCATTAATTAATGAAGGAGTTTAACTCGCATTGTCAGCAACTTTCAAAAGTTAATCATCCGTAATTTCGTATCGAACTTCACCCATCCTATGCCCGAAGAATCTCCTCATCCTTATTATCTATCCGACATTATTCATTGAACGAAAATCTCTGTTTCTCATTTTCTCTTGTTACTTTTCGATTCCGAGAGCGATACGATGCGAGGAAAATTTAATAAAACCGACAGTAGAAGTGACTTTCCAGGCAAGCAACGTTGGCAGTATTGTGAAATAAAGCCTCCGGTCGCAATAAATGTTCACAAGAGCCGTACTTGCTACCGACAATAATACCTCAAGTGATTTCCCACAGGTGTTTTTTTGACAAAATACAATATAAATGCAATAGTTCACACTTCCACTATGTTTATGTCATTCTCAATCTTATCTGCTGCTGTGTTAGAACGGAACAATTACTTTTCCCACAATCTGATGATAAAGTTGAAGTTGTGTATAGATGGTGAAAACAGAGAAAGATCATAGAAAAATGTCAAATTAGCATTTCCTAGATGAAAAAACATAATAAACCATGGTATAAACCATGTTCATTAAAGTATAGATCGCAAAATAGAAATGCAAAATTACCTCAAATTGAAATAAATCAATTGAATACACAAACGGATGAAGAAAGTTGATAACCATTTTGAATTTTCATACTTTGAAATTTGATACTCGGTTATAGACCATGTTTACATATTATGTCAACAGTTATATAGGGTAACCACGTTTTTGTGTTCAGACGGTTGCAAATGAAAATTATAGCAGTAACTAAGATCCAGTTTAAAATTACTTTTCAAAATATACTATGATCATATGTTGAATATATATGGTTTATAGGCGTCTGTCGAGATCACTACGAAAGTTTGAGCTTCCACAAAGTAGCCGATTCGGTGATGTCGACCCTGCACGCGGCCAATTTTTTTTTCGAAACTCTGAAGCCGTGGGAGCTCAAGAAGAACCCCGATACTCGAGCAGAACTCTCGGTCGTCCTTCACGTGACTTTGGAGACTCTGAGAGTTGGCGCCGTGCTATTGCAGCCGATGATTCCGCGACTATCCGAAACGTTGTTGGATAAACTGGCGGTGGGGAGAGAGGAGAGGTTCTTCGGTGATTTGGATCGCTTTTCTTGGGATCGTAAAGACTTTGCGGAAAGGAGTTTGGGTGCAGACAAAGTTGTACTGTTCAGGAGAATTTTGATGGAGAATGATAAAGCCGATAATGTAGGGAAAGCTAAGAAATAAAGAAAACGTAAATAGACATGGTTTATTCAACTCAGACTCAGAACATCTAACAAGGGTATAAAACATTCAAATTGTGTCACATCCAAGGTTTCACAGAATTATGTTCGACCTGCTTTTGGAGATTGGCATTGAACATTAGAAACAATCGGTTTCTTAGATTTTTTTTCTATGACTACTCGAATAATTAGGAGACGAAAACTTGCACTATCTACCGGGTGCGACATTTTCTTATTTGCACATACATATATGTGGAGATAATGAGAAATGAGGTCATAGGAACAGTAAAGTCACTCAGTAGTGAGAAATTCTCATTTGTTGAGCGTTTTTGGTCGAACACAAATCTAACTTCATCTAGTTATGACTCTTTTTCTATGGAACAGCGAACTATTAGCTGTTTTATAAAATATCGTAATTCATAACATTCAGTATTTTTTTATATAGATATGCTTTTGTTCCTTACTTCGATAAAACGTATTTACAAGTTATTTTGATTTATGGAAACCCTGTTTCTTAAAATAGTGTGCACAAAGATTGGTAGGGTTCCTTTCTGTTCGTTTGACGTACAATTTCATCAACATATATAGGGTCTGAATTGAAAGTTTATTGACATACATTAGGGGTACAAAAATGCAAAATCATATTTTCGCAAAAATAAAATTGATTTCCAAGTAAAAACTGTTTCTGAAAATTAACAACCACAACCAATGTTTGTCAAGATCATTTTCAGAGCAAAACCATTCGGACCAGTCAGCTGTCCGTTTTGATGTTAGTTAGATGACGTCAAATCGACATTCAGGAACCCTAGAGATGGCTATATAGATGAGTTACAGGTTATTTTGTGTCTATAGGCCGTCAAAAAAAATCGGATGAATAATTATATCAAATTGGAAATTTCGAGGCGTTTGTCTATGCACAATTGAGATTCTTAATGGGTCAGTTAAATGAAACAACGACAAACGATGGTCATACCATCGGGTATCAACAAAAAAATTCATATCTATATATGCTTATAAAAACTAATTTATGTTAGGAATTGAACAAAATATCAGTTTATTGGAACAGGAATGAGTATGCTGTTTTTTTTTATAATGTAAACGATGATTTCGTTTACATTTTATACAATTAGATAATCATCTCGAGCTGAACGATAAATAATAGAAGTTATTCCCAATATGTTATTTAATCTAGCTTGAGTTCGAATATTTTGAACAAATAAACATCTATTTAAGATGATTCGACGTGAATGAACGCATGATTATAATTATGAGAATCAGTCTTTTTTATTCGTGAGAGCAAGAATCAGAACAGTTCATAGCTTGGAGAGAATGTGATGATACATTAGAATAATTGGACTGACTAATGACATGACTAGTTATTATTCACAAATATACAGGTCAATTCTTGTCTATTGCTACTTTGGGAGTATTTTTGATATGAATCAGCAGGATATATGTAAAGGTATATCAACTATAATCATGAATATTCCCCATATACATTGGAATTTAGTTCTTGTTGAATATAAAACTGAATAATTCAAATTGAACAGAGTTTTGAATCAATGTCACTCACATTTTCATATGTGTTTTGGAGCTGGAAACCGAGAAGAAGCCAGAAACATGATGTTAATATTTGACGAATATCTATTTTTATGTTGATAGATTTATAGATAGCTGACTGCTGCCTCAATTCCCCCGAGTATTCGACATGAAATTGAGAGTTTTCCTACAAATGGATTTTTCGTGAAAACCTCGGAAACTGCTTAAATAAGCGGGAGGTGCACATAATAGGAAAAACTCGCTGGATATTCATTTTTAATACATCTTCTCGGTTCGCGCCTTCGGTAACTCACAGCCTTCTAGTCATTCTTAAAAAGTTTAACAATAGGTAAACTCTCATAAGAATAGTTTCTTATCATCTAAAGAATTTTTTCCAAATATACAGGACAAATCATAACATCTGGAAGTATAATACTTTTTCTTGTCGAATGTTATATTCCATTCACCAAATCTCTACAAAAAAATCAAAAAACCTCCTTCAATGAGATATTTGATATGTCACAAAAATTGTATCTATATAATAGTTTCATTCTAGAGTGGAGATGATTTCATCTGAATCCAGTATCAAAAGTGAATTATTCATTGTAGAATTTCTACCTTGAAATAATATTTTGAAGATAACTTCGCGGTTCTCAAATCATGGCGTTTCCATAACAATTGAAACAATGATTTCAAATCAAAGTATTTCATAAAATAACACAGCACAAGCAAAACTAAACATTAAACATATAGGAATATAATTTATACTATTTTTCTTTGGAAAGAGAATGAAGTATCACAGTTATGAAATATGTTTCTCAGAATTATTCGCCACGATATTTTTGCACGTTATTGCATTGTATTTATTCAAAGTGGTCAAACATTTTTTCAATAAAAGAAACTGATGAACTTTCCCAGTCGGTCAATCACGAATGATGTATACCGAATCTCAGCTATATTAAAACTGTAGAAATGAATAAATTATTAATATTATATGCACCCGTATCCCTTCTAGATAAATATCCATTTAAAAGATTCCTCCGCTCCTATCAGTAATGTAAAGTGTGTAGAATTATCGATTGTATCTTTGGTGATTGAGAGTGTAGAAATAAAGGATGATATGTACACAACTCGCATTGCCACCCTTTCAATATCAGGGTCGAGAACTGCCGAACGTTTCTCTACCATAACTATTTTCACTATCGAATGCGATTTTTATTATACATCACGAGACTCGACGAAAACTGCTCCGTCTGTTTTTACCATTCGTGTTCGACCGACTTGAACATCTTACCCATCTTCCTTTATCCAAAAATGAGAAAAGTCAAAACTCTCTCGACTTTCTGTCGATCGCTTGAACCCGCCGGAGTTTTCGCGTTCACACCATTGTGTCTTGGAAATGGTCGCGCTCCTGTCAAATGGCGTTGACGTCTTCGAGCACGTCCTTCTCGGAATTGACTCTCGTGTGTCTGACCGACTCGCAGCTGGAGAATTCGCCGAAGGAGCCGTCCACCTTGGCGTTCACCACCAAAGTTCTGGTGCCGTAGTCGGTGACAAATTTGTCGTTGTTCAGCGACACCGACTCGTAGCCGCATGCGCAGCAGTCCGGATAGTGGGCCGTCAGGATTCTGCAAAACAACAACACCGTCGAATGTAACGACGAAAATGCACAGTTCAAAATGTTTCTCAGTTTTATTTTGGCAGTGTAATGCTAGTTCGCGATACGCTATCTAGCGGTAGTAGTATAAACTATATATATTTAGTATAGAGTATTTTAGAATGCTGTCAAATTAGACCTGCTGGACCAGAACAAACATAACCACACATATTTTCGCTGTCATTCGAGTTGATTTTTTTTCTCTTGGAAGTATTTAAAATCAGTTCGTGAGACATATTTGGTCCCGAAAGAGTCTGAATACTGATGATGTCCAAGGAGGCAACTTTTGAAAATAATTCCACGCCAGTTTCCACTTCATCACTTTTAATAACATAGGGATTTACGGAATTCATGACTCTTATTTTATCGATCCCTATATCACTCTGCAGATTCACTACCACAATTTTCTGAACCCAATAAATATTTACTTTTACCTTAACAAGCCATGAACGAAATAATCTTGAAAATATCTGGTAAATCAGCAACTAACTTTCTTGTTTATACTGACATTTACTTTGTATTGACATAATTTGGCGCCATGTTTGGTTCTTAGGTCACATATGCTTACGCTAGATACGGTATCCAGGTTATTCTTTTTTGGTAGGTCCAGGGGGATTTAACGTACCGCCATTGATTGATCGTTTTGAAATTTTGACCATACATATGTATATGTTGTACCACGTGATATCATTGTACTTTTTGACAGACCCCTCTAATACCAAACAAATACTACATGATGCTCTATATTTATGTGGGATAACCACTGAACTTTCTGTGGGTTTTGATGTGAGAGGTTTATTTCCAGCAGTTTTTCGAAAGTTCTTCTGGTCTAGTGAAATCCATGTGAAATCTTATCGTTTTTCTCGTTTCAGTTAATGTTTGGTGACAAATACACAAATTTCAGTAATATGAAATGACTCAAATATTACATATAGAAAAACAAGACAAAAACGATACCACATCGAGAAGTTCGAGTTGTCACCATGAGACATGAATTTTCCATATTGTGTTTGTTTTTTTGACATTTATTCATCACACTCTTCCTCCCCATGAACGGATGTTCAAGCATCACCCAAGATCTGCTAACGGCTGCTCACTGTCTTCCTGGTTAGACCCATAATAATAATAATAATAATAATCTTTGAACTCCGCAGACTTTATCCAGACCATTATGTCGAATTAGTCATCCTGATTATAGGCTCCCACCACGGTATAAGACGGACGCTGCTCTCAGAATTGAAAAAAAAATACCAGCTTGCCGGCAGAAGGCACACGTTTTGGTTGGGTCAATGCAGAAGGCCGTGATACTGGCATTATTGCGACTACTCAGGGCACACGATATTGATTCTTTAGATTATGTCTAGCATAATATAGAATAAGAGTCAGTATTGATAGAAGAAGTAGAAGGGAGACAACTGTATCACTGAGACACTTGGCCCTTAAAGGTGAAGGCGGAACCCAACCGGAGTCGGAGATCGATTTGAATGATGAAGAAAAGTCAAATCGAGAGTAATCAAGAGGTGTTTCAGAGTGAGGATAATCTGGAATTATTGAATATATGCTGAAACTATTCCAAAAGTTTCTCCTCATAGAGATAGAGTCTATCTTTTCCGAATCTTTATCGACCAAGAGCAGAAAACAACTACTTTACTGGCAAATAACACTCGCCTCTACAAAGCTAAATCGATGCAAAATGAAAAAGCCATGAAATTGGACGAAGTATTGAATGAGAGATATATCTCGTTTTGTCCAATTAAAAGGGAGGAAGAGTGTAATGCTAGTATGATTCTGATAACAGTTTCATTAAATCAATTACTTTTATGAAGTTTTCATTGTGTTAGTTTCTTTGAAATAATTTCCAGACTTTTGTGATGATGAATAAAGTCTTAATAGCTTATAAAAGTAGGATTCTCACTATACAGGCATCAAAGTGAAATTATTAATACTTGCAGCTTTCATAGGTTATTGCTTTATTAATGATGCAAGAATGTTCTAAAAGTCTGTAGATGACCCTACCAGGGGGTCAAACATGTTGAGTTTTTATCACCCTACCTTTTGAAAGCCTCCCGAAACTCCGTGTTGAATATAGAGTAGATGATGGGGTTGAAGGCGGAATTCGAGTAGCCGAGCCAAGTTAATATCTTGAAGGTGATGTCGGGAATGCACGTCTTGCAAAAGGCAGCCACGATGTTGATGCAGAAAAAGGGTACCCAGCAGATTAGGAATACGCCCATTATGATACCTACGAAATGGAATAATTAGTTGACTGTCTAAAATCACAATCAACATTATCATAAATTAAGACATTTTTATAAATGCATATAACAATTCTTCCGGACCGTTTTCAATTTTGTTTGAGATAGTTTAATGGTGTACTCTGTACCAATGTATTACAGCAGTGCATTTAACATACGAAAGGAATATTTGGATATTCATCAAGATATGAAAGATAGTCGTTGACGATTTCTTCGAAATAATATACAGTGAAAAGAGAACATATAGAACATCGATGTGAGTCAAGGTGGATATAGGCAAAGATTAAATAGGATGGTGAAACAGCTTCCTATTAACAAGCACTAGAATAAACTGTAGACCTTTGCCTACTTGATTTCATACCGTAGTAATATTTCCTGAAGTTATCAGAGATGGCGACATACCTTGTGTCGGTAAAACAGAATCTGTGCTTCTGTCATCTTTTTATCACTTTCATCTATTCTAGATGAAAAATGACTGAGAAGAGTCAAACTATCAATATTCATTCCAGATTTATAGAAAATATATTGTTTAATGCCGTTTCAAGTCACGTCTGTCAGATGCGAACCACAGAAATACGTAAGCAACAGAAATCTTCTTCGATAATCGATCTTACCGCCATCTTCATTCAAGTAGCTGAAATATTACTACCTTCTCAAACGGTCTACAAGTTTTTCGCAGAAACAATAATTGAAGAGCTGTTTCACCATCCTATATTCACCTTGGATGAGAGTGTATGTTTTTCCTCACCTACTGTGACCGCTGCCTTGTGATCGCTAACGTGATACGGACTGCTGTGATTGTTGTGCAGGTGAATCTGGAGAGCTTTGTTCTTCTGCTTGGTGCTTTTTTTGAAGTTTTTGGTGACGTTATCGGCGGCGGCATTCGGCAGATCGATCGGTCTCGTTATCGCTCTTATATTTTTCACGTGTTTCTGAGCATAGCAGTACAGTCTGCAGTAGATTCCTGGATGATAAATAATATTACATACATACATATTTGAATCATTCGATCATCGTTGGGAGCTGCAAGTTTGAATGCTGGATATGAGAAAAGTTGTGGAACTTTATGCTGAACTGAAAGCACTTCGTCAATGCAACTCTCAATAGTCTTTGAAATAACTTTTCTATTTCCATGAAAGCGGAAGTTATATAATTTCTTGTTCAAAAGTGATGGACCAAGCTATTCCATTCGACACAAATTGAAATAACCCCGAATATAAAGAAGTTATTCAATCAATTAATCTCCAAATATTTGAAAAACCACAACTGCTTCGAATTCCAAAACTTGGCTCAACTATAAACGTTCCAACAATCTTTCGCAGTTCTTGGCATCACGTGATGACTGTCGACTTTCAACAACCCTCTATAATATCAACCACTTGTGAAACAAAAAGGTTGCGAGTTAGAAATTCGAGAGCAAAAAATG
This sequence comes from Chrysomela aeneicollis, assembly GCA_029955515.1. Classification (NCBI taxonomy): domain Eukaryota; kingdom Metazoa; phylum Arthropoda; class Insecta; order Coleoptera; family Chrysomelidae; genus Chrysomela; species Chrysomela aeneicollis. The sequence continues at coordinate 27,226,701 of JARUHQ010000005.1, forward strand.
TTTTTGCTAGGGCTTATCTTTCAAAGCAGATTAACGATTTTCTATTGTATCTGAAAATTCGTATCCTCGACAATGTTTCGGAGTTCGAGACTTAGTGTCGACCCGTACTTCCTCTATATAATGGGAATTCATCAGCATAAATACTTTACATCCTTCACGGATGCGACGAAAATTTCGTTATTTACCCCCTTTTACTCAAAGGAGTTTTCCGTAATTATGAATCTCCCCACGTCGTATAGAACTCATGCAACAAACTATTCGTGTGGTGCTTAGAGGAGATAACTATTATGCATGACGTTTAATCATCGAATAGCCATCCCGAACTCACAACTTGTTCAACTAAGTCTATAATGCTTGTAGATCAAATACAATATCACGATAAAATATCTTATTACTCTCTGCACTAGATACGATGAGTACTAACTATAATTACCAATTCAACAATACCTGATGGAGATATATGCGAAAGATTATATCCCTTTTTCGAAATTTCAGATCAGGTCGATTTTCATCTCGATGGGGATATATTTCCATAATACCCTCAATTCTGCTTTCCCTCCATTGCTACGATTTTTCTCTCAATCATAGTTGTGGGGGGATGGTTGAAAATATTTTCATCGAATATTTCCATCGTATGTTAAAAATCCCATATGAAGCGGAACATTTTCAATCAATTACAGTGATAAATTCCCGGCGGGACATTTTCGGGCTGGTAAATACCCGATCGAAAAATACCTGCTCGGTCCGTGTATCTATAGTAACGATTATTAAAATGTACATTTGTCGTCTTGACAGGCATAAATACTGAATTTTAAACGTCGTTGAAATGTCACGTTTGAATGTAAATTTAAATAAAGTCAGCACATACATTTTTGTTGGAAATATTCTACCGAATTAAACTCGTGCACCAAAATAAACCTGATAATTTTCCATTCAAGCATGTTGTCAGTAAAAAAACTGCATTCGGTTATTCTCATATTCCTCCTCCTTCGGAGTCGGGCTCATTCGACAAAATATGAAAATAAACTCATGCAGTTTTCAGACAACATGCTTTCATGGAAAATTATCGGTAATTTTGAAGCACTTGTGTAATTACTCCCGATTATTTCATTCATGCTAAAATACACGTTTTTGATTGGTTGAAATAATTGTGTTGATAAAGAATAACACCATGTTTTCGATTTTGTATTTCGGCTCCTGATTGGCTATTGGATACCTACATGCTGTGTTTTCGTTTCTGTATTTCGCTTTCTGATTCGTAGGCAGTAGGGTAGTTTAATTAAACGACGACTTACTAGTTGCAATCTGTCATAGTATTTTCCGATTCCCTGGTAAATAAATGAATGCCACTACACCAAATTTTCGTCTGAACCATGATAAACACACACTATTAATATGTATCCACTTCATTTTCCACAAATTCTGGACAATTTCAGCAACAATAGAATTAATCTAATGTAACCTAACCACACAAATTGTGCCAACAATCATAATGAATTTAGCTCAGTAGTACCTAGTGCTTAGGTAATCTTGCCTACATCATACAATGGCATACATGTATTGTTGGTTGCATACCGAAACTTCTTTTCGAACTAAAATGCATAATCAAAATAACTAATTCCATAAACGTTTGATATTAATTTAAACAATAAATAGGAAATCATCAGAATGGCTTGATTTTATTCATGAAATAATCTGAACAAATACAACTCGTGTTATTGATGATTATCGAAAATTCCTTCTCTTTTTCGAAACAAATCATGTTGCTTTGGGAAACCACAGTTTCAGTAGTTTCCAAGCAACATGATTTGTTTCTCAAAATCGAAGGAATTTGTGTTTCGATAATCATCAATACACTTGTTGTATTACATGCGATAATGTTATAGAATGTATGTCTCACATTTGGGCAGCACAATGCGATCAATCTAAAGTCGTGTAAAAATTCTGCGTTCGTTTTCGTTGTTACCTATCATGACGATGCAGGGTACGTAGAAGGAGATGCAGCTGGACACGACAGCGTAGGTGGGGGTGAGATCGAGGGCGCACGTCGGGTAGTTTTGCCCGCCCGCGTTGTAAACGAGTGGCTGGGGCGGCCGATGCAATCCCATCGAGATGGGCACAAACGAGACGAGGGCGGCCAACAGCCAGATGGCGCCTATCGTTGTCATTGCAACTCTGCGCGTCACCCAACGGCCGTACCTGCAAAACGAAAAATCTCGCATCTGAGATGGGCACATTTCGATTTTTGTATTGAATTACTCGGTTACTATAGGAGATACAAGAAAATGGAGGTAGCATTCTGGATCTCTTTTTTCGAGACAAATTCACTGGCGAAAACTAAAGTTCGATTTTTCAACTTTCGGTTGGAGCAGATTTTTTTTTCCTTTTTAACAATGTATAAAATGTCGGGTCGCTTTTGATGTGTAGTTTTCAATTGTGAAACTTTTCGTATGACATCCTCATTTTTAATGATTGAATGAGATGAAACAAACGGAGAAACCGCCTACTTAATATAATAAAAGCGCAAAATAATCTAGTAAAGTATTCTTAATTTTCAAATTTTCTCGACGCCACTGGATAAAACAGAAAAAAGTGCCTCGAGAATGTGTAAGTGAAAGTCGTGAAATCGAACGTTAATTTATAACTCGAAAACAAAAGACCATATTGAATTTTTGTTTTCGCCAGTATCTAAAAAAGAGAGAGAATATTCCCTCCATTTTTATTTGTATCTCCTATATATTTACCGAGTTACCCTACCTATACAAACATCGAAATTTGCCTAATACACCTTGATAAAAGTCCACGAAGATGATACAGTCTTGGGGCATGTGAAAAGGACTGAATAATTGATACTATCTTGGAGCATCTCGAAATGTCATATCTCATAAAATTTCCTTATGTCAGATGGGTAGGAATGCCTCACTCAGATAGGCAACTGAAGAAACGTCGCTGAAAGACGATAAGCCGCTAGAGAACGGAGAACCAAACAAGGTTGGGAGAGTGCGATAAAAGTGTTTTTTTCCATTCCGTGAGTGATAAGGTCATCAAACAAAATAAATTAAAATTCCACTTCTGCGTATAGTTGGATTGGAGTGGAAGTATTGTTTTGAATACCTAAATAGCTGGAACTATAGAATCCCAAGTGCAGATGATATAGAAGCGAGGATATGTTCTTCTGTTCATGATTTCAACCATTTAACTTGACTGGAATATTTCATATTGCTACGTTTCTTGCATGTACAAAAAACCTCTTCTAAAAGTAAATACATCCTAATATCACGTGGCGACCTTTCTTATTTTTTGATCCTAGGGTAATTTTTTACTCATATGGTTTTAACGCTCTCCAACGGATGGCTGCCAACATTGTTATCTTCTGTCATGTAATCATTCAGTTTTTGAGAACAAATTCTCTGGAAATAAAAAGTTTCGATCTGTATAATGAATACTCCTAGACGTTACATGTTATACGAATGGAAATGATTATTCAAAATTGTACACTTCACTTATTATCTTCAACGGTTTCTTTCTTTACCCTTTCCCGTTTCCAAATATTTGTATATGACATTGGTCTAGCTGTCATAGTTCGTAACGCAGTGTGTTTTAAGGATATTTCTTGATTTTATTTGAAATTTTCACTCTCGTTTCACTAGATCGTTAAATTCTAATCAGAATCATATGTCACATATGAAGTTGAACAATATATCATATCCAATATTGCCTGAAAACACATTATCCGACAAGTTTCCGATTCAATATTCCAGGCGATTGCTACGTTTTCGTCATATCCCGACTTCGCTGCTGAAAATTATTGTCACTAGTGCTGCAACGTTAAAATCATTAAAGTTCGATTACGAAACGATAGGACTATAATGAAAGCAAAACGATCGATGTTTTTTTTTCTCCTAGAAACTCAAATAAATCTGAAATATATAAAAGATAAATGTAGAACTAACATCGTATTTCGCATCTATACTAAAACAATGGTTTCTTTCAACTCTCCAATATTTTTGAAGAAATCTACAAACATTTTATCCCAGTGAATAAAAAATTAGAGACAATAGTTATCCAATATAACGAGGGTGAAATCCTTGATGAAAACATATAATACATAGCATCAAATCTTGAGAAGCGTTGATACAACAAGGTTCACTTACATAAAGCGAACTAAATAGCACCCTAGCCCTAATATATCAATCAACGATTTTAGGATCAAAGGTGACATTTTGTTTGACAAGCGAATTTGCCTTTGCGAGGCAAATCGATAGCGAATTAAAAAAGAAATGGAGTGTGCAACGATGAAAAATTAAAGATAAATTTGTTGAATGAATGTTTATAGTTGTGTATACCAACTCATGTATTACGGATTGGCAGTTACTAATGGGACAGATGACTTCGTCAGGTAATAGCTCTTTGAATATATTCCAGATCAACTTCAGTTTATACTACACAGCAGGTATTTCAAGTCGTCCTTTGAAGTAAACGACGCCAATTACACGACCATTTATCCAGCCTCGATCCCGAATCATCAGATAAATCAGCTTCATCGCCAACAAAATGTTTTCATTTTCTTTATTTTACACGACAAAAATAATGTATTTTGATTCAGAGTCGAGAAATTTGTTACGGTTCTGAGACGAACAAAAAGTCGCCCTTTATTTATGTAGAATCCATCAACGGTAGCACAAAAGTTACAATCATTATTTCTATGCACTCACAATTCTCAATTGTTCATTTTAACTTCAAGTTAGCGAAAACAATAAGCTTTTTCTGAATGACTTCTAACTCGATGAATAATATGAGAGAAAACTTCAATGTTCAAAATGTCAAAGCGGCAAATGGGACAACAATATTTCAACGGCTACTATAGGTACAATTATTTATATGTAGAAACCCCTATGTATAAGCTGTGTAGTCAATCATTCGGTGAAAACCCTCTGAATTTGGTGGCTCAATGCAATTCCTCTAATGCTCCCAAAGCGGCGGAACTTGGTGGAAATGTAAATGCCAACAGAGAACGGATTAGAATAGAGCGGGCGTGAGGTCGAAGAAAATACAACATGTGCACTTTACTTAATCTACGACCACGGCAAAATACACAAGTGTTTGGTTCAGTCCGGGTTAGATGAAGCGGTCGCTCTGCTTAGTTCAAGTTCGACAAACATTTTTCAAGATAGACCATTCGTGTATGCAGAGTAAATAGGACATTGCATAGTTATGTAGGTATGGAATGAGCAATACTTGATGTCTTTGAGCCAAATTCACATATTTTTTCATATTTAGAAACTTAATTTTTCTAAACAAAATTTCAAGCAAATTTGTTTTCAAAGGTCAACTACTTAAGATGAAGCTTAAATCGTTAGGATTGCGAATTTTTCACGAATTTGTTCATACATTTCCAATGGAAGAAGATAATTGCTTTTTATCTATTGACTGTTCTAAAAGAAAACAATAATTTTCGTGGAGAAACATCGTGCAAGCCAGTAGAAGAATATTGGGATAGGTAATAGGTATTCGAATTTTCCTTGAATGTTTGGAGGATATAGGTATCATCAGAAAAACCCTCTCTATGAAGAGACTTCCACAATTTCGCTGTTTCACGTAAAAAAATATTTTGATAAAGTGTAGTAACAATACCCCAATTTTTTGAGAATGCATTCAGTAGGGTCCGAACGAAATTCTGTGGATTTAAACCACTGGTAGAATAGTCAGCACATTATGACACGTATAGGTACTCAAAGACATCAGATTAGAAAACATAATCGTTTCAAAATTCAAACGAAAAAATGATGGAATATGAACCTGAACACGATACCTTTCTATCGATGATATGAAAGCGAATGAAAAATGGAAAGATAATACGTATAAGCGTAAGCAATAAGATCCATGCTTATAAGTATCTATCACGTTCACAACATGCCATCAGAAAAATATTCGAGGACTATCCTTAACCCTATAGATAAATATTTATCCAATGTTATCGCATCCGGCGTATTTTTCCTCCACAGTCCACACTAATTTGGCAATTTCAACGTATACCCACATATTCAATAAATGACCGATATCCCTTAGCGAATGACCAAGATACCTCTCGATGTATATTGGATTTCATGGAACGTAGAACGTATATTGATTCTGAATTGCTTCATATTTAATAGAATCTAGAGGATGGATCGCTAAATCAATTATCATTCCACGATGTGACCGAAAATACAGCAAACAAATCCGACTTTTTTTTATGGTATCGACGTTGAATCGGTATCATGTTCGTTAATGCTTGTTAATTCATAATTGGAGATATAGAGAGTTTCGCATTGCTCAGAGTTTTCAGTTTTTCAATTTTGCCCCGTACCTGAAAAACAAGGATAACTGTGTGATATTTCCTCTTGCGGCATCATTCTTTTCACGAAAAAGAACGGCATTGATGTGAGAACCGCAGTTATATCTCCAAAGACAACTGAGATAGGTTTCAAGTTTTCGAACACAAATGAGTTACGTTAACTGACGAGTTTAACTGATTTATGTCAGAACATTTGATGATGATCGAATATTAGGATTCTTAGTAGATGCGATTATTACTGGCTTGAAAGTGAGATACTGATGTAATGCGATATGACGTCGTTTTCCTAATTCCATAAAATTTAATGATCTATCGATACTATATAGTTTGCGTAAAAAATATATATCAGGCATCATGCTCATTTCTTTTTTGCTTATCACGGATTCGAAGGAATAATGATGGAAATAAGACCTGGTGGCGCTACTGTTCAATTGTTTCAGCAGACAAATTCTTGATTCGAAACAATTGAATTTCAGCTCATTACGTGGGGTTCTTATGTACAACAATAGATGGCGATACTGTCGAAAGATTTTTGAAGAATTTTCTTTTAATCATGTTCGATACATATTCGCATCAAACTCATTGGAAAATGGCTCCATGAAATTGTTAAAAACGATTAGAAGTCATTCAGAATCAAATATTCATACTTTCGTGTTGACACCTGCAGTAACCTGTAATTTAGTTGAAATCGCGGCTTCACTTAGCGAGATTCACCCACGCCATGTCACGTTATACACGTTTTATCGAAGTAGGCGAAATCAAGAGATTTGGGACCATTCACAGGATAGGAAGTGAATTCACCAGTCTATCTATCCACCTCTGAAGGAATAATATGACAGTGATGTCATTCAGAAACCCTTGCTTTTTATGTTTTCGAGAAGATGTAGTTTTTGAGAAGATGAAGTTGTTCGGCGAGCAATACAGCACTCTGTAACTGTACAGTCTGTAAAGTATCAGGGCCCATTACTATATATTTATCACCAGTGGCCGACATTATTACCAAGGATTTATAATCCAAATTCATGCACTGATGGACGTCAGAGAAGCCAGAGGTTATTTGGGCATGTATAAATTTCAAGCACACATTTACATTCACATGTATTTTCACATTGTAATAGGGTTGTAGGACAAAGTATATCATTCTATTCGCGTTTTATAAAAAAATCTTATATACTCGCACGTAATATAAATTATTTTCTATAGAAGTTACTTTTGAGTGATTTCAAAGATAACTCATTAAACTGTCCACTAATAATTAAAAATATATTTCAAAAAGTGGCTCGATAAATTGTTCTTGTTATAGCATTTGACGTATTTTTTTTCAACACCAATTGGCAATATTACTTACCCACTTATTCAATAAATGGCCGATAAACCTTAGCGAATGGCCAAGATACTTTCTGATGTCTATTGGAACGCATGGAACGTAGAACGTATATTGATCCTGTACATATACCTACCGAATCACTTATTCCACATGTATTCAACCCGTATTCTCATAATTAGGGCATATCCAATGTTCCAATTTTCAAAAAAAATATAACTTGATGTATTTTTCTAGCTTTGATTTATGAGATACTCGATATATCCATCAAATAATGTCTCAACGCTCATCAAATATATAATTTTGATTTAAAGTTATTTTATTGTATTCCTATAACTCATGAATTAATATAGGTATATATCAATTGAAAACAACCATACTTATTGTATTGAACGAATGGCTGTTGCGCTGATATGTTGATTCAAATTCTATTGAAAAATTCATCCAGATTCATTATTGTTTGGCATACACGTATAAACCTATTATCTACATTTTTCATTCTAAACAAATGCATTTTGCGCTCGTTCATTACATTTTATGTTTTCTGTCTACTAAAAAAATCTGATATCATTAATGAATTTCGTAATTTCCCACCAGCTATGTATAAATTTTGATGAACTCACCTCAATGGATCCTTGATGTGTATGTATCGATCTAACGAAATAGCACAGAGATTCAGTATACTGGCGGTCGAACACATCACATCAAACGCCACCCAAGTGTCACAAAATTGAGCTCCAAATATCCAATAACCTGAAAAATTTTTATTTCATCTTGATGGTCATGTTGATTATCTAGGCAAATTGATAAAATCGTTGAAAACTATTTCCTTCCCCTTTGTGTCTCCTAATTAGGTATTTTACAGCTTTCCTTGCTACATTCTGTACACTCTTGATGCAGAAGGAAATAATCTACATTCAAGAGTCCACTCAGATAAATCGTTTTACGCTTGCTATTGCTATTTTACTGAACTTTGACCATTCCCATTACTGAATAATAGTGAATAGTTTATTCTCGGATGAGTAATAATGATAAAAAAATCATTCCTTGCGACATCATCCTCACCTAGAATGTCGTTAACACCAGCGAAAGTCATCACCAGAGATGCAACGAAGAGATCGGCAATAGCCAGCGAAGCCAAAAAGAGGTTTCCTATTCGGCGCAGCCCTCTGTCCGTGTAAATTGCAACGCACACTAGGATATTGCCAGCCACGGACAGAAATATGAGTAAAGATAAGAATACTCCTGAAAAATAAAACATCGGTAAAAAACTACTAATATAGGTATACAAATATACCAGACATAATGAGTACTTTCTCTATTCAAATTATGTTGGTCAGAGTGACGTTAGAGGAGAGGAGCGGCGGAAATGTTTTGTGTATATCATTTCAGATAATGTATACAGTGCGACCAAAAAGTATGAATACCTACCTTCAAATATCTCGGAGACGACTGATTATGTGATTTCAACGAGATATATTCTATTGTGGATATCAAGTATTGTCTTGTCACCATGGAGAATATACTAGAGCTTCACCATAATTGAATAGTTTTCAGTTATCGTCAAACCCATTTTCAACAATATTGATGGTCTGGAAGGTAGTGCGAAATATTAGGAAGCTCTGGTGGAAAACCTGTCCGTAAGATTGAAAATAAACTTAATTTTGGCGAATACATATTATCCTCATGGGATGCCCTGTACACATTTCTCACGAGTTCGCTATATCAAATTGATTTCCTGCTGAAAGCAAAGTTCCTTAAAAACTTCCTCCACGAAATATCTACACCGTGGGGAGAGTAGAAGTTCTAATAATTCGTGAATTGAATTAACAGCATTCCTCCGTTTTGCAGATGCGGAAATTATGAATCCCAGTCTCGGTTTCCGTTGAGCGAAATAATCCGGATTCGGAATTATGCATGTCTGCGACGTGATATTGCAGGATTATTCATGTCACAACGTGTTACCCTTGCTTCCTTGCTGTCAAATCAACGATAACAAACGGCACAGGGTCTGCCCTAAAGCCAACAATTATATGGTTGTACAGGTTTTTTTTTTCAATTTGTATATTCCTTAAAATATTATTGTACAGGGCACACGTAACATCGTAGTGGCTGTTGAATGTTTTTTATTTGCTTCCATTTATGAAGCAAACTGCTGTCAACTTCCCATGTGAAACCACATATTCGAATATTATTTGTGAACACCCTTCATTCATTGATTACTTTTCCAATAATTAAATCCATTGTTCATTTCTTTTCTGAACTCTATCTCTTTTCATGAGATGAGAAACAATTGTAGATCTTTTTTTATCTGTTGTAATTATAATCAAGAGAAAGCAGCAATCAAAACATATTTCAACTTTCACTAGAATATCACAAATATTTATAGAAAACCTGTATTTTCTTTATCTTATTCATCTTATGATGTTATCGCTTATAATTCTCGAAAATACAGAGAGCTGGAAAAATTTCGTACTAGACGTCTAAATGAATCTTCAGAAAACGTGGATAATCAGAATTTTCTAAAATTAGAAGGGCAATCTATATGTAAATTCGGTTGTGACAATTCGGGAGAGGTCTTTTCGTTTACATAAATAAGCTACAGGAATTGCGTGACCGCCTATTGGTTTGTGGAAATAGGAAATACAAATTTGTTTATCGAATTAAAGTCGTGATTGTTTGATTGGGTTCGTAATTTTGTTCTCTTCCTCCAATCAATTCAGTGTTACTGTTGAGGGATACATTCGTTTTGTACTTGCATTCAATTATTTTCGGAATCAAATGTATGTGTAGGTACTACTAGAAATACAAAGTATATTATTGTGATCTTACGAGGTGTATAGAACTTGTTGAATCAGAGAAAAATGTTGAAGTTTTATGTTTTTTTTTTAATACAAAAAATACCTATCAAGTATGTATGATGAAATCGTGTTATATGAAAGCAAAATGAATACTGTTTTTTTTACATAATTAGACGATTTATCTTTCCATTCTCAATTTGGTGTTTTACTCATCATACTTAATATTCATCCCAAGAATTATTCTTACCGATCGTGAGAATAGACATCATAGTCACCGCATCCTGCTCTTCCATGATGTCAATTTCTTGATCTTCGAACGAGTCATTGTTTATGAACTGAAACAAAAAAAAAATATAAAGGCGACTTACGTATAATAGGTGCTTTTGAAAGTCGTAACTCATCACCCTAGTAACTGAACAACTCAGAAGCCCCCGGAGAGCTTTTGCAAGTTGATGACACGGGGTATGATGAATAGTTTGGTTAGAATAATGGTGGGAATGGGGGGCAAACATATGACATTTGGGAATATGATAGGAATATGTCCTCCTTGAAATATCAATTGAGCTGTTCATGGATTTTTTCCTCACAAACGTTTTTCTATATGATATATTCAATTTGGTATCTGCACCCTTATATGTAGTTTAGGTATATTTTTAATATCGATTGCACCCATTACTTCCTTCAATCACAATCTCAGGGCTGTCAATGATAGACGTACAAAATAATGAAATAAAACAGGTGACAGTCCCGTATCTAAATGTCCATCGTCGTCTGTATATGTGAAAAGAGTAGAGGAATTCAACATAGTAATTAAAGACTTTTCTTTTGTCCACCTGACGACGTTCCACATAAGCAATGTATCGTATAACATTTATCATCTCCCCTCTGTCCAGTTGAGAGCAAACGACCAATTAGATGGAAAAAAAATCACCCAGCCCATGAATTCGAAAAACGCCCTAGGGCCGAGGGTTGCGTCATTATTTCTGAAAAAAATTTATGTCGCCAGTCGTTCAAAGTTTTCTCAAGGGTGCAATCATTCGCTGTCGATTGGTAACGAACGGTGACCGTTTGGGATTTTCCGAAAATGATTTGGATTTATACCTTTTCTATGAACTACCTATCTTATTAATATATCAATGACTGACCTATTTTCACAACCAATTCACCATTATCGATTTTATTTTCACATGAATATCGGATGTTTTGGGGATTAAATCAAAATTCCCTCTTGCTTCGATGCCTTCAAAACGTCTGCTTGCATAAAGGTAATTTAGACAGGATGGTTGGAGCTTTCCGCTAGTGGAATTTTTCTCTATATCTCTCCCCCTCTCTATTTATGGATGATCAATTCAATTGCTCGTCAAATCCCAATTAATGTCACCGACAGAGGCTAAAATGATTCACGAAATTATTTATGAATGCCTCGAACATAGTACGAAGTAGGATCAAATGGATACGCCAACCGCAACAAACGGATTTATGGGTTTCACATCCAAACAATAAACAATATCCTACCATAAGACATGATAAATTATCATCACTCCAACTGTCTTCGATAAATTCTAATTGATTACTGCAAATATATAATAGATGGAAATTCCATCATATACGGATCAGCTCCTAACACCTGATAATTGTTTTATGTTCGCAACCACCAATCATTCATTATTCCAAACTCTATTTATTTTCAGTTCAGCGCCCCAATGAAAAATCTTGAAAAATTATATGATGAAAAAATGTATTCGCACATATAACATGATTATTTTATGGTATCTATCCACAAATCGAAAATTTCGAGAGTAATTTCATTTCTGTAAAAAAATTAAAAAAACGGTTATTTTTTTATCCCAATCATAACCTCAACTGCCATATATCTTCTCCCTACCCCACCGTTTCTCTAACGAATACAATTTGAATAGGGAAAATACTATTAGGTGTGCATTGTAATAAGTAATTGTAATAAGTAACCTTCGATGTTGTCATCCCCAGGCGGAATGAAAAACTGCTACGTTTTCCAAAGTTCCTTCCAATACTTCATTTGAAACTTAATCCCATTAGTAATATTTATTACATCAAAATAATTGAATGAATTTACCTTGCAGAGGTGCCCCGTCCTGTATATTGATGCGGTTCATTCAACATGTTAGATTTTTTCAGAATAATTTATGTCACTGTGGTGGATTCTATTAGACCAATATAGTAACACTGTTCATTTCGAAAAATCAATGGGCGAGTTAGCAATTCACTACACCAATTTGATGAATATTAAAACTTACCCAGAGGTTCTTCCTTCCTAATTTAAAAATTGATATGCTGGTTCACTGTGTAACTCCATGAAGTTATCTCGAATCCTTGAGAAGAGCGAACGAGGGAAAATAAAAATTCGCTCATTTATGTTTCTAAAGAAATTGATTCGCCGCAGTATTTGAATTCTCTTGACAATATTTCTGGGAAGTTTACTGATATAATTTTCATTTCTGTAGCTACTAGATATTGATTTTCACTTTTTTTCCATTTGATGGAAACCTCGTATTATCTTTTGCGATTTTTGAAATCAGGAGGAATGTAAATTTAGGCAAATCTCCTTTACCCATTTGGAGTTCGTCCTCATTTGCCTAGAATTTCTGATATTTTCTTTCACAAATAATGATGCATCGTTTCTCAATCATTAACATAAACACACTTGAATTCAAGCCTTATAATTTCCGGAGAACGGGAATACATTTAGCAGGTGACATTCATTTTGCTTTACGAAAGTGGAAACGGAAGATAAAAATCTCCGCCGATTAATGGAAACCGTGATAGCTGATGCCGAATCGAGAGACTGAATGAAGTTTTACCCCATGGTTGAATCTCCACTCTGAACTTATCTCGTATAGTGATCCTTTTCGGTATAAAGGGACTTTCATGAAACAGGTCGTCCCAATAAGTATACTCGTATACTTAAATTATTCAGAAATATAAACGACATACTCTGAAAACGCTTGCTCCTGATGACGTTTCAATAATAATTTTATTTTGCTAACAGATAAGAAAATCATCAGAAAACAGTATGGTATACATACTGTTGAATTTGAATAAGTAATAGAAAAAAAATAATAAAACAATTGAGATTGTATGGGCTTTTTCATTCTAAGTATATTAATAAACTCTTTGATTCATTTCGATTTTGTCATTTCAAATATTTAATAATTTCGAAATGCCACAATTTGGATGATATTGATGGCGAGAAGATTGAAATTATCGATTGAGTGATGTTCTGATTGTCGCGATATATCGGCCAAATATAGGGGGATTGACGCTCGAAAGTCATAACAAGAATTCTTCAGAAAATCGTGGATTATCTTCATTTGTCAGGATAATCCATCACACAAATCGTCAAACGTCATCCAATGGATTTTAGATGGATTTTAGCAAGCGGGAAGATATAGATACCTTATTTTACGTCTACGTCTTCCTGACAGATCTCATTCTCGGCATTTCATCCACGGAGAAATATATTTGTCGCTCCAACTCTTGGATCCGCCGCTATTATAGATGTCTTGGTAGAATGATGGGAGAATTTCCCTCGAAAAGATTGTGTTCACTCCTGATAGCAGAAGACTGCCGTGAAATGTAAGGGTGATGTGAAGCTATATAATTTTAAGTACAACGCAGCAAAAATGTTGGGAGTATAAGGAAAACAATCACATGATGTTAAAAATAACATTCACTAGAGGTGACCTTTGAGTTCTGATGTATAAATAATAATAATAATAATCTTTATTAATCCTTTTAGACAATGAATGTATATAAGACAAGTCAATAAATAGGTACGACAGTAACAACAAATAATATAAAAGAAAGAAAACAACATATTTAAATTCACAGATAATGGAACAGAAAACACAATTTACCAAAATGTGGTATGCCTGCTTTCACCTAGTTCCCTATCTGTCATAAAATCTCCTATGCTGTAGTAGCATTTGGACGTTAGTGAAGATTTAACTTTATTCTTGAATGAATTCACGTCAAGCTGCTGGATGCCTTCTGGTAAATGATCGTAAAACATCATTCCTTGATAAGTAGGGCACCCTTCAAATTTAGCAGTTTTATGTGATGGAATGCTTAAAAGGTTTCTGTTTCTAGTGGGATAGTCATGGTAGTGAGAGTTTGTTTTGAGTTTTTTAATGTAGTCTTTAACATACAGCAAGCACTTCAGTTCAAATAGGCAAGGAAATGTTAATATACCGTAGGCGACAAAATGATGCTTACAAGATTCATTAAGAGGCAAGTTGAACATTGTGCGAATTATTCTTTTTTGCGTTACGAAAATTCTGTGATTATTGACAGATTTTCCCCAGAGGATAACATTATACGACATATGACTACAAACAAGTGAATAATAAACTCCACTGGCAGAGAGGATCTCAAACGCATTATTGCGAATCTAGCTTTGTTCAGTTTCTTACTCAGTATATCAATATGGTCTGTCCATCGAAGGGACTGGTCGACATATATACCTAGAAATTTGGTACATTCCGTAGATTTTACAGTTGCTCCATTCAAGTAAAACTGTAGTACTTTTGTATTTGTGTGGGGAGTGAAATATATGCACTCAGTTTTAGGAATATTAGCCATTAGACCATTTTGCGCACACCAACTGTTGAAACATATCATTATTTGTTTGGTTGATTCAATCAAATCCTCGTATGTACATGTTGTGACCGCTAAGGAAGTGCCATCTGCAAAAATAGCTAAAAGTTTGGCATTGATATGTTGAGGCATGTCGTTAATGAATAATAAAAATATTAGGGGCCCCAACACTGAACCCTGTGGAACACCTATGTTAGACATTTTCTTCTCTATATAAGGCATGGCATTGATCTCAAAAACTATCAAAGTTTGGTCATGCAGTGAAAACATCCCTTTGAATTCGTTAGGTCAGGTAGTAGGGACTATAGTGATGCAATTCGGAGGAGCAATTGTTGAAACTATATAGCAGATATATATATAGGGGCTTTTGTTCGTAGACTCTGTGCCGACGGTACAATCAGAACATCAGTGTGCACGATGATAATTGAATCATGTTCAGTCTAAAGGCAGCTAATTACAATTATATTAGGCGAGCCTAACGTGTCTGTTAATTGAAAATTTCGCTTGAATATAGTTGATTAGGCAATCAGGACGAACTAAGATATAATGTTAAAGAATAAGGTTTCAATTATATATATAATATATATATATATATATATATATATAATGATTGAAAAAGTCCATTAACATTAACAACAATAACGATCTGGAGATAATATCACGAATATAAAAGTATCTTACAGGAACATAAGATTTCAAAGCTCCTTGTTAGTTTTAATGACCTATAATATATCATTAAATTGACATTATTTTAATCTCACTTATGGAGAGTAACGATAGTACTTTATGATTATATATCGTTAGAGCTGTATTTTACGGTAATCATGGCAGAAAATCAAAGCAAATAGAGCGTGCTGATAACAGCCTTTTCACGGAAGGGTGCGTGAGTCCGTTGTTCCTCCGTTTACATGCATTTCCGGTGTTGGAATCCATTTGAATTTTACTGAAAACCGAGACATTTTTCTTAAAAACACTGGATGAGTTAGCGTTGGAAATTATTCAGTTTAGAATGAAATCAAACTGTTGAGCTTTTTTTTATTCTAGAATCGTTGTCTTGAATTAATTCGTCAAGATAAACTTTCCATCTTCATTAGTCAACGTCATAGTTCTATGAGGTAGGGTAACCAAGAGTTTGTCGTGAACTACTGTTGGATTTGAATTCACTCGTTCTAGAAGTTACCAACCAAGAATATCACTCAACTAATGGAGAACATTTTGCGAGATGAATTATGTAACATCATGGCCAGGATGTCTAGAAGCACGAATTCGTAATACCTTTTCGAAAACATTAGATATAATCTAAATCAGTGTAGTTGTACTGTGAATGGAATAACGAAAATAGGATATTTTATATATCACGTTGAAGTCAATGCCAAGATTTAATACCTAGACAAAATAATCCCTACTATTAATTTGATCAGTTTCATTTTTTGACCGTCTATATCAACATGTTAATATTGATTATAGTATCAATCATCAATTACCATAATATTGTATATTTTTTTGAATCATAATCAATCTTCTAGAAATTGTATACACTTCCGTGCAGGAAATTGGACTCATAAAGAGAATGCATAGATAGGATTTTAGTTGCGTGTAAAATGTAGATATATGACTGCGCAAAAACGAAATGCTTTAGAATTAATTCTGAGCGTGAATAAAAACTTATTCTAATAATCACACCCCGAAATAGGCAATAATCACAAAATAGTTGTTGACACAATTATACTAGTAGAATGTGTATTAGATATATTCATATTCTCTGACATAAATTTTAGGGATGATTCGCCTTCTGACCATGGTAGAGGACAGGCGGCGTCCTCGAGGTTGGAAGTCAAGTTGATGTGAAATGTGATCGTCCATATTGAAATTACGATTATTAATTGAAAATATATTTATGAAAGTGAAGATACAGTGAATTATAGTGAAAATCAATTGGTCCTCTTGTATCTACGCCGGTTAGAGGCCGGATGACAACGGATTTGTCGAATGAGGGGGCCATGCTTGTATTGAAGAATCACTTGAAATTAAGAACTTTTTTACGTAAAATTACTACTAGAGAAAAATTATTATTGAATAATTAATTTTATTTACCTGATCTGGAGAAATTGGCACCGAAAGGAGCCAGAAATCCAATAAACCAAACAGAAGAAGAAGAAGAAGAATAAATTTTAGGGTTTTCTCAAAACGTGAGTGCATATACCATATACTTCGTTGTATGAAGTAAGAGTCCTGTATCGATTTCAATTCTATTCTGACGAACTTCGTAACTCCATGAAAGTTTTCCAGTTTGAATCTCTTGTTGTACTATTTTAGGATACTCACCACATGCGAAACTGCTAATGCACACGCTAATGCTAACTTTTATACCATCAATACTTATCGAAATAATCAAAATAGAAGAAAATTATGGGAAAATTTTATTTGAAAATTCGCAATCGGGAAGGAATCGCCATATCAGGACACTATACAATTATTGACAATGTTGAATATGATTGTACATGATTCGAATCGTGAGTAATATTTGATTAACAAATAGTCAAATTTTGAGTATAATATTATCCTTCTTATGAAAGAATTCAAAACTGGTATTGACGAAACGTGAGGCGAATTTATTTATGAAATAATGTGTTATCTTCAGAATATTATGTGAAAATGCCATTCATTTTAGTCAAAGCTCCTACACGTGTGATAAGGCTTTTGTGTCAAAGTTTCGCTTTATTCTATCACCATGAAATTCAGGGCTAGCTTGCCACGAAATAAATGGATAGCAGAAAGCGCAGCTGGCGGAAGCGCGAAAGATGATTTAAAAAGTTTCTGAGACTTAAATCCTAAATGTCTATGATATACCAAAGTATAAAATTAATTTTTCATGCTCGAAATGTCAACAAGAAATATTTCGTCGAAAAATAAAACTGTACTTTGTGGAAACGTGAACGGCGATAATTGCTTATTATTAAATTTCAACAAGAGCAGAAAAATAAATACATATTCGATATCGAAACGTGTATAATTTTATAGCGTAGATAATATATATCACGATGTATTTCATACGAATAGTTGTTATGGTTATTCGTCATGACCATATAAACCTCGATATAAACCAACATAATGTGATAGTTATATGGTGCGTGATAGATACATGTTTCAACTAACCAGATAAAGTTTAATCTACCTTGAGAATATAGTAGGTATGACCACCAGATGTCGTACAATTATTCAGTGATTATTTCCTCCGAGAGTTACTTAATTCGAAAATGTCTATTCCACAGCTATTTTCGGCAATATTGAGAGGCGCGATATAATCGGTGACAATGGCTGTTTTTTTCAGAACTATATACATACATAATGTTCGCCGCTAAACTTGGCTCATTATATGATGTTGATCTTGCTACTATAATCTTCGTCTCCACAGATGGGACTATTCTCGAAACATATATACTACGTCTTTCATTTAGAGTTGCGTGTAACTATTCAGAGATATTAAACTGATATAATCATTCGATAAGCAGCAGCCGTCTCTCCTGAAATACATTTTCTGAGGATATGATTCCACAGACAATTAGAATATGAAGACATTGAAAAAAAAGATTCACCAATGTTTATCGTTCGCTGCTTTCAATATCTATATTATATTTTTATTATTTTTGTGCAACAAATGCTTTATCATGGATTCATTCCATCGAATTCATAGATGAGAATCACTTTTTTTTATTTCATGTAAGTTTTCGAACAGGAATTCTCTATGTTATTAAAGAAAATAAATTTCATTCTTCATTATTTGTACAGAATTTATTCCGCCCAGAACAGTTTTCGTACCCTTCTCTGATGAGTATTCTCTCACCGAATTTCGACTTACTTCTCGACTTTAGATATAGAGAAGAACAAAAACTCCTTCGACAAAAGTTAATCTGCTTGATGAAGTCACTTTGACCTGTCCTTTTCTTTGTGTTGGCGCTCGCTTGCTCTTTATCCTCAAGTTTCCCTGATCTCGTTCGGAAACAACTTCATTTCTATCTCAGACAACACATCAGTGGTCTGGTTGATGCACGGAATTTAGTTTAGGAACTTCTTCATTAACTCAGCGTATGAGGAATTCTTATAACGTGATAAGGAAGTCGATGACCGAAGTATCAATTTGACCTAGTTTGTAAGATACCATATTATCACAAAATTATCAAAATCGAATATATCCAAATCCAGTTGAATTATCTTCATCTTTTCGAATTATCTCTGAATCGACATCAACTTTTTTATTCCAAATGGGACAATCTGTATCCTTCCTAATTTAGGTTTTCTAATCACGGTTTGAATCCAAAAAACACATTTCAGCGATTCCAATCATAAATAGTAAAGTCTAAATTAGACTATTTTCCTTTCAATCAGACTACGTTTATAGCACCTTCATTCAGAAAAATGGATTTGAGAAATGTGAATTTCAACTATAGATGAATACAAAATTGGCTGGTTGATATGTACATCGTGAATTCCGAGGGAATCCAGTTGAACGGTGCCCCTCCAACCCTCAACCCTCCTAAATAGGATTGAAAGGGGTAGAACGAGGTCTAATAGAAAAGGACAGCCACATTGAGATAATTTTTTGGATATGTGGTGTGGGGTCCAATCGAAAGAATCAATTGATAATTCTGATCCAATAAATATCACCCAGGCTGTTCGAAAAATTACTCAAACTTGTTGAAAGGAGAATAACATAAATAACAACAAAATAACTGGAGATATTGTCACGAACTTTAGGCGGGGGTTGCCTAAAATCTTGTTCTATCTGTAGGGAGTGAATAACTAAAAATAAACTACTTGTTTCAATCAAATATTCATTACACATTTATTCAACACGAACATAAATTCGGGTTAACAAAAAAAAACAAGAAAAATACTAACATACCTTATAACATAATCCTATCGTCTAATTATATACTATATGGGGGCCTGGAGGTAGAGAATGGCCCATGGACCATCTCCGAAAACGAAGATCAGATCGGCATCACTATTCAAAACTCCACTATGCCTCTCTGACTCTGTCTGATTGAGTGATTTCTTTGAATTGACTTTCCAGTCTTTTTATATTGTAGTTATTTTCATAACTGTCGCGTTCCGCAAAAGTTCGGTGATCTGAGGTCACCAAATGTTAATGGCATCATGCCTGTGTTTATGTTCATGTACTTTTCCAAAATTCACAGTTCATTGAATTTAGATTGAAGCATAAACAAAGACATGACCGACCTATGGTTATGGATTGCTTCGAGATTATGGAAATTTCTACAATATATTCCCATTTGTGACAATATGACTTTGCAAAAAATCTAAAGCACGTTAATTATTCTATAAATGTTCTTGATGAATCTTGACCTCATCAGGTATAATTTATTGTTTTGTAGAGACCAATTTTCTTACATAAAATATGTGAATAAAGTTCATGAATAAAGTTTATAGTGCATATCAGCTGCCTTACCTTCCTTCAATATACCATTTCAATACAGTTTCATAGTTTAAATTCCATTTACATATAGGTACTTGATTTAATCCCAACAATATCGACTGAGTCCTGTTTTAATCAGCTGCTGTATACCTATTTACCTTTGTCCTATATAATATTTTTACATAACTTATGTAGTTGAAACAACTTTGACAAACATATACCAGAAATACGTCGAATAAAATCAAATATTATTTCAGCATGCTCTGAAATCAGATATTCAGATTAATTATTGTAATTAATGTTTTTTTACCGTATCCGTTCGCTTCAATAATATATTTTTCCTTCGAAGTCAAACTGTTTCAATATATCAACTAATAGTATGAAAGTTTGCGTTTGAGCATTTGCTTTGATCCATAAAATGATTTTGAACATTCATTGTCAATTCATAAATATTCACTTTATGTCCATTCTCGGTTCGTTGAAATTTCTGTCAACTATTATAATATTCATGTATTTTGTTGCTGCAAATCATAACTTCACACGTCACATTGTATTATAGTATTTCATAGCCCCTAGGGTAAACAATTTGAAGTGTTGTCAATGTTTACTCCATGTTGATGACAGTACTTATCAGATAATATCAGGAATATACGATTTAATAACTAGAAATTTCAATTCTACTGCTGAATATCCGAATTGTGAACGGTAAATGATTGCATCAGGTTCGAGATTTTGGAATATCGTAATTTCGAATGTCATGTCTCAAGATTCCGTTTCAAGGGAGGGTGAAATTAAATCGTACTGAAAGAGAAATCGAATTGTATTAAATATTTTGATGGGGAGTTCTTTCTATTTGGTAATTGAAGTCCCATCGAAGCAGGATCAAAAACTATTCGATCAAGTAACTGACATAATTGGATCCAACAATCCTAAATGATTATTTTTTCAATTGAAACTGAATGCTACAAACTTTTAAAGCCCTATCACGATATTACTGATGAATCTATGATCCGAAACTGTTAGTTAGTGAATTTCTATTCTGCAGGTTTTTTGCTGTGAAATTTCACCTTCAATAATCTATAATAATAAATAAAATAATTTTAAATTATCCACGACTATCGGATATTACATCAATTACATATGCGTTATCGATTGACAATAAATGTAGATGGTTCCTCAAACGTGTTGGATTGTCAACATTCTTCAACTGCTGACAACCAATAACAAACTTCGAATCTTCAGAATCCAACAGGCTGAAAATTGTAATAATAACATGAAGAATATAAGGAGTGATAGTGAACACGACGAAATTTGTACAGCGCCAGATTGAAAGTTTGCTCCGATCCATAGTATTATAATACTGAAGCTATATTTTCTTATAATAATAAAAATATAATCCATATTGAAAGACTTGTTTGACAATTCATGAGGGGTCGTCAAAAATCCTTTGATAATGTCGATTTTGTAGATGGAAAACTGCGCTCAATAATATTAAATAACGAGTTCGCAATATGCTCACACATGCGTATAATTATTCAAGTGCTCGAATATATCTCGCAATTTGGTATTTTTCTCTATTTCACCCCAACTTCAGATCGGCTACACCGTCGCTACTGACTACCCGAAAACCCACTCGACCGTCAAACTGATAACTCGCATTGAGAATTTGAAGTAAATCCATACAATGTATAGCATTAGCGTCAGTTGAACGATTTTGGGCTACAAAAATCGTTTTCGCTTACGGAAAAAGAAATGAGCGTAAACTCCGTTCCCTCTGAGACATATTTCATTTTGTTTCACAAAAATATGGTCTTTCATTCCGATAGTAGCGCCCGGTAGTATTTTATCTTTCTCCAGTTGAGAAGAAACGTTTCCCTGAAGATAATGTTTCATGCGCCGAGGTTGAATCAGAATTTCGAGATCTAAATCAGTAAGGGGACTTTATAGTTACCAAGTGTAACGAGGCTAATACCATCAATCATTTTAATTAGTTCTAATTAGTATCGAAAGGACAGGGAAAATCTCGGGGAAAATGGACTGGTGACAAATGCCAAAAAAGTATCATCTACAAGAATTTGATTTCTCTCTTCGATGATTTAGAATTCCATCATCGTTTAAAATCAATGGTCTTGGCTCCACTGATTTATCAATTATCAAGATTGACATAATTTCATATAGGCTATAGCATACCTATTTGTACCGCCTAAAATAGATCTTTGAATAGAGAACATACTGTCTTTCAAATTTTATCATTTATTTTCTTCAACTTTCGAGATATCTATTTGAAATACGAGAACATTTTTCAATTACAATGTACTATTTTTTAAGCTCAACGATACTAACTTTTATTCTTGGAGGATATCTTGGAATCTCTTCGAAGGATCACTTTTGTAATTAATTACATATTTGGAAATTCAATTTATAAAGAACAGAAATGATGACTACCTCAAGAAGAAAAGTTATACGACGACAAAAATAAAAATGTTGCTTTTTCAAATGACTCTTGTGAGATTGTGGATCATTAATATTCCAAGTCAGCTTTTGTTTTTTAAACAGACATTATCAAAGGCAGCACTCCCATTTCTTCAACAAGTGTTTGAAAAGTCCGAAGGATTTAAATCTAGGTACCAAGAATGTTCGGTTGGTCACCTATCTCCTCCCGCTAAATGATACTATAGAAATTAATAAATATTTCCAATAGCCGCCGCGGGATTTGAACCCCGGTCTCTCTCTCTCTCTCTGTTGTGATGAATGGATGCTTCACAGCCCTCATTTTTAGCTTCCGAATAAGGAGAAATATGGTTTCTATTAGTCTCCTGCAACTTACTCGTGCATTTCCAGCTCTAGTACATTTGTCATATAAAATTTTAAAGGAATTAGTTTTCTTTATGCCTTTCATATTTTGTTTTCAATTGAATTTCCAATGCCCATATGAAATGTATTATAGTATATTGCAAAAAATATATCCTCTGTAGATAAATGAAATCAATAGACCAGTTCAATATGTAAACTCCCTAGCAGCAGAATTATAAGGAATTAATTCTGCTGCGTGGGAGATTTGGTAAGAAAATTAATCGCCCGTTGCTATCAGATACGTTTACAAAAAGGAGCATTCTAATTGGTTGAAAATAAGTTTATAAAATTTTCCTTAATATTCATTGGAAACATTGGTAGTGATTATTATGTTCTAGCAAACTGGCAAATTCGAAGCAAATCTCGAACTATTGAAATAGGATGAACATGAATTTGGATGCCATATTTTTGATGAAGTCAAGCCTAAAAACTTACGGCTGAGTTCCTTGGGAACTAAGAATCCAGATATATAAAAGGAAAAAGGCAGAGAGAAAGGAAAATTGTCGAGAGGAATACGGTCGGTTTTTGGGACCAAATTTAGTATAAGTTTCTGTTCAGTGAATAGTCATATCGAGAATCCTACATAATGTCATTCATTGAGATGATTTGTTGGTATCATAATTGATTCAATGATAAAATTAATCAGAACTACATTTATGTTTGATGATTTCAATTTGAAGTGGAAATATGGTTGCCATGTCACATTGACTTACATTTAAAATGACATGAGCTGAATCAGTGATGAGCAAAACCGATATGATTGTTTTGCAAAATATTTTTGACTCATTACTATATAACTATGCATGTTTATATTATTTAGAAGATTCAAAATGATTCATTGCTCCAAATGTGATAACTATTGGATATCATTTCGAAGCGAATCATTTTTTTTATCTAATTCGAATCGGAGATTAATAACCTTTCGAGATAGGATTCCTCAAAAAATTATGAGTGAATGAATTATTCTTAGATGTAGGCGTCAAAAACTGTTTCATGATTAAATTTTCGTGTTATTCGATCATGTAATCATGTGTCTGAATAGTCGATTTTAAACAGAAATCAAACAACGAATTTATGAAGTTCAAATTAGTTCATTTTCAGATACGATTTTTTTAATTCTTGGCGAATGCGCCAAACACTTTTCCATTTCTAATCAACGTGGTATTTGATCATAGATCTTACATGCTTATCCGGTATCCAGGTTTTTTGTTATGTAGTTCCAGGGGGGTTGAAAGTACTAAGCCATTGATTGGTCGTTTTAATTTTTGACCATACATATGTGTTGTACCATGTGATCATAGTACCTACTTTCTTGCAGATCGCTCTAATACCAAACAAATACTGCATGATGCCGGATCTAACGTAAGAATATAAGATCTATGTATTTGATGATGTAATCATGAAAGATTTCCCATATGTTGTATCAGAGTATTCTTTCTGATAAAGAAATCAAACAAATGAAATGTTTGGATGATGTTATAATGATTATAACATCATTTATATTATAATATAATCGATACATCATTGCATATGATTTTATTGGCGAAGGCACATACAAGTTTTCTGTTTTAAATAACGTGCTATTCTCTGATGTAATTATGACACATGAATCAAACAGACCAATAAAATGTGTGAATAGATTTCCCATAGGTTCAACTTTCAGAGTTCTATGTTATGGTGAATGCGCTTAAATATTATTTTCCTTCAAAATAATTGAGTAGATAGTAAGATATGTATTTCTTGATATGTAGAATATAGAAATGAAAGAAACTTAAATGGTGCATGAATAAATGTCACGAAACGGTTCGTTCTCCACCAGAAGGTAATTTCGTATTTTTGGCGAGTGCGCATAATAATTCATATCCACCATCGTACCAACCAATAAGATAAATATTTTCGAGTGATGCGTTTATTTTTTCTGCTCAGATATAATCTTAAAAATCGTTCAACCAGTTGAGCGTAGTTTACTACAATTTCATTCATACTCTTCTTCCTTCGACGTTCACGAAAAAGCAATTTTCCGTAAGAAGAGACAATCTGCATACTAATCGAAATACTCGCTGCTACCATGTTCATATCCGAGAAAACATCAAACCACCCTTCGAAATGGAAGAAATGCCTGAAAGTATCCGTTATATGATCCGCAATTAACAACACCATTTCAGTTAATTAAAGTAGATAGCTTTGAGCGTCAGAGTTTTCTCAATTTCTTGAACTTCACTGAATCCCAAGATATACTATATATCCGAATCTTAGTCGGCAATGATACGGTAATCCAGAAAAAACCTTCTTATTATGACAAAAATTGATTGATACATGATTGGTCGCCAATCGCTTCCTTAGCATCAATCAAATCTAATTCGTTTTCAACAAGTTCGATCCTAACCATCAGGCATTTGTATCCTATATAATATATACTGTGTGAACTTTGCAATTTTACAGTATTCCGTCTATGAACTGGTTATAATTGGATTCGATTTACGATTACTTGTGTTTTCCGAAAAATTTATATATCAGTGTTTGAGATTTGAATTTACTGAAACCGCTTCCATTGAATCTGTCGTTTAAATCAAAACAGTGTGTTTCGAACGGTACGATTGAAAAATAAATCTGAACATAAACAATGGATGCTCCTGCAAAACTAATTACTTCGTAAACTCATTGCTGTAAACAATTGAGATATTATTATTGGTATTGTTCTTTTCAGGCTTTGTCTTTCAATTCTCCAATTATTCGTAGTCATCATTGTGAATGTAAACACGGAATAATCGAAAGAATAATCCTCTTAATTTTGTTATGAAAGCTTCATAGTCACTTTCAATTTGGAAATATCAGCTGAACCATATGCCAAAATTATATTTTCATACTAGAAGGTTCCCAAACAATTAGAATCTCGATAGATTTTTTTTAATAGAACATCAAAACGAACCAAGTATCGTCCAGCATACCAAGGAATTATTATAAGTCATTCTGTTTGAACGATCTGATGCGAATTATTGGAAACTTCGGTCGAAGTAGGATATTATTCGCGCTGCGAATACTATGGAGATTATTATGCCGGAGTTCCCGATAATAAACCTCCATCGTCTATCCGGTCGATAATCTCGTCAAGAAGTTTCACAGATTGATTGGAAATTTCCATTCAAATTGACTGCCGAATTCCTGCATGTATGCCTATATATTCACTGTTGCCCGAAGAGCGTCAAAAACTTGGTATTCAAGATATCGAACGTGATATGATTGAACCTTATAACAGTGAAAAACCGAGTGAAAATTGAATCAATAGATTCTGAATGGGAACATCAGAATGTTCAGATTGAATTGAATAAAATATGTTGGGTGTATGGACAAACTTTCTCCAACTTCTAATTGAATTCTTAGTTTCTTTGTATTTCATGCGTAGAACGCCCTATTCTATGTAACGTCTCCAAACAGATGATTCAGAATAAAAAAATACTGTGTTTTTGTTAACTTTTTGTTTTCAACAAAAAAAAAAATAGTGGAGATAACTTGCAGGCAGACTCAATGAAAAATGTACGAATAGTAAAAGACACTCAATAATTCTGATACTTAATAGTAAGATATGATGTAAAAAAAGAAAACAATAGCAAAGAACATTCATTTGAATTATTGTAGTTATCGATTCGTATTATAGACAACACGTAAGCTTACCGGACCTTTATTATTTTGATTCGGGGTAGGTAGATATAAGGACAGAGGCAGGGCGAACTTATTTGGCTCAGTCTCCATTGAAAGAGAATGAAACATGTACAGGTCTTCCTTTACTTATGCTTAACGATCACAATACGTCAATTGTTGGGTGGAACAATATACTAGAATCAATGACATCTGAGAGGGATATTGAAAACGCCAATTGAAAAATGAAATGCTCACGTAGGTACCCATCCAATAGCGATCTTCCATTGGCATATCAGAACTACTTGCAAGTACCATGGTTTTGGTCACGTCTCTCTAGTCATCAATATTTCCAAATTGAGATTTCTAAGAGACGGTAAGGCTTCTGGAACAACAACAATTAATCGCGATAGGGAAACAGGAGGACACGGCCTTCCAGATTTGTAATATCTCTGAAGTTGAGTGACAGAAACCAAATTCATGGGCTACCAAACCTGTCAATGAAATAATTCCTACCTGCGTATGCACCCTAAATTCATGATGAATGATGCTGCTATACAACACCATTTTGAAGAAGTCTTCAACGCCCTACACGATAAAGACAACTTCGAGATTTTCACAAAGATCAAAGCCGCCACGAAACCCAAAGTCAGAAAAACCATAGTCAACATCATCGGGTCCCCATCCCTGCTACAAGATGAATCTTTCAGCGGAGACGAATCTCGTTTTGGCAAAACCGAAGACCTGACCTCCTGGGAGAAATCGAATACGTCTTCCTACAGACCTTTGTCGTCGAAAAGTTTAAGGTCCGAAGTGCTTGCAGATCGAGACAAGAAAATGGAAATGAGGAATACGCTTTTCGAGTGCAGGTTTTGTGGCAGGTACATCTTAGGGGACTTTCTGGAAGTGCACGAGGAAACATGTGGCAGTGATACGGTTTGAAATTATCTCGTCAATAATATTATCCGATGCAATTACATTTCATTATGAAAAATGTCGTTTTTTTGGGTAAATTTGCCTCCAAAATAATAATAATATACTTTATTCAATTCAATTGAAA
The DNA here is from genome assembly GCA_029955515.1 of Chrysomela aeneicollis. Lineage (NCBI taxonomy): Eukaryota > Metazoa > Arthropoda > Insecta > Coleoptera > Chrysomelidae > Chrysomela > Chrysomela aeneicollis. The sequence goes on from JARUHQ010000005.1 coordinate 27,254,784, forward strand.
GGGCGAAGTTCAGCATTGCAACGGAGGTTGCACTGCTGTTCTTCCACTCAACCCGGAAATAGTTCATTTCGGAGTTCAACCAACTCTTTCGTTGAAAGTTTTGATTAATTTTTCAACAAATACTTCAAATCTGTACTCTTCAATATGTATAGGATTCTCCTCACCTAAAACCTAAAAATTTTTTATCTTATGAATGCACGAGAGGTAACCCTATAATGTTCTTGGAGGAACATTGTGCAAGCCAGTAAGAGGATATCCAGTCAGCACAATGTAACTCATCACTCAGAACTCCAAACTAAAACTTCAAGAGGACTAAGACGCATTATGCTGATCATTAATTTAACCGGAAGTATCATGTTACTAGCGGTTATATCGAATTAATAGTATCCAAAAAAGATTCATTAATAACCGAAACGGTTGAGCCCATATTGAAGTAGGAAGGAAGGAAGGAAGTATCCAAAATTTTTTGAATTTCATGTGAATCGCAACTTTTAATGAACGAAATGTGTAAAGAATACTATAATTTCGATTGGAAGAAAAGGACATTTCTATGAATATGTAATTGAAAAGCTAGAAAATGATATATTTAACCAAACGAAATGTTTTTTCGAAAGTTCGGATGATGTGAATTTGAGAGATGTTCCCATTGGAAAGTTATTATCGAAAATGTACTGTCTCATATACCCTGATTATGTGCAGGTTGGATGTTTTAGTTCAGGCAGTTCACCAACACTTGTTAGCAATATGTGTCTTCACATCAAATACATTAGTCAGTTACTTCTGATTTATCATACGTATAATTAATTTGCGATTGAAGCTTATCGTCATCTCAATATGTATCATCCATATTCTAATCATGAAAATAAAAAACAGTATCACTTGTCAATATGTTTCGCTTATAAATCTCATTTTGTTTGGTATGGATGATGAACACTCGCGAAACTTCGTGATTCGATTAACGGTTGGGGGTAACGGGTATAGGAATGCAAATTGAAAAAGCTGCTGCATGGGTGAAAAATCTATTAGCCTGCACGAACGTGCGGAAATGATGACAATCCCATCGAACATGTATTTGATCTTTTCAATTTAACCACATCAGCCAGACGAATCGAACACAACTACCACCACTACACCAGCAATATAATGTTACCATCAGGTGATTTCATTGAGTTGTGTATGAAGTATAGGTAAGGGGTCTGGACTTTTTCACGGTTGATATACTTTTCAAACTTTATCTTCGAAAGGAATATTCATACATCATCCCTTTTATAACCTTGACATATTTCTTCAACATATGAGAAATTAATTCAAAATCTATAGTATTTAACAGAATAAAAACCAAAATTGTCGACTTCCTTTGTAGCATCGTTTATGTTGTGCCGATCTCTGGTGTGGACATCGGGCAACCAGTTAATTGCCTGTCACTGACGTTCGAATTGAAATTGCATGTTGTGAATTATAGCACAGAAAGATCCTCGATACGCCGATGGCACATTCTGAATGAAGTAATGAGGAAATAAATGAATATTTGCCCAAAAATTAACCCTCTATTCTACTCGTTAGACCGACGTGCCGAAGACAGATTGTAAGATATTTACGAGATGAATGGGATATAGAGATTTCATGTGTAATTATTAAGTTACTCATAAGTCATTACGTGAAAGTTGTAGATAAAGAATTATCATGGCCTTCGGTGAATGCACGCGGTTTGCGATGGAAATGCAGTCCCTTCCAACCTACATTTTCCTAATTTTATTTGTACTCATATGCTCAATGCTTACATCTCAATCTCCTTCTTGGCTCTTTCACCCTTACTTCTGCACTCAAGCACTCATGAAGAAATGATTAATGCATGGCATTACGGCAACACGAAATGTATTCGACCGAGAAAAACAACGAAGCTGCGACGAAACCTGCTTGCTTTGCTTGTTTCTCCCATACCCATATCTACCTTTACTAAGAATAATATTATCCTAGTATTATATAGTGGGCCATATCGAATCGCTCGATCAGAATAATTTGATATTGAAGGAGGTTGGTGATATTATGATTGTCTTTATATTGAAAATATACACGTCAGCTGAATGAACAAAAAAGTGTGTTTGAAAAGTGTTTTTCAACCGCCAACTTAGTTGCAAAGCAACCCACGAAGTCTCATTGAGACTTGTATGAGTTAGGAAGACGGGGACCTTGGCTTTTTAAGTGTCATCCGAAGCACTACTTGGCTGGTTATCGTTGAGAGTCCGAAGGATTGATATCTAGGTAACAAGAATGTTCGGTTGTTCACCTATCTACTCCCGCTAAACAATGCTACAGAAATAAATAAAATTTACAATAGCAGCCGCGGGATTTGAACCCGGGCCCTCTCTAGACTATAAGCCAGCGATTCAATACACTCGACCACCAGCCCAAAAAGATCCAAGCATTTTTAGATTCAACGCCTATATTCTCAAGCTTGCGGGTGTTATCCTGAAAAAAAGTTTTATTGCATATATCTATCTATATTTTTGATACCATTCGATTCTCGGAAAAAAAATATGCTGCATTGAAATTCAGTTTCAGACCTGAATGGTTCTCGAAAGAGTTGTTAGTACGGGGTATAAGTCAGAATATATTATGATGTGGGTCCTATTATTTATGACGAGACCCGATGGATCCGAACAGTTAGGTGCCAAAGTGTACATTTTCTCACATTCGCGTTCACAACCCGCTCATCTGCAGGTTTCAAACGATGAGCGGTGCATAACAGGAAAATATCAGCTCAGCATTTGGAGTGACGACTGCCTGCCATCCATGGCCGTTGTCATCTACTACGCGAAATTAGATTTTATTATTAAGGGTCCATCGAATGAGGATAGGGATGAGAGAAGTGCTAATAGTGATAATTGGAATATGTCTGGTCTGGCTACATGTTGTGCCCAGTATGTGGATAATAAACATGTTGGGTATCCCGCCCGAGCATACTCCAAACTAGGTCAAGGGATATTGTTAAAAAATTTACAAACACTTTCTGTTTAGTCAAATTGTATACCATACAATACATTTCAACCATACCAAGTGTTCTATGCAATCTTTATTATGAGCATTATAATATCATAATTGTTAATTCTTATGATGTTGAAAAAATGGAAGACGATAAGTTTTCAATTATCAATTCAAATGACAGATAAAAGTTTTGAACCCTCGATGGGGTTTTCCTGTATTCGTTATTTTTTAATTCTTGGTTGATGATTTGATTTTCTGTTTGGTTGAGTTTATAAATTCACCATAAGCTATTCGTATGAAATATTTGGATCATGGATTATTCATATAAGTTGATAGGGCAAAAATATTTGAAGCAATCAAATATTCCTGCTTCGAGATTATGTAAGAAATAGTGCGAGAGTGCAGTTTGAAAAAGACATTTCAAGCATCTGTGTCGTCGGAAAGTACCTACAGTATGTTTTGTTACATAGAATGCTTATATTTGAATTTTTATGTCGATATAGACGTTCCACTCGACCGAGACTACATGTTTGTCTGTGTGGGTAAAAAAACATATATTATTTGAGGAAATCTTCAGACGCATTCCTATTATTGTATTTGATACCCATCATCATTAAATATCACAAGAAATCTTATTTTCAACTTTCAATGCGGATTCAATAGAAATTTTCGTTCCACAATAACCAATCTTATGAAAAGATATGGTGATTGCACATACATTTCAAATTATTGTGAGGAAGCGATATTCAAAAATTCGAATGAAACAGTTTCAAGAGTCAGTGCATTGGATTACTTTTTGAATCGAAGGTCAGTGATTAATAATGATATTTTTTCGCACATCGGGCTGCTTGTTGGTCTTCATATACATGAATGATGCTTATATTATGTGCCAATGTGAAACTAAGCTTATTTTACTGCAATTATTTTACTAGTTGTTTGTTTTTCAAAATAAATCTCTTGCTCACATACAACCTAACCTTTCGTAAGCTACAACTGAAACTAAAAGCTCTGTGAAAGTAATGTCAGCATTTATTATTCTGCGACTCAGAACCACGTAATTATTATTTGCCTGTTAAAATAATATTTGATACTCAAAAATCTGCGAATTTTTAAGCTTTTTCAAGCCATCTTTATCCATCCCGAATGCTATCTGAATCATTCCATGCACAAAAATCGACTGATGGGATGTGATCGAATCTGCAACCGGTCCATCTCACTTTGATTGCCGCTTTCCGATTGGGAACCTCAGCGAAGATGCTTAATGTTCCTGCACAGAACCAGAAACACTTTGTGAATCGGAAGATCGATATAGTAGATCACGCAACCAAAAATAATGTGTTCTTGTCTTTGTTTTTCTATGATAGTATCTATCTTTAGGATTTTCAAACTTGTCATGCATATAAATTTGTTGATTATTCCATATCGGCAGGCTGCAAAACCTCCCATATTGTATAGATATACAGAAAAATGTTTAGATCGGTATCAAAGGAGAGACTGTAATAAATCGTTCTTATTTTCGAGCGACCCACATGTTGCACCCAAATAAACACATACTTGGAACGAAACAAGAAGGGGAGAGAAAGCTCCAGAAAATCTGGTATCGGTAAGAGAAAAGCTGACTGCTCGTTATTAATCCCCCAAAGGCCCACAATTATTCGCTTAGTGGCGTATAACGATGAGCGGCCACGCTCAAAATAGATCTGTCGATATCCTCCTAACATATAAGGGGGACTTTACGAGGTGACTCGATCTCGAAGGAATTAGAAATGGGTAACGTTTTCAGATCATCCGAATATTCAGTCAAATAATAGGGAACTGAATTGCCTCAGAATGAATCGTCTGAATCGTCAGTATGGTTTTCTTTTTAATCCAAACACTCAACCTAGTAGTTGTTTGAATCGTATTGACTTGATACAGATCGAAATAATCTTATCTCGAAACTTATATTTATCGAGGAACGTGGTTCGAGATTCGAGTTACAATGTCTCAAGGTGAAACTTTGCGGTAATAGTGGAAGCATTAGCTTCAGATGCTTATTACGAGTGAACATTTTGAATCAATTGAGAGGAAATGAGGAATTTGTCATAATGAAAGCTCAATAGGTATCTGGCAATTCCTGGTTTGATACAAATAAAATGTAGGGAACTTGATATAATATCATACTTCTATGGAATTTTTGACGGTTTTCGAGATATTCAATACCACGAGGTTCTCTTTACGATTTTCGACACTAATATCGATATTTATTGATGAGGTGAACACCAACTTCAAAATCGATGATAAGGTTTAATATTTGGATATTTGAAAACTTTTGTCATGAAACATGACAAAAAGCCGTCATATCAATTATCATAATTATTCACCATCATCATAACTGATCTGATTGATAATATGATTATCATATAAGGCCAATCATATCGAATTTGTTTATTTGCAAGAAGAATGTATGTTCAACGATAACAGATCGTTCCGAAAACTCCTGAACAGATTTGCTGAGAATAGATCACAGCTGTTATTTAAATTTTGCTTTCACATAAGTAATATGGAATAATTGATATACCATCATTGGCCTGTCACCTTGTATCTCGCAGGATGAGCAAAGCGAAAAAAAGTTGGAGACACCATTGAAAATGTCACCCCCTAGATGCCCGAAAAGAAATTGACAAAGAAGTCTGAGGCGTCGTGGGAAAAGCCCAAGGTATATAGGGTCCTGGGGGAATTCCTCAACCAAGTCGCGCCCTGCATCAGTGTGGGTCATTCGATTGGCAGATATTTCAAAGGTGGCTAACACACATCTATTTTTAGTCTCGTCTGATGATTGGAGTATAGCAAGAAAAATAATTTCGAACTCCATTTCAAAGTGTGTTCGCTTTTTTGTCTCTCCACAGTCGAACAACCTGTAGTTTTCTGTTGATTCATTCTTTGTCAAGAGAAATATTCACTCCTTTAAAATATAGAACTGGAAAGTTACGTTATATATACAAACGTGAATAAGAATAATCTGGATAAATATCAATATAACGTTCCATGATAATCACATCATAACCCAATGCACTAATTCATATATTTCTAATCGGAAACTCTGGGCTTCACGGGAATGCAACTACATCGGCTTGAAATTTCAATTTTCTCCGTTAGATGGAAAATTGCAGGAAATGAAATAATTAATTGAAATGCAAATTTCGGCTGTGAATATATAGGAGGTTTGGTTCTGCATCTATTTGGACCCTTAAGCGATTTTCCCGCATTCGCGTGACACGGTCAGACAGGCGAATACATTTTCAAGACTTGACTTCCAAACAAAATAATAGCTTTGGCTTAAGGAAAAGCAGTTGAAAATTTTAGTAGCTGAATTTTTCATTTCACCACTTTCTGCTAAGTAATATCTCAGATGAATAAACCCATTCATAATTTCTACATTATTATGATTGTGGAGCGAAACTGATAAATAAGAAATATAATATAAAATTCTGGTTTATAACATATCAGTTACCCAAATAGGATGTTTCGAACTTGATTGAATTTCCACTTGCTCAAGTCTCAAATTATTAATGTTCAGCTACAGTAGTTCATCATGCATATTCACATGACAGAATATAATCATAACTAACTAAATAAACATACTATCTATAAATGAAGATACAGCTCAATACATTCCATACATACCTAACCACACTAACACTCTTTCAGAAACCCTGATATCACATCAAATGATTCTTTTTGAACGTTTCGATATCCATCACTCTTAGAGTTTCCATATTGATCGTTTTTTGATACGCTTTTATGAAAACTAAGGAAAAATTTAAGGTTATCTACTGAAATTGCGTCGCTGGAGATTTATGTGCAGAAATTGCCGTGATGAATTAATCAGTAATTGAGGGAGATTGGATGCAAATGAATCTGAAAATCGTATTATCAAAGAAGTTGAACAGATCAATATAGGAATATTTTGATAGATTATATTACGGAAGTAACATTTCCGGGAACTGTACTGGGTGAATCATTAAACAAGGATTCACATATCGGCGGTGTGTGCAATAAACTGTACAGAGCCTTTTATGCAATTAAGCAAATGAAAAATTTTGTAGATCAGCAAACCCTATTGAGCATTTATTTCGCTATGGCCTTCTCACATATTTCTCTGAATATAATGGCTTGGGGATGTGGAAGAGATTTTAATAGGATGATCACAATACAAAAACGAATCTTAAGAACGATTTTTAATATGGAATATCGCGATAGCTGCAAACCATTATTCATAGAAAAAAACTTCTGTCAGCATCCTCTATGTATCTTTTTGAATGTGTGAATTCTGCAATAAAAAACATCAACATTCGTGAGTAATGCATCTTCTCATAACTATCATACACGCCAAGGTGGTCTTTTGAGAATACCATCATCTCACAAGACAACTAAATTCTAAAACTCGCCCATACATAATGCAATAACCTTCTACAAGAAATTGCCCATTTTGTCTAGAGCTCTGCCACTGACAATATTATGTTTTATGTAAAAACGAAATAATTTTTTATTGAGAAATGTTATTATAGTCCAAAGGATTATCTGGAAGATAATCTAAATTAGTGTCTGTTTATTTTAACTACAATGTGATTTCAACTATGATGTAATTTACATATAGGTACTTGTTTATTGTTTGTGAATGATTTTATACCTCATCTGATATGTTTGACTTACCATATGTACATATTGTCCCAGAAATGGCAAAAATAAATTATTATTATTGTGACCAGAACTGAACTGTTGAAGAGACAATACGTTCCAATATGGATAGAATAAAGAAGTTCAGTAGGTCTCGAGCCTGAGAATAAAAGAGTGGCCAGTTAAACTCGCCCGAAATCTCTCGAGGTGGAAAAATAGACGTGATATCTGACGAACATCCACTATCAAAATATATAAATGGAAAAAGGAGAGATAGCCTTATTTTCTTCGATGTCAATGAGTTCGTGAGTGCAGTATCTCCCAACTCTGCTCCGGAAAGAAACTAGGAGCCTCAAGGTATATATTTGGGATGTTAATTCCAAACATATTCACTACTTGATTACTCATACTGATTGAAAATGTGGTGGTATTATACATTTGTTGAAGAGAACGGTGAAAAAGGAGCAAAATTGAATCAGTCAGGATGTGAATGAATTGAATTTCAATAATTTATTTACACTGATAACCGAATTAGATTCTGAGTAATTTGATGTGCTGCGACCACCAAACAATTGGATATGATTCGCATTATCAGGTTATATATAATATACATTATTAACATTTCCTACTATACGTGAAGGTTAATCAAGTATTGTCAATGCGTTTTCGTATATAAATTTCAGGATTATGGTGGAGATCAAGTGCACTTACCCCACCAAAAGTTGCTCTTGTATCCATTTCTTTGATCACGTAGTCCGTATTATTCTCCATCACTATCATGGAATCCATCGTAGCTTACTTTTTACTCCATCTGAATACAAAAGACAGTAAAGTAGGTGTATCAGGTAGAATTTTCATTGTGAATGTTTTAAGGAACATAAATTGGAAACTCCACCAGATAATCAATTATTTAATATTTTTCGCCAAACCTTCGAGAGCAAATGTTTTGGCGAATGAGTATAATTTGTTAATGATTTGAGACTCTGTATTCCTATCTAATGGCCTAATAATAATTATAGTGTACTGAATTAACCATGGTCAACAATGTCCTTTTACAAGAATACGGGGCATTGAAATTTTACGGAAAATCAGAAATCGATTAATAGTTGTGAAACCAGTTGAATCCAAGCTAAATTTTCATCTTTAACAGTGGCGTACGAGCACTGCGTGAGTACGAGCACTGACTGATATTCTTGAAGATAAAATTGATACGCAAATGGTAGGATTATTTCCAAATTTTCCGTTCTATTTGGACAATAGGTAAGTGTTCAGAGTTTTTTCCTTTGATGCATTGAAAGGAATATTATATCCCGTACTTTCCAAGTGGAAAATATTTGGCATACTTTATATATTATTATAAATTTTCCATATTCATATCCACATATCATCAAGGAACACGTGCATACCTAATATTGTATATTAGGTCTATTCTCATAGGTTATTTCATTTTTTTCATCAAACCTAGTGATGATGCATATTTTTGATATAGGTATCAACAATATTTTGTGAAACTTAATGTATCATTATCTTATCAATCTGATTTAAATATTGCATAAATCCTTCCTTGAGATTAAGCTGAACATGAAACAAATAAAACCGAGGACCGAATTTCCGAAATGTACCGACGAATATTGGAAATTTCTAAACATAATTTATAATAATCGGTGCAAACTCGCAATCATTACAGAGATAAAACTCCGTAATTAGTTTTAGTCGAGAAACGGTTCGAGTAAAGTGGAACAGTGAAATTTGATTAATTGCGAGTTATATTCGACTAGCCCCCTCAGTTCTCGTATCAGAAATATGCAGGGTGTTCTATCTAAATAGGTAATTCATAACAAATTTTTGAAACGATAATTTATAATACTTCATTCGATGGCTGATCTTGTATTAGCATTATATGTATAGTTTTGATTGATTCGCGATTGAAGTTGAATCGATTTAAACTCAACACTTTAATAGCATAAAATTTAAATCATATTAGTTAAGGATAGTTGATGATAAATACTTTGAGTATCCATTTAGAATTAATCTAGTTTGTTATTTTTTCAGTTTGACCTCCTGTAAGATTTTTCAATTAATTTGTTGTTTATACATTCATTCCATTGTTCTCTGTTAAGTTTGAAATTGAATTTCACAATAAGCCTTGTACCTTATGAACAATTTTTTTTTATTATACAGGGGGTGCTGGAATGAAAAGTAACGGAAAGGAACAATTGCATTGCTTAGTTCCTCATTCATTGATGTGTCATTCAAATTGTAATCAAATTGTTTCATAGTACACCTTGATGGTTGCTCGTTGGTAATACACTACCTACATGATGAATGAATAGACTTATATCTTCCTTCTTGTAGTAAAATGAATATAAGAAAGAATCCATCGAGAAGATATTCATGATGTTCGTTAATTTTTGTAATATTTTGTGATTCTGAAAAACCATTTGAATATAATGCTTAATCAACTTTTTTATTATTGAAATATTATTTAGGATGCAATGTGAGAAGAACTCTTTTATATAATATTGCCTAATAGTTCTTTATTATTTCTTATTAATATCGTATTTGTCAATGGACTTCTCACCTTCCATTCATGAATTAATGTTATTCCACCTCTTCACCGTTTATTTTCGTTGCTAAAGCACCGGTTATCACTGAGAAAAATAAAGATTGTTATCGATGAACAATGTGAGAGAGCGCCGAGCGCGTCTCGAATACAACTTGCTATACGCGATAACGCGATCGCAACAAGACTGCAAGAAATGGTGTATTGCTGGTTGCTAGCTAGCGGCCTGCTGCGCGCTATCTGAACTTCGGCTGGTGGGGGTTTACGAAATAAGCTGATGGGAAAAGGAGGAGATTGGTACTACTATTCTGGAAAATTTTAGTTTTGGTTGGTTCATACATATTACTTACTTCACTTGTTTGAATTTTGTCAGTTTTTATAAGCTTTATAAAAATTCTCAGCAATCATTCCACAAAACACTGTGTATGTATTGGTTCATTGGGTATTCATCAATTAAAATGACTTTCAGACATGTTGTTTTGGTATTTTCAAATTTTGTGCGCCTTCATATCAATGAAGAAATGAGATGTTCGTCAAAATTCATGACATTTCGTATTCATAAGAATCCTGAGAGATATTCAAATTTCGAACAGTTCATGTGATTCGAAAACTGTCTTGTATAGAGTCACTGTAGTTGGTGCTACAGTTACTCTATACTACACACAGTGACTCTATACAACTTATACAAGACAGTGGCGACAATAGGCGTCACCGTTTTGATTGGCGACGCCATATTAGGAAGCAAATTTTCTGTTTGTTTACATATGGTTTATATGGCGTTTAGTGACTAATTAGGTTCTTTCGTCTGCTTTTCGGTGTCGTGTAATTTACACCAGATGATTTTCAGTGCAGTTAACCTAATGTTATTTATTCTACACCTCGCAAAAGGAATGCTCAAAAGCGGTGCAAAATACACGAGGTGTAAGAGAGTGCTACACTTTGCATATAAACGAAAGGGGATATTCTTCTTGTGCAGTTTCATCACAATATAACACGTATAATAACGAATAGCAGTGATTTCTCCAAAAATTTTAGTGGTATGTACATGTACATAAAATCGTCTATGAAAATAACCTAACATTTGGTTTGTGCATATGGGCATGTTTAATCATGCATATTTCGTTTCAGTTTCAAGTAATTCAAATCATGGCGCCAGGGACGCGCCAAGTATTTTCGGCGCCGTCGTGCGAAATAATGATAAGCGCCTCTAATAACCAATGTTATAATATTGAGGTAAAATTACCACCCCTCTCTTCTAGTTGTTTGTTGAATTTTTTCAATAATACTATACTTTTCTGTCAAATCTCTTTATTTGTGACAAAAAAATACACGAGAAATATCAATAGAATATGAAACAACAGTATTTGAGAAAACAAAAATATAATAGCAATTTTGTTTTGGAACAGATAATGATGGAGAGATTTTTCAGTAATTGGACTTTTCTAGCTCTACTTTTTGCAAATTCATCAATAATACTTTCCATTTCGAGTTGCTTTAAAAAGTCAGACTCCATAGAAATAATTGCAAGATTTTATAATCTAACCGCTCTTTGACCATTCTAGATCTTAAATAATTTTGTATCAACTTCAATTTAGAGAATGACTTCCCGGCTGTAGCTACAGAAACTGGAATGGTTAATAATATGCGCAATACAATCGTAATGTTTGGAAATGAGTGCGGGTTAGGTTATTTGTTACAGACATCGCGTCCTTGTCGCCATTGTGCATAAATTGTAATTCGTGTGAAATATCTGTTCCATCTATATCTTTCTCGTTTCGATCTTTGTCGGTTAAGGTCTCCTCCAGTTTCTTACAAAAATCAAATTGATTTTGATCGGAATATTTGCCAAATAAATCCTCAACATTCCACGAAAAATTAAAAACATCAGAATGACACGATAATAGTTGAAAATTTTAATTTACGGATGAAAGAGTGATGTCTCTAGCATTCCGAAAAAGCAATTTACCTTGAATTTCATTTCTTGATTTTCAATCGGCTGGTCGTCACCTTCGTTTGCTTTAACACTTTTGTAGATCTAAATTTTGCATCAACTTCTAAGCAAGAAGCTATTTTTGGCATCTACTAATAAGTCAATAAAGCCTTTGTCAGATCGATATTGTTTGAGAAATTCATTAAGGCTATTCAAACTTTCGGAAGCCTGGGAAATATTTAATTTTTTTGATTGCAGAATCTTAGTAACAACATCCACTTAATTCATAATCTTGTACCACAAGACTACCATACACACAAACTCATAGTTTTTAATTTTTTTACCTAAGGAAGTAGCTATATGTTTTGTAGCATTGTCGAAATCATTTCCGGAAAAAATTTCATAAAGAACATCGTAAATTTCGCCCTACTGAAATCTTACTTGCTCAATTATTTTTCAAAATTGCCTCAGATACATAATAGCAAATAAGGCACTCTATACGACTTAGGCGCTTATTGCGACAATAATGAAGAATCAACCGGTTGCCGATCGGCGAACTGTGTTGGTGGATAGTAAGTACATTTTCACCACTGGTTTGATAATGTTGATTTGTGTAGAAAATTCAAAACGACCGTAGGCGCCTTTTTGGTCTTGGCGCCGTCGTGCGCCGCACGACTTTGCACATATGGACGGCGCGTCCCTGCATGGCGCACTTATTTGCATCTTAATGGTGGATTGGGCGGAGCTTATAGCCCTATTGTCGCCACGAGTCTGCTTCGATCTTGAAACTGAAATATGCATGATTAAACCACAGAATTACATTAAACATGACCTTATGTCAGGCCATCTTTTGATGACATTACACATAACCCTCTTGCAGTTTTACTAATTTATAATATCTGTTCATAATAAATTACAGGATTCTTCTCCACATTCGATTACATTACAGTTTTCTTCACATCGCATACAGTTCCCGTCTAATGCATATGATTACAGAAACCTGTACCGCATACAGTTTTCTCTTAACCCAAGTGATTACAGAAACCTGTAATGTATACAATTTCCTTCTATGCCAAGAGATTAAAGGAACCTGTACTCCATACAGTTTACTTCTAATTAAAGTGTTTACAGAAAGCTGTACCGCATACAATTTCATTCTAGTCCAAGTGTAACTAAGATTTGGTTCAATATTATCAACATAGATGGCTGAATTTTGAGGCGAAAGTGAGAATCGTAGTGAGAAAGGTATGTGAACTATTTTTCAATAAAAAATGAAAATTCACTTCTTAATGAATTCTGATGTATTTTTGACTATAAATCTTCATTTAGAAGGCGAAAAAACTTCAAAAATCGAATAAAACCATATGATCAACATAGAACCATCATTGACCCCGAGGTAGAGGTCATTGACCTCGAGGTAGAGGTCATTGACCTCGAGGTAGAGGTCATTGACCTCAAGGTAGAGGTCATTGACCCCAAGGTAAAGGTCATTGACACCGGGTTCAGGTGATTGACCCCCCAGGACTCATTGGTAGTAACGATCACGTGATAAATGCCAAGAAAATGACATCCAGAGTAAAGACGAGTTCACGCAAAGGCCGTTATCTTTCATAACGTCTAGGGTTTTCATTGATGTTCTGACCAACTTCTGTAGCGTATGTCAATATCGAGGTTGTTTATTCGTCTAAGGAGCCAATCAAAACACTAACCTTAAAAATCATAAGATATCATATAAACCCATATTGTTATTATTTGTATTTTTATAAACATATATAAATAATGTAATTTACTGTATTTCAGTAGTATACCAATTATACAAATAAAATTATGAATAAATCTAAATTTTGTTGTTGCTTGAAGAAACGCTTAAATTCGTTCGTCCGTCAGAAAATCATCTGACATCGAATCAAAATTCAAAGCGTCGAACGCAGAAAAACGCTATACTGTGAATAGAACATAACATGTCATTAGTTTGATCACATGACTTTATCAGCCAATAAAAAAAGCCTTTTTTCGGCAACCGTCCGGAAAGTACGTACTTTCCAGACGATTTTTTTTTTTGAGAAAGTGGCATTTTTCCGGCCTGGTCCGGGAAGTACGTACTTCCCGGACTAGGCCGGGAAGAATCACATCGTTGTTGTCATTGTAAATATGAAAATCTTGGTAGTATGGTTTTGATAAATGCAGTTGATCATTACCATAGCAGCAAAATAACGACTGACAGCTATCTGACATAAAATTAGCTAACATTTCAATTTTTGAAAGAAATGTGTTTCTTTGATTTGTTATTCTACACGGTTGCCGAAAAAATTGTGTACGCAACACGCCCGAAAACAGTTTTTTTGGACTCGCAGACTTCCAGGACTCGCTACGCTCGTCCTAGAATTTTGTCCACTCATCCAAAAAAACAGTATTTTCCGGACTTGTTACGTACCTAAATTACTATTTCGGAAACTTATCCGGATCACAAGTCGGGTTACGAAAAACGACCCTGGGTTAGTAATCGAGGCAATGCAATTATTCCTATGCATATCGACTTTCTGACCACTTATGTGACCACTGTAGACTGTAATACTTTGTCAAAGAACTTGGTATTTAGTACTCTTGACTATTCATGTACATGATTGTAATCCTATCAACTATCACACTGTCCTTCAGATCTTCAAGAAAGTGATGTCACAGATTTTCTACAAGATAAAATATTCTTCCATACTGAATTTACTAACTAAAATAGTGATCTGAGATGACAAAAATAATTAGGTGAAAAATTTTCATTTATCAAGTTAAAAAATATTTCCAGCAATTTTTCTTGGTCGATTTCCCCTGAAGGATTTTTCCCCCAAACTTCCACGACTGTTACTTAGGTACTGAGATACAGTATCTCGTTACCCTTATTGAATCACCCGGTACATACTACTATATTATGAAAGACACTTTGATAAACTTAAGCTACAGCAAGCCTATATAGAACATATTTCAGAAACGTTAAGAAACAAAGACAGGGTTAGAAATGTTAGAATGAAGAGCTGTGTAAGTATTTGTCATAGGTGGATGTAGGTAGAGATACAAATGTTGATTGATTTATTGCTGGACAAAGATTATCGTAGAGAGATATATGTATGTGAGCATTTTTGTATTATTGTATTATTATTACTATTATTATTGTTACTATTAGAAGTGCAATCATCGTTATCGTTGAGTGATTCATACGTTTTTTGGTAGATGATATGAAACGGAATTGTATTAGTCAGTCTACGTTCAACCTCCGAGTAATAAAAGTTGATAAAAGTGTTTGAACTCGTCATAGATTGAAGGAGTGCTATGTTTTCGTTTACAAATTTCTACATTTTGTTCATTGTGCATAACATATTTGTGATAAAGAAGGTCAAGGTTGAACGGAAGAGGCCAAGCATCCAAATCCAATGCACACCTTCAATGTTCGTGGAGGAACATTGTGCAAGCCAGTAGAAGTATTTTGGATTTTTGGATGAAGAAATAGGTATTTGCATTTTTTAATTGAAAGTTTTAAGGTTATGGGCAAATTCAAATTATACCTATGTATCAGGAAAAACCTCTCTGGCACGAGGTGACTGTTCACGCAAAGTTTACTGAAGTGAGTTCCTGACTCCTGAGTTCCACTTGAGATCAATGCGAACCACAGACCACCTGGTCTGTGATGCGAACAAGGAAACTAAAACCAAAAGATATAGGCAAAGATTGTCAGGTTGAAACATAACGGTTTCTCACGGGTTGTTCTGTGTGTAAAACTCATTCAGTTTATTCAAGTTTGGTCGTTTGGTTAAATGACCAGCGACTGTGCAGCGCTCTGTTTTGATTTTCTATTTTCTCCTAATCCACTACTTGACGTCGTTCGATGTTGCAGCGTTCTTGTGGTTTTAATAAGTATGCTTGATCCGATATTAACTAGAGGGCGTGAGTATGACCGTTTTTGAATTTACTACGTTTTTTTTGAGTGTGTAAATACGATATCACGCTCACAAAAACTATAGCACTCGATTTTTATCGCGAAATTGGGAAGGATGAGGTTTTTTCGAAAGACATGCGAAATTGATGAACGCCGTGTGAAATACATTTTTCTTAGAGCCAAAAAGGCTTTTGGTTTATCTTCATTGAATTGGAGTGACCGCCTGGTCTAGGTAAGCCCTTTTATATTCTAACTTTTGCAGTATCTGTAAGCTGAAATTTGATATTATTATAAATTTGAGAAAATCGTTTACGCCATGTTGTCGGGATATTGCCATGATATGTTTCTCTCCCGTTCTAAGAATTATATCTTCACAAACGTTTGTTACCCCGGCGTACATCGTTGAACCAAATAAAAAGTAGAATCCGATATCCAGAATTGATTTGTTCAGGACACTTTTTCCCCTCTTGTTTTAAGGTACAGTAGAGGGATCGTATAGATTATAATACATTTTTTTATTTTAAAATCACAAATACAATATGTTATATAATAAATAAATGATTAAATTTTACATTGAAAGAATGATTGTAGCTTGTACCTACATTTGTATTTCTGTTTCTGTCTTCAGAGATTGGCGTTATTCTTCTGCAGCTTGTAATTTTTTCCATTTTTCAGTGAGGTGACGCCTATAGCTACCCTGTGAGGAAGACTGTGTGATGAAAGTTATGAACATGATGCTGTGTTCATTGAGATTGGGAGACGTCAACACTATTATATTTGTGTTGATGAGACCATTAACATGCTTGTAGAAGTTGATTTCCAGAAAATGAATAGTTATAGCTAAATCATATGCATGTACTTGATATGATGCTGTTATTCAAGAAAGTGTACCAATCAGGTAGGTATAAGAATAAGTAATAAAACGGGTTCAGGTTCAGCAATTTTTTCAGGAATCTTGAACTCAGAGAGGTATAAGATGTTTATCAACATTATTTTTATGTAGTGTTAGCGACATTATTCATAAACACCCCGTATTGAGATGGAAACATGTAATAACGAGGTGATGAATCACCTTAATCATCATTGGAATGAAGCGTCATCATCACGTAAGAAGAAACGATAGTCACTTTGGTGTGAAGATGAGAACAGTGAACATTGAGAGAGTGCCGGCAAATGTATTGCTTTTTGGTACAATCGTGTGAATTGTGTTCTCAGTTAAATTAACAAACTAGTATACTAAAATCAGCTAGAAGTGTGCGATTCATCCACGTCCACATGCCGTCGATATACAATGTGGAAGATTTGTTAGTCGAGGTTTGAAAAACTTTCAAATCCAAGCGATAATAAGGATATTGCTGAGAATTGGCTGTGACCAATACAAAAAATTAATGAATGGGTAGATCTACAAGTAGTGGTGAGAGTGGAAAAATACCTTACTAATGATGCTCAATGGTGGCATGATTTCTTTGTGAGAAAATCATTGTTTCTTTGTTATGTGAAGTTGCAAATATCAATGGTTCCGGTAGTAATACAGGTTCCATATATATATTCATCAGAAATGACCAAAGCCGAAAAACTTGCGTGTAAAAAATATTGGTGTTTCAAGATTTGATTGAAATGATTATTTTTCAGATATTGTTACATAAAGTACGTGAATCTTTGATGATGAATGATTTAACACAATTAACGTACAATTGCAATGCCTGTGATTTCGGAGGGCCACATGTTAAATCAGGACGATCTGTTCAAGCGAATATACACATATCGAGCAAGCTTTTACGCCCAGTAACAAGCAGGGTACTTATTCTTGCTGATTTTTTCAGATGAAACCATATTTCGGTCCTCAAAGTCTCATTATGATACGTGGCTATACGTATATAACAAAAAAGTGATGCCGAGGTGAAGCAAATGTTAATTTCCGTTGAAACTTGATCCCAATCAAAGTGTTGAAAAACAATGATCTCTCTTATTATGTCATCAAACTTTAGTGCTCAGTGGTACTGTAGTTATTTGATATTTTGTACCTACACATATATACCTATAGTAGAGTAGGTTGGCTTCGTTTATTTCATGATGAATAATGTCACATTGGCACTGATTGAACTGTGGTCTGATCTATTCTCAATCATTTTTGGTTTCCTCATAATTGCGATCAAACATAGATTGTCTAGGCCCACTACCTGTTATGAACAAGTATTTGTAATTATTGACCCATTTTCGAAATATTGCTACTTGGTGCCACTTGGGTTGGGGCTCAGAATTGTTCGGAAAAGAGCAACGTATGCAATTTGCCCATAACGTTTCACTGCTTGGTGCTCCTGAATAAATCAAAAGAATCATGCAAGCTTGAGTTTCAGGTTAGATGAATGCTGAGTTTGTGAATTTTGGGATTCTTGGCGTATTAAATATAATTCCATATCTACTCTGGTATCCACAAAGCTGACGATCAAGCAGAACGTAGTATGCGTACTGGGATGAATGTGATTCGCTTTGAAACGCAATTCAAGGCAGAATGGCCAACCTTGTTATGGAAAGTTCAACTTGTATTAATTATCATTTTTCAGAAGTCATCAACAAATAATGTGACCGTCCATTACTTGAAGTTGGATCGAAAATGTATTGAACTTGAATGATATCATTGTCATCACTTCCGAGAAATCGTACGAACTGGAATAAGCGAGATGGCAAGAACAAGATTTTCACGGTGGCCAAGGAACAGCTAATAAGGCCCTTGCCTATGGTTTGTTGATACAATTGATTTATTCGAAATGCTTGAAAGATATTAATGAAGGTAACATTCAAGAATATTTCGGTGTAAGTTTGTGTTCTTCATGAACCCATGTTTTGAGTAAGAAAAGTGCAAAGCAATCGAGTAATGTAAGTCTCGGGTGGTTAATGTTGTCTGAAAGCAATTAATAGATTGCCGAGTAGTGAGACTGGGTTGGCATTAAATGTCTGAAAGTACTATTTGTTGCAATTATATGTTCCGTAGCGACTTGATTGATTAATTGTTTCGATAGGTAATCAGTTGATTCCTCAATAGTTATAGATGACGAAGGCGATGTATGTTCAGATATGCTGAGACAACGCAGTAGCCATCAGGAAATGCGTATACCCGAATCATCGACACAGCACTTCTTGGCGGCGATGAAACCATCAAGTGCTACGAGACCGTCGTAGCACCTGTCAGTCGCTGGCCGTGTTAGCGACAGTTTTCTAAGAACACCCCGTATTGAGATGGAAACATGTAATAACGAGGTGATGAATCACCTTAATCATCGTTGGAATGAAGCGTCATCATTACGTAAGAAGAAACGATAGTCACTTTGGTGTGAAGATGAGAACAGTGAACATATTGAGAGAGTGCCGGCAAATTTAACAAACTAGTAAACTAATAGTATAGTTTTATTTCAGGTCTTCATTCAAATCTGACTATGTCGTTGAAGAACCTTACAAAAACAACGAAATTGATATGCTAATTCGCAACCCAACCTGACCTATGTGGATTATTTTTGCAGAATATATCTGTTGGAAACTAAAATTTTCTTTATTACAGGTGATCTACAGTTATATGGTAATAATTTGGCTGAAGAGGATAAAAGAGCTCTCAATATTCTTCAGAAGAAAAATGTATTATCTGGATTATAGTTTCTAGGTTGGTGTTTATTTATTTGTATCTAATAAACATATTTATCAGGTTGATGACTGAATAAATGCACTTATTGTATTGTCAAAAATTCGAATAGTATGTTTTACCTACTGAAATCATAAAAGCAGAAAATCAATCAAGATTTTCTTTTCCAGATCTGATATGGGAACAACCTGGATATAATTTCACACCAGTAATCAGTAGTGTGATTTTTTTTGGCTTTGTTCTTCTGCAGCTTGTAATTTTTTCCCTTTTTCAGTGAGGTGACGTCTATAGCTACCCTGTGAGGAAGACTGTGATCTGTTTGAAGCTTAAATATGATATTTTTCACAATCCTGTGCAGATTCAATAGCTAAACTGGCTGAAGATGAAAGTTATGAACATGTGTTCATTGGGATTGAGATTGGGAGACGTCAACACCATCTCATTTTTGTTAAGGAGACCATTAACAGGCTTGTAGAAGTTGATTTCCAGAAAATGAATAGTCTAAATCATATGCATGTACCTGATGATGCTGTTATTCAAGAAAGTGTACCAATCAGGTAGGTGTAGGTATAAGAAATCTTGAACTCAGAGAGGTATGTTTATCAACATTATTTTTATGTAGTTTTATTTCAGGTCTTCATTCAAATCTAACTATTATGTTGAATAACCTTTCAAAAACAACGAAATTGAAATGCTAATTTCCAACCCAACCTGACCTATGTGGATTATTTTTGCAGAATATATCTGTTGGAATTAATTTTCTTCATTACAGAGGTGATCTACAGTTTATTTGGTAATTATTTGGCTGAAGAGAATGAAAGAGCTCTCCTATATTTTTCAGAAGAAAAATGTGTGAATCATATATTCTAGGTTGCTATATTTATTTATTTGTACCTAATTATAGATATTTATCAGGTTGATGACTTTGAATAAATGCACTTGTGTATTGTCAAAAATTCGAATAATGTGGTATTGAAATCATAAAAGAAGAAAATCAATCAAGATTTTCTTTTCCAGATTTGATCTAGGAACAACCTGGATAGAATTTCACACCAGTAATTAGTAGGTGTAATTTTTTTTCTCAAACACCCAAGGATAGACGTCATGGAGACCTTTCAAACCCATAATCATAACAAAGATGATTTTCAACCAATGATGGACCTGTAGACTATGAATTCCTCATTGGACTTGAGAATGGATATGATGGACACCCTGTAACACTGTAATGTATGAGTGAACAAATTCTTTTATCTACAATTCAATAATTGTTCCATAAATTTTCGATTTGGAACTGCTGGTTGCTGATATATCAAACTTTTGTTGACTGTTGGTATTATTGGAATCGACAGCTTCATTTGTTTGTTTTTGCAGTTTTCTTTAAGCTTTACCAACCTTCTGCCAAAGCTTTTCACCAACTTTCTGCCAAAGCTTCTGCAAAAACCTCCTCCTAGAAAGGTGCGGGAAGGGGGTGGGTGGATGGGGAAGGGGAAGGTGGGGAGGGGGTCGGGGAGGGTGGGGAGGGGTGGGTTGCGGGGACCGGGGCGTAGGGGCTGCGGGACTGCGGGGCCGGGGTGGCGGGGTCGGGGTGGGGCGGCGACAGCGGTGGCGGTGGTGACGGCGGCGGTGGTGGCGGCGGGGCCCCGGCCCTGCAGCCCCCTGCCCCGTCGCTCCCGTCCTCACAATCTACATTCACTATATCCTCCTCTTACCCCCCCCTCCCGCTCTTCCTCACCACCCACCCACCCACTCCCTTCCCGCACCCATCCAATGGAGGGAATCGGGTGCGGGAAAGGGTGCGTAAGCGGCGGAGGAGGGGAAGGGGAAAGGGAAGGGGGGTTGGGGGGGATGGTGGGTGTGGGTTAGAGGGCAGGGGGCGGCGGGGTGAGGGCTGCGGGACCGGGGCGTCGCCGTCGCCACCGCTGCCGTCACCACCGCCGCCGCTGTCGCCGCCCCACCCAGACCCCGCCCTATCCCGGCCCCGCAGCCCCGCAGTCCCGCCGCCCCGGTCCCCGCAACCCGCCCCCACCACCCTCCCCGACCCCCCTCCCCACGCCCCTCCCCACTGCTCACTCTCTTCTCGCGCCTTTCGAATAGAGGAGGAGGTGGGAAGCAGAAGAGAAGGAAGCAGATCAGCGAGGAGAAGAGGAAGCAGAAGAGAAGGAGAAAGATTGATGATTTGCAATTTTAATAAAATTTTTGACAAATTTGGACTATACTGGCGCCACCTCTTGGATGTCCGTACCTGTACCGCAAAGATTCCTTCTAGTCCAAGTGATTACAGGAACCTGTAACTGAGATTTGGTTCAATATAACAAAATGGATGGCTGATATTCCAGTTCTCTGTTCAATGCATACATGGCCAGGCGCAACGAGATACGATTCCAAATGTTCCAATCAGTAAAAAAAATTAAATGTAAATCTCCATAAGCAAATTTTTGAAGTATCTTCTAAATATTTAACGTATTTCAAGATCATGTACGGAAAGAGGGAGATTCGATGTATTTAAAAAAATTAGAAACTGGTATTAACCATTGATAGTTTCGAAAAGTGAAGTGAGGTTAGGAATTCTCTAATATTATTTTATACATATTATATATATAAGGTTGATGCTCTCAGCAGAGATTTTTCTTTTAATAATGTGATGAGACATTTGATTGCAAATCTACAGGTATATTTTACATTTGTATAAAATCTGTTGCCTTTTAATTGTCAACAAACAGATCTGAAGCAAATAATGATCAGAATATCTCTTTAATGGATGAATGAATCTTCATCTACATACTATAATAAGAATGTGTTATAGGTGCAGTACATCAGTCCCTCAGTATCTTTTGGAGGATCTTTCTCTCTCAGCCCCAGCCATAACTGATTAGATGTATCAGCCTCTACAATTCCCACATGAAATTAACAAAGAACAAATAATATACTTCATACCAGAGATGACTTTACAATAGAGTGGTGAATGGTGATGATATTTTCACTTACTAGGTATGTATTCTAGGTATTGTATAGATAGAAGTGAATATTAATATAGTCTCATCATTCTAAGGTAACTGTTATAATTAGTAATGGTAATTCTTCCGTTAGGTGGCGATGTCTTTTATTTTCAAAATTTTTGGCTTTACTTACGTATTTTGGCCTCCTGATCACGAATCTGAAAACCAAATTGTGGGGAAACCAATACTTTTCGAGATATTCGCAAAATAAAACATTCATCATCCTTCTTTTGCTATTGTTCAACTGCTCATCACTGACTTGTCTGTTGTACACGAAACTCGGTGTAAGTGCTCGTGGAAAATAGATACCATATTCATTATAATTCAGTTATCAGAAAAACAAAACGAGATTGCTAAAATTTGATATTACCTTAAATATTCATGTAGTTTTTTAAATAACGGCCATGATAGCTGTCTACAGAGACAACACTGGCAATGTCGCCAGTGGTCGTCGGTTCACGCGAAGGAATTCTCATTCAATATATATCTGTCCTTCTTTTCGTCACGAAGTAGATAGAAAGAAATACTGAATGCTCCACGAGAAAATTTGTGCTGAGGTTTGTCACCAATGTAACCTCTTGTCATGGAAGATGATAATATGAGCATTGATAATAATGTTGAAATAAATGGTTAAATTAATAAATAGAATGCCGTTTCGCATGAAATATTACTTTATAGTTAATAAGGAAGGTATATAGCTCTTCAAACAACAATTAAAGAAGGATGATAAAGGTTGAATCACTGAATAAGTGTTGCTAAATAACAGGGTTATAATGACTTTATTTTGCGAATATCTCGAAAAGTATTGGTTTCCGCACAATTTGGTTTTCAGATTCGTGATCAGGAGGCAAAAATACGTAAGTAAAGCCAAACATTTTGAAAAAAAATGACATCGCCACCTAACGGAAGAATTACCTTAGTAATAACTCATTCCCAATTTGTTCAAGGTTTTGCTGTATGCTGCTATATTGAAACTTCTTTTGCTAACCTATGTCGGCTCGGCTGCTTTAAAAAATTGTTCCAATAGAAGATCTATAGCTGAAATTCCTGGAAATCAGAAGTATCTGCTGGGATAATCATGTCTTTTTGACAACAAAATTTGGTAGGTACATTGTTTTTCTATCAGTTGATGGTCAGTGAAGCTATAAATCCTTATTATGCTGCTATGTGATCCCGTATAAGACGTCACAGCGTTGCCTTGTCACGAATTGGGTTATATTCTCAGGTTAGATTCTTCTGTTTTTTAAATTTTTCGTGTATGACACTGACATCAGTGACAATGACAGACAGCTGACATAAACTTTAGTACAATGCTTGTTCTACACCGAAGGGGTACATAGATGTTTTCAGAGTAGAGTAGGTGTAACTGTGATCGAGTGATCCTAATGATCCTATGCATTTTGAATATTTTGATCGATGTTCGTTATTCTTTTATGTATAACTTGTACAAGTGTGTGTATCTATTATAAACTCATAAAGATGCAAGACTTTTTAATGTTCCTCCTGGATAATCCACAAGAATCAATTCAATAAGAAATAAGAATGAAAAGAATGTAAATCAAGACATGGTTACTAGACATAACAGAGGTATTGTTATATCATTATTTGTTGTAGTCTGTTGTAGATTGAGGAAAGATATACCTACCAAGGTTTATGCTATCAGAAGAGATTTTTCTTTTAATGATGTGATGACTTGATGAGACATTTGATTGCAACATGGATTTGGGAAATCTACAGGTATATTTTACATTTGTATGAATCCTGTTGCCTTTTAACAGTGTCAACAAACAGATCTGAAGCAAATAATGATCAGAATATCTCTTTAAAGGATTAATGAATCTTCATCTACATACTATAATAAGAATGTGTTATAGGTGCAGTACATCAGTCCCTCAGTATCTTTTGGAGGATCTTTCTCTCTCAGCCCCAGCCATAACTGATAAGATGTATCAGCCTCTACAATTCCCACATGAAATTAACAAAGAACAAATAATATACTTCATACCAGAGATGACTTTACAATAGAGTGGTGAATGGTGATGATATTTTCACTAACTAGGTATGTATTCTAGGTATTGTATAGATAGAAGTGAATATTAATATAGTCTCATCATTCTAAGGTAACTGTTATAATTAGTAATAACTCATTCCCAATTTGTTCAAGGTTTTGCTGTATGCTGCTATATTGGAACTTCTTTTGCTAACCTATGTCGGCTGCTTTAAAAAATTGTTCCAATAGAAGATCTATAGCTGAAATTCCTGGAAATCAGAAGTATCTGCTGGGATAATCATGAGTCTTTTTGACAACAAAATTAGGTAGGTACATTGTTTTTCTATCAGTTGATGGTCAGTGAAGCTATAAATCCTTATTATGCTGCTATGTGATCCCGTCAAAGACGTCACAGCGTTGCCTTGTAAGGCCATCTTTTGACGACATCACATAACCCTCTTGCAGTTTATACACATACAGTTCTCGTCTAATCCAAGTAATTACAGAAACCTGTATGCATACAGTTTCCGGTAAAGGTAGGGAATATGGGTCCAAGCCCGATTTCGACGAAACTTTCACAGATGCTTTAAAACATGATTAAAATACTATATCCATCAAAATTTTTCCGCGGAAAGACCTTTTTCCATATTTTTATGACAAATTTATGTCGTGGTACTCACTATCAAAACTCAAATACAATCTATATTGGACGGAGTAATAAATGCATCCATACGATTGAAACGCACTTTGTTGAACGGCTACTACTTTTATCAACACATTTAAAGTAATTTATGAGTACTAATAATTCTCAAAACGGTTGAAATAGGAATAAACTGATTGAATTATTCAATAGACATATTATGTTTACATTTTTGGCAAATGACAGCTCCCTTCAAACTCCAAACAGCGAAACTGCTATTGCGATGTTGCCGTTTCGATTTCAAAAACATTCGATTTAGGTAAAACAAATAAAATATTTCGGAGCAGAGAGGACCAGATTTTCAAAATTTCAGAAGCAAGGATAAATGAATTTTTATTGGATGATCATTTTGGTAACGAATTAATGTTACAACTCGAAAAAAAAAACATCACATTCAATCCGAGAATTCTATAGAAAAATAGTTATGGTCCTGAGAAGGACCGTTTAATTTTAAGCATTATCCTTTCAACAATAAATAGCATTCGGATCTTAAGTAACTTAAATTTAAACAAAGTTAGGTTAGGTGGTTTTTTCTTCTTTTCTGTTTCCAATTTCCATTCATAAGAGTTCCTACAGGAAGTAGAGAAAAATGAACAACGTGGTGATAGGCATGCGCTCGCGTATGTACCTATTATTGATGTTTGTCAAGCAATAAGGGAATATAGTTTCTATAATGGTTTAAAAAATCGAGGAGGTAGTAATAAATTTCAACAAAGTTAGGTTAGGTGGTTTTTCCTTCTTTTCGGTTTCCATTCATCAGCGTTCCTAGAGTAAGTAGAGAAAAATGAACAACGTGGTGATAGGTATGCGCGCGCTCGGTCGACATTTCGCAAATTCGCGCGCGCGGATTTGCGAAATGTCGACCGAGCGAGCTCGCTTCGCTCGCGTGTATGTATTATTGATATTTGTCAAGCAATAAGGGATTAGAGTTTCTATAAAGGTTTAAAAAACAGAGAAGATAGTAATAAATTTCAACGAAGTTAGGTTAGGTGGTTTTTCCTTCTTTCTTCTTGGATTATCAGGCACCATGTTCTTAAATTATCAATTAAAAGCTGCTTATTTTCACAAATCTGATGTAGACGAAAGATTCGTTATCGACTCGATGAATGACATTCATACTTATTACTTTTTTCCATGAAAAATGTGATTTCATTTCAGGAAGGAATAAGGGAATAACTTTCATGTGGAAGTAATAACATTTTCAAAAAATTCTTCAATTATTTAAAAAATTCTATTGATTAGAATTGAATAGAATGTTTCTGAAATCAAACCGGCAACGTTGCAAAAATATCTGCTCTAACAAGCTGTCATTAGTGTCATTCGCCAATCAAAATGTTTTTGTATTCAAACTTCATTGATAACAAGTTTTTAACTTTTTTTAATTATTGTTATTACTTTCGAAGAATCAGTTAATTTATATAGATTGTGCATGTAATTATTGTTGGCTCAACACAGTGCCTACCAATCCAAAAGATACATTGGACACTCCTTACAACGAATTGTGTGCGTATTTTGAAAGCCAGTGGGGGAATGTATGTTTTTCAAAAAAATAACATGGAAAAAGGTCTTTCCGCGGAAAATATTTGATGGGTATAGTATTTTTATCATGTTTTAAAGCATCTGTGAAAGTTTCGTCGAAATCGGGCTTGGACCCATATTCCCTACTTTTTCCACAGTTTCCTTATAGTTCAAGTGATTACAGGAACCTATAACTTAGATTTGGTTCAATATAACAAAATAGATGGCTGATATTCCAGTTCTCAGTTCAATGCATAGATGGCGAAACGGGTTACGATTCCAAATTTTCCAGCAAATTTTTGAAGTCTTATAAATATTTAACGTATTTCAAGATCATTTACAGAAAGAGGGAGGTCAGATCTGAAGCAAATAATGATCAGAATATCTCTTTAAAGGATGAATGAATCTTCATCTACATACTAT
Source organism: Chrysomela aeneicollis (assembly GCA_029955515.1). Taxonomy (NCBI): domain Eukaryota; kingdom Metazoa; phylum Arthropoda; class Insecta; order Coleoptera; family Chrysomelidae; genus Chrysomela; species Chrysomela aeneicollis. The sequence continues at coordinate 27,282,107 of JARUHQ010000005.1, forward strand.
AATAAGAATGTGTTATAAGGTGCAGTACATCAGTCCCTTAATCTTTTCAGCCCCAACCATAACAGATTAGATGTATCAGCCTCTACAATTCCCACATGAAATTAACAAAGAACAAATAATATACTTCATACCAGAGATGACTTTACAATAGAGTGGTGAATGGTGATGATATTTTCACTAACTAGGTATGTATTCTTGGTATTGTATAGATAGAAGTGAATATTAATACAGTCTCAACATTCTAAGGTAACTGTAATAATTAGTAATAACTCATTCCCAATTTGTTGCAAGACTTTTTGATGTTCCTCCTGGATAATCCACAAGAATCAATTCAATATGAAATAAGAATGAAAATAATGTAAATCAAGATATGGTTACTAGACATAACAGTGGTATTGTTATATCATTATTTGTTGTAGTCTGTTGTAGATTGAGGAAAGATATACCTACCAAGGTTTATGCTATCAGAAGAGATTTTTCTATTAATTTTGTGATGAGACATTTGATTGCAACATGAATTTGGGAAATCTACAGGTATATTTTACATTTGTATGAACCCTGTTGCCTTTTAACAGTGTCAACAAACAGATCTGAAGCAAATAATGATCAGAATATCTCTGTTATAGGTGCAGTACATCAGTCCCTCAGTATCTTTTGGAGGATCTGTCTCTCTCAGCCCCCACATGAAATTAACAAAGAACAAATAATATACTTCATACCAGAGATGACTTTACAATAGAGTGGTGAATGGTGATATTTTCACTAACTAGGTATGTATTCTTGGTATTGTATAGATAGAAGTGAATATTAATATAGTCTCATCATTCTAAGGTAACTGTTATAATTAGTAATAACTCATTCCCAATTTGTTCAAGGTTTTGCTGAATGCTGCTATATTGGAACTTCTTTTGCTAACCTATGTCAGCTGCTTAAATAAAATTGTTCCAATAGAAGATCTATAGCTGAAATTCCTGGAAATCAGAAGTATCTGCTGGGATAATCATGAGTCTTTTTGACAACAAAATTTGGTAGGTACATTGTTTTTCTATCAGTTGATGGTCAGTGAAGCTATAAATCCTTATTATGCTGCTATGTGATCCCGTCAAAGACGTCACCGCGTTGCCTTGTAAGGCCATCTTTTGACGACATCACATAACCCTCTTGCAGTTTATACACATACAGATCTCGTCTAATCCAAGTGATTACAGAAACCTGTAATGCATACAGTTTCCTTTTAGTTCAAGTGATTACAGGAACCTATAACTTAGATTTGGTTCAATATAACAAAATAGATGGGTGATATTCCAGTTCTCAGTTCAATGCATAGATGGCGAAACGGGTTACGATTCCAAATTTTCCAGCAAATTTTTGAAGTCTTATAAATATTTAACGTATTTCAAGATCATTTACAGAAAGAGGGAGGTTCGATGTATCTAAAAAAATATAGAAACAGGTATTAACCATTGATAGTTTTTATTAAATCGCTATCAAAGTGAAGTGAGGTTAGGATTTTGCATTATTATTGTATTATTTGTATTTATTCTCTATTATTTTATATCACAATGCTGAAATGAAATAAGAATGAAGAGAATGTAAATCAAGATATGGTTACTAGACATAACAGAGGTATTGTTATATCATTATTTGTTGTAGATTGAGGAAAGATATACCTACTAAGGTTTATGCTGTCAGAAGAGATTTTTCTATTAATTTTGTGATGAGACATTTGATTGCAACATGGATTTGGGAAATCTACAGGTATATTTCACATTTGTATGAATCCTGTTGCCTTTTAACAGTGTCAACAAACAGATCTGAAGCAAATAATGATCAGAATATCTCTTTAATGAATGAATGAATCTTCATACTATAATAAGAATGTGTTATAGGTGCAGTACATCAGTCCCTCAATCTTTTCAGCCCCAACCATAACTGATAAGATGTATCAGCCTCTACAATTCCCACATGAAATTAACACAAAGAAAAAATATACTTTATACCAGAGATGACTTTACAATAGAGTGGTGAATGGTGATATTTTTACTAACTAGGTATGTATTCTAGGTATTGTATAGATAGAAGTGAATATTAATATAGTCGCATCATTCTAAGGTAACTGTTATAATTAGTAATAACTCATTCCCAATTTGTTCAAGGTTTTGCTGAATGCTGCTATATTGGAACTTCTTTTGCTAACCTATGTCAGCTGCTTAAATAAAATTGTTCCAATAGAAGATCTATAGCTGAAATTCCTGGAAATCAGAAGTATCTGCTGGGATAATCATGAGTCTTTTTGACAACAAAATTTGGTAGGTACATTGTTTTTCTATCAGTTGATGGTCAGTGAAGCTATAAATCCTTATTATGCTGCTATGTGATCCCGTCAAAGACGTCACAGCGTTGCCTTGTCACGAATTTGGTTATATTCACAGGTTAGATTCTTCTGTTTTTTTAAATTTTCGTGTATGACACTAACATCAGTGACAATGACAGACAGCTGACATAAACTTTAGTACAATGCTTGTTCTACACCGAAGGGGTACATAGATGTTTTCAGAGTAGAGTAGGTGTAACTGTGATCAAGTGATCCTATGCATTTTGAATATTGATCGATGTTCGTTATTCTTTTATGTATAACTTCTACAAGTGTGTGTATCTATTATAAACTCATATAAAGATGCAAGACTTTTTGATGTTCCTCCTGGATAATCCACAAGAATCAATTCAATATGAAATAAGAATGAAAAGAATGTAAATCAAGATATGGTTACTAGACATAACAGAGGTATTGTTATATCATTATTTGTTGTAGTCTGTTGTAGATTGAGGAAAGATATACCTACCAAGGTTTATGCTATCAGAAGAGATTTTTCTATTAATTTTGTGATGAGACATTTGATTGCAACATGGATTTGGGAAATCTACAGGTATATTTTACATTTGTATGAACCCTGTTGCCTTTTAAAGTCCGTATTACATGGTGCAGAAATTGATACAGAAAATGTTCCATTTTCTCAAACAGATTCTTGTACAGAAAACATTGACAAATTTTCTGCAAATAAATATTGTTTGGTAATACACGATATCAATAATTCAACACATAAGCATGCGCAATATGTGAATCCAAACGGCTTTTATGAGGATTTTAACCTCATTTTAACCTAACTTGTTGAGAGATGCTTTTGGAAATTTTCTACACAAACAAGGATGTCTCCAATAAATCATTCTTTGACTGTGGCAGCTTCAGCTTGCAGTGCTTTAATAATGTTTACATTAATGAAAATTTATATGGAGAGACATAATAATAGCAGGAAAGGACGGCTTTGGAATCGCGAATGGCTGAGAAAGAGGTGGATAGATAGGATCATTGCTGAGAAGGAGAGATAATGGCAGAGGTGTACTTAATATGGTTGAGAATGAACTTCTTGTTGAGAATACTTTTTAGCATACAAAAATCGGTATTCTTCTATCAGTGCCAAAACTTGTTCTGCTGTCCAATTCATATTACTATTGCCCTAACTGTGCCCAAAGACTCTCACTTTTATTAGTATTTCGAGGCGATTCGCGAAATATGATGATATTAATAAAATTAACCTCACAAATATTCACAAAAACAATAAAGCTGCAATGTAATAATCACACTGCGCATGATCACATACAAAAAATCTGTCCGAAAATAGAACCTGTCCTATATTTCTTGGATGGAATATTCAGATTCAGTTTTTCTGTAATACACGATGCAAAAAATATTGCCTTCACATTTTCATACAGTAAATGTACCATTTTCTGCACCGTGTAATACGGACTTAACAGTGTCAACAAACAGATCTGAAGCAAATAATGATCAGAATATCTCTTTAATGAATGAATGAATCTTCATCTACATAGTATAATAAGAATGTGTTATAGGTGCAGTACATCAGTCCCTCAGTATCTTTTGGAGGATCTTTCTCTCTCAGCCCCCACATGAAATTAACAAAGAACAAATAATATACTTCATACCAGAGATGACTTTACAATAGAGTGGTGAATGGTGATATTTTCACTAACTAGGTATGTATTCTTGGTATTGTATAGATAGAAGTGAATATTAATATAGTCTCATCATTCTAAGGTAACTATTATAATTAGTAATAACTCATTCCCAATTTGTTCAAGGTTTTGCTGAATGCTGCTATATTGGAACTTCTTTTGCTAACCTATGTCAGCTGCTTAAATAAAATTGTTCCAATAGAAGATCTATAGCTGAAATTCCTGGAAATCAGAAGTATCTGCTGGGATAATCATGAGTCTTTTTGACAACAAAATTTGGTAGGTACATTGTTTTTCTATCAGTTGATGGTCAGTGAAGCTATAAATCCTTATTATGCTGCTATGTGATCCCGTCAAAGACGTCACAGCGTTGCCTTGTAAGGCCATCTTTTGACGACATCACATAACCCCCTTGCAGTTTATACACATACAGATCTCGTCTAATCCAAGTGATTACAGAAACCTGTAATGCATACAGTTTCCTTTTAGTTCAAGTGATTACAGGAACCTATAACTTAGATTTGGTTCAATATAACAAAATAGATGGGTGATATTCCAGTTCTCAGTTCAATGCATAGATGGCGAAACGGGTTACGATTCCAAATTTTCCAGCAAATTTTTGAAGTCTTATAAATATTTAACGTATTTCAAGATCATTTACAGAAAGAGGGAGGTTCGATGTATCTAAAAAAATATAGAAACAGGTATTAACCATTGATAGTTTATCAAAGTGAAGTGAGGTTAGGATTTTGCATTATTATTGTATTCAGGGTTGCCAATGCTATTACTATAGTAATAGATCTATTACTTTCAGTCTGCGTCTATTACGCTATTACCCTCGATGCAAAATCTGTTACTATTTACAATTTCTTCAACTTTTCTATTACATTTTGCAAACAATAATGAGTATTGAAGCTGAAGAGCAACTTTATATTCCATTTGTTAAAGAAGAAAAATATAATTCACTCTCAAGATATTTTTCTGTGATGTAGAATAATGTATTTGCATTATTTATAGGGTTGAAAGAGTTTATAATACTTTTTTCAATAAAAGATTTTTTGCAACTATTATCATCACCATCTTATTCACTTTATATTGACTGCTATTCAAGAAAATTGTTGTGAACGTGATTCATCACTGATCAAGGCTAATTTTTTTTTCAATCTATTACTCAACGACCAGAATCTATTACTATTTTTTCACATATCTATTACGCAAAAAAATTTACAGTTGGCAACCCTGATTGTATTTATTCTCTATTATTTTATATCACAATCACATCACAATGCTGAAATGAAATAAGAATGAAAAGAATGTAAATCAAGATATGGTTACTAGACATAACAGAGGTATTGTTATATCATTATTTGTTGTAGATTGAGGAAAGATATACCTACTAAGGTTTATGCTGTCAGAAGAGATTTTTCTATTAATTTTGTGATGAGACATTTGATTGCAACATGGATTTGGGAAATCTACAGGTATATTTCACATTTGTATGAATCCTGTTGCCTTTTAACAGTGTCAACAAACAGATCTGAAGCAAATAATGATCAGAATATCTCTTTAATGAATGAATGAATCTTCATACTATAATAAGAATGTGTTATAGGTGCAGTACATCAGTCCCTCAATCTTTTCAGCCCCAACCATAACTGATTAGATGTATCAGCCTCTACAATTCCCACATGAAATTAACACAAAGAAAAAATATGCTTTATACCAGAGATGACTTTACAATAGAGTGGTGAATGGTGATGATATTTTTACTAACTAGGTATGTATTCTAGGTATTGTATAGATAGAAGTGAATATTAATATAGTCGCATCATTCTAAGGTAACTGTTATAATTAGTAATAACTCATTCCCAATTTGTTCAAGGTTTTGCTGTATGCTGCTATAGGAACTTCTTTTGCTAACCTATGTCAGCTGCTTTAATAAAATTGTTCCAATAGAAGATCTATAGCTGAAATTCCTGGAAATCGGAAGTATCTGCTGGAATAATCATGAGTCTTTTTGACAACAAAATTTGGTAGGTACATTGTTTTTCTATCAGTTGATGGTCAGTGAAGCTATAAATCCTTATTATGCTGCTATCCTGCTATGTGATCCCGTCAAAGACGTCACAGCGTTGCCTTGTCACGAATTAGGTTATATTCTCAGGTTAAATTCTTCTGTTTTTTTTTTAAATTTTCGTGTATGACACTGACATCAGTGACAATGACAGACAGCTGACATAAACTTTAGTACAATGCTAGTTCTACACCGAAGGGGTCATAGATGTTTTCAGAGTAGAGTAGGTGTTACTGATCGAGTGATCCTATGCGTTTTGAATATTTTGATCGATGTTCGTTATTCTTTTATGTATAACTTGTACAATTGTGTGTATCTATTATAAACTCATATAAAGATACAAGACTTTAATGTTCCTCCTGGATATCCACAAGAATCAATTCAATATGAAATAAGAATAAAAAGTATGTAAATCAAGATATGGTTACTAGACATAGCAGAGGTATTGTTATATCATTATTTCTTGTAGATTGAGGAAAGATATACCTACTAAGGTTTAAGCTGCCAGAAGAGATTTTTCTTTTCATGATGTGATGAGAAATTTGATTGCAACATGGATTTGGGAAATCTACAGGTATATTTTACATTTGTATGAATCCTGTTGCCTTTTAACAGTTTCAACAAACAGATCTGAAGCAAATAATGATCAGAATATCTCTTTAATGGATGAACGAATCTTCATCTACATACTGTTACATAGTTGGTAATATGTAACAGTTTCTTACATTTTTGGAGCCAGAAGACTATCTCAATAAATATTCTAAAAGGGAATGAATTGTTTTAAAAGATACCTCTCTGGCTGCTACTTGAATTTTGGATCCCAGAAAATAGTATTTGTTCAAAACATTCCACAACTGAAGAAGACAATGGTAAATATATCAAGTAAGAAATATATCTTGTGACTAAAATCCTAATATTGGTATTTTTATAGGTTCACCATTGAGGAGATATCTCACACAAAGTGTGCAATTACAAAGAATTTGTCCAGACTGGCATCACAAATATTAAACAATGAGAAATAAGTAGTTGTGATTTACATCCATTAAAAATTATCAATTCTTTTAGAAACAATTTCTTAAAGAAAAAGAGGTGAACCAATGCAGACAAAAAGGGGATTTAATGAGGATTACATGAATTTGATTCAAGTGGAAATAATAGAACTGAATACATTGAAATAATTTTCAATCACAAATCACATTGGAGTCTTGTTAATATTGTTGAGTATAGGTCCTTTCAGTCCTATACTGGGGGTTGTAGATCAGTGGTTCAAATTCACTCATTCCAAAAATACATGTAATCTAACATAAACATCGAATATAAGAAATAAATCAACTTACCTTACCTTAAACTATAGATTCCTATTACAGGGGCCATCTCCTAACACCTCACACAACAATCTCAACTGTACTCAGAGCTCAAGAGTGAATCCCCAATTGCTCTCATCTGTCTATCGAAGAGACTTCTCAAAACCAAAGTCTATTATGTGTCAGCAGTATCAACTATAACTAGCATTGGCCTAGTTATGTCAAGGTAATGTTTATTCCTAATTAAACAATGATATTTATTGAAAAATATTAGTGTGAAGTTAGCCACACTTTTCCCGTCCACACTTTATGACGTGTGGTCTGTTAAATTTGGGATGGAGATGATTTCGCTACAGTGTTGCCAAATTTCGGTTGTTTTCTGATAAATTCTGAAACTCGCCTGGAACGAACTGTCGAGTATTAAATGAATTTCATCCTGATGGTCTGAAATAACCTGGAATTAGACGGATGATGAAATCGAAAGAAAGATATTATCGGATTAGGTTGACCAACTGTGAATGCCATTCAGAAGGGATTTGAGGCAATTAAATCAGGCTCTATCCTCAATTCCAAAATTGCACAAAAACTAGGAGAAGGAGTCCTTGGGCTGCTGGTTGGATCAATTTGTTTGGCCGTTAACGTGACAGAAAATTATCAATATTTTCGAAATCGCACAAAAACTAGGAGAAGGAGTCCTTGTGCCACAAAAAGGAAAACATGGTTGGAAAGAGGGCTCAAAATGGAAGATATAGGCCCATTCAAATCAATTTGTTTGGCCGTCAAAGTGACAGAAAATTATCAATATTTTCGAAATCGCACAAAAACTAGGAGAAGGAGTCCTTGTGCCACAAAAGGGAAAACATGGTTGGAAAGAGGGCTCAAAATAGGTTGCGCCTATAGAGTTCCCTGAATTGCCTGAACCTTTTTTTTTTCCTTTTTGTGGCACAAGGACTCCTTCTCCTAGTTTTTGTGCGATTTCGAAAATATTGATAATTTTCTGTCACTTTGACGGCCAAACAAATTGATTTGAATGGGCCTGTATCTTCCATTTTGAGCCCTCTTTCCAACCACGTTTTCCTTTTTGTGGCACAAGGACTCCTTCTCCTAGTTTTTGTGCGATTTCGAAAATATTGATAATTTTCTGACACGTTAATGGCCAAACAAATTGATCCAACCAGCAGCTCAAGGACTCCTTCTCCTAGTTTTTGTGCAATTTTGGAATTGAGGATAGAGCCTGATTTAATTGCCTCAAATCCCTTCTGAATGGCATTCACAGTTGGTCAACCTAATCCGATAATATTTTTTCTTTCGATTTCATCATCCGTCTAATTCCAGGTTATTTCAGACCATCAGGATGAAATTCATTCAATACTCGACAGTTCGTTCCAGGCGAGTTTCAGAATTTATCAGAAAACAACCGAAGTTTGGCAACACTGTAGCGAAATCATCTCCGTCCCAAATTTAACAGACCACACGTCATAAAGTGTGGATGGGAAAAGTGTGGCTAACTTCACACTAATTTGAAAAATAATTTGGAATAGGTAATTCTCGATATCTTTTATGAAATGGAATTTATATATATATATATATATATATATAATATATTTTTAAAATCAGCAAAAGTGTGTTATCTTTATGTAGAATAAAAATTTCTGATTCTTCCCTGTTCCTTAACCATTTTTGAAATAAGCATTGATGATGATAAGCTCATCATTACATTTCATATAGTTAAAACTGAAAAAATATAAACTGGAAGACTTCCAACTTATTCTACAGTTGGATTACCTACTTAAAATTCAGCAATGAATTTTGATAATGTGTATTGTGTAATTAATGATTGAACACATCATATTCATATACCTATTATAACTTCAAAATGATAGAGGCCTACCTCTTGTTTTGGAATGATTTATTATTAATTCTTACAGTAAATTATAGATGAGTATTATATACTAGGTATATAAATGATTCATAGTTACATCCAGCATTTTTTATTGTGTTATACCCTGAAAACGAGTAATACTATTAGTGAAAAAACTGTATTTCACCACTCTAATGTAAACCCACCATGAATTATCTTTTATCATCAGGTTTTCAGTTGAATTTTATTGATGCTAGTCAGCAACTGCCTTCACTATATTTACTCCTTATTCCTTTGCATATCGACTTTCTGACCAACTGTAGTACTTTATCAAAGAACTTGGTATTTAGTACTGTATGTAGTATGTACATGATTGTAATCCTATCACACTGTTCGGCAGATTTTCATCATGTGCTACTTTCTATTCCCAACCAAATTTGTGTTCATATTGTTGAAAGTGAAATGATTGAATCAAAGAAAGATAAAATATTCTTTCATACCGAATTTGAAAAATCAATTTTCAAATGTTGATTGATGTCACTGATGAGGTTATTCTTCTTCTTCTAAAATTATGGCCTCTTCCTTTCAGAAATTTGGCCAGCTCATTACTTTTAGGTGGTCTGAGATGAACTCATACCCCTGTTTCTTACTTATTGTTTGTTTTATATTTCATAAATCATATATCCTTGATGCAAGTCAGGTAAACGCACTTCAGTTCAGTGGATAAACGCAGATAAGCGAACGTGCGGGTTGGTTAGGTATCGTGTCAACCCGGGTAGGTTTCCGAGGTAGGTGAGTTCAGTGGTTTCCGAGGTAGGTGAGTGGTTCAGTGGTTTCCGAAAAGGCATAAAGATGCATCCAGGTCATTTATCACAGACCTGTCATTTATGCGTGATGCATGGATACGATTCTCGCACCCACCACGCCTGTTCAAGGGAACTCGTAGTAATTTTACTATTTCATTCATAACTAGGGGGAGTGGTGTGGAGTGGAGTGTTTTCTATAGCCCGCCGTAAGCGGGCGTGCAAAGGGTGCACCATTGATCTGATGGTGCACCGCACGCGGGTGGCACACCCAGAGGGTGGCAAATCGAGTGACTCATCATGTAATTCAAGTCATTTTTATAATAGTATAATAAGAAATTTCATGACATGGAAAAAAATCCGACCGAATGATGTTAAAACATTGCCATCTATTGGCATCCGTTGAAACTAAGATGCCTTTTGAATTAAATGTTATTTGTCATTCTAACAATTCTATGTTCTATGGGATGTCAGGGGAATGATGATGTTGGATGTTGGGGGGTTAGGGGAATCCACTAGTAGAATCACAGTTTAATTTAAAGCCTGGTTCATGCTTATACGAATTTCGCAAAACTAATGCGATTCGGAAAATAACAAATATTACATTGATATTATTTCTTCTCTACAACACTATTAATTTGTGCATGCTGTAGTATCATATCATGATAACATGAAAAATCCGGAAAAAAGTTCGAACATTTCAACTTTATTGCGATATTTCTTCTCAGCGGCCATTTTATTCGCAAAAATTTTCCGATATTCGTATGAGCATGAACCAGGCTTAATGCTCTAAAGAGCTAAGCTGTGGTAGAAGGGGTAGTAACGTCGAATCCAAAGAATAGAGGTTATCGAATCGTTCTTATTGAATGCAGATTTTGAAGGAGGCACATCGTTGATTTGGAGTGCTTCTTTTTGACTTTTCTTGGACAACTTTTTGTGAGGTGAGATGTTGAATTTACTAAATACAATATAAAAATGTCATATTAATTATGGATTATTGAAATTTTACGATTTTTCTGCTTACTTTTATATGATTCAGGAATTTTGAGCATGTTGAAAGCACGCCATGTTGTTTAAATTTGAGTCAACATTTTTATTTTTAATCAGGATTATCTATAGTAATCATTGAATATAATCGATTGATTTTATCTCAGTTGTGATCAACTATTTGGTTTAAAATACGGAGATATCGTATTTTATGTTTTTTTTTTTTGCTCTTTTTCGATTATCGGCATCTTGTGTGATCATTTTTAGTACTGAAGCCTAAGAAATTTCCTTTTCACTGCTTTTCTTTTATACTCCGTAGGTAAATCTACTTATGAGATAAATATACTTATGCGATATTCTCTGAAGTTGGAGAATAGACCTTGAGCAGAAATATGTGAGTGACTATTTCTGAGGGACAGAAACCCACTTGTATGGAAAAGGAAGCTAAACATTGGTAACCAGGATTATCGAAGAATTTGAGCTCAGGTGAGTTAAACAAATCAGATAGTGCATAAACCTCAACTGTGCTTTCCTTTCTCACCTCGAGAATTGGTTACACTATTTTCTTTCTTTCCTGTACATAAGTCATAAGAATGTTGACCAACTTTTATCTCTTATGGCTTAAAAAAGATCATTTTGTGACGGTTTTTTATAGGTTATTGTCTGTGATTGTGTTGTTTATTCAAACTTATATCAGAATCATTAGATTATAAAAAGAAAAAATGGATATTGATGACTGAAATTGTAAAGTGACCACTGACACAACCACATAAATTGACCAATGGGAGATGTTACCATAATTCCTGCATAAATGGTCGTTTTTTCTTTATGACTTGAAACTTTTGACTTGAAATTGCTGCATAAATCCATCATAGTCAGCAAGAGATTATTTCAGAATAACACTTTGAATACCTACCATTTTCTTAAATATTACTTTCCTGATCAAATTTCATAATTATATCTGATTTTCTTTATCCCTGGATTTAACATTATTATTAAAAATCTGAATCTATGGAATGATTTGCATTGAAATATTACTTTTTATCGTTAATTGAGGAATTGATGAGATTGTGGTTATTCAAACCCAAAGGTTATATTGTCTTCTCTCTTTTATGGTAACAAACACCATACTGCTGTAAAATTGTCTTCACAGGAACACCTGATCCTATTAACTAGGAGGATTATCCAAGAGTCACTGAAGTAGTCGAATTTTTCTTTGCTGAGGCCTGATTCCTGCAAGACAGTCCTTACCTGATATCGAAAGGACCACTGTACCACTTGAGAGGCTGCTAGAACTAGGTACATTAAATCATCAGGAGGAATATGACTGAGTAAGTGAGCTCTCAAAAATTCTGTCTTTAGTTTGTGAAACATTTTCATTTATATCCCTCAGTCACAGATCACAAGTTAACTTTATTGTTCATTTATTTCCTTTAAATTAATTAATTTCATCAATTTCATATATTTCTGATTATTTTTCTTGTTTTGATCGTTTGAGTACATACATTTAGAAAATTAGTATTTTTTCTATTTGAGAAAACACCACCACAGTGAGAATTTCTTCGCTTTAGAAAAACATATCTTTTCCCTTAATTCTTTTTTGCATCTTTTATTTTGAAAGATCGTGTCGCTCACTATTTCCCTTTGGTATCTTGTTTTTTTCAAACAACCCTTCTGAGCAGCCCAAAGTCAAGAGCAAATTAAGATATACAAACTCTTTTATATAATTTTTACATAAAATATGAAAAGTAGTTTACACATTGAATTATTTAGCTCTGAAAGATTCCCTTACCTTCCAAGGGTTAAGTGGAAGAACATTTTCCATGATGCATTGCAGACAATGAACTTTGCCCTTTATTTCTTGATAACTGAATACAGTATATTGTTGTTTTTTTTTTATTTCTTGAAATAATAAAGATGATATTATTATTAATATTATTAAATACGTGGTGGTGCTCTCTTATGGAAAATTCTATCTGGTGAAAATACTTGCTGATTTATCTCATATTATATTTGATTTGTTTTCTGGCTATTCGAAAGTACATGGTTTTGTTTATGAACTATACCGAGTGTAACAGGATCATGGTACACCCCTCTTATCTCCGTTAGTTTTGGAGGTAATTGATTGAAATTTGGGATATGCCATGAATATAATAAGCAACACTTTTTGACCTACAAATGATTTGTGATACCAACAATACAATACCGAAAGTGAGAAACAAATCATTTGTAGGTCTAAAAGTGCCGCTTATTATATTCATGGCATATCCCAAATTTCAGTCAATTACTTCCAAAACTAACGGAGATAAGGGGGGTGTACCATGATCCTGTTACACCCGGTATATCAGAGGTTTGGCTATTAATGGTGATGTTAAAAAGAAAAGAATAAAATTTCAAATCGTAGTTTTGCTGGTTTAGCTGTACAACAGAATTTTGATTATAATTTATAATAATATATAATATAATATATATTATTATAATCTAATAATAATATATAATATAATTATAATTTATAATATATAATTTTGATTAATTACCTTGAATGAATTGTCTGATAAGATTAGTAACTTCTGTGGAACCACCTCTGACATAGAATAGCCTTTTGTCTCGTTTGACTCATGTTTCTGATAGAATAAGTAGGGTTGTGACGGGAGAAGATGAATAAGAATGTGAAACAAAAAGTTGGCTTCTAAAACTTTTGACTATGGAAGGTACCAATTGAACCGGAATTTCAAAAATTACCTTCACATTTTCCAGGTACGAATCAAAAGGAATCCTTTTTTTGTCTAAGCAGGTGATTTATTCACTTCAAATGCTAAATTCATATCATGGAATGAAGTAGTAACCGAACTAAAAGAAGATTTCTTGCCTTATTGCCTATTTTTTCTTCTTTTTCGAGTTATCTTATTTGGGTGTCTTGAAAATATCTTTGTTTTCCTGGTAGCTACTTTTTTTCAAGTGTTATGTGTCACTTTTTTTTTGGTAATATTTGCCTTGACTATTTTTCTTGTTTGAGTGAATGACCTCATAACTTGGAAAATATTGAATCTGAGTAATGGCTACTGTTTCAAGTATTTTGGATCTTATTGTGTTAGAGATTATTGGTTTAATTAATTGACATTTTCATTTTTAGATTATTGATTAAAATTCGAATTTGACTAAATGATATGCTATGATTTCAGAGTAAAATTTCAGGTGTCTTTAACACAACTTGTTTGATATATTTTTCATTAAATATCATGAACATCTAGTATTTCATACAACATCAACATATTATCCCAGTCACAACAACAATATCAATTTTTTTCTGGGGTTAAAATCGATTAGTGGTAGGCTTTGGAGTGCACTTTTGTGGGATATTTTAGATCAGTAACAAGCTTTGGAGTTCCTATATTTCTGGTTTATCATATACAGGATGAAAGATATGAGTCCTCTCTTTTCTTACTCAGAACTCAAATTAGTAATCCAAACTAAAAAAATAACAATTCTTAAATTATTTATTCAAATCTTCAGTTCCATTGGATTGGAAAAAATAAATAATTTGTGCAATTACTTAAAACGGGGTAAATACAGAAATATCATCATAATTATTAGAGATATCTTAAATCTATTAACATAAAATTATAGATGCAGAAACACAACAGGGTAGAGGTGATGGCAAGAGGTCCCTTACCTAATAGACTAATCCCCGAAGTACCTGGGTAAATAACAAAGAAGGAAGGACACTAGTTGAGTTTTGGACGGAAATGTCTGCTGCTTGAAAATGGACCGAGGAGCAGAAGAAAAGAACTTTTGAATAACATCAACTGGTAGGTGTTCTCTCAATTATTTGTCATCTTTTCAATTGTAAACTGTAACGCGACCATTTAGGCAGCTCTTTATCACGATCAATCACGTTTACATTCTTAATTCTTCTTCTGGCGCCATCTGTGAGAGTTTCGTCAAGGCGTGGTCCGGATTCATGTAGGGCGCTGCGCTCAACTCTGCGGTGTAAGATCTAGGCCACCCGTATTACATGTACGAGGATGTTGGGGTGCATAAGTGTTTGGGGCACTATATAAATAAAAAAAAAACCTCTGAACCGAAAAAACCCTGAGATAATCGTTTCATTGCAAAACACAGTTCTAGTATCGATAATTATTTGGATCTACCAATCTGAATTCTTTTATGATGTCAATGCCTTGTCCATATATTTTCAAAGATTTTTGTATACTATTTATTTTCTATTCTTATTATTCATTTTCTATTCATAAGTTCTAGAATATGAGGTGTATCAAAATGAAATTTGGTATAGGTGAATGGCACGTGAAGTATATTGTAACGTTTTTTGATTTCTGAGACAATTCTGGATCAGAATTTCTAAAAGTTCTCGAGACTACTTCACTTATTTGGATTCACTTTTAATATTGCATCTAGGTGACCATGATCGGACGTAAACTAATCTGAAGACCTCAGGTGATGTCAGAAAATTACAATGGGAAAGTTTTAGTGACTAGTATGATAGATAGGAATTAGACAAGTTGGCAAAATTACATTTTCGTGTCTATTAGTTTTCAAATGGCAACCATTTTTTGATGATAAGCACTTTTCGAAAAAAAGATTTTTTGACGAATATAACGATACTAATTTCTTTGCGATTGGATTAAAAATAAGCACATAAATTAAATATTACTAAGGAAAATACTGTATAATAATTTATCAACTTTTGTCAAGTGTGCCATGAATCATAAGTTATTTATACTTTCATTGTAGTGAGAATTGTCTCAGAAATGAAATAATGTTACAATATACAGGGTGTTCCATTTAAAAATTCAAAACCGTAGCCATTTTTGGGGTTACCGGAAAGTGACCGGAAAGTGAAAGAAATTTGAAAACTAATTTCAATGTTTCTTTCTAGGAATAGTCGAAATTCAAGTAATCACAAAGTATGGGTTCAAGAACAATTTTTTCCCTTTTCAGTGAGATGTCGTCTATACCCTATAATGGAACACTGTGGTATACCTGGAACTTAAATATGTATAATGTTTATCACAATCCTGTGCAGATTCAATAACTGGCTGAAGATGGAAGTTATAAACAGGTATTCATTGTAATGGGAGGCTGATTTCCAGGTGAGTGAATAGAAAAGCTGAATCTTCCTAATGTTGGTTAGCAAATTCTTCATGCAATATTGTTATCAAGATATATGTATATTTTTTTTTTCTCTTCCTTTGAGCTGTTATTTGAGTTAAACGCTCATATCTCGCATTCTAATTGTACCGGGTGATTCAGTAAGGAACAGTCGTAGAAGTTTGGGGAAAAAATTCATCAGGGGAAATCGACCAAGAAAAATTGGTGGAAATATTTTTCAAATTGATACGTCCACCGCTAGGGGGCGTAATAGTTTCGATGGTACAAACCGAAATTTTCCTATATAAGTTCAGAAATGAAAACTCTCACGTTATTGCCAACATAATGGTCCATCTTTTGAGAAATAAAGTTTCATTTTAGGACGTAAAATAAAGGTGAGATCCTGAATCCTAAACTTTTTGGAATGTAAATAAATTAATGTAAATGAAGTTTGACTTGACGGAATTTTGCTAACAAGACATGGTTCAAGAAAGAAAGGATTGGTGAATAGGATAAAAAACCATCCATGCCATTCTGGTTCTTACCGCCCTCGCTAGAGGGCGTATTTTGTGAGGTTAATCGTTTTTTCAATTTTTCTCCGGAATCTCGGCAGTCGAGTTTTTACCCCAAACTTTTACGACTGTTAGTTACTGACATACAGTACCTCGTTATCCTTACTGAATCACCCGGTACAGCGTGCAAACGGTGGGCGTTGAATTCGTCATTACTTGTACTTTCATCGAGCTCTTGTAGAAAAAACCCGTCCGATGCCTCAGAAGGAAGGTATTGACGTCTAAAGTCGGGTATACTCCCCAAAAATATGTTTACGTCACTGTTTGTGGGCGTAGCTCTGTTTTGAGTGATCTGACGTCAAAAGTACCTAACAAAAAAGAAAACCAACGTAATTTCTAGTATTTTGAAAAAAAAAACATTGTGATTCCTGGGTGACCAATCCATCCTCAAAGTTACCCTAGTCTCTTCCGGAGTGAGTCTCAAGGCTTTATATTATGATATAATTATACAAGCGAATGATGCATGTGCTTCATTGAATCATCTATTTAGGGTAGATTTTACCCACAAACAAGTTTGGTACAATTTTGTTTTTTTTTTACGTGGTTTCCCTGAGAGGCCTATTCCACGGTTTCTTCTTGTTGTTGTATTTTGGGTGTTGTGTGTGTGTGTTTTGTGTATGAGTCTGAGTATGAGTATTTCGTCATCGTCGCTTTATTCGTGTACTTCGTCAATCGACATCGTTGCAAATGTCTTCAATTTCAACTATTTCGAGTAATTCGCTCGCTTCTCTTTTCCTTGATGTTCTGGGTAATGGTATACCATTGTTGGGTAGTCGTAATCGTCTTTGTCGTCTTCTGGAATGTCATCTACGTGTTGCGTAACGTTGGTGCATTTCAACCGTGGAATAATAGTCTTCTCGGGAAAACCACGTAAAAAAAACGTGCAGTGGAAAAGAGATGAATGGAAATGAAATAAATACAAAATTGTACCAAACATGTTGAGTCGTTATTTTTTCACTTAAAATCTTACCTGAATAGACCATTTAACCTCAATATTGACGCGGGAAACGTTTTAAAAGCTTCAATGAAGCACATGCATCATTCGCTTGCATGATTATATTTTGGAATGAAGATACTTCATTACGCGCGACAGCGGCGAAGCGCGAGGCGCGCCTTTAAGGAGCCTTGAGACTCACGCCGGAAGAGACAAGGGTAATTTTGAGGATGGATTGATCAGCCAGGAATAATCATATCACGACGTTTTTCATTTCAAAATACTAGAAATTACGTTGGCTTTCAATGTTATGTGAGGTATACTCGACTTTAGACGTCAATACCTTCCTTCTGACGCATCGGACGAGTTTTTTCCACAAGAGCTCGATGAAAGTACAAGTAATGACGAATCCAACGACCTCCGTTTGCACGCTGTACAATAATTAGAACGTGATATAAATGTTATATCACTCTATATACTGATTCAGGGAGATATTGATGAAGGGGATGCTAGGGGTTTTTGTTGATTTGGGATGGTATTTTGTCTTCGGGAAGATAATGAATTTGATGAACGAGAATTATATTGTTGAATGAAAATTAAGTTCATTTCTTGTATTCTGTCGTTAATACCCAAAACAGCTTAGCCAGCCGACATTGAAAGATGCTATGTCTATAATGTAGAACCCCATCTTTTCGACGGCACTTAAAACGTGCTTTCAAAACTCCAAATCCTCTCAACTGTATTTCTGGCTCTTTTCAAGAGTATATAAGTTTCTCGATAGAAATTTTTGGATTTCATATCAGAACAAGTTGAGAAGTATATATTAGTGATTTTCACTGGTTTATACAGGGTGTCCCATAATTTGCGTGCAATACTTCTCCAGCAGATTAAACGAACAAAAATAAGAGAAAAAGTTCCTGTAAACATAGGTCTAATAATGTTTCATAAGCGAGCTACAGCCCCCTCAAGGTGGTACACTGAAGATGGTTTATATTTTATATCTTCGAAACTGTTAGTAGAATTATGAAATTTTGCATCTATGTCTAATAATATGCAATGATAACAATTTCAGAATTCCTACCAGAAATGAGTCAAACTGTAGGGTATATTAAACCACCCCAATTTTTTTCAGTGTGGTTTTTTTGCAACTTCAGCAAATAATTATAAAACTTCAAAGCCTTTTCAACGAAAAGGTTCCCCTTGTTTAACTTCGATAGGAAGCACCGTTCTCGAGTGAAAGGAATACACGGTTGAAAGTAATATCAAATTAGACAATACTGTACTTCGCTTTGTATAAAATTTTCAATAATAACAGAGATAATATTGTATGCATCAAGGTGGTTTTTGTGATGTACGAAATTTTTCATTTTCTCTACCAGTGGCGTCCGTACGGGTTTTGCATTGAATATTTTTGGAGAAATAAATACTACGCCACTGTTTACTATCACTCTGTATGTCGAAACTTAAGACTTGTAGGACATATGTTTATGGGAAGTTTTTTTTTCTTAACATGTGTCAAAGAATAACCCCCTTAAATATTAGAATGTCTTTAGAACACCCTGATATATATATATATATATATTGAGAAAAAAATCATTATAATGAGAAAAAAGGAATTATAATGAGTTGTTCTCTTGCAGCCTGTAATTTTTTCCCTTTTTCAGAAGACTGATCTGCATGCTGAAGCTTTAATATGATGTTTTTCACAAACTGGCTGAAGATGAGTTGAAAATGTATGCAATGATACCATTAAAAGGCATGTTGAAGCTGATTTCCAGGCAAGGTGGATATAGTATGGCGAAACAGCTTCCTATTAACAAGCACTATAATAAACTGTAGACTTTTGGTTATTTGATTTCATACCATAGTAATATTTCCTGTGATTACCAGAGATGACGCCATACCTTATGTCGGTAAAACCGTAAGAATATTGATAATTATTTCAGATTTACTAAAAAAAAGTGTTTCAATGTCGTTTCAATTCACGCCTGTCAGATTGGAACCACAGAAGTGGAAATCTCTTCTTTCAAGTCGTGGAAGACCTTCTCAAACGGTCTACAAGGTTTTCGCAGAAATAATAGAATTTAAAATTTCACTTATTAAATTTATAATTCAAAATCATCAATTAATTAAAACTGAAGAGCTGTTTCACCATCCTATATCCACCTTGTTTCCAGGTAAGTGAATTACGTCGCACCCCGAAATTTTGCCCCTGTTGAAATTTGAAAAACTTTTTGCTGATTTGAACAATTTGAATTCTTCCGTTAGGTGGCGATGTCTAATTTTTTCAAAATGTTTGGCTTTACTTACGAATTTTGGCCTCCTGATCACGAATGTGAAAACCAAATTGTGCGGAAACCTATACTTTTCGAGATATTCATTTGCTATTGTTCAACTGCTCATCGCTGGCTTGTCTGTTGTACACGAAACTCTGTGTAAGTGCTCGTGAAAAGTATTTGCTAAAATTGCTAAAATTTGATGTTACGTTGAATATTTTTAAATAACTGCCATGATAGCTGTCAACAGAGGCAACATACAATACTATGGCAATGTTGCCAGTGGTCGTCCGTTCACGCGAGGGAATTCTCATTCAATATATATCTGTTCTTCTTTCCGACACGAAGTATAGATAGATAGAAATGCTGAATGCTCCACGAGAAAATTCGTTCTGAAATTTGTCACCAATGCCACCTTTTCTCATGGAAGATCAACTTTGATAATAATTTAGAAATAAATAGTTAAATAAATAAATATAATGCCGTTTCTCATGAAATATTACTTTATAGTTAATAAGGAAGGTATATAGTTCATCAAATAAAAATTAAAGAATAATGATAAAGGTTGAATCACTGAAAAAGTGTTTTAATTTTGCACAGTTTCAAAAAACACCCTGTAGAAATTTTATGGAAAAACCTCATATATCGAAAAAGTACGAGATTATAGCTGAAGGACTGAGCTAGCGAACAGCGCAAACAGAATTCTTCTTACTTGGTATTCTGACTCCTCGCGGTTTCAATTTCACAATTCGAATTGTTGAAATCAGAAAAAAGTTAATCAAATTTCAACAAGGGCAAACTTTCGGAGTGTGACGAAATTAGTGTAGTGTAGTTTACATGGTTAATCTTTGAAGATAACGTCCAGAAAAAAATGGGTATCAACTTCGTTACTTTCAATGGAACACCCTATACATTTTTAGATGTTTGTTGCGATTTGGTAAAATCAAATTATAACAAAATGTTGATCCTGAAACATTTGAAAAACAGATAAACGAGCAGCATTATTCAGGAATAACAATATTATTTTTATGTATTTTTTTTAGGTCTTGTATATTCCAATCTATCTAGCAGAATACCTATATCTGTTGTCCTGTTGGGTTATAGAGAAATCTTGAATACCTACATTTTCTGAAGAGAATGAAAGATCTCTCTATATTTTTCATAAGAAAAATGTGTGATGTGTTATTTGTACCAATGATGGAAATAAGACCTGGTGGCGCTACTTTTCAATAGTTTCAGCAGAAAAATCCTTGATTTGAAACAATAGAAATTCGATACATATTCGCATCAGTCATTGGAAAATGGTTCCATGGAATTGTTAGAAACGATTAGAAGTAATTCAGAATAAAAAAGTCATAATTCCGTATCGACTCCTGCAGTAACCTGTAAAATTTCACGTTAGATACCTCCTTTGTACCAAATATAGATATTTATTTGAATAAGAGCAGTAGAATTGTCAAAAATTCGAATAATATGGTATTGAAAACATAAAAGCAGAAAAACAATGAAATGATTTATTTACAGCATGAAGCCCCCAGCCATACGTTCCCACCGACCAACAACCTTCCATGTGTAAGTGAATAAATTTTTTCATCCACAAATCGATAATAGTTTCATAATCATCGATTGGAAAAATATTTTGAATAAACAGCATTATTTATTAAACGACAGCTCTCTTCACTTATTTGTTTTTGCAGTATTCCATCACGACCACGACCTCTACTAGCACTGCTCCCACTACGACCACCATCGCCAACCTTCAGCCAAAGCTTCCGTAAAACCTCCTCCGATCGAAAGGTGCGGGAAGGGTGTGGGTGAGTGGGGAAGGGGGGGGGGGAGGGTTGGGGTGGGTTGGGGGTTTGGGTTGCAGCGACGGGGGCAGTGAGGCTGCCGGGGGGTGGGGGGGCAGCCTTGCTGCCCCCGTCACCGCACCCCTCACCTTCTTCTACCCTTCCCGATCTTCCTTTCCTCCCTACCCCACCGCCCACTCTCTTCCCGCACCTTTCGAAAGGAGGAGGTTGGAAGCTAGGGGAGAAGGACGACGACAGTGAACCGTGATGGGAGGAGTGGCAGCAGAGGAAAAAAAAGGGTACCTATTAATATGCAAATTTATTTATGATTTTATTCGAATTTTTGACAATAAATAAAAGTGCAAATGAGGTGTATTTCGGTTTTTTTTTTTTTAAATTTTTATGGGCGATATTGGCGCCATCTGTTGAAAATCGGAATAACCAGAACTTCACTTGTTATCAACTATTGAACTGAGCATAATTTTCGTTTTGAACGATACTGGCGCCATCTGTTGGAAATCGGTGTAACCAGAACTTCACTAGTTATCAACTATTGAACAGCATAATTTTCGCTTTGAACGATACTGGCGCCATCTGTTGGAAATCGGTGTAACCAGACCTTCACTTGTTATAAAGTTTTGAACTAAAACCGTATTGTTTTGGACGTAACTGGCGCCATCTCTTGGACATCGGTGTAATCAGAACTTGACTTGTTATCAAGTATTGAACCACACTGAAGATCATAGAATGAAAGTCTGGTAAAAAGTCGAATTTTCTAATGCACCAGTATAAAGTCGCATTTTCAACAAACAAGAAAGTTTATTCGCCGTATGCAAGTATACAGCCGTAGTAATCCTTGACGTGACGTCAACTAGTTGCTTTGAACTGCCAAGTAGGGTACCTTATAGATTAATATTCAATAACATGGAAGACATTCGTTGCTTTTTAAAAAAAGTTTATTTAATTTGGATTGAAACTAATTTGTTTATCAATGCATCTCGAGGAAATGCTGAAAATGCAACTCGCGTTATTCTAGGATATTGAGATTTTTTCTGAATCTGTAAAATCAATGAGACCGAAAAAAATTGTGAATTCAATATTGCAATCACTTTTAGAAATCGTGTCTATGAATTGATATAAAATTACAGTACATGAATACAGGGTGAGTAGAATAACAATAAAAAAGAATCTTGGTTCAATCTTGTTCTTCTTGGCAGCAGCATGCAATATGCATAGTACTGGTTTGGGGAATATGCATAGTTCTCCTAGTATCCCGGTAGCATATAAACATTCTATTATAGGATTCAGCACCCGCCTTCATTCCCATTGGTTGATTGAAAATTGGGTAATGACGGTGCCGAATCGCGTAGCGGAATGTTCAAACGGTGCCCAAATCCACATTGAAAAGTTATATGGTTTACGGTGCCGACGCATGCTACCTAGAAAATTGATTAATATCAATTATTGCCATACATTTCTCATTTATGTCACATTCATTAAATTTCTCATAACATTCGGTTGTTGAATTGATTATGGTAAAAAATAGCTGCTTTTTCAGGAGATAGGTGGAACGAGCGAGTATAGGAATTTTCATAAGATATTCACAGCAATTGGGAATCACATAATTAGTTTGATGATTCTGTGCTGGGAATACAGGTACATCACTTGTGTTCGTTGTAAACATATTCTACGTAGGTATTAGTGGTGTAGTGCGATGGATCAGCTCATAATTTTCTTCATCGGGAAGAATTCAAAACAGAAGAGGACATTGTGAAATGGCTTACATACAAGTAAGTTTAGTGAGTTACGGTTTCCGCATGTTTATTGTGGTTCTGTATTCCTAGTTTGTCTCAATTACACAGAACTGCCCTAGTGTTTTCTATTAATATAGGAACTTGTTCGAAAATCCAAGAAATCGTGTCACCAACTCAGCTTCTATCAGATGTACTGAGTGATTTTAATTTTCTTCAGAAATCGCCTTTTTCAAAATAGTAATTCATTCGCAGAAATCAATTAAGAGTTCTCACGAGCCATTCGAATGAGAATCAGGTGATGAAAGGTATTTTGCAAAAAAAGTGTTATGCAATAAAAACCTTACGTTTTTGCACATCTATCTTCGCACGACATTGTGTATTTTTAGAGTTGCCTTTTTTATTTTCTTTAGAAGTTACCCTGGTAACCACCGTGATGACAAAGAATTGTCGTTCTGAAAATGCATTCAAGCAATTCATCCGATTCGGATGACATGATGACAGACATAATGTAAAAAATGTAATATATATCTTAAATTTAGAAAACTGAAACAAAATTCACATTTTTTTAATCTCCTCCAGCAATAAAGGTCTTCAACTGGAATTAACTCACGATTATAACGAAAAACTACCATAGGTGACATTCATAAGGTAAATCTAAAAATTTTTTTTCAATTTTTCGAATTAATTATACAAATATCTTATATAAGGAATTGTTCGAATAGGAATACTTAATTTGTTTTTTAGGGTGACCTCAACAATGTGATGATCTGCAAAACCATCGAAAACTGTCAGTTATTCCTTTTATTTCATATAAAATTATATCGCGAATTTTGTGAAAAAACGTAAGGTTTTTGTTGCATGACACTTATTTGCAAAGTACCTCAAATATCTTGATTCTCATTCCAATGACTATTGAAAAGTCTTAATTAATTACTATTATGAAAAAGGCGATTTCTGTAGAAACTGAAAATAACTGTATATCTGATAGAAGATGAGTTGGTGACACGATTTCTTAGATTTTCGAAGAAGTTCTTGTATTACAAAAAAAACACCAGGGTAGTTTTGTGTATCTGATACAAACTGTGAATACAGAACCACAATAAACTTACTTGTACGTAAATCGTACGCTATTTTCTAAAGATGATTTAACACGCCACGAAGTGTTATTCTTTTTCTCACATGTATGGAGCCATTTCACAATGTCCTCTTCTTTTTTAAATTCTCCCCGATGAAGAAGATTATCAACTTTAATGAGCTGATCCATCGCGCACTTCACCAATAATAGGTAGAATATGTATTCAACGAACACAAGTGATGTACGTGTATTCCCAGCACAGAATTACATACAAACTAATTCTGTAACTCCTAATTGCCAATAACTTATGAAAATACCTATCCTCGCTCGTTCCACCTATCTCCTAAAAAAGCAGAGACTTTCTACACCTATCTCAATGATTATCATTTCTTCAACCGATTGTTGAACAAATGAGAAATGTATGATAATAATTGATTAAAATCAATTTCCTAGGTAGCTTGCATGCATGCAATAAAAGCATTGACTGATTTATATTTCGGCATTTGGCACCGTAAACCATATAACATTCCACTGCGGATTTGGGCACCGTTTGAACATTCCGCCAGAGTATAGGTTCTACTAACAAGAGAGTCGACTCAGCGTATTTATGAATGAAATAGTAAAATAGTATCGACTGACCTCGAAGAGGGAAAAATAACCATTGCGAATGAATCGTTGGGTCATCTGACTCTGTCTATGTCAAATTTCACAAAATGACATCTTTCGAATTTTGATTGGACTTTAGATAGCTTTCTGTCGTCCGAATTAATTCCTAGCCAATCACAAAACACTTCTCTAAAATCATGAATACTTATGAATTGAGCTTTTTACAATATTTTTTGAGATATAATTAACTTATTTGGCAATTTCAGTGTGTTAAATTGACCAGCATGAATCGTCTTTCATCACTTGTGAATTTATAATTGAGGACATTTTGCAGATATATCCAGCTTCACAGAAAATTTATTTCATAACAGCACACTTCAAGGATTTTCAGTGGATCTTAACAATTCTTCTAAGATTATTTTGGTGAAATCAATAAAGATCAATTACATGATAAACCTTCTCCAAGTTCAAGTATAAAGCAATCATCTAATTTGAGAAATTTATTTCACCAATGCATCATAAGAAATGTACAAGAAGGAATTACTACTCTAAGATGTTCTAGTGACCAGTGGACCTGCCCAATCTATTTTTCCTTATACTTTGATATTATCAATGCCCTTTCAGAATATTCAATAAAAACTTATCTTGACTTTCTGTTCCTCTAGATTTTTGTACTGATTTTCAGATCCACTACTGCTTCATGTTATAAATTCACTTTTTCCTTAAAAAACCTCAGATGAAAATACAGCAAATTCCTTCAATCAGTTGTCAAATATATTTAATTCGTAGTAAATTTTCAAGGTCATTTGGTAACATTCCCACCTTTCTCTGAGTCATCTCTCTGGTTAGTATAACCTATACTTTGTGATTCCGCTACGTGATTCGGCACCGTCATTACCGAATTTAGAATCAACCAATGGATGGTGAAACAGCTCTTCAATTGTTTCTGCAAAAAACTTGTAGACCGTGTAAGAAGGTAGTAATATTTCCACGACTTGAATGAAGATGGCGGTAAGATCGATTATCGAAGAAGAATTCTGCTGCTTACGTATTTCTGTGGTTCGCATCTGACAGACGTGAATTGAAACGACATTAAAACACAATATTTTCAGTGAATCTGGAAAATGAATATCGATATTTTGACTCTTTTCAGTCATTTCTCATCTAGAACAGAAAAAGATGACAGTGCACAGTTTCTGTTTTACCGACATAAGGAATGTCGCCATCTTTGAATGTCATGTAGAATGTCACTGGTTTCCTGAAATTTCAAATCTAGTAGCAAATGATTTCAACTGCACACACTTCTATTAAGCTCAATTTATAAAGTCTGATGCCGTAGCTTAAGTATATTTTTTATTTTTCTCAATGAAGTAATGCACAAATGAATAAGCTGCTACAGCAATCACCATAGCACACAAGGTAAATCTTCTATGTCATGAAGAATGTTCTGAATATAATATACGCGACGATGTATTTATTTTTTTTTGTCCATGCGAGTACATGATACAATAGTAGTTCAGTTGGTGATATTTTAATGTATTTATGTAATTTATGCTTAATTATCGAATATTTGATCATGTGATGCTCAATTAGCGAGTTACACCAAACGGTCCCACAGCACCGAGCAAGGTACAGCACTGCCCAGGCTGATTCCCGGAATCCAGCAAATTCAGCATCAAGTTCAACTAACATTATATTACATTTTTTTTATTTCTACTCCATTTTTTATTCAAAGTATTGCACCTCTTTTGCTCTTTACGTTACCGATTTACGGACTTGCCCTACTCAAACACATGTTACTCCATTTTCCCCACAAATATTTTTCCATTATTCTTTAAAAAAATATACCTACCCACTCTCCCTGCCCCGCTGTATATTTTTAAACTAAACTTAAGCCACACTGCTAAGCTAAGCTTGAACTGAAACCATAGTATATTATCAAGATTCTCGCTGAAGTCATCAACTCACAGATCTCAGGTTACTGCTGCACGAGGCTGCTGATTCAGCAGACCGAGCCTACTTATTTTCGCGGCAACCTAGCCGAGACACACTTCTTTGTTACTTATTATTCAAGCAACATCAATTAAACATTTTTAATTCCATTCTATATTGTAAACATTGCAGTTCAGTAATAAAATTGTTTTTAACAAGTCTTTGTGCTTCGAGGGATATAACAAATATATATATATAAAACCCTAATAATCTAAGGTAGATAAGTAACCCTAACAAGATGTGCACGTCAATGTTGTAGATTGGCAACATGATGCCGTTGATTCTGTGGCGTCACTGGTCACTGACGTCCACGGTTGCAGACTGGTTCAACCACTGAACTGTCCTGACTTCACCGAACTGCCTTGGCGTCAAGCAGCAATCCGACGAAAGCGCTGCCCTGAAAGCTGTCGTACGCCACGTGAAGCGCTCGGACCAGGATAGGATTCGGCCTCATTCTCTCATCCTCGATTCGAGTCAGACGCTCGAGCACACGCGCCATTCATGTTATGTAGTCTGTTATGCTGTTATGTCGTTCTTATCAATAAACAACTGTTCTGTTTTGTTTTAATTATTTCCTTAGCTTACATCGATTATTAATGAAGATAGAGTACACAATCTCTATAATTCCAAAAGAGTGAACAAAGTCAGATTTTTCCTTCTTTTTCTTCATCCGTTTGTCTTTTGTATTCAAGTGTCAAGAAGCCACATCAGAATTTCATCTATTTCAATCAAAATAATGATAATAAAATAATGTTGTTGATTGAACATTAGATCTCCATCTGTATAAATGAACGCTTATAAAAGTTTGTACTTGGATAAGCAAAATATCAGATCCATTCATTAAGAATCCTATGTAAGACAAATCATCCAAAAATATCAAAAGTATCATACCAGCAGAGATTGACCGGACCTAACATAGTATATGCTGTCAATACTGAAAAAAACTATACCCATGTTTATTATAGAAAAACACATAATACGTATACAATCTATATAAATTAACTGATTAACAAGTATTAAAAAAGTTCGAAACTAGTTATCAATGAATGAATACAAAAACATTACAATTACACCAATGACAGCTTGTTAGAGCAGAAATATTTGCAACGATAATTCTAATCGAATAGAATTTTTTAATCTATGAATTTTTTGAACTTTCATATGAACATCATTCCCTCATTTCTTTCAGTATGTCATCGAATCTTTCGCCTGCATCAGCTTTTATTTGATGATTTGAGAACAAGATGAAAGAAGAAAACCTAACCTAACTTTGTTTAAATTTAAGTTACTAAATATCCGACTGCTATATATTTGATTATAAAATCGTATGTAAAACATGCACTCTGAATTCAAATGCAGATTCGATATCTAGAATAAAACTAAACCCTGAAACATTTGAACAAACAAAGCCGATTAACCGACTGATACGATTTTATAATCAAATATATAGCAGTCGGATATTTAGTAACTTAAATTTAAACAAAGTTAGGTTAGGTTTTCTTCTTTCATCTTGTTCTCAAATCATCAAATAAACCACCCGATAATAATTCCGATCAAACATCATATTCATTATCAAAAGAAGTACTTGTTTTTTCTTATAACCAGAAAAAAATTTCAATACAAAACTTATCTTATCTCTAAACTTATAAAATTACTAATGTAAAAATACCAGTCAATGAACTATTACATATTATGAAAACAACAGTCACACAGAATTTATTAATTACTGTGAAATTTGTAAAAGAGCAAAATATGCTCTTAAAAGTCCATCAATACCTTTTTAATTGATTCATATCGACTCATTCTCTTTCAATGAATTTCGTCAAGCTTTTTACGAAAGAATTCTATAACGAAACTAAAAGAATTGTTAAACCTACAAAAAATCAAAGTCCGTTTCACAACCCCAGACTCAAAACGAAAAGATTGATACCCCTTCAACTGAAGACTCTATTGCTGATCCAACCCCAAAAATAATTGCTAGTCAACAAGTATTCATAAATGAAATCAACTTGAACGTCAAATTAATTGAAAGTTATCGTAATATAAAACAATTTTCAAGGAATGAAACAAAATGTTTCCATAATATAAAAAATTCAACAAAAAATTGTTAAAGACCTCAATATTCAAATATCTCTTCCGAAACAACTAATTGGACAAAACTAATAATCAAGAAAAGATTTCCGAAAACGAAGCATACACAGAGCACATTTCAGATCAGTTTGAAAAATACACAGTTTATTCGAATCTGAAAAATTAACAAATCTTCTTGATTGCCAACATATTCGTACCATTTTTAGACAACCTGGA